>OY728134.1:712782298-715732720 GCA_963277665.1 Viscum album | reverse complement strand
CCTAACGAGATGAGACTATTGGCCACATGTAAGCCTTGAGAGACAATTTATCCTCCCAGATGTATTATTTCTAGATGATTTTATACCCATAACACATGTGTAGAGTTTGAATGTGTAGTTAATAAGTGGACATGGAGGTTGCCTTGATGAAGTGATAATCCATGAGAGGGTCATTGTGGGATGGGTAGATGTTCAAGAGTGTCACCACATAAATAATATTGGTGGTGTGAGATTGTTATAACCATGATTATCTATGTCTTTCCCATGGATGAATGACCACATACATGTATGATGTGTTTGAGAATTAAACCAACCCCTTATATATTTTTTATTATCATTATTATTATTTTCTAACTGTTTGTAATATAATGGGTGGGGTATACTACATTTGAAACTTTAAATGTAATTCCTAGATGATTCCCTATGATTTATCCATGGGAATATATGAAACAATTCCTAGGAATTATTCTTCATTTTCTACATTTTAACCTGATAATGATGATTGATTTTGAGAATTCCATAGGGTTATTCCCCCTTTGAATTTGTTTTGTCACCTATTACTGAGGAATTCCTAGGACACTATAATGGGAGTCCTCAATCTCCAAGGGTCCATTGGTTTCCTAGTATTCCTAGTAAAAATTTTATTCATCATGATGATATTATTATTTTAATTATAATTTTGTAATTCCTAGGTCATCCAATGTATATTACCAATCGTGCATGACGAAATTGACATGTGATTTTGTAGATTTCTTGGGAATTGAATCTGATCTACTGATATGGTTTTTTGGAGGGATTTATATGTCTTCCCTCATATTGGTTTGTTGAGTTTAACTCATTACATGCTCGAACATCCATGATAATTTGATACTAAGGAAAAACCCTCAATTATTTCATGATCTGGGTGGGATGAGAACCATAAATAGGTGATTGAGTGTGACATGTTAGATGGATTAGTTTACTGGAATGATGAAAGGATCCAAAAATATATTTAATCCTAATGAAGTTTATTTCCTTTGTTGATTTTATATATGGATCAGCCTAGTGGTTGGAAATTTTTATATTCCTTCTTGTTTGATGCATTTCATTTTATATGACGTGTTTTATTTGATTGATTCCATTTATTCTAATATTTTAATAAGGATGATGCACGGGTTGGTTAAATATTTTGTTGTTCACTATTAAATGGGTGTATAGTCTCCCCATACTACTACCCTATATCACCATTACTATATGAAAACCTCTATCATATAGGAATGCATGCCTGAGGTTAGGTAGTTATCCATGTTGGGGCATCATTCATGTGCCCCATAACCCAAGACATTATACAAAATTCTTTGGTATTCCCCTTGAGGATTATCTATATAAATAAAACATTATGACAATAATATTATATAATAATCTTGTATAGATGTTTGGATAAATATTTATCGTAATCCATTATATAGATTCTCTCATCTCTATTATTATGGTATCATAACCCACTGGGTTTGCAGATAAGCGTGACCCTAAAATCACAATGATATCTGGTTACCTAACACTTCAGGTTCACTATTTACACTACACCTAATTGAAGATAATCCATGGGCATCTTAATTTATCATGAACCTATATGGATTTATGTTTTAGGTCTTCACATGAATTCGTTTTGGAAGGAATATAACACTTATTATTTTATGTGGATTTTATTATCTCTCCATTTCCTCTCATGTATTCATTTTACAAATATCTGTCTATATAATTATTTATATTCTAAATTCATTTTACTAATACAAAATCATTATGTTCAATCCTTATTATTATGTTCCTATTTAAATAAACCATATCTTATGTTGTTAAAACAAATTAAAATTATTTATATTTACACATATCCAAATGATTAACATACATGAAACCCTTTTAGGTAAAGTGTTTGAATCATTTGAAATCCATATTACCAACAAGAGTAAGCACACCTACATTTCTATATAAATACTAAGCTCATAGAAAAGTAATAATTCAAACCAAAAGTCCATGTACTCGCAATTATTTACTCTATAGAGACCTAAATTTGATCACAATGGTAGAACTAAATATGTATAAAATATAATCAACTTATTAATTCATTCTCATAACCTATTATAATCCAAATCGAAGTTAGAATAAAACTAAATAAATTATCTAATATATCATGTAACTTATTAAATGCATGTATGATAATATATATATATATATATCCCCAATTTGACACTTTAAATTAAATCACATATCGCTTTAAAATTTGAACAATTAAATTTATGAATAAATTAGGTAGTAACACTAAATAAATTAACAATTAATATATTTATCATGAGATAAATATTTATAAATTATTCATAATTAATGTAATTATAAACACTAGAATTTAGTGATGGATTCTGGAAATTCCATAATACAATAAATATAAACAATTTAGATTTATTTCTAAAAATAACTCCTTCATATTATCAGTTTTTAGAACATTTACATAAATTTATGATTTTTTGAAAAAAATATTTAAAATTTCATTTATATTATGGTATATTTTTATATAATTGATTCATAACATATTTAATATTTATTATACCTTGATCATATCATTTTATCAAAACTACATTGGATATGGTTTAAATTAATTTCTCAAATAAGGAATCGGATTTGATAATTTTTAATTAATAATCACGATCAAATTATAACTTATTATAAAATTCATTTTACTTTGCATATTTTTTTATTCGTAACAATTTTTTAAATTATATGGTACTTTCTATAAAAATCTTTTATATGAAAATTATAAGTCATTCCATATAAATTAATGTTATATTAATATTGAAAATTAATATTATAGATATTTATTTTTTAAAATATTTCACTAACATATGATAATTATTTATGTAGACTTTCTAATTAATTAAATCATAAATATTTTATAAATTAATAAATATACTAATATACACTTTTCTCTAATTTATGAAAAATTATTAATTATATAATTAAATTCTTAATTGAAAAATTAGAAAATCATTTTGTATTCAATATTGAAAACATAACAATATAAACTATATCATTTTTATATAATTGGTGAACCACAATGCATTAAAAATAATTTAGAGATATCAATTATACTATACAATTTAATTATTAATCATAATTTATTATCCCATCATAATTAATAATAAACACTCTATTGGTTGTGATATCACCTTTGGTGTCTCGGTGGAATATTTTTACAAGTAGCATAACTATCATTATTAAAATAAAATACTCTATTTTTTACCACAAAAAAAACTTCATATTGGAAACAATGTTAATGATGAAACCCCATATCATATGTTATAAAATGTGTAATAATGAAGGTTTTCATTGGATCACACGCTATGATATTGAATATCATATGGTGTGACCCAATTATATATTACAACTTCATACTTTTTATTTCTGCACACATAACAAATTTTATATCATTGTTTCTTGAATAACCAAGGATTTGTTTTCCTGATGATTGGTTGTGGGTGATTGGGGGTGTTTTCATAATAATTTGCATTTGGATACCAATTTTATCATTGAGAAAATCTTAAATGGAACCAGTATCCATGAAAAGTCAAGAACCTTCTTTCCAAAGGTAGGAGATGAATTGGGGTTTTAAATACAATGAATCATATGAAATCACATTGGTCATGAGGATGGGAGTTCGGACTCATCAAACCCTTTTGGTGGGAATTGTTTCTTATAATGATATTCTCTTAAAAATTTATGATATGGTAGTACAATACTTACTATGCTCGATACATGACTAGTTACCCCTATAATAATTAACAGATTAAGAACATGTGTTAACGGGAACAACTATGTGTGTCCTAGGTTCTCCATTACTCTCTTATTCATTTATGATGATTTAGATTATATACATATTTTGGTTATTTAGAGTTTATTACTACCCTAGGATTTAGTTTGTGTATTGTAGATGGGATTCAAACTAAACAAGGTGTCTTTAATGTCATGTATGAAATGGAATCAAAACCCACATATTGAGTTTACCATGGTTTAAGGTAGTATGATAGTACTTTCCATTACGGTTTAAAATCGTTCATCATGTATGTTAATATAGGGATGAAGCCTTGAAGAAGAATCCTGTATATCCTATTAAGATATAAAATAGAGTGCATATAGATCATGTTATAAGAATCTGTATCGTAAAATATTTGACAACATAGGCCTTATATGGGGATTATATTTGTACGGTTACCCTAAATTTCCTCATTATAAGTATGTACCTTTTAAAGGAGTTGTGATGCAATCATGATTAAATCAAAATAAAGGGCCCAAACAAGGTGAATCCTTATTATAGTATTGGTTCAATTTTCACCAATCTCTATGCCCTCCTGAGTCATGCTCTACATCATAAACTATTAATAGAAGAAGATTGGACACATCACATCAGAGAAAATTTTTATGGGGATTAAAAAATAAATTTAACCATAGATAGGTATGATTACCTGTCTCATGGAAGACATGGTATGAAGCATGAATCTATGGATGATTTCATACATATACAACATATTACAAGAATTTGTTTTATCATAGTTTTGTCATTCATGACCTACTGATGGCTTATGATATTTTATTAAACATTAAGGTATTATTATTATCCATAAGATCAATTAATGCTAGTGTCTTATACAGGGATAGATACCCATGGGAGATCATGCCTTAAGAAAGTTTCCTACTAATCCTGTTTGTATAGTATTGAGATTTATTGTATTTTAGTTCATTCTAAACCCATTTATGTGTTGGAATGGGTGATTACATTAAGATAAATTATTGTTCCTCAAGTTTGAGGAATGATGGAGACATATAATAGGATATATTACCATGTTACGTATTTATTATTTACCATATTATGGATAAAGATTGATGATAAACATGAAAAGCAGGTTGAATATATTTGGTTTCAAAATAGGGCCCCTGTGAGAGTATGACACGAATAGGGTCTCTTGATTGTGTAACCATACCCCGAAATGGGATATCTACTTATAAAAGGTGTACATGGATGAAGGATCGTGTCTCGGAGTTCACATACTTCGTGTTTGAATTTTTCTACAAGATAAGGTTGAAATTTCACAAGGTTTCCACCTGGAATGTCTATGGTTTATGCCTGACATATCCTGAGTGACAGCCTGACATGTCCTAATTTTATACCTTACATGTCATGGGTGTATATATGAAATGTTTTGGGTGTCATCCAGAGACGTCCTGAGTGTCTACCTAACATGGAATACATTTCCAAGTGTGTATTCCTGAAATGTCCAAGGTGATTTTTATTATCGCATATGAAAATTACAAGGTGAATCTCATGATAAATGATGGAGTGTCAAAGATCCTTCACATGATATAAGATGTCATGTAAAATCCTATCAAATTATCTTTGATAACATGTACAAGGTTCCTTTCATGATCATAGTGGAAATTTCCAAGGAAAATTTCTATATCAGAGAATACATGTCTAGGGACTTCCAGGTGATATAGGTAAACATGTTGAAGGTTCTTATCATGATCATAACAGACATGTTTATGAACTATTGAGTCATCAAGAACAACATGACTATGGAATCATAAGGGAATCATGAGACTGATAAGAAGTCATGAGATTATGTAAACATAAGATAACCATGTGTTTAGGTCTTGAAAGCATGATGAGCATCACCCACAAGACAAAGATCACACATACAAGGCTTGGGGTATCATATTCAAGGTTATCATTCTTAAGGCCACATGTAAAATAATATTCATGAGAGGATGAGTGCAAGGCCAAGGAGGCATTCATGATTGAGGATACATGTCATGGACAATTCTCATAGGGTATTTATGAAAAATAGGAGTGTGTGTCCATGAGTTCTTATAAATTTCAAGGGGTGTCCACCAGACATTATTCATGATCACGACCATTAAAATGAGTGATTCATATAATAGTGATCTTTCATGATGTTCAAATAATAATGTAGTCACATGATCATTGGAGAATTATGAAATGTAGTATTTCAATTTAATATTTTGTTGGGTCTCATGATTACAATGAAAATTACTGTAATGGTAGATTGTGACTCGGATGGGTGCTCAGGTAGCTCTTGTGGCATGGTTAAGGAAACTACCACATATGACCATGGTTGAGAGGGATGTATATTTACCATGGATGGACAAATTTTTTCTAAGGGAATATCCAAATACATAGAATAATTATATATATATATATTTTAATTTTAATATTTTTACATTTTCTGGTGATGTATCAGAATTGATTTCAGGTACACATTTTCCTTATTTGGAGTAATTTTTTGGGTTTCATCTTGTGTGTATTGGGGGAAAGTTTTAGAATTATGGATGTAACATAGAAATAGAATGGTAGGTAAATGGATTTCTTAAACTATGCTCCTCAACCCAAAAAACTGAGAAAAGACAAACATTGTTTATTCACACAGTTGTTACATGGTTTGGAATACTATGCACCCCTTCCCAGAAACTAGGAAAAACAATTTAATTAACCAAAAATGTAGTATTTAAAATACCCAAATCCCCATATTAACCACAAATCGACCCCCCTCACCTATAGTAAAATTATATCGACTTTGTAGGCTTTTGGATAATTAATTAAGGATCTTGACCTCTATTAATTATGATTCGAATCCTATATAGTGGATCTACACAACTCATGGAATGTGAGTATCATCTTGGTTAGTTCCTCATTCATCTCCCATTATTATCACTTTATATAAAAGAATTTATTCTAATTTTTAATATATCCATATATAGTTTTGTAGTATCTAGGTCTACGATTTTTAGATATAGATCTGGGTTACATGTATCTTGATTCAATTGATTTTGGATTTAGTTTTCCATTATATATCTTTTTTTTGTAATTAATCAAATCAAATTGGGGACTTCCATTTTTGGGAATTTGTCAGAACATTTTGGAAAGTGGACTATTATTCGAAAACCAATGTGTAGATATCAATTAGGTTTATGTAATTGTGGAATTTTTCTTCGATGATTATAAATTTTGTTTCATAATTTTTTTTAAAAAAAATTTATAGATTAATTAATCAAGTAATTTTGAGATTGGGGATATTGGGATTGTGAAATTTGACTAATCAATTGTTCAATTATTCATGGGATTATTGGGATTATGGATTTTGATAAATTAATTGATGACTTAATTAATGGTATTGATGTGATTAATTAATTTGTGAATTAATTAATATGATTAATGAAGTAAACTAATGGATTAATTAGTAATTATTTTGATGTGAAAAATTAATTGTAGAATTAGTTAATGGGATTGGCGTGCTTAATTAATTTTATGAATTAATTAAGGGAATTTATTTGATAAACTAGTTATTTAATTAGTACTGAAATTAATGTGGTTAATTAAATTTTTAATTAATTAATGGAATGGTGTGAATATCCAATTCTTGAATTCGATTAAATAATTAGTGGATTAATTAACATGAAATTATGATACATGTGTGAATTGAATTGATGAATTCTAATAATGTTATTCAAATGTAAATTTAAATAATGAATGGTAACAATGGAATTGATATGTGAATTGAAATGATTAATGGAAAAAATGTAATTCAAATTTGAATCAAAATGATGGATGGTAACAATTCCATTCATATGTGATTTCAAATGATTAATGGTAGAAATGGAATTAATAGATGAATTAAATTGTTGAATGATAAAAATATAATTCAAATGTGAATGGAAATGATGAATTGTAATAATGGAATTCATGTGAGAATTGAGATGATAAATCATAATAATAGAATTCATCCATATAAAATCGCTTCGAGAAAGTTCAGACTCAAGAACGCGAAGAAACACAGATTGTTAGTTCAGGTGTCTTTAAGAACACAGGGGGTTTATGTTATTAAATAAAGTGTAATTTAAGAAATGTGTACAATTTAATTTATTTTCATTATTTACTATTATATGACTACATATACTGTCATATACTAGATGTTGTTATAGACACTGTTAGCAGAGGCCAACTGTGATTTACATGAACTCTACTCAAGCATCCATATCGATACATGAATATATTTAATGTTTTCATGTTCACAAAATGGAAAAGGCCCTGTGTTAGATGGATGATTTGGGATGGAACATGGATGAGGAAACCATATGTGGTTCAGGACCCTCTTGGGAGTTTTCAGTGCCTTTTATTTTGGTTTTGTTGTTGAAATTTGTCATTTACCAATAATGTCATAACAACTTTTCAATTTTGATATTGTATTTCCATTTTGATCATATTATAGTGTTATTTTTGTAATGGTAATAACTTTTTGTTATTGATTATTTATTTTCTACTAGTTTATTTCTATGATAAATAAGGTATAGTTAGCCCATGATTTATATTAGTCCCTCGTTTCTAGTCATCGACATTTTGTATATAGGGATGCATGATTGAGGTCTTTCGGTTGTGTGGCTTGAGGAACCAGTGTGTGGAACTTAGGGAGGGACACTACAAAGTTTTATTAGAAATTACTTTTCTTCTGTTTTCTTTCTTTCTACTATTTTTGAAAGGTAGATTGGCGAATTGGAGTAGTTGATCCTTGGATATGATATCGTTCATGAGAATAGAAAACCTATGTGCATGGGAGATATTATGTACCCTGGTTGTGAATATTATTATTCTTGTTCACTATTATAATAGAATATGATTCCACCTTGGATGTCACACATGTTGTGGGATGCGATTATTGTTTTAATGATTTTATGTTATTTTAATCACGGCTTAATAAGGTAATAGATTTGAGTTTACATGAATCATTATCAGAACTCACGATTATCTTTTGACATCCATCATATTAAGAATACATAATAAAACATGTTTTTGGTAACTTGTTGAAATTGAATGTGTTTTCCTTAGTTGTTGTATTGAATTGAAATTGGTTCCTAATGTGAAACTGTAGGTTGTAAAATTATGCAAGATGTAAAATATGGATGTCTAATGTGAAACATGAATAATGAGAATGAATTTACCCTTTTCTAGCCATGAACTACATATATTATTGTCAAAGGTAGTGTTAGCGCCTCAATTTATACCATGTGGTGGGACTTGGGAGAATTAATTGTTATGAACTCATGTGAACCCATCTTGTTAAATGTGTTAATTTTGGGTTATGTGTCAGAAGTCATGTGTTCTTCATTATATAGATATGCCTCTATGATGATTCTTATTGACGGGTTGACCAAAGTTTATGGATGGAGATTCTCTTATAGTAGTGGAACCTAAGGCATTGATATTGTCGGTTGAGTATATAAGATAGAGGTATTGTGAGAACATTGATCTCTTAATGAAATTCATGAAAAGAGACCTAGATCATGTCATGAGGACTATATATGTCGTTACATGGGAGTTTCAATTGTATTTCCCTCCAAATTTCCGTGAAGAGGGTTGACCAAAGGTATTAGTGTCCTGGATTGAGTCCATCTAGATGAAATTTGATAATTTAGAATCTAATTATTAAAAGGAGACAATGTTTTCTGCATATATGCTACAAGGATCAACAAAGCGCTTATGGGATGTTAAGGATCATACTAGAAAGAGTGATGTTATTCCATGGAAGGTTTTTAGGAGATGTTGCTAGAGCACTTTTATCAAGAGCACCTGAGGAAGGATAGAGAAGCTAAGTTAAATAATTTGAATCATGGGGGGATGTATGTGATGAACTATGATGGAATATTTATAAATTTGCAGTGATTTTCTCCACTGTTGGAAGGGGATGAGGCAACTACAAATAGAAATTTATAGGACATTCATAAATGTGATATTAAGTCCCAAGATAACATCTTCCGATTAAATATGTTTTTTGAGGTTGTGGATCACGATCTCATAGTTTTGGTGAACGTGATTGTGGTTTTTAGTAGAGGGCATGTGGTTAGTTTTGGATGATCAAAAGTTATGTAATTTGAGAGAAGGAATCATCTCTATGAGGGAGTTATCAATGTTGATATCAAGAAGACAGGCTAGGGGGAATGACCAATTACATAGGAACATAAACAGATAATATGTCACCAGTATGGTATATAGGGCCACTATCATAGAAATTATCCATGGCCACTAGTATACTGCTGATCATTGGGTAGAATGGGACATCAATAGAAGATATGCATGAAATCATGATTAATGAGAATTGATGGTGGATCTAAACAAAAATTGAGTGTGGGAAGGGAGCATTCTTCACTATATCAATATGGTAGCTCTAGTTCTATAGAGATTGGAAGTATAGGCAGTGGATTAGGTGATTCTGTAAATGAGTTCCTGTATCTACAAAGTGGTGAACCTCAGGGAGCTCATACTACATCACAGGTAAGAGGGGAATGACATTTAAATGTTGTTCAACCAACACTTACGGATAATGATGTTGTACCATCTATAATGGGATATACTATTATTGTTGGTTTTATAATATACAGTGGATTATTTATTACTATTGCCACTAATTATTTTATTTCTACCAATGTTTTATTTGGTTTGAGCCTGCATGTGGAGTTCATGAATGGGGTGTTGTCGATAAATTCACCATTGGGAGTATAGTGTTGAGAAATCATCTTATTTGAGGGATATTCTGTTGCAGATGATTAACATTTTTTTCTTGTGGGATCTCTATATTGTTTGAATTTTAGGATTCAACGTAGTTATTGGAATTTTATGGTTAGTATCATAGAAATCCCACATAGGATTTTATCGAATGAGAGTGAATTTTACATCTCATGTGGGTGATGACTACATTCACTATGGATAGTTTGATATCAAGGAGGGTTGTGGATGCCCAATTCATTAGCCAATAGAGGAGATAACCACCCAAGTTTACATTCTATTGCTATATTAAAGTGGTTTAAAGTGTGAAGTATTTCTACCCATAGTAGACATGTTTTAGGATGTGTTTCATAAATACTTCTCAGTGCTACCTCTCGAGAGATATGTGGGCTTTAAAATTGAGCCCATGCAAAGGGATAAACCGATTACTATTCCACCATAAAAAGAAGTAAAAATAGTGATCCATGATATTAAGAATTTACTGGATGAGTTGGGGGATACATGATTAATCCATCTGAGTATGTCACCTTGGGGTTATCTATTCGTTTTTTCAAAGAACGATGATATAACTTTATGCTTTTATGTTTACTATCAGAAGTAGAACAAGACGAGTGTGAAGAATATGTATCATATTTTGTGCATAGATGATCTGTTTAACCATTTGTGGGGATCCTGAGTCTTTTTCAGGGTTTAATTGAAATAAAAATATCAAAATTTCGGATTTCGAACTTATGATATATTGTTATCTACATTCAGAAGTATGTATGGCCTATATGAGTTCATCGTAATTCTTTTTGGGTTGATAAATACATGAAAAAGTTTTATGGACTTAATGTATAGAGTATTCCAATTATACCTAGATTAGTATTTGTTGTTTTTTGGATAAAATATTGATGTAATCGAAGACCCATAATGATCAATCCCAACATCTTGACAATGTCCTGAGTACAATGAGTGAGAAATGGAAACACACAAAGATTTCTAAGTTACAGTTTTAGATTGACCAAGAAAAATTCATGGATCAAATCATCTTATAAGAATGTGTGTCATTGAAACACAAGAAGTATTAGGTAGTGGTATGTTTAGAGCATCCCAGGAAAGGTTTTTATTTCTGTAGAATTTTGGGGATAGAAATATATTATCAGATGTTCATCTAGGACATTGTTTGTTAGGATGTGGCACTTTGGTGATCGACCAAGAAATGGATAATGTTTTAATGGTCACAAACATGTTGGAATGATTTATAGGGGTTGAATAAGCACTTGAACTCGACACCAATTGTGATCTTAACCAATACATGTGAGGAGTACATGGTGTTTTGTGATGCTTCTCGAATAGGACTTATAGAAATTTAGATACAGGGGGAAAAGTTGTGATGTATGGGTATTGAAATTTAAGGAAACATGTATATAATTACCCTCCACAGAACATTGAGATAGATAATTTTTTTTATTCTTTAATGTGTTTGGTGACATTATCTATTGGGAGAGATGTTTAATGTGATAAAAAATCTCATGACACTGAATTACATCTTTATTAGGTATATTTGATTCTACGAAAATGGAGGTGGTAATGTATATGATGTCATTTGATTTTGATCATGTATTTAGACCTAGAAATGGATACAGTTTTATGAATTATTTACGTATTATAACTCAAACATAGTTTGTTCATGAGTCTCATACTTAGTGGATGATGATGAATTAGCTAAATGAACTGAATATTGTGGTTCAGGAGAGCCTAGAGAAGACGAGTCCCATATCAGTTTCAGTGGAGTATAAAATTTTCAGATATATCCAGGGTAGTATGTATGATATATCAAAATATTTTGTCATTAGGGAAAGCCTTAAAGGTGAGGAGACACATTCAGACTATAATATAGATAAGGACAAGATCGTCATTGTTCGAAATCAGGATGTTGTGGCTACGAGAATGTGGGAAGAGTTGATGAGTGGATTTTATTCATTGAAGTGGGTGGTCCATCTAGGTATGAAAAAAATGTATTGTGACATATGATGATTGTTTTGGTGTCTATGCATGAAAAATGGTATAACAAGGTTCGTGAAATGATACTACACTTGTTAGCAGGTGAAGGTTGAGCATCAATGACTCGATGGTTTAATTTATATGTTTCCTATTTCATAATGGAAGTGGTATGACATTACTATAGAAAATATTTGTGTCTCATGAGGACACATTAAGAAAATGATACTATTAGTATGATTGTGGAAATTTTTTAAAAATGTAGCATATTTTTCTTGTATGGGAGAACTCACTATGGAGAACATGGTAGATATGTAAGTTTGGGAGATAGTCCATCATCATGGGGTTCCATAGATTTTAGTTTTAGAAAATGACTCACCTTTTATACATACCTTTTAACAGTGCTTACATAAGTCACCTGGTAACAAGTTTTATAGAGTACAACACTCTACCCTCATTTAAACGGGTAGTCAGAATGTACTATACATGTTATTGTGTATTTTATTTGGGCATGTGTCTATGATTTTGGTGGGTCTTGCAAGAATCCCATAGCAATGGTAGAGTTTTCCTATAAAAACAGTTATCCAAAATCTAATTAGATAGAACCATACGTGGATTTTTATGGTAGTCCATGCTGATTAGCTTTATAATGGATGTAGGTAGGTGTGTCTGAGTAGTTGGGATTGAGTTTCATGAATGTGACATTAGAGAATGATTAGTTTATTTGGAAGTGTATGGATAAAAATCATAGTTGGAAAATATAATTTGCTGATAGACATCAAAGACTAATAGAGTTTCTAAATGGTAGCTATGTATTCCATAGGGTGTCGACTGGATTATGCCATCATAGGATATTCTGGTAAGGCAAGCTAGGGCTTAGGTTCGTTGAACCATTTGAGGTTTTGGGGAAAATTGGTCTACTGGTGTACACATTTACTCTTCAATAGATATAAAGTGTTATGGATTGTGTTTTCCATGTGTCATAACGTCAAAGGTCTCAACCCAACCCATCTAATGTGATTTATGTAGATAATGCTGAGCTCGAGACCAATGATTCCTTTTAGGAGAATCCAATAAGTTTGTTGGATCAATGAGAAACTATTACAGGGGAATACCGTTCCAATTGTTCATGTATTGTAAATGTAGATTCATATTTTAGGTGACACATGGGATAGAGAAACAAATATTCTAGCTGAGGGGCCCAATCTATTTGACTTGAAATCTTTGTGTTGTTCAAGAGTACATCATGGGGATGATTTTTTATAAGGTGGGGTGATTGTATGATCCCAATCATTTTTGGAGGTGTTTTGGAAATGATTTTTGTACTATTTTACCTTGTTTTGATTACTATTCTTTTGTGTTGTATCTTGGGTGTGCAGCACGTAAATTTGAGAGTTTTGGATAGAAGAGGGTAAGATTACGGTTGGCGTACAATTTTCCCAAATGGTGCACCACATCAACGCAAATCGTGTGAATTCAAAAAAGCGCATTAAATAGATGTTAAAAAAATTTCAAATTGGGTTACCTATTTGTAGAAATTGTGCACCCTTATAAGAGGTTCTCGGTTATGGTTCACAGTTTGGAAAACATGAACCCCTACCCAAAAAACAGTGCATTCCATTTTAATTAACCCTCAAATTATTTTTTAGAAAACCTAAACCCCCAATTTAACCCCAAATAGACCCATACCCCCCATATTCAAAAT
Organism: Viscum album; assembly: GCA_963277665.1. Taxonomy (NCBI): domain Eukaryota; kingdom Viridiplantae; phylum Streptophyta; class Magnoliopsida; order Santalales; family Viscaceae; genus Viscum; species Viscum album. The sequence goes on along the minus strand of OY728134.1, from coordinate 715,718,432 downwards.
CTATCGATTTTGGAGGCCCATGGATGATATAATCAGGCTCCCAACCTTTGTTATTGATGACTAAATGCCTGAATGATAGATATAAACCTCTCATGACAAGTGAATTCATATCAATTTCTTTCTATTATCCTCTCATTCATCTCTATTTATTTAGGGGAAGTTATCATATGTCTTTTGTCTAGATCATGTTGTATATGATATTGATCTAGGATTATTAGATATATATATATGTCTAATGGATCTTGGTTCATTTGAATCTGGATTTAGGTTTCTGTTTTAGATATTTTTCTTCACCATTACTCTTCAAAAATTTGTAATTTCTATGGGCGAGTGGTGGTCAACGAATTTAGGTAGGTGGTATATTATTAAAATCCAAATGTCTTGATTTCAATTAAGTTAATTTAATTTTATAATTTCTCTTGGATGATTAGAAATTGAGTTTCCAAAATTGAATTAATTAATTTGGTAGGTTTATTTATAATGTGATTTTGAAATTAGGGATACTAGGACTGTAGATTTTTAATTTTTTATTATTGAATTAATCAATTGATTATTTGTATAGTGTATTTTGAATAAATAATTTGTTAATTAATTAATGGTATTGATTTTACTAATTAATTGGGTAATTATTTAAATAGATTGGTGTGATAAAATAATTTTTTAATTGGAAATGAGATTAATTTTATTAATTAATTGGTTAATTAATTAATGGGATTGATGTGTTTAGTTAAATGGTGAACTAATTAAAGGGATTGATGTGAAAAAAAAATTATTGAATTAGTAATGAAATTGATGTTGTTAATTAATTGTTGAATTTATTAATGGAATGATGGGAATATGAAATTGTTGAATTTGATTAAATAGTTTGTGGATTAATTAATGTGATAATTTGATTCTTGTATGAATTGAAATATTGAATGGAAATAATGGAAATCATATGTGAATTGAAATTATGAGTGGTAATAATGAAATTCATATGGGAATTGAAATGATGGATGATAAAAATAGAATTCATAGGTGAATTAAAATGATGAATGGTAACAAAGGCAATGATATGTGAATTGAAAAGATGAACGGTGATAATGAAATTCATATTTGAGTGTAAATAATGTAGGGTAAAAATGGAATTAACATGTGAATTAAAATGATAAATGGTGAAAATAGAATTCATTTGTGAATTTAGACGATGAATGGTAATGGTGGAATTTAGACATGTGATATCACATACAGTATTTCGAACTCTAGAATGAGTCGAAGAAGGTATTGTGATTTCAAGGGTCCTCGGGAACCTGGGAGTTTAGGAGGTTATATAATGATTAATTTAAAAAATGTGAACTTTTTTACTTTATTCATCGTATTTAATATTTATAAAATTATATACACTATTATATAAAGGATATTATTTTTAACATTTTTGGTTGTGGCCTACTGGGTTGTACTCACACTATACTCAGGCTTCCTGATTAGAACCTAAATAGATTTCATGCTTATAAGAAAAGATTTGGGAAAATTCCCATTGTTTGATGGATGATTTTGTATAGAGAATGGATGATGGAACCAAACATGGCTCAAGAACTGTTTGAGTGTTTTTAGTGTCTTTACTTATGGGTATGTCATTTGAAACGTGGAACGTACATGGAATGACATATATACTATTCAATTTTTATAGTTTTTTCAATTTTTTTCATCTTATAGTATTAACATGGTTATGATTATCTATTTTGGTTATTTATTATTTACATTATGATGTCATTCTAATATGAGAAATAGGGTATTGTCTCCCTATGATCGATATTAGTCCCTTACTGTTAGTGGGTGGCCTCTAGAATACGGGGAGGCACGATTGAGGTCATGTGGTGTTCTAACTCGGGGCATCAGGGTGTGGAATCTAGGTTTGGATGCTACAATAATATAAGATCCAAATATATGTATAGTTATAACAAAATACTCATGCATTCTTCTTCAAGGATTGCATTTCCATATTCCTCTCACAATATATGAATTATATTTTCATGTCCTTCACACCCCAAAAATATGCGACAAAAAATGCATGGTGCACAATTATGAGTGTGAAAAAAACACCCTCCATATAATTATATTGGTTTAGAATGAAAATAATTTAATTATATGGTAAATATTGATTGATTTTCCTTATATTTAAACATAAAAATAGGTTTTATTTTGATCCCTATGAGAAGATTTATTGGGAAATTTGTTGAGTGGTGGTTTTTAATGGCAGTCAAGAGGAGACTATTGACCATTAGTACTTGAATGGATCCAATACAAGAAGTAGACTTGGATTAAGGAAAAAAAATATTTAAATTGTAATGGAATTAAAATATATGATAGAAAAAGGATTGGTATGAAAAGGTATTAGTGGATGGACCCATGATAAGAGGCATGGATTTCATTGCATACCTTATAAAATGTGTATTAAACCGTATATAGTTCTGGGGAATAACACCTATGAGATCAAACTCATTCGTTGGGGACATAGGTTAATGAATAGATAAATATATGTGGAAATCAATTACAATGATATTGCTTATATATAGATAAAGGTGTGTCAAAATGTTGTGATGAGATCATTGGTATTGACCAATCAATTGTCAGTGATATTGAACGAATATAGATCTCATTCCACATTTTAGGATACAAAAATTAGGAAACTATAATATTTTAAAGGTATTATAGTATGGACCATGTATCATGTAATATTAATGAAAAAGATGATTAGTTACCCTCATGCATGTCTTGGGGAATTCGATGCACTGTAATGTATTCATATTTCAGTTGATCTAGCATGAATAGATCGATTTTTTCTCATAACAAATAATAGTTCTTGTGAACTTTTATATTCATTATTTTATCCCTAACAATTTATTACGTCTTATATGGTGAAATTTTAGCTGGGATGGACATAAATATTTATCAGGAATCCATTTATTTATTTTTAACCTTATATGTTTTATAAATTTCCAATTTTATGAGAGATCAATATTGAATGGATCACTCAAAGGGAATTTCTAGAAAGCAGAGACCTATCATTTTCATATGGTCCTCATTACAGGTTTTCATCCTAGTGAGTGTTGTGTCTCATTGAATTGGATCATTAAGGTCATGCAAGGCAGACCATTGTTGTTCTGTAGTTTATGGCCTTCCATCTCAAACAATATTTTATTTTATTTTAGGGTATTCCAGATTGAAGGTTCTATTGTTTTACTTTCATTTATATTATCTTTGTCATTTTATTGATGTAGTTTAGGGTCTTTTATATTGGACCATCTGTTGTTTTAGTTCATGGTATCTTAGCATATATCTTTTATTGTCGTATTTTGGGGTCATTTAGCTCGAACCATCTATTTATGGTTGTGAAAGATTTGTATTCTTGAAGGGTTTGCGATAAATCTATCCTTGGTGGGATTATTTAGAATGAGTGTACACATAGGGTTTATAATACACTGCATTATTAATTTATATTCAGTATAATGAATGATCATGAAGGGTTTAGTCACCCGGGATTCTTGATGAAATAATGAAGGATGAATGTCCATAATGGGTTTTGTCTCCCTGCATCCTTAGCTTAAAGGGTATTTGTGGATGGTAAAATGTTAGGGATGCTAATTCCACATGGATAGTTCGAATATGGGTTGCGTAAATCATGAGTCCAGAGAATTTTCCATTGAATATAGAATAGGGAAGGCATTCCATAGATTACCTGGAAACACTATAATGTGATGAGTTTTAACATAGTGTGTTTGGGAATCACAAGGATTGATGGTCCTTACATACAATTAGTAGATTCCTCTAGATGATGGGTCATATACAATTATGCATGAACCCATATGAATTAAATTCATGGTCATGTAAGAGGTTGCAAACTACTTTCCGTGGACCATGGAAGGGTTGTGAGGATTCAAACATCTAGATGATGAAGTCAGATATGAAGAACATAACCATGCAATAATGGTTATTAACATTAGGAATTTTCAATTTTTGGATGGAGATATCAGGCCCTATTCCATGTGGTTTACTGTCATTTGGTGTATCCCATAAAATGTTTCATGAATGGAACATTGCATTCCTTCATTTAGAAATGATAAAAAACATGGTGACAAAATGTTGAGGATATTGAATACTCTTTAATAGTTTGGTTATGGGGATTGTAAACCCTGGTTTAGGAATACCTTATTCAACTGATAGTGGAGATTGGTTAGTATAGGCAAAAATTTAATAATGGATGAAGCTCATATTCCATGTATGCACGAAATTAACTTATAGGTTAATGGTGGAGATCTTTTATGGGATTAAACATTAAATACGAACACTCCATTTTGTTTTGATTAATTCACTATATCATTCATGCAAGGTCCCTTTGGATTGACTATCCCTTGTTAATAGATTTCTAGAGGGAAAAATAAGGATAAATAACAAGAGTTTATGGGTTCCATGGCAATAGAATAAAGTCACAGAATTGGTGGTGTCTTTCTATATATTAAATATATGATGGTGGATTATGAAAAGCATAAAATTGAAGATGTTTTTGAGCACCCTAAATGTTGTTTCGACATATAATGAACACATTATCACTATGATGAGATATAATGAATCATTTCTCCAACTTTTTCCTGGACCAGGAGGTCTAGTGATCATATCTCAACATATACAAGGGCCACAAGCTGGATCCACTGAGCTTTATGACTTCATTATTTGTGGTCTATCTTTTAACAACACTCTAGAGATAAAGAGTATAGTGAGTGGATACTTGAATTTTAATCAAACCACCCTTCCTATGTTTTCATACTGATAAGCATTATGACAATTTTACTTAGAAGTTTAGGGTCTTTATATTTAGACCATTAAAGGATAAAGTTTAAAGTCATACTAAAATGAACAAGGTGCATGCTGTTTAAGGTCAATATTAACATGGACCTGGTATGTGGGGAGTGTTACAAAACAACCTACTTAGGATTATTAGATTCAAGAGTACCCCAACATACTTTTTAGAATTTAATGAGAGTATTGTAAATAATTTCTCAATGTTTTCATATCATGAGTAATGGTATGAAATAGTAATAACAAAAATGACCATGAATCAATATAATGTAATGATCTCCTCTATGATTATATAAGGGATATGAGGGATCATAAGGACCTTTATTTTGGTCCATAATGAATTTGGTTGATGGGTGTAAGTCCCTTATGCAGATCAAACTCTTACATGGTCAAATTGAGAGATATGATTTTCTTTATATGGGCCATGGAAGGGTCGTAGAAACCTGTGGTGCTGAAGAAATGATGTGTGATTTATTGATTATGTTTTTTTTATAAATTTATGAATTCAGCCAAAACATTTCATGACCTCATTCAAAATATTTTAGTGCATTGATAATGATTCATAATGGATGATGATCTACATAATTATACATTGTGTTGTTGGGATCCTTTTATCATGCAGTGTAGTATCGTGAAATGATGACATCATCCTTTTAATTTATAATCATATGTTATGTACATAGATATTGACATGAAAATTTGAAATATAACCTTGTGGAATTTTTTTTTGGTTCGGGGAATTTAGATGTAGAAAACGACTTTTATCCACACATAGGTTTATTTTATGTGAAACCATATGTTGGAGCTCATATTGCATATAATTATCTCATGCATAGTAAATTGATATATATATATATATATATAATATGATTTTTACGTAGGTTAAGAGAGTTTATTTTAATATAAACTTTTTAATTATATTCATATGATACATTTAAAGCTGATCTTCCCTATGTTTCCCTATTCACATTGTAAGGATAGGGTTCATGATATAGTATGTTCCTATAAAGAGATCCCAACACGTAGATCTGAGTCATATGTAGGGGAGATGGGAATGTATTCCCATATTGAGTCCTGACATCAAGGTAAACTAAGGGGTACACTAAATAGATTAGGAAAATATATATGTAAATAAAATTTCCATACTCTATTCTGTTAAGGAGGTGAAAAATTCATCTTAATAGTAGATTCATGGATATGATGGCCCAATATATGAAATTTTTTAACTTTCATAATGGTCCATATTACATTAAATTTAATGTCATGAAAAAATAAATTAACATGTAGTTTAATGTCAAATTACAAGGACATTATCATAATTTCCAATTTAATGAAAATAATTTGGTTTCATGCAGTTTAATGTCATGGGACTACGAGGTATGTCTAAGAGGAGTAACCATCTTTCGGTAATTTGGTCTTCACATGAAATGTATACTCTAAATGGAAGTGTAAGTAAACATGATGTCAAAATATTACATTGAAAATGGGTATAGTGAATAGTTTTGTAACATCATGAGAATTTAAATAATCATATATAAGAGGGTTATTGGAATATTAAATCATAACCCAATAATATACGATGTAATTGGGGGTCGAGACAGTTGGCTATGAGTCAATCATTAATAATGGGAGAAGACTATATTACAAAAAGATAGATATATTGATCATGGGTTTAAGTCAGTCCTTTCCTATAGAAACAAAAATCATCTTGGAACGATATATTTTGAAATGTGACAATACTCTAGAGAATCCTAGTGGGGTCCCATTGGATTATCCAATACTTATTATAATTTTTAATGGGAATAACTACGACAATGATCGCCCAATGTACATGGGGTTCAAGTATAATATTATCAAATGAAAGAATTGGTTGGCATAAACTGAAGTATCAAATATATAAAGGAGATTAATCATGATTGTATGATTCAATAAGGGTTCGAGCACAATAAAAGATTTTACAGTTCGTATTGAACACATCTTATAGAAAATGGATAATACATGTTACTCTTGAGTACAAAATCTTATGAATGGATGATTTTTTCATCATGAAGGAAGTGTCATGTAGTTTCATGTCACATGACGAGGATATTGTTATATATTTTAACATTATGTGAATATGACTTTTTGTGGATGGTCATGAAATGGATAATTTAGGCATCACATCGTATTCCACATTATGGGAATCAATACATACATACTTGTAATCTTAGATAATCCTTTGCACAGATTTGACCTATACATAAGGTCAGGGGAATTTCTATACTTTTCATCATAGATGAACCTAGTATTTGTGGTTTGGACAATACTATGTATCTTATGATAATAGGAATCAAGGAACATGTAGTTTTGATATAAATGATTTTCAGTTAGAATAATACCTTTTGGACTTGGAATATGAAGGTATAAACCATTGATTCCTTCTTGATCCCTATTAGATGTAGGGAATATTTATTATATGTATATAAGGTATTAAATATATAAACGATGTGTCTAATAGGATTTATAATCATAAATATGGTTGGGATTAATGGGATATAATGACCCTAAAATGAATTGTTCTAAGAATGAAATGTCATAATCTATCTTTGGACATGGGTATGAAGAATAAATGACTAACATCAATATTATCTAAATCGTTTTGAATTGTTGGGTTATGGTGAGTGTAAATAACATCCCATGAGAAATGAAAATTCTATTTTAAGTGGAATCAAATAGGCACAAGTCAACCATTGAAAATGTTGGAATCCCATATTAAATCAAGATAGTACAATAACTCATAGGATTAATGGGGACCTCTAATATGGGTAAAACATCCTCTATGAACATGCTCATTTTAACTATGTTGATTCCCCATAGTATCCTAGAAGGATCCTTTTTTATTACACAGTCCCTCATACCATTTTCCAACTGGGTAGAACCAAGAGTAGTGGAACCCAAGGTTCACCGGTTTCCGTTAAAAGGATATAAAATTGAATAATTGGTTGGTACTAAATTATATACTGAGGAAATGATGTTTTTTCATCGAAATGTATGATTCATAAAGGGTTTTATAACCCTAAAGAATATTCCATGGTTCATTAAACATATTTTTGAGTAAAAGGGATAATACGTGAAATTATTGAGTTCAAACTAATTATTGAGGATTATATGCTCAAAATGAAGACCTATTTTCAGATATTTTATCATCACACAACTAAGAAATTTCCATGGAGTTTCACATCATGAAAAAAGGATATTTTAATTCATTTTAACAACATGTGACTATGATGTACTACCCAATACAATAAATGTCTTGTCCGTTTTGGCTACGGTGTCTATCCTGGATCCTTATTCTCACATTATCCAAGGTCAGTGTGAGAAACAGGTGATAAATGGGCTTCCAATTAAGCTATGCGAGAGTGAAAGAAATGAAATTCATGGATTCAATATAAATTTATTATGAAATTTAGCATCAATATTAATATTAATCTCATTGATGATCATGATTGTTGTGATGTAAACCCATGGATGGGCCTAACATAGAGGATCATATTGTCAAAACAGATCATGTGATGGTAAAAATCAAGCCACAGATAGTTCTTAGATAGTTCCCTGTAGTGGACCATCCATATGTAGATGAGGGGGTATTTTTATCGTTATATATGTTGTTAATTGACCTAGGATTAGAGATCCAAGTGTAAATATATCCTACAATAGTAGTAATCAAGTAACATGTAGATCTTGTTTGAAATTTCCATGTGCAGGATTTATCGATACACAAATTGGGTAAATTTTCATAATACAGATGGACCTAGGATTTGGGTATTTGGTGTAACTACGATTAAAAAACTCAAAAAACATGTAGTTCATGAATGAAAAAATATGCGCACTGGTTTGACTAATATATTAAGGGGTATTTTTTTCATTTATATTGTGGATCGACCCAATATTTGAGATCTGGGTGTCACTATATATCATATGATTATAAGAATCAATAAACACATTGTTATTTAATATAAAAATCTCTATGCTGTTATAAACCACAAGAATAGGGGTTATTATTTTGGTTTATATTGTGGTTGGAAAAATTATTTGTGATTTGGTTCTCACTATATATCATGTGATACCATGAATCATGCCATATGTAGTTCTTGAATTGAAAATTCCCCACGTAGGTCTTCCCATAATAATTGTGCTGTTTTTTCTATTTGTATTGTGTTTGAACCTATGAATTGAGATATGGCTGTCACTATGTCTCCTGGGGTATAAGGAATCAAGCCACACATAGTTAATGAATGGAAAAATCACAATAAATGGCTACCCCACTGGAATGGGGGAGGGGGGGTCTATTGATATTGTGGCTAGAACCATTATTTGGGATATGGGTGTCAATATGTATCCAATTATTGAAGGAATATAGCCACACATTTTCCTTGAATGGAAAAATATCCACATAGTTTTGAACCATATGCAGAGGGGGTCATTTATATTCAGTATAATGAATGATCATGAAGGGTTTAGTCACCCGAGATTCTTGATGAAATAATGAAGGATGAATGTCCATAATGGGTTGTGTCTCCCTGCATCCTTAGCTTAAAGGGTATTTGTGGATGGTAAAATGTTAGGGATGCTAATTCCACATGGATAGTTTGAATATGGGTTGCGTAAATCATGAGTCCAGGGAATTTTCCATTGAATATGGAATAGGGAAGGCATTCCATGGATTACCTGGAAACACTATAATGTGATGTGTTTTAACATAGTGTGTTTGGGAATCACAAGGATTGATGGTCCTTACATACAATTAGGAGATTCCTCTAGATGATGGGTCATATACCATTATGCATGAACCCATATGAATTAAATTCATGGTCATGTAAGAGGTTGCATACTATTTCCGTGGACCATGGAAGGGTTGTGAGGATTCAAACATCTAGATGATGAAGTCAGATATGAAGAACATAGCCATGCAATAATGGTTATTAACATTAGGAATTTTTAGTTTTTGGATGGAGATATCAGGACCTATTCCATGTGGTTTACTGTCATTTGGTGTATGCCATAAAAAGTTTCATGAATGGAACATTGCATTCCTTCATTTAGAAATGATAAAAAACATGGTGACAAAATGTTAAGGATATTGAATACTCTTTAATAGTTTGGTTATGGGGATTGTAAACCCTGGTTTAGGAATACCTTATTCAACTGATAGTGGAGATTGGTTAGTATAGGCAAAAATTTAATAACGAATGAAGCTCATATTCCATGTATGCACGAAATTAACTTATAGGTTAATGGTGGAGATCTTTTATGGGATTAAACATTAAATACGAACACTCCATTTTGTTTTGATTAATTCACTATATCATTCATGCAAGGTCCCTTTGGATTGACTACCCCTTGTTAATAGATTTCTAGAGGGAAAAATAAGGATAAATAACATGATTTTATGGGTTCCATGGCAATAGAATAAAGTCATGGAATTGGTGGTGTCTTTCTATACATTAAATATATGATGGTGGTTTATGAAAAGCATAAAATTGAAGATTTTTTTGAGCACACTAAATGTTATTTCGGCATATAATGAACACATTATCACTATGATGAGATATAATGAATCATTTCTCCAACTTTTTCCTGGACCAGGAGGTCTAGTGATCATATCTCAACATATACAAGGGCCACAATGTGGATCCACTGAGCTTTATGACTTCATTATTTTTGGTCTATCTTTTAACAACACTCTAGATATGAAGAGTATAGTGAGTGGATACTTGAATTTTAATCAAACCATCCTTTCTATGTTTTCATAATGACAAGCATTATGAAAATTTTACTTAGAAGATTAGTGTCTTTATATTTAGACCATTAAAGGATAAAGTTTAAAGTCATACTAAAATAAACAAGGTGCATGCTGTTTAAGGTCAATATTAACATGGACCCGGTATGTGGGGATTGTTACAAAACAACTTACTTAGGATTATTAGATTCAAGAGTACCCCAACATACATTTGAGAATATAATGAGAGTATTGTAAATAATTTCTCAATGTTTTCATGTCATGAGTAATGGTATGAAATAGTAATAACAAAAATGACCATGAATCAATATAATGTAATGATCTCCTCTATGATTATATTAGGGATATGAGGGATCATAAGGACCTTATTTTGGTCCATAATGAATTTGGTTGATGGGTGTAAGTCCCTTATGCAGATCAAACTCTTACATGGTCAAATTGAGAGATATGATTTTCTTTATATGGGCCATGGAAGGTTCGTAGAAACCTGTGGTGCTGAAGAAATGATGTGTGATTTATTGATTAAGTTTTTTTTATAAATTAATGAATTCAGCCAAAACATTTCATGACCTCATTCAAAATATTTTAGTCCATTGATAATTATTCATAATGGATGATGATCTATATAATTATACATTGTGTAGTTGGGATCCTTTTATCATGCAGTGTAGTATCGTGAAATGATGACATCATCCTTTTAATTTATAATCATATGTTATGTACATAGATATTGACATGAAAATTCGAAATATAACCTTGTGGAAAATTTTTTTGGTTCAGGGAATTTAGATGTAGAAAACGACTTTTATCCACACATAGGATTATTTTATGTGAAACCATATGTTGGAGCCCATATTGCATATAATTATCTCATGCATAGGAAATTCATATATATATATATATATAATATGATTTCTACATAGGTTAAGAGAGTTTATTTTAATACAACCTTTTTAATTATATTCATATGATACATTTAAAGCTGATCTTCCCTATGTTTCCCTATTCACATTGTAAGGCTAGGGTTCATGATATAGTATGTTCCTATAAGGAGATCCCAACACGTAGATTGGAGTCATATGTAGGGGAGAGGGGAATGTATTCCCATATTGAGTCCTGAAATCAAGGTAAACTAAGGGGTACACTAAATAGATTAGGAAAATATATAGGTAAATAAAATTTCAATACTCTATTCTGTTAAGTAGGTGAAAAATTCATCTTAATAGTAGATTCATGGATATGATGGCCCAATATATGAAATTTTTTAACTTTCATAATGGTCCATATTACATTAAATTTAATTTCATGAAAAAATAAATTAACATGTAGTCTAATGTCAAATTACAAGGACATTATCATAATTTCCAATTTAATGAAAATAATTTGGTTTCATGCAGTTTAATGTCATGGGACTACGAGGTATGTCTAAGAGGAGTAACCATCTTTCGGTAATTTGGTCTTCACATGAAATGTATACTCTAAATGGAAGGGTAAATAAACATGATGTCAAAATATTACATTGAAAATGGGTATAGTGAATAGTTTTGTAACATCATGAGAATTTAAATAATCATATATAAGAGGGTTATTGGAATATTAAATCATAACCCAATAATATACGATGTATTTGGCGGTCGAGACAGTTGGGTATGAGTCAATCATTAATAATGGGAGAAGACTATATTACAAAAAGTTAGATATATTGATCATGGGTTTAAGGCAGTCCTTTCCTATAGAAACAAAAATCATCTTGGAACGATATATTTTGAAATGTGACAATACTCTAGAGAATCCTAGTGGGGTCCCATTAGAATATCCAATACTTATTATAATTTTTATTGGGAATAAATACGACAATGATCGCCCAATGTACATGGGGTTCAAGTATAATATTATCAAATGAAAGAATTGGTTGGCATAAACTGAAGTATCAAATATATAAAGGAGATTAATCATGATTGTATGATTCAATAAGGGTTCGAGCACAATAAAAGATTTTACAGTTCGTATTGAACACATCTTACAGAAAATGGATAATACATGTTACTCTTGAGTACAAAATCTTATGAAGGGATGATTTTTTCATCATGGAGGAAGTGTCATGTAGTTTCATGTCAAATGACGAGGATATTGTTATATATTTTTAACATCATGTGAATATGACTTTTTGTGGATGGTCAAGAAATGGAGAATTTAGGCATCACATCGTATTCCACATTATGGGAATCAATACATACATACTTGTAATCTTAGATAATCCTTTGCACATATTTGACCTATACATAAGGTCAGGAAAATTTCTATACTTTTCATCATAGATGAACCTAGGATTTGTGGTTTGGACAATACTATGTATGCTATGATAATATGAATCAAGGAACATGTAGTTTTGATATAAATTTTTTTCAGTTAGAATAATACCTTTTGGACTTGGAATATGATGGTATAAACCATTGATTCCTTCTTGATCCCTGTTAGATATAGCGTATATTTATTATATGTATATAAGGTATTAAATATAGAAACGATGTGTCTAATAGGATTTATAATCATAAATATGGTTGGGATTAATGGGATATAATGACCCTAAAATGAATTGTTCTAAGAATGAAATGTCATAATCTATCTTTGGACATGGGTATGAAGCATAAATGACTAACATCAATATTATCTAAATCGTTTTGAATTGTTGGGTTATGGTGAGTGTAAATAACATCCCAAGAAAAATGAAAATTCTATTGTAAGAGGAAACCAATAGGCACAAGCCAACCATTGAAAATGTTGGAATCCCATATTAAATCAAGATAGTACAATAACTCATAGGATTAATGGGGACCTCTAATATGGGTAAAACATCCTCTATGAACATGCTCATTTTAACTGTGTTGATTCCCCATAGTATCCTAGAAGGATCCTTTTTTATTACACAGTCCCTCATACCATTTTTCAACTGGGTAGAACCAAGAGTAGTGGAACCCAAGGTTCACGGGTTTCCGTTATAAGGATATAAAATTGACGAATTGGTTGGTACTAAATTATATATTGAGGAAATGATGTTTTTTCATCGAAATGTATGATTCATAAAGGGTTTTATAACCCTAAAGAATATTCCATGGTTTATTAAACATAGTTTTGAGTAAAAGGGATAATACGTGAAATTATTGAGGATTATATGCTCAAAATGAAGACCTATTTTCATATATTTTATCATCACACAACTAAGAAAGTTCCATGTAGTTTCACATCATGAAAAAAGGATATTTTAATTCATTTTAACAACATGTGACTATGATGTACTTCCCAATCCAATAAATGTCTTGTCCGTTTTGGCTACGGTGTCTATCCTTGATCCTTATTCTCACATGATCCAAGGTCAGTTTGAGAAACAGGGGATAAATGGGCTTCCAATTAAGCTATGCGAGAGTGAAAGCAATGAAATTCATGGATTCAATAAAAATTTATTATGAAATTTAGCATCAATATTAATATTAATCTCATTGATGATCATGATTTGTGTGATGTAAACACATGGATGTGCCTAACATAGATGATCATAGTGTCACAACAGATCATGTGATGGTAGGAATCAAGCCACAGATAGTTCTTAGATAGTTCCCTGTAGTGGACCATCCATATGTAGAGGAGGGGGTATTTTTATCGTTATATATGTTGTCAATTGACCTAGGATTAGAGATCCAAGTGTAAATATATCCTACAATAGTAGTAATCAAGGAACATGTAGATCTTGTTTGAAATTTCCGTGTGTAGGATTTATCGATACACATATTGGGTAAATTTTCATAATACAGATGGACCTAGGATTTGGGTATTGGGTGTAACTATGATTAAAATACTCAAAAAACGTGTAGTTCATGAATGAAAAAATATGCGCACTGGTTTGACTAATATATTAAGGGGTATTTTTTCATTTATATTGTGGATCGACCCAGTATTTGACATCTGGGTGTCACTATATATCATATGATTATAAGAATGAATAAACACATTTTTATTTAATATAAAAATCTCTATGCTGTTATAAACCACACGAATAGGGGTTATTATTTTGGTTTATATTGTGGTTGGAAAAAGTATTTGTGATTTGGTTCTCACTATATATCATGTGATACCATGAATCATTACATATGTAGTTCTTGAATTGAAAATTCCCCACGTAGGTCTTCCCATAATAATTATGGTGTTTCTTCTATTTGTATTGTGTTTGAACCTATGAATTGAGATATGGCTGTCACTATGTCTCCTGGGGTATAAGGAATCAAGCCACACATAGTTAATCAATGGAAAAATCATAATAAATGGCTACCCCACTGGAATGGGGGATGGGGGTTCTATTGATATTATGGCTAGAACCATTATATGGGATATGGGTGTCAATATGTATCCAATTATTGAAGGAATATAGCCACACATTTTCCTTGAATGGAAAAATATCCACATAGTTTGGAACCATATGCAGAGGGGGTCATTTTTTCCATTTATATTATGGATAGGCCAACAATTTGAGATCAAGGTGTCATTATATATCTTATGATAGACAGAATCAATCCACATATAGTTACTGAATGAAAAAATATCATCATTGGTATGAACCATATTTAAAATGGGGTATTTTAGTCTATAGATATTATTGCTGGAAACAATATTCGATATTAGGGAGTCATTATGTATTCTTTCACAGCTGGAATCAAGCCACTTGTAGATCTTTAATAGAAATGAATCC
The DNA here is from genome assembly GCA_963277665.1 of Viscum album. NCBI lineage: Eukaryota > Viridiplantae > Streptophyta > Magnoliopsida > Santalales > Viscaceae > Viscum > Viscum album. The sequence continues at coordinate 715,703,076 of OY728134.1, read as the reverse complement.
AGGAATATCTAACCCATATATAGAGTAGGTGATTTTTTTATTGTAGATGGACCCATGATTTGAGATATTAGTGTCCCTACGTATCTTGTGGTAGCAGAAATCAATACATACACAATTATTTAATAGAAAACTCTCCATACTGGTCTAACCCATATATAGATGGAGGCATTTTTTCTTTTGATATTTTTGCTGGACTAATGATTTGAGATATGGGTGTCACTATGAATCTTATGATAGAAAAAAATTAAGCAACACATATCTCTTTAATTGGGTGACTCTCTAAGTATATTTTACTAACACATAGGGATGAGAGTACATTACATTTCTTTCACATATATCTAGCCCATGTGTATTGAACTATCTATGATGTGATGTTTAATATATATTTTATCATCATGAGGTAATGAAAAATTATGTGTTTTAGAATAATTAGGTGAGAATGTATTTCATGTATTTTAACATCATTTTGAAAGGAAATATTACTTCTAGTTTAACGCCATGCAGTGATGATAAAAGATGATATGAAGTTTTTAAAGTCATGCTTCTAGGAAATAAGATGTTGTGCAGTTTAGTGTCTTGTTTACAATATGAAGGATATAATATTGTCTAATGTATTTCTACTAGGGATTATGATTTTTTCAAATTTATAGTCTTACTATTAGTGCATAAGGTTTTGTTATATTTAGAGTCTTTCTATCGTGGCATACGGATTAATGAAGTTGAAATTCTTGCTGAAAGTAATTAGGATGGTGTAAAATTTAGATTCTTTCATTCAGGACATAATATAAAATGTTGTTTAATGTATTTCTACAATGACTTATAATTCCATTCAATTTAAAGTCTTACTTATATGAATTGGGATGACATTCAGTTTAATGGATTCCACTAGTATATATGTTTCCATGTAATTTAAATTATTATTTCTAGTAGTTGGGATTTTATGTCGTTTAAATTCATTCTACTAGGACATAGGATTCCATGTAAGTTAAAATATTACTTCATATATTTGAAATGTTGTTTAGTCTAATATAGTTATTCTAGAACATGGGATACCACCCATTTTAATGTCTTAAATCAAAGAAATGGTATTCCATGTAGCTTAATGTATTGTAGCCCTAAATTTTGATACCATTCATTTTAAAGTATTATTTCTAAGAAATGGGATGTTATCTAGTTTAAATTCATGATACTAGGATACCACATAGTTTAATGTCTCACTTCAAGGACTTGGGATTCTATGATTTTTAAATTATTTCTATTTGGACTTGGTATGATTGATAATAGTTGTGAAAATTACTTCATGAGAGACCTTACTATGTTGGAGGAGTAACATGATCTACATCTATTGTGGCCCATGTGTAAGCCACAATGGAAAATATATTAAATATTATGTAATTAACTTCCCACATGTTTTCTAATTTTGGACATTTATTTCCTTTTATAATTGGGGTTCTATGAATAAATACTAGTTCTCCTAGAAGGATCTTGTGGGGTTGAATATTTTTTATTAAAGGATCATGAATATAGATCCAATGGTTAAGAAATTTCATGACCATATATTTAGGGATATTATTTACTATGGGGATAATATAATGTAAAATTATTTATAATTTACCCATAATTTCATATGAACATCTGATAGATATTTTCAAACCATTCAGCATATATTTTTCATGATATAAACAAAACAATTCCATAGTTTTTTGTTATTCTATGATAATCCTAGATCTCAGGATATGGAGAACATATCCTTGTCCAAATGACAATGAACATTATTCATGTTCTAGAGTTGTCCCTTGTATCTTCAATAAGGGAGGTGTCTACCATTTAATATCTAATAAGTCTACTATATATTCAGGTGAGTGTAATACATACACTCCTCTAAACCATCATGGGTTCTTTAATTGGAATCAGAGATAGGATAGAACATGGTTGGGAGGGTGTGTCTACCAATATCTATACATATATCCATGTTTCCTTATTCTTCATTAGGGCTATATTTATCCCCTCGATTAGAATATAGAATTTTTTCCAGGTCACCTAATCACTGAGATGATGAGTCACTAATGGTTATTGGGGCATTATATAAAGTTAACGCCAATGTTTTGAGCATGTCTCTATACTACCGTTTGGGTACTTCTCTATGTAAAGCTGTCTGGGAATGGTGATGATTTCCTTGTCTAGGAGAGATATCAGCATGGGGAGGTTTACCAAAGTATATTTAAGGAGTAGAGTTCCTTCGATCTATATTTATATAACTGTAAGGATAAATATCAATGTTTTTATCACCTTATAATTATATTGAAGAGTCAATGAACAATTGATGTGTTTCTCATATGAGTTACACAATATTGTGGATATTAGCATGAAGAAGACCAGGAATACGAGACTCATTTTATACCATGTTTGGAATATTTGTTCATGGATTTTGGGGTTGAGGAGGGATATAATCATGTTTCATGATTGTTTATTAAATATGTTCTCTATGATTTGGTGTGATGGGGATATGATCTCACTAATGAAAATATGATTGATTATGGTATAGATCTAATATGTCATCAGTAGGAATATGTGTCATCTTGAGGTTGGTTTTTGAAATACTCTCGTCAATCCTAGTTGAATTATGGTTATGAACTGAGTTCATATTTGAATTCTCCATCATAAAAAGTCGATTGATATCTATAATTGGATAAATAATATGAGAGTCCTTCTATATAGCCTATAAAGTATGTTGGTGTAGCATTTCATTGATAGGACTAGGGGTGTGGGCCTGGTTTTAAAAGATATTGGAATATTTATTGTAGCTTCATCAGTAGGGACATGAGTGTTCCCTCAGGTAATTTTTAAACTATGATGACTGAAAAAATTGGAGTGGTGGTCTAAACCCTATATAATTCCTTTAGAGTATTCTTCTTGATTTCTATAGGAATGTACACCTCTCTCGGGGCATGTTACCAACCAAATTACTAATCCCTTGTTTGAAAATGGATAAGAGCCTAGTAGCATCCCTTGTCCTTTATTAGAATACACAAATAATCCTAATCTATTAGAGAAATAATGTGCACTTAGTAAAGAGTAGCCACATATTTTTACTTATTGTGGAGTTATGTTTCACTATCTATTTCGATATGAATGATTAATTTTCTCAATATCATCACTGGATATATTAGTATATCTCTTTAATCAATGTTTAAATGTATTGGAACATTGGAATGGTATTTACATGAATATATTTCCACTTACTCATAGTTTCAATGATATTCTGGTCGATGCATTTGATTGATGTATAGATTTATGTGTACTCATTTAATCTTCATTTCAGCAGAATATATTGAATAGATTTATATATGGGGCATGGATTTGTGTCTTCCGCATGTTTGATTCCATGTTATGATAGTATAATTTTTTTGATCAAATAGGGATATAATCCCACTACATCTAGTCTATAGCATTAATCATTCGAAACAATGTCTATAACGCCTATATCTGAATTTCTAGGGAGGTTATTTGTCAGGTTACACCCCCAACATGAGATTGATGCTCATTTCTGGTTTTGGGATTTTGATGGGATCATGATATTCCAATATTAGTGGTAAATGCAGGGACACTATCATATAAACCATATTCAAATGATATCTTCTATATAATAAGATATCACATAGTATATGATCCCATGATTGGATTTTTGTCTATGTAGTTTCATGTCATGCAGTATGAACATTGTCATAATGTTTAACGTCATGTAACTAGAAAATTGTTGTGCAGTTTAACATCATGATATAATGATTTTTTTGTGAAATTTAACATCATTTTCTAAGACTGTGTCGTTTATTTTAAAACCATGCGTCTTGGACATACTTTGCAGTTTAACTTCATGAGACAATGACATATGATGTATTTTTACATCATATGACATGTATATATCGTTATTTATCCTCTTAGAAGTGTAATTATTTTTGAATTAGCTTCGATAAATCTTATTTATATTTCATATGTTTCAGGGAACTCAAACACTATCATGCCTTTATTAACTTTCTTTTCTATTAAATTTTTAAAATAATGAAACACTAAATTTTTTATAAGACTAAAATTTTAGTAGTTGTGATTTTGATGGATTATAAACTCCACCTCACTCAACATCTTCATTATTTGGAGTTATTTCATATCATTTTCCATAACATGGTTACTGTACCTTGGGAAATGATTTGACTAAATGAATAAAAACAATTCTTCTATGATAGTGAAGAATTATTTTATTACTTATAGATATGTTTCTCATGTTATGGTATTCATATTTTCTATCCTATTTAGTGTGTTCAAATGACTATATTGGGTATTTGGGTTCTGGTGGATTCAACATCCCCTCATCAATCTGCTTCTGAATCCAGTCTATAATGATAAATAAAACCCTTATCATATGGTCGAGATTATAGTGGTAGTCGATGAAATTTTCATGACCAATCAACCCTACCTCACTTTACTTTATAATAATTTGTACTCAAATTAGATAATTCTCAATATAATAGTAAATTTACATGGGGAAAATTTTTGGTTAGAGGGAATAAACCTTAATTTGTCTATCATCATGTGATGTGGGACATTGCCTCTTCTCCTGTATGATACGTATTCATATGTGGACATTATAATATGGATATGTTTATAGTTTTTGGTGAAGATCCCTAGTATAAATATGGTTTAGGGGTAGGTGTGGAGGAATTCAGTTCCTTGTATGATGTATATGCTTCCCACTAATTACGGGAACTTGAATATTTTGAAGGATTTGTTGAAAATGTGTAGATCAAATGATTTATAGAGTACACATGATTAGGGGATGAAAAATATGTAAATTATTGCATCCCGATGGTATGGAGTTATATTGATCAGTATATGTCTTTCACCTGATGAGGGGATGAAGATTATGCAAATTCCCCATCCTTATTGGTTGTGGAACATCACTATATGTATGAACTATATAGAATGTTTCTTATGCATTATTCAAGTAATGGTAACTCATGAGAATTTATAAAATTATTTCTTATAAATATCCTCATTATCTTATTGGATTTTGTTTATCTATTTATCCATAGAAATTACCCTATCATCTTTAAGGGGATGACTAACAGAAGTCTTGAAGACACCCTCTCATCTATCAATGGTTGTGGGAGTGGATTATGACAAGAGTCTCAATAATGATCTCGAAGACTGAACCTACTATTACCACATTCCATATTCATCATCAACACTGCACTATGAAACACTAACATAGCTGATAATACATTTTCCAGATTCATGAAAAATAGTAGTGTTCTCTTTCGGATATGATGAGAAGTCCTCAGATTTGGTTGATATCACATTGATGAAGAAATATGAGGATTTTACTCTTCTTCAAGGGAGTGTCTCAATTGTTGAGTCTATATCTAATATACTATTTGGTATGATGATACGCAAAATACTATTTTGTGAGTTGATACTTATTATACAATTTCTCGGGGTAGTTCCAATTGTATTGTTTGATGGGTTGGATCATATGTTATCATTTGGTAGTTCAACACCCATATTCAATATGATCACATGGTAAAAAATGATAAAAATTAAACCATACTGATGGGATGGGGTTGTCCATGGAATCCCACAATCACTATGTATAGTTGTGATGATGTCAGAGGCTCTTGGCTAGTGATGATCTAGGATTAATTTTGGACCACTACTGGGATAAAATGATGGGTCTCAAATAGAATGAAAATAACTGGGATATAATCATACTCTATAGTGGAATTGTTTTGATACCCCAAGCCGGATATCCTATTAGTTTTCCCAAATTGAATGATTTTTGAGGTCGTAGATTCCTCTGAAAATAACTATGAAATTACTATCATATATTGACGATGATGAATATAATGTATGGGAGAACTCATTGTAAGTTCTTGAGTTGTTTATTTTAGGTTGTAGTTTTTCCCATCAAACTACCTAAGTTATAGAATGGATGTGTTATCTCACTATATAGATAATATCCCATGGTGTTTTAATGAGGTAAAGGGTAGATTCTTCTTCTAATGACCATCATGGGAATGATATATTGTTGTTATTCATCCATTGATGGATTTCATGACCATACTCCAAAATCATGATAGATCAATTGATGTGATACTCATGGGACTAGATGTTAACCAATTGGAACTGGTGGTGTTGAGTTTGTGGCAATGCACATTGAGGTCTCAGAGCCAAGGTTTCGGTGGTGGACATTACACTTGAATTTTTGTTCATTTAGTCTATCAAATTAGATTGAGGTTTCATGTAGTAATTACTAGCTCTTCTAGTTACCACATAATACATTAGATAATTTTAGGATGATATTTGGATTGTATGTAATCTTATAAGTCCATGAGAGGAAACAAGAAACCATATTATTGTAGATTAATATATATGAGTACATGGAAGATCAATTACTTTCATAGTAAAATGAAAAATAAGTGGTCTATTATTTTATGAATGGATCAACAGTATTGAAATATTTCATGTTGGTTTAACACTTTTTTTCTCAAAAAACATAGCCCAAATGAATCATTCGTAACAGGATTATAACAAAAATATGAGTTCTCATTGTTCTGTTATTCACAACATATTGATGTGTTGGTATATGTGATAAATGTGGTTATTATTAGTCACTTAGGTCCAAAATTGTTAGTGGATGACGTACACCTATCATGAGGTTCTCAAAAATTTGATTCTTGACGTTGAGTAAATATAGTAAAAATGGGATACTAATTGTCTCTAAAGAATTCAGTGTTGTGTGTGTGTTAAAATATTGTGTTTTGATTTCATTTTAAAAGCAAAAATATGTAAAATTGGTTGGTTTTAATTTAAATATAAGAAGGAATGTTCTAGTCGTGGATCCTTCCATCATTCACCTATTGAATCATTATTCAGTTGGTTTCAATTTTTCCTCTCATCAATTGAATCATTTTTATTAGTTTTATTAGTCTATTACCATTTATATAGAAAAATAAAATGATCTTATATTTCATACATTTTCATAGCTTGGTGACTGGATACCTGTATTCACAGTTTAATACTACGACTTCTTGTTATCACATGGAGTGAATTAAATCAATGTGGCTTGTGTGTAGTATTGATAATAAATTGAATAAATTAAATGCTAAATTTAGTTGAAACCTATAATGATTAAAACCATTAATATCCCATGAGGAGTTAGTTAATTAAATAAACATAAATCACTAATGGGGGGTGGTGAGGTGATAATACAAGGATAAATAAAAAACATCCCAATTTTTAGCCATGAGAGATTAAATAATAAATAAAAATAAAACTAGATTAGTAACCTGTAATGCAAGAGTACTCCCCAACAGTGAGTTCTTCAATCTCCCCTTATTTCGATAGTGAATTCATTTTATAGAGGAGTTCTTGGATATCATTATTCTCTCTACGCAAGGGGACCATGTTTATTCATAGATATCAGGAATGCCATATTTTTTTCGGGGTAAGGATTACATTTAGTTGGATGATTGACATGCATCTAGTTTGAAAAGTCTGTATGAGTGTTTTAATGCTTTTCAGCACCTCACCAATCCAAAATAGTATACAATTGATGATGTAATGTTCTGGTACTTAACAAAACCATCAGTTTCTTCATTATACATGAAGTCAAAATGGTACTGGACCCTAGTTGATGTTCTTAATTATTTTCTTAGAAATTGAGAATAATTATTTTTACCCATGAGATATCAAACTCTATTAGTATCTAGAACATGAATTTACCATCATTGTAAATGGAATTCTAACAGTATCTTTTCAGTGGAACATCATTTCCTATTTGGATAAAATTTCATGGTTAGCGTAGTTTAAACACTTACAACCACCAATGATTATATTTAATGCTGAAGGGATATTCTAAAACTATTTGGATTGCTGGTACTACCTTGTTTTATTAGATTCCAATGGGAGTTTGGTCCTTCATTACACAGATCTAGTATTGGTTGGTCGAAATATTTTTTGTAAAAAATGATGAATGTCAGAGATCCCTCAAAGACTATTTAGGAAAGGTGGATTCACTGATATAGCATTTAGTTGGTTCAATGCCCATAGCATTATGAAGCTCATATAAAATCAGAGTACAGTAGTGAATCTCCAATTAAGGGGGATTCACTCAATCATTATCCCAAATCCATTGGTGGTTGTAGAAGTTGGGGCCTGTATGGTAAGTGTAACGCAACTTTTCCATGTGGTTTTGGAAGATAAATAGAGGTGAAATTTTTTAGAGAAGTGCATGTCCTCTGGATCATCTTCAATAATAATTTGATAGTGTTTTTTTCTTTATGAGAGGAGAAGGATTGGGGACTGTTGATTGTAGGTTCAAAGGAAGAGGCACGATAGGTATAGGTGGGAAAATATTATTTTATGCACACATAATGTGAAGTACATTGTCAATATACTGACCATGAGATGGTGGATTAATATGAGGCTCACAATAGGTTTTCCGACCATGGTATTAGTGTAATGATCAATAGCTTTTCTTCATGTGGCCATCTGTTTATTTCACCGAGGAATTTTTTATCACACTTGGTCATCTAATATAACTCATGGTAGCTATTCCTCAAAAGAGAATATTGTGTTTTGTGGTGTTCACATGACCACGATCATTGTTCATGATAACAATAGTGACCATGCATTTCATGGAAACTTCAGAACATTGTAATTTTTTAACCTATACAAAAAAGGGTTCACATTTTTTCATAATGAGGTATTGTTCTATAGTTATAATTCACATTGAAAATTCATAAATACCATCAAAATAAGGGTAAAAAAATATATCAAATGGTGAATATATTAATAAAAACCATATTTATTTCCAATTACTAACAATGTAATAGTTTCAATTAGACGCAAAATCATTATTTACCCAATAATTGAACTATAATTTGGGTATTGTTAGTGAATAACAGAGAGTAAATACTAACAATTACCACTCAAATCACTCCCCTACAGTAAAACTATTTCACTCTTGAGAACTATAAATATTGAGTTTCATCTTATTCATAAAGAAAACTCATTCCAGCTATATCTAAATTCACATTATAGAGAATAAACAAATATAGAATTCACCCATAATGAAAATTATCATTCCTCACATTAATATCAAATTACTACCTCACTTCAATATAATCCATGTTAATGTCAAGGTGAAGATCGAATTAGATTTATATGGAATAACTCTTTTTAACAAAAACACTACAATTTATCCATATATACTATGTTTCGTAAACCATAGTTTTGATTTTTTACATTATTTATTAAACATAAGTGAATGTGTTATAAGTAAATTTTCCCCCTTTTATGGGTATAATATTCCACTTAACTAAATGAAATCATTTTTGAAAAGAACCTCTCAAATGTTTTTACGAGGAAATTTTTTATGAAAATTACTATTCAAAACACTTATGGGGATTGAAGATTGATTTAATTAAATTACATAAATTCTCCTAGTTCACTTTTCTCAGAGATCAAATGTGTGTTATCAATATACTATTTTTATTCCAGGTTCAAAAGAATTATATTATTTTCATTAGAATTGATTTCCTAAGGTATTATTTCATATAGAGGTAATGTTACCTCAAATTAAGTTTAGAATTTCAATTACATTATGTAATAAAATTGACTCCCTGAAAATATTTTCACTCAAACTGAATTTCCCAATTATTAAACAAACAATTTATAAAAGTAATGAAAATTTCAAAACAAAAATCAAATGTTTATCATAATTTTAGAATAAAAAAATTAATCAAATCTAGAACTAATATTTTAAAACTATGTAGGACATCAATGTAGTAAATGAAATTTTTAAAAACAAAATAGAAAACTGTACAAAAGGGTTAATGTATAGAAAGGTTTATCTCTTCACGAACACATGGTTCAAACACTTTTCTATATAAATTATGACTTTAATTAATTTAATAAAAAAATTAAAATATAAAATAAGTATCTAGACCCAAATGAAGGAAAAATGACAACCTAGAAGTTCTCTATTTATCAATAGTAGTGAGGATCTTGGACACATCCATCGGATAAATCCAATATTCCTCCTAATACATCTTCAATTGATGTTCATTCATGTAAAATGGATGTTTTGAACTTCTCCTTAAATTTCATCTTCACAAAAAATAAAGGTATTATTTACTATATCTGGACTAGTTAATTTGGAAGGAAGAAAACATGAGAAACTTTTCATCCTGAAGAAAATAGTATTACATTCTATTCACTTAGAAACTAACTTTTTTGGATCAATTTGACATCGGATGATATGGTTTTATCCCCGTATAGTAATTATTTCGCATATGCCTCTCTCCTCATATCGTCAATATCCATTATTTTAAGTTTCATATATCCTACATCATTTCTAACATCCAGGTTTACAATTTTAGAGCCTAATATAACATATTCTATAGATATGTAGGTTTGTGGAGTTTTTTACCCTAAATAATTTTGTAAGGAGACTTATAGAATGAAGTATTATAGATAGTAATTTATTCCCATTGTGCATATTCTATTATCTTACATCATTCCTTACAATTAGGATATACTGTCTTCACGAAAATTATTTTGAATTCACAATATGAAAATTTATCTGGTCCATTTTTTGTGGGTGGTAGGTAGTAGAGGTTTTATAGAGCAGTCCATATTTTTTAATGAGTGATTCCATGTTCTTGAAGTATAATTTGGTCCCATGTTCACTAATTAGAGATCGGTTTATTCAGGACCTCTAAAAAATATTTGAATTTATAAATTCAGTCATAGTTTGGAGTCATTAGTCAGAGTTGATTTAACCTCATTCCACATAGACATGTAGTGTACTACTAATATGTTATAGGAAATTATAAATGACAAAATAAATGGACCCATGAATTAAATTCCCCATACATAAAATATTACAAAAAAATCATTGGTTTATGGGGAATATTTTTTTGTATGGAAATTTCACCATTAAACTGACATTTTCTGAATTTTTCTCTAATAATGGAATTTTTTAATTATTGACTGACAAAACATATAATATAAAAAGTTTCTAATGGTTTTTTGATTCTAAAATGGCTCTCATATGAATGTGCATGAAAAAATAATCATATAATTCATTTCATCTAAAGGAATGACTCTTTTTATGACATGATTATTATAAATATTCTATAAATTAGGGTCTTCCAGAACATAGTATTTTGATTTAGATTTAATTTTTTTAATTTGATGCTTAAATGTGAAGGATATAACAATTTTTATGACCATAAAATTTATTATATTAGAATACCATGGAAGAAGCATGAGGGAGTTTAGTTATTCAAAAGGAAATTAATCATTCAAAGTAGTCATTATGATTGGTTCTACCTCGGTAGAGTGATACATTTGACTAATGTGGTCATCCACTATATTTCTATATCCCTTCATCCCCTTAATCTCTATGTCAAATTCTTATAGAAGAAAAATATATATTACTAGTGTGGTATTATCATTGGATTTATTGATCAAATATATTAAGGCAACATGATCATAATAAATAATTACTTTACTTTATTAGAGATAAGAATTCTTTTTTACAAATATATAATAATTTACCAAAAATAGTTCTTTAATTTTTTTAGTTAATTTAATTAGTTTTAAGGGTTTATGAAATATAGGATATCACATTGGTAATCCTATAAATATTTTGGTAATTAAAATCCCCATAAACATTATTGAAATCATTACATAAAATCACAATGTGGAGATTTCGGTTTAGTGATAATTTTATGGGGGCAGTAGATAAGTATTCATTCACATTGTTGAAATATACGTTGCATTAATCGTGAAATAAAAAATTTAGTTTCATTCTTGTGCATGTTATTTAAGGAAAAATAAATATTTCTAAATTCCCAAATAAATTTTATATAAAATATAATGAGGACATGAACTGATCAAATATTCCCAACAATGATGGGGTAGGGAAGTGTATAAATTACATCAACTTTTAACTTATCAACATCAACTCCATCCTCATAAACTAATTGTCCAAAAAAAATTACTTTTTTCAATATAAAATGGAATTTTATTAAATTTAAATATATGATTTTCTAAATATATCTTTGTGAAACCTTTTACAAACTCTCTATAATTTTTTAGAATGCTTATATCATACATAGTGAAGTTAGCGAGGTTTACATCTGAGATTCTCCCATTCATGTTCGAGAAAATAGAAACCATGTAATATTGAAAGTTACCTGGGGAATTAAAGAGACAAAAAAGAATCCTTTAGTAGGAAATCGATATTAAGGATCATGTATTGGTTGTCCTATCTTGGTCAAAGGGAGATATTAGAACATGAATATATATATATAATTCCTCAAGGGAAAAATAATTTTCTTTCCCAGCTTGTCTCACCACCATTTGGTCTAAAAATGGCATATAAAAATAGATTTTTATAGTCAAATGGAAAAATATCCTATAATTGACACAAACATTCCAACTATACTAGATTTTGGTTTGTACTAGTTCATTATTTTCATTATTCACAATTGTGTAGTTGGTTTCGTATGGTATTATTTGAATGGGACTCACCCATTGGGGGTCTGAGATGGGATATATTAATTTATTATTAAAACGTATTTCTACTCACTTTTTTCTATCCTCTAGGAGGGTTGGGTTCAACCTTCACTAGGGTTATCTTACCGACATGGATTTATCTTCCAATAAAATTCTATGCATCTAAATGATGGGGTTAATTCATGGAATTATCCCCAATTTCTAGCATATAGACCTAATATTTCATTAAAATTATTCATCATTTAGATTTATTGGATATGTTCTATGTTATTATAAATTTTGACTGGAAGTTTCTTATTCTCCATTTAAAAAATAATATTTTAAAACCGAGTGTAATTTGTTTAATTCTAAATCATAGGGTATTCTAGATGTATTTTCATTAAATTATTATCCATGTAAGAAATAATGAAATTTATGAAATAATTATTAGTATCAAATTTCTGTAACTCATCAAAATAAATTTCATTAATTTCATCAAATTGTCAAATACTCGAAACTATTTGTAGATTAAATTCATTTTCAAGAAGAAAATTTTACAGTCGGTTGGGTGTTTCAAAATATTATCCTATTCTAATTGTGTCTTAAATCATTTAAATTTAATCATTATATGAATATGGGAGTTCAAAATGATTTAATGTATAATCAAAATCTTTTTCATGTGGGTGTTTCAGAGAATCCAAAATTTTAAAATGCACTATTTATTCTACAAATTTCAATGAAAGTGTTCCTTTATTAACATTTATTATTGTATTAGTAGTTTTGATAAATGAAAACCCCAACATTATTGGGGAAATATTATTTTCTTTTTCTTCCTCCATGTTTTGGATGAAAAAATCTGTAAGGAGAAAGTACACATGTACACTCACCAAGACATCTTTAAGGACACATACAGGGTATACAGTGGCTCTGTTAGAATGTTATGCGACCAGATGGGGGAGTTCACATTATATCATCTATGATGATGAATAAATTTAATAATTTATTACATTAAATGATGGTCCCATGTCATATAGTGCATTAGAAAAATTGATCTAATCCATTTGGAAGGGAATATGAAATGCACCTGGATCATGGAATTTTTTAGGGATTTGTGGGGTAAAAAGAGAAGTAACATTCCTAATTAGTTTATACAGTTCATTACAATTTAATTTTATTATATCAATACTCATTTATATATTTATTTTTTAATTCCTTGGAATCGGTAGAATGGCTTCCAATATATGGATATTCAACTCCACTTTTTTTAATACTAAAAAATAACTTATTGTAGTGATTCTACCATGGTAATTCTATAGTCTATCATTTTTAAATTTATGTCATGTACATGTTATTATAGATATTCCATGGGATATAATTTTTTTCTTTTGATGGTTACTTCAATACAATCAATTTAGGACCTTTTTATTTGGTATATTCTTCATCTTATTTTTCATGTTCACTTCTAGCATCAATTTACATGTGTGATATTTTTATGTATTCTACTTATTTTCCACTGATTAAGGTGATAAAAATGACATTTACCTTAATATTTTTAATTTCTGGAGACGATATCTTACGTGATAAATGATTGACCATATTATCGAGGGTGGTTTTGAGATGATCAAATATTTCTAATAATCCCTTTAATAATGAATGGTGATTGGTGAGAGTAGTGTGTTGAATATTTTTATATTCTATTACCTATAATATTAATTCCTTCATGGGTATTTCTTATGGAATTCCTTGATGTTATGTTGTATAGGGTAGGAAATTATTTCATTTGAATGGTGGGGGTTGATTTTTTTTCAATGTCTATTTATATTATGGTATTTGAGTCAATTGGATCATAAATCGTAACTTGTTGTTGAGAAATTATTTCAATTCTTGGTTTCAACCTTTCTAGTTCTAGATTTTCATTTTGTACCTCGAATCATAACATAATTTCCTTGAACATGAGTGAATCCATTAGTAAAATTCTCATGAAAATGGAAAAATTGGATGGCCTTTGGGTGTTTGGTGGGTGATGAGTACAAAACTATATTCATATCTAATTTTCTTATAAGGTATGTTAGTTCTTAAATTTTCTTTTTCTATTAATGTTTTATTGGAACATTTTACCTCTTATACTCCTCTGGTTGTAATTTTAGTACCAAACTATTCAGAATTTTTTGATATCATTTAAATGCATTGCATTACATTATTAGGTGACTTATCAATTAGTTCTCTTCTTAAAGAGTAATCATGTATTTTTAAATCATTTTCAATAAATAATTGGTAAAAATACCAATAAATATGGTTATTCATATGGTTGGTGTAAATAAGATGTTGTTAGATTCTTTAATCATGCCCAAAACTCATAATGAGTTTATCAAATTTATTGTTTGATTCAATAAATATTCTATTGAAGTTGATTAATCTTTGAAGTCGGAAATAATGTGTGGAGTGAATTATTCTGTTGATCCTCCCTTGAGTTGACTTATCCATGTTGAAGATTTTAGTGTCACACCATGGTTTCCCCTTTACGTGAAAATGGGAAACAATTCAACCATATTTGAGCTCCAGTGAGTCTTATAGGTCTCAATCCATTTAATACTTAGTAAAATAATATTAAGTGCCTATTTGGGTATTCAATAGATTGTACATGAATATTAGGTAGTATTCCCATTATTCTAGTTTTGAGTTCACAGTCCTGTTGATTATTTAATTTTAATATTCAGTTGTTAATATTGAATGTGGTTACATAAATATCTCTCAAATTCTTATTAACATGTGCTTTACTACCATCATTTATTTCACATCCTATTATATCATTTGGAGAGGAAGAAAATTATTAAGTATAATAATCCAATTAAATGGAGAAAACCAATCTTTATTATTGTTCTGTGTTCTTGAAAATTCTACATCTTAAGAACATAGTTCTATTAACCTCTATTTCAAGACCATTGAGGATTGACTAATTTGATATATCCATTTAAAATAATTTAAAAAAAATTATAACAAAAAACTATCCTATCTTACTATGGAATGTGTTTTGATGCATTCCTATAGTGGGGAGCTCAGAATAATTAATTTTGAACATAGGTATATTTAATAAAAATGGATCCAGGGTCATCTCCAAAGAAGATAATTTTATTTGAGGGTTGAAATATATTTTTTTGTTTCAATTTAAAAGAAAAGAAAAGTAACATTTTGTGAATTTAAATTATATTTAATAATTAGTGGTCTATCCTTGGATCATTATCAAATTCTACTCTTGATTCATTATTCTGTGGGTTTCAATTTATCCCCTTATTAATTGAATGATATTGATTGATTTTATCAGGATATTTCGATTCAAATATGAAAATACAATGATTAGTATATTTAAAAACATTTAATAACTTAGTGACTAGATACATCAGTTAAAAAATTAATTCTTCCATTTATTTCTATCATATGAAACGAAATAATTCCAAGGGACATATGTGGAGTATCAATAATAAAAAGAATAAATTAAAAGCTAATGATCAGTAGAAACATCTAATGACTAAAACCATTAAGATATAAATAAGAGTTACTTGACTGAATGAACATAACTGTTCAATGGCTTGGGGATCATTGAAGGATGGATGCTTATTTTATTTTGGGCCTTAAGAAGATGTCCTACATATATTATTTTGATAGGAAATCAAGTAATCATAATTTTTTTAGGTTCTTAACATGATGATGTGTTGGAATTTGTGATTACACTCAGAGAAATTATTGATATCCATAAGGATTATGAATTTTAGGGACATATACCAGTATGGACTCCTATGATACATATTCATTATTTATCCTTTGATGGATAAAGAGTGATGATGATCAAGAAGGACCTTTTGAATATGTTTGGTATTAAAGGATAGACTATTTGAGAGGATGAAATGAATAGGGATATAAGAGTGTGTAATCCAATCCAATTAGGGGAACTCCCATTATAAATGTGGTTCTCAGTTAAAGGATCATGGCTAGGTGTTTACATGGTGTATGTATAACGGTGTTAGTTAGACAAGGTTGACATGTCCTAGGGTGTCCACATGATATGTCCAAGTTCTCTTATAGAAACATCTTATGTTTCTAATTAAAAATTCCTTATTCTCTACTCAAAATGTCATGGATGTTTATCTGGAATATATATGGTGTGGCCCTGACACTTCTTGAGTGTCTTCCTGACATGGTAGATATTTCCTTATATTTATGTCTCACATGTCCTAGATACTCCACATGGATGAATATGATATGACCAAGGTTCATCACAAGATGAAAGATGGAATGTCTTGGGTGGTTTGTGTTATCAATTCTTATATGTCCAAGACCATAAAAAAGATTTGGGCTGACACATCCAAGTTTATTCACATTATCAAAGAGGAAATGACAAGGGCCTTGTGCGTGATCAAAGTAGACATGTCCATGGCCTTTGATTTGATCTAGGGTGACATGTCCAAAGTGATTCACAGGATCAAAGTAGACATTTATAGGGCCTATCACGTGATCATGACCGATATTCCTCGGGACTCATGATTGAATCACTAGAAATCTTGGACTATCCAATGAGATTATATTCATGAAATTATATGGAAAATATTAATTATAAAAATTTCAATACTTATTTTATAAATTTTATATAATAAAACATATAATTTTTTCATTAATCTTAATATAATGGAATATATTTTGGATATCGTATGTATGAAATTGTTTAATCACAATGATTTTTTAAATGATATAGTATGTGATTCCATATCATCATATATTTTGATTTTTATATATGTTTTAATGATAACAAGGGATCACATCATAAGTATGATACTACACGTATCATTAAAACCGATATCGAGGATGATTGAAAAATCATAGGGAACAACTAAATTATATTTCATAATATAAAACTGTAAGTATCTATATATATTTGCACCTATCGTTACAGATGACATAGTTGAGTCATAAAATACGATTTTGGAGGAAATGATTTTTTTTCATTAAATTTAATTCAAAATTGTATTAATTTTTTATGTACAATTTATAAATAATGAAAATGTAAATTTGTTTCAAATTTATTTATTTATAATGAGTTAATAAATATTTTAATTATTAAAAATTGTTATTTATTAATAAAATTTTATGAAATATTTATATATAAATATCCCTTTAATATTATAATATAAAATTATATATTATTTAATAATTTAATATGGCATGTCATTTGAGTTTTAAATAATATTTTTGTTTTATAATATAAATGCATAATTTATAAAGAGTTGATAAATTTAAAAATATGGCATAGTTTAAATGGTTTATAAATAATGAAATTTTGAAATGCTCATAATGTTCAATTTGAGTAGTTTACAGAAGAATTATTTAAACCTCATGAAAAATATTTTAATTATTGATATGTTCCTGATTTAAATAATGTTCAAATATGTGATACTTTAGATTATATAAATATTTTATATAATTTAATTTCAAAATTTTGGTAAATCATATAAATATAGTAAATTTAGTGTAAAATTAAAATTAATGATTAATATGAAATATTAATATTACTAATTAGGTAAAAATAAATTCTTCACAAGAATTTTGGAATATCCTTAATGAAGTAGCTAACAAATTTAAGGTGTTTATAATTAATATTTGTTTTATGAATTGTTCACAGTTATTTAACTGTTGTATAAATATTTTAAATGTACATTTATTTAGTTTTTATTCGTTACTATAATCATAGTGTTAAATTATTATATTATTAATTGTTATGTATTACAAATATTATGAGATAAAATACTACTTAAAATTTTTCATACCATACTAGGCATGATAAATTTTGATTTAGTTTTCAAATAAAATGACCTTAAATTTAAATTGAATTCATGAAATTTTATTTATAAATTGGTCATAGTATATAAATTGTTTTATTGGATTATAATTTTAGTAAATTATTTCTGGGTATAGGAACATTGGTTCAGACTTCTTGTATTCTTAAATGATTATTCCTTATTCTATAAAGGTATGAGTTGGCTATCTGTGGCTCTAAAATTACTCATGTGGAGATTTTTAAGCACATTTAACTCTAAATCGTTACATGAATAGTTCATATACCATATTCATGAGATGAATTTTGATATGTGTATATAGGTTTTCCTTCTATTTTTGGATGAGTAACAAAAATTGTGGGTGGTATAAAGTGTTATGCATAAATATTATTTGAAGGGATAGATTTGATTTAGGGAATATAATTAAAAATATTAAATTTTAAATGAAATCATAAATATTGTTAATATCAAGAGATAATATGATGAGGTTAGATCCCCTACAAAATACTATGTGCTATTTTATTTTTCAAAAAAACACTCATCAAGACATAGATAATCCAGTATTGGTGAACATAAAAGTTATATTTCATTGAATTATCATATATAAGGGACAGAAGTAATGAGGTCACCCTAATGGATAATATCATTTTTCATGGAAATGTATTTCGATTATAATTATCTAGGAAACCCTAACTGTTATGATAGAAAAGGAAGAGAGTTGGGTTTTCCCACATTATGGATTGGACAATGTGTTTTTCCCTTGACGATGAAGATTCAACTATGATAAGATTTAATAGTGTTGTACACCAAATATTTTTAGGTATTATTTATGAACCAAATCTAGTGAAATAAATGATAAAATATATATGTTGGTTTACTAATGGATATGATGTATTCTAAAGGGTTGTTATTTTAGGGGGATCTGGTTTAATTGAATTTCTTATTAAATGTTAATAAAACATGATTTTCATATTGTAAAAAGTTATCTTGTGCATAAATAACATCATTATCATCAAACATAATTATGAAATCAATAATTATTAACAAGAATATTAATTTATGTGAATCCTAGGACTTGTGACTTATATAGAGTTCTAAAGTAATAGAAAATACACGTGTTATATAAACACCTTCCTAAGTAAACAATGTTGAAATTTTTCAACAGGTGAATCGAAATTCTCATGAGATGTATATAATGACTCAATTAATGTTTCAATGACATTATATAAATTTTTTTTATGGAATTATATTATATTCTCATATTTTAAATATGATTGAATAAATAAAATGGGTTTGAATGAGTTAAAGTTTTCTTAAGACTTGTTCTAATTTATTAATTCATTATAATATATTTATGTAAATATTCCAACAATATAAATGATCTCAATAATAGTTTACATTATATTTTAAGTGTTTAGAATAAAAGATCTATTCAGGTGATGTTTAGGTTGTGGTACTACATAGATAGTACAATTGGGTAAAAGATAAAACTAAAATATTAAATGTTGGTTGGAGAGTCCAACAATACTTCGTATAGTATCTAGATGAGGACATTGAATCCTAAATGAAAATTTATATTGTATGTGTGGTAATACTCTAAGACAAAATTGTCTAAGATTCATTAAGGGGTCTGAAAAATACCATGGAATGGCCATGTCATGTATCAATGTAATAAAAATTGATTCATTAGTTTTAAAGGGTATGTGATACCAAATGTACAGATTAAAAGTATTTAAAATATACCAGATGTTTTAAATAAAAGGAAGAGTAGATTTATTTTTCATTTTTCTATTATGTGGTGCGAAAAATCGTTTCAACATCATTTCTTTGAATGCAATGAATGTTCCTAAGAATTTACACCATGGATGTGTATATTTAACACATTTATATTATATAATAGGATATGTTATTCATTAATGAAGTGTTTCTATAAATAAATGGATTTTAATAGTTGTGTGAACATATATTGAGCTCAAGATCTTTTTGGAAGTAGTTGAATACATAGGGAGATTTTTGAGATAGCAAGTTTACTCTATAACATAGTAATTATCAAGAGAATATAATTTGGAGATATTTTAATTTGATATAGTTTATTATGTTATATTTTTTATCATTACATAAATCATATGAAACACATATAAAATTATGGTTAATATCTGAGGTGGAGTATCTACGGTGTTTTGGAATAATTAATTATGTTTTCAAAATTAATTTATAAAATTATATTTATAGTTGAATTTAGATAAGTCAAAATACATGTATGCGTGTGCACAGTAATTGAGAATTTTAAAGACGAGCCTATATATCAAAAATAAATTAATTAAATGACCCTAAATTAATCTAATTGATTGATAATATGTATTTTCTGAACATTACCAACTGTCACCATACCTGAATCAACCATCTTCAAGGCCATAAATTCCGAAGAATTTGGAGCATTGGAATTAAAATAGTCACCAAGGAAGTGTTGTTTTTTGGATTATATTTACTATAAATTTTTCATTACTTGGATAATGAAGCATAACATTATATGCTCCATGATAAGTACATTAAATAAATAAAATTATGTATAACACATTTCCAATATTCCAATTTATTGTGGCAACCAATTGAAAACATGTACATGATATTTTTATAGGGAACATTCATCTGAATATCATTATAAATTTATTTTCCACTATATTTGAAATATATTGATCATTTCTTATTTAATTTTAGTTTTAATGCTTATTTAAAATATTTTTTTACTTTTAATATATGTAATTCATATTTTTCATTCCCCCATTCTCTCATTTCATTTCATTTTATGTGTTCTCTCACTATGTTCCCTTCTCAATTCCATTAAAAATAGGGAACTAAATTTAATGGTTTTTTTAGGGAGGGAATGAAGGTTTGATTGACTTTCATGTTCTTTAAGTCCACTTATTTATTCAATCATACGAATTTTGTTAATGGATATATCAATTATGGTGACAAGTATCCCCATTATATATATCATTTGAGTACTTCTTCCCATTTATCAATCATGATAACCATCACTATTTGTTTTTTATATACATCAGAACATGGCATGGTGAGTTACTGTCAGATAAAAGGTCTCATAAAAATCTTTTGGAATGGTATTTCCCTATATTAAGTGATCCTAGTATTGGGTAATCATAATTCCAATGGGAAGGGGACGTGTGATAGGTCGTGACCTTATCATTTAATTGAATATTGATTTTTCTTTTTAACAATGATATCAATAATTTTGACCTACCAATAACATTTTCTTTTTTATTTCTTCTAACTGCAATCTATTTTTCTTTTCATATATATACATATATATTGTAAGATTTTGTGTCCAATAACCAACTGGTTGTAATTTTATTACATGAATATTTTATATATTTAAATATTAAAGATCTTATTACATATTGTTCATTGTTCAGCATTAATATAGTGTAATAATGTCTTGAATTATTTGTCGCACTGAAAAGGTCATAGAAATTCCCCACTTTGATGAGAACCCTGATGTGCTGTGATAAAATTATTAAATATAGTTATGCGGTTGGATGACATACAACAATGGGAATATAGAATAAATACATTCTAGCGTGAGTACTCATATAATGATGAGACTTACTCTCATGATGTTTATAATGGGTGATCAGAAACATGGTAGAATATGAGAATAGACTTTCTAGAAAGAATTATGTATTTTTTGGTGTCATCGGATATTCATCTCTCTGAGAATGTGTAATTTTCGTTAGACTTAAAGATTATCACTAAAACATGTCGTGGCTCTGCCACTTTGATTTACTAATGAAAACTATCACGCAGATAGTTTTCGACAAGTAGGGTACGATGGACGCTACATAAGTGGCATGCTATTAATGGATATGTTGAGGAATGATTTTTCCCTTCCATTTATGGAAGCTGATATCTCATCCCTTTAATTGAAATAGAATCGTCACAAAAAATTCCGTTGTCATGGTGTAACAATGTGATTATTTCAGGTAGTAAAAGAAGGATGTATCAATCATATAGTATGATGACACTATAATAATACCATCTTGATGTGATATTGATAAAAAGGGATTATATTACATAGTGATTATTCGTATGTGGATGTCGTTGTTGTGACATTATGTTTCTTCACATAGGTTCCATGACCCATTTCTAGACAGTACTCTTGGACTTTAGTAAATACCACAAAATTCCCACAAGAAATACTCCTTTTGGGTCATACACTATGTGTTTTTGGTGTTCTCGGTTAAATTATATTATAATATAATTACTGAAATTAATATTATTCTGAAGGTAGTGTAACAATTTTTTCCCATGTTAAATTGATTGCATAAATTAAATGAATATTTATTGGCATTATTATTGGTAAAATATATTTATTTATTTTATTGAAAATTTATTAAATAATTAATTACAATTTTGTAAAGAAAATATTTATTTCAGTAAATAAATTTTGTAATTATTTATTTAGGTGTTCAATAAATGGAAGTGGAGTTCGAGCAGACCATGTCTTGTGTAGTAGTAAAATAATTATTTATAAGAAAATAAATAATTATTTAACTAGGGGGTCAAATTAAAATATTAATAACATTGCTATTATTTTTTGACATGGAATTTTATTTATAATTCCGTTTTACCCAAGTTGGCACACCATTAATAATGATTCCATATTTTTATTAAAAGAATTAATTTTATCTATGGTTATGAATGTATTTAATTTATATTACACCAATAAATATCATAACTGAATCCCCGTGTTGTTAAATAGACACATGTGTCTATTATTCCATGTACCAAACCGCACAACCATTGAATTAAGAATTATTGAGATAAACAATTTCTCTCTTGAATCCTCATCCCCCCACTCAATAACAAGAGACATTATTCAAGGACAAAGAATAAGAAATCAAGAATAACTGACGAAAGAAACTCTATTCACCGCACTATCACCAGGAGAATGAGTGGTGTTGATCAGAGGCCATCAGATCACATGTGGATCACTGCAATCGGGATTGTATTTTAGATCCTCTCAAGTGAAACGAGATAATCTGGAAGGGTTATTTCTGATGATCAACATCATCTACGTAGAAAATACCTAAGATCTAGGAATTTTTTTCGTTATGAAATTATGTTAATTAATTATAAACATGGATTGAATTATCCTCCATATAGGATTAAGGCGTCTTACTTCTTAATGTATATCATTAATTCTATTATGTGGAGAATGGAATTCATCATCATATTGATCCGTGAATAATCATTTCTCCTTGTAAATATTAATGTTTTCTATTGGACCAACCACGCTTCTGCTACGCCCAAAACCTACCAGTTGTATTTGAGCAGTTACATCATAGTTTATAAATATTTAAATATTTCATTGATGATTTAATAAATTAATAATTTAGTTGATTCAATTCAAGTAAATAGTAATGAAAATTTGAATCTCGAAATATGTTCCTCATATTTCGTTTCCCGTTCACCTTACAGAAATGACATTTTCTTTTAATTTTGATTTAGATAAAACAGAGAATCTCATTTGGAGGTTCCAATGGTTCCTAGTCTTATAACACCAAAACTCATGAAATGTATTCGTTTGTAAATGTGATGTTGTCAAGGTTCAATGCACTGGGTCTAGTATACCAAACCAAGCTGTGTCATTGGTGTTTTTCTAAGTCTTATTGAGTCTGTGTGTTGACCTGGAAAAGGAGGCATATTGTTTCCGAATTTCATGCCATGAGGCCCACATTACACTGAGTGTAGTGCCTTCTGGTTAGTATTGGGACATATAACCGGTACATGGATTTCCTAACTAGAGACTATTTAACACAGATACTACACGGCATGTGGCCCACTAGACACACCTTGTACTCTGTATATTTGTACAGTACACTCACACTACTTATCCCAGGAAGTTTACTTCATATTGATGCTGAATAATAGTACAAGATGTGTAGATAGAACTACATATATTGTACAAACCCAAATTATGTAGATTTCATAAAATTTATTATTATATTATAAAAAACCATTTGTCATGTACCATGGTGTAGGTGTAATACTGATGCACAATATGTGATAGTTGTTTTATATATATTTGTTTAATTTATCATCTACTTAATTATCATTTATACACATTGGGTAGTTTTTAATAGGAAATCATGAGGTTGCCACCAATGTAAATGTTATGAACAAAGATAATATAAAATTGAATTTATTTGATTAAAATTATTATGGATGAGAATATCATGGAAATTCGGAAAAGTTTTTAAGATATTAATATTGATTAATAATAGATGATAATTAATTGTTCCTAGCATTATTTATCATAAAAACAAATGAATACATAATTTAATACTAGTTTTATTGAATACATAACTCGTGGCATGTATGTGGGTGATAATGAGATAGACCAAGACATTTGAATGTGATTGGTTTCCTTATAATTTATTTTTTAAATTATTTTTTGGCCCATGATCCATCTCGCCTCATTAATATGTAGGGGATCCATTCCCATGTATTATTTTATGTAAAACCCCATTTTATCCCTCACATGCATGTGTGTTAAAAATCATATGTAATGGATGGAACTCCTAGTCTAGTGGAGGTGGTTCAATATGGATTTGAGACAAAACCAATCCATGGAGAGGAAGAGGTAGACCAGTGGAAAGTTGTAAACACGATCCTAAAAGATTAAAGATTTTTCTCCCTAGGATACGTTTAATTTATCAATATCTAGAGAAAATAAAAATTAGAAAAGCTCATCATCATGCCATATTTTTTATTTTTTTGGGTCATTTTCATGGTTTATCATTATGGATGTGTTGCCATGGTCACATAATTAAATTATTAAAAAAACATGCAATACAGAACTAAAACAGTCCATGCTTATGCGTAAATATTATCAAGACAAGGTTAACCACTTAAGTACGTTACACGTAACATTAACAAGCAAGTAATATTGAAAATAAAAAAAATCACTCATAAGAGATAGAAATCCCTCAAATATAATTTTAAGTAATAAAAATTCTTCGATAACATGATTAAGGGAAAAAATCAGTTAAACTATGAGTTTGAAAAAACCTTTTTGGGACAGTTACTTTTATACAGGAATCCGTTATGAATGGTTGCAAGTTATCATAACCATATTACATCAAGAGGTGTAGCTCGTTCTAGACATGGTGTAATGTTTGAGGCAAGAGTTGAAGAAATCCAAAGTCCTGATTTCATTATTGGGGAGTCCACTCAACAGATCAAGGAGATGAATACCCATAGTTAGTAAAGACCTTCCTACCTAAAAACCATTAATTTTGTTGGCAAACCCTTCTGGGGGTTATGAAAGGGGGAATATGGATCCTTTCTAATAGAATTTCATGCAAACTGAATATTCTGTGTTTCATGGTGAGGGCCCATTGGACTTGAGAAAATAATGGGTGACTTAATAATATCAATTTATTATTTATCATAAATTTTAATTAAGAAAGTACTAATGATATAATATTTTTACTTTATAACTAAAATTATATTCCCTTCACCCATACTATCCCTACAATAAATTATGGATAAATACTACATCCTCAACAGTAGTAACTTCTATGAATGGTTTAGACGCCTTTGGGTTATCATACACCATGAACGGATGAATTACATGTTGGAATCAGTATTACCTTATTCTCCTACAATTAGGTGTATCATGATTATTTTCTGGTCTATGAGAAACATATGAATGACGTTGTCGAAATTCAATGTTAGATTTTATCATCAAAGTCTAGAATATTCAAGAAGACATATGAAAACATGGATTCTTATAGCATGTTTGAGAACCTCTATAGATTTTACCAGGATATAGAAAGGCAGAAAAGGTTTGAGATCTCTAAGGAACTCTTTTATAGTAATTTTTTAGAGGGTTCCCTAGAAAGGCTTCATGTAGTCATTATCATTGGCTATATTGATTTCCTGGAGGTTCTATGGTTTAAATTCGTTGAAGAATGATGCACCAATATCAATCTTTCATTACCCCCTATGAGATTCTATATATTTTTTTTCTTAATTTTAATATTAACAACATTGATAAGTCTTTATCTGATCTCTTTATCCTCATTCTCGAAGATGACATAGATATGAAGTACAACAATCCTTATATCATTATGGTGAATAAGTGTAATGTGAATGTAAATAGATTTAATCCCAATGCTTCTTCTCACCCCTCCATGAAAAGGAATACGAAAAGAGATTAAATGGAACATGAGGGTTTTTGTTTCACATGTGGCAAAAAAGGCCACTGGATAAAAAATTGCACCTTTTCTAATAAGAAAGGTTATGATTTAGGTGTGTTTCGTATCGAATAAAATATATATTTTTCTAAAAATGGGGTATTAGTTAAATATTTTGGTTATCACATATTTATACAAATACAAAAACAAAGTAGATTCATGACTATTGACTAAGGGGATGTATATCTGCAAAAATCCAATTGAGCCAGACATACTGTTGTGGCTATCAGAGTCTACCAACACATGTTGCAAACATGGTTGATTATGTTGTTAAAGGGTTTTTATTATGTGTCTTCTATTGCTGAAAACATTATTTCTATATCTAGATTAGATATAGATCGATTTTTTTTCATGTTCAGAAATGAATGCTGGTTATTTTACAATGATACTATTTGTTTTGGTTTCTAACTTTTATACAATGGTTTTTACGTTTTGGATTACACATTCCAATTATTGGAAATTTAAAAAAAGATACTCCACATGATTCATAAAACACCCTACTTTGGAATCACCAACTATGTTATGTAAACAAGAAATTATTGACAAATTTACATCAATATGGATATTATGATTTTTTCCAAACTAAAACCACTTGGTGTTTATCATTTATGTTTACAAAGAACAATGAAAAAACCCCTTTTAGTGCTAAAGGTGAAAGGGCTAAAGAGCTTCTGGAAATAGTTCATTCCAATGTTTGTGGACCATTTACAATTGAATCAAGGAGAGGGTACTCATACATCCTAAAATTCACTGATGATTTAGTAGATATGGATTTATCTACATAATTAGGTATATGTTAGATTATGTTTTGAATTTCAATGAATAAAAGAATGAATTTGAGATCCATCTTGGAAAGATGAATGATAAACTCCACTCAATCTGATTTGGAGAATATATATATCAATAATTCATTGATTACTTATGGTAATTTGGGATCCTATCTCAACTT
Organism: Viscum album; assembly: GCA_963277665.1. Classification (NCBI taxonomy): domain Eukaryota; kingdom Viridiplantae; phylum Streptophyta; class Magnoliopsida; order Santalales; family Viscaceae; genus Viscum; species Viscum album. Next base: position 715,675,462 of record OY728134.1, on the reverse strand, counting down.
AATCCTACTTACACGCCCTAGTGGAATTTTTTGAGCGAACGGAGGAACCACACCTTTTTCGAAATGGTGATATAAGTGTTGAGTCGTGTGAGTATTCTATTACTATATTGGGGATATTAGTTACAAAAAAATGGCAGAAATACTAAAACAAGTACCAAATAAATAAATAGTACTCCATAAGAGTTCTAGAGTTGAAATAAATCCATGTTATCAAATTTACATGTGTGGGGATGTGATGTGTTTGTTAAATCCTCTACAGGTATTAGACCGGAACCCTGAGACACACTGTATACCATTTTATGATATGCTAATGAAATAATGGGATATTACCTATACAAACAATCAGAAAATAAGTCTATAGTATAAAGACACACCATATTTATTGAGATAGATCACATCTCTAAAAGTGCTAGTGGGAAAGAGATAGACTTTGATGAAGTCAAGGATCAAGGTACATAACAGTTGGTATATGAACCGATTCAACAAATCCCCATGGAAGAAAGATCTGTTTCAATGACACAAGATCTATATAGGAGTACAAGACTAGTTAGTGAAAATTAACAGCAAGGTATTCTAGTTACTGGGGATGGTGACTCATTAATAGTTGATAATAATAATCCTCTAACCTACAAGGCATCTGTATGTTGTACAAATGTTCCCATGCGAGAAAAAGCCATGAATTTTGAAATGAATTTCATTTACCAAATCTATGTATTGATTTTGGTAGATCCTTTAGTTGATGTAGATATTGTTTGTAGAAAAAGCGTATTCAAGAAGAAACTAGTCATGGAATGAAAATTCAATACATATGTGGAATGATTGTTTGAAAAAGGGTTCCAGTTGCGTCATAAAATTGACTAAGAAAAAACCATTTCAGTATTTACAATTATGAAAACAATTAGGCTTATTTTGTCCATTACAGATTACCATGACTATTTGATTTGGTAAATGGATTTCAAAAGAACCTTCCTAAATAGTAAAGTTGGTTGTGTGAATAATGAATGTGGGACTTTTTTCGACAAACTGTTTTGTGAGAGTGAATTATTATTCTTAATAGTATATGTTGATGGCATATTACTTATTGAAAATGAGATTCTAGTTTTATAGTATGTCAAGGCATGGATAAATAATTGGTTCTCCATAAAGAATAAGGGAAAGGTAAAATATATTCTTGGGATCAATATTAATCATGATTGATCCAAGAGATTGATGGGCCTAAGTCAATGTACATACGTTATTAAGATACTGAAGAGATTTAGTATGGAACAATCCAAGAGGGGATTTTTCCAGCTTCACAAGGAATTAATCCTTCCTGGAAAATGTGTCCTTAGACACATGTGGAATGAATGTTAATGGCAGGCATTCTATACGTATCAATGATTGGGTCAGTCATGTATGACATGCTATGTACTTGGATAGATTTTTTCTACACATTGAGTGTAGTAGAAATATATCTAGCTGACCTATGTAAAATCTGTTGGATGGAAGTCAAGACTATCCTGAAGTATCCAAGGCATACAACGATATGTGCCGGGTTTATGGAGGTGTTTAGGAATAATTTATTAGAGGATATGAAAATTATATTTTTCAGATATATCTAAATGACATGAGGTTTCAATCATGATACATATTCACATTTAATGGAGGTGTAGTGAGTTGGAAGAGCTCAAAAAAGAGTGTGGTCGCAGATTATATAGTAGACTCTGAGTATATAAAAGATTTTGAGGCAGCTACAGAAGTAGTTTGGATTGAAGCATAAAAAAAATTGCATGTGATACCTAGTAGTAATGACCCATCACATTGTACTATGATAATACTACAATGGATGATCTCAAAAAGTGCTCGGGTTACATAAGAATACGAAACACATACTTCAAAAGTATCATCTCTTGAGGGATTTTTTATAAGAGTTGAAGGTGCAATGAACAATATTTCTATAGAAGACAACATGGAAAGCCCCTTTGACTAATGAATTGACATAGAAGAAACATGATCATCATGTGAGGTCTAAAGAACAGAATTTCAAAGAGAGATAGTTTTAGTAGAAGAGGGAGATTGTAATTGTTGGTTTCCTAGAACCAAATAGTTATACTTTGGATAGAGAAATATTTAATATATTTATATATTATAAATCTTATTAGAAATATTCGAATTTTTTTGCATGATTGTAGAGTAATATTTTCTCAAAGTAATTGTCCCATTTACAAGGACATATCAGCTCTCCACTAGGACGAGATCCATGAATTTCTATAAGAATTTTCTTAAATAAAGTTCTATTGTTTTATGACATTATATAAGTGGAATCATTGTATATAGACCTTCATGTGTGAGTAGTTGTAAGAAGATGATACATACTATCATTATTTCGTACTTCGTAATCTCCATGTTGAGATATTATTATCATAGACCCATTGGTAGGAATTCTGCATGTTTTGGCGTCATATGATATTCGTATTTATGATCCTGTGTAATGATACATAGTCTTTAATATTATCATTAATACATGTCATGACTCTCACAATATTATTTACTAATGAAAACCATCACACATAATTTTGGCGGGAAGTAGGATACGTTGGGCACATCACCAGTGGCATGTTATTAATGGTTATGTTGAAGAAGGATTTTTAGCTTCCAATTATGAAAGAAGATAACTAGACCCTTTTATTGAAATAGAACCATCACGAAAAATTCCATGGTCATGGTGTAACAATGAATTTATTTTAGATAGTCAAATAATGATGTATCAAACATATATTTTTATGAAAATATCCAAAAACCATCTTGATGAGATATTGAGACAAAGGGATTATATTACACATTGAGTGTTCATGTGTGGAAGTCGATTTAGTGATTTTTAGTAACATCTCTTGAATTTCATGACACATTGCTGGATAGTACTCTTTGACTTTGGGCAGGTCCACCTATTTCCAACAAGAAAGAATCCTAGAGGGTAACATACTAAGTGTTTCTGGTGGTCTCAGTTAAATTCGATTAGAATTTAATTAATGGATTCAGTATTATTATCAAGACAGTGGAATAATTCTATTCAACAAAAATTAATTTCATAAATTGAATACATATTTATTTACTGGATTGTGGGTAAAATATATTTAAATATTTTATTGAACATTTAATGAATATTATTAATTTGTTTGTAAGTAAAAAATTTATTAAAGGAAAAAAATTATTTATTTATTTATTAGGGTGTTCACAGAATGGATGTGGAGTTAGAGCAGACCATGTATGGTCTGGTAATAGAATAATTTTTTTCCATATCGTAAAAAATTATTTTACTAGTTTGATTAAATTAAAATAAATATAACATTTGTATTATTTTGTGACGCGTAATTAAAGTTATAATTATGTTTTTCACAAGTTGGCATACCATAAATAATTATGTAGTGTTATAATTAAAAGAATTAGTTTCCTCTAATGTTATGAATTTATTTAATCACCACTAAAAAAATAAATATTATAACCAAAGCCCAATGTTGATAAATAGACACATACGTCTATGATGCCTTGTACTGAACTGCATGCCTGGTGAATTGAGAATTTTTTAGAGGAATTTTTTTTCACGAAAATCCACTTACCTTCTATCTCAATCATGAGAGACATTCTTCAAGACCAAAGAACAAGGGATCATGAAAGACCGAAACAAGGCACTTGCTTCACCGCACTAGCACCCAGAGAAAGAGTGGTGTCGATCAGAGGTCATCATAGAACATGTGGATGACCATTAGAGGGATTCAAGTTTCGATCCTCATAAGTGCAATAAGATAATATAAAAGGGTAATTCCATACAATCAATATCATCAATGATGAAAATACCAATGATACATGTATTCCATTGTTTATAAAAATAGTTAAATTAATTATAAACATGATGTTCAAGATTCTCTAAAAAGGATTCATTCCTATTCCTTATTTATCTAAATATTTGTTTATATTGTATAAAGACTGTCATTCATCATTGTATTTATCCCAGAAAAATCATTTATCATGGTAAAAATTAATGTGGGGTGCCAGCCCAACCAAATTTCCACTGCACTCAGAACAAAAATATATTACATGCATCCTTCAAACCTCCCCGTTTTTTATATATGCTAGTTATTTATTAGTTAATTTATAATAGTGATGATTGAAATTTAGTGCATGTGAAGAGTATCCTTATGATTGAACCTAGTTTTTGACACTATGGAAAAAACATAAGTGAATTAGAAATTAATTGAATATTGGTTCATGAAAAACTACTTCGTTCAACATGGAGATATTTTTTGGGGAGTCCTAGAGATTAAAAATTATTGATTTCATAAAAACCCGAATTAATTATAAATTTCAAACTATAGAAATAGATTTATTTCATATCATTTATTTTGTAGCTCAATATTTCTTTTTATAAAGATATTTCATTTTTTTTCTTAATGTTGAGTCCAGTAGTGAAGAATATTTTATGTTTTAAATTTAATATAATTTCCTAATGTTGGAAAATCAAGAATGATAACATCATCTATAGACACTGTAGTTGAGGAAATAAATGTTTTATTTTTTAAAAATAAAAAAAACAATTGAAGAAGTGGTAATGCTTATTAAATATATATTTGATGTTAAATAACCTGATTAAGACATGAGTATGTGACATGATTATCCATTGATCTCTCCAATGAAATTGCATAATGAGGATTTTGAATTAGACATTCCCACATATAAAACTCTGGGAGCCCAATAGGACTATTAAGTACATTAGTTATATTTCATTGAAAATTAAATTTATGTGATTCTACCATATTTGAAAATTATAAATCACCACCTCTATACCACACTATTTATTTGGAATAAAATGAATATGATTACCCTAATAAGATTGAATCTGTAGTGTTATTTCCAGAAGAGAATGACTATTAATATAATTTACATGAAGGGGTGATTTTATTATTAATTCTAGTTGGTTTAATTCAATTAAAATGGAAATTATCCTACAATTTCACCTTCATAAAATTATGGATGTAGATTATTAATCCACGAAACCCTTGAATGAGGTTAGCTAAGAGGACAGAGAAGGAATGACCAATGAATATAAGAACCCATTATTTCTCTTTTCCCCACCATACATGCTTAATTATATTGTCATTTAGAGGGTGATTATGTTCTATGTACATTGGTTCATCTATTACTAGTTTAAGTTGAAGATCATTTGATGAAATAAATTCTCGTGGTTCATTAGTATGGATCCCCATCTACATTTTAATTATCGATTACCCACTAAAACTGTAGAGACCTGAAGCTTGACGTACATGGACATTACAATAATTTTGCAGAATACTTAATACATAACAAAAACAGACACACAAGGACCGTAATAGTTTAGTGTCTTTGGAAACTCTGAATATAAACATCTTATCATGTTGAAATATATTCAACATCTCCCATAACGATCTTCCCCTTTTCGTTTCCTTACCTAAAACCTTTTTATATTTCTAGGGGAAAATAAAACATAAAAAGGGTGAGTTTAAATTCTCAGTAAGGGAAAACATAGAGAACATAAAACAATCCACAAATATTTGAAAGAAAAAACTTGAACATGAAATATAAACCTTAAAACCTCGAGAAAATACATAAATCTTGGATGTAAGTAAGGAATTTATCATAAAGAAACATCAATCACGATAAAATAGCATGCGAATAAAACATTTAATTGTGGAAACCATTCATCACTTGTTATGATTTCCATAGTAGCCAAGACATTTCTTCCAAGACCATCTTAGTGGACAATGTCCCTTTCTGGATCGAGTTCACTCCTCGATCCAGTCCCGTGTCACTGAACCGAATTTACTTACCATTTCAGCCATTTCTATCTAATGAGATATATAATCATTACCCAATGAAGTGGAGGGAGATATAGGTCCCACCCATCTCATAATGAAATCATTTTTAATTGTTCCACAATATAAACATAAATCAATCACCATATCCCAAAGAACAAAAATGGGTTTCATAAACATCATCCCATCATCACATAATCCATATAAAAGTAATGGATATAATTTCATAATAATAAAAGTGAAACCATGTAAATCATAGAGACATTATACTTAAAACATACACATATGAAATAATGTCATCTTAGATGGAATAATGGTTTTGATAAAACACTTGAAATGAATTCTTGAGGAATATATCCTTTCTTTTTCAATATCAATATATTTTCACAAAACATCATGCGATTTTAAAGAAAGATATTTTGTTGAAAATAGTCATGAAATATTTTGGAATAAGCTTCATGAAAATAAGGCTTTATAAAGCCGTAAAAATCCCTTCATGCTTTATACGTTAAAAAACATTCTTCTCGTACTATTGTCGCATAAGTCAAAAAAGTACATTGTAGGTTAAATAAAAGAAAGATTCCTTCCATACCATGGGGTAAAAGTCAAAATGGGTAAAAATGAATTAAAAAATACATTAAAACACTTTTATAAAACATGGACATGGACGATTGCAATAACCCCAGTAAGTACTTACGAATAAGCAATCTCGGATAAAAATAAGATTTTCAAAATTATACCTTACCGTAGGTACGATATGCTTCGTACGTATCCAAACCTCCTGTATAATGATTTAATTAATGTCATTGACTTATTAAAGAATCATATTCATTGTTATTATATCATATATGGTTCACTTATGACTTCATATTACCCATTCTTTTGTAAATTCATGTGAAAGTAGCATTTTCGGTAAAATCGTTTCATTTGTCTTTTGTGTTTTAACATGTAATTATTCATATGATTACTTATATCACGATTACTTATATCCAGAATGTAAAACACAATTTATATATAATATATATTCAGAATATACATTTATATAATAGATCGATAAATGGTAAGAAATGCATCGTTCATGGAGATGGTCGTCTGTACGTACGCATGAATGATGTTTTCATTTACTTATTGAATTGAATGGAATTAAGTAGAAGATATATATATATATACATAAATAAAGTATCTTCATTATGTCATATATTTCATAATTATTCATTATATATAATTTATAATCATTTTTGAATCGTTAATCATGGAAAATGAATCTCATCGCATTCGTGGAGACAGTAGTCCGGACGTACGCACGAGCGATGATATCATTCCCATGATCATGGAATTGTATTTAAGTGTATGTATAATATTACAGAATAAATATCACTTTACAATAACTATATATAGTTATTTATTTACACCATTATACCCATTCATGTAATGCGGTGGCGGAAAATAGATTACACCACGGCGTGGAGACGGTATTCCGTACGAACCCACGCGCGGTGATTTCATTTTCCGTAGGATGGATAGATTGTGAAATAGGGTTGTTTCATACATATAATAACATATCAGTATATGAGTGATGTTGATCTTATTATTTCATAATGAATCAACTATAGAAGAAAAAGTAGAAGAAGAAATAATGTTGAAAGAATCGTTAACAGACATTACCTCTTCTTTGAAGCGCCTCTTTGAGACCTCCTTTTATGGCACTAAAATTTGTCTTTGAAGAAGACCAGGACCTATAGGATGTTTCTATGGAAGTGTAGAATATAATTTTTCCGGGGTTGGCCGAGATTGAATGCTCAAAGTGGTGTGCGGAAGAGAGGGAGGAGGTGCCCTTTTATAAGGGAGGAGAGGGGCACCTTTGAAAAAACTAAAAATATTATTTTATTATAAAGACTTATTTGGTTTTTAATAGCTAAAAATTGATTTATTTCTAAGATAAAGTGGTTGGGGGTCTAAATCCTCTCATCAAATAGAATTTAGACAAGTTTAGGTTTCTATTTTAACCTTATCATTTAGATTTAACTATAAGTTACATAATTTATCTTTTACCGCGTCTTCTTGTTTTTTTACACTATAAGGTTAATAAAGTAACAATAACAAGCCAAAAGAACCCCAAGTTGTTTTTATTAATATATATAACCTTATCTAAGTCATTTGGCCGAAACATAAATTTTTTAGGAATAAAATAACAATTAATAATATAATATTTGTTTTCAAAACTATTTTATGTCAATTTTTTCACTATTTGGTAATTGATTTTTTTGAAAATCATATCAGAATGATTAGTTCGAAAAAAGTAAATAAAAAAAATACTAACATGTCATATTAACCGATAAAATTATTTTAATTTATAAAAAATCTCAAATTACATTTATTAGGGTATTTATAACATCAGTTATGTCAATATTTCATTAAAAAGATAATTACTGCATCATCATTGTGTAATATATAAATTAAATTATATAATGTCTAAAAATTACAAATAAAATACACTTATGTAGGAAATATTTATATTGTTCTAATAAATATTTATATTCGAATTTATATTATGAACTAAAATATATTAAAAATGATTTACTTATTAAACATTGATTTTAACTATTTTTACCCTTCATTAAATATATTAATAATAAATGTCCTAATCTAATCAATGTGGGTCTAAATGGTCATATTTTATTCCTAAAGTTGTTTTTAGTCGAATTACACTTATTCAATATAATTTTTACATGTGTTAGGATAATAATAATATCATTTTTACCCTTAATTACCCTATTTACTTTTAATCGTGGTAAAAAAAGTAAAAAGTTATTATTTTCCAAAAATTATTTTCATCTCATTGAACGACATTTTAGTGCATTATAATAACCATGTCTCTCGGATTTTCAAAATTCAATTCACAGAAGTGTAAATTTTCATTTTAATGAAAAAGTCAGTTTTTGTAACTACCACTAAGTGGTCTCACTATTTATCGAAAATTGCAGTTTTTCAGAAAAATACCAAAAATTAACCCTAAGCATTATTCGATATTCTGAATTAAAAATTGATGTCTATTTTTCCAAATTCAAAACATAGAAGTGGAATTAATTAATATTAAAATTTATTCCCGTTATCAAAACAAATAGTGTGTTTTTTAAGAAACAATAACTATCAAAAGATTGATACTTGTTTATATCCAATTTCAATGTGAAATTATTTCCAATGACCAACAATGGATTAAATGGTAAAAATATATTCTAATTACACTTTAAAACCAATTAAAAATATAATCTACCCATATAAATTATTGTGATGGAAAAAGTTGTTTTTAATTAAAATATAGCATGTTTTTACTATTCATTAAAATATGAAAGTTATCAGAATAATATGAAAAAATTTATCCAATTTAAATTTTTATATCCTGATTACAACGAAGAATTTTATTTTATCAAATTGAACTTATATAAATGTCAAAAACAAGATTTAATGTGGGTGCACCATCATAAGGTGGAAAAACTTCATTTTTTGAAAAATAATTATTTTACCCGAAAAATTGATTTTGTTTTCATACCATGTTCTAGAAAATTTGTAAGATTGATAATAATGTTATAAAATTAAAATGTATTCGATACTATTCATAATGTCTAGTTCATAATAATATTATAACCATATATCATTGTTTAGTGAAACCTGGTATTGCGTACAACACACGCTATCGAGGAAGGTCGTGATTATGTGTAATGCAAGACAAGTCAGGGTTGCTTGTTGTGAAAGACTCCTACATTGTTTTGTATAACAGAATCTGACCATATTTCATTTATACATTGAATATATATATCTATATTAATATATAAAAACTCAATGTTTTATTGAATAACAACTATCAAAATTGTGTGTAACATGATCCAAGAATAGTGTTGTGTATATTGCAAGCTCATATGGTGTTGCATATAGCGCATGGTAATCTTGTTGTAGCTTACAACACAAGACATCAATGAAATTAAAAGAATATTTTTCATAAAATCTCGTGGTGTTAAATTCTACCCTCCTTAAAATGAATTTCGCCCTCGAAATTCGTCATGGTTATAAATCGTTTACTATTTATTAAAACCCCCATCGTAAAAAGGAATACTAAAACATAATTTTAAAAACTAAAGTATGAAATGTAACTATTACCCAAAGTAACTCATCACTGGGTTTCCATATAATAAATAATAGGTGAAAATTTGGATATGGAATAAAAATTTAACCATCAAGTTATGATGGAGAGTGGTAGATAACATGGCTATAGTAAATCCATCAATCACAAAGCCATAGATTTGTGATGATTTAAGGTACCTTCTGATTCATCGGATATAAGGGCATAGGACAAAATTTCCTGTTTTCCAGATCATTTCCCTCAAGTTAATGAAATTGGAATTAGAAAAATACATTCATGATTTTGGTACAGTCTCACCGTTGGTCGTTCTTTGGACTATTTCCACATCACCTATTAAAGAAATGATGTTGAATTTTTCATTCGTGAATTGTTACCAGATCATGTGAAAGAATGATGGGTCATTCCATCTATGTTAAAAAAAGGTTAGAAAAGTTATCAAAAATACATAAGTCCATCTATAGTGAGATTAATCATATATGGTTCCTAAAATGGACTTATACTTCATATATCATACTACTTAATATAATAAAACTAGTTTCTACTAAACATGTGCTTCATGTAGTCCAGTGGTAGGCGATAAAGTCCAGTCGCACTTCGGTTGTGGGTTCGATTCCCATAACCTTGTCTGACGCGATAGCTATAGCTCGTCCTGCAGGTTATCCTTTTTCTTAAACTACATTACTATAACATCCCATAAATAATATCGAAAAATGTTATATCCTTAAACAATACTAACTTATGTCCAACATAATCTATTCCCATATTTAGGCTTACCTAAAATATTCTGGTCCAAACTCATGTATAAAGAAAATTATTACATGAAATTTCACCTAACAGTCATGTGAATACCATCATTTATCTCCCATATATCATAAGATATATCTTGTTGGTAAAATTACAAATATGTGAATACCTTAATCATGTATTCTCTTGAATAATAAATACCCACTGAACCTTAATGAAAACATGAATGTTATAAAATTTTAACACATTACTCATACCAAAATCCAAAAAATTCTATATAATCAAACCATAATATCACTTAGTCCTTATATCAGTCATGAGCTTCATGAATACTATGAAAATTTTCATTTTCTCCTTATCCCTTCATTATGTGCATATCATCTGCTTTCCAAAATATTTGAATCACTTTTCATGGTTACCAATACCATAAAATTATTGAAAACCACAATAGACTAATACAAAAATATTCCAATACACCATAAAAGTACCTCAGCAACATTATTCATTAATACCAATACATAAACACTTCAATCCATCCTATTCAATGATTTTCACGGAATAAGTCATTCCTTGATTTAGAAGTAACATCTTTGGTCAGGTCATTGAGTTGGGTAATGCCCATGTTCTCCACAAATAAGACATTGAACTCCATAACAGTCTGTCACTCTCTAACCATTTTTTCCACACAGATAACATTTGTCCCTCCATTTGAGGTATTCCTCATGGTTCTTTTTTCCTTTCGTTAGAAATCTCAATCTTCATTTCTTTATGCTCCTCAACATGTGAACATCCATAAAAGACTATCTTCCTATTATTTGATGAATTAGGCATACCACTAAAGTTCACCTTGTTAATCATATATCGCGATGACGGATTCGGCATAATCACAATATCGTTCTCTCGAGTTATTACACAATTTTGTTGCTCATTGTCACCAATTCTTCCATGGGATTCAATGTTAACCGAATTCCTTATGGTTCCCTCCATTGACTAAAACCCAAAAAGAATTCTGTGAGAGGAAAAAATCATACAAGGAAAATAACATAATCAACGGGGTGTACCTTCAACATCTAACATCTCAGGTTTAATTAAAAAATCATTACCGTAATTCTAGGACTATAACATATACTTTTACTTAACCTTAGGGACATCCCTAGACATACTTTAGAAATATCTCTGGGGATCTCACTATAGTTTTTGCATCCTAGTTTCCAAATTTTGACTAAACCTTTCCTCTGATACCAACTGTAGAGACCTGAAGCTTGACGTACATGGACATAACATTACATTTTAAGAATAATTAATACATAACAAAAACAGACACACAAGGACCGTAATAGTTTAGTGTCTTTGGAAACATGGAATATAAACATCTAATCATGTATAAAGATCTTCAACATCTCCCATAATGATCTTCCCCTTTCAGTTTCCTTACGTAAAACCGTTCGTTATTTCCTGGGGAAAATAAAACAGAAAAACGGTGAGCTCAAATTCTCAGTAAGGGAAAACATAGAGAATATAAAACAATCCATAAAAATTTTAAAGCAAAAACTTGAACATTAAATGTAAACCTTAAAACCTTGAGAAAAGTCATAAATCATTGAAGTAAGTAAGGAATTTATCATAAAGTAACATCAACCATGATAAAATTGCATGGGAATAAATAATTTAATTGTGGAAAACATTCAGCACTTGTTATGATTTCCATAGTAGCCAAGGCATTGCTGCCAATACCATCACAGTGGACAAAGTCCCTTTCTGAATCGAGTTCACTCCTCGATCCAGTCCTGTATCACTGAACCAGATTAACATACCATTTCAGTCATGTCTATCTAATGAGATATATAATCTTTACCAAATTAATTGGAGGGAGATATAGGTCCCACTCATCTCATAATGAAATCATTATTACTTGTTCCACAATATAAACATAAATCATTCATCGTAACACAAAGAATAAAAATGGGATTCATAAACATCATCCCATCATCACATAATCCATATGAAAGTAATGGATATCATTTCATATTAATAAAAGTGAAACCATGTAAGTCATAGAGAAATAATACTTGAAATAAACACATATTAAATAATTTCATCTTAGATGGAAAAATGGTTTCGATAAAACACTTGAAATGAAGTCTTGTAGAAAATATACTTTCTTCTTCAAAATCAATTTATTTTCACAAAATCTCATTCAATTTTAAAGAATGATATTTTGTTGAAAATAGACATGAAATATTTTGGAGGAATCGTTATAAAAATAAGGCTATATAATACCGTAAAAATCTCTTCATGCCGTATATGTTAAAAAACATTCTTCTCGTACTTTTGTCAGAAAAGTAAAAAAAGTACCTTGTAGGGAAAATAAAATAATGATTCCTTCCATACCATGGGGTAAAAGTAAAAATGGGTAAAAAGGAATTTAAACATACATGAAAACAATTTTATAAAACATGGACATGGACGATTTCAAGAACCCCAGTAAATACTTACGAATAAGAAATCTCAGATAAAAATGAGTTTTGAAAAATTATCCCTTACCTTTGGTCCGATATGATTCGTACGTATCCAAACCTCCTGTATAATGTTTTATGTAATGTAATTTACTTATTAAAGAATCATATTCATTGTTATTATATCATATATGGTTCACTTATGACTTTATATTACCCTTTCTTTTGTAAATACATGTTAAGGTGGCATTTTGGGTAAAATCGTTTCATTTGTCGTTCGTGTTTTAACTGGTAATTAATAATATTATTACATAGATCATGATTAATTATAACCATAATGTGAAACATTATTTATATATAATATATATTCAGAATAAACATATATATAATAGATCGATAAATGGAAATAAATACACCGTTCATGGAGATGGTAGTCCCTATGTACGCATGAACGCTGTTTACATTTCCTTATTGAATTGAATGGAATTAAGTAGATGAAATATATATATATATATATATATGTATACATAAATCCAGTAGCTTCATTATTTTATATATTTCATTATTATTCATTATATATACTTTATAATCATTCTTGAATGGTTAATCAAGGAAAATGAATCTCATCGCATTCATGGAAACAGTAGTCCGTACGTACACACGAGCGATGATATCATTCCCATGATCGTGGAATTGTACTGAATTGTATGTATAATATTACAGAATCAATATCAATTTACAATAACCATATATAGTTATTTATTTACACCATTATACCCCTCCATGTAAGGTGGTGGCATAAAATAGATTACACCACGGCATTGAAACGGTATTTCGTACGTACGCACGCGCGATGATTTCTTTTTCCATAGGATGGAAAGATGTTGAAATAGGGTTTTTTCATAATTTTATTAACATATAAGTATATGAGTGATACTGATGTTATTACTTCATAAGGAAACATCTAAAGAAGAAGAAGTGGAAGAAGAAATAATGTTGAAAGAATCGTTAACGGACATTACATCTTCTTTGAAGCGCCTCTTTGCGACCTCCTTTTAGGGCACTAAAATTGGACTTTGAAGAACACCAGGACCTCTAGGATGTTTCTAGGGAAGTGGAGAAAATAATTTTTCCTGTGTTGGCCGATCATGAAGGCTCAAAGTGGTGTGAGAAAGAGAGGGAGGAGGTTCCCTTTTATAAGGGAGGAGAGGGGCACCTTATGAAAAACTAAAAATATTATATTATTATAAAGTCATATTTGGTTTTTAATAGCTCAAAATTGATTTATTTATAAGATAAGTTGGGGATGGGTCTAAATACTCTCATCCAATATAATTTATACAAGTTTAGGTTTCTATTTTAACCTTATCATTTTGATTTAACTTTAAGTTAGATAATTTAACATTTACCGGGTCTTCTTGTTTTCATACACTATAAGGTTAATAAACATACTATAAAAAGCCAAAAGAACCCCAAGTTGTTTATTAATAAAATATATAACCTTATCTAAGTCATTTGGCCGAACCTTAGATTTTTATGAATAAAATAAAAATTAATAAAATAATATTTGTTTTAAAAATTATAATATGACAATTTTGACAGTATTTGGTAATTGATTTTTGTGAAAATCATAACAGAAATATTAGTTCGTGAAAAGTTAATAAAATCAATAATAACATGTCATATTAACCTAAAAAAGTATTTTAATTCATAAAAAGACTCGTATTACATTTATTTGGATATTTATAACATCAATTATGTCAATATTTCATTAATAATATAATTACTGCATCATCATTGTGTCATAAATAAATTAAATTATTTAATGTCTAAAAATTAAAAATAAAATACCATTATAGAGAAATATTTTTATATTTATAATTAATATTTATATTAGAATTTATCTTATGAATTACCCTATATTAAAAATGATTTACTTATTAAACTTTGATTTTAACTATTTATACGCTTCTTTAAATAAATTAATAATAAATGTCCTAATGTAATTCAAGTGGGCATAAATGGTCATATTTTATTCCTAAGGTTGTTTTTGGTCTAATTAAACTTATTCAACAGAATTATTAGATGTGTTAGGTTAATTATATTATCATTTTACCCTTAATTACCCTATTTACTTTTAACAGTGGTAAAAAAATTAAAAAGTTACTATTCACCAAAAATTATTTTCATCTCGTTGAACCAAATTTTAGTCCTTCATATTAAAAGTGTCTCTAGAATTTTTGAAATTCAATTCACAGAAGTGGTAAAATTTTATTTAAATGAAAATATCAGTTTTTTTAACTACCACTAAGTGGTTTCACTATTAATCGAAAAATGCCGTTTTTCTGAAAAATACCAAAAATTAAGTCAAAGAATTATTTGATATTCTGATTTAAAAATTGATGTCTATTTTTTCAAATTCATAACATATAAGTGGAATTAATTAATTTTAATATTAATTCCCATTATCAAAACAGATAGCGTCTTTTTTATGTAACAATAACTATCAAAAGATTGATACTTGTTTATATCCAATTTCAAAGTGAAATTAATTCCAATGACCAACATTGGATTAAATGGTAAAAATATATTCTAATTAAACTTTAAAACCAATTAAAAAAGCTAATATATCCATATAAATTATTGCGATGAAAAAAGTTGTTTTTAATTAAAATATTTTGTGTTTTTACTATTCATTACAAAATGAATGTTATCAGAATAATATGAAAAATTTATACAAAGTAAATTTTTATATCCTGATTCCAATGAAGAATTTAATTTGTCAAATTGAACTTATAGACATTTCAAAAACAAGATTTAAAGTGGGTGTTCCATCAAAAGGCGGAAAAATCACATTTTTTGAAAAATAATTATTTTACTCGAAAAATTGATTTTGTTCTCATACCATGTTCTAGAAAATGTGTAAGATGAATAATAATGTTATAAATTTAAAATGTATTTGATAATATTCATAACGGCTAGTTCATAATAATATTATAACCATATATCATTGTTTATTGAAACCTGGTATTGCGTATAACACACGCTATCGAGGAAGGTCGCGATTGCGTGTAATGCAAGCCAAGTCCGGGTTGCTTATTGTGCAAGACTCTTACATTGTTTCATATAATAGAATCCAACCATATTTTATTTATACATTGAATATATATATATAATTATATATATACACTCAATGTTTCGTAGAATAACTACTATCAAAATTGTGTGTAACATGATCCAAGAATAGTGTTGTGTATACTGCATGTTCATACGGTGGTGCGTATAGCACAAGGTAATCTAGTTGTAGCATACAACACAAGACATCAATGAAATTAAAAGAATATTTTTCATAAAATCTCAGGGTGTTAAATTCTACCCTCGTTAAAATTAATTTGGCCCTCAAAATTCGGCGGGGTTATAAATCGTTTACTATTTACAGAAACCCACATCGTAAAAAGGAATACTAAAACTTAATTTTAAAAAATAAAGTATGTAATGTAACGATTACCCAAAGTAACACATCACTGGGTTTCTATATATGAGAACATAAGTGAAAATATGTATATGGAAGAAACATTTAACCATCAAGTTATGATAGAGAGTGGTAGAGAACATGGATATGAAAAATACATCAATCACAAAGCCATAGATTTGTGATGAAATTAGGTACCATCTGATTCATCGGATATAAGTGCTTTATGACAACATTTTTGGTTTTCAAGATCATTTCCCTAAAGTTTATGAAATTGGAATTAGAAAATACTTTCATGATTTGGGTACAGTCTCACCGTTGGTCATTCTTTGGACAATTTCCACCTCATCTCATAATGAAATGAAGTTGAATTTGTCATTCGTGAAGTGTTAGCAGATCATGTGATAGAATGAAGGGTCATTCCATATGTCATAAACAAAAGGTTAGAAAAGTTATCAAAAATACATAAGTCCATCTATAGTGAGATTAATCATATATGGTTCCTAAGATGGACTGATACTTCATATTTCATACTAATTAATATAATAAAACTAGTTTCTACTAAACAGAGACTTCTTGTAGTCCAGTGGTAGGTGATACAGGCCTGTCGCACTTTGGTTGTGGGATCGATTCCCACACCCTTATCCGACACGATGGGATGTCGCCCATCCTGCAAGTTGTCCTTTTTCTGAAACTACATTACTATAACATCCCCTCAATAATATCGAAAAAAGTTCTATCCTTAAACAATATTATCTTCTGTCCTACATAATCCATTCCAATCATTAGGTTATCAAAAATATTTTGGTCCAAGCTCATAGTATAAAGAAAATTATTACTTGAAATGTCACTTAAGAATCACGTGAATTCCATCATTTATCCCTCATATATCATAAGATATATCTTGTTGGTCAAATTACAAACATGTGAATACCTTAATCATGTATTCTCTTGAATAATGAATACCCATTGAACCTTAGTGAAAACATGAATGATGTTAAATTTTAACACTTTCCTCATACCAAAATCCAAATAATTATATATATTCAAACCATAATATCACATAGTCCTTATATCAGTCATGATCTCATGAATACTATGAAAAAATTTATTTTCTCCTTATCCCTTCATTATGTGCATATCATCTGCTTTCCAAAATATTTGAATCACTTTTCATGCTTACCGGTACCATAAAATTATTGAAAACCACAATATATTAATACAAAAAAATTCCAATACACCATAACAGTACCTCAACAACATTATTCTTTAATACCAACACATAAACACTACAATCCATCCTCTTCAATGATTTTCATGGAATATGTCCTTCCGTGATTTAGAAGTATCTTCTTAGGTCAGGGCATTGAGTGGGGTAAAGCCCATGTTATCCAAAAATAAGACATTGAACTCCATAACTGTCGGTCACTCTATGACCCTTTTCTCCACACAGATAACATATGTCCCTCCATTTGAGGTATTCCTCAAGGTTCTTCCCTTATTTGGAAATATCAATCTTCCTTTCTTTATGCTCCTCAACATGAAAACACACATAAAAGTCTATCTTCCTCTTATTTGATGAATTAGGCATACCACTAAATTTCACCTTGTTAATCAAATGTCGTGATGACTGATTCGGCATAATCACAATATCATTCTCTCTAGGCATTACACAATTTTGTTGCTCATAGTCACCAATTTTTCCATTGGATTCAATTTTAACTGAATTCCTTCTAGTTCCCTCTATTGACTAAAACACAAAAAGAATTCTGTGAGGGGGGAAAATCATTCATGGAAAATAACATAATAAAGGGGTAATACCTTCAACATCTAACATCTTATGTTTAATTCTAATATCTTTACCATAATTCTAGGACTATAACCTATACTTATACTTAACCTTAGGGACATCCCCAGACATGGCATAGAAATATCTCTAGGGATCTTACAATAGTTTTCGCATCCTAGTTTCCAAAGGTTGACTAGACATTTCGTCTGATACCAACTGAAGAGACCCGAAGCTTGACGTACATGGACATTACATTACTTTTGCAGAATACTTAATATATAACAAAAATAGACACACAAGGACTATAATAGTTTAGTGTCTTTGGATACATGGAATATAAACATCTTATCATGTTGAAAGATCTTCAACATCTCCCATAACGATCTTCTCCTTTTAGTTTCCTTACCTAAAACCTTTCTTTATTTCCTGGGGAAAATAAAACATAAAAACAGAGAGCTCAAATGCTCAGTAAGGGACAACATAGTGAACATAAAACAACCCATAAAAATTCTAAAGCAAGAACTTGAACATGAAATCTAAACCATATAACCTTGGGCAAATACACAAATCTTGGAAGTAAGTAAGGAATTTATCATAAAGGAACATCAATCACGATAAAATAGCATGGGAATAAAACATTTAATTGTGGAAACCATTCAGCACTTGTTATGATTTCCATTTTATCCAAGGCATTGCTGCCAAGACCATTTTAGTGTACAAAGTCCCTTTCTGAATCGAGTTCACTCCTCAATCCAGTCATGTATCACTGAACCAGATTAACTTACTATTTCATCCATGTATATCTCATGAGATATATAATCTTTACCCAATGCATTGGAGGTAGATATAGGTCCCACCCATCTCATAATTAAATCATTCTTAATTGTTCTGCAATATAAACACAAATCAATCATCGTAACCCAAAGAATAAAAATGTGTTTCATAAACATCATCCCATCATCACATAATCCATATAAAAGTAATGGATATCATTTCATTATAATAAAAGTGAAACCATGTAAATCATAGAGACATTATACTTGAAACATACACATACGAAATAATGTCATCGTAGATGGAAAAATGGTATTGATAAAACACTTGTAATGAATTATTGAGGAAAATATCCTTTCTTCTTCAAAATCAATTTATTTTCACAAACACTCATACAATTTTAAAGAAATATATTTTGTTGAAAATAGACTTGAAATATTTTCTATAAGCTTCATGAAAATAAGGCTTTATAAAACCATAAAAATCCTTTCATGTCGTATACCTTAAAAAAACAATTTTCTCGTACTTTTGTCTGAAAAGTAAAAAATGTACCTTGTATGGTAAATAAAAGAAAGATTTCGTCCATACGATGGGGTAAAAGTCAAAATGGGTAAAAAAAGAATTTAAACAAAATGAAAACACTTCTATAAAACATGTACATGGATGATTGCAATAACCCCAGTAAATACTTACGAATAAGCAATCTCGGATAAACATGAGATTTTCCAAATTATCCCTTACCTTAGGTCCGATATGCTTCATACGTATCCAAACCTCCTGTATAATGATTTATTTAAGGTCATTTACTTTTTACAGAATCATATTCATTGTTATTATATCATATATGGTTCACTTATTACTATATATTACCTGTTCTTTTGTTAATTCATGTTAATGTAGCATTTTGGGTAAAATCGTTTCATTTGTCATTCGTGTTTTATCTTGTAATTATTCATATGATTACTTAGATCATGATTACATATATCTAGAATGTAAAACATGATTTCTTTATAATATATATTCAGAAAAAACATATATATAATAGATCAATAAATGGAAGGAAATACACCGTTCATGGAGACAGTAGTCCGTACGTACGCATGAACGCTGTTTTCATTTCCTTATTGAATTGAATGGAATTAAGTAGATGAAATATATATATAATTATATATATATATATATATGTATACATAAATATAGTATCTTAATTATGTCATATATTTCATTATTATTCATTATATATACTTTACAATCATTCTTGAATGGTTAATCATGGAAAATGAATCTCATCGCATTCGTGGAGACAGTAGTTCGTACGTATGCATGAGCGATGATATCATTCCCATGATCATGGAATTGTATATATGTGTATGTATAATATTAAATAATAAAAATCACTATAAAATAACCATACATAGTTATTTATTTACACCATTATATCCATCTATGTAAGGTGGTGGATGAAAATAGATTACACCACGGCGTGGAGACGGTATTCGGTACGTACGCACCCGCGGTGATTTCTTTTTCCCTAGGATGGATAGATTGTGAAATAGGGTTATTTTTTACTTATAATAAAATATAATTATATGAGTGATACTGATGTTATTACTTCATAATGAAACAAAAAAAGATAAAGAAGTGGAATAAGAAATAAAGTTGAAAGAATCGTTTACGGACATCACCTCTTATTTGAAGAGCCTCTTTAAGACCTCCATTTAGGCCACTAAAATTGGTCTTTGAAGAATACCAGGACCTCTAGGATGTTTCTAGGGTAGTGGAGAATAGAATATGTCTGGGTTTGGCCGATCTTGAAGGCTCAATGTGGTGTGAGGAAGAGAGGGAGGAGGTTCCCTTTTATAAGGGAGGAGAGGGGAACCTTACGAAAAACTAAAAATATTATTTTATTATAAAGTCATATTCAGTTTTTAATAGCTCAAAATATATTTATTTATAATCTAAGGTGGGTATGATTCTGAATCCTCTCATCCAATAGAATTTATACAAATTTAGGTTTCTATTAACTTTATGTTAGATAATTTAACGTTTACCGTGTCATCTTGTTTTCTTACACTATATAGTTAATAAACATACTATAACAAGCCAAAAGAACCCCAAGTTGTATATTATTAATATATATATACATATCTAAGTCATTTTTCTGATCCTTATATTTTTATGAATAAAATAATCATTAATAATATAATATTTGTTTTAAAAACTATTTTATATCAATTTTGACACTATTTGGTAATTGAATTTTGTGAAAATCATAACAGAAAGATTAGTTCGAAGAAGGTTAATACAATCAATACTAACATGTCATATAAACCTATAAATTTATTATAATTCATAAAAAGTATCAAATTACATTTATTTGGGTTTTTATAACTTCAACTATGTCAATATTTCAATAATAAGATAATTACTGCATCAACATTGTGTCATAAATAAATTAAATTATATAATGTCTAAAAATTACAAATAAAATACAATTATGTAGGAAATTTCTTTATATTTCTAATCAATATTTATATTTGAATTTGTGTTATTAATTACCCTATATTAAAAATTATATACTTATTAAACATTGAATTTAACTATTTTAACTCTTCTTTAAATAAATTAATAATAATGTCCTAATCTTATACAAGTGGGCCTAAATGGTCATATTTTATTACTAATGTTTTTTTTGGTCGAATTACACTTATTGAATAGAATTTTCACATGTGTTAGGGTAATAATAATATCATTTTCCCCTTAATTACCCAATTTACTTTTAACCGTGGTAAAAAAATGTAAACAATTACTATTCACCAAAAATTATTTTCATCTCATTGAACCACATTTTAGTCCTTGATATTAACTGTGTATCTCTGATTTTCTAAATTCAATTCACAGAAGTGGTAAAATTTTATTTAATTGAAAAAGTCAGTTTTTTTTAACTACCACTAAGTGGTTTCACTATTCATCGAAAATTGCAGTTTTTCAGAAAAATACGAAAAATTCTGCCTAAGCATTATTTGATATTCTGAATTAAAATTTGATGTATATTTTTAAAAATTCAAAACATAGAATTGTCATTAATTAATTTTAATATTAAATCACGTTATCAAAACAAATAACATGTTTTTTAAGAAACAATATCTATCAAAAGA
The DNA here is from genome assembly GCA_963277665.1 of Viscum album. NCBI lineage: Eukaryota > Viridiplantae > Streptophyta > Magnoliopsida > Santalales > Viscaceae > Viscum > Viscum album. Next base: position 715,653,106 of record OY728134.1, on the reverse strand, counting down.
CTGATACTTGTTTATAGAAAATTTAAAAGTGAAATTAATTACAATGACCAACATTGGATTAAATGGAAAAAATATATTATAATTACACTTTAAACCCAATTAAAAAGATAATCTTACCATATAAATTGTTGCGATGAAAAAAGTTGTTTTTAATTAAAATATAGCAGGTTTTTACTATTCATTAAAATATGAAAGTTATCAGAATAATATGAAAAATTTATCCAAAGTAAATCTTTATATCCTTATTCAAAAGAAGAATTTTATTTTGTAAAATTGAACTTATAGACATGTCAAAAACAATATATAATGTGGGTGCTCCATCAAAAGGTGGCAAAACTACATTTTTTGAAAAATAATTATTTTACTCGAAAAATTTATTTTTTTCTCATACCATGTTCTAGAAAATGTGTATGATGAATAATAATGTCATAAAATTAAAATTTAGTTGATACTATTAATAATGGCTAGTTCATAATAATATTATAACCATATATCATTGTTTAGTGAAACCTGGTATTGCATACAACACACGCTATCGAGGAAGGTCGTGATTGTGTGTAATTCAAGCCAAGTCAGGGTTGTGTGTTGTGAAAGACTCCTACGTTGTTTCTTATAAAAGAATCCGACCATATTTCATTTATACAATTTATAAATATATATATATATATACTCAATGTTTTGTAAAATAACTACTATCAAAATTTTGTGTAACATGATCCAAGAATACTGTTCTGTATACTGCAAGATCATACGGTGTTGCGTATAACTCAAGGTAATAATGTTGTAGCTTACAACACAAGACATCAATGAAATTAAAATAATATTTTTCATAAAATCTCAGTGTGTTACATTCTACCCTCTTTAAAATGAATTTCTCCCTTGAAATTCGTCGGGGTTATAAATCATTTACTATTTATAGAAACCCAAATTGTAAAAAGGAATACTAAAATGTAATTTTAAAAACTAAAGTATGAAATGTAATGATTACCCAAAGTAACTCATCACTGGGTTTCCATATACGAGAACATAGGTGAAAATATCGATATGGAAGAAAAATTTATCCATCATGTTATCATGGAGAGTGGTAGAGAACATGGCTATGAAAAATCCATCAATCACAAAGCCATAGATTTGTGATGATATAAGGTATCATCTGATTCATGTGATATAAGTGAACTAGGATTACATTTTTGGTTTTCAAGATCATTTCCCTAATGTTGATGAAATTGGAATTAGAAAAATACTTTCGTGATTTTGGTACAGTCTCACCATTGGTCGTTCTTAGGACAATTTCCACCTCATATCTTAAAGAAATGAAGTTGAATTTTCATTAGTGAAGTGTTAGCAGATCATGTTATAGAATAATGGGTCATTCCATCTGTCTTAAACAAAAGGTTAGAAAAGTTATAAAAAATACATAAGTCCATCTATAGTGAGATTAATAATATATGGTTCCTAAAATAGACTTATACTTCATATATCATACTGCTTAATATAATAATACTAGTTTCTACTAAACATAGTCTTCCTGTAGGGCAATGGTAGGTGATAAAGGCCAGTCACACTTCGGTTGTGGGTTCGATTCCCACACCCTTGTCCGACGCGATGGGTTGTCGCTCATCCTGCATGCTGTCCTTTTTCTTAAACTACATTACTATAATTTCTAATCAATAATATCGAAAAAAGTTCTATCCTTAAACAATACTAACTTATGTCCATCATAATCCATTCCAATCTTTAGTCTTATCTAAAATATTTTGGTCCAAGCTCATAGTATAAAGAAAATTATTACTTTAAATGTCACTTAACAATCATGTGAATGCCATCATTTATCCCCCATATATCATAAGATATATCTTTTTGGTCAAATTACAAACATCTGAATACCTTAATCATGTATACTCTTGAATAATGAATACCCATTGAACCTTAGTGAAAACATGAATGTTGTTAAATTTTAACACTTTACACATACCAAAATCCCAAAAATTCTATATAATCAAACCATAATATCACTCAGTCATTATATCAGTCATGAGCTCATGAATACTATGAAAATTTTCATTTTCTCCTTATCCATTCATTATGTGCATATTATCTGCTTTCCATAATATTTGAATCACTTTTCAAGGTTTTATGTACCATAAAATTATTGAAAACCACAATAGACTAATACAAAAAATATTCCAATACACCATAAAAGTACCTCAACAACATTATTCTTTAATACCAATACATAAAAACTTGAATCCATCCTCTTCCATTATTTTGATGGTATAATTCCTTCCTTGATTTAGAAGTGACTTATTTTATTAGGGCATTGAGTTGGGTATTTCCCGTGTTCTCCACAAATAAGACATTGAACTCCATAACAGTCTTTCACTCTATGACCCTTTTCTCCACACAGATAACATTTGTCCCTCCATTTGAGAAATTCCTCAAGGTTATTCTTCCCTTATTTAGAAATCTCAATATTCCGTTCATTATGCTCCCCAACATGCGAACATGCATAAAATGCTATCTTTATCTTATTTGATGAATTAGGCATACCACTAAATATCACCTTGTTAATCATATATCACGATGACTGATTCGACATAATCACAATATCTTTCCCTCTAGGCATTACACAATTTTGTTTCTCATAGTCACCAATTTTTCCATTGGATTCAATGTTAACCGAATTACTTCTGGTTCCCTCCATTGACTAAAACACAACAATAATTCTGTGAGAGGCAAAAATTATACAAGGAAAATAACATAATAAAGGGGGAGTACCTTCAACATCTAAAATCTTAGGTTTAATTCTAATATCTTTACCATAATTCTAGTACTATAACCTATACATATACGTAACATTAGGGACATCCCAAGACATACCTTATAAATATCTCTAGGGATCTCACTATAGTTTTCGCATCCTAGTTTCCAAAGGTTGACTACACCTTTCATCTGAAACCAACTATAGAGACCTGAAGCTTGATGTACATGGAAATACATTACTTTTTCAGAATACATAATACATAACATAAATAGACAAACAAGGACCATAATAGTTTATTGTCTTTGGAAGCATGGAATATAAACATCTAATCATGTTGAAAGATCTTCAACATCTCTCATAACGTTATTCCCCTTTTAGTTTCCTTACCTAAAATCATTCATTATTTCCTATGGAAAATAAAACATAAAAACGGTGAGATCAAATTCTCAGTAAAGGAAAACATAGACAACATAAAACAATCCATAAACATTTGAAAGCAAAAACATGAACATGCAATCTAAACCTTAAAACCTTGATCAAAGAAATAAATCTTGGAAGTATATAAGGAATTGATCATATAGAAACACCAATCAAGATAAAATATAATGGGAATAAAAAATTTAATTGTGGAAACCATTCAGAACTTGTTATTATTTCCATAGTAGCCACGACATTGCTTCCCAGACCATCTTAGTGGACAAAGTCCGTTTTTGAATCGAGTTCACTCTTCGATCCAGTCCTGTGTCACTGAACCAGGTTAACATACCATTTCAGCCATGTCTATCTCATGATATATATAATCATTACCCAATGAATTGGAGGGATATATAGGTCCCACCCATCTCATAATGAAATCATTCTTACTTGTGCCACAATAAAAACATAAATCATTCATCGTAACCCAACGAATAAAAATGGGATTCATAAACATCATCCCATCGTCACATAATCCATATAAAAGTAATGGACATCATTTAATAATAATAAAAGTGAAAACATGTAAATCATAGAGACATTATACATGAAACATACACATATGAAATAATTTCATCTTATATGGAAAAATGGTTTTGATAAAACACTTCAAATGAATTTTTGAGGAAAATCTTATTTCTTCTTCAAAATCAATTTATTTTCACAAAACCTCATTAAATTTTAATTATTGATATTTTTTTGAAAATAGACATGAAATATTTTGGAGGATTCTTCATGAAAATAAGGATTTATAAAACCGTAAAAATCCATTCATGTCGTATACGTTAAAAAAACATTATTCTCGTACTTTTGTCGGAAAAGTCAAAAAAGTACCTTGTAGGGTAAATAAAAGAAAGATTCCTTCCATACCCTGGGGTAAAATTCAAAATGGGTAAAAAGGACTTAAAAAATATATGAAAAAACATTTATAAAACATGGACATGGACAATTTCAATAACCCCAGTAAATACTTACAAATAAGCAATCTCGGATTAAAATGAGTTTTGCAAAATTATCCCTTACATTTGGTCAGATATGCTTCGTACATATCCATACCTCCTGTATAATGATTTATGTAATGACATTTACTTATTGTAGAATCATATTAATTGTTATAATATCATATATGGTTCACTTATGAGTTTATATTACCTGTTCTTTTGTAAATTCATGTTAAAGTAGCATTTTGGGTTAAATCATTTCATTTGTCGTTCGTGTTTTAACTTGTAATTGTTCATATGATTACTTAGATCATTATTACTAATATAATGAATGTAGAAAATTATTTATATATTATATATATTCAGAATAAACATATATATAATAGATCTATAAATGGAATGAAATACATCGTTCATGGAGACGGTAGTCCGTACGTATGCATGAACAATGTTTTCATTTCATTATTGAATTGAATGAAATTAAGTAGATGAAATATATATATATATATTTATATTTATACATAAATCCAGTAGCTTCATTATTTCATATATTTTATTATTATTCATTATATATACTTTATAATCATTCTTGAATGGTTAATCATGGAAAATGAATCTCATCGCATTCGTGGAGACAGCAGTCTGTACGTACGTACGAGTGATGATATCATTCCCATGATCGTGGAATTGTATTGAAGTGTATGTATAATATTACAGAATCAATATCACTTTACAATAACCATATATAGTTATTTATTTACACCATTATACCCATCCATGTAAGGTGGTGGCGGAAAATAGATTACACCACGACGTGGAGACGGTATTGCGTACGCACGCACGCACGGTGATTTCATTTAACGTACGATGGATAGATGGTGAAATAGGGTTGTTTCATACATTTAATAACATATCCGTGTATGAGTGATACTGATGTTATTACTTCATTAAGAAACAACTAATGAAGACGAAGTGGATGAAGAAATAAAGTTGAAAGAATCCTTAACGGACATTACCTCTTCTTTGAAGCACCTCTTTGAGTCCTCCTTTTAGGGCACTAAAATTTGTCTTTGAAGAAGACCAGGAACTCTATGATGTTTCTAGGGAAGTGGATAATAGAATTTGGCAGGGGTTGGCTGATCTTGAACTCTCAATGTGGTGTGAGGAAGAGAGGGAGGAGGTTACCTTTTATAAGGGAGGAGAGGGGCACCTTAGGAAAAACTAAAAATTCTATTTTATTATAAAGTCATATTCGGTTTTTAATAGCTCAAAATTGATTTATTTATAGGATAAGGTGGGGATGGGTCTAAATAATCTCATCCAATATAATTTATACATGTTTAGGTTTCTATTTTAACCTTATCATTTTTCTTTATCTTTAAGTTATATAATTTAACTTTTACCGTGTCTTCTTGTTTTCTTACACTATAAGGTTATTAAATAAACTATAACAAGACAAGAGAACCCCAAGATGTTTATTATTAATATATAAAATCTTATCTAAGTCATATGGCCGATCTTTATATTTTTATGAATAAAATAACAATTAATATTTTAATATTGTTTTTAAAAACTATTTTATGTCAATTTTTACACTATTTGGTAATTTATTTTTGTGAAAATCATAATAGAATGATTAGTTCACAAAAAGTTAATGACATCTATAATAACATGTCATATTAACCTAGAAATGTATTTTAATTTATAAAAAGTCTAAAATTACATTTAATTGGGTATTTATAACATCAATTATGTCAATATTTCATTAATAATATATTACTACATCATCATTGTGTCATAAATAAATTAAATTATTTATTGTCTAAAAATTATAAATAAAATACCATTATGTAGGAAATGGTGTTATCTTTCTAATGAATATTTATATTAGAATTTATCATATAAATTACAATATATTAAAAATGATTTACTTATTAAAAATTGATTTTAACTATTTTAACCCTTCTTAAAATAAATTTATAATAAGTGTCCTAATCTAGTCCAAGTGGGCCTAAATGGTCATATTTTATTCCTAAGGTTAATTTTTGGTCTAATTAAACTTATTCAATATAATTAGTACATGTTTTAGGGTAATAATAATATCATTTTCACCCTTAATTACCCAATTTAATTTAACCGTGGTAAAAAAAGTAAAAAGTTTCGATTCACCAAATATTATTTTCATCTCATTGAATCACATTTTAGTCGATGATATTAACCGTGTCTCTCATAATTTCTAAATTCAATTCACAGAAGTTGTAAAATTTCATTTTAATGAAATAGTCAGTTTTTTAACTACCACTAAGTGATATCACTATTCATCGAAAATTGCAGTTTTTCAGAAAAATACCAAAAATTCAGCCTAAGCATTATTTCATATTCCAAATTAAAAATTTATGTCTATTTTTCCAAATTCAAAACATATAAGTGGAATTATTTAATTTTAAAATTAATTAGCGTTATTAAAACAAATAGCGTGTTTTTTAAGAAACAATAACTATCAAAAGATTGATACTTGTTTATATCCAATTTCAAAGTGAAATTAATTCCAATGGCCAACATTGGATTAAATGGTAAAAATATATTCTAATTACACTTTAAACCCAATTATAAAGATAATATATCCATATAAATTATTGCGATGAAAAAAGTTGTTTTTAATTAAAATATAGCGTGTTTTTACTATTCATTAAAATATGAAAGTTATCAGAATAATATGAAAATTTAATCCAAAGTAAAATTTTATATACTGATTCAAAGATGTATTTTATTTTGTAAAATTGATCTTAAAGACATGTAAAAAATGAGATTTAAAGTGTGTGTGCCTTCAAAAGGTGGTAAAACTACATTTTTTGAAAAATAATTATTTTACTCGAAAAATTGATTTTGTTCTCATACCATGTTCTAGAAAATGTGTAAGATGAATAATAATGTTATAAAATTAAAATTTAGTTGATATTATACATAATGGCTAGTTTATAAAAATATTATAAACATGTATTGTTGTTTAGTGAAACCTGATATTGTGTACAACACACGCTATCGAGGAAGGTCGTGATTGCGTGTAATGCAAGCCAAGTCAGGGTTGCGTGTTTTGAAAGACTTCTAAGTTGTTTCATATAATATAATCCAACCATATTTCATTTATACATTGAATATATATATATTTATATATATACACTCAATGTTTCATAGAATAACTACTATCAAAATTGTGTGTAACATTAATCCACGAATAGTGTTGTTTATACTGAATGCTCATACGGTGTTGTGTATAGCGCAAGGTAATATTTTTGTAGCTTAAAACACAATACATCAATGAAATTAAAAGAATATTTTAATAAAATATCAGGGTGTTACAAAAACTGTATGAATAGGGGTAGTACAAACCTAGAATCCACATGGGGGTCAAAACCATTTTATATCCTATTTCTCCATTATATTTAGTTTTCATTATTTTAATTATGTTATTATTTTTACATTATCTATATAAAGATATATTATTTAGTAAATTAACTCAACGATACTACTGAAAAATACTTCTAGGTTGTATCTCCCTATTTGTCAAACATTATTATTATTTTGTTTAGTTGAAATTTTGTGTAGTGAAATCTATGTGTTGGGGGAGTGTCAAATTACATAATTATTTTAAGGTGTTTATCATATTTGTTTTTAAATTTTTAGTGAAATTGTTATAAGATGAATATTAATAACATTTTTTATAATTTAATTGATTTTTATAGAGTTTAAATATTTATTAATAATGGATTTTAAATGAGTGTTGCTGTGAACTCATTCACATTGAATTTGATATTAAATTTTTTTAATTATTTTCACTGATTTTTTAAATCTATGTCCAAGAAACATTGACTAAACAAATTTCCTATCCGTTGAGGTATTATGAACCATTTATAGTGTTTAAATTTCATGATTGAGTGTGAGGTGAGGTACTTTAGATCATTTTATTTGGGAAATTTTTATTTGTGGTTGGTGTGAGGTGTGTGTCAAAATTTCCGTAAGTGTAAATATAAATAATATATCATGTGTAATAATTTTATTGAGGTTTATTTGTATCACATGGTTCTCTTTCGAAAAGAAAAAAATGACAAAATTGAGAAGAACTTGAAATATTCATTGTTCTTACATTGATGGCTCATTTCCCTCTCAATAACCAATGGAATAGATTTCCATTCATTAATGATTGAAATAATGTCAATTTCTCAAAATATATATAAATAAAATATGTCACAAGGCTATGGTGATATGTTCAGTTTCCGTTTATGTGAATATCTCTAAATTTACTCTCTCTTGAGTAAATAGTGACAAAATAATTAAATGTCAGGAAGGTTATGATCAGTCCATTGATAGTTTTTTGAGGATAAAATAATTTCAATGTGAGGGATGAAAATGAATTGTAATATTTTTCCATATCGGAGACATGATGGAATTGTTTTTTTGGAAAAAAGCACAAATGTTTTCATATTTCTATATCTCATGTGGATTTTGATTTGGATATCTGATGATTTCCTAGGAGTGAAATGGTTATGTTTAGTGTAGTGATTAAGCTATTATTTTCACACAGTTTTACCATATTAATTTTTTTTTATTCTCATCATAGTGTTATTTTAATCTAATTTTACACAATTTTAGGGTTTAATAATATTATGAGTTTAATATCTAAAATAGAGTAATTTTGGATTTTAAATTGCTTATTTCAGCTAGAACCTTTTATAGATTAACTGAAATTGTTCAATTCATTATTTAGGATTAATAAATGTTAGGATTCATTTCAATTTAATAAATTTAGATCTAAATCCATCATTTAATGGATAAAAATAGCATATAATATAGACATCTAAATCTATTCACAAATCTAGATGTTTTTAAATATGGGACACTTTCTAAAAAATGGCCAACTAAAATGTTCTAAAATTCAACATGAATCCATAATATATTTCAAGGAACAACACCAGAAACCGTGTAAAAAAGTTAATATTACTCTTTCATGGCCATAAATTCATGGGGAGATAGATCACATAAAATAAAACAGCCACTGGGGCAAGAATAATTTTCTATATTATATATTCCATTACGCCTTCATAACATTCCAAATTATGCTTAAAATTTATGGATGGATGAAAAAAACATAAATTTTATTTATGATGACTATTTTCCCAAAATCATAAATTTGATAAGGATAAGTCATAAAAAATTAGTATGGTTTTGGAGGGAAACTTATTCTCCCCAATCCTAATTAATTTATACTCAAACTCTTTCAAAATTTACTTGCCAATTTTGTTAGCATTGGAGTTTATTTTCTATTGTAGAATATTTTATTACTAATCATATATGTTAATATTATTTTTTTTCCCATATTCTCCCATTTCTTTTCATTTTATGTGTTCTCTCACCGTGTTACCTTCTCAACTACATTAAAAATGGAGAACTAAACATTTTGATTGTTTAGGGAAGGAAATAGTGGATTTACTGAGTTTAGCATGTTTTAATTCATTTTCTTTATTACGTTATATGAATTTTTTCAATGGTTAAATTGATTACAATGAGGAGTCTCCCCATTTTCTCTATTTCTTGAGTTCTTCTTCTTATTTTTAAATTGTCATTCCTTTCGATATTTATGTTATGAATAAGGTGAAACATGACACATATAGTGATGGTTGGTGAATATGTATCCTATATGAAGATTGAAAATAGATTTCCCTGTATGTGGAGGCGTCATTATGGGGTAATAACTATTCAAATCGATGGTAAGGTGTGGAAGGTAATGATCACCAAATTGAATTGAATATAGAGATTATGTTTAATCAATGATATCAATCACCGTGGCCTCCCAATAAAATTTTACTTATATACTTATTATATCTTTAATCCTTATTATTATATATATTACATGAATATTTCAAATCGATCGCCCAATTTATAGATGTCTGTTTTATATGAGTTAATTTCATTAAGTGAAAACAGAAATTTAGTGTGTCTGAGAGGCCCACTATTATTGAAGCCAGGTTGTTATACTGTGGTACAATATTAAGATAATTGTAAATTAATTGAATTATGGTACATGATAAACTTATTCCATAATTTTAATTGATTCTATGATGATTATTCGCACAATAGAAACATTTGGGAATATTTTTGAGAGAAATAATAAGAAAAAGAGGCTATAAAGTTCACATAGTGATAAGAAAAGAAAACCATGATAATAATGGATACAGAGGAAAAGAATAATCAATACAAAAAACGTATATAAATGTCTATTTCTATTTAAGAATTTCTTTTTGTTGAAAAATAGTCATTCATCAATGTAATAATGTATGCGTCACTTATATACACGTGAGAGATATTTATTTGGAGTAAAAATAATATTCCATGTTCATTTTTAAAAAAATGTTGACAATAGAGGGAAGTATGATCTCATTGAAATCATGATCATTACTTATAATAGCCTTTCATTTTTTTAGTTTATCCTTGTAAATATTATGTACTTATTTGTAAGTGTTCTTATATGTTTTTAAAGAATATTGACTTAACAACTTACCAAGTGGAAAATTTTGATTCAAGAAGAAACATAAAAAATAATTTATAATCATTTGTTCAACAAACATCTAAGTATAGTTTTTGACCTTTTCAGTATTTTCATGAATTATCAGAGAAAGTTTCCATTTGTTTGTGATTATATACTTTTATTTTGTATAATTGAAGTTACATTCACTGATTTAATTTTTATTTAAAATATGTTATCTAAATTAAATGAACAATAATGGGATTACCATGATTTATTTGATGGGATATTATATATGGAAGGTTTAAATGTTTCCCTATCTATTATATATTTGTTATAATATCATATATGTTCAAACTAATGTATTTATTCTCAATACTGAAGGTGATACTATGTTTGTGGTAGATAGTAAGAATCTTGAAAATGATTTACATGACCATGAATCAATATTTTATGCCATTTTAGAAAGTTAATTTCTGAAAATAAACAAATCAATATGTAAAAAGGAATATGGGGAATGATTGGAAAATATATAAATGTAATACATAAGTGAATTGTGAAAATCCAAAAATATAGAGACTAAAATATGAACAAGAAAAATGAAGAATTTCGAAAGTGAATATAGATTAATCACGAGGGTAAATATTATTATAAGCATAATGAAATTATTTACATAGAAATTTAAATATAAAACCATGGTGGAAAAGAAACATGAAAGATAATTGTAATGGGTGCCGTTAAATGATTAATGTGATTTTGGGGTACTTAGGTGCATCCGAGTGGCTGACCATGGTCGTCTATCAAAGGAGGAAGTAGATTTAAAACAAATTTTTAAATGTTTTCTAAAAAAATTAAAATTTAATTAAAACACTTCTTGAAAGGATGGGGGTTGGTTATAGGTTATGAATATAGAAGAAGTTTTCTGTAAGAAAATTGAATGTTTTTTTGTTTTTAGTTTTGAAATGAAGTTAGATTAAAATCACACAAAAAAGTTGTTTTTTTAGAAAATATTTTAAAAGGTGTAATCGATCTAACTCTACATCGTCATACACTTATTATTCATTATCATTTAAATCAATATCCACTCAATTATGATCCTCTAATTTGTTATCCCACGAACCCTACGAGAGTTAATTTAACCATAATGATGAAATTAATTAAACCCTAGGCTAGCTTCCAAATACACAATCACAACACCCTGCTTTGATTGTTGTTCTAAGTTTATCTAATGTTCAGTGGTAAATTAGGGTACATATCCATTCCGGAAATGAGGATGAATTGTGTTTAGATATTATATTGTAACTCTACAAATTTTTCCCGTATGGTCTTGTATTACCGATTAAGATTGTGCTCTTACAATTTACACAATTACCGACCTCGTGTGTTTTGTGTTAATTGTTCAATTGAATTATTAGTTTCTTACATTTTAAAAAAACAATTCATGGATCATATTAAATGAATTATATTAACTCAATGATTCAAAATAATTAAATGAAGAAGGATATAGGTCGATCGATTACTAAAAAAACTTCTCTTCCATGGGCGGTGTGGTCATCGTGGAGACATTTTGCATAAACAAAATAATTGAAATGGTAGAACACAATAATTTCTCCATTCTTGATTCCACAACAATTAAGAATATTAATAGAAGAAGAAAAATGAAGAACACAGAAGATAATTTGAAGAAAAATTTAAGAATCAAACATGAAATAAAAGAAATACAAAGAAGAGGAGTGAGAGGAGAGCCTTTTTGGAAGTAAGGTTTGCACAAAGGCTTACTTCATACAAGTGTTTTGAGGGGCTACCAAGAGACGACCATTAGTAAAAACCTTCCCAAAGCCTCTAATTTCCCTCCCAAAGGGTTTAAACCCCCTTAAAATAGAGTTTGTGAGGGCTAGGGGTACATAACTTTTTAAGTGTTAGATAAAAAACTCAGCCAAATATTTTATTCCAAGTTGAGCCGACTAGATGACCTCAAGAAGCGTCAATTGGCCAGCCTTCCAGGGGATGATTTGTTCCAAAACATTTCCCCAATATTTCCTCAAACTTTGGTCTCAATCCAAGCCCGGATGAAGAATCTATGGCCCAAATACAGAACTCATGTCCATTCTGCCGAGTCCAGCCCACCATTGTCTTAATGGACCATTTACTCCATTCAAATTCTCTTATTAGAACTAGTGTCCTGAATAAAAGTTGTAGAAAAATATGTGGGGAACACTTTTAGGAAATAATAAGTTCATATAATAAATATTAAAATATTTATCTTCAAAATACTACAGTGAATTTTAAAATGATAAAACTGGAATTTTCATCAAATTTTCAAATGAATGATCTAATCCAAAATATATCATAAATTAATATATTTAGCCCAATTTGGGGATATTATATCATTTATTATCAATACAATATTCAAAAAATAGTGTTTTATCAACTCCCCCACTCTTACCCTTCTGAACACCTGGGAAAAACCTCATATCAATTAAACATCAATATCAAATCATTTTTTTTAAACACATATCCTTGAGATCAAACAATTACACACAATAAAAAGAATATATCATGCCTAATAAAAAACCATTATTTCAAGATCTTGATTTATATCATTCAATATATTTCCAATTTAGTTATCCTCCCATGCACAAAACACTTACCTCACTTGAATTTTCTCATATCACACAAATGTCATAGTTTTTTGCAATGTCTTTCTCATCCAAACTCATACAAGGTTTACCATAGGCTTGATAAATTCCTACATATCCACCCGATGTGAGTCAAGGACATATGTTTATCATGAGGACATTACAGGGTTGTTCTGTGGATTTCGGTTGGTAGGATTTAGATGTGATAAATTCTGAGGCTCAATAAGGCGGGCTTGACTCTTTTTGAAGCAAAATTTCATTAATCTAATTTTCACTTAAATATGGTCTCCTCATTAATACTCATTGTATCAATTCAACTCCATCATCATAAAATTTCATGAAAATTTTACACCATTCATCATTTCAGCATAAAAAATATCAATCTTCTCAAACATGATTTTCTTGAAAACTCCAGATAGGCACAGCTTTCCACCTCAATTAGATGCTCCAGAAAAGGCACAACTTCACTTGTCATGAAAGTTCCAGAAAAGGAATAGAATTCAATATAATGAATTTCTTCAATAGAAAGAACATCTCTTAGGAATATAATTTTCTACCCAAAGTATCACAATATGTGGTAGCACAACACAACATAACATCCCCCAGACATAATCTCAACTAGATTATGCAATTACAGTTCAAGAGTTGGTTGGATAAGGAAAATTGGATTGTAATGTGGCTAAACTAACAGGCTGTGCATGGCTTCTATGGGATTAAAAGAATAAATGTTCCAGGTAAAAAAATATTAAAAAGGATATTTTGAAGTAGGGTCTTTAATACCAAAAAAATGAATCAATCATTTAAACATAAGTACCTCAAACCCTCAAGTTTTGACAAGAATAAATCAAATTCTAGTTAAATAAAGCATGGTTTGGTTCTCTCAAGAAGTGAGGTGAATGTAATGAATATGAAAATAATGGTTCAAAAGCCTCTAATTAATGTGATTTAAATTATAAAGATAGTGAGATGTGGCATGGGATTCAAAATTCGGTGTACTTTTCATGAAATTACAAAAAATTTGAACATGAAACAAAGTTATTTCAACATTCATATATGCTTAGTTTGAAGGGAGAAATTGTTTCACTCATTTATATGCATTTAAAAATTTTAATGAGAATCATTTCAGCTCAAAAATTTAAAAAACACAATGAAAATTGGAGAAATAAACAAACAAAATTTGAAAAACACACAATTTTTTTTGGTTTTTTTTAAACAGGAAAACAATTGAAATTACTAAACTAAAAGGTTCCCTCCCCCACACATAAAATATTGAATTTTCCTAAATGTGAGCCCATGAGATGATATATGCACATGAAATTCAGAATTTTTAAATAGGACATATAATATTAAAGTGAAAGAGTTAGGAACAACCTGATGTGCTCAAGTGATAATGGAGTCATGTAGTGTGATAAAATCCACTGCATTAGTGGGAAGACCCTCAGTGTATCTCTTCAAACGTTTCCCATTGACTGTAAATCTCCTTCTACTGTCCTCTTGTGTGATCTCCACTACACCATAAAGAATAACATTTGTCACAACATAAGGACCTACCCATCTATAATGCAACTTACCAAGCATCATCTTGAGTCTTGAACTATAGAGAAGGACTTTCCCTCCAACATGAAACTCCCTTTGTTGGATCATTTTTTCATGAGCTACTTTGGATTTTTCCTTTTAGAACCTTGAGTTCTCATATGATGACCTTTGAATCTCCTCATGCTCTTGAATTTTCAACTTCCGTTGAATTCCATCTTGGGCCAAATCCATGTTTCATCTCTTTATAGACTAATATGCCCGATGCTCGACTTCTTCTGGGATATGACATGATTTCCCAAAAAAAATCTTAAATGGGGACATACCAATTGGTGTCTTTTATACTGTCCAATAATCCCACAATGCATCATTCAAGCGCTTGTTCCAATCCTTCCTATTTGGCTGCACGGTTTTCTCCAAGATTTGTTTCAACTCACGATTTGAAACCTCAGCCAAGCCATTTGTTTGAGGGTGGTATGGTGTTGATGTTTTGTGTGTCATCCCATACTTCCGAAGGAGGTAAGAAAAATTATGATTGCAGAAATGTGTCCCTTGGTAACTAATGATAGCCTTTGGTACTCCAAAACTACAAAAAAAAATTGTGCCTTCACAAAATCCACAACAACATGAGAATCGTCAATCATGGTGGCCTTGGCCTCTACCCATTTACTCACATAATCAATCGAAACCAAAATATATAAAAATCCAAATGAACTAGGAGAAATACAAATAAAATCAATGCCCCATACATCAAAAATATCACAGAATAATATGGGTTGTTGTGGCATCTCATGTCTCTTAGAAATGTTCCCAGTGTGTTGGCAATGAGAGCATGACTTACAATACAAATGGGCATCATGGAATAAGATAGGCCAATATAATCCAGAGTCCAAAACATTACTAGCTGTCCGTTGGGGTCCAATGTGTCCACCACATGAATGTGTATGACATAATTTCAAAAAAGACTCAAAATCATGGTCAGGAACACACCTCCTAATAACTTGGTCACTACACATGCGCCATAAGTATGGATCATCCCAAACATAAAATCTTGACTCACTCTTTAATTTTTGGACTTGATGTTTCTTTAAATTTGTAGGGATTTCAGAGGCAACATGGTAGTTAACTAAATTGGCTTACCAAGGATGCGTACCTGAGATGGAATAATGTTTCGCATCAGGGAAAGTGTCTTGAAGTGGTACATGGTCCAAGGTGTCATCCTCTAGTGTGTGAGTAAGACTACTCATGTGGTCTGCCACCATGTTTTCTGACCCCTTTTTTCCTTTATCCCAATATCAAATTCTTAAAGAAGGAGAATCTATCAGATCAGTTGGGCTTTGCATCTCGCTTCTTTAGGAGGTACCTCAGAGCTGCATGGTCAGGAAAAGACAACTACTTTTGAGACCAATAAATACGAACGGATTTTATCTAAAGAAAATATGACAGCAAGGAACTCCTTTTCTGTTGTGGTGTAGTTTGACTTGGCTGAATCCAGTTCCCTTGATGCGTAGGCGATCACTTGTGAACGTCCCTCCACCCTCTGTGGTAAGATAGCTCCAACCGCGAATTTGGAGGCGTCACACATAAGCTCAAATGGAATCTCCCACCGTGGGTGCTGTATTATAGGTGGAGTGGTAAGACGTTGTTTTAGCTCATAAAATGAATTCCTACAAGAAACATCAAACATAAAATCTGAATCATTTGGAGTAATAATGACATAGGAAGTGCAATCTTACTAAAATATTTGATGAAGCGCTGATAAAATTCTGAATTCCCTAGGAAAGATCTAACATCATGCACACATGAATGATATTGTAAGGATGAAATAAAATCTACCTTTGATCTCTTAACCTCTATCCCATGTTTTATAACTACATGCCTTAAGACAATGCCATGCTCTACCAGGAAATGACACTTTTCAAAGTTCAGGACCATATTCCTCTCAATACAATGATTCAACACATTTCCCAAACTAATTAGACATTCATCAAATGAAAACCCATACACTGTAAAATCAACCATTTATACCTCCATTCAAGTCTCAATAAAATCAGAAAAAAATAATCACCATGCATCACTGGAAGGTACCTGGGGCATTACAAAGTCCAAATGGAATCCTCTGGAATGCAAATGTGCTAAAGGGATAGGTGAATGTAGTTTTATACTGATCCTATAGAGCTAAGGGAACCTGAAAATATCCAAAAATTTCATCCAAGAAACAATATTGTGTTTTCCCAGCTAGTCTCTGAAGCATTTGATCAATAAATGGGAGGGTGAAATTGTCTTTGTGTGTGGACTGATTTAGTTTCCTATAATCAACACACACACACCAACTGTTTTTCACCCGGATTGGAACTAACTCATCTTTCCCATTTTTAACAACAGTAACACCACTCTTATTAGGCACAACCTGAATAGGACTTACCCACTGAGAATCTGAAAAGGGAAAGATGAGACTTTCCTCTAGAAATTTCTGAACTTCTTTTTTAAAAACTTTCTGCTGGGTGGGATTGATTCTCCTTTGTGGCTGTCTCACCGGTTTAGCCACATCCTCCAATAGAATCCTATGCATGAAAATGGAGGGGTAATACCTGATCTGTCAGCCAAGGTCCACACAATCTCCCTAATGTTCTCCATAAAAATATTCAAAAGTATTTCTTCATATTCAAAAGGGATATTGTTAGAAATGATAACAGGTAGTCTCTCACCACTCAACAAGTATGAGTATTTCAGATTTGGGGGAAATGGCTTGAGTTGTAATGAAGGTGGGTGTAGTATGGATGGAGACATTTAAGGAACTGAAATATGTGCACAAAGAGTATCAGTATCAGAATAGAAATCATCAAAATTAGTGAATAAAGGATCAAATCCATCAGCATACTCAACAACCATGTCATAATCAGAGGGAACGTGATCAAAATCAGAATATGAATCAACATCAAAATCAAATCCAAGAGAGGATTTTGTATCAGAAACATGTGTGGAAGTGCTCTTAGACATAAAACATGAACCAATACTCATAATCTCCCTAAGCATATAACAATAAAATTCCATGGAGTTTTTATTTGGTTGTTCAAAATGAGATATATCACATGCAGAGTGATCCCTTGAGGGGTACATCATGGAATCCATAACATTAAATTACACAACTTCATCTCCAAACTCCATAGAAAGTGTACCCTCATTGACATTTATGATAGTTTTTGATGTTTTGAGGAAGGCCCTACCTAAGATTATGGGAGCATGAGAACTTACCAGATATTCCTCCATGTTAAGCACATAGAAATCTTCTAGGAAGATCATGTATCTTACCCGGACAAGTACATCCACAAAGACACCCGCTGGATATGTTGTAGCTCTATTTTTCAACTGCACCACTACTCTTGTTAGCTTAAACTCACTAACCAACAAGGAAGATAATACAGAGTGAGGCATCACATTTATTGAAGATCTTAATTCAAAAAGAGCATTAGAGAAGTGAAACTCACCTATGGTACATGGGATGGTGAATTTACCGGGATCCTTGCACATTGTTGGCATTGCTAGAGTTGGTGTAATGAGTGCTGAAACATTCCTTCCAAGGTTGAACCTCTCATTTCCATTGATCCCTCTTCGATTGGTTCAAATTTCTTTTAAGAATTTCGTATACCATGGAATTGTATTAATGGCTTAAAGTAGAGGAATGTTGATCTCCACATGCTTGAATGTCTCCAAAACCTCCTTTTTCATTTCTTCTTCATCCATATTCTTGGTTTGAACAACCCTATTTGGAAAAGGAAGGGGTTTAGGAGGAAAATCATCAATATTTTTTTTACCTTTATCATTATCCATCGATTTCTCATCAGTTGGTGTGGAATGCGGCTTCTCTTGAGTACAGGTGAATCCCGGTGGAATGGTAGATATAGATGTATCATTAATTTTCTTCCCACTTCTCAATGTAATGGCACTAACATTCCCCATTGGATTTGGAGTGGGTTAGGAAGGTATATTTCCCGAATTCTTATTTACATGTTCATGGAGGGCGGTGGAAATCTTGTTCATTTGAGTCTTCAACTCCCTCAACTCTGAACTTTTACTCTTCAGCTCATTCTATTGATTAAGAACAATTTTCTTCAAAAGATCATCAGTATTGGAATCTACCTTTGGTGGGGTATTCCCTTGTAGATGTCTTGTTCATACTTGGGCTTCAAATCTCCTTTGGAAATGTTGGAAACCCTACTGGTAAGGCGGAAGCTTCTAGATGTTTTGTTGAAAGGGTGGCCTTTGTTGTTGTCTAGAGCCATACCTCATGTTCGGTTGATCTTACCACCCTTGGTTGTATGTTGGAGCAAATGAATCAATCTTCTTTTGGGCATATGGTTGCTTTCGCTACTGAAATGGTCCCCCTGGGAATACCACTGCACAATCCTCTTTCTCTTGTAGTTGTGGGAAATAGTCATTCGGGTAGATTATCTCCGTACAAATGCCACATGTCTTTAAAGGAGGGGGTTGGGATGTCTTTTGAGCCAAGGACATATTCCTCACCATAGTGGCCAATTCTTCCAACTTTCTATCAATCAAATGACTTTTAAGAGAAGAAGGACTTACCTGATGTACTTCCATGACATGTGGTGTACATCAATCACCAAATTGTTGGGATTTTTGTGCCATCTTGTCGATTAATGCATGTGCGACTACTGGTTTCTTGTCCACCACTGCCCCCCTACTGTGGCATCCACCATGCCCCTATCCATAGGTGTGATTCCTTCATAGATGTACTGAATGAGGAGTTCCTCAATGATTTGGTGATGTGGATAGCTTTCACACAACTTCTTGAATCTCTCCAAATACTCATACATTGACTCCCCTTGGGCTTACTTGATCCTTGAGATCTCCTTATGAATGGAAGTGGTCCTTGATGATGGAAAAAATCTATGCAAGAAAATACCTTTTAAATCGTTCCAACAAGTTACATCCTCAGGATGTAAATAATACATCCAATATTTCACAGCTCCATCAAGTGAGAATGGGAATGCTCTTAATTTTATTTGATCTTCAGAAACATTTCTTGGTTTAAGGGTTCATAAAACCACATTAAATTATTTATGGTTTTTGTTTGGATCCTCACCAGATAAGCCATGAAAATTTTGAAGAATGAGAATTAACCCAAATTTTAATTCAAAGTCTGATTCGAGATTCGGGTATGCAATACAATTTGATTGATAGTTGATATTAGGGGCATAAAATTCTTGAATGGTTCTATTATGTTCATTTCCATTATTTCCACCCATTGGTTCTTCTTTTATGTTTGAAATTTAATCTCTTCCAATTTCAATTTTTCTAGTAGAGAGGAATTCAACAACTAGTTGAATATTGAAACTTCCCGTAGACTGAGAATGTTTGATTCCAGCCCTAAGGCTACGTTCAACATCAGGGTCAAGATCTAAGAGATCATCAGAATTAGTTCATGTCATATATAAAATAGAAATGAAAATAAAGTGAGTGGACCATAGTAAAATAAAAATGAGAATATGAGTTGATGGTCAAAAAATAAAAGAAGAGGATGAAAAAAATGAAAACTTGAGAAAGGGTAAAGATGAAAGTGAGAGGTGAAGAAAATAATAAAATGAAAAATAAAAGAAATACCTCTATATGGTTGAATAAATTACGTTCCTTCCCTGAAACGAAGACAATTTGAAAGAGCGCTGACGTGGGTGCCATCAAATGATTATTGTTATTTTGGGGTACATAGGTGCAACAGAGTGGCTGACCAAGGTCGTCTCATAAAGGAGGAAGTAGATTTAAAACTCCTTTTTAAAGATATTCTAAAAATAAAATAAAAGGGAATAAAAAACTGGTTGAATGGATGGGGGTTGGTTATAGTTTATGAATCTAGAAAACGTTTCCTGGAAGAAGATTTTATTTTTTTGTTTTTAGTTTTGAAATGAAGTTCGATTAAAATGACAGAACAAAAAGTTATTTTTTTAGAAAATATTTTAAAAGGTGTAATCAATATAACTCTACCACTTGATTTAGTAGTTAATAATTATCATTTAAATCAATACCACTTAATTATGATCCCCTAATTTGTTATCTCTTGATCCCTATGAGAGTTAACTTAACCACAAAGATGAAATTAATTAAACCTTAGGCTAGCTTCGAAACACGCAATCGCAGTACCCTACTTTGATTGTTGTTCTATGGTTATCTTATGGTCAGTGGTTAATTAGGGCACATATCCCTTCGGAAATGAGAATGAATTTTGTTGAGGATTATATTTGAACTCTACAAATTTTTCTCGTATAGTCATCTATTACCGATTAAGATCGCGCTCTCACAATTTACACAATTCCGACCTCGCGTGTTTTGTGTTAATTGTTAAATTTCTTTCTTAGTTTCATACAATTTAAAAACACAATTCATGGATCATAATAAATGAAATACAATATCTCATTGGTTCAAAATAATTATATGATGAAGGAAATAGGTCGATCGATTACTAAAAGGAACATCTCTTCCATTGGAGGTGTAGGCATCATGGAGACGTTTTGCAGTAACAAATGATTGAAAGGGTATAACCCAATATTGTCTCTGATTTTGTTCCAACCCAATTAAGAATATAAATATAAGAAATAAATGGAATAACACATATGTTTATTTGAAGAAAAATTTTAGAAACAAACATGAAATAAAAGAAATACAAAGAAGAGGAGGGAGAGGGGAGTATTTTTGGAAGAGAGGTTTGCACAAAGGCTTACTTCTTCCAATAGTTGTGAGGGGCTCCCAAGAGACACCCATTTGGACACACCTTTCCAAAGCCTCTACTATCCCTCCCAAAGAGTTAAAACCCCATTTAAATAGAATTTTTAATGGCTTGGGTTACATATCTTTTTATGTGTGAAATAAAAAACTCGGCCAAATATTTTATTCCAAGTTGTACCGCCTAGTTGACATCCCAAACGCGTGAATTGAATGGCCTTCCAGAAGGATGATTTGTTCCAAATCATGTCTGCGAGATTTCCACAAACGTTGCTCTCACTACAAGCCCGGATGAAGAAGATATGGCAAAAATACGGAACTCATTTCCGTTCATTCGATTCCATCCCACCATTGTCTTAATGCCCCATTTACTCCATCCAAATGCACTTATTAGCTCTAGTGTCCCGAATTAAAGTTTTATAAGAATATGTGAGGAACACTATTAAAAAATAATAAGTTATAATAATAAATATTAAAATATTAATTTTCAAAATACTACAGTGCATTTTAAAAGGATAAAAGTGGAATTTTCATTAAATTTTCAAATGAATGATCTAATCCCAAATATTTCAGAAATGAATATATTTAGCACAATGTGGAGAAAGTATTTCATATATTATCAATAAAATATTCACCAAAATAGTTCTTTATCAAAACACTATATCCCACCAGAAAAATATGATGAAAAAATATTATCTTTAGATGATAGAGAGCTTGAAACGCTCCTTTTTGAGGACTTACTCAGCCTCATAATTTCCCATGAGATGAGAGTAGATAATTTTTAATTAATAAGGTCAAGGATAAAAATGAAATCTATTTTTAATACTTAATGATGTATAAATATAAGATGAATTTATAAGAAGTTATAGTCTGATATTCAGATTCAAAAATGGATTTGATGTTTGAAAAAATGATGTCTCTTATATCTAAAAATTTTTTAAGTGGAAATTTAAATTAAAGGGAATGTATCCACAAAATTTATTCATGTGTTGATCCAGTAGATAATTTTCTACATATTTTCTATGATCAAATGAATATTTATCTATTTAAGATGAAGAATAAATACCAATAAAAACATTACTGAATAAAAGAACAATGTTAGAAAATTACATGTTTTCTTATAAAGGGATGGGAAAAAATTTATCTAAATACAAAATGAAAAGTGTCTTATTAATGTATGAATATTGTGAGTGATGTAATGAGAAAGTGAAAAATTATTCTTCTAGTTACATTTTTGAAAAGGATCTAATTTCCATGGTTAATGAAGAAGAATTCACAAGTGATGGTTATATAAATCATATAAGTGAAGAACAATAAAATCGTATGGAGTTTATTTTGAATACATAATTGAAGTATTGTCACTAAAATATATCAATGTAGGGAATATAGATCACAAATATGATGAAAAAAGTTTTTGTTATACTATTAATAGATATATCCATGAAAAATAAAAATAAAAACTACTAAAAAATTGATTATATGAATAACATAATAGATGATGACAAATTTATATACATCAATATGGATGAAATAGAATAGGAAGAATAGAAATATGTTGACCATATTCAAAAAAAACTTTTTAAGGTATAATAATAACTGAACAATTCTAAATCTAGATTACATAATTCTATTTTAGAGGTTAAAAAAATTTCAAAGAAGAATAAGACGCATGAATACCAATATATATCACTTTCTAAGAGTAAAATTAATTAAAAAAAGAGTTTAAAAGTTTTTATAATAACATGAATGTAAATAAGTCCAATTATTTTTAAAAATTAAATGAATCTTATTAATAATGAAATTATAGGAACACCAAAATGAAGTAAAAAAGTAATTTAAACTGGAAAATCTAAAATGGATGAAAATAATCGTATAATAAAGAATAATATTATTGGTGTATATAATAATTTTTTCTCAAAAAAGGGGCTAATTAAGGCTTCTCAAAGAAGGTTACAAGGCATGCAACAAATTCTTGATAGAATAATATTTTTAATGGAATGTATGATTTATATATATTATTTTGTTACATAAGAGTCATCATGAATATGGAAAATAGGTCTCAAGAGCTATCCCTATCAGAAGGAGAATTTTAAGAATGATATTAAAAAATTTGGATAGAAACCAAATAAGTTTTAAGTTATTAAATAGGTATATGAAAGGGGTGACTAGACTTGTCACCATAGAAAATATTGTCTAATCCATCTACCTAAATAAAAAAATATGAGGTATAACACTCAACAACCATAGAATAATAAGTTCTATAGTAACGAGAAAGCCTTAGCTGTGGATGTCAAACTTTAAGCATTAATTAGGGTAATCCATAAATTCTAGAAAACAATTATTCTTCTCAATTAGATGTATATTTTGAACAATTAAAGAATATTAAAAAGTTAATTGATGGATCAATGATATTTTGAAATAATGTGTCACTCTATATAAAATGTGTTGGATTTTCTTCTATAGTAATAAATCAATTGAGATTCAAAAGTACTTTATTTTTTTAAAAATTGAAACATAATCTGATCAGTGTGTCTTAGTTCGGAGATGATGGAAATGAAGTGATATTTTAAAAAGATTAATTTTTGGATGATATATTTATATATTGGTTCTGTTTAAGAATATTTAAATGATCAAAGAGAAATCCACATCAAGTGGGTGATACAATAAATTAATATTACTTATTTATAAAGGAATAAAACCAATATCAGAATAAAAGGATTGGTTATCCTGGAAAAGATAATGTGAGTAAGCTCACTCAAGGAGAAGCATGTTTCTCTGAAAAGAAGATCCAGATAGATAATTATACATAGATTACATTTATTATATAAATTAATCATAAATCATAGAATCTAAATTTGTTTAAAATTTACAAATGAAGTTAAAAGAAGAAGTGTGTTTCTCTTAAAAGAAGATCCAGATAGATAAATATGATGAATATACTAGTAGAATATTTGATGATAATATCTAGAAGCAAGGTATTATATATGAGTATAGTGAATCATATACACAAAAAAATAGTGTCATTGAATGAAATAATATAATATTAGTGGATATGGCTATGAAAATGTTGATGGACCAATAAACATCATGGGACTTTTGGAGAGAATCCATTGGATAAGTACTTTATATTTTAATTAAATTATTATATAAAAAAATCATATATTTAACCATATAGAATGTATTATAAAAAATCACCATATTTTAATTACATAAGTGTGTTTGGAATCACCTATGTTAGAAAATTTAATGGTAAAAATATGGGAATGTTTGACCTGAAAGATGTTGATGGTATATTTGTTGGTTTCCCTCCAAATTAAAGAGGATACCAGTATTAAAAACATTAATTGGGAATGTTGGTCACATTTCTCAAATAAAGATTCTAAAATATATATTGAAAAAATACACATTAATATTCATGTTCTACAAGTGTTTATGGATCAGTTTTCGTTAAACAACATAAATAAATTTCATAAAATAATGAAAGTAAATAAAAAATTTTAGGTTGAGGTAGTTGATTAAACTTATTCTACTGATGAAGAAAAACCTCATCAACTTTATTGATGTCTGATAATGTAGGTTTAATTACGAAAAAATATTATAGACCAAGGAAAAATCATTCAAACTAGGATAAATTCACAATCGACATCACATACCATATTATTTTCATAGGTTGGACTAAGAGGTGTAGAAGAAGATTTGCAGAATCAAGAGTGGGTTAATTTTAAGAGTGAATAACTGGACTAGATATATGATAATGAGAAGTAAGAATTGATCCATATTCTTCATGATATGAATTATTTAGAACATTGTTGGTCTTTAAAAACATGTTGAATAAAAAATATAGGTCGTAATAATCAGATAAAGGATTATGAAAAAAATAGTATCCTCTAGTAGTTGAAATTTATTTTGTTGAGCCCTTGTCACCCGGGCAAATTTGAGAAACCATAAAGATATTTATTTTTATTGAAAGTCAATGTCAATATTAGATATTTCAAATATAATTCATGTATTCCTACATAAATGGTGATTTTTAAGAGGAGGTATACATTCATAACCCTTGTTCTTAATGAATTTAATAATAATTGAATTGGGATTTTATCTTAATGATGGGTTTATATGGGCTTAACAATCCACTAGATCAATTTATAATATGTTGTAAAACTACTTTAAGTATTTTAAATTTAGAAATAGAAATTTGAGAAATAAACTCTAAATCAGAAATGAGAATGATGTCTCCAAATGATATAGTTTATAAATATGATATAAATATCACTAGAAATAAATAAAGTGTTCTTATGGAACTTTAGTCAAGGTTGAAAAATTTATTCTGTATTTTTATGCATAGTGAAATAACCTATTTTATGGGTTTTGAAATCACTCAAGAAGAAGATCCCATTTTTTCGTTATCAAGAGAATTATAATCCGGATATTGTAATGAAGTTTGGTCAAGAGTATAAATATCTATTTTTAACATCCATTTTAGTGGGAACTAAGTTTAATAAACTTGTTGAAGGAATATAAGTAGATCCAATATAATTTTGGAATATTATTGGGAGTTTACTATACATGAATGCACCAAAATTGGAAATTGTTTATACTGTTACAATTTATACAAGTAATCAATGTGCACCAAAATATCCATGCTCCATTGATAGAAAAATGATTTTGAAGTACATTAAATGATCCATTAACATAAAATTATATGAAAAATAGTTTAATATATATGGATTTTATGATAATTATTTGGATTGAAATTTTTTTGATATGAGGTCTAAATTCTGTGCATTTTTCTTTTAAAAAGGTGGTTCCGTTGTGTAGGTTCTCGGTGTAGTGGAAGCATAGGTTGGGAATGTACGCAACATTTAAAATTTCCATAATCGATGATTAATGAGGGATCAATATGATGATGAATACCAGTATCCATGGAATTAAATCAATGATAAAAGATAAAGGAGATAACTCGGAAATGATAAGAGAGTATCAACATATTTGGTTTATAATTAATTTAATTAAATTGTAGAATTACCTCAAAGGTGATTATTTCTTAGTTGATGTGTCTGACCATGGGTCTGAGGTGAAGTTTCATTGTGTTATAGAATCCAGGGATATAAATCCACTAGCGGTGATCCACGTGTGCAACATGTATCTACAATCTTCTCTAAAGGAGTCTTCAGGTGCAAGTGTGGGAGATCCATGCACATGTGATGTCCACTTTAGATTGTCTTGTGATTTGATTCCAAAGATTTATCCTTGATCTCGTATTGGAGGGCTTATCTTGTTCATGATAGCATTTCTAGAGAGGTAAGATTTCTCTATTCTTGTGAAATTCTCCATAAGGATATTTTTCACACAATGACTGGATAGCTGTTGGAATCATCCCTTTCCTTATATAGATAATAATAACATAACATGGAATTTAATTCACTATGTAATAATAAAAAATTGAACCGGTGTTGTTACTTAATTTATTATTCCATGTGAAAACCAAATGTAAAATAAGAATAGCAATTCTATAATTTCTATTAAATGTTCTTAAGGAACTCAATTAACTGGCTAGTAATAAATAATTATCAAATGTGTCATTACTTAATTTATTATTCCATGTGAAAACCCCATGTAAAATAATAATAGAAATTATATTATTTTCATGACATGTGATTACCTTACACATTATATTTAAACATTATTTATCCAAATAATATTTAATATTATTTCTAACTGGACAGATAACATGGTCTACCATTCCACATAAATATTAAACGATCCTTGAATAATGACTATTTTTAATTAAATAAATATAAAAGAATTATTTTACAATATATAAATATTCCTTGCACAATATATTCTCTCGAATAACTATCAATTAAATCATGAAATCATGAATACTTTAACAATTATTAAACCACAACCAAGAATAATATTTCTTTAACTTGTTAAATAAATATATTATTTAACTGATATACTGGATACACATAGCATTTGACCCTCAAGGAATCATTCTTGTTTGAATTAAGAAGGCTTTCCTAATGTCCAAGAATACTGTCTAGTAATAGGTCAAGGTTCCCAAGATAAATAAGTTGAGGTCAAAATAAAATGTCACCGCACACAATCAGTTACTGTGTAATATAATCTGTTTTTCATGATTTCTCTAATCAAGCGGCTTGCATACCACTTCAATCAACCCATGTGATAAATTTATCATTCCTTTAATTACATGACTTTAATGTGGCTGGTGGAATCCATGGACATGGATTTAGTTAGGCTATATAATTTACACTAAATCACATGAGATATTGAATTCTTTAGAAGTCACAAATCCATTCTCACATTATTCATTATTGCAATATTACTAATGACACACCCAACATACCTTACCTCACTGTGAACATCTGTTATCATGGTTTTCATACAAACATATAAGTGTTCGAGTCATAATACCCATTAATAACAATATTATTGACTAATGAAAAATAAACACATTCATAGATAGGAACATCCAATAACACTTATGAATATGGATTTCCCACTGAAGGGTCTTGTTCTCATAATATCCACCTACATTTTACCAAGGGAACACAACTTGAGAAGGTGCCTCAATGTTTCATGATTTCCCAACCCTGATATCGTGTAACATATTTATCCCTTCAAATGATATCATCCCAACATAGAATGTATATTCAATAATAGTGTCATAGAACTTTTAGGTTATCATCATAGTCGAGATCTACTATGATTTTTTAGTCTGAAAACTATTTTTAGGAGATTATGACACACTATGTAATGCAGAAGAACAACCCTGATGTGATAAATATTTTATTAATATTCATATAAAGATTACATTTTTATTATAAAGTACCAAGAATTTTGTTTCCATGGAACAAACTCTAAAACCTATAAAAACATTTATTAGTACTTTTAGATTACCATTCCATGTATAAGGTGAGTTATACATATTGTATACATACCATCAAAATGATTATATTTCATCACCCAATAATTAAATGGGAATATATATATATTATTTGTTATATAAAAACAATTATGTGGTTCCCATGATATATTGAGAACCTCAAGATACTATGAGATAAACCTAAAAATTGTGATATGGTCTTGATACATCATACTAAATGGACACGGTTGATGATTAACTATCAGGTGTTGGTGGATCATAATCACTGAGACTTCTTCTCCTGAATTTTTCACTCGGTGATCTTTGGTAGGTGAGATCATGAGGAAATACCCACCAATAGGAACACCACATGGTTTATGTGTCATTTTTTCTTCCTATCTATGAACATGTGAATTGGTCTCCTGATTAAAGATCGTTATTTGGGTGTAATATTTTATTATATACTATGATGCAAGGAAAAAACCAATACATTGAAGTCATGTTAAGGTATCTTGTGTTGGGTTCTTCAATGGTGGAATAACATCAGTTGAATTGTAAAGAGGTAATTTTTTTGCTTCTATGTTAAGGATGTGATATCTAAAGACTAGATGAATAGGATTGTAGTACCTTAGAAAATCCATAGAATATTTATTTGAATGTATGTCTATCCAGTTATTTCAAAAAATAATTGATTAATAATGTACAATGACACAATTGTTTGTCTGATGTTATGAGATATCCTGATTCAAGTATATTATATTACACAGTGTGTGATAATAAACAAGGTTTTAATTACTATAACAATTCCTTATATATTTAGGGGCCTTGATGTGTTACTTGACTCCACACTTGGTCTATGAATAGTATTAACTACTATTTGGATTTTTTTCCTTGAGGGTTTACACACAATAGTGTATTCAATAATCATCCATATTATGGGAATTAGGTATTTAGGATGTGATGGTCCCCACCGTGGGGTTTGAGAGTTTTCAAAGTAATTAAGATCACAAAAAATAAATGATTTTTTAATTATTCATGTATAGAATAATTTTTTTTAATTTATTTATTAAAATTATTCAAAAGGTATTCAATTAAAAATATGATAAATATTATTTGAACAACTATTATTATAATATTTAAATTTGATTTGATATTGTGATAATTTCAAGGTGAGTTAAGGAATAAGGATTGTAAAGAAAATATTTATTTCATGCTACATGTTTATGGGAAAAATAATAATTAAAATATGACGTTGTTAGTTATTAATAATGTTGCATTTACTACTTATTTAGTGGGAATTTTATTTCAAATGGTTGGGGATCCCTTACCGGGTATTCAAGTAACCCACTATACAAGAAAAACGGAGAGACTCAATCTATGAATATTGAATCATTCAGAATTGAGAGATTCCCATTACTACTACTCCCTAGATAGAGAAATGATATTACCGAGTGAATGATCAAATAATGCATTCGACATCTCAAAGGGACATGATTGAGATGATGGTCATAATGTCAAAGGAATCATTGTAGATCTGCACTAGCACCTATAATTTAATGATTTTTTTATTTTTTGATTCATTAAGCATGTGTGGATGATCAAGAGGGGTTCTCCCTTGGATCATTTGTTTAATAGTAACTAATGAAGAACAATAGTTTATAGTGATTCAATTAAAATGATGTATCCATTTAGATTTATTTTTAATCTAATT
Organism: Viscum album; assembly: GCA_963277665.1. Classification (NCBI taxonomy): domain Eukaryota; kingdom Viridiplantae; phylum Streptophyta; class Magnoliopsida; order Santalales; family Viscaceae; genus Viscum; species Viscum album. Next base: position 715,622,897 of record OY728134.1, on the reverse strand, counting down.
AAATTCTTATGAGATCCTCAGGCCTCTATTGGGGATCATATCATTGAAGACAATGATGTTAAATCTATCTGGTGATAAATTTTTTAAACCCCAACCAATTGGACAACTCTATACACATCGATACTAGAAATTTGTTTCTTAGTGGATCATGTAAATTTTATGAGATGAGAATAAATTATTTATCATTAAATTATGTAGTGGGAACCTATTGGGTCCCAGTAGAATATGTGACATGTCAGTCCAATATTGGACGACCACATTATGTAAATCCTGAACTTTTAATGTTGATCACAATTTTTTTTCTAGGAATTAAATTCTAAGAACACTATATATGTTCATGATTATTTTTCAAAAGTGGTTTATGGGGAATATTTTTCATCATGTTTCATCTAGAATCTAGTGGAAGAAACTATTTTGATATGTTGGTGGATCAAATGAATGATAAATATCAATATAATAAATGACTAAGAAATTTTGATCTTGAAAAATAGCTAAGGAGATATGTTTTTATTCAGTGGGATTCCATGTATCATTGGGCACACAACAAAAACTCATCTTTTTAAATATGATTATTCAATAAATATTTCTTGTTGAAATTGGGGATATGGGGGTTTGTTTTCATATATTAATGAAAAATGTAATTTGTTTTTTGGGGGTGGTGCGACCATATGTGGTTTAAATAAAGAAGAACAAAATAAAAAAAATTTAGTAGTATTCCTCATGAAGCTTTTCCACCCTTCCTACTCAGATGGCACCTACTTGTCAACCTGAACTAGCTCTCATGTTATTACCCTCCTACCTGGCTAGAACATGACTACCCATGTCCACCTTCTATCAAGACCTCATTATCCTTCTATAATTTCATCTCCACCAATCCATAGAAGGGATAGTGTGAAACACCACTAAATCGTTTGACCAACTCCAACTAATGGCGCATGATACCACCATCGGTCGCTGACTCCTTTATGCCACTATATGTGTCTCATGATTCCTCCATCAAAGAGCCATACATTCAAAATTCCTCTCAACTAGATACTATCATCCCTTCATTCCATATATCATTTTTTTCCAGAACCCAATTCATCTACCCATCGGGCAAAAACCCACCCCAATTGGTCCTCCCACATAAACCCCATATAAATCAGCCAAATAATAATTCGATGTGGATATTTCTATCCTATGATGGGAAAAGGTGGGTATTATTAATCTAGAAAACCCATGAACGTGGTATACGTAGTCTGAAATGGGACTGTAATGGTTCTTCCTAACCCAAATTTTGTATTTGTGGGCCTTCGTGGGCTAAATTTTCTTAAATATTAAAAAATATAATATTCAAAAAATTTATTTCCGTATAAATATTTAATTATTTTAATAATTTAATTATTGGATTAAATTATATAAATTAATCATTGGACTAAATTAAATTGAATTATTGTAAATTTAATAGTTCAATTAATTTATAAAACACTATCAAACATAATTTTATTTAATTTTATGTTTATTACACTTATATTTTACATTTAGATTGGTATTGTTCATCATCCTAGATTGTCATGTTTTTTTAAATTATTTATTAAAACCACATGCGATGTTTGTAATATTTAATTATTTGAATTGATAGTTTACACCTTTTAATTATTTATTAAATATATATAAGGTAATGAATGTGGATCAATGTTTCTGTACGGACATTGAACTTCTTGGTACCCCTCACCAATGTACGAGTATATTTTTATTTTTATGATGATGATGTAATACATATAACTCACCAATACTAGGTAGTTTAATAGATGAGAAGAAAAAAAAATAACTAGGGAAAAGTTGTATCATGAGTCAATACCTCAATCTGGAATTATTCCCATAGGTTACAATTGATTCATTCTGATAAATGTGAAGAAAAAATATTAGATTTTCATGACCAGTCAATTAATATTATTTTATTTATTAATTTTTTATTATTTTATACATTTATTTTTTGTGGGAAACAAATAAAATAATAGACCAAAAAATGCATATATACGTGAAAAATGTATTTTATTAATGTCCTATTATGAGTGGGACAACATGGTATGAACATAATTAATAGAAATATAGTTACATTCATCATGAAATTTTAAAAATTCCACAAATAAATATTATGTTGTGTACATATTCAATCACTCAAATTTGATTAAAACATTGTGTATAGAGTTCTCATCAGGAAATTTTGAGGGTTACTTCAACCATGGGGAGATATTAAGTGGTAAGTGAGTTTAATTTACAGATTTTTTATGCAAAATATTTTCTATATCTATATTTTTTCATCATTATATCCATGCATTGATAAAATCCGTTTTTTTTATATTAGAAGCAAGGACATCACTCAACATATCAATTATCCATGTGTAAATGTGGTTGGCCATTCAAATTCACAACTTAAACTCTCTATGTAGTTATGTATCCATATCTTGTAGGCAATGGTGATTGGTTTTAAGGATCTTTTTCACTATAATAATCTAGTGACATAGTAATACGATTCTATTACAGAGTGTTTCTTGAGATTGAAAAAATATTTGGTGACATTTGATGAATAAATTAATCAGTAATGTATGATCATTAATTATGTTAAAAAATATAATCCTCTAGACATTTTTAGAAAAATGGAAACTAATATCCCATGTACCATGTGATATCTATTGGAAAATTAAAATATCCAAATTGGAATGAGTTTTCAAAGCATAGTAAAATAACTTGTGTAATGTACCAAGACATTAGAATGTCATGGTTCTGGTGTCCCTAATACATGTTATTCCTCCTCATAGTGTGAGGGTGAGAAAAATGAATATAATAGAATCATGCATGAAACAATGATGGTTATTTCATAATCATATCATCATCATCCGATGTGAGTTGGGGATAAAACATCAGTACAATGATGATTTCATATGTTCTCTCATATTTGATAATATTATGGGGATAAAGTGAAGCAAAATTTGAGTAAGTAATGATTACATTGGTTATGTGTAAATTGAAAGATATATCATGAACATTAAATACATCAAATTATTATGTAAATTTAACCAATTTGATCAATATTAATTTAAGATTAAAAAATTAATAGTAAATGGAGAAAACGAATCATTACCTTTTGGGTAAGAATCTATAAGAAAATAAGAACTTAATGAATGTTTGACATTAATTTCATATAAAGAAAAATTAGAAATTAAAGGTGAAATGTCCAATATAATGTGTGATCCAAAAGGAATATTCAAAAACACCTTCAATGAAAAGATGTTGGATATCAAAAAAGAGGTTATTTTCTTTTCATAAGTATATGGAATTTGAAATTAAATGCACTAAATCTATGAATAATGTATTTTGTTCATCATCATGTATATTTATCAATTTAACGCAATGATTATGTTTTAATTCATAGGTATTGAATATAATATTCATATCACATTTGTGTATTGAAATATAGTAACGAGGTATGAAAAGTAGCATTAAATGAAGTTATGTGTGTTCTCTACATGGCAGTAGATGGGTGGTACCTATGTTAGTGGTGATAACTACACAAATTCTACATTTCCAAGAATAATTAATCTATTTGATCTTTGCTCAAGAAATTTGAATGAAATAATCTCATGTGTACACTCTATGTAATTTATAATTATTCTAGTTTTAAAAAAATGTTGTTTGTGGTGTCTAATAATGAACTAATAGTTCACTATTACTTGACTCATTGGAAATACATGATGAAAATAAAATGTAAAAATAATAGACATATTTGTTTAAAGATAATACTTTATCATGAAAAACTAAATAGTAATAAAGGAAATACCCATTATGGTTTTATAATATTTGGTGTTAACGACCTTATGTATTATTGACATAATTGTATACATTTTTTTCAAAAAACAAAACATTATAAATAAATATAGGTCACAAATCATTTTGAATTAGTTTAGTTGGAGTGATTGGGCTACTCCAAGGAAAAGATAGTGGTAAATAAACTTTATAATATTCCTCTAAGTATATTTAGGAAATGTGAAAGTGATGTACGGTATATTCATGTTCAGAATGTATATGAGTTTCCTTAGACCCAACTGCCGAATAATATCTTCAACAAGAACTCATTGATCATTATAAAATGGTTCAAATTATTCCATCATTCACAATGCCTTACCCATATTAAAGATACAATGATAATTTGGAGGAGAAATGACGAGTCATGAATATTTATAATGATCAATATAATGTTCCATGGATTAATTCCTAAACACACAATTCCTTATACCCAAATTATTCTTAATATAATAAAAAAAAGTATCATTGTGTAAATTAATATCCATTGTAGATACATCCATTATTTTTGAAGACATGCCTATAAAATAATAGAACTATCCCATAACAAAATTCCAACCATCCAGAAAAATGGATATAAAATGAGTTATAATATAATGGAAATTCATTATGTCATAGGAACATATGTTTAGATGAAAAGAGTTTGTCATAATATAAACAAACCAGCATCACGTAATACAAAAATTTCCTTTGTAGTTATTATCTAAATACTTTCTAAAGATATTACATAAACCCCAAAGTTACTTAATTCCATAATAGAGAAAAGAGATATCTATGTTATAGAATATATTTCTAAAAAATAGTGAATAAAAATATTATATATAGTTGGAGAAACAATGAATTGGGTTTAGTCAATGCTTGAGATGTACACATATTTGGCCTATGAACTACTTCCACTAGAGCCTTTAAAAAAGGAATGTTCCAATGACACATACTGCACTAGATGAATAAAACCATGGTGGAATTTTTATATTCACTGAAGTTGTTGATGCATTATTCATTGTGAATAATATATCATACAAGTATTAATTATATGTGAAATGACTAAAATTGAATAGATCAATTACAAATAAATAATGGATTCCAGGTATAAATGATTAGTTGGATTATTATTTTGAATACAATGGTTTGTACTGAAGTGGCACTTTACCTGGATGGTAAAAGGATGGGACTAATAAGGCATTATTGGTATGTCCAATTCATTATACCCATGTCCCTAATAATTTTACTTTTCAATTCAAATTTAAAAAATCATTTTAATATGCATTGGATGTCAAGACCATCAATCATGAATGGTCACTATATGATGTAACCAAAAAGGGATGATGACATCATAAAATCCCAATAAAGGGTGAAGGTAACTGAAATATAGTATTGGATTCATGTAATCAATAATTTCATATAATATACATTTTAACTTAGTAGACTCTATGTGTATAAAAGATTTTAGTGGGATCCCCTCTATTTCAATGTAAAATATGTTTTTATGTTATAGAAAAAAAACAATTGAACTCAATTGTAGTTAAGACCGGGATGTACGTAAATATAAAAATGTTGAACAAAAGTGGAAACCTATATTCTATGGAATATGATATAGTGATATACATATAAATGATTCTTATTCCTAGTAAATATAAAATACACTAACATGGTATTTAAAAACAATAGTTTGAATACTTTGAGATTGAATTTTTTCCAATGTCACATGGCATAAATGTCTCCAAGAAGACATATGAGGGGAATACAATGAGAATATGTTTTTTAGTTTAATTACTTATGCTTATTTAATTGATCTGTCACATTTTCAAAGACATGTATAAAAAGTGATATTTCCCAAATAATCTTGGCGGTAAGAAAAAATTTGGTAAATCAAGGTGTACAATATGAGAAACAATCAGAACTATATGATTGTAATTGAAAAAATACAAATGATATACAAATATTATGTGGAGAGGAAAAGATTATAGTTAAAAGTGGATATGAAATTCTTATTTTAGATTTATATGATCTAATATCGTAGTCGTGATAAGTTAATACAGAATCCAATATCATTAAAGACATTTGAAGCTATATAAAAAATACCATGTTCATTATAGATTCTAAAGAAGATAAAGAAGTAATATAAAATATAAAATTATTTATTATAATTCTTGGAATCAAACATAGTATTTAAATATTAATCATTATTATAATTCCACTACCACTACTAGCTATGATGTCAATTTTTACAATGGGAAAAAGGAAATTCTTGGGGTTTAAATTCCATGGGGAGTCTAACTCAATGGTGGTGTTGTCACAGATAGTAGAATAACCATAAAAATTTGGTTTAGAAATCCAATGAATTATGAAATAACTAGAAAGAAAGATGATATTATCATTTGAGCGATAACAAGTATGGTTATCATGCCAGATCTCATACAAATGTGATTTTTAAAAGTGGTTTCCCTAAAACCAAAATTATCAGTACCGTTGGATTAAATACAATTTATATAGATATTTATACATGTTGGACACATACAATTATAGTGTTGATATTTCAACATCCACTATTTTAATTGTAAATTCTATATATTTTTTATCGCATTAAAGGGCTATAGTAGTTCCCAATTTACAATGAGAATGTCAATATACTTTGAAATTAATCTTAAAAAAATGTCATATTGACTAGATAAATAAAAAATACTACACACAGTTGATGTTTGAGTTTCTGTTACTAGAGGATAATAGTTATAGAGATATATTCTCACAGATTTTACACATGGTGATCTATGGTAGGTGAGGGCATAGGGACATTCCTTCAAATAGGAACTCCACTTGTTTCAGATTTCATTTGTTATTCATATATATTTGAATGTTCATTGGACTCCATACTTGATATCATTATCAGTATATACCAACTGATTACATAATTTAATTCAATTCAAAAATCGTGAAAATGATTTTTTAGTGAGGTAGATTGTGCTATGATCGTAATTGATCGTTTGAATTTTTTTATGGTCATCATTGAATTTATTGTTCCCGAGTTGAGGAAGTGATATCTCAATCGTAGTTGATTAGGATTATAGTACAACTATAAATACATGGATATGTTATTAAAATATCATTATATTTAGTTAGATCGAAAAATAATAATGAAATAATGGATAATAACACATTTGCTTGTCCTGTTTTATGAGATATCATGGGTTAGAGAGATTATATTATATAGTGTGTGTTCATGTGAAATGATTTAATTTTGAAAACTATTACTAAACTTTTTATGTGACTTGATTAGTTTCTAAAATACAATTTTGGTATATGAAAAGTATTCATTACTATTGAGATAACGTCCTAGAGGGTTACACACAATAAAATATACAAAAATCTTTTCTATTTTTCAGAATATATATATATATATATATATAATATGGTGAACTCCAACACATAGTCTGAGAAATTTTAAAGTATTAATTATCACTAAAAATAAATAAAATTATTATTATTCTGTGAGTGAATAATTGGGTTGAATTCATTAATTAAAATTAATCACAATTTATTTATGTAAATAAAAAATAAATTAGGTCATTGGATATGATTTTAATATTCAGGGTGTATTTTTCATTGTCAAAATTATAAGTAGAGTGAATGAATAAAGAATATCATGTAATATATTTTGTATATATTAATATTATATGATAAAAATATATAGTACATTATGACATATTTATTTTCTCATCAGATGTCATTTAATCGTTATTTAATGGGCATTTTTATTATAAGGGTTGAGGAATCCATTCTGGTTATGTTAGCCTCCCACTATATAAGAAGAATAGAGAGACTCAATCCATTGATATTCGGTCATTAATAATTGATATATTCTTTCTCCTCCCACAAAATAGATAGATAAAGGATATCACTAAACTATTGATCTAACGACACCTCAAACAGATTAAAGGGATGGGGTCTAGGTGATCACTGCAAAAGTGGAAGGAATAGACATATCTGTTTCGGTGCGGATGTGCGTCGGGTTACGCTGTTCCGCCAGGACGCGTTCGCGCGTGCACCCGTCAACCCGAGGGGATGGGTGCGCGGCTTGTGGTCCCGCAGTCCCGCTTTCCAAGGGCGGGCGGCATCCGTCCCTTATTCAGGGGCGTCTGCTCCTTGATCGAAACCGGGATGATGGGATGTCGGCTCCTCCTTCCTTGGACGTCTCCTCGGAACTCGTCGCCTAATCCGGGTCTCCCTCATAGACTTAAGAATGTTCGTGAATCTCGTTCCCGGCGCCATATCTTCATGGACACCGGTTAATTACGCTGCTTCCGCCCGGACGTTCCAAGGAGTCTGGGCGGGGCAGCAACCTGCGGTGAGAAGGCCGGGTGGCTCTGGGTGCTGGGGGCGTGTCGTAACACTGCGGCTCTGCACGTCTGTCTTCCGTCCCTAATAGGGCTTCTCGAAGGCATGATGGCCTGAGGCATCCCGTACTAGGTGCGGGGAACTGTGTCACCTGAGGTTTTCCTCAGCTTCCCATGTTTAACACGGGGTATGCCGCGAGTTTAACGTCCAGCGGGGACGACATCGGACCGATCAACACGAAAAGTGGATCAGATGACAGAACCCCTTGCGGGGAACCTCCGACGCTGGGGCCAGCACATGGGCGGCTTCCCAAGTAACGTGGAGTGGAGTGAAGTGGCATGACCCCACCGGGATGTGGCGGCCCGGGTAAGGATCAGGATGGATGATGAAGTGAAGAGCTTGGACCCCAGAGGGGCTTCCTACGTACCGCGCGTTAACACGGATCAAAGTCAACGTAGTTCGGGCATACAGTTTAACGTCATGCTGGACGTCGGCAAGCCGACTCACGAAGAGGTCGAGGCCGCCGGGCGGAGGATTGAACCGAACCACCTCGCACGGAGGGGGATGGAACGGCCGGGTGGATCACAGTTTCACGTCATGCTGGACGATAAAAGGGGAAATGGAAAAGGGGGGCTGTGGGGAGGCACCGTGGAGATACACACGGGCAGTCTCCCACAGGGGCGGATTCATAGGTGAATCAACGCAAGCGTGAACCCTGGAGGGGTCCACTGATGGACGAACCGACGTAAATACGACCGGGACGACCAGGTGGTGGGCTTGGACCTCAGGGAGGCTTCCTACGTACCCTGTATAGAAGACAGGGATCAAAGTCCACGTAGTTCATTCTGTCAGGACTTACGCACTTGGGGCAGCCCGGATGCTGCAAAACTCAGTTGGAAGGGACTTGGACCGAAAGCAGAAGACACCTCGATCCCAGTCAGACCCTCTACTGGCTTCGGCAGAGGGGAGGCGCAATGGAGATACACATGTGCAGCCTCCCACGAGAAACTAGGGGTTTGTAATACCCTGCCCCCGTAGGGAAAATCCACTCCCATTAAATCGTCCCTAAAGAGGGGCAATCCCGACATCCCTGCAGGGACGAGCGGGTGGGGGCCACATCCAAACCGGGGGGACCCTGCGTGCGGAGCACGGGATCAGGTTGCGGACGGTTTAGCGTCTTGCCAGACGAAGTACAGTTTAACGTCATGTGTTGAGGACGAAGCGGACGGTTTAACGTCTTGCCGGACGAAGTACAGTTTAACGTCATGTGTTGAGGACGAAGCGGACGGTTTAACATCTTGCCGGACGAAGTACAGTTTAACGTCATGTGTTGAGGATGAAGCGGACGGTTTAACGTCTTGCCGGACGAAGTACAGTTTAACGTCATGTGTTGAGGACGAAGCGGACGGTTTAACGTCTTGCCGGACGAAGTACAGTTTAACGTCATGTGTTGAGGACGAAGCACTTGGCAGTTTAACGTCTTGCAGCGCGGACGATGGGGGCTAGGCAGTTTAACGTCATGCAGCTTGGACGGATGTGCAGTTTAACGTCATGCTGGACGAATATGCAGTTTAACGTCATGCGGGACGAATGCGCAGTTTAACGACATGCTGGGCATAGGTTGCCGGACGAATGGGTGCATGTCACTTCGCACGAACCTGGAGGGCCGCACGGGAAGACAACGCACGGTGCGGGCACCCAGGATGAGGAGCATCGGGCGCCACGCAGGCGGGTACCCTTAGGAGGTCAAGGGGGACGACCCTGGCAGATTGCGCGCAAAAAGGAAGCTTTGCGCGCAATACTGCGGGCCGGCGCGCAATCGGGGCGGCTGGCGCGCAATTGGGCCAGCGCCTTGCGCGCGGATGTTTGAGAATGCTCACACCGGGCTTCGGATAGCGCGCGGGGGCAACGGCTCCTTCTTTAACGAATGGCCACTTGAAAGAAGGGGGGGTGCGCGCAATCAGGCCGGATTGCGCGCACCCCGGGGGCAATTGCGCGCAAGCGGGTTCTTTTGCGCGCAAAGGCCTTAGGGTGAGTTTTTATTCAAATGAAAGGAGCCAGCGGGGATTGCGCGCAAAGGCAGACCCCGAGGCTTTCTTGCGCGAAAGAAAGGAGGTTACCTGAAGTTCGTCATTGCGCGCCGAAGGGGTTGAATTGCACGCACGAGAGACGTTTCGACTTCCAGCAACCTTTGAAACGTTGGGGGTCGCCTTATATTTATAGGCAACCCCGGGCGCGGAATCCAGGGTGCGAGCGCGAAATTCTCCTCGCGGGCGCGGAATCGGGCGCGGCGCGCAAGGGAGTCGCGCGGACCCGCGGCGCGCAAAATTTGCGCGCCGGACCGGCGCATTGCGCGCATCCCGGGGGGTTTGCGCGCGGAACATCACCTTTGCGCGCGGGCCTCTGAAATTCCGCGCAAGGCCTCCGGGCCCTCCGAAACATCCTTCCGACTCCAAATATGACCTCGCTTTCCGCATCCGGAGCTTCGTTTGGGAACAACGGACTTTTCCGGCGTCTACAAAAGCCCCCCCTCGGAATCTGATCGGCGAGAGGTCGCAACGATCGGGTTCCGAGGGAGACGCCGGAATGCCGAAGTCCTGGGCGACGCGGGACTGTGGCGCGCAAAAATGGGTGTCGGGCGCGAAAGCGGCCGATGCGGTCGCGCAAAGCCTTTTCCGCGCAGCGCGGACCACGGCCTCGCCTATAAATAGGGGCACTGGGTTTCTAAAGAAAAGAGGGAGGTCATTCCTAAGAAAGGAGACCTCAAGCCTAATCAATGTATCATCCCCCCAACTTGTTCCGACACACGAGCGGGACAACGCTAGGGGCGTTGAGATTTTATCCGAACATAGGGAAATGAGAAAGGGTGAATCGCGTGTCCCGAATCCAGACATCCACAACGGTCGGCCTTCCAGGAAATGCCCAAGACGGTAGGCGGACAGTGGATCGACCATAACAACTGCAATAGACGGACCGAAAAAGGCCATCATTCATATTGCAGGAGGCGGACCACATGTCATCATGAATACCGCTTTGGGGTTCCTTCAGACACAAGGGTGGAAATCCCGATCAACAGGGCATGCGAAGCGTGGGGCGAAGTGACGATTTGTTCGGATAGAATCCAACGCTCTCAAAATTGCGCCGCCGCGGGGAAAGCGTATTAGGCGGATGCACTAATCTGGCCGTGAATCACCTCAATTCTCAGACAGCACCTCTCTGACGAGGAAACCGTCGCTTCCCATCCTTGCGATGGGGCATCCCGAGCTGAATCGGGGAGAATATTACGACTGCACCACTCTACCCGAAGTCAGGCCAGACGGCCGGCGACGAGGAGGGGCGGGACTTATCGATCCCTGAGGCTGGACCCGAGTCGAAATGCCCGGGCGTTCCTACGTACTCCATCAGGCTGGAGATCAAGCCACACGTAGTTCTGTGAGTGCAGTTTAACGTCATGCAGGACGTAGGACCCCATTTGGGGAGATCTTATTTTAAGGTCGTAGAGCTCGGACCATGGGGCTAGATCTTAGTTTAAGGTCTTAGAACTCGGACCATAGGGCTGGAGGATCTTAGTTTAAGGTCTTAGAGCTCGGACCATAGGGCTAGAGGATCTTAGTTTAAGGTCTTAGAGCTCGGACCATAAGGGCTAGATCTTAGTTTAAGGTCTTAGAGCTCGGACCATAAGGACTAGATCTTAGTTTAAGGTCTTAGAGCTCGGACCATAAGGAGAGATCTTAGTTTAAGGTCTTAGAGCTCGGACCATAAGGGGAGATCTTAGTTTAAGGTCTTAGAGCTCGGACCATAAGGAGAGATCTTAGTTTAAGGTCTTAGAGCTCGGACCATAAGGAGAGATCTTAGTTTAAGGTCTTAGAGCTCGGACCATAAGGGGAGATCTTAGTTTAAGGTCTTAGAGCTCGGACCATAAGGAGAGATCTTAGTTTAAGGTCTTAGAGCTCGGACCATAAGGACTCAAAGCACGCCACATCGTGGTCATATCCCCTGGATATGCGAAGATGCACTGAGGGATAGTGTCAAGAGTGTCGAGGTTTCGCCTGGTCAGAATGGGAGGTGGAAAATGTGAATCACGCGGCCATTCACTCAAGGACTGGGGGCACCGGTGTAACGATATGGGAGTACTGCCGACCGTGGCGGAAAAGCAGCATCAATATCGCACTAACCGTTGGTGGAATGAGGCAGCAAACGAGCATCGACCGCTCAATCGCAGGATTCATATCGATTTGCTGCCCGAGGCCATTGGGGGTACCGGCCCGAGTCGGTGGGAGAGCACTGAGGCATTGTGTCCGAACCGTTCACGGGGGCTCCACCCAGGGCGTAGATGATGGGTCCGAATGAAAGGGAGCACGAAGCCTGAAAAGTGGAGGAAACCTGACCAAGCGGATCCTGACCCTCCTGGCAATAAACCAGAGTACTCTTGACACCGGTGGACCACGGAAAGGGGTCGGGGAACACGCCTTGAGGGTGACCTGAAGGCGGCGGATTCCCCAGAGAAGGGGAAATCTCTAAGAGGTGGGGGGCTGGACCCGAAGTTTCAAACATCCGGGCGTTCCTACGTATCCCATAAGGATGGGAATCAAGCCGCACGTAGTTCTTGAAGCGCGGTGCAACACAATCGGGCACCAGCGCGGGGAAGAGTGCGGGTCTGACCCTCGCACACAAAAGGAGCGGCATTTGATATTTCTTGTTTGTCCTTAAAGATGAATGGTTTTTCTTTGTGCGGCGACATGCCCGTGATTGAGAAATCTCTGGCGTCGCCACAATAATCAAGCCATGGAAGGCATTGATGAATGGCGTGGTCATTAACCAGCGCCCAACATGAGTGTCCCCTGAGGAGGACATCACGATGCAGTGCCGTTTCTCGTCGGGCGGCCAAGACGATCACAGTTTACGGTCGTGTGGTAGGACCAGACAACACAGTTTAAGGTCGTGTGGTTCGGACCATGGAGGAATCCGCTTATTGCGGTACGGCGGACACGGCGGAGGTGGGAACATACCCAGCCCTGCGGTCACGCACGATTCAAGGAGGAGAGTCTTGGGATAGGGGTCTGCATATGTCCATCACCCGAGGGGCAGAGATGCTAGCCTCCAGATATACTGGGCCCAGAACGCAATTGTTCGGGCGACTCCCTCCTCCTTATGGGGACGAGGGTCCAGCTACGCATGGCCCTTAGGGAGGATATCTGCATATATCCTTGGTGCTCAGATCATGGGAGCCTCGAACGACATCATTACCCTGGTTGGTCTGCCTAACGTGTAGAGGCGTACCGGAGGTCAGTATGAAGAGAGTGTCAAGATTCCACTACAACGCACAAAGGCGGAGTGTGATGAGGACTGCGCAACCAATGTTCAGAGCCTGAGAGAGCTGACATGGCGATCAAGGACGTTGCTGACGCATTCGCAACACAACATCCGATCGCGTCAGCCTAAGACGGGGCAAGCAAACGAGCATCAACTGCTCAATCGCAGGATTCATATCGATTTGCGGCCCAAGACCCACCGGTAAATCGACCCGGAGCGGTGGGAGAGCACTGAGGCATCGTACCCAAACCGCTAACGAGGATCCCTTTGAGTGAAGGCTCGAACAAGAGGAAGCGCGGGGCCTGACAAGCAACACAGGACTTGTCGGGATTGAATCTGACACTACGAGTCATAGAACGAAGCACCCAAAACATGTTAACAGATCTCCGGAAAGGGTCGGAGGACTCACCCTGAGAGCAACCGAAGGGGGGCAGATCCCCGTGATCAACCAAGAGACGGGGCTGGACCTGAGACACAAGCGTCCAGGCGGTCCTACGTATCCCATAAGGATGGGAATCAAGCCATACGTAGTTCTTGAGGGGCAGTTTTACGTCATGCAGGACGAAGAGGGGTGTGAGGTAGTCCCACACACGGGGGAGGCGTACGGCGCGGCCAGTAGACCGACGTGAATGAGGACATAATCCCCCGCTCACGCGATACGCCTCGCGCAAAAAGGAGGGGAACTGGGGCCAGAGGCCCAACGCGGGATAGAGATTCCCGGGAAATGGGGCTGGGCCTGAAACATGAATGTCCAGGCGGTCCTACGTATCCCATAAGGATGGGAATCAAGCCATACGTAGTTCTTGAAGTGCAGTTTAACGTCATGCAGGACGATGAGGAAAAAAGAAGGGGGGAGCAGAAGGCATCCCCAAACGTGGGGGGGGGGGGGGGGCGTACAGCGTGACAAGCAAACCGACGTGAATGTGAGGGCATAGCCCCGCACTCACACCATACGCCGCACACCCGGGGCAACTGGGCCAAGGGCCCGAGATGGGATGGAAATTCCGAAGGATGGGGCTGGGCCTGAAACACGAGGGTTCAGGCGGTCCTACGTATCCCATAAGGATGGGAATCAAGCCGCACGTAGTTCTTGAGGGGCAGTTTTACGTCATGCAGGACGAATGCTGAACAGTTTAACGTCTTGTAGCTCGGACGTAGTGCAGTTTAGCGTCATGCGGGACGAAGCACTTGGCAGTTTAACGTCTTGCAGCGCGGACGAATGCTGAACAGTTTTAACATCTTGTAGCCTGGACGAATGCAGTTTAACGTCGTGCAGACGTGGTGCAGTTTAGCGTCATGCAGGACGAAGTGCAGTTTAGCGTCATGCAGGACGAACGGACACTCAGGCAAAGTATTGCTTGAGGAACCTAGCGTTGGTGGGAGGAGTGACACGCTCACCATCCATAGTCGCTAGGGAGTACGCGCCATTGGGATAGACCTTGTGGACAACAAAAGGTCCCTCCCACTTGGGCTCCAACTTGGGCGGCTTCCTGCCGGGGATCATCGGTGCTCTTAGGGATAGCACTAGATCACCCTGCAGGAAGGAGCGGAGGCGAACCTTCTTATTGAAAGCTCGAGCCATTCTGCTTTGATGCCTCTCCAAGTTGTGCAAAGCGCGAAGTCTATTCTCATCCAGTGCTTCCAACTCGACTAGACGGGCTTCAGCAACTCTGTCCGGCGCTTGCTGGTCGTAGACCGCAGTGCGCAAGGACGGTAACTGGATCTCGATGGGCAGGACGGCCTCAGCTCCATACACCAGGGAATAAGGGGTCATCTGGGTGGAATTGCGAGTCGTCGTCCGATAAGCCCAGAGGGCGTTGGGGAGCTTGTCCGGCCAACTCTTCTTGTTCTGACCAACCATCTTTTGCAGAATGTTAGAGAGGGTTTTGTTAAACGCCTCGATCTGTCCATTCGCCTGCGCATGATAGCGAGATGTATGGTTCGAGCGGATGTTATACTTTGCGTACAACTTCTTCAACTCGGCTGCTCGGAAATTGGTTCCGTTATCCGTGAGGATAGCGTGAGGCACTCCAAATCGATAGATGATGTTGGAGGTCACGAAGTCAGCGATCGAACAGGATTTGACCTCTCTGAGCGGAATCGCTTCTGCCCATTTGGAGAAGAAGTCCGTGGCGGTCAGAATGAACCGGCACTGGCGAGCTGTCGCCGGCGGGTAAGGTCCCACAACGTCCAGTCCCCAGACTGCAAAGGGCCAGGAATACCTTGTGGTATGGAGAGGCTCCGGCGGCCGATGCACAAAGTTCGCATGAACCTGGCACGCATGGCACCTCCTGGCGTACTCGATGCAGTCATGGATCATAGAGGGCCAGAAGTATCCCAACCTCCGAATCTGGTGGGACAGCTTCGGCCCAGTCTGGTGGGCGCCACATGAACCAGCATGAACCTCTTGCATGACTCGTGGGATCTCGACTCCCTGAAGGCAACGGAGGAGAACACCATCAAACCCGCGCTTGTAGAGGATCTGCTCCAGACCGGGACTGCTCTGGAGGACAAACTGCGATGCGCGGCGTCGAACTCGCTCGCACTCGGCCCGATCTGACGGAATAATGCCATGTTGGAGGTACTCAACCAAAGGCGCCCTCCAATCACGGGCTGATTCGACTGCTATATCTGGGGTACTCGGGGCTCCGGGCATAGGGGCAACCGTGGTGAGGTTACTTACCAACGGGCCGCGATCTTCTTCCGGGATAACGGGAGCGATGAGCCTGCGGCGCGTCACGCGGACGATCAGGTTGTCCTGTTCAGGTTCCGCAAGTGACGCAGCCAGGCTGGCCAAAGCATCTGCTCGACCGTTCTGTGACAGGGGAACATGGACAATTTCCGGCCGAGAAGGGAACCGGGCCATCAGAAGAAGGGTGCACTCCAACAATGGCACAAGTTCCGGCTTCCTGACAACGTAGTCGCCATTGATCTGCTTAACGACCAACTCGGAGTCCCCTTTCACACACAGATGGGGCACGTCGATCTCGAGAGCTAACTCGAGGCCGGTGATGAGGGCATGGTATTCCGCCTCATTGTTGGTACAGCCCTCTGACAACAGGAAAGAGTATGGCAGCACGGCTCGCTCCGGGGTAATGAAGACGATACCCAGGCCCACTCTGTTGAGCTTAGGATTATCGAGTCTTCTACCGGTGGGGCTCCGGGAGGCACCGTCAAAGTGCATCTGCCAGCATGGATCGGCATGATCGACCGAGAGAATGGTCTCATCAGGAAAGCCTAGATCCAGCGGCTGATCCGCGGAGGTCGGGTGAGCGGCCAGAAAGTCTGCCAACGCTTGCCCTTTGATGGCCTTCTGAGACACATACCTGATGTCGAACTGCTGGAGAATCACAGCCCACCGCGCTAGACGGCCAGTCAACATAGGTCGGCTCAGGATATATTTCAACGGGTCTGCCCGAGAAACCAACTGTACCTCATGGTGCTGCAAGTAGTGCCGTAATTTCTGTACGGCAAATACGAGCGCCAGACAGCTCTTCTCGATGGGGGAATACCTAACCTCCGCATCGAGGAGCATGCGACTGAGGTAATAGAGGCTATTCTCTGTTCCCTCGTTGTTCTTCTGGGCGAGAAGGGCACCCAAGGACCGTTCCAGGGCGGTCACATAAAGGACCAGCGGCTTTCCGGATACGGGCGGCATCAGGACCGGAGGTTGAAGCAGGTACTTCTTGATTTCCTCGAAAGCGGTCTGACACTCTTTATCCCATACATAGGTGGCACCTTTCTTCATAAGCCGAGAAAAGGGCTTACACTTGCCGGCCAGATTCGCGATGAATCGGCGTATATAGGCTAAGTGGCCTTGGAACCCTTGCAGTTCCCGGACGGTACCCGGGGGAGGCATCTGGCTAATCGCCCTGATCTTCTCTGGGTCGATCTCAATACCCCGGTATCTTACCACAAATCCAAGGAACTTTCCGGAGGTGACCCCAAAGGCACACTTCAACGGGTTCATCTTCAGGCAGCGAGACCGGAGGAAGCTGAACACTTTCTCAAGATCTTTGAGATGGTCCTGACGCTGGCGCGATTTGACAACCAAGTCGTCGACGTAGCATTCCACCAGTGTGCCGAGGATTGGCTTGAATATGCGGTGCATCGCCCGTTGATAGGTGGCACCTGCATTCATCAGGCCGAAGGGCATGACCCGGTAGCAAAAGGTACCTTGGGGGGCCCTGAAGGCAGTGAACTCCTCATCCTCAGGGGCCATCCGAATTTGGTTGTATCCGGAGTATCCGTCCCTGAAGGAGAGGGCTTGGAACCCTGCCGTGGCATCAATCAACAGCTCTGTCACTGGAAGGGGAAAATCATCCTTCGGACAGTGGCGGTTGAGATCGCGGAAGTCGATGCAGACTCTAATCTGCCCGTTCTTCTTCCTGACCGGCACAATGTTGGCCAGCCATTTGGGGTACTGAACTTCCCTCACGAAGTTGGCTTTGATAAGCTTGTCAACTTCGGCCTCAACCATGGCACCATGGGATGGGTGCATCTTCCTGGGAGGCTGCTTGAACCCGCGATGGTTCGCCGGGAGACCAAGGAGGTGGACAGCTACCTGAGGATCTAGCCCCGGCATCTCGTCATAGCCCCAAGCAAACACATCACGGTGCTGCCTGAGAAAGTCCACGTACTGCTGCCGCTCCTCAGAGGGCATGGCAGCACTAACCAACGTGGGTCTTGGATCGGCCTCGGTTCCAAGGTTCACCTGTATTAACTCATCGACCGTGGCGGGGACGCCCTCCTCAAAGGCTGGGGGTGCGTCTTCCATACCCTCTCCACTCGGGGAGGGATCATCCACGGGAGAGACTGCGTTGGAAACTGCATTGGGGCTACCAGGTCCTGCTGGGCCACTGGTGCTGGCGCGGGCGGTCGCGGCCGTCTCATCAGGAGACTCGCGGACCGTCAAGACCATGGCGACGTCCAACCGGTGAATCGGGAGGACGTAAGCGTCATCCAGACCTGCCCAGGGATCGCTCGCAACAGCGACAGGCTCAACCTCACCTGCCAGGATCTGCTTATCCTTGCTCTTGTAATAGTCCGCGTCCAGATAACGGGCTTCACATGAGGCAAAAGGAGAGGCATCTCCTTGAAGCACGCCCACTCGACCATTAAGGGAGTATTTGAGGCATTGGTGGTATGATGAGGGAACCGCCGCATGAAGGTGGAGCCATGGCCTGCCCATCAATGCGTTATACGCAGTGTCCTGAGAGACTACCATGAATTCGGTGTTGGCAACCAAGTCACCGAACTGGGTCTTCAAACGTATCTTGCCGACCGGGGTTTGCTCGGTTCGGTCGTACCCCTGGATCCTGAGGTCGGATGGAATCAAGTCATCCTCAGACAACCCCAATCTCCGGAGCGTCCGAGTTGGAATCAGGTTAATCCCGGACCCCGTGTCGACAAGACAACGCCGGACTTCAAGGCCATTGAACTGGCCAGTGACATACAGCGGACGAATATGTCCCCGTATAGGAGGGTCTTCATCCTTACCAGAGAACGAGATAACTGCCTGACATTCGGCGTCCTCGATCGTTTCGGCGTGAAAGGCCTCTGCAGCCGCAACCTCTGTCTCGAACTGGAGGGGGCTCTTCAGGGCTTCAGCGAGTGCCTCGCGCATCTCAGATGACATGCGCAGAGCCTCAAGGATGGAGAGACTTGCTGGGATGTCGGCCAAGTGCTTCAGGACATCATACTTTTTGGCCAAGCGCGAGCTCCTGGTTGCAGGAGGTTGCTCTGCGGTTGGTGGCATGACGGGCCTTACCGGTTGGATCGGCGGCCGACTGGTACTTGGCGCATCTCGCTGTTCACTGGTCGCAGTCCGGGAAATGGTCACCGTACTGGAGTCAGGAGGCCGGGATGGACTTGTGGCAGGGGGGAGCTGGTCGCGACGCGGCTGAGGCGGTTCTGCCTGGTCCCATACCACAAACAGTGGCGGAGGCGAATCCGTCATCCCCGGATGGGGAGCCTGCGCACGTTGAGCTCGATCTTGAGCCTGCCGCCTAGTCTCAGTGGCGTGCACGGCCTGGCCGGAGGTACCGACGGCTGTGCCCCGGCGACTCCTACTGCTGCGGTTCTTCCGACGGTGGCGACGACCGGGGACACTAGGGAGGTCCACCTGGTGTTCTTCAACGTCGGGAACCGAAAAGGGATTTACCAGCTCGACGGTGTTAACCGAAGCGTACCCAATACCGTCATCGGACGAATCATCCATCACCGGGCGGATCCGAGGAGGGACCCCCATCTCCGGGGGCATGAAATCGCCGAGAGTACGGGATAGTGGCGGAACTGGCGGGGCGCGCTCTTCCTTCTTGCGCTGCCGCCGTTTGCTCCTCTTGGAGGAGGCAGACCGGGACGACGATGCCGAAGCAGCACCCGCAGGTTCTGGGGGCTCAGGCTGATTCAAGCGTGCACGGATGATTCCCTGGGCGCGAATGGTCGTCTTGCGGGCCATCCAGTTATTGTACTTCTGGGATCCGCGGTCGGAGACCAGCTGCCATTCTTCCTCATCGCCACCATCGTCATCTGATCCCACGAACACGCCCGCTACCTGTGTTGGAGTTGGGCCCAACCTGATTACATTGTTGTTAATCTGGTCTTGGAGCCAGTCCTTAAACACATAGCACCGCTGGATGGTGTGCCCCAGGGCCCGATGGTAGGGGCAGTAGCGGGGGTTATCTGTGAGATGTGCCTCCTCTGACTTCCAACACTCAGGCAGTCGCACAATCCTCTGCTCCAGGGCGCTCCGGAAATAACCGGGGACCTGATCCTCATGGAATGAGTACGTCAGGTGTCGCGGGCCCCTGGGAGCGCGGTCTTGACGAGGGGCTGGAGGGGCCTGCCGAGGAGGTGGACCCTGATTATCTCGCCTGGGTTGTGGCGGTACATTACGCGGAGGGGCCGGCCGGTTCTGAGGCTGCCGTTGCTGGGCCGGGAACTGAGCCCGTGGAGGCGGATTCCTGTGAGGCTGTGGAGCTGGCCTCACCGGCAGCAACTCCAACGGCCTGGGAGCCTCTATCTGGGCCACAGCAGCGGGCTCAGCCCTGCTGGCTCTCCTTGCAGGAATCATAGGAGGCAGCGGGTGTGCCTGGCTGGCCTGTTGCAGGGCTTCCTCAAGACGTTGAGCTTTGTCTGAGAAGTCCCTGAACCCTCCGGGGTAATTCTGAGTGATCAGGGAAGGGACCAGCTCGGTCTTGACGTTCCCGACGCACATTGTCAGCAACTGCTCCTGAGTCAATGGCATGTCAAGGGAATACGTGAGACCCTTCCATCGGGCGACGAAGTCCGCGACTCGCTCATCAGGCCTCTGCTTGCACTTGAAGAGGTCTGCGATACTCGTCTTCCGGGTCGTGGAACTAAACTGGTAGAGGAACTGTCTACGGAGGTCCTCCCATCTGGTTACCGACCCGACGGGGAGCTGGCTGTACCAGACAAATGCTGGCCCTTCCAGTGTCTGAACAAAGCAGCGAAGCTTAGCGGCCTCCTGCTGCACCGGAGTCCCCAACATAGGCCCGCACCTCGAGTTGAAGTGGGCTAAATGCTGTGGCGGATCTCCAGTCCCGTTGAAGGGGGCGAAAGTGGGATTCCCGAATCCCGGAGGCGCCGGCATGTCATCCACCCATGCTGGGTAGGGCTTGCCGTCCGGTGGGATCGCCACCTGCCGAGTCTCCAAGGCCTCCAAACGGGCGATGAGCGCCGCCATCGGATCGTCCGGACATGGGTTCCAGTCCTGGCGAGGATCTCTAACCACGAGCGCATTGCACGGCCCTTCAATCGGGTCGTCGACCGGGTCGTCGAACTCGGCAGCTCGTGGGATGGCGGGCGGAGCGGCCCTTGGGGCAGCGGGAGGAATCCGAGCGGGATCTCTCAGGTAGTCACGCCGCTCGGGAGGGTGTGGCGAAACATACCGCGCCCTCTTGCCGTAGGCAATGGCCTCTCTCCTGTCGGCGAACACGGCGTAATCACGGTTGCCCGGGAGAGTCTCGTCGAGGTGCGGTTGTTCCGGTCCCTGTTGTCCTGGCCTGGGATCACCGTAGTCAGGCCGCCGTTCTGCAGCGCGCTCGGCGAGGAGCTGGTCAACCAGCCTCTTCTGTTCGGCGAGCTGCTGACGTAGCGTAGCCTTCTCGGGATCCTCCTCTGCCCTCTGCATGGAGGCAGATGGGTCGGCGGGCTTTATAGCCTCGCTGTGCTCTTTTCCTTTGCTGACGTTTCGGCTCAACGTTAGTGCTTCAGTGGGCGCGGGGAGCCCCAGGAGGTTTCTCTGATGACGAGTAACTCTCACTGATGGATCTGACGACGGCTTGTCTTCGGGGGGGAAGCCCCCGTCGAGAAGTTCCAAGTCGTTCCCCTCTCCCGACAGGTCAGCCATATTGATCGTTCCTGTCCCTGGGGATATACCCTCAGGGCCACCCAGCGAATCGGGCTGTCGGCGGATCACACTGAAGCGTAGGGCAGCGTACTGCCCCCATCCATGGATATACACGTGGGGAGTGGCTTCCTCGATAACTTTGCGGAGTACTTGAAAACACTCAACGCATCGTTGTTGGAGGGCCTCGTGGTGCCCAAATGACCCGGGGTGCCGAACCGCGGGGAGCATGGCCAGGTCAATTTGACGGCACTGCTCACCAATATCCTCCAGGTGCGCTTGACTCCCGGGGTATGGCATTTGTAGGCAGTGAAGACGGGAGTGAGTCTCCCGGAGAGTTCGGCGGAAGCACTCGAACTCATCCGGGGTGAGCGATTCGGGTGCATCAAAGCCCGGTCCTGCGACTGGCCAAAACTTCTCAGGGAAGTGGCCCTCTGCAAGGACGGTCCAGAAGCTCCACGACTCAAACTCGGGACCCAGATCTCCTTGGTCCTCTTCCATGGCTGGGAACGGACGGGGAACTGGTAGTGGTGCCGAGGCGGGCCGCCGGGCCGACGGGCTGGCCGGCGGCGAATACGGCGAGCAGGCCGATTGGCCTCCATATCCCGGGCCTTCCCCTGAGGGTGGCGGTGCCCCAGCTACCACATCACGATAGGACGGGCCGGCGAGCGAACATCCTGCCGTAGCATCGGTGCTCGCCGAGGGCGCACCAGATCGTGGTTCGACCGTCGGTCCCCAGAAAAAGTCTCCGGCTTCTCTGATCGAGACGGAAGGCACTTCCGGAGGGGCCGGTACCAACCGCAAGTTTGATCCTTGGGGGTCTACCAGGCCCTCGTTACTCCGGATATACCTTCGGAGAGACGCGGGGATCACATCGATCTCGCTCTCAGGGAGCACGAGGCTGACGTGCCGCATTCCTACCCCTGCCCTTGACTAGCGGGATTGGGGAAAGGGCTCTGTCGCCGAATCGTACTCCGCCTCTGAATCAGAGAAGCACACCGGTCGGATCTCTGTCCGGAATTCCGTAACATTCTTCCCTCGGCGTCGACGCCTTGCCTTCCTGCCCCTGGGTGGTTCTTCGGGGCAGGGCTGATCTCTGTCCTGGCGTCCTCCGGCCGCACTGGTGCTGGGGCCAAGAGGACTGGGAACCAAGGTGCGAGGGGCACCGGGACATATATCAAAGGGGACGCGGGGAGAGATGATTCCGGGCAGGACTCCGGGCCGGGATCGGATGGTGGGATGACCCATGCCTCCTGGATCGTCCACACAGAGTAGATCCTGCCGGTGAATAGCGCTACCGCGAGGTGGTCCGCGGTGGCTACTGCCAGTGCCAGCAACCGGGAGAGTCAACCCAACCTGCCTTTGGGGCGGTCGGGGCCTCGATCCGGGTCGGGCATAGGAGTTCCCCCGCTCAGGATGCACAGAGGCCTGGCGACTGGAGCCAGCGGTGGCTCGGGCCAATGCGGCCGCTGTTGCTAGAGCCCCAAGGTGGGCATCCTCTTCCGCTCGTGCCCGACGTTGGCGTCGAGACAGACGAGTCGGGATGAGCGGCGCGGGCAGGTGGAGAGCCCGCTCTTCGACTGGAGAGGCCTGGCGGCGGTGTCGCCGTGGCCTGGCGGGAGCCCTTATCGTGGATCCCTGGAGCGGACCTCGGATAGGGTGATCCCGGGCATCTCCCACCTCATCCGCATAAGGAAGGGAACTGTCAGAGCGCTCCGGGGATAAACTCCCGAAGCGATTGGACGTTGAGGTAGGCAGCGGTGCCTCCCTGCGCGGCCCTCGAGGGCGGCGGTGGTGGAGAGGCGCAGCCTCCTCAAGGTCTAGGCGAGCCATTTCCCTAGTGGGGATGACTCCCTCTTCTTCGTATCTCCGCACCAGGGTGTTGATCACCCTTCTCTGGATGACCTCCGAGGGGGAGAGAGGGCGTGGTCGTCCCGCAATTGCGGCTGCTGGGACGACTGTGGAACGGGCAGGACCGCGCGGAGTAGCCGCGTCGGTGTTTCCCCTATCCCTGCGCCAGTGGGCGGGTGGCGATCGGGCACTGGATCGGGCGACCTGATTTCTGAAAGCAGGGAGAATGACCCATTAACACTGACAGGAAGAAGGAATCGACAACCAACCATTAGCGCCACGACGCCTTCCGTGGGGGGAACCCAGGCCCTCGACGTTGCGAGACGGAGTGCCCGATATCCCTTCCCCAGCCCCTGGCGGGTAAGACTGAATGCTTGGCCGGGCAACACGCCGGTCTTCCAACACCTCTGAAAGCCATCGGTCTTCGTATCGAGGAGAAGAGATTCACGTCGGGTTCACCATTTTTCTGTTTCGGTGCGGATGTGCGTCGGGTTACGCTGTTCCGCCAGGACGCGTTCGCGCGTGCACCCGTCAACCCGAGGGGATGGGCGCGCGGCTTGTGGTCCCGCAGTCCCGCTTTCCAAGGGCGGGCGGCATCCGTCCCTTATTCAGGGGCGTCTGCTCCTTGATCGAAACCGGGATGATGGGATGTCGGCTCCTCCTTCCTTGGACGTCTCCTCGGAACTCGTCGCCTAATCCGGGTCTCCCTCATAGACTTAAGAATGTTCGTGAATCTCGTTCCCGGCGCCATATCTTCATGGACACCGGTTAATTACGCTGCTTCCACCCGGACGTTCCAAGGAGTCTGGGCGGGGCAGCAACCTGCGGTGAGAAGGCCGGGTGGCTCTGGGTGCTGGGGGCGTGTCGTAACACTGCGGCTCTGCACGTCTGTCTTCCGTCCCTAATAGGGCTTCTCGAAGGCATGATGGCCTGAGGCATCCCGTACTAGGTGCGGGGAACTGTGTCACCTGAGGTTTTCCTCAGCTTCCCATGTTTAACACGGGGTATGCCGCGAGTTTAACGTCCAGCGGGGACGGCATCGGACCGATCAACACGAAAAGTGGATCAGATGACAGAACCCCTTGCGGGGAACCTCCGACGCTGGGGCCAGCACATGGGCGGCTTCCCAAGTAACGTGGAGTGGAGTGAAGTGGCATGACCCCACCGGGATGTGGCGGCCCGGGTAAGGATCAGGATGGATGATGAAGTGAAGAGCTTGGACCCCAGAGGGGCTTCCTACGTACCGCGCGTTAACACGGATCAAAGTCAACGTAGTTCGGGCATACAGTTTAACGTCATGCTGGACGTCGGCAAGCCGACTCACGAAGAGGTCGAGGCCGCCGGGCGGAGGATTGAACCGAACCACCTCGCACGGAGGGGGATGGAACGGCCGGGTGGATCACAGTTTCACGTCATGCTGGACGATAAAAGGGGAAATGGAAAAGGGGGGCTGTGGGGAGGCACCGTGGAGATACACACGGGCAGTCTCCCACAGGGGCGGATTCATAGGTGAATCAACGCAAGCGTGAACCCTGGAGGGGTCCACTGATGGACGAACCGACGTAAATACGACCGGGACGACCAGGTGGTGGGCTTGGACCTCAGGGAGGCTTCCTACGTACCCTGTATAGAAGACAGGGATCAAAGTCCACGTAGTTCATTCTGTCAGGACTTACGCACTTGGGCCAGCCCGGATGCTGCAAAACTCAGTTGGAAGGGACTTGGACCGAAAGCAGAAGACACCTCGATCCCAGTCAGACCCTCTACTGGCTTCGGAAGAGGGGAGGCGCAATGGAGATACACATGTGCAGCCTCCCACGAGAAACTAGGGGTTTGTAATACCCTGCCCCGTAGGGAAAAGCCACTCCCATTAAATCGTCCCTAAAGAGGGGCAATCCCGACATCCCTGCCGGGACGAGCGGGTGGGGGCCACATCCAAACCGGGGGGACCCTGCGTGTGGAGCACGGGATCAGGTTGCGGACGGTTTAGCGTCTTGCCAGACGAAGTACAGTTTAACGTCATGTGTTGAGGACGAAGCGGACGGTTTAACATCTTGCCGGACGAAGTACAGTTTAACGTCATGTGTTGAGGACGAAGCGGACGGTTTAACGTCTTGCCGGACGAAGTACAGTTTAACGTCATGTGTTGAGGACGAAGCGGACGGTTTAACGTCTTGCCGGACGAAGTACAATTTAACGTCATGTGTTGAGGACGAAGCGGACGGTTTAACGTCTTGCCGGACGAAGTACAGTTTAACGTCATGTGTTGAGGACGAAGCACTTGGCAGTTTAACGTCTTGCAGCGCGGACGATGGGGGCTAGGCAGTTTAACGTCGTGCAGCTTGGACGGATGTGCAGTTTAACGTCATGCTGGACGAATATGCAGTTTAACGTCATGCGGGACGAATGCGCAGTTTAACGTCATGCTGGGCATAGGTTGCCGGACGAATGGGTGCATGTCACTTCGCACGAACCTGGAGGGCCGCACGGGAAGACAACGCACGGTGCGGGCACCCAGGATGAGGAGCATCGGGCGCCACGCAGGCGGGTACCCTTAGGAGGTCAAGGGGGACGACCCTGGCAGATTGCGCGCAAAAAGGAAGCTTTGCGCGCAATACTGCGGGCCGGCGCGCAATCGGGGCGGCTGGCGCGCAATTGGGCCAGCGCCTTGCGCGCGGATGTTTGAGAATGCTCACACCGGGCTTCGGATAGCGCGCGGGGGCAACAGCTCATTCTTTAACGAATGGCCACTTGAAAGAAGGGGGGGTGCGCGCAATCAGGCCGGATTGCGCGCACCCCGGGGGCAATTGCGCGCAAGCGGGTTCTTTTGCGCGCAAAGGCCTTAGGGTGAGTTTTTATTCAAATGAAAGGAGCCAGCGGGGATTGCGCGCAAAGGCGGACCCCGAGGCTTTCTTGCGCGAAAGAAAGGAGGTTACCTGAAGTTCGTCATTGCGCGCCGAAGGGGTTGAATTGCGCGCACGAGAGACGTTTCGACTTCCAGCAACCTTCGAAACGTTGGGGGTCGCCTTATATTTATAGGCAACCCCGGGCGCGGAATCCAGGGTGCGAGCACGAAATTCTCCTCGCGGGCGCGGAATCGGGCGCGGCGCGCAAGGGAGTCGCGCGGACCCGCGGCGCGCAAAATTTGCGCGCCGGACCGGCGCATTGCGCGCATCCCGGGGGGTTTGCGCGCGGAACATCACCTTTGCGCGCGGGCCTCTGAAATTCCGCGCAAGGCCTCCGGGCCCTCCGAAACATCCTTCCGACTCCAAATATGACCTCGCTTTCCGCATCCGGAGCTTCGTTTGGGAACAACGGACTTTTCCGGCATCTACAATATCTCAATTCTATCACCCATAATTTGGATATCTAGATATGCATGGATTCTTATATAATGAGTGGATGATATAAAAGTTTTCATACTTAGTTCCTTCAATAATTGGTCCCTGACGAAGAGATACATATGAGTATGCATCAATCCAAATAAAGTAACCATTATTTTTATTATTAAATTAATGAAATATACTCAGATATCTATCATGGATAATATCTCCAGAGATAATGATTTTTATCTCAATAGTGATAAAAACTTTAAATACCCTTCCCATCATCTACTTCTTCAAGCCAAAATATTAGCATATAGTTCCTTGGAGATAGATGTGTATGTAGGAATACAAGGATGCAATGTTATGTGGCTTAGAGAATGGATAAATTTGAGTTTGTTATTGCATCCATATATACAAGTAATCATATATGGATGAAAACTGAATTGTAAGTTATTAATGTAGAGTTGAAATTAAAACTAAACAAGGGATATGATAATCATTTTGCTAATAATATTCCAATAAATATAATAAAACAATCATGATTAAAAAAATATTGATATTTATTATCAATTAATTAAGGAGATCATGGAAAAAATGAATTTAAGTTACAATTTTTCATAAATTGGATGAAATATTTTTATATGTTCTCCAATACATTTCAAAAGGATGTATTTTAAGATTTGAGGTTGAATTTGGTTGTTCAGTCTCACCCACCTAAAGGAGAAGGTTATTGTTTAGTACACTTTATCATCATATTCATTGATTATTTTTTTCAATGGGGGAGAAAAATTGGAAACATAAATCCATTTAGGCTTTCACTATTAATTTATTTCCAAAAGTAGAGATATAATATATAGGGTTGATTTCATTTGATATTTTATTATACTTTATGGATATTGATCTATTAAGGGGTAGAATATTTCTAGAGCATATTTATTAAATGGTGTATGTTGTGAATTTATAATATTTTAGGAATGAAATGTTCTAATATTTTATTAAAGTTAATATAGAAAATTATTTCTTATAGATTATATATATATATATATTTTTAGGTTTATAGTCAATATAACGTAATGATAAAGTATTGATTTAAGATTAAGTGATCTGGATTTACCATGTTTAGATTAAATGTGATGATGAGGTATTGAAAAAATAAGAAATGATCTATTTGATCAATATTTAAATGGTATTATTTCAACATGATAAATTAATAGGATCTTGTTTCAAGAATGTAGGAATATAAATCAAAATTTTTATGGAAAACATGACATTATCATTCAATTATATGATTTTCTACATCGATTTCACTCTAGCAGGCTTAATATTAATGAATGAAAATTTATTGATAATATATTTTATTTTGAATTTTTTTATGTTTCTTAATTTACAAAAAACAAATGGTAGAGATTTTTGATCCCAAAATCGATTTGGATTTAGTGGAATACATTGATAAATTTTGTATGCATGAAGTTTACTCTACAACATGGAATGTTTCTAGAGAATTTGTTTTGTAGTTTTTTTGAATGGATGAGCTCTATTTTCAAATATTTTTTATCGATATATAAAACATAATCAAATTCATGTAATATACGGGTTAATATGTGATGTTAATTATATATGGAGGTTTGTAATTATTCTGATGGTTTTTTTAAGAAATCTAGTATGTTATATTTTTTGGATAAATTTAAATAAGGCTAGATATACATATGTGATATCCCCACATGCATCATTAATTCTACAGTGTTATGAAATTTATAAATTTAAATCAGGATTCAATAACCCACTAACATACAATGTGTTATAGTAAATTATTGTCAGTGGTCGAACCCACAATGATAGGCTTGGAAAAAATATAAACTGTATGAAATAAACCTAAAATATTTTATGAATTAATCAATATCTAATTTATTTAAATTAGACATTATTATTCATTTTAATTTTATGAAAATATAAAAACATGATCTATAACTAATAATTTGGTTTCATGGTTGATTCCTGAATAAAAGAATGAATTATATCATTTGCATTAGTATTGAGTTTTGATGAATCCAATGTTCATGAGTGACAACCCAAAAATTAACAATGTTCCATTTTCTTAATGGTCCTATTACATTTTGTTTTAGCTAATTTGGAAACTCAAAACATTTTTTAAACATAGATAATAATCCACCCAATAGTCATGTTGTAAATTGTTTTATTATCAATGTGTTAAAATTATCACATCCTCACTGATTGGACAATTTTCATGAATGAAAAATAGAAGAAGATATTTAAGAAATTATATCTGACGAAAAATTCCCAAATGAATTTCATTTAAAAATAAAATACTTTAAGAATTGACCCCCTTAATTGTGATTTAATTACAGAAGTTTTACCTCCTCATGCTAGCCAAAAGGGGTAGGAAAAAAAATAATATTTGACTCCTCACAGTAGTAGAAACCTTTGATCACAGTGGTTGTGCCTCCTAAAGAAGAATTAATTTTATTAATAATGATACCTATGTGGTCATAGGTGCTTCCCAGGACATAAAATCAGTTTACATTGTGTAAAAGCACATCAATGGCTTGAAATTGGGTAGGTCCAACACATACGCTATGTGTATTGATTAAAGACATATATTGTTCTTGGTTTTTTCCTTTAAATTTTCTTCACTTCATGTAATGTCTTGGTTTCACCCCATGAAATGCATCCAAATTATGTAATTTTTCCATAACATGTATCATAAATTTTTAGAACCACATGATTTTATCCCCGTTGATATTTTAGATTCATGTCTTTAGATCATCCTGTATATATTCATCATCGAGGGTACCTTCTAATTTTACATTATTTATCCCCTAAATTAATCTATTTTCTCTCATCTTCTAAATACACGAATTTTATACCTGAAAACATTAAAAATTTAAAAATTATAAATAAAAAATGGTTAATAAAGTAAATATAAAAAATAAAATATTAAAACAACATAATAGAAATGCATGAAATACACATATAAAATACCCCCACACTTGAATTAATACATGACTTCTAGGATATAATATCATCAAAATAAAAATTAATATCACCTTACAATGTTTTAAATTAATTTTCAATTAAAATAATTGAACAAATTTGAAATTATATATTCATGTATAACATTTGAAAATTAATAAATGCCTCAATTTTCAAAATAAAAATTCTACATAGTCTTTTACATTTACTCTTTGAAATAAATAATCCATTAAATCTTCCCTTTTCACATTTAAATTAATTATTAATATTCATTAACTTTTCAATTTTCGTTAATTTAATTTTTTCACTCATTATTTGGTTAAAAATGTCACTAGAGTTCAAAAAATACCTCAAGAACATTTCACATAACATATTATAGAATGTAATCTAACATATACACCTTTTAAATATAGACATCACAATTAATCATGAGGGATTCACCATATAGAATGAAATGGCAATAAGTCTTCAGGGTAGGTGAGAAAATTGTAACACCCAGAGTTTTAAGATACAATTATGTTTCATGAATAAATTATTTTTAAATATATTCATTTCAATGAAATAAGTCAAAAATTCCTTTCACACAACACAGAATTGGCATACAATACATGGAACTTCAACATTGTGTACGTTACCCGAAACT
This sequence comes from Viscum album, assembly GCA_963277665.1. Lineage (NCBI taxonomy): Eukaryota > Viridiplantae > Streptophyta > Magnoliopsida > Santalales > Viscaceae > Viscum > Viscum album. The sequence goes on along the minus strand of OY728134.1, from coordinate 715,592,227 downwards.
ATTATGTTTATACAAAACATAATTTTAATGTTATAATTTTTTAAATGAGATAATTATAACCTAGTTTTCATAATTATTTATATAATTGTAATATATAATTTATTATGATTTTATATAAATAAAACATATTGATAAAGAAATATATAATTTATTGTATAGTCCATTTATGTTTCAAAATATGTTTTCTTGAATAAATCTCTATTAATGATTTTTTTGAGAAAAATAATTTTTGGGTGAATAAAAAAATACCAGATTATGAAACATAAACAGAAATAGCATTCATGCATACGTACGACTTGTCGTCTCCATGAACAGTGTATTCAGTTTCAGAATTCTATATTATCAGAATTAATATAATAAATGTATAATTTATATATATTATATTGATATCGCTATTTAAATTATGGAATCTTATACAGGTATAAGTACCAATGATACACGAAATTAAGACAGATGCGATGAACAAAGAAAATATTATACGAAGTGAAAACTTAACATTGGATGGTTAACAACTTGGTAATATAAATTCTTAATAAAAACATATATGGCATAAGATATAGGAAAATTTTCAGTAAAATATTTCAAAATAATTATATTTATTATACAGGGGGTTTGAATGGGCATAATGAGAGACAAGTCACAAGGTAAGAGGATATCATCTCGCTTATTATTTATGTGAGACACAAGCTACATTTGACACTATTTAATTTCTTGTTCTATATATAATTCCGATTATTTTATTAAATAATTATTATAATTAAATTTATTGGTATTTAAATAACCATTTTGTGATCATTCTTTCCTGGTGTTTATGTTTCAAAAGATACCAAATCGATAAAAATGATTTGACTGAATTTTTCTTCTTTGAGAATTAGGTTTTATTATGAACCAAAACTCCTTCTCAATGTGTTCATACTTCAATTAAACATATTATATCATGAATATAATTATTTTTATGATATTTTATTCTGATGGTAATTTTTTTCTTACATTAAGAGTATGATCCCATTTAACCAAATGGTTATAGTTTGTTGAAGAAATCTCATCGCTTCTCAAGATTAATAATGATTATCTATATTTGATGAAATATATTGATACATATATCAGGAATATTAATGAGATACCTTATCCTATATTTATTCATGATATACTCATGTGTTACTAACATTTTCAACACTCCTAGTTTCTTAAAATATTTTTTTATGTAAAATATGATTGTCACTATCTTCAGTTGGAAATCAATTGTATTAAACCCCATTTTTTCAAAAATATTTTCCAGAATGTATTCAAAGAATCCTTGAAGTTAATATTTAAATAAAAGGTACATTAAAAATGTCTTATTATTTTAAAATATTACTTTATAATTTTTCAAAACTATTTTTAATGAAAATGTTTTTCAGAAATTCTTATGCTATAAAAATCATTCTTCAAAGAAGAAAGGATATTTTCCAAACAAACTGTTTTTAAAAGATATCTCAAAATTGTTTCCCATCTACGATAACATCTATTACTGTTAATAATTCCATTCGAGAAAATTATATATATTTTTTATTCATATTCTTTCTATAAATGTGTTCTGTATAACGTCATGCTCTTTATCAAACTGTTTCTCTTTCTCGAGTTATATTTTTATGAAATGCATTTATCTTTCACCGTTTTAGATTTTTTTGAAATTTTTTTCACTTTCACAGGTTCTGATGTTAATGAAATGATTATGACACTAGTATCTTTTTTCTATAGGTTATGATATGATTACATGTTAAAGATTCCCATTTCATTTCATGGGTTATGATTAGATTGTTTAGGATTTTTTGGAACTAGTATGTATGATTTCATTATGACTATTTTGGGACCTATATATCACTAAAATACATAGGGTAATGATTTATATCACATTAGATAGACAATGATAGTCTTGGCAGTGAACCTTAACGACCAATTTGGCCATGAGAGTGAACCATGGCTTCCAACATGGTATAAAGAGTGAACTCTTTATACTAATATGGACATGTGAGTGAAATGTGACTACCAAGATGGTATGGGTAGTGAACCCATACAACTATGATGGTATTAGATGAAATGTGTGGGATAATATAGAAATATTATCATATTCTTATTTTTTTCTCAACAATTCCATGTTTTATTCCTATGTTATGCTTTCATGTTGTATTTTCTCTATTTACTTACGATTTTTTTCTTATGAACTATCTATATCTATTCCATAAATCCTATTTATGATCATTGAAATTCTAGGTATGATCTTCTATTTTCATGCTCTCATTCTCATACCCCGTCGATCAGGTTTAAGATTACATTTCTCCCTTTTTTCCTTTAATGAGCTTATGATCTCACACCTTTTGAATTTTTATTCCCTAGGTTATAAAGATATGTGTTATATTTCAAATGTTTCAGAAGGGTTCTAGTCAATAAGAACATAGAGGGATATGATGTTGCTCATTTATGTATGTGTGTTTGTTTTTCCATGTTACTAAAGGCACTATTCTAGTAAAATCATTGGGTGTTAGTTTTTATAATGTTTAATGTATTCTGAAAATGATTTTAGGTTATTGTATGTCTATACTGGGTAATTAATGTTGATATCAGAGGAATGGATTAATTAAATTTTTGAATATTTTATGAGAAAAAATAATGAGGACCCAAATGACATGTCTATGGATATGTCTAGGGATAAGGATAAGTATAGGAAAATGTTCTTGAACTTTGGTTAAGGATATAGAGAGTGGTTTCATTGAAATATGTATATATCATGATACTACAAGTCGATGTGGATAGAGCACATATTTACCTTGAGGTAACAACTCAGACAAGTTTTCTGGCACCTAATTAGGGGTAATCAGGTAAAAAAATGGGACTTGATATACACTTGGTTTGACACTCCATGGGGATATGATTTTGGAATTCAAGAAACTCTTTAGGAACCATTATGAAGGAAATGAGATGAATTTACAAAATTTGGATGCAAAATAGTTTCCATATATATATTGTTTCATCATTATATTCATGCAGTGATGAAATCATTTTTTTTATTGTAGAATCATGGACATCACTCAAAATATCAATTATCCATATGTTAATGTGGTTTGTCTTTAAAATTCATAGCTTAAACTCTCCAAGTAGTTGTGTATCCATATCTTGTAGGCAATGATGATTGGTTTTAAAGATCTTTTTCACTAGAATACTCAAGTGACATAGTAATACGATTCTATTACAGAGTGAATATTGAGTTCGATAAAATATTTGGTGACATTTGATGATTAAATTAATCAGTAATGTATAATCATTAATTAAGATAAAACTAATAATCCTCTATAATTTTTTAGAAAAATAAAAAGTAACATCCCAAGTACCCTTTATTATCTATTCGAAAAATAAAATATCTAAATTGGAAAAAGTTTTCAAAGAGTAGTAAAATAAATTTTTCAATGTACCATGACATTAGAAAGTCATGGTTATGGTTTCCCTAATACATGTTATGCATCCACATGGTGTGCGGGTGAGAAAAATGAATATATTAAAATCATGCATGACATAATGATGGTTATGTCATAATTATATTATAATCATCCGATGTGAGTTGTGGATAAAAAATCAGTACATGAATGATTTCATATGTTCTCTCAACATTGAGAATATTATGTGGATAATTTAATGGAAAATATGAGTAAGTAATGATTACACTGGTTGTGTGTAAATTGAAAGATGTATCATGAACATTCAATAAATCAAATTATTATGTAAATATCCCCAATATTCTCATGATTAATATATGATTAAAAAATTAATAGTAAATGTAGAAATTGAGTCATTACCTTTTGTGTAAGATTATATAAAAAAATATGAACATAATAAAGGTTTAAGTTTCATTTCATATAAAGAAAAATTAGAAAGGCATGGTGAAAAGTCCAATAGAAAGTGTTATCCAAATAGAACATTCTCAAATTCCTTCAATGAAAAGAGGTTTGATATCAAAAAAGTCGTTATTTACTTTTCATAAGTATGAGGAAGTTGAAATGAAATGAACTAAATCTATGAATAAATTAGTCTCTTCTCCTTCAAGTATATTTAACAATTTAATGCAATGATTATGTTTACATTATAGGTATCGAATATAATATTCATATCACATATGTGTATTGAAATATAGTAACAAGGTATGAAAAGTAACATTAAATTAAGTTATGTGTGTTCTCCACATGGAATTGAATGGGTGGTACCTATGTTTGTGCTGATAACTACAAAACTTCTACATTTCCAAGAATAATGACTATAATTGAACATTTGTCAAGAAATTCAAATGCAATAATCTCATGTGTCCACTATATGTAATTTATTATTATTCTTGTTTTAGAATAAATGTTGTTAGTGATATCAGATACTGAACTAATAGTTCATTATTACTCGACATGTTCGAAATACATCATGAAAATAAAATGTAATAATTATAGACATAGTTGTTTAAAGATAATACATTCTCATGAAAAACAATATATTATTTTAGGATATACCTAATATGGTTTTAAAATATTTGTTGTTAATGACATTATGAATTATTGACATAATTGTACACATTGTTTTCAACAAACAAAACATTATAAATAAATTTAGGTCACAAATCATTTTGAATTAGTTTAGTTAGAGTGAATGGTCGTATGAAATTTGTTTTATGGTCATGATAGAATTTATTGTTACCGAGTTGAGGAAGTGGTATCTCAATAGTATTTGATTAGGATTCTAGTACCATTATAAATACATTGATATCTTATTAAAAGATAATTATATTTAGTTACATCGAAAAATAATAATGAAATAATGGATAATAACACATTTGTTTGTCCTGTTTTATGAGATATCATGGGTCAGAGAGATTATATTACATAGTGTGTGTTCATATGAAATGATTTCATTTTGAGAACTATTACTAATCATTTTATGTGACTTTATTGGTTTCTATAATACAATTTCGGTATATGAAAAGTATTCATTACTATTGAGATAAGTTCCTAGATGGTCACACACAATAGAATATGCAATAATATTCTATATTCTTCGGAATATATATATACAATATGGTGAGCCCCACCACATGGTCCGAAAAATTTAAAGTATTAATTATCAATAAAAAATAAATAAAATTAATATTATTCTATTAATGAATAATTGGGTTTAATTCATTGATTAAAATTAGTCACAATGTATTTATGTAAATAAAAAAGATATTAAATCAATGGATATGATTTTTATATTCAGGGTCTATTTGACATTGTAAAAATTATAAGTATAGAGAATGAATAAATCTTATAATGTAATATATTTATTATATATTACAATTATATGATAAAAATATAAAGTACATTATGACATATTTATTTTTTCATTAGATGTAATTTACTGTTTATTTAGTGAGCATTTTAATTCCAAGGGTTAGGGATTCCATTCTGGTTATTTGAGCCTCCCACTATATAAGCAGAATAGAGAGAATCAATCCATTTATAACCCATCATTAATAATTGATATATTCTTTCTCCTCCCAAAAACTAGATAGATAATGGATATCTCTAAACTATTGATCCAAGAACACCTAAAATAGATTAAAGGGATGGGGTCTAGGTGATCACTGCTAAGATAGAAGGAATAGACATATCTCAATGCTATCACCCATAAATTGGCTATCTAAATATGCATGTGTTCTTAAATAATGTGTGGATGATCTAGAAGTTTTCATACTTTGTTCCTTAAATAATTGTTCTCTGATTAAGAGATACATATGAGTACGCATCGATCCAAATATAGTAACCATTTGGTTTTAATTTTTTTTCTTATTATTGTAATGAAATATACTCAGACATCTATCATGGATCATATCTCCATAGATGATGATTTATTATCTCAATAGTGAAAAAAAATTAAATACACTTCCCATAATCTACTCCAACAGGCCAAAATATTAGCATTTAGTTACTTGGTGATAGATGTGTATGTAGGAATACAATGATGCAATGTTCTATGGCTCATAGTATGGATAAATTTGCGTTTTTTGTTGCATCCAAAGATACAAATAATCATATATAGATGAAAACAGAATTGTAAGATATTAATGTAGAGGAGAAATTAATACTAAACATGGGATATAATAATCATTTTTCTATTAATATTTCAATACATATAATATAACATTCATGATTAAAAAAATATTGATATTTATTATCACTTCGTTAAGGAGACATGGGAAAATGAATTTAAGTTATAATTTCACATAAATTGGAAGTAATATTTGATGTGTTATCCGATACATTTCCAAAGGATGTATTTCAAGATTTGAGGTTGAATTTTGTTGTTCAGTATCACCCACCTCAAAGATAAGGGTATTGTTTAGTACACTTTATCATCATATTCTTTGGATATTTTTTTCAATCTTGGAGAAAAATTGGAAACATAAATCCATTTAAGTGTTCCCTATTAATTTATTTCCAAAAGTAGGGAAATAATATATAGGGTTGAATTAGTTTTATATTAGATTATCCTTTTGGTATAGTGATATATTAAAGAGTATAATATTTTTAGAGAGACTTATTAAAGGAGGTATGTTGTTAATTTAGAATCTTGTATGCATGAAATGTTCAAATAGTTTATTAAACTGAATATTGAAATTTAATTCTTATAGATTTAATATAAATATATTTTTAGGTTTACAATAAATATAACGTAATGTTAAAGTCTTGATTTAAGAAGAAGTGATCTGTATTTAATATGTTTAGATCTAATGTGATGATGATGTATTGAAAAAATAATAAGTGATCTATTTGATTTATTTTTAAATGGTATTATTTCATCAGGATAAATTAATAGGATCTTGTTTCAAGAATATATGAATATAAATCACTATTTTTATGGAAAACATGACATTATTATTCAGTTATATGATTTTATATATTGATTTCACTCAAGGAAGCTTAATATTAATGAATGACGATTTAGTGATAATATTTTTTATTTTGAAAATTTTTTATGTTCCATGATTTACAAAAAACTTATTCGATGGACTGTTGATCCCAAAATCTATTTGGATTTAGTTGAATACATGGATTGATTTTTTATGCATGAAGAATACTATAGAACATGTAATGTTTGTAGAGAAGTTTTTTTATAGATTTTTTGAATGGATAAGATCTATTTTCAGATATTTTTGATCGATATATTAAACATAATAAAATTCATGTAAATAAAGGGTTAATATGTGATGTTAATTATCTATGGAGGTTTGTAATTATTATGATGGTTTTTGAAGACATCTATAATGTTATATTTTTGGATAAATTTGGCTATGTCTAGATATACATATGTGATATCCCCACAGACGTTATTAATTCTACAGTATTACAAAATTTATAAATTTAAATCACGATCCAATAAACCACTAACCTATATTGAGTTATAGTAAATTATTTTCAGTGTTTGAACCCACAAAGACAGGGTTGGTAAAAATATTAACTGTATAAAATAAACCTAAAATATTTTTTCAATGAATCCTAATCTAATTTATTGAAATTATAGATGATTATTGATTTTAATTTTATGAAAATATAAAAATATTATCTAAAATTGAAAATTCTCTTTCACAGTTGATAACTAAATAAATGAAATAATGAAATAATTTGCATTAGTACTGAGTTTTAGTGAATCCAATGTTCATGAGTGACAACCCAAAAAATTACTGATGTTAAATTTTCTAAATGGTCTTTGTTACTTTATGTATTACTTTATTTGGAAACTGAAAACATTTTTCATACCTAGATAATAATCCACCCAATAGTCATGTTTTAAATTGTTTTATTATCAATTCATTTAAATAATCGCACCCTCACTAATTTGGCAATTGTCATGAATGATAAATTGAAAAATATTTAATAAATTATATTTGAGGAAAAATACCCAAATAAATTTCATTTAAAAATAAACTACTTTAAAAAATGACCCCATTAATTGTGATTTAATTACACATGTTCTACCTCCTCATTCAATCCAAAAAGGTGTAGGTAAAAAAAATACTATTTGACTCATCACAGCAGTAGCAACTATTATTAATAGTGGGTGTGCCTCCTAAGGAAGCATTAATTTTATTAATAATGAAACCAATGTGGTCATAGGTGGTCCCCTGGCCATAAAATGAGTTTACATTATGTAAAATCCCATCAATGTATTGAAATTCGGTAGGACCAACACTTACACTATGTGTAATGATTAAAGACATATATTGGTCTTGGTTTTTTCCTTTAAATTTTCATCACATCAGGTCATGTCTTGGTTTTACACCATGAAATGCGTCCAAATTGTGTAATTTTTACATAACATGAATCTTAAATTTTTAGAACCAAATGATTTTCTCCCCATTGATTTTTTTTTCATTTATTGAGATCATACTGTATATATTCATCTTCGAGGGTAACGTCTAATTATATATTATTTAGCACCTAAATTAATCTCTTTTCTCTCATTTTCCAAATACTTTTTTTTCTTACCTTAAAACATTAAAAATTATAAATTATAAATAAAAAATGGTTAATCATGTAAAAATGAAAAATAGAATAATAATACACCATAAAATAAATGCAGGAAATACACATATAAAATAACCCCAAAAATTAATTAATACATGACCTCTAGGATACAATATCAAAAGACTAAAAATTAATATCACCTTACAATGATTTAAATCCAATTTCAATTAAAATAGTTGAAAAAATTGGAAATTAAATATTCATGTATAACAATTGAAAATTCATAAATGCCTCTATTTTTTAAATAACAAATATACATAGTATTTTACCTTAACAATTTGAAACAACTAATCCTTTAAATCATTACTTTTCACATTTAAATTAATTATTAATAGTCATTCATTTTTCAATTATATTTAATTGAATGTTTCCACTCATAATTTGGTTAAAAATGTTACTAGAGTTCAAAAAATTCCACAAGAACATTTCACATAACATATTATAGAAAGGAATCTAACATTTCCACCATTTAAAGAGAGACATCAAAATTAATCATGAAGGGTCCACCATGTAGAATGAAATGGCACTAAGGCTTCAGGGTAGGTAGGAAAATTATAACACCCTGAGTTTTAATGGAATTTTTTTCTTGAATAAATTAATTTTTAATTTATTCATTTAAATGATATAAGTCATAATTCCCTTTCACACAACATGAAATTGTCATACATTACATGGAACATCAACATTTCGTATGTTACACGGACCTATTATGTTTCTACAAAACATAATTTTAATGTTATATTTGAAAAAATGAGATAATTATATCATAGTTGTAAAAATTAGTTATATAATTGTAATATATATTTTTTAAATATAATTTATTTTGGTTTTATATAAATAAAACTTATTGATAAAAAATATATAATTTATGGTATAGTCGATTTATGTTTAAAAATATGTTTTCTTGAGTAAACCACTTTTACTATCCTTCTATGAAAAATAATAAAATTAATTTTATACAAATTTATATATTTAGTTTGATAAAATAAACTTGATTTTGAATTTATAATGTTTAAATTATCTTATGCTGATTTTTTTTTTGAATTTTTTGAGAATAATAATTTTTTGGTGAATAGAAAAAGAATGCCAGATTTTAATTCAAAACAAATTTTTCATCTAAATGTTTTATAAGGTTAAATGTATTAAAATTTTCAATAATATTTTAATAGATTATATTTTTTAAAATTAATCCAATTTATGGTAATATTAAACAATTAATCTATGAAATTGAAAATAAAAATTTAGCAATCATTTGATCATTTTTTACATTTAAAAATCTCTATTGTCTACCTAATTATGAGATTAATTTTAAATTAATTTATTCCACTTATGTGTTATTATTTTAGAAAAATTTATTCCATATTCGGAATAATAATAATTTATAATTTCTAATAATGTCTATTTAGTTTTTGACTAAAAGTATTAGTGAGGTAATGTGAATTAATTGCAATGATTAATGTTAAATTAAGCACAATAAGAGACTAAACCATAACATTATGAACCAAAACAACATAAAATCATTTCCAAAATCCATGGGATGTCTATATTTATGCCCTATAATCCATTGGATCTATTTTTAACCATTATTGGACCACTTTCAATAAATTACAAGGGAGGGGTCCTTTCCATTATTAAAAATACAACAGTGCCACCCCTCCTCCATTATAAAATCATCATCTCCTCCCACAACCTCACGCCTCTCAAGACAATATGCATCTACCAAAACAACACCTAAGTGTCTCCCAAAAATTATCCCATTCATCCATGAGGACTCTGTTTCACCCAAATCCTTCCATGGAAGCCCTTAATTCAAACTAAAAGGAGTTGCCCGATAAAATGGTGACACCCTCCTACAAACTTTTTTCTTTTATTTTCTTTTCACAACCCATAAATTATTATTATTACATGATAAAATAACAAATTTTTATCAATAATATACTAGTATTTTGGTATGTTAAGATATATTATTACACTTAAATACACATCCATATAATATGTAATGAACATACTGTATACGTGTATGCAGACTACCACCTCCATAAAAGGTGATTTTTCAATTTTACATTACCACTTTTCATCGGGTCCATTATTAAGGACATTATATTTTTATATTTTATATATAATATTTATTATGTCTTTAATCATATTTAATTATTTTATAAAAAAAATATTTAAACATTCTTTTATATGTAAATATGATAATTTAGTTTGAGGACGTGTGGACTACGACCCCCTCAAAGTAATGTGATTTGTTCATAGACTACATGGAATTTTTAAAAAATGAATGTAATGAATATATATGATATATATTATATTATAAAGATAATTTAATAATGATATATATAACTAAAAATTTACAAAATATTTCCATTAATTTCATTCCTTTAACATGAAAAATAAACAGAAATAGCATTCATGCATACGTACGACTTGCCGTCTCCATGAACAATGTATTCAGTTGAATAATTATATATTATATGAATTAATAAAATAAATTTGTAATTTATATATATTATATTGATATCATTGTTTAAATTATGGAATATTATACAGGTATAAGTACCAATGATATATGAAATTAAGAAACATGCGATGAACAAAGCGAATATTATCCGATTTGAAAACTTAACATTGGATGGTTAACAACCAGTTAATATAAATTCATAATCAAAACATATATGGTATAAGATATAGTAATACAGTTCTGGAATATATTTTTAATATAATTATATTTATTATAACGGGGGTTTGAATGGGCATAATGACAGTGAAATTACAAGGTAAGAGGATTTCACCTGGCATATTATTTATGTGAGATGCAAGCTAAATTTGACACTATTTAATTTTGTGGTCTATATATACTGCCCATTATTATATTAAATTATTATTATAAATAAATTTATGTGTATTTAAAAAACCATTTTGTGATATTTCTTTCATGTTGTTTATGTTTCAAAATATTCTAAATCGGTAAAAATGTTTTGACTGAATTTTCCTTCTTTGAGAATCAGGTTTGTTATGAACCAAACCTCATTTTCAATGTGTGAGTACTTAAATTAAACATATTATATAATTAATAGAATTGTTTTTATGATATTTTATTCTTCTGATAATTTTTTCCTACATTATGAGTATGATCCAATGTAACCAAATGGTTATAGTTTGTTGAAAAAATCTCATCGCTTATCATGATTGTTAACGATTATCTATATTTGATGAAATATATTGATAAATATATCAATAATATTAATGAGATACCTTAGCTGATATTTATTCAGGATATAATCATGTGTTACTACAATTTTCTACACTTCGTGTTTCTTAACATAATTTTTTATGTAAAATCTGATTGTCACTCTCATCAGTTGAAAATCAATTGTATTAAAAACCATTTTTTCAAAAATGTTTTCCAAATTTTTTTCAAATAATCCTTGAAGTTAATATTCAATGTAAAATTACTTTAAAAATTTCTTATTATTTTAAAATATTAATTTATAATTTTTCAATAACTTTTTTGAATGAAAGAGTTTAAAAAAAGTTCTTATTCTATACAAATCATTTTACAAAGAAGAAATGATATTTTCCAAATGAAATGTCATTAAAGGATATCTCAAAATTATTTCCCATCTACAATACCATCTATTACTGTTAATAATTCCATTCTATAAGATGATATATATGATATATTCATATTCATTCTATGAATGTGTTATGTATAATTTCATGGTCTTTATGAAATTGTTTATCCTTCATGAGTTATATGTTTATGAAAGCCATTTCTCATTCACCAGTTTAGATGTTTATGAAATTTGTTTCTCTGTCATATGTTCTGATTTTAATGAAATTATTATGAAACTAGTATCATTTTTCTATAGGTTATGATATGATTGCATGTTAAATATCTGATTTCATTTCATGGTTTATGATAAGATTGTTTAGGATTTTTTGGAACTAGTATGTATGATTTCATTATGAGTGTGTTCGGATCTATATCTCACTCAAATACATTGGGTAATGATTTATATATCATTATATAGTCAAATATAGTCTTGAGAGTGAACCTTAAAGACAAATATGGCCATGAGAGTGAACCATGGCTTCCAAGATGGTATAAAGAGTGAAATCTGGATACTAAGATGGACATGCGAGTGAACTGTGAAAACAAAGATGGTATGGGGAGTGAACACATATAAATAATATGGTCTTGGAAGAAATGTCCTGGACAATATTGAAATCATATCATATGCTTAATTGTTCTCAACATTTCCATATTTTATTCCTATGTTATTCTTTCATGTCTTATGTTCTTTATTTGCATAGGATTCTTGTCTTATGAACTATTAGTATCTAGGACATAATTCTTATTTATGATCATTTAAATGCTAGGTATGATCTTCCATTTCCATGCTCACATTCTCATACCCCTTCGATCATGTTTACGATTACATTTCTCCCTTTCTTACCTTTACTGAGTTTATGATCTCACACCTTTTGATTTTTTCTTCCCTATGTTATGAAGATATGTGTTATATTTGATATCTTTATGAAGGTTGATAGTCTATAAGAACTTAGTGGGATATGATGTCACTCATTTTTGTATGTGAGTTTGTGTTTCCATATTACTAAAGGCACTAGTCTAGTAAAATCATTGGTTGGTAGTTTTTATAATGGTAAATGTTTTCTGAAATTGATTTTAGTTTAATGTTTGTCTATACTAGATAATAAAAGATGATATCAGAGGAATAGATTAATTAAATTTGGAATCATTTATAATAAAAACATATTGAGATCCCAAAGGACATGTCTATGGATATTTCTAAGGAAAGGAAAATAATAGGATAATGTTCTTGGAATTTGGTTAAGTATAGAGCGAGTGGTTTCCTAGAAATATGTACACATCAGGATACTACAAGTCGATGTGGATATAGAGAATATTTACCTACAGGTAACAACTCAAGAAATAATTTTTGGCACCTAATTAGGTGTAATCGGATAGAATAAATGGGACTTTCTACACACTTGGTTTGACACTCTTGGGGGATATGATTTTGGAATTCAGAAACACTTTAGGAACCATCGTGAAGAATTTAAATAGTATATTACTATGAATAACATAGGATAATCATAAGGTGTCAATTTTTTTGGAAGGTGTCTTAACATAGATATCCTATAAGTCACTTTTCATGATTATGTGGCTCCTTATTATATTAACTATTTCTTACTCTATGATTTTTTTAGTAAATGGATGGAACCTGAAGGATTTGTGTTAATGGTGATTGTAGTGGAGAATGTAGAGATTATCTATCAGGGAAACCAAATTCTAATGGAAAAGGAATAAAAAATATGGTTTCTCTGATCATACAGATCTCCTAAGATATAAATTATGGTAATCATACAAATGATAAAAAAACAAAATTCTATTGATTCCTTCCTGAGGAATTGTCCACCTTCATTCATAGAGAATTATAATCCACTTCTTACTGAATAGTGGATCAGTAATACTAAAAAGATATTATCTATTCTCCTGTGTTTGGATCTTGATAAAGTAATTTTGGATATTAATCATTTAGAAGGTGAAGAAGACTGGCGAAAGACTCTAATCAAGTATACGAGGAAGAAATATGTGATTTTAATTCAAGTAATTGTATTAGTTCAATAACTTATTTCATAACAACTACATTCCATAGATTCTTCTTATAGGGATAGAGAATGAGGTCCTCGAGTTGAAGCAAAGAGATAATGAATTTTTCATTACCTATGAGAAAAATTTCATGAGACATGTGATGTACACTTCATGAATTATTATCCAACCCAACGGTTTAGTTTATTGGTGTTTTAGTGTCTTAAATAGAGGTATAATAAGGGCCTGGTCAACAAGAGATTTTATTAGCTATGCTAGATTGGGAATTGTGCAATCAAGTTCAAAATGGGGGTCGGAGTCACATATCAATCACATAGTTTTAAAAATAAGTGTAATATAGAGTTAGAAGGAATATCTAAAAACATTTTATAGAAGAAAATGTTCTTTACATTATTTTCTATGTGTCAGAAGATGCATGGAGCAGATTACCATAATTGGTCTACTAAATGTTTTAAGTGTCGAAGGAAAGGCCATAAGGCATTTTACTTATGATATGATAAGATTTTGATAGATAACTATGGGAATGAAGAAAAAACATCATAAAATTATCCTCTAATACTCCAATGCTACATGTGTAAGGCAAATTTTCATTATGCTAACCAATTCCCAAATCCATGGGATGGTGATGATGATCGACATCATCAACCTATTAATCCAAGGTATTCAAGGAAATCTCATGCAATTGATATTTCTTATGAGGGGAGAGATAATAATGTAGTAAACGGTACACTTACAATCCACTCTAGGTCTACTAATATCTTATTCAAATCTAGATCTACCCCATGATTCATATGTGACTAATTTTATATGAGTGATAGGATTTCACTAAATTTATTAGACATGGAATTAGTAGTGAAAACCCTTAATGGTATGATGATTATAACCCAAGCCTATGATTCCTCTTTGGTTGATGTTTGTGGGAATTTCCGTACTAATTTTTTTTCATTAATCATTTAGTATAATTTGATGAAATATCAGGAATGGATTGGAGTTATTCACATAATTATCACATAAAATTTCGAGAAATTGAAGAACATTTTGAGATTTCTAACAATACAATGTCCTTCCATCAATGTGATGATAACTACGATCTTCCTATGGAGATTAAATATAACATATGGGTCCTAATTACCTTTGAAAAGTGTTGTTTATCTCAATTGGTTGGGGATAAAATCGACATTGATGATATTCCTATTGTTTAGGATTTTGGGGATGTCATTCCTGAATAGTATCTTAGAATTCCACTAAAATATGATGTTGAGTTATCAATAAAACGTACACCTGGTACGACAAAAATTTCAAATACTCCTTATAGAATTTCCCCAATTAAGTTGTGGTAATTGAAGAAGCAACTCCAATAAAACCTTGACAAGGGATCCATACATCAAACTATGTCAGCTTGGGTGCACCTATTATATTTGTAAAAAATAAAGAAGGATCAATGTGTATTTTCATTGATAATTTCTAGTTGAACTCGATTTCGATAAAAAATTATCACATTACCCATATTGAATACTTGTGTGATCAACTACACAGACCTCAATAATGTCCCATGATTTACCGTTATTGTAGATATCATTAATTATGGGTCAAAAAAGTGGATATACCCATGATGGAATTACATTAATGGTATGAAAACTATGGGTATATATTAATACCTTTTTTTCTTACTAATTACCATTTCTATCATTATGGATTTATTGAATAGAGTAGTTAGATATTCCATTGATTAGTTGGTCGTATTCTTTAGAAATGATATTATTATGTATTAAAAGTGCAAGGATGATCTTGTAGAGCAGTTGAAAATTTTACTAAGGACCCTATAGAAGGTGAATCAATATGAAAAAAATTGAAAATCATGAATTGTAGCGATAAAATGTTATGAAAAATTTCAAGGGAGAAATTTCATTAGGGTGGAAGAATGTAACAACCAAAAATTATATCACAGAATTTTTTCTTCTTATAATTATGATATATATTATAAAATCACAATAAATTGAATATAGAATACAAGAAAAAAAAATATAAATGAATAATGAATAAAATAATATGTTCTTCTATAAGTTAATGAAAATATCCTGAATGAATAGTATCATGAACATTGGGGTAGTTATATGAAAATTAAGAATAGTAATATAACCTACAGAATAGTACCATTCCCATTGAATGTATAAATTAAATTTACGAATCATATTATTAAAAAACATGATATAGTTATATTTTTAAAAAAGTAAATTATTTTTTAAATTTAAAAAATTATTTTCTTTTAGTTTTGTGAGAAATAAATATTTAATTACAATTACATAGTAAATATATTTATTAAAAAGTTTTTTTTCAAAAAAAAAAGTTTTATAAATTAATTATTTTCTTTTATTTTTATTATAAAACAATTTTATGAGAAATTAATTAATTTTTGAACGTGTCATAAAATTTGTCAAAATTTTAATGTAGGTATATTTTTTATTATATGGTGATTTAATTAAAAATTTAAATTTCTCATAATTTTACAATTATTTTCAAAAAAATTGTGTTCATTTTTGAATTATACATACTGTAGAATTATTATATTGAAAATTAGGAGCTTTTTTAAAATATTATATATTTTGGTTAATAATGAAATACAATAATTTTCTATAAAAGCTAAATAAATGAATTATCATGTCATTGGATGATTTATAGCTAATATAAGCCCATAATATCATATCATCACTCAAATGTTTTCTTTATTTTTTCTTGGTTATCATATCTGATCATATTCATGTTCCCTAATAATAAATTAATGAATACAATAATTAAGAAACACCCCTCTCCTCTACAAAAAATCCCACCCCTCACCACCTCTTATTACTACACCTCAGAAGCCGCAAATCTTTCCCATTTTTTTACCCAATTTCCCTCCTTGTCCTCTTACCCACATTCTATATCTATTGGAATCATAAAAATACCAAAACAGTTGTCCTTAAGAGGTTCTCAAGGAATAGATATCAAGATGGAAAAATCTATTTGTTTTCAATAATTTCTTTTCAAGTTCATTATTTATCTTATCTTATACTAACCTATACTATATCCATGATTCTTGAGAAATATACTAGATTATATATTATATATTATCATAATGATAATTTAATAATCTATCCTCATTTATCTCCCCCTCTCCTTTTTTTAAAATAATGAAAACATTGTCCTTGAGGTGCCAAATTACGTCCTTGGTGGATGATGAATATTTATTTCCATTACACATTCAAGGATTGTCATGAAGATATTTTTATGGTTCAATTTGATTATAATATATAGAATAAAAAATATTTAATGTTTTGTGATCGTTATATATACATAATACTAATTAATAAAACAAGATATGTTTGTGATGATCAAAAAAGTTAAAAAAGTATAATCAATTATCATTAACATTTTATCTAATGTATCAACCTCATTTCTAAAAAATATATAAAACCATTTAATTTTATTGGTGTTGATTCATGAAATTTAATTTCCATTATATTGATTTATTCCCACTTACTTCAACATCAATACTAATATATAAGTGAACCGATCACAAAAAAAAATAGTACAAACACTTTAAAACGATGAAATTAACCTCTATAACCCATAAAAATTACATAAATGGACATAATAAATTACAATGAATTAATTACATTTAGAATGGGTTATTTAATTTTTAATTAATGGATCTAATTTTGTTATAAAAGATATTAAGTACTATTATGAATCCATCTGAGACATAAGGATAGTTATTCTACCAATACCATCATTTTTTACTTCATGTTAATATTTTTCTATACATAGACTAATGTAATTATTTAATATTTTAATGTTATAATTATAAATTCTGTTTACAAGTCCCAAGATAATGAATCAATATTATATAATATTTATCTTCTTGGGAAATACACATTTGGAAAAGAATCACTTCTCGATTCCTTATGAAAATCAAGCTCGATTAAAGAGAACATTCTTATTTCATTCCTATTTTATAGTGCACTCAATAATCTATTTAAAGAAATAGTTATATTTATAAAATCACCCAATATAACTTGATAAACTATCTTGTTGCATTTATTGTTTAATAAAAAAGTTATTGCTCTTCCTTTGTAAATAATCATTAATATTTCTTTTAATACTACATTAAAAAAGATCATTGTAAATGTTTATTAAAAATTAATTTTACATGGTTCCAATACATTTTTACATCATTTATCTTGTTATAATAATATTTTCCTATATTAATTTCCATGAATGTTTTAAATCCATTATTTCATGGAAACCCATATGAAATTACCATTTTTTATGATTTATGACATGATTACCATACTCATTTCATTCTGTGTGCAACCCTTACGATTTTGATTGATTCTTCACATGGAACACATATTCATGTGCATGTTATGATGATTGAACCAATATAGTGTTCTAATTCATTGTGAAAATTTTAGTCTCATGAGATGTCATGTGTATTAGTCCTGGTTTTTAGCCATGACTCATTCTCCACGAGCATTGACATTGGTGGTTAGGATTGAATAATGCTCCATGTGAAATGCGCATGGTGGTTATCATTGAATTATAATCAATGAGAAATGATCCTTGACTATTTATTATGTCATTTGTATCTTGTGGAAACATTTCCTATGATTCAACTATCATATGACCACATGATCACATGATCCCATGTTATACAAGTTATGATTACTTATGTTTATAAATTCCTTCTTATGAAATCAAGTTATTCTCTCTAACCCTTGTGCTATGATTTATTTATATTTTTACTATCTTATAGAGGGTTTTGTGTCATCAGTATGTTTATGTATTACCTAGTTTATCCTATTCATATATACAAACTCAATTGAAGATAAAATCTCTCTATGAAGATTAAATAAATGGAATTTGTTTTTGGTTTCATGTTTTTTAATTGTTTATGTAAAAAACCAATTACACGAAACAATAAAATATGCGTTTGTTTTTATTGTATTATCATATTTAGAATAACTAATGAATATGTGTGACTGTTCATGGTCATTATAAATTCTCTTCTAATATACTAGATACATCACATCGCAATTCAGAACCACAATTTACATGTATGAGACCATCCAATTACTATTTGTTCAATGTTCATTCAAGAAATTTATTATTTCATTAAGTTCATTATATCTTGATCCATTTTCAATTAATATAGCTCATTCATTCAATAAATTCATGATACTGGGTTTCTCATTAAAACTATTAGGCTTCCACTATGTTTTTATGTCTTATTTTTATATTTTTTATGTTTCGAAATATTTTTCAGGATTTGGTTTGTGCTTCATTTATTAGATGATTTACCATTGTATAAAATTTATATTTCATCATCAATAACATTATGTCTTATTATATTGTTAAATTTTGGTTTATTGTAATACCAAAGAGTTATATTTTTTTATAATTTTCCCACCCAGCTTTTGGAATACATGTGTGGAAAAAAATTTAGAAACACTTCTTATAATGACCAGTATTTCACATATGCTGGTTTCAATGATAATTTTTTATTATTAAATTTGATATTTCTATTTTTCTATCAACCATTAATCTTCTCTGATTTGGTTCCATATTAAATTTAAATTTTTTATTTCATTCATGTTAATATCTCTTTACATACTTTCTGTGTGATTATAATTTTTGATTGCTTGGATGATTTAAACAAAACTTTTTTTTGTGATTTGGGGGTTTGATTAAATATTTATATACTATATATATATATATTATTTTTATATTTGAGACACATTTTACTAGATAATATGATATATCCATTAAAAATAAATTTATTTTTCATTAGTAAATTTTTCCATTTATAAAAAATTACTCTACATTTTTCTAAATATCAATTTCACCTAAAAAAATAATATGGCCTCCAGAATCATATTTTATTAATATCTATCTTATAAATTATATAGAAAATTTCACTTCAATTTTTTTTACCTCATGTTAGTATGCCTTCATAGGTTCTTTCAAAAAAAATAACATTCCACATTCATGATCTATTCTCAAATTCTCAAAACATGTATGTCAGGATGTTGATTATTTATTGAATATATATGACATCTGTTTCATCATGAGTTAAAAAAATAGATATGTTTTAATGAAATGACATTAATAGGATTAATTTATAACACTTGAATTTTGATTTTTAGTACTGATTCATTAACATTGAAATTATTTTTGGTGTTTATTAAAAATTATGAGAGATTTTTATTGGCGTCATTTCAGTTTTTCCTTGTTTTAGTTGTATCAAATATTATTATTTGGGTGCTACCATATTGAACTATGTTATAGAATATTTTCATCATCCACTATTTTCTTTATTAATTGATTCAATTATATGAAATTCAAAACTATATGTCCACTTATGTGGTTTATGATGTATGTTGTGGAGTTTTACTGGGACAATTTATTTATTTTTATAGAGAAGTAGGATATGGATTTTGTAATTAAGGTTTGTTACTTAATTAATTCATATTTTGGCTAAATGGAAGAATATAGGTGATTAATTTAATTCATTGTGAGGATATACAATTTAGAGAGGTGGGTATAGGTCATTTTTATTGAACTGGGTTGATTTAATTCATTGTATACTTCTAGAGGATTTATTTTATTAGGGGTACTATAATAGGTTACTATGTAGAATTTTATTGGTCTGATGATATTATTTCATCATTATACATTTGTAGTTTATTTTTAATATATAACACCGTTGAATATTTTCAAATTTGGACTTTATTAATGAATTTTATAGTAGATTTATCTTATTTATTTTACTTACATGGTGTGTATTCAGATGGATAATGATTTTCCATCCTCACTCGCTAATGATGATTTATAAATCAAATAATAAAAAAATAGTATTATATAGAAGAGACGATCAATGTTTCATAATTTCCACATAATACATGTTAGAGAAAATTTAATATATCAAAATATCTCACTTTTCCCCTCTATTATAACACATGTAGTTACTTTTTACAAAAAATATAATTTTATTGAATTAATCCATAGATAATCACCACCATCTACTATATAATACAAAATATTTAAATAATTTTTTTATAATCATCATTTATATAAGTAAATCATTCCAATTATATTATTAATATCACCACATGTTTTTGTTTATAATAGTGGGAATATTTGATTATTAATGATTGATTGTGCAACATGAGAAGGCCAACAAACTAATCTTGTATCCATGATAATGGGCTCAGTAAATATCAGTTACTAATTTGTTCTTCTATATTAAATTATTATTTATTATAATCCATCATATTAATTTACTTCATGAGTATTTATAATTTTTCACTAGCCCATTCTAACACTGTAATGAAATAAATATCCTGTAATATCATTTAAACTAAAAATATTCAGTTTTTAATAGATATTAGGAATGGTGAAACATCAAAGTAAAATATTAGACATCTTACTTCGTAAAAACATCATGCATGTCTATAATACATGATTTTAAATACCCCTTTACCACACTATCTATTAATTTTTTCAAGAAGATTATAAATGGAGAAACATCAAAGAATTTCATATTTTATACTTTTTTTGCAGTTTAATTTAACCCCAAATCAATAATTGGATAAATGATATATTATAAAAATATCAATTTCATTAAATTACACATGAATTAATTAAAACATTTTTCAGAACAATCTATAATTTTATTTTAATGAATTTAAAAAATCATGAGAAATATATTATTTCCATAAACAATTTTGTACCATATTTATGATTGAAACTACACTAATTAGCATTATTTTTTATAAAAAGGGAATTTATAATTATTATATTATTAATATTGTATATATACAATGATCATTTTAAATAACACTAGTTTAAATAACCCTATATTCTTACTATATGAAAACTATCAATGTTTGGAAAAACATAAAAAAAAGACAAATATATGTTTCATTGTAAATACAATTAATGGGTTTTATGTATATATAACATAATTACATAAATTTGTTCCCAAATGTTAAGAATAAATTGTTTTAAATTACCAATCCCAAAAACATATGGTAGACTGTTTATAGTAAACAATTGGATTCTAAAACACCTCAAATGAATATCCAAGAATGCTTTTAACTATTATTTCAACATGTGTGATGTGTCTACAACATTTTATTGTATAACCACTATTCTCACATGACATATATAATATGAATACGATATTTCATACTAAAGACAACCATATGCATAAAGTATGCATATGTTAATTCTAATTAGAGGAATTTGTAAACATACTAATGAATGAAAATTTCATATTAAATATATATAATAAAAAATAATGAATATTTATTTATTAATCAACATCCCTCTAATAGTGTTAATATATTAAGCACTAATTTTGTAAATTCTTGCAATTTCACTACACATAATGATTTTGTTAGTGCATCAACAACATTATAGACATTTACAAAGTTATATTTCTATAGTTACATGATTATAGTACAGGTAATAAATCTACATTTGTGGGGATTATTCTATAGTTACGTGAATATAATTTAGTGTGATTGAATACAACCATATGATTTTTTCCCTATAAATTTAAACTTATCATGAAAATCTTAGTGAATGTAATTTATTTTTTCTCTAATGAGTCTTTAAAATTAATTATTTTATCCATATGTCTTTACTTATATGAATTATATAATTCAAGCCACATGGTATTTGATATTATTTAATTTTCATGCTATGAAATCAACCATAACATTCCTGTACAAGGAGATTTGCATCTTATAAAACATATAAATATTCTTTAATAATCATAAACCCTTATAAAAAATTATGTATTACAAGAACAAATTTTTTGGGTATGTTTTCATTAATTGAGCTATTATCACTGTTAAATATTTAATATCCAACCTCATTATTCAATTTTAATTTAAATAAATATTCAGGTTTTTTATATCATAGAAATTAATTATGAAAAATATGCTCCACTGATCATTAATGTATTATAGTCAAAAATCCTACCAATTAATCATATTCTGATATTGGGGTGATTTATTTAAATTTTATAATATGATTCTAATTCATAGATTTCATTGAATCTGTAGAGTTTTTCATGAAAAAACCTTGTTCACTAGATTTGGTATTCTATTTTTGATGATTCATATGATTCATTTCAATATTATAATATTTGTGTTTTGAGGAAGGAATCATAAAACTTTTATTTGTGGGTTCTAATTTCACAATTCCATTATAAGTAGAACAATATTGTTCTTCTCCTGTTTCTGACTTGAAAAGTTAAACAATTATTTGCAAACACCTCAATTTTATGGGATTCAACCTATATCAATATTCACCGAGGTTATTTAGGTTATCCACTATAATTTTTCCACCACATTATCATCCTTATTTAAATGATTCATTGTTTTATCATAAGTAACCATACCAATTTACTCAGTCAAACATACCTCTTACTATTTATTCAATCTTCTTTTCTCGGTTCTGTTAGAACGATTTCTATTTGTATACATTATATTCTGTAGAAATTTTATATCTCAGTATTGAATTTTTTTTTTGAAATTACAACTTTAGAGAACATTGGGAAGATGGGTTGAAAATCATTGGTTAATATCCACCCAAACATGTGAACACAAGGTTTCTTGCATTTGAGTTCCTAAAAAAATAATGATATTGGGAGGATGTCTTGTATTATTTAATTGGTTAAGACTCACCACATTCAGTTACAAATAGGGGGTTTTAGTCAATTAGATATCTTTCACTACATGTGGTCCTAAAAAAGTATACATTCTCTTATAATGGGTCATGTTTAATCACCTCAATCGCGTTCAATAATTATAATGGGATGTACCAAAAAAATTAACACAATGATAACTTTTCTATATAAATTCTATTAATTAATTAATTTTTAGTTCTATATGAACTAGTAAAACATGTATGATTCATTAATAATAATTATATTTTAAAAATTATACACCTTTTAATATTTACTAATCTTTATATTTTTGTATAAATTTTTTATATTATTTAAATCCTACCTTCACCAATTTGTAAACAATATATTCATATATTATATACTAAAATAAACTACAATATGATTTTTTTCTCCTTGTAGTTTAGTATTAATCCCATAACTCTTCTACATTAACAAATTTTATATATAATTCTACATAAAGATTTGATACATGGTACGAAGTAACAAGAACATGTATATTCTATTAGCATACAATGATTTATTTTTCATATAACTGTGATCACAAATGCACATATATAAATATATATAATGCTTCCAGCTATATGTATGTCTATTATCCATCACTCCTGCCAAAAACTAATAATAATTCCATAGATATCACAATAATTTTTTGAGCATGTGTTTGAAAATTTGAAATTAAATTCTCATTCCATGGAAATTACAAGGTTGGGTATTATTTTTTAACAAATATTAATGATTGATGGTCATAATTTAGTTAGAATTTTTTTTAAATTATCATCTACATTTGTAAATTTTATTTATGGATTAGAATAAAATAGTTTCATAAATAATAATTGTACATATAGAATTTCAATAAATCATTATGTAGTTTACATATATAATACATTTTATTTAAAATTATAAAAATGGAGGTCTTTTTCACTCATGTGGAATAATTGAATCCATTAATAAAATGCCTTAAAATCTACAGAATATGAATTTTAGTCATCAAATATAGAGTCAAAAAGGCTGATCCATATTTAGTAGAAATTTAAAAAAAATAAAAAACAAAAAACAATAAATGAGAAAGATTTTGTAAATATTATATAAAAGAGGGATAATTTTATTTATATCATTATTTCCCATCATAACCAATGATTTGGATTATGAACCCACAACCATAATCTGTACACATTTTCTACCCACTAATCATTCCTCACCCTCAACATTTTTTCCACAGATCCACCACTTTGGTTTTCAATTATTCTATCTCAACTCTCAAAAAACCCCAAACCCCAATATGTTGATTTTAATTGTTAGATTATGCATAGATTTATGGATGTTACTATCCCAAATTTTCATTTTATTTGTAATATTGTCCAGGATTGGGGGCCACTGCATGCTGTCAATGGATGAAATCTCTTTATCCCATAGAGACCCAACCAAGAAGTATCTATATGGTCCCATACATAGGAATCAACAACAACACTTCTTCAATGAATGCCTAAGTGGTTCCATCATACATTCTTTTTCCCATGTAATATCATTCCTACATCACATAAGATGGATTTAAATACCCCAATGACTTCACCCATTGTTAATTCCAATAAGATGAACATCACAAATAATGTTCATGGTTTTGGTTCTACCCCCACTAATGCAATGAGAAGAAGAGTAACATTATTTGAACTAATGGACCTGGAGTGTTTTTTATTCATTATTTATGTGGATCACCTAAACACCTAAATGTTTATAGTCATTAATCTCTATAGAATACTATATGAAGCCCATTTTTAGAAACCCATATTGATATTTAGTCATTATGTGTGGTGAAAGAAACATTCCTTGTTTTCTCTAACATCCCCTTCACACAGAATTTCAAAACACTCCATCAAGACATGAAACGTGGTAAAAAGTGTAAGGAATTTTGGGAACCCTATCCATTGATTGTGATTTAAATTATTACTCCAAAACCCCTATTATAGAATTATGAATAAACAATTATATGATTCAAAAATTAAAATAAATAATGTAAAAATGGATCAAAATGTGTCACAAATATTGTTTAGGCCTTGATAAAAGAATGGATAGTTAGACATATTGGAGTTAAAATTTCGATAAAATGTTTAACCAGAAGTTTTATATACCTATAACAACCACAATTCAATTTAATTTTTTTTTCACATCCTAGTTATCGATCTATTTTATGGATATATTAGAATAGATCCGCATTAAAATACATTGATTTCATGATTTGGTATGTTATTTAATTATTTTTATAAAAAATATTTTCCATCATTTATATTAAAAAAAATATATATTCTTTTATCAACAATTTGTTTTACTAATTTTGAATTATCTTTATAATTTGTTTTCCTAATGATGAATTTTCACAATTTCTTCAATGTATAAAATATTTTCTTATTTGACACTTTTATCATTTCATTATGGTAATTCTTTGTATGTACACATAATATTGTTATAAATAGTCAAGAAATCATGTATGGGGTCATTATTTTGATTTTTTATTTTTTTTTGTAATTTATCACCTGATTCATGTTGAGCATTAGTATTTCGTTTACAAAAAATCACCAAAATGTTGTGTGTCATACTTAAATATGAAATAAATAAATTAAAATGAAATCCAATAAAATAAAATATTATTATATATGTTTCATATTTATTATTACATTAATTTTCATGTTTGTAATAATCTATTTTTTTAAAAAAATCAACCAAAAAATTATATTTTATTATTTAAAACAAATTAAACATAATCTAATTTTATCATGGTATTAAAAGTAAAATGTTAAATTATATAAATAAATGTTTTTACTAAATTATACTAAATAAATTGTGAAAAATATAGTATTTTATAGGCCCTATACTTGATTTTATAAACCAACATGCTACAAGGATGACACACTTACTTGTTCATTATCATTTTTTTTATTTTTAGGAAAGTAATATTTATTCGATTTTAAGGGGTAAATTTTATCAATAAAAAATTATTTTAATAATTCAAATAGTTAATCCTATTTTATAAATATATTCTTCAACGTAGATGTTATAATATAGTTTAGAATAAATCATATAAATATATATAAATTAAAACATTAATTTAATGTTGGTTTATTGATGACACATAATATTACAAGAATTATGATTATCTATTAAAGGGTTTATCATATTATTAAAAAAATATCTAATGGTTTGGGAAGAAGGTGTAACTGATTAAAAATTATCCAAATCTAGTTTTACATTCGCAAAATTCAAAGTCGGTCCTCTATTATGAATTCCCAAGATAAAAGACCATACCATCAATATACTCTAAGAACTCTATGGATCATTCAATTTATATATAAGTGATCCATATTATTATCATAAGGGGTTATTCGTGAATATTGGTCAAGTTACAAGAATGAAAATACATGTTGAATGGTATACTAAATAAAAAACATTTTTGAGAGATATCAAGGAAATATAAGTATATATCTAGAAAACTATTAAATATATATAAACATAGTTGGAAATTAATTTGTTCAAATATTGCAATTTTTTTCATATATTGAAATTAATTTCATTTAATGAATTGAAATGAATACGGTAAACAATTTATTATTAAAAATTTATTTAATATAATTATCATTATTTTCGATGAAATTGAATGAAATATTTGGGGTATAACTACCTCAAGGGAGCTTCTTTTTTTACCACTATTATATTATTATATATGTATGTCAAATCAGGAGCCAAAATGGAATCTTTTCAGGATCACTATCAATTTATCAACAAACACATGTATCATTCAAGGGTTGGACTGAGAGCCTAAATTAAACTAGAATTAGTGTTCCCTAAAGTCCCACATCCAGAGAATATTAGTACAAATGTAATTTGAATCATAGCTACATTATGTAGAAAATATGACTAAATAAGATTCATATAAATTAATTAATTAAATAAATAAGAAAATTAATATAACATAAGGCATAAAAATATAATGTCTACCTAATCTCTAAAAAATTCACAGTATAAGGTAAAAGAGACATTTTGGGACAAAAGTTTTGGTATATTTTTTTTTTGAAAAATTATAATTCTTAATATTTTTCTCATTTTATTAGAAATTGAAAAAAGAATCACATGTTTGAGCATGTTTAAAAAACCAATTATTTAAATTATATATTATGGAACAACACAAAAAAAACACCTAATACATACCAAATATTGATCCTTGGGTAACCAACCCATCCCAAGATCAACGAATAAATTATTTTTTGGAACATAGATTAAGTAAAATTACATTTCTTATAAAATGTCATTACCCATGCCCTAGGTCCCATGTCCTGACTACCCCAATCCATCCGTCAATAGGCCAGGGGCTAGCGGCTAGCACCGAAGAAGTATTCCTTAATACTAGGAAGGATTTTCCTTTATAACTTGTAAACACACACAACCAAGAACACAACAAGATACAAAAACTAGTCATCTGTATAGAAAAAAGGTGCAAAAAGTAAAAAGGGGACATAATACAAGAAAAAAAGTAATGTACAAGAAAATTAAAGTACAAGTAAACTGGAACAACTCATTTGATCACCCTCCATGTATCCTACCTAGTGGGTATGTACAACTCTTGTATGGTCAACTCTACGAAACACGTCGTCTAAGGTCCACATCGGAGCTACCTCCAGTCATGGTACACTGGTCTTCAGTCAGCGTTGTATGTCTTCTGCAACAAACACAATGATGTGCTGGAATATCCCCTGAAGGGGTTAGTATAATGATACCCAGTAGGGACCCCTAGACCCTCATGGCCTCACAAAATCCATGAAGGATAAACCAAAAATCATGAAATCAACTAACATCTGTACTTAGGTTTGTGACCATACATATAACTATGTTATCGAGTAAACCCATCTAAATCATGATAAAACAAAAATTCCAACTTAAAATCCCA
Source organism: Viscum album (assembly GCA_963277665.1). Taxonomy (NCBI): domain Eukaryota; kingdom Viridiplantae; phylum Streptophyta; class Magnoliopsida; order Santalales; family Viscaceae; genus Viscum; species Viscum album. The sequence goes on along the minus strand of OY728134.1, from coordinate 715,563,338 downwards.
AATCTCATTTGTTCCACAAAGTAGGGAATACTACGATGGTTAGTACCGCACATGTACTCCACACTGAAGAAAACCACAAAGGTATTACCACAATAGAATGTACCTCTCAGGTAAGAACTCATCTCAGACAAGGTATAATTTAGGTACAGTAGTAGATATGAATAAAGGTATCTACTAAATAATGTTACTCTATAAAGAGGCATACGTAACTAGGGTCCCTAATCATCATCATACCCACATAGGATCTCTAAGTACAGCCCCACACTAGATCGCTCGGCGCTGCCCCACACATGATCGATATGTGATAAAACCCATAGGATCGCTAGGTTATCACCGACAGAGGATCCCTCAGGTAGTCCCACATTGAATACTATAGTGGTTCCATCTGGGACCCTCAATAATAGACCGATAAAGGATCCCTTCCTCAAGTTACAACCAGCTTACTGAGATCATGTGCTATGCTTGCTCATCTACGAGATGGTCCACTATTCAAGCCACAAGTTGATGCACCAACTGAAACCAAGTCCCATGAAGAAGTATTCCATTGGAAAATCACATTAAAGGCATCTCAACACAATAGACAGCACGTCAATCAGACACCCAGTCTGTAAGTTATTTTCCTTTTAGCCCCGAGAGCCCGGTTGGATTCGTGCTCGATCCAACCTGACAGCATCCCAACGTTATCCAAATCTAAATATGGTGATACCAAAGTGACCATCTCACTTAAAGGATTAGAGAGTCATTGATGGTTTTTCAACTTGATATATGGTGCATGTGTTACAGTCTAAAGTGTGTAAATGAGTTGAAGTGGGTCTGGGTTCAGTCTAACCATGTTTAGGTTGACCCAGCCAAACCCACTAGGTCTGGCCCGACTCGTGGTTCGGCTGGGCCCGTGTTGGGCGGCCCGGCCTGGGTAGCCGCCCGCGGGGCGTCTGTGAAGTCCGCGGGTGGCCATGGGAGCCACGAGGCCGCAAGTGCCGCTAGGTGGCATGTGTCCACTGGGGCCGCAGGTCTTCAGAGGCCATGGGGGATGTTAGGGCCCCATGAGGCTGTGGGGTGCGGATGCCACAAGGTGGCAGAGGATGCGGGTGGAAAATCACAGCAGGGCGCAGGTGCCACGGGGTGGAAGAGCATGGCGAGGCACGGAGGATGAGGTACGGTGGAGTGTCGTGCCTTCTCTAGTGGCCGGCTTGACCGGCAACCCTTCATTCAACGCCTTTGTCACGATTATCGAGTTACAACAGTTCCAACCGCTTACACCGGTCACTGTCACCATCGCAAATTTCACACACAAAATCTACAAGATTTTTAGTGGGGTTGGGCCATGTTTTTTTGGGTCATACCCTCCATATTAGGTAGGTATCATAGGGATCAATGAAGTTGATTAAATGTGAGAGAGAAATTAACATTTATCAAATTAAAACACACGCCTAACTTGATATCACGTTGACATCAAATAGGCGGGAAGAATAAATGTCGATAGCATCGGTGTTTCCTCGATCATCAGTTCATTTTCGTTAATTTACATATTATGAAATCATTTGTCACATCCCAATAGTATAGGGTTTGTTTCGTAAAAAATATAATTTGTGTTTGATAAATATTAAACTAGGATACCAATTTTTATAAGTATAATAACAAATTAATTGGGTATATTATCAACAAATTTACTGTATCTATTATGTTTGTAATACATATAATATTAATTTTAAATATTTATTTTCAATTTAACAATATTATCATTTTTTCTTTGTTTTTAAAATTCCATAGCTCTACTATAAAATCGACGTCATGCTAATTATAAAATCATTAGTTTATAAACAGTTCTGAATTATTCATCTTATGTGGACATTTATGTATTCAAATTCAATAACTACGTTCTAATTTGTATATTTGATAGAATATATATTATTTATCATTAAAAAAACAAGTTCTACCAACTTGGTAACACATGATTTCAATAATTCATCTAATTTTCTTGAATTTCATTCTATAGATATTTTTTAGAATGCTGCTGATTTTTTTTGGTTATAAATTCTCAATTAAATTTTTATATAAACTATATTTTCCATTTATTTTTTGTTATATGAAAATTGAAAAAAGTGAATGGTGTTCCTTTTAATTTTTGGTGCTTAATCATCCATGAATCTTCACCAAGGATATTTAGGTAAGCCATAGAAGGATTCTATCACATTCTCATTCTTCTATTAATTATTTATTATTCAGTTATTAATTATCGTAGTAATTTACCCAATCAAAAATACATACTAAACATTGTTTAATCTTTTATTCTGGTACTATTAGGAATATTTCTATTTTTATGAATTTTTTTATCTATATAATAGATCCCAATATTTAAATTATACATATTTTTCAAATTTTGCCTATAATGAACACAAATATGGTAGGTTAGAAATCATTGATTAATTTTGAACTAAACAACTGCGCATATTATTTAAGAATAAAATACTGTGGAATTAAGAATGATATTGGTAGTCAGTCTGGTAGGATTAAATAGCTTCAGACTCACCACATGTGGTTACACACCAGGTGTTTTGGGGTATTGGATGATAGCTCCCTATAGTTGGTCCTACAAAAATAATGTCTTCACAATTCAAGGATAATTTGGTATCTCCTCATTCTAATTCACTCCGGATTATGATATTTCTGAAAACTTATTTAACACTATGAGGACTTGTCCATAACATTTCCATTATGTAAAATGATTCAGCTATATATATATAGATAAAATTTCTATGATTCATTAATAATAATAAAAACTCTAAAAAATATATTAAACTTTTCAAGGATATATATATATATATATCAAAATAATGTATTTTATAAACATTAAATCCAACATCCATTTCTTTTCAAATAATATCTTCCTACATTATATACTACATGAAATTATAGTATACATTCCTTCTTATTTCAGTTTAGTGTTCCTATCATACAACTTATACAATATCAAATTTTACATATTATTTTTCATACAAAAAGAATACATTTTTTCAAATAACATAGACATGTATTCATACTTTATTTATTCATTGAATTAATTTATATACACTTGTTAACATAAATGAACATCTATATTTACATACAATTATTTTTCTACACATGTCAGCACCATCTTTCACTCCAAGTCAATGACTCATGAGTACCCCACTGACATAATTAATTCATCAAATCTCCTCCAACTCTCCCAATGAGTAAAAAAATTCCAGAGAACATCACAATATTTTTTTGTGTCTCCAAAATTATTTTATTGAATAATATCATCATGAAAATTAATGGGTTGGATACTAGTTTTTTAATAATAGTTATTTTTTGAAGGAAGAAATTAATTTATGTAATAGTTTCTTTTATCATCCACATTTTTAGATTTGATTTATCTAATAACATTAAATAATATCTATAAATATTAATTTCAAATAAATAATTTACATAAATAATTATGTAATTTCTATATATAATAAGTTACATTTTATTTGATAAGAATATTAGTATTTTCATTAAAATTTAATAAAGTAGTCACTAAATCAAAGATCATACAATCCAAATAATATTAATTTATTTATTCTGACATGGAATAAAAAATTCTTCTTTATATTTAGGAATTTTTTTAATAAAATTTAAAACACCTTAAAGGATAAATGAGAATGATTCTGAAAATAATATATAAATTAGGGATAATGTTTTTCATGTAAGCATTGACCATCAAAAACAGGGTTCTAATTACTAATACCCTTCTTGATGTGTCTCCACATTACATACCAACTAAACATTCCTCTCCCTTCTTATCCTTCCATGCTTCCAGCAACATTGTTGTAGTGATTTCATCTCAAATATCAGAAAACAAACCATAACCCCATAAGGACCCTCTGAATAATTCTATTATCTCGATGCTTCTAGATGATATTTTCTGTACTATTCATTTCATATGTAATCCCATAGAGGATTATTGATTTTCAAAGTAAATAGAGGGATGGTGTCCTATTTTTTTATGAAGACAAAACCATTACGTATTTGTGTGGTCGAAAACCTGAGAATCAGCAGCCCCATGTCTACCATCATGGCTTCATTGGTTCCACATAGCATGGTTTTCCCTAAAGACATAATTCTTAAATCACATGTGATTGAAGTCAAAAAATAATAATATTCACCCCATGTTTATTCTAATAGGATGAAAATCACAGAAAATGTATATTGTATTGGTTATTCCCCCACAAATGGAAAGAGAAATTGAATATCACTTTTCAAACTGATGCACATGTAGGATTCTTCTTTTTCTCATTCAACCTTCACATCACATAAACTTCTCAATGTTAAGGAATCTGAAATCCTCTACAGTCCACTTTAAAACCCCAGTTTAGAGACCCATATTGTTTTTTAAGACATATGGAATGTGGAAACAACCTCACTTGTGTTTTATAATAACCTCGTCACCTAGAAAGTCAGGAAAGGCTATCCAAACATGACACATAAAAAAGTGGAAGGAATAAACCAGATCCCAATCCATAAGCTAAGATCCCAGTTCATAAGACCAACTCCATCTTATAGACTTGTTCCTACACCATTAGATGATTCTTCCATTTGATGTAACGAAGAAAAACTAGATAAAAAGGTGTCATTGATAAATTTTAGGACTAAAATGAATGATGAGTATTTAGACATATAAATGCTAAATGATTAATAATATGGCCCACCAAATGATTTATATGACCATAATGATAACTTATTTTTAGGTACTCTGACCCATTCTAATCCTCCACCAGCATCATGGAAGTGTTGAATTAGATCCCCATAACAAGATATTATTGTCCTGATTTGGGTGGTTATTTTATTATTTTAATTACTTTATGACATTTATTTTACAATAAATATATTTTATTTTATTAATTAGTTCATATCAAAATTATAAAATTTCCATGTATTTAAGGATTCAATATCCTGATGATTACATTTACGGCATACATCGAAGTATTGAGGCTTGTCTTATTTTATAGTATTATTATTTTATTTTATGTTATTTCAATGGAAATAATGATTTTTATTTTATGAATAGTAATGGAATCAAGGATGGGATCAATATTTTCATTTTTTTTATTAATGAGTTTATCACCAGATTCATTTTGAGTGTTTGGATATCATTAACCCAAAACAACAAAATTTAGTACGGCATAATTATAAATAAAACTAATTTTAAAATAACTACATGAAAATAATATATTATTTTATATGTTTAAATTTTATTTATAAATATTATTTAGTATGTTTCGAAAAAATCCTTTTTAAAAAAAAATTAACCGAAAAATATATATTTTATTAAGAAAGAAATTAATAATTAAATATAATTGTGTATTATCATGATATTAAAAATATAAAAATAAGTTATATAAAAAACATTATTTTTAATATTAAATTGTCTAAAACATGAATAAATTTATATTTCATAGGCCCTATCCCTATTGTTATGAAATTTCATGTGAGCAGACTGACATCCATAATTCAACTATTTCAATGTTTCTTTTCATGAATATATTATTTAATTATTTTAATTGGGTTAATTTTATATATAAATAATAATATAAAATAAAGAAATGCCAAAACCATAATTCTTATTTTTTAAAAATAAATCTACAATGTATAAATATTAATATAATTTGAATTACTCAATATTCATGTATATAAATTAAAAAAATTCATTAATTTGGTGTACTATTGACCTATAATATTAGATTAATTATTGATATCTAAAAATATAGAAGCTTGTAATAATATAAGTAATATTTGAAAAGTGGCGTAATAGGTGTACAAGATTATGGAATCACTAAATATAGTTTCACTTTAACAAAATCCTAGATGCACCTCACTAATGTTTTCCCATGAAACGTGACCAGACCTCCCAATTCCACTCACCAATCCATAGATATTTGTTTTTGGGTAAATTTTATCCATCGTATTATCATGATTTATGTGCATCTACTACTTACCAAGTAACCATAAATCCAATACACATTAAATAGAAAACTGATATCAAAAGATGTATGATAGATATAAATTGGGAAATATCTATTCAGCAAGAAAACTTTTCATTATAGATCAAAATAGATGTAAATTAATTTACTCGCATATTATGAATTTTTTAAATAAATATTGAAGTGAATCAATATTAAATTATTAAACTCGATATGGCCATGAAGTGATTCTTCTAAATCATTATCTAGTCAATTAAAAATATTTTCTATAAAATGAATGATATATTTATGGTAAATCCAACTCAAGGGATTATTATTGTCTCCCTCTATTAATTTATTATTTTGACCTCAATTCATATTAAAAAATTGGGTCTATTGAGGCTCCCTTTAAATTTATCAAAAGACACATTGTTTGTGATTGGAATGGGCTAAGTGATCGAAATAAACTTTGATATGTGTTATATATAACTATGTGTCTTGAGATTCCTATGAAAATTTTAAATCATAAAATTACTATGCATAGTAGGAAACATGATTAAACATGGTTCATATGAATTGTTTAATTAAATAAATATTTACATAAATTTAATTAAATACATAAATCATTGAATGATCTCGGAAACTAAAAAAAATCTTACACTAACGAAAATAATGCAATCTAAGAACATTGATTTGGTCTAAAGAATTTTCCAAAATAATATTCCTGATTATTATAAATTTTATTTTGAATATGAAAATCACATTTCTAGTTATTTTTAAATATTTATTTATTAAAAATATATATTGAAAAATTATTAAAAAAATATTAATACACAACAAATTTTGATCATAGGGTAGCCACACCATCCCAATAACAACCTATAAAATATTTATTTAGCACATCAATTAGATTATGTTACATTGTTAATAAAATATATCAATTCTTGAGAGTGTGTTCCTAGTGGTTATAGGTTTTAGAGATTCCTCAGGATTTTTGAGGATTTCAATTACATTGGGGGTTACACTAAAGAAATTAATATCCATCATATTTCATTTTTTATAGTGCTAGCTACTTATATCCCAGATAAATTGGGTTATAAAAAAAGATCTAGTGAATCATTAGAGAATCATATTTATTATGTAAAAGTAGAAATATCATATTATTATGTAAAAATATGAATATTTCATGTTGGAGAATCATATATTTATTCTCACCATTGAAAAATTATATTCTGTGTAACATAAATCCTAAATCATTTTTTGCAGGGAGGGTAGGCTGACATATAAACATATATGAGTTACTGTTTTTTCACCAATTTTTTCAGGTTGGATCCCCAAAAGGCAATATGAGTTTTCCTTGGAAGGAAAAGGATGGCGATGAATCACCCCCAAAAAGTGGTACAGTGACATGGTGTAACCCTACTGTGATGTAAATATCCCTAAACAATATTGGGAACGATCATGATGGCACATTTTAGAGTAAGTGGACTCATGGGGGTGACTTGAAATGGAAGCATACTTTTTTATAATGGGAAGGTGATGTGTCTCATTACAAAGAGAAATGGTTGTGAATGTGAAATATTAATTTAATTACATGGATTATTGTAGAATGTATTTCATAGGTTTACAGTCATTGATTTTATGGGGGTATTTTTTGTGTGGAAACATAGTACCATATTAGTTTCAAAATTATCGGATGTTGACATATAAACATGTATGAAATACTCATACTACCACCAATTAGTATTATAATGGAAAACTTGAATATATTATGTGTTTGGAATAAATGGACTGGGTTTGTGATGAATCTTGTAATGCAGCATGTTTTTATAATAGAAAATTTTGTCAAATAGTGAATTTGAGAATCAACATTGAACCCAACTAAAACACAATTATTTAAATAAGAATGTTATAACCAACAAATTAAATTGGTTTTTATTAACAAATCTAACTTCATATTGAAATTTTTAAATTTTTAATTCAAAAAATAAATGAATTACTTAAAACATAGGTATAAGGGCTCCTTTGTTTAAAATAATTAATTCAAAATAGATTAGTATTGATATTTGTGAGAAACTATGATGCATAATTTTTGTATCCTTTTGAAATAATATTAATAAAACTAACAAAATTTTGAACTGAAAATATTGATATTAACTTAAATTATTATTTTGGGATATTTCGGAATAATTTTTCAATGAATAGTGAAAAATACTAATTTTTTTAATGTTTTCATTTATTTTCAACAAATTAATAACCATTATTACTTTTAGTTTGATTTATAATTATCATAAGTATTAATTTGTTTTATAAAATCCAATTAATTACATTTGGGTCATCTTTAAACATTAAATTACTATAATTATATTGTTAGGCTTCAATAACTTTGACTTTTTCTTAAAATTATTTCAGTGTGCATAAAATTTATTCATTTAATTAATTATATGGATCCATATGAGGAATGATTAAAAAAAATTTATAAATTATATATCTATAAATATCAATTTAAATTCATTTAATTATTATTACTAGTCATATAGTTAATGTGAGATCATCATTTCCATAAAATATTTATTAATTGAAAACTGTCTTCTTGAACCATCTAATAGTGGAATTTTAAATAAAATTATACCAAGTATGTGAGTTGAAAATGAAAAAATTAATTATATATTTTCAATTAGATAATTTATATTATATAAAATGAACTTATTATATCAATGAATATTGAAAACATAAAAACTTATTTTCCCAAGTTATGGTAAAAATGTGTTTACTAGGTGGTGGTCAAGATAATAAGATAAGGGTTGAAATAACAATTTTTAATTATTATTTTTCATAAATTTTTATAATTAAAATTTTCTAAGGATAAAATTTACCATTACACTTATGTATAGTGAATATTGTTTTTTTAATTCATTCCTTAAAAAACACTATTTGTGTCCTCTCCCCCACCTAGAAAAGGTCACAACCTCTAATTTATTTTACAAACATCCAAAACACATTGGATCAAAAAATAATTTATGAAATAACTTCCTTAGTTGTATATCCTAATTCTAAAATCCTTGAAATTATCTGAATCACAACCTAGTAACGTTCTTGGATAAAACCTAATGAATTTTACCAAAAAAGAGATAATTTACATTACCAAGTACATGGTTTTATTTCTTCATTTTCATCCTTTAAATAATATAAATAAATATGATATAATAATTTAATTATATTAGATATATTTAATTGTTTTTATTTTAATCTAATGAATTAAATTTATCTCCTCCTCCCCTAAATGGGAAATTATGTTGTGGATCATGTATAAGATGGACTACTGCCTCATCAAAAAATATAATTTGTTTTCCATAATTTCATATCACAAAAATATATGATTTTTTTATTTTCATATATAATACCTTTGATATCATTTTTATTATGGGATTATAACTTCACAAAAATCTCTTTACCTTCCATTCAACACAAAATGGGATAACGTTGCTCGTGAATTCATAACACTATTGCCTCACAAAGCGATGTGAATCATTTTTCACTTTTGAATTAAATGAAAATTAATAATTATTAAATTGATATGTATATATATATATATTATTAATTAAGAATTAATCAATATGGAAAATAAATATATCATCTTCATTTTTAATATACCATTCCTAGAATAAATGATAACATCATTTATGTGTGCGAAAGACTCCTCCCTTGTGATGTGATGTGACTAACTTTTATCACTGCATTACATGGATTTTATTTCTAAGTGTATTTAATGAAATAAAATGATATATATGATATAATTATAAATCTATAAATTTAAAAATAATGTTACGTACTCTCTATCGTGATCTTTGTAAAATTAAAACCATACCCTTGTGTATATAAAACCTACCATCTTCCTGATTGTATTATAGCTTATAATTAAAATATATATTTTAACGTTGGTTTAAAAAGTATAATTTATGCATTAAAATAAAAATTCAATAACTATTACTATTATTTATATGATTAAATAATAATCACTTTTTAATTATTCCACATAACAGTGTGACTTTGGACATATGATCCATTTATTGTTAAAATATCAATTGTGAAATTCATTGATTATGTAATTGAATGTGAGAAGATGAAAAATTAAATTAAAAAAATAATAATTAAGGAAAATTTTATTAAGATATAAATAAATTTACATAATTATTTTACTCTGGATGATAAAGAATAAACATGAAAGATTGATCTTGATGTAAGGAATCTCACTAAATCATCCTTTCCTTCCAGTTATAATCATTCTCTATCAGGATCACATTATATATCTCTTTAATGTAAATTAATAATACTAATTAATGTATATATATTCTTCAAATATAAATTTATCTTATTCTATCTTCCATTAATGGGGTAATAAATCACTTATTACGATTTTTTAATTGAATTTAATTTGTAATTTCCACCAACTGTTATATGAAATATGATTATGAATAATAGTTTCATTAATTGGGTAAATTTTATTATATTCCTTATAGTTTATTCCATTTGTTGAAAACATATATCATGAAAATTTTATGATGGTTTCACACAGATATTGATCTAATGCATTATGGAAATCATTAGTGTCTTGAGTCCTCGTGTATTTGATAGGGAGTAAACCTAAACTATTATGGGACATTTTTCTTCCACATGAAATTCTCTAGGTAGTTATCATTGAAAAATGTTTATGTAATGTTATATATTGTTGATATATTCCCATTGATTCAATGATATTACGATACCATGTACTTTATGTTTCTATTCCACGTTATAGCTTATGAGCCTTCTCTTTTATGATAACATGTTACACATTTACTTCACATGTTTTTATGCTTTATCATGTTTATTTCCCAATGTTGGATTTCTATATCACCCCTTTATATATGAATTAACCATGTTGTAGGATAAATTTTTAGGATCTATAATGGACTTTAGGATCCTATTATGAATAATAAAAAATGGATTCTATAATTAATATTCTTTTTTCTGTAATGTGAACCTTGTTTTCCATTGAAAATATACCTCATGATAATTGTGGTTTCACTTTATTGATATTTATGTTTATTAATCATGTAATAATATTTTTAATGATAATGGGTCTCTAAATTTAGTATTATGGTTGATAAATAGTTATCCATTAGAATATGGATGAGAATCATTTTGTGAGAACCCTAGGGAAAATTAAATGGATGAAACTAAATATAAATAATAGCATGAAATATATTTTAAGTATAGAGGGAGTGGTTTATGAGTAATTACTTCCCTTTATTGATCATACATGTTTACATGGTTTTGAATTATATATACATATATGTAATAATTCTGAAAAATACATGTCCGGGTTAAATAAGGCATTACCTGGTATATGAAAATAAGCCATAGTATGCACCTGGTTTGAAACTCCAAAGGGATAGGTTTTGTAAATTCACAGATAATTTAAGAACCATTGTGTATAAATTAAAAAATTTATTTTGGTAGAAAACCTAACGGTGAATTTTCTATAGATAACCGATTTTAAAACCAAGAGACTCATATGTTATGATTATAATATCATTATTAAGTTAATACTTATATGTTTATACAATTACCGTATGTATTTTAATTAGTTATGGTTTTATAATTTTTTGATCTGGATAATTTTCAGAAATATGAGAAATCGTGAGGAAAACCATCATTATAGGAAGTGTAATTATTTCACCAATTATATACCTAATTGTGTGGGTGTGTGTTGTTAAATTAAATTATGTACCTTCTCAAATACCTCAGGATATGAAAAATTATACGAATCATGTGGAGTTCACTACAAATCTTAACAAATATCAAGTTGTAGTCATTTTCTTTATGAGAAAATGTTATAATACATTTGGTGGATATTTTGATCACCTCATCGTAGAGTAATATATTAACTCCATTGAGAATGTATTCTTTTTTCATTCATTTAATAGAGACAATGAATGTTGTAATAGTCATTTATCACATTGAGGGTGAATCGAATCAGTGGTGGACTCTGATAAAGAAGTCCATGTCTAAATAGGATATAGATTCCATGTAATTGGAAGAAATTAAGAAAAAATTTTTATATAATATTTTCCCTGAACTCTTCATATAAAAATGGATAGTGAATTTCTTAGTCTGAATCAAAAGTAATATGAGTTTATTATGTCCTATGAGAAAAAAAATTTACAAGGATTTCACGTTATGCCTCTATATTTGACAACAACAGAGAATATATGGTGGTCCACTTCATTCCATCTTTAATGACGAATCAATGAATAGAATCACACAATTTTCAATTCAGAAACAATTAAGAGACTATATGTTGGGCCTTGAAAGTTGATATGGATATCCAACACTCTTAGTGGTTTGGGTGTACTAGAGACAAAAAACAAAAGAGTGGGTATTCATCTAGTGTGTCAATCGATAAATCTAATGGAGGAACAAAAACAAAAAATCCCAATTGTCAACAGTGTGGGGTTAATAATCCCATATAATAATTATTTTTTAAAAATATTTTACTTGAATGTAAATGATGGGAATTAAGAAAACCTATATTAAATGGAAAAGAAGAATACCACTGATTAAGAGTAAATAAATATGGGTTAGATCAAAACTTTTACTATTATACGGTGCTTTAATTGTAATGAACATAGGAACTACATAATATAATTCCCTATGACATGGATTTTTAAAGCTAGTTAGTAATTAAAATTTCCATGGCTGCAAAAAAATTCATATTCCATCACTATTCCTCAATGCTAAAAATAATTTGGTGGAATGTACACTAGTTATTCATTCTAGTATATTAAAATTTCATTATATAGTTCTCTTTGTTATTTAATGTCATATTTTTTAGTAGAAATGTTCAAACTCCACTTCAAAACATGGTGAGTGGGATATCAATTAGAATATTAAATTTATTGATGGTTTCTACCATGAATATAATTACTCCATAGTCATTTTTTGGGGAGTTAATAATCTATAAAAAAATAATTACATCGTTTATTATATATTGATTCAATATTTGCCTTATATTTACAATCATTATATAAATCAAACATCAATTATTAACTTTGGGTGATCACTCTCTAGGTCCCAAGTCACGCATTGATTCTATTGAAGTGTAAATAAGAGTATGAATCTACAACAAAATCATCCATTCAATAACATGTATTATTTATTTATGTGAAGTAACATCTAGTCCAAATAATTGAGACAAAGGATGGATTCATGCTTTTAGACATGAAAAATATAAGGGATTTTACAGTTATATTCTCGACAGAGTTACTAGGCCTTTATCATAAATAAGTGGTCGATTTCATAATAAAACATATACTTGGATCATTTCCTATATCAATGTATTCTTATATTATGGCCACCATTTATATGTAAGATATCAATAAGACATTACAAGAGAATATATAAAGTAGGTTTATGTACCCAAATTCTTCTTAGAGGGGTTTGTGTGCCCTCTTAATCAAGAATAAGGTTGTATAAATGTGCCTCATTATTGATTATCATGACCTATAATAAATCAAAATAATGAATAACTACCCCCTTCCTTGGATAGACATCTTGATAGATCAACATTGCGGTGGTAAGTATTTCATAGATAATTATCATTGATATAATTAGATATGTATTAATAAATACAGTATTTCTAAAAATGTCTTTCAAACTGGGTATGGAAAATATGTGTTCATAGTGTCAACTTTTGAAATATAAAATTATCTATAAATATTTATGGTCTTATATAATAGAGACTCTATGGTTTAGACAAAGAAATTTTTGGTTTTCTTGATGGATGAAAATCAAATTTACTATAAAATAAAAGAGATGCATGAAGAGTATTTTGATACTGTGCCAATGGATTTTTTAATGGAGAATATATATGAAATGGAAATTAAGTTTGAGTCTTGGATGAGGTGATAGTCATTCATGGGGAAAATTATAACAAAAAATGTGATATATACTAATCATTATAAGAAAAAGGAAATCTAGGACCTGCCTAGAAAAGAATCTGTAATGAAGATTGGTAGTTTCCATATATTATATCCAGAATAACATAAAATTATGGGGAACTTATTCGTGTTTTCAAACAAGTCTATCAAAATTAATTCAGCAAGGTGTCATTGTTTTCTTGGATAATAAATGTTATGATACATTTAATGATATTAAAAAATGGATTAACCATACAAGAGGGCTTATTCCTCCCCCATGTGGGGGACATTTTATGCTTTACAAAACTTCTTCAAAGACGTTCTTGGATGGTGTACTAATTTAGAATGTTATGTTGATGGCATATTCCTAATGTAAAAAAAATTCATTAGAATAACTATCCCATTCATGTCATAGAGTTTTCAATAGTGATCTTTTCACTGTTGATATGGTGGAATTAACTCTATAATGAAGACGAGTGAAATATATATAGATTACCAGAGCATCAAATATATATTCTCATATAAAAATAAAAACATGATCAATTGATGATGGATAATTAAAATTAAGTATTATTAATACTAAATAAATTGCCATCCTAGTGAGATATATATGGTGGGTGATGCTCTAAGATGAAAGGATCATGTCATTTTGTCAATGATGAGAATTGAGAAGGATTCAATATTATTATAGTTGAAAGTGATACATAACATGCTCCATTATATTATATGATGAACTCTATTTGATTCCCTAGTAGTAAATAGATGAGGTTACGACCCCCCTATTAATTGGAAGGTGGTTCTAAGACCTTGTCTTCCTTAGGGGCATAGCCACGATCCTCACTCACGTTCTCAAATCCTAATTTTCTCCCGATGTTTTTGGTTATCCGATTAAACAAAAAAAGATCAGAATATCCTTAATGTATCCCATCATATTTTATTCTCACCATTGGAGTTCATATACTCTACTTGTTTACTAGACCTATCCAGGGTAGATCTATTCCAAAATCAGTTCCCTTTAGTTGATGCTTTTCATCATTTAATTTTTGTTTCCAAGGGAATACAATAATGTGAAATTTTTTGGATTATCAATAAGAGGAATACCATGAAATGTTTTGTGTTGATGGATGATTTTATTTTGTCATGGCCAACATCTCCTTTCATTTGTAATTTGTGTTAGTTATATCTCCTCTGGTGGTTGTGTTCTTTCCATATGAAAAGTGATACTCATGGTATATAAACTCAGACTTCATGGAGGTATGTTCTTGTTTTATTTTTTATTGTAATCTATTAAATTTTGATTATGGAATTTTTCCTATGAATATGAGGGGAACCATTGGTGTTTCAATTTTTTGAGATATAAATGGAAGGAAAATGGTGACAACATGTTAAAGGTTCAAATTTTACGCATGGTTTAGTAAATGGTTCAAGACGGGAGGCCAAACCACCCATCCTTATAAAGATCCATTTCATATAGATGGTTCTTTGTTTTCCAATACATGTTAGAACCCCATGTAACATAGTTAATTTAATTAATCTTGATAATTGAAGGTGAATGGTTAGAGTATTATTTGGAAAACAAGGAAGCCAAACTGTGCGGCCTAATAAAAAGTGAATATTTACCAAACATCCCCTCAGACTATTTATGTACTCACATAGTTTTCCTCCCCATTATTATACCTCTAGAAGTAGTGATGAACATAAACCCTAAATATATACCAAGGTTATATCTCCATAATTTCTTGGCCATTTGGAGTGCCGCGTGTTGCAGATCAATGCATTGGGTATCTCTAGTCTTCCTCTTTCTCATCTATTCAAAATTAGGGCTTGTGGATTCCTCTATATTCTTAAAAAATCATAAAAAATTAATTTCCCATAGAATATTTTTAGGGGATTTATAGGGTTTTATAATCTTGATCAATGGTTTGGATTACGATTATATTCATCTTCATATTTGATATAGGTGGTCTATATTTTATTTCCCATACTTTCATTGTAGATTTGTGCACATGTTGTTGTGATATTTCTTCCCACTTTATGTGAACATTTTTCATTGACTGGTTTTTGAAAGAATGGTTGGATAAATGTTTATTTAGACCGCTCATAATTCTATTAATATGCATTGAGGTTTAATAGATAAATTTGGGGGCCACCCATGGGATTCACCAAAATTCCAAAATAAGGTAAATTGTAATGTTAATTACATAATTTATGTGTGAAAATGTAGAGACCATGTGGAAAATGTCAATTTGTTTAATTTAGTAGAAATATAATAAATTTAGATGTTCCTGGGTTATTATAATGGTGTAATTTTTTTTAGGGTATGTAAATGGGTTAATTAGGTTAAAGTGAAGATTCCACAAACGAATTATGTAAAATATCCAAAGGGATAAGAAATTTAGTGCATATCAAAAAATGAATAGGTTATATATTTAATGGATTTCGAATTAAGGGAAAGTTAAAATTGGTTTCCATAAAGGATTTCTGATTATGTTAAATGGGTAAACATATGTAAATTGTTGATCAAGCCTAATGTGTTATGGTAAGAGAATGAGAACTCGGCTAAATTGGTTATAAGATGACAATGGTAAAATTGTTAATAGGTTATTGAATATATAAATACCTATGATTATCGTTGTGGATTGTGATTGTGACATGTATAGTTTTTGCATGGTTTGTGGTATGGTACATTTGGGGATTGGATATATATGAATGTGAACATGTCTTGGTAGTGAGGGGTATTGACATTAAGCAATGCGATTTAGTGCCTATTTAGATTGAGGGTCTAAAATCCACCATATAATGAACATATTAGCAAAGGGTATTGTGTATTGGTTCCCCAAATGGTTTTATTTGATGAGATCACTAGTGATGATATTTAAAGGTGAGTGTGATGTATTCATTATGATGTCGTTTCCCCTAGTTATATTTGGACATGAATTATACCCTTATGCATAGTTTTTTTGGATTATACTATTGTTTAAAATATATTGATACAAATACCACATAACACTTGATGGAAATGTTTTAAGTAATTAAGGGGGTAAAAATGATGAAAATGGTAAAAATCATAGAATGGTTAAGGTATAGAAGGTAAATAATTACACTTTTGTTGTATTTTATTTACATTTTTATGTAGTTAGTCCATGGACTATCTTTTTAGTTAGGATTGTTTGTAGTCACCATTGGTTGTGGCCCACCTAGATGAACTCATACACTACTCAGGCATCGTTAGTTATCCTAGTAGACATCATGTTTGTAGGTTATAACAAGGGTAAGGGTCCATGATATAGAGTTATTTCTGGATTTGTATATAAATGCAAGAGGCTCTAGACATGAAGATAAGTCTATTTTATGAATTCATATATTATCATTATTCTGTGTTTTCATGTGATCTTGGAAAAATTATAATTACATGACATAGTTATTGTTTGTCTGTGGTTTATACATAGTTTTTGAAGAGGTTTGAATATGCATGATCATTACCTATAACAAACAGAGTCCTATATTTAATTTTTTATCTATTATGGCTTACTCTAGCAATGAAGGTATAGTCCCTCTATGCATCTTATTAGACCTTCACTACTATTCAAAAACATTTGATGTATAGGGAGTCATGCATGAGTAAATGTTGATATTTGGAAAGGGAAACCCGTTTAGTAGATCTTGGGTCAAGGATGTCACAAATTGGTATCAGATCCAGGTAGTTGTTTTCTATGGTCTTGTTAATTTGGAATAGTATATGGAAGAATAGATCGTTTCACACATCAAAATAAGATATAGTTTGGGAGTATATGATCAATGTATATGAAATCCCTAATTACCTATCGTGGGAATGGTTTCTCTTTATTTTTGTGGTTACTATTGGATGGTTCTTCCCCATTAGGTGTTCCACATGTTGTGTGTTGTGGAAATATTATGATATTTTACTCGTGACAAATTTGTATGAGATTTTCCATTAATGAATCATTATAGTACCTAGAGATGTAGGTGGATTGCATCATGATAAAAAACATGGGATGGATGTGCGGGACACGAAGGATTGAATGTATACTGTATTCATTGAAATTTTAATAAAATGGTGTGTCAAAAAATGATGAAAATGTGTAAAAAGGATTAAATGATCGAGAATTATAAATGGATTTTGGTTGATGTATTGTTTTAAATGAGTTAAACGTACCAAATATTAAAACTTTTGAAATGGTAATGATTCCTAAAAATAAGTTTTTATATTTTATAATATGTAATAAAATTAAAATTGTTTCTAGTGAAGGGATGGTGACTACATATTTCAGTTTAACCCATGGGTACCATTAATGTGATAAGTATGGTCCTGGTATGTTCATTAAATGAGATGATGCTTACTGGTACAATTTATGTGAAATAGGTTTTTTTTGTTAATGGAGAGTAGTACTTAGGTAATCTATGGTTTCATTTTGGCATGTGTTCTATATCTTGTGGTTTAGAATTGTAGAAAGAATGTCAATGTGGTGACAGTTGCCAGTCAGGAGGTGAGGGGATGTCACCATGAACACTCCCCCATATGATGTGCATGAAAAAATTTTTTTAAGGGGAATATGGGTGGAGGGAAGTCAAAAAATAACATTTATCATTTTTTGAAAATGATTGAATGGGACCTACGGTGGGGGTTCTTATTATGTTCAATCAAACTAGGTTGTTTTAAATTCAACACCCTCCAAAATTTTCCATAGATGGTGGAATGGATGTACTCATATTCTAGATAGTGTCAATTTAGAGGATTCTTGATTATTTTGATACTCCCCCTAATAATAGTGTCAAGGTGGTGGATTATATGATGTGGGGGAAGCTCAAGTGTTGGTGGGATGTTCTAGTTCAGACCAAGAAAGATGATGGTATGATGTTGAGGGATTTTCAGGAAGTTATTATAGATAATTTCTATTTGGAGATCTTTATGAAGGAGAAGTCAATATATCTTATGAGGTTTACGAAAGGGGTTATGTAAGTGGTGGATTACAGTAGACATTTCACATATATGAGATGAATCATTATAGTGTTATAAATGGTTGATTCCATTTGGGAAAAATGTTTACAACATGGGACTTGGAATGAGATCATGTCCAGATAAATATCTCCACATTATAGATGTCCAAAAATTGGTGGATGAGACACCTGTCATAGAAGGGATCCTGAAGGGTACTTCAGGGAGTGTACATGTGGAACTAGTTTGATGGTCTACTTGTGAGTATTCTATGTGAAATAAGTTCTATTATAGAAATTTCCATCATGGTAGATGTGTATAGAGTAGTCATAATATAGGATCTACCACTCATTGAGGATGCTAGGTGTGCTATTATAAGTGTGACAAGTCGTAGAACATGTGCAGTTTGTTACCTGACCACTAGTAGAGTGTCTGTCATACGGAAGGTGTGGGAATTTGTAAAGGTAATGATGGAACACTCTTAAATTTTTTATAGTTGTAGGGTTATGAATTACGTTGAGTATAGTAATGGGATCTGTATGGTAATTCCAATAATGTATTTCATGCACTACTAGTCATTCAAGTAGAGGTGGTAGGTGTAGTACTCTAGGGTGAGAGAATAAATCTCAAAAGGGAATTGCAACACCTTGGTCACATGCCAGAGCATAGTTATGAAGCTTAATCCAGTTTATTTTGTTCAATTTGAACTGACATGTGGTGTGTCTAGAAACTAAATTGTTTAAGGTATGATCCTTGTAGCTTCCAAACATGTGACTTCATTATTTGACACAAGTTCTACAAAATCTTTTATATATACTTAGTTTTTAATATTCATGGTTATTGTAGTGGACCCTGTGCATGGATTTATGTTGATTGATATACTGTTATGGTTATGAGATGAGATTATTAGGAAATGGATGGTCTATGCTCTAACGGTAGGTGGATATCGTTTCCCATGGAATAGGTTTCTACTTCGACTATCAAGATTTTATTTTATTTTTGGAATAGAATGGTTAGTTTTATACGAGTACCATATTGGTTTCTATAGTAGAAGGTCAAAATTCACATATCATGAGGAAAACATTTATGTCCATAGGGTGAATGGAATTTCTAGGTAGGATTTATATAGTTATTTTTTTGGGTGGTGTGGTGAGATCATAGCCCAATTTTTTAGTCTAATTCTTGATGATGGGGCTGTAGATAAGGAAGTATTTCTTCATATGGTGGATCAGTTCCAAGAACATTTTCCTAAGGACATATCAAAGCTTCCACATGATAGGGACATTGAGTTCTTAATAGAGTTTTTATTTAGAGAAGAACCATCTTCCATTCAGCCTTATTGAATTCAATCAGAAAAACTCTAAGAATATAAAAAAAAGTTAGAGGTGTTTGAGTACAAGGGGTTTAACCATCTTAGTATTCCACCATGATGATATGTTGTGATGTTTTCCAAGAACCCCTATAGGTCATTGAGGTTGTGTTTCCTCAATAGAATGTTTAATAGGATGTGGATTAAGAACTGATACCCTCTTCTGTGAGCTAATAATTTTTTTGACTATCTGAGATTTCATTCAATGTTTTCTAATATTGATCTATTATCAAGGTATAAATATTTTAGTTTGAGAGCTTCTGATGTGTTTTGGACTAAAATTAGTTGTATATATGGTTTTTATGAGTTTGTTTTGATATTTTCCAGGTTGACCTACCCATAAACAATGTTTTTTGATCCATTGAACCAAATATTTGATCTGAATCTTGGCTAGTTTGTGGTTTTCATTGTTGGTGACATATTAGTGTACTAAACGAGTCATGGAGATAATTCCAAACAACAAGGAATCATATTGAGTACACTATGAGTGAATAGAATACACCCCAAGCTATCCAAATGTCAATTTTCGATTGATAGGGTGTGTTTTAGGGGAAACGTTATCTATATTGAATGAGTTTTAATCGATTTAGATTATTTTCAAGAAATTGCGTCTTGGGGGAAGCCAAAAAATGTATCTGATATCCAATGATTTTTTCGGATTCATTATCTAGTAATTAAGGTTAATTAAATAATTTTCTAGTTTGAACACTCAAATTTTGTTCTTGAATATGAAGGTAATCATGATTTCAGGGTCTGAGGTAAGTGAGCACTCCTTCTAGAGGTAAAATAAGTGGTTAAGTACTCCACCTATTCTGATCTTACCTCATCCAGGAAAGGGTATACCTTGTTTTCTTATCCATCTAGTGTTGGGATTGGGGCCATGGTAATGTCGTAGGATAGATTTGTAGAATATAGATCATGCTATTTGAGGCCTCATGAAATAAATTACCCTATGCATGATCATGAAATCGCCATACTGATTTACATCCTATTGTACTAGAAGTAAAAAATGTTTGGAGAATAGTTTACCTTGTACATGAATTACAAGAGGAATAAGTACATATTCTCTCAATGTGACTTGAATATTCATCATTTAATATTGGACCAGTATATGGAAGCCTCTAATTTATAACTAGAAAACATACCGAGATAGGGGAATAATGCTAAAGATTCTTTGAAATTGATAACTAAAAATAATGCAGTTTTGGAATCTAGTTTAGATTGGAAGATGGTTGATTTTTTTACCAAGATGCACTTGGAGGTGAAGTATGTTTATGGGAATATGAACGATTAATTTATATTCAATGATTAAATGATTCTAAATAGGGTAAATGAGAAATAGCTTGAGGATTTAGAATGTTTGAGCTAATGAGAAAGCCTAAATGGTGGGGAGTGACATTCATGTTTGACCATTAGAGATGATTGGGTTTTTTTCTATCATATATGTGTTATTTTTCATACATGTATGAGAGAAGAACTTATATTCAGGTTTCATGCATAAAATTGGGAGGTGGATCTTGGTTTAACAAGAATGTATTTTGATCATGACTTTAATTATTGGTGTCCAGAAATGATAAATGAGCTTTTAGGTTTTGTGGCATGATTCCTTACCCGTATGTTGGTGAAGGAGGAGAACCAGGGATCAATTTGTATGATAAAACCATTTCCTATTCTTGAATGGATTTAGGATCAAGTAATAATGTATTTTTTGGTACTTCTTCTGATGATTCCCGGGAATGATGAAATTTGGATGTTCATGGATATGTTTAATATAGTTTCTCATTTCCAACTGATTCGAGAGAATCTCACTATTGACCTATTTTGTGGGTTATATGTTCAATAAATTGTGTGGTAGCATGGGGTAACATAGACTATTGTTTAATATAGATATGAAAACATTATTTCAAACTTATATTAGGTATTTTAGAATGTTGTTGGAACCAATGTGTTTTTGAGTATGGATTTACACCCATAAATGGATGTCAAGTTGGAATAGACCTTTTAGATTCTATAAGAAATGATTGGGGATTGTGTCCGAGAAATTATTGGTTTGTTGGAAAAGAAATTATCACTAGTTTTGTTTAATAACATCAATTTTTTCTACGATATTATTCATATGGATCTATATGAGTCACACTATGGTTTACCATGTATATCCCTATTATATTGGTTTGTGGTTGGAGAATTGATGTTTTTGTGTCCTATTCTCATGTAAGAGACATCAGAATAAGTTATGTCAATTCAAGAGCCTATGGTAACAAATCAGATTAGGCATATTTCATATGAAGATTGGAATCAAAGACATATTGAGATTAGAGTGTGTCATCAAGTCTTTATTCTAGAGCCACCATGGTTGGGTAACTGTTGAATTCAAAAACAACCCAATTTTATACCCAAGTTTGTGAGGGCCATTTGTGATTGTGAAGTGGATTGGTCCAATGGTTAGACTATTGGATCGTACATAATGATATTGTGGAATTCATGAGGTATTTCATATTTTATAGATTTAGTTATATCACCCTGGCCCATCTCACGTGCTTGATGTTGATGATGTTGAGAAAGAGGATAATTATTCCTTTGAGGAGAATCTATTTCTTATTGTTGATCATCGTGACTTCTTCATTTGGGGAGAGGTAATTTATTTATTTAGGGTATTGTGGTATCATGGTAAAGTTGATGTTGAAACATGGAAATAGATTCATATGTGTAGGCTTAGTGTCCCGATCTACTTGTTTTAGAAAAATAGTGATTCTTGGAACTGTGGCATGGGGACAAGCCATTATGAAGTTGGAAGGTTGTTATATACTAGACTGCATGGATGTATGTTACTATTTATGTTTGTGTTTTAATCTCATAAATTTAGATAATTGAATGTTTCCATGGACTAAGAGGGGACTTGGGGGTTTTCCAGTGGTTTGGGACTTGATAGGAAGGGAAAACGAGGCAACATATGTGAGTCACGCCATTAGCACATGATTAAGTAAACCAAGTGGCATGGGAGGACAAACCATGAAATCATGTAAAGAGGAGTTTTGAATGATATAACCACCATTTTTTCAATCCATGATATATCTTCAAGATATCATTGTACTTATATTCATTTTTATAGTTTCATGTTCATGTTTGGGGCATAGGTTGGAAAAATGTGTGGAAAACCATGTGGTCCATTTTGAAGTGAAAATTTCCACTGAATTACAATTGAAAATTTTAATTTCTCATCATATTTTCCTCCCATTTCATCTACCCCAATCACATTTGATGTACCTGAACCCTCGATAGCTTTCATGAATCAACCAACATCATTTCTTGGAAATTTGGAGCACCGTTATTTTCGGATCGAAGCTCTACATATGTATGATCTTCCTCATACTTCTATTTTTTGAAATTTAGAATTGTGTTTCCTTTTTCTTCTTCGAATGTTATAAAAAATATTTTTATAGTGGAATCTAGGATAGGTATTTAAATGATTATTTGACAATGGGTCTACGGTTTTGATCAATATTGTGTTCATCGATGGATTTGAGGTATGTGGTCTACATGTTATATCACATATTTTCATTCTATATTTGTGCATGTGTGGATATGACATAACTCCACCCATGATGTTAATTGGTTTCTATGATTATGTTTTGAAAAAATGGTTGGCTGAATGAGGATTTGGACCACTCATGATCCCCATAGGATTTGTTGTTGTTGACTATATAGATTTGGGTTCCACCTATGGGGTGAAACAACATTCCACAACACGATAAATGGTAACTATAAGTATAGAATTGATGTGTGATAATGTAGATCCATTATTAACATGTTAGTATGTTTATTTTAGATAAAATTGAATAATTATAGTTATTAATTTGTTTTGATAATGGCATAATGGGTTGTTTGGAATGTCTGGTAAAAGGGTTATTTTTGTTTAAGTGAAGATATGTAAAATAAACAATGAAAAATGTAGAAATAACTAAGAGAGTAAATGTATATTTAATTATGAATTGGTTAAATTAGTAATGGATTGTGACTTTAGGAATACATAAAAGGGTTTTTAATCAGGGAATTGATTGACATGTTAAAAGGTTTAGCATAATGGTATTATTGAACATCCCTAATTTGTTAGTGTAAGATAATGGGAACTGGGCGAACAATGTAATGAAAATGGTAAAACTGTTGATGGGTTAAGGCATAATATTAATACCCTTTTCGATACATAAGTATTGTGATTTTATGTGTATTTTTGTATATGGTTTAAGGTATGGTACATGTCATGAATGGATATAAAATCATGATTGAATGACTTGATAGTTTTGGGTATTATCTATAGGTCATACTCCCATGGGCTAAGTTTAAAAAGGATTTAAACTTCACCCCACAATGCATGGATTAAGGATGTTTATAGATGTTTTGTTCCCATAATGGTTACATTTAAGGAGACAACATGGATTGAGGTTTTAAGATGAGTGTTATATATTCATTATTATTTGGTTACCCATATTGGGGTAGGGACTCGAATTATTATCTCATTCATAGTTGTTGTTTGGTATATACAATTGTTCAAATGATGAAGATTACTAACCCGATAAAAACATGTTGGAAACAATTTATGAATGCAGAGATTATAATTGATCTAAATGGTAATTATTTTATAAATGACAATTATAGAGATGTTAACTAATAGAACATGTGTTGTCTTCTATTTAATTTTAATTTATTTAGTAATGACATGAACTATTTTTCTAAACTAGACATTTTGTTGAAAATGTTGGGGGTAGCCTACTTAGTTACACTCACACCCTAATTGGTTTTTATTATGTACCATATTAGACTTCATGGTTTCTGGTTAGGAAAAACGTATATGCACATACAAGGGAGTTGTGTCGGGATTGGGATGAGCATGGATGTGGCTACAGACCAAGAATTGTGAAAATATTGGTGATTCAATTGTAGTATTTATTTAGGATTATCGTACAATATTGGAACTGTTACCGTGACAAGAAAAAAATAGTGGTGTTTTGCGGTTTTTAACTAGTTTTCGTGAATGTTTAATATTCATGCTCATTAATTATCGAATGACATTTCATCCATTTATTTTTTTATTTTATTTCGATTACTATGGTAATGAGGTTATAGTCTCCTAACGTGACATTAAGGACCCTTGGTTCTATTCAAAAACTTTTCACACACATAGAGGTGATTCTATGGTCATGTGGTGAATGGGATCAAGGTATGTTTTTAGATTCTCGTTGGAAATGGATGCCACACATGGAATAATGATTTGGGTATGTTTTCCTCAACACTATATTCCCTTACAAAACCCCTATAACATTAATATTCTTCGAAATCTAGTTTGTGAATACATTTTTTTAATACTAGAACTGATTCAGATAGTCATTTAATTTTTCCTCGTGTTTGTGTGTAGGTGGATTTATGTAATCCATTTGTAGAGTGGGTTTCAATATCATCATGAAAATAATTCCATTGAAATTAACTAATATATTTGGAATCATGGACATTGTAATGTTCATCCTACCATCATTTGGTGTATCTAGCTTCATCATCTTATTATTGGAATTAGAATGTGGATGGGGTGTAGTTTTTTATGGTAATGGTTATAGATACATTTTAAGACCTCAAGATAGACTAGATGGGAACTATTGAGATGGGTCATCCTAATGGTATATAGAAAGAGTCTTGATCCATGAATCCAGATCATAGGATTACAGAAATCTATGATTATATATGAAATAACATGAGTAATAATATCATATTATGATAGGGACATGATGGTTTTGAGTAGACATAGGGGGTTCATTAAGGTGTTTCCTCAGTCCCTAATTGTATTTTATAGAGTTTTTCCGCTTATACAGAGTTTGTGAGACATTTATAGGATTCTACACATGAGGCCATTACCCGAGTGTAATGTATCAGTGATCTATAAAACCATAATAAGTATGATATTACAATTTGTGGGGAATTAAATGAACATGTTTTTGGGATGAATAAATTGAATTTGTCATGTCCAATAAGTTCAATGGACACTATTAAACATGGTAACAATTTTGAATGGATGAAAATTTAGCGTAGGACATATGTGAAAAGAGGTTCAACAATGGTTTGGTTCTCTGATGATGAACAAGGATACTGTGGGGGAGAGAAAATTGATTAGAGTCCAAGATTCGTATTTGTAGATAGTATAGAGGAATGACACAATATATATATTCACTGGCCGAGAAGGAAAAAATGAAAAAAAAAACTATTATAGGAGTTGTATTATTACAAAGAAAGCCATAGTGATGAAGGAATACTACCATTTCCATATACAAATAGAGATAGAGTTTGTAAGAATTAATTGACTCAAGGAAATTGATGGTGGTTTAGTTAGTAACTATAATACATGGAAACTAATCATACACTTTGGGGATGAAATTGCTGAGGAGGCATTACTAATAAAATCCTCTCTATAAGATGCTGATATGATCATTGAAATATTTCTTTTATTTAAAATAAATGATGTGAAGTGAATTCTTTTAATAAATAATTAATGTATTTTGATAATTGGTTTCAATGAAAGGAAGATAAATGTAGAGTATTTCACTCAGAAGTGGGACATTATGGTTTATTTCTTGAAAGAACTTATCAAGGATGATCCTGAAAAAAGTTACATGATATGAACTAGAAATTATATAAAAAATTATTTGTATAGAATTATAAGTTATTTTAAACGTTCCATGATATACCACTGTGTTTTATGGATTTTGGTTATAGTGTGTGGGGAATTTTTGATTTGGGTGTGGAATGTGGTTATTGTATTTCGGATGGTAACATTTTGTGAAGGATGTTAGTTAATAATTAAAATAGATATCTTTCTTGAAATATAAATAATAAATTGAAGAAATTGAATGATATGAGATTATTAAAAGGATATTCATCTTACTTTTCTCAAATTACTAATCATGCATATATTATAGGGAGGAATAATTAGGACAAAAAAAGCTGACAAGGTTTTATAACATAAGGTAATGAATACATTGGTGTTTGAAATTGGTGAAGATGAAGTTATCTGTTTTAGAACATCTGTATGTGTCAGAAAATCAAGTGTTTAAGAGGTACTTTCTAGAGGATAAATATATCTCATCTTTATCTATTTTTATTGTAATAAATATAATGAATATAGATCTGAATAAAAACATTTGGTGGTAATCATGATGACGGATATTACATAATTTTTGTCTCAATTATTTGTATATTAGAATAGAAGGACACATGATATATGTTTTTGGGTATAATTCATCAATTTCATATAATAGTATAGGAATAAGAAATTATAATTGGGGAGTTCATTTTAAGACTACTCAGGAAAACTAATATTAATAATTCCATTTGGGTGGTTTTTGATCTTAATACAATGTTGACACATTTCATCGATATCAAAGATGATTTCCCTCTTGAACAACATTCTCGGATATAAATTAGAGATTGAATAAGACTTTGTGGATCTTCTCTCTATATATTACATAAGTGAGATCCAATGTTTTCGTCCTTGTTTTGTATAATACTTCAAAAATCACTGGGAATATAACACTCTTACATCATTTCATGTTATCCTTATGTGTATTCCCTATCTAAGATAAGCATCCAAAATCTAGAGGAGATTCTATGATCGTGTACTGTGGAATTCCATCTATGTTGGTATTAACCCCTTACACTTTTATATTTTTTATATAATATGTTCTTCCATTATAACATTCATATGGAACGATATAGAGGTATATATTGTAATTAGTGTCGAACAAATAATTTCAATGATGTCGATGGAGAGTAGAAGATAAGAGAACATGATCTTTTCAATGTTATGATAGAGAATTTTCAAACCATTCATCATCACATGAGATCTGTGCGTATTCAACAGTACAACCATGCATAAAATTATTTATGAGACCATGATTTTGAGGTTAGTGAAAATATTTTCCCCTATATATCTTCAATGATGAATTTCATGACGTTTTGGAAAAAGTGAAATCATAGTCCTACATACAACCGCCCCACATAAATCCTTGATCTCATTAAAGGGATGACATGCTGAATTTCACTCTATACTAACCAATATCATATGGAAAATTTATTTCTTGTTTTTTAATAAGATAGTATATACGATAAACCTCACATTTACTAAATTTAGTGGTGATACTTTTTTAGGGAATAACCATTCAAATGAGGATTATCCTTTGAATATCATAGATCAATGATAAAAATTTCTACAAATCAAGACAACTCAACTAGTCAAATTATTGTGGGAAAACAAAAAAATAAAGGATTAATCATGGGAACCAAATGTATTGATAATGTATAAATTAAATTACTTATTTCCACCTTATAATTAAATAAGAAATTTAATTTGTAAAATTATATATGTGGGGAAGGATGAAACACCTTATGTTTTTAAATATGAAAAATATATTCGATGGTGTATATAAAATGAAAAATAGAACCCAAATAAACCATTATTATTGAAATAAGACCAACATTACCTAGTTAATAAATTAGAGGGTATGAATAAGAATTAAAAAATTATGAAATTTGTATAAAGGATCTACCAAGAAAATTATATTTGTAAACCCAAAGGAAGAAGCTCATGTAGTTTAAATAAAAACATTTATTTCTAAAATGATATTTGATTTTACATATGAGGAAATAACATAAATAATTTTATAATCAATTAAAACATTATTTATATATTTTAAAAAACTATTGAATTTATAATATTTATATTAACTCATACTAAATTCTAGTTTTATTCGAAAATTTAAATTTTTCTTTAAATAATGAAAATAATTTTTTTTATAAAAGTGTAATTTTTATTAAAAGAGTCTCATTTATAATTTTATTTTTATTTCCACATAAAATCAGTATAATTAATTCATAATTAATATATATAATTAAATTCGAATCAACATTATAATATATTTTATTAAATAATAATATTTTGGGTTTAAAAACCTTTTATAATGAAAAGCGTTCTAAAGTGCATAATAATTCACCATTTTAACTAATTAAAATTAAAACTATTGAGAAATTATGAAAATTATATTTATAGATTCTTAATATATAAATAAATATTTTAATTTATTTAATTACTATTTCTCGTGATATAGACAATATGAGATTATTTTTTCATTAAAAAATGTTTTTCTTAAAAAAAATTATATCAACACATCTGTAGGATTAATGTAGAATTATATCCTTCCAAATTATAAGTTGAATATATAAAAATGGATTATTTATAATTATTCATCATAATATATATTTTCTATCATGTTCAACTAAATTTTAACCATAATTATTTGCGAAAATAGTGAAAATTATTTTCCTCGGTTAAGGTAAAAAAGTGTTTACATGGGGTTAAATTAAAAAAATAAGTGTTAAAATTAAAAAAACATATCTAAATACTATTTAATGTCATTTTTCGATATTATAATTTTTCATGTTTGAAAATTATTTATCTTTCATCCTTTTTAATTAAGAAATCATGTTTGTATTTATTTCATTATATAAATCCCATGTGCATCCTCCACCCCACATAAAATATCCCACCACTATCCTATTTGTAATGAAGAAAAAAAAAATTGGAATTCCATTACCGACTATATAATTTAATTTCCTAACTATACACATCCAAGATTCCTTTAAATGATTGTAAATTCAACAAAGAATTTAATTTTGTGAAAATCGAAAGAAGGTTTTTGTAAAAGAGGTAACAAGAAGAAAACAGATTTTTGTTTTATTACATATTTCACCAAATTAATAACTTTTTAAATCATCTTGAAATTAGTACAAAAATAACATATTATAATTATTTGATTTAATTTATTATAAATTACATAAATCCATGTCCACTTCCCACAAATGGGATACGTAACCATTGAACATGTCTACCGAGGAGTGCCTCTTCGCTAACTGATGTAATTAATTTTCCATAACAACTTCACACAAAAAAATATAATTATTAATTTAATTTATATAGTTGATTTTTCTTTTAAAACTATAAATAATTTATTATTTTAAAATTTAAATCTTTTTCCTTTCCATTCCATAGAGAATTTGATAACATCACTCACGTGAATGATAGAGTAGCTCCTCATGAAGCAAAATGATTCATTTTTCATATACTCGATATATGGAAGATAATATAGATTAATTTTATTTAAATTAACGATAATAATAAAATTATAAAAATTATTAAAAATTTAATATATCATAAAATTTCTTAAATTATCATAAATTGAGTAAATGATATTGTTGTTTGTCTGTACTGTAGACTTTCACCTTGCAAAGCGATGTGATTTGTTAATATTTTCGCATCACATGGATGAATTTTTAATGGATATTTAATGAAATAATATTTAATTTATTTTATATTGAAAATGATGTAAATATTAAATAATTATTACCTTCTACCTATCATGATCTTTAAAAAACAGAAATCTTACTCATGCATACGTACGACCTATCTTCAAAATGATTGTAACATTGCTCATTTTCAATAACCATATATCAATATTGTCTTAAAATGTAATATTTATGTATAAAAATATTAATTATTTCTTTATGAAAATTATGGATATGATTACATAACAATTTATATGATGTTATTCAACTTACATATTTATTTTGGA
Source organism: Viscum album (assembly GCA_963277665.1). NCBI lineage: Eukaryota > Viridiplantae > Streptophyta > Magnoliopsida > Santalales > Viscaceae > Viscum > Viscum album. Next base: position 715,532,424 of record OY728134.1, on the reverse strand, counting down.
CATATAATCTATTTATTGTTTAATCATCGGAAGTATAATTTATTGGTTATATAATTGACTAAGGAATAGTAAAAAATTAAAATTAAAGGAATAAAAAATAATAATAATGTTATTAAATTAGTAAATTATAGTAATAATTATATTATATAAAATTATAAGTAATTTAGTGACACATATTACTAGAGGAAAGTGATCTCTCTAAACAAAACATTCCTTCGAGATATCAAATTGATCTCTTTAACACAAATCGACTTTGTATTTAATATTGTAAATTGATTTTAAATTATATATATATGTATAAAACATATATAAATAGATTATTTTTACTTATTTTTTTGGGTGAAATACAAGATTTTGGACCATTTTGAAAATTTTGTCAATATGAAATTTAATTAGAATAAGATATGTAACATGATAATGAAATAATTTTTTGATCCATGGGTAATTATTATGTCATTTCATATGATTGAATTAATTATTTGAAACAAATATATAATGAAAATTTTATGGTGGTTTATCGATATATCACTTCATTGAAATGTTAAATATTTCATTTCATGAGGTGTAATGTCTGTGATAAGAGAGTAATCCTAATAAAATATGGGACATTGTCCAAAATGTTATATTTTATATGAAATTAGAATTTAATAATGGTTATAACATTTTATATGTTTATTCCACATTTCCTATAATTCTCTAATATTATTATACCATATTCATGAAATTTTTAATCTATTGGATTACTCATGATCCCTCACTTTTAGAAAGTCATGAAAAAAATTTCAATAACATGGTTTGTGTCCTATTGATGTTTATTCCCTAGTAGAGTTTTTATCTATCAAATTTATTTACATGTCCCCCATGTAATATTATTTCATATTAAGAGATCAAATGTTTTTTACATGCTCATATATAAGAATGAAATAATTATTCCATGTTTTATTTTACTTTTTACTTAATATGATCCAAATCATCGGACAACGCTATGCCCCTCGATCTTTGGGAATGTTTTTATTGGATATTGTTTAGAAATCATGAAATAATAGGTTTATATGATCAGGAAACTATAAATATCACCTAAAAAATCATCAAAAATAATACCATCAATCATATTTCCATTGTAAATATGATACAATCTATATGGAATATAGAGGATAAAATATCAATAGGAGAAATTAGATACATGAATTTGATCTCTGAATTATTTAATGAAAACAAAAAATGAAACGTTATTCAGAGAAGAACATGATCTTTTTATTATAATCTCATTATAAAGAATGATATAAGAGATGTTGTGTGTTATTATAGTATCAATTACTCCAAAATTTACTTTTTAGAATTGACTTCTAGACATCATATTTTGTGAATGACATGAATAAATTATAAAACATATTGCTGGCTATATTTTCAAATTTTTGGAGAGGATCACTCAGATCCCATTGTTTGGGGGTGATTTTTGTAGATAAAGGTTCTTGTGGAAATCTATAAACCACTTATCAGGTGAAAAATAATTTTTTTGGAAGATAGAAATTATTTCATCTCATTCTTATATGAAAGACTGATTGTCTTTTGATTATTTATGGATGGTTTTGACATAAAAAATTATTTTTTATATAATGTTGTGGATTGAGAGAGTAATATTTTCATATATAATGGTCTATATATTCGGTAAAAATAAAAGTTTTTATTTTTTAAGGAATAATGTCATAGGGATACAAATAAACTAATATGTCCTTATATACACAATCTGTTTCTAATAAAAATAATCCATTTTAATGGTACTTGAAACTCATTTGATATACCAAATCATTAATATGTGATCCATATCATTCGATATTCCAGCCTACAAAATACTATTAGTGATTTTAGGATGATCATTGATAAACATGGTCAATTTCCCTTGGTGAATTCTAACCCTGTGAGTTTCATTCATAAACCATTGAGGTTAACAAAATTGTACATCAAATCAAAAAACGATATCTTTTGACCATAATGACCAGGCTACCAATATATTTTTATTCCTCCATTTTACTCCCCCCAGTAAGGGAAGGGTCAAAGTGTGACAATGATGATTGGATTAAAAAGGTATCACATATAGATGATAATATGTAATGGGGATATTAGTGTCGATATTTCTGTAGTGGAACACAACAACTCTAAAATAATTATGTGGGTGCTAAATGAAATTAAATGATCCCCTAAAATGTATAAAATAGAAAAGGGTGGATCATTACATGAATACATAGATGTAGAGTCATGATATAGCCAGATCTATTCTAATGAATGACTTGTGATGGAATCATATTGGTCTTGTAAAAACATGTATAGTTTCAGTGATCTAATGTTAGAACATGAAAGTGGGACTGATGTGGTTTTATAAATAAAAAATTATTTGATATTAATGACACGTGATGTTTAATGATAAATTTTAGTATCCAAAGATTTTTCCTTGTTTCTAGTCCATATCACTCCTTTAGTATATTCCTTCCCAAAAAAGGGGATTTGGATTTCAATGTTACGTATTTCTCTTTCAATCACATGATTCCTATTTTCATCATCATGATTCCCTTACATGTGTGTTATTTTTCTATGGGTGACCATCTTATAATTATCAATTAATGTATTGGGAGATTATAATGTCTTTTTTGGAGAGTATATATGGGATCTTCTAAATGGTGGGGATATTAATGGGATATTGTACCAAAATGAAAAGGGAGGGGTGGTAAAAGGTCATGATCATCGATGATGAATTTCCTAAAAAAATTTCAGACATTAGTTATTTATTATATAGGATAAATGTCAACCATTTTTCCTATTTTAATGGGAATAATTTACTGTCATATTAGAGTATGTGAAATGATTTATATTTTTTATCAAAAGGATCAGGCTTTTAACATTTACCTAGGTGTCATATATTTATTCCACTATGTCAGATCACTGACACATCATCATTAACAACTTCCAGGGGTACAATAATTATAGAAAAAAATGTATCATTAGGATTGAATTGTTTCGGAATATTATGATTGATTTTGAAGGGGTGAACAAATTAGGTGGGATAGTGGGGGAGTGTGATACCATGGATAAAATATTTCATGTGTCTTCTAATATAAAATGATAAAGTCAAAATAAATTCCACCAAACCTAAATCCAATGTGATGAAAATTAAGGTAGTAATAATGAACACTAATCAAACTCCCCTCAAACGTATTATAATATAGAATTTAAACCCTTAATTAAGACTTGGATTTGACAATAACAATTAATTTTTTTCTATGTGTGTGCATGATACCCAAGTTAAAGAAGGTGATTCCAACAAGGTTAACATACTAGATATGGATTTTTTGAGAATCAATTAAAATTTTATCTCATATCAATCTACTCATGATGGTGGAGTTCCTTCGAATCATAAAGAGATCCAATATCTTATAATTCATTTGTACTAGGATCATTATACAATTTTGGGATATACCGTCTATTTGGATATCAAATTTGGTCATAAATAGGGTGCCTTCCATGGATATGTGGTATCCCCATATCCTTTACCAAATATGAGTCCACCACTCTTGATTCACTCATCCTCCAATCCATCTTACTCCCTTATATGTTTCCAATTCATAATTTTCCTCAATGAATACCGATTCATCTTCCACTTCAATTTCCCCCAAATTGATATTAATCCTCCCTCAATTAACTCAAAATCATCTAGTTTCACTAGCCCGTGAATTTTGTAATTTGTATTCATCTCATATATCAATGTTCCATTTTAATTCTCATTAGAAAATAATAATTCATCATTCTATTCTCCTTAATCATTAAATACTGATTCATCCTCCACAAATCACAGCTTCCCCTTCAATATTTCTATAAAAATAACAATTATATCAAAAGGTAATTTCATTGTCCCATTTAATATACTCTAAAATTATAGATACTCATTTAATGATACAATGTCGAATGAGATCCATATTCTTAAAAATCTGACCACTTTTATCCCACTTTCGATGTATATCAAATATATATTTTTAGGAAAATTCCAGAAGACCTAATATATATATATATATATATGGAATCGTTTGATGACCACCATATCATAATTTTACGTAATATTAAAGGTGAAGTAGATCATCAACCGATATTGTAGCATAAAGTAAATAAGGTATTCTAATGTGGAATGAAATCTACCTTATTACTCAAATCAGTTCCAACCCCTTCTACTAGACTGGATTCATCACTTCATGAATCAAAACCATAATTTACATGCATGAAACTAACCAATAAATATTTCTTTAATTTTACTTCATGAAATTTTTTATTTTTATTTATGGTATTTTCCATTATTAAATATCTATTCAAATAGATAATTCTTTTAGACTATTCAATAAACTATGTTCAATGTTAAAAACTATTAGGCTTCCATTATGTTATTATATTTTCTTCTTATTTTTCATATGTTCTATAATATTTTTTTCTTTTGTTTCAATGTTTATTTTCTCTATTTATTGCCCTTTTTTCTCAACATTCTATTTTTTAATCCAGGAATATATATTCTCAAGTTGGTGTGTATTGGATTATTTTTATAAAAAATTCATTTATGAATTTTTTTTATAATTTTCCAAACCATTTTATGGAATAAATTTGTGGGAATTTTTTTCAAGACTCTTCTTGAAATGACATGTATTTGAGATATACTAGTATCACTGAAAAAATTTTCTTCATTGAATTTCAATTTACATTTCATTGTCAATAGTTTTTCTTCTATAGCTTGGTACTCTCTTTAATAGACAAGTATGATTTCAATCAATTAAATATATCCTTATATACTTTTTAGATGATTGTATTTTATGAAACATTGTTCGATTTAAATATAAATGTTTGATTTTTTATGTGGTGGGTTTTGAAAATTTTTATATTATATATATATATGTATGTATTTTAATTTTTACAATACTTTTACTTGATAATATTTTAAATCACTTAAATATAAATAAATTTATCATAATTAAATGTTTGATTTTATAGACATTTTCAATTAAAATTCATATTCTCATGATGTTCTTGTGCCACAATATGTAATCTTGACATTGAAGCATATTTATATTTAGTGATATATTCTAAAATAATTGATGAATATATATAAGGAAATTTAATTTTTCTAGATTGTATACAATATATGTGTCATCATGTGTATGGAAAATGAAATTTAGTAATTGAATTTCAATTTTGGCATGATTGTATAACATTATGAATGTTTTTGTCAATTATAATTGATTTAAATAGAAATGATTTCGTGTGTTCATTAAAAATTACAAGTGACATTGATTAGTGTGAGGTTACATTCATATTGTTTTAATGGAATGAAATATTTTTCATGGGGTGCAAGAATATTTAACTGTGTAATTGAATATTTTCATCATCCATCCATTCTTGAAGAAAAGATTTAATTATTCTAAATTTTTTACTCTATATGCACTTCGGGGGTTTGAAATGTAGGATGTAGAGTTATACATAGATTATGTAATCCTTGTTATGGATATTTTGGCTATAGATTATATAATCCATACTTTTGGATTATTAATATCATTTTTTCGATAATTTAATGGATATTGTTCACAAATTTAATTCATTTTTTGGAGGAACATTTTAGGGAAGTGTGATTTGATTTTTTCCGGTGCACTACGATGATTTATATCATTGTATTTTCCTATAGGATAATTTTTTTTGTCATTAAATTGATATAAGTAGTATAGAATCATTTGTCATGATGATATTTTTTCACCACGATACGTTTTTTTTAATGAATGTGGAATACCAAGGATGATTTTCAGTGGTGGACTTGATTACAGGCATGTATTGTATATTTCTGTATTTTATGTTTCATAAAAGGAGTTTGTTTTAATAATAAATAAATTTATGTTCTAGTTGTCCAATATTTATAATTAATTCAAATTGTATAAAAAATATATAATTACATAGGAGATACACTCAATGTTTCATAATTTCCACTAAAACATTGTTTTTAGAAATATAATGAGTCAATATATATCATTTTTTAGCATTATATCAATACTGAGAGTTTCTTTTTATGTAGATTATCAGATTATTAATTTCATCCATAAAATATCACCACCAACTTCTATAGAATACAAAAACAATTAAATTATTTTCTGACAATAATAATTTGTTTCACTAAATCATTCAGAATATATTAACGCTATAACTACTTTTTTCTATTTGCGATAGTGAGAACATTCACTGCATAATGATTGTTTGCGAAAAATTTTATGTCTAGTAAACTAATGTTAATAACCTGACAACACACCCCAAAATATTAGTGACATATTTTATCTTTTATATTATATCATGATTCATTATATTCAATCCAATTCATTGAATTATTTATTTTTTATAGGTTTCCAATATCCAATTCAAAAAAATCAATACAAATCTAAACACACATATAATATTTTTTAAACTAAAAATATTTTGTTTTTCAAGGATATTTTCAATGTTTTATCATTAATGTAATATATTTAGAAAACTAACATAGGAAAAATATCACCCAAGTGTTGAATAATTGAGGGTACATAACCATTTACTCTATAGTGTATTTAGTTATTCTAGGATATTTTCAGTGATGCACCATCATGGAATTTCATATTTTAAATTATGATTGTTATAGTTTAATTAGACCATGTATGATTGATTGGATTCCATTTATACATTAAAAATCATAGTTTCATTGAAAAAATACTTAGTTAATTTATAATTATATTAAAAAAATTATCCAATTTTACATATATGAATTTAAAAAAACATGAGACTTGTATTCATACCATTAATTTTTTGATAATATATTGATTTACGAAAATACACTAATAATCATAATTTTTTTTAGAATAAATTCTTCATTAAAAATTTATTCATATTATATTAATACATTGATACATTTTCAATAACACTAGTATGGATACCCATATATGAATACTATTGGAAATCTATCAGAGTTCAAAGAACCATCAAAAACTAGACTACTATGTTCTTCATTTGGAAAATAATGTATAGGTTTTATATATTAAAATTTTGAAATTATATAGATGTATATGTATATTTAATGAATCGAATTATTAAAATTACATAATCCCAATCACATTGTGTAACTTGTATACAGTATATAACTACATACTTGCACACCTCCGATGAATTTCCCAAAATCATTTCCCCTCTAATTATCATATATATAAGGTTTCTAATGGGTTTTATGGTTTATAAAATATACACACACAACAAAAATAGTATAAAGAAAATGTTTGAAAATTCTTACAACATTATTCAGAAATTGTTCATATGTGGATTTAAAATTTAATTGATTTTTATACACACTAATGATAGAATTTTTGAAATTGAAACTATTTGAAAATAAATATTACATTTATAAAAGTTATACAATTTTATCCAATTAATATATATATATATTAACAATTAATTATGCAAAATTTTTAGTTTCAATATGCATAATTCTTCCGTGAGTGCATCTATACATGTATGAATATTTATACCACAACATTTATGTTTGTGGATCCACATATAGGTATTATATAATATAATGTTCATGTGTTTCAATATTCATTAACTAACATATTAGTAAATAAACCATATATTTCCAATAAAATGACGTATGTTTCGTAGAAAATGAATGAATTATATTTGACACATATTAAACCGTGATCATATATTTATTTATGTGCTTGAAAAGATTGTGTGGGTATATTATTAGAAAATTTAATAGAGATATTATACTATTTAAAATTATAATTTTCAACTTAATTATTGATTTTTAATTGAATTGAATATTATAATTTTTCATTTTCAAAAGACTATAACTCTATTAAAAAATCTACGTTACATTGATGTTGAAGTGTTTAGTTTCATAGATTCATCCAATTCATTATATTCTAATGATGTGATTGTTTTAAATTTCCATAACTCAATAATAACTCAAATATTTCATATAATATTTAGATTTTGTCTTGAAAAAAATTTGTTACACCAATTATGTATTGTATGATTCCAATGGTTTAGTTTATTTTCATCCTTATCATTCTATTGGTGCTTATTTTAAAGCCTCTGAGATTTTTTAATGTTTGAAATTATCAATTCCATTTCAATGAGAATTTTATTGGTATTCCAATATTTGAAACGTAAAGAGTTAAAAAATAATGAATGTTTCACCCATCAATTTCTTGTTATTCATCCTCTAACAATATTCACCAAATTTCATCATCTTATCCATTGTAAATGTCTCTTACATTATAATCCATTAATAAAAATCTAATTGTTCAATCATCGATTACCATTGTATTTTACTATTTTTAAATTACCTTTTACTCTATGATTGCTTTTTTGGGTTATGTTAGATCTATTTCTTTTTTTAAAAGTTTTATTCTATTAATATTATAGTACTCAGTATTTATGATATTCCATTTTAGAAATTTTGACATTAAATAACATTGAGATAATGTGGTTGAATTTATTGGTTAATCTTCACCTGAACATGTGCACATATTATTTCTTGAATACATGTCTTTCCAAAAAAAGATAGATATTAGAAGAAAAACTGGCTGACGTAAGTAGTTTCAAACTCACTGCAAGTGGATAAACAAATGGGGTTTTGGGGCATTAGAAAATAAATCACAACAGGATGTCCTTCAACAAGTATGGAGTCTCTTATAATGGATGATGTGGTATGTACTCAATCACTATGACTCTCTATTATGAGATTTAATGAAAATTATTTCACTATAGGATAACTTGTATATAAAAATTCAATTAATTAAAATGTATTAGCTCCATATTCTCAGCTAAGATTGACATGATTAATTACTAATATTAAATCATCTATAAAAAATATATACACCTTTTCATGATTATAAATACTTATATCAAAATATAGATTAGATTATATCATTTCAAACCTATACTAAGAATGTTTCGCAAATATATTCTATCATTGTATACTATATGCATTTACATTATACATTCCATCATCATGTAGTTTAGTATTCTTACCATACCTCATCTACATTAACAAACACCATATAGTATTATGCATACTGAAATCAAACATTAGTTTAACTCACATTAATATGTAATAATTCTTAAAACATATATTTATTTAATTTTTATACACATATGCACATAATTTCACATCTATAATTATATATAAATATTCTAGCTACACATGTCACCAACACTATTCACTACATTTCCATTTTCCACAATAACCACACACACATAATTCCGTCTAAAAATTTCCTCCCACTCTCCCAAGAAGTGACATGGATTCCATAGTTGTTCACTACGATTTCATGAGTGTGTGTTTGATGATTTTTTGAAGGCTACACTATAAAAAATAAATTATACCAGATGAGATTATTTGAAAAGTAATACATATTTCTCTGATTATGATCAATTAATTTTCAATTTTCACTATGAATCAATAGTTAGGATATTAAAAATTGATTTACATTTAATAAAAACCAAAAACATGGAATAAAAAAATCAAATCATCATGTTTTTTGAATTAAATAATCATAATTAATAAAAACACGATAATCATTTGGAAAATCAATATTCAAATTTGAAATACAAGTAATTAATAATTGGAATTCACATATTAAAATATTATTTTATATTAGAACTAATATTTTTTTTAATTTATTATTGATTATATTTAATATATAATGGAAAATTAATTAAATAGTAATGAGAATTTAAATATTAAAATTTTAGTTATTTTTTTTTTAATCTATTGAATATATATATATATATATTATATTTATTTATTTATTTTTATATAATTAATAGTTTATATATTATCATATATATTTATAATATGTTTAATTTAAAATAGTAAATGTAGTTAATATTTTAATTATTTATTTTATTATATTCTAGGAAATTAATATTCTAATATTAGTAGAATCGAAAACTTCTTCATCTTCATCACTCATGTGATGACCACACGACCTCCACCTCCTTCCTTCCAACTCCATGACTTCCAGATACCCACATCAGCCTATATCCTAGGGTTTTATTTTTATTTTTTCCTCTTTTAACACATTTTCTCCCTCATGTAATGATCTTCTCATTTGTCCAATCTACATTATAGGTTTTTCATCATGACTTCTCATCAATTGGTTTTATCCTTTTTCACTCTTTCATACATTAATGGTTAGTGTCAAAACTATCCAATTCATTAAATAAAATAAATATGGTACATATTTTTGTTAGCAATCTCTCCTCTAGTGATAAATCATTCCATCTATTTTCCATTTTTCTTCTCCCTAATTTTTAGGTGATATGAATAATCTAGTAAGATTATCCACAATTTACACTCGATCCCCAATTACATATATTTATTAAATTTAATTTCCTTCATTCTCAAATATTATGGATCAACCAGCTATCCAATACCAATTTCATATATTTTTTTTCGGTGAGAAACATATTCTAAAAAATTACTTGTTCTTTTTTCATTTGATCTATTAATTTCATACTGATAATCAGTAATGGCTAATCACTCTATTTTTTTACAATAACAATTTATTGATTAATTTGTTAATTTTTGGTTACATTAATATATTTTTCTGTAGCGATTCAATTATTCGGTAAATTTTTTTATGTGTAATATATTATCTAATATGTGCATAATTTATATAATTTCTATCATCGATATTTAAAAATATTTTCCTATAATTCCATTTTATTATTTGAACTTTTAAATAAAATTTAAATTTAAATTTCAATTTGTAGCCACCACTGTTGACTTGGTTAACATTTCTTCGTTTAATCATTAGTGTACAATCATTCCTGTAATCATTAGCTTTCAATAAATAGAGTAAAATAATGATATATTATTATTAACATGTTTTCAACCTAATATTTTCAGGCTATTCTATCTTGCTATAAAGACATGGTTAACCTTAGCTATCAATCATTATACTTTTTATTTTCTTTTTTTAATATTTTTACACAATTCCATTATATGTATATATAATTGTTCTATTTCACTAATTAATTATCTTCCTTTTATACTGTTACAAGCATATTCAATATGCAATTACAATGTTACAATATATAACTATGTAATTTCATAGTGTGTATACAAGAAATTTCAATATATATTCAATATTTTTATTTTTCATATCATGCACTTAGAAATATTTCTATAAAAAGGAATTCATTAACATTATAAAACTATAGATTCCTCTATAACTATGAAATCCCAGTCTACCTAATTATGTATAACTTTTGTTCCGACCCTAATCTATTATTTTGTTTCCCTTTATTCATCATATGAACCCCCTAGCTTTTAATCTGATTATATTACTACTACGGAAGACTCTACATTAATGCATTTCACATACTTAAATTCATTATTAAATTCATAATTTTTGTGGATTTACATTCAGGATTATATTAAAATTAAAATAGAAAATTATATTTGAGTTTTTATTACCATTTTATTGCATTAATATGTCTTGAAATTTTAATTCAAATATTTTTTCTCTAAGGAGTCTATAATACACCTCACCTTTTTGGGTTCTATCTTTTTGATGTCAGTGTTCTATCATTACAAATTATCTTTTATTCACTTCCATTAATAGATTAAATATTAATCTTTATATATTTTAGACACTATTATTAATCATTAATTGAATAATTTCATAAATTAAATGTTTTAAAAAAGTATTCTTCATATTAAAGGTATAAATAAGTGTCTTGAAAAGTTTAATTGTTTCCCTAAACCCTTCATGGTCATGTTACTAAGGTAATAGATGGTATGTACTTGTTTAATGTTAACAAAAGATCCATTTTTTTGGATTATGATATCCAATTACCTTAAATATAATAAATATATTATTATCCTTTTATTTCTATCTCATTTCATAATATATAATTCATTACTATGTTAATTTTATAAAAAAATTGAAGATCATATTACTATACTAATATTGTTACTTTATTTTTTAATATGATCCATTATTAATATTTAATTGTGTATCCTTATGTATTTTCTTTTTCATTCTCCATTTTAACAAATATCTATATCATATTTACATTATTCTAATTATAATGAAATCTGATTTAAGTAAGTCCTTTTGTATTTTTCTAATAATATTGATATTGTTTAATTAAACCCATTATTATATATTATTTTTATATTATACTCATTTTTCAATTTTGGATTCACTCTTGGAGTTTATGATGAAAAATTCATTTTAATTTTAACATTATTTTAATTTTTTTGGACATCTAGATTATTCAGAATTGTGATTATGTGGAAAAATAAAATTCATAAAATTAAATTGATTCGGATTAATATCAAAAAATGTTAATGTACATGTAATAAAGAATTTAGTGGTTTTACATGGACACTTTTTTATTCTATTTTTCCATTTCCTTTTTCATTTTTATTTTCTTTATTTTATTTGGAAATCATGAAACTTTTCATATTTCCAGTGGTTATTCAGATAGATAATGAGTTAACCAATCAATAATTTTTTCCTCTACATTGGTAATTCTCCAAACTAATTTGATGGAATTAATTCAATAATCTTAGATTCTTTTAATCATAATGAACAATAATAATAGGTGTATTCTTATGTTCATGTTGATAACATCTCTTCCCACTCTTCATCATTAAATTTTAATTCCTCATAATCTTCAAATTATCATCTGTAGTCGTATTTTAAACCCAAATTCCATATTTTATATATCAATAATATTTTAATTTGTTTTTTATTCCGACTATCCTATTTATATTCATATTTTATTTATTTTGAACTGTGTTAATATTATTTACATTTCCCATTTTTAATTGATTGTTCTTAATAATTCAATTTCCCCAATTACAATCTCTAGTTCAAATATGAATTAAATATATTATAATGAATTATGAAAATTGTGTGTAAAATAATATTTTAATAATTTGGAATCATTTTGTTTAAAACATTAGGTAATTTCCACTATTATAATCTACTGTTAGATAAAAAAATTTAATAGACCATCTATTTTACGTAGTCCATTAACTAAGAATGTGCATTAGTTTGTGTATCTGGAATCACTATATGTGAACTATTATTTATTGTCTTCTAATTTAGACTATTATTTCCCTAAATAATAGTAAATAATCCTTCTTTTATATATAGTTCACAATCTAATAATGTTAATTGATGAAAAAAAATAAAACAAAAAATAATCATATAAGTGAATATTCATAGACTTCTTAAATTCTGATGTATGTTAGAGTGGTGAAAAAAAATATGTCCATATATCTCCTAGATCTCACCCAAATAGTCTATATTATCAATATTAATATGTATTTAACAAAAATAATATGTATTAGTCTCAATTTTTGTTTTAGAACTAATATTATATCATGAAATTTATGTTTTTTGATCGATATATATTACGTAAATATATTTTGATTAGTACATGTTAATTATGAATTAGTATTACAATCTAACATATATGAAAAAAATATATATTTAAAATAATAAAAAAAATAGATAAGCTATGATCAATAAATGTATCAAAAATAATAATAGTTTTAGTCCATGAAAAATACTACATCACATTAGATCTAAACTAATATCACATATCACATTACTTATTTTAGTTGTGACTAAATATGTAATTTGAATTATTGTTATTTATTTGTATTATTTATATATATTAATCCCAATATTACATAAAAAATATTCTTTTAGAACTAATATTGTTTCATAAAATATATATATTCCAATAATTAAATATTAGAATAAAGGTCATTTATATATTTTGATCAATACTTATTATTTTATAACTAACATTATTATATCACATATGGTGAGACTATAATTTGTACAACAATAGATGTTACATATATGTAATTTGATCAATATATATTAGATCATGATATTAGTCATGATATTAAAACTTTGAAATAATTTTAAAATATATGCATCAAAACTACCATTGCAAAATTTGTATTCATTCAAACTAATATTATATATGAATTCTATCCAATAATATGGTCTCACATATTTTATCATTCATTATAACTACCCATTATATACACCATGAGTATTTATTTACTCTTCATAGAACTCATAAACTATTCCTTTTGAAATTTTTATTAGACATTTCATGTGGTATATTTCAGGGTTTCGTCAAAGGCATTATTTGAGTGCCTTGACACCATTTTCATTGTTTTACATAAAATATCTTTTCTGAGAACAAAATAGTTTTTTTAATATAATTTAATTTATAAAATGTGTATATTTTAAAAAATGGAATTTGATTCAATATGAGTGTATAAAAACATACCAAATTAAAATATATAAATGGCTATAATATTATATTCTTACATAGATAAACTAATTCCTCTTGTATGTTTTCCTTCGATGATATCTTAAGGTATTTATGATCTAACTAGTATACTCATTTCAATTATGAATTATTTGATGAATAAAAAATATGATGTGACATCATACCGTGTACCATTCCAACATGTTTATATTCATAACATGTGTAACATCTCATTTATCAGTTACTGTATTTTATACATCCATGCATGGGTAGATATTTTTGATGATATCGATATAATTTTAATGTGGAATTTTTTGTAGGAAATCATGGATAATTGTGAATTGGAATATCTAAAAACATCAAGGTTTAGATTACATTTTTAAGGATGATACAAATTCATGCATATTTATATGGTATAAAAATTTACACTTTAATATTTTTTCCCTTAATGTTTATTTTTTGAAAAAAAATATGGTTCTTTTATTTCATATTCAGGTGATAAAACCCCTCATCAGGGACCACTATATAAATATTTATGCAAACTCCCCACTAAAATTTTATTATAATGGTTCAGATCTTTGACTCTGGTTTCCTTTTCTAATAAAGGGTGAGTTTTTTACCTTGAATTAAGAGGATACCACTAATGGTGAGGTCATGAATATTTTGGTTTTTTATATTTTCCCAAAACTTTTCTGCTATTTTTATAGAATTTATAAGAAATGTTATGGAACATCCTGATATGTAATTGATGTGGTACATATTTTAGGAAATGTATTTCAAAATATGTGAATGTTACATGATGTTTGAGGGTTACATTTTATTTAATGTGAAAAATTGTTTTTTAATATAAGGCAAAATGTTTTTCAATGTAACCCAAAATTTAAGATACTCTTGAAATGTAAAATATTACATGCCTTATAATTCCTAGGCTTTACTCATTGCACTACTGGAAAATTTACCTATACCCATGGTTTAAACCATTGGTATAGCCCCAAAAACCATGGGTATTGCCTATACCTATGGTTTTGGGAACCGTGGGAATCCAAGGCGTCAGGATAGGTTCCCAACCAATAACATCAGTTTTAAAAACTATTGATATAGCTTTTTGCCACCATTTCATAGGCATATACCCAAATTTCTAAACCATGGGAATAAATATGTCAAAAATTCATATTCCCATGGTTTGCATAACTGTGGGAATAAAATATTAGAAAAACAGATCAAATATTAGTGAAAAATATCTACTGAATATTGATCCTACAACCTACAACCTGATATCCTATAGCTTAACATCTCGCTATATATATTAATATATATCATCTAGTCTGGAAAAAAATCTTATAGCGAGTTTTTGATCCCGCGACATTCTGTGTGAAACAACACGGTCTCACCTACTTAGCTGCGTAAATAAATTTTTTTATTTATATATCTATCTATTAATATTAAATTTAACTGCATTAGAAAAATATTAATGTCGTGTTTCCAACCCACATTCCTTCGATTCACCAGAACTCCTATTCCATTATGCTTCATAGTGTTATTTCAATATTTATATATATCATGTAATATATATATATATATATATATATATATATTTATATATATTAAAAATCTGGATGAACGGAAACCACCATCAGAAGTTTTGAACCCGTGTTTCTCACAAAAGGTAGGACCGACTTACCAATACACTTTTTAGAATTTCCATTACATGTACATTTATTATGTTATATATATTTTTTCTCATTTAAAAAATAATGGACCTTATACCCACGGTTTAGTAAAACTGTGGGTATATGTCCGAGATATACCCACGGTTTATGTGAACTGTTGGTATACGATCTATGGATATAGGTTCCATCTGTACCCATGGTTTATGAAAAACATTGTTATATGCTTATATATGGAAGGATATACCCACAGTTCATGAGATCCATGGGTATAAATTAGACCTATACCCATTGTTCAATTTAAACTGTGGGTATAGTTTTTCCAACGGATTTCCCACAAAATATTTTGGCATCAGGTGCTTACGTAGGTACCCTATAGCCATAGTTTACCATGAACTATGGGTTTAGGTCACAAAATGTCACCAATACCCATTGATCATGAAAACCATGGGTATAGATGAGTCGATACCCGCGTTTTTTGGGAAATCTATAGGTATAGAAAAAAATTTCAGGAGTGTTAGGATATTGTGTAGGAGTTTGGGGATTGATTTTATTTTTCGTACCTATCGTCACCTACATACCTCTTACCCAATGTGATTTTGGGTGTATTCCTTACATCTCGAATGATTCAGTTAATGATTGATAAATTGGTTTAGGTTTTTTATCTCTTTATTTTTTAATTACTCTTAGTTTATCACATGATTGTGGTTATGGATCCATTTTTGGGATTTATTACCAGATTTTGTTTTTTATAAATCCATTTAATTCTATAGTAATTCCTTGTTTTATAAAAGGAAATATTATGGCTTCCAATCCCAGTTATAAATGGAGGATAGGTTTTCTACACTCTTTGGATTCCTATATCTATTTAATTATTCTAATTTAGTGAACTTCTTATTGTTATTATTTATTACTTGATATTGAAATGAAATTTCATTTATTGGAATTATAAATTAAATAATTATTCTTCTAAAAATGGATATTTATTTTTAAATGAAATTTATTTTATTTGTAAGGGATAATATATTTTCAAACCCTAGAGAATATTGTCTTCTATATGAAAAATATTATATAAAAATGTGAACACAAATTTTATAATAGAAATTGATACAAATTACAGAGCAGGAACCATGGGTATATCATGATAGATACATGGGTATCCATAGTTCCACTGGCACCACTAGGAGTAAACTTCTTATTTTTATATATTTTATTAATATCGTTTATGTTACTTTTATCCAACAATATGACTTCAGAATGATGTGTGTGTCTAGTACATATTGCCCATAGGCTAGATCCCACCTTGTATGTGCATTATGGATTATTGTTGCCTTTTTCAGGATAACTAATGTAATTGATGTTGTCTCACATGTATATTTATATTGAATATATTTAAATTCATTTATTCTACATTTGATAATAGGATATTCAATTTGTGAACACTCAATTTTTTTTACCATATATATTAAGATGATGATTTATAAAAATGCTTGTAAAATTGGTTTGTTTGAAATATTAGACTTGTAACAACCATAAATATTCTATTGTGGTATCCAATATGGATATATTTCTCACACCCTACTTATTCATGTTGGATAAAGTAGACCCTGTTTTTCTGGATTCATATAATGGGAATATCATTCTGTAATATGGATGCTTCTTTTTACATTGTTTTGTCAATTTGGGATATTTTATGGAGGAGATGTTTGGTCACATGTAGGCTTTTTTTCTAGAATTTTATATCAATTTGGTGTTTTTTATCTATCTCAATTTAACTTCCCATTGATTCTACATTGTAATGATTTTATGTGTATTTTGTTCCATATATTCGGGAATAGTTTTGTTATATTTCTTTCACCCAACCCCATGATTCACGCCCAATTTGGTTGACCCAGGACGGTCATTACAATTTCAGTATCAAATAAGATACATATATTGAAGTGTGTCAACACTAACTATGTTGGATCTGTGTCTTGGATATATTAGAGAAGGATTGTCAAAATTTAGATAGTATGTGTCGAAAAGTGGCTTGTCAAGCTCACTCCCATGATTGAACCCATGTTTCTATGGGTGGTAATAGAAATCATTATTGTGTCCAAGATCGAGTATTGAAGATCCCTTGCATAAATTAAATGAGATTTTTTTAAATTAACATGTACACAATGTCCTATAATAAGTTGAATGTATGGTCATTTGAATAAACTGAATGGGGATTTTATTTGGATGGTATTGTTCAATTAAAAAGGTGATTCCTTCATCTAATGATATTAGTAACTACATTAAATTATTATTGTTTAAAATCATGGTTCTAGATTACTGTTTGTTGGTAAAATGGTTTTGGAATTTTCTAATGAATGATTGGTTTTTTAATTTTTTTTAATAGAAAATGTCTCGTATACGATCTCTTTCTAATGAAAGAGAGTAATACGTGAGGTAAGATCTGATGGATGATCCTCTGGTAGATTCTACATTAGCTGACGTGGGGATTTGTACAATTCAGACTCATGGGTTAGTGGGTATAGGCAACCGGGGAAGGGAAATGGATTATTGATTTTAATTTACAAAAAGTCATACACATAAGCTTCGATGAGAAAGAGGTCCATAAGGGACATTGGACTGGATTAAATGGATCAAGATAATTGTTAACCTTTTGATGAATACTAAGGATTCCCAATAGGGGTTTTATATATATGTTCTTTGAGGACCAAGAATATGATGGTGGGAGTCTATAGTGTGATCAATGATGCATGAATGTCACACATGGTTTTCTTTCAAGAATATCATTAATCCATAGTTTATTCCTAAGATTATATGTGTGGAATATACTCTAAGGATTCTTATCTTGGAACAAGTGTTGAATAACATTCATCAGTTATACTTATGCATTGTTGAGTTGGTGGATATTCCACTAGATCTCTTAACCAGCAAATACATGAAGGATATGAGGTTTCTGATGGGGGTGAGGTCTAATTATTGGTTGATTGTTGTAATTTTATCCATTTTATACATTGTGGATATAGTTTATAAACAAACTTTTATTTATGTAGAAATAAATGAAAGTGAAGGAATGGGTGGACCTCTTAAGGGTTCAGTAGTTATGTAGGGTACTTCATCCATTCAGAAAAGAATTTGCATGATTGGTCAGTTTTCTGTATGTCTAGTTTTAGGAGCTGCTTCTTCACAACAAAAATTAATTTCATCTAGTGTGGGTGGTGTGGTCATACTAGTCATCATTATATGGAGGAACCTACAATATATTATCGTTGGGGATGATCTAGAAATATAAAGTGTTACATGATACAATTTCCTACTGTAGTAAAGTGTGATCCACTTTCACTAAGGGGTCATAAATTCATATTTATGCATCCAATGGTGGTGGGTTTAATTCATAGGTTAAAGGGGTTATCCAATTGTATATATGAGGATAAAATTATGCAAAAAAGTGTGTTCCAAATGAATCTGATTCAGCAATTTCTACAGTTAAACATAAAATGTATATTTCATCTTATATGGTGATATATTTGTTTGATACACATCCAACCAATTCATTGATAATGTAAAAGTTGATTGAAATATTATGTTTTAATTAAAATATTTTTTAATTTGTGTTTGATCTTTCCCTGAATTTTGGATAGAGGTCCAAAAAAGGATTTAGATATCCTGTGTTTAGGGAGGTGATATTTAACTTTGAGGTGGTTTTAGACTTATTATTGACTTACCATGTTATCTTTGTCTTGATTATTATCATGGATTGAATTATTATAATAATTAAGTAAATAAAAAAAATTCATCACTATGTGTAGTTTTTATCTACTGATGGGGACACTCATGTATTCCAAACTATGTGGGATTCTATATTTGGAAGGTAAGGTAAGGATATTCTTTATGCTAGATTAATCACATTCTATAGTTTTAAAATGATTCTTGAATCAGTTGACCAATGATTGTTAATTAAACTACCTTATATTGTATGAGCTTACTCTAAGGTATTTCTTCATGATTTTTTAAGATAGTTGTCACATAGAGAGGTTGATAACACTATTAATGTATTACTTTTAAAAATTACAATTTCTTTCCCATCATATCACCTAACACCTACTAATTTGGTTTAGCTTAATGTATATCATGAGGATGTGGAGGTGGAAGGATTTATTCATCCTAGCAAGTCATAATGAGATTCTATTGTACTATTTTCCCATATATAGTATTAGAGAATTATACATTGTATTTACTATCGAAATATGAATTATTTTAATCTTAAGAAAAATGTATCTTTTCCGAGAATTGCTGATATATATGATCAATATAAGGGATATAGTTGGTTTTCTATGATTGAATTGAAGTCAAGGTAAACCAGTAAAATATTTGAGAAGGGGGTATAACCAATAAAACAATTTTTATTCAATATGGGAATTTTAGGTATTAGGTATTAAATTTAGTCTTAATTGTAACATCCCAAGTAAGTAATGAATAATAGATATTTTTATCTATGTCTATTAATGATTAAGATAGTGTTATAGCGGCATAAAATGAAAATAAATACAATCTTATGCATGGAATACACTAATATTCTTAAAAGATTGTTTTAGTGCCTTTTGATGGAAAACCATTTTTGAATCTATATTTTGACAATTTTATAAACTATGTTTGTCAAAATAAAATTATTCTTTATGATTGGGACATCAAAATTAACTTTGTGTGAACTTTTGGTATTTTTCTGACAAGGTTCATTTTTTAATGAATAGTGAAAAATACTGCATTTTACATCAAAACTGCTTTTTAATCTAATTTATTTATATGATTAGATTATCTTTTGAATTGGTATTAATGTTTAATATGAATATATTTTTACCATTTAATACAATGGTGGTCATTGGAGTCAATTTCACTTTGAAATTGGACTTAAACTGGTGTCAATGTTTTGATACTTATTGTTTCATAAAAACACGCTATTTGCTCTGACAGCGGGAATTAATTATTAAATTAATTAATGTGACCTATATGTTTTTAATTTTGTAAAATAGACTTCATTTTTGAATTTGGAATATCAAATATAGCTTAGGGTGAATTTTTGGTAATTTTCTGAAAAACTTCAATTTTTGATGAATAGTGAAACCACTAAGTGATAATCATGCAAACTGATTTTTCAGTTAAATGAAAGTTTACCACTAATGTGTATTGAATTTTGAAAATCCGACATACATGGTTGTCATTATTATGTAAAATGTGGTTCAATGAGATTATAATAATTTTTCGGTGAATAGTAACTTATTAAGTTCTTAATCACGATTAGTGGTAATTAGGGTAGTTTAAGGTATAAATAATACTTTAATAAAATGAAATGACCTAGACACATGTCCCAACCTAATTGGTTGTGTCATGGCCGACCATGACATGCCATGGGTCAACTTGGGGACCCCATGGATCCACTTTTGTTGGGAAATGACATAAATTACTTTTTATTTAATGTTAAAGGGAAAATGACACAAACATAATATGTTTTACAAAAACAATTTTTAAGTGGGGTTATACAAGTCCAAAATTTGATTATAAATAGTCATTGGAAAGATAAAAAGATTTCCTATATCATAGTATTTGTTTTATAATTTTTAGAAATTAAATAAATTTAATTATTTATGACATAATAATGATGCAGCGATGACATCATTATTTGACGATTTAAATAAAATAGAAAGATAATGTAAAATATATGAACTACACATTTCCAAAACCAATTGGATGAGTGTATTTCGAACCCTTATCACCTTATCCACGAATTATATCAATGTGGTACCTTTTAAAACCGAAAAACATTTTCAAATAATGTAATCTTTCTTTACTTTCCAAAAGTGCCCCTCCTATCCTCTTATAAAAGGCCCCCACCTCTACCTCATTTCACACACTCTTCAAGCCTTTGGCTCGGCAAACCCCTGCCCATTTGCTCTCTCCACATCCCTCTCCTAATCCTAGAGGATTCCCTTTGGGAATAATCCTTTCAAAGGAATCCTTTAGGCTCAAATCAAAAGGAGTTACACTTTTTAAGGTAATTCATTCTCTCATGTTCATTTGTTTTATTTTGCTTCTCCAACCCCCTAAACTCTTTTTATTTACTTCTTTTCTAACAACACCAGTATCTTCAATATACTAGGATGTTGTTATAAGATTTATTTGAGCTACACTCTCACACAACTACATCAAATGGTTAAAGAACATACGGTTTCCGTGGATGGCGAAATTCTGCCTCCCGAAACGATGATTGTTCAACACTCATTTAACACCTTCAAAGGTGGCCATTATGATGTCACTATTTTTATATATGATATATAATATGTTTATGTTTTCCTTAAGCTTCTGTTTTTTTGATTTTGGGCATACCTTTATGGTTTCCATTATGGGTAAAACACGATATCTTCATTTTAGGAAGTACGGACTACCGCCCCCTAAAAGTGATTTGATTCGTTAATACCATATGTGGGATGTGTAAAGGATAAAGTTAATGATATTATATATGTTATTATACTGGAATTATAATATACTCTTATATCATTATGATTCCATTCTATAAAATACGAAATAGAAATGAAAGTAGCGTTCATGCGTACGTACGGCTTACCGTCTCCATGAACGGTGCATTTCATTTCTTACCTCTAAATGATTATGTAATATTATAAATGCACGTATGTACAGGATATATATGACATATATGATATCTACATCATGAATACCATTCTGGATATAATGAACCTTTGACCAAATTAACAACATGTAAGTGTAAGAAGACTATTTTTGAATTAAGAAACAAATACCGACAAAATGAACATTATTAACTTAACTGATTACATGATGTTCATAACATGGTATAAAAGGAATAATGAACTTGAAAAAGATTCATAATCAAGTAGAGATTAAATCAATTTTATTATTCAGGAGATTAAAGAACGGTCAGGTCAAGTCGGATACGAGGTATGGGACTTCGTCTCAATCTCCTTTCGTTGAGGCATATTTTATTTTATACACAACTTTATTTTATACGGTGTATAAACCCCTTTGAAATATACGTTTATTCAAAAGTAATCTTGTTTATAAGAAGCGTTTACTAAATGACAAAAGGGAATGTTTTTGTCGTACGTATGCGGCGACAATGACTTCTCCGCCGTCATGACCGTTATTTGAGTTTCGGCTTCCTCTACAAGCCAAACATTTGTTTTTAAATAAAAAATAAATACCATGTTTTACATTGGTATTGAAAATGGTTTTCATAATGTTTTTATTATATCAATGTGTTGTATTGATATCTCGTGATTGAGATGTGGAAATGTTATGTTTCCTTTATGCATGTTTTATGTGATATGATTATGTTATGGTTCTTGGGCATTATTATGAAGACGGGTGGTTCCGTGATAAACTAAGGGCGGGTGAGCCCGTTATAGCTCTCCAATGCATTGGGTAACGCGAAGGAGTGAAACGTTAAGGTTTCTCCGAAGAGATTTTAGGGAATATATTGTGATGGGTATTCCAAACGTAACCAAGAGGGTTACTCCCTACGTAAGAATGTTATGAATGCCTCAAGTTACCTTTATGTCTTATGATTTCTATGATTTATTCATGATTTTATGAGGTATGTTAAAGTGGCTATGTTTTATGGGTAAAGTATGATTTCATTCTTATGTATATATGAACTCATGTTTCCTTTCCATGTTTTTTTTATAACCCATACTGAGTTTTTATGCTCATCCCAAGTTTTTGAAATGTTTTTCACAGGTCAAGGGAAAGGTACATGATAAGATGATAGAGTCGAGGATGTGTCAAGAAATAATCCATGTTTTATTTTAAATGTGTTTCAATTGATGGGAATGAAGAATACTATCTTTATGTAACCACTTTGTTTATATGTGTAATGTAATGCAAGTTTTATGATCTAATTCTCTAAAACTCTAAACCTGAAAAGATCCTCAATGTGTAATCTTGTAATAACTCAAGATTAAGTAAGGTTTAAGGCTGGGGCCTTATAGTTGGTATCAAAGGTCGGTTTAGATAACTTTAGGAGTTAGAATTCTATTAAATGATTATCGAATTTTTTTTTCGAAATGATATAGCATTTAAAGATTACCATGTTGCTTCATCTAAGACATGTTTGTTCAGAATGGTTTTCCGCAGAGGAAACAGGGAAGCAGTGCTAGGAAGGCATACAGAAGGAAATAACCTTCCGAATCAGCATCCAGAAATGGTCGGAATTGGAATAGAACATTTTGTTGCAGTAATGGCGCAGTTGACTCAAGCGATAAATGGCGGTGGTATCCATGCACGAGATTAGCCAGATCAACTGCAGAGGAACATGTCAGTGGTGGAACATTTTATGAGGAAACATCCACCATCATTCAGAGGATCATCTGACCCTGTGCTAGATGAAGGGTGGATTAAAGCACTGGAGAAGATTTTTGATGTCATGGGGTGTTCAGAAAATCAAAAGGTTAGTCTTGCTATTTACCGTTTGGAGGGTGAAGCAGATCAGTGGTGGTCTATGGTTAAAAATATCAGGGACGCCGATGAGATTGATGCTCTTGACTGGGATGAATTCAAAGGTATGTTTCTTGAGAAGTATTTTCCTAAGGCTGTTCGACTTAGGATGGAAAAGAAATTCTTGGAACTGAGGCAAGAGGAAGACTCAGTGGCTGCCTATGAAGAAAGGTTCACTCGATTGGCAAGGTATGCTCCAAATTTTATCCAGGACCTTGATAGTAAAATCAATCGTTTTTACTCAGGATTAAAGCCAAAATATCGAAGGGCATTAGCTTCTCGTGAGTTTAAAAGTTATGAAAAGATTGTTCGATGTGCTGAGAAGGTGGAAATGGAGTTTGCCGATGACCAAGATTTCTATAACAACCAGCAGAAGAAGAGACCGAGGTGGCAGGAGAAAGGTAGTAATTCTTCAAAAAAGTCTGATGGTAAGAAAACTAAGTTTCCAGTTTGTGATAAATGTGGAAAAAGGCATGCTGGGGAATGTATTCTGAATTCTGGAAAGTGCTACCGATGTGGTAAGATGGGACATAAGACTCGTGATTGCACTGAAAAGGATCAAGCTGAAGGTAAGAACAAATTTGATTTACAGTTAGTGAAGTGTTATAAGTGCAATGAGATGGGTCACTATGAAAACGAGTGTCCGACAAGGAGCTTGAGTGATGGAAGCAGTTAAACTACAAGCAGAAAGGGGTGGTGAAATCCTTTGCAACTACTTCAGCAGATGTCGGGCCATCAAATGAAGTTGTATCAGGTACTTTGTTTGTTTTTTCAGATTATGCCAGTGTGTTGTTTAATTCGGGGTCTACACATTCTTTCATCTCTGAAACCTTTTCTAGTAAAATGGGAATACCATCTCAAGAAATGACTCCTGTACTTTTGGTAAAAACACCTGGGGGAAGTGTCGAGGCAAAAAGAATTTATAAGAATCTTCCTATCCTTATATGTGGAAAGAACCTACTTGCAAACCTTATTGTTCTACCTCTAGTAGAGTTTGATGTTATCCTGGGTATGGATTGGCTCTCTATTTACCATGCTAAGATTTACTGTAGATCTAAAGAAGTTTCTTTTCAGAAAGACTTTCAGTTTGTTTACAAGAATGAACCCCTACTTTTGATAACATATCAAGAGGCAGAGAAACTTGTGAAAGTTGGAAATGAATGTTACCTTGCACACATCGTTGAAAATAAAGGAACTGTTCATATTAATGATGTTACAGTGGTAAATGAGTATCCTGATTTTTTTCCTGATGAGTTGCCTGGAATAATACCAGATCCGGAAGTTGAGTTTACTGTTGACTTAGTTCCCGATGCAAAGCCAATTTCAAAACCCCCTTATCGAATGGCACAAATTGAACTTTTAGAGTTGAAGGAGCAATTGCAAGATTTATTAGAGAAAGGTTTCATTAGACTTAGCACATCACCATGGGGTGCTCCTGTTTTATTTGTTAAAAATAAATATGGTTCTATGAGACTTTTCATTGATTATAGAGACTTGAATAAAATCACTGTTAAGAAAAAATATCCTTTGCCTCATATCGATGATTTGTTTGATCAGCTCCAGGGAGCTCAGTTTTTTTCAAAGATTGACTTGAGATCGGGGTACCATCAGCTGAAGGTAAAGGAGGAAGATATTCCGAAGACTGCGTTCCGTACGAGATATGGCCATTATGAATTTGTAGTAATGCCTTTTGGGATAACCAATGCACCTGCTGTATTCATGGACTTAATGAATAGAATTTTCCATGAGTTCTTGGATAAGTTTGTTGTGGTTTTCATTGATGATATTTTGGTGTTTTCTAAAAGTAAAGAGGAGCATGAAAAACATTTAAGGGTTATCTTGCAAACCTTAAAAGAAAAGAAACTGTATGGGAAATTCAGCAAGTGTGAGTTTTGGTTACAAAAAATTTCTTTCCTTGGTCACATTGTTTCTAAAGATGGAATAACTGTTGATCCCGCAAAAACAAAAGTTGTGGAAGAATGGCCAAGACCCACAAATGTAACCAAGATTCGTAGTTTCCTTGGTTTGGCGGGATATTACCGAAGGTTTGTTAGAAATTTTTCACGGTTATCTAGTCCAATGACTAAGCTAACTCGTAAGGGTGTTAAGTTTATCTGGACAAAAGAATGTGATGATTGTTTTCAGGAATTGAAAAGAAGATTGGTGAATGCTACAGTTTTGGCACTACCTTCCAGGAATGGTGAGTTTGTTATATACAGTGATGCTTCATTGAAAGGACTTGGTTGCGTCCTAATGCAGAATGATCAGGTAATTGCTTATGCTTCATGACAGTTGAAAACTCATGAGGTAAATTACCCTACACATGATTTGGAATTAGCTGTTGTTGTTTTTGCTTTAAAAATTTGGAGGCATCATTTGTATGGCGTAAAGTGTGAAATATATACCGATCACAAAAGTTTAAAGTATATATTCACTCAGAAAAAGTTAAACATGAGACAAAGGAGATGGCTGGAATTAATCAAGGATTATGATTGTACAATTCATTACCATCCGGGAAAAGAAAATAAAGTGGCTGATGCTTTGAGTCGAAAAAGTAATGCTTCATTAAAAATGTTGAGTTTGGAACGTGATCCTTTGGTTAAGGATTTGATGAACTTTGGCATAGAAGTTATTGGTACAGGAAGTCCTTCTGTTTTGTTTCAGGTATCAGTGAGATCTTCTCTATCAGATAGAATCAAGCAAGCACAGAAGCAAGACAGTGAGTTGCAGAAAAAGGTAGAGCTGGTTCAGAAAGGTAAGTTGCCTGAATTCAACATTGATAGGGATTGTGTTTTGAGATTTGGGAAGAGATTGTGTGTGCCTTGTGATTCACAGTTGAAGAGAGAGCTGTTTGTGAAGCTCATAGTTCTCCATTTTCAGTTCATCTGGGCAGTACTAAGATGTATAGAGATCTGCGGGAGTATTACTGGTGGGATGGAATGAAAAGAGACATTGCTGATTTTACTGTGAAGTGTTTGACTTGTCAGCAGGTTAAAGCAGAGCGGCAGTTACCGAAAGGGATGCTTCAGCCTTTACCAGTGCCAGAGTGGAAATGGGAGAATATATCCATGGACTTTGTTGTTGGATTACCGAGGACATCTCAAGGTAATAATGCAAGCTGGGTTATTGTTGATCGTTTGACCAAATCTGCTCATTTCCTTGATATACGAGATACTTTCTCTCTTGATCAAATTTCTAGTTTTATCTTAAAGAGATAGTCAGGTTACATGGAGTTCCTCTCTCCATTGTATCGGATCGTGATCCAAGGTTTACTTCTAACTTTTGGAAAGGCCTTCAGAAGTCGTTGGGTACTGAATTAAATTTTAGTACAGATTTCCATCCTCAATCAGATGGGCAGTCAGAACGAACAATTCAGACATTGGAGGATATGCTATGATCTTGTTCTATGGATTATCAGGGATGTTGGGACCAACATCTTTCTTTGGTTGAATTTTCATATAATAACAGTTTCCATTCTAGTATACAGATGGCACCATTTCAGGCATTATATGGGAAGCGGTGTCGAACTCCAGCTTTCTGGGATGAAGTGGGTTAAAGGAAGTTGATGGGACCAGAATTGGTAGAAGAGATGGCAGAAAAATTTCATCTGATTCAGAAACACATGAGAACAGCTCAGAGCAGGCAGAATAGTTATGCGGATAACCGGAGGAAGGATCTATCTTTCGAGGTAGGTGATCATGTTTTTCTCAAGGTTTCTCCTTGGAAAAGTGTGATGAGATTTGGTAAGAAAGGAAAGTTGAGTCCGAGGTTCATTGGACCATACGAAATTCTGGAGAGAGTTGGATCAGTTGCATACCGAGTGGCTTTACCTCCGAGTTTATCTCAGGTACACAATGTTTTTCACGTTTCGATGTTGAGAGAGTATATGCCAGATCCATCTCATGTTTTGATCCCAGAGGTAGTTCAGCTGGAAGAGAACCTATCTTATGAGGAACAACCAGTCCAGATTCTTGACCACAGGGAGCAAGTGTTACGGAATAAGGTGATTAATCAGGTAAAGGTTTTGTGGAAAAACCACATGATTGAAGAGGCAACATGGGAATCTGAAAATGCAATGAGGGTTAAGTACCCCCATTTATTCGATAAGTAAATAAATTGCGGGGACACAATTTTATAAAGGGGGGAAGGATGTAACATCCCAAGTAAGTAATGAATAATAGATATTTTTATCTATGTCTATTAATGATTAAGATAGTGTTATAGCGGCTTAAAATGAAAATAAATACAATCTTATGCATGGAATACACTAATATTCTTAAAAGATTGTTTTAGTGCCTTTTGATGGAAAACCATTTTTGAATCTATATTTTGACAATTTTATAAACTATGTTTGTCAAAATAAAATTATTCTTTATGATTGGGACATCAAAATTTACTTTGTGTGAATTTTTGGTATTTTTCGGACAAGGTTCATTTTTTAATGAATAGTAAAAAATACTGCATTTTACATCAAAACTGCTTTTTAATCTAATTTATTTATATGATTAGATTATCTTTTGAATTGGTCTTAATGTGTAATATGAATATATTTTTACCATTTAATCCAATGGTGGTCATTGGAGTCAATTTCACTTTGAAATTGGACTTAAACTGGTGTCAATCTTTTGATACTTATTGTTTCAAAAAAACACGCTATTTGCTCTGACAGCGGGAATTAATTATTAAATTAATTAATTTGACCTATATGTTTTGAATTTTGTAAAATAGACTTCATTTTTGAATTCGGAATATCAAATATAGCTTAGGTTGAATTTTTGGTAATTTTCTGAAAAACTTCAATTTTTGATGAATAGTGAAACCACTAAGTGATAATCAAGAAAACTGATTTTTCAGTTAAATGAAAGTTTACCACTAATGCGTATTGAATTTTGAAAATCCGACATACATGGTTGTCATTAGTATGTAAAATGTGGTTCAATGAGATTATAATAATTTTTTGGTGAATAGTAACTTATTAAGTTCTTAATCACGATTAGTGGTAATTAGGGTAGTTTAAGGTATAAATAATACTTTAATAAAATGAAATGACCTAGACACATGTCCCAACCTCATTGGTTGTGTCATGGCCGACCATTACATGCCATGGGTCAACTTGGGGACCCCATGGATCCACTTTTGTTGGGAAATGACATAAATTACTTTTTATTTAATGTTAAAGGGAAAATGACACAAACATAATATGTTTTACGAAAACAATTTTTAAGTGGGGTTATACAAGTCCAAAATTTGATTATAAATAATAATTAGAAAGCTAAAAATATTTCCTATATCATAGTATTTTGTTTATAATTTTTAGACATTATATAAATTTCATTATTTATGACATAATAATGATGCAGCGATGACATCATTATTTGACGATTTAAATAAAATAGAAAGATAATGTAAAATCTATGAACTACACATGTCCAAAACCAAATGGATGTGTGGATTTCGAACCCTTATCACCTTATCCACGAAGTCTATCAATGCGGGACCTTTTAAAACCGATACACATTTTCAAATAATGTAATATTTCTTTACTTTCCAAAAGTGCCCCTCCTCTCCTCTTATAAAAGGCCCCCACCTCTACCTCATTTCACACACTCTTCAAGCCTTTGGCTCGGCCAAACCCTGCCCATTTGCTCTCTCCACATCCCTATACTCATCCTAGAGGATTCCCTTTGGTCATAATCCTTTCAAAGGAAGCCTTTAGGCTCAAATCAAAAGGAGTTACACTTTTTAAGGTAATTCATTCTCTCATGTTCATTTGTTTTATTTTGCTTCTCCAACCCCCTAAACTCTTTTTATTTACTTCTTTTGTAACAACAACAGTATCTTAAATATACTAGGATGTTGTTATAAGATTTATTTGAGCTACACTCTCACACAACTACATCAAATGGTTAAAGAACATACGGTTTCCGTGGATGGCGAAATTCTGCCTCCCGAAACGTTGATTGTTCAACACTCATTTAACACCTTCAAAGGTGGCCATTATGATGTCACTATATTTATATATGATATATAATATGTTTATGTTTTCCTTAAGCTTCTGTTTTTTTATTTTGGTCATACCTTTATGGTTTCCATTATGGGTAAAACACGATATCTTCATTTTAGGAAGTGCGGACTACCGCCCCCTAAAAGTGATTTGATTCGTTAATACCATATGTGGGATGTGTAAAGGATAAACTTAATGATATTATATATGTTATTATACTGGAATTATAATATACTCTTATATCATTATGATTCCATTCTATAAAATATGAAATAGAAATGAAAGTAGCGTTCATGCGTACGTACGGCTTACCGTCTCCATGAACGGTGCATTTCATTTCTTACCTCTAAATGATTATGTAATATTATAAATGCATGTATGTACAGGATATATATGACATATATGATATCTACATCATGAATACCATTCTGGATATAATGAACCTTTGACCAAATTAACAACATGTAAGTGTAAGAAGACTATTTTTGACTTAAGAACCAAATTCCGACAAAATGAACATTATTAACTTAACTGATTACATGATGTTCATAACATGGTATAAAAGGAATAATTAACTTGAAAAATATTCATAATCAAGTAGAGATTAACTCATATTTATTATTCAGGAGATTAAAGAACAGTCGGGTCAAGTCGGATACGAGGTATGGGACTTCGTCTCAATCTCCTTTCGTTGAGGCATATTTTATTTTATGCGGCGACAATGACTTCTCCACCGTCATGACCGTTATTTGAGTTTCGGCTTCCTCTACAAGCCATACCTTTGTTTTTAAACAAAAAATAAATACCATGTTTTAATTTGGTATTAAAAATGGTTTTCATAATGTTTTTATTATATCAATGTTTTGTATTGATATCTCGTGATTGAGATGTGGAAATGTTATGTTTCCTTTATGCATGTTTTATGTGATATGATTATGTTATGGTTCTTGGGTATTATTATGAAGACGGGTGGTTCCGTGATAAACTAAGGGCGGGTGAGCCCGTTATAGCTCTCCAATGCATTGGTTAATGCGAAGGAGTGAATCGTTAGGTTTCTCCGAAAAGATTTTAGGGAATATACTGTGATGGGTATTCCAAACGTAACCAAGAGGGTTACTCCCTACTTAAGAATGTTATGAATGCCTCAAGTTACCTTTATGTCTTATGATTTCTATGATTTATTCATGATTTTATGAGGTATGTTAAAGTGCCTATGTTTTATGGGTAAAGTATGATTTCATTCTTATGTATATATGAACTCATGTTTCCTTTCCATGTTTTTTTTATAACCCATACTGAGTTTTTATGCTCATCCCATGTTTTTGAAATGTTTTTCACAGGTCAAGGGAAAGGTACATGATAAGATGATAGAGTCAAGGATGTGTCAAGAAATAATCCATGTTTTATTTTAAATGTGTTTCCATTGATGGGAATGAAGAATACTATCTTTATGTAACAACTTTGTTTATATGTGGAATGTAATGAAAGTTTTATGATCTAATTCTCTAAAACTCTAAACCTGAAAAGATCCTCAATGTGTAATCTTGTAATAACTCAAGATTAAGTAAGGTTTAAGGCTGTGGCCTTATAATAATAATGCTTCTAAAATATTCATTGATTTGATAAAATTAATCATCTATCGATTTCTAGAATGTTTTGTTTTTGTTTTCATAGATGATGTATTGGTGTAATATGTGACAAAGGAGGAGAACATGGAGCATATGAACATCATTCTCCAAACCATGAGGGAACATCCTCAATATTTTATTCATTCGATGTGTGAGTTTTGGATTTTGGAAGTGATGTTTTATGGGCATGTGAGATATGAGAGTAGTGTGTTAGTTCAATGGGCCAGACCTCTCCATCACATTCCTTTGTCAAAAGAGGGTCATGAAGTGTTCTGAAGGGTAAAATGGACTTTTCCCACACTTTTCAGAATTTGGAAACTACACGCCGTGTAGTGTGAATACACGCCATGTACCCCCTCATCGGGTATACCCTGTGTTGATGGTTGTGTACTTGCCATGCAAAATAAATGGGTACACTCCATGTACCCCATACTACACGCCGTGTAGTCCCTCCCCGCATATGTGTTACCCTCAAACCATGTGTTGATCAGTCAACGGTCGCGTGCTGCGTTGATGGCCGTGTTGGAAGCCGCTGGTGACCATGTGAAATGGAAAAGTACACGCCATGTACCATAATGAACACACCGTGTACATTCGTTTTTCTAGACTATAAAAGGAGGGGTACCCTCCTCGTTTTCAATTGACTCCTCTCCTTCCCATTCCCTCGAACAGAGCTCTCCCGAGAGACTCAAAGGTTCCTTTCATCCATAACTTCTTCATACGAGCTCCGATTTAGCATCCGTCAGTGGCCACGGAATCATAACAACGAGTCGGAACATCTAATCTTGGATTTGTTGCTTTCCTTTCAGGATATCCTTCCCAGCATCCTCCCGAGGAGGTTTTTCCGTGTTTTTCCAAAAGCGACGGACGCCGACGGAAGACTTCTAAAGTTGATTCGGGGGAGCGCTGTTATCAGAACATGTTGAGGTAGGGATATTACCTTTGTCTCTCTAGATTGTACATCATGAGGGGTGGGTGTCCTCTTGATAACGAGGAAACCATTTTAATAGATTTAATGAAGATAATAACTGGCTCATATAATGGGGTTGGGAAGTTTGTGATTACTGTTACATTATTTTATTTCTTGTGATATTATGTTGTGAATTGAATAGGATAATGCGTACAAAAAATCACAGTTGTTGGGGGCCTTTGCTTGCGCAAATAAATGCTTCCCTATCATTCTAGACCATTTATGGATGGAAACATTATGGAATGTGTATATTCGTTAATCATGTAAATTTGGCTGATTTAATGAATACCTGGAACCCTTGTGGGATCACCTCGGTTGAACAAAACTGAAATTATAAACACGCGGGTGCTTTTTGGGGTTAATTTATGTGAAGGGGGTGTTTTTGTGGGTTGGTGTGAATTCTATGTTAGTGATGGGCAGCGGGGCTGTGATAAATGGTATCAAGGGGTGATGATGTATGGTTTCATTGTGGTTATGGTGGTTGGTAGCGGGGCTGCAGGGT
Organism: Viscum album; assembly: GCA_963277665.1. Taxonomy (NCBI): domain Eukaryota; kingdom Viridiplantae; phylum Streptophyta; class Magnoliopsida; order Santalales; family Viscaceae; genus Viscum; species Viscum album. The sequence continues at coordinate 715,498,781 of OY728134.1, read as the reverse complement.
TGGGTTTGAATGTGAACGAACTGGGTTATGAATAATAAATAAAATGCGGAAGAGTTAATGAATGGTGCGGCTTGGTAATGGAACATAAATATTAATCAATGTGGTAGTTTGGTCAATAATAAGGGACATGTTGTGTTGCTTGTGTATTCTTAACTTGATTTTTGTATGGAAGTGATATTTTTTATTAATGTTTGATACGGTTTGTGGTGGTTGATTTCCCAGTAGTTAAGGAACTAATAAACTGATTCTATTGAATCATGAAAACATAAATGGGGTTTGGTTTGTTTGTGGTAAGCATGCTTCATTATAGCATTGCCTTGGCACGTGCTCAGTTCTCTGTTTAGAAGCCATATGTTGCGTTGAGTGTTTGGTATATATATATATATGTATCTTTTTTTCACACCACACCCATTTTGAGTACTTAGTACTGAACACTCCCATTTCATCGGTGAGGGTGTTTTCCCCATAGTTACTAGCTCCTTCCTGGTCCTTCTTCCATAGGCTGGGATAGCATGAGGCGACCTTACACCCAAGACTCTTCGGGCAGGTTTTGATTGGGGTGGTTTTAGCCCACGACTGTTCAGGCAGGTTTTACTATTTTCCCATGAATCTTCGGGATGAGGCCCAGGTGTGTGCAGGTGGGATACAAGGTTGTGAGGCCCATGTGTGTGTGGGGATGGATACGTTGATGTGAGGCCCAGGTGTGTGTGGCAGGGATACGTGGTTGTGAGGCCTAGGTGTGTGCGGGCGTGATGTGTGGTTCTTGAGGCCCAAGTGTGTGCGGGCAGGAAGTGTTTGGTAGCGTCAGGACGTTCACCGATAGGAAGAGTAGCTTACTAGTGAGAAATGGTGCGGGGTACCGAATAATCTTGTTCTTATATACAACTACTACATGTTGTTTTGTGTTTTGGAAAGCGTGGTTGGTGTGGTTGGGTGAATTGAATTCCTTGATAGGTTTTTGTTTCTTCTGTAGATCTCATAGGACATTAGGATGTCTCCCCACTTGTGCACGAGTGCTTTTGGTTTCCCTACTGAGTATACTTGTATGATCATCCTATGTTTACATTCAGGTTTCTAGGAGGACTACCAGGGCCGTGAAGGACCCTACTAGTTGGGACAATTGGAGTTGTTGAAGTTGTTGTACTCTTGTTTCTTTTGGTATTGTACTTTTGAGCTTTATTGTACTTGTACCTTGTTTCAGTACTATTTGAACATACATATGGGACTGGTTTGGGTTTATTTACATGTTTTTTTTGTATGACTCGTCCTATTTCCCAATCTTAAATAAAAAAGGGTAATTCCTCCCATATTGTGGAGACAAAACTCATTCTCTTGATTCTAGTTGCCACCACGGGGCCTACTGGAGGCGGGACTCGGGGGTCATTATCTCCCTTTCACCATTTCCAGCTCAAGAGGGGCATCTTTGGTGGGAGGGGGTAATGACAGAATGAAATCAGATGTGATGGATGAGAGATTGGATGGAGTTTGGATTTAGGCACAGTGAGGATTTCATGGGATGGTTGGGCAACAATGTTGGTTGATCTTGGTGTGTGACATAGTCCAGGGAAGACCGGCTAGGAAAAAGGATTTTTGGGCCCCCCGTGATTCGATGCAAGGACTCTAAGCCTACCGAATGACCATTCAAGACTACATTGATTGCAGGGTAGAGACCCTAGGGAAGGTACATGCATCATCATGATTCTGTTTTACATTAGTTGGGTGTTATGGGAAAGAAATTAAATAAAATGATAAAATTAAACCTTAAGAAATTCCTTGGTACATGGGCTTAGGTGATCGTTATTTAACGTACAGCTATTGCACCTGGACGTCTTCCCCGGGTGACTCAGACGACCGAGGCCCAGTAAATTCAGGCGGTCGATCAGTTGAGGATTGATCGAGAGGAGGAAGGTATCCAGTGGAAAAAGACTCTCCATTCTTTCTAGTGGAAACCCCTCAAGAAGTATGAGGGTAGTACTTCGGATACAGAGACGAAGTGGTGGCTTGAGGATCTAGGGATCTCTTTTACATTGATCTGTGCTCCGATGGAGTACTGGGTTCCCTTAGTAGTCAGTCAGCTTATAGGTGCGGCATGACGGAGGTGGATGAAATCAGAGAGGCATAGGAGCTGGGCGTGGACAGTTGCATGCCGCAGAGTTAGCAGCTCCAGAATGACCAGAGGTAGGGTGTTTTAATGTAGTTCCGAAGACTATCATATATGACCGGGATACTCGGTTTACCTCACGTGTCTGTAGGGGGTTACATTGTGCTTTTCGCACCCATCTACACCGTAGCACTGATTTCCACACCAAGACCGATGGGCAGACAGAGCGGACTATACAGACATTGGAGGACATGCTGCGAGCATGCATTCTGGATTTCGGAGGGTCATGGTTATGACACATTCCTTTAGTAGAGTTTTCCTACAAAAACAGCTTCCACTATAATATTTTCATGGCACTATTTGAGGCTTTATATGGAACACCATGTCGGTTACCTATTTTTTGGGAAGAGGTTGTTGAGACAGGTCCTCTTGGGCCAGAGGTAGTGGAAAGGACCACAGAGAAAGTCCATCTTGTACGTGAGAGGATGAATGCGGCTCAGGACAGATAGAAGTCTTATGCTGATCATCGGATGAGGCCCTTGGAGTTCGAAGTGGGAGATCACGTGTTTTTTGAAGGTTTACCCTCGACGGGGGAAGCATATGTTTGGGAAGGGAAACATATCTCACCTCAGTTCATCGGACATTTTGAGGTGCTGAGGAGAGTCGGTGAGGTGGCATATCAGCTAGCCCTGCCACCTCAGTTATAGAAGGTTCATGATGTCTTCCACGTCTCCCAGCTATGTCGATACTTACATGACAACTCTCACGTTATCGACTGGGGCGAGTTAGATATGGGAGACGACCATACCATCAAGTAACGACCAGTCAGAATCGAGGATCATAAAGACAAGGTGCTCCGTAGATGAACCATTCCCTTGGTTCGTGTGTTGTGGAGGAATGGCGGCCTCGAGGAGAGCACTTGGGAGCGAGAGGCTCAGATGCACACTCAGTACCCAGAGTTGATTATACTTGTGTTTACTTTGTTCTTCTGAGTTATGTTTTGATGTTATACTATGTACCTTTGATATATGGAATTCTTGTCTTGTCAGTTGTGAGACCTTTTGTTTCCTTGTTCTCTGGAAGTGTGAATCATATCTGGATGAGTTGGGAATGGGAAATACATGATCCTTAATCAAGTAGCATTAATGTGGAAGTGATTGAACCTGTGCGGGCGAGTCAATTCCGCCTAAAGTGGATAATATCTCGACATAGGGGAAGGAATTTCCCCAAACCACATGTTTGAGTAGTGTGTTGGTTTTGTGGTGTTGGTAGTAGTTCATGTTAAAAAATACTAATTTATGAAAGTGGGAAGACCCAATTCTTAATCGAGGCGCATTAATGAGGATGTGATTAAACCCATGCAGGTGAGCCAGTGCTGCCTATTGCAGATAATATCTCGACATAGGAGAAGAAATTCCTAACACATATGATTATGGTTGTTGGATAGGTTCCTGTTATAACAAGGGCCCAAAGAGGTATGTTGTTGGGTTCCTCTGGGTTTGATTTAGAATTCTTGGGGATGAGAATGTTTTAAGAGGTATCTGATGTAATGGCCCAGACCACTTTGGCCCATTACATTATCAAAAAGAGGGTCATGAAGTGTTCTAGAGGGTAAAATAGACTTTTCCCACACTTTTCAGACTTTTGAAACAACACACCGTGTAGTGTGAGTACACAGCATGTACCCCCTTGCCGGGTATACACCATTTTGAAGGTTGTGTCCTTGACATGTGAAATAAATGGGTACACGACGGGTATCCCATAGTACATGCCATGTAGTCCGTCCCCGTGTATGTGTCACCCTCAAACCATGTGTTGACCAGTCAACGGCTGCGTGCCACGTTGAAGGCCATGTTGGAAGCCGCATGGTGACTGTGTGAAATGGCTGAGTACACACAGTGTACCATAAAGTACACACCGTGTAATTTTGTTTTTCTCACCTATAAAAGGAGTGGTTACCTACTCCTTTTCAACTCACTCCTCTCCACCCCATTCCCTCACGAAGAGCTCTCCCAAGAGACTCGAAGGCTCCTTTCATCCATAACTTCTTCGTCCGAGCTCCAATTTAAGATCCGTCATCGGCCACAAGATCATAATGATGAGGCGGAACTTCTGAGCTTGGATTTGTTGCTTTCATTTCAGCCTTTCCTTCCTAGCTTCCACCCGAGGAGGTTTTTTGGGGTTTTCTCAGAAGCAACAGATGTCGATAGATGACTTCTATAGTTGATCTAGGGGAGCGTTGTTATAAGTCCCCAACCTTAAACATTAATTAATCTTGAGTTATTACAAGATTAAACATTGAGGATCTTTTCAGGTTTAGAGTTTTAGAGAATTTGATCCTAAAACTTGCATTAAATTCAACATTTAAACAAAGTGGTTACATAAAAGATAGTATTAATTTTTCCCATCAACGGAAACATATTTAAAATAAAACATGGATTTTTTCTTGACACTTCCTTAACACTATTATCATATCATGTACCTTTCCCTTGACCTGTGAAAAACATTTCAAAAACATGGGATGCGCATAAAAAGCTCAGTAAGGGATATAAAAATATGGAAATGAAACATGAGTACATGTATACATAAGAATGAAATCAAACATTACCAATAAAATATAATCACTTAAACATATCTCATAAAATCATGAATAAATCAAAGAAATCATAAGACATAAATGTAACTTGAGGCATTCATAACATTCTTATGTAGGGAGTAACCCTCTTGGTTACGTATGGAATACCCATCACAGTATATTCCCTAAATCTCTTTAGAGAATCCTCAACGTTTAACCCCTTCACATTACCCAATGCATTGGAGAGCTATATCGGGCTCACCCGCCCTTAGTTTATCACGGAAACACCCGTCTTCATAATAATGCCCAAGAACCACAACATAATCTTAACACATAAAACATGTATAAAGGAAACATAACATTTCCACCTTTCAATCACAAGATATCAATACAACACATTGATATAAAAAAATTATGAAAACCATTTTCAATACTAAAATAAAATAAAATTAAAACATGGTATTTATTTTTATTTTATATAAAAGGTATGACTTGTAGAGGAAGCCAAAACTCATATAATGGTCATGTCCACGGAGAAGTCTTTGTCGCCACATACGTACGAATAAAACATTCCCTTTTGTCATTTAGTAAAACGCTTCGTATAAAAAAGATTCATTTTGGATAAACGTAAAAGTCAAAGGGGTTTATACACCGTATAAAAGAAGGTTGTGTATAAAACAAAATATGCCTAAATGAATGGAGATCGAGACGAAGTCCCTTACAAAGACGGTATCCTTGGATTTAGGATAAATCAATTACATAATTATGTGTGACAAACTAATACACCAAATATAAGTGGATATTAAGTGTAAAACAATCAGAGTTTATTCACACATATTCATAGAACGAAATATTCAAGGAGTATAAGCTTATCCAAAAGAATCAAAATTGGGTTAAAAGTTCCCTTGCAAAAATTTGACAGCCTAACGGCGTCACTACAAAATTCAAAAAATGAGTTGATGAGAGATAAAAAGGGTATCTCATCACATGGAAATAAAATTTAAATCACTAAGGATATAGAAGAACATATCCCAACATAATTTTATGTGATTTAAAATGCATAACAAAAGATGTCTTTTAAAAAGAATAGGGTGAATGGTTCCCTTACCGACATGGGTATCTTTCGAAACATACACCTCGTGAAAGATGGACAATACAAAATTGATGTAAATACTCATAAATGAAAGTATATTACCCAATGAGTAAAATAATGGGCATTACTTACACCACTAAAAAGAAAATTTTTGCAAATGTATCATAAATCTCACGGAAATAAATATGAAAAATATCATACGAAAGCTTGGCTGCCTAACGGTGCCACTTAAAACTTCCAAAAATGGATTGATGAGATCAAATAAGGAATATCATCATATTAAAATTAAATTTACAGAAATAGGAATATAAAAGAACATACCCCATCATAACAAAGATGAGATTAAAAGAAGTGCCATAAAAGAGAGTACTTAAAACGAAAGAAAGAGGTTAGATCTCTTACAAAAATTCGCCAGCCTAACAGCACCACTCAATATATCCAAAATGGATTGATTAGAGAGAATAGGGTCTCTCATAATATGAACATAAATATTACAGTAAGAGTAATATAAAAGAACATCCCAATCACAAGAAATATTAGCTTAAAAGGAATGACATAAAAGAGTGTACTTAAAAAGAAAGAGAGGAGTAGGATCCCTTACCTCGGGTCTAACTTGACTCGATCGTTCTTTAACGTCCTAAATAATAATATTGAGTTAATTTCTAATTTCTTAAGAACCTTTTTAAAGTTAATTATTTCTTTTATATCATTTATTTCCATGTTATAAACATTATGTAATCATTTATGTTAATAATGCTTGTTTTGTCGATATTTGGTTCTTAAGTCAAAAGTTGACTTCTTACAATTACATGTTGTTCGTGTGGTCAAAGGTTAATTATATCCAGAATAATATTCATGATTTGGATATCATATATATCATATATATCCAGAATATAAATGTATTTATAATATTACATAATCATTTAGTGGTAAGAAATGAAATGCACCGTTCATGGAGACGGTAAGCCGTACGTACGCATGAATGCTGCGTTCATTTCTATGTCATATTAATGGAATTAAAACTAAATGAGAGTTATGTATATTTTAATTCCATAATTATATTAATCATTTATATGTAACATTAATCATATATAATAACTTTAAATACATCCTTTATGCATCCCACATATGGCATTAACGAATCAAAACACTTTGAGGGGGCGGTAGTCCACACTTCCTAAAATTAAATTATCCTGATTACCCATAATGGAAACCATAAAGGTATGCCAAAAAATAAAAATACATAAGCTTATGTAAAACATCAACATATTATATATCATATATAAATATAGTTACATCTTAATGGCCACCTTTTAAGGTGTTATATGAGTGTTGAACAATCATCGTTTCGTGAGGCAGAAATTCGCCATTCACAGAAATAGTATGTTCTTTAACCATTTGATGTAGGTGTGTGTATGTGTAGCTCAAATTAATATTATAACAACATACTAGTATATTGAAGATACTGGAGTTTTTACAAAATAAATGAATAAACAGAATTTAGGGGGTTGTAGAAGCAAAATAAAACAAAATAACACAAGTGATGACATTACCTTAAAATCGGGTAACACTTTTTGATTTCAGATCAAAGGCTTCCTTGTATAGACTTCATCCCAAAGTGAGGCTTATAGTAGTAAGAGAGGGATGTGGAGATGCACAATGTATAGGGGTTGTCCGAGCCGAAGGCTTGAGAGGTGTGGGTAAGGTGGTAGAGGTGGGAGCCTTTTATAAGAGGAGAGGAGGGGCACTCTTGTAAAGTTACAAAATGTTACATTATTTTCAAATGAGTTTCAGATTTTAAAGGTCCCACATTAATTTATATCGAGTATAAGGTGGTAAGGGTTAGAAATATACTCATCCAATAGGTTTTTAACTAGTTTAAGTTATAGTTTTAACATTATCTTTTAATTTTATTTAAATCCTTTATTAATGAGGTAATTGCTGCATCATCATGATGTCATAAATAATTTAATTTATTTAATGTCTAAAAATTATAAAAAAAACTATCATGATGTAGGGAAGCTTTTTATCTTTCCAATGACTAATTATAGTAAAAAATATGTCTTGTATGACCCCATGTAAAAATTGTTTTAGTAAAACAGCTCATGTTTGTGTCATTTTTACTTTTACATTGAATAAAAAGTTATTTATGCCTTCTCCCAACCAAAGAGGCTCCATGGGGTCCCCAAGTTGACCCATGAATTTTTTCGGTCGGCCATGACACATCCAATAAGGGTAATACATGTGTTAAGATCATCTCATATTATTAAAACATTATTTTTACCTTAAAATACAGTAATTACCTCTAATTGCGATTAAGAGCATAAACGTTACTATTCACCAAAAACAATTTAATCACATTGAACCAAATTTTACATCCTAATGAAAACCATGTATGTAAGATTTTTTAAATTAAAAATAAATAGGTGGAAAAGTTTCATTTAAACGAAAAATCAGTTTCTTGAACAACCACTTAGTGGTTTCACTATTCATAAAAAATAGAAGTTTTTCAGAAAAATACCAAAAATTCACCCTAAGCTATATTTGATATTACGAACTCAAAAATGATGTCTATTATACAAAATTCAAAAAATATAATTTTCATTAATTAATTTAATAATTAATTTCCGTTGTCAAAACAAATAGCGTGTTTTTATGAAACAATATCTATTAAAAGATTGACAGTAGTTTAAGTCAAATTTCGAAGTGAAATTAATTCCAATGTCCAATATTGGATTAAATGCTAAAAATATATTATAATCTTACCTTAAAAACAATTCAATAGATAATCTAATCATATAAATAAATTAGATTAAAAAGTGGGTTTGAATTAAAATACAACATTTTTCACTATTTATTAAAAAATGAACTTTATCAGAAAGATACCAAAAAATTACACAAAGTAAATTTTGATGTCTCTATTATAAATAAGAATTTTATTTTGTCAAATATAACACATAAAATTGTAAAAAAGTGTATTTAAAATAGGTTCTCCATCAAAAGGAGGTTAATCGACATTCTGAAGAACATTAGAATGTTTACGCTTAAAAATTAAATTCATTCAGATTTTTAATCCACTAAAATTTATTGTAAAAAGTAAAAATATTTGAAAAACATATATAATTATTTTGTAGTTAGTTCTGTTCATTCCCTCCCTTACAATGGCTAGGCGTTAACTACCATTTAAAACAATATTATTTTATTATTAGAGTCTAAAGTAAGATTTCCAAGAAACTCGTTGTTGTGTATTGGGTACGCCATCGAGCATAGCGTCCACTTTAAAGTAATATTAATATTTTATTCACAAATATGGATAAATACAAAAATTCCTTATTCTTTATTTACCTAGGGTGTTACAGCTATTATCAGAACCTGTTGAGGTAGGGATCTTACCTTCATCTCTCAAGATTGTGCATCATGTGGGGTGGGTGTCCTCTTATTTACATGAAACACTTTTGAACCTGTTTAATGAAGATAATAACTCGATTATATAACGGGGTTTGGAATTTCATGATTACTGTTACATTATTTTATATCTTGTGATATTATGTTGTGAATTGAGTAGGCATATGCCTACTGAAAATCACACTCATTAGGGGCCATTGCTTGCGCAATTAAATGATGCCCTATCTTTCTAGACTATTTATGGATGTAAACTTTATTGAATGTGGAAATTGGTTGATCACTTAAAGTTGGATGATTAAATGAAAATTTGGAACCCTTGTGTGATAACTCCGGTTGAAAAAAAACAGATATAATAAAATTGTGGGTGCTATTTAGGGTTAATTTATGTGAAGGGGGTGTTTTTGTGGGTTGGTGTGAATGCTATGTTAGTGATCGGCAGCATGGTTGCGATAAATGGTATCAAGGGGTGATGATGTTTGAAGTGGTTGTGATTATGGTGGTTGGAAGTGGGGCTGCAGGGTTGGGTTTGTATGTGAACGAACAGGGTTGTGAATAATAAATAAAATGTGGAAGAGTTAATGAATGGTGGGGCTTGGTAATGGAACGAAAAAAATAATCAATGTGGTTGGTTGGTTAATAAGATGGGACTTGTTGTGTTTCTTGGGTTTTCCTAACTTGATTTGTGTATGGCAGGGATATGTTTTTCGAACATTTGATATGGTTGGTTGCGGATGATTGCCCAGTAGTTAAGGAACTAATGAACTGATTCTGTTGAAACATGAAAACCTAAATGGGGTTGGGGTCATTTGTGGTATGCATGCTTCGTAGTAGTAGAACTGAGGCACATGATCTGTTCTCTGTTTAGAAGCCATAGCTTGGGCTGAGTGTTTGGTATATATAAATATATATATCTGTATCTTTTTGTTTTTTCGCACCCCACCCATGTTGAGTACATAGTTCCGAACACTCCCATTTCATGGGAGAGGGTGTTTTTCTCATAGTTACTTGATCCTTCCTGCTCCTTCTTCCATAGGCTGTAATGTCTTCAGGCGACCTTACACCCAAGACTCTTTGGACAGGTTTCGGTTAGGGTGGATTTAGCCCAATACTCTTTGGGAAGGTTTTTCTATTTTCCCAAGAATCTTGGGGATGAGGCCCAGGTGTGTGTGGGCGGGATACATGGTTGTGAGGCCCAGTTGTGTGTAGGTGGGATACATGGTTGTGAGGCCCAGGTGTGTGCGGGCGGGATATGTGGTTGTGAGGCCCAAGTGTGTGCGGGCGGGATGTCTGGTTCTTGAGGCCCATGTGTGTGCGGGCGGAAAGATTGTTGTAGCTTCAGGACGTTCGTCATTAGGAAGAGCAGCTAACTAATGGGAAATGGTGCGGGGTACCCAATACTCTTGTCCTTATATACTACTACTACCTGTTACGTTGTGTTTTGGTGAGCTTGGCTGGTGAGGTTGGGTGGATTGAATTCCTTGATAGGTTTTGGTTTATTCTGTTGTTCTTACGGGACAATAGGATGTCTCCCCTCTTGTGCATGAGAGATTTAGGTTTCCATACTATGTATACTTGTATTATCACCCTAATTTTACTTTCAGGTGTCCAGGAGGACTACTAGGGCCGTGCGGGACCCTACTAGTTAGGACAATCAGAGTTGTTGCAGTTGGTGTACTCTTGTTTCTTTTGTTATTGTACTTTTGAGCTTTCTTGTACATGTACCTTGTTTCATAACTATATAAACATACATATGGGACTAGTTTGGGTTTATTTACTTGTCCCTTCTTTATTTTTCATTTTGTGGTTGACTCATCCTATTTCCCGATCATAAATAAAAAAGGGTAATGCCTCCCATATTGTGAAAAAACTCATACCCTTGGTGCTAGTGGCCACCCTGGAGACTACTGGATGTGGGGCTCACGGGGTCATTATATCCCTTTCACCATTTCCATCTGATGAGGGGAATATTTGGTGGTAGGGGGTCATAATAGTTAGTATATCCTAAAAGGGTGTATGCATTTATTTATTTTGAATGGCGTATTTTTTTGAAATATAGAGCTTAATGGGGTTAGTAGGACACTATAAGTGGTTTGTTCAAGCCTTCTCCATGATCACATCATTAATCTCTTCATTCCTCTTCATTAGTACAAAACCAAGTCTTTTCCTTGATTTATCACAAAACAATACATACTCAACTCCCTCCTTATGAAAACACATGATTGAGGAACTCATTAAACTATATTATCAACTACTGAATATCTTACATGAACCTTTCTTTCCACGTGATAGGTTTTCCCTTTCAACTACTTAATTTTACCACTTTTGTGAGTGGAATTTATAAAATACTTGAGACATAGTTAATATCAAGGAGTAAAATGTGGTTCAATATGATAAAAATAATTTTTGTAGAATAGTAACTTTTTACATTTATTTACCACGGTTAAAGGTAAATAGGGTTATTAAGGGTAAAAATGATATTAATATTGCCTTAAAACATGTCCTAATTCTATTGGATAAGTGTAATTAGACCAAAAATAACCATTGGAATAATATATGACTATTTAGGTTCACTTGAATTTGATTATGAAATTTATTTTTATTTTATTTAAAGATGAGTTAAAATATTTAAAATCAATGTTTGATAACTAAAATATTTTGAATATGGGGTTATACATTAGAGAAATTCTACTATAAATATTAATTATAAAGATAAAATAATTTCGTATATAATGTAATTTTATTTATAATTTTTAGACTTTATATAATTTAATTTATTTAGGACACAATGATGATTCAATAATTAACTTATTAATGAAATATTTACATAATTGATGTTATAAATACAAAAATAATTGTAATTTGAGAATTTTTATGGATTAAAATAATTTTATAGGTTTATATGACATGTTATTATGGATTTAATTAACTTTTTTAGATCTAATAACTCTGTTATAATTTTCACAAAAATCAATTACCAAATAGTGTCAAAATTGATATAAAATAGTTTTGAAAATAAATATTATATTATTAATTGTTATTATACTTCAAAAAAATCTATGGATCAGTAAAATGACTTAAATAAGGTTATATATTTTAATAATGAACCACTTGGGATTCTTTTGGCTTGTTCTAGTATGTTTATTAACCATATAGTGTACAAAAACAAGAAGATGCGGGAAAAGTTAAATTATTTAACATAGAGTTAATTCTAAATGATAAGGTTATAATAGTAACCTAAACTTGTAAAAAACCTATTGGATGATATGATTCAGACCCATACCCACATTAGAGTCGAAATAAATCTATTTGTATCTATTATAATCCTAATATTACTTTATTATAAAATAATTTTTTATGTTTTTCCTAAGGTGCCCATATCCTCCCTTATAAAAAGGCACATCCTCCCTCTTCTCATTACACAATTTTGAGCCTTCATTCTCAGAAAACCCCTTCCAATTTACCTTATAATCATCTATAGAAACATTATAGAGGATATTTTATCCTCAAATGAGAAACTCTAGTTCTTTAATAGGAGGTTAAGAAGAGGCGCGTCAAAGAAGAGGTAATATCCTTTACTGATTATTTCAAATTTATTTCTACTTCAACTTCTTCTTCTTGATTTTTTTCATCATAAATTAATAACATAAGTATCACTATTATAATGATATTTTATTATAAATATTAAAAACCCCTATTTAACCTTCTATCCATCCTATGGAAAATGAAATCACTGCGCTTGCATACGTACGGAATACCGTCTCCCCGACGTGGTGTAATCTGTTTTCCACCACCACCTTACTTGGATGGGTATAATGGGGTAAAGAATAACTATATATGATTATTATAAAATCATTCTGATTTTATTATATTATATCACCCACTCCAATACCATTCAATAAATATGGGAATGATATCATCGCTCGTGTGTACGTACAGATTATCGTCTCCACGACGCAATGAGATTATTTTTCCATGTTAAAAACTCAAGAATGATTATAACATATATAATAAGAAATAATGAAATATATGACATATTAATGATACTGAATTTATATATATGATATTTACTTACATCTATTAAATTTAATAAGGAAACAAAAACAGCATTCATGCGTACATATGGCCTACCGTCTCCTTGAACGATGTATTTCTTTCCATTTATCGATCTATTATATATATGTATATTATGAATATATATTATATATAAATCATGTTTTATATTTTCTGTAATTATTTTATCCTGATCTAAGTAATCATATGAATAATTACAAGGAAAAACACGAATGATAAATGAAACGATTTTACCCAAAATGCTGCTATAACAAGTAATTTACAAAAGAACGGGTAATATAAAGTCATAAGTGAACCATATATTATATCGTATAAATGAATATGATTCTGTAATATTTCAATGACATTATTTAAATCATTATACATATGGTTCAGATACATACAAATTATATCAGACATAAGGTAATGGGTAATAATTCAAATCTCGTTCTTATCTGTGATTGTTTATTTGTAAATATTTAATGGGATTTTATTTTTCATCCTTTCCAATAAAAATGTTTTTAATAAGGTGTTTAATATTCATCCATATATGTTTATAGTCATGTTTACCCCTCATTGAATTTTACTTTGTGTTATTGAAGGAATATTTTTCTTGTTTACCATATGTGGAACTTTTTGACTTTTCCCTTAAAAGTAAGTGGATAATGTTTTTTAACTTATAAGGCCTGAACATATTTTTATGGTTTTATAATGACTTATTTTTAAGGAGAATAATCTACATGATTTCAGGAATATTTTCATCAATATCATTTTGTTTTAATATTTCAAAGCATTTTGTGAAAATAAAATTATTTTGAAGAAGAAAGGATATTTTCCTCAAAAATTTATTTCAAATGTTTTATCAAAAAAAATTTCCATATAAGATGAAATTATTTAATATGTGTATGTTTCTAGTATAATGTCTCTATGATTTACATGGTTTCAATTTTCTTATTATGAAATGATATCCATTAGGTTTATATGGATTATGTTATGATGGGATGATGTTTATGAAACCAATGTTATTCTTTGGGTTATGATAAATGATTTATGTTTATGTTGTGGAACACGTAAGAATGATTTGATTATTAGATGGGTGGGACCTATATTTCCCTAAAATGCATTGGGTAAAGATTTATATCCCATTAGATATACATTTCGGGAATGGTAAGTTAATCTTCTTCAGTGATACAGGACTGGAAGTAGGAGTGAACTCGATTCAGAAAGGGATTTTTTCCAATAAGATGGTCTTGGCAACAATGACATGACTACTATGGAAATCATAACATGTGATTAATAGTTTCCCCAATTACATGTTTTATTCCCATTATATTTTATCATGATTAATGTTTCTTTATGATCTATGCCTTATGGACTGCCATGTTTTATGACATTGCTCAATATTTTTATGATTAAATATTATGTTCATGTTTTGAAGTTCAAATGTATATGGTTTGTTTTATTTTCTCAATGATTACCCTTATAGCTCATTTGAACTCACCCTTTTTATGTTTTTCCGCTAGGATATAATGAAATGTTTTTGTTAAAAAAAAGGATCATCTTTATGGGAGATGTTGAAGATCATTCACCGTGATTATAAGATTATATTATGAGTTTCAAAGACACTAAACTATTACAGGCCATTGGTGTCTGTTTTTGTTATGTATTAGATATTCCGCAAAAGTAATGTAATGTCTATGTACATCATGCTTTGGCTCTCTACATTTGTTATCAGAGGAAATGGTTAGTTAACCTTTAGAAACTATGATGAAAAAAGTATAGTGAGATCCCTAGAGACATTTCTAAGGTATGACTTGGAATGCCCGTAAGTATAAGTATAAGTATAGGTTATAGTCCTAGAATTATAGTAACAGTCATAGAATTAACTCTAAGATGTTATATATTGAATGTAATCCCCCTTTATTATGTTTTTCCCTAGGTTGATTTTTGCCTCTCACACTATTCTTTTTGGATTTTAGACGATGATTGGAACCCGAAGGAACTATGTTGATCAATGTAATAGAAAATGCAAGGATTTTCCTCCTAAACAAATCAATGTTATGGGAGATGGAGTGCAGAATCTTATTTCTATACTAACAGAAGCTAGAAATCATTCCGTACATCCAAATGAGCAGAGAAGGAAACAATATTCTATTGAGTCCTTTATGAGTCAATGTCCACCTTATATCAGTGGGTTTTCTGATCCAATAGTTAAAGAAAAATGGATCAGTACCATTGAAAAGATATTTTCCATACTTCGCTGTTCAGAACATGATATAGTCATTTTGCCTATTTACTATTTAGTAGGTGAGGTAGATCAATAGTGGACTCTATTTAAGAATAAGAGTCCCCAAGATGAAATTGAATATATAGAAATTGATGAGTTCAAAAATTTATTTTTCAATAGTTACTTCCCTTGTATTCTTATAAAAATGATGGAAAATGATATCCTTGAGCTTAAGAAAAAGGATGATGAATTTGTTGGTATATATGAAGTGAATTTTACAAGGCTTGCAAGGTATGAATATGGCATTATCATCATTCCTGAAATTAATGTTGAACAATTCTTCAGTGTCTTAAAACCAAGTATATGAGGGGAATTAGTTATAAGAAACATCAATAGCTATGAAGAAATTGTGTGTTGTGCTATCAAGGTAAAACTGGATGTTGGTGTTACATATCCATCTTGTGGTTTTGACATGAAAAGAAAGATGGAATTCAAGGAGAAATCCCAGAATATTGATTAAAAGCATATGAATTTTTCATTATGCACACTGTGTAGAATGAATCATGGTGGAGATTGTATTACAGGGACTAGTAAATGTTTTATGTGTGGAAAATTAGGTCATCGAGCAGCTGCGTGTTGAATTAATGGAAAAAGGGTTGCTAATGAGGTGAAAAATGAAAAGACTACAAAGAAGGCACCACCAACACTTCAATGCTTCATGTGAAAGGAAATGGGGCCTTTTGCTAATAAATGCCCTAATCCAGTGGTTAATGATGGTCAACGTGAGAAACCTCCTAAGGAAAAGGATAATGGTAAGTCACATGCGATCACTATTTGTGATGTTGAGTATGACAATGATGTTGTGGAATGATTAAGTGTTTATGTATTGGGATTTCAAAATAGTATCATGGAATCTCATTTATGGTATCATGAAATTTTAGAATATCTATGTATGTGTTTTCAATTATTATATTGTACCGGTAACCATGAAAAGTGATTGAAATTTTTTGGAAAGAAGATGATAAGCGCCTAATGAAGGGATAATGAAAAAATGAAATGAGTTCATGATTTATATTAGGACAGAGTTATATCACGATTTTATGATATAGAAATTTTGGGATTTTGGTATGTGGAAGGTGTTAAATTTTGACAGCATTCATGTTTTCAATAAGGTTTAATGGATATTCATTTTTCAAGAGAACACATGATTAAGGTATTCACATGTTTGTAATTTGAACAACAAGATATATCGAATGATATATTGGGGATCAATGACGGTATTCACATGCTCGGTAGATGAAATTTCTTGTAGTTGTTTTCATTATACTATGAGCTTGGACAGAAATATTTTGGATAATCCAAAAGAAAATAATGGAATATGTTGTACATAATATAGTATTGTTTAAGGATATAAATTTTTTGATATTATTGATGGATTTTTATAATAATGTAGTTTTAGAAAATGGGCATCCTGTAGGACGGGTGACAACTCGTCGTGTAGGGAAAGGTTATTGGAATCGAACCCACAACCGAAGTGCGACAGGCCTTTATCGCATACCACTAGCCTACAGGAAGTTCTTGGTTTGTATAAATTAGTTTAAATTTATTATATGCTATGATATATGGAGTATACGTCCGTTTTACGAACCATATATGATTAATCTCACCATAGATGGACTTATGTATATTTAATAACTTTTTCTGACCTTCCATTTGATATAGATTGAATGAACCACCGTTCTATCACATGATCTCCTAACGCTTCGTGAATGAAAAATTCAACTTCATTTCTTTAATAGATGAAGTGGATATTGTTCTAGGCACGAACAATGGTGAGATTGTACCAAAATCAAGTAAGTATTTCTTTTAATTCAACAATTCTTTAATTTTTGGGATATGACCTTGAAAACAAAAAAATTGTTGTTCTAGTGTCCTTATATTCGATGAATCAAATGGTACCTTAAATCATAACTAATTTATGGCTTTGTGATTGTTGTCTTTTTTATAGCCATTTCCCCTACCACTCACCATCAGAACTTGATGGTTAGATTTTTCTTCCATATCCATATTTACACCTATGTTCTCCTATGTGGAAACCTAGTGATGAGTTAATATACATATCCTTTACACTTATTACTTTACTTTTTAAAATTAATTTTTAGTATTATTTTTACGATATGGGTTTTTACAAACGAAACTTTCTAGTAGTAAATGATTTATAACCCCGACGAATTTCAAGGGAGAAATTCATTTTAAGGGGGGTAGAATGTAGCACCCCGAGATTTTATGTGATATATTATTTTTAATTTTTTTGATGTCTTCTATTATACACAACACCAATATTAGATTGTACTATACACAACACTGTATTAGCTTGTATTATACGCAACAATATTCTTAGCCCGTGTTATACACAATTTCAAGTTTGTTTTGTGGAAATTGTTCTATGCAACATTATGTATAGAATTTGATTAATGTTTAAATGAAATAAGTTTTGATTATATCATACAAAAAACAAAACAAATCTTTCACTAAATTCAACCCAGACATGGCTTGCATTAAACGTAATCAAAACCTTCCTCGAGAGCATGTGTGTTATGCAATACCGAGTTTCACTAAATGAGATATTATTATAATATTATTATGAACTAGCTGTTATGAATAGTAATACCTACTTTTTGGAATTTTTAAATTTTATCATTCAAAATGGACTTCATTTTTTGATTTGGAATATAGGAATTATCCTAGGTTGATGGTTTGGTATTTTTCTGAAAACATTCAATTTTTGATGAATAGTGAAAAAATTTGGTTACTATTTAAAATCTGATTTTTTATTTAAATAATTTTTTATTTTATTAAAATTTATTTTAGTTAAAAATTGATACATAATACCTATATATGTTCTGTAACGCCCTGACCCCAGTTACCCAGAGTCGGTGCATTATTGTGTAACATTGGCATGATAACAAAGATCAAGTTTCGAAAGACCGATTAGTTTAGTAGACTTGAAACACTAGATACATTCATAGGTTTTACATTAACTCATAATGTAATACAAAACTAAAACAACATCTTGTCTTCATATCCCCTCATACTATCCCTGTAGGTCAGTCATTAAATATTTCTTGACATCCTGGGAAAAATAAAACATTGAAAGGGGTGAGTTCAGATTCTCAGTATGGATAATAATATAGATGAAGGTTTCATAAATAAACATAAACATTTTAGGCAATGTATAACTAAATCAAAAGACTTTCAAACATGAACATCAACATAATATGGAAAAAGTAAAATGAGATAATTCTATTTACTTATTCACATATATATTCTACTGGTCGAATGATCACATGCAATATCGATAACCACTTTCATAATGATGGAATGCATAATGCCAGACTATCATAACCACGTATCCAGGGACTCATGAAAAAACAACAAATAAGATTTTGTCAAGGACTCGTGCCAAGACACTAGTTTGTTTCATGAGACCTGCCGATGCATCGAGGAGCTATAGCGGGCTCCACCCGTCACTTATTAAGTCCAATGCATTCCTCATTTGAACGAGTTTAAACATATCATAAACCATAACATTATTGTATCGCATAAAACATGCATAAAGGAAACATAACATTTACACATTTCAATCACAAGATATCAATACAACGCATTGATATAATAAAAAAACTTTCAAAACCATTTTCAATACCAAAATAAATGAAAATTAAAACATTGTATTTGTTTTTTTATTTAAAAAAAGTTATGCCTTGTAGGCGAAGCTGATACTCAAATAATGGTCATGGCTGTGGAGAAGAGGTTGTCGCCGCCTATGTACGACAAGAAAAACATTCCTTTTTACTGTTTAGTAAAACTATTCATATAAAAATATTCCTTTTGAATAAATGTAAAAGTCAAATGGGTTTATACACCGTATAAAAGAAATTTTTGTATAAAACAAAATATGACTCAATGAATGGAGATTGAGAGGATGTCCCTTTCAAAGATCATTTTCATTATATAAAAAAGTCCTATTATGTGTCTTCACTATAGGTACACATAATGAATGTAAAAATACAAGATAGGACATAATAATATAATTACCTAATTTTAAAAGTATGAGATTTACCCAAAGAACGGAAATTAGTTTAAAAAGTTCCCTTACCTCATGTAAAAATTGACTCGATCGTTCTTTAATATCCTTAATAATAAACTAGAGTTAATTTCTACTTTCCTAAGAACCTTTTTCATGTTCATTATTCCTATTATATCATGTTATGAACATTATGTAATTATTTAAGTCAGTAACGGTCGTTTTGTCGATCTTTGGTACTTAAGTCAAAAATAAATATATTATAATTACAAGTTGTTCATGCGCTAAAATATCTATTATATCCAGAATTATATTCAAGATGTAGATATCATATATATCATGCATTTATAACATTACACAACATTTAGAGGTAATAAGTGAAATGCACCGTTAATGGAGACGATAATCCGTATGTACGCATGAACGCTACTTTCATTTATATTTCATATTTAATGGAATGAATTAATATTTATTTAAAGGAATATTATAATTCTAGAATAATATCATATATAATATCATTTACTCCATCCTTTATACATCCCACATATGGAATTAACGATTCAAATCAGTTTGAGGGGGCGGTATTCCGCACTTCCTA
This sequence comes from Viscum album, assembly GCA_963277665.1. Taxonomy (NCBI): domain Eukaryota; kingdom Viridiplantae; phylum Streptophyta; class Magnoliopsida; order Santalales; family Viscaceae; genus Viscum; species Viscum album. The sequence continues at coordinate 715,478,645 of OY728134.1, read as the reverse complement.
AAATGAAATTATCGCGTTTACCCATAATGGAAATCATAAAGGTTTTCCATAAATGAAAAATAAAGAATCATAAGGAAAACATAAAAATAATATATATCATATATATATATATAGTGACATCTTAATGGCCACCATGAGAGGTGTTAATTGAAGTTTGAACAATCATCATTTCGTGAGGCAGTAATTCGCCACCCACAGAAACAGTATGTTCTTTAACCATTAGACGATGGTGTGTGTAAGTGTAAATAGAATACTTCTTATAAAAACATTATAGTATATTGAAGATACTGGTTTTGTTACAAAAGAAAGAAATAAAAAGAGTTTAAGGGGTTGGAGAAGCAAAATAAAACAAAATAACGTAAGATAAAACATTACATTAAAATCGGGTAAATCATTTTGATTTGAGGCAAAGGCTTCCTTGGGAAAAATTATGAACAATACGAGGCTTGTAGGAGTAAGAGATGGAAGTAGAGAGATTATTTGGTCAGAGGTTGGCCAAGCCAAATGGCTTTGATGGTGTGAATAAGGTGGTATAGGTGGGGGCCTTTTATAAGAGGAGTGGAGGGGCACTCTTGGAAAGTAATGAAATGTTATATTTTTATGAAGTACTTTTTAGATTTAAAATGTCTCAAAATTATATATTTCGGGGATATGGTAAAATGAGATCTAAATCTACTCATCCAATAGGTTTTTGACAAGGGTATGTATTAGATTTTACATTATCTTTTAGTTTTATTTTAATTTTTAATTAATGAGGTAATCACTGCATCATCATGGTGGCATAACAATTTTAATTTATATAACGTCTAAAAATTATATAAAAAATATCATGAGGTAGGAAATATTTTTATATTTCCAGTTAATATTTATAGTAGAAATTTTAACTTATATAACCCCATATAATAATTGTTTTAGTAAAACACACATGTTTGGGTCAATTTTATTTTTTACTTTAAATAAAAAGTTATTAATTTCATTTTCATACCCAAGTGGCTCCATGGGGTCCCCATGTTGACCCATGGATTTTCTTGGTCGGCCATGACTCATCCAACAAGGGTAGGACAAGTGTGAAGATATTTTCATATTTTTATAATATCATTTTTACCTTAAATTTCACTAATTACCTTTAATTGTGATTAATAGAACTTAAAAGTTACTATTCACCAAAAATTATTTTCATCCCATTGAACCACATTTTACATCCTAATGGCAACCATGTATTTTGGATTTTTGAAAATAAATTCATAGAAGCGGTAACGTTTCATTTAAACGAAAAATCAGTTTTTTAACTACCAGTTAGTGGTTTCACTATTCATCATAAATTGATGTTTTTACGAACAATGCCAAAATTTCACCCTAAGCTATAATTGATATTCTGAATTCAAAAATGATTTCTATTATACAAAATTCCAAACATATATGTTTCATTAATTAATTTTATAATTAATTCCTATTATCAAAACAAATAGCGTGTTTTTAAGAAAACATATATATCAAAATATTGACAATTGTTTTTTTCCAATTTCAAAGTGAAATTTATTATAATGACCAACATTGGATAAAATGTTAAAAATATATTCTAATTAAAATTTAAAACCACTCAATAGTATAATTTATCACTATAAATTAATTTGTTTAAAAAAGTTATTTTTATGTATTTTTGACTATTCATGAAAAATTTGAAGTTCTCAGAAAATTACAAATATTTCAACATAGGATAATTTCAATATTCCAAATCTAAAAAGGAAGTCCATTTTGAAATATAAAATTTATATAATTTCAAAAAGTGGGTATTACTATTCATAACGACTACTTTTATTGGCCGCGGTGTGTTAGAACTTGAGGTTGCGTACAACACATGTTGCTCTATTATTCAAAGAGAAGAGTACCATGTAAGCATGGGGTGTTACATTCTCCCCACTTTCAATAAATTGCGTCCTCGCAATTTGAAATTTTTCATTGAAAATAAAAGGTTGAAAAAAGAAAATACCTTTTTGGAAAACCCACATCAGAAATAGGGTTAATAAAAAAAATAATATTAAAAGAAATAAATAGAAGTAAAAAAGGTCACTCAAGATAGCCCATACTAGGATTCTATAGAATTATGGATATGGAGGAGAAACAAACCATCAAGGTCTGATGGAGAGTTGTAGAAAACAGGATTATGATAAAGTTAACTGAAAGAAAATCACAAACTTGTGATTGGTTAAACGGTCAATGATTCCCCAATTGGAAAAGATAACCGACAACATTTTTTTTAAGTTACCATTCATAATGTTGAGGAATTTATTTAGGAGATTTACTAAGAATGTAAGGAAATATACTTACTTGTAAAGTAGATGTTCATTCTTTAATAATTCTTTACCACAAACCCATCATTCACTCCAAAAGCTAATAGAACTCAATAATATTCTATTTATCATAATTGTATAAGGTTCCAAATATTAACACATACCATTTAGATTTGGAAAACTATTTTGTAATAACCAGGGACTTCCTGTAGGCTAGTGGTAGGTAATAAAGGCATGTCGCACTGTGGTTGTGGGTTCGATTCCTGCAGGTTTGTTCGACACGACAAGTTATCCCCCAACATGAAGGTTGTCCTTTTCCTAAAACAATAGTATTATAATATTACAAAAATATTAATCAGAAATGTTTTAAACTTAAACAATACTATTATTTACGCTCCTTTCATCACAAAATCTAAAAATCGGAAAAGGGGAATATCTGAGCTCAAAGTGATTCAACCTTTGAAGAAAATATCAAAAATCAACAAAGGCATGAACAAAGGATCAAAAGCAACTGCACCACGCAAGTTATATCACTATCGCACAAGGGTATTCTCCTGCCTATAAATAGACCATGTGGGCCCCCCATTTGGGAAGATCTTTTTCCAAAAACTCCGATTGAATCTCCCGACGCCCAAGTCTCTTCTCAAAGCTTCTGGAACACTTCTAGGGTAATTTTTTACCTAGAATGGAAGATCTAAAGAGAGTGAGGAAGGCCTAACTGTGGAAATTCATCAACACTTGCGCGCCTTAGTGGCCATCCCTTAAGGGAAGTGGGCCCACTTGTGCACCGCCTTATTCCTTCGATTGAACTTGCGCATCCCTTTCCTGGAAGAACCTCAAGAGAATTTTAAAGGCATTAATAATGATTCGCTCAAGTATTTCAATGCTGGTTGACCATCACGCAAGTACATCACATGTCGCGCAGGTATACCCGCGCGACCAATACTTGCGCGCCCCCGCAATACCTGCACGCCTTCTAAGACTTGCGCTCCCCTTCCTTTTTGGGTTCCTTGCTTGCCCATTTCAACCCTCTTAAGCCATTACACCTTTCCATTTCATGATTCAGTCTTCATGACACTCTTCAATTCCATTTATGGCATGCTTTCTTAATTTGACTTCCTTATCCGAAAGGAATTCAGTGGAATATCTCTCAAAACCTAGTGATTTAAATATCTTTTTGTCACTAAATATGGAGAGTTCATTCATTAAACCTCATCCTTTAAGATGATAGAAATGCTTAACCTGGGTCTCCATTTCAGGAATAAGTCCCAGTCATAAATTTTGGGCATCCTTCTTAGGATTAAGCCCCAAGTCCCCAAATATGGGCATCCTTCTTAGGAGTAATCCCCAAGTCCCTTAATTTGGGCATCCTTCTTAGGAGTAAGCCCCAATCTCAAATATGGGCATCCTTCGTAGGAGTAAGCCCCAAGTCCAATATATGGGCATCCTTCTTAGGAGTAAGCCCCAAGTCCTCTAATATGGGCATCCTTCTTAGGAGTAAGCCCCAAGTCCTCTAAATTGGGAATCCTTCTTAGGAGTAATCCCCAATCTCAAATATGGGCATCCTTCTTAGGAGTAAGCCCCCAGTCCCTTAATTTGGGGATCCTTCTTAGGAGTAAGCCCCAATCTCAAATATGGACATCCTTCTTAGGAGTAAGCCACAAACCTTAATCCTTAATCTGGGTCTCCTTTTCAGGAATAAGTCCCAGTCATAATTTTGGGCTTCCTTCTCAGGAGTAAGCCTCAAGTCCCCTAACCTGGGTCTTCTTTTCATGAATAAGTCCCAATCCGAATCTTGGGCTTCCGTCTCAGGAGTAAGCCCCAAGTCCATTAAATTCTCTTTAACCAGTCCTAATTTACATTTGATCTGGGATTCTTTCTCAGGAGTAAAACCCAGTTATCAATCCTCTCCCAATTTGGGATTCCTTTTCAGGAATAAGTCCCAAGTTAGAGTATTCAAATCTCCATGAAGCACATATACCATTATGGACCATGTTCCTGGATTTTCTCCCTTAAGTAAATCCTCTGGGCAGTCATACATACAAAAGCCCCAAAACATTTTTTTGATTGCATCCCTCATAGCACAATTGCCTAAATTTTTACCAATACATCTTGTTTCTCACACCAAGCATGACTCACGTGAGCTTAGAGTGTAAAAGTAATTGTGACATCCTGCTTTGAGCCATCAATCATAAACATCATACCCTTATTTCGAACTACGTGGGTTCAGATTCCTTTTCCAAAACAAAGGATACATAGGTAGACCATCTATGGGTTCGATCCCAACATTGAAATAATTCATTGTCCTTCTGAATGACAATAAACTTCAAGTGCCCCACTAAGTGTCTTTAAAACCATCCTGGTCATCATAATGACCAAGAGACTTTTATATGAATGTTTTGAATGTTACCATTGACCAAGAATCTATAAATAGATATAGTTGATTCTGTATTGATGATGAACCTCGAATACATATAAAAGATTCTCTAAATTTCTTACATATTTAATCATTGATTTTCAAAACTAAAGGAAAATCTCATTTTATACTTGGTAATGTAATAAGGATTCACGAACATAACTTAAATCTATTTTGAGAGTCCCGGAATAGACAATAATTCCCCTCAAAAAAGGTGTGATGAGTTCGACCTCCCATCCTCTCGACCAATGAAAATTCCTAAGCCTCATCAGTCCACAAGATAATGAGCGCCTACCTTTGGAAAGTAAGTCCAAATGGATGTGGAATCATTGGATGTTTCCGGTTCTACGAAAAAACCCTCTAGAAACCGATCAGAACATTTGAATCTCCCATCCAGGATGTCATCCCCGAATTCCGAGGGAAACAAAAAACTGGTGAACCCGACGTGAATCCATAACCAAGTTAAAATGATGTTTTACCTATTTGTTAAGGCCCTATTTAACACTCAATAGGAGGGATAACAAAAAACAATCATTGACAGATGTGCTCATCCATAGGATGAAGTGGCTGAATTTTATCTTGATTACGTCTGTTATATCAAAAAGGGCACTCTTTTCCAAGATATTCTGTATTTCCATAATGGCTTCTCTCAAATTCACATCTATGAATACTGCTGCTGCAAATACCACTACTGCTATTCCTACTGGATCGTCATCCGCTCTGAGGATGACATCACCTACTCAGCGTCTTCAACATTGTGTATCAAATGAGCTGGTTAAGGAGTACCGTCAACACGGTACCATCCCAAATCTGGAGGCTTCCCGACAGGCCCTCCAAGTGAAAAACTCACACAGGTCGTCCGGACAATGACGACCAGTGATCAAGAGGCAGGCAGTGCTGACTACCATCTCCAACTGTTTCGGGTCGTTATCCCCGGAACACAGTTTCCATTCGCTCCCTTTCTCTGAGGAAGTGAATGAGCATATCCCTCAGGGCCTTAATTCAAAAAGACAGGAGTCCTTCCCGAGGGCTCCCATCAACAATCGCCGCCAGACTCGTGCGGCAGTGCGCCCTCAACATGATGAGGGTACCGACTCCAGGCATTCAGCTCAGGTTCCTCGAACCTGAGCAGGCAAGAAGAACCGCCAGAGACGGAAACCGGTTAACAATGGGTAGGTTTTCATCCATGCCATCTCCGGAGAATTCCACCAACCGAACTTGGTGGCAAACAATGAGCATGCACACACACCTATCCATTTTAATTCCGCTGTCCAGCAGACTCGTCTGGCAGCATCACGCCGATCCCGCCAAGCAATTCCGGCGGAGTACTATAGGCAGGAACATACAACTTCTTATACATCACCAGTTAGTCAGCAAGCTCATCTGACTACATATGATGGATCTCGTCAACCACCTTTGGTGAAGTATAATCAGCAGGCACATACTCCTACTAGTACTAATCAATCCTACCAACAGTCTCTCTTGGTAGCGCACAGTGAAGTCAGTCGGAAAGCTCCGACGACAAACAGGAGGCAGACTCAACTCTCTGCCTCCACAATTGAGTACTTTTAGGATTCACTGACAAGAAAAGGAGGACAGGAGAAGGCACATACACCTACTCCAAACCCGGAATGGATGTATGTTCCCGTTCTAGCGACTGAAGTCACTAAGCATATTTTGTCTATGGTGAAAGAGCAAAAGAAAATTCCTTCTCATATTCTGGATGCTTGCTAGGATATCATAACAGATTCATCATCATCTCAAGGAAAGACACATAAATATATCCCTAGAAGTGGAGTGACACATAAACGATTCACTCTGGAACAGACACACACATCTGTTCAAGTCCAAGAGGGTTATGGGGAATACTCCCCCATATCATACGGACAACCAAGTCAGGCACATACACCTGATTTGAGTGGAGATCATCAGCCTAACCTGACCATCATTCCTGATCAGGCACATACACCTACTCAGAGCAATCAATTTCGTCATAAAGTGGTTTCTAAAGTGAGTAAGAAGGCATCTAATAAAAAGATCCGCCCAGCACAGTCAGGAGATCAAAGGCCAATCTGTAACAAGGCCTTGCTCGATGCTGGAGTTCTTGAAGCACTCAGACATTTATATGTTGGAATTCAAATTCTACTCCCACATATCCCAATAACAGTAACATTAATTCTGAATGTCTTCAACAGACACTTTTTCATGAAGGATTTCTTCATGAAAATTTGGTCAATCTTGAAGTTTCTTCTTCAGATGAGAGCCATAGGGACCCTCTGTGTGGTCAGAAGACCTAGGAGCAAGAGATATCATCTTTTTATGTAACCGATTATGGTGGTCCTCCCCATGATGATGAATTTCGCTGCGAAATTCCTCTCCGCAATAGTGATTCACATTGCTTGGAAAATACTCTAGTGGACAATGTAGTGCCATGAAAGCCCTCTTATCATGAGGCACTTGCAAATGCGAAACCAGTCATGTCTTATGCTTTATTGCTAGCAAGTGAAATAATTTCTCTATTAGAAGATAGCCCAGGGTGTAGGTCATTCTCTGAACCACCCCTAAGTCATGCATCTTCTAGATTGATCAATGATCTCTCTACAAATCTTGTTGAATCCGATGAAGCAACAAGGAAACACCAACTCTGGTAAAAACAGGTAGAAGAATATTCATTTAATGATAAAGAGGAAATGATGAACATGAGGAAAAAACTAGAAAAAAGTGAAGTACCAGTCATGTTTTGGCCTTTGGCTAACTCCCAATATGATATTCCAAAGATGTTGACGGAAGATGGAGTCCATCATATTCATCTCAACATATGGAAAAATCTTTGTCAATTGAAGAAGAATGTATTATCTTATGATGAATATGAAAATCATCTTAAGATAATAGAAGGGATACAACTTCATATTGATTTGGCATCTCTATCAGTCTCTCGGTATCCAAAGGCTGAAAATCAATAGAGAAATATTCAACGTTCAATCCTTAGCGCACTAAGAAAATTGCGTCAATTAATTGCCAATGCTCCATCTGGTGTCCATATCAGAGGATGGGGTGTTCACGGAGCACTACATTTCACAGTGCTTTCCAGTCAGCAAAGCCCCCCGAAAATGGTCTCATGCAATGTTATTGCCCATGGCCGGCCACAGTCAATGGGCTTTGTTCATAATCAAAAGCTTGCTCAAGAACAAGTTTCAAATAGTTCATCTCAAAATCAAGCATATAGAAAACAAGTTGTTGAATTTCTCCTACATCAATTAGGCGAGAATATTGCACAAGCCTCTTTTATGGAGCAAACAAATCATCAAATGACAGAGGTCTCGGAAATCATCCAATGGTCTATTGAACCAGGTGATAAAAGTGGAAACAGGTTAATGCATCCAGCTAATTTCCAAACTATGATTCGCAAGATCAAGAGAGATTTTAAGAAAGTCTCAGACATAGAATGTCAAGAACCACCCCATCTTGTCAGACTGGGGACTCCTTTAACCCAACCCTCAGAGTCAACAAATGGGATTCGAGGAGTTGAGCGGAATCAGCAGGAACATCCCCAGTTCATGGGACTGGGGACTCATTCAAATCATCATTCCCCTTCTCAGATAATATCGGTCTTTTATCGATTGGGGAAGAAGCCCCAAGAGGAACGAAGAACCAAATTATAAGGATATTCCCTCCATGTTATTGCTCGTCAAGAAGTTCCTAAAAGATTAAATCAAAAAAAGGCAATGTCTCATAAAAGACGTGAAAGAAGAAAATATCACATAAATGTTGATAGAAGGGATGCGATGCATTATGCATCAATCAATGTCATCAATGCCGTTGTTGCTAATCCACCAGAGGAGACTCACTCAGGGGACTCAGATGAAGAGGGTCCTGCTCAAGAAAATGTACGCACCGATACAAATGAAGAAGGTGTGCGTACACGAAGTTAAAGGATTAGTCAGAACCTAGGCAATCCACTTCCCTATATCCAAAAAGTATCCAACAAAGTGAGGGGAAAGAATCAGGTTATGTATCCTTCCTCTGGAGAAGGTCAATCGCTCTCATTAGAGAAAAGGATTGCACAACAGGAGGAAGAAATGAAAGAATTAAGAAGGTTGAATGTAGAACTAATTCATAGTAGTCTTCTTCTTAAGAATGCTGAAGTCCGACAGCCGAAGGAATTTGTTGTAGTTACTGAGATGGATCAAGAATATCTTCCTTTATCAGTACACCCTCAGAGGTCTAATCCCGTGGGTCAAGAGCAAAAACGGTTGGCAGTGCTACCATCAGTTGCAGCACCAACCACCACATCTGTCCAAGCTTCATTCATTACACCTACTCAAGACCAGATTCAACCGGATGTTTCTCAAAAGTTAATAACTACTATTGAGTCATTAACAGCTCGGTGAGAAACTATGGAAGGGAAACGGGCGCAAATTCAACCAGAAAAGAAAGTTTACCCCAAATGGGTAGATTCAATTTATCCTCCATCTAGTTTTGGAAACCATGTTTTCCTACTTTCAATGGATCAAACGACCCTGAACAACATTTGACGCATTTCGTGTCTTGTTGTGATCCTATGATGGGAACTCCAGAGCATCAAGAAGTAGTGAAACTCAGATGCTTCGTGCGAACCTTGCAAGGACCAACTTTTGTCTGGTATACAAGCTTGCAATCCCGGTCAATCATTTGATGGGAGGATCTTCGCCAAAAATTTCTTCTTTAGTTCAGCTCAACTTTTCCAAAAACGACATTTTTCTATCTTACAAACTACAAGCAAAGGGAAAATAAAAGTTTCTCTGATTTCATTGCTCGCTGGAAGGGATTAACGTATTTCCTGAGTTTAGCACTCCCTCAGGAAGAGTTGTTTCCAATCTGTGTGGCAAATTTGCGTGACGAATTACGCACGCCATTGATCCCTGTGACATACACAGGAGGGTTTCGAGACCTTACTTCAATCGCTCAGCAGATTGAAGATTCCCTTATACAGGCTAAGGTTAAATCTCGTGTAATTCCATCAGCTTTAGGAAGAAGAATGGTTAAAGCAGAAACTACTACAGTTATGCTTAAAAAAGCACCTGTACCTATTTATACTTCAAAACCTTCATCTTCTCGAAGGGCTCCACCTCCTGAACGCCAACAAAAAAGGCCGTTTCGTCCAAATGATCAAAAAGATCAATGACAAAAACAATTTGAGGATATGAAGAGTAAAACATACTCCTTCCAAAGTGAGCAAGTTCCTGGTTACTTCATTTCAGCTCTGGAAAATAATTTGGTTCAATTACCAGTGCCCAAGAGGCCAAACAAAGAAGGAGATGAAGACCGTCCCAATTATTGTCCCTTTCATCATATGTTAGGGAATCCCATCCAGGAGTGTTTTTTCTTCAAAGACCTCCTACAAAAGATGGTCGACTTGGGACAAGTCAAGTTGAAAGGTTATTCAACTCAGGTAGCATGTGTTACTGCTACAGTTCTAGAGGAGGAAGGTGAATGGAAAGAAGTCAAAAGCAGAAATGCACAGAAATATGATGATTGGATGGTCAGAAAGACAATCAATCGGACTCATGCCATTTTTCGAACACAATTAAGGAAACCAATTGTGTCTGCCATGAATATTGTGGTAAAACCCTCTTCTTCAGAGGGAAAATCCTCAAAGAAACGGTTTGATTCAAAGAAGGAAAAAGAATCAGAAAAATCTGAGTTTGTGTCAAAGACTAAATTTTCTTTGACTCTGGCAGACATTATGCCATCTACTTTAAAACCATGGGCACTGCCCCATCAAACGGCACAGCCTAAACAAGATAGTCAGGTAGAGTCTTTATTAGACAAAGAGTTATTCTTTGGTTATGTTAATATGATTCAATTAACAGATCCGTATTCCAGTCGTAATTTCAATTTTGATGATCCTGAATTCCCTGTATCAAATAAGGGAATCTGAGGAAGTTCCAGAGGTTCAGGATATAGGGGAAGACGTGGATCTTTCCGAAGCCACTACTCCAGTTCTACCCCTGATAGCACTGTGTATGCAGTAGAAACTCGTGGTAGAGCCCTTCAGCGAGCTCAAAAAGAACAAGCAAGTTCTTCTGCCAATAGTCAACTCAGTCTTGGCACAGTTATTTTGGAAGACCGATTGAAAATTCCATCTTCTTTATCTCAGCAAGTAAATGGATATAATCGGTCTAATATTCCAAAACCAAGGATGTTGCCAACTTCTATCCCAATACATGATGCATCAGCTTCCTAAGCATCTTCTTCCTAGGTTCCTGCTAAACCGCATATTCCTGTTGGGAAACGCAGACCTCTAGGTCAATAGTATGATATATTGAAACACTTGTCCCAAGTACCAGCCAAGTTATCAATTTTGGATGCTTTTAATCTGTCAAAAGATCTTCGGGAAGCACTCATCGAAGCTTTGTCAAGTCCTCAGGAATTTGAAACTGAAATTGCTGTAGCTGAAGTCTATCACATAGAGAATAATCATGCAGAATGACATGCAGTGATATCTTTTACTGATAAAGATGATGATGATGTTGTGCATTGGCACATAAAACCTCTCTACTTATCTGGCAACGTCAATGGTGTAGATATCCGAAGAGCTTTCATTGACAATGGTTCAGGAGTCAACCTCATGTCCATTCGTACACTTCGTCGATTGGTCCTCATGGAATCTGATTTATCTCCTTCTACAATGATGTTACAAGGATATGATAAAAATGAACAAGAACCACTGGGCGATGTTACACTCAGAACTCATTTTGGAGATCTTGTATCCAATTCGGATTTCATGATTGTTGATCAAGACTCAGCTTTCAACTTCTTTCTTGGAAGACCCTGGCTACATTAGCATGCATATATTCCTTCATCATACCATCAATGTATCAAATACTGTTTCAATGGTCAAGTTGGAACATTTAATGGTGATAAGACCCCATTCAAGACATGTGAGTCTCAATACATTGAGGCAGAATTTTATCACATGAAGGGAAGAGAAAAATATACAATGAAGGAAATTAACAAAGTTAATGCTCAATATGGTTTGGAGAAAATTTCAATAAATCCATTTACACATGTGAGTAAAGATTATGTGTTACCTATCAGTCAAATTGACAAAATAGGCCCAAATCAAAATACTATTATGGAAAGATCCATAATTTCAATTACAACAATTGAGCCAGACAACATGGGAGAAATTGGTATCCTACCAAATAGCGATGAAAGCAAATGTGGTGATGTCCTCATTTCAACTACTGAAATCCAACAGGTCTATACTTCGCCAATCAGGCCAGAATAAGTTATAGCAACATCGGAGGTGAATAATGATGTCAATTCTCAATCCATCATCTCCTCTTTATTTCCCAAAGAAGGCCCTTTATCATCAATAGGGTTGGAAATGGAAGCATCTTCTTCAAAATGTGAAAATTTTGACAACTCTTCTGATCATGAAAATTTCGTTTTGTCATCTACTATGAAAGTGGAAACAGAAGAAATAGCACATGATGAAGAGAAAGAGGAAGATCTTAGAGATGCTCCTCCAGCATTTGAAGAAGGTATCTCTACCACTGTGGATGAACTCCGAGAAATAAATCTCGGTACAGAGAAAGATCCACGCCCCAATTTAATTAGTGCGGCCATGACTCTTGAAGAGCAAGAGATGTATATTTCTTTTCTAAATTAAAATAAAGATATTTTATCTTGGAACAATACAGAAATGCCTGGGATTGATCCTGATATTGCTACTCATCATTTGGGTTTACCAAACGAACATCGAGGATTTAAGCAAGCTGCGAGAAGAACACACCTAACCTATGCTTCCAAAATTGAAGCTGAAGTGGATAATCTGATCAAAGCTAACTTCGTTAGAGAAGTTCAGTATCCCAAGTGGTTGGCTAATAATGTCCATGTAAAGAAGAAGAACAGACAAATTAGGGTTTGCATCGATTTCATAGATCTTAATCGGTATTGTCTTAAAGATGATTTCCCAGTTCCGATTACAGAACTCTTAATTGATGCGACAGTTGGATATGAAGTACTTTCCTTCATGGATGGGTATTCCAGATATAATCAGATCCGAATGGCCCCAGAAGATGAGGAATCTAAAACCTTCAGTGCCCCTCAAGGTGTGTTTTGTTACCGGGTGAAGCCCTTTGGTTTAAAGAATGCAGGTGCAACAAATCAACGTGCCATGCATCATATCTTCAAACATTTCTTAGGGAAGTTTGTTGAATGCTATGTAGATGATTTGGGGGTTAAATCCAAACAACTTTCTAATCACTTGGCTGATTTGGAAGTCATATTCCACAAGCTTCGACAACATAATTTGAAGATGAACCCCTTAAAATGTGCCTTTGGGGTAACCTCAGGAAAATTCATCAGCTTTGTTGTACTCCATCGTGGTATTGAAGTCGATCCTAAGAAGAAAAAGTCAATCCTTGGTATGTCACCTCCTCAAAATTTGAAAAAAATAAGAGGACTTCAAGGACACTTAGCCTATATTCGGCGTTTCATCGCCAATTTGGCAGGAAAAATTTTACCCTTTACCAAATTATTGAAAAAAGGAGTCACTTACCAGTGGACTGAAGAATGTCAAGAAGCGTTTGATGATCTCAAGAAATACCTCTTCAGTCCACCAGTACTCAGGCCACCTGTTGATGGTAGACCACTTATCCTCTATGTGACAGCTCTAGAGCGATCATTGGGTGCCTTTCTCGCTCAAAAGAATGATGCTGGGAATTAAAATAACCTCTACTATCTCAGTAGAACTATGCTTGAAGCAGAAACCCGGTATTCAAGTATTGAGAAGTGCTGCCTGACATTAATCTTTGAAGTTCAGAAACTGATACACTACCTGCAACATCACGAGGTCCAATTGGTATCTCAAAATAATCCGCCCAAATTCATCCTTAGTCGTCCAATGCTTACAGGACGTCTAGCAAGGTGGGCAGTTATTTTGCAGCAGTTCGACATTCAGTATGTATCTCAAAAGGCAATAAAGGGCCAAGATCTGGCTGATTTCCTAGCTAAACATCCTTCAGTAGAAGACACGTATTCAGATATTGAACTCCCTGATGAGGAAGTTTTCTCTATTTAAGAGAGTCCTCAAACATGGGAAATGTATTTTGATGGTGCTTCCACAAGTGCAAAAGGAATGAAAATGGAAAATACTAAATTCAACAAAGTTGGTTTAGGAATTGTACTCATTTCTTCAGATAAGGCATTGTTAACTTATTCCTTTTTATTGTGGGAAGGTGGTACCAGTAATGAAGCCGAATACCAAGCTCTTATTACAGGCTTGGAGTTAGGGCTTCAATCACAAGTGAATCACTTAAAGGTGAAAGGTGATTCAGACTTGGTAATCAAACAAGTCAATGGGGATTATGCCATCAGAAAAGAAGAGTTAATCCATTTGTATGATTACGTTAGAATGTTAATGGCAGAATTCCTTTCAGAACCGACATTTTCTTATGTCCCAAGATCACAAAATGCTCAAGCTGATGCACTGGATAATATAGCCACGGCTCTAGAAGATCCAAATCAGGATGAGACAACCATCAGTATTGCCCACCGTCGTGCAATTTCAACTTATGTTCAAGCTAGAACATAGGAAATTAATGAAATTAGTCCCATTCCTAAACCGTATGGTCATACTATAGGATGGATGTCACCTATCAGGGAATACCTTCAAAATGGAACACATCCACCTAATATAGCTGAGAAATAACAAATCTGGCGACATGTGGTCAATTTTACTCTTTATAATAGCACAAACCACCTAGAGAAAATTCTCTACAAACATGGTTTTGATGGATTTCTCTTCAGATGCATTTATGGTGAAGAGACAATGGCTGTCATGAAAGAAGTGCATGCCGGAGTCTGTGGTGCCCACCAGTCTGGACATAGATTGTATGATCAAATTCGAAGGCTTGGATTCTTTTGGCCTTCAATGATACAAGATTGTGTTGATTTCACAATGAAGTGTCATTCATGTCATGTACATGCCAACATCATTCATAAACCTCCATAGTTTCTTCAAACAGCTAAATAATCATGGCCATTTTCCAAATGGGGAATGGATGTGGTGGGACCTTACCCTTCAGCTACGGCCAAGCAGTTTAAGTACATTCTTACTGCTACTGATTTCTTTTCCGAATGGGTAGATGTAGTACCTCTCAAAGAAGTCAGTTCTAAATGAATTGTTAGCTTCATCAAGTCTAACATCATTACTAGATTTGGGGTCCCTCATACCATATTGACCTACAATGACACCAACTTCTGTTCTTCTGAGGTAAAGAAATTGTATCAATAATACAACATTAAATCCAACCATTCATCTCGGTATCATGCGGCAGCTAATGGCCAAATAGAATCCTCTAACAAGACTCTTTAAAATATACTGCAAAAGATGGTGGATAAAGGTAAGAGGTCATGGCCTGATAAACTCTTTCATCCTTTATGGGCTTATCGAACTACCACCCGCAATGCAATGCGGTCAACTCCATATTCGTTGGTATATGGAACATAAGCAGTCTTGCCAATTGAAGTTCAATTGCCCTCAATCAGAGTATCCATTTGTGATCAGTTATCTACAGATGAGAAATCCCAAAAGCGATTGAATGAATTGGAACTGTTAGATCAAAAAGGATTGTGCACTTTGCACCACTTGGAAATCTATCAGAATCGAATAACATGAGATTTTAACAAAAAAGTTCATCTTCGGTCATTCATTCAGGGAGAAGTGGTATTAGTTCTCAGAAATCCAATGATACCAGGAAAGAAACCTCGCAAGCATGAGCCAAAATGGGAAGGACCTTATTCAATACATAGGGTCTACTCCAGTGGAGCTTATTCATTAGTCTCGATGGATGGAGAAATCATTACTACTCCAACTAATGCCAGATTTTTGAAGAAGTATTTTGTATAAAATACAAAGTATTCACCAGGATGTCCCCACAACATGACCCTAAACTGTGTGGCACCAGTTCGTCCTTGCTATGTGACGTTAAACTATACAGCAATGATCCAGTATGACCTTAAAATCCCCCTTTCGTCCAAAAGGACGTTAAACAGTATTTTCCTCGAAACATGACACTAAACTGTACAGCACCAGATTGTCCCCGCAACATGACACTAAACTGTGCGGCACCAGTTAGTCCTTGCTATATGACGTTAAGCTATACAGTAATGGTCCAGTATGACCTTAAACTACATAGTTCCCTCCTTTCATCCAACATGATGTTAAACTGTATTGTCCTCGCAACATGACACTATACTATACAGCACCAGGATGTCCCCGCAACATGACACTAAACTGTGCAGCACAAGCTCGTCCTTGCTATATGACATTAAACTATACAGCAATGGTCCAGTATGACCTTAAACTGCATCTTCGTCCCACACGACGTTAAACTGTGAAAAAGTTCCCTAAATGGTCCAGTATGACCTCAAACTGCATTATCAACGGTCCATGCATATGACCTTAAACTATTTGTAAGTCCCTTATGTCCAGCAAGACGTTAAACTGTGACGTCCTAACTACATGATGCTAAACTGTATAAAAGTCCCTTACGTCCGGAAAGACGTTAAACTATATAATCATCAAAGGTCCTATATGACCTTAAACTACACCACCATCCAGCATGAAATTAAACTGCACCATCCACGGTCCATGCATATGACCTTAATCTATTCTCACTTTCGTCCAACATGACGTTAAACTGTTGAAATAAAACCCCCAATGCTTCCAACATGACGTAAATGGTGTGTTATTTTGTCTTTACTGCATGACATTAAACTGCGCATTCCCCCTTTCGTCCAACATGACGTTAAACTCTATTGTCCTCATCATCCTAACTACATGACGCTAAACTGTACAGAAAGTTCATAATACGTCCTACATGACATTAAACTATATTTTTTCCTTGCTACATGACACTAAATTGTGCATCACCAATAGTCATAACTGCAAGACTTTAAACTGCATAGTCCCTTTTTATGTCCTACATGACATTAAACTGCATTTTGTCCCTGCTACATGACACTAAACTGTGCAGCACCAATAGTCCAAACTGCAAGACTTTAAACTGCATAGTCCCTTTATATGTCCTACATGACATTAAACTATACATCGTTAAGGTTGTTGTTACCTCTTGTTTCTCACACTGAGTATGACTCACGTGATCTTAGATAAAACCTCAATCGTAACACTCTCTTTGGGCCGCTAACCATGTATAAGTCCCAACAACATTTTTTATTATTATTAGATCATTGTCCCCAAGAACAAGTTGATCATTAATTCATTCATTAATTGAACTACAAGGACTTTGATCCTTGCCTTTCAGGGTTCAATCCCAAAAACAATCTCTTCACATCGGTTCACCATCATTTTATATGATGTTGATTCGTGAAACCGCCCCTAGAATCAATATCTTTATATTGATTCACTTTCGTCCTTGTTATATTATGTTAAACTATGCAACACTTTTGTTCGGTACGACAATAAACTACAATACTCTTTGATTTCCTCATTTGAGAGAGAACTATTATTGACATTGATTTTTCAATCATGTTTTCATTTCAAAAGACTACGTGCATACATGGTAATGCCTAATCTTTTTGTCTCGGGTTAAACCATCATTGCACTAAAGTCCCCTTTCACCCTTCACATGTACGAACCAAATTTGTAAAAAGGGTATTTCTAGAACTACGTGGGCTTGATTCCCGTCCTTATGGTATATGTAGGAACGTTTGAGTATCCCTCGAATACATCCCCAAGTCTTTTGGGCCTAACCCAAAATTTCACTTTCAGTCCCTTGGCTGAAAAGTCCTCATGAAAAAAACACACTGTGTATTCATTATTATGGTCCGAATTCTATGACCCTAAACTAAGATCTCTCATACTTTCGTCATGCACGACGTTAAACTGCATTTCAAGAACTATGTATGGCTTGATTCTCATTCTTATGAGATACGTAGTGAAGTCCAAAATTTCAATTCAGGACCCAACCACAACATGATTATGGTTATCATTGACCTATGTATTTCTATATACATTGGACAATACCCATCTTTTTGTGTTATAATCCTAACCTTAAATATTTTCAGATCTTCATAACCCTTTTCAAGACTTTTAGTCACAAAAATGTCAAACTTCTGAGAATTCTTTTGCCTGACTATGCAGCACGTACCCATAAATGGCCTTGCATAAATAGTCCACATAACAGACTGGTCAGCCAAAGGATACTATTTATTTGACTATGCAGCCAATGCCCTTAGGTGGCCCTGCATAATTCAACCCCCTAACGGGTTTGTTAAATAATGGTAACTTCATTCTTGGGCAGAATGCCTCTTTTGTCCTTATTTGTCTTAAATGACAGTATGCAGGGATCTGAAAAAAAAATATAGTTATCCTTAACATATGTGTCCCATATCCTTTTTCATGATCTGAAAGTATTCAAGTCTATGGTTTATTATTCTTCCCTATGTTTGGGTCAGACCTTCGTAGGAGTGATATTCATCCAGTTCTTTGATAATCTTGTCTAGAAATATCTTCTCCATATTCAAGTACCTTTTTCTACAAAATAAACTCTATAATTTAGAAAATTTGAATATCCATAAAATTTCATTGGATTTTAGCACTAGGAAAGTAAATTTCTGAGAGTTCTTTTTTCATGACTATGCAACACGTGCCCATAGGTGGCCTTGCATAAAAAATCTACATAACAGACTTGTTAGCCGAAAGATGCTATTTATTTGACCATGCAGCCAATGACCTTAGGTGGTCCTGCATATTTCAACCCCCTAATGGGTTTTTGTCAAATAATAGTAACTTCATTCTTGGAAACTACTTCTTCTAATTCCTTTTAGTTCTTTTTCTTATCAATCCTCAGAATCAAAAAATTCTTAATTCATAGCTTACATTTTTTCCCTCATACATGAGTATGGAAGTATTTTTTTAGATAAATTATCATGAAATTGAATCAATTTTTAATCCATTTTTGGTCAAAGCTATTTCGACCTTAAACATTAGCCCCTTTATGTCCAGCATGAATGACTTTAAACTGCCCACAAAAGACAAAGGAACTCCGAATAAAAGTCAAGTTCCAGCTCACTAAACATACATTTTGTATGATTTAGGTAATATTGAGCTATTAAAAGGTTCAATGTTTGTAGGGTTATTTGTAATAATCCTAGTAAAGATCAAACTATGCTTACTAATCCCATTGGCTGAAGTAAATTTGAAGCAGGTAGTGAAAGAATGCAGGTACAAATGATTGAAGATGAAAGTGTTTTTCATTGATACAAAAGAGTTAGAAGGACATCCACAGACTAGAGTCTCTTCTCTTTTTAAATAATTACAAGAGACTTTCAACATAACACTTAATTTGATTTACAGCATCCCGAGCTTCATCAGAAACCACCTAGAATTCATTCATTCAACTGGATACAATAAGAGATGCAGTGATACCAGCTCTTCTTGGAACAATTGTAAAGGGATGTTCTTGAGTGCGGTTTGAGAAAATTTTCTGCTGATCAAACAGTGACTCTGTTTCTATCCAAGAGACTTGGAAGATGGATACATGGATTTGAGAATGGAGCATTGGAAGTAAAGATCCATTTGGAGAGTACTCTTTTCAGATATTGCTCTAATACCATGTCTGTCTTCTCTCCACCAACCGGTAGTGGAAAATATTTCAGCCCATGGGTTTTCCATTTTCATATCTACAAGGAAATGACATGGAGGACGAATTTGAAATTTCACACCATTGTTGTTGCTCTTAATGCACAGCATAACTGAAATGAAGGAGTAGCAGCGCAGCTGCATTTCTGGTGTATAGTTCTTTGCATCTGGAACATTGACTCCTTGCTGGTGACCATGACCATATAGAGGCAAGTAGATGCTCTCTGGGAAATTAAGATGATATTTCTTCAAGTGCTTAGCCAAATCTGAGAGAGTGCTGTTGCAGATATCATAGTAATCATGGCCAATGATGTTCATCATATCATCAATCCTCTTGCTAGACAGTTCATCAGACGTTTTAATTCCATTAGTATCCATTGAATCTACCCCAACGTTGAATAAATTAAACTCTTAAATGGGTTTATTTTTCATAAAATTTGTGAATGATTTCAAAAAAATGGCAAAGGTATTATGGCGCGCAAGTCTAAAAAATGGCACGCAAGTATTCGTGTGCCGCGCTAGTTTTTAACGCGCAAGTATAAACCGCGCAAGTACAAATTCCTTTACAGTAGCGTGACATCAAGGAAAACACTAGAAAACAGAGCAACCTGCGCGGCTAAGGTGACCTGCGCGGCGAGAGCTCGAAGGTATGAAGTCCGGAAATCCGGATGCTTGTACGGAAGTGAGACCCTCTATTTATAGACGCGGCCGGGACCCTGCGCGCCAGACCCTGCACGACCGAGGGTCGTATCCCTGCGCGATGCGCACATGCGCGCCGCCCTCTGTGCCCTGAAGATTTGCGCACCCCCTTTTCCTTTGGATGGATTCGATTTCCTGAGAGTCAAATCCTCATTTCTCTCCGGATCCAACTCTGAGGGGGGACTTTTGTTGACGCTCCTTTCGTCACAGAATCTAAAAATCAGAAAAGGGGAATATCTGAGCTCAAAGTGATTAAACCTTTGATGAAAATATCCAAAATCGACAAAGGAATGAACAAAGGATCAGTAGCAACTGCACCGCGCAAGTTATATCACTATCGCGCAAGTCCACTTGCGCGACCTAAGTGATAACCGCCCGGAAACCGCCCGGGGTCTTTTCCTGCCTATAAATAGACCCTTTGGGCCCCCCATTCGGGAAGATCTTTTTCCAGAAACTCGGATTGAAGCTCCCGACGCCCAAGTCTCTTCTCAAAGCTTCCGGAACACTTCTAAGATAATTTCATACCTAGAACGGAAGATCTAAAGAGAGTAAGCAAGGCCTATGTGTTGAAACTCATCAAAACTTGTGCGCCTGAGTGGCCAACCCTTAAGGGAAGTGTTCCGACTTGCACGCCACCTTATTCCTTCGATAGAACATGAGCGTCCCTTTCCTGGAATAACCTCAAGAGAATTCTAAAGGCTTTAATAAATAGTTGCTCAAGTATTTCAATGCTGGTTGACCATCGCACAAGTAAATCACATGTCGCGCATGTATAACTGCGCGACCAATACTTGCGCACCCCCGCAATAACTGCGCACCTTCCAAGACGTGCACGCCCCTTCCCTTTTGGGTTCCTTGCTTTCCCATTTCACCCCTCTTAAGCCATTACACCTTTCCTTTTCAAGATTCAGTCTTCAAGACACTCTTCAAAGCCATTTATGGCATGATTTCTTGATTTGACTTCCTTATCTGAAAGGAATTCAGTGGAATATCTCTCAAAACCTAGTGATTTAAATATCTTTTTGTCACTAAATATGGAGAGTTCATTCATAAAAACTCATCCTTTAAGATGAGATAAATCTTTAACCTGGGTCTCCTTTTCAGGAATAAGTCCCAGTCATAAATTTTGGGCATCCTTCATAAGAGTAAGCCCCAAGTACTCAAATATGGGCATCCTTCTTAGGAGTAATCCCCATGTCCCTTAATTTGGGCATCCTTCTTAGGAGTAAGCCCCAATCTCAAATATGGGCATCCTTCTTAGGAGTAAGCCCCAAGTCCTCTAATATGGGCATCCTTCTTAGGAGTATTCCCCAAGTCCTCTAATATGGGAATCCTTCTTAGGAGTAAGCCCCAAGTCCTCTTAAATGGGAATCCTTCTTAGGAGTAAGCCCCAATCTCAAATATGGGCATCCTTCTTAGGAGTAAGCCCCAAGTCCCTTAATTTGGGCATCCTTCTTGGGAGTAAGCCCCAATCTGAAATATGGGCATCCTTCTTAGGAGTAAGCCTCAAACCATAATCCTTAACCTGGGTCTCCTTTTCAGGAATAAGTCCCAGTCATAATTTTGGGCTTCCTTCTCAGGAGTAAGCCCCAAGTTCTCTAACCTGGGTCTCCTTTTCAGGAATAAGTCCCATTCCTAATATTGGGCTTCATTCTTAGGAGTAATCCCCAAGTCCATTAAATTCTCTATAACCAGTCCAAATTTACGTTTGATCTGGGATTCCTTCTCAGGAGTAAAACCCAGTTATCAATCCTCTCCTAATTTGGGATTCCTTTTCAGGAATAAGTCCCAAGTTAGAGTATTCAAAATCTCCATGAAGCACATATACCTTTATGGACCATGTTCCTGGATTTTATCTCTAAAGTAAATCCTCTGGGAAGTCATACATACATAAGCCCCAAACCATTTTTTATGATTGCATCCCTCATAGAACAATTGTCTAAATTTTTACCAATACCTCTTGTTTCTCACACCGAGCATGACTCACGTGATCTTAGAGTGTAAAAGTAATTGTGACATCCTGCTTTAAGACATCAATCATAAACATCATACCCTTATTTCGGACTACGTGGGTTCTGATTCCTTTTCCAAAACAAAGGATACGTAGGAAGCCCATCTATGGGTTCGATCCCAACATTGAAATAATTCATTGTCCTTCTGAATGACAATAAACTTCAAGTGCCCCACTGAGTGGCTTTAAAACCAGCCTGGTCATCATAATGACCAAGAGACTTTTATATGAATGTTTTGAAGGTTACCATTGACCAAGAATCTCTAAATAGATATCGGTGATTCTATATTGATGAAGAACCTCGAATACATATAAAAGATTCTCTAAATTTCTTACATATTTAATCATTGATTGTCAAAACTAAAGGAAAAGCTCATTCTATACTTGGTAATTTAATAAGGATTCACGAACATAACTTAAATCTATAAAAAGTGTCCCGGAATAGACAATAATTCCCCTCAAAAAATGTGTGATGAGTCCGACCTCCCATCCTCTCAACCAATGAAAATTCCTAAGCCTCATCAGTCCACAAGCTAATGAGCGCCTACCTTTGGAATGTATGTCCAAATGGATGTGGAATCATTGGATGTTTCCGGTTCGACGAACAAACCCGCTAGAAACCGATCAAAACGTTTGAATCTCCCATCCAGGAGGTCATCCCCGAATTCCGAGGGAAAAAACTATCCAAGGTTCAACATAATCCATTTCAACCATTACAGTTATCCAAAATACCTCTATCCATACTTTCTCTAAAAGGTCTCTAAATTCCAAAATCATTTGTAACATCAGATTCCCCAAACAATGTAATGTTTCTCTTATTGTCACATACTAAAAATATGATTACCATTATCATATTAAAACCTTAATGAAAACAAAAAGTATTGCAGTACAATCCTTATATATATCACACTATTCTTATAAACATTATATAGTTCTTGAGTCCAAAAACACAAATTCAATAATTATTCAAATTCATCTGCAGTAACATCATAAGATTTTCCTTGATCCCTTGGCCTTTTCGGAGGTATGTTTCCCTGACGCTTAGGACATTCATTTGCATAATGCCCCATATATCTACAATTGTAGCATTAAACATTGATAGCCTCATTCTTTCCCTTGCAATCACGAGCTTGGTGACCTTTTTCTCCACATTTATAACAAACATCCATTCCATTTAGGAAAGTACCGGGGTGATTCTTCCCACAATTATCACCTAATGGAAAATCCTTCTTTCCCTTTTTCCCTTTATCTGTCTCTTGTTCCACAGTTCTCTTCTTCTCTTGCTTTACTTTGTTGTCATAAGACTTAGAGAATTCTTTTTCTGTATAGATTGCACACGAGACAATATCTTTTCACAATGAGAAGGATTGTGATACTAACTATCGACGGAGAAATGGTTTCAACCCATCAAACAAACGATCAAACATACTTCTTGGGTTACATATATAATCTGCCACATGCCTCGCAAACCTTGTAAATTTAGCCTCATACATTGCGACATTCTCATCCTATTTTAGTCTCAGACTCAAAAATTTCCTTTCCATATCTGCCCGATGGTCACGAGGATAGTATCTTTCTTAGAAAACTTATTTTACCTCCCTCCATTCAATATTTGATACTTCATCATCTTCCTTTGGGTTTTGAATCAATGACCACCATTGATCAGCATCTCTAGTGAGGCGGTAAACATCCATGATAACCTTTTCCCTTTCAATACTCCCCAAGGCATGGAATATTTTCTCTAAGGAATTTAACCATTGCTCAACTACTAAGTGATTTGTATCCCCATTAAATGTTGGTGGTTGTTGCCTCATGAAGCGGTCTAACATTGATCCTCCATGTTGTGGATCAGGGTGCTCCATATGAGTAAGGTTATTATTCATAGCCTGAGTGAGTTGTCCCAGTATGGTGATAAGATGGTCAACACCAGTTGTATCACCAGATCCATTATAATTATCTTGAGTAGGAGGAAAATCCCTACATGGAGTGCATGCATCGATACAGTTTCCATTCATTCTACTAGGCGCCATTTCTAAACAATGGCATAATCTAGATCAGTTTATGAATAAAAATACATAATTTCGTACTTGTAAAACACTTAACATAAATTAAACAGTATATATATATATATATATTTAAATGGTTGGGGTCGAAGCATCATTTTTATTATAAAATCAATGCAAAATCCTATTTTAACTGGGGGGAGGGAAACCCATTACAGAGCCCGAAGGCCCAGTGGGCTTGTAGCCCATTACATAGCTCGTAGGCCCAAATTTAATGCCCAAATCACATTCGGTGAATTATCCTACGCATATCCCCTAGGAGTATCATAACCAAGAGTGCAGAAAGGCCCGTTGTCGTGAACCAGTTCCCGTTCGAGTCTAGCTCAAAGCGGTGTTTTCGGGTTTTACCCCTAGGTACATCTGTGCTAGAGCCGCCTCTACCTTCTCATATCTGGACAGGGATGTATTGCTCGGAAAACTCACAAAATCTCTATAATACCAAAATTCTAGGAAGTTATTCTATACTAATCATCAAAGTCTATCTTATGGCTATGTGATCTAATCAAAGTCTATCTAAATCTAGCTTCCACAATTAGTACTAAATTGCCTCTGATACTAACTGTAACGCCCTGACCCCAGTTACCTAGAGTCGGTGATTTATTTCGTAACATTGGCATGATCACAAAGATCAAGTCTTGAATGACCGATTAGTTTAGTATCCTTGAAACACAAGGCACATTCATATGTTTTACATTACATCATAAAGTTATACAAAACTAAATCATCATCTTGTATTCATATCCCCTCATACTATCCCTATAGGTCAGTCATAAAATATTTCTTCACATCCTAGGAAAAATAAACATTGAAAGGGGTGAGTTCAAGTGCTCAGTAAGGATAATAATATAGCGGATGCTTTCATAAATAAACATAAACATTTAAGGCAATGTATAACTAAAACAAAATCCTTTTAAACATGAACTTCAACATAATATGGAAAATTTAAAATGAGATAATGCAATTTACTTATTCACATGGATATTTTACTGGTCGAATAATCATAAGCAATATCAATAAGCACTTTCATAATGATGGAATGCATAATGCCAGACTATCATAACCACGTAGCCATGGCCTCGTGGAAAAACTACAAATAAGATTTTGTCAAGGCCTCATGCCAAGACACTTGTTTGTCTCATGAGACCTGCCGATGCATCGAGGAGCTATAGTGGGCTCCACCCATCACTTATAAAGTCCAATGCATTCCACATATGAACATGTTTAAACATATCATAAACCGTAACATAATTGTATCACATAAAACATGAATAAAGGAAACATATCATTTCAACATTTCCATCACAAGATATCAATACAACACATTGATATAATAAAAAACACATTAAAAACCACTTTCAAAACCAAAATAAAAGAAAATTATGACATTATATATAATTTTTTATTTTAAAAAAAATTATGGCTTGTAGAGGAAGCTGAAACTCAAATAATGGTCTCGACGGAGGAGAAGTCATTGTCGCTGCATACGTATGACATGAAAAACATTCCTTATTGTGATTTATTAAAACTCTTCATATAAAAAGATTCCATTTGAATAAATGTAAACGTCAAAGGGGTTTATACACTGTATAAAAGAATGTTTTGTATAAAACAAAATATGCCTCAATGAATGGTGATTGAGATGATTTCCCTTACAAAGATCATTTTCTTATACATAAAATATAACTATTATGTGTCTTCACTATAGGTACACATAAATAATGTACAAATACAAGATAGGAAATACTAATATAATGACATAATTTGAATGTTGGAGATTAATCCAAAGTACGGAAATTGGGTTAAGAAGTTCCCTTACCTCGTGTTTGACATGACTCGATCGTTCTTTAATCTCCTGAATAATAAAGTAAAGTTAATATATAATTAATTAAAAACCTCTTTCAAGTTCATTATTCTTTTTATATCATGTTATGAACATTATGTAATTAAATAAGTTAATAACGGTCGTTTTGTCGATCTATGGTACTTAAGTCAAAAATAAACTGCATATAATTAAAAGTTGTTCATGTGGTAAAATATCCATAATATCCTGTATTATATTCATGATGTAGAACTCATATATATCATGAATTTATAATACTACATAACATTTAGAGGTAATAAGTGAAATGCACCACTCATGGAGACGGTAAGCCGTAAGTACACATAAAGGCTACATTCATTTATATTTCGTATTTAATGGAATGAAATCATATTGATATAAAGGTATATTAAAATTCCAATATAATATAATATATAATATCATTTATTCCATCCTTTATACATCCCACATATGTCATTGCCGATTCAAATTACTTTGTGAGGGTGGTAGTCCGCACTTCCTAAAAAGAAATTATCGCGTTTACCAATAATGGAAATCATAAAGGTTTGAGATAAATGAAAAATACAGAAGAATAAGGAATAAATAAACATAATATATATCATCTATAAATATAGTTACATCCTAATGTCCACCATGAGATGTGTTAAAAGATGTTTGAACAATCATCGTTTCATGAGGCAGTAATTCGCCACCCATAAAAATAGTATGTTCTTTAACCATTAGACGATGGTGTGTGTAAGTGTAAATCAATTCCATCTCATAACAACATCCTTGTATATTGAAGATAATGGTTTTGTTACAAAATAAAAGAATAAAAAGAGTTTAACGGGTTGGAGAATCAAAATAAAACAAAATAACATAAGAGAAGACTTTACATTAAAATCGGGTAACCTATTTTGATTTGAGCCAAAGGCTTCCTTGGGGAAAACTTATACCCAATGTGAGGAATGTAGGAGTAATAGAGGGATGTTTATGGATTATTTGGTCAGTGGTTGGATGAGAAAAATGGATTTTATGGTGTGAATAAGGTAGTAGAGGTGGGGGCCTTTTATAAAAGGAGAGGAGGGGCACTCTTGGAATGTAATGAAATGTTATATTATTATGATGTACTTTTCAGATTTCAAAGGTCCTAAAATTATATATTTCTAGAATAAGGTGATAAGGTATCGAAATATACTCATCCAATTGGTTTTTTACAAGTTTAAGTATTAGATTTTACATTATCTTTTAATTTTATTTAAATTGTTAATTAATGAGGTAATCGTTGCATCATCATGGTGTCATAAAAATTTTAATTTATTTAATTTTTAAAAATTATATAAAAAATATCATGATGTAGGAAATATTTTTAACTTTCCAATAAATATTTATAGTCGAAAAGTTAACTTATATTACCCCATGTAATAATTTGTTTAGTAAAACAACACATGTTTGTGACAATTTTATTTTTACTTTAAATAAAACGTTATTAATGTCATTTTCATACCCAAGTGACTTCATAGGGTCCCCAAGTTGACCCATGGATTGTCTAGGTCTACCATGACTCATCCAATAAGGTTAGAACAAGTGTAAAGATATTTTAATATATTTATAATATCATTTTTACCTTAAATATCACTAATTACCTTTAATTGCGATTAATTGAACTTAAAAGTTACTATTCACCAGAAAAAAATTTCATCACATTGAACCAAATTTTACATCCTAATGACAAAAATGTATGTCATATTTTTGAAATTTAATTCATATAAGGGTAAAGTTTCATTTAAACGAAAAATCAGTTTTTTAACTACCACTTAGTGGTTTCACTATTCATCAAAAATTGAAGTTTTTCTGAAAAATGACAAAATTTAACCCTAAGCTATAATTGATATTCCGAATTCAAAAAAGTTGTATATTTTACAAAATTACAAACACATAATTTTAATTAAGTAATTTTATAATTAATTCCCGATGTCACCACAAATAGCATGTTTTTATGAAACAATATATATCAAAAGATCGACAATTGTTTATGTTCAATTTCAAAGAGAAATTAATTATAATTACCAACATTGGATAAAATGGTAAAAATTTATTCTAATTATAATTTAAAAGCACTCAATAGTATAATTTATCACTATAAATTATTTTTATTAAAAAAAGTTGTTTTTAAGCATTTTCCACTATTCATACAAAATATGAAGTTCTTATAAAATTTAAAAAAAATCTACATTGGATAATTTCGATATTCCGAATCAAAAAATGAAGTACATTTTAAAATATTAAATTTATATAATTTCAAATAGTGGGTATTACTATTCATAACAGATACTTTTATTGGTCGCGGTGTCTTAGAACTCGAGGTTGCGTACAACACACGCTGCCCTATTATTCAAAGAGAAGTGTATCATGGAATATTGGGGTGTTACAAGTTCAATGTAATTAATTTGAGTCATTTTATAATAATTTTAGATATATAAAATTTTTATTTATCTTTTCACCGTCTTTTACCCATCTCCTAGGAGAATTTGAAAATTTACATAAAAATAAATTTTACCACTTCTGTGAGAGGAATTTCGAAAATCCGAGAGACACGGTTAATATCAAGGAAGAAAATTTTGTTCAATAAGATAAAAATAATTTCTGGTGAATAGTAACTTTTTAATTTTTTTTACCATGATTAAAAGTAAATAGTGTAATTAAGGGAAAAAATGATATTACTATTACCCTAACACGTGTCATAATTATATTCGATAAGTGTAATTTGACCAAAAACAACCTTAGGAATAAAATATGACCATTTAGGTCCACTTGAATTAGATTATGATGTTTAATTTTATTTTATTTTATGAAGAGTTAAAATAGTTAAAATCAATGGTTGATAACTAATACATTTTTAATATGGGGATATACATAATAGAAATTTGACTACAAATATTCATTAGAATGCTAAAAAAATTCCGTACATAATGATATTTTATTTATAATTTTCATACACTAAATAATTTAATTTATTTTTGACACAATTATGATGTAGTAATTATCTTATTAATGAAATATTAACATAATTGATGTTATAAATACCCAAATAAATGAAAGTTGAGAATTTTTATTAATTACTCTAATTTGATAGGATAATATTACCTGTTATTATAGATTTAATTAAATGTTTAAGATCTAATCATGTTGTTATAATTTTCACAAAAATCCATTACCAAATAGTGTCAAAATTGACATAAAATAGTTTTTTTTAAAATATTATATTAATAATTGTTATTCTATTCCTAAAAATATATGGTTCCGACAAATTACATAGATAAGGTTATATATATATATATATATATTATGAACCACTTTGGGTTCATTTGGATTGTTATAGCAAGTTTATTAACCATATAGTGAAAGCAAACAAGAAGACACATTAAAAGTTAAATTATTTAACTTAGAGTTAAATCTAAATGATAAGGTTATTATAGTAACCTAAACTTGTCTAAAACCTATTGGTTGATATTATTTCTACACATACCCACTTTATATTCTAAATAAATCAATTTTGAGCTATTATAAACCGAATATGACTTTATTATAAAATAATATTTTATGTTTTCCTAAGGTGCCCCTCTCCTCCCTTATAAAAGGGAACCTCCTCCCTCTTTTCATTAAAAAATTATGAGCATTCGAGCTCGGCCAAACCCTAAAACTTTACCTTATAAACGTCCCTAGAAACATTATATAGGTTATTTTCTCCAAAAAAGACCAACTCTAGTGCCATAAGGGGAGGTTAAGCAGAGGCACATCAAAGAAGATGTGATATCCTTTACCGATTCTTTCCAATATATTTCTTCTTCAACTTCTTCTTATTTATTTTTGTCATCATAAATAAATAAAATCGGTATCAATAATATAATTATATGATATTATAAATATGAATCATCCCTATTTCACTTTTTATCCATCATATAGAAAATTAAATCACTGTGAGTGCGTACGTACGGAATACCATCTCCACGCCATGGTGTAATCTGTTTTCCACCACCACCTTACTTGGATTGGTATAATGGTGTAAATAATAAATATATATGATTATTATAACATCATTCTGATTATATTATATTATATCACCCACTCCAATTCCATTCAATAAATATGCGAACAATATCATCGCTCGTCCGTACGTACGGATTACCGTCTCCATGACGCGATAAGATTAATTTTCCATGTTAACAATTATAGAATGAGTATAATGTATATATAATATGTAATAATGAAATATATGACAAATTAATGATACTAAATTTATTTATATGTTATTTACTTACATCTATTATATTTAATAAGGAAACGAAAACAACTTTCATGCATACGTACAACCCACCGTCTCCATGAATAGTGTATTTCATTCCATTTATCAATCTAATATATATATGTATATTCTGAATAAAATTTATATATAAATCATGGTTTATATTCTATAATTATGTAATTATAATATAAGTAATCATATTAATAATTTCATGTCAAAACAAGGATGATAAATGAAATTATTTTACCCAAAACGCTGCTTTAAAAAGGAATTTACAAAAGAATGGGTAATATAAAGTCATAAGTGAACCATATATGATATCATATCAATAAATATAATTATTTAATAATTCAGTGAAATTATTTAAATCCTTATACATGAGGTTCATATACATAGGAATTATATCAGACATAAGTTAAGGGATAATTATTCCAATCTCTTTCTTATCTGAGATTGTTTATTCGTAAGTATTTAATGGGGTTTTATTTTTCATCCTTGTACATAAAAATGTTTCTAATAAGGTTTTTAATATTATTAAATATATTTTTAATGTCATGTTTACCCCTATTTGAGTTTTAATTTGTGTTATGGATGTAATCTTTCTTTTGATTACTATACGTGGTACTTCTTGACTTTTCTGTTAAAAGTAAGAGGAGAATGTTTTTTTAACTTATACGGCGTGAACATATTTTTTCGGTTTTTAATGCCTTATTTTCAAGGAGCTTAATATGAAATATTCCATAAATATTTTCAAAAAAATACTTTTCTTTTAACCTTTCATGTCATTTTTTGAAATGAAAATTATTTTGAAGAAGAATGGATATTTTCCTCAAAAATTCATTTCATGTGTTTTATCAAAACCATTTTCCATATAAGATGAAATTATTTCATATTTGTATGGTTCAAGTATAATGTCCATATGATTTAAATGCTTTCACTTTTCTTATGATGAAAACATATCCATTTGTTTTATATGTATTATGTTATGAGGGGATGATGTTTATGAAACCAATTTTATTCTTTGGGTTATGATGAATGATTTATGTTTATGTTGTGGAACACGTAAGAATGATTTCATTGTGAGATGGGTGGGACCTATATCTCCCTCCAATGCATTGGGTAATGATTAATATCGCATGACATATAAATGGCTGGAACGACAAGTTAATCCGGTTCAGTGATACAGGACTGGAATGAGGAGTGAACTCGATTCAGAAAGGGAATGTGTCCACAAAGATGGTATTGAAAGCAATGCCTTGGAAACTATGGAAATCATAGCATGTGCTTAATGTTTTCCACAATTAAATGTTTTATTCCCATGCTATTTTATAATGATTAATGTTTTTTATGTTCTATGACTTACGTACTGCCAATTTTATGTCATTGCTCGGGATTTTTATGTTTAAATATTATGTTCATGTTTTGAAGTTCAAATGTATATGGTTTTTTTATTTTCCCCATGCTTACCCTTACTGATAAATTGAGCTCACCATTTTTATGCTTTTCCCCAGTATATAAAGAGAGGTTTTAGGTAAGAAAAAAAGAAAGATCATTATGGGATATTTTGAAGATCATTCACCAAGATTAGAAGATTATATTCTGAGTTTCCAATGACACTAAACTATTACGGTTCGTTGGTGACTGTTTTTTTATATATTAGTTATTCCACAAAATTAATTTAATGTCTATGTACATCATTATTTGTGTCTCTATAGTGATGGAATGGGGTTTTACATCGTAGGATAAAAAGGCATTCCATGTGTTGCGGAATAGACTCTTGCATAGGAGGGTGAAACCATTCACTATTGAGTTAGCTAGCTATAATCTTGGGGAAGTCGATGTTATGAGTTTTCAATTCCAAATATTAGTGGATGTGTATGAGGACATATTCCATAAAAATATTACAGTTTTACCTATCTGTAAGAAGATATAATTTTTCTTTTTTCGGCACCCTGAGATCGAATTGATATAAGAATCATTATATTAGATGGATTTTTTAGAGCTTCATGAGTTGAGAGTGCAGGTGGAGGACTTGTAGAGAAAGGTCATAATAAGGCCTAGTGTTTGAGGTTATGTGAGGGTTACCAACACTTTAATCAATTGACCCTGTATTATGAGTATCCACTACCAAAAGATTGATGAACTCATCAAATAGTTGAAAGGGGAAACCTTTCATGTGGATAGAAAGCTTCCTGGAAGATATTTAGTAGTTGATAATATAGTTTGATGAACTCCCCAATCATGAGTTTTGTTATGGAGGGAGTTGAGTACGTAGTGTTTTGCGATGAATCAAGGACAAGAAATGGTTGTGTAATAATGAATAGGAAAGAAAGGATTACATTTGGTTCGCGTTTTTTGAAGACACATTTATAGAACTACAAGACCCATGATCTTGAGTTGGCAACGATATTCATTGCATTTAATATTGGGAAACACTACATGATCAGTTGTAATTTTAGTTTCTACTATGAAAACAGGTGTCTCGTGTATTTATTATCTAAATAGGAACTAAACATGAGATGATAGTGTTGGATAGTGTTCCTCTACGACAACAACCTTGTGATAGTCTATACTCCTCGTAAGGGGAATGTGGTGGCGGGATGCATCTGGATATGCATGTGGGTGTTCATATATAGACACTATCGAGTGAAGAAAGAGTTGAATATGGTCTTACCTATTGAAATAAAAGCTGGACACTTGATTGAATTAGTTTCATGGATTTTTATCCCACTTTGTCTAGACCCCTATTATTGATAGTGGATGATCCTTATCTTTTTTAGTGTACCAGTAAGGAAGTGTGAATGGATATCTAAGGACTTTATGATGATTTTTCCATATTCATATAGAAGACAGGATACCATCTGGGTGATCATTGAAAGGATCACAGAGTTTGCCCAATTCCAAACTAGCCAAGAGCATAGTTTAGTAGAGGGCTTGGGATACCTCTACGTGCATGTGATAGTTTGACTCCATATAGTTTTATTGATGATTCCTTCTGAGCATGATGTTCAATTTACATCCATGCTGTGGAAGGGATTATATTCGGTGATTTTAGAGAAAATGGGGATAATTTAAGAGAGGATGTAGAACGCACAAAGTCATTCGACGTTTATGCTGGCTGAGAGGGGATACCTTTGGAGTTCTAGGATGGAGACCATGTATTCCTTTAGGTATCAACTCGACGAGGGTTACAATGTTTTTTCAGACTCGAAAGCCATCTCCTAAATTAGTACTCCATATTTTAGGTGAATCATATAGTTGTCGAGGTAATGTACCACTTGGATATACCATGACGTTGGATCATGTACAAAGCATCTTCCATGTGACACAGTTGACGAGATTTGTGCAGAACCTATTTTCGCATCATAATATTGGATGAGATGGACATTAATGTTTGATTGAATTGGGTTGAGTACCAAATGAAGATTTAGG
Organism: Viscum album; assembly: GCA_963277665.1. Lineage (NCBI taxonomy): Eukaryota > Viridiplantae > Streptophyta > Magnoliopsida > Santalales > Viscaceae > Viscum > Viscum album. The sequence goes on along the minus strand of OY728134.1, from coordinate 715,444,952 downwards.
ATCCTTTGTGGGTGATCATTTATCCTGGTCTATGTTTTGAGGTAGCAGGAGGATTTTAATAAGAGATCCTTGGAGTAGGAGGCTCTGATTCGTGCTATGTGATCTCACCATTTGATGGAGTATACCATGTTTGGATTTTTGAGGGTGAAAAGCCATAAGGTGGTTTGAATTTAACATTTCATATTTTCTTGATTATATTTTTTAGAATGTTCTTGGGAAAATTATGTGACCAGGATCGTAGAAGATGTTCAATTCTGAGGCCCGATGTGCCTAGAAAAAAGCTGTTAAAAATGGTTATTTTTTTAACTTCACGGTAATATGAATTTTCATAAAATGTGAAATAAAATTTAAATTGTTGATCTTATTAGGAATAAAATAAAATAATCGAGTTCATAACAATGGGTTTATCCTAGTCCTAACATATTTTTAGTTGGTGGGGGGATGCTGTTGGAAAAACACGAACGTAACTGTAAATAAAATAATTAAATTAAATTATTTTACTTTTCCAATCCTTATAACTCATTAATAATAACCCAAAGAAAATATATGATACCACCACTGAGCTCTTGATGGTGTTCTTTTCCTTGGCAGTGCCTTACCTAAAATGGCGTGGGTTGCGGGAGAAAGTTAGTTTTTGGATATGAACGTAATTAAAATATTGAATAACAATATTTTATATAGGATGGAATGTGTTGACGCAGTGAATGAATATTTTTTAAAATGCCTCATCATGGATTAAGGGTCATTTTAATAACAATATATTTTATCTGAGGATTGTGAAGGAGGCTCTTGCAGGTGACAAAATTTTGGAAACTGGTGCTCGAATCTAGAGATGATTGATAGAAAATAAAGATTTAGATCATGAATCGACGACCGATGATTCAAAGAAAATTATTCATTAGAAATCGAACTAAATAAAGGAAGGGTGTGTTTTTTCAATTAATTATTTACCCAATTATTATAATTAACAACAAATGTGTATCAACCAATGATTAAGATGACCCATAGATCGCTCATTCTTACAGAATGAAAATATTTTCCTTTTTAGGGTTATGGGAGAATGAACATGGAATTGTTTTCAAACTAATGACAACAAACCATGATCAACATGAACAACAATTGAGGTCCATTATTATTTGTTGACTGATTATTTTCTTTCCCCCATTATTCGTTTGTCATGGGTGTTCTTAGTTTGGCTTGTGACTCAACACTATGTGATTGATCTATTATTGCACACTCGATATTTGAAAAAGTGATCTGAAATCTCTAATCTACAATCACCCCAGAATGATAGTGATGTGAAAAAGACAGTTTCATATTGATCGATGCATTATTGAAGATATTTTTTCTTGAACAACATTGTACCATGACAAATCATGCAATGTGTCTGAGTCTGCGACAGTGAATGTGGCATCCTGAGGATCACCAAACCAGATTCAGATCAAAAATCATTGCATCTATGAAACAATGGAAGCTGTAAAAATGTGATCTGTTGGAATTGGGGAATCCACCTAGTAAGAGTCAGCTGCAGGATCGACGGATGCCTGTGTAGGTGCCCATAGAGGAAGTAGCTGCAGGCGGCGATGACATGGAACAATAGGAGTCCGAGGGGATGGTGAGATGCGGCACCTTGAGCCTCATATGATGAAGACCCATGAATATTTTGGGCATGCTTGGCAATATAGACTAGCTGTGTGGACCAGGGTGATGCGGTCACTCGAACGCATCAATCAAGAGGGAGTGGTATGGCAATCACCTCGTCTGTTTGATGAACCAGCCCATGATGGAAAGCCAGGTATGGTAAAACTATGCTACTAGGTGACCCAACAAGATTGATAGCATAACCCAGTAGGCCATAGTTCAGTGACCCAATGGTTGTGGCTTTCGGGATAGGATGGTTGGGGTCAGTCCAGACTCGAACCTGGATCCAACTGACGCCTTTAACTAAACTGTCCAAAATGTTCAAACTGCAATTATTTTTTGTGATCCCTCTACGGCGTTGATCCCCATGAAATAAGGATGTAAATTTTATGTGGATTGGTGGGTATTTAGTTGGTATATAAGGGGATGGTAGTTTTCTATTTTTCTTTCATATGAGGGATCGATACAGGGTCCATATCGCATTATAAATGATGATAGTAGAGATTGATATCGTACCCTTTGTATTATCTGTGAAGGTTCTATGTAGGATACCATTACATTAAAAGAGAATTATACATATTCATAAGTGAGTTATATTATCCCATAAACAATAGTTAGTCATCGGGTTGTACCCTATTTCAACCCAAGAGGCCAGGCTGGTGCTCACTTATCTATGTGGTACCAAATAGAGGGTTTGTGGAATAGGTGTGACCAATATTTACTTGCAAACTATCCCCTATCTAGGATGATGTTTCCAGTAGGTCCATGATGTTCCTAAGTGAGCCTTGGGTGCAGAACCCCCTATCTGTGTATCGAGATCGTATTCATTCATTCGTGACTTGATCTGATGAGAATTCCTTGAGCAGAATCCTATTACTATGGTTTGGTTATGATATAGAGACTCATCATATTAGAAAGACCAAAAATATCATGTAACATTTGTGATGTATATAGACCATATGTTCTCTCAAATAATAGTGGTAGTATTGATCTATGAGATTACTATCAGATAACTCGAGGAGTGCGATCTCCCGGAATCGAGCATGATATGAGGAGAAAAATATGGATGGACATGGATGATACATTGCATATTGGAATCCTTTATGAGTATACATGGATGACCTAGTTATAAGTGTTTTTGTCATATTCATTTGTGGATCTGACTATATCATCTTAGTAGTGTTCAATGTTTTGTCTTAGACGATCTTCACTACTTTTGTCACACAATCTTTCTTTTGGGAGGTAGGTTTTCTGGACCAGTTTCACTTTACCACTTTACATTCTATTGTAATCTTTTTTTGGTTCGTAGTGGTATGCATGAATTTACATTACATAGTGTTACTAATTTCCAGCAACTTTATATTGGAGTTTTGTGTTTGTGTGTGTAGAGGTTTTTAAGAAAATTCTTCACATTTGGGGGATATGACTACTCAGTGCTAGTCTCCAGCCCCTGACCTATACGATGCTGGATGTGGAAGTCATGAAATGGGACTCAGGGGAAGAGTTATTCCAAGGCCATTTCCTACTGACTAGAACTCCAACCAAACGTATCTCAGGTTCATTGTTTTTTCCATGTATCCCTCTTAAGTATGTACATAGTTGTTCCCTAATATGTTTGAAAAATAGAGGTGACAACACTATATAAATACATTTCATATGTTGATCCTCTAGAAATTATCTAATATAATAGAGAGAAAGATGAATGAAACAAAAAATATATACTTGTTATTGTATTTTGATGAAACAATATATTTAATAAAGGATCATGGGAAATAGAAGTGGAGATTAAGGGGAAATACCATCAAATATTCCCACCTTTTCATGTAATATAAAATTTTATTCATGAAATTCATTATGGTGGAATAAATGAGCCCAACAAATTTTAAATGAAAACATTTGTTTGATAGTGTATGAAATAAGAATCACTGAACCCAAATGAACCATGAATATTCAAATAAGTCTATTATGAAATAGTTATTAAATTGGTGGGTATTAAAATTTAAATCTAATCTATGAAGTCTAGATATAGGTACTACCCAAAAATAAATCTATTTATAAACTCTATAGATTAAGATGTCACTTTTTGTAAGAACAACTATTATTTCAAATAAAATTTTAATTATTTTTATGTTAGAAAAATATTATTTTATATTTTAACATTTATATATTATATAGATATATATATATATAATGAAAATAAATTTTAAAATCACATGTTGACATTGTCCTAGAAAAATTAATGTTTCTTAGGAAAATATTAAATTTTTTCTTGAATAGTGATGATAATTTGTTTTAAAATTTCCATTTAATTTTAAAAAATTAAGATAGTTTTATTATATTAATTAGATTTAAAATAAAAAATCTTTTTACTTACTTGTTTTTAATTTAATTAAATACATTTATTTCATATTTAATCTTGATTTCAGTAATAGATGATTTTTATTCATTAAAACACTTTTATTCAGAAAAAAGTTTTAATGTGGTTAATGTTCCTAGATTTTAAATAACTAAAATAAAAAATATTAATAAATAATTTAATTTAAATATATAATTTATTAATATATAAATTAAAATTTTATTCATAAAATAATTATTAATTGTGATAGGGTTAAAATGATATCATCTCTTCAATAAAAAATTGCATTTCTTGATATATGGATTTTTGACATGTCCATCAACTTAATTTTAAATTAAATTCATCCATATAAATATGTAGAATATGGATAAAAGTATTATATATATAAAATCATCATAATTTATATTACATAATAAGGTCATTTTAATTTTTGACTATATTTAATAGTGAAATCTTAATAAATTATTTATCATAGTAATTGTAAGAATGGGTTTTCAGAGGCTAGAACTAAACATGTAAGTGTTAAAAATGGACATTAGAATATCAACTTTAAAATTTTTGGTCTTTTATTGAGATTATATTTTCTACGGTATGATAATGGTATCTTTGGGATCCTTGTGGCATGATAATATTATTGGTTTATTTCTTCCTTTTCCAAAATTTCAAATGTGAGATCTCCCCCACTTATAAAATGACACCCACTATTCTGGAAGTTACACAATTCAAAATACTATTGTATATTCAATGAAAAATTCAAATAACTTCGTTAATTACCTCCCCTAAACCTTGATTCCAAAGAACATATCATAAATGTACCCTATTATTGATATTGGTGCAATTATAATAATGTTGTTTAAAGAAGAGGTAACTTCATTATGAAATCACTTTTTTTTAATTCATATTTCTACTTCATCATATATTATTAAATTTTGATGATATAATAAATTAAGTATCCTAAATATTAATATTTATTTTATGATACGATACTAAATTACATCCATCTCCTTCTACCTTGAATCAGATACATAATCGATGATAGTGTGTTCGGAGGACTACCTCCTCACAAACCGATGTTGTTACTTTTATACCCCCACTTCTCAAAGAGGGATATAATAATGTTTTTAATGTTAATATATTATATTTATGTAATTATTTTATATTTTTATTTATATTTTAATATAATCATTTTCCCATTCCATTCCTTAGGGAATATGATAATGTCGCTCGTGTGTGTGGTGGACAACAGCCTCATGAAGCGATTTGATTTATTTCTCTGTTACACATTTCATGGAAGGTAATAAGGACTAATTTTATAATTATACATGATATGAATGATATAATTATCAATATGGAAGTAAAATTTATCATATAATATATTAACATATCATCCAGTAAATAGATAATAATGTTGATCATATGTACGATGGACTACAACTTTTTGAAGTGATTTGGTTAATTTTTATTACCACGATTCATAGAGGTCATCAAAAACGGTGTATAATGAAATAATAAATTATTATATATATATAATCATATAATGATAATATAATACTTACCTATATTCTATCATGATCTTTCAAAAATGGAAATGTTACCCATGCGTACATAAAACCTAATGTATTGATGAATGTAGCATAGTTCATTTTTCATAACCATATTTAATGGTGAGATTAATATAAAAAATATATGTATAAAAATTATAATTATATTATTATTAACATCATTTATATGTATAAATAATAATATCTTTAAAAATATTCAACATACCAATGTTAGTTATTACATATAAGTTATTTATTGGTAAAATGTCCGTCGTGAAAACAATTAGTGATGTAATTGAACATGGAATTGTAAAAAATAATGTAAATTGAATAGTAATAATGAAAAATTATATTATGTTTTTAAATTGATAACAAATTCTTATATTTTAATAACATAATAAAAACACATGATAAATCAGGCTCAGGGCAAGGTATCTATCCATAAAAAACCATTCCTTGGTGCTATGAACGTTCTCTATCCAAAACTCTATATCACTGTTTTATATTATGGAAATATATTAAATTACCCATATCAATGTTTTATATATATATTATTAACATATTCTGATTATTTATATTTGTAAATATATAATGTATGATCACTTTCAAATCCCTTTATTTTTACATTTACATTTTTTATGATATATTGAATGATTATGCAATCCATTTTCTTTCCATTGGAGATTCATAAGTTTTTCATTATGTCTAAATAATTTATGTGGAACACATATATCATGAACATGTTTTATTGGATAAACCAATATAGTCTCCCAATGTATTATTTAATGCATTGGTCTCAATATTTTTTGTGTATGGGTTTAGTGAGTAATCTTAATCCATTAACGGACTTTCTTGACAATGTGCTATAGTCTAGGAAGTTATTATTGAATCTTACTTATTTCATGTTATATGTTCCTACCACATTTATTATGATTTGACGATCATATTATACCATGGGTTTTCTTTTTGAATATATGTGATTACACATTATTCCTGTCTTTTATGATATAACATTACACACATGACTCCCATGAATTATTTCATAGTAATTTTTATCCCCTTTATATATTTTTTATCCCACAAATTTATTTATATATGCCACAGGTTATCCAATGTATTTTTTGGAGAAAAAATTAGTTTTTTGATATCATTATGAATAATAATATAATTATTCCATGTTTTATGTTATCTTTCTCTAAATATGAACCAAATAATCCAAGGAAACAATTCAATTTTTTTGAAATTGTACTTGTTGGATATTTTTTATTAAAAATAGTGTAATAATTTATGTAAATGTAATGGGTCACTATAAATCTCCCATAAATATTTTATCACCAATTAGAACGTCAGCCATATTTTCTTGGAATATAAGACACAATCCTTATGTTCTATAGAAGAAAACATTTCAGTAAGAGAAATTGGTTAAAGATATATGATAATTTAATTCATCAATGAAAATGAAAAATGAAAATTACTTCTTGAGAAACAATGTTCATTTTAATTATCTCATTCTAATGGAGGATCTAATAGATGATGGGTATGATTTTAATATCAATTTCTCTAAATCAACAATTTAGGATTTACTTTTAAAAGACCCAGTTTTTTAGAAGATTGGAATTAGCTATGAATGATATTATAGTCCATATTATGTAATATATTGAGTTGGACCACCCATATCCCATTATTTTGGGGTTTATTGAGTATATCTAGGTTCTTGTTGATGTCTTCCAACCAAGTATTAGGTTCAATTTCATTTCAAAGGATGACTAAAAGGATTTTAAATCATTTTTATCAGAAATAATTTATCTTTTGTTTCTTCTATTAATTAGTTAGTCATATAGAAAATGATTGGGTCTCTAATGTTATGCATAGAGATTTTAATATTTTCATGTAGGATGTTCCATAGATTTGGGAAAAAAAATTGGAGGTATTTGGAGCTTTATGTGGAGTGAAAATTGGATAAATTTAAACGCACTGAGTCCCAATGTGCCCAATCAGTTATCGATAAAAATTGAAACAATATGATGGGACCGCTGAGTTATATTATAAAACACAAATTAAAATTTGATAAAAATGGATTAGAAAATATAACCTCTGAAACAATTTCTAGTGAATTTGGGATGTCCATTGATGATCATGTTATGTTTCACATGGTGATCACCAATCCAGTTCATGATTTTCTATAACCATTAAGGTTAGCCCAAAATATACTTCCAATGTAAAAAAGATACGTTCTGACCCTCCAAGGGATATTTTCAATCGTAATTTTTATCCTCATTTTCTCTCTTCCGAGTTAGGTGATGATAAGAATGAGACTATAACGGATGGATTTAAAAATGGTAGGATATGAAGGATAATTGTTCAAGGTGATTTCATTACTGATATTTCAATATTGGAACCTTCCTACTATAAAATAATTATAGATGATCAAAATGATACTCAGTGATACTATTAATTTTTTAAAATGGTATGGAATGGATCATTTTAGGAAAAAATGGTGGCATAGGATGGTGTTCTATTAGGTCCACAAGGTTGAATACCCAGAGAGGGGGGGTGAATTAGGTTATGACTAATTAAAAAATAAATCCCGTTCTGATATTGATTTGTTGTTAAGAAATACACTCTTCTCTCTCTTTCCTATTGCAAAATATAAGGAGAAAGTGAATCATGCACATGACATAGAAATTTTACTAGGTTCACCGCTAAGGGCTATGTCCAAGGACCATACACCGACAAGTTATCGGTCGTACCAAATTCCACAAAACATCAATAGTTGTGGATTACAATATTTTCCCTAGATAACTTCTATTCCCAGGATCACTGTCTTTACAATGTTTAGGGTATTCTCACTGCTTTTACAACGGTCACTCCCTGTCTCTTTCTCTCTGGCTCACTATCGGTGGATATGATCACCTTCTTCCTGTTCCTTCGCCCATTGCATTGGAAGGGATCCACTCACAGTTTATAGTCTTGTAGGTCTCCTCATTTCTATGAAGGAATGCATCTTCCTCTATAAGATGATGCTCTCTTGATGCCCAATTTTCACCCGTAGATAAATCTCTATTTGCACCGAAGATATCAGGAAAACATCCAGCTTCCACGCAACCCAAAAATCACTGGTGGAAATAAACCATACATGGCGCGCAAGTCAATGTCGGCGCACATGTATCGGCGCACAAGTCACAATAGGCACGCAAGTCTTCCTCAACAAATTGTGTGACTCAATCTTATGCAACTACAAACCTACGCGACTCACTTCCTTCCTCGCCTAAACCACCTCAGGTGCGCAACTAACACTTGGCGCACATCTTACATCACTGGTGTGCAAGTCCCACTTGCGCGACACACCACCACTTGCGCGACCACCACACCTGTGCGATGGGATCTCTGAATCGTCAAAGTGTTTAACTCTGGTGAAAAATGAAGAGGGGTGGCCCAGTATTTATATGCATTTGGTCACCCCTGCGCTATGGTGCACAACTCTCACCTCAGCGTGCATGTCTCAACACACAGATCTCTTCGCCGGAAAGTCACTTGCACAACCTAATTACAAACATACACAAAACTATTTCCTTTTCCATATTTTATCTTCTTGATCTTGAAAAACCACAGGTATGCAAGTTCTCAAGCTTCCAAGGAATCGGCGTGCATGTCCCTTTCACGGCGTGCAAGTCACATGTGTGACACCCCCAATACTTGCGCGACACTTATCCCATTGCCATATTTTGATGATCTGATCTTGAAAAACATATGGTGCGCAAGTTTCCAAGGCATTATGTACACAGTGCACAAGTCCCTTTTCCAAAAACTACTTTTCTTCATTTGACGATTTTCGTGCCCAAAATGTTGGAAAACATTGGAAAACGGCACCACCTTGTATCTGTTTTTTTGTACCGCCCCCAGATCATCCATTCCTCTTGTCGAAATTCTTGAATCAAACATGGATCGTTGACCTCATCTATAGAACTAGACATCCCATCATGTAATCCTCATTGTCAACAAATTTGTATTTCATTATTTTTCTTTGTTAACAATCACCACTCATATGTCCACTTTATCAACAAACACAATCACCTAAAAAATGCATCAATGATACCTTGAGGGATTTTTTCACAAAAAAAATCCCCCTTTGGGTTTGTTGACAACTCTTCCATTAAAAGATACATCTATGAATCTTCATCCACCATTCGCCTCATTGTGATTCTGATAGCAATCAAGGATTTACTCAACACATACTCTAATCCCACATGAGCAATGCTCGGCATGAGAAACAAGAGTAAATGTAAAGTTAATCAATGAATCACTTCAACTTTGACACCAACTATTCACACCAAACTGATACCAATTTACAAAATGATACCAAATGTTGATACTACACTAAGACCAATTTTTGGAAAAATCCTTACCACTTTCTAGCACCACTCTTCTGCTTTTATCACGATCCTCCACTATCGTGATATCTATTACTTTATTGATTACTTCTAGCATCGTGAGAATTGAAAATCTCCCCCTTTCTCATTTATCCCCCTATCTGTATGCTCCACTGGTCAGCTTCTCCCCGTATTTATAATGATTTATCAAATATCCACAATGTCTTCCCCTTTATTAATCACTATTTTCTCTCCCTTTGTCAACTAACCCAAAGGTCACTCCTTTGTAGTCTGTAACATATTAGATAACACACATCATCACATTAGGGAAAAACTAATCATACCTCAGGGAGAGGGGGTATCCGCATCCACACTATTTCACGTTCGGGGAGACGACTGAACTCCCATAGCAATTCGATGACTCTCAAAAGCTTCCTTGGGTAAGGCCTTTGACAGAATATCTGCAACCTATAGCTCTGTAGGCACATAATCAAACTTCAGAAGCCCTTGCTTCACCTTCTCCTTGATGAAATGATACTTAGTGTCAATGTTCTTTGTCCATGAATGTTGGACGAGATTTTTTCTATGATTTATAGAACTTCATTTGTCGCACTGGATTCTGACCAGAGACTTCACTTAAACTCCCATATCATTAAGCTACTGCTTCATCCACAATAACTGTATGCATGCTTGAGTGGCCGCAATATATTCAGCTTCCGTGGTGCTCAATGAAATACAATTCTTATTCTTTCTTATCCACGCAATAAATAGTCCACCATGATTGAATGCCCCTCCAGATGTTGATTTTCTGTCATCTGCTGATCGGGCCCAATCTACATCTGTGTAACCCAAGAACTCGGTCTGAGATTTGTCATTATATGTCATGCCAAAGTCCATCGTACCCTTGATATACCGAAGTATTATTTTCACTTCAAGCATGTGGATTTCCTTGGGATTACTCTGATATCATCTTTTTGGAATGTGGCGAAAACAATGTCGGGACTTATTGCGTTTAAGTATAAAAAACTTCAAACAATTCGGATGTATTCTGTGATATTAACTGCCTTGCCATCCCCATATTTTGATAATTTCATCCATGTAGCAACCAGAGTCTTCATCTCATTGGAATTTTCCATTCCAAACCTCCTTGGAACATCCTTGGCATATTTTGATTGATAAATGAAAGCTCCATTACTTCCTTGTGTCACCTGTAAACCAAGGAAAAATGTTATCTCTCAAATCATTGACATTTCAAACTCATTTTACATGAATTCTGAAAAGATTCTGCACTAAGCATCATTTGATCCGCCAAATATTATGTCATCAACATAAACCAACACCATCATCCTTTGATTTATATCGTTGCTGAAATAGAGATTGTAATCAACTCCCCCACGCTGGAATCCAAGATTATTCAAGTACTGATCAAGCCATGAGTACCAAGCTCTTGTTGCTTATTTCAGCCCATACAACGTCTTCTTAAGCCTGCATACTTTGTTCTCATCCTCATGGATGAGAAAACCATCTGGTTGTTAAATGTACACCTCTTCTTCAAGAAATCCATTCAAGAACACAGATTTGACATCCATCTGGAACACTTTTAACTTTCTTTGCACTGTTATGGCCAAAAATAATCTGATTGTCTCCATCATTTCAACAGGTGCAAATGCCTCATCAACATTTATTCCCTATATATGAGAGTATCCCTTGAACACTATTCGTGCTTTGTTACAAATCATTGTGACATCTTCATTCATCTTGTTGTGATAGACACATTTAGTCCCGATGACATTTTTTCTGCTGGCCTCGAAACAATCTCCCATGTCTGGTTCTTCTCAATTTGATCAATCTCTTCATTCATAGCCTAAACCCAGTTTTCATATTCAGCTACATCGGAAATAAATTTCGTCTCCACCTGAGATAAAAATGATGATTGCTATAATTATTTCATTCTTCGAGTCTGAACTGGAGCTGTCTGATCACCAATGATATTCTTCCTATCAATTTTGGCTCGACTCTTAGTATTTCTTGCAGACACAGACTTGACACTTTCTTGTTCATCATTAGTATCTTCTTCTGAATCATCCTCTTCAACTTCTTATTACAATGTGTTTCTTATCTCCTCATCACATTCATCCAGAAACTGGTCACTGGGTCATTGAGTATTCTGTTCATTTTCCATTATGGTGACATTATTATTCTCAACAATTTTTCCCAGCCTTTTGTTGAAGCAATTGTACGCTTTGCTATTCCCTGAGTAGCCAAGGAATATCCCCTCATCTCCTCATGTCTCAAACATCGTGTGATATTCTTTGTTGAGAATGAAGCACTTACTTCTAATTATTCTAATGTATTTGAACGTTGGCCTCTTTTCATACCACAGTTCATACAGAGTCTTCCCTTTCTTCGGACACAATAGAGACATGTTCAAAACATAGACCGATGTCAAAATCGCTTCCTTCCAAAACTTCTCTAGTAGGTATATATCAATAATCATTGTTCTATACATGCTGTTGATGATCTGATTTCTCCTTTCAACCACTCCATTCTGTTGGAGAGTTTTTACTGATGAAACTTAATGTATTATCTCGTGTTTCTCGAGATATTCTTCAACTTGGCTGTTTGTGAATTATGTACCGTTATTAGTACGGAACTTCTAAATTCTCTTCCCAAGAATCTTTTCTGATTCCCTCCTATACTGCTTTATGCAACTGAACACCTATGTCTTATGGGTAATAACAAATACCCAATCCATTCTGCTATAAACATCAATGAAAAGAACATAGTACCTTTTCACAATTATTGCTTTTGGTGAGATTGGTCCACATACATAAACATGCACCAATTCAAGCACTCTAGTTGATTTATGTTCCTTTGGCCTGTATGTATTTCTGATGATCTTCCCTTTTTGGACAGCTTCACACGTATGAGTGAGATCACGTGAGAGTTTGGGAAGGTCTCTAGCAGCATCACACTTCACCAGATCTTCCATGGATGGTTGGCATAGATGACCAAGTCGCTTATGCCATAGATGGTTTTCTTCCTCTTTGTATTAATGAAACATATCTTCTTCTTCACTTACAAGGTAGAGATTCCCTTTTTTTCCTTTTTCCCTGCAGAACAATTGCTCCATATTTTCCTTTCACAACACACATTTTCTTGGTTAATCGGATAGAATGGCCAGACTAACATAGCTGACTGACACTGAGCAAGTTATGACTAAGACCCTCTACTACCAAGACATCAGCACATCTCATTTCTTTGCCCCAGAATTGGATTTCCATGAGCCAAAAATCTTGAGGCCTTCATCATTTCCAAATTTGACAACTCCTTCTTTGTCATATTTTATGTCTGTAACAAGATCCTTGTTACACGTTATGTGAGATGTGCACCCACTATCAAGGATCCAGACACCAGAGCGATCTAATTCTTTAAGGGATATCTCTACCACCACATCCTTGTCATTTTTGTTCTTCTTGGTCCATACTTTTTCCTTCACACTCGACATGGATTGAAACTTCTGTTCTTTCTCAAAGTATGATGGACCGGCTTCATCTTGAAAATATGAAAATCTATTCTGCATTCTTAACTCACCTGTAGGTTTATTGATCTGCTTCATGTGAATGCATTGATTCTTCTTTGGAACATTTCTCTGAATGGTCGAAGTGCAGTACCTGGCCAGGTGCCCAAATTCCCCGCACCAAAAACATTTTCCTTCAAAAGATATCCTGAAAAACCATTCTCTATTTGGATGGAACCTCTGTTCGTGTTCCCTTCAATATCTCTTGACTATGGAGCACACATATTGCGAATGTCCCATCTTTCCACAACAATAACACCTGATATAAAGTGCATTTCTTTGTGGTACTTCAGCACTACGAGTTTCCCCTTGGGATCTCTGAATATTCTGATTTTACTTTGTGCCCAAATCAATCTTCAATATTGGGACTGGGGCTTGCGGTCTGACTTCAATTGTCAAATATTTTTGTTTCTGCTTAAGATCCTAATCATCCTTAACATCCGAGAACAATTTATTCTTCTTTCCTACTGAACTACTGGGATCCTCTTTGATCCTTTCAGTCTTTGAAATGACCTGCTTTCCCAAGAATGTGTTGGGAATCAAGGGTTTGTCCGGGTCTTTATCTTTTCATCACAAACCGACAAAATCTTCTTCAAGATATTCGATATTCATGACAAAATCTTTCACTCTTCTGTTCAATGCATCATTCTCCCTTTTCTGTTCTTCAATCATGAGCTTATACTCACTTACTGATTCTGAGTTATCTAGTGTTGATAACATGAGTTTTTCAATTTATTTCATCAACTCAGACTTTTTTTCATCCTGTTATTTCATATAGAGTTTCGCATCACGAACCACATTATTGGTTTTCTTTGTTTTGGCACTCCAAACGTCTATCTCATCAAGGGATGCTTCCAATTCGGCTTCCATATCAACTCTCCCTTCAATTTCTTCTTCTTCTTCTTCAGTAGCGTCAGTTTCATCCTTTTCCTGAGCACTACCAACAAATTCCACCAGTGCATTTTGTCCACAATCTTTGAAACTTTCAATCTCCTCCACCTCTTCATCCTCAGACTCATCTGAACTGTCTGTCTATTGTGAAAGAAGATTCTTCTTCTTGAAGAAATTTATCTTGAATATCATCTTCACTTTCACATAGGCTGAAGATCTTTTCATGGGAATTTCAACTTCATCTTCATTATTTTCTTCTTGAATCATTTTTGGGAACCTTGTATTAAGATGTCCAACTTTTCCACATCTAATGAAAGCAAGTGGATGTTTCCCTTTGAACTTTTATTTTCCCCTTTGCAGGTTTGATGAGAGGAATGACATTACCCTATCTGTCTCTTCTTCTTCCTGAGATTTTTCAATAGAGATCTTCTTCATGGTCTTGAATGCCACCTCTTTGGATTTCCCATTTTCCAATGTCTCGTTATCATCGTTCCACATTTCATATGCAACCATGTTACTGTGCAAATTGTCCAGTGTCAGCTCTTTTGGATCTTTATCTTCTAGTACTGAAACATTCAGATTGAATCGAGGTGGAAGTTTACATAAGATACGCTTAACAATTTTTATGTCTTCAATGACTTCACCAAGACCTAGCATATCTTCCACAACAACATTTACTCTATCGAAAAATCATCAACAAATTCATTCGGGCTCCTTCTTAGATATTCATAATTGTTCCATAGAACTTGCATATTTTCCTCTCTGACTTTTGTATCCACTTCATATATATTCAAAAGCTTTTCCTAGATAGCATGTGACGTTTTACATGACATCACCTTTGTATAGATCGCATTTGAAAGAGCTCCACCTAAAGCATTAATACCCTTCACGTCAGCATCTAACTCCATTATTTCAGCTTCTGATAATACTACATTATTGATGTCAGCTAAGATACCATGCATAGCTGCTGAAAACACATCCATTCCCAAAGATAAGACATAGTGTTGCATTCGATTCTTCCATATCTGAAAATTACTTCCATCGAAGACTGGAATCTCTTTATGATTAGTGACCTCCATTGAGAGAAGAACTAATTTCAACCTTTCCATCTGATACCAAATGTTAGGCCCACAAGACTGAATACCCTGAGAGGGGGGGTGAATCAGGGTATGACTAATTAAAAAATAAAGCTTGTTCTAATACTGTTTCGCTGTTAAGAAAGACACTCTTCTCTCTATTTCCTATTGCACAATATAATGAAAATGTAAAGCATGCATAGGACACATCAATTTTACTGGGTTCACCGCTAAGGACTACGTCCAAGGAGAATATGCCGACAGGTTGTCAGTGATTCCAAATTATACTAAACTTCACTAGTTTTGGATTACACATTTCGGGCTAGATCACTTCTATGCCCATACTCGCTGCCTTTACAATGTTTAGGGTCAGCTCACTACTTTCCCAAGGGTCACTCCATGTCTTTGACTCTCTAGGTCACTGCCGGTGGAGAGGATCACCTTCTTCCTATTCCTTCACTCACTGCTTTGGAAAGGATCCACTCACGGTTTATAGACCTATAGGTCTCTTCATTTCCATGATGTAATGCATCTTCTGCTGCAATTAGATGCTATGTTGAAGCCCAATTTTCACCTGTAGATGAATCTCTCTTTTAACCCAAGGTGTCGGGAAAACTTCCAGATTCCACGCAGCCCAAAAATCACTGATGGAAATAAACCATACATGGCGCGCAAGTCAATCTCGATGCGTATGTATCAGCGCACAAGTCACAATGGGCACGCAAGTCTTCCTCAATCACTTGCGCGACTCAATCTTCTACAACTCCAAACCTGCGCGACTCACTTCCTTCCACGCCTAAACCACCTTAGGTGCGCAAGTAACACTTGGAGCGCAATTTCCAACACTGGTGTGCAAGTCCCACTTGCACGACACACCAAAACATGAGTGAACACCACACCTACGCGACGGGAGCTCTAAATCTTCAATGTTTTGAACTCTGGTAATGAATGAAGAGGGGTAGTCCTGTATTTATAGGCATTTGGTCACCCCTGCATGACGGCGCGCAACTCTTTCCTCGGTGTGCAAGTCTCGGCGTGCAGATCTCTTCTCCTGCAAGTCACTTGCACATCCTAATTAAAAACTTGCGCTAACCTCATTCTTTTTCCATATTTTGATATTCTTATCTTGAAAAAACACATGCGTTCATGTTCTCAAGACTCCAAGCCATTGGCGCACAAGTCTCTTTCACGGCGCGCAAGTCACTTCTGCGACACCACCAATACTTTCGCGACACTTATCCCTTTTCCATATTTTGATGATCTGATCATAAGAAACATATGGTGCGCAAGTTTCCAAGCCGTCATGTACACAGCGCGCACATCCCTTTTCCAAAAACCACTTTTCTTCATTTGATGATTTTTAGGCCCAAAAATTTGGCAAACACTAAAAAATGGCGTCACATTGTATCTATTCTTTTGTACCGCCTCCAGATCATCCATTCCTCTTGTCGACGTTCATGACTCAAACATGGATAGTTGACCACATCTCTTGAACTTGACATTCCCTCATGAAATCCTCTTTGTCAACACATTCGTATGTCATTGTTTTACTTTGTCAACAATCACCACTCAGATGTCCACTTTGTCAACAGACACAATCACCTCAAAAATGCATCAATGATACCTTGAGGGGGTTTTTCCCAACAAGTTCACTAGACCCACTATAACACCCCACGATTTCAAAGTACATTATTTCTTCAAAATTATTCAATAACATGGACTACAAGCTACACTGAGTTCCAGTGCAACATAACTTATCAAACTAACTGTTCAAAAATTGTTATGAATAGTATTAACTAAATTTTGAACTACATATAATCCTTAGAGTCCATATTATTATCTTCATAGACATAATGTATGAACTGATTAAATTTTTCAGATAAAACAAGTAATTTTTTTTAAAAATGCACCTTTACCACCTTTTAGTGGTGAACCCTTTTTAAATCCTATATTTGAAACTTTTATATATTTAATTTTAAAAAATAAAAAATTTTCATTGAATCGAGACATATGAATTTAGTATCTATAAATTTTTAGTGTTTTTTTTGATAAATTTCATATTTGGGTGAATTGTGAAAAATACTATATTTTAACTGAAAACATCTTTTTTAATCAAAATAATTAATACTAATAATTTATATATTATAATTTTTTGGAAGTATAAATGGATTATATTTTTACAATTTAATCCAACAATTGTAATTTTAATTAATTGCACTTTGATATTAGGCATAAAGAAGTGTCAATCATTTGATAGATATTGTTTTTTATAAATACGCCTTTTGGTATTGAAAATGTGATTTAATTATAAATTAATAAATGAAACTTCTATGTTTTGAATTTGGTAAAATAAAAATCATTTTTTATTCGAAATATCGATACTATCCTAGGGTGAATTTTTGATATTTTTCGGAAAACGTTCAATTTTTTGATGAATAGTGAAAAAACACAGAGTTATTGTTTAAAAAATAATATTTATTTAAATATTTATTTATTTTATTTAAATTTATTTTAGGTAAAAATAGATACATAATACCTATATATGTTCAATTTATTCATTGGGGTCAGTTTATAATAATTTTAGATATATAAAAATTTTATTGATCTTTCCACCGTCTTTTACCCCCCTTCTAGGAGAATTTGCAAATTTACATAAAACTGAATTTTACCACTTCTGTCATTTTAATTTCAAAAATCTGAGAGACATGATTAATATCAAGGAGTAAAATTTAGTTCAATAATAAAAATACAATTGTTGGTGAATAGTAACGTTTTACTTTTGTTTACCACCATTAAAAGTAAATAGGGTAATTAAGGGTAAAAATGATGTTAATATTACCCTAAATCATGTCATAATTAGATTGTACAAGAATATCTAGACCAAAAAAACCTTATGAAAAAATATTATCATTTAGGTACACTTGTATTAGATTTGGAGATTTATTATTATTTAATTAAAAGAAGAGTTAAAAGAGTTAAAATCAATGTTTAATAACTAAAACATTTTTAATATAGGGTTATTCATAACATAAATTCGATTATAAATATTCATTAGAAAGATAAAAATATTTCCCACATCATGGTATTTTATTTATAATTTTTAGTCATTTAATAAATAAATTTATTTGTGACACAATGATGATGCAGTAATTACATTCTTCATGTAAGTATCAAATAAATGGTATTATAAATATTAAAATAAATATAATTTCATCATTTTTATGAAATCCAAAAATTATATAGGAAAATATGACATGATAGGGATGATACAATGTATCTGGTTCGCAGTCATCATGTCTTGGTGACTTTCAAAAAAGCTAAATACCAAATAGTGTCAAAATTTGCATAAATAAATATTTAAAACAAATACTATATTATTTGTTTATATAATATTCCAAAAAATTTAAGGTTCATCCAAAGGGCTTAAATAATTTTATATATGTCATTAAAGTTCCACTTGAGGTTCTCTTGGATGTTTATAGTATGTTTATTAACCATATAGTGTAAGAATACAAGAGGACACAGTAAAAGTTAAACTGTTTAACTAAAAGTTAAATCTAAAAATTCAGGTTAATATTGTGACCTAAACCAGTCTAAAACCTATTGTTTTAGAGGTTTTAGATCCATAACATTTTTATAATTTAAATAATTCATTTTTTATCCATTATAAACCAAAAATAATTTTTTTATAAAATAATATTTTATGTTTTTTCTATGGTGCCCATCACTCCTCTTATGAAAGGGCACTCCCCCTTCACTCTAATTCTCACCTTCTATGCCATTTGTCTCGGCCATACACTGACCCAATATTCTATAAACTTACCTAAATTCAACCTATAGGGCTTATTTTGATATTAAATCCTACCTATGTTTCCCTATTGATCAAATAAAAAATGAAGAACCCGAAGAAGAGGTATTGTTTTCACCACCCTCTTTTAAATTCCTTTCTTCTTCAACATATTTTTTCTTTGTTATTCAAATTATAAAATAATAACATAAGTATATTCTATATACTATGATGTTATTATAAATATTTCCCAACTATATTCATTATTATATCCATCTTATGAAGGATAATTCCACCATGTGTGTATACGTACAACTTACCGTCTCCAAGCCGTGGTGTAATTTGTTATTCAACACTATGCTATTTAGATGAAAATAATGATGAGTAATATGTATATAAATTATTAAAATAACATGATAATGTGTATATAAAATTAATATACAATATAATTCCTCACCTTTAAGGAAATGATATTTTCCCTCGTGCGTACGTACAGATTACCGTCTCCACGACGCGATGAGACTAATTTCCACATTCACCATTCATCGACGATTATAATAATATATATTACTAATATTTTAGTAATATACGACATAATAAAGTCACTAGATATATATATATATGTGTGTGTGTGTGTGTGTGTTTGTGTGTGTGTGTTTGTGTACGTACAGATATTTTATTCACTTAGTTCCGTTCAATACGTTATGAAAACAGAAACAGCATTTATGCGTACGTACGGACTACTGTCTCTATAAATGGTGTTTTCCATTTCATATATATATCTATTATACATAATTTTATTCTAAATATACATTATATATAAATCATGTTTTAAATTCTCTAATATTGTAGATCATGATCTAAGAGATACAATCAAGAGTAAAAATTTAAAACATGAACGATAAAGTAAGCGATTATTACCCGAAATGTTAATTTAACATGGAAATTATTATTAAATGGGTAGAATAAAGTAATAAATGATTCATGTATGATTTTATAAATATTAATATGGTTCTGTAATATGTTAATAACATACTACGATCCTCATACAATAGGTTAAACGTACCCTCGACTAAAGGAAATTTCAAGGTAAGGGGTTTTCATCTCACTTATTATTCCTGTGAGATTCGTACCATATTGCCACTATTACCTTTTATGTGGTGTATGTACTACCCATAATTGTATTATTTGTGTAATATAATTTAATTTATATGTATTTACATATTAATTGTATGATACCTCTTTCATGGGTTTTATGTTTCCTAAGTTACCAAATTGGTGAGGGTTTAATTCACAATCTCTTCATTATCTTAGGTTGTTTATACATACTTATCAACTTAGAACTCTTTATCATCCACATCCATGTTTCAGAAAAATTCATTTCAAAACATTCTTACTAATTAATATACTATGGGGTAAAGTCATTTATACCCTTTTTTGACTTTTTATAAGATGTTTATAAAGGAATCTTTCCGTCATTTTCCAAACATGGTCCTTTTTAACCTTTTCAACAGAATTAAGGTAAGAATGTCTATTTTAACTTATAGAACGGGTGAGGCTATTTTCCTCCATAATAAAATCATCAAAGTGTCCCTTATAATATTATAAAAAATATTCAATGTAATTGTTTTTTTTTGTAATTATGTGTCTTTTAAATTATTAAAAAAAGAGATATTTCTCTCAAATAGTTTTGATTTCATCTATGTCCACATCCTTTGATGTATTTTTAGCTTATTTGATGTTTATTTATTATGATACAAAACCTCTATATTTTATTGATGGTTTTTAATATGTTTGACTATGGATGTGTTAATTTTATACCATTCATGGTTTATGTATAATTTATTGACATTTCGAATGCTATTTAAAATATAAATGTTTATATTATGTTTAAACCTATTCATAAGAGGAATGTATTGGACTTAGAAAGTGATGGGTGGAGCCATCAATATCACCTCAATGCATTGGTAGGTCTCATGAGACAAAATAGTGTCTTGGGACATGGCCTTGACAAAATTTTGTTTTTAGTCTTGGCACAAGGCCTTGACTATGTGGTTATTAGAGTCTGGTATTATGTATTCCATGATTATGAAAGTGGTTAGTGATATTGAATGTGATTATTAGTCTAGTAGAATATCCATGTGAATAAGTAAATGGAATTACGTCATTTTATTTTTCCATATTATGAATAATTTCATGTTTAAAAGGATTTCGTTTTAGTTATACATTGCCTTAAATGATTATACTTATTTATGACAATTTCTATTGTATTGCTTACCGTTACTGAGCATTTGAGCTCACCCCTTTCTATGTTTTATTTTTCACAGGATTCCCAGAAGTGTATTGTGATTGATATGAAGGGTTAAGCCAAGGGAATAATGGAATTCATAAGATTATTTATGTTTTTGTATGTTATAATGTGTAATGTAACTTTCAGGTATGTAATCTATTTTCCAAGAAAGCTAAACTGATCAGTTCTTCAGGAATTGATTCCTTGTAATCATGCCAATGTATTAAAATAATTCACCGAATCTGGGTAACTGGGGTTGGGCCATTACATATGGTATCAGAGAATGTTTAGCAATAACATGGAAACTAGATTTTGATACAGAATAATTAGAACACAAAAAACTAAGATAGACTTTGAGGATTATTATAGAAGGACATTGAAGAATATCAGTAATGTAGAGATTTAGTTATTTTTCTATGAAAATACATCCCTGTCTAGATAGGAGCGGGTAGAGGAAGATCTGGAAAAAGTGTACCTATGGGTAAAACCAGAATACACTGTTTTGAGCTAGATTTAAATGGGAACTGGTGCATGACAACAAGCCTTGTTGCACTCTTTGTTATGACACTCTTGGGGGATATGCTTAGGATAATTCTAATTTTCCTTACAATACACTATGAAAGGATTATTCGTATATACCTCCTCAATGATTTTTTTTTGGTATTATGGGTTATATCCACATACTATTCAATTTATGTTAGGTATTTTAGATGTTTGAAATTATGAATTGTGATTCATTAACTGACCTTGTGGAAGCCATTGTTTAGAAATGGCGCCCAGTAGAAGGAATGTGAACTCCAGAAATATGTATGATCCAAAGAGTAAGAAGGGTCATATCATTCATGGTATTTTCCAAAATTTAGAAAGGAATTAGTGTCGCAGGTATTATCATCATATGAATAAATAGTATCATAAAATCAGTAATGAAATATCTAAATCCTATGGCTTTTAATGGATGAAAGAGAAGAAAATGATGGTAGAAAGAATGATGGATAAAGGGAATAAGGGAAAGATAGATTTTCCAATATGTGATAAATGTGGAATGAATCACCTTGGTGAATTCATGAATAGAATGAGAGTTTGTTATAAGTGTGGAGAAAAAAGACCCCAAGTACGTTATTTCTAGGGGAAGATAAAAGTTTTCAAATGTAAAATGCTTCAAATGCAAGGCATTGAGACACTACGCGAATAAATATCCCATTCATAAGAGTATACCACAAATGATGTTATTGGATAATAATAATGTTATGATAATACACCAGATAATGAATAAAGACTAGTTTTATTATTTTGTTATTATATAATTATTTCATTTGAGTGTTGTATCAATAGTATACTGGTTACATGAATTACGGAGGTAAATAATGATTGTACTGTAGTACTATTTTTTGAGGATTTAAGATTATATGGTTCTAAGAAAAGTGTCATAACAGTAAGATACAATTTTAATAAAATACATGGTTGAATGAATGGTAATCGTTATTATGGTCCTGATAATGAGGTAGTGATTTTTGAATAAGATATCATTGATTTTGGTAATTTAGGATGTTGCAGTGTTGTAAAAGAATACGTGATATTGGCGTTCGCATGTTATTAACTGGCATAAAGGATCCCAATTATGTTTAACTTTCTTATATATTTTGGACTGAGAGTTTGGATATATGTATTTTAGATAATTCTAAAGGTATGAATTTATTATGTTTGAAATTGGATACTATTGTTATGGTATTTTTTTATTGCAATAAAAAGGACAACCTGGAGGTCGGGTGGCAACCTGTCACGTCTGGCAAGTCCACGAGACATGAACCCACATATGAAGGGTGGCAAGGTTGTATCACCTATCACTGACCCACGTGATGTCCTGGGTTGAATAATGTAGTTTTTTAACAGGTCATATATGTGAATTATAAATTCATTATTTTTGGAACCCTATACGATTAGGTGAAATAGAATATTTTTATGTTCTATTATATTTTAGAGTGAAATATTAGTTTGCGGTAAAAATTAGTTAAAGGATGTTACTCTAATTTCCAAATATACATTTCTTCATCCAATGAAGGAATTAATCATTAAACATTATTTAAGAGATCATTAAAAAAATTTTGTTATCCTAATACCTTATGTTTTTTTGAACCGATGATATTTTATGTCATCAGAGATTGATGGATTTTAGGCCCTCAATTTTACACTTGTTTGTTATTAATGACCTCAATCAGTCCCTAAAAATGTTTACATTGTTCCTAAAATTATGTGTCTTTGATTTCCACCAATGTTCTACTTATCGAGATAATAATTTGGTGGTGACCTATCCATTCCCCTTTTCCTCTTATTAATACTAAATTTTATTATCCCAATTTCCAATGTGGGTTTTCCCACAAATGTAATTTCTAATTTCAACATTTTATTTTAGAGGAACAATTTCAAATTAAGAGGATTCAATTTATTGAAGGAGGTAAGAAGGTAACACCCCAAGATTTCAATGTATGCTATTTCCTCAAAATAATTTCATAACTTGCTCTACACATGACACCGAGTTCAAGCGCACCACAACATACCAAACTAGCCATTAAAAAGCATTTATGAATAGTATTAACTAAATATTTAACTATATATAATCTTTAGAATCCATATTATGATTTTATAGACGTAATATAAGAATTAATTCATTTTTTTAGATAAAATAAGTATTTTTTAAAAATACACTTCTACCGCCTTTTAAAGGTGAACTCTTTTAGAATCCAATATTTGAAACTTTTATATACTCAATTTGACAAAATAATCATATTATTTAGAATTGGGACATAAGAATTTAGTTTCAATAAATTTTTGATGTTTTTCTGATAATTTTTTTTGGGTGAATATTGAAAAATGCTATATTTTAACTGAAAAAAGTTTTTAATCAAAATAATTTATAGTGTTAAATTATAACATTTAATGGTTTGGAAGTATAAATATATTATATTTTTTCAATTTAATAAAATTTTGGAAATTTTAAGTAATTGAACTTTGAGATTAGACATAAAAAAGTGTCAATCTTTTGATAGATATTGTTTCTTAAAAATACGCCTTTTGGTTTTGACAATAGGAATCAATTTTAAATTAATAAATTCAACATCGATGTTTTGAATTTGGTAAAATATACTTCATTATTTGTTTTGGAATATCAAAATTATGATAGGGGATTTTTTTTTATTTTTCTAAAAAGATCAATTTTTGATGAATAGTGAAAAAACACAGAGTTATTGTTTAAAAATGAATTTTTATTTAAATAAATATTTATTTTATTTTAACTTATTTTTGGTCAAAATATATACACAATTCCTATATATGTTCAATGTAATTAATTAGAGTCATTTTATAAATATTTTAGATATATAAAAAATTTATTTAACTTTTCACCGTCTTTTTGCTACCACCTAGGAAAATTTTAAAATTTACATAAAACCTAATTTTACAGCATCTGTAAGTTTAATTTAGAAAATCCAAGAGACATGGTTAATTTCAACAAGTAAAATGTGGTTCAATAAGATAAAAATAATTATTGTTAAATAGTAACGTTTTACTTTTATTTACCACAGTTAAAAGTAAATTGAGTAATTTACGGTAAAAATGATATTAATATTACCTAACACATGTCCTAATTTTATTGTACAAGCATATATCGACCAAAAAAACATTAGAAAATAAAATATTATCGTTTAGGTCCACATGGGTTAGATTAGGACATTTGTTATTATTTAATTCAAAGAAGAGATAAAAGAGTTAAAATCAATGTTTAATAACTAAAAAAATTTTAATATAGGGTTATTCATAAGATAAATTCTATTCTAAGTATTAATTAGCAAGATAAAAATCATTCCTACATCATGGTATTTTATTTATAATTTTTAGATATTAAATAAATAAATTTATTTAAGAGATAATGATGATGCAGTAATTATCTTATTCATGAATGAATCAAATAAATGATATTATAAATATTAAAATATATATAATTTAAAAGTTTTTATGAAGTCCAAAAATATTATAGGTGAATATTAAATGATAGGGATGATCCTATGTATCTTTTTAGAAGTTATCATGTTGTGATTACTTTCAAAAAAACAGAATACCAAATAGTGGTAAAATTGACATTAATTAATATTTAAAACAAATATTATATTATTGGTTGATATAATGTTCCAAAATATGTAAGGTTCGGCCAAATGGTATAAATAATATTATATATTTTATTAATGAGACACTTGAGTTTGTATTTGATGTTTATAGTATGTTTATTAACCATATAGAGTAAGAATACAATAAGACACGATAAAAGTAAAACTATTAAACTACGAGTTAAATCTAAATTTTAAGGTTAATATGGTGAACTAATCATGTATAAATCCTATTTTTTGAGAGTTTTTAGACCCATCACCACCATAACCTTTATATAATTATGTTTTGAGACATTAGAAACCGAAAATGAATTTTTATTATAAAATAATATTTTAAGTTTTTTCTAAGGTGCCTCTCACAGCTCTTATAAAAGGGCACTCCCTGTTCACAATAATTCAGATCTTCTAAGCCATTTGGATCGACCAAACCCTTCCCAAATATACTATAAACATCACTAACTTCAATATAGAGGACTTAGTTTGATCAGAAATCCAATATAATGATCCATTTTGATCAAATCACAAAGTAAGAACCCGAAAAAGGGGTAATGTTTTCATCACCCTCTTTCAAGTTCCTTTCTTCTTAAACTTATTCATTAATTGTAATTTCCATTATAAAATAATAACTCCAGTATATTCTATATACTATGATGTTATTATAAATATTCCCCAACTATATTCATTATTATATCCATCTTATGAATGATAATGTCCCCATGTGTGCAGACGTACGGCTTACCATCTCCATGCCATGGTGTGATTTGTTATTTAACACTATGTTATTTGGATGGATATAATGTTGAGTAATATTTATATAAATAATTAAAATAACATGATAATGTCTCTGTAAAATTAATATAACATCCTATTCCACACCTTTATGGAAATTATATTGTCGCTCGTGTGTACGTACAGATTACAGTCTCCACAACGCGATGAGATTCATTTCCACATTCAACATTCATCGACGATTATAAAAATATATATTATTAATATTTTTGTAATATATGACATAATAATGCTAATGGAGATATATATATATATATATATGTATGTATAATTCTATATATTTTATTCACTTAGTTCCGTTCAATATGTTATGAAAACAGAAACAACGTTTATGTGTACCTACGGACTACCGTCTCCATAAACGGTGTTATCCATTAAAAATATATATCTATTATAAATAATTATATTTTAAATATATATTATATATAAATAATTTTTTATATTATGGAAGTATTCAAATCATGATCTAAGTGATACAATCAAGATTAACAAGCTAAAACATGTACGATAAAGAATGTGATTATTACCTGAAATGTTAATTTAAAATAGAAATTATTATTAAATGGGTAGTATAAAGTAATAAATGAATCATGCAAGATATCATAAATATTAATATGGTTCTGGTATACGATAATAACATACTATGATCGTCATATAGGTGGTTAAACGTACCCTCGACTAATGGAACGTGCAAGGTAACATGTTTTCATCTCACTTCTTACTCCCGTGATATTCATACCATATTGTCACTATTAACTTTTGTGTGGTGTATGTATTGCCCATTATTGTTTTATTTTTATAATATAATACAATTTATGTGTATTTACGTGTTCATTGTACGATAACTCTTTCAGGGGGAGTATGTTTCGTATGTTACCAAATTGGTAAGGGTTTATTTCACAATCTCTTCATTATCAGAGGTTATTTATACGTGATTATCTACTAGGACTTCTTTATCAACCACATCCATGTTTTTAATAAATGTATTTTAAAACATTATTAATAATATATAGACTATGGTTTAAAGTCATTTATACCATTGTTTGACTTTTTATAAGATATTTATAAAGAAATCTTTCCTTCGTTTTCCAAACATGATTCCTTTTACCTTTTCGACAAAATTAAGGTAACAATGTCTTTTTTAACTTATATGGATGGTGCGGCTATTTTCCGCCAATATAAAATAATAAAATATTCCCTTACAAGATTATATAATATTTTTAACGTAAATGTTTTATTTTATTATTATGTGACTTTTAAAATATTTCAAAAAAATAGATAGTTCTCTCAAATAGTTTTGATTTCATCTATGTCAACATACATGGATGGATTTTAAGCTTATTTGATGTTGATTTATTATGATACAAAACATCTATCTCTTATTGAAGGTTTTGTGATATGTTTGACTGTGGATTGTAAATTTTATACCATTCATGGTTTATGGATAATGTATTGATATTTCCTATGCTATTTTTAATTCGAAAGTATATGTTATGTTTAAACCTGTTCATATGAAGTATGCATTGGACTTATTAAGTGACGGGTAGAGCCCTATATATCACCTCGATTCATAGGTAGGTCTAATGAGACAAAATAGTGTCTTCCCAAAAGGCCTTGACAAAATCTTATTTGTAGTCTTGGAACAAGACCTTGACTATGTGGTTATGGTAGTCTGACATTATTCATTCCATCATAATGAAAGTGGTTAGTGATATTACATGTGAATATTAAACTAGTGGAATATCCATGTTAATAAGTAAATTTAATTACTTCATTATATTTTTCCATATTATGCTGAAGTTCAAGTTTATAAATATTTTGAATTTATTTATACAATGCCTTAAATTTTTATGCTTATTTTTGAAAATTTCTCATGTATTTCTTACCCTTACTGAGTATTTGAGATCACCAATTTATATGTTTTATTTTTCCCTAGATTCCAATAAGTGTATTGTTATTGATATGTAGGGTTAAGACAAGTAAACAATACCATTCATAATGGATTATATATGTTTTTTTGTTTTAATGTGTAATTGAACATTCATGTATGTAATCTATTTTCCTAGACTGCTAAACCGATCGGTTCTTCAGGACCTGATTTATTGTAATCATGTCAATGTATTAAAATGATGCACTAACTCTTGGTAACTCTGTTCAGGGTGTCACACCTGCCCATCCGAATTAAAATATTATTTTGGAAATTTCATGGGCATAGTATGCCATGAATAGTTTAGAATCTCCAATGTTAGAGCAAGAAAATAGAGTTGGAATGGTATTATATTTGAAAAGATATCAATGTAAATCACTTTTGATTCTTTACAATAAAATATAGTTTATATGGGTGTTATATTGTTTCTTAACAAGATCACATTTGTTTTATATTCATTCATTTTATTGATGATATGGATTTAAGTGTAAATAGAATCACTTTGAATCACATTTTGTTTCATTAATCATGATGATTCCATCACATGGATTTTTTAGGATTCTATGGGTGTCCTTATTAAAATAATAAATGAAAATCTTGGGAGATTCTCAGGTCCTAACGGGAGTTCCATCTTGGGAATTATTGATAAGTGGGGATATTAATACAATCATTATTGAAAACTAAAAGTGAGGGGGTGACATGTGATCATGTAATTCGATGATGAATTTCCTAAAATAAGATATGAAAACTGTTATTTCTTCTATAGGATATATGGTTAAAACTTTTAAATATATTAATGTGAATAATTTACTTTAATAGGATAATGTCTGGACAAAGTTGTAGGATTGATTGACCTATTTATGTTTATGTTGGTGTCTCATATATATCATACTTTGTCCGATCACATAACAATCTTCATTATGATTTTCCCAGAGACTATGCAAAATATTCATGAGTCTATATTTAGTATTGATTGTTTGTTTCTATTAATCTGGATTTGAAAGGGGTTTTCCATTATGTTTGGGAATCATGGAAATCAAAAGTCAAAGGAAAATAATTAATGTGGATTCTATGATAAAAATTAAATGAGTTAATAAATTAGAAAATCTGAAAATCTAATAAAAATACTTTAAAATAGGGATTAATTATAACTACTACTGACACTTCAAATTTAATATTATCTATAATTTCATCCCTTTAATTACAGTTTTATATATCCCAAAAAATTTTGAATAGCGTCTGATCCATGTGTGTACATGATTATTATGTTAAATAAGGTGATTCAAACATTATTTACTTACAAAAAAAGCATTCCATGAGATTCCTTAAGACATTTATCTCGCATATATCTACTCATAAGGGAGGAGTTCCTTTGATTTAGAATATAAACTCAGGCTTTCATCATTCATATTTTCAAGGTTCATTATCCAGTAATAGAATCTAAAGTCTCCTCAGATGATTCATCTTGTATTATAGAGCATCCCTTTTATAGAAACACACCTCTACCATAACCATTACCACATTTGTTTCCACTCATCTGGATTCCATTATCTTCCAAATTATATTTCCCTCTTATATTCCTCTGATTCCAAAAATTTCCAAAAAATGATGATTCATCACTTTATTCTGTTTCCGACGAAAATTACAACTCACCTCCCTTGAATCACAGGAAACAATCAAATAACTCCATGTCATGCATCCCTTAATCCATCATAAACTCAAATATCCACATCATATTTCTGGACTAAATCAAAAATATGATTCTTCAGCTTATTCATGTTCCCAGTTAAATACCAATTAATCATCTACAAATAATAACATCCCCCTCAGTATTCTTCAATATATAACATGTTAATATCATTATCCCATTCCATTTCCTCATCAATTACATATTATTTTTCTATGTTACCGCATTATATAAGATTGAGCTTCATATAAATCCTCCCTATATAATTAGATGCCCATTTTTAAATTAATCAGTCTCCTTATAAATTCTTTAAAAACTAAAACATCTCTCCTTTATCGTCTGAAGACCACAAGATCATATTTTTTCATTCTATAAATTGAGAAGTAGATCATGAACTGAATGTGTAGCCGTAATGAATAATTTCCAACTAATACTGAATCAAATATGTCTCATTCCTCTAAGAGGACCCATCCCCTTATACTATAGTATAGTAATCAATTCCACAATCTAAATAATAACTTACAACTAATAAACCATCCAATAATTATTTGGTCGATTTTTCTACATGAAAATTTTAGTTTCCATTTACGAAATTTCCCTTGAACCAAATTTGTATCCAATTTCTGAGGCTTTCAAACAATTTATTTACCTATGTTCTATATTCAAAAACCATAAGCTTAAAAATATTTTATTATTATTAATTCATATTTTTATTACGATCAACAATATTATTCTATAATTTTTTATGCTTGTTTTTTAGCTACATTCCCTGTTTTCTCAA
Source organism: Viscum album (assembly GCA_963277665.1). Lineage (NCBI taxonomy): Eukaryota > Viridiplantae > Streptophyta > Magnoliopsida > Santalales > Viscaceae > Viscum > Viscum album. The sequence continues at coordinate 715,414,079 of OY728134.1, read as the reverse complement.
CCTTATATTTCATCATCAAGGATTTAATATCTTATTACATTGGTACATATATAATTTTCATACCAACCAAAACATTTAAAAATATTTTAAATAATTATCCCAAGAATTAATTGGAATACATTTGTGGAAAATAATCTTTAGAAACACTTCATGAAAAGAACTACATTTTAAATATTCCATTTATATTAAAAAAAATTCATCAATTTTCAATTACTATTTATGATTCCATATTTTTTATTATTTTGTTTTTTACCCTTTTTGAATAAAAATGTATTTTTTCATTCATGTAATTATCTCCATTCATTATATTTTTTTGATTATAATATATGATAGTATGGATGATTTAAACATAAATAAATTTTGTGTGTGTAGTAGGTTATGATTAATTTTCTACATGTTATATATATATATATATTAATTTTCGATCGTAATAAAAAATAATATGATATAACCCTTAACATTGAATCAATTTTTCATCATTTAATTTTCTAATATATATAATAAATACTATTTGTTTTTCTAATAAAAATTACAAATAAATAAAAATAAAAAAGTCCCAATCATAATATTTTATATTTAACTCTATTTTCAATTATATAGAAATTTTCAGTAAATAATCTTATTATCCACATGTTATTGTGCCTTTAACAGAATACTCAAAATCTAATGATGCATTGATTTTGTAATCTATATTCATTTCCTCATCGAATGTATGCAATGTTATTGATTTCTTGAGCTTATATGTAACCTATATTTCATCTTGGGGGTAAAAGGCATATGTAGTTGTGGAATTCCATTTCTATTATTCCTTTCAGTTACTTTGTATTTGATGTTATGCACTCCATGATTAAAATTAGATAGATTCAAGTTCTTCATTAAAACATACCAATGATGTTGATTGGAGACAAGTCTCTCTTACATTTTTATAATGGAATAAAATATTTTTGAGGGGGTAATTATATAGTGAACTATGTTCTAGAACATTTTCATCATCCGAACATTTCATCAATAGTTGATTTAACTATTTTAAATTATTTTCTATATGTGAACCTATGTGGTTTCAGAATAAAGATAGTAGATTGTTACTTGGATAATTTTATTCCCATTGTGTATATATATATTGGGGATCACTTAATTAACAATTTTGTAATATTTTTCTCAGTTTCTAGTGAATTTTATGTATATTTTTCTCTATATTATTTCTTTGTGTGGAGATAATGTATAGAGATGGGCTCTCGCTACTTTTGGGTCCACTATGATGATTTAATTTATTGTATATTCATGTAGGATAATTTGTATTAGTTGTACGTTGATATAGTTTACTATATAAATTACATTCTTCATGATATTTTTTCCTTCAGCATATCATTTTTATCTAGTTATGGATAACGAATCCAATTGATTATTTTAAAAGGTGGACTTCATTACATATTGGTATGGTAGAATTATCTTTTTTATATTTCTTCCTTTCAGTTTGTAATGAATAAAAATTATTTTTGGATCTCACTCCCAATGATGATACTTAATTCAAAATATATAAAAATTTGTAGTATTTCATAATAGATACAATCTATGTTTCTTAATTTCGTCTAAAACTGGGTTCAAAGAAATAAAATATATCACAATATATTAATTTTTCAACTTTATTTCAATCAGAATATTTTATTTTTATATAACATCTTACATATTTGACTGAATTCATTGATCATCACCACTATATTCTATACTATAGAAATATATTTAACTAATTGTCACACAATCACCATTTTTGATTATTAATCATTAAAATTATATTTTCACTACAAATACATTTTACCATTTCTGAAATATAAAAAAATCATTGATTTATTAATTTTTGTGAAACCTGAAAAGGATAGTAAAATAATTTAATAAACGTAAACATTGTTCTAATAAATATTAATTACAAATATAATCTTGTATATTACATGATGTTTCATTATCATAAATCATTTTAATTTCATTCATTATTTTTAACAAGTAGTAATTTTAAAATTCAAAAACATGAAAAATACATTCCAATAATCTCTTACATACTAGTAATATTTGGTTTTACATAGATATTATAAATATTGAAGCCTCAATGTAAAATACTTAGAAAAATTAATCGGGATAATATCTTTTTTGACTGTAATAATTAGTAGCACATACCCCCTTACGCAACAACCTATTCGGTTTTTATAAGAGATTTAAAATGATGGAACATTGAGGAATTTCCTATTTTTTTTACTATTGTTACAGTTCAATTAGACATCGTATCATTATTTGGATAAGTTAATTTTTTTCAAATACCAATTTTCTTCAATTACACTTGAATTAATTTAATGTTCTGTTCACAAAATGCATAATTTTCCATAATATAATTAATAAAAAACAAAATATTTATATTCATAACATGAAATTTTAAATACCATATTGATACTTGAAACTATGCTAATAAACATTTAAATAATAAAATGTAAGAGCTTCATTCATTAAAACTTTATTCATAGTGAATTCATGAAATGATCATTTTCAAATAATAGTAGTACGCATAAACCTATATAACAATAGAATGAAATTTATTGGTATTATGAAAAACACCATAAACTAGAAAACTATGTGAGTCATCGTGAAAATTATTCATGGGTTTTATGAATATATATTTTTCAGTTATATAAATTTTTTCCATACAATTTAAATCTATTTATTGAAATTACATAAGAGTGGTTTGTTTTAGTAAACTATATTCAATAAACAACTTTATATCTCCCCACATTACATAAATGTCCCAAAATCATTTAATCTAATATTATAGTATGGATGCTATACCTACTAGGTGTGGAGGAATGTCCACATTATGGAAATACAATATATAATATAAATAATTTTTTTAGATATATATAATTGTAAATATATATAAAGTAATAATACGCTAATTATAGTAAAAGTAAATTGTTAAAACAATATTGTAGTCAAATTTAACATTGAAACTATATAAAAATATATAATTCATACATAAATATTATTCCACTTTCTTATGAATTAATTAATATAAGGCATTAATTATATAAAATCATTGAGTTTCATTATCCATAAAACTTCCATGAGTACATTGATAGCTGTTGCGATATATATAAGTACATTTATACATTTTAATGATTACATTTTAGGTAATAAATCAATAACTTTATGGATATGTATATAGTTACATGAATACTCATTAGTGAATCTGACTAAACTTATTTACTTTTGGAATTGAAGATTCCTCCTTATCCACATGTATATTGGATTTTTCAAGGAAAATTTAATTTTATAACAATCTGAATCAATGAATTTCCTATTAATGTGACCCAAAGAGACCATTTTGAGGAAAATTCTATTTATAACAATAGAAATGATGCATTTTTAGTTTTTGGATAAAATATTTATGATATTAATATATCAATAGATTCTTTAGTTGAACATGTGTTAGTTAATCATACATAGAACATTAGTGAAAAAAACAATGATTTTTTTGATATAGTTAAATATGGACAATAAGAACTATTTATATGATGTGCCAAGTATATAAAGTTATCATTTATATCAAAGTATTATTATATCATGTTTCTCTATGAAATTATAGAAAATGAACGTGTCCCTGATTTTAGAGTTCCCTATGAATCATTTAGTGAAGATAATATCTAATCACCATAATAAGTGATTAATAAGATCATCCATGTACATGAACATGATTATATAAAATTACAAGCATACCATAATTATTACATGATTTATTGGGGTTAATATTCTAATAAAGAATAATTAATAAGATTTCATATAATAAGATGGAGGTAAAAGAGTATAAATGAGTATAATAATCAGTTCTAAATCTAAGAAGAAGAAGAATAAAAAATCTCATCGAGGTATTACCAAAATTTCCATGTAAACCAAACATTAAAAGATAATTAATTTTTCCTAATACTATATATGAGAAGAATTGGAATGATCAAATTAAAAAAATTAATTATTCATGAGACATTTAGAAAATCAAAATCATGGAAGGTGTTTGATTCAATATATAAATATTTTTATTTTGTTACAAAGAATGTATGTTTTATATTTTTATCTAAATTTTTTTACATTATGTAATAATTATAAAACCTTCCCAGTTAATCTGATCACCTATAATATCAAATTATAAGTGTGTATTAAGGGTACATCATTCACAATTTTGAAGATAATTCATGTAAATAAAATTCAATTACATTACAATGAAGTATACATTCAACCTATTATCAAATAATTTCAATAATTATGTGATGACGTTATATAAAAATTTGATGCATTATTGGGGAAACTATTCAAAATTCAGTTCAATTTAATGTAGCCAATTAATTATTTTTATTAATCTGAAATTTAACCAAAGGGAACACCCATAATGGTTTGGATTGTTTAGTTTTTAATTATAATATTAATCTCAATGATTACCTCATAGTGTAAATTTGTGTTTTATATTTAATTTGAGATTTCATGATGATTCTTATAAATTTTGTTTTTACAAGACACAATTCAATAGATATATTTAATTGAGAATGTCACTAATGGTATTAATCAGTTTATATATGTTAGAATAATTAATGGATTACATTGTAAATTTTTTAAAATTCAATAAATCTAATGTTGTGGAAATGGTATGTTGTAGAATAACCAAAGAAAATATAAAAAAATAGGACATGAAAAGGAAATAATATTTGAAGAATTTTTATTCAGAGCTTAATTTTTTACCTCATAATACTCATATAATACATATTCAGAAGATTGTTTGTAAATATATAATTTTGACAGCACATAATGAGCAAGGTAAATTGATGGATCCCAATGATGATCAAATTAGATTTTAATCATTGATTATAAAACAAGTTTTGAGGGAAAAAGACAATAGAAAGTATCCTAATAATAATTTAAAAAAATATTGATTATAATGGTTTATTACACTGATCATTGATGAATTTTATAATTTCAAATGGATGATGAAGTTACAATTTAGGTTTTTTTGTCTTAAAAAATCAAATGTTACATAGATTGAATAATCAAGACTGACATTTTTTTAATGTGGAGTTGTGGTTTTTTCTATTATTTAATAGATTTCATGAAATTGTAACTCTATTTGAATTTTTTATACCTTCAATAGGTTGTTTTTAGAAAAACATTTCATCAAAATGAGCGTGACAAAATTCAAAAAAATAATTGTTTAGACAGTTATTACATTAAGATATTTTATTTACACATTATTTATTGAAGTCATGGTTCATTTAAATATTTATTTGGTTGAATAATGTAAACATGTTAGACCAATGCACTATTGATGGATGAATCCAATTGAGAGTAACATTAATTTTATTTACATTTATGAATTAAATCATAAAAAACCATTTTTTTAAATTATAATATATTTCTTTTTTTAATTGGGTACTTAGGTCATTTGAAGTCATGTGTCAATAATCAATCACTACTAAATGACTATATTGATGAAAGATTAATATTCTAGGAGTTCATGATCTTTTTATTATGGTATTTAGACGTTTTGAATATAAGATTCAAACATTTTGGTCGTGTTTACAACATCTACAGTAATTGTATTTCCCCAAAAAAAATCATTGACCAATGAAATTATTGGAAAACTAGTTGTAAATGGGTAAAAATTCACATAGAATTAATATGAGTTACTAAAATTTCCTAGATTTTTCATACTCAAGAAACTTATTACATTTCCATTTAATAATGAATTGATATTTCAAAAAAGAGATGAGTATGTGGTTGAACTCAAAAAGAGGTGCAGTTGGAAAATTATTTTAAATATGTATATTTTTAAATAGTTTGACCAATGTGTATGTATATATTGATATTCATATTAATGATGTATAGTTATTTTTTATGCATTAAAAGTGACACCATATATGTAACGTCCCGGACCCGGGTGCCACGCAATGGGTGCCCCGAGCCCAGTTTGCCACGTTACCTCAAGCGCATTTCCCCAAACGCCAGAGGCTGCCGACTAGCAGCGAGGGCCCAGGTCTGATAGTGGGGAAACTATTCTCTCATTTTTCATAGTGTAGCGCATCGGAATACCAAAATAAACATACAACAAACAGCGGAAGCAGTAGACATACACAAATGAAATAACTACAGTAGAGGATATAACCAAGAGTATATAAGTGATTATGCTACATGTTTCATGTTCTATGAAAACAGCCAGAAAATTTTATACATCAATACAGTACAGCAGAAAACAGAGTACATCAAAACAAGAAAAACAGATAGCAGTGGCATCGCGAGCCTAGGCTCAGTCCCATGCACTCCTACTCCTCAGAAACAGTCAAGTACCTGTATAGGGACTCTTTCCCCTATGTACACCTGCAGCAACGTAATCTGTTTGGGCCAAAAAGCATGACCAAAACATGGTGTGAGAAATATATCTCAGTAGGCACCCACCAAAGGCTCGTGCCCAACTGCGTGTAACCATGCAACAACAGTGTGCAGTTGTAAAATGAAATAAAGTAAGAAATATTCAAAAGTAACTAATTACTAGTTATATTTCCATTTTATTATCCATTTAATCAATTTTAATATTAGAAACAACCACAGTGCATTTCTAAGTAAACAGTCCACGTCCTCAGACAAACAAAACCTTACCATCAGGTAAGAAAAATCCAACCCGTAGGTATAGCCCTCATGTATAACAGAAATTTCTCTCAGGCGTATGATGTGTCTCCCTCAGGCACAGAAGTCAAGCCCTCAGGCACGAAAGGTTGCACTCAGGCGAAATACTATAGCCCTCGTGCTAAATAGTGCAGTGCCCTCAGGCCAATCCTAATAATGCCCTCAGGCCAAATACAACAACGCCCTCAGGCTAAACAGGTAATCGGGCCATGCCCAACAGGCAAACAAGCCGTAACAGGCAATTCCCCTCAAGGAAATTCTACAATTACTACATTTAAGGCATACCCTCGGGTATCCTGGCCAAACGGCTAAATAGATGAACACACCCCTCGAGATGGTACTAGATCCATGTAATGATCCCAAACAGCATTTTATTATCACAATTAAATACCTAACCAATTCTAGGTATTAAATATAGCAACAGCCTCAGCCACACGACACCCCGACATGGGTTCGTGGCATAAAAACGCACAAAACACACAATAGTTGGAAAACTTAACACAAAGCCACCTACCTTATACATCAACGAACGCTATACTCGAACGCCGACTCCAGAAACGCCCAAGAACGGCGTAGATCTAACGAAGAACAAAAATCATTCAAAGGTATATAACATAAATTAGGAGAAGAATTGGAAAGAACAGTACCAGGAGAGGAGAGGTCTTACCCATGCGGTTCCAATGAAATCGTCTGAAGCCGAATCAGATTCCAGATGAACGCCCGGTGGACCATCAAAGATCTGACCTCATACTTTGGCTCCAAAAAGGATCAAGTGCCTCCTCTGCCATATGAGGAGGCTACTGCCTGTTTTAAGCCGAAAAAAAGTACAAGGCATCTTCTTATGATTACACGTCATGTACTTCTTTCATTTAACTGTACATTTGGAGGCACCGCCATACAGTTCAAGCCTGTCGACTAACTACACGGCATGTAAGGTACCACTACACCATGTGTAGTCAGTTCCTACACCCTTCGTCACTGGCATGGCTACACGCCCCGTGTACTCATCCGAAAATGGCCAAAAGTACACGGCGTGTAGATAAAGTACACGTCGTGCAGTTCCAAATTTCAGGATTTTCCCCATTTTCCATATATTTTCAAAAACACTTTAGGAAAAGGAAAAGAAGAAGCTCGTACCTCTAAAATAGGAACCGAGTTCTTACAAACTTTCCCCCCTTATAGAAATTCGTCCCCGAATTTCCCTTCCAAGGGTGGAAAAGAATAAGCTCAGAACAGCTCTGGCTACTGAACACGTACATCAGCCTCCCGCTCCCAGGTCTCGTCCTGCACTCGGCCATGCTGCCATAACACCTGTATGAGAGGAACTGACCGGACTCAGAGAACCTTCATGCTCCTGTCAATGATACGGATCGGATGCTCCTCAAAGGACGCATCATGATGAAGCTCAACCTCCTCTGGCTTAAAGGTGTGAGACGAGTCTGAATGGTAGCAACCCAACTGAGACACGTGGAAGACATCGTGCATGGCTCGGTACCGCTGCGGTAACTGCAACTGATAGACAACCAGCCCGACTCTCTCCAGAATCTCAAATGGTCCCACATACCTCGGTGAAAGATTACCCTATCTCCTGATCCATTTGTGTCCCAGCCTTGGCGAAACACGCAATAAAACCTGATCCCCGACCACGAACTCTAAGGGTCATCTACGGCGATCAGTATAAGACTTCTGACGAGACTGCGCGGTAGTCATCTGCATCCGAATCAACTAGACCAGCTCAGATGTCTCCTGCACGAGCTGTGGCCCCAGCAAAGATACCTCCTGCACCTGTGTACCCAGCGCCCTCTGAAAACATTGCCAGAAATGAGATGTAATGCAGGAGTCCCTATCTGAAACTGTAGAATGAGGGAACCCCTGAAAATGTACGATCTCTCGGATATAAATCCTTCTGAGCTCATCCACACCAAAGTATTATTGATCGGAAAGAAGTGAGCTACCATCGGGAGTCTGTCCACAACAACCCACACAACGTCATTGCCTTGAGGTGACCTTGGCAATCCCGTCATGAAATCCATCGCGACATCATCCCATTTCAATTTTGGAATGGGCAGCTGCTGTAACAGCCCAGCTGGTCTCCGATGCTCCGCCTTCACCTGCTGAGAGGTGGAACACCTCGTAACAAAACTAGCTATCTCTCTCTTCATACCCGGCCACCATTACTGATGTCTCATGTCACGGTACATCTTGGTAACCCCGGGATGAACTGCCCTAGCTGAAGCATGAAACTCCTGCATCATCTCCTCGCGTATATCCCCTAGAACCCATACACGTCCATGGAAACACAAAAACTCATCATCGCATATCGTCCAATCGGGAGGAGGGTCCTCACTTGCCACCGACTCTTGTAGAACAAGGCCTTCTGAAACTGATAGTTGCCTCATCCACACTCTGTCCAGGAGGGTTGAAGTCACAGCTAACGTGGAACGATAAGTCTTCCCATGACTTTCATGCACCTCTAGATGCATCTCAGAGAACAAAGCCAAAAGCTGCCACTCACCACTGGCCTCCTACACTACTTGTATCTGAGTCTTCCTAATCAGTGCATCGGCTACTACATTACCTTTACCAGTTGTATAGGCAAGCTCAATATTGAAGGACTGTAGGTACTCGACCCACCTACTCGGCCACAAATTCAGGTCACGCTGAGTAAAGATATACTTGAGGATTTTTTGGTCTGTGAAAACCAATAAATGATCTCCCAACAGGTAATGTCTGCAACAACGCAATGCATGAACAATTGAAGCCAACTCGATATCGTGAGTTGGGTAATTCCTCTCATGTGGCCTCAACTGCCGAGACCCATACACAACAACTCAGTCGCCCTGCATCAAAACGGCGCCCAACCATATCCCTGATGCATCACAATAAACTATATAACTTTTCCCCTGCTCCGGGAGTATCAGGATCGGTGCTGATGTCAACCTTTCCTTCAGGTCCTGAAAAGATATCTCACAAGCTTCTGACCAAACGAACTTCAGACCCTTCTTAGTCAGACCTGTCAATGGTGCTGCTAAGCGAGAGAAGTTCTGTATGAAGCGTATGTAGTAACCAGCCAGCCCTAAGAAACTCCAGATTTCAAACACGTTCATAGGCTGCTCCCAGGAAACTACTTCTCTCACCTTATCTGGGTTTACTACAACTCATGCCTCTGAGATGATATGACCCAGGAAGTGAATCTGGTCCATCCAAAAGTGGAACTTCGAGAGCTTAGAATATAGGTGATGCTCTATCAGTGAACTCAATATGATCTAAAGATGGGTGGCATGGTCGTGTCAAGTGTTAGATTACACCAAGATGTCTTCCACAAATTATACCACGAATGAATCAAGATGCGGATGGAACACACGATTCATCAGATCCATGAAAACGGCTAGCGCTTTGTTGAGTCCGAACGGCCTAACCGTATACTCATATAGACCATACCTACTCCTGAAAGCTGTGATAGGTATATTAGATGGTCTAACGTGCAACTGATGATAACTGGATCTCAAGTCAATATTTGAGAACCCTCGTGCTCCCCGAAGCTGATCAAACATATCATCTATCCTCCACATGCAATATCGGTACTTAACCGTCAACTGGTTCATCCTTTGATAATCAACACAATGTCTGAGGGTACCATCTGCCTTTTTCGCAATAAGTACCAGAGAACCCCAATGAGATGTACTGGGTCGGATAAAACCCTTTGCCTGAAACTCCTCTAACTGCCTCTTGAGCTCCAGCAACTCAGGGGTGGCCATCCTATAATGAGGAATGGACACCGGCGCTACTCCTGGCACATGCTCGATAGAGAAATCCACTTCACGCACTGGGGGTAGACTTGAAAAGTCGTCCGGGAAGACATCCTTGAAATGATCGACAACTGGAGGGAATTCCATCTGAAAATTCCCCTGGTCGTCCAGATATAAGCTTGCAATCTGGGTTGTGACTCCACCTCACCCATGATGCTCTGGTCGAGCTCAACTCCCCTGAACATCCCACTCCCCCTTGTATAGAAACTCCCCACCCACTGGTGACGGGAAACGCACCCTGCGACGATAGCAGTCTACAAAGGCTCGAAAGGGAACCAAACAGTCCATCCCGAGAATGACGACATAACTCGTCATCTCCAGGACATAGAGGTCCCAAATGAAGTGACACCCACCAACCTCAAGGGGGAACTCCTTGCAGTGACGCACACCAACCATCCTAGTCCCCAACGGAGTGTCTAGAGTCATGATATCAGATGTAGTATAAACATATAGCCCAATGATCTCCACAATGGGTACAGATATAAAACTATGTGTAACACCCGTATCAAAAAGTACTGCAGACAAGACAGAAGCTACTATAATAGTACCTATGTCTGTCGATGGTCCGAGATCCTGCTCCAGCTGGGTCTGTTGCACTGCATATTCCTACCCAGTGCCGCGACCCTACGACACATCCTGGTTACCCTGAGTTGTCCTGCCCTGCTGCCTCTGTGATCCTGGTGTCTTGCTACCATAGCCACAACCACCATCTATGCCAGCACGCACTGACGTATTTCAGTTCCCTGACTGGTAAGAAGCCACCGGTCCTGCTCCCGCGCGCGGAGTCTGGATAGAACCCCTCTCACTAGCCACTGGTAGAAACGCCCTATAAAAGCGCTGCAGATTACCCATTTTTCCGCAAGCTCGGCACTCCACAGGGTTCTGTGGACACTACGGCCACTTGTGCCCCTCTCTGCCACTAGTCGAAACACCGTGTAAAAGAGTATGTAAATTAAAGACACACCCTAGTAGCTTTTACTTTGAGACCTATTTGGATGATATCATAGATGATTTAAATACCAAGGGATACCAAGTACATCATCTAGAATATGCCTTTGAATTTAAACGTGAACACTAAAATTATTCAAATATGGTAAAATGTTTTTTTATAGAACCAATAAACATAATTATTGGGAAATATGGTCTCAAAACATGTAATTTTAGTCAGTCCTGACAATATGATGGTTTTTATGACATATTATAAATAATAAAATGTTTTCAAGATTCAGAGCTAATTGGGATTATTTTGGTATTATCACATGTTTGTACAGTATTTTTAAATGGTTTCTTCTATGGTGACTTATATCACTCTAAAAATAGTAACATTACTTAAAAATGGGAAATTTAATTTATCTTTTATGGATTTGAAATACCATTTTTTAGGCTAGTGTTGTCTCTTTCAAAGGCTAGGTAGGTCTATGTGTTATTTTTTACTCATATGGACTATGTTTTGACTATTTTGTCTTAGAGGTGACATCTTAGTATCCTATAGTTCCCAATATCAAAGGAATCATGATAAGAAAATATTAAACATGGCCTAAAACTCTTAGTTATAATGTATTCTTTTAAGTGGTGGTGTCACTATCATATATGTGTAATGTTTACCATCTATCTTGAAAAAAAATCATGTAATATATCTTCTCTAAAAATGAGTGAATACATTAACATATGTGATGTGTGGATTTCTTATATTATATTGATTTTAAACTTACAAAAAACCCTTGTAATTTTAATTTCATTACAAATTCAAAGATCATTGAATTTCCATACCAATAAAAGGATGATACTTTTGAAGTGTGGAACATGATGGATATTATTGATCGAATGAATTTGGGAGTAAGATAGGATGAGACTACGGTTTTATTACCAATTATTTAGGTGACATCCACTCTTCTCGAGAGGATTTTTTGGAGAAGTAGACTGATGATTATTTTCATAGAGATAGGTTCTGTTTTTATATGGAGAGACCATATATGAGTGGTAATTTTCTCAAGATGGTATACTATGTTTTCAATGCCAGTACATTATATTATCACCTATGTGAAAATTCATGAGAAAGGAACTCCATTATTCCGAGTAGGTAGTGATCCCCATAACCACCGAAATTTTCTATGAAATGTAGTGATGATTATTTTTTCCAAGTATCAAATGATTTATTACTTATTTTATTTAATGTTGGACAAATTGATAGATGTACAATGTCGATCACTAGAAACCATTATGATTGTTTCAACCCCTTCATGTGTGGACTACAAAGTGATACATGATTTTAGTGGAACTGAAAGTTTGGTTACTGGTAAATGCTCTAGGGAAGAATTCAATATGGTTCGAGATTAGTAGGACAACCAATTTTGATATCTTTCTCCCAATACATGCGATAGATAAATTTGAGGATCAGGAAAGATAATATGTGCTAGATACCATTAGAAATCATGGATTCCCACCTATTATATTCTATGATGGGGTTACCCATTTTACATATCATTTTTTGAGTGACATACATGATATAGTGGGATCTCATTTGAGTTTGAGCATAGACTATCATATGCATATTGATGACCCGGACAAATGAACAATAAAAAATCATAAATACATTATTATTTCATTTTATATTGAAATTTTTTGTTATTTAGATATACATTTGGTACTACTTTTGTTTTATAATAAAAATTATATATTTATCCATCTATATAGAGAACATTGAGTACTTTTATTACTTCACATGTAAAAAACTATTATGTTATTCATTTTGTTTATGTAGTCAAGGATTTACCATTATTTTAATAAGTGATGATTGAAAATATATTTTCAATTCATCAGAGTAGTAAAACCACAGAGGTGATATAAATTCTATATTGATCTACCTAAAAAATAGGATTTTTTAATTGGTGACCAATAATTTGCTATATTTTCACCATGTTTCATCCATTCATGGATTTGAAAAAATTAAAATCATGTATCAAGATACAAGGGCTCAGTTATGGTTGTGTAAAAGATTGTAAATGAGGAACACTATTTTTTATTCGATCATCGGTTGAAAAAATATCATATCATGTTTAACATGTAAAATCTCAGAATGTATCTCGATGAATTTTTTTGGGCACGGAGTAAATTGGTATTGATCTGGATATATCCATGATTGAGAAAGTTCTGCATACTATAAATTCTAAGATTTAATTTCATAGTAGGAAATCCATACATATGGTTTGTGTATTATGGTTTCATAGATCTAGTTCATATTATACATGTGATCATAAGGAACATAAGAGAAAGTAGTGGTATAATATATTTGGCATGAAGTCTTCTTCACAAGATATTTGGGTTTCTAAAATAATTTTGGATTTTGATATCCTAGCATCTCATCTATATATTTTATATAAATTTATCCCATTTCTTTAATAACATATTATTTTGTGTGTCATCCATCATATTTTTAGTGTATTAGAAAATTTATATTTTTCTATAGGGAGATGTGTGATAGTGTGAGGGGTTGTGGGGTGGGAAATATAGCATCGACATGGACGAAATGGATATATCATGTAGGATTTTTTGGGTTTACCATTTTATTATATTACTTAAACATATTTATAGGCTGTGGAATTTTATTATTCTAGATGATTAATATTATAGTTTCTAGGGTGCAAGTTTTAACATTGATTCAGTGGGTATGCATTTTAGTGAAACTATATATTCTGGTATAGATGATTTATTAATGAATAATTATGGAATAGACCCATCCCTGTTTTCTATATATAAAATATAGATATGACAACAACACTTGGATATGGTTTTCATCAGAACATTGTTGAAATGGTCTCTTAAATTTCACATTTGTATAGTCCATTATAGTAGTTCTTATGAACATCAATCCTTGGCCAAATGAGAATTTTATCACAATAATGGTCGATCAAAAATGACTATAGATCTCACCTTGATTATAGATCATAGTAAATCAGATCATTTGAATACTATTTGACATATTTTATGATGACATTATTGATCCCTTATAGTACTTATTTAAACCTTTGTGAAAATAGAATAACATTAAAACATACCCCAGATAGAGATGATGAAAAATAATCATCAATGACATTGAATTCATAACATAGGACACAAATCACAATTAAATTGATATAAAATGACCATGGTATATCATATATAATAATATTTTTTAAATGAATGATGAATCCTTAAAAATCACTCAAGATTTCACTTCACAAAGAAGAACTACTTTTTATATTTTCTACTATATTTGAAAGAAATTATAAAAGGTTAATATACTAAATGGATTCTTTTTCACTAATTTCAACTCCAAGGGAATGGAAATATGTTGATTATATGATTCATATAGTTTATCATTTGTTGTGATTGAAAGAATAAAATTTTCATTAAGAGAGGAATGACTACAGTTGTTGAGAAGATCATATATGGTTAAACGGTAATCAAAAATAATTTCTACTAAATACTTACTTGTATATTTGGATTACTAGATTGGAATGAGAAAATAGATATATGTATTCAAATAAATCAGAATGATTTTTATGGTGCGAGTCATTGTAATAATAATATGAATAAATAATTTAATGAACTAAAAATAACACCATATATAACATTCTTCATTTAAGTGCGACCCTCTATGCATGAGTATAACGCCACCAAATCTAGTTGTTTTATTACTATAAAACATAAAAAAAGATATATGTGCTTGAAGAGTAATGAAGTTAACATGAGAAACTATCTGAGGAGACCTCCCTTATTGAACTAGGTTGTTGTGATGAAAACGTCCATTTTTATTCCACACCATCCACTCATATAACATCTGAAAAACACACCTAATAAGGATATATTATCAATCATGATTTAAATGTTTAATAGTTTAGAGAGACAAGAGTTGCAACCAAAAAGTAGGTTATAATAAATTTAATGCATGATTTGTAATCACCATTGTTGTACAATAACCCTCGTCCAATGTATGATTAGATCTCCACTGAATCTCCATTAGATTTGTAATTTTATTTATGTATGTGGTAAAAATACGTCCAAGGGGAGTACATATGGATGAAAAACCGATTACCCCCACTTCTACATAGAGATCCTCTCTGCATAGTAATTTATTCTATATTTGGGAGCACTAAATATGAGGAACCTGATTAGTAAAAAAACCAAAACTCTGTATGATAAATGATTTCCTCAAATAAATATTAAGAGGAGTAATAATAGATTGGTATTATATAGTTAGGAACTATGGTTAGAATTGAGAGATGATATCCATGTGGATGGTGGAGATGGGAGATGTAGGGAAACTAGTAGAAGGGCCCCATCTCGTGGGACATGTGTTTGAATTCCATTCATCCCAAAAGAAGTGACCCAACTAAATGTGATGGGGACCAAAAATTTCCAAGGGAGATGAAATCAATGGGATCATTCACAATAAATGATCTATATTCAATCATAAAATTTTTGTATATCAAATATGACATAGAATAAAATATATACCACACATATAGTGGTCATGAAACTACTACACAAGGAATTACCCCATATAAAAACAACCCATAATAAAACATATAGTCATCAATCCAATGTAAACGAACTATAAGGAAAAACATAAAATAAATAAATTAATGACTTTATGGGTGGAATAAAATATCAATTCTCCACCATGAAATTATACAAATTTTATCATGGGGTTCTTGTAAACTATAATATAGAATTCATATCAGGTTCATTAATCTATGATAGTGATAAAAATATATAATGGTATTGGCATAGTGGACATGTCATCTAGATTGTCCCTAATGGTTATCATAGTGATAATTAGGATCCAAGATTCTATAATTTACTTAAAATTGAATTATAATGTTAATTTGATTAAATATACCATAAAATAGATTGTTCGTTGAAACACTCAATGTAGATTGGTTTTCCCAGTGAACCACAATAATATCAACATATATAGATATCCCATAAATCAAGGATCTTTACCATATAGCATTAATGATGATCTTTTTCATGTATATATACATAACAGTAGTGGTTGAGATGGAAAAATTAATTAAATGTTGCCTTTATAATATACATGTACTAAAAATGCAATAATTACCATACCAATGATTAAATTTTGAGTGTCATAATCTATATGTTAATTTGAGTCAAAATTACCAAAAAAACATCAGGACTACATTTATCAATTAAGGGCTACTAGATGTAAAATTTATCAAACATAGATATGTAATAGATAATCCACTTCATCACATTCCCATGAGGCTTTCCAGTTTCTCAAAAAACATTCTCTATATAAATAAATAAAACACTATATATGGGTTAGGAAAAACCATAGTATACATATGACAACAATCCACATTTTTATATGTAATCTTATTCATGAATCTTGCCTCATAATTATTTTTAGGGGACTGTTTGAAATAAATATTAAAATTTTATCCTAATACTTTTTATATTAATAATGTGAATAACGAATTATATTTTTAATATATTTATAGAAAAACAAATATGAGTAAGGATCAGGTTCTGTTCCTTTTTATATCATATTAAGTTAATGAACAAAAAATTATGAGTATTCCCAATGTCATTCATTTCAATGACATTGTTCAGTTATTTATTGAATGAATTTTTAAAATTCTCATATTTTATATATATGAAAATAATGTCATCAAAATATTGTAATAGAGAAATTGATTCATGTTTAATATTTTTAATGTATACACATGAATCAAAATTTCTTATGAATAAAATATTTTCAATAATAAAAGATTAAATCCCTTTCTAAAATTTCTTAAAAAACTATTTAATTCCATATTATGAATTATTAATATGGAATACATGATTATTTAGTTTTTGTAAAATCTCTTTTGGAAGAGTAATATGAAATGTTTTATCAAGGGTACTATGAATAATACATTATTTATATCAAATTGTTTTATATGTATATCAATCTGGGATGTGAAAGAAAGAAGAATACATAAAAATGAATGTTTAACAATTGGGGAGAATGTATCACTATAATCAATACCTCACTGTTAAAGGAAAAATTTAGTAACCATTTGGTCCTTAATCATGATATTAGTTTCTCCATAATAGTTTCCCTTCTTCTTATATATCAGTATAGAATATTTATTCTTTTTATTATTAGGTTCTAATAAAATAATTCAATTATTATTTATAATTATTTAATATATACATTCACGCGTAGAGACAAAAAAATGGTGGATTCTATGGAATTAATAAATAGATTATATGATGGAATTTCATCAGTGAATAAACAATGAGAAACATTATATATATATGAAGAAACATCATCCATGTTTATCTGGGTAAGATGTTTAATTACTCTTCTCTCTATATCCAAATTTTGATGACAATCACTATGATTTAATAGTTATATTGTTTCAGGTTCAAAATATGAGTATGGATTGGATTAAGCTTTAGTATGGGGGTTGGAAGGGGTAGAATGTGTCCCAGTTTGGGATTTGTATATAGATTAAAAATTAATCATATCACTTTTAAGTGAAGGAGATCAAGAGGTATCTCTATTTATATTTGAAGTCTACACAAATTATATTACATTATCATTTGAGAGGAAAAACTACTGAAATATTATATTTTTGGTAACTATATAGTTTTTATAACTTGGTTGATCTCTCCATAAATGATTCCCCTTAACACCCTCTAAATACCCCATGAAAATAAACTTCACAGCTCTAGGAGAATGCTTATAAGTTCATGTATGATAATAATCTATTGGTCACAAAATCATAGAGTGGGAAAGACTCTGGGGTGAACAACTTCGAGGCTCATTTGGTGTTAGAATTGAATTATCATAAGATGAGCAGTGATTTATCAAGAAGACTTCCATACAGGTATATTAGGCCCAAATGGAATTGTGGTGATTAGAGAGAGAAAACATGCATTGAACCCTTTCTTGTAAAATATTATTCATCCATTTTATGAATCCAACTCATTGTCATGTTTCCACAAGAGTCTGATATCTCATGATTCCTTCATATTCAAAGAGTTTTTTATTGATTTAGTGAAAAAATATTTTCATTTTTTATTAGTTCTAAATGAATTGAGTTTCTTATGAGATTCAATTTCCACCCTAGATTTCTATTTCCATGATTTCTAAAAGGTATCATCCTTCTAGAATAGTATATATAACCATACATTCATTGAGCGGTAATCAATAAGGGATGAGAAGTAACAGCCTCTACCATGGGTGGGGGCCTTATAAGGGACACACTAATCAGAGTGTACACATTCACGAGGTTATTTGGCCTTACTAATATAACTACTAATGCCTAATATTCTATATTTTTTATGTATATAATCCTCACATAAAGGAAGACTAAATGGATTGAGTTTACTCAATTCCTATATTATACTTTTTCATTATAAACTATGGTACTAATATTCTATAACATTCTAAACAAATTTCATTGTTGTCTATCTCTAAATCACAAATGTGATTTAGGTAACTACTATGAACCATACCAACTAACTTATATAGGCATGCACAAAGATCTCCAATCATAATTTTAGGGTTACCCAAGAAATCATAATACTCCCAGAGTTTGATCTAATGGTATATATCTTTCTAGTCCATTATACCAAGGGACATTAAGATTATTTTAATATTGGGTTCCCATATAACCTTTAGAAGGGTTTTAAAAGTCCTATCATGAATCCTAATGAAATAGTTTTATTTTCCTTATTTTAAAATTTCTTTCTATCCCATATAAATACTTATAAAATTTTACATTCACTAATATAAATGATTTACTCCCTCCTTGGACACATGTGGAATGAACACCCATAATCAAGGATCCCTTCATCCGATGTGACAATATTTGAATCACTTTACTCATTATAAGTTCCATGATCATAAAAAACTAGAAATAGTGGTTATTATTTATCTCTCTATAGTCACCATTATTATTAGATAATTTCCACTTAATATGACTAGTTTGATTACAATGAAAACAATTATGTTTGTTATTATTGATCAAAAATCAGAGCATCATGAACAAAACCCTAGATTCACTTACACTCATGGACTCACTTATACCACTATATTCCAATTTACCACTAATTTAGATACCCTTTTCTTTATAATTAATACTAACCTTCCTTTGAATGATATTTTAGAGTAAGGAATATTTTACTTCATCGAGAGAATGGTTTTATTTCATATACATCAGAGAATATTTAAGAGAAATAATGGTATCATGTAATGATGTTAACAGTAGTATAGATTAGTCCTCATAATTAATTTTAATGTATATAATTGATAGGTTTTGTAATATTTTGTCAAAATCATAAATTTGTTTCATGAATGTAGTTTCAGGTTTCATTTTGAAATTATATAATATCATTTTTAAAAAAATATACAAATAAGAGACTTGTTTATAGAAAAATATTCATGTATAGACCCAATACCTGTAGCATAAGACTCATTCACATAATCTCTATTGACATTGTATCCTAGAGGTAAAACCATTAGTTTTCATTATTTCATAAGTGTATCATTGGGAATATCTATATTTGGGATAATAGTATGTTCATATGGGGAATGTGTAGTGACTCTCGTTTTAGTTCTAGAAACAGATTCAATTAATTCATTTTGATCCATAAGTGCATTTATTTAAATATTGTTTAGATTAAAATCCTCTTCCCAATCATATTTATCGATTCTGAATTCATCAGATGCCATTATTTACATTTTATTGGGCTCTAATACATATTTTTTGGGTAGACTATAATCCCCATGAATGTTCTGTAAGCAATGTCTTATATATTTAACTAACATGTTATTTTTGACCAATTTGAAATATGTATTACAAGAAAATGAAATTATTTTTCATAAGATACACATCACACTACCCAAAATAAAATAAATATAGAATGGAATGATCGACATAAAAAAAACATATATAATTTAATTGGATCATCATGATCCAACGTGCTTGGAGAGAACACCACCCATGCCATTTTTATAACACCCCAAACATGTTATTGTATGTTTCTATTAAATACATTCAATTTAGTCTATACTTCCTAAATCACTAAGTCTCATTGAAAAATAAATTGGTTATTTTGGAGATTTTCATAATCTATCTATTAAACTTCAATTTTCCTCTTTTGTTTTTTGAAATTCGAATAACAAACATACACGGTTGCCATATGGGTAATATTTTGATTCTGAATGAATCATAATAATTTTTATTGAATATTAACTTACCCATAGTAATATTAAGATACCCTTAAGAATATTAACCTACCCTAATGTGTAGTAATATTATCCTAATGAAAGGTAACCATGAACATGAATGTGTAAATAAAATCTATGTACCGTAAATGTGAAGGTGAATATTTTATGTGTTGGTATTTTTTGAATAAATTATATTTTAAATTTACAAAAAATATACAAATATTCATAATTTTTTAAATAATGGAGTTAATTTTTGTATTCTATAAATAGAAAAAAAAATTAGGGTGATTTTTTTGGATTTTTCTCAAATACATGAAATTTTGGTGAATAGTAAAATTTGTTAATTTATGAAATATGCTAAATAAATGAATTTCTACATCATGAATGAGTAATTGATAATGTAAATTAACATTTTTTTGAACACCAGTCACATAAATCTGTTATTTTTCACAATAATAAATACTATTTCTCGTCTTAGTGGAAAATAATAATTTACTTATTAATGTATCTTTAAAAACATCTTCTCCTCAACTATATAGACCACATGTCACACCCTCTTCCTCTAACACCACTCATGCATATATCCTTACCAATGTTCTTAAAATCATTACCGAAGCCCCTCCTTTAAATTACCTACTGGTCCCAAAAAAAATCCAAAAAACGATTTAAGGATATTATAAATGATGAGTACTAAAGAGATTAACATCTCTTCATTTTTCTTTCAACTTATTTTATGTGTTCTATTTTTCTATTTCTCTCTCCTTACCTCCCCTAATTAAAATTATTTGATAATTCTGTTACCTTAAAGGAAATGGAATTTTATTTTTCTGATGGAATATTTCCTCCTCATCTCTCTTTTCCCCAATCAACTTCTACAAAAATCCAAACACCGTATGATATGTGTTAATTTATCACATTCAAGGACGTTGGGTATTAAATTTATATTACCATCATTAACAATTGACATGAAAAAAGTTTTATAGTTGAACCAAATCATAATTTATGAAAATAATATTATATAATGTTATTGATTTATTATACACTCATAATATAAATTAATATCACCAAACAAGTTCATTGTGCACAAAACTACTAAGTTAATCAAAGCATTTATCGTTAACTGTTATCTAATGAGTCAGCATCATGGTATAAAACAAAAATCATTATAAGATAATTTATATAAATATATTTTATATAATAGTATATATTTATAATTCTTTGTGTTTAACCACATTTCGAACAGACCTCCATTCATGAAAACATATAAACTGATCATGAAAACGAAGGAATAAAATTCTTCATGAACAATAAAATTGAACCACTTTTACCAATAAAAAAATAAAATGAATAAACCTAATAAGGGTATACTATACCAATTAAATGTATATTTTTTTATTGAATTATTAATTAGTTAAGATAAAATTTATTATTCAGGTCATTAAAATCAACTGAACAACACATTTGTGAATAAGGTAAGGGTTTTCTCATCTCACATTTAATTCCATGATATTTCTATTGTTCACCACTCATTTATCACATTTGGTGTATGTGAACATCCATATGATATACAATATCATAATTTTATTTATATTCATATAATTCTATGATTCGTTTTTTGATTTTTAATTTTTTGTCATGCCACTTGATTGATTCCAACTGGGTAAGGAACTTTGTCTCAATTTCCATTTTATTGAGACTTACATGGTATTGTGGACCTAATATTTTCTATGTGGTGTATATAATTCCCGTTTGAGATTAGTTTTCATTTTATATAATATTTTTGGAAAATATCCATTTTCTGGTATCATGGATATTATTTTTTCCCTAATCAATATACCATTTCCCATACGATGATTATTTTGAATACTATTATAACGAGGGAAATATTGTTGAATATGTATCCTCTATTATATATGGATATCGAAAATGAATATTTTTCTTATGTTAAATATCTTTATAAATAATTATTTTGACTAGTAGTGACGAACGAGACCCCCTATTGCCCCTCGATACATCATCAGGTCTCTGGAGACAAATAAGTTGGTGACAAAGCCATCAAGTTTGATTCCAAAAAATTGTGCAGGTTTATACCCAAAGACATAAACCATCTCGACAGTATACTAGATCATCTTCAAGAAAAATATTATCCAAATAATAATAATTCTCTTTATTCATTAGTTTTTTATTACTATCGAAGATATTTTAACTACGAAAAAAATCTATGGATGCATTTTTATTCTTAGCATATTATTGGAATATGATTTCAGTTATTCATTAGGATATATTAGTTATGGATAATTGATTATGATTCACATGTTTATGATTCTTTATTAAACTATATGTTACCATTACTGAGTATTTGAGTTCATCTTTAATGTGTTACCATTCCCTAGGTTATAAAAAAGAGAACATCGAATAAGAATTCGTGGAGGTAGTTTATTTCAGTTTATTATGTATCATGTTGTATTTTATATCTTTTAAAAAGTATTTTTTCTATCATCTGTGTAATATGGTATTCTAAAACTACAAAAATAGTTTTTCCTTTCGGATTGATTTCTTATAATCTGGCCAATATGATGAAATAATTCATCAACTCTGGGATTCGGGGTTCAGGGCATTACAGTTGGTATTAAAGGATGTTTAGAAGCAACCTGGAAACTAGATTTTGGAAGCCGAGTTTAGATCAAAAAACCCTAAGATAGACATTGAGGATAATTATAGTGTAACATCATGGAATTTTGGTAAGTTATATACTATGTATATCATCATAAAAAATAAATCCTTTTCTATATACTACATGTTGTTGTGGTTCTAGAAATGATTTACCTAGGTTTAACGACTCCAACAAAGAGTTTTGGGGTTGACCAAGGGAATCTTAGTTCAAAAAAACGATCCTTATTGGGAACCTAGTTTGACACTCCTAGAGGATATTCTTAGCATAAATCACATTTTCTTTATATACCGTTATGATGGATTTAAAAAATGATGGAAGTAATGATTAGAGTTTTGAGATTAGTGGTGTATAAATATTTAGATTCTGTTATGTGTTTGCTGGATAGAAATTATGAGTTATGATCTAATTTTGTGTGTTTAATTGTTTTGTGTTATCTCTTAATGGATGAAGTCAAATTAATACCTGCAGATAATGTAGAGATTCCCCCATATGGAAATTAAACACAGTCAGTGATGGAGCATATCAGATTATGACTATATTGGGAAAACTTACTCATGCTAGAAAGAATTATTATGCTACTTCTATTTTCGATCGTTTCATGTGACATATGAACCTATATTTTAGAGTGACTATCAACCAAGTGGTATATGAGTTGTGGATCATGTCCATTGAGAAAAGTTCAAGGATTAAGATGGAATGTAAATGAAAAGGTAGTTCTGGCATTATATTGTCTCAAGGGTGAAGTAGATCAATTTTGGTCCTTGATCTATAATACCATAAAGGTTATTGAAATAGAATATATGTAATATACAACTTTTAAGGAAATCATTGTTGAAAAATTTTTCCCTCGTGAACAATGAACTGAAATGAAGAGGAAAATCCATTTCTTAAATCTAAGGAAACAAGATATTGTTATTGAGTATGAGGGAACCTTCACAAAATTATCCTTGTATGATATAGATTATTTAAATGACTCGAAATAAATTATTTTTCCTTTCATTGTAGGTATTAATCCATGTCTTCTAAGGGGATTGTCTTATCAAACATTTTAATCAAATAATAAAATAGTATTAAGTGCCATTAAAATAGATATGGAATTTCTAGATCAAATTTGTTCATGGGAAACCATGATAAGAATAGGTACTCTGATAACCATAGAAATGGTAAAGAACCAATAATGAATAAGATTACGACATAATGACCATTATGCGATAATTGAGGAATGAATACTTTTGCAAAATACTTGAAAGGAAAAAGATTCATCATTAAGTGTGTTGAAAATATTTATCAATATAATGAACGCAAAGAGAAGAAACAAGTCAATGATGATCAATGTTATGATTTTAGAGAGATGGGACTCAATTGAAACGAGATTCGTAAACTCCAAGGAAACATTCCATTGAAATGGTTCCAAGAAATAAAGGAAAGCTTATGCGATTACAACCATGGAGGTTGAAGTTCTTAAGGATATGGTGGTAGGAAATTTAATTAATTCCTCAACCATATCCAATGATTGATTTGTTTATGAATCCTCACATTTATTTATATCTTCCCAGTTTTCCAATAAAATTAGAAATGTCCCATTTGATTTAATGAAGGAGTTCTCAGTCAAAAATTTGAGGGGATGTATCATTGAAACCAATATTTGTCGATCAGTCTCCCTCATGACACATAACAGTTATTTAATTTATAACATTATCATCATACCCAAGAATTACATTGATATAATCCTTGGTTTGAGTTTTATTTCATGTTATGATTCTACGATCGTTTGCAAGAAGTGGGAAGTTACAATGATTGAGAATAGCGTTGAATCCATTATCTTTAGAGAAGTAAAATTGCTAGCTGATTCTTATCCAAATACACCCCCAATAGAACTACTAAATTCAAATACTTTTCATAAATGTAATGAAATAACTATGGGTGAGGAATGGAACATTCAAATGGAGGAAATACCTATTGTGAATGAATATATTGATGTGTATATGAAAGAATTACCAATAACTGGATGTTGAGTTCATTATTGATTTAATTTCTAGTGAAAGACCTATATTAGAGACTACCTATAAAATGTCCACTATGGAATTAGTTGAGATAACAAAAATAATTTTAGGATTTGAGTGAAAAGGTATATATTCAACATAGGGTTTCTCCATGGGAATCCCATGTTCTATTTGTCAAGAAGAAAGATGGATCTTCGAAGTTGAGCATTAACTACAAGGGGACACATTCTATTAGGATAATGAACAACTATCATATTCCATGTATTGATGATGTATTTGGAAATCTTCTAGGAGATGAATAATATTTGAATATTGACTTTAAATCTGGAAATCATCACTATCAGAAAACCGTTTTTGGTGACAGGCTATTTTCTATGGGAATAAATATCGTTGCCAATAGTCTATCAAAGAGGTTATTTGCGAAAGGTTGATATGTGACTGCATATATTGAGTAACTCACCTTCCAAAATAGTTAAATCATATAATACATTCATTGTAATTGTTTTTCGATTTCATATATGAGATGGGGAATAAAAAACAATGAATAGTTGATTTTTATTGAGAGGATCACATTATAGAGAAACTGATGTTGAATTTTATTGTATGTTAGAAGAAATTATTTAACTATGTTATCAAGGGAAAAAATAAATAATAATATTTAAGTGTCGGTGGTTAGATACTGAGAGAGGCTTGCATGTTCGTCCGATTCATGGAATCATCGATGTTAAATATAAAAGCATTCTTGTAGTAAATGAACAAATTTTAGAGGATCAACAGGCACATCAATTATATTACACAAAGTACAATTCTACTTGAAGATACCATTGTGATTGGTGGAGCATAATAATAAAAAAATCTTGGGAAAATTCGTTTACTCAAACCGGATTTGGTTCCAATGAAGTACATGGAATTTAAAATTTCAAATAGACTTCTCCAAATCCATCCATTTCAAAAAGATAGATTAATATCGATAATGAAAAACCTCAATTAAGGCTCGTTGGTGATGATGATGAAAATGATGTTAAAAAATAATTTGAAATAGAAACACATGTTGAAACAGAAACTTATATGAATATTGATAACACTAATGATGAATATGAAGACATTGACGTCATCATATACGAAGATGATGGTAAAGGTGAACATTGATAGAGTTAAATTCTTGTAGTAATAATAATTAATATATATCTATACATTATATTTTTTTTCATCTATCTAATAAAAATAATATTTTTTATTTCAGATGGACACTAATCTACTTCGTGAGTTGGAGGAGGATGAGCTTCCTATGGACGAGGAGGATTAGGGATAATCTGACCCTTAGGCTCCAAGCAGTTCATGTGGTACGTGGAAGGGGAATCTTCTTCTGCGACTTATGATTCATGACCCAATCCCTGAGCGACGTCCATATCTATGATTCGACCCATGTACAAGGAGGTATGATAACAAGTGTATTTTAGTTTTATTTTATTTATTTATTTATATATTAATATATTGATTAATTTTTTTAACACAGTTTTGCGCATGATTCTGTTGGACAGGGGAGCGCTATCTTGATAATTTTTTTTTCATCCATGGATCACATGGGAATAAATTCACATTGATGTGCTTCTTGTAGTGTTCAATAATTGGTTGTATGTAATAAATAATTTTTATTTAGAAATCTATTTCATTAATAACATGATATTATATATTATTTTTTTCGTTTATGGTATCCCATTAATGATAGAATGCATGGAACTATCCACGAGGCATGGAAGGTTTCTATGTGAGAGAGTCTCCATCAGTTTTTTCACTATATAAGAAGTACAACTATTAAGAAATCATGAGAGACTATATTTGGTGAGTCATGTAGAGCCCACCAAACAGAGTACATTTCATCTCTCGTTTGGGGTGGATTATGTTCACACTGGTTGAGTGGAGGATTTTCAAGGATATCTTCATTGGGATGGCAGAATAGGTGGACACTGGAGGTGACAATCAAGCAGGTAGTTGTACATTCTGTACACATAGAGATCATCTGGTATGTATATTTTTTTAAATATTTTATATAACCATACATATAAATTGTTTATTTTTTATTCATATAGGTATTCGAGCATCCCGATATTACAGAGTATGACGTTTATGGGAGGATGTATAGTGATCCAACCACTGGAGAGATTAGAGGTGATCGCCAATGTCGGATTTTGGTCACCACTATTTATTTTTTTGATTGAAAATTATCTTCATATAATATTTTCATAATTTTAATGTCAAATTGAAACTGAAGGATTTATATGAGGTCGTGACCACTCAATCATGGGCTGAGAGTCAAGCCGATATAACTTATCAGACTAGTTCCCACCATTTCGATGAGGCAACATAGATGAAGGAGACCTAGTATGCCTTCGAAAAGAGGCGAGCAGTTGGTATTGTCTCTTATGTGAATAATCTTACTTACATGGTATAACTATGATGTTGTCTTCCAGCTATATTGGAGATCATGGAGAAGAAATATCTTCTGGATAACAGTATCAAGATCAGCTGCAAACTCAAACTAAGCTTATTGAGATTTTCCATAAGCTGTAGGAAGAGATGTGTCAGTAGTAGCAGTAGCTGCATGAGGAGTACATGCATCGATGGCTGCAGCAGCAGTACGATTTGATGAAGTACATGCATCGTTTAACTCATAGTTTATGGATGGAGTTTCCTCCACCATCTCTTCCAACTCCACCAGCTCCACCAAAAGACTATAACCCCGTGGATTTTCTATTGGTTATTATTTGTTAAAAACATTTGAATTGAACATTTGTTGTAATATGATCTATTTAAAATTTATTCCTTTTATATTGGTGCCAATATTTCATAATTTTTTATTATTTTTATTATTTAAATATTATATAATTTGTTATTATTATTATATTTTTTAATGTTTGTTTATTTTACTAATAATAATAATTTTATAAATTATTTTTTTTTAAAATATTGATAATTTTATTAATTTTTTAATTTTTTTATTATTTAAATAATATAAATAATTTTTAGTAAAAATAATCAATATTTTATTTTATTTTATAATTATTTGAAAAATATTAGAATTTTTCATTTTAGAATTTTTCATATTTTTAATAATATTTATTACAATTTTTATTTTATTAAGCATTTACAGGGGGAATTTTGTAAAGATACCTCGTCTTAAATAAATTAAATGAATATTTTTTAAAAGTTTTTGCAACAAGTTGATTTACCATCGCAATAAATTTGTCGCTATAGGCCCATCACAACAGTTTTATAACATATAAGCTATTTGCGACGGGCCCATCATGAAAATACTTGTTGGGATGAGATTTTATTCAATAGGTATTTAGCGATGGGCACCAATCACAAATAACCCATCTCAAAACACCAAAATTATTGTTGTACATCAGCTATGTGTGGGGTAGGAAGATATTCCAAATACCACATTTATAACTGTGTATGGGCATTATTAGTTTATAGTAATTTATGTTAGACTAACTAATGAACCATATATTTTCATGGATCTAAATAATATGGTCCTCAATGAAAATAATGATGACATTATTGTGGTATTTTTTAATGATATCCTAAAATACACCAAAAGTTATGAATACCATTAAAATGACTTCTGTATTATTCTATAAAATCTTAATTGAAATGAATTATAAGTGATTATTAGAAAGTGTGAATTTTGGATTCAATCAATTTACTTTATTGGAAAAAATTTCTATAAGTGTGGAATCATATTTGATACTGAAAAAAAGGTAATCCAAGAATGGCCTATGCCAATGAATAGAACTGAGGTATGTAGTTTTATTAGATTAGCATTTTACTATTTTATTTTCCTTCCGAATATTTCTCGAATGGATGACCAACTAACCAAGATCACATTTAAATAGGTTATGTTTGTATAGACATATGAATGTTCATAATTCATGGCAGAATGGGAAAGTGGAATGGTCAAAGACTTAATTTTGAAACACCCGTCTAGAAATGAAGGATATTTTATATACATTGATGCATCAATGAATGGACTAGTTTTCATCCTTAGGAAAAATTATAATGTTATTTATTTCTAATCCTGATAGTTGAAGACACATTAAAATAAATTTCAAACTCATGATCTTGAGGTATCAGCTGTAAAATTGTTTTCGAAAATATGATGTCATTATCTATATGGGGAAATATGTGAGATATATATGAATCATAAGAGTTAGAAATAAATTTTTTACATAGAAAGAAATATACATGATGAAAATGCTAGGGATCAATTTACTCAAAGGCAATGATTTTTAAATACACTACCACCCAAGAAAAAATAATAGGATAGAATAAGCATTAATAAAGAAATATAATGGAATTATGACCCAAATGATGACTAAAAGAGATCCTATATCTATAAATCTTCTAAAGATTGATATGGTAAATTTTATAGATGGGGACACAGATTTTGTATTTCAATTAATTTTTAAAAAATCATTATTATTGAAGATTAAAACATCACAATCAGATGCTGATAATCTACAAAATCAAATTAATGTTGTTAAGGATGGATGATTGGAAGACAACATGTATCGGGATGGAGTTCTTAAATATAGGATGTGGTTATGCATTCCACTAGTACCTGGGCTAAATGAGAACTATTAGGTGATGAACAGAGCACAATGTTCTATATACACTCAGGTAGAAACATGATGTATTGATATCAGAAGAACTATTTTTTGTGGGATAACATGAAATAATAATTGCTGACTATGTGTCATGGTGTCTTGTTCTTCAACATGTTAAGGCCGAGAGACAACAACCTAGAGTGGTCATGCAACCTCTAACTATTCCTATGTTGAAGTGGGATTACAATACGATGGACTTTGTCCCTAGACTACTGATTAAACATAGAGGGATGGATGTAATATGGGTAATTGTGGATCGTCTAAAAAAATTGGCACATTTCATTGCTATAATATATGATTTACCACATGATTTCTTTAAAGGAAATTATATTAATGAAATTTTAAGACATCATGGAGCACCTCTTTGGTTTGGTTCTGATTGAGAACCCAATTGAAATCAAAATTATTGAAATGTACCTAGAATTATTTGGATACTAAAAATCATATGAATTTTACATATCACCCCAATCAGACAGAAACTCTGAAAGAACTATTCATACTGTTGAAGACATGTTGAGATCATGCTTTCTTGACTTTCAAATTATATGGGATCAATACATGTGTTCGGTAGAATTTTCCTAAAATAATAGTTTTCGTTATAGAATTCTTATTGCTCTATTTGAAGCATTATATGGTAAGTAGTGTAAAAATTCAACTTATTGGGATGAAGTTGGATAGGGGAAACTATTTCCCCAAAACATATCAAAGATACAACTACAAAGGTATTGAAAATATGGGCACATATTAAAGCATCCCAATGTACTAAAACAGTTATGTTGACAACCAGAGAATGGATTTGGAATTTCTAGTGGGAGATAATGTCATTCTAAAAATATGTCTTTGGAAGGGTTTCTTACGTTTCAGTAAGAATGGGAAACTATTCCCCATGTACATCGGAACGTTCAAAATTATTAAATTAATTGGAGCTATAGATTACTATTTAGAACTGACACCAAGGCCATCCAATTTTCATAATGTGTTCTCTGTGTCATTATTAAATAAATAAATGCCATATCCCATGCATGAAATCACCTATGAAGAAATAGATTTGGAACTGGATTTTTCGTACTATGAAGAACCTATCAAGATTATTGAAACAACGGAGAAGGTATTGATAACTCAGACAAATCGAACCAGAATGGGTCTTTGTTGGGACCATGAAATAGAGGAAGAAACATGGGAAAATGGTGATTTTATGAGTAATAACCACCCACATATTTTTAAATGGATTTATATATGAACAATTTTGAGGATGTAATTTATGAAGTTTGGGAAAATATAACACCCCAAACATTTTATGGTATGTTTCACTTAAATAAATTAAATTTTTCCATTATTTTATAAATCAATATGATTATTTTAAAAAAACAAGTGGTTATATTTTTAAAATTTCATAACCTTGCATTAATATTAAACTTTCATCTTCTGTGTTTAATGTTTTGAAAAACAAACATATATGGTTGCGATTGCGGTGATATTTGGAGTCTGATAGAATCAAGTTAATATTCAGTGAATTGAAAATTACCTCATGATTTTAGACATTCCTTTGATAATTCTAGTTCCATAAAAGAATTTAATATTTATTATATTAATGGAACATTTAATTATCGTATCTCTTTCTCCCCCACCTCTTATACTTAAATGGAAAACATTATCATTGATGTTTTAATTTATCACATTCAAGGACGAAATGTTTTCAATTTCAGTTACAGTATTCAACTCTGTTCATGAAACAATTTTTATAGTTTAAACACATCATAGTATATGAAATTAATCTTATTTAATTTTTGGGTATCCTTACATACTCATAAAATAAAATTATAATACAAAACAATTTCATTGTCCACAAAACTGCCATGTTAATACAAGTGTTTATCATTAAATTTTATCTAATGTGTAAAGCTATTGGTATATAAAAAACATTATAAAATAATTTATATCTCATTATTTTAACCAATAATATATATTATAAATTATGTATGTTTAACCACATTTCAAATGAACTTCCATTCATTAATATAAGTAAACTGACCCTAAAAACCAACAATGAAAATGATTCCAAAACAATAATCATTTAACCAATTAAACACATAAAAGGCCTCGAATAAACCTTATATGATTGAAGTAAACCAATTAAATGTATTATTGGTTTGGGAATTATTAATTAATGAATATAAATGTGAATATTCCAGTAATTAAGATCAACCGAAGAACACATTCAGGAATAAGGTAAGGGTCTTCATATCTCACTTTTAATAATGTGTGATTTCCATTGTTCGCCACTAATTTTTCACGTGTGGTTTATGTGAACTGAAATTATATATATAATTTCATTATTTATTTATATTAGTGGTATTTTGTGATTAATTTTTTGATTATTAATTCTTGGTCATTCGACTCGATTGATTACAACTTGGTAAGGGAGCTTGTCTCAATTTCCATTTCATAGAGACTTACATGGTGTTGTGGACCTAATATTTATTATGTGGAGTATACATATAAAATTTTACATCCATTTTCATATCAAATTATAAATCATGTAAATATCCATTTCCTTGTATAATTTATATGATTATTTCATTATGTTGTATACCATTGGACATATAATTTTATTTTGAATGTTATTTTAACTGGGTAAATGTTAATGAATTTTAATCATATATTCAATAAAGATATTGAAAAATAATATTGTTCTTGTGTTAAATATATTTAAAAAGAATTATTTTGAATTTTAGTGATGGTTTGGGTCCAATATATCCCCTCGATGCATCGACAGGTCTCATGAGAAAAATAAGTTGGCAACAAACCCTTCAAGTTTGTTTCCAAAAACTCAGGCCAGTTTCTACCAAGAGAGATAAACTGTCTCAATATTATAATGGTTATTGTTCCAGATATATGAAATCTAAATAATAAGAATTTTCTTTATTCATTATTTAATTATCAATATTAATGTGTGTTTCACTATGACAATATCTATGGATTCAATTGTATTCTCACCTTATTGTTGCAAGTGTTTTAATTTATTCATCATACTATATTACTTATTTCTAATTAATTTTGATACAATTATTATTGATTCATGATTCCACTATATGTAACCATTACTGAGAATTTGATCCCCCCTTATTTCGTTTCCTTTTTCCTTGATATGAAGAATATAACATAGAATAATACATCAAGTAGTTAGTTTATTTCAGTTTAGTATGTATCATATTTTATTTTCAATCATTCCAAATGTACATTGAGTACCATATATGTAATCTAATATTACAAAACTGCAAAATTAATTTTTCCATCAAGATTATTTTTCATATAATAATTACTATATAATTAAATAATTCACCTGATCCGGGCTTCAGGGTTCGAGTCGTATCAATTTGTTTTAAAACAAATATAACTGTTAATAAGAAATAATGACTCTTAGTAAAATTAACCTTACTAAAGAAACAAAATGAAGAGGATGGACTAATTTAAATTGGTGGGGTTGATGAAATACATTAATTGGAGACAATTACAACCACTGTAAAATGGAATAACGCACAATCACAAACAGACACCCAAAATATATATAGTTTCAATCATGAAAAAATTGATAAACTATTTATATATCCATGAAACATAAACTGAGTCCTTATTAAAATGAATATATGTCAATATATGAAACCCGCATTGTGTCATATTAATATTAAACCAAAGTTCATGTTAATATACATTGAATCTCAATTGTATTGATTCTCATGTTTCATGAGAATAAATAAACATGATTGAGGGGATTACAATTTCTGGTGAAACCCATGTTTCCCTCCTATACATTGAGATACCCTTTACATGGTAGGGGAATCACTCAATGGAATATCCCCATAATGATATTCACATGATAATCTAATATCCAAAATATCCCAAAAAGAAGTCCATCCTTGAATAAAAATGTATTTGATTCGAAATGGATTGGCATCATATCATCTAGATGATTGATTAGATTTGCAAGGTGGGAGCCATGTGAACTGCAGAGATGACTCATGTGGTTTTCCAAACAAAAGGTGCACCAATTGGTGGGACACATTTCAGCGTTACATTAAAAAAATGAGTGACTTGGATCAATACTTATGAAAATTTATTTCATGAGGTGATAACATATATTAGATCTCCATTGATCATTGGCCAATTTTCATCAACTACAATATAAGAATAATTTTTTTCCATATAATAATATATTCACCACATAAATAGTGTTTTTGTAGATATATCCCCATGTTATTACCCAGTAAAAATATCAAACCCGAACAAAATATACGAATAAAAAATAAAATTTAAATAGATAATAAGGTGAAAAATAAAGTGATTAAATTTACACATTAATTTGGGTGTCATATTACAATTGGTCTTCTTCCATATTTTGTGACCCAAAACAATCATAACTAAAATGGCTTCCAAATATCCATACCAACCGGTATTAGAGAAGAACTAAAAGGTGAACACAATCCTTTATTGAAAACCCAATTATGCAGACCATATGTTAAAATAGTAGTGGGAATGCATATAAAGAATGCTCTAATATTATAAGACTTCAAATAATATTCTTCACACTGATTCATTTTGTCCAATCATAAAAAAAGAACCTTTCACACCATAACATCTTCATATGGATTCCAAAAAATATATAATTTCCATATCTTGTAAAAATAATCATAGTAAAACATTATTTAATATAATTTTCACCACCAACACTACCGCCATCATTAAATAAAATTAAATAATACTAATTTTTTAAAAAATTTATTTATTTAAACGAATAAAATTGTTATATAGTTGTTTATTTTTCATTATAAAATTAAAATAACATAATACATCTATTAATGATCATAAAATTATCATAATAATAGCTTTACACATCACATGAATTTTCAAATAGATATACTTAATTTTTAGTCATTGTAAAAAAATTATTTAAAAATCTTTGTCGTATTATTTAGAATGATTCCATAATTCATTTATACATTTTTATAATGTCATCATTTTTGGAACTATAAGAGTCATTTTATCCTATGGTTGTATTTTTTTAAACAAATGTGCACTATCTCTAAATATTCCCTACTGATTGAACATTCCATACGTTTCCACAATCATCATTGTATATACATTAATGTCTTTAGAGGTTTCAACTCAAATCCCACAAAAAAAAAATCCAAACACCGAACTATTCTTTTGAATCATTCCATTTTGATGAATATTTTTATGTCACTATGTATTATCACAATTTCATATGGAAATGGGGTCCACCACATGATTCTTGGGGAGGACATTCTTCTATACCATGTAATTCCAATACTAAAGAATCATCACATACCCAAACTAGGGTATTATAAGACCCATTACAATCATCATGGAAGAGGTGGTTCTATCTGTCACGAACCAGCCCGGGTCGACCCTGAACCGGTCACCCGAGCCGGTCCGCGGCAAGTCCCGAGGGGCATTCCCGATCCCCCCGGGATGGCAACAAGTGCCGGGCATTGAAACATTAATCGTTGGGAACGATTTCAGCCCAAACTAAAAACAGGATCGAAAGAACGAAAGTAAACTAAACAAACGGGCAAACACTAAAGACATAACAAAACTAAACCACGACATACCTCCACATGACCTCGCGGGTCACCACCCAACTACAAACCAACGTCTCCCCATCACTGAGCGACTCATGTCAGGAAAACCTGAACACAAGGAACCTGCAACTGAAGTGGTAAAAGATACGCGTGAGCACAAAAGTACTCAGTAGGTGAGCCCAACAACAAATCCCAAAGCACTGCCAGTAAATAAAGAATCTACATATTCCAGGATTGAACTACAATGTATAAAAGTATGCTTTTACAATGTTTCACTTGAAAAACTAAACACGAGCCATTACCCTTATCCCTTTTTAAAAGTTGAATTTCTTTTCATTGATTCTAAATTCGTTCTGAACGATAAAGAAGTGTTACATTTTCAGTTTTACTACACAAGAGAAAAACTCATTTTTATTTAAGAACCATTTTCACAAAGCAACCAGTACAAGCGGTAAAGAAGAACTGAAAGTAAACAAGCAGGAATGAAAACAAGTGCAAGTAGAAGTAAACAGGCAAGGAAAAAACCAAGTGCAAGTAAAAATAAACCAGAAGTTATCAGCAATAACCATGGGCACACACACACACTCACACACTCACACACACACACACATACTCACACACGCACACACTCACACCCAAGTGGTCCCCCGTATGCCGACGGAAGGCACCACGCCAGAGATGGTAGAGCACTATGGGTAAATCCCCTAAGGTTCATCTAGCTCGCGTGGGACCCTAGAACCTCGTGTCTCGGTGAAACGTGGCTTAGAAGGCCACGACCCTCAGAAAACGTGGCTTAGAAGACCACGACCCTCAGAACACGTGGCTTAGAAGGCCACGACCCTCAGATATCATATGTTTAGTTAGTGTTGCAATCGTCAATCCAGCTAAGTGAAACAGGGACGACACCCATCCGGCTCACTAGCGCACTAGTTCTAGTCCGCCCACCTAGATACCCAGGGTTTCCCCGTGTGCTCAACAAGTTTCACATTCACATAGTATGTTCCTTCCTCATATCGCAGGCCAAACAAGATATTGCACACAAAGATCACCATTTCCACACCCACACAATATTTCAAAACTCACGCACGCCAAAAAAAAATACCTTTCTAGAAATATAAATGTCATTACCCAATCATTTCGCAAAAACCCCTTTTTGGAAACACTCAAACAAGAACACAACCAACTTTCACAACCTAGAAAACATTATTTTTAATAACACAACAAGGGAAAACATCTTTCATCAACCAAGAACCACACATAAAGTTTCCAAAAACAATTTCAAAGGGCCACACGACGTTTTCACTAATCAAGGTTATAAGAAAACACCATTTTCCATAAACAATACATTTAATAATTTACACATGCCAAAAACATTTCAAAACCCAATTCAACATGTCTTTCGTTACTCAGGAAGATCCATTTAGCGACATTACTATAAAATCCCACAATTGAACCAAGAAAACACTTTTAATGAAATGCTAGAATTAAACAGTTTGCATTATCAGCAAATCACCACACTATAAAAACTACTTAATATTATTTTCGTAAATTTACTGAAATTTAATAAAAGGACAAGGAATAAATAAATTCTTAATTTAGAGGCAAGTGCATAGGGAGACCTACCTCAGGACGCAACTCGGATATGACGACACAGTATACCTCGCACTGGCGCACAAGCACGCGCAAGCCG
Organism: Viscum album; assembly: GCA_963277665.1. Classification (NCBI taxonomy): domain Eukaryota; kingdom Viridiplantae; phylum Streptophyta; class Magnoliopsida; order Santalales; family Viscaceae; genus Viscum; species Viscum album. The sequence goes on along the minus strand of OY728134.1, from coordinate 715,376,703 downwards.
ATGTTCGCGGTGTCATAGGGTTACCTTGCCAACACGCTGAAACAAACACATGGTAACTAAGAACACGAAGCCACTGACTCAGAACAAAACAAACGAACAACCAATGCAAAGGAACCAGCTTGATATATTTTTTTTCAAAACACATCCCGCGAAAGAATAAGGATTTATCCAAATTAAATAAAAACACCGATGTTTAATAAAGAGAAAATTAAATATTCAATAAGACATAAATATAATAATAAATAAATAATCAAAAGAATAAAATAATGAACAAATGAATAAACAGATAGACAAATAACTAAAATAATACATAATTGAATAATTGAATAATTAAATAAATAATTGAATAGGTAAATCAATAAATGAAAGAAAGAGTGAATAAGTAAGTAATTAAATAACTAATTAATTAACAAATACTTGAATGAATAAATAAATAAATAATTAATTAATCACTCAATTAATTAATAAACAAATAAGTAAATAACTAAATAATTGATTGATTAAACACTTAAATGAGTAAATAAATAAATAGATAATTAATTAATTAATCAATTAATAAATAATAATAATAATAATAATAATAAGATGTTAATAATTAAAATGATAATAAATATAATAATAATAATAATAATAATAATAATATAGAATTAATAACAATAACATAATAATAATTTTAATAATGATATAATAATATTAATGATAATATTAACATAATAATAACAATAATAATAATAGTATAATAATAGTAATGGTAACATAATAATAATAAAAATAAAAATAAATAAAGAAAAACAGCCTTACACGGAGGGAGGGGGTGTTGCGCGGAGAAGCCGGGACGGGGTCGGTGCGGGCCGGCGACGGCAAGCAGGGCGGAGGCCGGTGGTCGGCTGGTGGAGGAGGCCGGCGCGGCGAGCTCGGGACGGCGAGCAGAGAGAGGAGCGGCTGGGGCGGCGGCTGGGTCGGCAGGCCGGGACAGGAGGAGGTGGTCGCGGGGTGCTGTTGCGGCTGACGGCGCACCGGGGTGGAGCAGGGGCGAAGCAAGGCGGGGCGGACACTGGAGTGAGCCGGACGGAGGCCGGAGGTGGGGATCGGATCGCCGGAGCAGGGCGGATTGGCCGAGGGGGGAGCGCCGAGGGGGTGAGACTGGAGTGCCGGGAATGTGCGGCGAGGGGGCAAGCTAGGCCAGAGCGGGAGGGTGCATGGGAGATCCGCCGGACGGGAGTCGGGGCGGTGGTGCGGCGCTGCAGGAGAGGGCCGCCGGGGGGGTGGCCAGTGGGCTGGAGGGGAGAAAGAGCCGGGACGAGGGGGGCTGGACGACGGCACAGGGAGGAGGTAAGAAGGGAAGCCGGCTGGAGGAGGGTGTGCCGGCGAGGCGGAGGAGGCCGGGACAGGCGCGGCGCGGCCGACCGAACCAGAAGGGGGAAAGCAGGGGCGGCCGCCGGAGAGGGAGCGCGCCGGAGAGGGGTGCTGCGCCTGCGCTGAGCGGGAGAGAAACGGGGGAGAGAGAAGAGGAAAGAGGGGGAAAAAGTGGCGACTGTAGGGGTAGGGTAGGGTTTAGGTTTACATATATATATATATGATAAAATAATAATAATAATAATAATAATAAAACTTATAATATTAATAATAATAAAACTTATATAACAACAATAAAACTTATAATAATAATAAATAATAAATTAGTTAATTCAAATAACAATTATTTTGATCACATATTTAAAATAATATTTATAAAATAATTTAAAGGTGTTACACAAATATATATTTATACATATATAAATATATATATATATATACATACATTACTATACATATATATATAAAAACATATATAAACATATATACAGTACTAATAACACAAATAAAAAGTTATTAATAATAAAATACCAACGTAAAAATTATAAAATTTAAAACACCGGGTGAACACACTATCACCCGGGCTGAACGCACGGTCACCGCTAACGATGCGGTGACCGCGCACCGGCGCGAAACCGCCAATCGCAATTAAACTTCGAAAAATATAAACCGGGACCAAGAAAGAGGAAAAATTACGGACATCCGCGGTCGGGGTGTGACAATTCTCCCCACCACAGACACTTTCTGCCCCCAGAAAGTCACCAGGTCACAAGTCAGCCAAAAACCAAGTCTATGCCCAAACAGAACTAAAGGAACTGAAGAAACTGAGGTTCTCGGGGATGACCTTACTCTACACAGGTCACACCCGACCGATTCAAGAGAAAACTGGGGTCCGAGATTGAGGGGAGAACACGAAGGGGTTATCCCCACCACAAGAGCTTAACTAGTGCAGAAAAGATGACCATTTAAATAGAAACCCCCGGGAAGGGGGGGGGGTCGACGCGGGAACTCCCAACCAATTCAAACTAACTCTTATAACACGATTACTACAACACCTCTGTCGAAACCTTGAGCCCACGACTAGAGTCAACAACTTCAACACCAGGGAAAACCCATAGAAAAACATTTAACCAATATCAAATTGGAGACATGGTCCACCGAAGTCCACGAAACATAACCACATTTTAAACATAACTAAAACGAGGTCAACCCACACGAGAGTCAAACACACTTTTAAGAAGGACACACGATTTAGAATATCACTTCCACACGACAAGTCTGCTTAGATTATTACAGAACAAATCCATTGTCACTTTTTAGAAAAACAATACATTTACATAAACCAGGCTACTTGGATTATAATAGAGCAAGTCCATGATAACCCCGTGGTAAAACAATGAACATACAACAACGTCAAAACTTAACAGCAGAAAAAAAGTACTAAAAGATCTTGATTGTTCCACTGCTAACACAGAACACGAAACCTGGACCAAGGCTTCACACCCCTGGGGACTCCTGACTGTGCGCGAGCTTCACCCCGAGACTTGTGGCTGGGGCTCTGATGGCTGAAGCATCTTCTGCCTCACAGTCAGGTACTGACATTCTCCCATCGCAGCTTCCTCTTCAAGCAACGCTTCTTGCAAAACTTCTCCAGATGTCCCAGACAACCACAGCGATGACACGTCTTCGGAGGGTTGTGACAAGACGACTTTAAATGCCCGAAAAGACCACACTGAAATCATACCATCGAACGATCTGATGAACTGGAAGCTGGGACCAAAGGGGATAACTCATTGGGGACAGGTATATCTGGAGCCTTTTCCTCACCAGAGGGGGGGCTCTTATGAACAACTGGGGACGCTGAAGTACTAACCACCCGCACACCGGAAACCAACTCAGCCAAGAAAGTTTCCTCCACCAGCTTCTCGAAACAAAGGTTTTTATAAGGGAGGACTCGCTTCTTGATCTCTGGACGAAGACCCCCAGAGAAAAGAGAGACCTTCATAAGCTCATGTGACGCTACATCTGGAGAAAAGGAAATCAGTTCCTTGAAATGGTCAACATATGCCTTCACCGTCCGTTGGCCTTGCTGAATATGCACAAGCTCTCTCTTTTTCTCCAGCTTCACTTCCTCAGGTACGAACCATTGGATGAAAACAATTTTGAAGACATCCCACATCATTTCAACTTGCATCGATGGTGGGGAAACCACCTTCCACTGGTCCAGAGCTGGACCCTAAAACAACTCCATAATTGCACGGACCTTAACACTATCGGGAGTTCCCAATATTTTAAAGACACGTTCCACTTCCTCGAGCCATTTCACTGCTTCTAACGGACCTTGATCACCATGAAGAATAGGCAAAGTCTGAGGACTAAAAACTGGGCATGACATGTACGGATCCTTAGAGACCTTTCTGGGCGGCATCTCCTGAGCGATATATAAAACTCAAAGCCAAAACCAACATCAAATCGAAGCAACATTAATAAAAGCGTCTTCATCAAAAACAGTCAACACAAGGACCAATCAAATACAACACAACCCAAAACAAAATCTCCTCTTTAAAATTCCTTTTTCATTTTTGATTTCAAAACCACCCTTTTTCAAGATCACTTTCCAAAACCCAATCCACTTTCAAACCAAAACTTTTCAAAATTGTTTCCCCTTTAAAACCAATTTAGAAAACAAGGTCAAGCCATTTATTCCAAATACACACCCAGGTAATCCAATGAACCGTTGCACATGTCTTCATCCACATTCCATTTATACGTGCATCAACACACACTTTCCATGCATTCTCACACATGTGCAAACGTTCATAAAGAGGAACCAAGGTTTCAACCCAAATCATTCTTATCCAATTCCATGCAAACAACAGATTTTCAAATCAAGAGATTTCAGTTTCAAAACCCATTTTATACATTTAAAGTCCTTTAAAAGAAACCAGTCTAATTTTCAAAAACCTTTTTCATTTCCAACTACGCACTCACACAGACCAAAACGAAAACAACATCCAAATTTGCATCAATCGCTGAAATGAGGGACCAGTAGTCACGCTCAACCTAGAGACATGGTAGTGGGCCATGTCCCAAGTCAGCGTCGACCACTAGGAGGAATTCAAACCACGTACTCGGACTCCACATGGGTCACTACTCCATGTGAAATCACGATGTAACGTCGGCTTTCCTCCATTGTCATCTCTCAATCCAAGACGAACCAGGAAAGACAAGGACACAATCCCCGAACTACCCCTGGTAACTCGAGGATCAGTGCAAGCAAGAGTTCGCGACGCTCTTCCCGTACCTACCCCTCGAGTTCCGACAGTCCTAATCTCCTTCTACCGGACAACCCAAATAACAAGAACCTGCCTTTGATACCATTTTGTCACGAACCAGCCCGGGTCGACCCTGAACCGGTCACCCGAGCCGGTCCGCGGCAAGTCCCGAGGGGCGTTCCCGATCCCCCCGGGATGGCAACAAGTGCCGGACATTGAAACATTAATCGTTGGGAACGATTTCAGCCCAAACTAAAAACAGGATCGAAAGAACGAAAGTAAACTAAACAAACGGGCAAACACTAAAGACATAACAAAACTAAACCACGACATACCTCCACGTGACCTCGCGGGTCACCACCCAACTACAAACCAACGTCGCCCCATCACTGAGCGACTCAAGTCAGGAAAACCTGAACACAAGGAACCTGCAACTGAAGTGGTAAAAGATAGGCGTGAGCACAAAAGTACTCAGTAGGTGAGCCCAACAACAAATCCCAAAGCACTGCCAGTAAATAAAGAATCTACATATTCCAGGTTTGAACTACAATGTATAAAAGTATGCTTTTACAATGTTTCACTTGAAAAACTAAACACGAGCCATTACCCTTATCCCTTTTTAAAAGTTGAATTTCTTTTCATTGATTCTAAATTCGTTCTGAACGATAAAGAAGTGTTACATTTTCAGTTTTACTACACAAGAGAAAAACGCATTTTTATTTAAGAACCATTTTCGCAAAGCAACCAGTACAAGCGGTAAAGAAGAACTGAAAGTAAACAAGCAGGAAAGAAAACAAGTGCAAGTAGAAGTAAACAGGCAAGGAAAAAACCACGTGCAAGTAAAAATAAACCAGAAGTTATCAGCAATAACCATGGGCACACACACACACTCACACACTCACACACACACACACACATACTCACACACGCACACACTCACACCCAAGTGGTCCCCCGTATGCCGACGGAAGGAACCACGCCAGAGATGGTAGAGCACTATGGGTAAATCCCCTAAGGTTCATCTAGCTCGCGTGGGACCCTAGAACCTCGTGTCTCGGTGAAACGTGGCTTAGAAGGCCACGACCCTCAGAAAACGTGGCTTAGAAGGCCACGAACCTCAGAACACGTGGCTTAGAAGGCCACGACCCTCAGATATCATATGTTTAGTTAGTGTTGCAATCGTCAATCCAGCTAAGTGAAACAGGGACGACACCCATCCAGCTCACTAGCGCACTAGTTCTAGTCCGCCCACCTAGATACCCAGGGTTTCCCCGTGTGCTCAACAAGTTTCACATTCACATAGTATGTTCCTTCCTCATATCGCAGGCCAAACAAGATATTTCACACAAAGATCACCATTTCCACACCCACACAAGATTTCAAAACTCACGCACGCCAAAAAAAATACCTTTCTAGAAATATAAATGTCATTACCCAATCATTTCGCAAAAACCCCTTTTTGGAAACACTCAAACAAGAACACAACCAACTTTCACAACCTAGAAAACATTATTTTTAATAACACAACAAGGGAAAACATCTTTCGTCAACCAAGAACCACACGTAAAGTTTCCAAAAACAATTTTCAAAGGGCCATACGACGTTTTCACTAATCAAGGTTATAAGAAAACACCATTTTCCATAAACAGTACATTTAATAATTTACACATGCCAAAAACATTTCAAAACCCAATTCAACATGTCTTTTGTTACTCAGGAAGAACCATTTAGCGACATTACTATAAAATCCCACAATTGAACCAAGAAAACACTTTTAATGAAATGCTAGAATTAAACAGTTTGCATTATCAGCAAATCACCACACTATAAAAACTACTTAATATTATTTTCTTAAATTTACTGAAATTTAATAAAAGGACAAGGAATAAATAAATTCTTAATTTAGAGGCAAGTGCATAGGGAGACCTACCTCAGGACGCAACTCGGATATGACGACACAGTATACCTCGCACTGGCGCACAAGCACGCGCAAGCCGATGTTCGCGGTGTCATAGGGTTACCTCGCCAACACGCTGAAACAAACACATGGTAACTAAGAACACGAAGCCACTGACTCAGAACAAAACAAACGAACAACCAATGCAAAGGAACCAGCATGATATATTTTTTTTCAAAACACATCCCGCGAAAGAATAAGGATTTATCCAAATTAAATAAAAACACCGATGTTGAATAAAGAGAAAATTAAATAAACAATAAGACATAAATATAATAATAAATAAATAATCAATAGAATAAAATAATGAACAAATGAATAAACAGATAGATAAATAACTAAAATAATACATAATTGAATAATTGAATAATTAAATAAATAATTGAATAGGTAAATCAATAAATGAAAGAAAGAGTGAATAAGTAAGTAATTAAATAACTAATTAATTAACAAATACTTGAATGAATAAATAAATAAATAAATAAATAATCACTCAATTAATTAATAAACAAATAAGTAAATAACTAAATAATTGATTGAAAACACTTAAATGAGTAAATAAATAAATAGATAATTAATTAATTAATCAATTAATAAATAATAATAATAATAATAATAAGATGTTAATAATTAAAATGATAATAAATATAATAATAATAATAATAATAATAATAATAATATAGAATTAATAACAATAACATAATAATAATTTTAATAATGATATAATAATATTAATGATAATATTAACATAATAATAACAATAATAATAATAGTATAATAATAGTAATGGTAACATAATAATAATAAAAATAAAAATAAATAAAGAAAAACAGCCTTACACGGAGGGAGGGGGTGTTGCGCGGCGAAGCCGGGACGGGGTCGGTGCGGGCCGGCGACGGCAAGCAGGGCGGAGGCCGGCGGTCGGCTGGTGGAGGAGGCCGGCGCGGCGAGCTCGGGACGGCGAGCAGAGAGAGGAGCGGCTGGGGTGGCGGCTGGGTCGGCAGGCCAGGACAGGAGGAGGTGGTCGCGGGGTGCTGTTGCGGCTGACGGTGCACCGGGGAGGAGCAGGGGCGAAGCAAGGCGGGGCAGACACTGGAGTGAGCCGGACGGAGGCCGGAGGTGGGGATCTGTTCGCCGGAGCAGGGCGGATTGGCCGAGGGGGGAGCGCCGAGGGGGTGAGACTGGAGTGCCGGGAAGGTGCGGCGAGGGGGCGAGCTAGGCCAGAGCGGGAGGGTGCATGGGAGATCCGCCGGACGGGAGTCGGGGCGGTGGTGCGGCGCTGCAGGAGAGGGCCGCCGGGGGGGTGGCCAGCGGGCTGGAGGGGAGAAAGAGTCGGGACGAGGGGGGCTGGACGACGGCACATGGAGGAGGTAAGAAGGGAAGCCGGCTGGAGGAGGGTGTGCCGGCAAGGCGGAGGAGGCCGGGACAGGCGCGGCGCGGCCGGCCGAACCAGAAGGGGGAAAGCAGGGGCGGCCGCCGGAGAGGGAGCGCGCCAGAGATGGGTGCTGCGCCTGGGCTGAGTGGGAGAGAAACGGGGGAGAGAGAAGAGGAAAGAGGGGGAAAAAGTGGCGGCTGTAGGGGTAGGGTAGGGTTTAGGTTTAAATATATATATATGATAAAATAATAATAATAATAATAATAAAACTTATAATATTAATAATAATAAAACTTATATAACAAAAATAATACTTATAATAATAATAAATAATAAATTAGTTATTTCAAATAACAATTATTTTGATCACATATTTAAAATAATATTTATAAAATAATTTAAAGGTGTTACACAAATATATATTTATACGTATATAAATCTATATATATATACATACATTACTATACATATATATATAAAAACATATATAAACATATATACAGTACTAATAACACAAATAAAAAGTTATTAATAATAAAATACCAACATAAAAATTATAAAATTTAAAACACCGGGTGAACACACTGTCACCCGGGCTGAACGCACGGTCACCGCTAACGATGCGGTGACCGCGCACCGGCGCGAAACCGCCAATCGCAATTAAACTTCGAAAAATTTAAACCGGGACCAAGAAAGAAGAAAAATTACGGACGTCCGCGGTCGGGGTGTGACACTATCTTTATTTAAATTTCTATTATAGATTAATTAATGAGTCAAAAATTATATAAGACCAACCCCGCAAAACAACACATAACATTTCTATTGATAATACTCACATTGAAAAAACAGTTCACCCTCTATGTTCTATAAGAATGAATTGAAATAGAAGAAGAAGAACAATGTCGTAAATGATAGACATTTAGGATTATTCCATTTTAAATCTTCCTACACATCAAATAAACATCCCAATGTGAAGGTCCAAAGTTTTCTCCATATTCCTTTTTCAAAACCCAATTCTATGATCATGATTTACATTCATGCATTATGTACAGTGATGGTATCAACCAATATTTATTAATAATTAGGATGAAATATGACGAACCCTTGACCTAGAACATAAATGTATTATCTTGATCCCAGATACCTGGAAACATGAGTTAAAAATTATAATAATATGTAGTCATAAATTTAGAATGAAATTATTAATCACCCCTATAATAGTCATGTGGGTACACTATTATGATATTCTATAATTAAATTAATTGATGTAATATATGGATCACAAAGAGTCATTGATTGTTTCAGTTCCCAAAAAGTTGATATGGTATTTTTTCATATGGATGATTTGAGATGGAATAAAAGATCAACTTAATATAGAAGATAAGAATAACAATCATAATTAAATTTCAATTAATCTTCCCCTCAAAATTCACTATAACCATCATTGATGTATTAGATTACTTCCCCATGACTGTTCATGATGGTAATGATGTGGAATATTTAATTTATTTTTGTAACAATGAATTTTGAAAAATTAGTTTATATTAAATATGTATATTTTCAAAAGTGTCTGGTTTATAAATGATATATTATGTTTTATATATGTATTTTCATTCCTATGGTGTAATTTTCATCTATGTTTCAAACTATATAATATTGCCTAATTCCAATCTTATGCTATTATATTTAGGTATAAGGTATTCAAAATCTCAAGGAATATGTGATGTTTAGTTTATTTTAAAAATCAATATAATATAATGGAAGGTTGAATTATTTTTATTTCTAATTAAATCTTATGAATTTATCACATGGGTCATGTTGATCTTTATTAATTACATGACCCAAAAAACCAAAATGTCGTATGGTGTTCATCAAAATACATTTTTTAATTTGAAATAAAATCAAATAATATAATATAATATTATATATGTTTCAAATTTTAATAAATTATATTTTTCAGGTTGGATCAAATATATATGTTTCAATAAAATCATCCTAGAAAATATATTATCATGTCTTAAAAAATATATATATAATTTTATAACAGTATACATAAATATAAAATTAAATTATATAAAAATTAGGGTTTTAAAATATTATACCAAAATAATAATTTATAAATATATATTACATAGGCCTCATACCTACTCATACAAGACATATAGGGAATGGATACAAACAACATAAATTTTAATTTTTCTAATTTTCATTGTAGAAATAATATTTACTGAATTTGAAATGTTTAATTATTTTTGGATAAAAAATAATAAATAAATAAATAAATAAATATTATTGAATTGTGATTTTATATAAAAATGATGGTGAATAAAATCATGAATATGTTTTATAAATATACATTATTTTGAAAATATATATTAAATTATTTTTTACCCACAATATTACTTGTTAAATATACATTTTCTTGAAATAATAATACTCATTAAAAGGAAGATAGAAAATCATTCAATACAAGTGTATTAAACAAAATCTATAAATCATGCAGCAAGAAATGTGACTCGTCTAAACGTCCATGGGTCTCTAATTTTCTTGAATTTTATTTTTTTCACCATTATTGAGAATGAAATAGAAGAAAAAAATTGGTGACACAAAGATAGAATCATTCAACCAATGAGACCATACTATTTATTGTCACATAGATGAGATGTCATTGTGGGTAGTAAGGATTTTTGACTCAATGACAATATAACTCCATACATAGAAAATATCCATGCCAAATCATTATATATTTTCCTGTGAGCTAGAAACATGTGGAGACCACATGGAAAAAATATATTTTTTCCATGAAGTTAAATTTGAACCGAGTGTATTAATAATGGACACACCGATAATTGCAAGGGGTCCACCACCAAATAATTAATCCACATTAATAATTATATTAAGATTATGGAGAGGATTATATTAATTTAATCATGTATTTTTTTAGTTTGGTTGATTTGGTCAACATTGTGACTTTTTGTTGTATGACAACGGAAGAGATGTGCGACCTGGAAGGGTCTTGGTTTAGATAAAATAAAAAATTTAAAACATTTCTCTATGACCAATTAATCCAAGAATTGTTCCACAATATATTCATAGAATTTGAGGGAAGACTGGAAGAAAAATTTTCTAGAATCACTAAAAATTCATGTGTTAACACTATAAGATAATCATCCTTAGGATTCGAAGCTTGAAACACATCTGTTGCACTTGGGCACTCAAATGTCGTGTGCAAATAAAATTATGAGGTATCCATGCATAGTGGGAATGAAGGATCATAAAATGTATAAAAATAGTTAGGATATCATTTTTAGGGAATATTCTAGGGAATTAATTCCACTATAATTATTATTATATAGGATGGATTAGGAGCTTCCATAGGTCCTTCAAGGACACTGCTAAATCTGACTCCAATTTTCCCAACACTAAGAAGAACCCATATATAACCCATTAAGTGACTGAGGATATTTTATTCAACTAAACATGGTCGAATACCAAATCATTTTCGCTCATCATACATAATATAGTATATATATATATTTAATTAAAAAATTCATTAAACTTTTCATTACATTATCTACTATTATCTTCATTGAACAAAGAGTTCACCATCAAATTTTCCATACCCCTGAGAATCAATAATGTTTCAAAATAGATATTGTTATCCCTATTTCAAGGGAATATTCATATATCAACACTAGTTCCTCACCTGCATTATAAAGGAGGCCTTTTTTAGGAAGATAATGAGACACTAAAAAATTCAAAAAAAACCTAAGTCATGGGAAAATCTTTTACATGTAAATGTTTTATTAAATAAAGTAGTTTATCCAAAGGACCAAAGCATGAAGGGATGTAGGCTTATGTAGAATCTTAAAAAATTATAAAATTCATATATCTTGAAACCCCACAACTCAACAATATATTAGGAGGTGATGTTGTTATAAACCATCCAATGAGTTTAATTTTTCCATTATTAATAACCAAATATAAATTTACCACTATAGAACAAAACATGTAAATAGAAAACAAGGTAATTTGAAATGGGGAATAACTTATGTTCGGATAGACTAGGAATGATCATTTATGAGGATTTCATTTCCCACAATAGAAAACATTTTAATGAACATTCCTTTAATTATATTTGAAATCATATCCAAGATACCAATAAAAAACTTGTTTTTGGAATACCCCAAAATAGTGGTAAAACAATGATATTTTTTTTTACTTTTTAAACCCACAAATACCATATTCAATGAGTAGATTATCCATATTTCCTTGTGTATCACTAGGACTATAAAAATTCTCAGAAATGGAGTCGTTAACTGACTTCAATAAATTCATCTCCTTTCTATGGATATTATAGAAGATAATACTACATTAATTCAAGGTATATGTCATAAAAATTAAACATTATCAATAAAAAGAGGTGGTAAATTTGTGGGAAGTCCCTAAAATTCATCACCCCATGCACCAAATACTCCATTGCTGCAACGAAATTTGTTTTGAAAAATCATTAGTCAACAAAATAAACAAATAATGGGAAATGTGATCAATCATCCAAATACTCATAGTAGGGGATAAAATTTGAGAGAGGTTGCCATTGATTTTCATCCAAAAAGATACATTAGAGTTGTATTGTAGGATTACATAAATTCATTTATAGTAGAAAACCATTTTATATAAAAATAACTCGAGAAATTATATTATAATCTATCATACTACTTATTCCTATCGAGAATCCAAGACATGATACCTATTTTAGATATAGATCAAGTATACATAGAGTGAAATAATTGACTGAAAATAATGGAATTAACAGAGATGTGTATATTAAGGATGAAATAACATTTGTTTTTTACATATTGGATAGTATCCATGGCCATATATGGTTAACCAAATTTTATAAAAATACATTATAGGAAAACTTCAATAAACTAATTGTCCTGAAATCTATGAATGAAGGGGGGTTTTATCATTATAATGAACCGAATAATGAACTTGTTAATTTCACAATGATAGGATTTTTTGGATTAAAATGACTTTTAAGAGATTTGATGTGTCTGTCTCTAAAATATTCCAATGTTTTTTAAATAAAAATGCATGAAAACCATTTAGTTTGGGATCCTCAATTGATTGTATATTTTTTGTTACCACAAAATATAACCATTTTAAAAATCATGTGTGTGCAACTGGTTCAATGTTTCTAAAACCACTAATTCGATACAGGAATCAATATTGGATGAAATGGTAGACCATCCCTCCCACATAAAAAATAAAAATCATAAAAAAATACTGATAACATCATAGATTCATGTTTCATTGGATATAGATCTACCACTATAGATATATGGTGGGGCCATAGATTAATTTATTCACATCCTTGAATATACATTGTGGTATAAATTAATTCTATTGTAATTCCCCAAATTTATATAGAATTAATGGGAGAATTATTAATGAAAAATTACTTTAATTCAGAGTTCATCATCCCAATATACTTCTTCAAATGAGATGATAGAGATAATGTAATTGGGATGGGGAGCGAATGTAACTCATTAATATTTCTTTCAATCACAGCACATTGAATTATATTCTTAATAAATTTGAGATCAACCCACCATTTAGAATATGACACGACAAGATGGATTTTAATTCTGATTCCATGGTCACCCTGCAATAAATATAAGTGGATCACATATTGAAACCCATAATACATTTTTCGATAGCAATAAAATATAAATATTATTTTATCCCTTGGTTTCGTTGACATGAAATAAATGTCAATCAAGAAAAGATAATTGGTTGATGTGGTAAATGCATGATTAGAATTTTGTATATAATTAAAAAGACTAATACAATATGATTTTCAAAATAAAATTTTAAACATCTCTACAATATGATTTATTAAATAATTACATAAAAACCCTAAATGGGATTATATAATATCATATACTAGAATGTAACTGAAATTGTGTTACCTCTTAAATGTCAGACATAGATGAATAGGTATTAGGTCCTCCTATGTTTTTTGTCATAATGTAAAAAAATCCATTGAAATCCCCCCCAATCAGGAGTGTATCAGGGTTTTTCTATTGGTTGGTATTGGGTATCTTCATAGAGTTCCATTGATCCCTTGGAAGTTCATCCTTTACAAGTCACAAAATTTCATTTTGGAGCATTTTTTTTGATGGATGCGTACTCTAATGCGATTTCAAGTGAATGATTTACTATAAACATACACTTCATCCAAAAAATGTGGATAATACCATCTTCATGGACATTTATATAAACCACAAAAAAAACCAGAAAATCATAGTTTTGTTCAACATTATCCATGTTATTAGTTTACAATATGGTTTCACATAAAAACCCCTTATCGGTGCCACTATTTTTTTATATCAATACTAAATCACTCAAAATGATAATTCGATATCAATTCAAAAATTAATATAATATCATATTTTCCGTGGGATTTACAGTGATGGATCAATCCAACCTCCCCCGTTGTGAATTCATGGAAGGTTGTATCACCCACCACTTTCCTTGTACAATATCTGAAATCATCCAATGGTCCATTCGAAATCCTTTTACCACTTTTAATTTCTTACATAATCCTTCCATTACCATTCTCCTCCATCACATTCATTTTGGAAAACCACTATTTTAGGCCATTTTTTGATGAATCGATAGGACTATCCCCACCCCATGAATGATAGGATATAGGGACAGTGAAATTATTGAGGGAGTGTTTAGATCTTGAATATAGGACCATGTTCTATTTGGGTTGGATGATGGTTTCCTAGTTCCCTCCTATAATGTAGGAAGAAGGCTTTGGGCTCTCCATCATCGTAAAATTTTCACACCGGTCCTCATTTATAATCATAATGATTTAGAACCCACTCTATTAGTTTTGAACTTTATTTCTTCCACCCATTATCCATCATCCTAATATATCTACAAATATGGATTCCCTGACATGATTATATAATTTTTATTTTTCTTATATTTCTTATATAAGGCATTCACAAGTCTCTCCCAACATGTTGGTTTTTTAGATCAGATATAAGGGATTAACAATATTTTTTTTAATAAATTCAATTAAAATATTGTATGATGATTTTTCCTTATACTTCCACCTTCTAAGAAAGAAAATGTATTTATTTTTTTGGCTGAAAACACCCACAAGAAAGACATTAAAGTGATTTCCTTTCATATTTAAAGGAAATCTACATGTTTATTGTCAAGACCCACTCCCCAAAATGTGTACCCATCATGGGGCAGCAATGTGAGAAGGGACATAAAGTCCCCTGAGTCCCACCTCCAGTAGGACCCGGGGTAGCACCTAGCACCGAGGGTATAGTAAATTCCCAAATGGGAGGAATTTACATCAAAGAGAACACATGGGGAAGCGAGATATAAGATAGACACCAACCAAAAACAACTCAAAATTGAAATATAAAAGAAAATCCATGTGAACATATGAAATTTCATGAAAAATTACTACAACTTGAAGGGGAAACCCTCAAGTACCCAAAAGAAAGTAAAATAGCAGTAACCACAAGCTCGAACATCTCTTGTAACAACAAGCTAGTAGTAACCAGCCTCATCTCTAACCTACAACAAGTGACCTAAAAAAATATGTATATATATAGGGTGAGTAAAATAGTATACTCCGTAGGATCCTTCCCAAAGCATCTAATTTAAATGTAAAGAAAGAATGATAATGCACATTGAACAACTAGTGAATCTAACTAATCACCTAAAGAAGTATACTAAGTTCCCAACCCCACCATGGATACTCTCAAAAATTAATGCATACATGAATAAATCATATAATAAATAATATCAAGGGTAACCCGCTACTACTTCCCCACACTTTTTCCACTTTACCCCATCGTCACACGTCCTGATCATCTCTCTCAAAAAAGGCTTACCAGAAGACACCCAGGAAAAGAACCACATCATGCACCTCATGCAACAAAACACCCATGTCCATATTTAAAAAGTAACCATGAAGATTATGGGATCCACCACACCTCGCATAACGTGTATCATATATCGAGTATTACACCTCAATCCATTAAATCCCATACACTGAGTAAGTATATTCAAGCCATCATAGCCTATACATGTTAAACATATAGTAGTCCATAGAAGACTATATCCAAAATATATTCGTGTGAAGAAACACTAGCCATTACAAACCTCTACACACATATATTTTGAATACTAAAAAATTTTCCTCCCAGCACAAGAAACTACAATGAGAAGAGAGTGGGGCCAATGGGGGTAGTCAACTATCCATCCTCGCACCAGAATGTTTGGGAAAACTCCCCTAGGCCTCAGAATCCCCATGGTGTCAGTATCCCTTACTGAGAGGGTGGAATATCTCATAGAAACACAAAAGGTATAGAATATACTATATATCACAACCAAACTATGGGAATAACCAAGTATTAGACAAAACTATAGCTAACATCTCTTAGACTCTGGGCTGCTACTTCTTAAACAAGGTATCCTATAATCACACAACCATTTAAAGAGCATTATTATAATACTTCATTTCCTTTTTATCATTTACACTTTACATTAATTAATTCTTTAAACATTAATTAACCAATAAAAATTCCACATTAAAATTCATTAGCATCACACCCAAAGTCCAATGTTCCTTTAAAATTACATCCTCATCCTTATGTTCCAGTAAACTCCAAAACCATTGGTTAACACCATTGATTCAATTGTTTATTACTGAATTAATTTCCCACATTCCAAGGAATTCATGAAAAACAATCTATGAAACAACACACAAGGGGGCTCCACACGGTGAGTAAATGTACAAACCATCGAGTCTTTTATACATTTAGAAAAATTATATACCCATCCTCCCTTAAGAAGCTGAATATGGAAAGCATGTGGCATACCCCTCGTGTCTTTGCCTCTTTCAGGAAAAGGGTAAGTAAGGCCATATGCCTTGTGAAGTGGGGAAAAGTAAAGTAAATAAAAAACCAATAATAATTCGCAAGAATCCAACAATGACATCCATCCCATTCCACCATCCCTGGTGTCCTCCCTGACACCCAAATGCATAAAATGATGCATCTCGCAACTCTAGGCGCCATCTACTACCACAACCAATAACATACATGCCCCCACATATCACAACTTCCATCCAAGATCATATCATAGCATAAGAAGTAGGAAAAAAGACATCACATCAATTGGGCTCTTGGCCCATTAATAGACAAGAGGGTAACTCAGAACCCTTTAAAGAATTATCAACCAATCAGTTCATTAAACCTTCTTGAATTAATAGATTTATTATTCCTAGGTTCCAAATTCAAGGAGAGGTCCAGAAAAATCTACAAAGAGTTATTAACAGATAAAGTATACATCCTGAAGGGTATTAGTGAATATGAATTTTTTATCATTGAATATCTTCCAACCCTATATGGAAGATATGTAATCATTAAATAGTTTCATATTACAAATACACATTCCACCACTTTATTTTATGATATAGATATTATCCCATGGAATTTAAGGGGTTTCATTCCCCCGTTAAGGGTTCTCAACCAAAAAATTTCTAGATGGAATTGAATATGATCAATTAAACTTTCAAGAGTTTTGAATAGGTGAATAATTTTAAACTGGATATATTAAACCATGGACTTGATGATGATATCCATAACATAATTATAGATCCTTTAAAATGTCCAAATATTACATTTTTTATCCATTATATCAAATATTATTGTGAAAACAACTTTTTTGGATTAGGAAATAACAGTGGGGACCCCATGATAATTTATATACATGTCAACCACATAGATTAAGGAGGAAAATTAAAGTCATAATTTATATTCTTAAGAAAACTATATGAGAAATAAATTTCATTTTTCATGAGATTGATAGATTTTTTTTATCTAATTTATATTTGAGGACAATTTGGACATATAGCCACATTAAACCAAGGGGGCACTTGAGATTAGTTATTCGCTGTCTAAAAAGAAGATATGAGAAATAAGTGGCCCCTAAAAACATACCATCACACCATAGACATGGCTTCTATTAAACTACAATATATAATATTGAAAACAATATAAATTCTTTTGATAATAGTTGAAGGATAAAGAGGGTCCCCATGGGGGACACATAGTGAATTGTGAAATCACTAAGTAACACACCCATTAATAAATATATTTATAAAATCAAAGATAGAAATTTCCTACAGACTATATTTCGTTTTGGGAAAACCCCCATTTTCCTCATTAAAAACTAAAATAAAGACCATTCCACTCTATTATAGGATTTCAATATGTCATGTTTCAATGTAATATAAAAACTCTATGTTGGGATGATAGTTTTATTGGTATGAAAAATTTCATGGAAAATAATAGACATGTCATAGATAAGGCAATTTGAAACAAAGACACATTGATTAATTGAAAAAATAGATGGAATCCAAATCATATTTTTGATGACCAGGATCATATAAAACATTTAATTTTAATCATTTCATAAAAATATGGCCATGAAATAATCATATAGTGAAGGATTTTTATCATTGGACGAGGATTATTATTTTTTTATTTATTGGGAGGAAATTAGCCTTTCCAATGCAAATAACATTTATGAGTCCAAAAATATATAGCCCAGAAAATATAGTACAAATATTGGTAGAATAATCCATGAAATTCATCTAATCACGGTTCTATTTTTGAGTGTATTTTTTTGAGGTCCATAACAATTTCATCATTAGTGTTAGCACTCCAACGATTGGTTTTTATCATAGTCATGACCAAAGGTCCAATTCAGGACATAATATTAATTGTAGTATTATATTCCCTTAGAAAGTAGATTACCTAGAATAAAATTTAAATCCAGATTACTTGTATCCTTATACTTCAAAATAGGCCTTCCACTAGGTGTAATGTGGAAGGAAATAATGTTATTTTGGTATGTCAATGAATCATATTGGTGGATATAGATACTATTATCATCAATATATTTATTATGATAAGAACACACATGAATTTACTAGAATCCTCCAATGAATATTAAGGATCCATCAATTTTATCATACATATCTTATATTATGGATACAAAAACTACTAAGGGGAGTGGATATATCGCATTTATTAGCATTTTTATATATTCACGTTTAATTTTATGATATAATAATTATAATGGATCTAATACATCATTATATATTACAACATGGAAGAATTATTCTTAACATCAGACCCCCGTCAAACCTGATTGAACAACATCATCACATTCCTCCCCAGTAGAATAGAATATATAAAATATAAAGTGTCTATCTTTTTTAGGTATTCTATCATCTCATGTGGAATTAATGAGTAAATGTAAATGGTTTGAAATAGTCGGTGTGTGGTGTGAAACAATGAATAAATTAAAAATACTATCACATTACATGATACCCAAAAACCTATATAGACACTCTTTAATGGTGTAATTTTCAGATATCCTATAAATCTAGGTATATGGATTGATTGAATACCCTAATTATTTTATATCAACATTAATATGTACCTATATGAATTTCATAATTGAATTTCATGTTCTTCAAACACCAGATGTCTTATCAAAATTATATCTGATTTCATCTATCTCTCCACCATTGAATAGAGTTCCTTGAGTTCTCTCCCTCAACGAATAATAACCTATCAGGATATCAATTTATCATTAAAATAGGGAGATCCATTCATACTAAAAAATGAACATACCAAGGAATACAACTGAATATATTAATTTCAATGAGATTTTAAGGAAATGTTTTATCTGTCACACAATAATCATCTTTTTAATGAAGAAAAGGAAACCCACACACCCTTATTGGGAAACCATAATACACATATGAATGTTTTATATTGTTTTCACGCCACTCATTTAATTGAATTAAATCATGGTTTCATATGAAAAAACAATGTCAAGGAAACATTTAGTGATCCAAAGTTGTAAAATATGATCAATGCATGATTTTCAAACCTATGGAAGTTCTAAAATAATATTATCATTGGGGTAGGTGGGAATGGTTCATTCCATCCTCGACCTATGAGAATTAAATATTGGACCATTCTCACATTATATTCCACATTTATTTTAGAAATTATCATCCAGCAATTACAAGATAAAGAACTGTAGGTCTCATCATCCAAGGGTATATATATCATTCCCCTCAAATGTATCTCTACTATGTATTCATCGAGACACCATTATTTTCAACAAATATATGTTTTTTCCAACATAATGACAAATCATTTAAGGGTCACACCATGGTGCATATCTGTGATATGAGGATTAGGGAAAAAATTGGTCTCGAGGGGGGTTGGGTGGTTAGTAAAATCTTCATAATATATAATAAAACATGGTATAGTTATTGTTACCTTTGTAGGGGCTTTATCCAGAATGCTTAAATCATTTCTCAAGTGACTTGAGATATCGTTGGGATATTTTATCTGAATATTTTATTCAAGAATGATTAAAATAATCAATATAAAATGATGGAGGCCTTATTCATATAATATTTTTTGATCAATTATTTCATTAATGCGTTTAGAAAATTTGACTTTCCTGAATTTTTTTTTACAAATATGGAGTAAATAATATTCCAGGATCTTTCACACATAGAAAAGTTATACATTTCATGAAAATAATACCCACACTATTTTCTAACATGGACTTTAACTCATATATATGGAGTCTAAGGCATCCAAAAAAGAATATAAATATATCTTTTCATACTCGAATGATATCAAAATCTATGTGTACTCCATGTATAGAAAATTACATTATTGATGTGGGAGAGAAACATAAATGAGGACACTTATCCATGTCATGGGACCAAGAATTTATTTTTATAATTAATAAAACTCATAAAATCATCAATTTAGTATCAAATATACGTCTTAATGTGAATATATCATCGACCAAAAGGGTTTGCCAAAAGTAAAACCCAAAATACGGATTTTGAGAACTTGATGTTCAACCTGTCTTTATATACTTTCATGTAACATAATAGGATATTTTGGATTTAAAAATATTGTGGTCTCCTACCAATAACATTTACATTGCCCTTATATTTTAATAATAATTATTTTAGGTACTAGGATATGACTCCTCATATGGATATTTTTTCCCCCAGATGCCTGACTAATTTGAGGGTGTTCTTTAGGGATGTAAAATTAGTAATTCATTTGGTAATAAATTTTTCAAATAATTATATCATATATAATTTCATGGTGATTAACATTATATTTAGTAGATCCAAAATTGTCACCTAGATAAAATGATATAATAATTTCATGTTAGAGAAAATATATCAAATAATATTATATATCTTATTAATTTATTGAATTTATATTTCATGTAATTGATATTAAATTTCTATAACTCTATAATATTTATCATATTATTAATTGTTTTATGATTCATTTTTTAATAAATGTCTTATATATTAAGAGTAAATTTATATCTAGTTCCCTACTGAAGATATTCAATAATATATATTAAATATATATCAATATAAATAAATAAATATAAAAATTAATTATTATATGATTTTTTAATGATATAAATTTTCTTTGAGATATACCTTTTATAGTTAATAAATTATTCATGATAATGACCACATTTTTTCAGTGCTAAAAAATAGTCTGTCCAAGATGAATTTTTTATTTTATTTTAGTCAGAAAATGTAAACTTTTTCACGGATTATCATAAATTTCGTAATAATTATCCCTGCCACATTACATTTGGAATTAATTCCCATGAAAACTACACTATCAGTTTCATCCGACACTATTCCTATAATGGAAAATTTCAATGGTGTTGGTCATTCCCCTATGAATAAAAATTAAATAATTGAATTTTATGAAATGAAAGAGATTGATGATTCATCTTTTAATCATTCTTCCTATGAAACACCATAAAACTATATTTTGAGAGAATTGGAGGACCCTAGATGTTTATTTTAAATTCTATTTTGGAGATAGTGATTTGTATTTGGAACTTAACGATGCTATGGTATCTAGACCGTGTTTTTTATATCTTCAGGGATGCAATAGATGAATGATTGACTCAAAAAGCCAAGACAGTCAATCAATCAATTACACAAGGAAATTAGAGGAGGTAATTATTG
This sequence comes from Viscum album, assembly GCA_963277665.1. NCBI lineage: Eukaryota > Viridiplantae > Streptophyta > Magnoliopsida > Santalales > Viscaceae > Viscum > Viscum album. The sequence continues at coordinate 715,354,579 of OY728134.1, read as the reverse complement.
GAATCTCTAATCTATAATTTAGATCACTATTATTATCCTCATACCTTAATAAATTCGTATGTATACATCATTAGATGATTAAATTATTAAATTAAATGATGTAATAATTTATCACAAATTGTCTAGGATTATTTTGATGATGAGAAAAAATCATGGTTAGGTTGAAATATGGGATATTTATTATTTAGAAGAAAATAAATGGGATATATATGATGAATATAACAATATCCATTCAATTTTATTTAATCTCCACCATCCTGATTATCCATCACTATCATGGTCGGGTTGTATCAGATCCATATCAAAAATCATAGACGTCAAGAGTTAGAATTTTTTAATTAATTCATTATAAAATTTATATTATTTGTCTACAATAAATATAGATCCATATCTTCAGTATATACTTACCAAATAATTAATTTCCTTTAAATATTGGGATTTTCATTCCTTTTATTAATTTTCATATCTGTTTCAATATAGAGATAATTATCTTGTTTACCTTTCCATTATTGTATTTTATTACATGGTAGTGGAAAAAATCATGAATATGTGAGATTTAGTAGATATGAGTAATAGATAAAAATCCATGAATGGTTCATTATTATTTTTTTATTTATTATGAGTTTTTCGTGAGATTACTATTGTGATTTAGGATGTTGGTTTTGAAAAATTTCAAAATTTATTAATTTTAATAACAAATCCACTGCAAAATTCGAAATTATAACCAATATAATAAATAACTATTATATATATTTCATTATTTATACATCTTTTATTTAGATTTTTTAAAAACAAATTGAAAAATTTAAAACATTAAAATATACATTGGAATAAAAAATTAATAATATAACTAAATGGAGAATTATTGTTATATTTAACATATAAAATTATATTATATATAAAATAGTCGATTTTCTAAAATTATAAATAAAAAAAATTGTAATAATTTATGTTTCAGGGCCCCTAGAACTTCACTTTTTAGAACAATATGTTAGTGGTTGGGCCCTCGTATGTTCCCATTATTTATTCATTTTTTAAAAGTATTATTTATTTATGTTCTTGAGGTTCAATGTTTCACATATTAAAAAATAAATATTGAAGAATTTCAAAAAAATTGTTATGTAAATTTTTTATAGATAATAAAATGTAAAAATTAGAACTTAATTCAAAATATACTATATATATATTAAAAAAAATTCTAGTAATGTTTTGCATAAAAATAATATTACGGTGATTTATAATGTGTAAAAAATATGAATCCCAATAATTTAAATAAAGTATACATGAATGATATTTTGTATATGAAAAATTATATTTTTTTAATAAAATACCACAATATGGGTTGTGGGATGGAAACGTGCACTGAATCACAAAGGAAACAAAATTTTGGTTTTTTAGATGAGAATAAATGATACCCACGTTTATAAAAGCCTCTTTTTTAGTGACCGTAGTCCTAAAAACCCGAATTCTAAGTGTTTATACCATGTGATAATAAACTTTTTGGCAGGTAAATGATGTTTTTTTGGACTTGAATATAAGATAATGTGTATTTTAAAAATATTTTCAAATATCTCATCCCAAATCATCTCTTCCATACTATGTCAGATCAGGTTGAGATGTTACTTATAGAGAAATATAATCGCATTTGTTATGAACTGACCATTATCATTGCTAAAAACCCACTTACAAAGGGGGTTTATTTATCATTACTTCATTAAAAAAATCATAAATTTGATTTTAATCATTAATAAAAATATGTTGTTAAATGAAAAAAAAATTAATTATAATTATATCGTAGATCAAATATTAAAAATAATAGCCTAATATGCATCTACCAGTTATTTGATAGTCGTATTGGGAGAAGACATCACCCATTAAACATAAAAAAAGAACAAATTATGTTACTCTAGAACCGTTAATAAGTATTATAACTACTTTTTTATGATATTAATTTTAGGTTTCAAATAGATGACTTCCACACACAAAAATCACCCCCAACATATCCTCCTAATTCAATGTCACATAGCTTGTTTCCATTGAATTTTTCCCTCATAGTATGTTGCACCCTACTCCTCCATTTTCATAATCCTTCTAAAAAATTTAGAAAGTATATAAAAAAAACTAAAAAATGATCTCACATAATAGAATATATGTGGTTAGAAATATTCAAAATCAAATTTTATCTCATTTTTTTACACCAAACTTCCTATGAACCTAGAGAATATCCCAATTAATCCTTTCAAAGAAGGACACCTCCAATAACAAACACAATTTTTTCAAGAATTGGTTGGTATCTAACCAACCACAATCCACTATATAAAATTTGTGAAAAATATTTTACAAGAATAACATTAAACTAAATTATCCCACCATCAGAGAAAACCAAGATCCCATGTCTTTGTCATAACTCTGTCTAGACTACATTTTTTTATATTACTAGAACCAACCACACATAGATCCCTCATAATTGATATATTACTCTAACTAGTAGTATTTGAAAAAAACATTTCACTATACTCAACAACCTCCATTTAGCCTGTAACCCTCATCCCATCACCATGATCATTGATATCAATTACTTCATAACTGGTGGAACTCTCTAAAGATAAAGGATTTTTTGTAAGACATGATACACAAGACCAAACCTTCTTTAAATTCTAGAAATTCATCATCTGTGAAAATTATATTCATACAATGAATCATTTTTAGAACACCCAAAAATATTATGCATTCCACTTAATAACACTATTAATCACATCATCATCCACGTATATATTGTTCATGTAATGAATGCTAACAGTCCGACCCAATTCATAGAATTCATGCCATCTTCCACTAAAAAAGGTTCTTGTTCACATCATTATAAAATGTATAATCATATATTAAATTATGGAATATACATATAATATTCTACATACCTCTCAAGATTAACACCCAAATAGAAATTGTAGTTATATAAATTTCATAAGATCATATGACCTAATAATTATTATTATAACCCATGATCAATCTATTAATGTCACATTAACCTTATAATTAGAATGTCTCCATTTTTGGTGAGATATTGTATTATATTATTGAATTGACTAGACATTAATTGTATATAAAATATATGTGACAAAAATTTCCAACTCAATATAATCCTACCTCATCATTTTATGACATGAAATTGTATGCTCAAAATCGGTTACATTTTTATTCTTCTATTCTGTGTTCTTTTTAAAAGAATATCAGTTTATCTACACCTATCCCTCTTTATCAAAAAATAAGAACTTTAAATTTCTTATTATCATTGATTGATCTATAAAATTATCCTGATTAATTTTATAGATATAAAATCACCATTAACTAATGAATCACTATAAATAGAGTTCACCATGTCTTATTCATTAACAACAACAAAATTACATTATCCATATTCAGAGATTCCATTCTAAGGAGAAATTTGTTTATGAAAATATCATATGAATATGGTATATAACCAATGATAATCAATTATTTTTCTTCTTCATTCATTTCAATAGTAAAAAATTACCTTTATCATTGATCTTGATAACCATTAACTATATATCTATAAGAGTACTTATGAAATCACCTACATAGTAAACTTATTATCTCTTTTATGGAATTCAAAATTGACAAAATATTTGTTTCAATATAAACATTAGATAAGGAATTTTAATTTATATAATTTATAAAATTATAATATATCTTCTAGATCTATTAGATTCATCACATCCAATGGAGTATTATCTTCCAAATATATCTGGATTCTGATTTTTAATAATCTTATCATATCCTTATGGTCACCATCACTATTGTTCTTTTGATTCTCTTATTTTTTATCATGTTTCTCCACTTTTATCTCATTATCCAAGATATATTTTAACAATTTCTTACATATATTAAAATAATATTATCATTAAGACGTTTTATGTTGGAAAAAATAATTTATAATGATTCACACATATCAAATCAACTTGAAACATTAATAACCTCATTTAATATTTTTTTTGTGAGGAAACCGATATGTCCCATCATTAAAAAAGGATAGTGTGAGGAATATTGTTAGTATATCCAATGAAAATAAGAAGTGAATACATGTTCAAAATAAATCAAGAAATTTATTATTAATGTGGAAAAACTATATGATATGAAGAATTATAAAACCATGGGGAAATAATGAAAAGTTACAGTACAGTTAGAGTAACAAAAAAAGTGAAATACAAAATTATGAGTGACATTGATATTTTAGAAAGTGTTTAAAAATACACTCAAATCCACCACCACAATTTCATAGAAAATCATTTAATGAAAAAATTTCAAACATCAAAGATCAAACTGAAAATATAGAATCATTACAAAAGCTCTAGTACACAATTATAGACCCCAATTTATAATTGTCCATTTTACAATTATACATGATACTACATTAAATTTAATTTAATTCCCAAGATATCATCATGATAAAATATTTCCTAAAATATTTCTACCTCATTTTCCCTCATAGAATTCATTACCCATTTTCCCCCTTATTAAATTCCCTTAGAATCCCCTAAAAATATATAAATATTATATCCCAAAACACAATAAAGGACAACACATGATTCATCTAGGATGTTTTAAAAATTAATACCCCCATTTTATATCATTTTTATCTCAACCATATTATGACTAAACCTAAATATTAATAACACACTCATATTCCCTAGATCTAGATTCACATTCACTAAAACATGATCACAACACCATAATGTTATCCCAAGAAGGAAGACATAATCATCCAGTGACTGTCACCATTCCATAGCTCCATCATTGTGGACAAAGATTATAGAGATTATTTTATTTATGTATGATCATAAATGGTTAAACATGTTACTCAAAATGGATCGAACATTGAATGATTTACTAAATTAATTGAAGAGTGATTGATATATATGGGTATGTTTTTGTTGCCAAAATAATATTCATAAGAGATATATATTGTTGAAAATTAGTTTATTCACAGAATTTATGTTTTTTCAAATGTATTTAAATTAATTTAACTATTGAATTAATATCAATATGTTATTAAATATATTCTTATAAATTATAAAAAACACAATTAAGAAAATTTACATGAAATTAAATGAAATATTTCATGATACAGTCCTTTAGTGAAAATAATTTTATCACAATATTATGTTATGATTTGTGTACCTTAAATCATATACCAAAATAATAAATGTTGAGTATGGAACTAAATTTATAAACATTCACATGTAATAGGATTGGATTTTTTTCCATGATCCCAAATTAAACTATCATCAGTGATAAATAGTACACATCATCCTTAGCATCCCGAGTACATGTAATTCAAATTATAACTATGTTTTTTATTATCAATGAATAAACACGTGGAATATGAATTTATTAATTAGGTATATATTTAAATTAATTTAATAAAATTCATAGAAATCCAGGGACCTCTAAAATCCAAAATATTTCACAGTATGGTACATGATGTAATATGAGAACAATGATATGGTTAGAATAATTTCACAAAATAAGATTTCCAAATAAATAATTGATTTATTTTTAATCATAAAACAACATTTATATACATTTTTTTAATAATTATTTATTTTAATTATTGGTTTGTCACAATTCAAAAATGCTCCATGAAAATTAAAAATATTGATCCTTAGGTTATTAACCCATATCAATTTTAACTAAAGCATTATGATAATTTTGAGAGTATAAGACTAGTTAAATTATTATTCAATTACAGGAGTGAGAAATTACATAAATTAGAATGAAATTTCAATAGAACAAAAAAAAATTATGGTGCATTAGAAAATATTTTATATGAAGTCATTTTAGTTATTTAAACATTTTGTAACCACATGAAAAAAATCATACCTTTTTAAAAAATAATATGGTAAAATTCTAATAGTGAATTTATATTAATCAATATAATTAGTAGAATCACCTAGAAACATATACTATTTATTTTGAAAATAATGAAATAAAATAAAAAATCTATATGAAATAGTGAACGTAATTTCATATGGAGCATAAACAATTATTAGTCATGTTTTTTAAAATAAATAATGATAATATTTATTTGTTGAACCCGCTATTTTTCAAACATTATTTTTTACTAATTTACATTACATTAAATTACATCAAAAATTAGTTGATAAATATTATTAATTTATATATTTTATGTAAAAATTGAATGATAAAATTGGTAAATAGGATCCCTAAAGAAATAATCATAATCAGTCATGTTTTAAAAAAATATATTTAAAAAAATAATGAGTTGGATATAACTAAATGAAATTGGTATGTTAAAAAAATAAACATAACCAAATATATTTTTATTCAATTAATTGAATGATATTGAATATTTATAATTAAATGAATTACATTTAATAACATATTATGACGAACATCGGAGTAATATGGAATCCTAAAACTATCTTTACATGGAATGTACCCATCAATTATTCTCCCTACCTATTCGTTGTTTTTTAAATCAAAGTGTACATTTTATTTTACTAAAAATTCACTTGTTTTTATAATATCAACCAAAAAGTAGTAAAAATATTATTTTGAAGAACATCACTATTCATAACATAATGGATAACTTTTATAACATCTTCACTATGTCATATACTCTACTAAATTTTCATAATAATGTTACAGATAATAATAATCCATATGTTATAAGACACATATTATATTTTTTTCATTGAATAAATAGGTAATATGTAGTACTAAGTGGTCTGTTCTAGGTTATCAAAATAAAAATAATCATTTTTATATTAAGATAAGTTTTAGAGAATTTTAGTCCACCAGCTCTCACATCGTATTAATCTGTTTACTGAGATAGGAATTTTGCAATAAGGTCTTCCAGGTCCTTCAAAAAATGAAACACTATATAAAATGATTTCATATCTCTATGAAATGACTTTCCATGGATTATACAACTATATTTCTCCAACCATTTGTGTGACCTGGGATTCTTATCTAGAGACTATATTATAGAATTGTTATAGAATAATGTCAGTAACGTCCTGGATCTAGATGCCACTAAAATAGTTCCCCATTCATGGTTGGCAACATGGCTTCAAGTGCATTTCCCCCAAATCTAGAGACTACCAACTAGTTGTGAGGTACTAGGTTGTGATATTGGGGAAACAATGCTCTCATTGGAAAATTGTAACATAAGGAATTTAATATAAATAAATTAACCTAAATACTAATTTCACATTAATGAAATAAATTAGAGAATAATGATATAAAAAAACAAAAGTTATAACATAAAAAAGATTATGTTTCATGAAACATGTTCTATGAATGTTTCTAAAACAAGATACACTTCAAAAAAGTACAAATTAAATTACTAACGTACAAAAATAAATAAAATGATACTCAGAAGCATCACAAGACTCAGCTTGGTCCCATGCACACATAATCCTAAAAATATCATGTACCTATAGAAGGGAACATTCCCTTATTGACACCTACAACAAATATAATATTTTTGGGCCCAAAAACATGACCCATGTAAGGTGTGAGACTAAATCCCAGTACGAAAAAACCAAATATCTGTGACAATATGTCAGTTAATATATATAACAATAGTTTACCATTAAGAATGAATTACAATAGAACGTAATTAAATGTTAATAGTCCTATATTTTTTTGGTTTCCATTTATAACCATTTTACTGTTTATTAGCAATTCCTGTACATTGAATTATATTCATATTATGATACAACCTAAGCCCGACAATCTTTGTGTAAAAGTAAGCACAACAGATACCTCAAAAGTATATCTAAAAAAGTAAAGTGAAGAACAAATTGATTATTATACATTGGTTTTTTAGATGAATCAAAAGTCATTCCATTTAATATTCGATTAAACACCTCACCTGCAAGAATAAAAAAACATCACTCATAGGAATACCCAATCCTCGCTCATAGGCATATAAAATGCCCAAGCATAGGCATAAAAATCCAAACCCACATCCATAAAAAATACTCTCTTTTAGGCATATAATTCCATTAGGTTTAACCCCATTATATCATCATTTTATCATGTTTTAGGGTCAAACCCTGTATATATGCATTACATCATGTTTCCGGGCCATGTACAATTTGTATTAATTTCAACATGTTTCAGTTAAAATCATTATTTGTAACCATATAATCATGATTTAGGTCTATGCCTAGTGTATAATCATTTCATTATAATTATCAACACATGAAATATATGCCATTACATGGTTAACATAATGAAAAATAACATGTGAATCATACCTAACATGCAACAAGTGAATTAAACACCCAGAAGACATTAAAAACTATACTCACATGGAAGTCCAAATCCAATTCAGAATATGTAATCTAGTAATTACAATGCTTAAACATCAATTCATGTTTGGGTAGGTTCAAAATTTAATCAAAACATTCCACACATTCTTAATCAAACATTGGTATAACATGAGACCATGTGGAGAAACACTAATCCAAAGCCCTTAATCCATCCATTTCAAATTTAATGGAATTGAAATCCCATTTTAATTAAATTCATTTTTATCACCCAACATTGAAAACAACGCTTTCCACAATGGATACCCTGGTCAAATGGCCATAATTGACAATTCTAGATAAACACACTCATGGGGTGGACCTTAATCAAGGTAAAAATAATGATTCATATGTCAAAACACTTATTTGATTACCTAAACACCAATAAGAAATAATAATGGTTAATTATAAATCAAGATACAAGCAATGAATGAGTTCATGACACTCCAACAAATATAAACATCATAAAAATTCACAAAATGCATAAGACCACCTATATCATACTCGTATGACCCAACTCATCCAACATCGTTCATTGATTCAACCAAGAAATGGGTAGATCTACAAATCGAGGAATCAAAACTCAACATTTGATAGTCTTATTGAGGGTCGAAATCATGAAGAATGGGTCAAGAAGAATATAGAGCATACTAATTGGGTTTTGATGCATGCATCAACAATCAAAACAATGTTTGGATGGACAATCAGGAAGATAAATTACCTCATAGTGATACAGTTGGTAGACCTAGACTAGGTTTCTTTCTGTCTGACGAATCATGAGGCTATAACCTGTTATATAAAAAAAAAAGTGAATTTAAATGTACATGGCATGTACTTAAAACTACATGTTGTTTTAGTAAAATTTCTGGCCATAACATTACATGGTGTGTACTGGGATATAGATGGATTGTTCCCATCTTACACAGCGTGTAATTGAAAATACACGACATGAAATTCCCTTTTAACTCAATTTACTTAACTGAAAATTGAAAAGTAAGGATATATAAATCAAGAAAATATCCGTTTTATTACAAAACACCCCCTTTAAATAAATTTATTCCCAAATTACATATCTGTCGGAGGTGTAAAAAGAAAAAAAATCCAAGAACAACTCTAGAAACTACCATCATACACCGACATCCCTCTTCCAGGTGTCATCCTAAAATTCATTGTGCATTTATAGCACACAGACAAATGGGATAGACTGTCAGCAGTTAACCTTCATTCAATGATCCAAAATACTAATATGATCCTCCAAAATGGATGAATATAACTCTAACACTATTTCCTCCGGATAAAAGATTTGATAGGGGTCAAAAATATAACATTGAAAATGAGAAATGTGGAAGTTGTCGTGCATTTCCATGTACCATTATTGTAACTGCAATCGATAGGCATCCAGCCTATCCCCTCTCCATAATCTCAAATGGACTAACGTACACCGGCCAATGATTACCCTATCTCTTAATACACTTTTGTCCAATGATTGGTGCAACACATAGGAAAACTACATCACCATTTTCAATCTCGAGAGGTCATCTACGGTGATCGAAATAAGATTTCAGACCAGATTTTGCAGTTGTCATCCACCTCCAAACCAAAAGAACATGCTCAGTGGTCTCCTTGAAAATATAAGGTCGCAACATCACTGCCTCTCCAACCTCCATCCAATACAGGTGTGATCAGCCCGACCTACCATACAAATCCCCATATATCACCATCTGAAAAGTATCTGAGAAGATATTTTCAAATTAAAACTCAACAAAGGGTATGGGTGTCTCAAATGAACACTCAAAATTCATGAAAAATACCCAATGTATGTGCTATGAATCCTCAAATGAGTTCTCTAACTAGTTATTCATCTGGAGGTGGTCAGTTATTCTCACATGCACCAATGTACCCAAAAACCTCTATATCCCCTTCTAGAAATGAGATGTAAACAGGGAATCCCGATCTTAAATGATATAATACCGAACCCCATGCAGTCGTAAAATCTCACAGATTGACAACCTTTCATTCTTATCAACACATAAGGTTTCCTTGATTTCTAGGAAGAGTGAAATCATCATGTTCCTTCCAAAAATAACCCACATGGAATCATTACCATAACACCTCCACAATTGGAAAACCCCACAATTCATGCCCCTAAGCATTCTAGCAACGTTACATGTATGATTTTCCTTTAAATGGGAGAAATCGAACTCAACATAGGTCATATAAAAACCTCATAGAAAAGAACAGTCAACCCTCGATCGACCTCATTGAAATAGACACAAAATATTCCATTTAAGGGCAGTGTGGACTTCCACCTCACACCTACCATAGGATTCTATAGTGTTAAACAAGTTCACTCAATCATACATGAGGAACAAAATGGATAATGATTCAAACTATCCTTGGATGACTATTTTCATAAACACCCGGCTATGGTGGGAGGTTTATTGTAACAGAACACAACACCTTCTCCTGAGGCCCAAGATGCCTGTATCTAGAAAAAGCGTAATTCATATCCACCCCAGGGGGATCATTACTTATTTTAAGAATCACATATATGACTAACTACAATATTTTGTTAACATTATATTCCTCAAATAACAGTATAAGGAACTCATAATGGTGGTCCATACGGCCTGTTACAAGTTAGACTTTGGTAAAAGGCCAAAAGTCTACATGAGAACTCTAACTGAACCTAGAGAGGCATCTGTATGGAAGTCACATCAATGAAAAAAAGTATAAATCCATGAGTTTGTCCAAGGAATTCTTACATGGGAATCCCAGTATCACTCAATATTAACTGAGCATCTTTTAAGACAATTAATCCCGCGATGAACACCAAAATGTGATCTCAAACTAGCCAAACAACATTCAACTACAGCATGCCAAATAAATGATTCTCTCTTAGTGCATCTGTAATGATGTAATGTTAGGGGACAATCACATCTTTTTTGAATGTGAATAATAATATGATCTCATGGATCACAACAAAATGATAGTAGAACCACTACAGTTTGACCTCCTAAAAGAAATACGGCTTCACTTGTCGATGCATCATCATTAAACCAAACACAATGTCGTTATCCCAATGCATTCCATGATAGTTGATGATTACTCATCAATATTCATTTGTGATCATTGGTCCCTCACAAGGACTACCAACACAACCAAAATGCAACAACATTGTCTTGTCAATAAAATATCTACATACAACATGACTCCCAAGACTCAATGGTATTCATGTAGAATTGTCAATTTCTAAATGGTCTTTTTTTATGATCCTTCTATTTGGATGAAATATTTACATAGAACACATTTGATGATAAAAAACTAAGAGAGTATTAAAATTACATAAAAATGACTAGCCTCTATCAACACACTTGTTTAGAACCTACATAACTAAAAAAGATTGTTCAAAAAACAAAGATCACCATGTCTTATAAATTTTCATAAATTATGAAATTAAACTGACATGCATGTCAAAACACCCAGGTCACAAAATGTCCTCCAGATTAGTACGATGATCATGGTTATATAATTATCAGTTTACACTACTCCATTAATACTCTGAGATCACAAAAAATATTTCAAAGAACAACGATTTAATTTAACAAAACAACTTGTTTTTAATAGTGAAATCTCTACAGGTAGCACGTATTTCAACACATAGTACCACAATATTACAATAACAAATGACATACTTTGTGATCTATTCATATTTCTCGCACCATATGCATCCCAGTACCAGATTTCTCAAACAAGATCTAGCTCAAAAATAAATTACCAACACAACCATTTTCATAAATGAAGACGTAACAAAAAAACCCATCACTTATGTTAAGTGAGTTTCACATGACCTCCTAAGGAGAATACCATGCCTGTGTCTTGTCTTCCCTAATGATCCAAGCATTCCACAATTCCCATTCCAATAACAAGGGTTAAGATAAAAGGATAACTCGTCAATAAAAGGTAATCCTCTCTAAACACCAAATATACTACTAGGGACAATGAAAAACAACATGTATGTTCCTTTTTAACAAACAAGGAAACAAATGAGGATCTATAAAAACCAGAAAAGGTCACTTCTCAAAAGAACATATATCAAACTATGTCGGTTAACAAATTCCTCTTACAACCCACCAATCTTCCTACCCTATGGTTAATGTCTAGTTTTCAATCAATGAGAGAGACTTCCAAAAACCACCTATTGTGGTCGGGATTGGTCATATCAACCCCTGAGAGGAATCCAACATCGGATCCTACATGTAAAAATGTGAAAGGAAATCCTATTCAGGATCCTTAGATGAATGTAAAAGGTGGAATCCAATGTGTGATCCTCAAACAACGACCAATAGAGGAATCCTGCAACATGGATCCTCTTTGATGAAACATAGGCTTAGGAATTATACAAGGAATAGTCAATAACATCTGGTCATAAGACCTCAAGGGCCAAAATATCACGTCATGAAAAGGATATATCCTCAAAACCTAGTTCATGAGAGATAACAGATTGATCATCTTAGATCAATGGTCACAACTAGGTTGGTATGAACACCCAACTAATAATTCATGCAAATTTTCACTCTCAATTTTCCAATTGAAATAATAACTGGAGGAAGAAACTATCCATTTAGATAGAATCCCCAAAACATCTATTAGAACTCATCATAATTTTCAAAGGGTTTTACCATCACGATCTACATGGAATTGAACTCTTAATGTACTACTAACATGGTCCAAAACTAACAATGGGGGAAAAAGGAAAATACCCATAAAGGGAACTATAAAATAATCACCCTATATATATAAACCGCACACAACATGAACCCTCATGATCATATATTGTCATGTACTTCCACATACTTAGGTGTGTAAAAATCATAGTTACACAACATGTCATCCTGACATGTGGTGTGTACTCTTGTTCTCTATCCTATCCATGTGTCTAGAGTCAAATGAGGTCTGACTATGTAAAACTTCGCCGTGTGTATCTAACGAACATCATGTGTAGTAAGAAGATCCTGAAAACATGTGTTCTCTCTCACACATCAAGACACACGGTCCAATACCACATGGAGTGTTCTCCTCGTACATGGATTTTACCTATGATATGTTCTCTCTTCCTGAACAAAAGAACACATGGCATGTGTTCAAAGCATCACATGATGTGTTTTCTAGGATTCTTGATAATAAGCCTTAAAAACTTCACCAAAACCCCTGTTTTTTCAAGATAAATAAATGGTGTTCCATATTCCAATCCTTGTGGGACCATACTCCCTACAAACAAATTCTTTGCTTCCAAATATGGAAAATAAAAAAACAATCTATATCCCATAGGCGAAACATGATCCACCAAATCATGATCCAAGTGGGCGAATACTCCTTGGGGAACAAAAATTTGCATCCATCGAATTCAACCATACCACATACCAATACACCTATCACAACAATATGAATATATATCATGGTACCTATCAAAAAGACATGCATATATAGCATTACATCTATCACAAAAACATGTAATTAGTATTTCGTTCTAAATGGTATGGCCAAAATTCATGGGACGTGATTTTTAAAAACTGTATGTATTATGAATGATATGAAATTCCATCGTCTCATCGTGTTTCAAAAAAATATAACCACAATAATATCAATAACAAAAGAAAAATACATGTTCCTTTCCCAATTGTGTAATAGAATCAAATGTAATAACTAAAAATCCAAAAGAACAATTATATTCAAGGAACCGTTAGAAAAATATAAAAACATTTATACACTATATAATTGAGTATATTGATTTTTTGAGAATATATAAAAAATAATAAGTGATATTTACGAAAAAATAGGATTTTTTAATATACATACTCAAGGAATTATGGGGAAAATTCAAATGTAAATTTATTTGAAAAAAAAACATTTTTTAGAATAATAGATGATTATTAATAATTTTTAAATCCATTTTATTATGGAATGTATCAATTTATATAAATGGAAATTTTATGTTGAAATATTAATAAAAAAACTATTTGAGACACCATGAAACGAGTGTGAGAATATCATTTAAAATGTAACTGAAAAATCATTGATTCACCATAACTATTTCATAGTTAGAAAATCAAAACATGGGGTTTCCTATCATAGTATATATAAAAAAATCACACTGTCATTCTAAACGTATCTCAATTAGTCTATAACAAAACTTCCAAAAATGTATTACTAAAATAAAAATAATTAGATAAAAATTCATTTATATTAAATATATTATATTTACAAATAATTATACATTGTTTTAATATATATTTAAATAAATAACAATTATTATAAAATTATAAAAACCATTATCATACTTCTATTTATAATTTTTTAAATTATATTTAATAAAATTAATAGTATTTATTAATAACATTATATATATATATATTAACTTTTTTTTATAATACATACATATATATACACAAAAAATATTTTGTGGTGTAGTGTTTTGGATTGGCGATGTTGGGGGCAGGGCACAAGCCATAGGGTCAAGTCCCCAACCATTTATATTTTCCACAGTTTTTATCCATGCTATTTTCACTATATTGTAAGAAGTAATAAACCATTCATTGTAGTAAAATATATTTCCATTAAATAAATAGAGAGTTTAAATTATAAATTTAAATACATTTAATTATAAAGAATCATATCACATTGTTGACCAAACCTTGAAAACAATTTTTTGACGGTAATTTTTTTTGGAATGTTTTTAAAAAAATTATATTTGAATGATCTAATTTA
Organism: Viscum album; assembly: GCA_963277665.1. Classification (NCBI taxonomy): domain Eukaryota; kingdom Viridiplantae; phylum Streptophyta; class Magnoliopsida; order Santalales; family Viscaceae; genus Viscum; species Viscum album. The sequence continues at coordinate 715,339,451 of OY728134.1, read as the reverse complement.
AATTAAAATACTACTGTAATCATCCAAATGATCTATGAAATTAAACTCCAAATCCATATTGAGTATCTCTTTTTAATTAATTAACTAATTAATTTGTTACATTGGAATTTTATTATTATTTTCAATTATTAATTATTCTCATCCAGATATAACGTCTACTTATTGTGGCTTTTAATTATGTTAGTTGATTTACAATGTGGTAAAGAGACGTTTGTATTTCAATGTTGAGGATGAAGGTTTTTAATTCATTTCATTATTTTAAAATAAAGTAATTTTTATACAGTATGAATCATTTTTCACACTAAATCCATTAAATATTTATTTGGAAATCATATTTCTATCTTTAGCATGACCATGGGAGATTTTTTTGGAAAATAGTAAATTATAGAATTATCGATTTTAACTCATGGGAATTATTACAATCAATTTGGATTGGATATTTAATTTCTAATATAAAATAAATATTTAAATACGGAGGAACATTATGTGACTCTATTTAATTACGTGATTCCACATATTTTTTTATTGATTTAACATAATTTTTTGGTTTAAAAATGATCATTTTATTGAAAATTAGTTGAAACTCAACATTATTAAGTTCATGTTCAGAAACTCTTTAGATATAAGGTAAAGCGTTATACCCAAACCTCAATTTTTCAATTTTGGATTCACTTTCTCTCACATTACCCTAATTCAATTCATTTTTTTCATTTCATTTATGTTAAAAAACTAAATTATATGAATTTATTCAAAACTCATGCATCAATATCATATTATTCGTATTTGATAAGGAAAACATGTTTTAAAAGGGTTCCATTATCAATTCCTCCTGATAATAAAGCTTGATTAATGGGAACATCATGGTTTATCAACCATTTTGATGTGCACTCCATAATTTTCATTCAATCACAATTATTTTTACAAATTCACTCATTTTATCATTTTGGACTATCATGGTTCATTTATGGTTTTATACTATCAATTATGCATTTCCCATTTTAATGAATCATGAAAATTTTCCCTTAACCCACAAAAAAGTGTATATTTTCTAATTTTTTTAAACTATCATCTAACATGTTTTTCAAACTAGTTTGATATCATCAATATTTCTCTACTCCTTTTTTCCCACTTGAATTTCCTAGTACGGTTTAAATTTATTCATTCATTTACAGCCTTATGATATGATCATTTTTTATTGCTTAATACATTATTCATGATTCCTATTTCATTACATGGGTAATAATTTTGTTTATGTATTATTATTCCTATATAAAACATGTTCATGAACATGTTATGATGGGTGCACCATGATTTATCCTCAATGCATTGGGTAATGAGTAGTCTTATGTGGCATCTATTTGGGATAGATAGTGAACATGACACCTTAATGGGACATTTTCAACCATGTTATATAGTCTTGGTAGTTAGCATTGACTCATATTTATGTGATGTTATATTTTTTCCCAAATTACAATTATTCCTTGATTATATGATCTCATATTTTACATGTTATTCTCCCTTAATCTTATTTATGTTCCATTACATTATTTCATCATGTTATACATTCTAATATTATTTTTTATTTTTTATTCCTATGAATATTCCATTGCTGATTGGTTTATCTCATCCATTATTTCATGCATTCTTAGGTTTATGCTTTGCATATATAAGGGTTCAATGGATGTAAGGGGATCATTGTAATGATTAAATAAATTATTATTATTTTTATTTTACTTATTTTTATTCTTCAAATATTCCAATGATAATAGACATTACAGTCTATGGATTTTAATTATTGTTAAATATATTATATATTACGTAGTAATATGTGTGGAACGATAGGGTAACTATTTAATCAACTGAGCATGCACCTTCTTTTTTTAGTACACACAAGCTGATCTACTAAACGAGGGTTTCAGGGCTTCACTAAAACAATCACACTAACTTTTTATTTCTTTGATATCTTCTTAAAAGGTGCTTCAGTTGGAGGTTCTATTTTGGGAGATCATTCAATCTTATAAATTCTCATACATTGATAGGATTTGGAAAATCATTTGGGTTCAATGAAGAGATAATATTTTGAAAATGAGATTTTTTTAGTGCAACTTAGGATTTAAAATGATAAATTATAATAGAAATGTATCAATCTGAATTTCAATTTTAAATTTGATTCAATTAGTTAGTGATAAAATAATAATATATTTCTGAAAAATCCAACTAAAAACCATAGTTAAAATCATACATTCATATTTACACATAATTTATTGTTACGATGAGTTCAAGGTATCTAATGTAAGATGGTTTGTTGACTATGTATTCATGGGTTGCATATTGACAATACAAGTAAAAATTAAAATAATTCTAATGACCATTTGAGTTATTTTTAGGGAATTATTAGTGGCCTCTTAACAGACTATTTATGGTTACATAACTGATCATATGAGAAAAAACTCATGGTTATGATAGTAACCTCTTAAACCTTTATATATGGTATCCTTCATAATCAATACTAATGTTAATACTTATAAATTAAATTTAGACAAACATATAAGAGACAAAAACAATATAATATTTATAAATAGTCATTCATTCCAAATTCATGTATAATATATGTAATTATCTACATATTCAATAGATTTATTAGTATATTAGAATAATGATGTTCAGTGCCAATGAATTTAAGTGTCATATATCCCTTTTGAAAATGATAAAATAAATTTTATTCCATATACTAATATGATTTCCCTAAAATAGATATGAGATTTTCAAAAATGGTGATTGAACAAGTATTATCAATGTTTATAGGGACATTATAGAATTGTCATCAGGAATTAAGTAATGGGTGTTTCATCCAAACAGACATTGGAAAAAACTTCATATATTATTGTATTCAACTTTAGTAATTTATAATGCAATAATGTTATAATTTATTCTTCACCACAAAATTGTAGATTTTTTCAAGAATTGAATAGTTCCCTATTTGATTTTCATATCTACTATATAGACTTTGAATTCAACATCATTTTAAATAAATATATCTAATAATTTCCATATACAGTAAAACAATCCAATTTGGATATACTTTTTAGGTTTTATATAACTCTACTAATATAATGGGAAATAAATTCTTTTGGGTTTGATAAAAAATTTAAACACATTACGACAGTAAAAATAAAAACAAGGTAGATATTAGTTAACTAAAGTAATGTTATGATAAAAAAATTGTATATGGTATAACAACCTAACTCTATAGTGTCAACATGATCAAACACTTATCATGTACCCATGGTAGAGTCAATAACATTGTGTTTATTAATAAAAAAATGTTTCAAGAAAATCATTTGTGAATTTGGTTTGATAAAAAATTATTCCTTCCACATTATGAAAAATATAAAAACCAGTTATGAATTTTACCTCATACACTAAACTCACTTAAATATCATTTTAAATAAATATTAGTAGTCAAAATAGGATTTAACCTCATTTTTATTATTATTGAAGTTAGTTTTTAACTGAATTTTATAAAGATGACATGAAAAATATCATAGTTGGCATCAGTTTTTAGAACACACACCACAAATAATCCTATTTGATGTTTTAGCATCAGTTTTTTAAATTCCAATTCCCAAAACCCTTTTAGAATAGTTTTCAGCACCAATTGCTTTAAAACTGATGAAGAAAACCGTATATTTTTTTTTTAAAATCGGCCTCAGTTTTTAAAAAACAACAACGAATGTTAAAAATGCTTTTTATAAAATCTGAAATACTAAAATTTCCAAATAATCATAACCATTATAATTAAAACACCATATAAAAAAATTAAACATTATTTATCATCGTCTAAAAATCTAAAACATAATTAATTTTATCTAATCAATCAACAAACTATCCACAAATTTTTATTATAAAGTAGAATTAAAATACATGTCCCTGAAATTTACAGAAATCTCATTGCAGGTTCTTGTTTAAACATTCATTTGATTAGTAGTTTGTTCAAAGTCATATTATAGCAGAATATTTTGTTTTTGAATCCATGTGTAATATTATTCATTAATATTAGAATATGCATACCACAAATCCTAATCAAACATAATAAATAGTTCACAAAAATAGATCAAATATTGGTAAGATCATATTGAGAATATAACTTCGAATTTACGAATTCCTAAAATAACATTGAATGATATATGATAAAAAAAATATAATAATAATGATCAAAATATAAAATTATTAATAAAACTAACCTTATCAAATTCAGTAGATTTACAAATTGTGATTATTGGTTACATGATTTGAAGAATATAATAAGCACCTTAAATATGTCCATTTTGAAAATGAATCCATAGGTATAAAACATTAATCTGATAATAAAAATCAATATATTATAAGAAACCAGAATTATATCTAATATAAAATCTATTTACCAATACTTCTACATATTTTATTTTATTTGGTGTGATTATCGACATGTATTCCTTGTTAAATTTTTTTCCATGAACGGCATTTTCATATATATGAACTAATAATAAATTTCTAAACAATGAATATTAAAAATAATGAGCTTATAAAAACCAATAAAAATATTACATTTCTAATAAGGTGGAAAATATTTTATGAAGATTCACTAATAACGATACAAACCAATATAAGGTGCATTCACATGGGCATAATAAACATAACATTCAATAATCAATAAAATAAAACAAGTTCACAATTAATGACATTATTGAAATGCACTGTGTTGCATTTGTTGTCAATGAGGCATGATATTGTCATGGAATGAATGGATGTCAAGGAATGTCAAGATGTGAATGACAAAGGATGTGATGGTGATGGTGATGAAGGGGAATGGCCATGGTACTAAGATAAATGTCACATAAGAGATTCACTAAGTGATAGAGGAGGTAATGGTTGAAACATTCTCCATACGATATCAAAATATTGTAGAACTGATCTTAATGTTTCAATACTTATATCAAGATGATACTAAGTTACACCACATGAAGAATGGATGATGATGGAGCATCATCATTATATCTGATGATTGTTGAGATGATGTTTAAGTTCATAGAACTTGTATCCTGATGATACCAAGTCACAACAATGTTAGAAGGCCGTGTATTGTATTGAAAATGCATGAGGAGATGAAAGAGATCCATCCAAAAGTTCTAAGTGGATGAAGTGGTTTAATGAAGTCCATGCACTATCACTTAGTGCATGTGAATTAGATGTTGATCAAACTTGATCTCTGATTGAATCAATGAAGAACATTGAAGATTTATTTGATTCAAGAGCATTGGTTGATGAAGAACCTTCGGGAATTCCATTCCTAAGTAATGAGTACATGTTGAGGATGAATTGGAGGAATTCTAATAAAGAAGAAGAATAGAGAAGGAAGAAGTGGAATTTCGCATTTTACACTTAAGTACTTTGTATACTTACTATATATTCAAGAAAAAATTAAGCCACCAAGGGCCAGCCTTAAGGGTTCAACCTAAGGCACATGTGGGACTAGGTCACCACTCCCAAGGGGATCCCATGGGGCCAGCCCGAGAGAGGCCGGGTCCGTGGGTAAGCCCCGAGGCCACGCGGTGATGAAGCCCATGCAGCGTGAGCACGAGGAGCGCGCCTGAGGAAGCATAGTGGGCGCCAGTGGCGCGCCCCAGTGGCAGTAGTGGGCGCAAGAGCGCGCCCGTAGAAGAACTCGGTGCGGGGCGGCACCGAGAGGGGAGAAGTTCAATTGAGCCGGCTGGGGGAGCGCATCATAGATAAACCACGGAAAAACCGGCCTTCGTTTTGATGTGGGACGCGGGATTTTGCCACGGAGCGAATCCTGGCAGCTCGATCGATCGCGCGCGAGATCTCGACCGCCCGATTGATCCCGCACGAGATCTTCTGATTGCGGCCGTCCGATGTCTTCTCAACTCCGGATCCGACGGTTGAGGAGTCGTCCTCTACCTTGAGCTCACCCGAGGCCACCTGTGACTCCTCCTTCGAACCAGGCACCTTCCAAGGATGGTTTTTGAGCATCCGACCACCGTTGTTTGAGCTGAAGGATCCATTGGGTTCTTCTAGATGTAATGAACACATCCATGCAACAAAATAAGCATGCATGCAACGTGATGAGATTTTGAACAAGGTCGAGGCAAAACGAAGTTGCCGAGGCTTCGGTGTATTCTTGCTTTGCATGGATTGGAAGAGAATAGCCCATGCACACGTTCGCCGACGCATGCATTTGAAGAAGGCCGAAGAAAATGGAACCCGCGTGAAATAAAAAGAAAAACAAGATTTCATAGAATCATTAAATAACCTAAAACTTTGGGAATTTAAAGATATCACACACGGAGAAGGAGCCCGTGCAACCCACTTGTGTGACGAAGCAGCCCGAAGCCACTTTGGTTTCATGAGGAACCATTCACCCAATCCTTGCACGAAAGTGGTTGGGAGAAGGAGTCCCCTATGCGCCTCACTTGTGTGACAGGAATACCCGTGGCCGCTTTCACCCTTACGCGCCCGCGGTGCTCTTGCACCTTGCACGGCCCTTGCGGCTTGTGCCTTGCACGGTGAAGAACAGGAGAAGGCCTAGTGCGGCAGTGGCTATCCAAGGCTTTTCACGGCTGCTGCTTGCACCAAGACACCTTGCGCGACCCTCTTAAACCAAGTGGACTTGCGCGATCAAAGTAAAGAGAGGTCATGACCCCTTGCGCGCCCCTTCATTTTGTTGAAGTTTAAGTGGAGTATACACACTAGGGAAGTGTGTGTGCAAAGGTGAATAATATCCCACACAATCCTTGTGTGTGTGCAAAGTGAAGGCCCTACACATTGTGTGTGTGCAAAAAGAAATGGAACAAGAAGAGTTCGAGGCTTAGTCCTTGTGGGTGCACACTTTGAAGAGAAAAGAACAAATTGTGTGTGTGCAAGAAGAAGTGAAAGTCCAAGTTTATGTCTGTGCAAAACGAAGAACAAGTTTTCTGTGTGAAACAAGTGAAGGCAGAACCTTTGTGTGTGCATAAGTGAAGTGCACACTTTGAAGAATATTAAAAGAACAAGGAAGTGTGTGTGCTTAGTAAGTGAAGTAGACCAAGCCCAAGTGTGTGCAAAACGAAGAACAAGTTGTGTGTGCTAAAAAAGTGAAGGCCGAACCTTAGTGTGTGTACAAAGTGAAGTGTATACACATAGAAGAAGAGGAGACCCACACACTAAAGTATAACATACTTTTATGTGTGTGAACAAAAAGAAAAAATTGTGTGAAGGAAGTAAGAAGGTGTGTGCTGAAAGTGTTTACACCCTTTGACGGTTTATTGCACCAAGAGAAGAAAGAAGAGGATTGCATGCATGCATGCATTCACGTGCACACGTGAACAACTTGAACCTGCTTGTGTGCAATTTGAGTTGTCCATGACCAGGTGTTCTTGAAGAGTTTTGAGAAGCCATGCAATCAGTGCATGAGGATTCAGAGATGCCATGCACTCAGTACATGAAGTTGATGTGAAGTCAGACTGAAGCCAGACTGAAGTTAGAGATATCAGTTGTCTGAGTTTTCAGTAATTGAGAAGAGCCTAATCAACAGAAGTGATCAGAAGTGCTGAGCAAGACCAACAGACCTTATCAGAGGCTGTTGAAGATTCTTGAAGAGAGAAGCCAAGTCATCCTACGAGAAAGTAGATAAATACTGAGCAAGATGAGAAGACCTGATCAACTCAAGTGATCAGAGGTACAGAGCAAGGCCAGCAGCCTTTATCCCAGGCTGTTGAGGATACCTGAAGAGATAAAGAAAAGAAGAGCTACTCGTGCAACTCGAGGAGCCATGAGAAGCCCCCTGTGAGACTCAGGGTGGAAGAAGTCTTCAGTGGGATTCTGGAGCAGGCCAGTGGGATTCTGGTAACACTGTGGGACACAGTATAAAGACCCTACTGTGGGACTCAGGAGAGATACAGTGGGACTCTTTATCGACCATTGTAATAATAACAGATTATAATGGGAGAAACCATGTTGGGGCGTATAACCAACATGGTAAGGAAGTAGGCCTTTGGTTCCGAACCTTGTAAATCCTTGTGTCCTGTGCCTTTAAATTTACTGCATCACTCGAGGAAAGGTTGAGAGATACAAGAAGAGTGGATCGAGGCCTTAACAAGGCATATAGGTTTAATTGATAAAGAATCAATTAGTAAAAAGTTTTAAAGGATCACTGATTCACCCCCTCCCCCTGTCAGTGATTCACACTGATCTGGGCACTTCAATTGGTATCACAGAGAAGGATAACTCAAAAAGATCCAAGGGAGTCTTTATGAAGTGCAGATTTGAGAAAATGAGCGACCAGCCTCAAATGGAGATATCTGCCAAGACTCAGAAAAACAGGATGAAGAAACAGGCCAAGAAGATGAAGAAGAAGATTGTTGCTGATAGAGAAACACCTGACAAGTCGTTTTATCATTCTTCTGATGAAGCATGTCCTATCTGTGATGAATTTAGAACAATGAACGATCTTCAAAGTGAAATTGAATATCTTCAGAAGACAGTCCACAAGGAAGTGGCAATGTGTATTGCTGTAGGCATCCTTGATCTTCATGAAGAAAAATTACAGCTAGAAGAAGAAGACAATGTAATGGAAGATCAGTTGGATAAAAGGGTTGGAATAATCAACACTCTTAGAAAGATGGTGAAGGCTAAAGATAAAACAGTATCTCTTTGCAATGAAATATATGAAGACACTGCTGAATAATTGCAAAGAATCCTTTCTGAGAAAGAATTCTTTAAGAAAATGGTCAAAGAAGTTTTCCTTGCACTGGAAAAATTGCACAGTGTTTCAATGGTTGTCAAAGATGATCAACTAGAAGAGAAAGTCAAAAGGGTGAAGGAGTTGGAAAATTCATTGCAAGAAATGAATAATTTGCATGAAGACCAGATGAAACAGCTGGAAGAAAAATGGGAAGGAATGCTAAGAACTGTTAGGGATGAGAAGAACTCCCTCAACATGAAATTCTTAGAACAAGAGGTGATATTAAAAAATCTGCAATCACCCAAAGTTGAATCCTCGCAGTCAGCTGAAAGTAGAAATGTTGCTACACAAGTGTGCTTTGAGAAGGATGATTCTAAAAGAAGGACATCCTTTAATGAAAGGGAAACATCTTCTAAAAAGAAGGTACCATCCATACCATCTTGTACTCATGCTTCTAAAAGTGTTTCTACTAAAAGTGCAGGATGGAAGAATGAATCCAAACAAGTATGGATGAAGACAGTGAAGAAAGAGAGCTCTCCTGAAACAACACAACAAGTCAAGAAAAGTACCCAACAACCAGAAGGACTCAAAAAAGTCAAGATTTTTGGGTCAATGTTGGTGTTGTAACAAGTATGGGAATTGTACGAAAGACTGTTGGTACAATCCACTGAATGTAAAATCACAATGGAAGCCCATTCCAAGGGGTAGCAAGCCAGAGGAAAAGAAGCAGCATCCACAGGTCTAGAGACATCAGTTTACTGCAAATAGATTTGGATTGCTTGATAACATCTGGGATTTTTGCAAAACTAGTCAAAAAGATACATGTCAATCTCCAACTGTATCCATAGCTAAAAATAAGAAATGATCACAGAACCTGTATCAGAAAGAATCCTTGGGAAGCAAGCATAAGAAAGTGGAAGATGCTCCCAAGAAGATTATGAAAAAGGAAGAGAATACCTTGGAGTATAAATCCATGAAGGGTGATGCATCCAGAAGGACCACTAAGAAGAAATTCTTCTACTGTGGAAAGAAATGGCATACCATGCATCTTTGTAAACAATCCATGGAAATCAATAGAAGCAGACTAAAATCAAATAGACAATCAATCCAGCAGAAGCAGAAGGGATTTATTGAAAACAAGTTGCCTAAGAAAGTTAGCGTTAAAGCATCAAAGGAACCATGTGGAATATCCAAAACTGAGGCCACACTTCCAAGTGACTTACTAGACATATGGACAAATCAGTTACAACTTGACAAAGATCTGTAATGAGCTGAAGATGAAGTTCTGGCAATTGCTAAGGCAAAAGGGAAGACGAAGATTTCACATGAAGATGTATTGAGATCCACACCAGCACAAACATCATTGAAGATCAAATGTGCAAGTGTGAAGAATGGTGAAAATGGGACATCTAGGTTGATAGAATATTCTCAACCTTGTTGTTCACATTGATGAACCAAGGAGGTTCCATCTTATTCCTAAATCACTAGTATATACATGTGCTTACATTTTAGGGAATTAAAGATGATGATCATTCTCAAATTGAGAATGGTATGGACAGAATGGAGTGCACCCCTTAAGGGGGAGCTAATCAGAAGAAGATGATCTTTTGTGATTCATGTCATCTTGTGAAGAATGAAGGTATTCCAATCATACTTTCAACCCTTGTTTCTAAATTGTATTCATCATGACAATTAAGGGGGAGTATTGATTGAAGACAAATGGTTTTAAGGGGAAGCTTTATATTTGCACCTGAACTTTCTAATGAGTTTTATGAAGTATGTGCAGGATTTAGAAATTCATTGACATATCTGAAAAATTTCAAACCCCTTGAAGCATGATCTCAAATGTACAGTGAATTTTGGACAGCATTGAGTTCCTTGATTACATCACTCTTTTTTTCTACACCGGGTTAGCCCACGTAGACTTAGAGTTGATATACTAATGGTTCTTTGCTAAACAGAACATGTGACATCATCCCTCTCTTAGTGATTTTGAAGAAAATTCTTTTCTAAGGGAGGAAGATATTTTTGAAAGTGAACCACAACACATCTTTTCATTTGATTTCCAATAAGGGGGAGAAAATATTGGCACACATATTGACCCATTCATATGTGCAGAAGTAGTGTATTGACAACAAATAAAAAGGGGGAGATTGAAATTCACTGTGTTGCATTTGTTGTCAATGAGGAATGATGTTGTCATGGAATGAATGGATGTAAAGGAATTTCAAGATGTGAATGAAAAAGGATGTGATGGTGATGGTGATGAAGGAGAATGGCCATGGTACTAAGATGAATGTCACATAGGAGATTCACTAAGTGACTTAGGAGGTAATGGTTGAAACATTCTCCATACGATATCAGACGATTGTAGAACTGATCTTAATGTTTCAATACTTGTATCAAGATGATACTAAGTTACACCACTTGAATAATGGATGATCATGGAGCATCATCATTATATATGACGATTGTTGAGCTGATCATTAAGTTCATTGAACTTGTATCCTGATGATACAAAGTCACAACAATGTTAGAAGGCCGTGTATTGTATTGACAATGCATGAGGAGACGAAAGGGATCCATCCACAAGTTCTATGTGGATGAAGTGGTTTATTGAAGTCCATGCACTATCACTTAGTGCATGTGAATTATAAGTTGATCCAACGTGATCTCTGATTGGATCAATGAAGAACATTGAAGATTTATTTGATTCAAGAGCTTCGTTTAATGAAGAACCTTAAGGAATTCCATTTCTAAGTAATGAATACATGTTGAGGACGAATTGGAGGAATTATAATAAAGAAGAAGAATAGAGAAGGAAGAAGTGGGCGCCAATGGCGCACCCGAGTGGCAGGAGTGGGTGCAAGAGTGCGCCCGCAGAAGAACTCAGTGCGGGGTGGCACCGAGAGGGGAGAAGTTCAATTGAGCGGGATGGGAGAGCGCATCTTTGATAAACCACGGAAAAACTGGCCTTCGTTTCGATGTGGGACGCGAGATTTTGCCACGGAGCGAATCCTGGCCGCTCGATCGATCGCGTGCCAGATCTCGACCGCCGGATTGACCCCACGCGAGATCTTCTGATTGCGGCCGTCTGATGTCTTCTCAACTCCGGATCTGACGGTTGAGGAGTCTCACTCTACCTTGAGCTCTATCGAGGCCACCCGCGACTTCTCCTTCAAACCAGGCGCCTTCCAAGGATGGTTTTTGAGCATCCGACCACCGTTGATCGAGCTGAAGGATCCATTGGGTTTGTCTGGATGTAATGAACACATCCATGCAACAAAATAATCATGCATGCAACGTGATGAGATTTCAAACAAGGCCGAGGAAAAACGAAGTTTCTGAGGCTTCGGTGTATTCATTCTTTGCATGGATTGGATGAGAATAGGCCATGCACACGTTCGGCGACGCATGCATTTGAAGAAGGCCGATGAAAATGGAACTCACGTGAAATAAAAAGAAAAACAAGATTTCACAGAATCTTGAAATAACCAAAAACTTCATGAATTTAAAGATATCAAACGCGGATGATACAAGGCAGCCTCGCCGATAAAAAGAGCACCCAAGGCACTTGTTTTTTCTTGCTTAAAAACTCGAGAGAAATCTCGTGAGTGCCACTGTGCCTCGCGAAGTAAGAGCTCCGCGCAACCCACTTGTGTGACGAAGCAGCCCGAATCCACTTTGGTTTCGTGAGGAACCTTTCACCCAATCCTTGCGCAAAAGCGGTTGGGAAAAGGAGTCCCCTGCGCGCCTCACTAGTGCGACAGGAATACCCGTGGCCGCTTGCACCCTTACGCGCACGCGGTGCTCTTGCACATTGCATGGCCCTTGCGGCTTGTGCCTTGCATGGTGAAGAACAGGAGAAGGCCCTGTGCGGTAGTGGCTATCCAGGGCTTTCCACGGCTGCTGCTTGTACGAAGACACCTTGCGCTACCCTCATACACCAAGTGGACTTGTGTGATCAAAGTAAAGAGAGGTTGTGACCCCTTGCGCGCCCCTTCTTTGTGTTGAATATTAAGTGGAGTATACACACTAGGGCAGTGTGTGTGAAAAGGTGAAGAATATCCCACACAATCATTGTGTGTGTGAAAAGTGAAGGCCCTACACATTGTGTGTGTGCAAAAAGAAAAGGAACAAGAAGAGACTGAGGCTTAGTCCTTGTGGGTGCACACTTTGAAGAGAGAAGAACACTTTGTGAGTGTTCAAGAAGAAGTGAAAGGCCAAGTTTAAGTGTGTGCAAAACGAAGAACATGTTGTGTGTGCGAAACAAGTGAAGGCCGAACCTTTGTGTGTGCATAAGTGAAGTGCACACTTCGAAGAAGATTAAAAGAACAAGGAAGTGTGTGTGCTTAGTAAGTGAAGTAGACTAATCCCAAGTGTGTGAAAAACGAATAACAAGTTGTGTGTGCTAAACAGGTGAAGGCCGAACCTTAGTGTGTGTACTAAGTGAAGTGTATACACATAGAAGAAGAGGAGACCCCCACACTAAAGTATAACACACGTTTAAGTGTGTGAACAAAAAGAAAAAAGTGTGTGAAGGAAGTAAGAAGGTGTGTGATGAAAGTGTTTACACCCTTTGAGGGTTTATTGCCCCATGAGAAGAAAGAAGAGGAGTGCATTCATGCATGCATGCACGTGCACACGTGAACAAGTTGAATCTGCTTGTGTGAAATTTGAGTTGTCCAAGACCAGGAGTTCTTGAAGAGTTTTGAGAAGCCATGCAATCAGTGCATGAGGATGCAGAGATGCTATGCACTCAGTGCATGAAGTTGATATGAAGTCAGACTGAAGCCAGACTGAAGTTAGAGATATTAGTTGTCTGAGTTTTCAGTAATTGAGAAGAGCCTGATCAACAGAAGTGATCAGAAGTGCTGAGCAAGACCAACAGACCTTATCAGAGGCTATTGAAGATTCTTGAAGAGAGAAGCCAGGTCATCCTGAGAGAAAGGAGATAAATCCTGAGCAAGACGAGAAGACCTGATCAACTCAAGTGATCAGAGGTATAGAGCAAGGCCAGCAGCCTTTATCCCAGGATGCTGAGGATACTTGAAGAGCTAAAGAGAAGAAGAGCTACTCGTGCAACTCGAGGAGCCAGGAGAATCCCCCTGCGAGACTCAGGGTGGAAGAAGTCTTCAGTGGGATTCTGGAGCAGGCTAGTGGGATTCTGGTAACACTGTGGGACGCGGTATAAAGACCCTCATGTGGGACTCAGGAGAGATACATTGGGACTCTGTATCGACCATTGTAATACTAACAGATTATAATGATAGAAACCATGTTGGGGCGTATAACCAACATGGGAAGGACGTAGGCCTTTGGTGCGGAACCTTGTAAATCCTTGTGTCATGCGCCTTTACATTTACTGCATCACTCGAGGAAAGGATGAGAGATACAAGAAGAGTGGATCAAGGCCTTTACAATCCATAGAGGTTTAATTGATAAAGAATCAATTAGTAAATTTTTTTAAAAGATCACTGATTCACCCCTCCCCCTCTCAGTGATTCACACTGATCTGGGAACTTCAATTATAATGGTCATTAGTTCATAATTTTGTTTCTGTTTTTATTATTAAGAAATGGAAGAATCCAACACTCCATCTTTATAAGTTACAATCTTTCACTTATATAGGAAACTCTATTAGATATCATCACATGATTCACTTCCATGGAATGAAATTATGGATCTATAAAACCATAAATTCCTTTACATTCATTTTTTAGAAGAAGCATTTGTTGATACCTAATTTAAAGATAAATTATATATAGTAAATTTAAAAAAATATTTTATTGAGGATGTTGTAATTAAAATGTCATTTTACTTCCACGGAAAACTACTGCACCACATCCAGGAAGGGATCGTCAAAATCGACTAGATGCATGATATCTTCTTTGAGTAATCTCAATGTATATTCTCTTTCAAATATATTGGATTTCATCCAAAACACAATGATATATATCAGTGAAAAATATTCATGAGGTAATATCTGTATCCCATAATAAATATCTAATTTATCTACATACGAATTGGTCCTCAACAATTTGTTCCATTTGTGTATCTTATTTATCTTTTAGATAATCATATATATGTTAAATGCCAAAGACTATTATAATTAACTTTGAATCATTCTAAAATATTATTTAAGAAAATATATACCTCACATGAAATATAATGAACAAAATCAATTGGAAAAAGTAAAAAATGCCCCAGAAAATCCCCAACTCTAGTGATCACCTTAGTTGGAAATGCTAGTAGGGCATTGGGATCTATAATATCAAGTACTGATACTCTAACATGACCCATATTCATTGGTTGGAAAGGCACAAAATCCCCCCAAAAATGCACAAGTCCTTATGTATTTATATATATTTATATATGTGGATCTCTTGAAAACAACTCATAATATACATTTTGGTAAGAGCGTGGTGGTGGAGGATTAAAGTTAGATGATGGGGAAGGGTAGTCAGAGTGACGAGGATGAGAAGGCTAAAAAAATAAAAAATTTATATTAGTGATTATATTTTAAAAATTGATTATTAAATGAAAAATAAATAATATACCTTGGAAGGCTGCTCATATGGGGCATGGTAGGCAGATGGGGAAAAGTAGTCCAGCTGAGCAGGCAGGGAAGGCTAAAAAATGAAAAAGTTATATTATTGTTTATAATTTTTAGAATTGAAAAATTGATGAAAAATAAATAATATACCAGAGAAGGATGCTCATATGGGGCCTGGTAGAAAGATGGTGTTGGTTAGTCCAGGTGAGAAGGATTAGAATGTTGACAAAATAAAATGTTATATTAGTGTTTATAATTTATAAAATAGATAAATTAATGACAAATAAATAATATACATGGGAAGGTTGCTAATACGGGACATGGTTGGTAGATAGGTCTGGGTAGTTCGAGTGATCATTCTCATAAGGCAAAAAATAAAAAAAATTATTACTTTTAACAATTTATAAAATTGAATTATTGTTAAAAAAATAAATAAAATACCTTGGTAGGATACATAGATTATTCATTTCTTTACAAGTGTTCTAACAAAGCCTTCTGCAATGATAATTGAATTTTATCACCCGTATAATATATAAAATTATTCAGCTCATCTATTAATGATTCTATTTCCTGGACTCTTGATTGCTTACTCTGACCAAAAAGATTCTGAATACTAACACCTCTATGATAACCTCTAATAGTTCTAGGGTGTTTTGCATTTCCCGAAGTACTGTCTAGGATAGCCATCCTACCCTCGGGGATAAAATATTATTACGTCTCTTACTCTAGAAGTTCTTCCTCAAATGATAATGGAAAAGTCATATTGGTGTTTAAAATTTATAATATATTAAATATTTACAAATAAATAATATTTAATTACAATATTATCAACTACGTGCTTAGATTCCTCTGTAATATACTGTTTATTTTTCCTTCTTCTTGAACATTTCCATTTTTTATATCTAGTGTGAGGGGATGGATGACCATGTTGAAGCTCTTCTGAACCACTACGAGATCATACTATTAATGCTTCATAATTTTCTTCAAACATTTTATACTCCAAAAACGGATACCCGCCGTGTGATAAAGTATGAGGGTATAAATTTCCCAACCGAATCTCATAATGGGATTTATTAGAGACCAATTATTTAATAACAAAATAATATGTAATTAGAATAATATATAATAAGGATTATTGTATATAATAATTATCATACCTGAAATTTTTTATCATGAAAATTTTCCACAAATTGCTTCCATGTATCTTATTTTAAAAATGATACTTGAGTCACGGGATTTGAAACCATCTCTTTCCAAAAACGTAATTTTTTGCCAATATTATTTGATAATATCTCCATCAAATTGACACTATAGAGAGATTTCTTTTCACAATTTCTTCGTTTTCCATAAAATTTAATTTCATATGTAATTGAATAAATTAAATATGTCATTTAAAATATTTAATATTACAAAAATTATATAAAAAATGAATTAATATATTTTACGGTTAAATCCACACAGAGCAGTTGTTTTCCATCATGGAAACTAACATCCAATTGGGATATAAAATACTAATCCTATAACAGCTCTGCATCGCTATATATCTATAAATTGAACTACATTTGGGCCATTTCATTATTGTTAACATCAAAATAGATGTGTAATCATTCATTTTAATTAAAAAGTAATATTTTTAGTTAACTTGTAATACACTATTTCCAAACCTGAGAACATGATTTTATAGTTGTAACAGAACAATTATCCTTTTCCGAGGACACATAAGTAGTTCTACAAAAAAAATGTAAATTTACAGTTTTCATTCATTTATAAAGAATATTTCTTAATATTTAATAAAATTAATATATATATATATGTTGGTATGTGCTCCTCCCTATTTTGTATCTGACATTGTTAATAGAAATTGTAATCATATTTTATTTACCTTTAAATAATTAGAGTCCTAAATATTAAGAAACCTGAAAGAAGAAAATTAAGTAAAAAAGAGGGATGTATTTTTATGTATCAAAAAATGTCACACAATATTAATATTTAGTAGAAAATTTAGGATGCTAATTTATTGTTTTATCCCACATTAGTTCATCTTGATTATTACGTATTCCATGATCTATATTTGTTTTATACTCATTGTAATCATCCAAAAAATGAATAATAGATGAATAAGGATCATGTATATCAATAACGTCATCAACTTCATCCACAACATCAAAATGGTATCTTTTTTCCTTGAAAAGTGATGTAATATTGATTATTTGATGGATAAATGACATAAAATACTTGTTTTTCATGTTTCATGATGATAAAAGGTTTTTTATTCTAATTAAATCATTTCAAATCAACCTATTTGAACCCATATTGATCATGTTTCACACCACTCTTACTATCGACCAAATTACCCTTATAAATGATGACTATGAAGTAAATATAATAAATTTCTCATATGTTTTCATGAACTAAAAAATATTCAGTTGATGTAGAAATTTGGATTTTATCTTTGGCACTCAAAAAATGCACTAATTCTGTGAAATCTGTCACACCACTATTCTGAATAGTACTGATGTCATTCTGATTTTTTTTTGTGTAAAATGTTTAAAAATTTATATCAAAAATAGAACATGTGATTACATTATTATATGGTCTCCCTGTAAACCACATCAATGATCTTGATTCTGATATATCTGTGGTGACGTTCTTTTTAAACCATGAAACCAATTTTTTCTTATTCTCAATCATCAAACACTTTACATTTATTTTTAGATATTGTAACTTTATCTCAACAATATGTGATGATATATATGATTTCCTCTCGTATGTGTTATTAAAAATATATAAATATACCTTCATCAATTCATCATGTGGAATGAATATTACCATTAAACCTCAAACCACTCTACCTTCACTAATAATTTTCATATGTCATTATATTTGGAGACCAATATGCTCCACCTCATACAAAAGATTTGTACATTAATCAATCACCTCTTCTGATACATATTTTTGACAATAGATGCCTCTGGTTGATAATTATTTTTAACATATCCCTTCAAAATTTACAAAAAAAATTTCAAAAGGATAAATCCCTCGTAAATAAATAGGCATGCATATTCTTATGTCATGAACCAAATGAATAAGTAGATGAACCATTATATCACAAAACATTGTTGGGAAATACATTTCAATTTGACAAAGAATAATTGTTTCTTCATTCTCCTACACATCTAAAAAAATTGGATGAATTAATTATTAGCAAAATGATTTGGAAAATTAACATGACCTAATTATAGTCTTTCTGATTTCTATCAACAATATTCCACGCAATTCTACTAGTAGAATTTTCTGCATCAATAAAAGGAAATTATAATATTTTATGACTATTAATTTAACATCCTTCAATGACCCCAAATTACACACATTTTATGAAAACCACTTGGTACATTAAAACTTTGAAGACCCTTAAAATAAATTAGCTTTTAAATATTGCTTAATGTGTGACAAGATGGAGGTAAATATGTTCTATTTCCTTCACAGTGGGAGATAACTCCAAATGAGTTATCATTAATATCATGTCCATACTATAATGCAATCCATATTTTTTTCATTCCTTTTAATTCTATAAAATTTACAATCAAATAGTCTCATATGTTTCTATCAACATGCATATCATCGATTTTATGTTTTATCTCTAACAATCTCTAATAAGGTAGTTCCAAAAAATATAATCCTTTTTCCAGATATTTCTTTATTGATGAAAAATTCATTCCCATCCAAATGTTGAATCAATGTTTTTCACCCAATCTAAATATTCTACAACTTCTATTGGAAAAGGGGGAAGGATGTATTTTTATCATCCAAAAAATTCATTTTTTAATCTATGATAATGAAGATAAATTTCCAACAATCTTCGATGTCCCATGTAAAATGACTTTCTTCTATTCTTCAATTGAAAATATGGAGTATGTTCTTAAAATATTGAACATTATTTATTTTCCTTAAAACAATATCAAGATATGATTCCATTCACAGTGATATCTTTTATAGTGAACAGTATCATAGAACCCAAAAAAAATATTATTTCTTGTAAGCATCATAAGCATTAACAACTTCCTCCTATAGTTGTTTCAAATCATCAATCAATGGTGAATGATACAAATAAATATTATTTCCCAGTTGGTTTGGTCCATGAAACATCCAGATCGTCATAACATTTTTTTTCTTCATAAACTGTATCGGGGACAAGTTGTAAACTACCTAAAAACATATCATGAACTATGTTTCCTACTATGTCTTTGATATGATTCATTCAAACAGTACATAGTCCCATTATAATATTTCAAAAATCACTTCTAAAATCATGAAATTGTTTATGAAAACTCTTCCACTATGGTGAATTGGTAGGGTAACATATGTTTCCAATATTGATTAGATCATCTAAAGGCCATCCGAACCTTTTTGCATCTATAAATTTTTCAAATAGACACATAAAACGAGGAATTATTAAAAGGTACCAAAATTTTTATCCATGATTTTTTATTCTGGTACCTAAGAATGAATCACTGTTGAATTATCAGAATTTTATGAAAAGAAATTGTATTATATCATTAGAATTCAAAAAAATTATTTTCCATGATGTTAGATGACAATACCTAAGAATTAATCAGTTTTGACTTTCCCATTTATCTTATATCATGATGTCCCACATGTAGGAAAACATGATAAATATTCATATTCATTCCAATACAGTACACAATCATTGGGGAAAGCATGTATCGTATTATACCCCAAAACTATGTGGAATAATATTTTATTCACCTCAGAATTGGAATCTAGATGCTCATTGCCTTTTGGAAGTAGATCTTTTGGAATCTCAAGTAAGCTCGAGAAAATGTTATCTCTCCACCAATTTTTTCCTTATTTGTTATATAATATCAAAATTGCAGATAACACATAATATTTATAACAACCAATGAATAATGGTTTTTTCATATCCTTATAAAGTCATTCAGTAGTGGTTCTTGTTTCGATAGTATCAAAACAAAAATTGGGAATTAATTATTCAATATGATCTGTAAAGACTTCAATCAGTCAACGTAATTTTTTTTAAATTTTATGCAATTTAACAAGACCGCAAAAATTGATGGTGCGTGATTCTGTGGCCCGATGTGCCAATTAAGAAATTTTGAACTTTTTTTCGGGTAAGCTGATTAAATGAGTGAGAAGGTTTTTGCAACATTTGAAGTGTTGCACAGAATTGAAATCTGAAGACATCGTTGAACTCACAATGTCAATATTTGATTATGGAGACGTCACTAAAAAATATTTCACTTTTTCAAATAGGGTCATATATGTTGGTAAAGCAACATTTTCTGTTGGTAAAACGTTTTTCCAACATATATGACCCTATCACTAAACTGTAGGTAAAAAATATAACGATAAATGTTTTTGTGATAGATAAAATTGTTCTGTTATAATTATAATAATACAAGGAGATAATATATATTATAGTGAAAATGTTTAGCAATAGGTTCTAATGAAAAATGTTTCTATTGGTAATGATAGTAAAAACAAATAATATATGATTATAAATTAAAGTTGAATAAAATTTATAAATTTATCTTTTTAATAAAATTTTATATTTTATTTATTAATTTATAAAATATATTATATAATAATTAAAAATTAGTTTTCACACATGTTCAAAATTATAAAAAATTAATTATATTTATAATGAAAATTTAAACATAAACACAAGATCCATTACAACACCCCCACCCCAATCCAATGAGAAATCCATTCCAATGAGCCACACATAATCTAAACTAGCTCCATCCATGTTAGCTCCATTCTTGTCAACTCATGCAGTAGCTCATACATGCTTTCTTCAGCTCCAGCCCATCCTTATCAGTGAGTCATCTCGAGCACCAACTCATCCATGTCAGCGAGCCAACTCCAACACCAGCTCATCCATTCCAACGAGTCAGATCCTTCTCTTACAGCAGGTATCAATGAGCACCCGCAACCCATGCCCGTGAGCCCTCTCCAACACAAAACATCTTCCTCTCCACCATGACATGTTCCCCATCCCTGCTTTGTGCGAATACACCACCATGAGTCTCCACAGTAACATTTATTTCGTATATCACCTTTATGAATCCGAAATTCACTTGCCTCTCCAACATTTGAGTCACCTTAATGCATGATGCCATGGAATCCTCCTTCTGTGTGCCAACTCAGAACTGATAAGGACACAATGACAAATATCACTTATGCAAAAATGGGTACATAATATGGTAAAAGTAGATCTAAAAAGGATTTTGTAAATCTGATGTTACTGACTTACTATGAGCAATGTATGTAGTATGTAGTATAAAAAATCAAAGGTCTTTTAGTATCTGGAGATTACAAAAACCTCTCAAGCATACATAGCATCACATAAGACAATATGTCGGATGTATAAATACTGCATGAAAATTAGAATCCATGACTCAATCATAGCTACTATTTTACTAGTCAACATATCACCAAAATCATTCATTCTAGGTATTTTAATGTTTGGGCTACGATAAATATAGAATACTATTATGAACTGATGCTGGGAGATTATAGAAGACATATATTGATTTTAATGTTTCTGAAGGGGGGTGTACATAACAGGACATGGCCACCATGAATATTGAGGATTTTAGGAATACGATTTTTATAACATGATTTATATGATCATAAGAAATAAATTTGAAATAACGCATAGGGAAATTAAAGGAATAATTGTACATTCTTTCCGGTATTGATTCATTCTGGTATGAAAGGTGCTAGATTGTATATTCTCTTCATCTATGTTATAAATATTTTGAAAAAAAAACCAATAATTTGATTATTAATTTCAAATTTGATAACATCGATGTGCTTGTGGGGATGAGAAAATGTTTGGTTCAATAATAAGATTCAAAATTTCAAAAACTAAAATAACCGACTAATGATTTTTAATTACCGACCATACTTTTTTAGCAACAAAAACTGATGTAACCAAAAACAAATTAAATGTAGTTTAAATGTATTGAAATAACCAAAATAACCAAAATAACCAAAATAACTAAGATTAAAATTGAACTTTGGCTTGAAAAAATGAAAAGTATTAGTGTCTTGCAATTTATACCTCATCTCCAAATTCCTATCACACCCGCATTCGAAATTCCCAACCAATTGCATTATAAATGCCCAGTAACTATGGAAAAACACCTTCAAATGTCCAATATCTTTGCTTCTTTGGATTATACACAAAAAACTACAAGAATAATTTATAAAAATCATATGTTCTTGGGAAAGTTATCAACTTGAAATGATAATGAACAAGTTTCTAATTATATATATTATCAATTAAATAGAAAAATTCAAAATATATTTTTTTAAATGAAAATTAATCTAGATTACATCATTTGTAGAATGTAGGTAAGGAGAAATATCATGAATCAACTCCCATGAAATTACAAACGAAAAAACAATAAATTAGAAAGTGACAGATACAATAAATATTTTCTTCCCTATAATTTAAGCTGACCTAAATTATCAATTTAAAAATGAAACTAATAAATAATACATTTATAAAACTACATAAGCAAATATGTGTCTTAAAGCCTACGATAGATAATGCATCAAGTATATGTTTTTCTCACTTGATTATACGGTGATACTCTTATTTTTTACTTGAAAATAAAATCACAAATCCACACATATCCTAAAAATGAAAACCACCACAATTAGAATGAATAACATTAAAAATTACCGTCATATAAGATGAGAAAACTACAAAGACTAACCTACAGCCGGTGGAACTACAATATGTCAATTACACCGGTGAAAAATCAGAGCACACACTAATATGGCTACAAAGAAATCTAACTTTAAATCTATGAATTCCGATTTTATGACATATATGTAAAATATAATTGGATATCATACCATAAATATGAAAAAAAAGTAATATAATATCTTTCAATCATTCATTAAAAAAATTCTAAGGCACTAAAGATGTGATTGCGTTGCATGTTCTCTTTCCAAGGTGCTCCATCAAAGAAAAATGATCCTACAAGAGTAAAGAAACATAACTGATACATTCATCTAGGACATAAAGTGATCTAAGGTAATTATACGACAATTTCCATTAAAAAATGATATGAAAATATGTGCATATTGAGAAATGTTGCAGACAAGCTATGTGGATGCTTTTGAGATTATTGTAAATTTATCAAATGGTTTTAATCTATATTCATTTATGTTGAATTTAATAATAATCAATGATAAAATCTCCACAAATGAACTATAAAAGATTTATTAATATGCTATGATGAAAGTTCACTCATTATGGAGGATTTTTTCAACCATACATGACCTTGTGTAAGTGATGTACTATTTTTATCTTAAGTGAATAGTTGTAGGATTTAGTTATGATGTGCATGGACTTTGTATTTGGAAAATAAAAATTTTTGCCTACTGCATTTCATAAAATGAAAAAATAATAACCAATATAATAAGATTGAATCTTCCATGAAAATTATTTATGTGGACTTCATATTTTTCATTGGAGGAAAAGAAATACAAACTAATGTGTGGAGAAAAATTGATGACAGACATTGAAGTATGGAAAGTCACAGACTACAATGATGGAATTCATATAATACCGGATTGGATGAAATCATACATCGAGAATTAGTGATATCATTTTCTACAACAATAAATTAATAGTTTAATCTAGTGGGGTATCATATTCTATGAGAGTGTTGTGGCATCTGTTGTTTCTGGAAGTCTTACATTACAATAGAGAATTCTTCATGCTAATAAACTATTACAGAAGTATTTTTACCTTGGTTTCATATCATATATGAAATATGGTGCCATAATAAGACCATAGAGCTCTGTTTTCTGAACAAATGACCATTGCATAATGTGAAACCATTGAAATTGGTGGTATGTAGTTTATTTTGATCCCATATGCATATGAATAGCAGTATTCTATGGTTATTGTGATTGTATAGTGGTTAGAAGAATTTATATTAGCTTTTACAATAGAATAAATGTGAATTCACATATGTTGAAAATTATTGTCTATACTGATTTTCATATTGCTAGATAATCACACAGTAAATTGGGTGACAATTTTCGGCCAGATAGTGCTAGCTGAAGTATATTCATTGAATCAATGTATACAAAATGGGAGGTATTTAATGAATGGGTGGCATGGATTGGTCTACCATCACTTTAACCACTTGCATATTGTGTTTTTTACATTTGAATGAAACATCCCATAAATTTATGTTATTTATTCTGGATGCGTGTTTCCCGATTTCTTTTTGGAAATATTTTTTTCTCAATTGAGTTTTTTTTGTTTTGGATTTTTTTTGAAAAATTTATTTTAATTGAAGAAACATTACTTTTCTTTTCAAAAAGATTATTATAGATAATAGGATTTTATAGAAAAATCAAAATAATGAAACTAAATTTCTAATTAGTAATATAATTCATCTCTGAAAAATATATATAAACCTTCAAATATAGGTGATCTTATTTATATTTATATTTATTTCTCTTGCTATTAATATGAAAAAAACTAAAAAATATATTCTTCCATAGAAAAAAAATAAGGCATCACTCTACACATAAATAAGTAAGAGAATAATGACCATGACTATAATGAACTTAAACATTTACAGTTTATAAAGGTAAATAAATTGAATGGTTATAATAGTTTTAAATGTGTTTTTTCAATAGAAACAATGTCAATGAAAAGTATATCGTTGAAAGGTTCTTTCTAATATATGATTTCCTCATTCCATAATTTATTAAATCAATGCTATTAATGGATAAAATATCTAAAAACATAAATATATTTTCTAAAAAATTCTATATTAATCATACCGAAAAATCAAAATTATAGATTTGGAAATAGTAATGAAAATACGATAATAATTCATGAATGTGGGCCAAAAATCAAATTATATATCCATGTAGCTATATTTAAATCACTATTTGGATGGTATAAATGCAACAGAGCATCAATAGTAAACAAAAAATACTAGTCAACTTAATGTAAAATGAAATAAATCATTGTGTGAGTTGAATTAAATGATTTCACTACTTTCATGCTCTGGCCAATTAATATATTTCTGTACATTTTAATAAGATGGAAAAGTATTAAGTGGTAATTATTGTGTATAAGAATGGGGGCCTGACCCATTTAATTGTATAGAAACTATAGAATTATGGATTTATTATCATCAAATCACAAAAAGAGAAGAAAAAAAACTCATTTAATTATTATTTCTATAAAAACCTAAAATCAAATAATTCAAACAGTACCCAACATTTTAAGTTCATAAAACATGAATAGAAGAAACACAAAAAAATTAAGAGGACAAATCTTTGACTAATTGGGAAAGAATTCGGTTTATGTCAAGGCCTCTCCCAATGTCTCAACATTATATTTGAATGAAGAAAAAAGAAATGAAACATTTGTAAGTGAGGAGTGTATGCGATTAAAAAAATCAAGGAGGGTGTGGGTGTTGGTGCAGGTGTGGGTGATTCCTACAAATCAGGTGTGCGAGTGTAGGAAAAAATTGGTGGTGTGGTGGTGGCATGGGATTCATACGGGGAATTAATGAAATTATAACGGGAAGTGAGGTTTGGAAAGGGTTATTCGCTTCTTATTTTTTCATATTTGAATATTATATTAATTTTTTAAAAATTAATATTCCCCTAAAATAAAATATTTCATCCCAAAATAAATGTATCCAAATTAAACTACATAATTTATCACTAGACACTTCTAAGGGAATTTTAAAATTACTAGATCTGTGTAGCTTATGCAAGCTCCAATTAACTGAAATTCTCTTTGTCTATAGGTTTTATTTTATTAAATACCCAAATAAGAAGGTGTTCTTTTCTAGGGACTTGATATACTATTCCGTGGTTATCTTCCTTTATTTTATGTTTCATATTAGAATGAGATCATGTTTTTTAATCCACAATACATGCATATCATTTAGGCTGAATATTAACACTCTTTCAATAATTTTATTTACGTCCTCCCATGGGGCCTTAATTCCCTTACACTCATCATTTAACTCCATCTTGGAGTGATGTACCTAGGCTAAAGAAGTGTCTTTGGCTAGATCCTCTTCCAAAATATCTTCCTACAATTGGCCAACCTTTCATCCTCATATGTGCTAACCTCGTCATTTTCTGTATCAATTTTTGGTGTGGGCTTATGATTGACCAAGACATCCTTACGTATTCATATCCCAATGTAGTTGGATATACCAATTGTCTTTGGGCCTTGGTCTTTCCTTAATGATTTGGTGAGCATCAGTTTGAGCAGATCAGAGTAGCCCTTCCAACTTCTGGTCTTCTTACATTTTTTTAATAGGTAACATCCCAGATCAAAATCTCCATTTGAATCATTTTTCAACATCTATGAAGGAAATATATTGCCTTCTCATCTATTTAATAGTCGTACACATCCATTGGAATGTCATCTACGACATGAAATTATTCTACACATATTCCTTCACTTTGAAAGATGTTTCAGATAGCATCACTGAAACATTTAATTCCTAGAAATATGACCATTCTTGAGCTGAAAGAGCATCAATCAAACCATCCACTATGACCACATGAATTTATGTTTCACCTGAAATCGAGATTGGGGATGTACTCATGGAAATATATTCACCAACCAATGGAGACATATAATTCAATGGTACTCGAATCTAGGCTCCAGATGTGGAGTTTCATTGATAATTTAAAGGTACCTTTTTCCGAATTTGAGCATAAATCGACACACCAATGGATTAATTACAAAACATACAACCATTCATAGAAGTGCCATTCAGAAGAGGCATGAAATAATCCTTAATAACTTTTCAATCTTTGGACCAGGGCTAAAGGTATATCCAGTTAGCACCTTCTTGGAAGTACCTTGACTTAAATGCTGCCGAAGGTGGCCATGTCTATTACAGGACGGATAGTATTCACCCCATGATTCAATGTTCACCCACTAAAAATAGTGAAAGTCCTTACTAGGATCCATAGAGATTCAACATGGGCCTTGGGGACATCCACATGTACACATACATGTGTATATATAGTGTGGCATATTGACTTAGACTTACTATGAAAACTAAAAAATCTACCCATAGAATTTCCAAGCATTTACAGAAGAGTGGGTTTTTGAATAAGAGTATGAAATCTTGTGAAATTAACCAAGATTGACATTGTTAAGAGATATCGATTCATGTCGAAAAAAATATCCATTGGAACAAAGAAAAAGTTATACCTTTGAAAAACATTTTACCTTGGGACCAAGAAATAGAAAGGTCATCTTCAGACGCATGACGAATATGAAAATGATGAGGATACAATTACTATATCACAACAAGCTCCTACAAACCCCATTAAAAATTGATTAATATTTCAAATGAATCAGTTGACGGCCACCTCTAACCAAAACGGCCCACCAGAGAAAAGCCATTGAGAGACGTAGCCTCAACAAATTCCGGAAGTGAAATCAGAAGAATCAAAGCCACTGAATAAAGGGCCGGGACTCTGGGATGAGGGAGATAGGAGGAAAAAATGGAAGATAGGTTGTGTTAGTGGAATGGTAGATGGATGACTAATGAACTAGTGGATGACTATTGAATCATATCCCCCTTGCAGAGGGGAAGAGGCGGGTATGGTAATGTTGATGCGGTGGGATGGAACTGTGGATGGGGAGACACACGGTACTGATTAAATTATAAAAAAATTATATAAGGTAATTGATAAAAAAATATAAATTTTTATTAATAAATAAATAATTCGTATCAAGTAAATAGGTATTATTTTTTTATGATTTATTTAATTATATTTTTATTATATAATATATATTGTTAATAATTTTTTTTAAAAGAATGTTGGTATTAGTATAATATATTTCAATGTATTTTTTAATTAACTATTTAGAAGACAAAAAAATATTAAAAAATAGTATTGTATTTGAATGATCTATTTCAACATCTTTTTCAATAATGATTAGTAATTTTTTTAATAATTATCATGATTTTTATTTATTATGTTTATTATATGCAAATATCACAATGATTTAATTTTTTTATAGAATGTATTTATAAATTTATTAAATGAAAAACATGAGAAAATATAATGACTATTAATTAAAAAAATAAAAATAAAAAATAAGTAATGATATATTTTTATTAAAACCTCTTAAAGTAAATATTATCATTGGTCATAAACATAATAATCTATATAAGAAAAATTAGTTTCTCTTAATTGGTTATTACCATTGAATGGTTTATTGTAACAGATTTTAATGATGGTGAAAGATTTTTTTTAAATAGTTATTAATAATAACATATTGAAGTGTTAGTAAAATAATGTTGGAATTAGTATGAAAAACAATAGATTTAATTATTGGTAAATGATATGATGGTGTTAAATAATCAATACCAATAGATGTACTTATTTTTAAAAGTATGTGTTGGTACTTAAAATAAATACAAATAAAACTTAATATCTGTTGGAATTTCTCATTTTGACCAATAGATATATTTTCTGTCAATAATGTTATGTTGGTATAAGTCTTTTTTTTTGTAGTGGCTTTCAACTCTATGAAAGTTGGTCGAGGGAGAAATTTAGTTTTCGTATTTTTCATTTCATGAAAATAAAATATAGAATATCTTCTATTTTATTTTTTTCATCCTAATTGAATGCTTGATGGTAGGGACCACTCGAGCTAGAAAACACCGAATTCATATCCATAGATGTGGGGACCACCAGAAACCCTCTTAATGGGGTAAACCTCTCATCTTCCAATTAATTTATTTATCCCATTTTATTGGGCTAATTAATAGAGCCAATTAATTATGACAAATACAATTGTGCCAAAAAAATGATATTTTATATTGGCACCTCATTTCATTGAGATTATTTGTTGGAAAAGGAGAAGGGGAGAACATCTGGAAGATCCTCTCCAACGAAGAGCTCTTCTCCAATGAAGAACGCTTCTCCAATGAAGAATGTCGATGTTCTCCAAGGACAACAGCTTCTTCTTACTGAAATCATCCAATGTGGGACATCTTCATCAACGAAAAACTGACGTACATCCTTCCCTCATCACCGATGTCAACAAACCATCGAGGTTGCGGATGATGTTTTAAATACCCCCTTACCTCTTCAAGATGTTCTTCGTGATTACAAAATTGATTAAGTAGTTGCTACCGTTCTTACATGGATGAATGGGTCAAACTAACATGGTCCAACCTCTCCATATTCTCTTATGGTTTTTGATGCAATATTTGTAATGGAGGAAGACGAAAACTAGTACCAGATATTGGAACTGGTGGGGCTTGGTAACGGTGGCCGGCCTTGAATAAGGCGGTGGCGCAAATGCACCCCTAATGAAGGGAGGGGGCAGAGCAAGCGTGGTGGAACGCATCCACGCCACCCGACGAGCAAGGGCTCTAGCTTGTGCCAGGGAAGCGAAGGGAGGGAGGCCGACATTCGACTGACCACAGATTGGCGGTGCATGACTTTCCACCAGGGGGAGAGAAGGTGCAGACCGTTTTGGACGGCCGAGTTGGATCATGGAGGACACGCGGCAGGTCTCGCGTGGTGCTGGTGATCGAATGGCTTCAGCAGTTCGTTGAGTGGAAGAGGGGGGCACACCACTCCCCCAAACATGATACCAGGACGGGTCGCCCGGCATGGGCTGGGCCCGCCCAACGCGGTCCTAGCCACCCAGTGTGGGTTGGGCCGCCCATAATGGGCCCGCGTGTGTAGTGCATGTCGGGTCGCCCGACACAGGCAGGGCCGCCCAGTGTAGGCCGGCTGGGATCCAGTGGGTCGGGCGGACCCAGTGGGCTCGGTCGACCTAAACCGGGTGGGACCGGACCACAACCAGTTTCTACCCTAAATGTTCTTTCAACCATAACATGATCTACATTTGTACGTTTGATGAACCAACTGCGGCGCCAGAATCCTTGGAGTGAGACGGTCATTTTGGAATTCCCCACTTGTGATTTGGATAATTTTGAGGTATGGTTGGGTTGGAACGAGCATGTATACGACCGGGCCCTAGGGACTAAATGGCTAATAACATACTTACCGGGCGTCCGATTGACATACCATATGTTGTTTTGAGACCTATTTTACATGGTGGTCCTTTGGGATACTTCATTGTGGGAACTCATGATAGTTGGATTTTCGAACCTTGGCAAGATGACTGTACCCTCCCGAAGACAATCGAGCTTAGTTCATTAACCTTGTAGCTGGATGTGATGATGTACTAGGATCCTGTGTGGGTCTGACAATGTATTAGGATCATGTGTGGGTCTGACGTTGTACATGGATCTTGTCTGGGTGTGAGGATGTATTAGGCTGTTGTGTGGTTCTTACAAGGTACTAGGATCCTATGTGGTTCTGATGATGTATAAGGATCCTGTTTGGGTCTGACGATGTACTAGGATCTTATATTGGTCTGATGATTTTGTAGGATCGTGCATGGGTATGATGATTTACTAGGATCTTGTGTGGGTATGTGATTTAGGATCCTTCGTGGGTCTGCCTCTTAACAGAGTATGATGATTCAGTTGATACATCCAATCATCTCTACTACTGTATCTAAGATATACCGGGTGTGAGATGAGTCTGTCCCTGTGTGGAACTTTCCATCGTGGTTATACATTGGTGTCATCCTTCTTTTTGCAACACCTATGAGGTACTTACCTTCGGGTTATTCCCTCATTATTGGAATAGTTGAGATTTGGGATTTTCAGTTGGACCCTATGTTTCCTCATGATTCAAATGGGTTTACTTGATAACAGGGGTATATGTATGAGAATATAAATAAGTTGTTTTTTAGTTGTTTTCAATATTTTTGGTTTATCCATTGGGATTTTGTGAGACCTTAAGGGTCACGGGGTCCCTACTGAGTATCATTATACTCACCCCTACATGGGCTATACCCAAACCCAGTTGTGTTTGGTATAGTCGATAGACATTGCTGACTGAGGACGGGATTACTAGGACTAGAGCTATCTCAGAGGTGGACATTAGACGATGTGTACCACAGAAACAACCGTTCGAGAGTTTTAACTACCCTTCATGTAGGATCTGTGGCATGTTCTCATGGGAGTTATTTCAATTTACATATAACTTTTTGTTTTCTTGTACTTTCTATTATGGTTTATATTTTATCTCCTTTTACAAATTGAACTCACTCTTTTTACTATTATGTTTACTCGTTTTTGTATCATGATGTGTGATTGGTTTCAAGTGTTTATAGGATATAATGTCAATAAATTCACGGTTTTATGGAAAATGCCTTTTGGTGCTTATCAACATCCCCTGGCCTATGGATGGTGGGCTTAGGGTAGTCAAGGCATGGGTCCTGGGGGATGAGTCGTGAAAAATTGGTATCAGAGGAGTTGGTTCTACCATAGAACTGAAGGACACCAGGACACCCTGATATGGGAGGGATGAATCAGGGTGACAACTTTTTCATTACATGTGATGGATCTTGTTCCCACGTTTGTAGGAACTTGTTGAACCTGTATGATAAATATGATCAGAAAGAAAACATTCACATGCACAGAGAAGACACATCAAATTTTACATGGTTCACCACAAAAGTCTACGTCCAAGGAGCATATTTCGACAAGTTGTCAGTCTTACCTAATTCCATGAATCTTCACTAGATGTGGATTACAAATGTTCGGGCACAATCACTATTTTTCTGGCTCACTTCCTTTAAAATGGTTCAGGGATAGCTCACTGCTACCCTCGGGTCACTCCCGTTGACTCACCTGGCTCACTGCCCTTGGTGAAGTCACG
This sequence comes from Viscum album, assembly GCA_963277665.1. Classification (NCBI taxonomy): domain Eukaryota; kingdom Viridiplantae; phylum Streptophyta; class Magnoliopsida; order Santalales; family Viscaceae; genus Viscum; species Viscum album. The sequence continues at coordinate 715,307,343 of OY728134.1, read as the reverse complement.
CTCAGTTTATAGGCATGAAGGTATCTTCATCATTTCATAAGAATGCATCCTCTGTCGTATGTAGATTCTCTGTTAAAGTCCAACTATCACCAGAAGACGAATCTCACTTTGTGCTGAGGGTATCGGGCAATCTTCGAGCCTTCATCCAGCTTCAAAAGGACAGATGTACTTTAACAATCCCGACGTGTTTCTCCAATCCTGGTGCACATGTTTCAATCCCGGCTCGCAAGTCACTTGTGCGGTACAAATTAAGCGTTCATGTGACACCAAAATACCTGTGCGAAACTTACTCCTTCAACACCAAACGTGCGCGATGTTGCACCTTTAACTCCCCAACTGCCTTGTCCACATAGCCAACTATCGGCGCACAACCTCTACTTGCGCGACCCAACAACCGCTTGGGCGACTCAACCACTTGCACGACGAGAACTTGAAAAATATCTATGTCTTTAACTTCGTTAAAAATTTGGAGGGGGGTACTCTATTTATAGGCATACTGGACCCCCTACACGGTGGCGTGAAAGTCTTCCCTCGGCGCGCAGGTTCCGGTGCGCAGCTCATCCTCCCTAGCCTCTATCGCACTACTCACTTGCCCGACCACACAAATACTTACGCAACCTTATTTACTATGCCGTATTTTGATGTTATGTTATTGAAAAACAATAGGCGCACATGTTTCCAGTCCTCCTAGGCATCGGTGTGAATGTCTCTACACAACACACAGGTCACTTGCGCAACCAGCACAAAACTTGCGCGCCCTGTATCCCTTTTCAATTCTCCAATTTTATGATCTAGAAAAACTTATGGCGCGCAATTCTCCTCTTCATCAAGTACATGGCGCGCAAGTCTCATTTCCAAAAACACTGGGAAACATTGCCACCTTCAATATCATTGTCAACTTGAACTGTATGATCTCTTTGCTAGTACACATTCTAAACTTCCACTGAGGATTGACAACAAACACAAATCATACTACAAATCATGCATTGAAGACCATGGTTCCAACAAGAACATATGACTCTGATCATGTTAATGTTTATAGTGTTGAGTGTACTGAGTGTGGTTATCAGTTTAGGGAATCCATTGTTGGTGCGGTAGCTGATGTATCCATGCACCCAGACCCTAACATTTTATTTCCAAATTTGTGCATGAAAACACTGGTTGCGTGTGTGTTTTCACGATTTTTCTTTGTGATCTCATTGAGTCAGATCACAAGGTATAATTTATTGACTGCTGCATACTTATTTCTTTTCAGGATACCTCCAGGAAGATAGCCTGCATGGATTCTCGGTAGAGTACTTTATGATAGCCTACCGAGCGACAAGGCCACGTTGTAGGGTCCTCTATAATAGACGCACAAGCGGAGGCACCTGCGGTACCATTACCCATTGGGCCACTGATGCCACCAGCGCCATCAGAAGAGGGTTCATGCTTCTTGAGCGCATTTCCTGAGTTACGGCACCTGAGTCCACCCATTTTTATTGAAGAGAGGGACCCATAGGTAGCTGAGGATTGGATGGATGCTATGGTGAGAGTCTTCTGACTAGAAGGGACACCAGATAATATCACGATGATCCTCGTCACTGGTCCTCTACAAGCAGCATTAGGCAGATGGTGGAGCTTGATGCTCCAGGTTCATGATGAGGTGACCTTTCTCTGGGCAGACATCGAGAGCCTATTTATGGAAGAGTTTGTCCCAGTGACTCTTCGCGTAGTGTTTAAACATGAGATTCTTCATCTACTGTAGGCCAACATGATTGTGGCTCAGTACTCAGTTAGGTTCTCCAAATGATCATGCTACACCACTTATATGTTGTGGGAACTATTCTTCATGGCCCATAACTTTGAGCAGGGACCCATGTGGGAGATTCAGGATTCAATTATTACTCTTAGAATACTGACACGTGCATGGGTGTCACAGAGATCCTTTTTAGTGGAGTGTTTTTTTGCCTAACAGTCACCAGCTGCGAGTCCCACCACTGGAAGTCACATAGTGGAGTCTTTTGTAGTTAGAAGCAGACAGTTGTCCCTGAGTTCCAAGAGAACCAGACCTACAGGTGGACTACCTCTTGGCTCAGGATCTGATATGTGGGGTACCAGAGACAGAGTCAGTCATTCAAGGATTAGGCGGTGTCTCACATGCGGTTGGTAGGGTCACATGGCTCCTGACTTCCCAATCCGCCGTATAGATGATCAGCAGACGGTCAAAGGACAACCCAGGAAGAGACATAGGTTTGACTGAGGAGGTCCACAGAGAGTAGGCAGATGTGGAGAGGAGTAGGCCATGTAGCTGGATGTGATAGATGATTTGAGGTGTTACCAGCACCACCGCCACTAGGTGGTCCACCTTGACCACATGGAGGAGGTGGACAAGGGTGAGTTCATCTCCAGGATGTTGTTTCCTACAACCATGGTCCTCTAGAGCTAATACAAGGTATGATCTATGTCTACTCCACCTTAGATGTTGTACTTATAGAGATATGTTCCATTAATTCTTTTATTTCCATTGTCCTCGTCCAGAGCATGGAGATTCTGATGTAGCTGTTGACTAGTTCCTTACATCTACAGACTCTTATGGGAGGAGATTTGACGATTACGCAATGGTTCCAGTAGTGTGAGATTACTCTAAGAGGTGAAATCCTCAACTAGGATCTCTTATTAGTGGATTCGAGGCCTTACGACATCATCTTGGGTTTGTACTAGTTATCTAAAGTCCATGATCATATTGATTTTATTAGGTGCAATGTTCGGTGTGTTGACATAGATGGGATCATTTTTACCTTTATCGGTGAGAAGGGAGCCTTTGCAGCACATTATGGATATAAATGAAGAAGAGTGTAGCTAATAACTCATCAGTTGGATAGCATTACCCTTGGAGCGGTTGATGTGGAGAGTCAGAGTTATCCTGTAGTAGTGGACCAGAATGTAGATGTCTTCCCTGATGATGTTCTAGGTCTACCACCATGCAGATAGGTGAAATTTTACATTTACTTGTTCCCCAGACGACACAAATAACTACACTGGCATATCAGATGGCTCCATTGGATCTTTGCGAGCTATGGGTAAATCTAGAGCAATTGCAATTGAAGGGGTTCATCCAGCCCAGTGTTTCTCATTGGGGTGCCCCGATTTTGTTCTCAAAGAAGGCATATGGGAGCTTGAGTCTTTGTGTTGACTATCAGCGTCTGAACAAGGTTACCGAAAAGAACATGTACCCACTCTTGAGGATTTAAGAGCTCTTTGATCAGATGAAGGGAGCATGGTGGTTCTCGAATATAGACCTCAGATCAGGATATCACCAACTCAGAGTGCGAGACAAGGATGTAAAAAGAAAACATTAAGATGTCGGTATGGACATTACGATTTTTTGGTCATTCTTTGTAGTGTAACAAATGATCCAAAATTGTTAATGGGAATAATTAACAGTATCTTTTAGCTATACCTCTATTTCATTGTAGTAGTCTTCATCGATGACATTATGATCTACTCAGCTACTGAGGAGGAGCATGACTATAATTTTCGGATAGCTCTGCACACACTACAAGAGCACCAACATCATTGTAAGCTCTAAAAGTGCCCAGTATGAATCCAAGAGGTTCACTTTTTGGGAAACATCATCTCATTCGGCGGAGTTGTAGTCGGTCAATCGAAGATTGAGGCAGAACTTTCATGGGAGCCACCCATGAGTGTTACGGAGGTATCGAGTTTCCTAGGATTGTCCAAATACTACTGGGCAATTTTTTCATAGATGCAGCACCATTATTATTGTAGATGACGAATGGAAAACACTTTGTGTGGTCGGGAAGATGCCAGCAGTGTTTTCAGGAGCTGAGAAAGACGCTGACTAGTGCACCAATCTTGAGGCTACCAAAGGGTGCGTATGGTACGTTGTCTACTGTGACACATCAGGGACCGGGTTCAGAGGAGTCTGATGAAAAGGAGATAAGTGATCACATATGGTTCTCGATAGTTGACATAAGATGAGAAGAACTATGCTACCCATGACATGTAGTCATTAGAAGTGGTCTTCACCTAAATGATGTGGTGACATTAATTTGAGAGAGATCATTTTACAGTCCACGCAGATCAAAAGATTCACTGGTATATATTCTCTCAGATGTACCTGAATCTGAGATGTCATAATTGGCTAGATTTCCTCTATGACTATGACATTTATATAGTCTACACTCTTGGGAATGAGAACATTGTAGTAGATGCAATTATTATGAGATCAGGTATACAGCAGATATGTGATTCCACGAAGTAGCTATCCACACTGCATAAATCCATTGTGGAACCAGATGGATCAGCTTTTACTCAGTCTATTATAGTCACTTATCCAATTCTTCATCTATTCTGGGAGTCGTAGCGTGGGGACATTGACTGCAAGTCTCGACATGCTCAGATATCCATAGGACATGCACCTGATAGATTTTCTGAAGGTGGGGATCACATCATCTTCTTCAAAGGATGTACAATGGTACTAGTGTTTCTTTGTGTGGATGTGTTGAGGAATTTTTATAAAACCCTTCTAGTGGTACATCCTGGAGTGGTGAAGATGTACGAGGATCTCCGATGACAACACTTCTGTCTGGGAATGAAGAAAACCATAACAGAGTTTTTCTTACGGTCCCTCACTTGTCATCTAGTGGAGGCATAAAATCATGTACATGTTGTCTTAGTTCATCTTTTAGAGGTCCCCGAGTGGAATTGGGAAGAAATATCCAAGGACATCGTGATAGGACTTCCACGTACTACAGGAGGTCATGATTCTAACTGGGTGATCATTGAGTGACTCACCAAGTCGTCCCACATCCTACCAATCAGAGAGAATGGTTTAGTAGAGAGTTTGGGATGCCTCTATGTGATGGATATTATGTGGATACATGGAGTACCTTTGGCTATTGACACCAATCATGAAGCAAGTTTCACTTCCCGGCTACGGAAGGGGTTGCGGGAGGCATTCGGGACATAGCTTCGTTTAAGCACCACCTTCCATCCTCTGAGGGATGCTCAGACTGAGCAGACCATTCAGACCCTCGAAGACATGATACATGCTTGTGTCCTCGACTTTGGTCACAGCTAGGTGCATCACATTCCATTGTTGGAGTTTTCATAAAACAACATCTATCACGCCACCATTGTAATGGAAACTTTTGGGGGCAATGTACAGGAGACCTTGCATATCAAATTTTTGCTAAAATGACCCAGGGGAGTTAGCACTTGTTGTACGAGAGATGGTATAGGCTACCGCACAGAAATTTATGATCATCCAGGAGTGGATAAAGACTGCACAAAGTAGGTAGATGTCTTATTCTGAATAGAGATGGAGACATCTGGAGTTCGGGGATAGCGACCTTGTCTTTCTACGGCTCTCACCCCGAGGATGTGTTCGATGATTTGGACAGGGTGACATGTTATATCCGAGGTTCATTGGACCCATCCAGATCCTCATCAGAGTAGATGAGATGGCGTACCGCATAGCACTTCCCCCTCAGTTGCACTGAGTGCACAACATCATCCAAGTATCACAGCCAAGGAGAATCGTGCATGGTCCTACCCACATCATCGACCATAGTGAGATGAACATCGATGATGGGGTGATGTTTACGGAGGCTCCAGAAGAGATTGAGGATCGATAAGAGTGGGTCCTTCATTGGAGGTCGATCCCTCTAGTGTGCGTTCACTAGCAGCCTGGGAACCTCTAGGAGATCACATGGGAGCAGGAGGCCCAGATACGTACTCAGTAACCCACATGTCCCATTAGTTTGAGATGTGTATTATGTGGACGCAAAGACCTGAGGTTGGTAAAATGTAAATACCTGAAATTTTCCTTGATTTTATTAGTTATATGAAATTTTACAAGACCAGGAAAATTGACGGCATGTGATTTTATGGCCTGGATTTCCTAGAAAGAAATTATGAACTTTTTATGGGTATGTTCATTAAAGGAGAAAGCGGGATCTTGTAACTTTTTCTCCATCATGGGGACCAACATAACTCCTCTTAAAGGAGGACAACCTCTAAACTTCCCATTAATTAATTCCTCTGTATTAATTGGGCCAATTATTAGGGCCAATTATTTATTCCAAATTCATTTGTGCCAACAAATGATATATTATATTTGAACCTTATTTATTTGAGAGGATTGGTTGGAAAACGAGAAGGGGAGAAAATGTGGATGATCCTCTCCAACTAAGAATGACACTCTAATAAATAATTATTCTCCAATGTCTTCGGCTTCATTCGTGTGACATCCTCCAATGCAGGACATCATCATCAACAAAAAACTGACATCCATTTTTCATTCCTCAGCGACCTCAACAAACCTTAGATGTAAGGTTTGATGTTTTAAATACCCCCTTACATATTCATGAAGTTCTCATGATTCTATAATTGTTTAAGTGGTTGCTACCTCTCTAATGCGTAGGTTGCAGGCCAAACAAACATGCCCCGACCTATACACAATTCCTTTTAGTTTTTGATGAAATTTTTCTAGGTAGGATGATGGAAACTAGTGCTGGCATTTGGCACCAACGAGGATCAGGAAAGGTGGTCGACACCACGACAGATTGTGAAGATGGAGACGAAACAACCGTGTCGCCGGAGATGGGATGTGCCCCATCGTCTGCTATGGAGAAAGGGAAGAAGCACGCCTCTACGCCACCCGGTGAGTAATGGTTGCGACCTGTGCTACGACAGTGAAGAGAGGGTAGCTAGCATTTGGAGGGCTGCAGACGGGTGGTGCATGAGGCGCCCTCAGGAGGAGAGAAGTGGTCGGCCGTTTCTGCCATCCGATATGGACCGAGCGGGAACCATGGTAGTTCCACGTGATACTGGAGACAGAATGAATTTGGTCATTTGGCGAGTGGAAGCTGGGGGCGCGGGACTCACCACCCACCCCACGCATGCCGCCAGACCGGGCCACCATGGAAGACCGCCAGGATGGGCCTCCACGCCTGGAGGCCCAACATGAGACGGGGCAAACAACGCGGGCCAGACTATCCAACGTGCGTCAGGCCGCCCAATGCAGAATGGGTTGCCTAGTGTGGGCCAAACCAGACCTAGTACGGCCAGTTCAACGGGAAGTGGGCTAGGTCGGGTCGGACCAACCTGTACCAGTTTCGATCGTAAACATTCATTCGACCATAAATTCAGCTATGAGTGTTTGTTTGGTGAACCGTCTATGGAATCATAAACCATGGAGAAAAATAGTTCTTTTGGTATACCCCACTTGTGATACTGATAATGATGAGGTATGGTCGAGTTGGAATGATCATGAATCCAATAGGTCCCTTGGAACCCAAATTCTAATAACGTATAAACTGGGCGTCTGATTGATGTACTGTTTGTTGTGTTGAGACCCCTTTAACATGGTGGCCCTTTCTTATAATTCATAATGTGACTTAATTGAAGATTATGTGTAGACCTGTGGCTTGAGGATCGTACCCTCCCAGGGACATGCAAGCTTAGTGCGGGAACCCTATAGCTGGCTGTGACGATGTACTAGGATCAAGTGTGGGTCTGATGATGTACTAGGATCCTGTGTGGGTCTGGTGATGTACATAGATCATGTGTGGGTCTGAAGATGTACTAGGATCCTGTGTGGGCCTTACAATATACAGGGATCATATATGGGTCTGACATTGTTCTTGGATCCTGTGTGAGTCTGAATATGTACTAGGATCTTGTGTGGGTCTGATTATATATTTGGATCATGTGTAGGTCTATTATTTAGGATCCTTCATGGGTCATCCTCTTAATAGAGTAAGATGATTCGGTAGATACATCTAATAATCTCAACTACTTTATCTGTGATCTACTTGTTGTGATTTGATTTCGTACCTTTCTGGTACATTATTTTGTGGTAACACCTTGGTGGTATCCTTCTGTGTGGGGTACCTATGAGGTACTTACCTTTAAGAGATTCCTTACATTGTGGAACAATAGATCTTTAGGTATTTGAGTTGGACCCAATGTTTCCTCTTGATTCATATGGGTTTTCTTGATAACATAGGTATATGTATGGGAATATTCCTAATTAGGGTTGTTAGTTGTTTTATTTCTTTTTGGTTTATCCTTGTTGGATTTTGTGAGTCCTTGAGGGTCTCTTGGTCTCTACATAGTATCATTATACTCACCCCTGAACAGGCTATGCCCGCACCTTATTGTATTTGGTGTAGACGACAAACAACGTTGAATGAGGACAAGAGTACCCGAACTGGAGGTAGCTCGGAGGTGGAAATTAGACGAGGCGTACTGCATAAAATGTCTTTCGAGAGTTGTCCCTACCCTAAATTGGTTTATCTGAGAGAATGTTAATTTTTGGTACTGTAAAGTTGATAGATTTTTTTTAATGGTGATTCTTCATGATATTCACAGTATTGTGAACGAAGAGTTTTGTACATGTTTTTTTCAGGAAGGAGTATAAAAAGTCGTGTGAAAAAAATGTTTTTATCACACTATTTTAGCTTCACGATGAACTGAGTTATGTGAAGCAATTCCTAAATTCAATATTCTTATGAATACTTATTGGTATATGAGATTATTTTTTTAGAAACTTCATATTAGTGAAGATGTCCATTGTGTATTTGAATGAACATTAAAAATAGAGAAAAAAATATTTGTGCAATGGATTTAATAGTGAATATATTATTGCATGAACAATGGTGACTATCTTCTTGAGAATAGATATTGTTTTAATTACATGGACATACTTTGAGTACAGGGGGTAGTGTGATATTATTTCATGCAATGTGAGAACACACAATCACATTGTGTCTTCTGTGATAGAGTTATGCGTGAAAGGTTCTATATGAAGCATTAATTGGATAATTTCATGCATACATAAATTAGTAATCATTCATGATTATATTCTAAATTTCATTCAAGTAAAACATTGAGAAATCTAGTGTGGAATCCCATTTCACATATGCATTAAAGAATGAGGTATTCAATATGAATTCATAAGGATATTGTGAATAATTCATGTAAGTGAGCATTTCATAGAGGAAAAAAAATGTGATTGGATTTCTAAGAGGGAAGAATGGATAGTGAGTGTGTGCTTTTGAAAGGGTATTCAATTTTGATAAACTATTATGTGGTTTCATGCATCATACAACAATACAACGATAATATTATGGGATACTGGTATCTTGTGTATTGAAGGAGGCAGAATAATGTGAATATCTCCAATTGAGTGAGAATGCTATTAATAATTTTTGATGTTGTAAAATACATAAATTAATAGTGAAGAGATAGTATGTGATATATGTGCATGAAGGCAGTACAATGAAATATATATGATTATCATTTATACACCCGAAATATTTAATAAAAATAAAAAGTCTATGAATTTTCGTTCACAAGGATATGGTATATGAAATATAAGTTTAATGTAAATTAAGAATTGTGTTTCTGAGAGTTATAAAGAAGCATTATATTAGATGATAGTTTCCATAGCAATGATATATCATGATATTAATGAGTCACATGAAATTGAATATGAGTGATTCTAAACATAAATATTTTTATGAGTTTTATATATTAGAAACATAAATTACAATTAGTAGTAGTCTGACGAGTTATTGCATGTTGTGATCAAGAGCATAAAAAATATTTAGAATCAACTAAAAGAATAAAATAATGTATATATATGGAATTATTACTCATAGGGATAACTATTAACCATGGTCAACAAATTTATAATAAACTATACACTAATAACTGAATAAAATACAAAAAATAATTAAATGATAACAAATTTATCTTCATAATAAAAAATAATACTAAATTCAGAATTTAACAAGAATATAGATCTATATATGAACATGTGTCTGTAAAAAGATTTAGAAGATTAAACGTTGCATGATCTATACAAAAAATGATTTTAAAATGGAAAATTAAGATATACAATGAAATAAAATCAAAAGGCAGTTGAATGTCACTAAAAATATGATTTTATTGAAAACAGTACACATAGATGATGAAAAAAGATAGATAATCAAGATATCAGTCTATAGATATTGAAAATTTGAGAAAATTTGAAAAAAAGATGGTTTGAGATCACAAATACTCCTTCAAAGACACTGCACGTCAAGATGAGCCACTACAGTTCAACATTCAAATTTAAATAAAAATGTGGGTTTCGTAATCCTGAATAATTTTAAAAGACATTCAAGTAGCTGTTATTAACAAAACTGATGATGAAGTGTCTGAAATATATTTCCACTATAGGTTTCTGGGAAAACCGATGCCGATTTTTTTTTTAAATATTTTGTGTTTGTTTGTTGAAAAACTGATGCAATAATATTTTTAAATATATCATGTTGGTTATTATAAGAACTAACACCGAATGATTTTGTATGTTTGATTAATGGAGTCACTATTTCTAAAAATAGACACCAAAATGTTTTTTTATTTTCAGGATCGTAGTTTTGAAAAATTGATGCTATATATTGTATATTTCATAGTTATTGACACCGGTTGAATTAAAAATGATTCCAACCCCCAATTTTAATTTTTTTACGTCGATTTCTAGTAAAACTGATGTCAAAAAATTATCTAACATAATATTGGTGTCAGTTTAGAAAAAACTGACATCATTCCTTAAACGTTAAAGCAATTATTTCTACTAGTGTCATGAAAATTTTGTTCACAAAATATTTGGATGGTACAAAGGTAATATAATCATTAATAATTTCAAATGATACAAAATAGTGATATCATTTTAATAAATTATATAGTATCATCTATACCTTTTAAAAATAATTATGAAACAAAAAAAATCATCTAACATACTATGTTCTAGAAGATTTTTAAAAAATATTAAAGAATTATTAAATTTCACGAAATTATTTGGAAGGTTATGGTTTTTATATCGAACAATTTCGTCTAAAAAATCATTTGATACATAACATCAAAAATGAATACTTAATATCTTATTTATCTTATTTGAAATTAAAATGTGATGCATAGGCCTGAATCATTCTTGTGGATTCATGTAATTCTACTAGAGAAAAGGTTATTTCAAATCCAATACCATCGAAAAAAATATAATCTTTTTCAACCTATCCGTGTTTATTTATTATAGTCTAAGAATCATCAAACCTATTCTTAAATGGCCACATAGTTCCATTAGTGATTAATTACATTGGTAATGATTCATCTGCCTTCAGTTTGTTTTATTCAAATTTATTTAACAATTTTGGAATATATATTACCCAAAATTCACCATTTCTTACATCATTGATGTTATTATATTCATACTATGAAAATAAGGATTGTTTTCCACAATGTTTTCAATGAATTTTTATAGCATGTGTTCCATTATCTAGATCTGATAATACAACTATTATGTGGTGGTGCCTAAGAGTCCTAGGTGCATTAGGGAAAGAATTATTTTTACGGTTATTATTTTAACTATTCTATTAGTTTTTATTTTTCTAGATCTTGTTTAACTATATTATAACAATCATTGGGTGGGGTATTGGTATAATCATTTTAATGGTAATCCTCAAGGATTTCAATCAAATTCTCAGTTATATATATATATATATATATTTAATAAATATTACATATAAAGATTCTTCAACAATTTATGATCATTTATTACATTAATGGTATGATTTACTAAAATTATAATATCCATAATTTATTACCTTATCATTAATGGTTGAAATTTTTTCAAAACACTAATTTATATTTAAAATAAATTACATTCATAAATATGAAAAAAAAATTAAAATTTGCTTTTTTTTTATTCTATAAATCAAATGGATTTTAATTTAAAAGTGTCATACGATGTGCCCTATTGATGACAAATAATTATATATTTTGAACCACTACCTAAAAAACTCACAGGCAACACACATTGATCATGGTCTAGTTAATTTCTTTAAGAGTCATATTTCTTCTTTCTGCAACATAGTTTTATTCTGGAGCCATATGATAATAAAAGATGATTGTAAAGCCATATTTTGAGAATAATTATTCAATGTCTAGATTTTGGAACTCACGTCCACAACCAATCAATATGGACTTAATAGTATGTCAAATATGATTATCTAATTGTTTTTTATATTTGGAATAAATGGTAAAAAATTTAATTTCATGACTTTAAAATAATACCTTGGTGTATCAATAAAATACATCTTCTAGAACATAAGGATAGTTTTTTCCATTAAATCTAAAAAGCAACATTTTTTCAAATAATTCCATGTGAACAAGCTCAATAGTTTGATAAAAAGGGATTTATTTCATTGGTTTGAAAAATATATTACGTTTCATCCAATTTTGACATGGGTTATATACTTTTAATTTGGGTTATTAAAGTTTATAATGTTCCTTCAATAATACTTTCCTAGTTATCTTTTTATGAAATTCATTTTTTAGTGCCCTAGACTCCTATAATATAAGCATAACTATTTTTGAAATTAATTTAAGATATAAATTATATATGAAAAAAGAAAATATATATATTCAAAATCAACATTTTAAATATATAGAGTTTTTAAAAAAATTCCTTGGTTGATTCAGAAATTTTGTATGAATTATTTTCATATTTAATATTATATCCCACATTACAAAATAAATAGGTTATAATAATACAAAACAATAAATATTATATAATAATAATTTATAAATCTAAATTGTAGTATAATTAACAATTTTAAAGTGTCCTATTATCATTTCTTTAATATTGTCACTATATGTGACATGTCCACTATCCACATTGACTTTAAAATTAACACTAGTGCAATCCCAATTCATGTACCTAGAACATCCATTATTGAGATATCCTAATTTGTTTTGGTACTCATCAAAATCAATTCCAACAATCCTTTATATAAGAAATGTTTTTTATTCACAATTTATTAGGTTTAGAAATGATAAATATAAAATATTTTTGAATAAAAATATATTTAATAGGGTTTCCTTTAAGATATACTTGAATTTTATAATGAAAATAATTATTACATCTATATGAATAATAATTGTTTATAGAGATGGATGGTCATGATACACGACAAAATCTCTTCATGTAATGTTTCTCCAAGATATGTAGTTATCCAATTAATGTTATATATTTTGGTGTGTATTGTTTACAAAGAATCCTGGTCTTGGATACTCTACAATTATTAAATACATCATGGTTAGTTTTAAGTTTCTCATTCGACAATCTAATTTCATTATTTTCATTAAATAACATATCATTATTTTCTATTTATAAGGAAAATTAATATATATAATTAATAGATAAGGTACGTTTCATGTATAGAAATATATTTATATATATATTTATATGATCATTAAATACTTATTCAGATATATTAAAACACCTGAGAAAATAATCAGTGATCATTTTTTTGAAGTTTTTTTTTGAATTTAATAATTATATTATATATAATCTAGATATGATGGAATAATATTTTATTCCACAAATATATTTTTCATAACATACATGTTTTCTCTGGAATTCATTTCTTCATTATGTGATCCAGACTCCCTTAAACTATCCTTATAGGTTCTCTAAGTGGAATTTATATAATTCTTATGCATTTTTTCATTATAATTGTTACATACATTATAGATAATCTTTTGAAATAATTATTTGATATTTATTTTCCAATCAACTTTATAGTATGTTAATTCACTAGATTGATTTTTTTTTTCAGTTAAATTTTTATCATGTTTCCCTCCATAATTTTTAATTTTTAAAAATTTATTCATCTAGTATAACTTTTTAAATATAATTTTTATATTATGAATTTCTTCATCACTATTCAACAATGATTCTTCTTAACTGGAATTATTTTCCTTGTCTTTCTCAATTAGCTTAGAGTAAGATGACATGGTAGATACTAATATCCTTTTATGTTTATCCACATCAACTCTATTCAAATTTTATCCATCCTCATACATGATAATAATTCCAATCAGATCCTTCACTAATACATTAATTACATCATTGGATTACGTATAAAAATATTTCTTCTTCTTCCCCTATATGGTTAGCGTAAAGAATATACGTCACTTGATCTTTATCATCAACTTTCTTACCGTGTGCTTGAATTGTGTTAATAATATCATTGATCTTGATTTAAAAATCAAAAATGTATTCATCTGGATTAATATTGAATGTCATATATTTATAATTATATGTAATGATATTTAATTTATAGATATTATATGCTTTTTAATGGGAAATTGAAATTTTGTTTGGAATTTCATTTGTAACAGAAATTAAATAAATTCTATTAAACACATCATCACCCAATAAAGAATATAATTTGTTCATTTCCTGATATTTATAATTTTATTCAACCATAGTGGAATTACACATGATTCTATATAGTTTTTTATATTTCTCATTTTTCCTCAATTAGATTACAAATAAAAAATAAAATTAATTCAATACAAACTAATTTTTTTCACCTAAACATAATTAAAACACATAAAAGAATGCTTTTGGAAGGTGTACATACCTTCAAGAATATTATTATCCCTAAATATATATATATTTATAAATTAAATGAATATTTATCTTTTCTATTATTCTCTATTATAATAAAATGTAATATGAAACCTCATTTACAAAATGTTAGTTAGAGTGGAAAACTGAGGGGTGGGAGTAAATTGGGTCTCCAATTCAAATATTGGATAAAATAATTTAAAAATTAATCATTTTATATATTATAAATTCCCAATAATCTAAAATAGTAGATTTATATAATTTGGTCATTAAAAAATATTCTCCAAAGTACCATCACAACTCATATATAGAATTATTAAATCTTTTTTGACATTTTAAACATATTTTAATTAATAAATAACTCTATATAATGCACAAAATTATATTTATCTAAAAATTAATTTTTGTTAATGAGTTCTAAAAACTAAAACAGATTGTTGTCAGAAACATATTAGAAAAAAATAGTAAAAACAAAAAATGGAACCAAAAAACACATTCTATATCAATCCATGTACTAGACCTTCTATCATGGAAATTATTCAATGTCAAGAACGTTATTAAATAATAAAATGATACATAACATTAAATTGGATTCACATAATTAAATGTTACACATGTATTACATGATACATAGAGACTCATCCAATTTTCTACATTGTCATGAACCTTCTCAAGTAGATTCAAACTTAGTAACCAAGGCCAACCGACGACATGTTCTAAGAGGAATTAACGATCCTCCTGATATGGATACAAGCACTAAGGGAATATTTAGTGTTCAAATGGGAATGATTTCACCAAAATAGAGTCAATAAAACAAAAAAAGGATACAAAAAGACAAACCATCCCACAATTACATAAATATTGAAGAGAACATTATTTATACTGGAATTAGAAGGTACATCAAAATCAAAAACTCAACTAAGAGAAATTGACAACCAACTTACTCCAGGTGACCCCTCTGGTCACATTCCAACACAATGATCACAGTTCACCAAAGGTAATTGAACTCATGTTGGAACCTCCACAAGGTATAATAATAGAAGAAGACTATTTGGGTGAGATTTAATACTCATTAGGTTAGCATGATATTCTATTTCCAATGAACTTACTTTAAAATAAAAGAAAAACAAATTCCATGTTTTAATTAAAATATAAAAAAGTATGTTTTCCAAATGGGGTTCCGTGATATAAAAATTACCAAACAAAAACATGGATGTTTTATAAATAATAATGCTATTAATAATTTTCAAAGAGGCACACCATCAAAATGAAAGTAGTTTTTAAGAGGTATGCTTCAAATAATGTAAAAAATTAAATAAAACACACACTCTAGTGAATTTACCAACCAAACACACTATTTTTCGAGGATTAGTACAAAATATCTGATGAGAAAAAATCACGGGAACATCCCTAGTCACTAGTTAGTTGTGAGCCCCAAGTACCTCATATCTTGGTAAAGGAAAACATAATAAATATCCACTATCATGCACATTTTCCACTCTTATGAGAATAATACATAACATAGTGGTTACCAAAAACAAAAACATCATTCTTTTGTTGGTTTTGACATCATCAAACTTGATACGTTAAACATGGACGAAACCCCTCTATATTTCTAGCATGCCAGCACACATCCGCCCACCTGGATACAAAGGATTCACTTCCATTCTCAATAAATATTAAAATATATTAAAATAAACTATTCACATGAAAACTCTTTTCCTAGATCATTAAAACAGAATATATCCCACACACATGCCTTACTCTTCATTCACAGAACAATAATCCACAGACAATTCTCATAAAACAATTTGATGAGGTATAACGACGCTCTACAAAAAAAATCCATTTAAAAATTTTCTTTTAAGAAAAAAAACAGAAACTAATGACTTATCAAAACCTATTTGGTAGCCCCAATACTATTTAATAAATAAATTTCATTAATCATAAAATGGACCCACAAGGTGCGACATTTAACACACATGAAACCCGTTTTTTAAGAAAAATTCGAATCAAGCCTTTAATCATTTTTCCAATCCTATGTGAATCAAAGGTAAAAATTAAACCTTTCATAAAGAGGTGTACAAACACCATTATTATGATAATAATCGTTTACATAATCCCATTAAAACAATTTGGTTAAACATTTAATTTTTAACCATATTGATAATATTAAATAACATGCCACTTACCAACAACTATTTCCAAAACATGTCAAACCAATGACCTTCTCATTATATAAAAAAAACTTTGTAAATCAATTAACAGACCCAAAAATATCACTTTACATTATTTTGATACTTTAATAAATTAAAACAAGTAATTTTTTATCACATTTAGGGCACAAAATCGCACTGGGAAACTTTTATGAAGACCTGGATTGAACCATTTAGAAAAAAAATATTTAACATCCAAAGCATTAAAAAAACATTTTTTAATGATATAAATTTATTATAGTATCTAAAAAAACATAAAAATCACAATCCATATATAAAAACTAGTGGTACATTTATTTATAGAATTTTACTTAACTTTTATAATGAAAGTACTTCATTTTTCAAAAAATAAATAAATAATAACTATTTTTCAAACAAAATAGAACATAAAATGGTTGTACTAAAATACTAATCATTTATAAAAGGTGATAATAGAATTATCAAGATGAAAAATAAATAATAAAGGCATATTCTTGGGAGAACCTACCTCAAAAAATTGGCAGAATGGAAACACACAACAGAAATCACCATCCATTTGTTTATTAAACCTAAACCTATGAATTCCAGTCCTAAACCAATATAAAACCCATATAAAATCATTAAAAAATAGATCACCAAGTCTTAAATAACTATGTTATATAAAATAACCATTAAATAATTGAAGGAGGAGGAATTGGCAGTGGAATGGAGAAGGAATCTCACCTTGGAAACTGGAGAACTCTTTATCTTCCCTTAGATCCACACACATAAAAAATAGTTAATGGATTGAAAATTCATGGATCGGCTCATAAGGGCTAGAAGAACCACTAGAATAATATTTTTTTGTAAAAAATAAATGAATTTATTTATTTATGATTAAGAAAAATGACCATTAATTAATATAGACAATTTGGAAACATTGAGATGAGTTTCACTAATCTGGGAAAAAGATGACCTCCAAAGAGGGAAACTAGAATATGGGGGTGCACCTTTGAATTTTGGCCTTAAGTAGGAGGTAGAATAAATTAAAATTTAAAAAAAATAATATCAAATAAATTAATTAAATTATTTTATTAAAACAGTAAATGGGCCCACGGGCTAGACCAATACCTGAATAAATAACCCAAATTAACCATTTTTATTAATTAATACGTGTTACAAAAGGATATGGTGGTTTTAATATGTCACAGGTGGACATGTGTGAAGAGTAATGGATGAAAAAATTTGACAAAAAAAATTATAAATGAAATAATTTTTTTAAAAATCTGGAAATGGGCTCACGTTTTGGACCAAATCTTGAAGTAACCACCCTTTATCCGAAAACTCTCAAGCACGAAATGGGGAACCCAAAATAGGCATATTAGAAAATATTGAACTTAAGAAATCAACACTAATCTCACCAATAACCCATGATATGGTTATGTATTTGAAAATAACTAGATGAAAACCGAGTCTTGAAATGAAACGAGAGTGACAATTCTCCCAACCATTATAGCTTTCCGCCCCTAGAAAGTTACAACACATTATAGTTGATTGATAAACACCTCAAGATTCTTTATCAATATGGTCCATCCTATTAATCCAACAACACCTCATCCCACAATAATAGAAAACAATCCTCTTACCTCTACCAAATAACCAACTCCCAACCACTTCCCAAGAATATACATAAAGATCGAGTCACTACCTCTACAACTAGACCACGTACCAGATTGTTGGGTCTTCACTCAATGAACCCATAAATTACCCAAACAAAATATAAGTCAATAAATCTAAATATTATATCGGTGCTTTCAATGGAATCCCCACAATTAATTAATAAAAATTACTCGAAAAATTCTTAGGAGGAACCCCTATGAGACTTGGGGTGGTTCTCCCCACCATTAATAACCAATTATCAATGACCAAAAGATAATTCAACATTAACTAGGAATTGTTATCTCCCACACATCCCACCCAAAATCTTACACCACAACTTACCAAGCCATTTTAAGGGCAGAATGACATCAACATTTAAACCCACCACTCTCAGAAAGATGGGACAAGAACTAGGGATATAATATATGCACTGATCCTGACCCACATCACATAGAGATTGGAGGGAAGGTGAACAAATAATTAGGCCATAGAATCCAAAAAATAAAAAAACTAATATCCAAAAATATTCACCTACGAATATGTAAAACCAATACCAACCCCAATTTACATAGGTTACTCACACTGGTACATTGAACGGAAAACCATATCCATGAAGGCATAACCATATACATTGTGTGATGAAAAACTCCACTCCTCTTATTGAAACAAGAGGAAATTAATAGTGATGAGGAACCAAAAAAGAGACATTAAAACTACAATACCAAAATTTTGGTTGTCATATCATAGTTGAGCTCCCCACACCTCTACTAATTTCCTTACCACGTGAAAATATTCATCGTAAGGCATACCGTAGGAGCCCAAAAGCTTGAATAATTTGACGAACCACAGTTAGGTGCTAAGGATCACAACACCCCACAAAACTCACTTCCTCAAAAACACACCTTAATATAAAAAATTACTCATAGATACATTTCACCATTCTCCCTCTTACTCCAAGAAAATAGTAGAATGAAGTAGGAATATAGTGAAACACATCAACATCACCGAATAGAACTACTATGTCCAGATGAATTTTCACGACCTAGATTCACATTATATCAATCCCCAATAGCTCTTTTTTCATAAAACGGGTTGAGGCATCATCTAAATATGATGATTTAACCATTGAAATGAATCGAAAGGTTTATCAAAAAGAGTTGCATCCAAAAAAGAACCATTCATGGACACAACACAACATCCAACACATCTTTAGAAACCAAATAATAATATGTCCAATTTTAGCCACCAAAAACATCCCATATCAACTAACAACAAGAGTATGACATCCATATCTCAAATAATCATATTAAAGAAACAAACGATCTATGATATAGGAAAAACCAGCTACATTACCATCAGTTTATAACACACTCCAAAAAATTTCATCTTAAAACACTTTTGAAAGAAAAAACATCTAGGTCAAATTTTTGCATTCACTAATGGTGCCTCATCATGTGTCACTCATATGCCTGTTTTTTTGACACCCCAGGTAACCATCCACCCTGACATATAGGTCATACTTCTATATATAAATAATAACATGTATGTGAGTTCCCATGAGAACTTGAATGGCTAAAAAGATCATCATTCAAATAATCATGTACCAGTTAAATGAATACTAACCCCAAAGTCATAAAACCCTTTTCATATCTCACAAATCGAACCAGACTTCATCAATAAATATTTTTTTAAAAACCCATCCCTTTTAAATTTTAAAAACTTTAAAAATATCCAATCTACTACAAACAACCACGTCATATTTTGTAAAATTCAGCAAGGTAAAATTTTTTAATCTGATGGCCATTGAGACGAATACCCATTCTAGGAAAAAACCAACCTCTCAAAAAAAAATTCCAAATCAAATTCATCATATTCAAAAACATTTCAACATAAAAAAACTACCAAATTATAATTAATATTCAGAATCAATTAAGAATGATTCACACTTTCAAAACATTGTATTTCAAAAAACCAAAAGTTTATATCAATGAAATCCAGTCTCGTTAAATCATTTCCACATCCTCCAAAAATATTATTTCACGAAAACACAACCATCCAAAAATAATAATATATTTAATTTTTTAAAAAATATTTTTTCCAATATCCAAATTTCAATCCTCTATTTAACACCCATTTCCAAAATTATAATAAATGGATTTTTAAAATAAAAATTCAAAATTCAAGAATGGTCAAAGAGAACAAAAAAAGGTAACTAGTGTCAGTGGGTGAGTTGACTATATGGTTGGTGGCCAGATGTCAAAAACAACAAAAAAACAGAGAGAGTTATTAGAAAAATTCCCCAAATACACATGGTTTTACATCCCAACTAGGACATAGAATCCATTACTCATACATTCCCTGTAATATCCCAACACCTAACAATCAATAAGAATAGTGGAAACTAATAAAACAATAATTTTCATAGAAACCAAAGGATCAGAATGAGAAGGAGTTCACAATGCTCTTCCTGAACATACCCCTCATGTAAAAAAATCATAATCAATATACCTTTCCATCACCCTAATAATAAATTTTTTCTAAAAATCATGAACCACTAAGATCCTACCTCAATTGATACATGTTTTTCACGAACCCGCCTGAGTCGACTCATTATCGGTTGGCCAGGACAGCCCGCATCAAGTCCCAAGAGGCATTCCAGATTCTCATGGGACAAGGAAAAGAACACAGGGCATCAATATAGTACACAAAATAATGATTTTTACGAAATATAATCAATCAAACAAAAGAGGAATGAAACAGGCATCCCAAAATACATTTACAAAATAATTGAACTGAACATTATTTATAAAAGAATCCAAAAGTTCAAATAAATCGAAAAACTGACCAAAAAAACTTAAAAACCATCAAACTCCATGTGTCACCATTGGTAACTCTCAAACACAATGATAATATGCAATCCAAAGTGGTAGAACCCCTGATGAAAGAAGCACAAGGGATGAAATAGAAGAATATTATAGTTATTTGTATTAAAACTCATTAGGTTATCCCGATATTCTATTCCGAAAGAAAATGCTATAAAATAATATAATCAACAATTTCATGGTTTATATACATGATATAAATGTCTGGTTTCCTAATGAGGTTCCATGGTATTAAAATTAAACGACAAAAACATGCAATTTTTATAAAAAAGAATGCTAGTAACAATTTACAAAGAGGGGGAACATAAAAAATAAAATATTTTTTAAAAGGGTTTCTTTAAAGAATAAAAAACTATTAATAAAAAGGCATTATGAATAATTTAAAAACCAAACACACCATATGTCAATGATGATTACAAAATATCCAATGAACAAACGTTACAGGAACACCCCAAAGCACATGTTAGTTGTGATCCCCAAGTTCCTCATATCTTAGTGAAGGTAACCATAATAAATATATATTTTCTTGAACATGAGTGACTAGTATGAGAATAATACATAAACTAGTGGTCCCGATCATTATCATCATAATTTTTTAGTTAGTTGCAACACCCCAACCCTAGTTATGCAATGTCAGTGCAGTATTACATTATAATGGCAAGATCACAAAAGATTATGTCCCGAAAGATCTATTAGTTTATTATTGTTATAAGTACTAGATACATTCATAAAGTTTACAGTACATCATAAAATGAAAAACAATGACAACATTGGTTCCATAGAACACACTCATATCCCCTAAGACTACCCCAATAGGTCAGTAATAAAATATTTCTTCAGTCCTTGGAAAAATAAAACATAGAAAGGGGTGAGCTTAGATGCTCAGTAAGGATAAAAATATATCATAATCTTTCCTAAATAAGCATAATCCTTTAAGAAAATTTATAAGACAAATAAAAAATCATTTTAAACAATTACATCAACACAATATGGCCAAGATATAATCAAATAATTCCATTTACTTACACACATAGATATTCTACAAGTCGAATATTCACATGAAATATCAATAGCCACATCAATAATGATGGAATGCATAATTCTAGAATTTCATAACCACATAGTCAAGGCCTTGTTCCAAGACTACAATTAATATTTTTCAAGGCCTTGTTCCAAGACACTATATTGTCTCGTGAGACCTACCGATGCCTTGAGGAGCAATAGCGGGCTCCACTCGTCACTTACTATGTCCAATGCATTCCTCATATGAAAAGGTTTAAACATAACAGATCCATTCGTATTAAAACTGGAATAAAAAATGTCAAAACATTATCCATAAACCATGAATGGTATGAAATAACACACCCATATTAAAACATATCACAAAATCATAAATACAATATGGATTTTTTTTATCCTAATAAATCAACTTCAAAACAACTTAAAATCCATCAAAGTATGTTGACATAGATGAAATCAAAACCTATTTAGAAAAATATATCATCCTATATTTAAATCATTTAAAAGTCACAAAATTATAAATGAAAACAATTTAATTTTAAAATAATATTATAAGCTTATAAGGGAATCTTCGACAAAGTTATCACGATGGAGTATAGCCGCACCCTCCGTATAAGTTAAAAAAATCCATTTTTACCTTAATATTGTCGAAAATTTTATAAAAGAACTTTTTTTGGAAAACGACCAAATGAATCCTTTATGAACAACTTAGAAAAATTCAAACTATGGTATAAATGAATTTAACCCATATTATATTAAATATAAAAAAAAAATTTAAATTCATTTTTATGAAACATGGATGTGTAGGATAAAGAGGTCTGAGTAGATAATTATGTATAAACAACTTCAGATAATGAAGTGATTATAGAATAAACCTTTACCTTGTACGATTCCTTGGTTGAGGGTAGTTTAGCCTACTGAATAATGTTGAAATAATTTTTACTAAATTATAAAAGAGTCATATACATTAATATGATATCATATATGATCTTTTAACATTGTTTTGTTAATAATATCCTAGTATTATCGTCGTTTAGGGTGTTAACAGATATGTTTTCCATTATATTATTTGTAATTTGAGTCATATTTGTAATAAATGGGATTTATATTATTCATATAAAGAATTATATCATGTCATTAAACATTATTTTTATTCATATAATGAAAATTAGTCTAGAATGGATTTGATGGGGAATAAATCTTGTCGCGTTCTTGGAGACGGTAATCCGTACGTACGCACGAGTGAAAATATAATTCTTTTGATAATAAAATAATATATAATTACATGGTATATTATATATACTGAATCATTATCATGTTATAATTATAATTTAGAGAAATTAAAAATCATTATTATTCCTATCCAAATAATAATGTATTGAATAACAATTACACAACGACGTGGAGACGACAAGTTGAACGTCAACACGTATGGTGACATGTCATTCAATGGTTGGATAGAATAATGAATTTAGTAGTACCATATTTTTAATAACATCAAAGAATATATTAGATATTGTAGTAATTATTTTAGAATGGAAACAAAAAATAAAGAGGGAGTGTAAGAAGAAAGGATCGTGAAAGAGGTGATAAAATATTTACCTCTTCTTCGAGTGATTCCATTTGATTAGATCAAAAAGGCTCCTTAATATGTATTTATGACTAATGGAAGGCCTCTAGGATAAAGGGTGGACAGTTTAAAGGGTATTTAGAAGGGGTTTGGGCATGTCAAATGGATTTGATTCTGTAAATTAGAGATAAGGCGGAGTGCCCTTTTATAAGAGGGGTGAGGGGCACCATAGGAAAAGCTAGAAATATAATTTTATAATAAAATCATGTTCTATTTATAATGTCATAAAATGGATTATTTAAAGGATATGGAAGGGATGGGTCGGATACCACTCATCTAATAGGTTTTAGACAAGTTTGGGACACTATATTAACTTTATCTTTTAGATTTATTTCTTAGTGAAATAGATTGACATTTACCATGTCTCTTTGTATTTCTATATTATATGGTTAATAAACATAGTATATACTTTAAAGAGAACCCCCATGGGTTCATTAATGAAACAAATGTTATTATATAAGTCTTTTTGATGATCCGTAGATTTGTAGGAAGAGAATATCTATTAATAATATACTATTTTTTTAAAAACTCTTTTATGTCAATTTTGACTATATTTGGTATTTTGTTTCTGTTAAATTGATAACAGAATTATTAGATCATTCTAAATTATCTAACCAACCCTAATATGTCATATTAACCTAGAAAATTAGTGGAATTCAAAAAAGTCTCAAATTAAATTTATTTCCAAATTTATTATATCACATATTTTAATATTTCATTAATTAGCTAACTACTGCATCATTATTCTGCCATAAATAAATTAATTTATTTAATGTCTAAAAAATATAAATAAAATACATTTATTTAGAAAATCGTTTTCGCTTTCTAATTAGTATTTATAGTCGAATTTATCTTATGTATAACCCAATATTAAAAATGTCTTATTTTTGAAATGTTCATTTTAACTCTTTTAACTCTTCTTTAAATAAATAATAATAATACTCCTAATCAAATACATGTGGAACAAATAGGTTCATATTTTATTCATAATGTTTTTTGGTCGAATTATACTTATCCAATAGAATTAGGACATCTATTTTGGTAATAATAATATCATTTTTAACCGATAATACCCTATTTATTTTTAACCATGGTAAATAAAACAAAAAATTTACTATTCAACAAAAATTATTATCTTCTAATTGAACCAAATGATTCATGCTTATATCAACTGTGTCACTCGGATTTTAGAAATTCCTCCCACAGAAGTGGTAAAATTAGGTTTTATGTGAATTTTCAATTTTTCCAAGGAGGTGGGTAAAAGACGGTGAAAAGTTAAATAAAATATTTATATATCTAAATTATTATAAAATAACTCCAATGAATTACATTGAACATATATAGGTATTAAGTATCTATTTTTAAATAAAATAAATTTAAATAAAATAAAAAGCTATTTAAATAAAAATTTGGTTTTAATTTATAACTAAGTGGTTTTATCTATTTATCAAAAATTGAAAGTTTTCAAAAAAAATCGAAATATTCATTATAAGATAATTTTTATATTCCAAATCCAAATATGATTTTAATTTTGAATGATAAAATTTATAAAATTTCAAGCACATGTTATTATTATTCATAACTGCTAGTTTGATTGGTTGTAGTGTGTTAGAACTCAATGTTGCGTACAATACGTGATATTGTATTATTCAAAGAGAATCTTACCTTGCAAGCTTGGGGTTTTACATTCTCCCCTACTTCAAATAATGTTGTCCTCGAAATTTCTAGTGTTTTACTCCGTAAAAAGACTCAGGTGGTTCTTTATCATTATTTCCTCGGGATCCCACATTGCCTCTTCTATATTTTGGTTTCTCTATAGGAATTTTACTAGATGAGTTATCCGGTTTCTCAGCACATGTTCTATTGTATCAAGAACCTTAAAAGGATCTTCAAAATAAGACAAAATGGGCCCCATTTCTAATTCTTCATAGGTGAGTACATGCGTTGGTTCAGGCGTGTATTTTCTCAATAGTGATATGTGGAAAACATCGTGGTCCTTGGAGAGACTTGGAGGAATTGCCATCTGAAAATCTACAGTCCCAATTCGATATAGAATTTCTAAAGGTCCGACGTACCTGGGACCCAAATCTCCCTTCTTACCGAAACATATTACACCATTCCATGGAGATACCGTTAAGAAAACATTACCTCCTACCTAAAATTCCAAATCCTTCTTTCCATAATCGCATTAGATCTTCTTCCTACCTTGAGATGCTTTGATGTGGTTTTGGATTACCTTAACCTTTTCCATCATTTCCTCCACCAGTTCTGGGCCTAAGAGTTTTCTTTCTGCAAAATCATCCCAACAGGGTGGTATGTGACATCTCTTTCCTATAATGCTTCATATGTTTCCATCCGAATAATTCAATAGAAGGTATTATAATACAAAAATTATACCAGAGGTAAATATTGATCCCACAAACCATGAACGTAAAATGAGCATGATATCAACATGCCTTCTAGGTATTTAATAGTCCGTTCTGATTTTCCGTCAGTGTGGGGGTGGTGGGAAGTTCTCAAACAATGTTCATTTTCTAGGGATTTCTAAAGACATTTCCAAAATCATGATGTAAAATGTGGATCACGATCAGAAACAATTGATAATGGTACTCCATGAAGTCTTACAACTTGATCAATAAATAGTATGAAAAAATGTTTATGTGGAAAATCTTCCCTTATAGCAAGAAAATGTGTAGACATGGTAAGACGATAAACAATGACCCATATTGTGTCATTCCTTCTAGGATTCTTTGGAAGTCTCATGAAAAATTCCATTGTAATATTATCCCATTTCCACTCACGTATGGGAAGAGGCTGCTTGACTTTTCTAGGCTGTTGCCTTATGGCTTTCACATGTTGAAAAAATATACATCTTGACACAAAATCAGTAATATCCCTCTTCATGTTGTCCAAAAAAAATGTTCTGTCAATTATCATTAAATTTTGGTGCTCCCATGATGTATAAAGAAATTGCCTCTATGAGCATGATCCAAAAAATCTTTTTTTGATCAGGTATATTTGGAACACAAAGTCTCTTCCCAAATTTCAAAATTCCATCTTCATACAAAAAGTCACCCAATCTCCCATCATCACAGCTCTAATCATCTTTTGAAACTCTTCATCACTGGTCTGAGAACTCTTCATCCTTTCTTATAAAGATGATTTGGAATCCATTTTAAAATGAATTGATGTTTCACCTTCCATGGTTATTCCCATATCCATATTTACTAGATCCCTGAAAATAGGACCACTTTCATCTCTCATATTGTTCAAAACTCCATGATCCATTATTCTCAAAGCATCATTCACCTTATTTTCCATCCCTAGGTGGCAGTGTATTGTTCCATCCTAATACTTTAGTAGTTCAAGTAATCACCATTTCCTCATGTTGAGTTTTTTATGAGAGAAAATATACTTCAAACTCTTCTGATCAGTATATATCTCAAATTTATCACCATAGAGGTAGTGTATCTAAATCATCAAATAAAATATTACAACAGCTAACTCAATATCATGAGCAGGATAGTTTTTCTCATGAATTTCTAGCTCTTGTGATGCATAGGCAATAACCCTATCATTCTACATAAGAACATAACCAAGTCCTTTCTTTAAATCATCACTATTAATAACAAACCCATCATTCCCCAATGATAGAGTCAATATAGGAGCATTGACAAATCTTATCATCAGTTCATAAAAAAATTCTTCACACACTTATGTCCAAAAAAATATTTAACCCCTTTCCATTTGAGCTTTTTTAATGGGTTATCCAACTAGGAAAAATACTCGACAAAAATTCGATAATAACCTGTTAATCCAATAATACTGTGTATCTTAGTTATACTCGTTGGTGTTGGTCATTCATTTATTTCGTTGGTCTTTGAAGGATCAATAGAGATTCAATACTTAATGACAATATGGCCAAGAAATGAAATCTCATGAAGCCAAAATTCACACTTGCTAAACTTCCCATCTAATTCGCGTCTTCTATGATTCTTCAGGATAATGCGCAAGTTATTTTCAGTATAAAAGTAGAATATTGATAATACCAATAAATCATTAATAAATACCACTACAAAATAATCAAGATATTCCTTGAAAACTCTATTCATTATATCCATGAAGACATAGGTTCCATTAGCCAATCCAAAAGGATTTACTGTAAACTCGTAATGCCCGTACCTGGTTTGAAATACTGTCATCGGAATGTCTTTATTCTTCACAGAAAATTCATGGTATCCAAATGAAAGGTCAATCTTTGAAAATTATTGAGATCCATGCAGTTGGTGAAATAAATAATCAATGAGAGGTAGGGGATAATTTTTCATTATATTTATAGCATTGATCTCCATGTAGTTGATGCACAACCTCATAGATCCATCATTATTCATAACAAAAATGATAGGGGATCCCCATGGAGAAACTCTAGGGAGAATAAATCCCATATTATTCAATTCCTATAGGAGTTTCATTAGTTCCACTAATTCCATAGTGGACATTCTATAAAGGGTTTTTTGATAAGGGCCTTGATCTAGGAATTCAATCAATGCTTGCAAGTCATTTTTTTCCATTTTCCAAAGCCAGTTTATGGGTTCCTGGTACCCAAGTGTGTACAACCACAAACTCAATTAAAAAGAAGCACAAAAGTAAGGATCAAAACAACAAATACTTACATATCATAATAACCATACTCCTCACCGCATCCCATGCATGATTCCTCTCCCCGGGTAGCCGTAGCCGATTCCCATTCTGTAGGATGTCTAGGAAAAACTTCTAGAAACACATCATCATATTATTTAACAATAGTTACATTTTATATTTGAACATTTAATTCCTCTCAAAAATTTATTTAATTCTCTTCCTCCCATCTAATTGAATTTAGTTGAGTTTCTGGGGGTGTATCTAGATAATAATTAGGTGGTAACGATTCTTCTCTAAAGATAAGGATTTTTTTATCATCGTTATCAAAAATAGTAACTGCCTTCTTCAAATAGTAAATTTTCACAACAAAGTCCAAAATCCAATACCTACTGAGGATTATAGAAAATCCAATAATGGGTATGATGATGAGATCAGTAGATACTGAACATTTATATTCCCTAATGGGGACTGATTCACAAAACATTGTTTCAATGATACTTCCATTTGGAGCGTCAACCTCAGCAGTAGTTATAGCATAAGCATGGATATGATCCATTGTACTTTTCTGAGGTAAGTTCCCCTAAAACTTATAAAAATCATTTTCCTAATTCCTCCTCTCTCTACAATTGTAGTATTCAACATCAAAAACCTCTTTCTTCCCAATGCAATCATGAGCTTGGTGATCTTTTTCACCCCACTTGTAACAGAATCCCATTACCATCAGGATAGTACCAAGGTGTTACTTCAAACATTTACTACTAGATTGATATTAAAAATTTCCCTTATTCCCCTTATTTCCATTTCCAGAGTGTTAAAATGATCTCTTCTTCTCTTGATTTTCTATAAAGTCGTATGATATAGTGAATTATTTTTCAATCTTGATTGTGCATGGGAAAATATCATCATATGACGAGATGGATTGTGAGATTGATGCTGAAAGGAGAAACGGTTTTAACCCATCAAATAAACAATAAATCATAATTCTTGGGTTACATATATAATCTACAACATACCTCACTTACCTTGTATTGTTGGATTCATACTTTGCGACATTCTCATCATTCTTTTACCGCATAATCAGAAATTGACTTTCCATATCTGCTCTACGGTCATGAGTAAAGTATTTTTCTACGAAAATCTCTTTAAACTAACTCCATTATATATTTGATACATAGTCGTCTTCTATGGTGTTTTGAATCAATGACCACCATTGATCAGTATCTCTAGTGAGGTGGTAAACTACCATGAAAAATATTTCCCTTTCACTACTCGCCAAGGTGTGGAATATTTTTTCTAAGGAATTTATCCATTACTCAGCTACTATTGGATTTGAACTCCCACTGAATGTTGGTTTTTGTTTCCTCATGAAGAGATATAACATTGATCCTCCATGCTATGGATCAGGGTTCTCCATAAGGGTATGTTTATTATTCATAACCAGAGTGAGTTGTCCCAGTATGGTGATTAGCTGATCAACACCAGTTGTGTCACCAGATCCACAATAATTATCTTGAGTACGAGGGAAATACCTACATGGAGTGAAAGTATTGATGCAGTTTTCATTCCTTACATTAGGTTCCATATCTAAAAAATGGAATAAACTAGATTACTTTGTGAATAGAAATACATAATTACTAACATGTCAAACACTTCACATAAATTGAAATGTTTATAGATATAATCCATAATCATAAAAATGTTTTCATTGTAGTATTATGCACATATAATACCTTCATAATTGTTTGTAATGAATATGATATTTATCCTAATCATATCCCCTATGAGTGTAGCAACAAAGAGTGCAACAAGGCCCATTTTCATGGACCAGGTCCCGTTTCAGTCTTACTCAAAGCGGTGTCTTTGTGTTTTACCTCAAGGTATATCTGTGCCAAAGCCTCCTCTACCCGTTCGTATCCATACATGGATGTATTTCATGGAAAACACAGAAAATCTATACAATATAAAAATTCTATGATGTTCTTTTATGTTAATCCTCAAAGTCTATCTTAGGATAATGTGCTCTAATCGCAGTTTATCTAAATCTAGATTCCAAGGTTTGTACTAAACATCTATTGATACCAACTTTAACACCCCGACCACAGTTACCCAGAGTCGGTGCATTATTTCATAACATTGGAATGATCACAAAAGATCATGTTTCAAAATACTTAGTAGCATTAGAAGTACTAGATACATTCATAAGATTTACATTACATCATAAAATGAAAAACTACAACAACATTGTTTCCATAGGCCACCCTCTAATCCACTTAGACTATCCATGTAGGTCAGTCATAAAATACTTCTTCACATCCTGGGAAAAATAATACATAGAAAGGGGTGAGCTTAGATGCTCACTATTGATAAAAATCTAGTGCAAATATTCATAAATAAGCATAAACATTTAAGGCCATGTATATGAATAAAACAAAAGCTTTTTAAACATGAACTTTGACATAATATGGAAATGATAAAATTAGATAATACCATTCACATACACACTTGTATATTTTACTAGTCGAATAATCACATGCAATGTAAATAGCCACTTTCATAATCATGGAATGTATAATGTCAGACTTTCATAACCACATAGTCAAGGCCTTATCCCAAGACTACAAATATTATTTTGTCAAGGCCTTATTCCAAGACACTAGTTTTTCTCATGATACCTACTGATGCATCGAAGAGCTATAGTGGGTTCCACCCATCACTTACTAAGTACAAGACACTCCTCATATGAAAAGCATTAAACATAACATAATCATTATCATTAAAACTAACATATAAAATGTAAATATATTATCAATAAACCATGAATGGTATGTAATAACACATCCATATTCAAACATATCACAAAACATTCAATACAATATGGATGTTTTGAATCATAATAAATCAACATCAAGCTTAATATTTATCAAAGGGTGTTGACATAGATGAAATGAAAACCTTTTTAGAGAAATATCTCTTTCAATTTTGAAATCAATTAAAAGTCGTGTAATTATAATAGAAAACATTTATTTTTGAAAATATTATTTTATTCTTATAATGGAAGCTTTGATGATGTTATCATGGCGAAAAATAGCAGTAGTCGCCATATAAGTAGAAAAAGACATTCTTACCTTAATTTGGTTGTAATGGTTATGAAGGACATAGTTTTCAAAAATGACTGAAAGATTCCTTTATAAACATCTTATAAAAAGTAAAACAATGGTATAAATGACTTTAAACAATAGTATAGTAAATAGTAAAAATGTTTTGAATAACATTTTTATGAATCATGGATGTGGGTGATAAAGATGTCCCAGTGGATTAATTACGTATAAACAACCTCAGATAATGAAGATATTGTAGAATTAACCCTTACCATGTACTTTTCCTTGGTTGAGGGTAGGTTAACCTCCTGTATAATGGTGAAATAATTTCTTTTAAAATGTACATGAATCATATACAATAATATGATATTATATATGATCATTTAACATTTCTTTGTTAATAATATCTTAATATTATCGCCATTTCAAGTGTCAACGGATTCATTTACCTTAATATTATTTGTTATTTGAGTCATATTTGTTATGGATGAGATGTATCCTATTCATATAAAGAATGAATTCAAGAATTTAAACATTATTTTTAATTATCTAACGAAAATTATTCTTTAATGGATACGATGGGTAATAAAACTCATCGTGTTCGTGGAGACTGTAATCTATACGTACGCACGAGCCACAATATCATTTTTTTGAAATTAAAATAATAGATAATAGGATGGTATATCATATATAAAGAATAATTATCATGTTATATTTATTATTTACATAAATTACACATCATTATTAGACCCATCAAAATAATAATGTATTGAATAAAATTTACAATATGATGTGTAGACGGTAAGCCGTACGTATGCACGTATGGTGACATGTCCTTCAAAGGATGGATAAAATAATGAATTTGGTTGAATCATATTTATAATAACATCACAGTATATTTAATATACTACAGTTATTATTTTATAATGATAACAAAAAAGAAAGAGGATGTGGAAAAAGAAATAATGTGAAAGTGGTTATGAAATATTTAACTCTTCTTTGGGTTCTTTCTTTTGAGTTGACCAAAAAGGATCCTTAAGTATGATTTCTAACTAAAGAAAGTTCCCTAGGATGAATGTAGGACACTTGATAGGGTATTTCGGTAGGGTTTGGCCGAACCAAATGGCTTTGATGGTGTGAATTAAAGAGAAGTGGGAGTACACATTTATAAGAAGTGTGAGGGGCACCATAAGAAAAGATGGAAATATTATTTTATAATAAAATATATTTCTGTTTATAATGGATAAAAAAGGATTATTTAATGACTATTTTGGGTATGGGTCGAAAAACACTCAACCAATAGGTTTTAGACAGCTTTAAAATAATAATAAGTGTCCTAATATAATCCAAGAGGACCAAAGAGGTTCATATTTAATTCATAAGGTTGATTTTGATCGAATTATTCTTATCCAATATTTTTAGGACATGTTTTACTGTAATAATAATATCATTTTTACCCTTAAATAACCTATTGGCTTTTAACCATGGTAAATAAAAGTAAGAAGTTACTATTAACCAAAAATTATTTTCATCCTATTAAAACACATTTTTCTTACTGATATCAAAGGTGTCTCTCAGATTTTTGAAATTCAACTCACACAAGTGGTAAAATTATGTTTTATGTGAATTTGAAAATTCTCCTAGGTGGTTGGTAAAAGACGGTGAAAATTCTATAAAATTTTTATATATCTAAAAGTATTTTAAACTAACTCCAATAAATTACAGTGAACATATATATGTATTATGTACCTATTTTGACATAACATAAATTTAAATAAAATAAATAAATCTTTAAATAAAAATTATATTTTAATCTATAACTTAGTGTTATTCACTATTTATCAAAGATTGGAATTTTTCAGGAAAATAAAAATAATTCACCCTAAGCTAATTTTGATATTATGAATCCAAAAATGATGTATTTTTTGAAAAATAAAATTTATTAAATTTCAAAAAGTTATTATTAATATTCATTTCGGCTTGTTTGATTGGTTGTGGTTTGTTCGAACTCAAAGTTGCGTACAACACACCCTACTATATTATTCAATAAAAATTGAACCATGGAAGCATGTGGTGTTACATTAGCAGCGTTTTCGTCAGACATGCAACGCGAAACAGGGAGAGAACCCCTCCAGATCACTAACATACTAGTACATGTCTGCCCACCTAGATAATCATGGTTACCTTTAGTTCTCAATAAATTGCACAAATTATGAAATAAAATTATGAAATCAAAAAAAATTCCTATATAATACACACACAAAAGAGACCACAGACATGCCTCACAGTACCTTCACTGATCTATAAACAGCCTAAAATTTTAATAAAACAATTTAATGATGTATAACAAGGATCTACACATAAAATCCATTTAATAATTCCATTTTAAGGGAAAAGACCCCAAAATACAATATAAAACCAGAATTTTCATCCCCAACACCATTTAATAAATAAATTTCATGGATCACCAAATCTCCCTACATGGTGCAACTTTGAACACACATGAAACACCTTTTTTAAGATACAGGACAAATGTTCCTTTAGACATTATAACAAACCAACATAAATCAAATGTAAAAAAATAATCCATTCATAAATTCGTATACAAACACCATTATTATAAGAAATAAAATTTACATAATAATTTTTAAACACTTAGGTTACAAATTCAATGTTCAACCATTTTCATAAAAATGCTGAATGAGCCACTTACCGAAAACTATTTCCAAAACATGTGAGAATCCATTAAACATTTCATTTTTTAATAACCCCCCATTGGACACAAAAATATCACTTAAAATTCGTTCCATAATTTTATAATTTCAAACATGTCATTTTATATCTCCTTTAGAACATAAAATCCAACCAGGAACATTTTCAAAAATAACTTATGAAACATTTTGAAAAACAACATCTATTTAACACCCAATTGGGTAAAAACACAATTTTCCATTAAAAATATTTTTTATTAGTTATAACAGGTCAGATACATCACAATCGATATGTAACAAGTAGAGGAATACTTATTTAATCATGCGATGGGAACTTTTTTAAAGAAACAAATCCATTTTACCCAAAACAATGGCTAAATTAATATTTTTTAAAACCCTATAGAAAATATATTGGTTTTAAAACAGTAAAAATCATGTTTAATAGGCATGGAAAACATGAAAATGTTGAAACATAAATAAAAAAGGAATTTTCTTTGGAGAACATACCTCTTATAAATGGAGGAATAAAAAACCCAACAAAAATCACCCTCCACTAGTGTATAAACCATAAAACAATGAAGAATCGACCTAAAGAAACATAACCCATATAAAAATTAATTCCAAAACAAAAACATAGGTCGTTCATAACCAGGGGATAAAAACACCCATGAAATAATGGATGGAGGTGGAAGAGGGAGGATAATGGTGAAGGAATCTCTCCTTGTAAACTATAGAAATATTGATATTCCCATTGAAACACATTCATTGAGGATAAGGAATCAATTGAAATGTCACAAAGAGGCACGTAAGGTATGGATGAACCTAGGAAAGAATAATTTAGGGAAATATAGTACGAATTAAATTAATTATGAATTAGAAAATTTACCTTTGGAAAATCTAGAAGATTTGAGAAACATTTAGAATATTTTCACTAATCTGTTAATAAGATGAGGTCCAAATAGTGAAAATGTTTCCTGGTGGTTCGCCTAAAATTTTAGGACTCTATTGGGAGGTTGATTCACAAAAAATTGAGAAACATAAGAAATATAAAAAAGAATCAAATTATTATTTTTTAAACTGGAAATAAGCACATGGACTGACCCAATACATAAATCATTAACCCAAATTCACCATGAATATGAATTGTTAATGGGTCAAAAAGGAAATTTTGGTTTTAATATGTCAGGTTATGAAAATAGGAAAGTGGAATGAGGGAAAGTTTTATAAAAACAATGTAGTTAAAAAGGATATAACAATTGTTTTTAAATCTTGTAATGGACTCAGGGTTTGGCCTAAATCTTGATGTAACCACATAATCTATAAAAACACCAAAAAAGAAATTGGGGAACCAATGTAGTATGATTATACATATATATAACATATAATCTTAACATTCATCTCATACATAACCCATGAAAAGTATCTAGATTCCCAACGAACCAGATCAAAACCAAAACATTAAAAAATTTGTGTCACATACATGGTGTACCAAAAGTGTAACGATTGTACAAGAATGTCATGGGTATAAAAAATAGTCAATTGTTTGATAATGGATTAAAGATGAAAAATAATGGTAGGGAATGTCTAGAAAAATCCAATATGATATTTGATCTTGTGTTGTTGACTAAATACAATATAAAAGGTACATCATAAAAGGCAAGGTATAATTGAATGATACATTGATTAAATTATATAATATTTTATACATCTCTGTCAGATCACATTAGGTTAATCATTAGTATATAAATCATCCCTAAAAATTTTTTATTTAAACATTCAGAATAAATTAAATATTATAAACTGTCCGTAAATGTTTAGAATTTCTTCTACATATTAGTATATTTCTACAGAATATGGATATTTAAATTAATCATTATTTCTATAATTGTATGTCTTATCTATATTATTATTACTAGATCATATTTTTAAGGACATCCTAAAATATAATTATTTATTCCAAGACATTGATTTTTTCCCTAAATGAATCAACTCTACAATTAATACCTAAAATAATATCTATTGATGATTTTATAATGCCTCCATACATAAGTTGGACCCATACAATTTTTATTCAATTTCAACATGATTAATTTACACCATGGATACATAAAATGGATATATGGAAAAATTTCCTGACATTGTAACATAATATAGTTTTATAATAACTTTTTTCAATATCAGTTTTTAATACTTATCACAATGTTAACTGATATCTTAAATTGGGGGGTTCATCTCGTTATGTTGATGCACATTTAATTCAAGTGGTATATTCATTACATCGCATGATATCATGTTTCATTCACATAGTAAATTCATTACAAATTATATTATATTCATTAATTCATCTAATAAGTTAATTTCTTATCATTATCACATTGCATTTTCTTATAGTCACTACATTACAAACAAGATTCAAATCCATCACATTGAGAAATTCATGTCACATTTTTCAAGATAACAAGACTTTTAATGTTCTAGGATTAATCCTTCATGCAGGTACAAAATATA
Organism: Viscum album; assembly: GCA_963277665.1. Lineage (NCBI taxonomy): Eukaryota > Viridiplantae > Streptophyta > Magnoliopsida > Santalales > Viscaceae > Viscum > Viscum album. The sequence goes on along the minus strand of OY728134.1, from coordinate 715,270,547 downwards.
TAACAAATGTTGATTATTTCTTACAAGGGGAAAAAAGGACTATGACCCATAGTCACATCCTTGCTTCAACAAAATTATCTCATCTTACTCATGGTATGTTGATTGTACATGTGATTACTTGTATTTCATCATGCGATCACTTCCACACAACCACATATCCACCATGATCAGTACATATTCATCACATGTTAGGTTCATTACACATATGGTAGGTTTTCATATTCATGTTATGATATATAAAATTTTATTATAATGAAAAAAACATCTGAAAAACATTAATCTAGATATTTATTAGTAAAATAATAATCATTATTTATAATTATTAAAATATATAGGTGACACAAAATAAAAAAATTTCATCATTTTGTTTAACCAAAAATCATGATATATAAAATGAAATTAATTGAATATAGTAAAAATAGTATTATTAGAAAATAACAAGTAATTCTCCATTATAATAACAATACATTATTCACATTAATAAATTCGTCAATTTATCCAACATTTGAGGTTTTAATTAGATGTATTTTAGTGGAAAAGGATGATTAAATAAAAATATAATACATATGTTTTGAAAAATAACTAAATATTACTATATAAATATTAAGAAAAAAATAATTTTTAATTTATATCTCTAATTATTAACAAAAACTATAGGTGTTTTCCCCATTATGAATCCAATACAGAATAAAAATATGAAATGTCCTCGATCATGTCAACAAGAATAGGGTATATTACATCTTTGGTAGCAAATGAGGATTGTTGGGTATATTGAATTGGTTGTGGTACACAATTTGTAGTAGAGTCTTGCTTTTCTAGAAATTTTGAATCTAGAAGAAGGTTTTTTAATATTTTCATATGAAAAAACAGGAAATTATTAATTTAAGTGGTTGTAGTAGGAGGGGTGATGCAATTGGTAATGAAGTAGGCTCTCGGATGTTTGTGTTGAAATGTTGAGGTATGTTACTAATTACTTCATAAAATCTAAAACTTCTATGGCTCCATTTACCTTTTATTCAAAATATTCCTCTTTATTCAATATAAATAAATATATAACAAGAGTTTCATACTAATTTTTTTTATAAGAGGCATAAAATATTGGTTTAATTGCAGAATCCTCAAGTCAACATACAATAATTTAAACATATCATTCATGTCTAACATGTCACCTTTTATGATAAAATAAATGTCAATGCTCATTTAATAGTATCTTTTTATTATCCACCTATATTGAAATTTTTATAAACTTAAACCATTATTTGTAGTAATGGTATGAAAACCATAATACACAATATCTATTTTTTTACTAAAACTCATCAAAAACTACATTTTAATTATTTTTTTGAGTATCCATATTAATTATTCATAAGTAGTAGATGGTATTTGCGGGGAAAGAGGTGGATTAATATATATATAATAATAAACCAAAAAACTCATAAATATTTGTTCCATCATTAACATAATATCTAAAAGATCTTTTTATTGAGCACTATATTGTGCTAAAAAATCTTCATGCACATTTTTTATGTGTTCCATGATTATATGAAATATACTCTAGAAATTTGAAATGATTAATGTAAATGTCATAGAAATTTATACTCATTTGATTAGTTTTGTTGTTTTTTAATGGACAATAAAGAGTTCTTTAAACATCAGCATTATATCATATTTGAACTCATCTAAATAGTATTTTTCAACATAGGATGTCAAAGGAACATAATGGGTAGGAAAAATAGAATAAATAAATAGCTCATAAGACAACTACAAACCTTCAATACCATATTTAACTGATATTGACTTGGATACCTTAAAATGGAATTCTACTAAACCGAAATCATATTATTTAATTTTATGGGCAGCTAATTTAATGTTTCTTTTGGGATCCAAAATATATTATGTATGATTATGGAAAAAAATCCTTTCAATCCTTGACCAACTTAAGTACCTATGGGATTCACCACATGTTTAATGTTTCAATCCAAGTTATTAATGAAAATTCTAGAACACATTAAGATGAATGGACAGTACATCCACTATACTGAGGTGGATTAAAAACATTATAACAATTATAATGAGCCTCGAAAAAGTATTCTAGAGAATGAAGAACTAATCTTGGGGAATTCTAAAACTTGGAAGGTGTATCTTCTATTATCACTCTAGTAGTTATTCCAATCATAAGAATCTTATCTGAAATATATTTATCTTCTTCTTATTAACCATAGTTGTCCCACTAATCATCATCTAAGTTTCTATAGATTTAAAATTATGTGAAAAAAATACAATCATTGCGAATGTTACCCTTAAAATAATGTAATTATATAATGGTGTCAGGGGTTTGAATTAAATAATGGGAGAGGTTCCTTGGTAATCCTCATGTGCTTACTTGGATTCATTATCAATATATTACATCACGATCACTTCTTTCTCAACATCCACTCCATCCACATCAACACCAAAATGATATTCTTCATCACAAGAACACTTATTTATTTTTCACTAACCAGATAACAGACAAGATAAACCTTATCATATATCTTTTTAGAGTCTACGTACCCTTCATCATTCAAAGTATTTAAATTTTCATTCATATTGAAAATAATCATTTATATTATGAATATACGATACAAGGACATTATCCTTCCCAAAAAATCATAAAATACTCCACTATCATAGATTAGATATATTATAAATTATTGATGTGGAAAATAATTAAATAAAAAATATGTCTCACACAACTCATCTGAATAACTTATCATATACCTTGATATATTTATATGAAAACAATTCTTTACAAAAATGATAAGTAAAAAATTATGTTGTATTATGATACTAAAGTCCCCTTTCCTTGGATAAATAATATGATTAATGAAATTTTCTAGAATCCAACATTAACCATGGAGCACCACTAAATTGGTATTATAGGAGTGAAATTCTCATTCTATTCTTATAAATAATTTTCAATTACATTGTGGGAAGTGTTTAAATGATAAAAACACTAATAGTTTCAAGGATCTATCCTATTTGGCTATATTAAACGCATCCCCTATAGTTTTGAATAAAACGTAAAAACAGACACAATCATCATTGTTAGAGTGGTATCACATTAATATCCAAAGATAAATTAGAAATGTGAATAGAATTCAGTAATTATCCTTGGGAAAAATGGTATACAATTTTCCGTAAACCAATCAACCAATCATTATTTCTAATTTTAGTTTGATTCATGATAACTGATAGACTAAATCCAATATAAATCCATTTTTTTTTATTAATTTCATGATCAATATTTGGCATTCATGATTGACAGGTCAATGATTCTTATCTAATGTCATTAAAAAACACATGATCACATAATTGTCCATCTGTACTAATCATTATGTTAAATTATTATATAGCATATAAAATATAATATATAAAATAGTTTATAATTGAATATTAGTTTGAACTAAATTTACTGATATGGAAATATTTTTTTATTCCTAATTCATGTATAATTTAATTCATTCTACAATAAAATAAGATAATTAAAAATATATCATTAAGATGATGTTTATTACTAATGAATTAGAAGAGAAATACACTTAATTTGAATATGATCAATGAAAAAGATATTTAAATATAAATTTATTTTTCCTCACATTTGATATGTGTTTTCTAATAATTGTTGACGGCTTTTATATTATCGTAGTAAATATGGACATGTAGGAACATAAATCTATAGACTATTAATGTTTGTTTCACAATATAATATATGAACATAAACAATTTTGTGTTATTTATTGAGCCTTCATAATGGATAATACAAAAAATTTATTTTTTCACTACACCATGAAACTAGATACTTTCCCATAGAGTGACTTGTTCCAAGGTTCAATTTTTATTTAACTTCAATCCATTGATGTATACATTAGAATTAAAAACTAAACAAATTTCATGAACTCTAGCATAAAAAAATAATAAAATTGTATTACATTTGTGGTATTTGATAATTCATTTGAAATCATATAATTTTTTATTTGATTGAAAATGTAAACAGAAGCACACAATAACCATAATATCTATTCATATAGAAGTTATGTATAATAAGCTTCCGTTCTCACCTTTATAGTAAATTTATTCAATTAATTTTACATATTTTTAATGGTCTAGCATATATTATATAATAATGAGAGTGTCCCTTACATTGATATTATTCACACCAAAAAACATTTGAATTTACCTAGTGTGTGCGGTTTTATTGAAAAAACTCATTCCTTCTTTTAAGTGATTTTAAATCCATCGAAGAATTTTAATCCCCCAAAAAACACATTTCAAAATAATTTTTATTTATTTCTTAAAATTAAATTTTTAATGAGTTTTTGATAATCAAAAAATTATATCATAAAAATATAAATATAATAAATTGAATTACGTCAAATGGAAATATATGTGATCATTGAACCTCATATTATCATCATATTAACAATATATTTTTCCCATCACCATCACCATTTTTTGATTTAACTATATTCATCAAAAGGTAAATCCTTTACACCGTAAATGGTATTATTATTTTATTATCAACTAATTTTGATGTATATTAACTATAACGTTCAAATTTTTTATTTTTTCCAAAAAAAATTCCATTCATTAGGAGTGAAATGTTAGTAATAGAACCACTCAAATTGATTTTCAAAAATAGCAATTGATATGTTTTAGTCTCTCAAATTAGATCCTAAAAGTTTTATGTATTACCTTACCCCAAAACAACAAAATATCAATAATTTTATAGTAGTCTACTGTGGTTTATTACCTTCATATTCTAAATGTATATTCAATGTAATTCATTTATAATGATAAAAAAGATCATTTTAATATAATTATTTGTTTTATAATTGTATAAAACAATTTCCTTTTACAGTAGTTTCAGATTGCATAAAGATATTTCGTTAAAAAATTAGGTTTATTATAAATTTTCAATGAAATAATATTTAATCAATGTCTAATATAATAATTATTTGGTCTCATGAAAATTTTCCCATTTAATTTTTACGTATTTCTGATAAAATAATTTTTTATTAAGAAAATGCATATGGTACAATTTATGTTTTAAATAATTTCTATTCCTTTATTATATAATAATATTCTATTCACAACTATGAATATATATAATCATTTCTATTTTTCATATTCAATAATCATTTTTTGTAAAATTATATTAACTCATTACCCTATCAAATATTATTTATTCATATTTTTTAATAATTACAATTAATTTCATTGAATGTGAATTCTCTACATTCATTTTATGTATATATATTACATATGTATGTAAAACTTAATCGAATTTTTCTAATGACATTTTAGCTTTATACAGTATTCATATAGAATTTAAATATTATTTTCATAATGTATTATATGTATGTCAAATTTGAATTCATAATCTTATTGCATAATTCAATTCATGGTAGTAGAATAAATTTTATTATTATTTAATTTATAGAATATGTAATAAATTAACAGAATTTATGTTTTCCCAAAAACATTTACAAAAAGAGAGTGATTACATAATTTACCATTCTTCTCATTCACCTTCTAGATTTGTATATCACAAAATGAATCCACTTGACTTTAATTCCTGTTGTTGTGTGATATTTTATTTTACGTTTCGTTATTTAGACATAAGTTTATTTAAGATATAAATAATTTCATATTGAATTCATGTGTATTCCCTATTTATTTGAATCATTGTGAAAAAAAATTATTATATTAAATCTAAAAAATAAAATTCATAATATATATTGAATATTTTGTTTACTATAGATATAGTTTATGCAAAATTTAATTTATTTTAATATTTTAGATAATTGTGCTATTTTCATCAATTAGTACATATTACTATGAAAATGGTGCTAGTATTTTTCACTACATGTAGTTCTCCCCATTAATATTATATTCTCATAAATCATTTATTTTATAGTGAAATTTAATAAAAAGTATTATACTACTAGAATTATATTGTTTATTTATTATAATCCCTATGCATTTCTTGTTATTGATCCATTGAACCATTATGATATTTTTTTTTATTTTAAAATCTTGAATGATTCATTGGATTTCAAAACTTGTTCATAATTTTTTTCTGATACAATTCTATTATTTCACTACATTGAAATTAATAATTCAAACATTTAATTTTGATTTTCAATAATTTTACATCTATATCTAAAAAAAATTGAATCATATTTTCGTGTGGATGATCATCAACATTGATTTGGTTATTTTTATTTTTGAACATAACCCTTTTCACATTTCCTGATATATTTCATTCTATTTTATTATGTTAGTATCATATTATTAATAAATTTATCTTTACCTCCCTATAACTAGTTAATGGAACATGCGTTAGATAGAGGATATCATAGTGGATCATGTTTTCAATGTCAATTTGCATAAATAAATTCAATACATAGTCAATTCACGTGATTTTTTTTGTCAATTTATATCTATTCATTTAATTTCAATATGTAATCACTGAACCTTATAGATTTTAATATCAATTAAATATTTTGACAGTTTTTAGTAGTAACGTGATCATTATTCTTTCTTAATAATGAATTAAAACTATTAATGTGTATCATCATCCAATGCAATGATTTGAAAACTAATTTTTATCTAACATGCTATTTGGTTATGTTATTAAGGGATTCATAATGAAAAAAAAAGATAAAATCTCCAAACATTTAGATTGTTTTATAATAATTAAAAATATATTCAATGATAAAAAAAATACATATATTGTTTTGTGGTTGTGTTTGGTTAATTTTTTCTGTTATATGTATTATAATTTTAACCTCCATTAAATTACTAATATAATATATACAGTAGTATTCACTGTTTTTTCATCATTAAATTGATCGAATTCGAATAAATTAAATCTATTCTTCTAACAAAAATCAATTGAAGCATAATATTGATAAAATGGTCTTATACAACTTATATTAGTTATTACAAATTATTGAATTAAATTAATCCTTATTATATAAATATATAATAACCACTTGTGGGTTACCTTCATAAATTCTTACAAAAATTATGAACATGTACCTTTGGTATTATACAATAATATCCTTGATGAATGTTTCTTTAGATATTTATGTTTTCATAATATATGGTCTATGTATTACATTATGTCTTAGAAATAGGAACAAGATGTAGAGGAAGGTAATATTCTACCTCTTGATGAAATTATCTCTAAGCACTTAAATTTTGATGTTTAGTGAAACATGATTATAATGGAACTCATTTGTGAGTAATTTAAAAATAATCATTAGTGTTCCTTGTAACTTTTCCACCTTAGTTTTTTCTAATGATATCAATTATTTTTCTTTTGGTTCCAACATATTGGTCTTTGTTCAAGAATATTTTCATTTCATACGCTGTGATGGAATAATTGATTTATTAATTTCATATGAATGACTATATTTATGATTGGATGGATTCAAATATAAGTTTTGGATGTTTACATGGATTATTTAATTTATTTTGTAGGGATTTATGTTACTCCTGATATAAATCATTTTGTAACCGATTTAATTAATTTTTTTTGGGTAATTTAATATAGGGTGTAGACTGACTGGTTATGGGTGAGAACGAATTCAATTTTTACTATATTACACTAATTTATTTCACAACATATTTCTACTAGATAGTTTTTATTATGGAAAATTTTGTAGGTTTCATTAAATAATATATTGGGTTGATGATATTTTTTTCCTAATTTTAAAAAATTTATTTTTATTTTGTACTCAGATTCCCTTCGTGGATTTTCAGTGGAAGACATGATTACTAATATAAAGGATTCTTCTTTTTATGATTCTTAAATGGAGTATGTAGAAAATGAAAATGAATTTCGGTTCCCACTATATGATATATATATTAAAAACTATATACATATTTGTACCATTACATTGAATAGACTCAGTAATTTATGATTACCCCTGAAACATTGTTCACAGAAATATAATAATTCATCACAACCCCCAATTATCCCTTTAATCCTATAAAATATATTTGTTTTTAATCATATATTAGAAATAAATCTTCTGTTATTTAATGATTCCAATTATATTAACACTATTACCATTACATAAAAATTTAAAAATTAAGACGATATAATTTACTTATTGGTTGTATTCACAATAATCCATAATAAACATAAATTAATTCCACATTTTTTAGGTTTTTCCATAGATTTTTTGATAAATGTCACTCAAGTACACATAAAAAGATAATATATAATGAGTCTATTTTTATACACTTATTCCTCTCACAGCACATCCAAAATAACTCTATGAAATCATATTATGAAAATATTTAATATTTGTTTCCATGTATAATATTCATGATCTATAAACTATAAAAATGATGGTAGTAAAATTGCATCAACCTAATAAAAACATATATGAATGATATTTATATTTTATGAAAAATTATAAAATACATAACATATTTTCATGGAGTTTATTATTCATTCAACACATCATCAAGATTACAAAAATATAACTTTTTAACTATATAAAATTGATTCCATAGAAAGGATTTATTAGTATAATTATTATAACCGTTGAAAATTTAATTTTTATGTACATTATTTAAAATATAACAGTTAATTCATAAAATGGAAAATATTATTTTGAAATAGACGATGTTTTAATAAAACATTAGCTCCATCTTTTAAGACCATCAATAACCAACCCCCACCTTGTCCATGCATCCTCAACTACCTAAACTCCACATGCATCCCTCTATTAACACCGGTCACCAATGCTCCCCACCCCCACCTCAAAACTCATCCTCAAACACCTCTCTCATCCATGATTATTGACCAAAGACACCATCCATTGATGAATATTATTGTGAAAACCCTATGTGATATTCTCTTTGAGATGGTGTCCACAAATATCGTTGTAATAATAATGACAACTCCAAATGGAAATAGATCTAAAACCCCTTTCCCATCAGAATGTCCTCATACATGCCATGTCTATTTCTCCGACCTCTATCTTAGTTATACATTTTTGGGATCATATCACTAACATCCACTTTGTCTATTTCCCACTCCCCACATTTCTCCCATATTCCATGTAAAGACTCGTAAAATTCTCTGGGAATTTGGTTTCTTAATTTTATATGGGATTTTACTAGGGTGCAGTTTCTGACGGTAACTGATTTTGAGGCCCGGTGTGCCCGGAATCATGTTCCAATGTTTACCTCGGGTACATTCAGTGAATGAATGAGCGGGTTTTTCTAACTTTTGAACCTGTGCTCAGAATCGAATTTGGAGGGCACCGATGGAATCGTAACGTCGATAATTGCTTAAAAACATTTTTTCTGGAGTTGCCTTTTCTCGGATGAGGTTATTAATTAATTGTGTTAACTAAATAATAAAAATAAAATCTTGTGCCACCATTTTATTTTTATTCAATGTAATGATAACCTAGGCATGGAAGTTGGAGTGGGACCCACTAATACCCTAACACCTAGGTATGATATTAGTGAGGTGGGTCCCACACGATCCCTACCCCCTTCAAATCCCTTTTAACCTCCCTCTTGTGCTTTTAATTTGTAACTCACCCACACCGCGAATTAATGGCAATTCAACCCGCAAAATTAATTTGAATATTAAATGCTCCTCAATTAATTCAATTAATTTAATGAGATATGTTTGATTTTTAAATTAATGGATTTTGTGTGTGTTAATAAAATAAGACATGACTTATTTTATTAGGGGTTGTTTCATTGGGAGAAATGGAGGGAGGAATCTTGCTCTCTTGAGGAATATCTTCTTCCTCCTTTAAGAACACGAAGAACACATAGTCACTGACGAAGAACGCTGAACTCCGACGAAGGATGACAAATAACGCTGATTCCTAAGAGATCGATAATGTGCTGCCATGTACCACGACGCCGACGTTCCTCTTCTCCGCGACGTCATGTACCGTGACGCTATGTACCGTGACGCTATGTACCGCGACGCTGAAGATCCTCCTTTCGCGACGCCGTCTTCCGCGACGTCCCTTCACGCGACAAACCTCGTTCGACGACTTCATCGAGGTAGGGGTTTGATTTTTGGTTCATGATTTTTCTATGTCGTCCAAACATCTTTTTTTTCTTAAGCCCCTTGATATCAGATTAATGGGATGAGGTCGGACCGCATGAACATGACTGACCCTCTTCCCCATTTGATGATGTGTTTTTCGCAGCACGAACAAAGGTAGCGCGGTGCAATGGCTCCCTGCGGAAAAAAAGAAGAACGGGCGGCAAAGCGCGGGGCCGTCACGCCACGCCATTGAGGCCGAATGAAACCGTGGCCGAAGTCGGGGCCACTGAGGCGATTCGATGATACCACATATTGTTCTTTTTTTATGTGCAGATCGATGGGCGATGATAGAATGAGTTTCAGAGGCGATTTGATGATTTTACAGTAAAGTACAGGACACGAGATGTGTAGAGACCCGGAGCTTGACGTACATTGACATTACATTACTTTTTCGGAATACTTAGTACATTACAAAAACACACACACAAGGACCATAATAGTTTAGTGTCTTTGGAAACTCGGACTATAATCTTCTAATCGTGGTGAAAGATCTTCAATATCTCTCATAAAGATCTTCCCTTTTTTTACCTAAAACCTTTCTTTATATCCTGGGGAAAAGAAAACATAAAAGGGTGAGCTCAAATGCTCAGTAAGGGTAAACAAAAGAAAAATCAATCACATCATTTTCATAAGAACATAACTTTTGGAAATCTTAACCTGCAAAAGAGAGCATAATTTCATAACATGGGATAAATTATAGTAGTGAAATGTAATCACAATAATCATAACTTAAAACATGAAACTTTGTGTCATTCACACATAATCATAGAGAATCATTTCTTGTTAGTCATGACTCATTGCCAAGACTATCTTAGTGGACAAAGTCCCTTTCTGAATCGAGTAACCCTCGTTTCAGTCCTGTTTCACTGAACCGGTATAACCTACCATTCCAGCCATGTCTATCTCATGAGATATAAAATCTTTACCCAATGCATTGGAGGGAGATATAGGTCCCACCCATCTCATAATGATACCATTCTTATGTGTGCCACAAAATCATAAATCATACATCATTTCATAACCCATGTAATAAAAATGGGATTCTTAAACAACATGACATCATAAAACCATTCATATAAGATAAAGGAATTCATAAACATAATTCCATCACAACATAGTCAAATCAATGTAAAAATATGGATAGAAACATAACCCTTTATTATCTTAGATGGAAAATAATTTTGATAAAACAATTGAATTAAATTCTTGAGGAAAATATCCTTTCTTCTTCAAAATCAATTTCTTTTCACAAAACATCATGCAATTTTAAAAGAAAAAGATTTTATTGAAAATATTCATGAAATATTTTGGAGGAAGTTTCATGAAAATAAGGCTTTATAAAACCGTAAAAATCAGTTCATGCCGTATAAGTTAAAAAAAAACATTCTTCGTACTTTTGTCGGAAAAGTCAAAAAGTACCTCGTATAAAAAAAACAACAAAAGATTCCTTTCATATCTCTTACTAAAAACTCATAGAAGGGTAAAATTGGATTTAAACAATTGTAGGTGGATTTAAATAATATTACATATTTAGAAAACATGGATGTGGATGATAAAATACACCCCAGTAAATACCAACGTATAAACAATCTCGGATAAAAATGAGATTGTGATATTTCCCTTACCTTAGGTCCGATTTTCTTTGTACATGTCCGAAGCTCCTGTATAATGGTTTAAATAATGTTATTGACTTATTCCAGAATCATATTCATTGTTATTATATCTTATATGATCCACTTATGACTTTATATTACCCGTTCTTTTGTAAATTCATGTTAAAGTAGCGTTTTGGGTAAAATCGTCTCATTTGTCGTTCATGTTTTTAACTTGTAATTATTCATATGATTACTTAGATCATGATTACATAAAACATGATTTATATATATATATATTCAGAATATTCATATATAATAAATCAGTAAATGGAAAGAAATACACCGTTCATGGAGACGGTAGTCCGTACGTACGCATGAACGCTGTTTTCGTTTCCTTATTGAATTGAACGGAATTAAGTAGATGACATACATATAAATAATTCCAGTATCATTATTATGTCATATATTTCATTATTACTTATTATATATACTTTATAATCATTCATGAATGGTTAATCATTGAGAATGAATCTCATCGCGTCGTGGAGACGGTAGTCCGTACGTATGCACGAGCGATGATATCATTCTCATGGTCGTGGAATTGTGTTGAAGTGTATTTATACTATTTCAGTATCAATATCACTTTATAATAATCATATATAGTTACTCATTAAACCATTATACCCATCCAATTAAGGTGGTGGCGGAAAATAGATTACACCACGGCGTGGAGACGGTATTCCGTACGTACGAACGCGCGGTGATTTCCTTTTTTCGTAGGATGAATAGAAGGTTAATTAGAGTTGTTTCATATTTATAATAACATATCAGTATATAAGAAATACTTATTTTATTACTTTATCATGAAACAACTAAAGAAGAAGAAGTTGAAGAAGAATGAAAATTGAAAAGATCGGTAATGGATATTACCTCTTCTTTGGAACGCTTCTTTGAATCCTTCACTTAGGGAACTAAGATTGGTCTTTGAAGAAGACCAGGACCTCTAGGATGTTTCTAGGGAAGTGGAGAAGAGATTTTGGCAGGGTTTGGCCGAGCTTGAGTGCTCAAATTGGTGTGAGGAGGAGGGGGAGGAGGTGTCCTTTTATAAGGGAGGAGAGGGGCACCTTAGGAATTCTTAAAAAATATTAATTTATAATAAATCTAACCCCACTTAAAAACCTCCAAAAATGACTCATATTCGAATATTAGATGATATAGGGTTGTAATCTCATCAACCAATCAAATTTAGACATGTTTGGATCTTATTTTAAACCTTATCATTTTGATTTATCCTTATTTAATCTATTTAAGTTTATTTGTGGTAATAAAATTCTAAATTTTAAATTATAACAAATAATTACTTATTTATTGTGAATTTTCCATAATTGTTTACTTTATAACATTATAGACCATATAAATATAAAGTTATAATTTTTAAATATTTTTGTGATTTTTAAACAATTTTATAATATGTTATTTTTGTAAAATAACAATAGTTTCAATTTTGACACTATTCATTTATCTGAATTTAAATAAAATATATACAGAAGATATGTTCAAACTAAAAGATTTAATATATTAATAAAGGTTCATATGTATCTATAAAATTAGTGTATCACATTAAATAGTTCATATAATATTTATTTTATTATTTTTAAAACCATTTATTTAGTTTATCTCTTAATAAAATAATTACTACATCATTTTTGTATAATCATTTAATATACTAATTTGTTGTATAAAAAATTTAATATAAAATCCTATGATGAAGATAAATATATTACCTTTTACAATAATACTTTTTCTCGAATTTATCATCTTAAAATAACAATATTTTAATTGTTATATTTATTAAATTATGAAGGTGATAACTTTGGCATCATTTAAAAATAAAATAATATAAGTGTCATAATCGCTTTTATAAGGCTCCAAATGGACAAATATTCGACGATTGGATGATTATAGTTTCCATTTACATGAAAAATAAGTTTTGGTCAGGGTTTTGTGCCTTTTATGGTCACTATTAGTTTAATAAAAACTATATTCTTGATTTTTCACTAGATAAATAATTTCTGCATCACTATTGTGTCACAATTAATGATAATTATTTAATCCCTAAAAATTATAAATAAATTTATATGATGTAGATAATTTCATTAGATTTCAGTAGAATATTCATGTTAGAAGTTTCATGATGTTTATCACTAAATTAAAATTAATATACTTATAAGATTTAAGAGAGTGACATGTTGTCACTTTCTTTGGTTTTAATAATAATTAAGTTATTTTCATGGTCAAATGTCCATTAAATGATTCTAATCCGACACTTAGGTGATATGGGTCGACTTTTAGTCATCCAATAGGATTTTGACATTTGTTAGGGTAATTTTAAAATATTATATTTACCCTTAATTACCCGATTTACCTTTAACTATGGTAAATAAAATTTACCGTAGTTACTATTCATAATTCCCAAAAATAAAAAGTAGCTTATTAACATAATTTGGACCCACTAATTCCAAATATGGAATCCATTTTTCCAAATTCTATACACAAAATATTCAGAAATTAAATTAAAATTAATCCCGTTGACGAAAGAAAACGGGTTTTTCTTTAAAACATTACAAAAGATTGAATTGATTTAACCTACGAATTCAAGGTAAAATCAATGCTAATGACATACATTATATTAAATGGTAAAAATATATTCTATTTATACTTTAAAACCATTAAATATTATAATTTAACCACATAAGATATTACGATGAAAAAAGTTGTTTTTAATTAAAATATAGCGTGTTTTTACTATTCATTAAAATATGAAAGTTATCGGAAAAATATCAAAACTTTATCTAATGTAAATTTTTATATCCTGATTCAAAAGAAGAATATTATTTTTTCAAATTAAACATATAAACATGTCAAAAACTATATTTAAAGTGGGTGCGCCATCAAAAGGCGGTAAAACTGCATTTTTTGAAAAATACTTATTTTACCCGAAAAATTTATTTTGTTCTTATACCATGTTCTAGAAAATGTGTAAGATGAATAATAATGCTATGAAATTTAAAATTTAGTTAATACCATTCATAACGGCTAGTTCATGACAATATTATAATAATATATCATTGTTTATTAAAACCCGGTATTGCGTACAACACACGCTATCGAGGAAGGTCACGATTGTGCGTAATGAAAGCCAAGTCAGGGTTGCGTGTTGTGAAAGATTCCTTCATTGTTTCGTACAACAGAATCCAACCATATTTCATTTATACATTTAATATATATATATATATATATATACTCAATGTTGCGTAGAATAACTATTATCAAAATTGTGTGTAACATGGTCCAAGAATAGTTTTGCGTATACTATAAGCTAATACGGTGTTGCGTATAGTGCAAGGTAATCTTGAAGTAGAATAAAACAAAAGACATTAATGAAATTAAAATAATATTTTTCATAAAATCTCGGGGTGTTACATTCTACCCCCCTTAAAATGAATTTCGCCCTCGAAATTCATCGGGGTTATAAATGGTTTACTATTCGAAAGTTTCATTAATAGAAACCCACGTCGTAAAAAGGAATATCAAAACCAATCTTTAAAAACAAAAGTATGAAACGTAACGGTTACCCAAATAAACTAATCATTGGGTTTCCACATAGGTAAAAATATGGATATGGAAGAGAAATCTAACTATCATGTTCTGATGGAGAGTGGTAGAGAACATGGCTATGGAAAAGCCAGTAATCACAAATCCATAGATTTGTGATGATATAAAGTACCATCTGATTCATCAGGTATAAGATCACTAGGACAACATTTTTGGTTTTCAAGATCATTTCCCTAAAGTTGAAAATTTGAATTAGATTAAATACTTACTTTATTTTGGTACAATCTCACTGTTGTTCGTGCCTTGAACAATTTCCACTTCATCTCTTAAATAAATGAAGTTGAATTTGTTATTCATGAAGTGTTAGCAGATCATGTGATAGAATGACGGGTCATTCCATCTGTCTCAAACAAAAGGTTAGCAAAAATTATATACATAAGTCAATCTATAGTGAGATTAATCATATATGGTTCCTAAAATGGACTTGTACTTTATATATCATACTGCTTAATATAATAAAACTAGTTTCTACTAAACAGGGACTTCCTGTAGTTCAGTGGTAGGCGATAAAGGCCAGTCGCACTTCGGTTGTGGGTTCGATTCCTACAGCCTTGTCCGAAGCGATGGGCTGCCGCCCGTCCTGCAGGTTGTCCTTTTTCTAAAACTACATTATTATAACATCCCATCAATAATATCGAAAAAAACTTCTATCCTTAAACAATACTCACTTATGTCCAACATAATCCATTTCAATCTTTAGGCTTATCCATAATACTGCAGTCCACTCTCATAACATAGTGAAAACAATTACCAGAGATTTAATACCATCGTTGATCCCCATATATCATAAGATATGTTTTTTTGGTCACATTCCAAACATTCAAAGGCCTTAATCATGTATTCCCTTGAATACCAATTGAACCTTAGTGAAATCAGGAATGCAGTTAAAAGTTAACTCTTTCCACATACCAAAATCCAAAAATTCTCTATACTCAAACCATGATATAACCTTCTCCTTATATCAGTCATTAGCTCATGAATACAATCAAACACCTCATTATCTTATTATTCCTTCATTATGCGCATATCATCTAAATTCCAAAAATATCTGAATAACCATTAATCATACACTTTCATAACTCAAGGAAAGACAACAGTGTAACAATCCTTAGATGTCTCTTTATTCCATAGTACCATGAGATTTCTTATACAACATTACACATGATAAACATGTAATCATTCCACTACATTCTTAAACCATTGACCGAGCTTCAACAATTCTTTCATCTCACATATCATTTGTAGTCTCTTCATCATCATCAACATAAATAATTCCCATACGACCATACTGATTCTTTTCATGAGACTTTCCCTTAGGGCATTGGTTTGCATAATTCCCGTACATTCCACATTTAAAACATTTAACCATTGTTGATGTCGTAGCAATACCATTATCCTAATCCATGGTGTTAACTGAACCATTTCCTTTGCACTTACTTGCTTTGTGTCCTTCTTTTGCACACCCAAAGCATCTTCCAGTTCCTTTGAAACATTCTCTTTGATGCCTCTTCCCACATATTTACATAGGGGAAATTGAACTTTCTTTCCTCTATGATCGTCATGAAACTCCATCTTTCTCTTATTAGCCGAGTCAGGAAACTTACCAAATTTTACTTTATTGATCATATTATGAGATTGCTGATTCGGCATAATAATGATCTTTGGACTTCCAAATCCCATTTCATTTGGTTTCTCATGAATAATATCATTCCATTGTCCATCATATCCTCCATTATCGTGAATCATCTTGTTTCCAGCCATTTTCTAAAACCCAAAAAGAATAGTGTGAGAGGTAAAAATCATAATAAAGGGGGAGTAACATAAATATATAACATCTTTGGTTTAATCTAATATTGTTACCAAAGTTCTAGGACTATATCCTAAATGTATACTTATCCTTAGGGGCATCCCTAGACATACCTTAGAAATATCTCTAGGGATCTCACTAACGTTTTTGCATCCTAGTTTCCAAAGGTTGACTAAACCTTTCCTCTGATACCAACTGTAGAGACCCGAAGCTTGACGTACATTGAAATTACATTACTTTTGCGGAATAATTAGTACATTACAAAAACACACACACAAGGACCGTAATAGTTTAGTATCTTTGGAAACTCGGACTATAATCTTCTAATCGTGGTGAAAGATCTTCAATATCTCTCATAAAGATCTTCCCATTTTTTTTACCTAAAACGTTTCTTTATATCCTGGAGAAAAGAAAACATAAAAGGGTGAGCTCAAATGCTCAGTAAGGGTAAACAAAAGAAAAATCAATCACATCATTTTCATAAGAACATAACTTTTGGAAATCTTAACCTGCAAAAGAGAGCATAATTTCATAACATGGGATAAATCATAGTAGTGAAATGTAATCACAATAATCATAACTTAAAACATGAAACTTTGTGGCATTCACACATAATCATAGAGAATCATTTCTTGTTATTCATGACTCATTGCCAAGACTATCTTAGTGGACAAAGTCCCTTTCTGAATCGAGTAACCCTCGTTTCAGTCCTGTTTCACTGAACTGGTATAACCTACCATTCCAGCCATGTCTATCTCATGAGATATAAAATATTTACCCAATTCATTGGAGGGAGATATAGGTCCCACCCATCTCATAATGATACCATTCTTATGTGTGCCACAAAATCATAAATCATACATCATTTCATAACCCATGTAATAAAAATGGGATTCTTAAACAACGTGACATCATAAAACCATTCATATAAGATAAAGGAATTCATAAACATAATTCCATCACAACATAGTCAAATCAATGTAAAAATATGGATAGAAACAGAACCCTTTATTATCTTAGATGGAAAATAATTTTGATAAAACAATTGAATTGAATTCTTGAGGAAAATATCCTTTCTTCTTCAAAATCAATTTCTTTTCACAAAACATCATGCAATTTTAAAAGAAAAAGATTTTATTGAAAATATTCAGGAAATATTTTGGAGGAAGGTTCATGAAAATAAGGCTTTATAAAACCGTAAAAATCAGTTCGTGCCGTATAAGTTAAAAAAACATTCTTCGTACTTTTGTCGGAAAAGTCAAAAAGTACCTCGTATAAAAAAAACGACAAAATATTCCATTCATATCTTTTACTAAAAACTCATAGAAGGGTAAAATTGGATTTAAACAATTATAGGTGGATGTAAATAATATTACATATTGAGAAAACATGGATGTGGATGATAAAATACACCCCAGTAAATACCAACGTATAAACAATCTCGGATAAAAATGAGATTGTGATATTTCCCTTACCTTAGGTCCGATTTGCATTGTACGTGTCCGAAGCTCCTGTATAATGGTTTAAATAATGTTATTGACTTATTCCAGAATCATATTCATTGTTATTATATCATATATGATCCACTTATGACTTTATATTACCCGTTCATTTGTAAATTCATGTTAAAGTAGTATTTTGGGTAAAATCGTCTCATTTGTCGTTCGTGTTTTTAACTTGTAATTATTCATATGATTACTTAGATCATGATTACATAAAACATGATTTATATATATATATTCAGAATATACATATATAATAAATCAGTAAATGGAAAGAAATACACCGTTCATGGAGACGGTAGTCCGTACGTACGCATGAACGCTGTTTTCGTTTCCTTATTGAATTGAACGGAATTAAGTAGATGACATACATATAAATAATTCTAGTATCATTATTATGTCATATATTTCATTAGTAATTATTATATATACTTTATAATCATTTATGAATGGTTAATCATTGAGAATGAATCTCATCGCGTCGTGGAGACGGTAGTCCGTACATACGCACGAGCGATGATATCATTCTCATGGTCGTGGAATTGTGTTGAAGTGTATGTATACTATTTAAGTATCAATATCACTTTATAATAATCATATATAGTTACTCATTAAACCATTATACCCATCCAATTAAGGTGGTGGAGGAAAATAGATTACACCACGGCGTGGAGACGGTATTCCGTACGTACGCACGCGCGGTGATTTCCTTTTTCCGTAGGATGGATAGAAGGTTAATTAGAGTTGTTTCATATTTATAATAACATATCAGTATATAAGAAATACTTATGTTATTACTTTATCATGAAACAACTAAAGAAGAAGAAGTTGAAGAAAAAAGAAAATTGAAAAGACCGGTAATGGATATTACCTCTTCTTTGGAACGCTTCTATGAATCCTTCACTTAGGGAACTAAGATTGGTCTTTGAAGAAGACCAGGACCTCTAGGATGTTTCTAGGGAATTGGATAAGAGATTTTGGCAGGGTTTGGCCGAGCTTGAGTGCTCAAATTGGTGTGAGGAGGAGGGGGAGGAGGTGTCCTTTTATAAGGGAGGAGAGGGGCACCTTAGGAATTCTTAAAAAAATATTAATTTATAATAAATCTAACCCCACTTAAAAACCTCCAAAAATGACTCATATTCGAAGATTAGATGATATAGGGTTGTAATCTCATCAACCAATCAAATTTAGACATGTTTGGATCTTATTTTAAACCTTATCATTTTGATTTATCCTTATTTAATCTATTTAAGTTTATTTGTGGTAATAAAATTCTAAATTTTAAATTATAACAAATAATTACTTATTTGTTGTGAATTTTCCATATTTGTTTAATTTATAAAATTATAGACCATATAAATATAAAGTTATAATTTTTAAATATTTTTGTGATTTTTAAACAATTTTATAATATGTTATTTTTGTAAAATAACAATAGTGTCAATTTTGACACTATTCATTTATCTGAATTTAAATAAAATATATACAGAAGATATGTTCAAACTAAAAGATTTAATATATTAATAATGGTTCATATGTATCTATAAAATTAGTGTATCACATTAAATAGTTCATATAATATTTATTTTATTATTTTTAAAACCAGTTATTTAGTTTATCTCTTAATAAAATAATTACTACATCATTTTTGTATAATCATTTAATATACTAATTTGTTGTATAAAAAATTTAAAATAAAATCCTATGATGAATATAAATATATTACCTTTTACAATAATACTTTTTCTCGAATTTATCATCTTAAAATAACAATATTTTAATTGTTATATTTAATAAATTATGAAGGTGACAACTTTTGCATCATTTAAAAATAAAATAATATAAGTGTCATAATCGCTTTTATAAGGCTCCAAATGGTCAAATATTCGACCATTGGATGATTATAGTTTCCATTTACATGAAAAATAAGTTTTGGTCAGGGTTTTGTGCCTTTTATGGTCACTATTAGTTTAATAAAAACTATATTCTTGATTTTTCACTAGATAAATAATTTCTGCATCACTATTGTGTCACAATTAATGATAATTATTTAATCCCTAAAAATTATAAATAAATTTATATGATGTAGATAATTTCATTAGCTTTCAGGAGACTATTCATGTTCGAAGTTTCATGAAGATTATCACTAAATTAAAATTAATATACTTATAAGATTTAAGAGAGTGACATGTTGTCACTTTCTTTGGTTTTAATAATAATTAAGTTATTTTCATGGTCAAATGTCCATTAAATGATTCTAATCCGACACTTTGGTGATATGGGTCGACTTTTTGTCATCAAATAGGATTTTGACATTTGTTAGGGTAATTTTAAAATATTATATTTAACCTTAATTACCCGATTTACCTTTAACTATGATAAATAAAATTTACCGTAGTTACTATTCATAATTCCCAAAAATAAAAGGTAGCTTATTAACATAATTTGGACCCACTATTTCCAAATATGGAATCCATTTTTCCAAATTCAATACACAAAAGATGTAGAAATTAAATTAAAATTAATCCCGTTGACGAAAGAAAACGGATTTTTCTTTAAAACAATGCAAAAGATTGAATTGATTTAACCTACGAATTCAAGGTAAAATCAATGGTAATGACATAAATTATATTAAATGGTAAAAATATATTCTATTTATACTTTAAAACCATTAAATATTATAATTTAACCACATAATATATTACGATGAAAAAAGTTGTTTTTAATTAAAATATAGCGTGTTTTTACTATTCATTAAAATATGAAAGTTATCGGAAAAATATCAAAACTTTATCTAATGTAAATTTTTATATCCTGATTCAAAATAAGAATATTATTTTTTCAAATTGAACATATAAACATGTCAAAAACTATATTTAAAGTGGGTGCGCCATCAAAAGGCGGTAAAACTACATTTTTTGAAAAATACTTATTTTACCCGAAAAATTTATTTTGTTCTTATACCATGTTCTAGAAAATGTGTAAGATGAATAATAATGCTATAAAATTTAAAATTTAGTTAATGCCATTCATAACGGCTAGTTCATGACAATATTATAATAATATATCATTGTTTATTAAAACCTGGTATTGCGTACAACACACGCTATCGAGGAAGGTCGCGATTGCGCGTAATGAAAGCCAAGTCAGGGTTGCGTGTTGTTAAAGAATCCTTCATTGTTTCGTACAGTAGAATCCAACCATATTTCATTTATACATTTAATATATATATATATATACTCAATGTTGCGTAGAATAACTATTATCAAAATTGTGTGTAACATGGTCCAAGAATAGTTTTGCGTATACTATAAGCTAATACGGTGTTGCGTATAGTGCAAGGTAATCTTGATGTAGAATAAAACAAAAGACATTAATGAAATTAAAATAATATTTTTCATAAAATCTCGGGGTGTTACAAGATGAATAACAGCGTAGACGGATTTTAAAACGGACCACCGGTGCAACTCTGGTGTCCCACGGATCTCACCGGCGGCGTAGTGCCCCAGTGCGGCGGCGGGAGGCGGTGGCCGGAACCGGCCGGCCGCCCTGAGGCAGCGGCACCCCGGCACACCGCCGGCAGGAGCCGCCACGTCAGAAGCTGCGACGGCCGTGGGATGACTGAATCCCGCGGCCGTGCGGGATCCGGGGCATACGCGGCGCTCTCCGCGTCCACTGGCGAATGAAGGGGGGACCGCGTCCCCCCATGCTCGGCCGCTGGAAGAGCCAGCAAGCCGCTCGGGTGAGCCGGGCTGGGTTCCGCGCTCATCCGGGCTGGGCCGCGCCCCGCCGGGCTGGACCCAGACCTAGGTCGGGTCAAACCTATTTTGGCCAACCCGGGGGGGTTGTGTCGGGTTGGACCGGGCCCAGACCCCCAACTTTCGGACCACTTTCGATCTTTTGACCATAACATGGGCTACAGACCTCTGATCGACACACTGTCTGTTGCGTAGCGATCCTTAAATTGATATGGTAATTTTGGTATATTATACTGAAGATTTAAAAGAACTTTAGATATGGCGGGGTGGGTTAGAACACAAAACCAATCGGGCCGTTGCAACAGAAACACTTATAACTTGACCTCAAGACGGCTGATTGATGTGTCATCGACTTTGTTGGATTCCTACTGGTGAGATGGACATTTTGGCATACTCCACTCGAGGTTTGAATGCAGTTGGAGTGTGGTCATGTTAGTTTTGACTTAAAATCCAACTGGGCCCCTGGAACAAAAATGCCAATAACTCTCAAACCGGGCGTCCGATTGACGCGCCGTCTATGACGTTAAGTTCCTCTTGTCGAGATGGAACTTTGAGATACATCAACTCCAGACTACAGGTCAGTTGATGTATCATCCCCTTGGCTCGTGGGGGGGACCCTCCCAGAAACGATCATGAAATGTGCGGGAACCCAAGAGCTGGTTGCGACTGTGACTGCTACTGTAGAGACTGCACTGAAATACTATGTGGGTTCAGCAGCGATGAAGACCGTAATGAAATCCTATGTGGGTTCGACGGCGATGAAGACTGCACTGAAATCCTATGTGGGTTCAACAGTGATGAAGACCGTACATAAATCCTATGTGGGTTCGATGACGATGAATATTGGACTAAAATCTTATGTGGGTTCACCAGCGATGAAGACCGGACTGAAATCCTAAGTGGGTTCGATGGTGATGAAGACTACACTGAAATCCTATGTGGGTTTGGTAGCAATTAAGACCGTAGTGAAATTCTATGTGGGTTCGATGATAATGAAGACTGCACTAAAATCCTATGTGGGTTCGGTAGTGATGAAGACCATACTGATATCCTATGTGGGTTCGACGACGATGAAGACTGCGCTGAAGTCCTATGTGGGATAGGCAGCGATGAAGATCGAACTAAAATCCTATGTGGGTTCGACGGCGATGAAGACTGCACTGAAATACTATGTGGGTTCGGTAGCGATGAAGACTGTACTGAAATTTTATGTGGGTTTGACGACGATGACGACTGCACTGAAATCCAATGTGGGTTCAGAAGCTTGGCTGGTTTAGTATCCTACGTTGGTCCCAGCATAGATGAATCCGAGGCTATATCTGATCATCTCTATCACCGAAGAAATATACCTATGTGAGCTGAGTCTTGACATCAATCAATATCTTCGATATGATGGACATGCATTCCTATGTGGATTGGGTTGTGTTATCTTATGTGGACAGGGTTGTACTACTTTGTGGACGTGATCGAACATGGGCTCGGATGATGGAGACGAACGAGAATTGATGACTTAGGAATATGTATGGGAATATACCTATGTAGTGTGGGTTGTTACTTCATGATTTTATATTTCCTTTGTGGATTCTGGGAGACCTTTGGGGGTCTCAGGGTCCCTATTGAGTAGCGTATACTCACCCCTGAACAGGCTATTCCTGCACTACGTTGAGTTGGATGCAGACGACGGGAAACGATAATTGTGGTTGAGGCTTGTGGATCAATTTGGTACCTGGAGGTGGAACACATAGAGGTACGTACACAGAGTGGACGGTAGGACTAATGGAGCTGAGGAGGCTATATGTACCAACCCTTCAGGTGGGACTACTAGAGGACGGCTCGACGTTGCTGCTTTACTTTCAGTTGATTTACTTACTTTCCAGTTGTAATTTCAGTTTGGATTTGTATTCTGGACCACTTAATTTTCCGCACTACTTTTATACCCAATTTTACTTAGTGTTTACTTTTTCTTGCTTACTCTGTGGTGTTTGTTTACGTTATAAAGTCAATGCCTTCCCCTTTTGTCAGGATTTACGCCTTGGTGCTAGTCTCCAGCCCCTGGCCTATGGGAGGCAGGCTTGGGTAGTCATGGCACGGGTCCCGAGGACAGGTCGTGACAAATTCGTATCAGAGGAGTTTGGTTGTACCGCAGATCTCAGGACATTGGTAGTTCTTCTATGAGAAGCAATAGTGTTATGTGTATTGAGTATGGTTATCATTCCAGGGAGTGCAGTGTTGGTGGGCGGCCGACGTATCCGTAAACCAGGACCCTGACTTCTGATTTCTGACTCAATGCATGAAAACATTGATTGAATGTTTGTTTCAAAATGTTTTCTTGTGATTACTTTGTGTCAGATCACCAGGTATACTGTATTGACTGTGGCGCACCTGTTTCTTTTCAAGATGGCCCCACGATGGCAGCCAGCTTGGGTTCCGAGCTTGGAGCAAGAAGACATCCCACCGAGCGACAAGGCCTCGGTACAGGACCTTTGACAGAGGAGGCACCAGCGATACCTCTACCCGCCGAGACACCAATGACACCAGCCCCCAGCCGCTAAGAGTGCACGTCGCCTTAGTTCACTGCACGAGTTTCAGCGTTAGAGACCTCCCAGGTTCCGTTGGGAGACGGAGCCTCAGGCAGCCGAGGATTGGCTAGAGGCGGTTGTGCGTCTTTTCAGGTTAGTGGGGACACCAGCAGACCTCATTCTGATCCTCGCAGCGAGACTCCTGCACGCGGTAGTAGGAAGATGGTGGAGGTTGATGCTCTAGGTTAACGATGAGGCATCTCTCCTCTGTACGGACTTTGAGATCATCTTCCGCTCAGAGTTCGTCCCATCCACCCT
Source organism: Viscum album (assembly GCA_963277665.1). Taxonomy (NCBI): domain Eukaryota; kingdom Viridiplantae; phylum Streptophyta; class Magnoliopsida; order Santalales; family Viscaceae; genus Viscum; species Viscum album. The sequence continues at coordinate 715,245,232 of OY728134.1, read as the reverse complement.
CCGTGTGGTGCGCATCCAGGAGCTACTACAACTACGGCAGGGCCACATGATTGTGGCCCAATATTCGACGAGGTTTACGGATCTCTCGGGCTACTCGACAGATATGGTATGGGACCCGTTCTTCCAAGCCCAGACATTCCACCAGGGACTGATTCATGATATCGGGTCTTCGACGATCTCCCTCAACATTCTGACACAAGCAGAGGTGTTGGAGAGAGCCCTTCTAGTTTAGATTTTTCTCACCGAGCAGGCACCAGCGGCAGGACCCTCCGCAGGACGACCTGTACCAGAGTCTTCTGCAGTTGGCAGTATACAGGTGACGCAGAGGTCCAAACGGGCCAGACCATCAGATGGGAAATCTCAGGGTGAGTATTCGGTTGTGCGGGGCACACTAAGGAGAGCCAGATACACGAGGAGCAGGCAATGCTACGCATGTGGTGGCAAATGTCACATGGCTCGAGACTGCCCGACTCGTCCAGCAGATGAGAAGCAGGAAGTAGAGGGATGTCCCAGGAAGAGGTTCGACCATGGCGGTCCACAGGGAGCAGGCGGGCGAGGTAGAGGAGCTGGCCGAGCAGTGGGTGGTGGACGACGCTTTGAGATCCTACCAACACCACCACTTGGGAGACCACCCCGACCGCAGGGAACTGGTGGACAGGGAAGAGGCCATCTTTAGGCAGCTGAGGCCTACGATCATAGAGCTCTGGGAGTAGATGGACAAGAGCAGGAGTAGCTCCAGACGTGGATTCTTTTGTTCATGTTGCTTCTAGATTTGTTGATGTATGTTTGTAGATAATTTGAGTCTTTTTACTTTGAGCTGCAGTAATAAAAGACACCATTTTGGTGGCATTTACTTTCATGCCCTCTCTTTTTGTTGTTACTAAGAGGTTCCGGTTTAAAAAAAACTATTGAATTGACCCTCACTTTTGAGATACCACATTGAGGAGACCTAGTTACCACACCCTGATGCCGATAGAGTGACTCAACCCTTAGAGGCTAGAGTAACAGTTGGATATCATGGTAGTAGCATCGAGGCCTTTTGACGTCATCCTTGGTATGGATTAGTATCATCCATGCCGGGATTGACTGTATTAGTTGATGAAATTTGTTCATCCAGGGGATGAGATTGGATTCCTCTTATCAGAAAAGAATAAATCTTGGCAGCTCTCATAGGACCAGAAAAGTCTATGTCACCCTGGAGTGGATGAGGACAGATCATAGCCAACAAGATAATTATGCTGAAAGGAGGTGGAGACCACTAGAGTTCAAGGATGGTGACCACGTTTTCCTACGGGTCTCACCTCGATGTGAGTAATGGAGATTTGGCTGGGGCGGAAAGTTGTCTCCTTGCTTCATTGGACCCTTCTATGACCTCAATAGGGTAGGCGAGGTGGTTTACCGCTTGACCCATCCACCTCAGTTGCACTGGATGCATGACATCTTCCATGTATCTCAGATGAGGAGATACATGCATGACCAGACACATATCATCGACCATGGGGAGTTGGACATTGACGACGGGGAATCTATTGAGGAGTTCTCGGTGGATATCGAGGATTGACAGGATCCGGTCCTACGTGGATGGTTGATACCTCTGGTGCGCATCAGATGGCAGCATGGGAACCTCCAGGAGAGCACTTGGGAGCGGGAGGCTCAAATGAATGCTCAGTACCCACATTTGTTCCCCTAGTTTATGATGTATCTTTACGGGGACATAAAGACCTGAGGTAATAGGAATGTAAAGACCCATAAAATTCAAGGGGAATTTTTTTTCATAATTTTCCTTGGGATTTTACAAGGGCGCATTTTCTGACGGAACCTGATTCCGAGGGCCTGTGTGCCCAGAATCATGTTCTGAAGTTTAGCTCATGTACATTCAGTGAACGAACGAGCGGGTTTTCCTAACTTTTGAACCAGTGCTCGGAATTGAATTCCGAGGGCACCGATGGAATCACAGCACCGGTAATTGATTAAGAAAACCTTTTCCAAATTTGCGTTTTCTATGGTGAGGTTATTAATTAATTTTGTTTAATAAATAATAAAAATAAAATCGGGTGCTACAATTTTATTTTTATTCTATGTAATGATAACTTAGGAATGGCGGTTGGAGTGGGACCCACTAATAACCTAACTCCTAGGTAGGATATTAGTGAGGTGGGGCCCACACGAGCCCCACCCCTTCAAATCCCTTTTTAACCACCCTCTCGTGCTTTTAATTTGTAACTCACCCACACCCAGAATTAATGGAAAGTCAACCCTCAAAATTAATTTGAATATTAAACTCCCCTCAATTAATTCAATTAATTTAATGACATATGTTTGATTTTTAAATTAATGGGTTGCATGTGTATTAATAAAATAAGACAAGAATTATTTTATTAGGGGTTGTTTCATTGTGCGAAAGTGAGTGAGGACTCTTGCGCTCTGGATGAATATCTTCTTCCTCCTTGAAGAACGCAATGAACACTTCATCACCGACAAAGAACGCCGACCTCCGATGAAGGACCATGAATAATGGTGATTCGACGGAGATCCACAACACGACGCCGAGTATTGAGACGCCAATGGTCATCTTATCTACGATGCCGTGTAACGCGACGCCGTGTACCGCAACGCCGATGATCCTCCTTCCACGACATCGCCTTCTGCAATGTCACTTCCCACGACAAACATCGTTTGACGACATCATCGAGGTAGGCGTTTTATTTTTTGTTCATGAATTTTCTATGCCGTCCAAACTTCTTTTTTTCATAAGCCACTTTATATCAGATTAATGGGAGGAGGTCGGACCGCATGAACATGGCCGACCCTCCTCCATCATTGATGATGTGTTTTTCACGGCACGAACAAAGATAGCACGGTGCAACGGCACCGCCCGTAAACAAATAAGGACAGGCGAATATGGGCGGCGCCGTCGCGCCGCGCCGTTGAGGATAAACGAAACCGCGGCTGGATTCGGGGCCGCTGAGGCGATCCGAAGATACCGCATATTGTTTTCTTATGTGCGGATCGACGGGCGATGTTAGAATGAGTCGTAGATGCGAATTGATGATTCTGTGTTAATGTACGAGACCCGATATGAACACCAGCGCATACATATTTGAAAACGGACCACGGGAGCAACTTCGGTGGCCAGCGGATCTCACCGGCGGCTCGAGGGAGCAGCGCCCCGGCGCGCCGCCGGCAGGAGTCACCGTGACTGAAGCCGCGTCAGCATCGGGGTGACCGGATCCCGCGATTGCGCGGGATCTGGGTGGAGACATGGCGCTCGCCGCGTCCGCTAGCGATAGAATGGGGGGAACGCATCCCCCCATGCTCGTCCGCTAGCTGAGCCAGCAACCCACCAAGCCGAGCCAGGCCGGGTTCTACGGACCGGATCGGGCCGCGCCTAGCCGGTACGGACCCGGACCCGGGCCTGGTCGACCCAGGGGGGTAGGGCCGGGTCGGACCAGGCCCAGACCCCCAACTTTCGGACCACATTCGGTCATTTGCACATAACATGGGCTACGTACCTCCGATCGATGCACCGTCAGTTGCATAGCGATCGTTGGATCGAGACGGCTGTTTCGTTATATTGCACTCAAGGTTACAGAGAACATTGGGTATGGCCGGGTTGGTTCAAACAAGAAACTAACCGGGCCCCCAGAGCGGAAACACTTATAACATGATCTATGGACGTCTAATTGAAGTGTCGTCGACATTGTTGGATTCGTCCTGGTGAGACAGATATTTTGGCTTACTCCGCTCGTGGTTTGGATGGTGTTGCAGTGCGGTCGGGTTGGTTTTGACATAAAAAACAACTGGGCCCCTGGAACGAAAAAGCCAATAACTCTCAGACCGGGCTTCATATTGACGTGCCGTCTGTCACGTTGAGTTCCTCTTGTCGAGACGGAACATTGAGATACATCAACTCTATACTATGTGTCAGTTGATGTATCGACCCCTTGGTTCATGGAGTGGACCCTCCTAGAAACGATAATGATGTGTGCGGTAACCCTAGAGTTGGTTGCGATTGCGACTGCGACTGTGGAGACTACACTGAAATCCTATGTAGGTTCAGCAGCGATGAAGACCATACTTAAATCTTATGTGGGTTTGAAGGCGATGAAGACTACACTAAAATCTTATGTGGGTTTGAAGGTGATGAAGACTGCACTAAAATCCTATATGGGTTCAGCAGCGATGAAGACCGTACTGAAATCCTATGTGGGTTCGACGGTGATGAATACTGCACTGAAATCCTATGTGGGTTAGACAGCGATGAAGACCGTTGTAGACGCCGGAAAAGTCCGTTGTTCCCAAACGAAGCTCCGGATGCGGAAAGCGATGTCATATTTGGAGTCGGAAGAATGTTTCGGAGGGCCCGGAGGCCTTGCGCGGAATTTCATAGGTCTGCGCGCAAAGATGATGATCCGCACGCAAAACCCCCGGGATGCGCGCAACTCCCTTGCGCGCGGTGCCCGATTCCGCGCCCGCGAGGAGAATTCCGCGCTCGCGCCTTGGATTCCGCGCCCGGGGTTGCCTATAAATACTAGGCGACCCCCAACGTTTCAAGGGTTGCTGGAAGTCGAACGGTCTCCCGCGCGCGCAATTCAATCCCTTCCGCGCGCAATGCCGATCTTCAGGTAACCTCCTTTCTTTCGCGTAATCGAGCCTTGGGGTCCGCCTTCGCGCGCAATCCCCTTGGCTCATCTCCTTTGAATAAATTTCAACCCGAAGGCCTTTGCGCGCAAAAGAAGCCTCTTGCGCGCAATTGCCCCCGGGTGCGCGCAATCCAACCCGATTGCGCGCACCCCCATCTTCAAAGTGGCCATTCGTTAGAGAATGAGCCGTTGCCCCCGCGCGCTACCCGAAGCCCGGTGCGCGCAATCCCAATCATCCGCGCGCGAAGCGTTGGCCCAATTGCGCGCCAGCCCGCCATTTTGCGCGCCGATCCGCGGTTTTGCGCGCAAAGCTCCTCTTTTGCGCGCAATCCGCCAGGGTCGCCTCCCTTGACCCCCTTTGGGTACCCGCCTGCGTGGCGCCCGATGGTCTTCATCGCAGGTGCCCGCGTTGTGCGTCGTCTTTCCGTGCGGCCCCCCCTAGGCTCGCGCGAAGTGACACGGACCTACCGGCGGCTTTATCGTCCAGCATGACGCTAAACTGCACTACGTCCGAGCTACAAGACGTTAAACTGTTCAGCATTCGTCCTGCATGACGCTAAACTGCACCACGTCCTGCACGACGTTAAACTGTATACGTCCAGGCTGCACGACGTTAAACTGCCTAGCCCCTATCGTCCGCGCTACAAGACGTTAAACTGCCAAGTGTTTCGTCCTCAACACACGACGTTAAACTGTACTTCGTCCGGCAAGACGTTAAACCGCCTGCTTCGTCCTCAACACACGACGTTAAACTGTACTTCGTCCGGCAAGACGTTAAACCGTCCGCATCGTCCGATCCTGTGCTCTGCACGCAGGGTCTCCCCCGGTTTGGACGTGGCCCCCACCCGCTCGTCTCTGCAGGGATGTCGGGATTGTCCCGCTTTTGGGACGATTTAATGGGAGTGGCTTTTCCCTACGGGGGCATGGTATTACAAACCCCTAGTTTCTCGTGGGAGGCTGCACATGTGTATCTCCATTGCGCCTCCCCACTGCCGAAGCCAGTAGAGGGTGTGACTGGGATCGAGGTGTCTTCTGCTTTCGGTCCAAGTCCCTTCCAACTGAGTTTTGCCGCATCCGGGCTGCCTCAAGTGCGTAAGTCCTGACAGAATGAACTACGTGGACTTTGATCCCTGTCTTCTATACAGGGTACGTAGGAAGACTCCCTGAGGTCCAAGCCCGCTACCTGTTCGTCCCGGTCGTATTTACGTCGGTTCGTCCATCAGTGGACCCCTCCAGGGTTCACGCTTGCGTCGATTCACCTATGAATCCGCCCCTGTGGGAGACTGCCCGTGTGTATCTCCACTGTGCCTCCCCACAGCCCCTTTTCCCATTTCCCCTTTTATCGTCCAGCATGACGTGAAACTGTGATCCACCCGGCCGTTCCACCCCCCTCTGTGCGAGGTGGTTCGGTTCAATCCTCCGCCCGGCGGCCTAGACCTCTTCGTGAGTCGGCTTGCCGACGTCCAGCATGACGTTAAACTGTATACCCGAACTACGCTGAATTTGATCCGTGCTAACGCGCGGTACGTAGGAAGCCCCTACGGGGTCCAAGCTCTTCACTCCATCATCCATCCTGATCCTTACCCGGGCCGCCACATCCCGGTGGGGTCATGCCACTTCACTCCACTCCACGTTACTTGGGAAGCCGCCCATGTGATGGCCCCAGCGTCAGAGGTTCCCCGCAAGGGGTTCTGTCATCTGATCCACTTTTCGTGTTGATCGGTCCGACGCCGTCCCCGCTGGACGTTAAACTCGCGGCATACCCCGTGTTAAACATGGGAAGCTGAGGAAAACCTCAGGTGACACAGTTCCCCGCACCTAGTACGGGATGCCTCAGGCCATCATGCCTTCGAGAAGCCCTATTAGGGACGGAAGACAGACGTGCAGAGCCGCAGTGTTACGACACGCCCCCATCACCCAGAGCCACCCGGCCTTCTCACTGCAGGTTGCTGCCCCGCCCAGACTCCTTGGAGCGTCCGGGCGGAAGCAGCGTAATTAACCGGTGTCCATGAAGATATGGCGCCGGGAACGAGATTCACGAACATTCTTAAGTCTATGAGGGAGACCCGGATTAGGCGACGAGTTCCGAGGAGACGTCCAAGGAAGGAGGATCCGACATCCCATCATCCCGGTTTCGATCAAGGAGCAGACGCCCCTGAATAAGGGACGAATGCCGCCCGCCCTTGGAAAGCGGGACTGCGGGACCACAAGCCGCGCACCCATCCCCTCGGGTTGACGGGTGCACGCGCGAACGCGTCCTGGCGGAACAGCGTAACCCGACGCACATCCGCACCGAAACAGAAAAATGGTGAACCCGACGTGAATCTCTTCTCCTCGATACGAAGACCGATGACTTTCAGAGGTGTTGGAAGACCGGCATGTTGCCCGGCCAAGCATTCAGTCTTACCCGCCAGGGGCTGGGGAAGTGAAATCGGGCACTCCGTCTCGCAACGTCGAGGGCCTGGGTTCCCCCCACGGAAGGCGTCGTGGCGCTAATGGTTGGTTGTCAATTCCTTTTTCCTGTCAGTGTTAATGGGTCATTCTCCCTGCATTCAGAAATCAGGTCGCCCGATCCAGTGCCCGATCGCCACCCGCCCACTGGCGCGGGGACAGGGGAAACACCGACGCGGCTACTCCGCGCGGTCCCGCCCGTTCCACAGCCGTCCCAGCAGCCGCAATTGCGGGACGACCATGCCCTCTCTCCCCCTCGGAGGTCATCCAGAGAAGGGTGATCAACACCCTGGTGTGGAGATACGAGGAAGAGGGAGTCATCCCCACTAGGGAAATGGCTCGCCTAGACCTTGAGGAGGCTGCGCCTCGCCACCACCGCCGCCCCCGAGGGCCGCGCAGGGAGGCACCCCTGCCTACCTCGACGTCCAACCGCTTCGGGAGCTTATCCCCGGAGCGCTCTGACAGTTCCCTTCCCTACGCGGATGAGGTGGAAGAGGCCCGGGATCACCCTATCCGGGATTCGCTCCAGGGATCTACGGTAAGGACTCCCGCCAGGCCATGGCGACACCGCCGCCAGGCCTCTCCAGTCGAAGAGCGGGCTCTCCACCTGCCCGCGCCGCTCATTCCGACTCGCCTGTCTCTACGCCAACGTCGGGCACGAGCGGAAGAGGATGCCCACCTTGGGGCTCTAGCAACAGCGGCCGCATTGGCCCAAGCCACTGCTGGCTCCAGTCGCCAGGCCTCTGCGCATCCTGAGCAAGGGAACTCCTATGCCCGACCTGGATCGAGGCCCCGACCGCCCCAAAGGCAGGTTGGGTTGACTCTCCCGGTTGCTGGCACTGGCAGTAGCCACCGCGGACCACCTCGCGGTAGCGCTATTCACTGGCAGGATCTACTCTGTGTGGCCGATCCAGGAGGTATGGGTCATCCCACCTTCCGATCCCGGCCCGGAGTCCTGCCCGGAATCATCTCTCCCCGCGTCCCCTTTGATATCTGTCCCAGTGCCCCTCGCACCTTGGTTCCCAGTCCTCTTGGCCCCAGCACCAGTGCGGCCGGAGGACGCCAGGACAGAGATCAGCCCTGCCCCGGAGAACCACCCAGGGGCAGGAAGGCAAGGCGTCGACGCCGAGGGAAGAATGTTACGGAATTCCGGGCAGAGATCCGACCGGTTCTCTTCTCTGATTCAGAGGCGGAGTACGATTCGGCGACAGAGCCCTTTCCCAAATCCCGCCAGTCAAGGGCAGGGGTAGGAATGCGGCACGTCAGCCTCGTGCTCCCCGAGAGCGAGATCGGTGTGATCCCCGCTTCTCTCTGAAGGTATATCCGGAGTAACGAGGGCCTGGTAGACCCCCAAGGATCAAGCTTGCGGTTGGTACCGGCCCCTCCGGAAGTGCCTTCCGCCTCGATCGGAGAAGCCGGAGACTTTTTCTGGGGATCGACGGTCGAACCACGATCTGGTGCACCCTCGGCGAGCACCGATGCTACGGCAGGATGTTCGCTCGCCGGCCCGTCCTATCGTGATGTGGTAGCCAGGGCACCGCCACCCTCAGAGGGCGGCCCGGGATATGGAGGCCAATCGGCCTGCTCGCCGTATTCACTGCCGGCCAGCCCGTCAGCCCGGCGGCCCGCCTCAGCACCACTACTAGTTCCCCGTCCGTTCTAAGCCATGGAAGAGGACCAAGGAGATCTGGGTCCCGAGTTTGAGTCGTGGAGCTTCTGGACCGTCCTTGCAGAGGGCCACTTCCCTGAGAAGTTTTGGCCAGTCGTAGAACCGGGCTTTGATGCACCCGAATCGCTCACCCCGGATGAGTTCGAATGCTTCTGCCGAACTCTCCGGGAGACTCGCTCCTGTCTTCACCGCCTACAAATGCCATACCCCGGGAGTCAAGCGCACCTGGAGGATATTGGTGAGCAGTGCCGTCAAATTGACCTGGCCATGCTCCCCGCGGTTCGGCACCCCGGGTCATTTGAGCGCCACGAGGCCCTCCAACAACGATGCGTTGAGTGCTTCCAAGTACTCCGCAAAGTTATCGAGGAAGCCACTCCCCACGTGTATATCAGTGGATGGGGGCAGTACGCTGCCCTACGCTTCAGTGTGATCCGCCGACAGCCCGATTCGCTGGGTGGCCCTGAGGGTATATCCCCAGGGACAGGAACGGTCAATATGGCTGACCTGTCGGGAGAGGGGAACGACTTGGAACTTCTCGACGGGGGCTTCCCCCCTGAAGACAAGCCGTCGTCAGATCCATCGGTGAGAGTTACTCGTCATCAGAGGAACCTCCTGGGGATCCCCGCACCCACTGAAGCACTGATGTTGAGCCGAAACGTCAGCAAAGGAAAAGAGCACAGCGAGGCTACAAAGCCCGCCGACCCATCTGCCTCCATGCGGAGGGCAGAGGAGGATCCCGAGAAGGCTACGCTACGTCAGCAGCTCGCCGAACAGAAGAGGCTGGTTGACCAGCTCCTCGCCGAGCGCGCTGCAGAACGGCGGCCTGACTACGGTGATCCCAGGCCAGGACAGCAGGGACCGGAACAACCACCCCTCGATGAGACTCTCCCGGGCAACCGTGATTACGCCGTGTTCGCCGACAGGAGAGAGGCCATTGCCTATGGCAAGAGGGCGCGTTATGTTTCGCCACACCCTCCCGAGCGGCGTGACTACCTGAGAGATCCCGCTCGGATTCCTCCCGCTGCCCCAAGGGCCGCTCCGCCCGCCATCCCACGAGCTGCCGAGTTCGACGACCCGGTCGACGACCCGATTGAAGGGCCATGCAATGCGCTCGTGGTTAGAGATCCTCGCCAGGACTGGAACCCATGTTCGGACGATCCGATGGCGGCACTCATTGCCCGCTTGGAAGCCTTGGAGACTCGGCAGGTGGCGATCCCACCGGACGGCAAGCCCTACCCAGCATGGGTGGATGACATGCCGGCGCCTCCGGGATTCGGGAATCCCACTTTTGCCCCCTTCAACGGGACTGGAGATCCGCCACAGCATTTAGCCCACTTCAGCTCGAGGTGCGGGCCTATGTTGGGGACTCCGGCGCAGCAAGAGGCCGCTAAGCTTCGCTGCTTTGTTCAAACACTGGAAGGGCCAGCATTTGTCTGGTACAGCCAGCTCCCCGTCGGGTCGGTAACCAGCTGGGAGGACCTCCGTAGACAGTTCCTCTACCAGGTCAGTTCCACGACCCGGAAGACAAGTATCGCAGACCTCTTCAAGTGCAAGCAGAGGCCTGATGAGCGAGTCGCGGACTTCGTCGCCCGATGGAAGGGTCTCACGTATTCCCTTGACATGCCATTGACTCAGGAGCAGTTGCTGACAATGTGCGTCGGGAACGTCAAGACCGAGCTGGTCCCTTCCCTGATCACTCAGAATTATCCCGGAGGGTTCAGGAACTTCTCAGACAAAGCTCAACGTCTTGAGGAAGCCCTGCAACAGGCCAGCCAGGCACACCCGCTGCCTCCTATGATTCCTGCAAGGAGAGTCAGCAGGGCTGAGCCCGCTGCTGTCGCCCAGATAGAGGCCCCCAGGCCATTGGAGCTGCTGCCGGTGAGGCCAGCTCCACAGCCTCACAGGAATCCGCCTCCACGGGCTCAGTTCCCGGCCCAGCAGCGGCAGCCCCAGAACCGGCCGGCCCCTCCGCGTAATGTACCGCCACAACCCAGGCGAGATAATCAGGGTCCACCTCCTCGGCCGGCCCCTCCAGCCCCTCGTCAAGACCACGCTCCCAGGGGCCCGCGACACCTGACTTACTCATTTCATGAGGATCAGGTCCCCGGTTACTTCCGGAGCGCCCTGGAGCAGAGGATTGTGCGATTTCCTGAGTGTTGGAGGCCAGAGGAGGCACATCTTACGAATAACCCCTGCTACTGCCCCTACCATCGGGCTCTGGGGCACACCATCCAGCGGTGCTATGTGTTTAAGGATTGCCTCCAAGACCAGATTAACAACAATGTAATCAGGTTGGGCCCAGCTCCAGCACAAGTGGCGGGCGTGTTCGTGGGATCAGATGACGATAGTGGCAACGAGGACGAATGGCAGCTGGTCTCCGACCGCGGATCCCAGAAGTATAATAACTGGATGGCCCGCAAGACGACCATTCGCGCCCATGGAATCATCCGTGCGCGCTTGAATCGGCCTGAGCCCCCAGAATCTGCGGGTGCTGCTTCGGCATCGTCGTCCCAGCCTGCCTCTTCCAAGAGGAGCAAACGGCGGCAGCGCAAGAAGGAAGAGCGCGCCCCGCCGGTTCCGCCACTATCCCGCACTCTCGGCGATTTCATGCCCCCGGAGATGGGGGTCCCTCCTCGGATCCGCCCGGTGATGGATGATTCGTCCGATGACGGTATTGGGTACGCTTCGGTTAATACCGTCGAGCTGGTAAATACCATTTCGGTTCCCGACGTTGAAGAACACCAGGTGGACCTCCCTAGTGTCCCCGGTCGTCGCCACCGTCGGAAGAACCGCAGCAGCAGGAGTCGCCGGGGCACAGCCGCTGGTGCCTCCAGCCAGGCCGTGCACGCCACTGAGACTAGGCAGCAGGCTCAAAACCGAGCTCAGCGCGCGCAGCCCCCCCATCCGGGGATGACGGATTCGCCTCCGCCACTGTTTGTGGTGTGGGACCAGGCAGAACCGCCTCAGCCGCGTCGCGACCAGCTCCGCCCTGCCACGAGTCCATCCCGGCCTCCTGACTCCAGTACGGTGACCATTTCCCGGACTGCGACCAGTGAACAGCGAGATGAGCCAAGTACCAGTCGGCCGCCGATCCAACCGGCAAGGTCCGTCATGCCACCAACTGCAGAGCAACCTCCTGCAACCAGGGGCTCGCGCTTGGCCAAAAAGTATGATGTCCTGAAGCACTTGGCCGACATCCCAGCAAGGCTCTCCATCCTTGAGGCTCTGCGCATGTCATATGAGATGCGCGAGGCACTCGCTGAAGCCCTGAAAAGCCCCCTCCATTTTGATACAGAGGTTGCGGCTGCAGAGGCCTTTCACGCCGAAACGATCGAGGACGCCGAATGTCAGGCAGTTATCTCGTTCTCTGGTAAGGATGAAGACCATCCTATACAGGGACATATCCGTCCGCTGTATGTCACTGGCCAGTTCAATGGCCTTGAAGTCCGACGCTGTCTTGTCGACACGGGGTCCGGGATTAACCTGATTCCAACTCGGACGCTCCGGAGATTGGGGTTGTCTGAGGATGACTTGATTCCCTCCGACCTCAGGATCCGGGGGTACGACCGCACCGAGCAAACCCCGGTCGGCAAGATACGTTTGAAGACCCAGTTCGGTGACTTGGTTGCCAACACCGAATTCATGGTAGTCTCTCAGGACACTGCGTATAACGCATTGATGGGCAGGCCATGGCTTCACCTTCACGCGGCGGTTCCCTCGTCATACCACCAATGCCTCAAATACTCCCTTAATGGTCGAGTAGGCGTGCTTCAAGGAGATGCCTCTCCTTTTGCCTCATGTGAAGCCCGCTATCTGGATGCGGACTATTACAAGAGCAAGGATAAGCAGATCCTGGCAGGTGAGGTTGAGCCTGTCGCTGTTGCAAGCGATCCCTGGGCAAGTCTGGATGACGCTTACGTCCTCCCGATTCACCGGTTGGACGTCGCCATGGTCTTGACGGTCCGCGGGTCTCCTGATGAGATGGCCGCGACCGCCCGTGCCAGCACCAGTGGCCCAGCAGGATCTGGTAGCCCCAGTGCAGTTTCCAACGCAGTCTCTCCCGTGGACGATCCCTCCCCGAGCGGAGAGGATATGGAAGACGCACCCCCAGCCTTTGAGGAGGGCGTCCCCGCCACGGTCGATGAGTTAATACAGGTGAACCTTGGAACCGAGGCCGATCCAAGACCCACATTGGTTAGTGCCGCCATGCCCTCTGAGGAGCGGCAGCAGTACGTGGACTTTCTCAGGCAGCACCGTGATGTGTTCGCTTGGGGCTATGACGAGATGCCGGGGCTAGATCCTCAGGTAGCCGTCCACCGCCTTGGTCTCCCGGCGAACCATCGCGGGTTCAAGCAGCCTCCCAGGAAGATGCACCCATCCCACGGTGCCATGGTTGAGGCCGAAGTTGACAAGCTTATCAAAGCCAACTTCGTGAGGGAAGTTCAGTACCCCAAATGGCTGGCCAACATTGTGCCGGTCAGGAAGAAGAACGGGCAGATTAGAGTCTGCATCGACTTCCGCGATCTCAACCGCCACTGTCCGAAGGATGATTTTACCCTTCCAATGACAGAGCTGTTGATTGATGCCACGGTAGGGTTCCAAGCCCTCTCCTTCATGGATGGATACTCCGGATACAACCAAATTCGGATGGCCCCTGAGGATGAGGAGTTCACTGCCTTCAGGGCCCCCCAAGGTACCTTTTGCTACCGGGTCATGCCTTTCGGCCTGAAGAATGCAGGTGCCACCTATCAACGGGCGATGCACCGCATATTCAAGCCAATCCTCGGCACACTGGTGGAATGCTACGTCGACGACTTGGTTGTCAAATCGCGCCAGCGTCAGGACCATCTCAAAGATCTTGAGAAAGTGTTCAGCTTCCTCCGGTCTCGATGCCTGAAGATGAACTCGTTGAAGTGTGCCTTTGGGGTCACCTCCGGAAAGTTCCTTGGATTTGTGGTAAGATACCGGGGTATTGAGATCGACCTAGAGAAAATCAGGGCGATTAGCCAGATGCCTCCCCCAGGTACCGTCCGGGAACTGCAAGGGTTCCAAGGCCACTTAGCCTATATACACCGATTCATCGCGAATCTGGCCGGCAAGTGTAAGCCCTTTTCTCGGCTCATGAAGAAAGGTGCCACCTATGTATGGGATAAAGAGTGTAAGACCGCTTTCGAGGAAATCAAGCAGTACCTGCTTCAACCTCCGGTCCTGATGCCGCCCGTATCCGGAAAGCCGCTGGTCCTTTATGTGACCGCCCTGGAACGGTCCCTGGGTGCCCTTCTCTCCCAGAAGAACAACGAGGGAACAGAGAATAGCCTCTATTACCTCAGTCGCATGCTCCTCGATGCGGAAGTTAGGTATTCCCCCATCGAGAAGAGCTGCCTGGCGCTCGTATTTGCCGTACAGAAATTACGACACTACTTGCAGCACCATGAGGTACAGTTGGTTTCTCGGGTAGACCCGTTGAAATATATCATGAGCCGGCCTATGTTGACTGGCCGCCTAGCGCGGTGGGCTGTGATTCTCCAGAAGTTCGACATCAGGTATGTGTCTCAGAAGGCCATCAAAGGGCAAGCATTGGCAGACTTTCTGGCAGCTCACCCGACCTCCGCGGATCAGCCGCTGGATCTAGGCTTTCCTGATGAGGCCATTCTCTCGGTTGATCGAGCCGATCCATGCTGGCAGATGCACTTTGACGGTGCATCCCGGAGCCCCACCGGTAGAAGACTCGATAATCCTAAGCTCAACAGAGTGGGCTTGGGCATCGTCTTCATTACCCCGGAGCGAGCCGTGCTGCCATACTCTTTCCTGTTGCCAGAGGGCTGTACCAACAATGAGGCGGAATACCATGCCCTCATCACCGGCCTCGAGTTGGCTCTCGAGATCGACATGCCCCGTCTGTGCGTGAAAGGGGACTCCGAGCTGGTCGTTAAGCAGATCAATGGCGACTACGTTGTCAGGAAGCCGGAACTTGTGCCATTGTTGGAGTGCACCCTCCTTCTGATGGCCCGGTTCCCTTCTCAGCCGGAAATTGTCCATGTTCCCCGGTCGCAGAACGGTCGAGCAGATGCTTTGGCCAGCCTCGCTGCGTCACTTGCGGAGCCTGAACAGGACAACCTGATCGTCCGCGTGACGATCCGCAGGCTCATCGCTCCCGTTATCCCGGAAGAAGATCGCGGCCCGTTGGTAAGTAACCTCACCATGGTTGCCCCTATGCCCGGAGCCCCGAGTACCCCAGATATGACAGTCGGATCAGCCCCTGATTGGAGGACGCCTTTGGTTGAGTACCTCCAACATGGCATTCTTCCATCGGATCGGGCCGAGCGCGAGCGAGTTCGACGCCGCGCATCGCAGTTCGTCCTCCAGAGCAGTCCCGGCCTGGAGCAGATCCTCTACAAACGCGGATTTGATGGTGTTCTCCTCCGTTGCCTTCATGGAGTTGAGATCCCACGAGTCATGCAAGAGGTTCATGCTGGTTCATGCGGCGCCCACCAGACTGGGCCGAAGCTGTCCCACCAGATTCGGAGGTTAGGATACTTCTGGCCCTCCATGATCCATGACTGCATCGAGTATGCCAGGAGGTGCCATGCGTGCCAGGTTCATGCGAACTTTGTGCATCGGCCGCCGGAGCCTCTCCATACCACAAGGTATTCCTGGCCCTTTGCAGTCTGGGGACTGGACGTTGTGGGACCTTACCCGCCGGCGACAGCTCGCCAGTGCCGGTTCATTCCGACCGCCACAGACTTCTTCTCCAAATGGGCAGAAGCGATTCCGCTCAGAGAGGTCAAATCCTGTTCGATGGCTGACTTCGTGACCTCCAACATCATCTATCGATTTGGAGTGCCTCACGCTATCCTCACGGATAACGGAACCAATTTCCGAGCAGCCGAGTTGAAGAAGTTGTACGCCAAGTATAACATTCGCTCGAACCATACATCTCGCTATCATGCGCAGGCGAATGGACAGATCGAGGCGTTCAACAAAACCCTCTCTAACATTCTGCAAAAGATGGTTGGTCAGAACAAGAAGAGTTGGCCGGACAAGCTCCCCAACGCCCTCTGGGCTTATCGGACGACGACTCGCAATTCCACCCAGATGACCCTTTATTCCCTGGTGTATGGAGCTGAGGCCGTCCTGCCCATCGAGATCCAGTTGCCGTCCTTGCGCACTGCGGTCTACGACCAGCAAGCGCCGGACAGAGTTGCTGAAGCCCGTCTAGTCGAGTTGGAAGCACTGGATGAGAATAGACTTCGCGCTATGCACAACTTGGAGAGGCCTCAAAGCAGAATGGCTCGAGCTTTCAATAAGAAGGTTCGCCTCCGCTCCTTCCTGCAGGGTGATCTAGTGCTAGCCCTAAGAGCACCGATGATCCCCGGCAGGAAGCCACCCAAGTTGGAGCCCAAGTGGGAGGGACCTTTTGTTGTCCACAAGGTCTATCCCAATGGCGCGTACTCCCTAGCGACTATGGATGGTGAGCGTGTCACTCCTCCCACCAACGCTAGGTTCCTCAAGAAATACTTTGCCTGAGTGTTCAGACGTCCAGCATGACGTTAAACTGCACATTTGTCCAGCATGACGTTAAACTGCACAGTCGTCCCGCATGACGCTAAACTACACTTCGTCCTGCATGACGTTAAACTGCACCACGTCCTGCACGACGTTAAACTGCATTCGTCCAGGCTACAAGACGTTAAACTGTTCAGCATTCGTCCAGGCTACAAGACGTTAAACTGTTCAGCATTCGTCCGCGCTGCAAGATGTTAAACTACCAAGTGTTTCATCCTGCATGACGCTAAACTGCACTACGTCCGAGCTACAAGACGTTAAACTGTTCAGCATTCGTCCTGCATGACGTTAAACTGCCTCTCAAGAACTACGTGCAGCTTGATTCCCATCCTTATGGGATACGTAGGACCGCCTGAACCTTCATGTTTCAGGACCAGCCCCATCCTTCGGGAATTTCCATCCCATCTCGGGCCCTTGGCCTAGTTGCCCCCGGGTGTGCGGCGTATGGTGTGAGCGCGGGGCTATGCCCTCATTCACGTCGGTTTGCTCGTCACGCTGTACGCCCCCCCCCCCCACGTTTGGGGATGCCTTCTGCTCCCCCCTTCCTTTTTTCTCTCTCATCGTCCTGCATGACGTTAAACTGCCTCTCAAAGAACTACGTATGGCTTGATTCCCATACTTATGGGATACGTAGGACCGCCTGGACATTCATGTTTCAGGCCCAGCCCCATTTCCCGGGAATCTCTATCCCGCGTTGGGCCTCTGGCCCCAGTTCCCCTCCTTTTTGTGCGAGGCGTATCGCGTGAGCGGGGGATTATGTCCTCATTCACGTCGGTCTACTGGCCGCGCCGTACGCCTCCCCCGTGTGTGGGACTACCTCACACCCCTCATCGTCCTGCATGACGTTAAACTGCCTCTCAAGAACTACGTGCGGCTTGATTCCCATCCTTATTGGATACGTAGGACCGCCTGAACGCTTGTGTTTCAGGTCCAGCCCCGTTTCTTGGTTGATCACGGGGATCTACCCTCTTTTGGTTGCTCTCAGGGTGAGTCCTCTGACCCTTCCCGGTGACCCGTTAACATGTTTTGGGTACTTCGGTCTATGACTCGTAGTGTCAGATTCAATCCCGACAAGTCCTGTGTTGCTTGTCAGGCCTCGCGCTTCCTCTTGTTCGAGCCTTCACTCAAAGGGATCCTCGTTAGCGGTTTGGGTACGATGCCTCAGTGCTCTCCTACCGCTCCGGGTCGATTTACCGGCGGGTCTTGGGCCGCAAATCGATATGAATCCTGCGATTGAGCGGTTGATGCTCGTTTGCTTGCCCCGTCTTAGGCTGACGCGATCGGATGTTGTGTTGCGAATGGGTCAGCAACATCCTTGATCGCCATGTCGGCTCATTCAGGCTCTGAACATTGGTTGCGCAGTCCTCATCACACTCCTCCTTTATGCGTTGTAGTGGAATCTCGACACTCTTCATACTGACCTACAGTACACATCTACACGTTAGACAGACCAACCAGGGTAATGATGTCGTTCGAGGCTCCCATGATCTGAGCACCAAGGATATATGCGGATATCCTCCCTAAGGGCCGTGCGTAGCTGGACCCTCGTCCCCATAAGGAGGAAGGAGTCGCCCGAACAATCGCGTTCTGGGCCCAGTATATTTGGAGGCTAGCATCTCTGCCCCTCGGGTGATGGACATACGCAGACCCCTATCCCAAGACTCTCCTCCTGGAATCGTGCGTGACCGCAGGGCTGGGTATGTTCCCACCTCCGCCGTGTCCACCGTACCGCAATAAGCGGATTCCTCCATGGTCCGAACCACACGACCTTAAACTGTGTTGTCTGGTCCTACCACACGACCGTAAACTGTGATCGTCTTGGCCGCCCGACGAGAAACGGCACTGCATCGTGATGTTCTCCTCGGGGGACACTCATGTTGGGCGCTGGTTAATAACCACGCCATTCATCAATGCCTTCCATGGCTTGATTATTGTGGCAACGCCAGAGATTTCTCAATCACAGGCATGTCGCCGCACAAAGAAAAACCATTCATCTTTAAGGACAAACAAGAAATATCAAATGCCGCTCCTTCTGTGTGCGAGGGTCAGACCCGCACTCTTCCTCGCGCTGGTGCCCGATTGTGATGCGCCGCGCTTCAAGAACTACGTGTGGCTTGATTCCCATCCTTACGGGATACGTAGGAACGCCCGGATGTTTGAAACTTCGGGTCCAGCCCCCCACCACTTAGAGATTCCCCCCTTCTCTGGGGAATCCGCCGCCTTCAGGTCACCCTCAAGGCGTGTTCCCCGACCCCTTTCCGTGGTCCACCGGTGTCAAGAGTACTCTGGTTTATTGCCAGGAGTGTCAGGTTCAGCTTGGTCAGGTTCCTTCCACTTTTCAGGCTTCGTGCTCCCTTTCATTCGGACCCATCGTCTACGCCCTGGGTGGAGCCCCCGTGAACGGTTCGGACACAATGCCTCAGTGCTCTCCCACCGACTCGGGCCGGTACCCCCAATGGCCTCGGGCAGCAAATCGATATGAATCCTGCGATTGAGCGGTCGATGCTCGTTTGCTGCCTCACTCCACCAACGGTTAGTGCGATATTGATGCTGCTTTTCCTCCACGATCGGCAGTACTCCCATATCGTTACGCCGGTGCCTCCAGTCCTTGAATGAATGGCCGCATGATTCACATTTTCCACCTCCCATTCCGGCCAGGCAAAACCTTGACACTCTTGACACTATCCCTCAGTGCATCTTCGCATATCCAGGGGATATGACCATGATGTGGCGGGCTTGGAGGTCTTTATGGTCCGAGCTCTAAGACCTTAAACTAAGATCTCTTCTTATGGTCCGAGCTCTAAGACCTTAAACTAAGATCTCTTCTTATGGTCCGAGCTCTAAGACCTTAAACTAAGATCTCTTCTTATGGTCCGAGCTCTAAGACCTTAAACTAAGATCTCTTCTTATGGTCCGAGCTCTAAGACCTTAAACTAAGATCTCTTCTTATGGTCCGAGCTCTAAGACCTTAAACTAAGATCTCTCCCTATGGTCCGAGCTCTAAGACCTTAAACTAAGATCTCTCCTTATGGTCCGAGCTCTAAAGACCTTAAACTAAGATCTAGCCCTTATGGTCCGAGCTCTAAAAACCTTAAACTAAGATCTACCCCTATGGTCCGAGCTCTACGACCTTAAACTAAGATCTCCCCAAATGGGGTCCTACGTCCTGCATGACGTTAAACTGCACTCTCAGAACTACGTATGGCTTGATCTCCAGCCTGATGGAGTACGTAGGAACGCCCGGGCATTCCGACTCGGGTCCAGCCTCAGGGATCGTTAAGTCCCGCCCCTCCTCGTCGCCGGCCGTCTGGCCTGACTTCGGGTAGAGTGGTGCAGTTGTGATATTCTCCCCGATTCAGCTCGGGATGCCCCATCGCAAGGATGGGAAGCGACGGTTTCCTCGTCAGAGAGGTGCTGTCTGAGAATTGAGGTGACTCACGGCCAGATTAGTGCATCCGCCTAATACGCTCTCCCCACGGTGGCACGATTTTGAGAGCGTTGGATTCTGTCTGAACAAATCGTCACTTCGCCCCACGCTTCGCATGCCCTGTTGATCTGGATTTCCACCCTTGTGTCTAAAGGAACCCCAAAGCGGTATTCATGATGACATGTGGTCCGCCTCCTGCAATATGAATGATGGCCTTTTTCGGTCCGTCTATTGCAGTTGTTATGGTCGATCCGCTGTCCGCCTACCGTCTCGGGCATTTCCTGGAAGGCCGACCGTTGTGGATGTCTGGATTCGGGACGCACGATTCACCTTTTCTCATTTCCCTATGTTTGGATAAAATCTCAACGCCCCTAGCATTGTCCCGCTCGTGTGTTGGAACAGGTTGGGGGGATGGTACATTGATTAGGTCTGAGGTCTCCTTTCTTAGGAATGACCTCCCTCTTTTCTCCAGGAATCCAGGCCCAATTGTGGATGCCTGATGCTTGGTTAACACTCCCGCAAGACAACGAATTGTGGTTGAGCATGTTAAACCAAAAGATGCAGATAAATATATTGATTCATACAGATGGATCAAAGTAGCGGAAGCAAATGTTTTGGGAATGGCAAAACAAAGCCCTTAGGGATTAGCGTGCTGTATGAGTCTTTCTAATGCCGCTACCCTTTGGCTGGTGGCCTCCAGAGCCGCTTCTCGCTCTCTGCGTGCCCTATCTTCGTCGGCGGTCGCAGCGCGCAATTCGTCGATTCTAGCCTGTGCACGCTCCCGCTCGACCTGAATTGTGACCATCTGTTGGCCCGCCTCCGTCAGCTGTACCTGGGCGTCAACCAGCTGAGCTGCTAGTTGCTCCACAAGCTCGGTACACGTTGCGACGAAGGCCTCCTTCTCTGCCGCCTGCCCTTCGAGGCGCCGGACTTCCTGCTCTGCCGCGAGGAGCGCCCGCGCGCTCTCCGACATGTCCCGACTTTGTGCGACGTCGGCACGCCGGCAGCTCTCACGCATCTTTTCGGCCATGAAATCACGGACCGTTAGATGGAGGCGTTGAGCATCAGCTCCCCCGGCACACAGGAAGCGCAGCCAGGTTTGAAGTGATCCCATGCGCCCCAGCCACTCCGATGGGTCTCGCTTGAGGAAGCGCTGGATGCACTTCCACCCCCTACGGCGCGTTATCCGGCTCTCCTCGACCGCCTCCGTGTCTGAGTCGTCCATCTCCTCGGGATCGGCAGGCCGGTAGGCAGGGAAGGCAGCCAGCAGGTCTGCTGCAGGGTCCGCCCCTGGGAGGTCCTCATGAGGGATAGGTTCCCCAACATCTGGGCGACCTTCTTCTCTCTCCCCAGCGGCGCTGACACCCTCGTCAGCCCCCAGCCTCTCTCCGATGGCAGCACCGCCGACGTCCGCAGCCCCTTGATCAGTAGTTGGTGGGGCCGGCTCGGTTTGGGAAGTCTGTTCCGGAGCAGGCGGCATGTCCACCACTGGTCCACTCGTAGATGGCCCGGGTTCGGCAACCCGACGAGCCTCCAATGTTGAGATCACTGCGCGGGGCATGCCATGGTTAGTCACGGATCGTCAACAGCAAGCACCAGCCGTAAAGTAGGGAGAATTACGGGAGTTCGGAGCGTCATCTTCCGCTGCCCCGGTCGCCGCAGGAACAGTTGCAGCAGGGGACCCCTTAGCGCTTGTCAATTCAATGATAGGTGTCTGGCCCCCGCCTTGTCCTGCTGGCGCCCCTCCTACTCCCGCTGAGGACGCCTGACCAACATCTGTGCGCTCCTGAGAAATATGGAGAAATGGGTTAGAAGCTGCATAAGAGAATGGATGAAGCAGATTGAGTAGGGATAGAAGCGGACCTCGAGGAGCTCAGTGACATCAATGTCGTCAGAGCCGGCCACCTCGCCGCTCTCCCGTGGGCTCCCCTGATGGGATCTTCCCTCGGAGCCTTCATCCTCCCCCATTTCCTCCTCTTCTTCGGAGTCGCTGCTACTGTCATCTTCTTCCGGCGGCATCTGTTCCGGAGCGGGCTCGAGACCGAGCATCACCTTCACCAGAAGGGATGGCTCCGCGCGCTGACCACGTTGGCGTGCGTACTCGTCAATGGCCGTCAGATACGCATACTGCCGGTTGAAGTCCACTCTGTCGGCAATCTGGAGGCGCCCGACCTCTGGCAGATAGATTCCTTCTCTGAGTATCTTTCGCCAGATGGCGTCGGTCCCCAGTGACTGCCGCAGAGTCATCCAGGCCGACCACAGCGCCGGGAAGACCGCATCATGGGAAGGTTCGAGCAGACGTCTCACCTGCTTCCCGGGCCGCTCGTCGACCACCGCACGTGCCCCCTCTCTGGGCGCTGAGGTCGTGGCGGCAGCTCGCGATGTGCCCGCCGCCGAAGTCCCTGCCCGCGCCGGCTCTGCTGTTTGGCGCGCCTCCGTTCTCCCCCGTGTGGCGGCACCTCGCCTCCTTCCTTGACGCCCGGTCTCCGCACGGGTAGCCTCGAGCCGCCGAACTAGCTTCCGCAAAAGCCCCTCGGGGTACGCGATGGCCCAGTGTTCGGCGTACTCGGTTGCCAAGCCTGCGTCAACTCCGGTAGGAGGGAGAGTGATGACGTCGCCAGAGCCGAAAGCGGCAAACATCAGCCACATCTGGCGAAGGACGCCAGGGTTCGTCTCCTCCCGGACAGTAGTGAATACCCTCTTCGGCATCCGTTGAAGGCACCCGAACTGCCTGGCGAACCGGGTCGGCACGTAAGGCTCGCAGATCACCTTCCCGTCGATCCGAGCCACGAGCACCCCGCCCCGCATGTTCAGGAAGTATTCATGCTGCTCCAGTGGACCCTGCCCATTGTCGATCATCTGGCCGACGGGAGTGGGGAACGGACTGAAGTTGAAGTTGGCATGATTGCCAATCCGTATCCGCACGCCCTCCTCACTTAGGGTCATCGGAGCGACCCCCGCGATGTTCAGCAGGGAGGGTCGCAGGCCGTTGCCCGGAGGAATGATGGCGTTCGGAAACGTGTACCCACCGAGGTGAGCAGCCACCCAGCCGTGGAAGAACTGAAAGGGCCCAAAGATCCTTCGTGGCGACCCCCCTCGTGAGATGCGTCCCAGGATGGCATACAGCATCGCCAACACTGGGACCCCGAGGTTGTATCTCTTGTTGGCGGCCATAGCGCCCGCCATCGCCAGTGTCGTCGGGCGAACGCCCATTCTCGCGTCCCGCACTGGCAGGAGCCACCCACTCAGAAAGGCGGCCAGGAACGCCGCGTACCGGACATTTGGGTCCCGGGCCTCGATGACGCGGTACCCCCATGAGCGATAGTCACCCGTCTCCAGGACCCGCCAGTACGACCCGTTCCGGCTTCTCTGAGCTGCGGTCGGGCACCGCTTCCCCCTACCTGGCATCTTGACCGCCGAGTCATGCTCCAAGAACTGGCCGAACCATTCCTTGTAGGCTATGTCCTTCTGGAAGTCTTTGATCCCGAGCCGCTGCGTAGCTAGGTCAAGCAGATGCCAGGTCAGGATGGGAGTCCGTGACCTGTCCTCCCAGGTATTCTTCGGTGGCAGGAACTCATCGTATTGGTAGCCCTCCAGCGGGATAACTCCGATGCAGTGGATGTCCCAGAGACCGATGCCGACCTCCCCATGGTGAAGATGGAAGGTGTTGGTATCCGGAGACCATCAGGTGAACAGCTCCGGCCCGAGCTCGGACTGCTGGTAGAAGTGGAACTGCGACGTCCACACCGCCTCGAACAGGCCGATGTACCGCAGCTCCTCTGCGAAGTGATCGCAAGTGTGGCGTACCCAGAACGCCCAGGCCCACTCGCTGGTGAAGTTGCCCCCAGACCGCAAGTCCCAGTCCTTCAGCCAGCCCTTGGTGTCGTCCGTGACGCTCTGGCGATATATGCTCGAGTAGAGGGCTGGAGAATTCTCCGCAGTAGGCTCACCCCCATCAATGGTTCACGTCCTCGGGTTCAGGACATAGACATCCAAGTGTCTGGTCTCCCTGGCAGGATGCCCATTGTTGGTGATGTTATAGCGGAGAAGCTCGTCCTCCCGGGTCACCCAGGTCCGCGGCGCATCAATCTCGAACCCTGGCACCGGAACCTCATCTAGGATGCCGAAGTTCCAGAGCAGCAGGTTGTCCGACAGTGGATATGTCTTCTGGGCCGGCGTCAGTAAGTCGAACAAGGATTGATTGTTGGAAACAATCTCCTTGGCTCCGTAAACCTCCTCGTTCGTCGCCATCTCAGCCCTGCGAGTGGCGGCATCCCCCTCATTTCCTTGATTCGCGGCCATCTCAGAAGTTCCGGGGGTTGTGCGGGTTAAGGGATGAAGTGTGCGGAATCGGACGAGGCTGGTGGAAAAGTTTGAGAGTCGGCGCGCAATCCTAGTGGACGGCGCGCAATCGGGAAGTCGTTCGCGTAAAACCCTGGGTATTCGCGCAAAGACAGAGCGAAATCCAGACGGTTTTGCGCGACGAGCGGGCGAATTCCGCGCCGGAAAAGGCAATTTCGCGCACGAGAGCAGAGATGCTTATCGCGCGGAAGGCCAATGTACGGCACGGAGGGACCCAGTGCCCCTATTTATAGGCGAGGCCGGGGTCCGCGCTGCGCGGAAAGCGCTTCGCGCGACCGCAGCGGCGAATTTCGCGACCGAGCCCCTTTTTGCGCGCCTAAGTCCCGCGCCGCCCGGGACTTCGGCCTTCCGGCGTCTCCCTCGGAACCCGATCGTTGCGACCTCTCGTCGATCAGATTCCGAGGGGGGGATTTTATAGACGCCGGAAAAGTCCGTTGTTCCCAAACGAAGTTCCGGATGCGGAAAGCGAGGTCATATTTGGAGTCGGAAGAATGTTTCGGAGGGCCCGGAGGCCTTGCGCGGAATTTCAGAGGTCTGCGCGCAAAGATGATGATCCGCGCGCAAAACCCCCGGGATGCGCGCAACTCACTTGCGCGCGGTGCCCGATTCCGCGCCCGCGAGGAGAATTCCGCGCTCGCGCCTTGGATTCCGCGCCCGGGGTTGCCTATAAATACTAGGCGACCCCCAACGTTTCAAGGGTTGCTGGAAGTCGAACGGTCTCCCGCGCGCGCAATTCAATCCCTTCCGCGCGCAATGCCGATCTTCAGGTAACCTCCTTTCTTTCGCGCAATCGAGCCTTGGGGTCCGCCTTCGCGCGCAATCCCCTTGGCTCATCTCCTTTGAATAAATTTCAACCCGAAGGCCTTTGCGCGCAAAAGAAGCCTCTTGCGCGCAATTACCCCCGGGTGCGCGCAATCCAACCCGATTGCGCGCACCCCCATCTTCAAAGTGGCCATTCGTTAGAGAATGAGCCGTTGCCCCCGCGCGCTACCCGAAGCCCGGTGCGCGCAATCCCAATCATCCGCGCGCGAAGCGCTGGCCCAATTGCGCGCCAGCCCGCCATTTTGCGCGCCGATCCGCGGTTTTGCGTGCAAAGCTCCTCTTTTGCGCGCAATCCGCCAGGGTCGCCTCCCTTGACCCCCTTTGGGTACCCGCCTGCGTGGCGCCCGATGGTCTTCATCGCAGGTGCCCGCGTTGTGCGTCGTCTTTCCGTGCGCCCCCCCCCCCCCCAGGCTCGCGCGAAGTGACACGGACCTACCGGCGGCTTTATCGTCCAGCATGACGCTAAACTGCACTACGTCCGAGCTACAAGACGTTAAACTGTTCAGCATTCGTCCTGCATGACGCTAAACTGCACCACGTCCTGCACGACGTTAAACTGTATACGTCCAGGCTGCACGATGTTAAACTGCCTAGCCCCCAGCGTCCGCGCTGCAAGACGTTAAACTGCCAAGTGTTTCGTCCTCATCACACGACGTTAAACTGTACTTCGTCTGGCAAGACGTTAAACCGTCCGCTTCGTCCTCAACACACGACGTTAAACTGTACTTCGTCCGGCAAGACGTTAAACCGTCCGCATCGTCCGATCCCGTGCTCTGCACGCAGGGTCTCCCCCGGTTTGGATGTGACCCCCACCCGCTCGTCTCTGCAGGGATGTCGTGATTGTCCCGCTTTTGGGACGATTTAATGGGAGTGGCTTTTCCCTACGGGGGCAGGGTATTACAAACCCCTAGTTTCTCGTGGGAGGCTGCACATGTGTATCTCCATTGCACCTCCCCACTGCCGAAGCCAGTAGAGGGTGTGACTGGGATCGAGGTGTCTTCTGCTTTCGGTCCAAGTCCCTTCCAACTGAGTTTTGCCGCATCCGGGCTGCCTCAAGTGCGTAAGTCCTGACAGAATGAACTACGTGGACTTTGATCCCTGTCTTCTATACAGGGTACGTAGGAAGCCTCCCTGAGGTCCAAGCCCGCCACCTGGTCGTCCCGGTCGTATTTACGTCGGTTCGTCCATCAGTGGACCCCTCCAGGGTTCACGCTTGCGTCGATTCACCTATGAATCCGCCCCTGTGGGAGACTGCCCGTGTGTATCTCCACTGTGCCTCCCCACAGCCCCTTTTCCCATTTCCCCTTTTATCGTCCAGCATGACGTGAAACTGTGATCCACCCGGCCGTTCCACCCCCCTCTGTGCGAGGTGGTTCGGTTCAATCCTCCGCCCGGCGGCCTAGACCTCTTCGTGAGTCGGCTTGCCGACGTCCAGCATGACGTTAAACTGTATACCCGAACTACGCTGACTTTGATCCGTGCTAACGCGCGGTACGTAGGAAGCCCCTACGGGGTCCAAGCTCTTCAATCCATCATCCATCCTGATCCTTACCCGGGCCGCCACATCCCGGTTGGGTCATGCCACTTCACTCCACTCCACGTTACTTGGGAAGCCGCCCATGTGCTGGCCCCAGCGTCGGAGGTTCCCCGCAAGGGGTTCTGTCATCTGATCCACTTTTCGTGTTGATCGGTCCGACGCCGTCCCCGCTGGACGTTAAACTCGCGGCATACCCCGTGTTAAACATGGGAAGCTGAGGAAAACCTCAGGTGACACAGTTCCCCGCACCTAGTACGGGATGCCTCAGGCCATCATGCCTTCGAGAAGCCCTATTAGGGACGGAAGACAGACGTGCAGAGCCGCAGTGTTACGACACGCCCCCATCACCCAGAGCCACCCGGCCTTCTCACTGCAGGTTGCTGCCCCGCCCAGACTCCTTGGAGCGTCCGGGCGGAAGCAGCGTAATTAACCGGTGTCCATGAAGATATGGCGCCAGGAACGAGATTCACGAACATTCTTAAGTCTATGAGGGAGACCCGGATTAGGCGACAAGTTCCGAGGAGACGTCCAAGGAAGGAGGAGCCGACATCCCATCATCCCGATTTTGATCAAGGAGCAGACGCCCCTGAATAAGGGACGAATGCCGCCCACCCTTGGAAAGCGGGACTGCGGGACCACAAGCCGCGCGCCCATCCCCTCGGGTTGACGGGTGCACGCGCGAACGCGTCCTGGCGGAACAGCGTAACCCGACGCACATCCGCACTGAAACAACCGTACTGAAATCCTATGTGGGTTCGACGACATTGAAGACTGCACTGAAATCCTATGTGGGTTTAGCAGCGATGAAGATCGTACTGAAATCCTATGTGGGATCGATGACGATGAAGACTGCACTGACATCCTATGTGGGTTTGGCAGCGATGAAGACCGTACTGAAATCCTATGTGGGTTCGACGGCGATGAAGATTGCACTAAAATACAATGTGGGTTCGGTAGTGATGAAGACCGTACTGAAATACAATGTTGGTTCAACGGTGATGAATACTGCGCTAAAATCCTATGTGGG
This sequence comes from Viscum album, assembly GCA_963277665.1. Classification (NCBI taxonomy): domain Eukaryota; kingdom Viridiplantae; phylum Streptophyta; class Magnoliopsida; order Santalales; family Viscaceae; genus Viscum; species Viscum album. The sequence continues at coordinate 715,217,728 of OY728134.1, read as the reverse complement.
TTCGGCAGCGATGAATACCGTACTAAAATCCTATGTGGGTTTGACGACGATGAAGACTGCACTGAAATCCTATGTGGGTTCGTCAGCGATGAAGACCATACTGAAATCCTATGTGGGTTCAACAGTGATGAAGACTTCACTGAAATCCTATGTGGGTTCTGCAGCTTGGCTAGTTTAGTATCCTATGTGGGTCCTAGCTTAGATGAATCAAAGGCTATATCTGATCATCTCTATCATCGAAGAAATATACTTGTGTGAGCTGAGTCTTGACTTTAATCAATATCTTCGATATGATTTAATTCCATTCCTATGTGGATTGGGTTGTGTTATCCTACGTGGATTGGGTTGTACTCCTTTGTGGATATGATCGAACTTGGGCTCATATGTTGGAGCCGAATGGGAATTGATGACTTAGGTATATGTATGGGCATATACCCAAGTAGTGTGGGTTGTTACTTTGTGATTGTATCTTTCCTTTTTGGATTATCCATTGTGGATTATGGGAGACCTTTGGGGTTCTCGGGGTCCCTACAGAGTACCGTATACTCACCCCTGCACGGGCTATGCCTTCACTAAGTTGTGTTGGATGCAGACGACAGATAGCGCTTATCATGGTTGAGGCTTGTAGAGAAAATCAGTACCTGAATGTGGACCACTGGGCAGGATATACACGGAGTGGACGACAAGACCCGGGGGGATGAGGAGGCTATCTGTACCCACCAGTCAGGTGGGACTACCAGTGGACTGCTCGATGATGCTGCTTCACATTCAGTTGTTTTACTTACATTCCAATTGTACTTTCAATTTGGGTTTGTATTCTGGCCCATTTACTTTTCCGCACTACTTTTGTACCCAGTTTTACTTAGTGTTTACTTCTGCTTTCTTACTCTGTGGTGTTTGTTTACTTTATAGAGGCAATGGCTTCCCCTTTAGTCGGGATTTACAACTTGGTTCTAGTCGCTAGCCCCTGGCCTATGGGAGGTGGGCTTGGGGTAGTCATGGCACGGGTCCCGAGGACGGGTCATGACATTCCATTATAGATGAACAAATTATTATGTAGGATAAAATTTTTTCATTCATTTGATTTCTATTTTTCAGATCCAAATGAATCATTTTCATGTTTTTTTTTCAAAAAATATTATACTCCATTCTAGTAACTTATGAAGTTATGTGATTGTATAAAAAGAGAATGTACTATTTTGGATTATTATATATATATAGTTATATTTGAATTTATTTAGAAGATAATGAAAATCCAATTTCGGTGGAAAAAATATTGATTATGTTACTTAGAAACAAACCTTAGTATACAAAGGGTTTGTATTGATGATTAAATTAAGCAATTATAAATGAACTAGTGAGTGGTAAAATAAATGGTTTATTTACTCAATATAAATTTTGGTAATGGATGAATATAATAGTTGTATTTGATCATATGATTTTGTAATAATATCACTAACGATATATCAGTTTCACTTGGAATCAGTAATAAATGTAATAATGATTCCAAACATTGAATATCCAATTAATGATACCCATTTGGACCCTTAAAAATGAAATAAATAATGAAAAATTATATATGATGAATTTAATTTTGTAGGGAATGATTTACAATAATTAAATAGATTAATAAATCTGTTAGTTGGTCGAGGAAAGGTTATTATTGGCCATCCCATCAGTGGTAAAAAAATTAGTTTTTTGAATCATTTAAATAGTCAAAAACTACTTAAATGGTGTGACAAGTATTAAATATAGTATTTTATAATTGTGTTGTATAATATCAATTTTATTTTATAAATTAATGAAAATTTTGTTATCAATTTTTATAGAGTTTCTAAATCATAAATTTAGTGATGCTAATATCCAAACATAATTCTATAATATGGAAAAACTCATCAACAAACATGGTAATGAGTTTACAATGATACATCCATTACCTGATGATGACATCTTTTATTTGGGAAATAGTGGGATAATGGATAATTTATAATATATCATACATGAATATGTATGTTAATGATTACAAATTAAATTAGAATTAAATGGATAACTAGGTATATAAAAAATAATAAAACATTCATCTTGTTATTTTATTACATTCCTATAAAATCATGCATGAGAATATTATTCATGTTTTCCAAGAATATATTAAAAATTATGTGGACTGATTTTGATAGTATGAAAGATGGATAGATTATATATCTTAAATATTTAAAAACATTGAAGGTTATTGATTTAATATGTGGAATATTTTATTTAGATCAAAACAATATATTTTATAAATTGTCTATTAATGTTCTTAACAATTTTAGTACTTTCATTCCTAATTGTATTATATTTCTATGTTTTCAAACAACTATTTAATACTATTAACATCTATAGATAAAACGTGATTCATTATTTTATTGATTATTACTATAAAGGAAATGACATAGAACAAAAAAATTTATACCATAAAACTATAATAATATAATTTTTATATTAATTGAAAGATGGAAATTACATATATTATTAATTAATGAGAATAATATTCCAAATAAATGCTTCTTTTATAAAGAAATTATGAGAATCTTAGACCAAGAATCTAAACCAAGGATTAAAAATAGACAATTAAATTGAAATGATGAATTGATAATTTTATCAATGGTGTTATATTTCCCATAATTATTAGAACAATAAATGAATTTGAAAATAATTTTTTTTAATGTAATCGTTTAATGAATCGAAAAAATTTCCTAAATCATAATTTTTGAAGAATATAAAAAAAACAATACATCTAAATGTGTATACTTTTTAATCATTCTTAATAGTATTTTAACATGATACTACATAATGATGAAATAATATAAATTTAGAATAATTCACGAGAAAATTCAAATTTTATGTCATATAATGAGTAGTGTAAATTGAAAGAAAAATTTAATACTTATAAGGATCTGTAATCAATAAATATATTGCATGGTTTGTGGTAAAATGATAATGGGATTTACACTTCATATTTTTGTAAAACTAAAAATCATGATGAAGGCATATCCTATAGAACATTAATCAATGTAAAAGTGCTTTATTGATATTAAAGTAACATTTTAGAGTGAGTTGACGTGAATAATCGAACATTGTATTGTTTGAAAAGCCCTAAATAACATATTATGATGTGGAAATTCTTTTCCTTCATAATATGCAATAAATTTCCATTGAATGTAACTATAATTGTTTTCAGTTATATAACATCATTAGTGAAATTTATTGAAAATATATATATCCAACTACACTTAAAAAACAAGAACAACATATTATTTTGACACATTATATTTTTTTAATTTTATTTCCTTTTCATTTATAACTTTCCTGATTTACAGGAATATTCATTTGGATAATGAATCTAAACATTGTGTATCAGTAAACTATCTATGGATATATAAAATATATTAATACATTAATAATTTCTTTAATTTTTATTAATGAATTCAATTTTTTCAAATTAAATTTAATATTTCTTTTCAATATTTTGAAAAAAAAACATAGATCACATTAAATCATATGTGAGGTACAAATACAAAATAAAACGATCTATAGATATTTATTACATAGATGAATAACAAATGATATTTTATTCTAGTTATTTTTATGGGATATAGATTTGATTTAATTATTTTGGAATTGTTATAGAGGCCTCCAAATTTATCTTTCCGAAAATAAGTAATTAGTTTTGGTATAATTGGAAGACAATTTTGGAGGGAGTCAAATTATACACATACTAGATTGCATTTAATATAAGTGAATAGATATATTTTTATTAAATACTCTTACATTGTATCCATTTATTAAATAATTGATATTGAAACCAAGAATATAACTTTGTTATCAGGATCAAAAAGAGGTATAATTTAAAAAACATGTTCATATGGAAATTTTTCAATTGTTCAATACTCATGTAAGTATATACTTCTATTCATATTTTTGTCATGTATTAATTTTTCCAATGTTAAAAGTTACACCTTATGTAATATTTTCTATAAAATGATAGTTGAAAATTATACTGAAATATCATATTTTCTTATGATTTTTGTTCAATATCCTCTAAGGAAGGATAAGTGATTTTATTCCTATAATATTAATGGAATCAATTTTCATAAATTTTGTTATTAATAAGATGTCAAAACTCAATATAGTGGTATATTTACAATAAAATATGAGATATACATTTTTAGTATGACTAATATAATAAAATTAAACAATCAGGGTAAACTTGTAGATTTATTATTGTAATAATTGTGGGTAAACCATCATAGTGTTATAATGACAGATTCATTACATTTTGCTTCTATCATAACTTTATCTCAGCACATACTATTGAAAATACATAACATAATCCATTTTAATTGGATTCACAAGATATGTTGCATTATTAAGTCAATTATGAAATAAAATAATTCCCTAGTGTTATTGAAAACATTAAAATGATATACATGTAAGATATGTCCGACAATGTTCAATAGGTACATATTGATAGTGAGCCTCATCTACCAAAAAACATTGAAATATATTATTTTAATAATATATAAAAAATTTAACTTCATTGAGATGGATAAAGTGAATAATTATTCACAAATAAGGTTTATAAAAACTTAGATAATTACATTAGAAATAATTTTGTGTATAAATTGAGAATGAAACTATATTATAATTTAACATTTAAATGGGTTTTATATATCTTTACACTGATTTTTCATTTTCTGTAAAACTATTTTACCACTAATTATTTTTACATTGATTATCTTCTAATCCATTTGAATTGATGGAATGAAACTAAAATGATTGAGATCCGAGACGATCAACATCTCAAAGTAAACTACTATTTTCATCATATTTAGTGGGTTCTAGTGATTCTGTAATAACAGAGACTTTTCAAGAGATAATATCTTCCATATATACTATTTTTTTTCCAACCATCTGATACACCTCCAATGATTGATTAGTAGGAATCCCATACATCTAGGGGATATTAGATTGTACCATTACTAGTATGCATTTAATTGTATAAAATGTATATTTTCTTCATTTATAATTAATTTATAAAACATATAATGATAACAATAAAAGATATAGAATTATTTACATAACAGATATATGAGTCATGAAAAACAAAAATGTAATTATTCTATTATTGAGTTTAGGCTTCCTATAAATGACACTTCGTGGATTTGTGGTCAAATTCATGGGTTTCTTACTTAGTAGATAGTTATAATTTCAATTATTTATAATTATTTTGAGGCATTTTACCATATCTTGGAAAAATGAGGTGTCTTATATACATGGAAATGAAATATTGAATAAATAATCAATGTTAACTAATTACAATGGAAATATTGTAATTATTATCAAACTTATAACGAGTAATGTTCATTATTTCTTACTTCTTTTTGTATTTTGAGGTCCCTGAATCTAATTCACTATAGTGGAACCTGAATAATTTTTGTATGAAATGGATATATATTTCATTGAGATTATGGAATGAGTTTTCTGACACATATATGATCTATAATGAAATACAAGAGAATGATCATGTAGGCTTCTCTTGAAATTAGTGAATTACGATTGTCTATATTAACCAATATGCATATCTTGTGGTAATTGCATATTTAATTGAATCCTATTAAAAAATAAATAATGAAATTATATTTTTCATTAGTTGTTTAACTTTTTTAGTAATTATCGTGAATAAACACAAAGGTTCATGAATAAAAAGTCATTCCTTATATCATTGGGTTAACGATTTTTCCAGGAAATAAATCATGTTTCTATTTTATACATTACTATTCATATTTATTTTATATAACTAAATACTTTTTTCAAACATTTTAATATTTTTAATGTAATTAATGACAAATTAGGGTACTCAATAGGATCGAAATGGGATTGGATCAAACCTCATAGGAAAGTTGATGGATGTATTGTTAACTAACCTACAAGATACATTAGGGTAAGTAATTTTGAATACAATTAAATGTTATTTTATTTATTAAATAATAATAACAGAAAATATATTTAAATAGAAAAAAAATCGTACTCCCAATTAAACGGGGATGTGCACATGGATGAAATAGTGTCAATTAGCTATATTTTCATTGTTTTATTCATGTAGTAAACCCCAATTAATTGGGTTTTATGATTTTTTTTTACAATTTATTTTTTAATATTATCATTTTCTAGTATTAAAATAACAATAAATATTAATGAAAATATTACCAATTTTAGAATATTATAACATTAAGATTATATAAAAACTAATTTTTTAATGACTTATTTTCTGGTTAAAATTAAAGATGCCCAGTATGTATGTTATTAAATATTATCATCAGTTTACTTGAAAGTAGCTGTTGTAATCTTAATCATGATGAAGGATTCCCAAAATTTATGGGGGATGGATTCTAGGAATACATTGTCAAAATTAATTTTATGTTGTAGTCTTAATTAATTGTTACATGTATTTTGGGTTTGAGTAGTGCCATTTATTTTGATGAATATTGAGAAATATCATGGTCGAATAAAAATTTGAAAGATTTTGAATCTTTTTTAAAAAATACTGTTAGTGTTGGTCTGCAATGGAGAATGCCTTTGTAAATATATATTATAGCATACAATAAGAATTATCTCCATTGAAATTTCATTTTTTATCGATCATCTTTCAATGATAAATATTAAACTAAATTCATATCTCATCACAAGTTATTAAAAGATATCATGGTTTTAAAGTGTGAAATAGAGGTAAAAACCATGACGATGTCGTCTTATCGCAGAAAAAATTTGATGAAATGACTAAACATTAATTTATAAAATATTTGTAATGATTAAATGTCAATATTTCATATGGTGTTCCATAGATTCCTTGGAACTAATTTCGAATGTTTTCAAATACTACTATATGTGGTTAATTATCATTACCATCGAAAATTTACACCTGTTAATTTGAAAACATGGAAAATACAAAATAGAATTATATTTTAGGAGTTTTAGTATAAAACCAAACCATAAAATGTATTTTGTGATAAAAATGATTTAATAATTCATTTTAATATATTCCAAATTCTATAAAAAGGAGAATCAAGGGGTCAGAGCTAATAAAACTCTATCGAATTGAAGTGAACTCATTAAATAATATCCAAAAAATGATTTTATATGATAGTAACTCACTACCTATAAATTCAAGCTATATTTTTCCTTGGAATCTAATAAATTATATATTTATGTTTTTTAAAAATAAAATATGAATGTAACAGTTCAAATTATAAGATGAAACTGTGAAATTATTTTAAATCATTGGAAAACACCCATTGAATTATTTTTGACATGTTTAAATATAAAAAACATCAATATGATTTGATTTTTTATTATAATTGATGAATAAGAGATTTTAAAAGATATAAAATCAATAAAAAAATATTCAATGGGGTAAAAGTTATAAATTTTCTTCATATGGATAATAAATAAATTTGAAAAATATTATAGATTAATTTATAAATATAGGAATAAATTCTACAATAATCAGTGTTGTGATTTTTACAAGAATCCCATAATCACATTTTTAGTTTTTTAAAAGATTAAAATGAATTTTAATTGTAAAACAATTGTACATAAACTCATATTTATAAAGAATCGTGTAATTGTTTTTAAATTTTTTATTTATATGAGATAAAGCATCACCCATTTGACATATTTTTTGGTGAAATGTCTCAATTAGTGATTATTAAATATATAACTGTCCTTAAATTACCTACTATGGGATCAAATCCGTGAAAATGGTTTCTAATGTAAGAGCCTAGATGTTATTTATAGTTATGGATCCTTTTTTTGGGTTTTTTAGAAAAAAAAAGTAGTTTCTGGAAATTTAACGAGTACATGTCGTGAACATTAGAGTACATGTTGTGTAACCGATTTCCATGGGTGACCGTGTGCTGGCTGTGTAATAGTTGAGTATATGGATATGTGGGGTGACCTAATGACCACCTAATGTGGGGCCCAGTAAAGGTATATACAATCCACACATTTTTAAAAGTCCATCCATGTACTTTACTTTTTAATTATTAAATCAGACTTGGCTCGCAACTCATTCACATAATCCCCTTCTCCTAATAATGTCTCCTCCAAGAACGACCATGATTGAAAATTCTTCCCCTAGCTATCGACCCATCATCCGTGCTATGAGTCGACCGTTGTTGATTGGGTTGGAATCGCCACAGTTAGTTCTTCCTTCATCTTGATCCTCATTCATTCATTAATCACCTTTCGTTAGATATTATTGGATGATCATATCAGAAATTTTTGGTAGGTCTACCATGTTCTAGGTTTATTCAATGGATGATTCCATTGTATATCAATCGTACAATGTCGAGGTAGGTTGTTTGTTCCTTTTTGTGGTTAGTCCTTTAATATTATGTGCAATAGTGCACAATACCCTAAAATTGTTTATTGTTTGTTTAGGGATAATAGCCCTATTATTGCCTAATATTCCTTGTGTTCTTGATTAGAGTTTTCTTGATTTATAATAGGGTTATTTTCTATATCATGGAATTCATTCCCATGTTCATTTTTATTATGACCATTTGGTCATTCATTTTTGGATAGGCTGATTGTATTCATTCCCTTGTGGTTTTACGATTGAGTGATATTATCTAATGTTGTTATATTGTTGTTGGTATTCATACAATTAGTTCATGAATGTTGTTATCCAAGTAGATCATTAATTTTAGTTTGGCTGTTGAACAACGTTGTGCATGATTGACTTACACAGGGATATGGGAACCCTTTGTAGTAGACCATACAAGAAATGGACGATGAGGGCTTTCTCAGAGTGTCTGTTTAATTTTACGTCGCGAGACCATAGGGGGAATGGATGTGAGAGATCCATAAAAGTGTATCTATTTCCACATTGAGATATCCTAGGGGGAATTGGACGTTGATTTATCTCCCAGAATGTTTGTAGAATGCCAATAAAATATCACATGTGGAATTGATGGTGAGTGCTTCCTCAAAGAGTCTTTTCTAAAGCTGAAACAGAGGGGTTAGACAATAATTACATCCCATAAGTTTTATTTTGTTTTATTGGTTGAACCATAACGGATAGGTTGTGAGTTCTTTGTGGAGGGTTCCTTGGTTTTTATTAGCTTCGTATTAGATATAAGAAAAATAATGCAATTGAAACTGTAAGATTGCTTACTTTTGAGTACATGATTATTTATTGCATTATTTTCTTTGTTTCCTTCTATATATATTCACATACATTTACGCACAAATCATTGTGTGGTTTCCAATTAGTATTCTTATCACAAACTATTTTGGTCCTGCATTTGGACCCATTATGATTATATTTCAATAGGTATAGATAACGAAAATAACCCTTCTAATTCATGAACATGATTGTAGTGGAGCGGGTGAGCATGGGACCAAGTTGAGGCATGTGATGCTATTGGATTTTATTTGTTTTATTTTTTTACTTTGGTTTCATACTATATTCTAGAATTGTGACATGTTTGGATAATTTCAAAGACATATATTTCATGCATCATTTAAATATATGTGATCCAGTTGTTTATTAATTACAGTCTTCCGTTGTTTAGTTATTTAATGATTTTATTACTTCCACTAATGTTATATGATTCTCTCTGATGTGTTACTCTTTGAATGAGGGAATATTTTCTCAATTATAACACCCACGTCCCTCGAAGCTAGTCGGAATCCTCTTGAATTGGGGGAAATTATTTTGTGGCCATGTGAACGACTGGGTACAGGGCACCTCTGGGTGGAACATGGAATCGGGATATAAGAAATTGGAATCAAAGGAAGGTTCATTTATTATTTACATACTGTTTGGAGACTATAATAAAGGATAAGAAAGAATAGGTACTTCTTAATAAGATGTTCCTATATGTAGCTATCCCTTGTATTGGAAAAATGTAATATACATCGATTATTGCAATTTTTTGGTTTTACAATTATTATAGTTGATTTTATTTCCCCGTTCGGTGAATCAAATATTTTGTGGAGTTTATGTTGATATTATTGGGGACCTATTTCTATTGCAACCATATGAGATTAGGGTCATCCATATCATGCATAATATAGGCACTTGCTAGATATAACATGTCATACATTCTTTCCATGTCATTTTTGGTGCATTACTGAATACATGATGTTGTGATAGATGTTGTGCTATATATGAAAGCATTAGTGATAGATTCCTTGTTGTAATACCTATTATTTTATAGTTTTTTGGGTTTGTGTATGGTTGTTTATTAATGAACAGCTAACACTGGTTCATGAGGTGATATGGGCCATCAGGGATCAGAAATAGGTGAAACAGACATGAAAAATATGCAAAAAAATTACTCACAGGTAGTATATCCCCCATAGATCGAAATATGGAACTTAAAAGTAAGTTTCAATGTGTTGGGGCTACCAAATTATTTTCAATGATTCATTTTATCGAATAACCGAGAATACATGGCATTTATTGCTGAATACATGCCATGTATCCTTCTTTTCGGGAAATAACTGCTATTCTTAAGTACACTCCATGCACTATATGCAAACATTATGTAGTCTCATACAGTGTCACTGGCCAAGTGGTATGAGACACGGGGTTGGGAAATCATTGGTGAAACAAGATGTGTACCATACATACACATTATGTGTTTAGAAAATGTGTCCAACTGTGTAACCAACGAAACGGGTGGATTATGGGGAGTTAGTACACGATGTTACTTTCAAAAACACGCCATGTAGAGTTAGCCATGTAATCGGCCATATGACTAACAACACAGGTCAGTGAAATCCTTATAGTACACATCGGGTCTGGCCTGAACATGCCTTGTAGATTCTTCTAGGATATTTGACTGGGATAGTCATGTAGAAAACATTTGGCAGGGAAAATGATTCAAGTACATTGTATTTCATGGGAGAACATTCCATGTGTATGGGGTGATACAGGACCTGGGATGGAAAGAGTACACGCCCATGAGAATTCTTAAGGGTACATGCCATGAATCCACATTTTAAAAATCATGAATTCTTCCCTTATCATGTTTCATTATTGCACTTCAATATTTCATTCCTTGATGATATTAAACTATGGTGTGAGCTTGGCCATGAAGATTCATGCCACCGTGACATGCTCTAGTTTTATGCCAACTATAGGGTAGCGAGTAGACACAAGACATGGTAGATCAGGGGCTACCAGCAGATCCTCTTGGCATACATTCCTTGTCACTAGCTATTATTCTAGACACAAGTTCCAATGTATATTTCCGAGAGGGAATTTTGAGGTTCCTATAGACCATCCACAGAGTAACTCCTCCTTCCCCATCTATGGCAGAATTGACCCTTGTTTTTCAACAGTAGCATCCTTCCACTTTTTCAGGTGAGGGAGGTCCTCACGTTGTTGAGTCATTGTTGGAAGTCATGCTATCTATCTTTTAGCATCTGTAGATGCCTCTATAGAGGAGGGTGATCCTCTCTATGTATATTCATTGGGATTCCACCATTATATGGTGGGATCTGATCTCCCAGGTTTGACACTATAAGGTTATGGCTTGGGATGAGTACCAGCATTCCTTCTACTATTACTTCTACCAAGAGACATTGAGGGCCAACCGAGCCCGATATTTCTTGACTCTGGAACATGGTTCCCTCTTAGTCATGGAGTACACTTCTCACTTCATAGTGTTGCATCACATCACACCCATTCTGGGGGTGATGAGTTATTCCTAGAGTGGATGTTTGAGGATGATCTCAGGCTTAACATCCAATCACAGGTGAACATCATTACTTTGACTTCCATCACATCTATATTCCACTAGGAACTCATCACAGAATGCAATATGAGGGAATTGGGGGCTGTGAGCCAGGGAAGATTGGCATTTGGAGATGGTACCCCTCCTACTGACAGAAGGAAGCTTTGTAGGGAGACTATGAGAAATGATACATGATTGAAGAATACATCTTCTAGTGTCAATGTGGGGTGCTACTACTGTGGGAAGATATGGAATATGAGGACACATTACACAATGTACCCATTGGAGTGCTGATCTAGTGGCCAGATGGGTCATCATCAGAGTTTATGTCATATCATTTCACCATTAACTAGTGACAAAGGTTCATTTATTAGTCAAAATTTAGGAGCAGGACCACCAGTTTATCATCTTCCTATGAACTAGAGTGCGTCTGACCATTCAGATTGAGGTTAAGGTCATGGATGTGGTATCCATTTTTCTAGATATATTGTGAAAACATGGTGGATCAACTCAGGGTGGTCAAGCAGGGTCATAGGGCCGAAGTGCAGGTTAGACATAATTAGTGGAGAAGACCTAGTGGAAGTAGGATCCGGGACCCCCTACAGTTTGAGGATTGATTCTACTTGCCTCAATTCTAGCTTCTGCACTTTTGGATATTTGTACGTCCCAAATTTTTATATCTGTTTATGTTGGGGAAAGCCTTGGGACATATATCGTTACATATGAGGATTTTAAGATGCTAGACACTCTGTTGGGGTCTAAAATAGATAGTGTACATCATTTCAAGGAGTTCCCTCTTATGGTGGATGTGTGTCACTTCCTAGATAACCTTTATGTCTTATAGATTATGGGCTACGAATCCATTATCATAATTGATTGGTTAGTTCCCTTCTAGGATGTTGTCGATTGCTATCACCATATGGTGAGTTTTATGTCTCTATAGGGAGGTTTCATTCTACACAATGTCTAATGGGATGTTTTGAAAAGCGGTGCGGGACCCGAGCATCATGGGATGGGAATAAGTATAGTGTTTATTTCTAGACTATATATTTATTACTAGCAGACATCACAATTTTAGCTTCCTCCAGTGGTTGATCAATTCAGGGACATATTTATTGAGGAAAATTTAGGTTTTCCTCTAGAGTGAGATGTCAAATTTTCTATTGATCTTGTTTTAGGGGCATAACTGGTGTCCATTCCTCTATATATGATGTCTACACCAGATTTACATGAGATCAAGAAGTACTTAGAAGAGTTATTGGGTAAGGGTATCATCCGATCCATTACTTCTTCTTGGTGTTCCCCTCTCATATTTGTGAAGATGGCAGACTGTACCCTCATAATTTGTGTGGATTATTAGAATCTAAACTAGTTTATGGTCAAGAACTTATATCCATTGCCAAGGATTGATAAAATCTTTGATCAAATTCAAGGAGCCTGAGTGTTATCGAAGAATGACTTGATATTTGGTTACCAATAGTATCATGTTAGACCATCTTATATACCTCTTACAGCCATTCGAAGTAGGTATGGTATATACAATAATATGGTTATACCATTAAGTCCCACAAATTCTCCTTCAGTTTTCATGGAACTGATGTACCAATTTTCCATCCATACTTGGAATATTTCATGATAGTCTTTATGGATGATATATTGGTGTGCTCTCACACTCTACATGACAATGCCATACATTTTGAGTTTGGTTTCAGTACAACGAGAGTGCATCATTTATATTCTAATATCTCAAAATGCCACTTTTGGGTGGGCCAAATTCACTTTTTTGGTCATGTTATCTCTGATATGGTAGTATTAGTAGACCCCATGGATGTGAGAGAAGTAATTTCTTTTGAGAATCTGAATAATATCATTGAGGTACAGGGTTTTTGTGGGCTGGTTGGACACTATAGATGTTTGATATAGGATATTTCATGCGTAGATGCACCACCGACTAGCCTGACTAAGAAGGTTATGAAGTATTTATGTTTAGATTCTTCTGATTCATCCCTTTATGTGTTGAATGTGAGGTTGACTTCAACACTGATTCTTGTATTTTCTAATCTGGGAAAGAGCTATACAATATACAGGGATGCATGAGGTACCAAGATGGTATCAATAATTATGCAGGGGAAGGAGTCATTGCATATGGGTCTCAACAATTGAGGCCACATGAGAGGAGTTATCCTACACAAGATATCTAGTTTTCACCAGTTTTTCATGCCTTATGTTGTTGGAGACATTATCTTTTGGGTGAGAGTTTGGTTGTTTTCACCGACCACAAAAATATCAATTACATCTTTAATCAAAATGATCTGAATTTGGGATAGTGAAGGTATGTTGAGTACCTTCATTATTTTGACTTTGAGGATGCCTACTTTCTTTGGAAAGGCAACATTGTGGCTGATGTGCTGAGTAGGAGGACACATATATTGGCAGTTCGTGAGGCTAGTAGTGAGTGGAAGCTTATGGATCTCTTCTATGAGATGTATTTATAGGTGCATGGCAGATAGGGGAAGACGTTTCATTCCTATGTAGTTGTTCCCTCTAAAATACTTGAAAGAGTGAGGATGAGAAATATATCAGATGCTGAAGACCAAGTCATATGGAAGATTTTGTTAGAAGATGACCCTATTCTGAGATGGACCATATGTGAGGATGATATCTAGTGCATCCATGGGTTCATATGGGTGTTAGCAGACATATGAGTGGAGATAATGAAGGACTTTCATTCCTCAGTTTGGTAATTTCATCATGACATCACCATGATGTATTGATATCATCACCATTAGTATTGGTGGCCATGTTTGAAGAGATATGTTGCTGGGAATTTCATGATGTGTTCCACCTATCTTCAGGTGATGATAGATCATTAACAATCAGTAGGGATTTTGCAGTAGTTACCCATTCCTATGTGGAAGTGGAATGATATTGCGATGGATTTCATGTCAGGTTTCATGAGGTAACCTCGAGGGAATGATAGAGTATGGGGTTCTGTTGATAGACTCACGATGCTTTCTCACGTCTTACCACCATGAAGACCATATGAGTCAATGAAGTGGGAATGATGTACATCTGAATAATTTCATATCTAAATGGGTTTCCACACACTATTGTTTCAGGCAGGGACATAAATTATACTTCGTGGGTCTGCCAGGTACAACAGAGGGATTTGTGTACACATGTACTTTTGAGGGTGGTTTACAATCCCTAGACATATGTACAGTCTGAGCATACAATTCAGGTGATGGAGGTCATGCTATGAGCATTTTTCCCAGATTTTAGAGGTTCTTGGGAGAATCACATATATATTATTTAGTTGTCCTACAATAATCGTTATCAAGAAACTATTCAGATGAAACCATATCAAGATTTGTATGGTAGGCCATGCCGATCACCCATATGTTGTCTAGAGGTAGGAAAGGGAGCTATGTTGGGAACTTTTCTTGTCCCGTAGACTATGGATAATATAGAGTTGATTTAGAAGATAATGGCTACTCTATAGTCAGGAAAAAAGTCATATCCTGATTGATGGTGATGACCTCTAGAGTTCGAGGTCAGAGATAATGTTTTCCTATGTGTCACACTAAGGTTGGGACACAAGTGGATTAGGAGTCATGGTATGATTTCTCCGATATATGTTGGACCGTTTGATGTTTCAGAGGGAGTCAGTTCAGATTCTTATCATTGGTAGTTACCTAAAATGTATCGGGATATGTAAGAAGTCATCCATTCTTCTCAGCTACGATGTTAATTCTTGGTCCTATTTCATTTTTTTCAACTCGATGAGGTTGAGTTGGAGCTGGATGCCTCATTTGATGAGAATCCTATCTGGATTTTTGATAGCAACAAAAAGGTTCTCGGTGGCTGGATTGTTCCATTGGAATGAGTGTTATAGCATCATAGGTGGGTAGAGGACAAGACATGGGAGATGGTGGTCATTGTATGATCGTAGTGGCCTGAGTTGTTCGAGGATTCTTCATCTATGCCACATTTCAAGGGAAATTTAGGAAAATATTTATTTAAGGAGGTATATCAATAATAAAATAAATTTTCTATTCAGGTATGGATCCCATTTTTCTTATGTTTTTATAAAATGAGAAGTTTCTAGAAATTTTCAGATTACATGTCAAGTACATAGGAGTGCATGTTTTGTACCCGTCTATCACGAGTGACCATGTAATCCTCGGGTAATGGCCGCGTACATGGATGTGTGGGGTGATATGGAGACTGCCTATGGTGGGGCCCAGTATAGATATATACATTCCATTTACATTTAAAATATACTACACATAATTTTTTTAATTATTATATCGAAATGAGGACACGTCTCATACACAGAAACCTCTTCATCTAACGACATCTCATTCCGGAAAGAATGGTAGTGTGGATTCTTCTCTGAGCCACAAATCTGTCGTTCGTGCTCCAAATCGACCATTGTCGATTGCGTTGGAATCACCAAGGTGAGTTCTTGCATATTTTAGAGCCTCGTTCATTGATTTCTATCCTTTCGTGAGATATCCTTGGTTGATTTTTTAGACTTTTTGGTAGATATACAACTTTCTAGGTCAATTCAAAGGCTGATGAAGAAGTATATCGATCGTACAATGTCATGATAGGTGTTTTGTACCTTTATGAGGTTATTCTTATAATATTATGTGAAAAGTTTCCCAAGACCCTAGAACGTGGTATTGCTTGTTTAGGGACATTAGCCCTATTATTTCCTGCTATTACTTGTGTTCCTCAGTTGTGGTTTCTTTATTATGAATAGAGTTACTTTCCATGTTATGGATGTGTTTCCCATTTTCGATTTGAGTTGGAATGTTTCCTCTAGCTTTGCCACTTAGGATTATTTTTTACATGCCTAGTGTTTTTAGGATATAGTGATATTATATGATGTTGTTATATACTTGTAGATGTTTGGCCAACTAGTTCTTGAATGTTGTTATCCCAGTAGTTGTTAAGTTATAATGGGTTGTTGAATGTGGTTCTGCAAAATTGACTCACACGGGGCTGTGGGAACATAGTGTAGTAGACCATAGGGGGAATCTACAATGAGGGCTTCCCCAGATTGTCTGTTTACTTTTACATTGTGAGTCTATAGGGGCGTGGACTAAATTTCTCTGTCAAAGTCTCTGTATATCCACGTTGTTTGAACACAGGGATAAGAGGACATTGAGTGCTTTTCCATTGTTTCTGTAGTTTACCGATAAAAGACCACCGGGGGAATTGACAGTGACTTCTTTCTTAGAGTGTCTTTGCTCAAGCTGAACCATATTATTTAGACTATGAGTACATCCCAGAGGGTTTCATGTGTTTTATTAGTTCAAACAAAGGTTTAGTATGATTACTTCCCATAGCATTACTTGTTTATACATATTTGCTTACTTGATATATGAAAATGAAATCCATTAAAACTATAGGATTGTTTATTTTTATCTAATTCTTTATTTACAAAATTATATTTCGTATTGCCTTCCATATATATTAGCTGACTATTATCCATAGATCATTGGGTGGTTTCAAACTGTGATTTCTCTCACACCAAGTTGGTTCATGACTTTGGGTCCAAACATATTATATATCTTCACGATAGATAAGGGAAATTACCCTTGAACTTTATGTACGTGATTGTTGTGGATCAGGATATAATGACACCAAGATGAGGATTGTGATTCATATGGAGTATTTTTTTTGTACTTTGTTTAATACTATATTCTATCCATTTGACATGTTTGTCTACTTTCCTAGACATATGTGTCATGCATCATTTATATATATGTTCTCTAGGTGTTTATTGCTTCCAAATATATGATGTTTACTTATTTGATGTTTCAACATCTTCTACTATTTCTATCTAATTATATATATTTCATTACTATTCCAATGAGGTCATAGTATCACCACTATCACACTGATGACCTTTACTGTTAGTTGGAAGCCTCTGGAATTTGGGGAAATGTGGTCGAGGACATATGACCTACCGAGTACGGGGCAACTCTGGGTGGTACCTGGAAGTAGGATGTTACCTATAATGGCTATAAAATCATAGGATAATGACCATATATTTAATTTTAACATAAATAAATTTAATATATGTCATTAAAATTTTTTTTTTTGATATTATGGTAATAACATTTTTTGAAATTAAAATCACTAAAACGTTTTTGAATGTGTCAAAACCAAAGGAAACTACATTTAATTAGATATGAAATAATATGAAAACCACCAATAAAATGATTTAAATGTTTATGAGTAGAAAATAAGACCATCTAATGTGGGGTGGTCTCATATTGACTAAATAAGATTATATTAAAAATATTAATGTCTAAAAAAAATTCGAATTCAGATCAATTCCATGAAGACTGTGTCAGATTACCATGAAATAGTATAAAAACAACCAAAGTCTAATTTGTGACATACGAGAAATGAATCCATGTAAATTAGAGATGTACATTCCCTGTGATTCCCATAAATTTGCCTTTAGGGATTCAAACCCCTATGACATATGTTTAATTCTCATAACTATTAGAAACAACCATATATTAATGTGTAATCTATTGAAAACCAGTATTACATTATTTTTTACAGTCACGAGTAGACAACATGTCAATATGATGTGAAATGAGATCATAATAAAACAATAACAAGTTTCTAAAAATACAAATTTCTTTAAATACATGCACCATGTGGTTAAAACAATGAAAAAAACATCATATGTCTGTGAAATCATAAGAAAATAACTGTATTTTGGAATGTAAAATGTTTGGACCAAAAACACATGAATCTGAATAATGGTTTTTACAGGAATTATATAAATGAACTTTTATTATACATGAACTGTAAAACGTGTATATAATGGTCATTACTATATGATATATAATCATATAAATGTGAGATATTGATATAATTAACATTTAATTATTTTTGATTCTTACAAAAAGATAACAATTACACTAATGTGGGACGTTCTCTAAATTCTCCAATACGTAGGTTTACATGATATCCAGTTTTAAAAAACATATACCATAGGGTCAGAATGAATAACATATCATCAGATAAATATGATATCATATAAAAAAACTGTAGAATCATTATTGAAATTTTAGAAAACAGACTATATTAATCCATGTTACAATTTTCTTGTGATACTTATAATCATGTTTTTAGTGATTAAACGAATACAATGTGAATTTAAAAGAAATAAAACATAGAATATGACATTGTATTGATGTGAAATCATAGTAAAGATACCATAAAATTATTTAAAACATGTTTGAGACAACAACATAGCTATCTAACATGTGTTTTGCAATGAATACACAATAAGTTGGTTTATAAGATATCGATGTCTTTAAAAATTTGTTTCAGGGGTGAAACTAAATAAATTGTCATTGAATGGAAATAAAAACAATAGAAAAATATAATATATTTATTCATTAAATTCTATAATGGATTAAATGTGAATTAGAGTTATGGTTCAATCAGGATTCGTTTAAACATGATTTTAATGTTTTAAAACATTAAAACAATAATGCAATGGTCAAAATAGGAGTATAAGGCCCTAGATTAACAAGAAATAATTATTCGAACCTGATTTAATTGTTTAACTTTTTAAAAAGAATAAAAAAGATCTATCTGACTTTTGGTGCTCTCATAATAACTCAATTATTGGTTTTAAAAGTTATTAAAGGCATAAAAAACAAGTGAAAGGGGGTCACAATGAAGAAAATGACATCAATAATGACAAGAAATCATTGGGAAATATTCATAGATTTATTTTAGAGTTTATAGAAGTAAATTCATGTCTATATGAGTTACAATATTCCTAGGGAATCTCATAATCCTATTTTCAGTGTTTTGAAACACAAAAATGTGCATGTATTGGTCAAAATCAAATAAAATGATCTCATATTGACGTGAAAGAAGGGTAAAACAACTATTGAATTATTTTTTTTAAAGAGAAGTTAATGCTTCTAAATGAAGTCAGATGTTCTAGAAATGAATAATTATGAAATATTAAATGATTGAAATGTCTTTAAAGACATGCATTAGGGGTTCAATACCATGAATAGAACAAGAAATAGCTATTAGATAATACGAAACTGACCAATATTAAAATTTTAAATGTAGGAACTCATACCATAGAAATCAGAGTTACAGTTTTCCTAAGATGCTAAAAAATGCATTTTTAGTTTTTAAAAACACTATATAATCTCTTCAATTATCAAATAAGATAAAAAGACATAATATTGACATGGAATCATTGAAAACACCATTTTATTATTTTTTATTATATAAAAAATGTTTCGATATTGATGTCCTTTAAAAAACATATTGAGTAATTTTTAGCACACTACACATCAATTTAAAAATTTATTCATTTGTTTTATACTTACCACATTTTTTATCCCAATGTTGAATAATATCTAAAAAAGGAAAATTAGTTTTTTAAATATGTTACGACTGAAATATTTATTTTCATATATTAAAATGATTTTTGTTTCAATAAAAGTTAGCAAATTTTATGCAATAAATTTTTGAATATATTACGTGATTATTAACTTCCATATTTCATTTCAAAATATTAGTTTTTTTTTGTACTATAAAAATTAGATAATTCTACAATACATTGACATTTATTATAAATAACTTTATTCAGAAGGCTACATGGGTGGATCTTAGTAATTTTCTTATGGTAAAATACTGTAAATGAATTAAATATAAATCATATTTTTTATGATATGATTTTGTTTTTATTTTTTTCTTGTGAACGTCATTATGTGGGAACTTTTTTGTATGATGACTGTAGCTATGGTGGTATGTGGATGAAATCGATTTTATTTTATAGATTTTTGGTCAATGCATTGATATTTTTTCTTGGAAAATATATATATAAGTATATATGTATTGACATATTAGTAAGGTTAGATATTGACCAGTGTTTGTATAATTATATATTATTATGGATATCTGATTGTGTACATAAAGTGTTTACTGTGAATTTATGGTTTACCTTATTATATTACGAGTGTTTTCTATACATCACTATTTATTATGCTATATTTTTTAAAAAATCCATCAGATTATTATGTTTTTTTTATAACCACCACTAAATATATTTTATTATATCTATTTAGTTGAAATTTCCTGATGGACATAGATAAGAATATAACAACTATTAATTTTAGTGGAATATATATTGATTCCCCCATTTTAATATCTATTATTATTTAAAAAACAACAAAAAATGAATAATAATCTTTTTTATATATTGAAAAAATTACACATATAAAAACATCTAAAAAATATAAAAATAGTCACTATTTTATTTTTCACCATGAAATATAGTGTTTTATATATCTTTATCTAAATAATGTAGTGATTGTATAAATCTCTTCCATTATAGAAATTATTCTTACTAAAACTAAACATTTTTGCACTGGCAATATTCTTGGGTATCTCAACATTTTCATTCCCATACATTGGAAGAAATTATATTTTTCAGCATTTATAAATTAATTTTATTTTTTATTCATAAATAATTTACTATTTCAAATTAAATATGATTGGGTGGGATATCAGTATTTATATAGTGTCATGTTACCTGAATCGTTTTTTGTATATTCCCAAGAGTAATTTCTATATCATACCCTTTAATACCATGCATTCTATTATCAAGAATCCAATCCCACTCTTCAAAAAAAATAATTCCATGATTAGTGTCTCACTAACTTTATTTTTCAAAAGTAGTAGGTTGTGGTAAGATTTATTAGTGGCCACTATCACCAAAAATTTTGTGTAAGAGGATATTGAAGTATATGTGACTAAAAATGTAGAATAATATTACTCTCTACACTCCTATACAATTCACCAACATTATTAATTTTCATACATCAATGTGTGTGGTGTTTTATGATAACGATACCATAAAAATTCAATAGAGAGAATTATGAGGTTTTTCTACTTCTAATATTGAATATCCATTGTTGTTCCCACTTTTTATCCATAATGAGATCCTTTTATTTTTCAATGGTTTTTTACCACGTAAATTTGGGAGTTTTCCATGATACATCAATTGTCCATTTATTTCCACATTTTTTAAAAAAATACTATATATCATAATTATCACCACACTAGTTTTACAAGAATATTTCATCCCAATTAGTGGTTCCAGAGAATGGTTCTAGTCTATTATTGTTAAAATTTTTGGTTACTAATAATTATCATAAATGTGAGTAATCTCGGTGATTGAAAATGTAGTTAATCATCTATATAAAAAATATTTTTTTAGATTATTAATTTCAAAATTGTAAAAAATAGAATGTTATGGAATAATAACATGTCTAGATGGTAGATAAATTCAAGATTGATAAATTTTATTTAAATAACATTATATTATCTAAAATGATGTTGTGCGTGGTGTTGTATATAGATAATTTCATGTTAGTTTCTAGTGAATTCATATAGTGTAACAGATGAGAAATCAAACAGTGTGGAAGATAATTATATTTTGAAAAATAATATTCGTTTAGAATATAAGATCTAATAAATCATGGGGAGAAAAATATTGTGAAATAAAAATAATATTCTCTTATTCTTATATAATAGGTCAAGACATAATAAAAATTGTTAACATAAAATTTTATTATCTTCGACTAGAAAATCCATCATTAGTGACCAACCATATTAACACCCTCAACAATCAATTATATAAATTCTCAATTTTGGGTTATAAAATTGTCAATATTTATGGTTGATAGATTCTACTTTGGAATTTTCTATATTTCCTGGATTATTTCTTAATTAACCTCATTAAAAATATCATTATTCATTTTTTTCACTACATCGATGCTTAGGGTGATGTTCTTAAAGAATAATGTTAGTGAAAGAAGAAGGAATACAGATAGAGAAACCTATAAAAATAAATGGATATATTGATCTAATGATAAAGGATGATGGAGTGTGGTTCCAGCGGGAGCCAAAACCATGGATGATACAATTCAATGAGTAATAAAAATAGTTTCACATGTTATATTGTTCTTGAGAAGGGGAATAATAAAAAGAAGTTTTAGAATATGAATATGAGGAATAATTTCTCTTAGGGACATGTGTTTAATGAACCTATCAATGGACACATGCTACTATTTGATCCACCAATGAATTTTTATGGATGAAAACATTTCAATGATACATGTGGAATAGAGTCTAGAGAAACATGGCACATGAAATATCGATGATAGTGGTTTGATCAATATGATACTTTTCCAGCCGATATTTTTTACAAATGGTGTTGTCAAACCATGATAATCATTGGATTCAGTACCATCGGAAGGAATATTTATGATGTTTTAGTTCAAATAATCCAACTTCTATTCCATGTGAAGTGCATGATGAAGAAAAAAAATTTATATGGTTGATTTAATGATATTTGTTACAAGAATCACACTAATATATATTGATGAGAATTGTATAGGGTGTGCTTGTGGAGACTAAGTGGTAGAGGGCCACAATAAACCTCTATTTTTATATGGGTGAAACATACAATTTTGTGAAGACTATTTTCCATCAACTACCATGATGGATTATTTTATGAAATCATGGAATTTAATTCTTGGATAAATTTTTAATGAGGACTAAATTATCATACTATTTAGAATATTCTTCATGGTATTAAAAGTTATCATTACTAATTTTTGAGAAATGTTTTTTTAGAATGAAGTATATGTGAATCATTTTGAGGTAAACATGTTGAAACCATGAGGTCATAAATTAGACCCCTTATTTTATTTGGAAGAAACTAATTATATAAATATAAGTAAAAAAATACATTTTATCATTCATTGATGATTATTTACTATATGATGGATATATCCAAGAAAGGGTAAGACATAATATTTTGAGTATTCAAAACATTAAAATCATAAAAGGAGCATGATTCTTGAAATAAGGTAAAGTGTTTGAGGACATAAATTGGTGTAGAATATTGACAACATGAATTTGAAACAATTGTAAATTGGAATGAATATTGAGATAGTTTATGGTTGCATATGGTCCTCATTCAAATATAGTGTAAGAGAATACAAATAGAACCAAATTGGATAGAACAATGGTTGTGTTTAATATTCCAAGAATACTGTACTTATTATGGTAAGAATTAGTGAATATTATATATTATGTGGTCTACCTTTATAATCCATTACAAATTGATCTGAATACCCCTAAAGAGTGGTGGTCCAATAACACCACTATTTATTATTGGATACAAACTTTTGGAAACCATGTATATGGATTTTTTACTGATCATGGAATATAAAATTAATATTTTTGATCTAGATAATTTATCTTTATGGGGTTCAATGACGGTATGAATGGGTGATGTTTTATGGATCCAATAGCCCAAAATATTATCATCAATGGAAGTATCATTTTTTTCATAATAAAATGTCGAACAGGTAGGCGTCCAGTCATCGAGAGATTGTTACGCATTGATACAGCATCTCCAGTGTGTGAGAGTTTGTGTTGACGCTCCTTTCCGTCACAGAGTCTAACGAATTTAAAAGTGAAATAACATGAACCCAAATTGATTCATCCTTTAAAGAAAACATACAAAATTGAAAAATCCCTGAACAAGGGTTATTTTCCCTTTGGGTTTTGCAAGTTCCCTCACTGTCGCACAAGTACACTTGGATGCCACCTAATGGTCACGCAAGTGACATTCAATCCCTCTTTGAAAACCGCCCAGGGTCTTCAAAAGCCTATAAATAGACCCTGTGGGCCCTCCATTTCGGGTAGGAATTTTTTCAAAATTCAGATATAGATCTCTGAACTCCCAAGTCTCTTCTTCATGTCTTCTGAACACTTCTAAGGTAATTATTTACCTAGAATGGATGGTCTAAACAGGAGGAGTAAGGTCTAAGTGTTATAATTCACTAACACTTGCGCACCTAAGTGTTTTACCCTTATGGGAAATGAACACACTTGCGCGCCACCCTACTTCTTCACTATAACTTGCACGCCATCTTCTGGAAAGCATCCACGAATGATTCTAATGGCTTTGATCAAAGAAACCCCAAATATTACTCTAAGGGATGAAAATCGTGCCAGTACCCATGTGCCGCGTAGGTATACCTGTGCGACCAGGACTTGCGCGCCCACACAGTACCTATGCGCATGCCAGGACTTGCATCCCCCTACCTTTTTGGGTCCCTTTCCTACCCATTTCACCCCTCTTATGACATTCTACCTCTCATATTCAAAATTCAGTCTTAAAGACACTCTTCATAGACATTTATGGAATGATTTATTTATTTGTCTTCCTTTTCTAAAAGGAACACCATGGAACATCTCTCAAAATCTAGTTATTTACACATCTTTATGTCACGAAAGATTGAGATTTCATTCATTCAACCTCATCCTTTAAGATGATCTAATCCTTAGACATGGGAATCCTTTTCAGGAGTAAGGCCCAGTCTCAAATATGGGCCTCCTCCTCAGGAGTAATCCCCAAGTCCCTCTAATTTTCAAATCCCTTTAACTTGGGCATTCTTTTTAGGAGTAAGCCCTAGTATTAATTCTCAAATATGGGCATCCTCCTTACGAGTAAGAGCCAAGTCCTCTTTAACCTGGGCCTCCTTTTCCGGAGTAAGTCCCAGTCATAATTCCCATTAATTTTGGGCATCCTCCCCAGGATTAATCCCCAATCATAATATTCTTAAACATGGGCATCATCCTTAGGAGTAAGCCCCAGTCTCAAAATTCCCAAATATGGGCATCCTCTATAGGAGTAATCCCCAACCATAATTCACTTAACCTGAGCCTCCTTTTCAAAAGTATGCCCGAGTCAGAATTATCAAATATGGGCATCCACCTTAGGATTAAGCCCCAAGTCTTCATTGACCTGGGCCTCCTCCTTAGGAGTAAGTCCAAATCATAATTCTCATTAATTTAGGGAATCCTTCTCAGGAGTAAGCCCCAATATTAAAATTCTTAAATAAGGGCATCCTCCTTATGAGTAAGCCCCATTCTATAAATTCCCAAATATGGGCATCCTCCATAGGAGTAAGCCCCAACCATAATTATCTTAACCTGGGCCTCCTTTTCAAGAGTAAGCCCCAGTCTCAATTTCATTTTGATCTGGGCTTCCAAATCATAAGTCCCCTCTGAATATGGGCATCTTCCTTAATAGTAAGCCCCAAGTTTAGAGTATCCAAATCTTTATGAAGCACTTATACCTTTACGGACCCTTTTCTTTGATTTTTTCCCTGAATTAAATCATAATTCATATCTATTTGGCCAGTCATACACACATAATCCCCATATCATTGCATCTTTCATGGCACAATTGTCTGTATTCACCAATAATTCTTGTTTCTCACACTAAGAATGACTCACGAGATCTTAGAGTGTAAAATTAATCATGACATCTTTCTTTGAGCCGTCAATCATGCATAAACATCGTCCTCCCTTACTCTAAGTACGTGGGTTCTGATTTCTTTTCTAAAAAAAGGATACGTAGGTAGCCCATCAGTGGGTACGATCCCAACTCTGAAATAATCCATGTCCTCCTGAATGACAATAAACATCAAGTGCCCTACTGAGTAGCTTTAAAACTAGTATGGTCATCATAAATACCAAGAGACTTTTATGTATTTTTAAGGATACCATCAACTAATAATTTCTAACAAATACAGATTATTCTTCATTGATGAAGAACCTTGAATACATATAAATGATTCTATGAATTTCCTACATATCGATCACTGATTTTGAGACTAAAGGAAATCTCATTTTATACTTGTTATTGTAATAAGGATTCACGAACATAACATAAATCTATAAGGAGAGTCCCGGAGTGGACAATAATTCCCCTCAAAATGTTGTGATGAGTCCGACCTCCCATCCTCTTGACCAATTCAAATTCCTATTCCTCATCAGTCCACAACTAATGAGCGCCAACCATTGAAAAGTATGTCCAAATGGATATGTAACCATTTGATGTTTTCGGTTCTACGAACAAACCCATTAGAAACCGATGGAAATGTTTGAACCTTCAATCAAAGAGGTCATCCCCAATTCCTGAGGGAAACAAAAAACGGTGAACCTGACATGAATCCTTAACCATGTTAAAATAACGTTTTTCTTATTTGTTAGGCCCCTATTTAAACTCAATGAGAGGGCCAAAAAAACAATCATTGACATATGTTCTCATACAAAAGATGTAGTGGTTGAATTTATCATGATTACATCTGTTATATCAAACAAGCACTCTTTTCCAAGATTTTCTACATTCTAAGAAATGGTTGCTCTCATGTTCACAACTATGAATACTGCTGCTGTGAATGCCACTACTTCTACTCTTGTTGGATCATCGTCCGCTCTAAGGAAGACATCACCTGCTCAGCGTCTTCAACACTGGGTATCAAATGCACTGGTTAAGGAGTATCATCAAAATGGTACTATTCCAACTTTGGAGGCTGCCCAACAAGCCCTCAAAGTGAACAATTCATCCTGGTCGTCCAGACAGCAACAACCAGTGATCAAGAAGCAGGCGGTTCTAACTACTGTCTCCAACCATTTTGGGTCGTTATCCCTGGAACGTAATCACCATTAACTCCTATATTCTAGGGAGGAGAATGAAAAGGTCCCTCGTGGCCTTAATTCATAGAAGCAGTAGTACTTCTCGAGGGCTCCCATCAACCAATGTCGCCAGACTCGTGCGACAGTGCGCCCTTAACATGATAAGTTTGTCAACTCTAGGCGTTCAGCTCAGGTTCCTTGAACCTGAGCAGGCAAGACGAATCACCATAGGTGAAATCCATTTAACAGTGAGCAGGTTCTCATCTCTACCATTTCCAGTGATGTCCACCAACCTAACATGGTGGAAAGCAATGAGCAGGCACACACACCTGGCCGCTTTAATTCGGATGTCCAGCAGACTCGTCTGGCAGCATCACGCCATTCCCGCCAAGCAATTCCAGTGGAATACAATAGGAAAGAACATATACCTGTTTATACATCATCAGGTAGTCAGCAGGCTCTTCTGACTACATATGATGGAGCTCGTCCACCACGTTCGGCGAAGTGCAATCAGTAGGCGCATACACCATATATTATTGATCAAGACTACCAATAGTCTCCATTGGTAGCACACGGAGAAATCAGTCAGAAATATCCAGCGACAAATAAAAGGCAGACTCAACTCGCTGCCCCCACAGTTGAGTACTGTCAGGACTCACTGACTGGAAAAGGAGGACAAGAGCAGGAACACACACCTACTGCAAGCATGGAATGGATGTATATCCCCGTTCCGGCAGCTGAATTCATCAAGAATATTCTATCAATGGTGAAAGAGCAGAAGCAAATACCTTCTCATATTCTGGATGCTTTCCAAGATATTATAACAGCTTTATCAATATATCAGGTAATTACACATAAATCTATCCCTACCAGTGTAGTGACAAATCAACAGTTCACTCCGGAACAGACACACACATCTGTTCCAGTCCAAGAGTGTTGTGGGGTGTAATCCCACATATCATACAGACCACCATGTTTGCCACAAACAGATGATTTGAGTAGAGATTGTCATCATAACCTGGACATTTCTCCTGATCAGGCACATACACCTGCTGAGAGTAGCCACTTTCGTCAACAAGTGGTTTTTAGGGTGAGTAAGAAAGCATCTAAGAAAAAGACCCTCCCAACACTATCAAGAGATCAAGAGCCAATCTGTAACAAGGCCATGATCGATCCCGTAGTTCATGAAGCCCTCAGACAGTTATCTAATGGAATTCAATATTCTACTCCCTCATTTCCCAATAGTGGGAACATTAATTTTGAAGTTCTTCCATAGACACGTCATCATGAAGGCTTGCTTCATGAAAATTTGGTCTATCTCGAAGTTTCATCTTCAGATGAGAGCCATAGGAACCCTATGTGTGGTCAAAATACCAAGGAGCAAGAGATCTCATCTTTTGCTATAACCCACCATGGTAGTCCTCCCCATGATGATAAATTTCACTGTGAAATTAATCTCTGCAGTAGTGATGCATATTGCCCAGAAAATGCTCTAGTGGACAATGTTGTGCCGAGAAATCCCTCTTATCTTGAGGCACATTCAAATGCAAAACCAGTCATGTCTGATGCTTCATCACTAGTAGGTGAAATACATTCTCAATCAGAAGATTGCCCAGGGTGTAGGTCATTTTTCGAACCACCCCTAAGTCTTGTATCTTCTAGTTTGATTAGTGATTTCTCTACCAATCTTGTTGAATCTGATGAAGCAACAAGGAAGCACCAGCTCTGGTCAAATCATGAAGAATAATCTGCATTGAATGATAAAGATGAAATACTGAACATGAGAAAAAAATAGGCGAAAGGTGAAGTGTCAGTCATGTTTTGGCCTCTGGATGACTCTCAGTACGACATTCCAGAGATGTTGAAAAAAGATGGAACTCATGATATTTGTTTCAAAATATGCAAAACTCTTTTCTAGTTGAAGAAGAATGTATTATCTTATGATAAATATTGAAATCATGTTAAGATAACAGAAGGGTTACAATGTCAGATTGATTTGGCATCTCTATCAATCTCTCTATATCTGAAGGCAGAAAAGCATCAGAGAGCCCTTCAGAGTTCATTCCTTGGAGCACTAACAAGATTGCGGCAGTTAATTTCTAATTACCCATCTGGTATTCATGTTAGAGGATGGGGTGTTCATGGAGCACTACATTTCACTGTGCACTCCAGTCAGCAAAGCCCATTGAAAATGGTCTCATGCACTGTTATTACCTGTGGCCGGCCACAATCAACGGGATTGATTGTAATCAAAGAATTTCCCAAGAACAGGCTTCAAATAGTTCCTCTCAAAATCAATAAAACAGAGATCAAGTTGTTGACTTTCTCCTGCATCATGCAAGAGAGAATATTGATCATGCCTCTCATATGGAGCAAGTACATCATCAAGTGATAGAAGTGTCGGAAATCATCCGACAGTCTTTCGAGCTGGGTGATAAAAGTGGATGTCGATTGATGCATCCAGCTAATTTCAGGACTAAGGTCTGCAAGATCAGGAGATATTTTAAGAAAGTATCATACATAGCATGTCAAGAGCCGCCCCAGCATTCTAGACTGGGGACCCTATTAAACCAACACTCGAAATCAAAAAATAGAATTCGAGGAGTTGAGTGGGAATAGCAGGAACAGCCCCAGTCCATTGGACTGGGGACTTTTTTAAATCATTAATCCCCTCCTCAGAGAATGTCGGTCATTTCTCTATTGTGGAAGAAGCCTCCAGAGGAACGAAGATCCAGATTATCATGATATTACATCCAAATTACGGTTCTTCAAGAAGATCTAGAAGGATTGAATCAACAAAAGGCAATGTATCATCAAAGACATGGAACAATACAACATCACAGAAATGATGATAGAATGGATGTGATGCGTTATGCATCAATCAATGTCATCAATGTCTTTTTTTCTGATCCACCAGATGAGGATCACTCAGGGGACTCAGATGAAGAGGTTCTAGCTCAGAAAGTTGTTCACACCGACACAAATGAAGGTGTGCGTACATGAAATCAATGGTTTACCCAGAATCTGAGTGTTCCTTCAAATAACCCACTTCCCCCACTCAGAAAGGGATCATAAAATGGGAGTGGAAATAATAAGGTTACATATCCTTCCTCTAGAGAAGGCCAGTCACTCTCACTAGAGCAATGGTTTGTGCAACAGGAGGAAGAAATGAAGCAATTGAGGAGGATGAATGCAGAACTACTTCAGGGTAGTCTTCCTCCTAAGTATGATGGAGTCAGTCATCCAAGGGAGTTTGTTGCAGATACTGAGATGCATCAAGAATATCTTCATTTATCAGTACACCATCACAGGTCTAATCCTATGCGTCAGGTGCAACAAGAATTGGCAGTGCTTCCATCAGTTGCAGTACCAGCTGTCATACCTGTCCAGACTCATGTCATGGCACCTACCCAAGTCCAAGTACAACAGGATGATTCTCAAAAGTTAATAACTACCATTGAGTCATTAACAGCTCGATTAGAGACTATGGAAGGGAAGCGTGCACAGGTTCAACCATAAAAGAAAGCTTACCCTGAATGTGTAGATTCAATATCTCCCCCATCATGTGTTGGGAACCCTGTATTCCATATTTTCAATGGATTAGGCAACCCTGAATAGAATTTGATGCATTACATATCTTGTAGAGATCATATGATGGGATATCCAAATCCACTAGAAGCTGTGAAATTCAGATGATTTTTCCGAACCTTGTAAGGACCAGCCTTTGTCTAGTACACAATCTTGAAATCCCAGTCAATTACCTGGTGGGAAGATCTCCATCCACGATTTCTTCTTCAATTCCGCTCAACATCGCCAAAGACAAAAGTTTTCGATCTTACAAACTGTAAGCAAAGGGAGAAGGAAAGAGTATCTGATTTCATTTCTCGCTAGAAGGGATTAAGAAATACCCTGAGAATAGCACTCCCTTAAGAGGAACTATTGTCAATCTGTTTGGGAAATATGCGTGACAAATTATCCACGCCATTGATCCCTGTGAAACACACAGGTGGGTTTCAAGACCTTACTTCAATCGCTCAATATATTGAATATTATCTTATACAGACTAAGGCAAAATCTCGTGTAATTCCATAAACTCTAGGAAGGAGAATAGGTAAAGTAGAGACTGCTACAATTATTCTTATACAAGCACCTGTACCTGCTTCTACTTCAAAAACATCATCTTCATGAAGGGCTCCACCTCCTGAGTGCCAACAACAAAGGCCGTTTCTTCAAGACAATCAACATGATCAAAGAAGAAAACAATTTGAGGATATAAAGAGAAAAACATACTCTTCACGAAATGAACATGTTCCTGGATACTTCATTTTGGCTCTGGAAAATAATTTGGTTCAGTAGACAAGGCCCAAAACGCCAAACAAAGAAGTTGATTTAGACCATCCCAATTATTGTCCCATTCATCAAATGTTGGGTTATCCCATCCAGGAGTTTTTTGACTTCAATGACCTCCTACAAAAGATTTTCAACTCGGGACAAGTCAAATTAAAAGGTTCTTCAGCCCACGTAGCATGTGTAACTGCTATAGTTCCATAAGAGGAAGGCGACTGGAAAGAATTTAAGAACAAAAATGCACAAAAATATGATGATTGGATGGTCAGAAAGATGATCAACCAAACTCATGATATTTTTCAAACAAAATATAAGAACCCAATTTTGCCTTCTACCATGAATGCCACAGAAAAACCCTCTTCATCAGAGGGAAAATCCTCAAAGAAACAGCATGATTCAAATAAAGAAAAACAATCAGAAGAAGATGTGTACGTTTCAAAGCCAAATTTTTCTTTGACCCTGACTGACTTCATGCCATCTACTTCAAATCAACAGGCACCATACCACCAAATGGCACAACCTAAACAGGGTAATCAGGAAGAGCCTTCATCGGATGAAGAGTTGATTTTCGGTTCTGTTAATATGATTCAATTAACAGATCCAAATTCTAGTCGTAGTTTTGATTTCGATGTGCCTGAATTCCCTATATCAAACAGAGGAATCATAGGAAGTTCTAGAGGTTCAGGATACATGGGAAGACATGGATCTTTCGAGAGACACTATTCCAATTCTACTCCTTCTAGAACTATGTATGCAGCAGAAACTCATGGAAGAGCCCTTTAATGAGCTCAACAAGAACAAGAAAGTTCTTCTACCAATAGCAAATTCATTCCTGGATCAGTTATTCTGGAAGACCGGTTGAAGGTTCCATATTCTTCCTCTTAAAAAGTGAATGGATCTAATCATTCTAATCATCCAAAACCATGAATATTTCCAACTCTTATCCCAATACAAGACACATCAACATCCAAAGCATATGATTCAAAGTCACCTGCTAAACCACAACTTCATTTTGGGAAACAAAGACCTCTGGATCAAAAGTATTATGTATTAAAACACCTGGCCCTAGTACCGGACAAGTTATCAATTTTGGATGCTTTCAATATGTCAATGGATCCTCCGGAGGCACTCATCGAGGATTTTTCAAGTCCTCAGGAGTTTGAAACTGAAAGTGTCGCAGTTGAAGTCTATCACAAATATAATAATCCTGTATAATGCCAAGAAATAATATCATTTACTCATGATGATGATGATGATGTTGTGCATGGGCATATTAGACCTATGTACTTATCTGAAATGGTCAATGGCGTAGAGGTCTGAAGAGATTTCATTGACAATGGTTCAGGAGTTAACCTCATCCCATTCGTACTCTTCGTCGATTGGGCCTCACAGAATCTTATTTATCTCCTTCTACCATGATGTTACATGGATACTATAAAAATGAACAAGAACCACTGGGCAAAGTTACACTCAGAACTCAGTTTGGAGATCATGTATCCAATTCAGATTTCATGGTTGTTGATCATGACTCAGCATTCAACATCTTGCATGGAAGACCCTACCTACATCAACATACGGATATCCCTTCATCATACCATCAATGTCGCAAATATTCTTTCAATGGTCATGTTGGGACATTATATGGTGATAAGGCCTGGTTCAAGACATGTGAGTCTCAGTACATTGAGGTGGAATTATATCACATGAATGAAAAGGATAAATCCACAACAAAGGAGATTACAAAAGTAAATGCTCCATATGGTTTGGATAAGATTCCAGTAAATCCATTTTCACATGTGAGTAATGATTATGTGTTGCCTATCAGTCAAATTAACAGGATATACCCAAATCAAAATACTCTTATGCAAAGATCCATAAACGTCAATTATGGCAATCGATCCAGACAACATGTGAGAAATTTGTGATCCTCCTGGAAATGATGAAAGCTAAAATGGAGATGTATTCATCCCATAAGCTGAAATACAACAAGTCTATACTTCGCCAATCAGGCCAGAAGAAGTTATAGAAAAATCGGGGGTGAAAAATGATTTTGATTCCCAATATATCATCTACTCTTTATTTCTGAAGGAAGACCCTTCATTATCAATTGGGACTGAAAATGGATGCTTCTTCTTCAAGATGATAAAATTTTGAAATATCTTCTGATCATTAAAATTCTGCTTCATCATCTACTATGAAAGTAGAAATAGAAGAAATAACACATGTTGAAGGAGAAGAGGAAGATCTCAGAGATTCTCCTCCAGCATTTGAAGAGGGTATCTCTACCACCGTGGATGAACTCAGAGAAATAAATCTGGGTACAAAATAAGATCCACACCCCACTCTAATCAGTGTGGCCATGACTCTTGAAGAACAAGATATGTATATTTCCTTTTTAAAGAAAAATCGATACATATTTTCTTGGAACTATACAGAGATGCCCGAGCTTGATCCTGATGTTTCTACTCATCATTTGGGTTTACTATAAGAACATCGATGATTTAAACAAGCAGCAAGAAGAACACACCCAACTTATGCTTCCAAAATAGAAGATGAGGTGGATAAGATTATCAAAGCTAAAATCATCAGAGATGTTCAAAATCCTAAGAGGTTGGATAATATTGTCCCTGTAAAGAAGAATAATGGACAAATTTTAGTTTGCATCAATTTCAGAGATCATAATCAACATTGTTCTAAGGAAGATTTCCCAATTCCGATTACAGAACTTTTAATTGATGCAACAGCTGGCTATGAAGAACTTTCCTTCATGTATGGATATCCCGGATATAATCAAATCCGAATGGCCCCAGAAGACATGGAATCCACATCCTTCATAGCCCCTCAGGATGTGTTTTTCAACTGGGTAATGCCCTTTGGCTTAAAGAATGTGGGTGTAACTTATTAGCGGGCCATGCATCGTATCTTTAAACCCTTTCTAGGGAAGTTTGTTGAATTCTATGTAGATTATTTAGAGGTTAAATACAAACAACATTCTAATCACTTGGATGATTTGGAAGTTGTAATCTACATGCTTTGACAACATAATTTGAAGTTGAACCCCTTAAAATGTGCTTTTGGGGTAACCACAGGAAAATTTATCGGCTTTTTTGTACGCCATCATGGTATTGATGTCGATCCTGAGAAGACAAAGTCAATACATGGTATGTCACCTCCTCAAAACATGAAAGAATTAAGAGAACATCAAGGAAACATAGCCTATATTCAGCATTTCATCACCAATTTGGATGGAAAAAGTTTAACCTTCACCAAATTGATGAAGAAGGGAGTCACTTACCAGTAGACTGAAGAATATCAAGAAGAAATTGATATTCTCAAGAAATACGTTTTGAGTCCACCGGTACTCATGCCAACTATTTATTTAAGACCACTTATCCTCTACGTGATAGTACTAGATCGATCATTGGGTGTCTTTCTTACTCTGAAGAATGATGATGCGAATGAAAAGAGCCGCTATTACCTCAGTCAGACTATGATTGATGCAGAAACCCAGTTTTCAATTATTCAGAAGTGCTGCATGGAATTAATCTTTGTAGTGTAGAAGACAAGAAACTACCTGCAACATCACGAGGTCCAATTGGTATCTCTCAATAACCTACTCAAATTCATCCTTAGTCGTCCAATGTTTACATGACGTCTAGAAAGGTGGGAAGTTATTTTGCAGCAATTCGATATTCAGTATGTGTCTCAAAAGGCAATAAAGAGCCAAGCTCTGGTTTATTTACTAGCTGAACACCCTTCAGAGGAAGACACATCTTCAGATATTGAACTCCCTGATGAAGAAGTCTTCTCTATTCAAGAAAGTCCTCAGGCGTGAGAAATCTATTTTTATGGTGCTTCCAGAAGTCCAAAAAGGAGGAAAATGGAAAATCCTAAATTCAACAAAGTTGAATTAGGAATTGTGCTCATTTCTCCAGAAAAGGAAGTGTTACCTTTTTCCTTATTATTGTGGGACTATGGTACCAATAATGAAGCAGAATACCACCCTCTCATCACAGGCTTGGAATTGGATCTTTAAGCACAAGTGAATCACCTAAAGGTGAATGGTGATTCAAACCTGGAAATCAAAAAATTCAATGTGGATTATTCTATCATAAAAGAATATCTAATCCCTTTTTCTGATTCCATCAGAGATTTAATGGCGGAATTCCCTTCGGAATCAACATTTTCTTATGTCTTGCGATCACAAAATGATCATGCTGATGCACTGGCTAATATAGACACAGATATGAAAGATCCAAATCGAGACGAGACAACAATCAGTATTGCCCACCGTCGAGCAATTTCACCTTATGATCGATCAGAATAGAGGAAATTAATGAAATTATTCACATTCTTTAACCTTATGGTCATACTATAGGATGGATGTCACCTATTAGTGAATACCTTCAAAATGGAACACTTACATCTGATAGAGCAGAAAAAGAACAAATCTGGATACGTGTGGTCAATTTTAATCTTTATGATATCCTAGATCACCTAGAGAAAATTCTCTACAAACATTGGTTTGATGGAGTTCTCTTTAGATTCATTGATGGTGAAGAGACAATGGCTGTCATGAAAGAAGTGCATGCATGAGTCTGTGGTGCCCACCAGACTGGACATAGACTATCTGATCAGATTCAAAGACATGGATACTTTTGGCCTTCAATGATACAAGATTGTGTTGATTTCACAAAGAAGTTTCATTCATGCCATGTACAAGCAAACTCCATTCATCAACCTCTAGAGTTGTTTCATACAGCTAAATACTTGTGACCATTTTCCACATGGGGAATGGATGTGGTGGGACCTTACCATGCAGCTATGGCCAGGCAATTTAAGTATATTCTTACTGCTACTGATTTATTTTCTAAATGGAAAGAGGAAATACCTCTTAAGGAAGTTAGTTATATATTCATTTTTAGCTTCATCAAGTCTAACATCATTACCAGATTTGGTGTCCCTCATACCATATTGACGGACAATGGCACCAACTTCTGTTCATCCAAGGTGAAGAAGTTGTATCAAGAATACAACATCAAATCCAACCATTCATCTTGGTATCATGCAGTGGACAATGGCTAGATAGAATCTTTCAAAAAGTCTCTGTCAATATACTGCAAAAGATTGTGGATAAAGATACGAAATAATGGCACGATAAACTCTTTCATGCTTTATGCGCTTATTGGACTACCACCCGCACTGCAACTCAGTCAACTCCATATTCACTGGTATATGGAACGGAATCTGTCTTTCCCATTGAAGTTCAATTGCCTTTGATCAGAGTATCCATTTGTGATAAGTCATCTATAGATTTAAAATATCAAACGTGATTGAATGAATTGGAACAGTTAGATGAGAAACGATTGTGTACTTTGCACCACATGGATGTATATCAGAATCGAATATCAAGAGCTTTCAACAAAAAAGTTCATCTTCGTTCATTCACTCAGGGATAATTGGTATTAGTTCTCAGAACTCCAATGATACCAGGAAGGAAACCTCTCAAGCATGAGCCAAAATGGGAAGGACCATACTCAATACATAAGGTCTACTCTAGTGGAGCTTATTCTATATTCTCAATGGATGGAGAACTCATCACTACTCCAACCAATACAAGATTTATGAATAAATATTTTGTATGAACACAAAATGCATCTATGGTCCATACATATGAACTTAAACTATTTGTACTTTCGTCCATCATGATGCTAAACTGTGACGTCCAAACTACATGACGATAAAATGTATAAAAGTCCATTACGTCCGGAAAGATGTTAAATTACATAACCAACGGTCCATGCATACGACCTTAATCTATTTGCACGCCCACGTACATCTAGTATGACGTTAAACTGCATCATCCATGGTCCATACATATGACCATAAACTATTTGTACATTCGTTCAACATGACGCTAAACTGTCACAAAGTTTCCAAATTCGTCCAACATGACGGTAAAATGTGTCCCTCATAATCATCCATTCTATATGACGTTAAACTATATAGAAGTCCATTTCAGCCAACATGACGTTAAACTACATAACTAACAGTCCATGCATATGACCTTAAACTATTTGCACTGACGTCAAACATGGCGCTAACCTATATCATCCTTTTTTCATCCCACATGATGTTAAACTGTAAAAAAGATCCCTAATTCGTCCAACATGATGTTAAATGGTGTACTCCTTTGTCCTTACTGCATGACATTAAACTGCAAAGTCTTCTTTTTTTCCAACATGACATTAAAATGTGTTGTCCCCATCGTCCTAACTACATGACGCTAAACTGTACAGAAAGTCCTTTGATACATCCTACATGACATTTAATTGTAATTTGTCCATGAAACATGACACTAAACTGTGCATCACTTATAGTCCTAACTGTAATACCTTAAACTACATAGTCCCATTATATGTCCTACATTACATTAAACTGTGCATCGTTAAGGTTGTTGTTACCTCTTATTTCTCACACTGAGAATGACTCATGTGAGCTTAAGAAAACATCAACCATAACAATCTCTCTGGGCTACTAACCATGTATAAGTCCCAACACTTTTTTAGGTCATTGTCCCCAAGGACATCTTGATCACTAATTCATTCATTAAATGAACTACGCATTCTTTGATCCTTGCCTTCCAAGCTGGGTACGTAGGCATACGCCCAAGGTTCAATCCCAAAACCAATCTCTTCACATCGGTTCACTCTTCACATACGATGTTGATTCATGAAACCATCCCAAGAATCAATATCATTACATTGGTTCAATTTCGTCCTTGCTATGTGACGTTAAACTGCACAACTCTTTTTTACTTGTACGACAATAAACAAAATCATTCTTTGATACCCTCACATGAGAGGGAATCATTATTTACATTGATTTTCAATCATGTTTCATTCTAAAGACTACGCGTATACATGGAAATGCCCAAAACTTTTATCTTGGGTTAAACCGTCATTGCACTAAAGTCCCCTTTCACCCTTCACATGTACGAACCAAATTTTTACAAAGGGTATTTATAGAACTACGTGGACTTGATTCGCATCCTTATGGGATAAATAGGAACGTTCGAGCATCCCTCGAATCCAGCCCCAAGTATTTTGGGCCTAATCCCAAATTTTACTTTCAGTCCCTTGGCAGAAAAGTCCTCATGAATACACACACTGTGTATTTCTTATAATGGTCTAGGCCTTATGACCCTAAACTAAGATCTCTATTCATTTTGTCCCACACGATGTTAAACTGTAGTTCAAGAACTACGTATGGCTTGATTCCCATCCTTATGGGAAACATAGTGAAGTCTAACATTTCCATTCAGCACCCAGCCACAACATGATTATGGTTATCATTGATCCTTGTATATCTGCATACATTGGACAATACCCATCTTTTTGTGTCATAATCCTAATCTTGAATAATTCTAGATCTTCATAAGCCTGTTCCTGACTTCTAATCACAAAAGGCCTGAAATTCTAAGAGTTCTTTTGCCTGACCATGCAGCACATGCCCTTAGGCGGCCTTACATAAACAGTCTACATAACGGACCTGTCAGATAAAAGATGCTATTATTTGACTATGCAGTAAATTCCCTTAGGTGGCCCTGCATAATTCAACCCCCTAACGGGTTAGTTAAATACTGGTAACTTCATTCTTGGGAAGAAAGATTCTTTTTTCATTATTTGTCATAATGACAATATGTAGGGATCCTCAATAATATCCATCCTTAACATACTTGTCCCATATACATTCTCATGATCTGAAAGTATTCATGTCTATGGTTTATATTTTACTTCCCTACGTTTGGGTCAGACCTTCGTAGGAGTGATACCCATCCAGATCATTGATAATCTTTTTTAGAAATATCTTATCCATATTCAAGTACCTATTTCCATTTAGCAAACTCTATAGATTGGAAAAATTGAATATTCATAAACATTCACAAGCTTTTTAGCACTAGGAATGTAAATTTTTGAGTGTTATTTTTCCCGACTATGCACCACGTGCCCTTAGGCGGCCTTGCATAAATAGTCTACATAACAGAATTATCAGCCAAAAGATGCTATTTATTTGACTATGCAGCCAATGCCCTTAGGTGGCGCTGTGTAATTCAACCAACTAATGGATTTGTTAAATAATGGTAACTTCATTCTTGGAAACAACTTATTCTAATTATTTTTAGCTCTGTTTCATATCATTACTTAGATTCAAATATTCTTAAAGTCGTAGTTTATAAATTTTCCCCTATACTTGACTGTGGTAATGTGTTTTCAGATAAATTTTCAAGGAATTGAGTCAATTCTAATTAATTCGGTCTAAGATATTTCATCCTTAAACATTTTCCTTTTTATGTCTGACATGCATGACTTTAAACTGCCAATAACCACAAAGACCCTTGGTTTCACTTTATTCCTTAGAGTAAAATCCACTTTTCATTCCAAATCTAACTCTGAAGGGGTACTTTTGTTGATTCTCCTTTTCGTCACAGAGTCTAACGAAATGAAATTGCATGTACTTGAACCCAAATTGATTCATCATTTGAAGAAAAAATCAAAAATTGAAAAAGTCATGAACAAGGGTTATTTTCCCTTTGGATCGTGAAAGTTCCCTCACTGTCGCACAAGTACACTTGTGCGCCGCCTAATGGTCATACAAGTGACTTGCACTCCCTCTTTGAAAACAGCCCACGGTCTTCAGAAGCTTATAAATAGACCCTGTGGGCCCCCCAATTTGGGGATAAATTTTTACGGAATTCAGATACAGAGCTCTGAACCCCCAAGTCTCTTTTTGAGGTCTCCCGAACAATTATAAGGTAATTCTTTACCTAGAATGGAAGGTATAAACAGGAGGAGTAACTTCTAAGTGTTAGAATTCACTAACACTTGCGTGCCTAAGTGTTTTAACCTCAAGGTAAATTAACACACTTTTGCACCGCCCTAATTCTTCACCAAAACTTGCGCGCCATATTCTGGAAAGCCTCTAGGGATGATTCTAAAGGCTTTGATCAAGGATCACCCAAATATTACTCTAAGGGAAGAAAATCACGCAAGTAGCCATGTGCTTCGTAGGTATACATGAGCGCCCATGCAGTACCTACGCGCCTTCCATGACTTTCTCTCCCCTACCTTTCTGGGTACCTTTCCTTACCATTTCACCTCTCTTATTCCATTATACTTATCCTATTCAAAATTAAGTATTCAATACACTCTTCAAAGCCATTTATGGCATGATTTCTTGATTTGGCTTCCTTATCGGTAATGAACCCTGAGGAACATCTCTCAAAATCTAGTGATTTACAAAAATTTATGTCACTAAATATTGATATTTAATTCATTCAACATCATAATTTAAGTTGAGAGAATCCTTACCCATGGGCCTCGTTTTCAAGAGTAAGAACTAGTCTCAAATATGGGCCTCCTCCTCGGGTGTATGCCCTACGTCCCTTTAATTTTAAAATTCCTTTAACCTGGGACTCCTTTTCAGGAGTATGTCGTAGTCATAATTCTCAAATATGGGAATCCTCCTTAGGAGTGATCCCCAAGTCTTCTTTAACATGGGCCTCCTTTTCAGGAGCAAGTCCCAGTCATAATTCCCATTAATTTTGGGCATCCTCCTCAGGTGTAAGCCCCAATCGTAAAATTCTTAAATATGGGCATCCTCATTATGAGTAAGACCCAGTCTCAAAATTCACAAATATGGGAATCCTCCTTATGTGTAAGCCCCAACCATAATTCTTTTAACCTGGGCCTCCTTATCAGGAGTAAGCCCCAATCATTATGCTCAAATTTGGGCATCCTCCTTAGGATTAAGCCCCAAGTCTTCTTTAACCTGGGCCTCCTCTTTATGAGTAAGTCCCAGTCATAATTCCAATTAACATTGGGAATCCTCCTCATGAGTACGCCCCAATCATAATATTCTTAAATATGGGAATCCTCCTTAGGAGTAAGCCGCTGTCTCAAAATTCCCATATATGGTCATCCTACTTAGGAGTAAGCCCCAAACATAATTCTCTTATCCTAGGCCTCATTTTTAGGAGTACGTCCCAGTCTTAATTTCCTTTTGATCTGGGTTTAACAATCATAAGTCCCCTCTTAATTTGGGCATCTTCCTTAGGAGTAATCCCCATGAATAGAGTATCCATAACCTCTATGAAGCACATATACCTTTATGGACCATATTCATGGATTTATTCCGTGAAGTAAATATTAATTCTTATCTATTTGGGAAGTCATACACAGATAATCCCCATATCATTTCATCTTTCGTGGCACAATTGTCTGGTGTCACCAATACCTCTTGTTTCTCAAACCGATCATGACTCACATGAGCTTAGAGTGTAAAAGTAATAATGGCATCTTTCTTTGACCCATCAGTCATGCATAAACACTATGATCCCTTACTCTAACTACGTGGGATCTGATTCCTTTTCTAAAACAAAGGATACGTTGGTAGCCCATCAGTGGGTACGATCCCAACTCTGAAATAATCCATGTCATCTTGAATGAAAGTAAACTTCATGTGACCCATTAAGCATCTTCAAAACCAGTATGGTCATCATAATTACACAGAGACTTTTATGTCTTTTTATGGATACCATCAACTAATAATCTATAAGAAATAGAGATGAGTCTGACCTCCCCTCCTCTCAACCAATAAAAATTCCTAAGCCTCATCAGTCCACAACTAATGAGCACCTAACTTTGGAAAGTAGGTCCAAATGGATATGGAATCATTGGATGTTTCCGGTTCTATAAAAAAACCAGTTAGAAACTAATTGGAATGTTTGAACCTTCAATCAATGAGTTCATCCCCAATTCGAGAGGGAAACAGTTTGGAATCTGTTTAAGGAACCTTTTATGATATGCTTCATACCAGTTTCCTGATAATGGGCCCATGGAGAGGCATTTTGATGAGGATTTGAATCCAGTTATCCATCGTAGGGTCACCTTGTTTATGTTGATGACATATCTTAAGCTATAGAGAGGGATGCGGTCATCCAAGGTACATTGGCTAGAACTGGATTGTCATGAGTGGGGAGTCTTCATGATTCCTCAGAAAGAAGAGCTATGGTCGGGGGTTCCCAGTTTTCCGGTAAGAAGAGTTTTCGTTCATCTGGGGTTAGGTATCATCCCTCAACATCACGTTTCTCTGGCATAAGTTTCTCTCATGCCAATTCCAAGGAATTTTGACCTTGTTTTTTGGGTGGTGTTCAAGGTCATCAGCAGCGAGAGTTCCCAA
Organism: Viscum album; assembly: GCA_963277665.1. NCBI lineage: Eukaryota > Viridiplantae > Streptophyta > Magnoliopsida > Santalales > Viscaceae > Viscum > Viscum album. Next base: position 715,174,775 of record OY728134.1, on the reverse strand, counting down.
ACTTTCAGAAAAGTTATCGGGCCCCATGTGTTCCATTCAAGGTTCCTAAATTGAGGCAGTTCTTTCCATGAAAGTAGTAGAAGGTTGAACCACCATTAGACCAGTAGATGGTAGATAGGGAAGGCAGAGTAAATCCCAGGGATGTTCTTCGTCCTCAAATAGCATAGAATGACTGTGGTGGTTGTCATCATCAGGGTAAGAGAGGCTATGGAGGAGGTCTTGATCAGCATAATGCTTTAGTTCTGCTATCTCTAGGCGAGCTAGACATTGTATGAGGTTCCATTTTCATGTTTTCTACCTTGGTGTATGCCTTGTTTTATACAAGATCAACACATAGCTTCATATCACATGCCCTTGTCCATGATTTGGGAATTGAGGTTGAGAGGCTTCAAGTTCCCTTGGAGTTCACTACGCCAGTTGGAGGCCAAGATGACTAGTTTGATGTATACAAAGACTGTGATCTAGTGCTGGGGTAGCACCGCTCATGTGGAGGGTCACAGTGATTCTTTATAGAACTGTATGATGACGTCATCGACATTGATGGGTTGTATTCGTTGCATGCTATCGTTGATTTCTTCCAGAGGCAGTTTGTGTTCTTTGATGTGGATGGAGACCAAGTGGTGTTTATTTGTGAGAAATACACTTATATTGTTCAGAGGTGTGTTTCATCCTCATCATCCATAGTGGCTGAGCTGACACTATGTTCTGTAGAGTCTCAACATTTTTCATTTCCTAGGGTCATAGAAGTATACTATGATGTCTTTCCCGAAGAGGGTGTAGCATTACCCCCTCGATGAGAGATTGTTTTTGGTATGTTGAATCTATAGGGAGTATCTTTTAAATATATGTATCCATATAGGATGTCCCATTATAAGTGTCTAGAGGTACATATATAGCATGCTGGATAGTTATTGTGTGGTTTTTTTCGGCAGAGTGTGTCACAATGGGGAGCACCAATTTTGTTCGTGAAAAAGGCTGTAGACAGTCTGTGGTTATATATCAATTATAATCACTTAAACAAAGTGATAGTGAAGAATATCTATCCTCTTCCATTGATTTAATAATTCTTCAATCAACGGAATGGTGAAAGTATTCTATTTCTGATTGACTAGTGGTGAGGATATCATCAGATGCGTTTGAAGGATGCAGATATCTTGGAGGCTGCTTTTGATTGTCATCATGGGCATTACATGTTCGTTGTAATGACATTTGTTGTGATGAATATTCCAGCTGTGTTCATGGGATTGATGAAATATGTGTTCTGTGGGTTCCTGGATAAGTTCGTGGGGGGTTTTCATAGACTACGTCCTTGTGTACTCCACATCTGAGGAGGAGCATGAAGAGCATCTACAACCTGTTTTGGGATTTCATCATCCACAAAAACTATTTTGGATTTTATCTAAGTGTGTGGTTTGGGATCAAGAAGTCTGTTTAATAGGGAATGTTGTGTCCCAGAAGAAAGTAGCTATGGATCCATAAATAATAGAAGTAGTTGTGTCTTGGAATCCCCCAAGACAATGGCAGAGGTGCGAACTTTTCGTGGTCTTGCATGCTACTACAAGAGGTTCATAGCCTATTTCTCTCTGGTTGAGACTCCTATGATGAAATTTACAATGAGGGATCAAGAAATTCAGGTTGAATAATTAATGTTAGGAATATTTTGAGTATCATGAATGAGAAGATAGTAAATGCTCCAGTTCATGGTCTTCTACTAGATAGAGGTCAGTTTGAAGTTTTCTGCAATGCTTCACATTTGGGGTTAGGCTATATTAAGATGTAGAAGAAATCACTTCTTTGATATGGGTCTTGGTTGTTGAATCCCCATGATTGTATCTATGCCACCCATGATATCTAGTTGGCTGATGTGGTGTTTTATCTTCTGTTGTGGAGACATTACCTCATTTTCAAGTGCTTTGTGTTTTTCACAAATCATATGAGAATTTGTTATCAGTTCTCACAACATTAATGTATCATGTGAAAACGTCAGTGGATAGATTCCATACAACGAATAAAACTTTTAAATATCATATACCCCTGGAATGTGGAATGTTGTTGCAAATGCACAAAGTAGGATGTCGCGTAGTGATGCAGTGCGTGAATCTGGTGATTCCAGGAGAGTAAGAGAATAGTACTCGGAAATACATCTCGATATGGGAGACTTTGGGGGTAGAAGATGTATTTTTAGAGGATGTAACATTCATCTATGGTGTAGTATGTGGATGAGTTCCAATTGGGGGATCTAGAGGTAGAGGTCAAGAGAGACCAATTTTTTTGTAGTGAGGCCCTTGATGGTTGGTCTAAGGATGAACCCCACAGGGTGTTGTATCAGGGAAGTTTTTTTCATCCTTTGATGATTAAAGAGACTATTCTCATGTAGTTATATATATCACCTTTATATGTGAATCATGGCGTAAAAGTGACATACTGAGGCTTGAGGAGTTAGTTTTTGTGGCTTGGGCTGAATTATGTAGTTGTAGAGTTTGTGACTCGATGATGGGTCTGCAAAAAGGTGAAGGCTGAGCACCGTGTCCCTGGTGGGTTCATCTAGTGATTAGGTATTATTATGTGGAAGTTTGAGCACTACTCGATAAACATTGTTTCTAGTTTAACTCTATCTCATGGAGTATAAGATGCTATTTGAGTGGTAGTGGAATGTTTAACAAAATCAGCAAACTACTTAGAAATCAAGTAGTCATTCTTAGTGGAAGTTATGTCGAAGAAAAATCTGGAGGAGGTGGTGAGACATCTAGGTGTCCCAAAGATGATTATCCCTGATCGAGATAATTTTTTTCACCTCAAGGGTGTGGATAGGTGCCCAGCATTCTTTCAGTTCTCAGTTGTGCCTAAGCATCACTTTTCATGTGCCAATGAATGTTAAGACCAAGCGAACCATCCACACTCATGAAGACATGTTATGATATTGTGTCTTTGAGTTTGGAGGTTTGTGGATGAGGAAATTACACCTGGTTGTGTTCGCCTACATCAATAGTTTTCACTCCTCCATTTGTATGTTTCCATTTGAAGCCTTGAATGGCCGACCTTTCTGTTCACCGTTGTGTGGGACATGGGTGAGACAGTCAGCAATTCTTGGACCAGAACTAGTATAGATTAAAATAGAGATGGCCCATCTGATTCATGAGATGATGATTACAACACAAGATCATGTGAAATCATATGATAATCTATGGAGGTGACCTTTTGAGTTTGATGTAGGAGATCATGTGTTTTTGAAGGTGACTCCCCATCATGGGAAGCATGGTTTTTGATGTGGGAGTAAGATTTCTCCAAAAATGGTTAGACCTTTCGAGATGTTGTATCATGTTGGAGTTAGGGAATATCGAGTAGAAATTCCCTCGCTGATGAGACCAAAACATGAAGTTTTCCTTGTACCACACCTCAGTCATTATCTTCATGATGACTCACAAATCAACTATTGGGGACAGATTGATCTTGATTATGATGCGACCGTCAGGGAGTGGCCAATGGAGATCCAAGACCGCAAAGGGAAGTGCTTTATGGGAATTCCATTTCCTTGGTTCATGTGTTGTGGTGACATGGTGGCATGGTGGATAATAACAGGCAAAATGAGTCATAGATACATGCTTAGTACCTAGATTTGTTTGATGTTTAACTCTTTTCATGTAAAAATATTCACTTTGAGGTAATATGATATTCATGTTTATAAGATGTATTTATTTTGTTTATTCTTATGCATTTATCTATTTTGGGAGTTATCTTGATGAGTTGCTGTTAAGACCTCTTATATGTTTCATTTTGGGTTTGTTTTGGATTCTAGAGGATGAGAATGTTTTCAGAGGTATCTGATGTAATGGCTTGGACCACTCGGGTCCATTCCCTTGCTGAAATCTGGTGGTTGAGGTGTTCTGGGAGGTTAAAGAGACTCATCCCCAACAAATTTTCAAATTTCTAGTTCTGTGAACGGTGCTTCCAGTTTTCCGAACAGTTCATGGTGTCCCCAAAAATGCTGAGATAGAATCATTGTCACAGTTATGGGGTCACAGAAATGGTGTGACATAAATGTTTTCACAAAACCTATATCATAGTCACGGTGTCACATAAACTGTGTGACATAAACTGTGTGACAAAAACAATCTCACATAAACGGTGTCATAGTTATAGTGTAATAGAAATGGTGTGAGAAAAATGGTGTGATAAAAACAGTGTCACAGTCTCGGTCTCACAAAAAAGGTGTGAAATAAACAGTGTCACAGAAATGGTTTCACAAACACAGTGTCATAGAAACGGTGTCCTAGTCATGGTGTCATAGAGATAGTGTCACAGACACTGTGTGACAAAAACAACATCATAGCTCATGAACAGTGTTTCAAACTCTATTTTATATTTCTTTTGCAAAATTTCTAGACATTATAGTTTCACAGATTTACCATTTTCTTTGACATTAAATGCATTCAAGGCCTCGTTTTCTGTTATTTATGGTAGATTCCAAGACCATAACTCTTATATTAAATTTTATTAGGGATTTGGATTTATTTACATGGTTAAACCACGTGGTTTAATGTGATCCACATTTAATGGAAAATCTAGTTTATCATAAACAAATGCACCGTTAAAAAATCCAAAGAGACAAGATATATTCCCCCCTCGTTCTTCCTCCTTGTTCTCTAGAGCGAAACGCTCAAACTTTCCCTTCCATCTCTTAGTAATCATTGGATCTATCTATTCCCAGTGGACTGGTCTCCCTCGAAATTATTCTTGCTACAAGTACCCCCTGTTTGGGTGCAACCAAGCAGTATACATCAATATTTGATATAAGTAATGATTTATAATCATTCATTTGGGTTAATATTCTCATATTTACCCTTTCTTTATTATGGAATCAAATTGTCATGATTCTAATGGAGTTTCCTGGGTTTTAGTTGATATGGTCATGTCGTGACATCCTCTGGTGGATATAGTTGCCACCAGGGGAGAGATCATAACCCATTGTGTGTATTGTTCTCATAAAATGAATATAAAAACCCATTTTAGGTAGGGGATTCATTGGTCCTCTTTTATTTTACGTTCAAACGGACAGTTACCATTTTTATCCACTAGATTAAAATGGATTGGATATATTAATTTTTTTAACATTGTAAATAAATTGATATCGATCATATGCTATTGACTAATAATTTTCTAGATAGTGTAATATATAGGGTTACATTGTTTTTATTTTCATTGTTGGTGGATATTTTTAAATAACCTAAAGATATAATTAATTAAAAATTGTTTGGATAACGATGAAGAGGCATGTTAATGAATTTTTTTCTTCTTATTGTAATTTTATGTTAATCAAATTGATACAGCAAGCATTTTTCAATAATTGTGATATCATACAGTTTAGGATCCATGATGTTGGAACCTGTAGATAATAAAGTAGTTATTTCATGATAGATTAAATGACTCATTTTTTGATAATAGATAATTCCTCAACGTGTTCTGAGTAACCCACTTTCTTGCTTAAGGGATACGAGCCCAGTTGATATGATGTTTGTTATCTTACTACTTTTGTTGTGATGTGAGCCTAGAAGGCAGTTGTGATATGTTGGAGGGGATGAAGGATTATTGGTTGTGGCAGCAGTTGATTCCTAGAGTGGAAGGATGCATAGGTTTATGCATGTGGGTGTCAAGAAAGACACTAGAGATGTTGAAGTGGGTTGGATGTGAATGGTTGTATTTTTTGCTGAATCATGTTGGTTGTTTAACTTCATTGCATTATCCACCAATCAAGGTAGATGGTTACTTACCAACCTTACCAAATGGGTAAGAATGCATATTGTATGACACATGCTTTTCGTTTTTAGCTACACGATGAGGATGGGTATACACTCGAGCTATAGGAGGCAATGAATTGATGTGTACTTCACCTACTCACCATGCTATGTCCCTTGTGATTGGTATCATATAATGTTTTCCTAGAATTTTTGGGACTACAGGAATGTAATTTTGTTAATAAATGATTGAAATAATGATGTTAACCCCATGGGGTTAGTTCTTGTTGGGACGCAATGATGAGGTTTAAATTTAAAGGAACAATAAACATTTGGTGTGATTAAAATGAAATATAATGTTTAAATTATTAATGTTTAATTTATGTTTGAGGAATTATTTATCATAAATTGGAACAGATAAGACGTTAATGATGTAATTTATTAAATCTATTTAAATTGTTGTCTGCTTATAGGATACCTTGACTTAGAAGTGTCAACCGGGAGTTTGAAATATGATAGCTACAGTTGATTCAATGTCTATGTTATGCTCATATTGTGGTTGCGAGATATAGTATATTCCTTAATTTTAGTTTTTATATACACTTCTCCACCCCATAAGTTATGGAAACTAACACCCCGAGGATTCTGAGCCCTGGGGGTGTTTTCCCCAACATTTCGGTGGGAGGATGGATGGATATCTACTCCCTTTGGCCCCACTCTCTTCTCAGGGAATTTAATTGTGATGGTAAGATCAGTGGTTAGTTTTACCCATATATTCGGGTAGATGGAGGTAATGGCTTTTGGTAGTTCAAACATATATATAATGGTTATAGTTTCCTATGAACAACTATAAGGTGTGACGTGTATAGGCTATGACATATTGAGGATCCTTACTTAGTGTATCGGCAGTAATGGGTTGAGGTATAATGCTCAAAATATAATAAACGTTATGTGATAAATGGTGGCTCTCATAAACTACTTGGTTACTTTGATTACATGGATGTTGTATTTATGTTGCATGAGGTGCATGTTTTGGTGCTTTGCCTAGGTATTTGTGGGAAATCGTTTTTAGAGAGAGATGCTTAGGATGTGCGACTTTGTGGCAAAGTAGCAAACCACTATTTAAGTAGTAGTGGGGCACCGTAGATATTATTTATTTATTATATACTCTTGTATGAACAACATTGTGAGAGTATCCATGGTGGGGCTTTGAACTTAGTATACAATTTTCGGCGACACATTAGTTTCACTTGTTGTTCACTATTCTTAAGCATGATTTCTTTACATTCGCACGAGAGTCTTTAGGGAGTATCCTACTGAGTATGCTGTTATACTCCCCATATGTATATATAAACTATTTTTAGGTCAATTGCAGATGTATGGAGATGAAGTTAGTTTCTACTATCATGTGGTTGCAAGAGCTATTCAGGCTTATGGTGGCTGCTGTTTTTACATTCCTTTGGTACATGCAGTTTTCCCCTTTCAGTTGTAGTAGTTTTTCATGACATTACATATGTGCCCATGATTTTTTTTATATTTATGTTTGAGTTAGAGTTATTTGGTGTCTATCTTATCTCTCTCACTTTCATTTGTTCAATTAGAGTGTAATTCCTCAAATTGTTTTTACTATACCCTTGGTGATAGTCTCTAACCTGGGGCCTACTAGAGGTGGGACTTGGGGGGTCACTATCTCCATTCTCACATTTTCTTCCCAGGAGGGTTACACCTTTTGGAGAGGGGGTAGTGACATGAGACATTTTGGTCAAAAGATAATTTATTTGTAGTGTGTCTCCTCAACAGATTCTCAACTTAAATCCTTGAGGAAATACTATTTCATATTGAATGGAGTTCCCAAAATCCATTTTTTATAAGTTTTAGAGTCTATGGTTCCATTTCCTATGTTTGTGTTTCACATGAAAAATAGTCAAAGATGTGGGACCAAGGGGTTATTTGTGTCCTTATGGGATATGAATATTGAGAACTAGGATATCTCTATTATAATCTGATAACCAAAATTATTATAATTATATGTCATATAATATTTAATAATAATGATATATGGAAATGGAATCAACATGTTGATTCTAGATAGATATGACTCATTATAAAAGATGAATAAATGAATTAAGGTGAACAAATTGAGGTATTGGGAATTGATGATAAAATTATGTGATCATAACAAACCCCTATATTAGAATACATTGAATGATTGAATTATAATTTACCGCCCCAAAATGATTAATTATATATATATATATATGAATGAATGGAAATAATAAAGGACTATGTTAATTTGAATTATTTATTGAAGACCTAAAATATAGATAGATATATAGAAGAAAAATACAATGATATTAAGAGGAATATGATTTATGGAGAAATCTGTTACATTTATGGAAACAAGGCTTCTAGAAAATGTAATCCTTTAACTATAGAGAAGCCATTGCACGCATTTATGAACCACCTAGATGTGTGAAAAAGGATGATGGAAATTATTGGATCATAAATATAAGATTTTTATGCGGGATTATGAATAACAAACTAATATAACATGGATGTCTCATTATATATAGTAGTTTGATAGAGTTGATGAAAATATAATATATGACATCTCAACATGTTGGGCACTAGAAGATTGTGCGGAACCCACTACAAATAAAATACAGGCATTTATTTCTCTCTTTTTATATCCATTACTTTCAGATTTTATTGCATCCCAATAAATATGATTTGTTTTATGTGTTGTATGAGCATGCATGTTGATGCAATAAAATCAGAATTATTCTTCTAAAAATTCTATCATGATCACCTCTAGTGATATGCATCCATAATTTGTTTAGCAATCCACCATTAGGGTTTTGGATCCATTACAATTGATTGACAGGATCACCATTGAACATATAAAAAATATTTTGTGACATTATGTGTGGGTATAATTCATCCATAAAATATGATTCAATTACATCTACACCATATTTTTTTTCATTTTTTGGATTCCTTTTGATGGTGGTTCTGAGTGGCTTCTTGTCTTGGCTTATGGTCAACCTACTAAATCTATTAATGAAAAAATTATGGAGTGAGAGATAAAAATACCTCAATAAGAAAATAGTATTGATGGTAAATATTGAGGTATTGAAGTGGTTGAAAAGTAATATAAACATCAATGTCTATCCCACGATCATCTGGTCATCCAATCAGTAAATCCCTAGATTGCAATAACTTTCCAAAAAAATTATGAGGTAATCATATTTACCTAATCCAATAGTAAATCATTTCTATAGTGTATTTCTTAGTCATAAATGATTTTAAAGGAACTATCTCAATTATTTTATTCTAAATGGAGGAATATTTTATAATTAGAATATGGTAAAATTCATTTTTCGTTAGCTTTATAGGGAAAATTCATTTTGACTCACGAGTATGGTAATATATTAACTTATTTTCATAAACTAATATTTTAACTATTCATAAATAGTGAGTGAAATTCCCCATATCCCTAATGTTGAGTATCCCGATCCAAAAAACAATTATTATTTTATAATAGATTTTGTAATGTAATTTAATTTATCATGAATCAAGCATGGAATATAGATAGTTATTGAGTCATTTTCATTGGATAAATGAGTCATAAATATTTATGAAGATACTATAATGAGATAAATTAAGAAGTATTACCACGTAGGGGGATTTCATTATCATCATAGACTTGTTAAATAATTTCATATATTTTAATGTAATTATTTTCATTATTACTTTTATATTTCTTAGATACAATAAAATGTGATGAAGATAAAGGGTCCAAATCTCAGACTTTTAGTGAAAGGAAGAAATGGGAGGTAAGGGAAATCATTTTAGTTTCATTTATGTTTTTATTTTTTTATGGGATCCATGATCTAAATGAACATCTTTTTTTCTTTAATCATGATATTTGTCCAATTATCCATTAGTTTGTAGTGGTATTTACATTGATTGACTTCGACACTATTTTCTAGTTTTTAGTGGTTATTTTTCTATATACATTGAATTAGTTTACCTCTATGGTTCTTTATATGAAGTAGTTTCATGATCATAGTTTTTAAATATTAAATATAATTTCTGAAAATTATTTAACATTAGTTTACATTGTTGAAAAACCTTATACCACCCATTCTTATCATTATTAAAATAAAAATGGCATTTTAATCCACACTACTATGTTAAATACTTTCACACACCTCCCAATATAAATTTTTTCTGACCACCATCGATACTTAAAGTAATTATGTCAACCTATGAATTTTGTGACTATGATATGAAATTTAAAAATATAAAAACCAGCCACACTATAACATCTTTAAATTTGTTTCAATAAATATAAAATTACTATTTTCATTAGGTATAATATTAAAAAAAAATATGAAATTAAATTTTCCACAACCAATATTAGCAATTACATGTAAATAAGTATTGTAATATTAGTAATTCATGACTTAGAGGTTGATTATTGGGGGATCCTCCTTTGATATTCTTTTAGTGGTTTGATGAGGATTCCCTGGTTTCAAACTCCAATGTCTCTGTATATTTGTTTCAATTATAACCAAAACTCCATACACAATGTAATTATTATTAGAAATTATTTAACAGATTAATTTAGTCAAATTATAGTTTCCTTTAGCATCTACATTCATTGTATTGAAATATCAATTAACATTAAATTATTTCCAATTATACTAATTTAAAATAAATAATATTCATAAAACATTAAAGAAATTGTTTTAATTAATTAAATGCTTTATAAGTGATAAAAATATGTTTTTTTCGTTAATTTTTTAAAATAATTATTATGAAATTTGAAGGTTTTATAGTTTTTATACATTTGTATAAGGGTGTGGTTAGTAAAAAGTAGAGTAACACTGTCCTAAATAAAGGGAACTGCCAATTGATTTGGAAACTACCCCCGCCAAATATCCTTATATAAAGTTTTATGTAAATATTTATATTTATAATTACAAATATATATAATATAAATATATATAAATATATAATTTTAATATATATTAATAAATATATTTATATAATAGTTATTCAAATGTTTCAAATCCCTTATGTTTTGAACTACTAAACCAAAACTCATCTATTATTTCACAATTGTGTATGGAGTCTACGATCATTGATTGCCGAACATTCCGAAAAAACTAATCATGTTTCAATTTATAATGAATGATAAATAAGTAATTCATGTTGACATATATACTATAATTATATTTTTCCTGAAGTAATATATGTTGGTTGAATCTCATTATCTTCATAAGTATGGTAAATAATTTTTTATATTTTTTCGCAATTGTTTTCATGAAAATTATTGTAGTGCATGACTAAAATAAAATAATGGGTTGGGAACATTATTTGAATCTCATATATATATATGATTATTTTGATTCCATCCAATATCCCAAAGTGTATAATTTTTTTATTTCCATGATTTTTTGTTAATAATCCATAAAAAAGTGGAGGGATTAACATAATTTTAGTTCATCATATATTTATTTATTTTTTCACTTATTAGTTATTATATTTATTTAGGGATCGATCTCATTATAGTATATCAAAATTTCTTTTAAATTAATTCATGAAAATATTTTCTACTATAAATTATTTAATTTCATGTAACTATTGATCATCTTATCATATATTGTGAAAATTTAGTGATCCCTTTCTCACTATTTATGAATGGAATATGGCCATTTGGACCATCCTCATATTTTAAAACATTTAACACACATTAATATATAAATTTTTTTATCACCATATTTACATAAATACATTAGGGATACCTATGAACACTTTTTAATGATAAAAAATAGAAATAGTAAATAAGAAATAGATATACGATAAATTTTTTAAATATATTTCAAAAAACATACAATGTAAATTTTATTTTTATGAACTAGTTGGAGTATTATTTTATGAAATTATATCTTTTAAAACCATAATAATTATTTAAAATTTAATGTTATTAATTTTTTAATAATTAAAATTCTTTATGGATATAGTTATTTTTAATAAACGTTTGTTTCATCGAATTTTTTATAATTTATTTATTGATTAAAATTAAATAATTTCCAAAAAAAATAATTATAAATGAATATATAACATGAAAAATTAAGTAATTTACATATTTAAAACAATACATTTAATATGAAATAGAAAAGCTCTATTTAACTAATGTGAAAAAATGATATCCTTAAATAAAAGATCATAACATCCACATAATATTTATTTCGTTCAACAATTGTGCAGTCTAAATGATGGATCCATATTCAGTTAAAATTGAATTATGTTTTTTTTAAAAACAATAAATGAAATGTATGTTTTTTCTATTTATGTTTCTGAGAAATTTTTTAGTATCAGAATTTGTTTTCATGCCCATGGTTGTCGATTTTGAACACATTGTGCTAGATATTTAATTTTCATTACAAACAATCTTCCTACACCTTCCTCATCATTTCCATGGATCCATCATCATGATTCTGGTTCATTATTCACAAATATTACAAATAAAAATACCAAAACCCAAAAGGCTCATATGGTTTATTCACTTCTCTAGATATCTCATTATGTTATTTTCCATTGTTTTAATTTTTTATGTAAACACTTGGAGGTGTCTAGATCACCATAAGCTATAGAGGGAATCATTCTAACTATCCCATAATGACCCAACCATAAAGAGTATGTATGCTCCCAATCGTAGGAATTAGCAGCCCCATGTTTGGCATCATGACATGGGTGGTCCCCTATTGTATTATTTTTTTATGAAAAGTCATTCTTATAAATCATGATATGTTTTCCAAGACCATGAAATAAAAACCCCATTTTTATACCAACAACATTACTATCATATAAAACATTAATGGAGTTGGGTCATCTCTTTAAATGGATAGAGAATAAGAAGAAAACTAAAAAAAGAATGGAAGATGAGAATTCAGCCTTTTCTCAATCATCATCACTATCACCTTAACATAAAAATGTAATGGAACTAGAAATCATATAATATCCGGTTTCAAAGACCATTCTAGAGCCCCATAAAGAATATCCGGCATTAAGGATAGTGGATGTAGCATATCTGGTTCTTTTTCTAGTAACCCCATCAACCAGTAATTGATGTTAGTCTATCGATTCCGTACATATTAAATGAACTAAATGTAATTAATAGAATTTATATTCATTGATTCAGATAATAATTCTTACTCTAATCCAACATTTACATTCTTGTCACTGCAACATTAGATGAATCTTAAATTAATTGAAAACAAGTAAAATGGATTAAAAAGAGTATTTAATTGTTTTGAGGCCTAAAAAGGGTAGGTGGAGTAACAAAATAGTAGAATAAATATGGAGATGAATTCTAGAAGATGAAGAGTATGACTGTAATAAACACAAATCATTTTAAATTGATATTCTTTTACAAATTATAATTAACCATTATGGTGTTATTGGATTAGATCCCCATTAGGAAGAATGGTTTTCAATAATTGGGTCATTTTTATTCTTTTAATAAAATTACAAATTGTTTTTTAAAAAAATTATAGAGGAACTTATTAATGATTTTGTTTCATAAATTTATATTATCTTTATATATAAAAATTTGATTTCCTGACGATTAATGTTCTATTTTGAGTAAATGTATAGAGTCATGTCTTATTCTACACTTTAATTATTATATTTTATACTAGGGTGTGACAAATATTGATATAGTTTTTATAAATATCTAAAAAATCAAAGGGTACCTTATTTTGGATTCTTAAATTTTTTTATGAATTTACCTACATATTAATATTGATAATTAAATTCTATTTGACAAAGAACAACAACATGAATTACGAAATATTTTAAAATAAATAATCATATTTGATAAGAAAATGATTAAAAAAATATATTACTGTATATATATATTTTTCAATTTTATTATTACTTATATTCATCATATTTGGAAAAATATATTTTTTTGTTAAAATCATACCAGAAATTATATTTTTGTATTTAAAAATTTAATAATTATAGAAAATGAAATTTTATCATGTTATAACATATTGAAAATTGAGTCATATATATTTATAAATTATTTTTTAAAATTTTATTGAAAAAAAAATGAAATATATATATATTTTTTTGACCTATACCTACTCTAAAACCCAATATAGAATGATGGATGTCCCACTTTTTATTTTACATTATTTATTTTTCAGAAAATAATATTTATTGACTTTTATATGGTTGGTTGTATTTCTATAAAAACATACATTTAGTAATTGAGAAAAAAATTATTTTTTAAATAAATTCTATAATATAGAAGTTTTTATAAAATTAAATATACATTTTATAAATATATATTTTAAAAATATACATTATGTTACTGTTATGTTGACTTAAAATATTACATGAATTATACTTACCTAAAATAGGTCACCTTGTAATAATATACCAAATCCCAAAAGAATTAGGATGTAAGTGTAAAGAATTAAACATGCAGGTATGAATAGAAATAATTAATTTTTTGAAATGTATGTAATCGTATTACTAAATATAAATTTACATGTAAACACTTAAAAATAAGTGGCCATTTCGTTTAAAAAACATTTTCTTCATAAGAGATTCTTATTGATTTTTGTGAGAAAATAATACGACTTTTTTTGAAAATTTTGGAAATGTTATTAACAAAAATAACCCTATTTCTGAAATCATTAAATCAATGTTAAACTATTTTTTTATTTTTTTATTTTTCATGAAATATTAATTTTTCAATGAATAGTGAAAATACGTGTCTTATAAAATTGGCATTTATTTTTAAAAGATAATGTATAATTATTTTTTTAGTTCTGTTAATAATTTACATAATTATTATTTATTTGTATGAAATATAAATAATCAAATTTTAATCATCTATATTAAATATTTTAGTATATTTTTTTAGTCATTGGAACACATTTTCCTACCAAAAATTTTTAATAGGAAAAATGTTTCTCTAATTTAATATTTCAATATTAAGCCATAATGAGGTGTGATATAATTTAAATTTATAATTTATATATATAAAATATGATTTAAACTACATTAAATTATTATTACTTGACATATTGTTAATATGAGATCATATTTTCCTTAAAAAAAATTTCTGAAAAATTTCTTTTATATAACTTTGATGGTTTAATTTCAAATATTTTTATGCCTCATATATGAGTTTAATTTTTAATATTGGATTCCATTATTTTAATAAAAAACATTTATATTATCTAATATGGTCATTTATGTTTTTGACCAAGATGGATAGTGAGATTTGTAAAAAGTATTTACAACAATTATGGTACATAAATTATTACAAGAGGGGTGGGAGTTAAACTAAATATAAAATGGTTAAAAATGAAAAAAATAATATTTCCTAATTTATATTTTATGGTAAAATTGCATCATTATATATTATAATGTTAAATATGGTCCATTTCAATGTCTTTTGGCATGAAAAGATTGATGGTGTAATTCTTTCTATCTAAAAATTCAAAGAGTGCCTCCTCTAATACATAAAAATGGGAACCTTATGTCCACTATTTTCCACAAAAACAAATACCATTAGTTTATATAATACCTACCTGAATCACATACTCAATTTCTTACCCTCATTCTGTAATCGTTTTCTGGGTCATACATCCTAAATATGATGGTATTTTGGGAAACCCTAATAGAGTTTTCTAATGAAGGGGTAATGTACAATGTTATGAATATTGTTTTATTTCTTCATAACCATCCATAAAATTTTATAAATTAAAATATATATATCAAATTCCATATATTACATATATTGATATATGTTATGTTTTTTTATTACATTATTCCACCAATTCCTCCCTTAAATGAAAAATGATATTGTTGATCGTTTGTAATATGTACTACAACATCACATACTGATATAATACATTTTCAATAACTTCTTCTCATTGGTGGATATATTGATGTTTTAATTTTTTTTACATAGTATTTCTGATATAGTTGTACATATAGACATATAATATAACTTTCAATTTCATAAAATCCATTTTTTGAGGGATTAAAATGATGGAACTCATTTTTATGAAATACAACCACCTAATTAATCTATGATAATTTTTTTCAATTATTCATTACATGGAAATACATAATGGTAAATTTTATGTTTATATATGTTATTTATGGAATAGTACTTTTTTTAAATAAATATATCACCCATAGTCTTACATTATAGTCCATGGAATAAAAGATGATGTCATTAATTTTTAAGAATGAGTATTTCTACATTAATTTATGTCATTTATTTTCAATCTAGTGTCACATATAATGTATTTATAATTGTTGTTTTATGAAATAATATGATTTTTTATGATATAATCTACAATGACTCAAATTTTTCATTATTATATTTTTATAAATTAACTAGGAAAATTATGAGACCAAGTGATGGGTTAGCGTGCCATCTTGAGGCGCAGTTTTCTTGGAAAAATTCATCGAATATAGTTCTGTTTCCAAGTAAAACCGACAATTAGTTTATTGTTTATCTATAATAACATCAAAAAATTTCTCGGATCCTAAATATTAGGGAATTTTTGTGTTCAGAATAGTGACTCTACCATAGTCGGGGCCTAACCGTGGCTAACATAGACCGACTGTGAATGATAGTTTATATATGCAACAATCATTAAAATATTTTAATGAAAATATTATCAACACATATTTTTCTATTATAAAGGCTCATGGTAAGGAATTAAGAGTTAACCGAACCCTATAATTCCAATGAGTCAAAAATAAGATCATCTGGATAACGAATCGGTGAATGGTGACAGATCGAAACCACCTTAGGTTTTATGAATCAAGGACCGAGGATAGATGAACTACGATGAAACAATGTCTCTTCATCAACGATCGATGAAAACCTCAATGTAGGATGTTTGGGATTTGAATTATTTTCACCATTCATTAATTACATTATGAATATGGACCAATCAAAAAACATATTGAACCACTAATCGATCATTGTTTCTGTATGAGATTGACCATTGTAGGGTTTGTGGGAGAATTTCTTTATAAATATTGTTGGATTATGTTTTTCATTATAATAGTAAAAAATCATGATCGACACAAACATTTATTGAGATCTATTCCTATTTTTTGATTCAATGTTTTCTCTATTCATTATTCATTTGGAGCGCGACATGACATTTCACAATCGAGGGAACATTATGCACCCGATTATTGGTGAAACTGTCTGATATGGAAGATCTTGTATTGACAAGGCACGACGGAGCTATCATGATGACAGTGACAAACACATTGAAGTAGTAAAGTGGATATCAATTCATGAGTGAATTATAATCATGATGGATCTATGAATTGAACAAAGAGTGGGTAGATGATGAATGAGACAAGAGTGTCATGTAAGTACCTTTTTTGAAAAATAGATCACCAAAGTGCCTCTAGTGGCCCGCAGAAGGAGCGTCACCGCCGACACACTAACGATTGATGAGATGTAGATTAACTATGATTAGTAGCCCATGGTGGTCCAAGTTGTAAGAGAAGGGGGTGGTTCACCACACATTCATGAATGTGGTGGTCACCACATGGACTAGATGAGAATATGGTCTGTACTGACAATGTGAGACCAAATGAGTTGACATGCATCATAAGTGGGCCGAATGAGTGTAACTTGGTGGACCCTAGTTTGATGGGTCAAGCAGCCCAGCCCATCCCATTCGACATGTGGGAAGAGGTGGACCAGGCATAGTTGGCCAGTTTGGGTCTGGTCAACAAGATCCGATCAGGTCCAAAGCATGAGGTCAGACCCAGACAGGACCTTGGTCAATCTTTTTTAGTAAAACAACTATAACTTTCTATCCTAACGTTCCATTGATGCATCGATTGAGGTATTTTGAACGTTGTGACAAGGTTGTAATTTTTAGTAATATAGGATGGTTTTTTAAGGTAATAGTATAGGTGGAGTGTTTCCCATTTTTCTTTCCTCAAGGGTTTAGTAAAACATTACATTTACCGTACTGTATTACACTGCCCTCTTGAGGCCGATTCTCAGATAGATATGGGGCATCCCTCTTTGGTATTGGAGTGATCCTTTATCACCGATGATTGAGTTTTTTTTATTTTATGTGAATTCCGAGTGTATGGATTTATTCTTGCATCTAGTGGGTCATATCGATAGGGTTGTCGGTATTCTCGATGAAGGATCCCCAACATTTTGAACTACATCGGTAGGGTTATTGGTATTCTATAAAAGGGATGCCCTATATAGTGGTCTAATATATATTGGGTTTCCTATTTTATTTGGGAAGGACCCCCACTCTTTATACATAGTCCTTTGACAAATATTTTCACTTTTTTAGGGGCCCAAATTAGAAACATACCTTTTTAAGAGAATTCAATAACATCAATGATTTATGACTGGGTTCTTCTGAAATGAGAATGTGTAGAGCAGAATCATATAGCTGATGATTATTTTTGAATTAACCTCTTTACCTTTAAAGGGTTTTGGGAATATATGGATAGAATTTTTATATTTATTATAGACATATATCGGTGTGAGATGAATTTCTTTCGGATGTAATTTACTTTTTGGTTTCCATTGTGGTCTTGAGGTGTCCTAATGAGTATTTTTTTCTCAACCCTGAATGGGATTTTACCACATGTGTTTTTTATTGTATAAACACTCAATGAATTTATAGTGCCCATGGTGGACCATGTACAGGTGGTTCCTAGTGAGATCAGACAGACGATGTGTAATCCACTGCGTTAAGAAACCATTCATCACATACCATTCATCCTGGGTTTCATATAGATGAGTTTATGGAGCATGTTATTTCACATTGATTTAGTTGTTATTTTGGTGGGATAGTTTGTTGGCATGATTTTCCTTCCATTACTTTACATTTTTGTTTCTCTGTGATTGTGTTGCATACATAGTGTCTGAAAAAAATGTTCTACTTAATGTTTTTTCCATTCATCAATTGTTGGCTTGGAGATGTGTTCAAGAGTATATGTACTTAGTAAAATTTTTCCCAGTTGTGGGATATTTCTACATAGCACTAGTCGCCATCTGATGGCCTATCAGATGTGGGATTGGGGTCGTTAGGGCATGGGTCCCACTGGGAAATGTCATGATAAAGTGGTATCTGAGCATTTAGTTCCACATTGGGACCTGAGGATTGTGGTATTGGTCTGGGTAAAAATGTTAATTGATTCGAGTTCGGTTTTCCGCTAGGGACAACGGTTTTGCTGCGGCGACTGAGATATCCATACAACGGGACACTAAAAAATATCATTTATACTCGATACATTAAAATGAAGGATGTAGATAGAACAATATAAAATAAATCATATTTGAATGGTTTTGTCTTCCATGTAATTCTTGAGTTATATTTCCAGATATACTCTAATAAATATTGAAAATCATGATTTATTTCTAGATGATTCCATGTAGACAGCCATCCATGAATCCACCATGTGATAACGAGGATTCCCCATGGGGTGATCGAATATCAGTAACTGGGTTCTTACAAGATATATCACCTCATGATAGTGTACTAGATTTACGACCACCTATAGAGATACACATAGTACTAGTAATACCTATGGATGAGATGTGTAGGCCAAGTGCAGTACATTAGTTCAATATTATAGATCCATCATTTTCTAAGGTAACCCAAAACACTTGTAAATAATGAATAGCTTTAGTGTGTGACCAGAATTTTTTTTCTTGTCAAGACACCGACAGATTTAGATGGTGGTTTTGGGAGTAAGCCTCCAACATGGATTAGCCATGAGATAGTGGGGTTTGGTTACCTGATCATATGATGAGGTGAATCATCCATCGACATAGATTGAGAATATTTTTATAAAAGAGTTGTAAAATCCCCATCTAATGTATATTCATGTAAAAAATCATATATATCTCTATCATGAAGACAAGTTTGTATCTGAGTATTCATTGATTCATAACTACCTTTTTTGGTACTTGATGGATATGATACATTATCAGTGTTTTATAGATCACACCTTCGAGAACATTGTGCATAGTGATGTCTGAATCTACATTATACATCTATGAAATTCTACCTATTGTAGGGATAATGATCCAAAATTTATAGTTGAGAATCCCATGGATGAGTAGTTCATCCATTAATAGTCAGCAATGAGAATGTAGGACTAGTCAGATTCATAGGATGGAAGACATAACATAGTATTTTTGATATGAGCATGAGATGGTAGACATTTCGACATGTTACCACCACTACCACCAGGCGGTCGATACCAAGCTGAGGGATCTGGATGACAAGGTAGGGGAAAATGCATGCAATTGAGACCTATTAATCAAAGGCTCCGTGAATGATTCTAATTATAGTAAATGTATATTCTACCTTGGTTTTTGTATCAATAGAACTAGGTACTTGTCATTCTATTCTTTCCATGAATCTAGTTCAAGGATCCGAGATTATTTTTGAGGCATTGAAATTAACCTTATTCACAGATACTACTACTAGAAGAGACCCAATGATCTGGTATTGTGCTGATAGTGTGACCCGACACATAGAGGAAAGAGTTTCAGCTGGGATCTATTGGTACCAATAACAACGCCTTAATACATCACTCTTGGTATAGATTATTTATCTACAATTCATTCTCTATTGACTATTTTATGAACATATTGTGGTATGTCCATAGATATGGGATAGGGTTTTCCTTTTCGGTGAAAATAAAATTCATTACCACAAGATGGACATACTGAAAGAAGAGTGCATCCTATTACCCACTAGTTGGCTATCCTCACCTACAGCGTATGGGATGAGATGAATCCTTATATTCCAGTAGTGTTGGATGAGTATGAGGAAATGAATCCTTATGATTTTCCAAAAGTAACTTCTCATAGTGAGGTTTAATTATGAATCAATTTGAAAATGATACAACACCAATATCTATGCCCACTTATCAGATGGATATCACAGACCTTCTTGAGATGTGGGCAGATCTGGAAGAGCATCATAGGAAGGGCTTGGTAGGATCTATTGTTTCACCCTAGGAAAGCCACTTCTATTTTCAAAGAAGGAAAAAAAATGTTTGAGGTTCTTTGTTTACTTCCAGTGCCTGGATCAAGTGACTATGAAGAACAATTATCCGCTACTGAGGATTTAAAACCACATAGATCAGCTAAAGGGAGAGAGGTGGTTCTCGATGATAGACCACATATATGGATATCATCATCTTCATGTACTACATGATTATGTGATGAAAATATCCTTCAAGTGTCGGTATAGAAAATATGAGTACTTTGTGATATTTTTCAGTGTAACCAATTCCCTAACAGTGTTCATGGGACATAATAAAAGGATCTTCTAGCCTTACATAGACAAGTTCATCATGGTTGTCCTTAGTGACCTTCCCGTGTACATTGTGTCTGAGGAGAAGCACAAGATACACATGAGGATGGTTCTAAATATACATTGACAGTAACACCTTTATCTGAATCTCCTGATGTTTTATTTATGTATTCGAGATGTCCACTTTCTGGGACACATCATTTCAAATTCCAGATGTGCAATGGATACCATGAATGTTTTTGTGGTGCATGATTGGGATACCCTAGTTGCGTGAAGGATTTGAGGAGTTTCCTAGTATTTTATGGGTATTATTAGAGGTTTGGGCCTGACGTTTCAAGGTTATAAACATCCTTTACAACTTTAACATGGAAGGGGAATCCCTTCATGTGTATAGAGATGTACCCATTGTTTTTTCAGGAGAAGAAAAAAAGGATGATGAGAACTCCCATATAAATACTACCAGAGGATGGTGTCAGGTATGTATTGTTCTACAATGTGTTAGGGAACCACAATCCTGAGATACAGTCCTACACTACACAGGAGTAGTTTTGATAATGTATAAGAGTAGAATCTACTTGAAGGTGGAGAAATGTTTCTTCTACTATGGCCACAAGAGTCTCATGTATATCTCTTCTTAGAGGGATCTGATCTTGAGATTGAAGAGGTGGATAGAGATTCTCCAAGATTATGAAATTAATATTTTCTATACTCCTGGGAAGGGGAACCTAGTGGAAGGATCACTCAATATGAGATCCAACATTTGGTTTCTCAGTGAGGTGTTGGAGCAGTTGTCCATGCATTAGATATCCTTCATGGATGATGATGGAGAATCATATCTTTAGTAGATGGTTTTCACCACTCTAGTCCTACATGATTTGGGGAGGCAAAACATGGGGATGTCTACTATGAATCCCAACATGCTTAGTTGTATATAGTGTAGTCCCCAGATCAAATTTCAATATGTGGGGAACACATAGGTGTCTTCATAAGGTGAAATGTTTTACCATTGGCAACGTAGAGAGAGTTACACACATCCCCCATCGCGGTGCATCCAGGTGTGATTAAGATGTACTTGGTCCTCTTACTTTAGTTATGTAAGCCAAGGATGAAGAAGATTATGTCATATTTCGTTTCTCAGTGCCTCACTTATTAATAAGTGATGGAAGATCACTGAATAACATCGGGCTTGTCTCATCCACTTAAGGAGTTGGAGTTGTAGTGGGATGGGATATCAATGGACTAATGAAGTGATTAAAATGCACCTCAAATGGGCGTAATACATTATGGGTGATCCTTGAACTACACACCATGTCCGCCCAATTTCTAGTTGTACATGTGCAAGGTATATTAGAGATATTGGGATGCCTCTACATGTTGGATACAATTCAACATCACAGGGTCCCCTTAACAATAATTTTATACCATTATTCTCATTTCATATCCAATGGTGATTAAGGATCAATATAAGAGGATCCATCTTGGGTATTAGTTTCCCTTAGTGCGGGTTTCATTCAAGAGACAAATGTCTCAGATTGAACATGGATGTGGGAGGCCCAGATTCATGCTCAGTAACCTAAATGGTTGTTATGTATCCTTTGTTTTAGAAATTTTGAAGGTAAATATCATAGGTGGAGAGATTTTAAGGACTGAAATTTTATGGGTTTAATTTTATAATTTAATTGGGAAAATATTTAGACTTGGAATTGAGATGTCGTGTTATTTTGAAGCTCAGTGTTCTGGAAAAATTACTCTTATAATTAAATGTTTTTAATTTTAATGCATGTGTAGATTATTTATGAACTGTAATAAATTTTATAAATGTGACTGGATTGAAAATATGAAGGCATTGATGCATTAAAATATAAAATTTAACCGATTTAGGGCCTTACCTCTGCCGGCGTGGACTAACTATGAATGATTTTTTTTTGAGCTAACTGTCATTAAAATGTATTAAATAAAATATTTCAGACGTAGTGTTCTATTTTAAAAATACTCATGGGGAATTATTCAAGGTTACCACCACCCTAAAATTCCTCTATTTTGATGAGAAAAACCCATGGATATGGCATTGAATAATGATGGTGGATCAAAACCACATTGGGACTAATGAATTGATGGTTGAGGATCGAGGATCGACGAAAGATGGAAAAACAATTTCTCTTCATCAATGATTGATTAGAAACTAGCGGTGGGGTGTTTTTGATATAATTTTTTTTCATTTTATATAATTCCATGATGAGCATAGACCTGTCATGAAATAGATATTCCTATAGATCAATATTATTTTTGAGATGGGATTTCCCATTGTTGGGTTTATGGGAGAATGATATTGTAATTGATGTTGGATTATCTTTTTCATTATAATGGAAAATAACCATGATAAAATAAACATTGATCGAGTTCCATTAGTGTTTTTTTATTTTTATTTTCTCCCTCCATTATTCATTTGACCCGTGATCTGACATTTCACGATCAATCAATCATTGTACACCTGATTTTTTCTACTACAATCTAATATCGTGGATCTGAGATCAAAACAACACGATGGTTGTGTGATGACGACTATAATGGATGGTTCTTAAATGTACGTAGTTTATCACATCGTAAGTGACATACCATCAGGGTGGATAATGTAATTTATCTGAAACTAAGGAGATGATGAACGTGATACAACAGACTCATAGGTACATCAATTTCGAAAAACGGAGCACCAGAGTGTGATCAGTGTGCCACAGAAGCCCTATAATTGAATAAAGGATGGGTGTCTATTTGAAATGTGGATAATATGTGTTTATTGAACCATGAAGATAGAATAAAATGGGGAAAGGGTCAGCATGCCCCACACATATGAAAACAGTGGACTAACCTCGCGTACGTAGTGGTCACCGCATGGACCGGCCAAGCACGCAGTCCGCACGAACCATGTGCTTCCAGATGAGACAAATCACATCGAATACTAGCCAAATGGGAGGAACTAGGACTTTAATAATGGTCCATACCTAATGGTATAGTGGGATAATGTGGACCGTGCCCAGCGGGATGGGTTGGGTTGGATTTGACGGACCCTGTTGGACCCGAGGTTAGGCCTTTCCAGTAAAACAACCATAACATTCAAACTAATCATATGTCGGACTAGTCATTTGTTCTGTTTGACCCTTGAGGTGAGGATATAATTTTGATATATCATAGGGTAGTTTTATAAGGGACATTTATTTGTGGATACACTCCAATGGTTATTTCCTCGAGGGTTCAGGATGATATTAAATCCATTGCATTAGATAGTAGACCCATCTAGAGGTTGGATCCTAGAGAGAATTGTGTTATACATATTTGGGACTAGAGACATCCCATGCCCCCCCTGATGATGTATTTGTGGAATTTATAATACCTATGTAGATTGGGTTTTATTCCTCCATTTATTGGGTCATGTCGATAGGGTTGTCAGTATTCATAGTGAAGGATCTCCTACATTACGATCCGCATTGGTAGGGTTTTTGATATTCTTTGAAGAAGATCTCCTACATTGAGGGCCAAAACAGATGGGGTTTTCAATATTCTCGTGGATGAACCCTGTCGTTGCATATCATTTTATTAGAAAACTAATTTCTCTTTGGGTGGGGCATAATTTATGAAGACCTCTTTGTCAGAGTCTTCGATGACATCATGACTCGAGGAGTTTGTTCTCCCGTAATGACCATCCTTCATGCAGAATCATATGAATGATGATTGTATATGACATACACTATTTAAATTATGGTTTTTTATTAGTATATCTAGATATTAATTGTATATGTGTTATAGACCAATACTTGTGTGAGTTATATCCCATCTGTGTGTACATTCCATTGTGGCCTTGGTGTTTCCTAATGAATATTGGTTTACTCACGCTTGCAATGTATTTTCCCAAACATGTCATGTTTTTTACAGAAGATCGACACTTTGATAGAGTCCAAGGAAGAACAGGACATGGTGGATTCTAGTCAGATCTTATGAACGAGGCATACTACAATGGCTTCAGGTAGCCATCCTTCACTTACCCTTAAGGTGTGGTTTTCTGTGGATGAATTTTAGGAGCTTGTGCTTTAATTTGTGTTATTTTTTTTTATCTTATATTCAAGAAATTTTTATCTTCATGTACATCTATTTTATATTTAAATTTATTTTTAGTACATATTAGTGGTTATCATGCATAGATTACATATTAGTTTTACATTTTTGCCCTTTTTTTCATAGAGATGTGTGTGTGCATACATGTACTTAAGAAAATTCCACTCATTGGTGGGATATGCTTACAAGGTTCTAGTCACCAACCACTGGACTATCAGAGGTAGTCGTGCAATAGTCACAATATATGATTCACTGGGAAGGCTCATGAAATAATTATAATCCAATGATTATATAATAACACTGAACTTATTTACACTATGATCAATCAAAAATGGAATTGTTATTTCGGTGTATGTATGACCTACAATATCCATGAATTAAATATTGTGAAATTTTAATAACCATATTTCCTCCTATGATTGAAATGTATAATTAATTTACAAAAACGATAATTATTATATTACAACAATTTACTATATGATCAAAAAATAATTACTTTGACCCAATAAAATTTACCAAAGTGATTTCTAACATATGATACTTTTATTGTTAAAATTTCAAACATGAAATTAATCGGTTATGTAATTGAACATGATATGATAGAACATTAAATAAAATCAATAATAAACTTGAAATAGGCTATTAATTGAGTAAATAATTTACTTAATTATATTATTTAGGATTTTAATGAATACACGTGTCAAATTATGCTCGAGGTAAGGGATCTCTCTAAAGCACACTTTCCATTGAGTTTTATACATTATCATTATAACTCAAGATTATCACAAATTAATGTTATATCTTTATAATTGATTATTATTATATATAAATGACTCTAAATTATATATCTATATCGTTTGACCTTACTTTGATGGGGTAATACATGCCTTATGATCTTTTCTCAAATCCCATCATTATGACGTTCCCATTGAATGTGATATGAGACAAAAATGTATCCAATATTCATCTAATGGGTAATTATTATAACATGAAATAAGAATATCTCAATAATATTGAACAAAATGATCATGATCATGTAATGATGAATTCCCTTAAATAGAGATATAATGAATTTTGAAAGATTTAGTTTCATGAGGAATCATGAATGAGATTTGGGAGTATACAAAATCCATTATGGGACTCTATCAACACTATGATATTTTCATGGATGAAATACATGAATTATTTTTATGTAACTTTATATTTTTATGTGACATATTTCTATGATTCCATGATTTTATTCTAACAGGTTCTTTATGTCATGATTTCATGTGATTGCTAATGATACTTCTCTATTATGTCATATTGTTATACATTAGACTGGAATTTTGTGTTTCCATATCATGTTATTTTCTTTTATGGTCTGTTTACCTAACCCATTTTTTATTTATTCCATTCATAATCCAATGTATTTTTAGGATTTAAATGTGTTCTAGGACTTAATTATTTATAAAAACATGGTTTCTATATTTTATTATTATTTTTATGTAATATGAACCAAAAAATAAAATGAAATTAGGTCTCATAATATTTTTGATTCTATTTGTTGGAAATTTATGTTTAATAGTCACATTATAATATCATTAAAATTATTGGGACACTATCCATGGAATCATAGAAAAGGTTTATTTATCCCTTAAGAACTACCATGATAATTTCTTTTTGGGAAAACTATATATAATTATATTGATAAAATTAAATTTAAAAATTATAATATAATATTTATGAACTATGGAGAATTGGGATTCATGGAAATTATATCCAATTTTGTATCCTTATAGTTGATGTGGTTATTGAATTGATTTACCTAAAGGTAATAACATTGAAAAATATATGTCAAGATTAACTATAGGGTTACATGTTACATGAAAATGGGCATTAATGGTCACCTGTTGTGAACCATCAAAATGAATTGTTTTAGAAAATTAGAAAAATAATTACTAATTATTTTACATAAGTAAAAAAATTAACAGTTTAGATTGAATATTAAGGAAATTATAATGGTTAACCTATGTTGAAACCAGAAGACAATAAATTTAGGACATATTTATAATTTATATGTTATTCCTCCCATGTTTATATGTTTCCCTTGTGTATGTTTATAATGAATTTTTTTTTTCATTTTCTTTCTTCTAGTTAATGGTGGGTAGTACATGAAACTAATTGAATATAAAATATGACTGTAAAAGTATTGATTTTCCCAATTATTTTCCTAATAACTAGGGGTGTGTGAGTTAAGAAAACTTTTTAAGTAATTTCACGACTACATGAAGTTATTAATAATTATATGAATCATGTGGAATTCTCTGCACTTATAAATATGAATTAATTTTTAGTTGAGTCTTTTATAATGAAATGGACCCCTCTATTTATTGGCTCTTCTGATCCCCTAATTAACGTGAAGCTGATGAATTCTATTCTAAACATATTCTATGTCCTCTAATGAAAAAATAATGATAATGATGTGCTGTAAATTTATCTCATTTAGTGTAATACTGATTAGTTGTCACTATAATTATGAAAACTATGTCCAAAGTTGATTTTTAATCAATGTAACAGGAATAATTTTTGAAAATAATTTTCAATATTACATTCTAAAAAACCTCCAACAAAAAATTGATTGGTAGTTAATCGGTCTAAAAAAGTAATATGAGTCTATCAAGGATTATGAGGAAAAAATCACAAGGATTTCATTGTATGACTATGACTTCATCATCAACACAAAATGTAAGGTAGTTCACATTATTAGTGTATAATATGAGAATTTATTAAAATAGTAAGGCATTAAGTACATTCAATGACACAAAAAAAATTATTATTTCCCCAATTTTGAAATGGGTATCAAAGACTCATGGAGGTCCCATGGTATTAGTGTAGATATTGTAAAATAGGCTATTGTTTACAAGTATCAACATATAAATATCATTGTGGATGAGAACCCAATATCCCATATGTCAGATGTGTGGAAATAATCTATACGAAAACATCATAAGGTAACCATAACATGTTTCTCTCCTAAAAAATAGAATTATTATGATAAGTAGTATAGAATGGATATGACGAATCCCAGTAATTAGGAATATGAAAAATGGATCAGGTCAATACAATGTGTGTCGTAAATTTTTTTCACTTCATATTACATGGGAAAAATACAAGAGAAATCCATAAGGAAAGGGTTTTCAAATACAATCAATGACCACAACCTAAATTGAATTAAGGAATGGAATATGTTTTCACTAAAGGATGATTTAGTTGATGAAAGAGATGTGGGGAAATGTATAGTAGTAATTCATTCAATAATACTGAACTAACATTCTTATTATGGTAATTCTCGCTCTATCATTTCATATATGTTTAGTATAACACTTCAGAAACCACTTTAAGATTTAAGGGTTAGAATATATTTGGGAACAAATAATTTATCAATGGTTATATCACATGTATATAACTCATCCGCATTCATTTATTTTCTACATCATCTTCCATAAAATATTTACATACTTCCTCTCAATGAGTTTGATACAATTCTGGGAATGCAATATATATATTTATATAAATACAACATGACCTGTTGAGAGTTTGGGATCACTCTTTATATCCCATGTCACCCACCTCTATTCAAGTGTAATGAGGAAGATTAACCAAACATTGAATAGCCAACTCAAAAAATGGAAATTATTAACTTATATGGAATCATATCTCACCAATATAATTGAGAAAAATTATATAATCCTACATAAATAAAAACCCAATGTAGAGGATTATACTAACATTTTTTAATGATTTTTCTAGTTTTTCTCTTGAATGAGATGATGACATATCATCTCAACATATTCATGAAACATTTCCCAAATAAAAAATCCTGACAATATAGACACTATTGATTTGGATGAGCATAATAAAAAGGTTTAAGTGAATAGGAAAATCTATTTTACATGCTTTTGTTCCTAACCATGTGGTATTATCATAATCTTCATGAGGAATAATAATGGTTCAATTTTCTTACATATTGATAATTATTTTTAAAAAAATCACCTTAATTAACATGTATTAAAATCCATATATATAAGAAATATTTGATCCAGTAAATGTAGATCAATATTTCTCAAAACAATGTCCTTAAATGTGACACCATGTGTTAATAGTAAACAATGATGATATTCTCAAAAGTACCTTTTGAATAAAGTCTAGTAATTATGAGTTTATAACGATGCCTTTTGGACTCACCAATTCTCCAAAAATATTTACAGAATTAATTAATGTACACATTAGAGGTTATATTGAATAAATTGTTGTGTCCTTCATGAATTGAATTTTAAATTTCTTTAAAATTAATGGGGATAATGATGTGCATTTGAATAAAATGTGAAAGGATTTTATAAAGGATAATATATATGAAAATTAATGTATTTGTGAGTTACTGATGAATAAAGTTTAATTTTTGGGGAATATTTACACATGATAAGTTTTATGTATTGAAACATATTAGAATATTAGCATTGAGGGATGTCCTAGACCATAATTTATATAAGAGATATTCAATTTCAAAATACTTTCAAGATATTACTGATGATTTTTTTGTAATTACAATTAATGTTAGAAAAATTAACTAGGATAAATAATAAATTATTAATTATTTTCTAGGATATTTAATTCCAATAGAGAGTAGTAGGGAAAGAGTGTTATCATTGCACTAGTACATACACTTAAACAAGGATAATTTTATGGGTTGCATTGATGAATAAAATAATTTTTTGCACCTTATAATAAAAGGAAATGGTAAATTGATAAAATATTCATCATGGTAGTTGAGACAACATTACAATAATTATCCCAATAATGTCCTACAATTGGATGCATTGAAACTTTTCAGTGAACACATGGTGAAATTATCTCTATGGGGAGATGTTTTAAATATATAAAAATCCAAAGAGCCTCAAATATATATACTCATAGAAGTATCCTAACATTCACTATGATTATTGTTTGTGTAGGTTATGAAGTTTTAATAACAAATACATTAACATGAATGGAATGAAATTATGGTGTAAGAAGCTCTGGGTGGAAAGTTTCATATAATATTATTATCATGTTAATTGATAAGGATCCAAAATTAGTGGATTTTCAAATTATGAATATTAGAGTAATAATATAATATTCATCCTACAATTATATAATAACTAATAAACCATACATTATTAAGAATGAAAAGGATAGTGATAATGATGATATGGTGCTATATATAAATGATGTAAATACTTCATATTTTGACTTTTTTGAGGATTTAGTAATATGTGTTGGAACTTGGATATGTTTCTCATCAATACCAGAGTTGAAGAGGAAGCCTCCAGATTATATTCATAGAACATCCTTATCTTTTCAAATACTTTGATCTAACATGAATTTATATGTATAGAAAATTTCTTTATAGGAAATATAATGAGGTAGATTCATCCTTAATTTATGTCGGAATGGTTAATATTATAGGATATCACGGATGAATGATATATGTCCCAACAACATAATTGGATAATATCCAATAACACTATGGACATCAGAAAACATAATCAAGGATGTCATTATAGTAACCCCAAGGACACCGATTGGAAATACCACGATTTGCGTGGTATTTAATCACCTTCTAAAGATGACACATTTAATAGAAATCATTAAATATTTCTATCTTGACAAACATGTTATTATATACATAAGGAACGATGTAAGAATTCATGGAGTTCCAATGATTATTTTATCTAATTGTGATCTGAGCATTTTTTCATGGCTCTATATAATATTTATTAAGTGTTGGGTACAACCCATTGTTTCATTAGTTATTAACAACTAAAATATATTTTTAGTATCTGACAACCATCAAAAATCTATTTGATATTATAAGGTAACGATTAATGGATTTCTAAGTACATTTTGATTAAAAACATTCATAGTTGAGTTATAATATGACAATTTACATTCATTTATTCATATATAATCTTATGAGGATCTTTATAGAAATTAGTTTCATACCATGACATGTTTGGATGATGTTGTATTGTATAATATATTCATAACTACTATTGTCTAAGAGATGATAAAGAAGGATCCAACTAATTTGTGTAATATGAAATCGGTTCAATGTCAACAAAATAGGGATAAAAGATAAACTTTATGAGACATACGTTCTAAGGGTAGATATATTTTGTTCCTATATATATCACATTCGTAGAAATTCATGAGGTTTTTTAAAAATGGGATGCTTAGTCCAAGACACATCAACAATTTTAAGACCCTTAATCACATTAAAGTGGTGGCTTACCAACTAGAAATCTATCACAACAAATCTCATGTACATAATTTGTTAAATTCTTACCTATTTATGTATTGAAAACTAGAACCCTCTTATGTAATTAATTTAGAGGTGAAACCCATGAGAAATATATTTCATTCGAGCAATATGTAGTGATTATGTCAGATTGTAGATAGAATAGTCTACGAAATAGGACTGCTAACATATTCAATGAGTTGTGGTGAAACCCCATATTTCATAAAGAAACATCAGAAAAAATATCATATAATCAATAAATATATTCATCTATTTTCACATTTGGGTGTAATATGAAATATCAGGTGTGGAATTCGTTAGGGGGATGAATTTTATAACATTTAATTTTAAAAGAGAAAAAATATTTCATAGTGTACCTGACATGAAACACTGAACCCAAATGATCCATGATTATTTAAATAATATCATTTTTACCTTGACATAATATAGTAGGTATATATATGATTAACTATTTTATGATAGTTATAAAAGTTTACATCCCAATATGAATGTTTTTGTAATCACCAAGGTGTAATCTCAAATTTGTTTTTAAAAATATTTAATTTTAAAATGATTTTAATTTTATTATTGTAATATATTATAATTATTACTTGGAATATTAAAATTTTCATTTATTCAATGAATATAAAATTTTAAGTCATCATTTTTATATAAACTAACAGTTATATACTTGTTCTATCAAGAAAATATTAATACAATCATGAACAGTGAAAATACAAATTTTTATAAAATGGTTAATTATTTTTAAGAAATTCATGAACATTTATTAAATTAAGATTATTTGAAACTATAATAATTATTAATTATCTATATTTAATTTCAATAAAAAAAGTGTAATCATATTTCTACTAGATTTTCTATAAATTTATTTATAAGACTTAAAACACATTTATTGAGAAAACTTATTAAAAGTACATAACTTATCCAGTTTAAATAAACAAAATAACACATACTGATAAATGATTTAAATGATATATATATTTATATATATATTATAAATTTTATATTTAAATTCATTTATTCGTGATTAAATGGGATATATTTAATATGATAACATATATTAATTAAAAATGCATTTAATGAAAACCCATTTTTTGACTATTCTGCCAGTTTAATTTAAAATTAATCTATACATATTATGTAATATTAATATGGAAAATGTATTACATGTATGAAATAATAATAATTTATATTACATAATAATTTAAAATTAATGATTAAACATAATGATAATTTATTACAATAAAAATTACTTATCTCATTTAAGGTAAGAATAGAATCTCTTGGGGATAAAAAATAACATAAAGGTTATAATTTCACAAAAATGTCTCATTTTTATTTTATGATCATATTTATACAATATAGCTCCCATGAATTTGTTTTTTTTATATCATTATTTACCAATAAAAAGGTTATTTTATTTTATTCTTTTTAAAAATTCCATGGGTACCGTCTTCCTCTTATAAAATTACACCCACTATTCTCTCAAATAAACAGAAACAAAACCCATTTAATCATCTGTGAACACCCCAAATAACATACTTCATTCCATCCAAACATATTAGAATCCTCTTATTGATCATAAATAAATTCATTTATGGATTTGGTGAAAGATAATGAATTTTTCCGAATAAGTGGTAATATTCTCAACAGATCTTTTTTTATTTCATATTTCTCATCCTGAAAATATTTTTAATAATGATTTTATTATTACATAATTAAATTTCATATAACAATATATTTTTATGTTAATGTAATGAATCACATACATATGCACCTACCTCAAATCGAATACCAAACTGTTCATCGAGTGTACACATGACTATTTCCACATGAAATAACTTAATTCATTTTCCATCATGGATTATCACGTATGGATATAAGAATATATTTAATTTTTATATTTTATATTATTATATATATATTATAATTTAATTATAATATAATATTTTCTTTTTTATATTACATTCTATGTGGAATGTGATAATATCACTCATGTGTATAGCAGATTATCACCTCATAGAGCGATGTGATTTGTTTCTCCCATTTGCTTTATATTGAATGTAACAAATTTTTTTTTGATATTTATAAATTTTATTAATTTATTATAAATCAATATGATAAATAAATTTATAATATACATAGATTGCATACCCTTTATTGATCAAATGATAATGTCCTCTGTGTGTGTGGTGAACTACTACATTGTAAAGCGATGTGTCTGTTATATTATAACACATATAATGTATGGAATGTGAAATAATTTTTAATTTCATAATATTAAATTCCTTAAATAATGATCATATTGTAAAGATAATATAATAATGTCATCCCTTCTATAAAAATCATTAAAAATGTAATTTTTACTCATGTGTTTCTATAACATAACATCTTGATGATTGTATCATAATTATTGTTTGATAACTATATTTACAATTTGGATTTATATATATATTTCATGTATAAAAAATATTATTATTTATGTATTAACATTATTTATATAGTTAAATAATAATATATTTGAAATTATTCAACTTAAGATAGTGATTTTTGACATATGATCATTTTACTTTTAAAACCCATAATGTGAAACTGACCGGTTATTTAATTGAAACATACAAGACAATAATGAAATTAAAATTTATATTAAATAATAAAAGGATCGTATTTTGATAAATAATTAACATAATTATATTATTTTTGGAGATTATTAATACGTATAGAAAATATGTTTGGAGATAACAGACCTCCCCCAACTACCCCTTCCTTTGGGTTATGAAATATCAATCTCTAATATAATGTATCTCTCTATTTAATGTGATTGGATGATTTTATATTATATATATATATCTCATATATATACCTATCTTTTTAGAAAATCTTTTTTTTCTAGTAAATATAATCGTTATGATCATTTCTCAAATTTTTTTACTGTGAAATTTCCTTTCATTAAGATATGAAGCAAGATTACAGAACCCATGTTCTTTCCATGGGATATTTGTATGTTTTTATTATGAATGAATCAGTTATTTAGAACATATTTTTCAGGAACATGTTATTTTGATTATTTCCAGATAGTTCTATTCTTAATTTTGTAAATCCTTAGTATCATGATGTGTACTATATGGAATTATAGAGTAAATGTAATAAATTATGGTACACTTTCCACAATATGAATGATTCTGAGATGTTTTCCTTGACTCATTTTTATGTCATGTTATATGTTTTATCCATATTTCAATTTATTGCATTTACTTAAAATACCTTTTTATTGTCTTATGTTTCAATGTGATTACACATAGTATTTATATTTTATGAAATGAAGTTATTTCTTTGACTCACATTTTATGATTCACAGTTATGTTTATTTAAATAGTTGGTTTTATATATCCCTCATTTCTTATATTTCCCCTATTATCCCATGAAGTTTAATAGAATTTATAGATTTTCATAACTTAATATGAATTATTGGATAATAAATCCATGTGTATTGTTCTATTTAATGTAACGTAACACTAATCATCCAAATACACAATGCCCCACGAACATTTTGATTTAACAAGATTGATATTTATGATAATATATAAGGTAATAATATGAGTATAATGATTATTCATTATAAATATGTCCCATAAAATTCATCACCAACCATTACATCAGTAGAAGTTTCTTGATAAATATGCATCATATTTTATGATGTCTTGAAGACAACAACGAAATAAGAGAAATTGGAAAATGGGATTATATATTTTAATTTTATAATTAAAATGATAAATGATGTTTCATTATCATGACACCATTATCTTTTGACCAACATCTCATAATAATGGGGGATATGAGATACAAAGGGTATGTTCCCAATAGAAATTTCTACAAATCACCCTTCTATGATCGACTATTATGCATCCCATTTTAAGGAAGAATGTATTGAATTAAATTGTTCATTGGATGAAATATTAGGGATTTTTTGGAATATGATTTTTATAATCCCATTCTTTTGGGAATTTTTCTGTAGATTGAGGTTCTATTTGATATAATCCAATGAATTATGAGGGGTTCTCTCCTTTATATATAATACTAAAATGCATTGATCTCATTTCATAATGGAAAACTACTTATCAAATGTATATTTTATAGAATCTTCAAACATATGGAGAATGATTGTTTCTATAATGTATTTTATGTATATGGATATATTTTAATGTATTATGTTCCTTGGATTCAAGAAAAACCCATGGAAGGTCATTTTTGTTGAATTTGAAGAAAATGGTGTGTAGGGATAAAATCAAGAAGTTCATATGGATGGAATCTGTTGATGATCAAAATAAATTCACTAGAAAGGG
Organism: Viscum album; assembly: GCA_963277665.1. NCBI lineage: Eukaryota > Viridiplantae > Streptophyta > Magnoliopsida > Santalales > Viscaceae > Viscum > Viscum album. The sequence continues at coordinate 715,138,870 of OY728134.1, read as the reverse complement.
ACCACCACATTCTTTTACATCCCAAAACGTTCATATGTTATAGATGTTCATAGAGATAATCACCTTTTGAAATGTTTCATGGTATTTCAGTAATACCATTGATGGACATGTTAAATTTGACATGGAAATATCCAAACCTATGGATTGTTTTCATTAAATAATTGAGTGTATCATAGAGATTCCTTCTAGTCTAAATTGGTAATTTTTTTACCTTAGTTTCCAGGTAATCACTATGATTATTTATCCTTTATTTAACTTCTATTACTCTTCTAGGAATTAGAACAAGACAATGATGGATGGATGAGAAATGAAAAATATATGGTGAATTATATTTCAATGATAACATTTTACCAATATTTCTATTCTAAATCTCAAATAATACTAAAGAAATACAATGGTTCTACATAATATTGATTGCTAATTTGAAAGATTTAAAATGGTGGGGGATCGATCCTTCGATGAATATACAATGGAAAATTCTAGAGTTCCCTAGATATTCCCATACAATTGATATTCATACGTTATAATTGGCATGGGAATCAAAACCAACATATATTTATGACACTCCTGCATCAGATCACAAATGTGGACCATTTATTTTTTTGTAAAAATAACTGGATATTACTGAAAGATGAATTGTTTCAAAAAAATTTGTTTCCCATGAGATTCTATTTTTTTCCTAATATATACACTCTAGTGGATTGTTCATTTCATGGTAGGAGGATGTGTATATCAAGGTAACTATTTTCACATTTATTCATATTGAGTCATATATTCGTCCTCATGATTTCGTTTTACTAGAATTTTTTATTTTCATGGGGATTTCATAAAAAAATGATAAATAGATGTATTAGGATATTCTTAATTATTTTTTGAGAGTCTACCTAGGCCTATTATGATAAATAGTTATTTTAATCAAATCATTTCATGAATTTATAATAGAGGGGGTTCCACTATGAAATTATATTTTGTGATAAATTTTATAAACATAGTTCAAAATGTTGGTATTTCAGATCTGTGATACATGAGAAACCCATTTAATAATTTTCTGGGGATGTACTCTCATAGAAGAACATCCTAAATGATTTATAGGTCCCATGAAATAGTAAATACTCTTAATTATTCTCTAAGTGTCCTATAATTATCCCAATATGATGGATCAATTCACTGTACTAATTATCATTTTCTTTGGGTCTATAAATCAATATAATTATGTATCATTGGAATTAAATGTTTTTGAGGATTGAGGTTGATTGTGAATGGATGGACTTTTCTGGTTGGGCAGTGGGGGTGTCTGAGGTCAACAATTAAATCATTTACATGACCTATATGAAAAACTGATATAGTTATAATAAATTACACCAAACTATCATCCAATGCGAAATCACTGAAAGGCTACTTAATGAACACACCTTGTTGAGTCAATAAGGTTTTACTTATGACTTTTCCATTCCTTCTTGTTTTAAAAATCAGAAACAACTTATCTATACGGAAAATCACTTTGATAAGGAAAATTTCTTTTATAAGGAAAATCGCTTTTATAAGGAAAATTGCTTTTATAAAGAAAACATACTTTTATAAGGAAAATTGATTTTATAAGGAATATTTCTTTTATAAGGAAAATTGATTTTATAAGGAAAATCGATTTTATAAGGAAAATTATCCTTATCATAATTTCATTATCTATATCCATATATTTCTCAAGTATAAGAGTTAGTTTCATTTCTATATTCTCGGCATCGTTTAAATCCATTATATGAAGCATTCTGTTTTAAGCTCCGAATTCTGGATGAGAACTATAATATAGTTCCACTCCGAATTCTGGATATGAACTCTATTAAAGTTCCACACTGAATTCTAGATACGAACACTCAATCCTGATTACAAATTCTCATTACAAATTATGATAACGAATTTTCATTCCGAATTTTCATTCTGAATTAACCGATTAAACATAATCTAATCATCATTACTTTATATACTCCGAATTTATTTAGACTTCGAATATTATTTTTTCTTAGAATCCGAACATTAATTTTTCTTACACTTTTATAATTTTTCTACTCTTTAATATATTTTTTACACTACGAATATTCACTCCTTACTTTTGAGTTAGACATAAAACGTTGTCATACATTCTGTTACAATTTTTTTGTTACAAAACGATGTTGTCTACTCCGTTATAATCTAACTGTTGGTTAAGTGACATGTGTACAAGTCCCTCCGATTATTAAGGAAAATATGACCGTTGGAAAGGAGGTCGACCAAGACTATAAATAGGAGCTCATTTCAACGAGCTCATAATAACTGATCTTCGACTCATGTGATTACATGCTTGAGGTGATTTCTATATAGAGAGGCTATTACTAACTCTCAATGCTTCGTGCAACTCTGAATGTTGGTGATTACATTCTAGGACTTCCTGGGATAGGAAGACAGAGGTGCCGACTACCTCGATGTTCGAGGGCTTCCTTGGTGATGTAGACAATGTTTGCCAACTACCTTGAAGTTGAGGGCTTGCGGGGATAGTAAGACAGAGATTCTGATCTTCATATCGAGGGTTTACCCTGGTGTGGGTAAGACAGACGTGCTTGAAAGTATAAATCAAGGGACCTTTATCGAAGGTTGTTGGATACCATTCTCTTTGGGTTAAAAGACTTATATCATGTTACTTGTAGTTTTACTACATGTTTGTTTCCGCTTCATATTGTATTGTAAGGAAGGTATAGATTTCTTATACTTCCCAACTTGTACTCTGTTCCATTTAGATTCTATACTCTTTAAGGTAGAATCTCATATTATAATATTTAGTTATGTTTCAATTTTCGGATCTATATTTTTGGAACCTACTTTCAGAATCTCTTTCCAATTTTAAGCAAGTATATAGAACTAGAAGTTTATAACTTCATTCCTTATTCCATGTTTTCATTTTGTGTTAGAGGTGTTGTGAATTTTCTTAGTTCAACTTTGTTAAACTTATAACCCTTATCAAAAGAAAACATAGTTATCCGTAACCAACATCAAAAGTTCTAAAATAATTTTTAAAGTATACAATTCACCCCCTCTTGTATATTGAGCATCTACATCATTATTTCGATCCTACAATTGGTATCAGAAGGAGGTTTCAGAAATACTTATACTCACATATAATTTTTTCTTCCTCACTTTGTCATTCTGAAATTTCTCATTCCGAACATTGTGATTACGAAATTTTTCCACTAACTTGATTGTGTTCCAATAGATATTTCTACTATGGCAGGAGTCAATGTTGGTTCCATTGATAATATAAATCTTACAAGACCACCAATCATTTATTGTAATGACTATAAGTACTGGAGAGATCGAATGAAGACTTTTTTTATCAATACTGGAGTGGACAACATTGTTATTCTTACTAGAGATTATAAAATTCCTGATAAGGAAGTTAGAACTTTCACTAAATAGGAAAATCAAGAGTATCAACTCAATTATAAGGTAAGAAATACATTACTTTGTTCAATGAATAGAAATATATATATCCAAATATCTTCTTGTGAAGCAGCTAATTGTATCTGGAAGAAGTTAGAGGTTACACACTTTGGAACTTCTAAAGTTATTGAGACTAGGAGAGATATGATTTGAGCTAAATACCTTGGCTTCAATTTTCTTTATGGAGAACCAATTTGTAAAGATCAACAGAGTTTTATGACTATTGTCAACAGCTTACAGTCTATGGGAGAAAAAGGGTTAGATGATGAATCCCTTGTAGAAAGGATAATTGATATTATGCCCAATGAGTGGGAATCAAAAAGAACTTCTATAGATGAGAACAGGAAGGTTACTCAAATTTCTCTTGATGAGTTCTTTGGAACTCTTCTCCAATATGAAACCAGAATGAAGAGAGATGATGACAATATCAAAAAGAAGAATGGGAATGGTATTTTTTCTTTTACAACAACATCAAATCATATCAAAGCTAAGACTCCTAAGAGAGAAACCAGATCCAAGTCTAAGAAGGTAGTTATTCAATCAGATTCTAGTGAAAGTGAAATCTCTGAAAATGAGTTAGGAAATATTTCTCGAAGAATGAACAAGATAGCCGGCCAAATAAGTTTCCAATCCAATTATAATAAAAAGGAATTGAAAGATATGAAAGATGGAGAAGTCACATGTGATGATTGCAAGAGAGAAGGTCATATTAGACCAGATTTCCCTCTACTCAAAATGAATGAAAGGAAAAAATGGCATTCAGACAGAAACATAAAGAAGTATTATAAAGCCAAAGCTAAGAAATTTCTGAAAGCTAGTGACACCTTGAATGCCAGTGGTGCTGACTCTTCAAATTAATCTTATGATTATGAATCTTCAGGACAGAAGAATCTTGGTCTTATAGCCAGATTACCTATTGACAATCATTGCTTTATGGCTATGGTATGAAATGATGAATCATTGACCAATGTATCATTAAATTATAATGATAGTAAGTATTTTAACTCCTCATATGAAGAATCATCTTATGATGAATAAAACACTTCACATACCTCTGAAGAAGTCTCTAGGTTTTCTGAACATCTTGAGATTGAGAACTCTAAACTTAATAGGAAACATGATAAAGAAAACTCTAGGAATAATATTCTTAAGAAAGAGATATCAGATCTTTCTAATGATCGAGATAAGAAAAATGCTGATTTTGAAAGTATTTCAAAAAATATTGAGGAAGTAAGTTCTGAGAGGAACAAACATTCAAAAGAATTAGAATAGTAATTTCTAAGAAAAATGTTTTTGAGCCTAGATCTAGTTCTAAATCTAATGATTTTTAAGATAAAAACATGGTTATCAAACTCAAGTCCCAAATCGTTTCCTTAAAGAAGTGTTTATCAATCTTTAGTCATGGTAAAGAAAATTTTGATAAAATGTATTTTCAAATACAACCTTTAATAAATAAATCCGGATTTGGTTATACCCATGCAAAACCAATTTTTAGTAACAATTATTTTGCTCCTCAAAGTGCCCCATTTTGTACAAGTGTCAATGTAGTGGTTACCGGGCAAGGAATTGTTCCTTAAACAAAACCCAATCTCTAGGATTTCATAAAGCCTATTTTTATAAGAAGATGTGGGTACCTAAAATTTTGTTATCTAGAAATCTCGGATCCAAAAATGTTTGGATTCCGAAATTCTAATTATTTTCTTAATTTCATGAAAATAAATAGAATACCAACAGCAACACATGGTACATGGATAGTGGATGTTCTGGGCACATGACTGGTAACAAAAAACTATTTTCAAAATATTATCAAAACGAATGAAAGAAAGGTGACATTCAGAGATAATGCAAAGGGAGAAATTGTTGGTATAGGTAGTATTGTTCTTCTTCGTAAAACATTGATTTAAAATGTTCACTTTGTTAAGGGTATTATGTACAATCTCATTAGCATAAGTTATTTATGTGATGAAGGGTACCTTATGAATTTTAGGAATGATAAGTGCTTAGTAAACAATTCCAAGGAAGAATTTATTCTCTCGTCCAAATGGAATGAGAATGTTTACACATTGAATTTAGAAGACCTCAGGATCCAAGATTTACCTGGCCTAAGTGCAATGGAAGATCATTCCTGGTTATGGCATAGAAGACTAGGTCACTGTAACCTTAGGAACTTATGAAAACTCTCTATGAAGAAACTAGTTAAGGATCTACTGGAGCTTAGATTTGATTCTTCTAAAGTTTGTGATCCTTGTCAATATGGAAAGAAACATAAATCTAGTTTTAAATCAATTGGTGATGTCTCAACAACTGATGAATTATAGTTACTGCACATGGATCTTTTTGGTCCAAGACATACGGGAAGTATTGGAGGCAAATACTATGTGTTTGTTCTAGTTGATGATTACACTAGATTTACTTGGGTTTATTTTCTAGAAAAGTAGTCTGAAGATTTTTCTTATTTCAAAAGTTTTAGAGCTCATGTTAAAAATGAGAAAATCTTTCCATTGAAAACTACTCATAGTGATCATGGAGGATAATTTCAAAATTCTGATTTTGAACCTTTTTGTAGTATGAAAGGTATTTCTCACAATCTTTCACCACCTAGAACTCCTCAACAGAATGGTGTAGTTGAGTGAAGAAATAGAACTCTTCAAGAGATAACTAGATCCATGTTGAGTGAATATTCAATAGCTAGACATTTCTGGGATGAAGCTGTAAGTACTTCTTTCTATACTATAAATCGAGTTTTGATTAGACCTTTTCTTAATAAAACTCTTTATGAATTTTGTAATGGTAGAAAACCAAGACTATCCTACTTCAAGGAATTTGGTTTCAATGTATTCTTTTTAAATACTAATGATAACCTACATAAATTCGCACCAAAATCTAATGAAGTAATTTTCTTAGGTTATTCCACAACTTCTAAGGAATATAGTGTTTTCAATAAAAATACTTGTACTGTTGAAGAAACAGTGCATGTAAAATTTGATGAGTCTGATCCTTTTGTTTTTAAACTATTCCAACCTACATCCTCGGATGTGTTTTCAAAAACTGATTGTCAAACTTTGATAGAAGATCCTTCCGATAAGGAAAATGTTCAATAAGATACTTTTTAAACATTTAGCCCAGAGGATTTTCTTCCCAATGTTGACGAACATGCTTTTCAAAACCCAAATCAGGTGTTTCTTAAGAATCATCCCAGTGATAGTATAATTGGTGAAGTAAATAAACCTATAAGGACTAGAAGTTCCTAATGAAATGAAATAGAACATCTAGCATTTCTTTCCCAGTTATAACCAAAAAGCACAAATGAAGCATTAGGTGATGATGATTGGATCAAATCTATGAAAGATGAACTAAATGAATTTGAGAGGAATAAAGTCTGGACCTTGGTTGAAAGACCAAAGGAAACCTCTATTATTGGAGTAAAATGGGTTTTCAGAAACAAATGTGATTAAAATGGAATCATAGTAAGAAATAAATCTAGACTTGTTGTTAAAGGCTATAATCAGCAAGAGGGAAATAGACTATGAAGAAACCTATGATCCAGTAGATAGAATTTAATATATCTGTATTCTACTTTCCCTTGCAGCATTCTTTAATTTTAAACTTTTTAAAATGGATGTGAAATGTTATTTTCATAACGGTTATGTTCCAGAGGAAGTATTTGTTGAACAACCTCCTGGATTTGAAGATAAAAAACATCTTGATCATGTTTTTAGACTTACCAAAGCTCTGTATGGTCTTAAACAAGCCCAACGAGCATGGTATGATAGACTCACCAGATTTTTTCTTCAAAATAACTATGTTAAGGGAAATTCAGATCCAACCCTTTTTATAAAGAAAGATAATAAAAATGTTTTGATTGTTCAAATTTATGTTGATTACATCATATTTGTTTCAACTCAGCAATCTTTATCTGACTCTTTTTCAAGTCTAATGAAATCTGAGTTTGAAAAGTGTATGATGGGTGAATTAACATTTTTTCGTGGTTTTCAAATTTCTCAAAAACCAGAAGGAACCTATATATATCAACATAAGTATATTAAATATATTCTCAAAAAGTATGGTTATGACAATAATTAAACTATAAGTACTCCTATTAGTACCTCAAACTCTTTAGATATTGATGAAGCTAGGAATCCAGTAGATCAAACATCTTTTATAGGTATGATAGGAAGTTTACTTTACTTAACAGCCAGTGGACCAGACTTAATGTTCTCAGTATTCTTATGTGCAAGATATCAATTCAATCCTAAGGAATCTCACATTGAGGTAGTAAAAAGAATTTTTTTCTACCATAAGGGAACCATGGATCTAGGATTATTTTATACTTCTGGAAATGATTTTGTTCTAAAAATCTTTTCTGATGCTGACTTTGGTGGATGTATAATGGAGATAAAAAGTACATCTGGAACTTGTCATTTCTTAGGAGATTCACTAGTTTCTTGGTCTTGCAAGAAGCAACATTCTGTAGCACTTTCCACTGCTAAAGCTGAATATGTAGTAGCTGGAAGTTGCTGTGCTCAAGTGTTGTGGATGAAACACACACTCACATACTATTGCTGGAGTTTTACTAAAACTAGAATTATGTGTGATATCACAAGTTCCATTTCCCTAAGTATGATCCCTGCACATCACTCTTGTGCAAATCACATAGATATTAGGCATCACATTCTTAGGGATCACACACTAAAATGAGATATCAATCTTTAGTTTATCGGAACGCAAGATCAACTTGCTGAAAATTTCACGAAATCTTTGCCTTATGATAGATCTGAATACATTAAATAGAAGTTAGGAATGATAACCGTAAGGTAATCGTTCTTAATTAACATTCTATTGAAAAAGTATCCTTACACTAATTAACTCATTTTGATAGGGGGAGTACATATGATTGTTAGTGTAATAAATTTTTTTTAAAAGTTAGTTTTTCAAACTTTTCCGAACTAAATTTCCAGAATGAAAATTTCAGGAACTGAAATTTTCTGGAATGGAAATATTGGTTTTGAAAACTTCCAGAATGGACAATTTCATACTGTTGTTTCCGTAACGATATTTTCATACCGAGACTTTCATAATGATCTTTTTGTATTCAAACTTTTGTAATGAAATTATTATACTAAAATCCTTAAAATGATTTTTCATTGTTATTATTATTATTTTCGTAATGAGTTTTCCGTACTGAGTTTGTTTTTCGTAGTGAGTTTTGCGAACTATGTCTTTTCATAGTAAATATCATTCGTAGTTAATTTTTCATCAAGAAGAATATTACCTGTTATGAATAATTCTTCTAATCGAATCTGAAAGGTATGATTTCCTTACTCATGTTTTCGTAATCATATTTTACTAGATAGAATTTTCTTATATTTTGTTTTCAGACTATTATTTTCCTAAATTTTTGTTTCAACAAAAAAACTCAAAAGATCGGATTCATATTTTCTTGTTGGATTGTTTTCAACTGTCAGATCAAATCATTTTTTTATCCTTTAGATGGCTTTGGGAAGACCAACGGTCAAATTCTTTGCATATATAAAGGGGACCCTGAGACTCGTCCCACATCGGTTTTTCAAGATTCAGCATCACGAACCACTTCCTCTACATTTTAAGGAAGTTCCAATCATCAACAATCTCCATTCCAAACGTCTTAGATGTCTTCAAGTCTGAATGTCGGTGGAAGCTGCTTCTCAAGACATGTCTTCCTATAAGCCGATTTCCAAGTGGTTAGTATATAGAGAAAGGTTGGTGAATCCTCATTTTTTCAACAATTATTATTCTCTTATATCCAAGAATATAATGATTAACAAATGGGAAGATGTTGTTGTGTCTAATCCTGGGAATCAAGATGAAGTTTTTTCAAATTTCCATATAGAGTTATATTAGACCGTTTCCTTCTTTACGGAAGATGGTAGAGAGAAAATTTCATTTAAGTCTTATGGAAAGACTTATAAGCTTTCTTATGTCAAAGAAAGCTAGCTTGATAGGGATGACCTATGAACGAGAAGATGAGTTTATCTATCATGTTTTGCCGGATTCAAATGGAATTTTCAACAAGGAAAAGGTTTTGGAGACTCTCGGACTGGAAGATGACAAGGCTCCAAAGATTGCTACTCTGTCTACGATTTTTGGATTCTAGAATTATGGGTACAAGGATTTATCGTACCGAGAAAGGGTGACAGAGACAGTTTGAAGAAGAGCGAGATCTATATTCTATATTTTCTGATAAATATAAGGAAGTTTAATTTGATGAATCACATTCTTATTACCAATGAGAATGTTAAGAAAGGGAATCTGAGAGCTCAGATCATAATGTATCCAGCAATCATCTCGAAGTTAATAGTTCGGTTCCTTGAGTCTTTTAAGGAGGCTTGAAAGTCTAATCCAAGAGATTTCACAATTATTTTGGTGAGTGATGGTACTCTCAAAATGATGGATGTTGCCTTCGACAAGAAGACTGGCGAGTTCTTTGATTTTCCAGTTCAAGAAGAAGCGGTTCCAAAAGTTGGTGAACCCAAATCTACTAAGCTAGTGAAGAACAAAAAGTTCAAAGATGTTGAAGTTGATGCAAGGAATCCGAAATCTAAGGAAGTTCATTCCACACCTCCAAAACCGAAGAAGAAGAAAGCTTACCCTGATGAGGTAGTTTATAAGTGGAGGGAAACCAAAGAGAAGAGAGTGCAAGGGGATCCTCAATTCGGCTTGGACCCCGCGAAGGCTATGGCCTTGAAGGAAAACACAGCGGATGAGCTAGAAAAAAAAATGAATGAAAAGACTCTTAAGAAGAATATGTCTGAAGCTGAGGTGGTTAAGACATTGTTGAAGTTTAATGAGATAGTCTCCGGAAACATTCCAGTTCTGAGATCTTTCTCTTTGGAATCTCTACTTGAGACTCCAGGAAGAAACTATGTCACTCCGTAGAAGAAAAACGCTGAGCATGTTGAGGAAGTTGAGCAAATTGAGCAAGTGGAGGAGGACGAAATAGTTGCTGAAGGTAGTGGTGAGACCGGAGATCTATTGAAGAATGTAGACGATTATAAGGACACACCTTCGGAACATTTGTCGCTCCGAACATCAGAAGATGAGTCCTCTAAGCTAGTCACTCCAGGGAAGGATGAGGAGAAAGGAGAACAGGAAGAAGCTTAGCATGAATAGGAAGAAAAACTTATACATGATATTTCTCAAATGGAAAATGTATAGGATGGTGCTCAAAAAGTTATTGATGATGAAGACAATGTTGTTCAGGTGTCTGATAGTGAAAAGAGAACTGCAGAACATGAATCCATTCTGAAAGTGGAAAAAGGAAAGAAACTTTTTGTCAATACCCCGAGCTCAGTGGCTGTAAAGAGAAGGGAAGTTGGTGATTCTTATAAGAATAAGGATGAGCATTTTGAAGAAGAAAATTCTCCAATAAGAGTCTCGGATTCATAGACATCTTCGTTGGGGCAGGATTTTGTTGTTCATTCATTAAAGAAGTTGGTGGGTTCTATTCCGACCTTCTCTAGTATTGATTCAAGATGCCAGATGCTTCAACATACTTTGAATCAGAAAACAGACTATGTATCCATGCTTGTGGACAAATGTGTTGAGATAGAGGCTCAGTTGAAAACTTTTTTTGTCAGCTATGAATCCCACAAAAGGTCTTGAAAGAGAATGACTAGTTGGTCGAGGAAAACTGTAGAAGAGATGAGGCTATTTTATGAATTCCATGATAATGTTATGGATGATTTTGAGACAGAATACATGAATATAAATGAACTTACTTCTTCTTTTGAAGAAATTTTAACAGTTGAGAAGAATTCCCTAATTCAAGAAGACAAAGATCTGAATGGGAAGTTTAATTCTGTTGCTCAAAACCGGAGGTATGAAAGGGATCATCATATTGAGATTGTTGAAAAGTTGCTAAATGAAGAACAAATCTTGAAGGCTCAGGAAGAAAAGCCTAAATCCCAGGATGAAAAGATTCAATCTCAAAGTGCAAGAATAGTTGTGTTAGAGAAGCAAGATGAGGATGATCATAAATATTTGAAGAAGATAAATACTATTCTCAAGTGTCTCATGGCGAGGGAAAAAGATCCAAATTTGACAAATCCTATCTTTTGATGTATCTTATCTTCCTTGTTTTTAATCTTTCAAACATAATGAAAATCTTGCTTTCTCGTATCTTTTAACTAATTTTTCAGGTACATTGTTTGTATTTTCCATTCCCTCTAATTCTTTTTTAAAATCACAATGGGGAGAAGGAAAAATAACCCTATCAAAGGGGGAGAAAGAAAAAGAACTCTAATAGAGTTTATCTAAGGGGGAGTTTTTTCATTAAAGAAGACATAATTATTCTTAATGAAATTCCATTCCGGAAATCTAGAATACGATCCTTAGAGTTTCAAAGCCTAAGGGGGAGTTAGTCATATTCATCAACATCCATATGAAAAGGGAGATAAGCCTTAATGTTTTCATTCTTCATAGACTTTCTTTTTTCGTAAGGATGTTTGTGATTTATAAAAGGGGGGATATTGTTGAGTCAATAAGGTTTTACATACGTCTTTTACATTCCTTCTGGTTTTGAAAATCACAAACACCATATCTATAAGGAAAATATTTTTTATAAGGAAAATTTCTTTTATAAGGAAAATCGCTTTTATAAGGAAAATTGCTTTTATAAGGAAAATTGCTTTTATATGGAAAATTTCTTTTATAAGGAAAATTTCTTTTATAAGGAAAATCACTTTTATAAGGAAAATCTCTTTTATAAGGAAAATTATCCTTATCATATTTTCATTATCTATATCCATATATTTCTCAATTATAAGAATCGGTTTCATTTCTATATTCTCGGAATCGTTTAAAACCATGATATGAATCATTCTGTTTTAGGCTCCGAATTCTTGATGAGAACTATAATGTAGTTCCACTCCGAATTTTGGATATGAAATCTAATAATGTTCTACTCCGAATTCTAGATACGAACTCTCAATCCTGATTACAAATTCTCATTACGAATTCTGATGACGAATTGTCATTCCAAATTCTCATTCCGAATTCACCGATTAAAATGAATCTGAGCATCATTACTTTATACACTCGGAATTTATTTAGACTCCGAATATTATTTTTTCATAGACTCCGAACATTCATTTTTCTTACAATTTTATAATTTGTCTACTATTTAATATATTTTTTTACACTCTGAATCTTCAATCAGAACTTTTTAGTTAGACTTAAAATGACGTCGTACATTCTGTTAAACTTTTTTTGTTACAAAACAATGTCTTTTATTCCTTTATAAAATAGCCGTTGGTTAAGTGACATGTGTACAGGTACCTCCGATTTTTAAGGAATATATGACCTTTGGAAAGGAGGTAGACCGAGCATATAAATAGGAGCACATTTGAAATATCTCATAACAACTGATCTTTGACTCATGTGATTTCATGCATGAATTGATTTCTAGAGAGAGAGGCTCTTATTAACTCTCAAAGCATTGTGTGACTCTGATTGTTAGTGATTACATTCGAGGTCTTCTGGGGATATGATGACAGATGTGCCGACTACCTTGACATTCGAGGGCTTCCTTGCTGAGGAAGACAGAGGTTGCCAACTACCTTGAAGTTGAGAGCTTGCAGGGATAGCAAGACAGAGATTCCTATATTCGTATCGAGGTCTTACCCTGGTGTGGGTAAGACAGATTTGCTTGAATGTATAAATCAAGGGACCTTTATCCAAGGTTGTTGGATACCCTTCTCTTTGGGCTAAAAGACTTATATCTTGTTACTTGTAGTTTTACTATTTGTTTGTTTCCGCTGCATATTGTATTGTAAGGAAAGTATAGCTTTCTTATACTTCCCTACTTGTACTCTATTCCATTTAGATTCTATACGCTTTAAGGTAGAATCTCATATTATACTCTTTAGTTACGTTTCAATTTCCGGATCTATATTTCTGGAACCTACTTTCGGAATCTCTTTCCTGTTTTAAGAAAGTACATAGAACTTGAAGATTATAACTTCATTCCTTATTCCATGTTTTCATTTGGTGTTAGAGGTGTTGTTAATTTTCTTAGTTTGACATTGATAAACATAGAACCCTTATCTAAGGAAAACATAGTTATCCGTAACCAACTTTAAAGGTTCCAAAAGACATTTTAAATTATACAATTCACCCACATCTTGTATATTGAGCATCTACATCATTATTTCGATCCTACACACCTCTCCCTGGAATATGAAGAGTTATCTAAAATATCCACCCTTGCGGGAAATTTTGATATTTCCCTAAAAATTATGAAACCATTATTGTCCATTCATGTCATCAATGTATATGGTAAATATTCCAATTCAAACAAGAATTTATTCCACAAAATGTTTCTTTGAATTTCAATAAGAATGTTTTCAACTCACACACTAATCATGATGGTGGAGTTACATTTAATGATACAAAGACAAATGTTCATACCCTGTATTTTTTCAAAGATCTTATTTCCATTTATGAATATATCGTCTCTTCATAAATGGTATCATGACATCGAAAAGTGATTGCTGATATAAAAAAACAAATTAATTTTTCTAAAAAACATTTATGGAAATATTACATCAGTCCATAAACAATTATTTTACAAATAATAACTTATTCATGGTGGTTTTCATTCCATGTTAATTAAATTATTCTTGTAGATAATTGATCTTCTTGTCTCAATCATATGGAAGATCTCTAGATAGGTAAATCCAACATCTCTTCTAATAATGAATCCCCTCTTACTATAAACCATAATTTCAATACCATGCTATAGTTAAAAAAATTATGCCCACCAATTTTTGAAATTTTATCAATTAATTTTTCTTAATGGATCTTCGTAAACATTTACTCATTTAGATGCCTTTTATTATTTTTAAGTGTGTGAGTTATTTTTTTAATGTTGAATTATCTAAAATATTTCAATTATCACTCCTTAAATTTTTTCCTCAATGAGAATGTTATATATAGATAAATAATGATTTATAGAATGATATTATTATATAACAAATTCATATGAAAGACTGGAATGGTATTTCAACTAGTTCTTTAGGTAACAGGTAGGTTTTTTTGAATGGATTGAGGTGGTATTTCACTATGTTATACTATTTTACTACATGATATTGATAATCAAGATACTTAATAAGAGAATTACCCACTCTAGGGGTCTCTAACAAGGATATCCTCTCTCCACATTACATTTTTATTTCAGTGGATGATGTTTTCTTCAAACATTTTTTAGTTTAAAATAAATAAATCATTATCCATAGTTCTAGGGTTTATTTATTGGGGGCCACCTATTCCTCATAAATTATTTAAAAATCACGGTTTACTTTTCTAAAGATCCATTATAAATTTCAAGAACTATCCCTCAAGGACCATGTCGTGACTACCCCATGCCTACCTCCCATAGGGAAGGGGGTGGAGAGTAGAACAAGAAAGGTGTATCCCTATAATAGGAAGGCATTGCCTTTAAACCTCTACAAACACACTATACAAGAAAAAACAAGAAACAATAACGAAGTAAACTACTATATTAAAAAGTGTGTTAAATGTAATGGGGCTGGAATAAAATCCAAACATAAAATTACAAGTACAAATGAAAAGTACATATACTACAGAAATGTGAACAACAACTCCTGGATTGTCCACTGAGGATCATACCCAAAGGGTCAGTACATCTCACATTTAGTAGTCCCTAAGTCACATCACAAAAATTGGTCCTCCTCTGAGTACCATCCAGTCCTGGCTCCCTCTTCCTCGATCTAAGATGTCTGTCGTCTGCATAGGACACATCATGGTAAGGGCGTAACCCAAGATGGGGTGAGTATAACGATACACAATAGGTATCCCAAGACCCCTGTAGGTCTCCCAGAGTACCAAAAAAAAACACAAAGCAAGAACTCAATATCAAACAAAAAATTGATAGATATAAAAAATAATTATGTATTTTCCCATACATATAGCTTTGTTATTAGGATATACTCATCTCACGCATGAGGGGAAAATATGAAAAAGGTAACACCAAGAAGGTAGAAGTACCACACAGGTAACACCACGAAGATATATGTATAATAGAGGTATCACAACGAAGAAAACAATACGTATGTAGAAGTACCACACAACTAACAAAACAAAGATAGTAGCACCACATAGGTAACACCACGATGATAGAAGTACAACACATGTAACACCACAAACATAGAAGTAACACATAGGTTACACCATGATGATAGGAGTACCCCATAAGTATCACCAAGATGTTAACATCATGATGCTAATACCCTTATCACACACATTAATGACTTAAGTATAGAGGTACTAATGATTATTCATAAGCTATATATCCATGATCTATCAGGAGGCACTACTATTGAGCCACACAGGATTGATAGGCAATAACCCCCTCTAACCCACATAGGATGTGAACCCCACCGGATCGATATGCACTGACCCACACATGGTCGTTGATCACTGAACCAATCATGAATTGATATTTTCTAACCCTCAAAGAGTTGATGTTCATTATTCACATTAAAACCAACAACTGGATTCCTCACACCCAGTGCACTCGAGCATCGTAGAATCATCGCCATGAGATATTATTCATATGCCAACCACCACTATGCTCCAAAAATAGGTAACCCAAAGGATTGCCATGTCATAATGGTTCCAACAAGATAGACAGTGCATAAATCAGATCCCCAGTCTATGAGTTATAACCATTTTAGTTCTGAGGGCCCAGTTGGATTTGGGTTAGATCAAACTCGATTGTACTCCAACTATCTCCAAAACTAATATTGAGTATACTAAAGGGGATATCTTACTCCAAGGGTCCTCGAACCACGTATGGTTCATCAAGAAGATGCCAAGAATTCATGATATGACCCTTTAAGTGGAATTGAACCTGGTTGGGTCTAGGTCCGGTCTGACCCAGACAGACCGACGCAGCCTGCCCCAAAATGGGTCGTCCCAGCCTGGTTAGGGTCGCCCCGACCTATTTCGAGCCCGAAGCATTTGGAATGGGTTATATTGGGATTGACCTGCTAGTTAATGGTCCAGCCCCACACGCAAGGGTGCATGACACGACCAGTTAGGGGGAAACCCGTTGTGCTTTCCTGGCCCAGACTAAGGTGGCACGACCCACAGTGCTCGTGCGGCCTAACCCGCGGTAGATCATAGATCGCTGGCATGTATAGTGCACAGATGAAGGAACCACTAATCTACCATGGGGGGGGTCCTCTTATTAATGGTAAAACAGCAACACCTTTTGGCGCTGCTAGGTCTACCATGACACCTGTTGCAGGTCACACTACCGCGGCTCCTCTGGCGGAGCGCCGCTAATTCCACCTACTACTGGCTATTTATAGAAGCACAGCATGACCCATCTATGGCTAGAAATCCACGACCCTTCTTCACTGGTGGTGTGCGACGGCTCTTCGCATCACCCCTATAGTCGATCGATGCTGACCCCTCCATTGACTAATGCGACAAAGTGGTGTGGCCTCCTTGTACGGCGCATGATGGCGTGCCGCCTCCCTCATGGTTGGCCCGTCCCATTTTCCACCCACATCTTCTATCTGGGACCCTTCCAAATGTGATGATAATGTTTGCAATGAATTCCCTTAAATTCCAGCAAGGGATTAGGGTCCGAGCCTTATTTGTTTTTCGCACTCCCTCTACATTAACATTATAGGAAGAAGTTAAGATTCACCTGCAAGGGGATTGTAACAAAATAAATCTATACCTCACAAATATTTTTGATAAAGATCATGATTGGAGGTGGGTCGATGTTCATCATTCCCAAAACATGCTTCTAATGATGTAGTTTGAAAGACAATCCTCCAACCATTCATGGTGGATCTGTTCTTTGTAATGAGCCTCAAGATCCTCCTCCTCCTATCTCCAATGGAATCAAACACAAAACCCCAAAAGAGGAGTTAATATAAATCTTAATTTATGAGTTTATTCCTTTATTTAGAATTAATGAATCAAATTAATTAATGGAAATTGTGGGTTCACATTTTGTGTAACCATGAATTTAATGCCCATCATTAAATTTTTGACCCCCCTCTTGTGGTCCCGACCACCAAAAATATAATAGGGGAGGTTGGAGGATACCTTTTAAAATAAATCATATTTATTTTATTTAATGCAAAAAAAATGAAAAAAACAACTTCTCTCATTAACCCTCTGATGTAGAGGTTATACCTCCCTTAATCAAATCCCAGTAGTGCAGATTTAACAGTGCCCTGAAATTTTTAATCTGAGATCTGGTTCATAAGATAGTAAACACCACCCACATGTTAACTGAACGTACCTTAAAAAGTGTTCAGAAATTCATTCTAGGAAAAAAACCTTTGGAATCCCATGCCATCCATTTTTACAGACTCATAATAATTCCTTATAATTAAACAAATTGCATGGGAAATAAGGGTCTTTACATTCTCCCCACATTAGGGCCTTTTGCCCCCAAAATAAACAATATAAACTAAGAAAAAATGGGGGTAATGAAAATGAATCTGATCCTCCCACACCAATGTGTTGTCTTTTAGGATACCATGCTTCCATAGAACGCACAGTAGAGGTATCAATTTCCCCCAAAGGACTCTCTCCTGTTGATCCTCAATCCCTACTGAAACCACAGTAAATGTCACCCCATCATCAATGTCTAGCACTCTATGGAAGATCATGTGAGATGGGCCATGAATGTATCATCTCAGCTGGGATACATGGAAGATGTCGTGAACCCTCTCCAACTATGGTGGTAGTTCCAAGAGGTATTCCACCTTTCCAATACTCTGATGTATGAGAAATATTCAGATAAACCTCGCTGATAACTAGACGCCTTAGCCAAATCTCCTTAAACCTTGTCGAGGTGAGACCCTTAAGACAACATGGTCTCCCTCCTCGAACTCCAAACCTCTCCATATCCTATCATCATAAGAATTT
Source organism: Viscum album (assembly GCA_963277665.1). Taxonomy (NCBI): domain Eukaryota; kingdom Viridiplantae; phylum Streptophyta; class Magnoliopsida; order Santalales; family Viscaceae; genus Viscum; species Viscum album. The sequence goes on along the minus strand of OY728134.1, from coordinate 715,120,447 downwards.
TGTCTGGTCTGTGCATTCTTAATCCTCTCCTATATGATCTTCACGTTCTCAGTGGTATCCCATACCATCTCTGGATACATAAGTGTTGACTCCCTTTGGTGTATCATGCAATGATGTGATCTACATGGTCGACCGTATAGGGTCTCGAATGGTGACATACCAATGGTGTAGTGATATTTTTTTATGCGAACTCAAACAAGGTAAATTGATCCTCCCAACTGTGGTAAAAATATAGGATGCAAGCACGAAGCATGTCCTCCAACGTCTGAATTGTCTTCTCTGTCTGACCATTCGTCTGTGGATGAATGGCGGTGCTCAAACATAGTTGAGTCCAAAATACCTCCTGTAATCCATTCCACATATGGGATATGAAATGTTATTCATATTCAGAGATGGTCTTCTATGGAATACTATGATGATTCACAATCTTCTGTATGTAGAGGCTCCCTAAGCCCTCTACTGATCCATGCTCTTGGATAGGTAGTAAGTGGTCCGGCTTGGTGAGTCGGTCAAGGATCACCCAAATGGAATCATGTACCCTAGAAGTATGTGGAATACCTATCACAAAATCCATGGAGATTCTATCCCACTTACACTCTGACACATCTAGTGGCTACGCTAAGCCTGCTGGAACATGATACTCAGCCTTAGCTTGCGAACATGTTAGGCATCGATAAACAAACTCTACCACTTCTTTCATCATCTCTAGCAAAAAGTGATGATGTTGGAGTTCCATGTACATATTCGCAACACTAGGATGTACTTCTATATGTGACGTATGGAACTCTTTCATGACCTCGTCTTATAGTGCCACTGGTTCCATGGTATGTCCTCTAAAGAGGATGACATGTTACCCACCGTTAGAAAATCTAACAGGTGCATGTCCGGAGGATATCTAAGCACGTCGAGCCTCGAAATCAATGTCCCCAAAATGTGCCTCCAGAACTCACTGAATATGTGGAGGATTGATATTAATTGAATAGAGGTAAGATGCTCCATCTCTATCAATGAAGGATAGATGCATTGCGGCTAGCTGCTTTGTTGCCTTACTTCGCAACTACATACCATACATCCTGCTATGTGCATCTGCTACCATGTTCCCCTTCTAATGAGTATAGACTATCTAAATGTCAAAGTATTACAACAACTCTATCCATCGTCATTTTCTAAGGTTCAGGTCCTTCTGAATGAATATATACTTGATACACTTTTGATCAGAGTAAACTGTAAAACGTTCTGCCATCAAGTAAAGTCACCACATATTTAGGGTGAAGACCACTAATTCTAACTCATGGTTATAGGTAGTGTAGTTATTCTCATGTTTCTTTAGCATTTGAGAGATGTAATCATTCACTACTAGACCCCGCATCAGGACAAACGCACGTTCGGTGCCTGATATGTCGTAGTAGACTACATACCCAACACCCAATTCTAGTTGCCTCACTATGGGGTAAATCATCAGTCTCTGCCTCAGCACATGAAAAATCTAAGGGCATCTCTCCATTCATATAAAGGGATGTCCCTTCTTCATCAACGTTGAAAAGGGTGCCACAACTCTGGAGAATTTCTACATGGATCTCTTGTAGTATCCAGCCAACCACAGGATACTCCACACCTACATCACACTCATGCGTGGATCCCAATAAAATACATCCTCTATCTTTGTTGGATCCACTGAAACTCCATCCATCGAGATATTGTTTCCCATGAATTGGACCTCTCTTATCATGAACTGGGACTTTGAGAGATTACCATAAAACTGGTTCTCTCAGAGTCTATCTAGAACTATCTATAGATTATTGGCATACTCCTCCTCTTTCACTGAGTATATCAAGATGTCGATGATGAATTCCAGAACAAATCTATCAAGTTATGGTTGTAATATCATCTTCATGATTCCAATGAAAACTTCTAGGGCATTGGAGATTCCGAATGACATAACCACAAACACATATTGGATATACCGATATCTAATTGTCATATTATGCACATCCTCATATCATAAACCGAGCTGGTGATAGCCTGATCTGAGGTCTATTTTTGAAAACCAACGACCACCTATTAGCTGATCGAAAATATCATCAATTCTCATATGTGGATTATTGTTCTTCACAGTCACCTGGCATAGGCGTCAGTATTCCACATAGAGTTTCATACCCCCATCATCCATCTTGGTGAACAAAATCGGGGCTAACAATGGAGAAACACAAGGCTATATGAACCCCATCCTCTACACGTCCTCCAACAATAATCGTAACTCTTGAAGATCCACATGAGCCATCCAATATTCTATTGTAGATATCAGTGCTATCCAGGGGTACAAGTCGATGTATAAGTCCACCTCTCTAGGATGAGGTAGTATCAGAACATCCTCCGAAAAGTCAACAACATACTATTCCACCACTAAAGGATAGCTGGGACTCTCAACATCAACAATTTTGAGGTCTAGGCTAGCTAACTGATGTGTGATCAGCTGAACGCTCTGTCAGGTAGGTCCATTCTATGCTACAATGTTCCCTTCTCATGGGAGAATGAAAACGTGGTCCCATCATCGTGGAAACATTTCACATTGCACATTATATAGTCAATCTCGTCATGAACTGTGGATGACAAGTCTATACACAAGAAGACATCGCAACTCCTCGTCGCCACTAATTCAATATCCCAACCAATTCTCCCACCTCCTAGAGTATGGTAACACTGTCAGAACCACTGTGTAATCGTCAAATAACCTCTTTTAGGATTCTCTAGCTGCAATGAAGGAAGCAACGGCTCCACCTGAATCATAAATATCTGAACGTAGGACGTGGAAATAAAATAGTGACTGAAACTTGTGTCTTTAAATACTATAACTATGGGGTAGTATAATCATATCATACCTCTAATCATCTCTAGATCACCATAGTCAAAGGACTCCTCTGCGTAGAGTTGAGCTTGTCCCTGTCCACCTTCTCTCTATGGTCAGGGTGGACCACCTGGAGGTGGTGGTGGTAGATCCTTGAATCGCTTCCCACCACCTACTTCATAGAAAACTCATCATCCACATATTCTAGCTTCTTGTGGACCTCCCGAATTGAATCTATGCCTCTTCCTCAATAGTCCCTCGACCATATGCTGGTCATCCATACGACATGTACGGGAGTAGTGATCCATGTGACCATGAATGCCACATGATTAGAACTGGATGCTCCAAATCATTCCTCCTCTGTCCCAAGAGCCCCGCACCACCAACCCTAGATCATGTGGTCATCCACCTGATGGTATGACCCCCTTGGGTCCCTGCATCATCTGTCTATTGACTACATCAGATGACACTACTACCTGACGTATGAGGGTGGATCTTGCTATCAGTGCCTACTCATCTAGGAATATATCCACCAAAATTTCATGCTCTAGTACACCAGCATGTGTTGGAATGCTGACATATATCATCGAGGCCCTAATCCCCCGTCAAGGACCTTGAGCAATGCTCTGGGCCTTGAAGGAAATGTCACGTACCATGTTGGTGGATTATTGGGAGAGATTAGTGAACTTAACCGACTACTGGGCCCTTGTTATGGTGACCTACTGTAAATGCAGTAGCTCTTGTATATGAACCGAGTGTAGAGTCGCTAGGACTTACTATGTCAGGTAAAGGCCATCGAAGTCCTCCTAGGTTAGGATTTCCTAGTCCTATAACTGGAGTGTTAGAATCCAAAATTTCCAAACTAATCCATGGATGATAATATAATCTAGGATCACCATCAGATCAGCTGGTGTCCAAACTATGTGAAAAACTCTTGCCACTGCCTCCACCCAGTCCTCAACCGCCAGCGGATCAGTCACACATCTGAACCTCGGAGGCCTCTAATGTTGGATCTCGTGAAATGAAATTATATGGAAATCATCCTCAGCTTGGGGGGGCTAGTGGAAATAGTTTCCGAATGGGTATTTGTGCTACTAGTACACAACCTGTAGGTGCTAACGCCGTAAGAGGGCCCTACATCGTGACCTCATCGCTAAGTGGCCCATCTTCGCATACACTCTCAGGAATCCTTGTGGGGTGTCTATGCGGCGTAATCCTAAAATAAAACAATTGTTCCATAGTCAATATGTTATACCTAGATAGTCGACTCAATGAGATCAAAATAAAAACATTCAAAAACACATGCAATCAGTGTTTCTGTGTACTGAGTCAAAAATCCAAATTCAGGGTCCTAATATATGGATATGTCCACCGTCACACCAAATCTGGATTCCCCAAACTGGAAAACACACTCATAACACTTAATGTTATCGCCACATTTAAAAGATCAGATTTCTATTTCTTCGATAGAATTGACACCTCTGATAACACTTTTTCATGACTCATCCCTTGGGGCCCGTGCCTTGGCTACCCCAATCCCTCCTTCATAGTCCAGGGGCTGGAGACTAGCAACAAAATGATGAATCCATTTAGTGGGAAGAAATTTCATTTAAACTTTTTCAGAGACATAGTTTATGAACAAAACAAGAAAAAACCATGCAGTAAACTATTGTTGTAAATGTGGTACGAAAGTAAATGGGTCGGAATATGAGGCCAAATGAAATGTACCAATAAAACTGAAAAGTAAAAATACAACTGAAATGTGAAAAACTGCTCCTAGATCATCCACCATGGATCCTACCCGAATGGTAGGTACAAATCACGATCAGTAGTCCCTGCATTACATCACACCAAATGGCCCTCCCCTTAGTACTATCCAGTCCTGTCTCCATCATCCTCGATCAACATTTTTTGTCATCTACAGAAGACACAATAAGGTTCCGGTGTAGCCCATGCAAGGGTGAGTGTAAGGATACTCAGTAGGGACCCTGAGAACCTCATATGTCTCCCAGAATTTCACAAAAGAAAAAACTACTATGAAAGACCTCAATATCAAATCACAAATTTCTGGACAACATCACTACTTAGATATATGCCCGTACATATACCTAAGATTCCCAGATATAAAAATATCACAAATGATGGATGAATATTTCAATTGTAACTCCACCAAGGTAGATGTACCACACAAGTAAAAAAATTAACATATAAATACCACACTTGTAACACCACAAGGACAACACCACGATGGAAGAGGTAACACACAGGGAACATTACGAAGATTTATGTACCACATAGACGAAACTATGCAGATTCATGTAAATCAAACGTAACACCAAAAAGATAGATGTACCACACAGGTAGCACCGTGAAGATAGATGTAACACATTGGAAACACCACAAGGTTTACACCATGATGTTAAAAGACTAATCTCAAACATGTATGACTTATGTACTAAGTTATAGATGATTTTTCATTAGAGAGATCATCTAGTTCTGTTAAGAGACACTACTTCTGACCCACACATGACCGATAGGTAATAACCCCTGCTGACCCACACATGATCTGACCAACAAAGGATTGGTATGCGCTAAACCAGATAAGATTTCTGAGTGCTAACCAACACAAGATCTGATAGATGATGACCCACACTGGATCAATGTCTTTCTTCATGTTAGAACCAACTATAGGATTCCTCTAACCCAGTGCGCTCGAGCTCCATAGAATATGTCACTCGAGATATTAGTCATATCTCGACATCCACTAATCAACACAAAGTAGTACCCAAAATACCACCAGGTTGTAAGGGTTCCAACAATAAAAATGGCGCATCAATCGGACACACGATCTATGAGTTATTAGAATATTAGTTCTGAGGGACCTGTTGGATTTCTTTCGATCAAATCCATCCGTGCTCCAAATATCTCCAAATATCAAGTGGAGATACCAAAAGGACCATCTTCTTCCACGCTTCCCAACTACGAAGATGGTCTGTCAAAAGGATGCATATATTTCATGATATGACCCATTAAGAGGAACTGGTCCATGTTGTGTTCGGATCTGGTCTGACATGTTCTCGGTCAACCCGATGTAGTTCGTGTAGACTAGACCCGGTTTTGATCGACTGGACCTGGTCTGGGTCCGACCCAGATGGGTTGGGCCTAGCGGGCTGGGCCTCCTTTGTCGTGGGATAGCCCGACCAACATGGGTGTGTGGCCCGACCATCAACGAGGTGGCCCATGGATGAGAGACCCACTGAGCTCTATTGTCCTTGCCCGCGAAAGTGCCACCCTCTGTGCTCGTGCGGCCTGTTGGGCTCACGCGGTCGCACCAGAGACAGAGTGTGGCCCACGGGCATGCGTGTCCCTCTAATGCGGGTTATGTTGATCTGTCATAGGGTTGGGGGGGGGTTCACTTGTTTGAATGGAAAATTAGAAGCACCTAATGGGGCATCTTGGTCATACATGGGACTCGTTGCGGGTCCCATCACCATGGTGTCTGAACTATGGCTCCTCTGGTAGTGCGCCGTTGTGTGCCGCTTCTTCCACCTACAACCATTAAATGCTGGCCACCCTACTAGACCCCACTGCATCTGGAAATATGCAGTCATTCTCTACAGGCAGCATGCAATGGTGTGCCGCATCACCTTCGTGGTCGTCCTGTGCCGACCACCACCATCAACTTACATCCGGGATCTCACCCAAACCTATGATAAATATTGTGATGAATGCACCAAAATTCCAACAAGGGTGGAGTGTCTGGGCCTTTTTCATTTGGCCCACTCCTTCAACGTTAGCTTGATAGAAATAGGGTAGGTTTCAACAATGAAATGGAAAAAAAAATTTAAATTCTTTCCTCGTAATTCCACTAGATAATTTTCGTGATTGGAGGTGGGTCGGTGTTCGTCATTCCCTCAACAAGTGTCTAATGGCATCACTCAAACGACAATCCTCCATCCTTTCATGGTGGATCTGTTCTTCGTAAGGGGCCTCATGATACTCCTCTTTTTTTCCAATGGAAAAAAACACCCAAACCCAAAGGAGTACTTAATATAATTTTTAATTTAAGAGGTGATTCATTAATTTAGAATTAATGAATCATATTAATTAATGGAAATGGTAGTTTCAGATATTGTGTAACCGAGAATTTAATGTCCAACATTAATTACCTGAACACCCTCTTATGGTCCCCACCACCAAATATTTAAGAGGTATGGAGGAGGATAATTTTTAAAATAAAATATATTTAGTTTATTTAATCCTCTATGAAAAATGAAAAAACCAACTTCTCCTCTCGAGCATCGTAAGTAGTGGATATACATCCCACAAGCGAATATAATCACTTTGGATTCAATAGTGCCCTCATATTTTTAATCTGAGAACTTGTTCAAATGATAGTAAATGATGCTCACAAATTTGCTAAACGTACCTTAAAAAAAGTTCATAAATAAATTCTGGGACATCGGGACTCAGAATCATGCACCGTCAATTATTTAAAATTCATAATAATTCCACATAATTAAAAAAATTACATGGAAAATAAGTATATATATAATAAATGAATTTACATTCTATTTCACATTGTCAATAGGTACATGATTGTTCCATTGTTTTTTTTTCAATCATACTAAATATGATGTTTATTATTTCTCATGTGTTCCTTTGAGAAGGATGGAAGACCTCCAGAATGAATATGGTTCATCGGATCATGATAAGAATCTAGAATATCTTATACTTCCCAATATTTTAGATCATTTTCGAAATATGTTCTCTCAGGTATTCTATATAGGTTAGAAAAAAAATTCTGTAATTGACCATTAAAAGGGGTTCTGAGTGGAGAACAATGTATTCTTGAAGGTTGTGGCAAATATATTATTAAACCTCTACTGTACCTATTTGAAAATCATTGATTTTTTATTTACCATCTTAATTGTGATCTCTATTAGTTTTTCTGGGGCCTTAACATATGGATGAATAATATCTATTGTGTTTATTGGGATTTTATTTTCTTCCATGAATAGGGTGATGGAAAGGGATTCCAGGATTTAAATCACTTCAATAAGGCACAATATCATTTTTAGGGTAAGATGATTTTACCACTTTCCTTGATATTGTTGGGGTAAGGTGAAACATGATAAATTTCATCATCCCTAAAACATATCTGAATCTATATTATGTCACCACCTCAATTTTATATAGTAAAAAATATGGGCATTATGTGACCTATTTAGTAGTTGGAATTATTTGTTAAAGGAAAATGGTGCATCAGTGAGGATGTAGAAGGATCACTATAAATTTGGATACAATAGTTACTAATTAAACATCCCCTATGATAACTACTTTTGTATAAAAGTTTTATCAATATATATTTAATGAGGATAAGAATGGTATTTTGAAGGATAAATTCCATACATAAATTAGTCAAATTGATTGATGATTTTTTCTATACATACATTGTGTGGGGTACCTAGGACCATATTAGTTATGGTATAGTATAAAGTGTTCAGGGGAATAATTAGTAAAATTTGGTTATAGGATTCCATTGGGATTACAGAACCTGTGTTATAGTGAGTGTTTGAGGAACCTCTATAACCTCTCATTTTTTTACTACGGTCTGGTACATTTAGTTGTTTCTTTGTAATATCCCATCTAATGATTTAATTATTTTATTCAAATTAACTGAGGATATCAATTCTCTTCACTATACATGTGAATAAAATTATTTCATTTCATCAGGTCTAGGTTCATTTCATATTCAAGGATTTTAGACTCTGATTACATCTTCGAAATGGACTTTGATAATTTATTGCATCTGATAAAGTGGTTATCATATCTATCAATTGAGGTTTCATGTTGAATATGCAGTATAACAATGATTATTTGGTTTAGAAGAAATAACCTTAACATAAATTAGGATAAAATGAAAGAAAATATTTATTTGATCATGTACCCTATTATTTTCCTACTTGAAACCACAACGAAATGAATGAAAACACTCTGGTGGTACGGATTGAACCATGTTGATGGAAATTTACACATACACTATGGTAAAAATTAATTAAGATACATCTTGTTATCATGAAACATCCTTATGTGTTAGTGAAGTCATTAGGAATTATTTTGGTTAGATCATTAAAATGTGAAAAAATAGATTTTTTATCGAACTAGGTTCCACTATTTGCTGAATACCACCAAATTATTGTTTTTAATGATCTGTCTACTAAGAGAGTTTGGAGACCTATCATTATGTGTCGGACATCCAAACCATAATAAATGTTTTATCCTCACTAAATATTTGAATCTATTTTATCCTAGTTTGATAGTTTTTAATATTAACTCCCATATTTTCCATTTTTATACTTCCACCTTTTCCATTATCAAAAGAGAGTGGAACAGTATTTCCCATTTATAGGACACTCACAATCAATGAAGCATTTTTTGTTGATTTCATGGATTTATTTTCCATGATTATCTGTTATCTTGTATTTTTTAATATTTTTACTCTTAATTAATGTTTTATTACTATTTAAAAAAATCCATTTCCACTACAAAGGTTCCAAATTACGTAACTCTACAATATAATTCACAAACTCAAAATAATAAATTTTTATGCTACATAAAAAATAAATGATATGGATTAATTAATTCTACATATATAATTATTTTGAAACTGCATCTCAAAAAGACATCATATGTTTAATTTTAATTTTAAATAGGCATATTAACCAAGCTAGTTTCTGATAATCATTCTAAAAATACAGTTGTCTACAGAAATATATTCTTTATATAGAAAATAATGAAAGATAATTAAAAAATAAAATAAAATAGTTACAATAATTGATATGAAAATATAGATACTATTGGGTTGTTATATTTATTATTATTGGAAAATAATAATTTTTTTGATGAACAATATTTTTATCTTGAAATAATATTTAATATTTAAATTGTATTAAAATGTATATATAATTTCACAAAAAATTAAAATTTATTTATTTATTTAACTTGTAAATTGAAATTCAATATTGATAATTTTACACCCCTTGAAAAAAATTATAATCAATTAGGTATTGAGAGAATCTATTTAGTAATATCATGAATGGTATTTACCTATATGAAATGGGAATGATACTGATAATTAAACATAATAATAAATATCTCGAAGAAATTTTGGAATGAATTAATAAAATTAAAAAAATCCTTATAGTTTAAAAATTTATTAAAAGAAAGATATAGTAATTTGGAATCCTAAAACTATGTCTTAGTGGAATCAACCTATGGTGTAACTTGCTTATCCTGGGTTCCGTTAAACTAGTTCCCTAAGACAGGTTGCCACATGACCTCAAGTGCACCTCCCCCAATGTTAGAGATTATCCATTAGTATCAAGTGTATAAGAGTCGTGTCGGGAGACTATACCCACTTTCATCGAGTAAGAAACAATATGAAACACATACAACAATAGATGTAATATAACAAATCTAACGAACATGCATAAATAACCATATTCCAAAATGGGTATAATCCACATCCAATAATAAATATATTTTTCCATGCTACAATTCTATGTGTACAAAACCATAAGTTAAATAAAAACAACGGAAAACCCCAAAAGTTCTTGTATCTAAGTCTTTTATATCATCTGTTAGCATACCATACCCGACTCATATCACAATCATGAGGCCCTTTCCTCTTTTCTGGCATCCAAAGATGTTATTTACTCTGGTACACCATAGAATCCAAAGCAGGGTGTGATTACAACTTAGTAGGCCACCAAAAATTGTGTATAAAAAATATCCATTTAAATAGATAGATTACTATTTTTATAAACAATGTAATTTAAATATTAGACAATTCATGGGGACATTATAAAAATTGTTCATCTAAGTTATACAACCGTTAAATATTAGTATAATTCTAATGAATCCCATGGTTTTATTCTCCATTTTAATTTTTTCAATGGTTTAGGAATGATCAATATTCTCATGTAATATTGGAATAAATATATTCATATATCACTTGGGTATCTCATCACGATAATCTCATCATCCTCTCCTCAATGCCTCAGTCTGTGTGGAATGAAACTTCTAGGGGAATATAAATTTTCCCCCTCCACTAACTCGTTCGTATAGGTGGTGGAGCTTAGAGTCGTAGTCCAACTCGACCCATGGGCATAAAACCTCCCTTCTGTATATCACCCTACCAAGCCATGTGCACATGATCATTTATTAATTCACCATATGTATCCTGAAAAAAACCATGCATATCTAATAAGATTAGAAACATAAAGAAGTGACAATTAAAATGGGAATAATTATTATTCCACAATCCATTAACACATTTATCATTTATATCCAATAACCATTTAAACCCAATTACCATTCCCTATTTATATATCATATGCATATTCATGTGTAAACATAGTTCCTAAACATATTCCCATTAATCCCATTTAACCCATTTACATGCCATCCAAATAATTCTCATACATGTTAACCACATTAGAGATATCTACCCATAATCCATCATAACTCATTACAAATACCAATTAACAAATTATTCAAGGATCTCCATCATGATGTGTCAATTTCGGAACATATATTTCTGTTAGCTCCATTCGAGAGGGTTAGTGCACCCCATGGGTGGATAGAGTCATTAAAGTTAACCTCTATGAATCCAATGTCACTCGTGAAGGGGTTCAATTGATTTTTTTAGATTCCGAATAAAACAAATCATTCCAATTACACAAATTACACATTAATAAGGAAAAAATAATAACACCTTGTAAGAAATAATTTTAGTACAAACAGTGGGATCTAACAGGTCGACCACCAACCTCAAGGCTGTTGTCAAACACACTGATAATTGAGGGCTTCCGTCCTAATTTAAACCAGATTAGATTCTTATCCTAGATATCACAATAAAATATTTTTTTTATTTATTTGTATGGATATAATATAAAGATACAAACCCAATTCACGAAAAGGAAGAATGAAGGGGACTATAATTACCTCGATCTTTACTCTGCAACTTAAGGCACTCCAAAAGACATATGGATGAAGCATGAACTCTTTTTTTAAGCTCATGAAAGATTTATATAATAAATTGTGTTAAAAAGAGTGAAAAATGATGAAAAATTGAGTGAGACCAAAAAATTCCATAATAATTTTTTTAAAAAATTTATCAATTTTACTGGGCTGCAGAGTTTATCTACATGGTATCCAAACTGTGTGAAAACTGTGTGTATTATACTCTCCATGAGGGATAGTCCACATGGTTACCTCAGTTTCTCTACATGATTATCTTAACCATCCACCAACCATGCGTAATCCTAGGACTAAGGTAATATGGTTTCCTTGGATGCTCCTCACGACACCCTTTGGATTGTTACCTGGAAACTATTTTTGTTGTAAAACTCAATGATTGAAAAATCATTTTCCCTAGAACCACCAAATTCTTGATCACGTTATCTGAACATTTTTTCCAATACCTCAATTTTACAGTCTAACTACTAGTCTGCCTGTTAGTGGTAAGCCATAATAAAAACGCATATGTTCCAAGAACCATCTATACCCCTTCATGAAGCATGACGTGAAACATGGATCATGATACAAATATATGGTTCTAAAAAATACCATGAAACCGTACTATCTAATAAACATATAACTAACCCTCCTGATCCACTGTATATGACTCTTGGATTGGTAAGAAATGAGCCATATTGGTTACCCGAACCACGGCTACATAGATTGCATCATTCTATTGAGGCATCCTCAGAAGACCCTCTATGATGTACATTTTTATATCATTCCCCATTCAATCCAAAATTGGAAGAGACTGAAACAAACCACCTAGAAACTGATGTTCATCCTTCAACTGCTAACAAGAAATGATTCTTTCCAGAAAACCCATGACATATCTCATTATTCATGGCCACCAATATTTTATACAAATATCATGGTCTATATTTGTCAATTCAGGATTCGTTTCCCACTTCGACACGTGAAACTCACACATAAAATCCCCTCGTATAGTTTTTGATGCCACAACCTGACCATTAAAATAAGAGACTCCATCAATATCAAAATCCCAACTATAAGTTGACTTCCCACTTTTTAGACAATCCTACATAGTTATACACTATGTATCCACAAGCTAACTCACTTTGAATCAGCTCAAAAGTGTATATTCAAACTATTATATATGAAACATTCATCTTCCAATGTCCATCATGTACCTGTAAAAACATCTCAGTAAACAAGGTCATCATCTTCCACTATAAATTAGATTCCTGAACCACGTGATTTTGAGTCTTATACCCCTAAGCATCAGAAACACTATTCCATTTCCATGGTGTGAAGACCAACTTAATATCTAAGGATTGTAGTTAATCAAAAAAAACATCACTATTTAAGATTAAAATACCACTTTGAGAATATGTAATTGATAATTTTATGGTCTGTAAAAATTTGAAATCTCTATCCCAATATTTAATGTATCCAAAACATTAGGACATAAACCACAATAATACTCTCATGGTCAGAAGGAGGATAATTTATTTCATGGGCTATTAACTATGTTTACCCATAAACTACATTTCCATCATCCTACATCCACACCACCCTGATTCCAACACCATATGATTCATAGAAAATGGTGTACCTCTTCTCTAGATCTGGTATGATCAAAATTGACATGGCGGTCAAACACTTCTTAATATCTTTATCATATTTATTACAAGACTTGGACCACTCAAATCTAACTCCCTTCTTGAATATTTCTCTGACCAGCTCTACCAAATGAGAAAAATATATAATAATCCTATGATAATAAAATACAAAACCATGAAAACTATGAACATCAAAATCATTCCTAGGATGCTCTCATGACACCATAGCCTGCTCATTCTCTCGATCCACCGACACATGTAATTATGAAAATATTTGACCAAATAATTTCTCTTCATCTATCCAAAACTAACATTTTTATAGCTTTGTGCAATGCACATTCTATGATACAGTACTAATGAAAATGTAAAAATGTTTGGAATGATCTACTTGTGTTTTAGAGTACACTAGGATGCCTTCAATGAAGAAAACAAAAAATTGATCATTTATAGGTGGAATATCTAGTTTTTCAAGTCGATGAACACTATCGGTTCTTGGTTAATCCAAACAGCGTCAAAAAAATTCATATAACCCATACCTTCTCATAAACACTATCTGTCGTACATTATATAGTCTTACCCTCAACTGATGGTATCTTGATCTCTGATCAAATATTTAAAATTCCAAGGCACACCTAAGTTGGTCAAAGTAATGATCAAATCTGTAGAGTGGGTATCGGTTTTTAATTATATTCTGGTTCAGTTTTCTATAGTAAACACATAGAATTAATGTTCCATCATCCATCTTAGAAAATAATACGGGAGATCCAAATGGTGACGTACTATGATGGATAAACCCATTATTCTCTAACTCCACTAACTGAACCTTATTTTCCTGGAGTTTGGTTGGAAGCATTAAATATTGAGGAATAAAAAGCATCTCCACTCCCAAAAATTATACAATTGAAATTTCAAAATATCTATTAGGTGGTATCCCTAAGAAGTCATTAGGAAACACATTCTGGAATTGATCAACCATCAGAAAAAATAATATTCGTTATCTTCTTCCTTCATCTAACCCCAAACATGACACATGAGTTGAGTATTCGCCCAACTACTGGTAATTTATCCCTCCACATCAGGATCATGAATCCAACTCATCATGAAGGACATACATGTCTCTATCGGTAGATGTTAATGTTTCCCTGCATTGTTAATAATTTATATGGTCATGTCATAACACCAAAAAATACATTAACAAGACTAGTTTGAAACATATCATCTATAAAAAATAGATCCACAAAAAATGATATCCACCAACCTCCAAATAGCAACCCTTGCACCGCCTACTTCACTCCACTTATACCCCTAGATGTGTATCAATTGAAATAACTCTTAACACACATTCCATGGATAACCCAAATAAAAATACAAGATGAGGAGAAATAATAGAATGTGTAGCACCTATATCAATTAAAGCACCTGAGAGCAAGGAATCTTCAAGGATCGTAAATAGAATGGTTGATGGTGCTACATCACCACAAGTAGGTGAAGTATTATCTACATAGATATAATCTTCCCATACACCCTATGCTCCAGCTTGAGGACCCTTCACCACACTACCTTGTTGTTATGGGTGATCCAACACTAGAGTTCCACTTACACCACCCCTACCAGTATGAACTGTGGATATCTGACTACCTTCATGGTACAGGGAAACATACCCCCTTCATGAACTCGACATATAGCTTTGAATTTCATAATTTTATAACTACCGTGGGTTATTGTAGAACCTCTTCACAAGTCCTAGTCATCCAAACTCTCAGAACACTACTAGTTGTAGGGGACACTACCCACACAATTTCCCCTTCCTTCCACAACTAAAAAAGTACACTTTGTCACCACCTTGAGACAATGTCCCCCTATTTAGTATTCTCTATGTGGTTCTTCCTTACTGAAAATTTCAATAACAACACTTCCAACTATTGAAATCCACACCAATTTCTTGACCATCTAGAAGAAGAAGTTCACTACCCAAAGCTCCCTTTAGGTTCTCCTAAGAATTAAGGGCATGAACCACTAACTAAGAAAACTACTTCAAATAGATGATATTCACCAAATACCAGATATTATGTCTCAACCCATCATAGAAAAACTTCTACACAACTTCCGTGTCTATTACCAAATTTGGAATGAAGTTTCAAAAACCATAGAAATGATTAGAATAGTCCATGAATGACATTTCCTCTTTTGTGAAGCTCATAAAATCTATAAACTTCCTCAACCTCAATGATTCTAGGTTTAATTGTTCAATAAATATTTTTTGAAAATCCATCCACATAATTCCCTATGTATTCTACTTTTGATCTATGAGGTCCCACCAACGCATTTCCCAGCCTCTTTGCGTATAAGCCGCTAACATGACTCTCATTGGAATATGTGTTTCCAGATGATCAAGAACAGTACGGATAAACTCTATTAGAAACTCTTCTACCACTTGACCACCTTCTCTAGTAATGGTTAGTGGGTTCTACAACTGAAACTCCATGGTAAGCTCAAACATACTTGTTGAAACTCTCCTTAGGTATCATTCTATAATCTACATAAAACGACAATGGGTCACATGGAACTTCTATTCACTATTATCTAGTACCATTATACACCTTTGCACCACTATTGTGGGATCATTCATGATAACACCATCCTTTTCCCTAACTGGCACATGTGTCTGTAGTGTAATTTCACTACAATTCCAAACAATACCATTGGAATAAAATCCATATATCTTTCCCTGGTACAAGGGAAATTTTCCTCATTAGATATCACAAAAATTCATGTACACTACCAAAAGGATCCTAATAACAACTAAGACACTACTCCATATCAAGAATGAATATTTATTTTTTATTCAATATATTATTTAATTATTTACCAATTTGTACAACTTTATTACCACCTTTTTTTCATCATTTTTGAGAAATGTAATGTATTATACTATTCACGTCCCACTCAAATTCCTTCTATGTGTTCCTACTATGATTCATGTCACTAATCTATATAGGTTCATGTAATGATTCATGAATTATAAAAATCATATCATTCTAGCCACGAGCCATATATAAAAAAGTCAAATCACCCAGCATGTTCATCTCCTGATGGTGAAATATTAGAAAATGTAACGACACACAATAAGAACAATAGTCCCCACTTGGGGTGACATGGGTTTTCCCACATACTTGGTTTAGAAAATCGTTAGAACAAGATCATTTACAAGGCCCAAACCATTATAACCTCTATTATCCAATCCAAAATAATAATACCATAGATAATAAATTCTTTGATACCAGTTTATATTGTCATCGACTTGGTAGCCAGTAAACCAATGCTCCATGAAAGGTCGACACATAAACACAGGCCCACCTCCTCGTATTCCAGAGGTTTCTGATTAGATGTTATTTTCTATGAGTCATGTTTGGAGACTATTCCCTATTCTTCAAAGTAAGAAAAAACAATAAACATATAAAATAAATGATGAAATATAACCAAACTGATGAACATATATTAATAACCATCTCCCAAACTAGTAAAAACCCACATTGAACATTAAATATGCTATGCCATGCTTGAGTGCCAACTGAACACAACCCAATGATAAAGAAAAATATTGGACTCCCCCAAATGTTCTAGGCTCCATGTCCCAAACTCCATCTATGCACATACCAAACCCAACTCACTTTCAAAGCATGAGTCCCTTACCAATTTCCTGAACTGAATCCATGAAATATTCTTGAGAACCTGATGGTGTCCCAATAAGGGGGTGAGTACAACTCATTAGGCCATTACCAATGGTTTTTATAATATATAAAATCAAATATATAGTTCATGGGAGTGATAAATAATTCATAGTAAATATAAGATAGTCAAAGGATCCATTCTAAATCTTGTTCTTCTAAGTTATACTACCATTAAATATAGTATTACTATATAAGAATATGATGGTTTAATTTTCCCTTTTCATAAATTCTGTTTATAATGAATAATAAATATTCTCAAGGAATGTGGGAATAAATCAAGTACTATCTCACTTGGAAATATCATCACAACAATCTCATCATCCTCACCTCAATTCCTTTGTCTGAGTAGAATGAAAATTATAGGGCCATATAACTCTATCCCTCTCTTAGACCCATTCATTTTGGGGGTGGTGCTTAGAGCCTCAGTCCAGATAGACCAATGGTAGTAGAACCTCATGTATATACCCCACTCTTCTAATACATTTTCACATTCTCATATATTCTTTCACCTCATGTAACCACAATGCAAACCATTCATAGACAATCATATTAGAATCATTACACAATGACAATGAAAATTGGGAATAATTATTATTCAGTATTCTATTAACATATTTTTCATTTCTATCCCATAAAAATTTCAACCCATTTAAAATTCCACATTCCTATCTAAATAAACATATTCGAGTGTAATCATAGTTTCTTCAGAAATTCAAATTACTCCCATTTAACCGATTTATGTGATGACAAAAAAAATATCTTTACATTTAACCATATATACAAATATATCAAAAATCCTCCCAAACTCATTACATACTCCAATTAAAAAATTCGTTATTGTATCCAATCATTATTTGTCAATTTTAAAACATACATTTTTGTTATCCCTATTCATGATGGTCGACACACCCCATGGATGGAATTAAATAGGTCATGTCCCCTTTCATGCATCGCACAAGGATCATGAAGTCTTAAATTGGTTATTTAGACACCCAATACACCACATCCTTCCAACGGAACTAGGAACACATCAATAAGGGAACAAGAATAAAACCCTACATTGAAATATATATATATATAAACTATGGGATATGACATATATATCTCCTACCTATTTCCCATTGGATAAGAAAAAAAATAATTGATGCATTAGGTCTCTATTTAATCCTCCTTTAAATCTTCAACCTATTTCTCATAATAATGTGAACGTTTCAAATATTCGGCTGGAGAGGAGAGAAAGATACAATCTCTAATAAGAAAAATTATACATGTAGTGGATTAAACATACCCATATGATCAATGCAAAATTCATAGAACTCCATGAAACCAAGGGATGAAGGGGAAACTTCAATGGAAGCTCTTGGGAGATTTGGTTCATCATAAGGGATGAAAGGAGTGAAATGGTGGAAATCAGGATTGAGGATTAAAAACCCTATAATTGAATTTTTTAACCATTCTCAAATTTCCATGGTCATATGGTTTTCCCAAAGTAGCACAAACAGTGAACATGATACAATCTGAGAAGGATGGTATACACGGTTACTCAGGTGTCAATGCATGGTGAGTATAACTATGCGTCAACCATACATAAGCCTCTGTCCAAGGCTATATGGTTTCATGGGATGCTCTATATAGTTTGAAATAACCGTCTGTATACCGTGACACATTCCCAGAAAACCGAATTTCATCATCTTTCATGCCTAAACTATCAAAAAACCCCAAATCCTCCTCATGAACATAGAAATAACTTATTTAACAAAAAATATGTTACATAAACTAAAACTAAAATAAAAACACACCTTAATAGAAATCCTAGATCTGACATAAGGCCTCTACTCTTAAACTTGTTAGTTCATATTTTTATAAATAAATTATAATTTAATGAACCTTGAAATTGGTTTTACATAAAAGATAGAAAATTACCCAATAAATGAGAATATTGTCATAGTACATCATGGTTTTTATCATGAAGGGGAACTACTATGACCTTTTCAATGAAAATATAGTATATGACATTAACACAATACTTTTTCCCACAATAATAATAAATATGTGATAAGGAAATAGTTTAGATTTAGTTCATTGAATTTATATGTCATCCAAAGTACCATGTGATTTGTTCTATGGAAGCAACAAAAAAGGCTATAAATTTATCTAAAGACAATAATATAATAGTTCTGGTCTTCTATATCCCACATGATATTCAAGATTATATAGTGATATAGCCATAGTTATTATGTCCTTCAAGTCCTCTTCCATGGAATTTTGTCTTACTATGACCATACCCATCTGTGAAAAATATCAAAAAATATTAAACTCGTTATATTCTTAATCGTTTTGTGTGACCTTGACTCATTGGATAGAAACACCAATCTTTTATTATTATTGACAATGTGATATTATCTTAAGTATTATATACCTCATTAAACTCTTCGATGAAGATGAGTATCTAAACTATTTACTCAGAAACATTAAAAGTTACACTATAATAAAGTATTTTTGTTAAATCATATTACACTAATACTTGAGCTATATCAATCCCATGATTGTCAAACTACTCAAAGATATTTTCAATATTTTTCAACTGATTATTTTTATACATTTAATAATATTCATAGAGCCTCAAAATTTTATGCAGAAATAGTCATCATTTTTTGTTTCCTATTTTAATAGATTGACAAAATGGATAAGTTGAATCACTGTAGAAAAAATTCAACAAAAATGGGTTTGATATTGTATGTATAAATAAAATGGGTAATTTTTATCTTTATTAAATGGGTATGATGAGGATAATTATTCTAAATGAAGTAATTTTTGGGAAATGAACTAAATGATGATGAAAATTTAAAATAAAATTCAATATATTCGTAAACATATATTTTAGTAAAATTAGAGTAATATGGCCCCACAAAAAATATATTTATGGAATAAAATCATTTATTTTAGTGGCTACCATTTCAGTTATATGTTTAACAAAATTATATATTGTAATTTTAAAATCCTTGAAAAGGGTGGGAGAATCACTATCAATATTATGTTGTACAACTAGTTCATCCTCTTCCACAGTTCGTGGCTCCTAAATCATATTGTGTGGTTACCTTTCACAGCTTGCAATAATGCATCTTCTCAAATTATAGATATATCTCATGTCTTATCAGAAAAATAACACAACATTATATACATAGAGTTAAAAAAAGATCTAGTAAAAAGTAGATTAATTGAAATTAAATAAATAATATTTATTACTAATACAATAATATTATAAATTATAAAACAAATAAGTAAAATATATATTATAAAATCATATATCAGTATTCTATATATGATTTATTTACATTCTATTTTTGAAAATTAATAATAATTAATAAAATGATAATATATATTGGTGTGCATGTGAATAAATTATTGTTTAAAATATGTATATATGATATTTTATAGTCATATTTATAAATATTTTTTAAATATAAAACTAATAAATATTAAAATTATTAAAAAAATATAGTTAATATTATAAATTTATATTAATATCACTATCATCCATGAATTTACATTTTTGAAATAATCATAGAAAACCCGCTCTAAACATTACATAAGTCCAAATGGTTTTCGAAGCGACCCGTGAATTTTAAATCATGGAATAAAACGTTCAATGTAATGATTTGAGACCAACCTCTCTACATAAATGAATTTTGGTCAAATTAAAACAATTAATTAAATGAAAATGACATTAATATCAATAATAATATATTTTCAAGCCATAATATCTTTAAATTTGTGTCAATATATACAAAATTATCATATTTTGTCCAAACAATTATATTACAATTTTATAATAAATTCGCAACCACCACCACCACCATAAATTTTTTTATGTAAATAAAATAGTAATTTCTAATTTTGAGGGTTTATATTAGTCTATTATAAACACATTCAATAGATTCATGGTTCAATATAATATTATTGATCATTGGTATATGAAATAACATTAAATAGTTACAATAAATTTTAATAAAAAAAATTCAATAAAAGTTTGTGTAATCACCAAAACAATAAATTTGATTTATTGTAATAAATGAAGTATTTTCTCAATAATCATTGAATAAGAAAAATCCATGTATAAATGATATAAATACAAACCTAATATTTATTTTAAACATAATATAAATGGAAAAAAAGAGGTAAATATTACTTTTACATTGTAATAATATTTAAAAACATGAATCTATAAGTTTGGAAGATATTATAATGTCATCTTTAATTTAGGTGGAATTCATTAGTTTTTTCACTAAATGGTTCTTTCAAGTCAATGATTGATTTTTCAGTCCACTTTTTATTGTATTTACATATTTCTTAATGAATAAACATTCCCTGCATTCTCCCACAAATTCATGGACCCCCTTTTTGATTTATTTCTTTCATGTCAAACCCCAAAAAAACTGAAACCCCAAAATGTTCATTTGATTCCTTATCTTATCAGGAAGTATCTATACCATATTTTTATTGATCACCATATCATAAGGAAATGAGATTATCCATTTTTTAATGAAGTCCATCCAAATATAACACAATGACATAACATTGATGAATAATCACATACCCAAACCAAAGCATCAACAGCCCCACTACCATCATCAAGGACTAGGTGGTTCCCACGACCATGATTTAACCCAAACTAAATTGTTCAGTCATCAACATAAATTTAATAGAATCCAAGAAAACATATAATTGTGTTTCTTACAATATTATTTCCATCACATATAATGTTTATAGAGTTCCATATATATTCATGAATGGAAAAAGAAAAAGTATATCACTATTTGAATTGATGAGCCTGGAGGATTATGCCTTTTATCATTCTTCATACACCTCACATAAACATCTACACATGATGGAATATAAATCCCTATATAATCTAATTTCAATCCCTAATATGAACAAATATATTTTAGTTCACGCATTCAGGACGGAAATGGATACAACTCTTATATTTTTCTAACCGTCCAGATATATGGTAAGGACTGGTCACCCATAATTTCATGGAATTATTTAATAATCTATGACATGCCATAAAGATGAAGTAATTTAGAGAATCCATATAAATGGATTCATTTTGTGATTCCTAATACAAAACCACTTATAATAGAACATTGGATAAATATTCAATGATCTAACAAACAAAATAAATGAAAAACATTAATCAAAATGGGTCGTATATTTATTTGATTCCTAAAAACATGATATTATTGTTATACAATTGGGAGATTATTGATATATAATAGGATAAAATAAACATATAAGATGACTATAATCAGTGTAATATAATTTCATTTCTTCTTCTTTCTTGCAATTATACATAATCATCCTGGATGTACTTGATTATATCCCTAGGAATAGAGATAGTTTTCATGATATGGAATGTTATTTATGAATTTTTAAATACATCCAATTTAATTTAACATTAAATATAGGGGTTATAATAAGGATTTTTTTGTACTATTGATTAATTATATTTCTATCTATGGATGTTTTTCAAATTTTTTAGATTTATTCTTTATTTTAAATTGAAGATGATTCTATTATCTTATACATCCATTATTTTATTTTAATTTTTTGAATCAGAAATATTTAGGCATATGTGATATTTAATTGATTTTTTGAGCTATTAGAAATACAAACATTGTTACATTATACTAATTTCTTATTATTTAATATGAATTTTTCTTGGGATTTATGTTGAGATTGAGGTTTTATTTTAACCAAAACACCATAATGTTCTAAAATTACTTCCAAACATAATAAAATATTTGAAATGAATGCCATGAAAATAATATATTGTTATATATTTTACTTTTTTATTATAAATAGTATTATGGATATTTCCCCAAATCTATTTTTATTAAATTAATGTAAAATGAAAATATATATTCATAATTAATATAAAAAATTTATACATAATAGATTTTGAAAAATCTATTCAAAAAAAATTCAATAAAAATAAATATTTTAAAAAATGATATTGAATAATAAATTCATAAAATTTTATTTCAAAGGCCCACACCCAACTCTTTCTAGACCCAATGTCAAGCAGGACAACACGAAAATATTTTTTTTCATTTTAAACCCATAAATTTTTAATCATTTTATTTGTATACTTTTTTTAAAAAATTTAATCATTAAAAAAATACTAAAAGGATAATTATTATTTTCTAAATTAATAATACCACATAGGAAATGTATAAATTTAAAATTACATCATATAAATATATATACATTGAAATTTATTTATAAAATTCATCTATTTTAATCCAATAATATTTAATGTAATTTATAATTTTCTAAAAATGGAATAATGGTTTTTAAAATCTATAATGGATAAATAATATTTTTTTTAATGAGTCATTTTATATTCTCTTGAAAAAATATATATTTGTGGGCCCTTGGCTGAGCATAAGGCTCATATCCCAAAACAACAAGATTAAAAATACAATGTAACATACCAAATGATACTCTCATTTATACACACCTCTATTAATGAGATCATGGTAAAAATAATCTCATGAATAATAGGTATTACCATGGTAATGCTGTCTTTTATATGTGTAAAATTTGTTTCATTACATCATAATGTTATAAAATGAAAATTTAGGAAATTATATTTTTAAATAAAACATGACTTTTCTCTCCTAATTCTCTCCCATATCAATTTAAAATGTTACATACACTAATATATATTATGGTTTATTAATAATAAAAATTCATTATTACTATACAAAAGAACTGATAATGGTGGAATTTTATAAGTTTTTGTAAAATTCTATGAAAATATTTTCTTTAATACTGATTAAAAACCCAAAAGAACAAATTTACACTTTTTAAGAACATATTTAGGTTGATAATGGTCCCCCTTTTCTTTCTCATTACATATAGATGATAAAATCTCACATCTTTAATTGTGTTAAATATGTGGCCGTGATTTATCAAATTTATATATTTTATTATATATTTTTTATTAATGATTTATATTATAATAATTATATTTAAATATATATAAAATATATATTTCTTATATGTTTAATATACAACCTTAGTGATGGGGGAAGTTGGAGTTCTAGATTAACTCTTTTGTTAGTTAGCCCTTTTTATGTGATATATATATATTGTATTATTAGTGTAGATTGTGATGGGAACATTACTATTAAGCACCAAATCAATCTCTTGGATTATGTTGCAGTTATGAAATTTCTAATTATCTACATTATATGTAGTAATATTCACAGACTCTATAGAAACACTATCATCAACTACATATTTAGATGCATCAACCATATGATAGTAAAACATAAACAAAAATATTGTCCATATTTTTCTAGAAAATGTTCTTAACAAATTTCTTATTTTACCACTGTCTTAAATATTATTTAATAGTTTATCATGATTTATAATACTTCTTTAAAAATGGAAAGAATAAATATGATAAATTGAAACTGAATAGAATCATTTATAAACAATATAGTGTGGGAAAAATCTCAAAAAATATATAATGAGTGATATTTAAATTTATTAAATGTGTATGTTAACGATAATTATTTATCATAAAATGAATGATGAGTGTATTCAAGGAAATATGAAGAAAAATTCATCTAAAATCCATTACATGATTAAACATATTTTAGAAGAAAATATAAGTAATATGATATCATAAACAATATTATCATATATTATACCCAATTATTATACTAGCCACCTAGTATGTTTAATTTTGATGAAATATACAAATCTTAATTTGAATCAAATTGAAATGTGTATGAGAATTACAATAAGAAATAAGTCTATCAAATATGGATTCACCTTACACTATTCATTGTTACTAATTCATATTATGTTGTTATCTATCATCGCTTGCAATATTTCATATTCTCTCAATATATATGTTTCTCTAGTCTTCTCCAAAAAAGTATAAATCATTATATTGTTTGAATAATACAAAATAAAATCCGATAAAAAAATATTTATTACAATTTAATATTTATTTTTTCTAAAAAAATATTTTTTAGACTAAAATATTAAAACATATAACTAAAATTATAAAATCTTGAAATCCTATATAGTAAATTTATATATAAATTTTTATAATTATATTTATTAAAATTGATGATAGATATTTATAATGATATATATATATTTTAATGTGATAAAGTTATAGTAAAAAATATGTATATACACAACTCAGTAGTATTATTAATAAATATATATAAATTAAAAATAAATTTATATTTAATTTAGTAATTATATAGTTAAAACAATAAATTGAAATTCATTTTATTATCATGCTTCGACTCACATTGATGAGAAAACATTGAAAACCCCTATATACCATTAGTCAAATTATAATGTCCTTTATAAGCACCCACCAATTTGAAATAATTTAATACACCTTTCAATGTAATGTTTTCAAGCCACCCACAAAACAGAAAATAATTTTGGCCCCACTATTAATATTGGGAACATTATTAATGAATAAAAATAAAAACTAAATATTTTTTAGAATAAAAATATGCCAATTGATCTCATCCAATATTAAATGACAATAATTATTTACAAAATTTATATTGAAAATTTTTGAAATTAAAATTTCTACCACCACCATGACAGTGACAATTAATTAAATAATAATAATAATATTTTCTAATTTTGAATAATTATATGAATGTTTAGTTAATTGATTCAATATTTTAAATTATCATATACATATTTATTTTTTATTTATCAAAGTAAATTAAATATTTTTGAAAAATAATTATATAATGTAATGAATCACTATAAAATAAAAAATAATTTCCAAAATTTAGAAATTACATTTAATGTTATAAAAAATTAATTTTTTACTCCACACATGAATGAAAGTTAAACTATATAAAATATATAAAAATCCATATAATATTATTTAAATTAATCATACACATTATAAAAATGATTGATTTATATTTTGTTAACATTATAAAAAAGTGAATAATCATTAATCTATATAATAGAAATTTTATATAAATTTTTTATATGATCAGTGCAGTAATATTTTATTTGGAAAACATGAGTTTTTTGATCACATAATTGTAGTTTTCAATCCCAATTCCCATTATCTATGTCATCAGTACCAACTAATCTTTTCCAATATTCCTCTACACATCCATTGATCCACTATTATATATTTGGTTATTTTATCCCATCCCAAACAATAAAAACCCAAACACAAAAAACTCCATTCAATAATTATCATATAATGAAGTCTCTAGATGATAATGTTTTTGGTTTCTATATTATATTGAAACAATATTTGTCCTAATTTATCATGGAAGATATTTTTACTATACCACATAGACTTAATAATAGAGAATCAATTCATACCCAAACACAAGTATCAATGGCCCCATGTCCCTTACCAAGGATTAGGTTGTTCTATATTACATGATATTTAATAATGGAAAACATTCCAAAATAATTATAGAAAAATTTTAATCCCATGACAAGTTTTCTACATGCTTCATTTTACATGATTCATATAATAGAAATTGTTTACAGTGTTCAAACTATACTAATGAATAGAATGATAAAAACTACATAGTTGGAACTAATGGACATAAAATAATTTTATATTCTTATTATTCATATCAATCACCTAGACATAATAATTTGAATGAATATTAATACCTCTATAATAATATTTCAAACACTAGTTTATAGACCAATATTTCTATTCGCCGAATAAGAATAATAACAACATTTTCCAATGTTTTCTCTACATTTAGGGATGTGAAAGAAGAACCCCTCACTAAGAAATTAATGGAGTTGTATTAAAACGTGATTAATGAAATGATGTTGAAGGTAATGATGGGATACTTGTACATTTATTCATAATTGAAATCATAATCCCCACCCCTATTATCGTCTTCTAGATACACCCCTAAAAGGTTGTATAGTTAAAAAAATGAAGCAAAAAAACAGAACAAAATGAGATTCATATTTGTTTAATTCATAAAAATACAATATTGTGGTAGAGACATGGTATATTGGATTTTGATATTAAGATCCCCTGAATACCTATTATGAATAAATTGATTGAAATTCATTATCATTTATACGACCCGCATTGAATTCTCCATTAGCACCATGGAAGTGTTTGATTGGATACCCTTGACCAGATATGGTTCCCTTGATATGTGATGTCACTTTTTTATAATATATTTTCTAGTAATTTTATTACATTAACTATATTTAATTCTATAAATTATTTTTATTAATAATTAATTATTTTTTTTAATATATGGATTTGGTTATTTATAGATTAATGTTTTAGATTTTTTGAAAATATAGTGGCTTGATTTATTTTTCACTTGAAATATTGTTTATTATAATATGGTATTTTAAATATTCTAGAATATGTGATATTTAGAGGATTAAATGAGTAGATAAAAATATAGTATGGGTTCTTCTTGTTTATTTCATATTATATGTTTGGAATTCATCATGAGACTCATATTGAGCTTTTGGACATCTTTGACCCATAACACTAAAATGTTATAATGTCTACATTATGATGTAATAACTAACTCAAAATGAACTCCAATAAAAAATTTATTATCGTATATATATTATTTTTATTATAAAAATAATTTATCATTTTTAATGAGATCTATATTTTCATTGAAAACTGAACTATTAAATCATATTTTGGAATTTAAGAAAATTAAAAATAAATCAATGTTGAATGAGATCACTAAACATAAAAATAGAAAACATAATTATATTAAAATATAGTTTGTATTAAAAACAATATTTAATAAAAATGTATAAATTTATATTTTATAGGCCCTAAAACTATATTTGTGGGACCCACAAGCTTGTTTTCATCCCATATAATTTTTATTTTTCATTTATAAATTTTAGTTGAATAATGTTAATTTCATTTTATAGATTTAAATTATTATATAATAAAAAATTAAATAAAAATTGTTAAAAAAATTATTGTTATATTTTAAATAAATTATATGTTTTCTAAATATTGAATACAATTCAAATTACTTCATATAAATATTTTTATACTAAATAATATTAATCAAATAACTATATTGTAGACCCATAATATTATTTGTTCTATAATCATTATTAAAAAAATTAGTAATGGTTATTTTAAAATATTATAGAAATATAATGATTATTTAATTTTTTTTTATTTTTTCAATATACATTATTACAGACATTCCCATAAACACATTTTATGGTTTTAAATTAAGAAATCATGAATCTGATGGACATAAAATTAACAAATTGAATATGATTAAATTGATATCATGTAAAAATAATAGTAAATTATTTTGGATATGTGCATGTGGAATACTATTCCATTTCAATTCTAGTGCTCTTGAAATGAAATATCAAAAGGTATTATAAGATATGAAAATATTAAAAAAACAAATGTTTAAACCAATTAAATTACATATGATTGTCATGATGTCATAGGAAAATGACTGTAGATATAATTTTTTATATGCAGAAACTAAATCCATAAAAATTTGTTTTACATAATTCTTGGGATTCCTATCAAATATTTTTTAGTGTTTTTAAACACTGATACATTAATGTAAAAGTAAAATCTATGAGAAATGAAATCACATTGATGTGTAGTCATTGGTAAAATGTAATTGAATAATTTTATACAAGAATGAATAGACAACACACCCATCGGAAGCGTGGTTTGAACATAATGGCTCAAAAAAATGTTTTAAATGACATCAATGTCATTAAAACGTGTACCAGAGGGTCAAAACAATGAAAATAAAATTGGATGACCAATATGGTCTAGTAAATAGTCCTAGATTAATTTTTCACATGTTTTAGATGTCTCGACATGAGTTTTACTTACAATTTCTCTGATATGATCATAAATGTTTTTTAATGATTTAAAACTCTAAATTTAGGTTGTAGTAGTAAAAACCATAGTATATGACCTTAGATTAATTTGAAATCATGGCGCAGTGGCTGGTAGATTATTTTTGACATGTATGACTATAAGACATGTTCATCTGATTTGTCATGTGCACATAATGACTTATTAAGTGGTTTTATATGTTATCCAAATGATTAAAAACATGATTCTAGTGGCGAAATAAAGTTAACAAAATCAGGTGGAAATGAAATCCTAGAAAATGGACCACATGTTTACTTCAACAATGAATGACCCAAATCCATGTCAACATGAGTTAAATATTCATAGGATTCTAGAGAACATGTTTTTATCGTTTTAAAACACCAAAACATGTGTTTATTGGACAAACCAGTGAAAATTACCTTATATTGATTTTAAATAAAGGGAAACCACCCTAGAATTATTTGGGATTCAATCAAGCTAAAATAAGATCCATATATTTGATTTGTTCTAAAAAATATACAATAAAAAATTTTAATAGATATCGAATTCATTTAAAAAATACTTCTATTCAAAACTATGAAAACAAAATCAAATTGAAATTAAATCAATGGGAAAAATCCAGTATATTCATTTTGTATATATAAATTTACACTCCACATGAATCCATGCTAGAGTATTCTTGGTATGCCTCTAGACATTTTTTTATTATTTTCAAAAACATGAACATTTATCTAATGGAGAAAAACATAGTAAATATCCCCGTATATATGTGAAATCATGGGCAACCATAATTGGATTTTTTAAACTTATATGAGTATAAATAACATCATTAAATCCTATATTGTTCTATTAATGAATCAAGAACTGATATTAAAATAAATCAAAGTAATTAAAAATGTGCACTGGGCCGTCCAAACTAAAAAAATAGCATCAAATGGCCATGAAATAATATGATGCTGATTTTAGATTAATAATTGAAATATATAAACTTATAACAAATCATTCCGAGATATATTTTCCAAGGGATGATCATAAACACATTTATAGTTTATTAAAACATTAAATCAATCATGTGATGGACAAAACCATTGGAAAAAATATTCGATTTATATGAAATCATGACAAAGGCGCCCAATTATATTTTTCAATGAGCATAAGAAGCTAACTAGTCCATCTAATGTGAAGAGTTCCTACAATGAATAAATAAAATGTATTAAAAGATAGAAACATATTTAAATTCATGACAAATGGGCCAAAAAAATAAAATTAAAATAGAAGTTCATTTTTATCATTGGACTATGTCCATAAATTTATTTTTTAAATATAGAGGAAAATACAACACATGAATATGAGTTACAGTTTTCTGAGGATTCCCATAAATGGTTTTTAGTGTTTTAAAACCCTAAAATATGCATGTAATTGTAAAAACCACTATTAAAGATAATATGGGTTATTTAAACAATTTGATAAATTCCATTGAATTATATTTTATGTTTATGAGTAGACAACACATACATATTATTATTAGTGTTATCTCAATGACTAAATATGATGTTTTAAATGATATCAACTTCGTTGAAAATTGGTTTTGAGAGTGTAAAAACAATGAAAATAACATTGGACATCTATTAATTCCTTTTATAGTGACAATATAATGTATTTTAGGGAAGATTTGAAATAATTTATATCTATGTTATGGTTTTGTTATGATTCATGAATAAATATATTTAGTGGTTTTAAACACTAAAATTTACATAAATAGTGAAAACCAATGAAAAAAACCTCATATTTAGTTGAAAATATTGGTCATTCGTTATTTAATTATTATTGAAATATATGATATGATGAAACATGATATATATATATATATATTCCTAAAGAAAAATTTTTAGGAAAATTTTTGTGATTTTTATTTGATTTTCCATATTGAGTTTGAAGTGGTGAATCAATTCATAAAAAGGTAATTTTATGATGATAATAATGGTGAACTGTGCATGTTGTAGGTAAGAGGTTTACAATTCTGATCCCTACCATTATTCATAATGAAACTGGGATGGTTCTAAATTTTTGAGATATGGGTAAATATTATCAGCAATTATACTATATTTATTATTTATTTTTTGAAGTTCTTATTTCAATCAGTTATTTATTCCATTTGAATCCATAATTTTCTTATTTTCACATAATATTGTTTTAGTTATAGTGGAAGATGGATGTAATAGTGGGCATGGGTTACTCGTATTGGTCATACATTGAATGTGATGTGCACCATATTTTATATGTAAATATTTATTACTGATGTTTTGGATTGACTGGTTGTTTTCTATGTGTTTAAATATATATAAGACTGTGGATGCATTTATTTTTATGTATAATAATTTTATTGTAAATTAATTGTTTAATTTATTATGTGTCCAATTTTTTTGTATGAATTTTACTTTTTAGAAATCTCATTAAAATATCTATAATTATCATTAAATACTTTAGTGGTGGTTTTTGATAATATCCATTAAATTGATTTTATTTATTCTATTTTGAGGAAATTCGTCGTAAAAACAGCTTGGCATAACCTCTAATAAAATACAATGTTTTAGTAATATGAAGTTCCCTAATTTTAATTTTTATAAAACCTCTACCAATTTAATAAATAACTACATCTTTGATCCCAAAAAAATTAAACAAATTAAAACCACCCCTAAACAACAAAAACATTGTTTACATATCGTAAAATACATAACATTTCATATAACGACCATGAAACAATGGAGAAGTGATTTAAACCACTTACTGTAATGACAACAATCAAATGACGTATTTTTTTAGTGGCTATATTCACAAGGTTAACAACAATTTAAATTAACACCTATTGGCATATATATTATGGTGGCTCACATATAATATTAGTGGGTAATTACTCTTATCGCCAATGTGTGTTAGGATGGAAGATGAGAAGGTATTATGTGTTGGTACTAAAACAAATCATTAATTATGTATTCTTTGTAGGGGTTAGTTATCAGGATGGAAAACCCCTAGAAAGTTAACAAGGGTGTGTGTGAGTGAGGAAAATGAAAACAAGAGGATGATGTGATGGTCTCTAGGGAATTTAAATATTCTAATATGTGGCACTAGTGGGTAATTACATATGTTGTTCTGGGAAGGAATCCAAGGTATTAAATGACTCACATTGGGTCATTTAACTAGGATCACTATCTTGGAATGGTAGGTCACAACATGAGTTACTCGATGAATGGTACTTCCTAGGTGTAATATTGGGTGGATTATTCCCCAAAACAAGTTTGAGAATGATAATTATAAATTATTTAAGAAAATATGGATCATGGGTGGTTCCATGTATCATATAAAAATATTATAACAATTGAATTTTCACGTGTCCCAGTGGAGAGAGAAACAAAAGTGCATATTGCGGCGTGAATTGGAATAGATGGATTATCGTTGATAAAAGGACCTTGTTGTGAGTTACTTAGTTTGAGGGGGACTAATTAGTGAATACCCAATCTAGCATCATTTTCCAAAATTAATATTCACTCACATATAATCATTCAATGCTAATTCCTCCTATCTCTCATGGGATTTAGGATGTATTTTAATAAGGGATTTTATTTTGGGCCTAGGAGACCTAGGGATCGAGGAAAATCGATTCCAAAAGATACTTGTGTGTATATATATAGTGTAATACTCCAAGACCCTAATACGTTTTTTCATTGATTTTCTATTTCATGGAGAAATATATCTATTTATAGTTAAATTGGATCACCAATAAATTTCAATTCATCAAACTATCTTTTGCATCACCCTTTGGTATTTATTTTATCCATTAAGGTCATTATAGGGTTAGATATGTGTAGATGGGTGGTAGGGAGTTATAGGATATTCCATAACTTTTCATGATGGTTTTTTGGGTTATAATAATGTAGACTCCTATGGATTTTCAAAGGAGACAATTTTAGAAGACTCCTAGAAGGAGGGGGTGCATTTTTTGAGCCACCAACCACAAATAAAAAATATGGATATCATATTTGATTATATTTTTTGAAAGGAGAAGCCCAATTGTGTGATATTTTATGGAAAAATGAATTTTTTTAACAATGATATGGTGTTACAACCCATTCATTTGATAGGATCATTTCTGAATAGTGTGAAATTTTTTATGGTAATAATAATTGAGGATAATTAGTTTTTGAAATATGATTTAATTTTAGTTAAGTATTTTATTAATATATTGATCACAATTGTTAACAGTTATGAGTGTCATCTTAGCTTGGATTCTTTAGACCCTAATTTTTCAATTTTTGAGAAATATATATAGTAAGAGATATTGACTGCATAATATTAAATGATGATAAAGGGTATTGATTCTTCTAATAAAGTTGATGAAAAAAATCCTAAAATCAATGAATTAATAATATTCATTTTATCATCCAAAAAAGGAATCCAAAGATCAACATACCTACCCAATTACTATATAATACCTATAATAGTAACCTAATCAAACCAAACATCACATCTTATGTATATTAATTACATATTAATGACCACTAGAAAACTAATGACCAAATGTTTTTTGCATGATGATCATTTTTTCTTACATAATTGGAAAATTCATTTACATTAGATTTATAGAAATAATTTATATTTGATAATATATTGGGTATTATATTAACACATTAGCAAATAAAAAACCTAATTGTAAATCTTGATTCCAATTATCCAAATTTGTTATTTTTTGAAGAACCAAACCAAATCTTGTTAATTATTTCATATAGAAACCTAGAGTGTAAGAGCATTAATTGTATAACATACATGGAATGTCAAGAATGTTTCAATTGTTATATATTTTTATGAATGAGACATTCATGTTTCAGAAGATATTATTTTTATATGATTCAAGATGGCAGATATTATATAGTAAAGTGGCTAACGAAATAATCTTGTTAATGAATTTCAGAAATTCTTATTGCATTACCCTCACAAAAATGATGGGTGTTCCTCAGTAATATAAAATGGGGGTAAAAGAGATCATTTTTATTTCATATTTTTTATTCCTTTTAGGATACTAATGTGAATATATTTTGATATCTTCATGGTTTAATGGCAACAAAATATTATTTATTAAATTGATTGACATAGTATGAGTTCATTGTTTATTTGTAATGTTCTTCACATATAATATATTGTTATTGATTAAATGTTGATTTCATTATCATAATTACATTTTTGGTGACCCTATTTTTTCGTTCTATCAATTTTTTACATATTGATGAATATATTTTAGGTTGGAACTAATATTAACAGAGAATTATCGGTATGGTTTTCCCATAAATGATATTGTAAAAATATTAAATATTTTAAAATCACAATTTTACTATTTTTTCAAAAGACATGAATAACACCTTAAATGGATTGTCAGGTAAGAAATTCAATAATATGGTTTCATGCAGAAAAAAGAAGTCTATCATATGTCATTATAAGGTTGGTCGAAGTTGGATGATTTTATGAGGTAGTAATTAGAAGGTGTAATAAGAAGATTAATTAGTTAATAAATTCATATAATTAATATAATACCCAAAATCTAATTTTGTATTCCAATATAATTTTATAAGAATTGTTAGGGGTTATGATACCTACATTTGGAGATTGGATATTATACATCAACATTCTTCATTGATGTATTGTATTCGTAGAATGATAGTTGATTTTAATAAGGAGAATCTTGTGACCGTGAATATAGAAGAACATATCCTTCACTATGGAAACGAATCATTTCCAATCATATATCTCATATCAAGTTAGGACTTACTTTTTTTTATTTCCTAATCATTTATGAAAATATTGATTATTTTTATCTTATATTATTTTGATTATATGACCACACATTCATCAAATGTTCCATATAGAAATATTAAAATATCTAATTTATTTTATTACCAAATTATACCATGTTGTCACCTTGGTTCCCCAGATATATGGTAATTGGTTATTAAAACATGGATAACAAAATCTGTACCTTTGTTATGAGGCCTTTCCCCAACACTTTGTTTTCATTTGTCAATATTGGACCACAGGGTCACAGTTAAAAATTGTTGGGGTGGGTTTAGGCATGGTTTAACAACATGAATCTTGGTGGTTTGGTGAATAATTATTTGATTAGTGTTTTGTAGGAATATATAGATGAAATTTATGCGATAAATCATGTTTCATGGATCCATAGAGAGAAATGGGTGATGAAATGCATGTAGAAACATGAGATTATAGCCATATTATTTTTCCATCCCTTAGAGGATGAGACAAGACTATTGGAGGATTTACCTGTTAGTTCTGAGTTGAAAACATGTGAGATTCATAAAAATGAGACCATATTTGGAAAACATATAAAACACTAGATGATTCAAGGTAGTAAATGACTAAAAATTATATATCTTATAATAACATACAATACGTATTCCATGTCTATGACATTAAGTCTAAGGGGGACGTTATGAATCACACATACTGTGGATTGAGCCACAAGTATGGTTAACATACACAGGCAGCAAGGCTGCGAGCTAGCTAGCACATGACCAGGACCTAATGTGGTCAAACAAGTCTTGTATTCTGAGAGTATACTGGCATGGACCTGCATGTAGGTATGTCAAGGAACACAACCAGGTACATGGACAAGTACTCAAACATGACCAGGACAAAATTTAAAGTTCTCGAGTAGCTGAGACAAGTCATGATTGAGCCACACATTTCATGTATAATGAAATGGATTCCATGTATTTTTATAAGGATTTTATTATTGAGTAATTATGTGGGGTCACATCCTCTATGGACCAACAAATGTTTCATTTATTCCCTAATTCAGCATATTTATCTCATATTTCCTTCCTTTCAACTCATAGTGTGGCCAACATTTATCCAATACAGAGTAGTTTTCCCCATAGAACATAATGGTTAAAATTTATGGGCCATGTGGTTTAATAAAACAATGATTATTCATTATGAAATTCTATATATTGGTATAGATTATGATTTGATCATTGAGAAGATGTTTGGTTTAGTACAACCCAGTCACAATAGTGGACGAGTTCCCTATAATATATGAGTAATACTGTGGTAATTACTCCCATTATACACTAGGGAATAGGTTTCCAATATTCTATATATATAGTGAGACACTAATCCTCTATAATTTCAGTGTGTCCTCTATCCATAGAGAATATCTCACCTATCATAAATCTCTATTGTAGTGTGATCACTACATTGTATTTTGAGCTCCAATTGCAAGGGAGTGTAGAAGAGGGGAGTTTCCCCCTCCAAACTTATTTTGGTGAGTTTTTTTGTTGAGAATCGATGAATGAATTAAAGATCTACATTCTTAGTCATCATCTTGGGTTGGGATATGAGATGGATATCCCCTTTCTCTCTTATTCGGGAT
Source organism: Viscum album (assembly GCA_963277665.1). NCBI lineage: Eukaryota > Viridiplantae > Streptophyta > Magnoliopsida > Santalales > Viscaceae > Viscum > Viscum album. Next base: position 715,083,843 of record OY728134.1, on the reverse strand, counting down.
TCATTATAATCCTATATGAATGTGTATTTATTGGGTTTCATTTACCTATTTTGTTTGGATGAGCTAAATACTATTTTATCCTTATATTTCACTATTTTACATAATAAAAAATCCTACATTGTATGTATATATTAACCCCTATATTGGTATTTCCGAATCATGTCCTAGATTATGTCAATAGTAGGAAGATATACTGTGAATTTTTTAGATCATAGATATACGTGTGTTCACTAATTCCAAAATATTCTTGGTCATGGTGATTAGGAGTAATACTCTCTCATACTTCTAAAATCCTAGTATTTTTATGTTAAAATATAATTTATTGTTGGGTGTCTATTTTTTCTTTATACAATTTGGTTTTCCTATATCATTGTCTGATGTATTCCATATATGTTATTATATTCATGATTTACTATAGGTATTATTATATATTATTATATATATACAATGTTTCATGAATTATGATTGGTTGATCCCTGAAAGTACATTTGGTGAATGACTCCCATTTCATATTATTTGTTACAGAAACTTGTCTTCAGACACTAACCTACTATATAAGGTCTTGGGATTGTGATCACAAGTCTTTCTATTGGCCAGGTGTACCCTGCTAGGTTTTTTTAGTAGAGAGTTCTATCAATGATGATTATTAGTTTTGATAGTGTTTGATGTTTTCACCGAACACATGTTGGTTGGAATTTGGTAAACCATGTAAAAGTATCTCTAGTGTGGCCTTCATATTGGATAATATATTTTTGGTAATGTGTCAGATGTATCCATACACCAGGACTATAAAAATATACCTGTCAACATTTTATATAGAGGTATTTGTTGCTGAAAATATTTTTTGATGCATCCTATCTGAATGTGTAATTTGAATATCATTATTTATTCATATCCACGCACATATATGTATATATATATATATTCAAATAATCTAGTTGTACATCAAGATCAACATAAATATTCCAATATGAATATAACTAACCAGGTTACCGATCGAGTATCTTTATGATGATGTGATGAGTGATGAGGCCCAGGTTAAGAATCAATCGCATTAGGTGTTTCCTCTATGATTATTGGGAGAATAAGACCATCATAATTATATATAGATTGAATCAAAACCTCATGTTATAAATAAATGCTTGATTACCACTCTCTATGTGTTCCAACATTGGAGATCATTGATGATTCAGTATGAGCCACATCCTCCACAAGTAGATGAATGGATTCAGTTTCTGGTTTGAGTCATTAGGCTCATACAATATTCGATATATCAGATCATTTAACTAATATCTAGTTTCGTCTATGGAGTAGTTAGTCAATCATAGAGTTTTGTTTTCCATTATTATAATGTTAGGAGACTCTCATGGTCCAATTTCCAATAGCTATCTTTTGAGTAGTTTGACAGTTCGTGTGGGAACTCAGTTCAGATCCAAAAGAATTCTTCATATATACTATGGTGATATGAAAATATATGAGTATGAAACATGGTTCAAATTAAATATTATGTAGTCTCTTTATTTGGTATGAGATGGATTCTTATATGTGAGAAAGTTTAATAAGAGTCTCAGTAGATTAATTTGAGCCATTGTTGTTTCCCTATGTGTACACACTTATAATAAAGTTCCAGAGAAGATTTTTTTGAATGAGATCATACTAGAAATAGGGCCATGAGATGATGGAGCTGGAGGTGGACATCATGTGGATGGGTAATCTATAAGTGTAGTATTCATCGTATATCCTAATCCCAAAAGAGAATGCATTGTCATTATCAGACTAATATGTAATGATTTGTAGATTATGGATTTCCATGAGGAAAAAATTCAGTCTAAATAGTATGTATTATATGATTTATCTGGGTGATTTCACTTAGATAAATATTTTTTTACCCTTAGTGCTACATGGGATAGAAATATATTGGATAACCTCAAGATTGTGGAAACACCATGATCAAATATTTCCTATACATTTCTAGTGTGGTCGATAGGGAGTCTGTGGTAGTATAGGAGTGGGATTTATTTTAGATAGAGGAGAATTTGATCAAGGAAAATGTTACAAGCTCCTACCACCCAGACCACCACATGGTAAAAATAATGATCATGTATATAGTGGTTGTGCCATGGGTAGTTTATGGAAATGGAGGTATATGACCAGGTTATAATAGATATGGTATTTGGTATATTCTTAATTCATTTAATTCTTTCAATAATACTAGTATACACCAATTCATTTCATTAGATCAAATTCTTATTTTGGATGAGAGATTTGGAGGTTCTTATTGATATATTAAACCAACTAATAAATATAGAGGTTTATATGATGAGAAATTATTTAATGAAACATTTCTTCTATAAGAGAGAGATATGTCTTGCTTGGGATTGTTTCACATGGGACAACTTGTCCATCATGATTACACATTGTAACATCATTTTGGTTTATAGAATGGTAGTTTATCATGGGTGAGTAAGATTCCTTCATAACTATGAGACAATATTCTCATTTAAGGACATGATATATCCCATGTCTGTATTAGTTGTCCTAGAATGAAGGAGTCAATAGCCTATAAAAAATTAGTTATGAGTTTATCCCTTGTAATAATTGGATCTTCCAACATCAAGATTCCATTTGTAGTTGAGGATTATATGAAAATAATCCATGATGATGTTTTGAGACAACAACCCGATCAAGATATAGAACTATTCAATAAATTCCACCATGTTAGCAAAATAAATCACTAGAGGCATAAGTGATGGGCCCTATTAATCTTTCCTAATTGAGGGTGCAGATGAAGGACCACATAGAATAGTGTTTCATCACCCCCATTGTGTCATTTCGATCACATTTCTTATTTCATTAAAATGGTAGATATGAGATTAATAATTTTGATGATTATCATTAACAAAATCAGGTAATTGTAAAGAAAAATTATCCACACTACTGAAGATTTACGACCTCTTAGTCGGGTTATGAGGAGCAAGTTAGTTATTGAAGATCAGTATTGGGTATTTCTATAACAATTTTAGTGTTCTTGAAGATGATATCCAAAATAAAGTATTACGATGTTGTTGTACACTTTCTAATTTCCTCCGAATGCCTTTTGGTTTAGTGAATTGCCCAATTTTGTTTACTACATAGATGAAGTACATCTTCCATCCATTCATGGGACTATTTTCTGTTATCATCACTGACTACATATTCATTTACTCTAATAAATATGAGGATAATGAAGAAAAATTCACAATAGTACAAGACATAAAATAAGAGTATAAATAATATTTTATACCTATGAAGTGTCAGATTTAGATATGATAGCATTTTTTGGGAGATTCATTTAGGAACACAATATAGTTGTGGACCCAATGAATATTGATTTATTTCTACTATATTAGCCCCAAAATGTTTTTATAGTGGTGCATAGAATTTGTGGGTTGGATTGGTACATTAATGGATTTTTGGATGACATATCTATAGTAGAATTATCATTGACCACTCCATAATTAAAATGGTAACCATTCAACTATACTGAGTAGTGTGAGAGAGTCTTCGAGATGTAGAGTCTTAGGTTAACTAGTGATAAAATTTTGATACTACCAGATTTGGTTGTGAGTATGTAGTGTTTTAGGCTGAATCTAGAGTTGGGAGAAACGATAATTTTATATAGTGGTAGGTAGAATTTCTGTTTGTATGTATCGATTATGTTGTGACCACATGAAAAGAACTATTATATGCATTTAATATAGTTAGAACTGATAGTCCTCTCTCTGCTTCTGTGGATCAATTTTATTGTAGGAGAGTTATTGGGTATATAAACTATCCTACACAGTCTCAGGGAAATCATCATATAGATAGATATTATCCTTATAATGTGATGATTATTGGATATACTATATTACTATGAATTCGTGATATTCTACAATCTTGAGAACAATAATTTGGGGAATTATTCTCTTAGTAGGATTTCACAATCATGCATGGTGGAGAAGGTATCTCATAAATATTTTTCTACTCACCTTACCCTAGTGGCAGATACTGGTTTAAAATATCATCAATTGACGGTGTTAACTATTCCACTTCTATAGTGTTTGAGAGAGCCCAGTTTAGTTACAATGTCTACGAGGTTCTTCATGGCTAGCTGTACTTAGGGGATTCACTAGATTGTTTATCTGACAGATGGAAGAATATCATAATTTCATGAGGATAGATGTTGGTTATAGTCATGTTTTTTGATGATGTGATGTTGGAGTTTCATACATCACATTATAATTTAAATATCAGTTTTGAAAAGATATAAAAAGTCCTTTAGTGGTAGTTTTTATGGGATAAAATGAGGTAGTGTTTTTCCATGTTCATCTCTTAGTGTCTCATATATTATTGCGTAAAAGATATGAACATGGTTTTTATAGGTTTCATACATCCTATTGAGATCCTGTAGTGGATATGGGAGATAAAATCCAGTGACATTGTGATAGGTAATCCATGTAGTTCAACACTCAATGATTCTATATGTGTTATAGTTGAAAAAATATTTTTATCTCCAATCTTACATTATATCTGATAGAATAATATGGTGGATATCATGCGAAAGATGTACCTGTGGCAGATCATTTGACTCCATGTGGTTCTAGGGACATTCCTCTCTGACTATGAGGTAGAATTTAGGATACAATTATATAGGGTCATTTAGGGGGAATTCAGGACCATAATTAGGATGATATCATCATCTTACCCCGAAATGAATGGGTAGAATGAGATAAAAATATAGATATTAGAAGAAATACTAGGAGAGTGTGTTTTAGACATCATTTGGAGTTGGGGGGGATCAATTTCCACTAATTGAGATTTCTTATAATAATATATATAATTATCATATCATTATTTCATGTTTCATGGGAATATAAGGAAAACTATGGTGGTCACCCCTATATAAGACGGAGACTCGCAATACATCACTTATTTGGATTGAGATTGTGTAGGTGATGATATATAATGTTAATGTGATATAAAATCATATATACTATAGCAGGTAGATGAGGGAAATGAAACACATATTAAAATCATATCACACAGGGTTTCTGTAGGGATATCATGTTTTACAAAGAATCCAGTGCTGAGGAAGATTTAAATGTTTTGTTAAATGAGTCCTATAATAATTGAGGCTCATCGGGCCATCTTGGATGGGTACAACATCATAGAGTACCAGGCAGTGATTGATTATCAACAACAAAGGATCGTGTGATGAAAGAAATTCATTTGGATCATGAGTTTTGGCGACATGGGAGTATGCAAGAGAGATCATAGGAGTGTGAGAATGTTATGTAGACATAGTATCCCAACAATTGTCATTTAGTTTATGATTTTATATGTGAATAGACATAGTGGATTAGAGAATGTTGTGACCACATTTTTTTTCTAACAGAACGAAAAATATTAATGAATATTTCTGTAGCTATTCCCTGGGGAAATGAATGATTTAGAAGCCATGTTATCCTGAAATTGATTTCATAAAATATGAATTATATAAATATCATGAAAACTATATTTTTAAGAAATTTTTATGTATCTAACAAAACATAGTCTTGGATAAAAAATATCATCCAGGTGATAAATTTAGAATGCAAGGTCTGCACTAAGGTGGCCTATATTTCGTCTCTGTTGGATGTTATAATGAGGTATCTGTTAGCGGGTAAATTAAGTGGGAAATAATTAAATTGATTTATTTTAATATTTTCTTACCATCAAAACCTAATGTATAGTTTAAATATTTATTTATGTTGATTCTTGGGGTTTAACTACATAAACCTGGATGATTGGAGAGGAAAATCAGACATTTTCCTAGGAAGATTGATATTGGAGGAATATAGATGATCAAATCATGGTGTATTGAATGGAAATGAATGCATCATAAATTTCACTCACAATGGAATATGAGGTTTTATAGTTATTAATACCCAAATGAGGTAGGACACATCAATTTTCCATTTCATCAATTTAAATTACGTGACATATCATTTATTTATTATCTACTTTTGAATATATGATTGAATGATATTTTTATGATATATGTATATGAGTTAAACTATTAAATGGATTTTATTTACAAATGATGAAATGTTATCAACTCGTATTCCTTTAGCTATAATCATTGACCCTGGAAAATTGTCCAATATTCTTTCCATTGTTGTTCTTATGCTTCTCCAGAACCATTTATTCGAGTCCATCGAGATTGGCCTGTGGGGTTGTGGATTGTGTAACTCCCCGACCGCAGTTACCCAACGTTGGTGCATTATTATATAACTTTATCATGATTACAAGGAAATAATGTCTCAAAAGACCAATCAGTTTAGTATTATTGGAAATAGGATTCATAAATATGATCCACTTTACAGCTTGAAGAGAAGTACATCAATAATATATTTCATTAGATGCATCCAAGCCTCCTTGATTATGCCTGCAGGTCACAGATAAATAACTTCTTCATATCCTGAGAAAAATTAATCATAATAAAGGGGTGATCTCAAACGCTCAGTATGTGTAAGTAATAAATAGAAAAATTACATAAATATTAAGCATGGTAAATAATTGAAAACCACATGCCTTCACCAATAATAGAGATGAATAATTTTATGGAAAGATTATGATATGAGTAAATAATGACATGATAAAACATAATTATGTGTATTCTACTAGTCTAATGACCACATGAAATGTCTATATTATTTCCATATTGAGGTATTGTATAATGCCGGACATTCTAAAACATTTTATCAAGGTTGTGGCCAAGACGTCTAAAATGATTAAGGCCTCAGACAAAACCATAAATCAAATTGGGATATGGCCCCAGAAAATTCCATGTATAGTTGTCTCATGAGACCTACTAATGCATCTAGGATCTATATAGGGCTCCACCCGTCACTTACTATGTCCAATACATTCCTCATATAAAAATTTTTAAACATATCATAAATATTTGTATTAAAACTAGAATATGAAATGTCAATAATTCAACCATAAGAAATGAATGGTATAAAAATAGAACATATATAGTCAAACATATCACAAAAACTTCAATACAATATGGATGTTTTGTATCATAATAAATCAACTTCAAATAAACATAAAATCCATCAAAGGATGTTGACATAGATGAAATCAAAATCTTTTTTAGAGACAAATCTCTTTATATATTGTAATCATTTAAGAGTCACATAATGAAAACATTTATTTCTAAAATATTCCTATAATCTTTTTAGGGAAGAATTGAGGATGTTATAATGGCAGAAAATAGCCGCACCCACCGTATAAGTTAAAAAAGACATTTTTACCTTAATTTTGTCGAAAAGGTTAAAAAGGACAATGTTTTGAAAATGACAGAAATTTTTCTTTATAAACATATTATAAAAATTAAATAATGGGTTTAAATGAATATAACCCATATTCTGTAAAATAGTAAGAATGTTATGAAATACATTTTTAAGAAACATGGATGTGGATTATAAAGAGGTCCGAGTAGATAAATACGTATAAACAACCTCGGATAATCAAGAGATTATGAAATAAACCCATAACTTCTACATTTCCTTGGTTAATGGTAGATTAAACTCTTGTATAATGGTGAAATAATTGTTATTGAATTATTCAATAATCATATATATTAATATGATATCATATATGATCTTTTAACATCTCTTTGTTAATAAAATCTTAGTATTATAGTTGTTTTGGGTGTTAACCTACTCGTTTTCTTTTATATAAGATGTGGTTGTTATGGATATGTTGTATCATACTCATATCCAGAATGATATTAAGTCATTAAATATTATTTTTAACCATATAATAAAATTTATTCTTGAATGGATATGATAGGGAATGAATCTCATCGAGTTCGTGGAGACGGTAATCTGTACGTACACACGAGTGGAAATATCATTCTTTTGTTATTAAAATAATATATAATTATATGTTATATCATATATAAAGAATAATTAACACGTTATATTTATTATTTACAAGAATTATACATCATTATTATACCCATCTAGAAAATAGTATATTGAATAACAATTAAACCACAATGTGGAGATGGTAGGTCGTACATACGCATGTATGGTGACATGTCATTCAACGGATGGATAGAATAATGAATTTGTTTGTTCCATAAGTATAATAACATCAAAGTATACAGAAGTTACTAGATTTATTATTTTATAATGGAAATAACAAGTATAGAATAAGTTGAATAAGAAAGGAACATTAAAGAGGGTGGTGGAGACGTTTCCTCTTCTTCGGGTTCCTCCCTTTGATTTCATCAAAATGGATCCTTAGGATGGCTTTATGGTCAAACTACATCCTCTAGGATGAATTTAGGAAAGTAGGGAGGATATTTTGGAAGGGTTTGGATGAGCCAAATGGCTTTGAAGATGTGAATTGATGAGAAGGGTGAGTGCCCTTTTATAAGAGGGGTGAGGGGCTCCTTAGAAAAAACATAAAGTATTATTTTATAATAAAATCATATTTGGTTTTTAATGGATTAAAAGTGGATTATTCACGATCTAAGTTGGGGATGGGTAGAAAGCCTTTCAACTAATAGATTTTAGATAGGTTTGGGTCATTATATTAACGTTATCTTTTAGTTTTAACTCTTAGTTAATTAGTTTAACACTTATAATGTCACATTGATTTTTTATAATATATAGTTAATAAACATACTATATACATCCAAGAGACCCACACGTGGTTCTTTAATGATACACAAATAATGATATAAGTCCTTTGGCCGACCCTTAGATTTTTAGGAATAGAATATAAATTAATAATATAATATTTCTTTTAAAAACTCATTTATGTCAATTTGGACACTACTCAATTATTGATTTTCGTTAAAGTCATAAAAACATTATTAATTCGAATTTTTTTTTAAGAAATCATAATATTTTATATTAACCAATATATTCTATTTTTGTTATCAAAACATTAAAATTATATTTATTTTAACACTTATAATACAAATTATTTGATTCATTCATTAATAAAGAAAATACTACACCATTATATTGTCATATATATTATTAGTTTTTAAATTTCTTAAAATTATAAACTAATTATATTTATGTACGAAATCTTTTTATCTTTCTAATGAATATTTATAATAGAAAATATAACATATATATCCCAATGTAAATATTGTTTTTCTAAAAGATATAAGCTTGTGTCATTTTTGTATTTACTCAAACTTAATTAATAACAAGTTCCCCTATCACCAACATGTGGCCCCACGAGCTCCCAAAATCGACCCAATGATTTCCATGGTCGGAAATCTATCAACAAATAGGGTTATGACACGTTTTAGGCTAATTTATTACTATTATTATATAATTTGATTACCCTTATTTACCAGATTTATCCTTTAACCATGGTAAATAAAATATTTACCGATATAATTATTCAAAATGTCTAAAAATAAATGTGACCTATTTACACAATTTGGATATCCTGATTCCAAATATGGAGTCCATTTTTACAAATTTAAAAAATAGAAGTGGCAGAAATTAATTTAAAATTAATTCCCGCTGTCAAAATAAAAAGTGTGTTTCTAAGAGATAATAATTATAAAAAAACTGACACTTTTTTATGTCCGGTTTAAATGTGACATTATTTCCAATGACCAAAATTGTATTAAATGGTAAAAATATATTATAAATATACTTTATAACCACTCAAATTAATTATTTATCACTATTAATTATTTCGATTAAAATAGTTATTTTTAATAAAAATATAGTAATTTTCATTATTCATCAAAATATAAAAGTTATCTGAAATGTACAAAAATTTTATTGTAGGATAATTTCGATATTCCAAATACAAATATTATGTCCATTTTAAATGTTAAAATTTATAAAATTACAAAAAGTAGGTATTACTATTCATAAGGGCTAGTTTGATTGGTTGTGGTATGTGTTAGAACTCGAAGTTGCGTACAACACATGTTATAGTATTATTCAAAGAGAAGAGTACCAAGGAAGCATGGGGTGTTAAATTGTAAATTTTTTATGTCCCCATTCTAAAAATTAAATTTATTTAGTCAAATTTAATATACAAAAGTTTTAAAATATTGGATTTATAAATGGTTCACAATTAAAAGTCGGAAAAAGTGCATTTTTGAAAAAAAACATCTTTTATCTAAAAAATGAATTTATTCTTACATTTTGTCTAAGAAACTCATGATATTGATTCATAAATTATAAGGATTATATAATGTTCAAAATTCATTTAATACTTTTCATAACCTCTTTTGAACGGATACTTTGGTACTTCATGGTGCGCTTGAACTCGGTGTTGCGTGTAGTTCAAGTTATTGAATTATTTTGATGAAATAACGCACTATGAAATCTTGGGGTGTTGCATTCTCCCTAACATCAATAAATTACGTCCTCACAATTTGAAATTGTTCTTTGAAAATAACAGGTTGAAAATAGAAAATATCATTGTAGGAAAACCCACATTGGAAGTTGGGTTAATCAAATTTAGTCATAATAAGATGAAAAGAGAAATGAAAGGGTCTCCACCAAATTACGATCTCTATTTGGAGAACATTTATGGAAATTAGAGACATATAAGTGGAGGAAAAACTTAAATATTTATAGGTAGTTATTGAGGTCATCAATCACAATCAAGTGTAAAATTGAGGTCCTTAAATTCATCAATCGTTGATGATTTGAAATACCATCAGTTCAACAAAACATAAGGTATTAGGATAACCCATTTTTTTAGGATCCCTTAAATAAAGTATAAGAATTAATTTCTTTATAGAAGAAGAAAAATATATTCTTGACAAGTAGAGTTACATCCTTTAACTAATTTCTACCACAAACTCATCTTTCACTCTAAAAGATAATAGAACGTATAAAATATATTCTATTAATCATATTTGTATAGGGTTCCAAAAAATGAATTTATAATTCATCTACCAGATATTTTAAAAAAATTTCATTATTTAATCCAGGACATCGCATGGGCCAGTGGTAGGTGATACACCCTCGTCACACTTCGGTTGCGAGTTCAAGTCTCACGGCCTTACCGGACGCGACAGGTTTCTGTCCATCCTCCGGGTTGTCCTTCTATGGAAATCCAAAAATAATCCAAACTAAAATTATCCATAATACTTCAGTCCAAAATTTATAAGGAAGGTAAAAACAATGAATATCCTTTTTGTCATGTAATAACATGTTAACACCTTCATCATGTATTCTTTTAAAACACTACAACATCATGAATTACCATAAAACCTTATTGATTACATTCATGATCCCTTATTCCTTAAAGAATAATGGATATAATCCTTCAATCCAACAATGTTGAAAACTCCAAAAATTATGGAATATACAAATTATTATTAAATTTCTAGCTAGTCAAGAATATCCAATCTAATTTATCCAAATCAATCATGTATTCTTCCAAAATCACTACCTCGGTATCAGAACCATATTATGGTCCATATATCTCTCATCCATATATTTTAAAAAAAAATTAACCTACTATTGAGTCACTTTTCATGGTTTCACACAATCTCAAGTCCATAATAAAATAGTACTGTAGTACAATCCTTATATACTCTATAATTATTATAACTAGTACATCGTTGATACAATATTAAAATGACATAATTCATTAATAACGACATAAGAACTCTATTCATTCATCCTCATATGTGGTAGTATTATAACTTGATTATTATCCAATAGCATCATTTGGGGCACGCTCTGATGATTTGGACATTGTTTTTTGTAGTGTCCCAACTCCTTGCAGATGAAGCATTGTACATTTGTATCATTTTTCTTACCCTTGTAGTAACGTACAAGGTGTCCTTTTTCTCCACAATTATAACAAACTCCCATTCCCTTCAGCGAACTTCTAGGGTGTTTCTTCCCACAGTTATCACATTGGGAAAATTCATCTTTTTCCCTCTTCCCTTTATCCATCAGTCACTCTTCAATCTTTTTCTTCTCTTGCTTCCCTTAAAATCCATAGGACTCAAAGAACTCTTTACTTATCTTATCAACACATGATATTATTTCTTCATATGATGATAATACATGGGAGACTATTTCTCTTCTAAATGATGGCTTAATACCATGAAATATGTGATCATTCTTACTCTTTGGATCATGTGTATTGCTAGAGTTCTCATTCCTACTACTGGGCGCCATTTCTAAACAATGGCATACACTAGATTAGTTTTTGAATATAAATAGCTGATCTCAAACTAGTAAGACACTTTACATAATATAAAAAGTTTATGGATATAATCCATAATCATAAAAATATCTTCTTTGAGGATGTATATACTCATAAACCCTTCATAATGGTTTGTAATGAAAATGAGAATTATCCTAAGAATATATCCCTAGAGTGTCGTAACCAAGAGTGCAGCAAGACCCGTTGTCGTGCCCCAGTTCACGTTCGAGTCAAGCTCAAATAGGTTTTTTTGGGTTTTAACCCTAGGTACATTTGTGTCAGAGCTACCTCTACATGCCTGTATCTAGACATGGATGTATTTATCAGAAAACTCACAAAATTACTACATTACCAAAATTATAGGAAGTTCTTATATACTAATCCTCAAAGTCCATATTAGGGATATTTTCTCTAATCAGAGTTTATCTAAATCTAGTTTCCTAGGTTTGTAATAACCTTCCTCTGATACCAACTGTAACGCCCCGACCCCAGTTACCCAGAGTCGGTGAATTATTACATAACATTGGCATGATTACAAGGAAATCATGTTTCAAAAGACTGATCAGTTTAGTATTATTGGAAACAATATTCATAAATATGATCCACTTTACCGCTTGAAGAGAAATAAAACATGAATATATTTAATTAGAAGCATCCAATCCTCCTATATTATGACTGTATGTCACTCATAACTAACTTCTTCATATCCTGGGAAAATGAAACATAATAAAGGAGTGAGCACAAATGCTCGGTAATGGTATGAATTACAACGGAAAATGACATAAATATTAAGCATGGTAAATAATTGAAAACCACATGTCTTTACCATTAATAAACATGAATACTTTTATGGAAAGATTATGAGCTGAGTAAATAATGTCATAATAAAACATAATCATGGGTATTCAACTAGTCGAATGACCACATGAACCATCAATATTATTTCCATAATGAGAGATTTTATAATGATAGAAATTCTGAAACATATTATCAAAGCCTCGACTAAGACGTCTAAAATGATTAAGGCCTCGAAAAAACCATAAATCAAATAGGGAAAGGGCCTCACCCAATTCCACATCTAGTTGTCTTATGAGACCTACCGATGCATCGAGGAGCTATAGCGGGCTCCACCCGTCACTTACTATGTCCAATACATTCCTCATATGAAAAGGATTAAACATATCCTAAACATTCGTATTATAACTACCATACGAAATTTCAATACATTAACCATTAACAATGAATTGTATAAAAACATCACATCCACAGTCAAACATACCACAAAAACTTCAATACAATATGGATGTTTTGTATCATAAAAAATAAACATCAAATAAACTTAAAATCCATCAAAGGATGTTGACAATGATGAAATCAAATACTTTTTTAAGAGACATATCTCATTATATTTTGAAATCAGTTAAGAGTCACATAAAGAAAATATCTATTTTAAAAATATTCTTATAATCTTGTAAGTAAATCTTCGATGATGCTATAACTATGGAAAATACCCACACCCTCTGTATAAGTTAAAAAATACATTTTTACCTTAATTTTGTCGAAAAGGATAAAAAGAACATTGTTTGGAAAACAAAGGAAATATTCCATTATAAACATCTTATAAAAAATAAAACAAGGGTATAAATGACTTTAACCCATATTCTGTAAAATGGTAATAATGTTATGAAAAACATATTTAAGAAACAATGATTGGATAACAAAGAGGTCCTAGTAGATTATTACGTATAAACAATCTCGGATAATGAAGAGATTGTGAAATAAACCCTTACCTTGTTTTTTTCCTTGGTTGATGGTAGGTTAACCTCCTGTATAATTGTGAAATAATTTTTATTTAATTATACAATAATCATATATATTAATATGATATCATATATGATCTTTTAACATCGCTTTGTTAATAAAATCTTAGTATTTTCGTCTTTTTGAGTGTTAACCTTCTCGTTTTCTATTATATTAGCCTTGTTTTTTATGGATAGGTTGTATCATAATCATATCCAGAATGTTATTATGTCCTTAAATATTATTTATAAACATCCAATAAAATTTATACTTGAATGGATACGATTGGGAATGAATCTCATCGCGTTCTTGGAGATAGTAATCTGTACGTACGCACGAGAGAAAATAACAATCTTTTGATATTAAAATAACATATAAATTGATGGTATATAATATAGCTAGAATCATTATCATGTTATATTTATTATTTACATGAATTATATATCATTATTATACCCATCTAAATAATAGTATATTGAATAACAATTACACCACAATGTGGAGACGGTAGGCCGTACGTACATACGTATAGTGACATGTCATTCAAGGGATGGATAGAATAATGATTTTTTTGGTTCCATAATTATAATAAAATTAATATATATATATAAGTTACTAGATATATTATTTTAGAATCGAATAATTATGGAAATAAGATGTTTAATAAGAAAGGAACTTTAAAAAAGGTGGTGAAGACGTTACCTCTTCTTCAGGTTCATCCATTTGATTTGGTCAAAAGGGCTCTATATGATGGATTTATGATCAAAATAAGGACTCTAAGATGAAGTGAGGGAATTTGTGATGATATTTGGGCCGGGGTCGGCTATGCCAAATGGATTTGAAGGTTTGAAATAATGGGATGATGGAGTGCCCTTTTAAAAGAGGGGTGGGGGGCTCTTCAAAAAAAACGTAACGTATTATTTTATAATAAAATAATATTCGGTTTATAATGGATCCAAAGTGGATTATTAAATGTATAAGGTGGGGATGGGTCTAAACCCTTTCATGAAATAGATTTTAGACAGGTTTGGGTCAATATATTAACCTTATCTTTTAGTTTTAACTCGCTGTTAATTAGTATAATACTTACCATGTTACATTGTATTTTAATAATATATAGTTAATAAACTTACTATATACATCCAAGAGACTCCCAAGTGGTCCATTAATGATACAAAAATAATGATATAAGTCTTTTGGATGAAAATTATATTTTTAGGAATAGAATATACATTAATAATATAATATTTGTTTTAAAAACTCATTTTTGTCAATTTTGACACTACACAATAATTGATTTTTTTTAAAGTCTTAACAACTTTATTAATTCTAAAAAACTCATTTAATCAATAATAACATGTCATATTAACTAATAAAATTCGTTTATTTCATCAAAACATTCAAATTATATTTATTTTATCATTTATAATACCAATTATTTGATTCATTCATTAAAAATGAAAATACTGCATCGTTATTGTGTCATAAATATTTTTACATTTAAATGTCTAAAAAGTATAAATAAAATATAATGTTGTATGAAATATTTTTATCTTTCTAATGATTATTTATAATAGAAAATATAACATATATAACCCAATGTGAAAATTATTTTTCTAAAAGATATAAGCTTCTGTCATTTTTGTATTAACTTAAACTTAATTAATATAAAGTGCCCCTATCACCTACAAGTAGCTCCATGGGGTCCCAAAATCGACCCAAAAATGCCCATGGTCGGAAATGTATCAACCAATAGGGTTAAGACTCGTTTTAGGGTAATTTATTATTATTATTATTATTATTATTTTATCCTTATTTGCCGGATTTACTCTTTAACAATGGTAAATAAAATAATTACCGAAGTAATTATTCAAAATGTCTAAAAATAAAAGTTACCTATTTACACAATTTGGAAATCCTAATTACAAATATGGAGTCTGTTTTTCCATATTGAAAACACAGAAGTGGTAGAAAATAATTTAAAATTAATTCCCGCTGTTAAAACAAAAAGCGTGTTTTTAAGAGATAATAACTATCAAAAGATTGGCACTTGTTTATGTCCGGTTAAAATGTGGAATTATGTACAATTAACAACGTCATATTAAATTTTTAATATATATTCTAAATATACATTAAAAACAGTCAAATTTATAATTTATCACTATTAATTATTTCGATTAAAAAATTTGTTTTTAAATTTTTTTTAATAATTTTAAATATTCATCAAAATAAAAAAGTCATTTGAAAAATAACAAAATGTCATCCTAGGAAAATTTTGATATTCTGAATCCAAAAATCAAGTCCATTTTTAATGATAAAATATTTAAAATTTCAAAAATTAGGTATTACTATTCATAAGGGCTAGTTTGATTGGTTGTGGTGTGTGTTAGAACTTGATATTGCATACAAAACACACTATAGTATTATTCAAAGAAAAACGTACTAAGGAATCTTGGGGTGTTACATTGTAAATATATGATGTCCACATTCTAAAGAATAAATTTATTTAGTCAAATTGAATATATAAAATTTTTAAAATATTGAATTTAAAAAGGGTTCACCATTAAAAGTCCGTAAAAGTGCATTTTTGAAAAATACATCTTTTAACTAAAAAAAAATTAATTTGTTATTAAATTAAGTCTATGAAACTCAATATATGTATTCTAAAATTATAAGGATTGTATGAAGTTCAAAATTCAGTTAATACTATTAAAAACCTCTTTTGAATGGCTAGTTTGGTAAGTCATTGTGCGATTGAACTCGGTGTTCAGTGTAGTGAAAGTTATTTAATTATTTTGAAGAAATAACGCACTATGAAATATTGGGGTGTTAAAGATTGTCATTATTGGGGTAGGTTATGAAATGAATAATCCGCCAAATTTATAGTGTTTTTGGAAATGAAAAACATATAGATGTTTAATATCATGATAATTATTGATTATGAGTGAAACTTCATGGTTATGGGATCCAAAAAAGTTGACAAGAGAAGACACATAGACATGAAGATTTCTTGACTCAGAGTTAATCATTATATTTAATTCTTATACCATTAGATACTGGGAAACAATAATTAAATATAATCCCATTTAGTTTTGGTTAGTAAAAAGGTGATATCCTTGGTGTTGTCTGAAATTTTGGATGACAATTGAAGAGTATGATGATTCTATAAAAATATTAATTGAAATAATTTTATCCTTGAAGAACACATGACTTGACACTAGTGTGATTTTGGAACATTGTTTTGGTAGATGCTTAGGATAACACATTGTGTGGCTATACCCACACAGAGTGTGACCCCACCAAGTCATCTCGAAATTTTTTTAGCTATAACTTGTACATGACTCAAGTTTTCAGAAAAAATCCTATACTCTTAGAGTTTAATGACATTGGATGTCATCTGAGCATGAACAGGTGCATGACAAGGTACTCAAGCACACCAAGGTGGACACAGAAAGGTCCCGACTCGATGAGACCCAACATTTCATATCTGTATATATCATGTACGATGAATTATATTCAAATCCACGCCCAGAATAGAACATGGAATGGAAATGATAATGGGTCACATTCCATGTGGACCCCATATAAACCTAGAATTATATTTATTGAATTATTCTTATTGTATCCACTTTGTTTTGATTCAGACTCTGGCTGACAACTATACTGTCATGGTGTGTTAGCTATTTAGAACATGACGAGGGAATTTTTTAGCATGAATTATATGATGTTATATATTCAAGGAATAAAGATTCATTAGGTGATGCTCAAAAAATTGGCATGGATCTAGGACAAATCATTGACGTGTTGTTGCGATTAGTACTCACTTAATAAAATAATTTGTGAATCAACAATATTATCAGAGATATTTGGGGGTCAATACATGCAAGATGGACCTTGGAATTGGATACCAATATTATTTATATATATTTAAGGTACAACCTAATGTGAAGGTTCTGTATCTAATAATTAGTTCTCTCACATCTTCGATCATTTCATTGTGTAGATTCTGCTGGAGGATTGGGCACCCTCAGCTGTGGAGAATAGTAGTATATAGCAAGCCCCAATATAAAAATTATGTCAGGGTTCTGATTGATGATTGAAATTACTAATGGAATATTTGAGATCCAAGCTTAATCATCATCTTTGGCTGGTATATGAGATTGAGGTCCCTTTTTTACCTTGGGGGTTCCCTAGGAGCTCATATATGTTTATTGGTTTATTTTTCCCTATTTCATTGGGGTGATCTGACTAACATTATATATTTTTATTAATACATAGTGTTTTTTGGGTTTCATAGTGGGTATGTATATACTCACTGATGCATGGTATTTTCTCACATGTGTCGTGTCTACAAAAATGATGGACAATACTTCTGTGACTTTGGTGGAGCATAGTGATAGATGGGTGCAATGACTATGTATGGTTTTTTCCACAATTGAAAATGTTCACATTTCTACTTATTCCTTAATGAAATTAAATTGAAGAAGAATATCTATTTCTGAACCGATGGACATGGAGGAATCTCCATTTTCACATTCTTCATATCTCTCAACATTCAGTTTTAGTGTAATGGAACATGAATTCCCCTATAATAGTTTTCAAATCCCTTTTTAGTGACTCATACTAATTTTTTGGCCATAAGGAAGGATGAGTTAGCATCCCATGTTTTTCTAACAAACCATTCACCTAGAATGATAGGGAATTCTATCAAACCCTAACACATGGAATCAAGTGGAAGTAATTAAGTGAATCTATTTCCTTTCATCTAGATCCTGATTATTACTCCACACCCACCTGTTATATTCATATATAGGACCCATTATAAAATAATTCCTTTAAAATGAATGATGTAAAAAATCAATCAAATTGAGTCATCAATTTTTTTTGTTCCTAAAATGATGCATGTAGGGTTAGACATATGGGATCCCGATGATAGAGAAGATTGTTAATTGGATGTAGAATATTACAATATCTACAATAATTACTTTTCATTTAATATTAACTCGAACTTCTCCATCACAATCAAGCCCATGTCAGATTATATCCCTATGACCTTACAAGGTTGTGATTATTCGGGAAGCTTATTTTATGATTATTTGTATTTTTTATTAACTTTTAAAGCATTTAGTTATCTCCCTTTGGTATCTTGTGTTTTAATTGAGGTCAATATAGTTTTTGAATCAGGGTCAATTTATTTCTATACATATTTGATAATTTTTATTAACTATATTTAACATATTTATAAAATTATATTAAAAAAAGATCAAACAATAAAATATATTTTGTATTGTAGTAAAATTAATAAATAAACTAATTAGAATTTTAATATACTACTAGAAATATAAAATTTAATTATAAAAAAGTTAATTTTTTCTAAAATTAATATTAATAATATCTGTTGAATTTAGATTTCTTATGACGTAGCCATACTCACGCGGTACCCACTGTAAAGCGAGCTGATTCACTTAATTTTTTCCATTTCTTCTTTCATGTAAATAAAAAAATAATTATTTTATTTTTTGGTGTGAATTTATATATAATCAAAAAAACAAAAATTAAAATAAATTAAAATAAATTATTATATATTAAATAAAATATTCTGTTGAAATTGTAATAAAATAAAAAATATAACATAATAATACATGAAAAATTAATAATACACATTAAATTTTAGGACATTTTACCAGTATTATTACTTGTTATATATAAATTGTTTAAAATTGAGTCTTTTCATTTTTATAAAAATTAGTTCTCATAATAATATTAGAAATCCCTGAATAATAGGGTATAGGTGTGTGATTTTATAAATTCCTCAATTATTATTTCACTTTCACAAAATTTTGGTCAATCCTCCTTCATGATTTCTCAAGCAACGCGACATGACCTTATAGTCCCCCTCACCACTAAATAGATTCTTCATTGTGGAATATGATGATATATAAAATTATCATGATGGTGGAGAATCAACAACAAACCAATATATAGGAAAGCCAATACTCATTTAATATTGTAGAAAATTAAAATATTGATGGGGGATATAAATTAAAAATATCTATATAAATAGAATAATTTTAATCATAAAAATTTTTGGTAATTAATTTATTCAAATAATAGGCGTTTTGTTATGTATATTTAAATTATTTCAAGATAATGGATGAAAATCAATATAGTGGATAATTGACTCCTATAAATTTTAATCAACACAATTAACAACATCTACAATGAAATTATAAGAGGTTTTTGGGGAAACCTAGCATGGTTTAACTTCCTTTTCTATATCTTTAATCATATGATACATGTTCCATGAATCATGTGAATATTTTTTAACTCTTGATAACCTATCTTAATTTCTCAATTGATAAATTGAATTGGATGGGTTTGGGCTGAGAGCCTATAAAAAACAAACATCAGTGGTAAATGGAACCCCATGTTCTAAACATCCTCACATAAATGTAACAAAAATAAGATATAAATTTTTATATGAAACATTACTAAATCTGTTTTATATTAATTAAAAAATTAAATAAATATCTAATCTAATTCATGAAAATTCAATGTCTTACAAAAAATCCATTACATTTCACAATAAGGTAAAGAATGATGTTTATGATTAATAGTTTAGTTTGAATAAATTTAGTACATATGCATTCATAATATTTATTAATATTTTTAAATATGATAATTTCTTACATGATCATTTTTAAATAATTAATTATTTAAAATATTGAGTTTTCCACAAATCATAACACTCATTTTACATGAAAAACGATGAACGTATGGTAAAAACACCATCCCAAGATCAACCATGAAATTTTAATTTTTCAAGAAATCTTGTTGGAGAATCTAAAATTCTACTAAAATAACTCAGCTAGAGAAAGGTTGTTACTTAGTTTTAATTGATTTTCGAGGTTCATAGGGTTTATATAGTTTTGGAGGTACAATGGATGTGACAACACAGTAACGAGTGTTGGTAGTGACTTTTTTTTTAAATGATGATTGCGGATTCCCTTATAAACATGTGGTGTGATGGGATAAAATATAATCAATAAGAGGAAGAATCATTCCCATATAAATAATAATAAGTAACCTATTGTTATGATGATAGATGAATATTCATTCCTAGTGAATTGAATGTCTCTCTTAACGGAATGGAAATTCACCCTCAATCGGTCCTTTAATATAATTGTGATTGAAAAAATGATTCAATATATGTGGAAGATGTAGGATGGTGTAACAATAACAGAACTAGGATATGAGAATCCGATCATTGTATTTTATGATAAAATAAATAAAAAATTTGTTACTCGTGAGAACATGTTATATTGATAGTCATCACATTATAATAGTTTATATAAGAAAAAATCTGCACGTTTCCAAAATACATTTCTCCGAATCACTCTTTTTTTGTTTAATTTTATAAATCCTATTATATGTATAATCAAAACATAAAATATTGGATATTTTTTGGCCATATTTGGGAATTTGTGTAATCATATCACACAGTGCCCATTCCATGGGGTCAATTTATAAATTCCATGGTTCTAGTTGATAAATCAAAACCACTTATTATGAGAATTTCCCGTTATACGGTAGACTCAAATGCCAAGATTACATTTCTGTATTAAAATATACACATATTTTTTCATATGTGGATTCACCGAACACACAAATAATGATTGTGTCGTTGATGTTACCGAGAGAGAAGGTGACATTTTCAATAAATATGCTCCAAAACTCTTTGAAAACATTAACGAGATGTCTTTTGTGCTAGAGGTAGAGAGAGTAAGTGATAATGATAAACACACTAAGTATAAATGCATAGAAACTGTTCATGGTCGAAATAAATTCATTTGGACGAGACAACTACCTACATTTATATATCACGCCATTCTTATGAATTCAAATTATATTTAGTACTACTGAAAAACCCCTAATTAATAGTGGCAGAAAATATTATTGTAAGATAAAATAATTAAAAAATGGGATCATTAAATTAGTAATGATAAACACCACCCTTTACCAACACTTTTATTTATTGTAGATAAATTTTGGCATTTATCAATTATTTTATTTAAGATTCATCAAGGGTTGTCCCACATGGTTTTTCCCACATAAGTCTACTTGTTTGTTTCAGTCTTGCATTATAATTTTCGTTGTCCCATTATCACTAAATTGCATTTATATGGGGTTACGACACCCATAATCTACTACACAAACATAAGACACATAGGCTGGCACCATAACGTGTTGGCCCACCAGCCTAGTCGGTATAATATGCCAATCTCCAAGGAGGTCCACACATCCCTTTTTTCCCACAGGATAATAAATGAAGAAAAACCACATCTGGAATAATTGCATAATTGTTTTATATATTCTAATATAATAAAAAATAAAAAATAATAGTAATTTTTTAAAATAAAAAAATTAAAAATAAAAATTAAAAAATACAAAATTTATAAAATGTATTAATGAAATAATTTTTTTAATCATTTTATATATAAATATATATTTTAAATCGTAATGAATATAATATATTAAATTAAAATACATGAAATGAATAAATTATAATTATTAAAAAAATAAAAATGAGAAATAACTTAAATTATAATATATAAAATAATTTAATAATAAAATAATTTGTAAAAAATAATAATGAATTTAATATATATATATATATATATTAATTTCATGTAGTACTAAATAATATATATTAGATATTATAATAAAAATTGAATAATATGTAATATTTTAAAAAATATTATTCTCCAATTCAATTTATAAATACTTTTTCTATCTATTCATCTTTTAAATAAATTTCCTTCGTTTTTAACATGCATTCATTTATTATTATTTAATAATTGTTAATGACGTGTATTTGTTTAAAATTTCAGTAATTTAATATATGAAAATATTTATTCATTTAGTACTTTTTAAATTTATAAATTTTATATTTATTATATATATTAGTATTCGTAAATAAAGTAAGTGTTTTTAACATAGAAATATATATATATATATCAATATATATAATTTTCCAGTAAATATTATTTATATAATAAAAATTATGTATGTTTAATATAAATAATTCTTATACTTAGTATAAGTTTTTTATGTTATAAAATTTTCATTTATTAAAAATATTATATAACTATATCCAGAAATGGATATTTAATTATATATTTTCTGATTTTTACATTGAATATATATATCAAATTCAATTAAATTTATTTCATAGATTTTTTTTCTTTGGTTGGGATATTAATTAACAAATCAACAATATATAAACACAGGAGAGTTCATCCATGATGAGAAATCACCCAACGAAATATTAAAAACTCAAGTTACACAAAGGGATGATGAAAAATGTTATTCCATATTCACCTATATTTTAATTAAACTGAATGAGCAAGATTAGAAATGGGGTCTAAAGGAATACATGTCTGTCACCAACAAACCAAATTAATGGAGTCCACTTTGCAGTTTATGGATGGTATAAACAATGGAGAGGATTTATGACTCAAAAATGATAGATTTCCATATTCTCTAAATAGAGAGACTCATTATAACAATAATTTATTCTACATAAACCATTAGGGGGTCCCAATGAGATTCCAAATATATAAATCAACTCATAAAAATGTATTTGTGGGAGTCCAAAACTGCATCACCAAAACCATCTAATCCATCATCAAGGAACCCCACATTAACATTAATCGTCAACACATTTGTTGTGGGAGGGTTACCGCTTACAATATATAAATTTTATTTTTTATTATCATGCTACACCATATTATTATTATATGACTCTAAACAACACACTTCCCACTTGAAAATGAAGTAATTCTATCTTGGAAGTTTGATAAAACCATTGTTTTCCTTCTCACCCAAATAAACTAGGCAATTTTTTAATGTTAACACACTATCCCCATGTTAAGTGAGGATGAAAACATCCCCATATATATTGAAACATATGATTTTGTGAATTAAGAAATCTATATTATAATGAAAAATGTGTCATATGTCTATAGCTCCCAAACAATAAAATATTTCATGCGACATAGCTTCTGAAACAATGATAAAAAAATAACAGAATGGATCATTTATGCTTTTATAGAATTTGGGAAATTTTTTTAGTGAGGATGAAATTTTATATTTCCATCTAGAAATATTGTAACATTTTAGGGATTTAATGAATCCATTTTATCTTTTAGACCATATTGACTTATTGAATTTTCAATATAACTGTTATCTCGTAAACTAATTTAACTATGAATATTCAAAAAATCATGTTAATCCAACATAATATATTCTCACATATATCCTTTATTCATGGGATGGTGAAAATAATTCTTGTTTATTAATTATTGAACCAGCATTCTTGATTATAGATTCAATAACCATTTTACGCATTATTAAATATAGTTAATACACAAGGATCTTCCTTCCCTGGGACCTATTTGGGTAGAATCCTATTAATAGGAAGAACAGGATTAAAAAACTATTTGTGAGGTACTGAGTGAAATATATTAGCTACATAAAAATGTTAATAAATCAGTATGAATGACATTTAATTTTTACAAACCATCGTAAGGGGATGACTAAAAAACTATGGGACAATTCGAGAATATCCTTTATGAATAATAGAGTTAAAAAATCCATTTCTTCTAAGAAAATTATTACCAATAGATTGTGTTTAATTTGAATTTATATATATACTGGATTTACATACATAATTTTTATTCATGGTTTTCTCTAATTTCATGTTTTGTGGATTGATTTCACAGGAACATGTAATTTTATAATTAGAGGAAGAAATGATAATTTTTTTTTTATGAAACATGATTCATATGTCATGTATCACAAACAAGATATGTACTCCTAATTACTAGAATACCATTGGATCCATATAAATGAATGTGAGTCCTTATAATGACGTTAAGACAATAATTGATGTCTACATTCATTACATAATTTGATTATTTCAATTATCATATTCCTTAAAAAATCAATGAACATACATGTTGTGTATATATTATGTTATGTGACAAGATTGATGGTTCTCTCAGTGAATGATATCAACAAATTCATCAGTGATAATTGTGGACCCTAAATATTTGATTATATGACAACTTTCACGATGTGAATATGTAAATAAAGAAGTAACATATTATAGTAGAAAATGTGAATGTATTACATGTTGGGTACTATTCCATCATATTGATATATTAGTATTCAAATTAATCATGTAAATAAATAAAAAATTCTCTCATTTTCATATGTACTTTTCACTATTTTCAACTAATTTTATTATAAACCAATTTTAATTCATTATTTATTCTCTTTTTACTGATTTCATTTGAGTATTTTGTTATTATACATTAGTTATACTCCCATTCAATATCATTTATGATTATTATTTCATTTTCAATTTCCATTTCATCACTAAGGAGCATTCTTCCTCAACTCCTATAAATTTATTTTATGATTCATTAGGGGTATTGAGTTTATTATATTACTTGTTTTCATTTAAATTGCTTTTTAATGATTCTCATTTGTTTTAATATTTGGTTTCTTCATTATCAAATGATTCCTGAATATGAATAGAATTTTTTATATCCCCTTACTTTTGATCATCACTATCATGTTGGGCCAATCCACCTTGGGTCAGGGGTTGAGAGTATGTGTGTTTCTAAGCCTAATGAATATATAGATTAATAAATAGTAACCATATCTATAGAAATCAGGTAAATAAATAATTTTAATTCGATTATTTTGTTCAAAATTTATCAAGGTAGGTGAAATTGAATGGGCCTAATGTGATTGGATTTGAAAATTATTATAATATTATACTTTGAATATTTTTTTATAGAAGCAAAGTGTAATGAAACTAGGATGGAAGCTATATCATGGAATCATGATTGATGAATCATGGAAAGATCAAATTTCTTTTACCATATCCTATTAGTTAATCATTCACCACTTCATAGCCAATGGTATTTGACTAACCCAATATATATATTATATTCTCTTCTATCATAAACATTCAAATTGGCACTGATCCCTTATTTTAATATTAGAAATATATCAAAAAATATAATATTTGTTAAACTTCAATCCTGATGAGAGAAGATGATGGATATATTCCAAGGGTTTGGTTTTATTGTTTACAGACCCTCTTGTTATCCCCAGCAGATCGCCCCTATATAGCTTTATTACTAAACCCATGTTGTAACCTTTTTTAGGGACTATAAATTTCTATTGATACCACAACCCTTGAAAAAATAATGTTGTGTGTGGGAACAAAAATTTTTGGCACCGTTTTTGTGATATTATTATTCCTTAAGAAATGTGACATTTGGAGAAACCTCAAATTGCCTGAGTCTCTACATGTTTATTCTCTTATCTTTCCCCAATTTACTTTTTCAATTTTCTCCTTCTTACACACAATTGTCCTCAATTTATCAATCTATCTCCACCAAACTCTTCTTCATCAAATATTCATGTGCCACATACCCTTGTCTCAATCTTGAAGCATTGATCCACATGAACAACTTCATTTACATCCCATGAATGGTCGACATTTTTCTACATGCTGATGTTGAACATAATATTATTTTAATGAACATGTTATTCCCCACCCTAAAATCATAAAATATGTACCACCTTCAAAATAGGCTTATAAAACTACACTACTAGAGTGAACCATAATATAATACATCATGTTTTATATTATTGATGATATGACCATGATTGTGTTTCTTCCTATTCAAAATCACACTTTTTCATATTATAAATAGACTCTATCATGTGATCCAACACAAGGGGATGTTTAGTGCACTATATATTGAAACCCCCATCATATAATATAATATTTTATGATATATGTGATACCTTTTCCATCAAAGGTGTATCCTAATATGCCACTTCATGAATTGTTTTCCAATCCCCTTGCATAATAATGCCATGGGCTGACAAAAAATTCATGCTCCGGAGCAAATCATCAATTTGGATGAACATTCCAAACTGTTGCATGAATTTTTTTTCCTAACCATATGAAACCAGAATCTATGAAATTTAATTCAAAATTAAAATATAGATGAATGAGAATAATCATGGGAAGAATGTGGTATATTATGACTGATAACCTATAAATACCAACATCACGGGCTACATGTGGTCTCTAATTCATGACAGTTTACCAAGGACTCAACCTGATTCATGTATTGCGGTAGATTCTGTTGCTAGTGGAAAACAATCTAATGATGTCAGAAGTGCGCTCATCCATTCATGATTACATTCCCAAAAATTATGGTCTATGGAAATGTTACATTACATCGCCTCATTTTGGATCCACCAACTAGTACAGACAACCCACCTCACATATTAGGTATATGATCTTAATAAAAATCAGGAATCTTTTCCACCATTTCAAACACCACCAGGCCCTTCTACACCTGTAATTAAATTAAATCCTCTAATATGTAATGATTTATATACTGGTACCATGAATGAAGGATGTTCTAAGAGAAAATCCAATTGAATCATTTAATGATGTAAATTTAAATGAATTAATTCATAAGTATCAGCAACCAATAAAATTTCAACTGTATAAAATCAATCATCAATGGGAGATTCTGTAGATTCTACAGGAAAAAAATATTATTTTTTATAGATGATTGGATAGGTATCTCATAGTAATTAGATTCCATTTTTGAACGCACCATTAGGTCTATCTCCTCAACCTCAGTAGAAATTACAATAATATTTTACTATATCTCAATAATTTCAACATACACAACAACATAAAAAAAATTCATCAATGTTCTCATGGGAACACTAAAAAAATATCAATTAAAATATTGGAAACTATCTTACTGCATTTTTGTAAAATAAAATATAACTATGAAAAAAAATACAATGGAGATGAAAAACTACAATGATACAATACAAAACCTAGAGAATCAAGTGGTGTATATCTCTAAGGCCATATTGTATCTTTTACAACATAAATTCACTGATAATAAAAAAAATCCATGGTTAGAGGATAAATTTAATGGTCTGTGAATTTAAAACGTGTGGTATTTTTTTAAACAATGTGGAGTTGATAAAATGTTGGTAATAGAATCTAATAATTTCTTTCTGGGGAATACCTGAGAGATAAATCCACATGAGAAAACCATAATCAAGGAGCACCATGAAATGGGAGATATATTAGTGTATCACCACTATGTATGACCCCACTAACCATTCCAGAGAGCGTGAAACACAATATGGATCAAGTACAATAGAAATGTTTTTATTGAAGTTCATTGAATTGAAAATGAATATTCCTTTTGAAGGGGTAATTACATAAGTTACCACCAATGATAGATTATTTAGAGACATGTTGATTAAAAAAGGAAAATCACGGTCCTGGTAGTCATATTGAAATATGAATAATTCCCTATAGATGATCAAATTAAAATGAATGAAATGAGGAATTTCAAAATTTCATGATCTATAGGGACATAAAATTTTGAAAAATAATATTAAATTCTATGAAAAACAATAATATATTTCCCATGTATATTTAAAATATTATAGGAAATATATATCTAAAATGAATAGGGTTGTCACTTTAACATGATAACCACTATGTCAAGAATTCTCTATTTTTTCTCAAGGAAAATATAAGGAATATTTGAAAAATAATCTTCTCTACGGATATCATTATCATGGATATGTAAGATAATGGAGATACTGACCTCAGTCTATGAAGACCATTAATAACCATTGGAATGGAATTAATTATTTCAAACATAATTATAGTAACTTTTATAGAGGATTAAGAACATGTTTTCTTCGATATAGAGAAACATACTAATAAAAGAAAACCATTTTGGTATTGTAAAACAATATACCATGTTAATAAGAAAGAGGATCATGTTAAAAGTGAAGATGATAATATGAAATCACATACTATAAGGCCCTATCCTTATACATTACTTAATCTTGAGTTATTACAAGAATACACATTGAGGATCTTTTCAGGATTAGAGTTTTAGAGAATTAGATCATAAATCATGCATTACATTCCACATTTAAACAAGGTGGTTACATTAAAGACAATATTCACTTTTCTCATCAATGTAAACATATTTAGAAAAAAACATGGATTCTTTCATTACACTCCCTTCACACTATCATCACATCATGTTCCATTCCCTTGACCTATGAAAAACATTTCAAAAACATGGGATGAGCATAAAAAGCTCAGTAAGGGATATGGATGTATGAAATGAAAACATTAGTCCATGTACACATAAGAATTAATGAAATCATACTTTACTCACAAAACATAAGTAATTTAACATACCTCATCAAATCATGAATAAATCATAGAAATCATAAGTCATAAAGGTAAATTGAGTCATTCATAACATTATTATGTAGGGAGTAACCCTCATGGATACGTTTGGAATAACCATCATAGTATATTCCCAAAATCACTTCGGAGAAACCTTAATGTTCATCCCCTTCGCGTTACCCAATGAATTGGAGATATATATCGGGCTCCCCCGCCCTTATTTTATCATGGAACAACCCATCTTCATAACAATGCCCAAGAACCATAACATAATCGTATCACATAAAACATTCTTAAAGGAAACAAAACATTTTCACTTTTCAATCACATGATATCAATAAAACATGTTGATTTAAAAACATTATGAAAACCATTTTCCATACCAAATTAATAGAAAAATAAACATTGTATTTATTTTTCATTAGAAACTTTAAGGCTTATAGAGGAAGTCGATGCTCAAATAATGGTCATGGCGGCGGAGAAGTCATTGTCACCGCATATGTACGACAAAAAAACATTCCCTTTTGTCATTTAGTAAATGAGTTGTATAAAAATGATTCCTTTTTAATAAGAGTAATAGTCAAAGGGGTTTATACACCGTATAAAAAAAAGTTGTGTATAAAACAAAATATGCCTCAATGAAAGGAGATTGAGACGAAGTCCCATACGTCGAGTCCGTGTTGACTTAATAATTATTTAACCTCTGGAATAATAAAATTGAGTTAATTTATACTTGATTAGGAACCTTTTAAAAGTTCATTTTCCCTTTTATACCACTTATTACCATGTTATGTACACTATGTAATTATTTAAGTTAATAATGGTAGTTTTGTCGATCATTGGTACTTGAGTCAAAATTAAACTCTTTATAATTACAAGTTGTTCATGTGGTAAAATATACATTATATAAAGAATTATATTTATGATGTAGATATCATATATATCATATATATCTAGTATATACATGCATTTATAATATTACATAACATTTAGAGGTAAGAAATGAAATGCACCGTTCATGGAGATAGTAAGACGTACGTACGCATGAACGCTACTTTTATTTATATTTCCTATTTCATAGAATTGAATCATAATGATATAATGGTATATTATAATTCCAGTATAATATCATATAAAATATTATTAACTCCATCCTTTATACGTCCCACATATGTCATTAACGAATCAAATCACTTTGAGGGGGGGGGTAGTTTTCACTTCCTAAAATGAAGATACTGCATTTACCCATAATGGAAACCTTAAAGTTATTCCATAAATGTAAAAATAAAAAATCATAAAGAAAAACATAAACATATTATATATCATATATAAATATAGTTTCATCATAATGGCCACCTTTTAAGGTCTTAGAAGAATATTGAACAATCATTGTTTCGTGAGGAAGAAATTCTCCATCCACGGAAACAGTATGCTCTTTAACCATTAGATGTAGGTGTGTGTGAGTGTAGCTCGAATACTTATTATAACAACATTCTATTATATTTGAGATATTGGTTTTGTTACGAAATAAATTAATAAAAATAGTTTAGGGGGTTGGAGAAGAAAAATAAAACAAAAGAACATTTGAGAATTCTTTACCTTTAAGTACATATCCTAGTCATTATATTCTACAGAATAGTTTTTTAGTTGATTATGTTGTATTGGATTGTTTCTATACCATACCAGAGACATAGAAATATATTTTAAATAGTGAGCCTTGTAAATTCTTGTGTTTATTAGGATATTTTTATGTATTATTTTCAAAATGGAATGAATTATTAAATATACGGTGAAGGTTGTTTCATAAGTGATGAAACATAATGAAAAAAGTTATCACCGATTCACCCCATCCACCTCTCAGTGATATAACAATCCAACAATGGAAATCAAAATTAGGGGTCCTGAAGAGGGGGTTATAATCCTAATGAATCTATATAATGATCATTGGTAACCCAATGGTTATTCATCAGGTTAATAATATTTTTTCATTATAATCAATTACAGATCCTTGAATATGTGAAGTGAAATTGAATGATCTTAAAAAAATTATTTGAACAAGAATATGACCATTAGCCCTTGATTCATTATATATTGATGTTATGATTAATTATCTTAATTTTACATTATTCCTAGATAATGGGATAGCTTCAGCATGTGTATATCCAATTTTCTTGACTAAAACCAATTGATTAATATTTAATTGCTTTACAACCTATGTAGTTGGACTATCTCATGTTACATCAGGGGTTAACATCTATCTTGAGCCATGATGTTAACCCTGTTCCCTTTTATGTTTTAATTGGAATTTAATTAAATCAGATTAGATATAGTGAAAACCAAAATTGAAGAGTGAATGGTAGGGATCATTTCCCAATGTTTTTTGGTTTGTTACTGACATTCTTGTGATCCTCATTGGTTCTACCCCACATATCAACATTACCATTCCCTAGTAATAAATGACGTTTTAGACTGTAAATTTCTAATCTAATCACTTCCAACGAGGATTAAAAGATATATGTTGAAATTTAAATTATATGAAAACATATGTGAACATTACATCCAGATATGTCTCCAAAATCACTATAAAAATAACTATAATCAAAAAAAATTTGAATTATCAGTCTATAACAAAATATCACCCTTCCATAAATGAAACTTCACAACCTCAGATATCCTTATCAAAACACATGCAGTCCTCACACTATCTTTTGAAATCAAAATATTCTCTCTCTATCATGATCCAACCATCATGATGTTCTATTGATTTTCAACCATATCATGGAACCTAATCACTACAATCAAGGAGACATTAGATATATACCACCTATCATCAATCTCACTAATTCCAGTTTTGAGCTATATCATATCAATTCCCTTCACATACACACACAAACGTGGTATCCCATCACACGTTAGATCCACCAGGTATGGATTATTTAACATTAATGAAGACCCACATTGTCTACTGAAAATACATTATCTCATTTCCCATTGAGCTAATTGGAAAACATCCTTACCATCTTTCTCACTTTTTATTTCCAATAGCTACATATTATATTAAATCCTACAATGTTTTATTTTTCAATGGAAAAAAATTATATCATAAATTCAAAAATTAAAATGTATTTTACATGTTTATAATAAAACATGTATGTCATCTATGTTGATCAAAAGAATATATCTCTCTATACATGTATCCATATATGCGTGATAGGATAAAAGATATCTCAAATTAAAATTAATTTATTTCCTCATATATCGAAACACCCATGGGTTGAATCCTATTAATAATCCCATTTAGTCATATAATGTAGATACCATCAAAAATAATTGTTTTCTAAAAACCATTTTGGAAATTCACCAACATTAATCCTCTAAGAAAAAAATGATGAACCACTTTTTTAATTATGATAGATTCCCATCTACTCCCCCAATAAAAGAAATCCTAACAATAAATTATTTATCCTATCAAAATATTCACTATCCCATCCAAAAATATGTAACCCAATAATATATGGTCACCAAAAATAATTTGATTTCAACAATATTTGGAGAACCCATGGAAACAAATTTTTTCCCAGTCGTTAATGGTTGGTGAGTTTTCACATCACATTGATACATTATTACCAATCATTCATCACCAGTATGACATTATGATAAAAATATTTAGGTTTAAGACTTCAAAATCCTCATACAACATTCATTGTTTTTTAGAACCTGTTCATCCTCACATTCTATTAATAATGTAGAAAAAAATCAAAAAAACACACTAGCAATATGGAACCATCACATCAGATTCCTCTTTCTGGGGGAGAATATTTATCTTTGGATGGAAAAAAATTCAATATAAAATATGAAAAAACTAATAAAATATGGAAGAGATAAAATGAATATTTAATAAATTGACATTGTAGATATTTATCATGGAAACACCCACAAATTTATATGATTAATAAACAATGATGAAATTATGATATATCTAGAATGAATATGAGACTACAAAAACTATGTAATTCCTAATTGTATATTAAAATGATATTATGAAACATATATATGGAAAACCATTCTCTAATACACCATATATATGTATAAAAATAATCTTGGTCAAATTATAATTCTTAAATATCCATCAACAAAAATGAACACCTTTTTATAGATAAAACACCTATTCCGTAGAGTTATTTATCGAAACACATGATATCCATAATCCATCGTGAAACACCTAAATGATTTATCCCTAATTATATAATTCCATCATGATGTAACAAAGATCATTAATCGGGACTGAATTCTTAAATATTGAAATCTAGAAGGCTTTTGATATATCACCTCAATCAACAATATTATCACTATTGCACTGCACCAAATCCATGACATTACACTTATGATACTAACATAATTGTGTTATACAATCACATAATTGATACATTATTAGTGAATAGTTCTAAATTAGCGATTAACCAAATAATATAAAACTATTTATGATATCATTACTCATCGACATCAATAGAATATATACCATTCATATCTCTGTCTCTGTCTCAATGTTTTTGTATTTTTATCGATGCCAGTTGTATCTCATTTGAATGTTTTCACAATTAATTTTTTGAAATATCGAAAATATATAAAATATTATATCATATATTTACCAAAAAACATGTATATACTGTGTAATGAATAAAACTATTGTCATATATAATTAGATATAAAATATATATCTCCCCACAAATACATGATTCTCTCATTGATGGGATAAAAAATATCTCATATTAAAATGTCTATCATAACTAAAATTTTGAAACAACCATGGGAGAAATCCTATATGAACCCTTAGTGAGGTAGCCTTCATGATAATGTATTCAACCAACTAAGAGTCATTCCAAACTTTTATTTTGGATATATATCGTATTCTCTTCTAAACATCTAAGTAAATGAGTTCTCACACCCCCAAAATCTACCTATGAAATATTTGTACGTGCTGCCTAATGTTGATCCACAGAATGCTGAATGTATGAAATATTTTCCATAGAGGATATTCATGCATAGGGAGTATGGTTGTTGTAATAATATCCATGCGTACTTCACTTGTAAGGAATAGTTGAAGCGTCACATATATCACAAACACATTCCCTCACTATCATTTTGTTGGAATGTATTTTCCCAGTCCAACCAATGAAAAATATTTCACAGATTATTATGACCAAACCATATGTAGGCATTATCAGAATGGATTTGGTCAGGAAAAAATCTAGATAACATAAATAATTATATAATATAGGTTATATTAAAATGAGCCACCACATTTGTTAATTTCATCCCTATGTTATATTTTATACAAAAAAGGACCATCCCTATATTTCATTCTGAATTTGTCCTACAAACCATAATAAATATCTTGTTTAGAAAATAAAAAAAAAGCATGGGTAGACTGATTTATTTATAACAATTTCAATCATTCTTAATAAAAAATGTTATTTTGACTTCATCCATAATACACATGAGGACTACTGAATTAAAATATATTTTAGATTTACCAATGTTGAAAAACTGTTTGAATGTTATCTCATACATGCGCATTGTGTACCCATTGAAATTATATTATTAAGTGGAGTAA
Organism: Viscum album; assembly: GCA_963277665.1. Taxonomy (NCBI): domain Eukaryota; kingdom Viridiplantae; phylum Streptophyta; class Magnoliopsida; order Santalales; family Viscaceae; genus Viscum; species Viscum album. The sequence goes on along the minus strand of OY728134.1, from coordinate 715,048,849 downwards.
CATGAAAAATAAAAGGTATCATAAAAAAGTGTATTAAAAATTGGAGGGGTTCATAAACACACGATCTCCCCTTCATCAATTTTATACTTCACAGCCACTGAAATATCAATAAAGAACATGTTATCCACCAAAATAAAATTAAAAGGGGAAAGATGGTCCCCCTGATGAATACCATTTGTTGAGGTAAAAATCTCATATCCTCCACCATTGAATTTAATCCTGAAATAACATGAATTTAATAATTTATTGAAAATATCCATCCAAATTGTGTAGAAATTTATTTTACTCATAAAAATGGAAGGAAGGGCCAATAAATACTAAAATTGACCTACTCCATAAATATTATCTTATCATAATACTAATATTTGTATTGGTAAGTGTTTTAATTGTGTGAAACACATAATGGGAGATAATGTAATTATAAGAGATGAGTACCTTATGGATTATTAAACTTTCATATTCACAAATAATGGTGGGGAACCAAGAACATATGAGGTTAACTAAAATAATTGTAAAAAGTTTAAAAATAAGGATGCATAAAATGATATGTCTATTATGTGAGATCAAATATGGGTTATCAGTCATATGAATGAGTGTAATAAATGAATCCTTCAACACATATATGTTCTAATTACCCAGCAATAGGCCATTAATGAGTCTCAATATAACAGCCAATATAATTTTTGAGATTTTTTTATAATATAATGTGTGAAACCCATATTTCCCTTGATCTATGGTCAAATAAATTATTTTGGGGACATAAATATGACATCATTAGTTATGTTAGGAGAAAGATAATGGTTCATTATATCTTTGAAAACTATTTTAATGCATGAATAAAGTTTGGATGAAAATGTAGATTACCTTACAATATAGAGCTATAGGTAACAAAGGATTATTATATCATATTTCCCCCCAAACATAAGAAATAGTTGTACCATTTTAATTTCTTAAATAAGATATGGTGTTCTTATGTCAACTTGTTGAAGAGGCCCTTTGGAAGTGGATGGTACTAGGGTATACATCAATGATATGGGATTCTTGAGCTCATAGGGCCGAAAAATCATTCCATAATTTTATGTGCCACAACATGTTCTGCTTCAATGTATGATATAGAATGATGATTTTATTTACTGATGAGGTGAGAATATTACTCATTTTGTTTTTTTGTTGTATCATAAAGAGAATCATACGAGTGGAATAAATTGATTCTATACTTTTTTGAATTCCTTTACATAAGGTGTATATTGCATCCTGTATTGGGATGCCCTACCATCCATCATGAATAAATCAGTTCCTCATATTCCATATCCTTATCGTATATGATTTCAAATCTGAAGTAAATTTCATGAATTATATTTTGATTCATATGACAAAAATAGATTTGGATAGTTATTATTGTTGTAGTTTCAGGAGAATGGTTAGAAACATAGAAGAAGTAAAAAATATAAATCTATTCACTCAACCCCAATAACTCATACATAAACATTATAGTGAGAGTAAAATCAATGTTATTAAGAAACGATGTCTGATGATTTCCAGAATACCCTTGATCAGAAAATCATGTAATATATGATTAATAATAAAAATAATTTTATGACATTATAGGTTAATTCCGCCTAAATGTTTTTCAGGTTTCCAGAAAATATCATTAACATAACATCTAATAAAAAGATTTTAAGTTAAAATCTCAAATAATGTATTAAGAAATTTCAATGATTCTATTTTATAACTATTATAGGTCCTTCAATAAATGTCATTAAAATAATTTCATGGTGTGTTAATATAATGGATGTAATCTAATATGTGATTACAAGAGAAATATTTTACTGTTATGTACATTTCCTCCCTAAAAAACACATACCTCTCAAGATGTATTCATGGGAGATGGGGAAACTAAAATGAAAAACATTTTCCATCACAACATTCCATGACTTTTTTTTATCAAATATGGTTTCAAAAAGGTAAAGTATACTAGGGTATCATTTATAACATGAGAGCTATAATATAAAAATTGAGCATGGATTTCCATGAATGTGATAGTTGGAGAATATGGTTTTTATTATGATAGATAGAACTGGTCAAGAACATCCATTGCATCTAGGAATTCAATACGTGTACTATTTTACATTAGTTTCCATCTTTTGGTTTATCTGTAATTATCTAATGGATCCTCAATCATTTTTTGGATCTTTAGTTATATGATGCAATCAAATAAATTCTATTTTCTATTATCTCTTTTCTTCTCAACATCATATGTTTGTAAGGTCCATGAAATGAAGGATAGACATGTGAATCAACTTATATAGAGTGTTTCATGGTAACATCAAATAACTATCTACTATACATGTCATGTGGGTCCAAATAGATCCTCTTATTGATGATGGGGATTTTAGAATTATCTTTAATAGATATATTTATCTCTATAAGGGACAATCCCATTTAGAAATGAATCATTCATAGTGTTTCTAGAGGATTTCCCATCTCATGTGTAAAATATTTAATTGTTTGATTCTCAATATTCATTGATCGGACTGAAACATGTCAATCTAGAAGAATCAATGGAAACCATATCATAAATAATTTTATCATATCTGGAGTGTTTTTTATTATTAAATCCATATAAAGACTATCCTATAATGTTTTTTTTTTCTAATTCTATATTATATAGTGACGAATTGTTTTTCCTCAAACCAATGGAATACACTAAAACACATTGTTACCACCATATATATCAAACATGAATAAAAATATTTCTATCCATTTCCAATTCACCAACAATAGAAGAAGATAAAGTAGGGTCTCGTGACATATTTAAATGAGAACTAGGTGTTCAATCCCTACTTGTATATAAATACCCCAATATTATGGTGTTCTGTAATATTTATTATTACCAAAACACATTCATTCCAACCCCATTATATATGATCTACTTGGTAATTTCCTTAAAATCAACGTTTTGGACACCTATATAACTCGTAATATGTTCCAATAAACATCATATTGGTATTCCTATTAGTTGAATCTAGGGGATGTTATTTTAATGTGTTATTTTGGATATCCTCCCCATTTTCATGATCCTATATTATGTAATATGTTTATCTATGGTTTATAGCATACCACTATAATAATTCTACTTATCCATTGAATTAATGAAAGCAATGGTCCAATGTGACACTTTATTTTCCCTTATGGCCACATCATCATTAAAAATCAACACAATATGGGACATATGTTTTTGGGATTTCATGATGAAGGTTCATTTGACTGTGAATTTACAGATGATAAAGACTGATACTATATACATTAGGAATTCAGACCTATCCTTTTTAGTCATAATTGAATATTTTTCCTTCTCTTAAGAGAAATATTATATCATTCAGTTGTTATATTATATTCTATTACATGAAATAACACACTGATAAGATGAATGTTTCATAGGTAGAAGAGTCATATACTATATAATGACCAGAGATAAACCAATGTAATACTGTTTCCCCCCTAAAACTGATGGACTTGAAAGAACATTATACAATCATCAGAGGAATATAGAAATAAATGTAGATAATACATTTGTTCAACTACGATGTCACTTATTTCATAATCATAATTATTTTGACACATACATATTAATAATTGGTGCATTTTAAAAATGAAAACAAACACTCATAATAACTCATTATTTTATTCAAAATTTAATATTTATTTTAAAATAATTTTAATTAATAATATATATATAAACATATTATTTTTCCAACGGGTAAATATTACTCAATTTCTATATTTTTATTCATTATAATCTATTTATAAGGTTAAAATAAGTTTTTAAATATATTCATTTTCTATATTATTTATTTATTATTAATCATAATATTCATTAAATTTGTTATTAATTTATTCATTTTTAATTATTCATTAAAAAATATTTGAAAAAAAATTATATTTTTAATATTTATTTATACATGTTTATCATGTAAAATTACATGTTGTAAATATTAATTTTATATACATAAAGAAATGCATTCATTCTCATTTTAAATAAAATATTTATAAATATTAACTGTTAATTTTATAATAATATATATATTTAATAACACATAATAATTAGTTAAATATATCCATTCTTTTTATCATTTACATAAATATGTGATGTTTCATATAATTTAATCATGTTGTTCTATTTAAAATATATAAAACATTTTCGATATATATAGACATAGATTAATTTAACCCACACATTTATTTAACTTTTAAAATCTTATATATAAGCCACCAAAAGTAATATTTTACATTAGAGTCATTTTATCATTTCCATTCGAGTTTATATCTATTGAATTTCATAGTTTTAGAATTTGGATCCATGTTGAACTAGTTGGTTTGATCTTCTAGATGTTTTCAACTCCATGGATCATAAGTGTGACCATTACCAACTATATTTCTAATTTTTTTATGCACGTATATGTTTGTGCTGGATCATGTTTTTCCTTTTTTGCTGATTGATAATCCCATACTAGTTTAAATTTTTGGTCCTTTTGTTTATTCCATCAAACATAAGTTTAAATTTTAAAATCTGTTTCTGTTCAGTGGATCTATTGATATGCGTATATTTAACCCATGATTACTGGATCCAAAATCACTTCATTTTTTATCAATGCATCATCATATAATCAATAAATAAACATTTTTATGGATATTTAGGTTTTGTTTTTTTTAGATATGGGGTTCGTAATTTCACTAGATGACATTCACATCATATTTCATTAATTCATAGTTTTCATCACTCATTAAATTTATCCTCATATTATAGATCATCATAAAATGGATAATATGAATGCATTTACTCTATCATACAAGACATGGAATTGTAATATCCTTCCATTGGGATTGTAAGGTCATTCTCAAAATCCATTTTAAGTTCTATATTGATAATATGGATATATTGTTTATTAACTAGTCCTATAGTCATTTGATATAATTGATTTATTTTATGGGTTCCCCACCTTTTTCCTTTGTAGTATTTTCTAAATATAATTTCCATAATTACAATACCATGACCTGAAGACTCTTAAAACTGTTATTTTATTCTATCATTAAGACTTTAATAATTATGAAATATTTTAAGGACATTCACATACTCAATGTAAAATATGGTGGAAACATTATATAAAATATTTTTTAAGACTTGTTTTGGGACACCCCTCTTATAAAGCCCTGAAATGTTGTAGAATTTATTCAATTACCATTTACATGGTTTAAATGTAGATCAATTTCATTCAATATTACTGAACACTTGGGTAGCTTTATCTATCTGAAGATACAGAGTATCTATTTCAATAATTTATGAGATCTATCTTTTCCTTGATATCTTCGGATCACTACTCATTATATATTTCCAACATTTATCATGTGGAAATGGGTTTACTAGGTAGGTGTTACTCTATTTATTATTGAATTCATGATAAATTATGAAAGGGGTTAGTTCAATAATACTAGGATACATTTCATGAGAGCTTGTCTTCAAAAATATGTTACGTGGAGAACAAAATTTATTGAAAATGATATTTGATGTATGTGGATTTTGACAATGAAATTAATTAAGTAGGAAAATATTTAAGGAAATCACTTTCTCTTCCATGTAGTGATTTATTTCCATGTATGATGTCATGTTTTGAGAAGGTGAAAAATGAATGTTTGATAGAGAAGGATAACTATTGATTTATGAGGGAAAAATAATATCATATTTGTTATGAAAATAATATCACTACATTTATAAACCAAATTTTTATGAAGGGAGGTGGAAAACTAGACCTCTCAAGTATAGGATCCAACTAGATGATTTTGTATTAATTTTATTTAAATACATCATATCATTATGATATTAGTTATATATCATTACAGGCCCAATATCACTGATGTCCCTTATATTTTTACTAATTTCATCCAAAATTATGATGCTGATGGTATTAATTGGATAATGGAAATGAATATCATTGATTATGAACATTTCGGTTACCATTAGTATATTCATTCATCTAAGACACCTTATTCCAATTGGCATCACAAATTATTCAATAAATGTTTATAGAATATTATTGTAACTAACATGGTTTGTCTTATTAGTGGTTTCTTGGATATTGTGAGATTCAAACTAATATAAATGTGATACGTTGATTTATATTGTTCCAAAGGTCCATAACCCTAGGAGAGTCACTAAGTTCTAGTGAATTAACATTTTCAATTTTTTATTTAAATATATGAAATGAATAATTTTGATTGACTATATGACATCCACCACATAACTGTGATGTAATTTCAATGTGTTTTTTTCAAAGGTATCTAATACCGATAATGAGACTTTTTCATATTAATTGTATCACCCCATGAGAAATAATTTTTCTTCTAAAATATTATTTAGGGTGATGAGGAATGAAAATATGATTGATTATAATATGTTTTAAGGGCCCTCTGTTGACATGGTTCTTGTGAGAATATGCATTTTGGGAACACTAGTTAATTATTTAATGAATTGTGTATTCTTTGAGTATTTTAAGACTAATGTTAAAGAATGAATTTGAATTGTTTCAAACATTCATGGTGATTGTGGAAATGGGTTTATTATTTAAAATTTCATCTTTATAATAGGGGTGGATTCCTTCCTTTATATTTTCTTAATCACAATGTTGGAAGGTGTTATTCACAGAGATAATTTATGTCATACTTTCCCCCATATCTAACTTTTATTCTATGGTGATGAAAAAAATCCTATTTGTGAACACAACACCAAAATAATAATAATTTGTTTGTGTGATTTTCAATATATATGAAATGTATTAATGTCAATGGGTAAATCTTGAGATGTCAGAAAAAAATTATATTAAGGTAGTTTCACCATCAAAGAAGGATAATTAAAATCAATTAGGTGGATTTAATGTTGTTGGGAATCACTATAATTATCTTAAATTTTTTATTGTTATATGATGATTGAATAAAATATAAAATAGTTTATTTATTTCAATGTGGAAAATGATTTATTTATGGTCACAAATGGTGGTTTAAAAGGGATTAATGGAAATTATAATTCTGGGGGAAACTCATGATATTCTATCATATGAGATGTCTTTATTTAGATTTTAGGACATCCTTTTTTACCATCTTAATTCTTGAATGGATGTATTTTTTAGGATTGAAATGATGGAAGATATAATATTCATTATGTAGATTGGGTTATGATTTCATTCCAAAATAATTCTAGAGGGATTGGTTTTTGGAATTTGATGGTGTTCAATTATTATATTTTGGATAAGAACGGTGGGAATCATGTTTACAATATGAGCTCCATTCATTAATGGTTTTTTTCATGGAAAATATTTCCCTATATATTAATTTATTCATTATTTCTTGGGACATACGATATGCTATTTAGAAAGGAATATTTTGGGAACTAATTCCCTACATGAGAAAAGTCATTATTTGTTGAATGGAAATAGTTAAGATGTTCTTATTTATAAGGATTTTGGGCAGGTGTAAATATCAGAAATGATATTTTTCTCTCATTTTTTTGTGAGGTTGTATAATAATTGAGTGTCATATTTTATTGAATATTGCTTCTAGATTTGGGATCATGATAGGATTTTTTAGTTGGTAAAATGTGAAAGATCATAATATAATTCTTGGTATTCATCTTACACATGTTATGTAAATGGATTAATAATAATTTAAATTGGAATGATTAGGAATTAATTATTCAATTTTAGATATAATATTTTGGTGGAGGGCTCACAATATGTTCCTCGTGCTAGTGATCATAATGATTTTTTGTATCTCAAGGCACCACCCATAGTGAGATTTTTCTATGGGGGCATGATATGATATTAATATGTTATTGATGATTCATTATTCAGGTCACCACTCATGGTACGATACATTTCATGTAGGAATTTGTTATTTGGAATCACTGTTTCATTATATTATTCATTTTTTTAAAGAAAAATTTCTTTCTAAGGAATTAAAGTGAAATTTCCGTGACAAATTTCATACTTCTCTTGATCATGTTCATTATTTTTAGAACCATAGTTATCTCATTGATCCATGAGTTGTGGAAATAATCTTTGAAATATTGTGTTTAGTGTCAACATGATGGAATAATTGGTCTTCCAAGATTACACTACATGGGATTACATTTTATCAATTATTTCCTTGGAGCATATGAGTAATTTGAATTCTAACCGCAATTCTTCATATCATGAGTTTATTTAGAAAGAAAACAATATTTGGTCACCTCTACTAGATGGTTTTCCATTGATTAATAATAATGCTACTATTTAATTTGGATCCATGGTGGGATTTGGGATCATTATTTACTGAAATACTAGGTAGGTTGTTCTATCACAATGTTTTTCTATTAACTCTATCTAGTATCCTGTTTTGGAGAAATCCATAAATTCTTCCTAGTCATATTCTATCTCATTCTAACCAGTGGGAAAAATTGATTTGGGAAATGGAATTCTTTTCTATGGTTTACTTTATATACAAAAATAGAGAGGATTAGTATCCTTATGGACATATTAAAACGAATATCTAGTTATTATTGGATGAATTATCTTCAGGTAGGTTTTATTTCATTAATAATGATGGAAATCACGTCGCTCACGTTTTGTCTATCATTAGGAAAGATTCGAGTGACAATTATTTGCATGACCATTTTCAAGATTGTATTTATAATTATATTTTTATTAATTATTAAAAAAATATTCTTATTTTTCCTTACAATGTTGTTGTATTTTCAATATGCACACTCTTCATTTCAATAATTATGAAAATTCAAATTATTTATAATATTTATAATTAATTAAATATATATTTTTTTCAATATTTTTTAATTTTATTCATTTAAAATTATTAAACCTCATTCATGTTTAATAGAAATTATATTATGATTATATAATCTCTAATATTGTAAAAAATCTTTTTCTAAAGTAATATATTTAGAAAAATATTTATAAATAAATATATTAATATATAAATATAAATATTTTAATAAATTAATAATAACTATAATTATAAAATTATATATTTATAGTGATTACTGGAAATATATACTTTTCAATGTATTTATATATTTATAAATAAATAATTTAAAATTTTACATAAGTATATTAATATAAAATATATATTATAATATTTATAGTTATATACAAATATATATCTATTATTATAATTATAAATACATATTTATAATTATTTAAATATATTTACAGTAATAAAAATAAATTTTCAACAATAACTATATATATTTATATTTATCTAAAAATAAATATATATTAATTTATAAATATATGTATAAATATATATCTATAGTTAATAAGTAAATTTTAATTATATAAATATTTTTTATAAATATATAAACATTTATTTAAAATAATATAAATATTTATTTATATTTATGTAAATATTTTTATATAATTATATAAATTTATTTTTATTTACAATTAAATCTATTTGAATTTATAAATTATCTTTATAAATATTAGTTACAATGATTTTTATTATAATTTTTTTAGCACCAATAATAATAGGTATTTATCTAAGCATTAAAAATACTTATAATGGTATATCATTAAAAGAATTACAACCTAAATAACTTATAAAAATTTTCTTTATTAGTGATAATATACAAGTACTGAAAATGATTAGTATTTATCAAGAATTTCTCAGTACTATGAAATAGTGAATTTATCAGTACATAATTTTTTTAGATGATAAAGCACAATTCTATAAATACTATATTAAATGTAATGATAAAAACCTACCTGCTCATATAAATTTATCTGTTACCCAACCATGTTCTTTGGTACTATTCAACCTCCCACGAAAGGATAAATATGTGCCAACTCCACCTCAACACTCCTAAAATATCAAAAATTTGAAAACCTATTAAATTTTATTGTTTATAATATTCTCTAATTTATTATTGTTTTTATTCTAACCTCAACACTTTTCACCTCTCTCATGCATACTAGAAACCATTTCACATAGCCACCATCGATATACAATTCTTATTGGTCGTTTGGTATGGTTGATTCCAAGGGATATGAGATTATTTGGAGGGGCTGAAATGTATTTACCTAAAAATGGTTATTCATCATTATGTTATAAAACTGTTTACCTCTTCCATTATCATGTTCTATGGGATAAACAATATAAAAAGCACAGTAGATATAAACATTAATACTTTTATAAAATTTTCTTTAAATAACACAAAAACCAATATCCATACATTGGGATGGTTTTAAAAACATATGAGTCCAATATTGATTCCTCATATATTGATATCATAAATTTTCATTTTATTAGTTTCTCCCATCAAGGAAGCATAGAATTTCTATAACAACTAATAACATTTTTTTATATTTGAAATTTATTCTATTAAATTCAACTAATTTTACTTATGTTTGTACATATAAGAATTATCTTCCCTTAAGAAACACAATATTTTGGAAATACTTTTTTATGCACGATAAAATTAACATAAAAATTGATTAACACATCATTAATCTATATTATTTTCTATGACCTGTAATATAATATTTAAAATTTTCGATATTCCAATTAGAAAAAAAAATTGACGAAAAAATATAATATAATTAAATAACTTCGTTTATTTAATTGTTTTTTGTGTAGTGAGTTTCACATAGAATTAATTGATTTTTCATTACTATTATATTTTAAAATAAATAAATTTAATAAATGGAACATCTAAAATTACTACACAATGGTACAAATTTAATTACAATCCATTCATCCAAATTATCTATGACCATAATGGAAAGATATGTCAATATTTTTGTTGAATGAATTTATTGGTAGATTTTTATAGATTATCCAAGAATATGATATGCTGATCAATATCATGGAATATCAAGAGAAAATTCATAAATATTACAAATGATAGTATTAGTATGTATTTGGGGAAGCTTGGTAATGATCATGGGGGTCCATGAATTATTTATAGCACACTCAAATACTTAATGAATGATTCTCAATTAGATTCATCAAATAGACTGTAAATTTTCATTGTAACTGAAATAATTTATTTTAGTTACTAAATTAGAAATATTAAAAATAAACTTTATTATTTATAAAATTACTAACATCTAATTTATTAATTTTTATAAAAACAATTAAGAATTTGAATTTTTGAACATTATCATTAAATATTTTATCTATTGTATAAATTTATATGGGTATATATTTAAGACATTAGAATATATGTATCAATTTCACCTTCTGTTATAATAAGAATGTAGTTTTATTTCTAGTGAAATATTTTTCTTTGTGTCACCTATATTCATCCAGACCATAATTAGTTATCTTTAAAACATCTTTATTATTTTCATCTTTTAATATAATTAAATTTATCTATTTATCCAATTGATACAAACAAAAAATATTATATATTCATTTTCCCTAGTTATGGGACTCTCAAAATTCTATATAAATAAATATTGATACATCCATTCACTCCATAAAAATGTATCATGACTAGAATTAAAAACATCGATATATATTTCAATATTTTTTAATCCATTATCCAAATTTATACTTTAATATTTTCTTATATTTTAATGTTTCTTTTTTTTTGCACTGTGGTTTAGTTTTATTTCTATTTTTTCCATGATGTCTATTCTTATACACCAATCATTAGTTTGAGATATGTCATTAAACTAATCCCACTAGGGTTGTTCTTAAAATTTTGATGATGTTGATTGTTTCATCATACGATAAAAGTTCATTTTCATTGGTAAATTAAAACCCTATAAATGAAACACCAACTTACCCACCATATAATAAAAGAGTAATTGATTAAACCTGAATTATTCCCTCTTTTTTGTATCCATCATTAAATTGTAAAAGAATATATCCATAAATTACCAATGTTTTCCCCAAAAAACATGAAATGATGATCATGTAACAATAACTACTTGTTTAGCCTAGGTGGATTATTTTCATACCACCATTGCATAAAATGATATATTATATTGAATCATTGGTAACAAATTTAATTCATTGAATTTCCTTTATAATAATTATCTACAACATTATATTATGAATTTGAATATATAATGAAAATTTAATTTTTTTCTTGTTCAAAATTGAATATTTTATAAACCAAATAAGATGGATATGAATTGATAATAGATTCACTCTATTTGTATGAAAAAGTGAATTATGATGTTGCTAAATAGTTAATTATGTTTTCAATGGATCATGCATACAACCCTTCATAGATCCTTTGTCCATGAATGATTTTTTTTGTTATTTAGGGAAAATAATTTTTTAATACTTATTAGATTATTTATATTTTTCTTGATTAGATTAATGATATATATGTTCGACTAAACAAGGTGTGAAACTGAATAAACAATCAAATTGGGATGATATGAAATTCTATTGATAATTATATATGAATACATTAATAAATGAGGATGGAGAACATATAGATGAGTAGATTTTAGAAATTTATGATGAACATATTGATTTAGAATTAATTGATAATATAAGAAATGTGTTGAGAGACAACTGTGTGTGGGTTGTACTATGTATACAACATAACCATCTGTATTTAAGCTATATAACATGAATGATGGAAGTGGGTGGAGTGACACTTGATTTATTAAATTATTTGGAATCCAATACGATAATATTATCAATGAAAATAAATTTAATTATCAAAAATATTATGAAAATTAACTATTCATTGAATAGGAATGATATCTAAAAATCGATTCGCCAATAAATGACTATATATTGCTCGGCAAGAATTATGAATCCCTCATGAAATTACATAGGTGTGGAATGAATATATATAAGAAAGACAAATAAACTCCTTTAAAAGTGGAATTGAACATTCCTATAATTCCATGATTTATAACACAATTTTTATTAGATGAAAACAAAGTAAAATTTACATAGAAATCAGATAAATGAAATGAATATCAGAAACTATGTCATCACCTAGACAATCCTTAGTGGTAGAAAATTTATGATTAGCATTATGAATTTTTAAAAACCTCAAAAACATCAATATTTTCACATATATATATGTAAAAAAATAATTTTTTGTAGAGAGTATTACTAATAGATCATGTCCAATTATGTTTCTAAATAAATAATTTCACACTTGGATATGCATGAAGTGAAAAAAAAATATTTTATCCCTAATTATATCTGGTGAAAAATAACATGACAATTATGATGATGATTATGAGGATCCATTAATAGAATATTATAAATTTTATTAGGATTAATTTTTTTTCATTATATAATGTTCATAAATTAGAACATCTCACCTTGAAATCCATGTTTTATAGGAATATAAATCGAAACACTGTATATGTGAATTTCTCATATTATAACAATAATGGAATGTTTTGGTGTCTCATTTTATAATATTTCAGATCATTGTTTTGATTGAAAAATCTATAGAAGACTGAATTTTTAAGAAATGAAAAATATTTACCTTTGCGTCATATATATGAATCATTCACAACAATATTCAATGAGAATATTGAATCAGGTACGATATTGTCTCCTCTAACGGGTGATTAAAAATTTGAAAAAGATAAAAATATTGACAGTACTTATAATAAACCCATTTCAAAAAAATAAATGAAATCTAGTAGAAAAAATGATAAATTTTCAAGGAATTACCACACTATAATTGTATATGGATATACATTTTCCTTACGTAATGGATTTAGAAAAAACTATTTTTGATTGTTTTATTGGAATGTTAGGAAATGTTCCTGAAAAAAAATATTTAATAAAGGCATGATTTTACATGACTGGCATGAAGATAAAGATAATTATGGCACAAATTAAGTGTAAAAGTTATATTTTCTTCCTGAAATAGCTTACATACTATCAATACATGTAGAATTAAAAATCTCTAATTCCCCTAATATTGTACTAGTTTAAATTGAGAATTCATCAATTAACAATAATGTTTGGTCAATGAATAATTTGATGTTATATAGTTTATAAAAACATGATTGAATCTTTTAATGTTATATTTAATGCCTTCCACTTTATGTAGAATTTATTTGATAAATTGATGACAAATATTAACATGATATATATTCTTTTTAAAATCCATATTTATGAAATCCATATATCTAGTGGAATTTCCAATAATTAAAATGGAGATTTTAGTCATATATTTTGATTTATATATGATCTTCCCATCATTATTTTATGATATAATGGTCCGCATGATAGTTCAATTTCATAGATATGTTTAACAATGTTGTATTATCCATTACCGAATGATCTAATCCATTAAAAGATAAATGATTATATAGAATGTTTATATCATGAATGAATATCATATTGAATATTGTATTGAAGATTGAAATATTTTTCATGAATCTGTTTAATTTTTATTGATTTCCTATAATATGTTCAGAACATCACTCTAACAATGTCATTCCACAGTGGATGGATTATGAGAAATGTGATTTAAGGATTTCTTTTTTAATAATTACAATAATAGTGTAGGATCTAGATCACCATTACATTTTATATAATACTAATAACTTTTTTACTTATTTTTATAAAACCATAAAAATTTATAGATAGTTTAATCCACCAAACGTGGAAATAATGGTTCTCAAATACACATAATAGATATGTTATTTGATTGTTCCAAAATCATATTTTTATGTTTTTCTCTTTTAATATAAATTAAATTGATAATATAAAATGATTGATTTCTAGTGTAATTAATGTAAATATTATTTATTAATAATTTTTTGTAATGAATAGTCATATTTTATATAAATAATATCATGATAATGGATGTTATATTCAATATAGTGGGGATAATTTTCTGATGGACGCAATGCATGTATCCAGATCCAATGATAAAAATATAATTTATTAATACATGACATATAATTTAATCCTAGAATATTTATGAATTGTTTATTATTCCAAATTTCAATGGATAAATGTCAATTGAAAATAGTTAATGTTTTAAGAATGAGTCATTCATAATGTCCCCACAAGCAGTGTTGATATTTTATGTCGAAGATCTAGTTAAATATAACTAGTTAATAATCATGGTGGTGACATTATCGAATAATGGATGAGATGAATATTCTATTGAGGATGAACCTTTCCTTAGAAGATCAGAATAATTTTATAGTGGTCACAATGTAGTAACTGTCTCGTATATTAGTTGGGACAAAAAATTGGGGAAATGGATACATGATAGAATAACCTCACATTAATCATTAATAATGAAAAATGGATTGTAATAAGGTTAACATGTTTTATATTATACTATAATTTCACTAAAAATATTATGTGTTCTCAACTAGATTTTTAAAATATAAATTAAATTCATGACAATTCATGAATATAAGAACCTCTGCACATGATGTTGTTACCATTCTAGAGGATGAAAATGAAGTTGATGTCGAATCATCATTATTATTAGTATATCATAAAAATATGATTGAAAATATATCAATATAGAGTCAAAGTGATAAAAAAAATTAGCATTCCATTATTATTGCATATAAATGTCATGGTTTCGTGGAATCAACATGGTAAACATGATGACTCCAACAAGTCAACATTGTTTAGTAATGTTGGGGTCACAAAGTGAATGTATTTTCAAAATGATATATATTTGTGGAATAATTTACGAATGTATTTTTGTAAAGCATTTGGGGTGATATTACATTGATGTTATGGTACAACATATATATTTAATTGAAAGATTGTATAAATAATGTTTAATTTACAATTCAGTATCCCCTATAAAGTTTGTTTACTCAAATGATTTTCATAAGTAATATATCCTATGGTATGCTAGAAAACATCAACGTTGATTCCAAAAAAATATTTTAAAGAATCATTTTTAGTAATTTATGGGGAACATCAATCCACACCACAAGTTACATATGAAAAAATTATAAAACATGAAAATGGAAAGAATTTATTTCATTCACGATGAAAAATAATTTTAGGTAAAAATATATTGATAAAATTTTATTTAATTTCTTTATCAAAACTGATTAAAAAAACATTAATTTAGATAATTATAATAGTTTGAAAAAAATTATAACTTATATAGAATCCAATGTATCCCTATAGTGCATCAATTAATCAATACATTCAACTTTATATGAAAATGATATGTAATCGAAATATAAAACAAAATTTTTCTATGACATGAATGAATATATTTAAATTGTTTATATAAATATTGATGAATAAAAATATTAAGATGCTTCCATCCCATATAATGTTGTATAGAAGGAGGAATGTGTAAATATTAAGGGTAAACATGTTAATGAAACTAAAAAGAATTATGTGAAGACTGTGTAAGAATGAAATTATAGTATTTAATTATGTTTTATAGAAATATTTCAAAAAATATCTAAATTATTCATATGTTTTCTATAGGGATTAGAAGTAATTGATTTTTTTTAATATTAATCAAGAAAAAAAAATTTAATATCGTTGATGTGGCCAGAATAATATGGTTTTCTTTAGAGTATTTGTTGTTAGAGTTTCTCCTCAAACATGTTTCCGGAAGATAAAATTGTACCGAGATACATATGATTATTTTATATTATGTTCACAGGTATTTAACTAAATTATTAATGGTTTTCCATTCCATGGTGATCTTACCAATAATGTTCCATCACCCATAGAGCATAAAAAGGGGTGTTTATATGTTTTTAAAAGGTTAATCATTATCTAAAAACAAATATGGGATAATTACGTGAGAAATGAATATATTGTGTTTTAGAAATATGTATTCTGGTATAAAATTTTATTGTCTTACTTTTATAGAATTGTTCTCTCCTAAGTATGAATGTTCCTCTTATTGAATGTTATTTTGAGGGATGCATATGAGGAGAAAAAATAGATTATAATATTAATTTTCAAAACAATGGTCTCCTATATAATATAACAGACTGTCATCGATGGATGTGGTATGCTTACGAAGATATGGAGTTTCAATGACACAAATCATAAATTGTACAAGGAAGGTTCTTTAATATGTGAAGATAATCTCATGTCAAAATCACTAATGAATGGGGAGAGATGTATCTTATTTTTCAATAATCCATACACTTGTACGGGAAATGTTTTTTAAATACGGATGATATTAATACTTTGTTATGGGAATTTTTATATATCTCATTAGAGTGAGAATCTACCCACATATAGTTATTATTATTATTTAACACATAGTGATGGGATGCATATGTGGTAGGAGACTAGAAATTAACATAGAGGCCCCCTTGGATTAGGACTATGCTGAGGAAAAATTTAACATCATGAAAGGGATTCAAACTATAAAATTTAACATCATATTATAGAGTCTTTTTTTGTTCCATATAAAATAATTCATTAATGACCATGTTAAAAATGATGAAAAAAGATTCCTTTACCATGTATGGAAACCTTTCCAAAAATAATAACCCCATAACATATTTTCATGGTGTGATAAAAAGTGGGTGGAAAATTATTCTTTCACCACACATTTATGATTAAAAGAATGTATTGGGGAATTCGATTAGTTAGTGGATGGACCAAGTTGTATTATTTGAGCATCACTTTTTATCTCAACATGTTTAGAATCAATCATTATATATTTATTAGAATCCAAGTAGGAATAAAACAAAAATCAGGGATGATGGTTACCCAATGTCATGGGAATGATATGTAGTATAAGGCTACCCCAAAAATTAATTTTCTAACACACTTCGTATAAGTGAATGAAAATAAAAAACAATTATCATTTTTGTTATCATATCAGGATAAGTTCTATGGGATAAATAATTATGTAATGAACATGGAAAATGTTCAAAATTTAGTTCTAATATAATTTTTTTGGGGCTATGGAGACAAAATATGCAACCCTTTAGGAAGAATGTTTTTTTGGTTGATTGGCCTTTTGAGTGAGACATATGTAGAGGCAAACTAAGGATTATTATGCATAATAAAAATGTTTTTCACAATAATATGATATTATATTCATTATTTCCTTGGAATTCTTGTCGAATTCAGATTTTTCTAAAGAAAAATAGTATAATTTGTCTTAGGAATTCATCCAATCATAATGGAATATTCTCAAACAACATTGTCAATGGGCTATGTAGTCCCCATCATAGATCAATTTTTTATGTAAGAGATGGGATATTTTCATTAAATCAATTTGGGGCCTAGGATGTAAGGTCTAGTAATCACTATATATCACATTTAGATGATATTCATGCCACTTTTAGATTTAGAATTGATGTGTGGCGGAATACCCACACCATGTATTTTTATAGATTTATTATTTGAGAAACATTTTAGGCAATTTGATGATGTGATATGAGGATGTGAACCATGGAGTTCAAATCACATGGTAAGGAAAAATTAATATATTTTAACATATTATGATTATATAGTCATGATATATCATTTAGAGTCATACTACTCAATCCATGATGCCTTGTAGAATTATGTCATATGATAGGGAAAATGTATTCTTACATTATTGTTCGTAATGATAGGATAAATGATGCTACATAGTTTTACATCATTCAAATATCATTTTTTATGATGTTTGACATCATGCGACATAGAAATAATACATGGATTTATCACCTGAAATATTTATAATGAAATCATACATTAGAGGGTGGCATAGTTTATTCCCCATCAATTGTGGTTAATGAGTAATCACTATTAGGATAGAATTTTTCTATGATGTATGTTCATCCCTACTTTTGTTAATGGATTGGAGGTATCATCCCATGTATCATTATTGCGATTAATTCCAAAACCAATTCTCATTGAACAAATGAATGGTGATGAACATTCTTATTAATGGATAATGCAATAATTTTTTAGAAAAATTTCAAAAGTGTTGTGATATACATCCATTTCTCATCAAGTCATGCTTTATTTTTATCTTGCTTATATGATTTCTCATCATATGATAGATTTTAATATATTGGTATTCTATGTGGGGGAAATTTGACCTCAATGGTTGTAACTCTCTATATTACATAAGAAAATAATATGGGTTATACATAGTAGTAATAGATTTTGTATATTAGTAGGCCCACAAGGTATTCAATATATTGAATAAAAGATAATATATTCCTTATACATCATTTTCTAGGGTGTTTCAAATAGTTTTTTTTATTAAAATCCTCTATATATCATTTTGAATCTATATGATAGTGAGAGAAATTTCTTGATTATATATAGTATTAATGATAAAACATCTTCAATTTGGGAGAATAAAAGATGGGGGTTTTTATCAATATTTTATAAAGGACAAAAAATATGATGATGATGTTTATCATCATGGGATTAATGAAACTTTATTCCCAAATTCCACGAGAGGTATTGAGTCACCCCATTTTGAGATAATATTGGTAGAAGTAAGGATGTGTTTGATAAACTTGGACATAACTCGAGTTTACAACCCTACAACATCTAATTACTATATAGAATACTGCCTAACATATTTAGTGATATGTTTTAACTCTGGTGGATGACAGATAATATTAGAATGTATTTGGAAGGAATGAACTTTTATTTACAAAGTGTGTGTAATCAGGATTCATTAAAGCCTAGAAACACCCAAGCAATCATATTCTATAAGAATTATTGATTCTAAAATAATGGTAAAAATAAGAAACAACATGAAGACCCTTACAAGGGTAGTTATATCCTCTCTATTAGTGATCAAGAGATTATTTACTTAAAAACCTCACTTATAATGTGTTTCTGATGGCGTGTACTATCACAAAGAATGAAATTGAGATCACATCATATTATCTATTGTTTTTTAAATATGTCTATGGGAAGGAACATATTATGGAGGTATTCTAGAATGTGTTTCATCCTCGTCATAGGGGTAATATCTAATTCATGGGAAGAACTGATCTAATTGATCTATATTTCCTAAAATTGAACCGATGAAAACATTGTTATGTGATTGGAGATGATTGTGATCATACAATCCAATTACATATCGTCCAATACCTAATCAACATTTTTTAATGAATGTGAATGATCTCTTTCTGAATCTTGAACATTGTATAATTATTTTATTATAGTGGATGTATTCCATCATATAGGAATCATAATTAAGATGTTGGTTCAACTATCATTTCCAAATTGTATAATCATCATTGATCTACATTGATTACAACACACAATAAATTTTTATTCTCGGTTGACTAACCAATAGTCTCATACCTTGATCCATACCCAAATAAGGACTTGGTACTCGACCTCATTATTATTTCACAGATCTAATATAGAAAATGAGTATATAAGAACTTTCTTTTTGGAATAAATGATACTGATTACAAATAAGACATTTTTGATCTTGGTGTAATCCATTAGATTTCTTGTTGGGATAGTGGATGCCACATCTATGTACATTTTTTCATTTTTTTAGTATCTTATATAGAGAATATTCCCTCATATATATGTCTGGTAAACATTAGCACTTTTCCAAAGAGGGATGTTCTCTATGGAAAATTTATTAGGCTGATTATTTAATTTACATTTATTATGTAATTCCAATGTTTAAATATTCCAAATTGACTACCCATCATGCTGAACATATAGTCAAATTTGGAATATTGAGGTTATATTTGAGTGGGTAATTTTGATATATCAGATAGAATTTGTGGTGCTGAAAGTAATTCATTAATATATGAATTATCAAAATCAATGAAAATTATATCTCATTGATATATAAATACTATATATTAGTGTCATGAATAGTGTGACTATGATAATATATATTTTATTCTCTACGAATATCAATGTTCATTATAGGGATAGCACCAAATGATCATTCGAAAACTACCATATACATGATGATTGGATTTCCATTGACTAGAGGTGTCGAAACTAATTGGACCAAGAGATACTTCTTGAGGACATTTTAATCATCTTGGAAGTTATAAATCTTGTAAAACAGAACCCCTCCCTTCATCAACATTGTAAAGGGAATACACTGTATTGTAAGGGTTTCTATGAAGCCTCTAATTGTTTCCATGGTATGCCTTGATTTCTCAAAACTCATTAAGGTGTTATGAGCAAAAATTAATGTAATATCTTTAGTATTTTTAGGGTTTTTATTGATTCTATGATTTTATATAATAAATCTATTAAATTTTCATAATGTAACACCATCATAACTTTTGATGTGATTCCTGATCAGACTATTTAACACATCTATGAATAGGATCTTAAGTCTTCGACAAGACTCATGTGAAGAATACATTCATATGTGGGGTCTTTTAATTGATTAGATGGGGTCATTTCCACATAATATAGACAGGTGACCAATGTGAAACCATTATTTATGGGGATTTCCTTTATCCACTGTGGAATCCTCCATTAATATATTAATATTCACAGGTCTGAAAAAAATATTTGACTTCATGTAATTACCCAATAAACATATTAATAGAGTATTTACGTCATTTTATGTATGATGATGGGATTATAGAATTTTGTTGAAACCAATTCCTTACCTATAATATATTTAATTTTTTATCTTGCTGGATGACCAAGAACATAAATATGGAAAGTAGATCCCAAAACAAAGATATGATATTTATTCTTTTATGGGTTCTCCATTGACTATTATCATACTAATGTACTGTTAGAGATGATGTGGTATATTATAATAAGTGTATCCAAATTATTGAATAATTTTTCACGGTATTAGGTTGAATCCTATTCAATTTTAATGATCAATTGATGTATTTTCATGTTTCTAATCATTTGGATATATACAGGGGCATGATGTGTCCATGCAAAACCTCATCTAGGTCTTGTTATATGAAATAGATGCATACATGTAATTCTATAGGATATAAATCTTGATTATATACCATGATCATAGATACCTCATCTAAAAAATATTCATTAAATAGAAGTGCGTCGTAATGTATGTCCTGAAAATCCTTTATATGATGTAAAGAATCTACAATACAAATATAATTAGAAAAAATGACCAGTTGTTTCAATAAGTCAATTTTTAGGTCAAGGGTCCACATTTCCCAATGGGTAACTATTCAATAACAGGTATATTTTGAGATTACAGGCTTGGGGTAGATGAGTCAGGTTGAATAGAAGATGTATACAACATTTTTTCTACTTATTGATGAAAATACCTTAGTCTTCCACCATGATTGTTTATGTTTTCTTCTATTTATCAGCCGGTTATAAAAAATTGATCAACTTAGAGTTTTTTTTAAATCTATGGATGAATATTCTTACTCCTTATCTTCCTGTCGAAGGCATTTCATATGGACATTCATAACATAGATAACTATATCAGGGATAAAAATGAATATTTGGTAAATCGCAGTTGCCCCTCACTCTTTTTCATTGGCCCGTGTGGCTTCAATTCAAAAATACATAATTTTATGTGGTAAGTTCACGTTCATAATAACACTTGTATTAAAATAAAGGATCTAGGAAATAAATGAAATTAATTTATACAAAGCTCAATTATTCATCTAATCAGGACTACATCATATAGTTATGTTTCCATTAAACCATTTGGTATGATAGTCCTATTATAAAATTTTACAGGGAAATGTATGTTTTCATTAGACAAAGGTAATGAATTAAAAGTTATTCAAGGAGTACAACATCTTAGTTTTATGTTTATCCTTTTTTCTTGATTCAAATTCTTCCATCTATTCTACTTCTTCGATGATATAAAAGTGCATTATTTTTTGGTTGAAGTAGTCAGATATGTCGTAGTAGAAGTTAATTGGAGCATGATTGGTTGTTTAATAGTTCACTGAAAATATACTATGTCTAAATTATTTTTTGTATACATATAAAATTTATAAAAAATTGTGCACATTTTGAGGAAATATCTTTTCATTCACCCTATTCATCTAGAAAACTAGTTGAAAATATGGATACATCTGTTGCAGGTTTTGAGAATTTCTCCTACACAAAATCATCCATATTTTTTAGGATATCATTTAAAAATAAATAGTCTTGTATGGTTTTGACTAATAATCATTTAATGGGGAAATTATTTTGTTGATCCTCAAGGATGAACTAATTAGGTCTTTTAGGGACTGACATAGTTATTCGGTTATTCATCAATTAATTAAATTTTATCCAGGATCCTATTCATCTAATAATGAATAGAGACTCAATTTATTATCATCTAATTAAGAAAAATTTACTCACTACTCTAATGAAGATGAATTTTTCTACTATTTTAACTCTGCATATGGATCTTCGTGATATGGTGATGGTTTTAGAGTAGAAGTTGCTGCTAGAACTAGTTTTAGATTGATGATTACTATTTTTTCTTATTTAGTCCCCTTTCTATGAACTCATGATACTGAATTAAATTAGGATTCTCATCACATGATTTATGATTTAATTAATTTTCTAATATACATAATGACTTAAAACATAGCCGTCTATTTTAAGAGAATGAGTGGTGAAAACAACTCATAAATTAAATATTCTTTGAAAAAACACAAAATAATATCATATGGAAACTATAAATTCTTGAAGTAAATTGGACACTTCCTTGAATAAATTATGTCTAATAAACTATAAATGAATAATTTTTTTATTTTAGGATGTTAATTACGGTTTTTCTAACATTATAGATCTTAACAAGTAATTAAATTTCTACAAAAGATGTTATCATCCTGTCATAAACCCAACATGATAACTAGTGTACCATATGAAGGCTGGTACATGTGTGGTTTTCTCGAAACAGTAGGGTGTTTTGGCTTCATGTTTTATCAATTTTACTATAATAGGGACACACCATGATACAAAATGTTTGACATGATTGTTTGAATCTCTCGAATCATCTAATATTTTAAACATCAGATTTAAAAAATTTCTCAGGGGATGGGTGTCATATACAAATTAGGGCATGGTTTTCTTTCTAGTTGTACTACTTGACATTGTCCCACCCAAGATTCATGTTAGGATCCTAATGATTCAATACAGTTAACAAGACCTATGAGATTAGAAAACTATGAATGGGATAGATTAGGTGACAGAATAGGATATACTAGATGTGTTGCAATTATTTACACTTGTATATAATCTATCAATTTTTAGCATGCCTACCATTAGTCTATTTGTCTGTAAAATGGATGGATGTAAATGTTTTTTTCTATAATTAGTTCCAAATAGACTGGTTTGTGTACACTTTCATTGATGAGAAATTATAAATCTACTTTATCTAATATGATGAGCACTTCTTGTTAAGGAATATCATATTGGGATATTACACTAGATTGATTCGATATTAGGCCTTTTATAAACTATTCTATTAGACATTGTACTAATAATTTCTTAACATCCTCAATATACAATATAAAAGAGCAGTTAAGATATCATGGGTCTAGAATAATAGTTATAATATGTTCATGAGTAGTAGGACTGAATAACCATATGTAACTATAAGTATTAGACATACTATTACACAATTCTAGTAGTGATTTAAATTTATTATTAGGGTAAGGAAATCATTTAATGGGGTTTTCTATAGTATTCTCATGTTTTTATTTTTCATCCTACTCGAATTTTCAACTTATATTTTCTAGCATTATTGTTCTAAAATACTTCATATATATTTTTTATATTATAAATCCAATCATTCCTCGACTGGTCATATATAAATGTAAAAAATAAGATCCTCTACCAAGGGAGGTAGTCCTCAATATTCACCATATGTCAGAATGAATATATTTTAAGTGGTTGGAATCACTAAATGGGGACATATTTAAGATAACTCTATTAGCCTTTTCCAATAAAAAATCTTCACTATATATGATGTTGGTATGTGTTGTTTCACTCAGCAGGCATTTGTTATTTAGTTTTCAATTCTATTAGATATTAAATTCTCCATTATAATATTCCACGTCATAGTATTATCTATATTAATGTTTTAGTCCAGACCCAATTTCCTTGAATGGGTCCTTCTATTCAGTAAATATAACTAATTAACTATATAACCCTTTATAATATATCCTTACCATTTAGGTATTTTTAATTATAATTATTTATAAATAAAGGATAACCCCTCTTGTGGTAGGACTCCCACAAAAATTGGGTTTCTATGAAGGGAGGGAACCCAACTGACATCGAGAAAAGTGATGATGGAATGGTCCTCCTCTTCTTGTAAGGAAAAAACCCCTTTCCTCTACGTAACACACCAGATTATTTACTAAGAGGTTATATAATTATAGTCATTCATCCAAGTCTATGAATGACTCTTAAAAGGGAAACATGTGAAATGAACAATCTGAGTCGAATACCTACTCATGATTGAGTTTATGGCTGGGTACATTTACGATTCAACTATTTCATTTCCTAAAGAAAAAATGACGGGACTTGTTAGTGGGATGTTTTCAATCATGTTAATTCTTATGTTACCTACATTCAGTCTTAGTATTCTAATTTTATCCACAATGGAAGAAAATATATGTTAATTATATATAATTATACCATGGTTTGGTTTAATTAATATGTTATTATAATTTTTAAACAGCTTATTTTTATCTTCAGTCTTTGGGAGACCCCTAGTGGACAAGCTTTCTACCACACCCTATATTCATGGATTATTTTTTAATTAATTAGGGATAAGGACATAAATAACCTCATAATGGGTAATATAGTCTCAAATGTACCTTATGGTTTCTACTAAGATGTTCTAGGAATTATATAATGAAATTAGAAGGATACATTCTTAATCGTAATGATTTAATGTTACATTTATGTATGCTAAATCTAATAAAATATTGTCAAATTTATCTAAATTTTTCATATAAATTTTCTAAATATAATACATATACTGGCCATATTAGATTTAATGGAATTCAACCAAAAAATCATACCACCTCAATAATGTACAAGCGAACTATGAGAAGCTGGGGTTTTAGAAATGTGGTCGAGAAACTATATAGTCAATAATATGACCCATGATCAAAAAAGAGAATCCACACCCTTTAGTGGGGAGTGGTTGATTTGATGGGTGGGATACATGGATGGTAACGAAACATCATGGTGTTTGTGGAAGATGATTCTTAGAAGGAAGGGGTGTCGTTAGATTAAGGGACCAATGTTGGTCATTAATGATGCATGGTGTCCATCATCGTCCTAAGAAAGACACCAGTTGGGTGGTGGTGTGGAACCTCAAATGCTAGAATGTGTGATGGAGTGAAGTAGGGAAGTGAAGTCGTCAGATATAGGGTGGGATATGGTGTCAAAGTGGTTGAGATGTTCCTGAACCAGTGGTTATCAGTGGATGCATCGATGGGGAAAGATAAATCAGTTGAATTATATGGTGGTTATATGATATAATTATAGAAATAGAAAATTGTTATATCAGAGGACAAGGTGGTGTACCAAATATGGTCAGAGAAAGTAGAAACCCCTAGTAATGCTTTCAAATTTAGATTAATGAGAGGTTATTGTTTTTGAATGGTACCATGCCCATGAAGTTTTTTATTGGTATTTCATGCTAAAATAATTTCTATTTTGATTTATTTAGTGGAAAATTAGCATCAATTGGGTGGTGATTATTTTTGGGAGCATGTTCTTTTTGGAGAAAGGACCATGTATTATGGCATATTTTCCCTGGGTTAATGTAAAATGTAAATGTTAAGCCATATCATTTAAAATTATATTTTATAAATTAATAATAAAAATAAAAATACTTTGGGGATTGAGGAAGGACGAGAACTATAAGATTTAACTAATAGATAAGTATAAACATCTAGATATTCAATAATAGTCTAAAATGTTGCTTTCATAGTAACAATAGTATTCAGAGGCTCACATAGGCTTTAAATTTAGACCTATTAAACTAGAATGGTTCTCATATTAATTCTCCAATTCTTAATTTAATTTTTTTCATTATCGTTATCGATTTATATCCTAGTTTTTGACATTCTTAAAAAATAAATGGCATAGAGTTCATGCATACAATGTTATGTTTACACCCCCAATAACATTCCAAATTTAACAATAACTATGATTATCCAATTACATTATAAATGGAGAGGTATTAGTGATGTGAAAATTTATATAATTGAATACAAAAAATAAATTGGGGTGATTTATGGATAGATCAAAGAGTGAAAAATAAAAATAATCAATTATTCAAATAGGATATGTGGTTGACTGCAAATGAGAACCATTAAGGCTCTTATACCAAATTTCTAGGGGTAAGGGTTGAAAAAAAAGGTAACATAATAGGAGAAACTGGGGGTTTTCACTTAGTTGTAGATGTCAATAGAAACTATACATTAAAGTTGAAATAAATAAAAAAAGTAGAAGAGAATAAATTATATACATGATTTGACCCCATTTTGGATTACATGCATGGAACACAAATCACAGAAAATCAAATATTTTAATATTATTAAAGAATTAAATGATGCAATATGCGATCCTAGATAAATGAAAGACAAATAGAAGTACATTTTGTTTTTTTGATTTGAAATATATGAAACCAAAAAATAAATACTTAGAGGGTTGGAGAGAAAATCACTCTGGTTGACTTGACCTCTTGAAGAAGGATGATGGTTACACTAAAAACCTCAAATAAGGAACTCCTTCATAAATCCATTCTTACAGAACAGTCACTAAAAATGCCACACTTCATCCATCGAGGATGATTTAACCACTAAATCATTTTATGTTATGCTTCTCGTAAATACATTGGATACATTAGATAGCATGTATTTCCAGAATAACTGAGCCTTTTTGAAACAACACTTAGTTATTTATATGATACAGTCATAACATACTCATTTAACATAAATTTTCTACTTCTGTTTTTTGAATAACAAAAAATGGACATACACAATTGTGATCATGTTGATAATTAGAGTCTGATAGAATCAAGATAATTTTTTGTGAAAGGTAACATATAATTATGAATAGTAACATCCCCTTAAGAATAGTTAAAAAACTATAGGAATATTAATATGAACCTTATGAATGGTAACCTTAAAAGTTAATGTGTAAATATAATTAAGACACCTTAAAAGTGAAGATGAATATTTTAAGTGCATCTATTTTTCAATAAAATGATGATTTTAATTAAAAATTAATTTTATCATATTTATAAAAATATTTTTGTAAATGTGAGTTCATTTTTTGATTCTACACATATAAAAATGGTTCAATTGGATTTTTGGATTTTTATGAAAGACATGACTTTTGGTGAATAGATTAATACGATAAATTATGATAAATGATTAATAAATGATTTATTGAGTCCGAGAGGATTTCTTGCTGATGAAATCACATTCGGTTCATACTCACATTCACATATTACTATATTTTGTCACGTAATCTTCAATATTGTATGTCTAATGGAAAAATTTATAAACTAATGATCAAAATATTAAGAAAACCCCCCTCCCCTACACTATATAAACCACCCCTCACACAATCTTCCTCTCACAAAAATGAAACATTGATCCTTCACCTTGTTCATCCAATAAAAACAAATCCCTACCCTCAACGTCCAAGTCCTTATGAAATCACAAAAAGGCCAAAAAGGCCTCAAGGAGATTCTGATGGAGGAGCACTCAAGTGATGAACCTATCTTCCTTTTTCATTCTACTTCTTTTAAAAGTTCCATTATTTTATTCCTATATCAGCACCTCATATCATCAATTTTACCTGAATATTACCATAACTTAAGTGAACTGCAATTTTATTATTCTATGTGAATATTTAATCATCAAATCTAATTTCCCCTTCTCTTATAATAATATTTAATACACAGACCGAGATATGTTAATTTATCACATTCAAGGATGACGAGTTTTCAATTTCTATTAACGTATTCAATTCTTGTCATGAAACCTTTTTGATGGTTTAACAAGATCATTTTATATTTAATATATTCTATTTGATGTTCAGAAATCTTTTTTTACACAAGTTATTTAATTACAAAACATTATAAGTTCATAGTTATTAAAAAAAATCAAAATAATCAAAGTGTCTATCATTAACATTATGTATAATGATTCATCCTCCCCCAAAATTTACAATGGATATATATAATCATTTAAACTTACGTATGGCCATTAATAACTCAAAAAATCAATACTACATTTCATTTGAAAATTTACGTGACCTTCTATACACATATAGAATCAAACTACTCATGAAAACCAAGGAAAAACAATGCTTCCAAAAAACATTTAAACATGTTAAAATCTTAAAAAATTCCATGAATGATCCTAATAAGGTTATAATAAATAAATTTAATGTATATTTGTTTATATTATTAATAATTAATGAACCTAAATTTTATTATATAGGTCTTTAAGATAATATGTAGTACACATTCGATCATTATGTTAAGTATTTCTCCCCTCACATTTAATTTCGTGACATTTACATTATTCACCACATATTTCATGAATGTGGTGTATTTTTACAGACAATTGATATATTGTATCACAATTATATTTATATTTAATGTATTATCTAATACATATTGAGATTATTAATGTTTTTTCATACAAGTCATATGATTACAATGTGGTAGGGGGCTTTGTCTCAATTTCCATTACATAGATACTATACCATTATTGTTCACCTAATCTTTGTCATATTATTTATATTAAATATATTTGATATCATTTTTTATTTAAAATTTTAATTCTATAAAATATAAATTTATTATATCCTGGATATGATTTTTTCCAGAATATGTGTTCCATTTCACATACAATGTTTATTTTTAATGTAATATTAACATGGGAAATATTGATGAATCAGTATCCTATATTCAATACAGATATCTAAAATGAATATTTTTCTTATATTGATTATATTTATAAATTTTTTAACTGGTTGTGATGGGAGGGTCCCTCAATATACCCTCAATACGTCGACAATTCTCATCTGACAATTTCGTAGGCCAAAAAATCATTGAGTTTGATTCATGAATATAGATGGGTTTCTATCCATATAATTAAACCATCTCAAATGTATAATGGATCATGTTACAGATACATGACATCAAAAAAATAATTATTCCATTTATTCATTATTCATTTATTACTATCCATGAGTTTTTCACTATAAAAAACAAATGGATACATAATCTATTCTCAACTTATTTTTGGGAAGTGTATTCATTTATTCATCATTACATTTTAGTAATGTGTAATGGAATATGATTAATATATTATTATTTCTGGATTTCACTATATATAACCCTTATTGAGTATTTTATATCACTCTTATTATTTTTCCTTTCCCAAGGTTATGTAGAATCGAGCATTGAATAAGATTCCAAGGAGGATGTTTATTTCTATTTGTAATATATCATGTTGTATTTTCTATGTTTCAAAATGATCATTTTTTATCATGTATGTTTTCTAGTCATCCTAATTTTCTAAACTAACTGGTCCTTTAGTAATTATATTTCATATTCATGAAAATATTATTATTTAAGGTAGTAGGTCCGGGCATCGGGGTTTGGGACGTTAGAGATGGTGTCAGAGTAAGTGTGTAGTAACCTAGAAACTAGATTTTGGAAAAGTAGTTTAGAGGAAACAACCCTAATATATACATTGTGGATAAGTATATAGTAACATCCTCATATTTTGGAATGTTAGAGACTATGTGGATCTTCATAGAAAATATATCCCTATATGGATTCTACAAGTAGATGTTGTTCCGGGGCATATGTACCTTGGAGTATCAAATCTAACATGGAGTTTCAGACTGGATGCATGCAATCCTAGTACACAAAAATGGTCCTTTGTATGCACATATTTTGATACTCTCTACAAGATATGCTTAGGTTAATTCATATTTCATTACAAACCAAAATGATGTATTTAAAATAAAATAGAAATAATGTTTATAATATTGTGATTCATTTTTAATAAATATTAATGTTAAGTTAATTGTTTTGAAGTTAGAAATTATTAATTCTCTCCTAACAAAGTGAATGCCATTATATATTGATTGTGCGTAGTGGAATAAGTGGAATATATACCCGCATATATTGTAGGGATTTCCCCACTGAGAAATTCAACTCAGTAAGTATTGGAGCAGATCAAATCATAACCATATTGGAAAAATTCCACCAGGTTGTGATGAATAATCATGATACACCTGTTTTTCTTCATTTGATGCTACAGAAGCTCCCATATTTTAGTGGGAAAAATATGATTGTGGTAATATAGTAGTGGATCAATACCATTCCAATTAAATTCCTCACATTAAGAAGAAATGAATATAATAAGGAAGTGTTGAAGTATATTGTTTCAAGGGTGCTGCTGATCTATTGTAGTCCATGATCTACAATACCATGGAAGAATAGGAAATAGAAGATATCGAATGGAGTAATTTTGTGGAAATTTTTGTCAAAAAATATTTCCCACATTAGAATCAAACTAAAATTAAGAGAAACTTTTTATTCCAAAATAAATGGGAATAATAAAATATTGTGGAGTATGATGTTACCTTCACTATATTATACATGTATTCTATAGATTACGTAATTGATTGGAAGAAAATATTGATAATTAATTTGATGTTATTATGAAAAGCCTTCAAAGGGAACTAGCTTCTCAATCATTATCATGGTATGATAAAATTTTATTATGTTCGAACAAAAAATGTAATGAATTTTAAATGTTAAATTTGTTCAAGGGAAACCAATATAAGAAGTGGTACTCTAATAAAAATTAAAAAGGTGAAGCAACAAATAAGAATAATGGAAAGAAGTGATTCTGATTATGCAAGAACTGTGGAAAGAATCATCATGGGAAATGCTTCCAAGGCATGGGAGAATGCTATAAGTGTGGGGGGAATGGTCATCAATCTAATGAATGTATGGTGTAAAAACAAGTAAATGATATTCAATTCTACAATTTTAGAGATATGTGACACAGTTCAAAAGAGTGTCATAAGTCCCAATAAAACATTCTCTAAAAATGGCCATGAGGACAATGAAAATCTTATGCGATTACAACCATGGATGTATAAGTTCATAATTATTTAGTTATAGATATATTAATTTTTTAGTCAATCATATAAAATTATTTATTTGATTATGGGTAATTTATTTCAATTATGTCATTGAATTTTTCAATAAAAATTAGACATCATCAATTTGATTTAATAAAATAGTTTTCAGTTAAAACTCCTATG
Source organism: Viscum album (assembly GCA_963277665.1). Lineage (NCBI taxonomy): Eukaryota > Viridiplantae > Streptophyta > Magnoliopsida > Santalales > Viscaceae > Viscum > Viscum album. Next base: position 715,016,602 of record OY728134.1, on the reverse strand, counting down.
GGATGTTCCATTGTAACACAGATGTGTCAATCAATACATCTCATGATAAATAAACTTTTTTTAGCTACTAATCATATCATCGAACCCATTATCTACATTGATATAATTATCAATATGAATTCGATATCAAATTATGATGCTAAAATCTATTTTATGTAGAAAGAAGATTCAATGATTTTGAATGGAATATAATCCTTTATCTTAAGAGAAGAAACCTCACCATATAATTCTTATCTAGATCTACACCATGTAGGACTACTGAATTCAATTCTTGGGAAGTAAAAGAACACAATATCATTGGGAGAGGAAATAAATATTCAAATTTAATACGTACCTATTGTTCATGAATATATTAATGTATATATAGATGATTAACATGGACTTCTTCTAGAGAGGGAGGCTAACAAATCTATTTATTTAATTCTTGGTGCAATAAATATGTCAAATACTCCCTATAAAATGGCCACATTTGAATTATTTTACCTAAAGAACAAGTATATGAATTGAGAGACAATGTATTTATTTGACCAAGTGTTTCTCCATGGGGAGCCCCTGTCCTTTTTTTCAAGAATAAATATGGATCATTGAAGCCATGCATTGATTATATAGAAAACAATGATATTAAAAAATAATAATTATCCTCTTCCATGGATTTATTATTTATTTAATCCTCATCATGATGCCCAATATATTTATATTATTGACCTTCGATCTTGATATCATCAGCTGTGGTTGAGGATGGAAGATATTCGTAAGAAAATATTTTGATCTGGGTATGTTCATTATGAGTTTGCAATAATTCTTTTCGGAATCACTAATTATCCCTCAAGTTTCATGGATCTAATAAATAATATTTTGAAGTAATATATCGATTCCATTATTATAGTATTTTTCAATGATATCTGGGTATACTCCAAAGCTATGAAGACCACAGTTATCACATGAAGTTAATTCTAAAAACTCGTAGAATAAATGAATTATATGGGATGTTAAGAAATTTTGAATTTTGGATTTAATGTATTTTTTAATTAGAAATATTTCTATATGTTTTGAATCTTAGTTGATCTTTTGAAGACAATGGAAATCAAAGAATGTACTATGCCAACTAACGTGACCGAGTTATGTATGGTTATTGGCTTAGAAGTTTACTATCAGTGATTCATTCAGAATTTTTCCTGACTATCTATCCCACTATCCATGATCAAACATAAATGTTTTTATGTTTATATATACAAAATAAATGAAATAATGGATTTAATAATTGAAAATTAATATTGTCTAATTCTCCAATCTTGATCTTCCCTCTAGAAATGATGGATTTTTGATATACAATGATGCGTAAATAAATGGACTAGTATTTTTCCTTATGAAAAAATGATAATTTTATTTCCTATGCATCGTGGAAATTGAAAAATACAGAGAATAATTATCCAAATCTTGATCAATAGTTAGTATCTTATATCATTGTTCGAAAAATATTGATTCCCTATCTATGTAGTAAATGATGTGAGATATATTAAGATTAAATGATGTTGAAATAAATTTTTACGAAGAATGAACTCCATAAGGGGAATATGAGATGTCTTCAGTTACAGAAAGACTATGATTTTTAAATACACTACTATCCAAAAAGGGAAAATATTTAGGCATATTCATTAATCAAGAAATATCCTGGACTTACAACCCAAATGAGCATTGAGAGAGATCCTATATTCATGTATCTACTATAGATGGATATGGGATTTATTATGTATGGGGAAACATCATTACTCTTTCAAAATATTGCTAAACCATCATTAAAATAGATGATAAAAATCATTCAATATGAGGATGAGAATCTAAAAAATGACAATATGTTTAGGATATAAGGTTGGAAGACTTCATGTATGAGGATGGAGTCCTGAAATTTTGGAAGAGGATTTGAATTCCATAAGTACATGAGATAAAAAGTAATCTATTAAATGATGCTCATAGATCAAATTTCTCTACACAAAAATGTACCACCATGTTGTATATATGTCAGAAGTATCATTTTGGGTGGGATAACATGAAGTGATAAACTGCAACTATGTGAAAAGGTGTCTAGTATGTCTACATGTGAAGGCCAAGAGACCACATCCTAGTGGGGTCATGAAACATCTACATATTCCTATGTGTAGTTGGGGTGAAATTTGTATGGAAATTGTTATAGTGCTACTGATGAATCAAAGAAAGAATGACGAAATATGGGTAATTGTTGATCAACTCACAAAATCAGAACATTTCCTTATTAAAGGAGAGGATTTACCCATTGATTACATGAAAATACTATATATTAATGATGTTTTATAGATTTTTGGTTAACATATATTGATTATGTCCAAATGAGATCCCATATATAAATCAAAATTACAGAAAACTCTCTAGAAGGATTTGGATAATATTATTTATTTTAGAGCTGCTATTCACCCCCAAACTGACAGACTATCTGAAATGACTATTTAAACATTATTAGGCATGTTTATATCATTGCATTCACAATTTCAAGGTATGTGGGATCGATACTTGCCTTTTGTATAATTTACCAACAATAACAGTTTCCATTATTGCATTCAAATGGTTCGATTAATGAATTATATGGTAAGAGGTGTCATACTGCAACATATTGTGATAAATTTGGTGAGAGGAAATATATTGGACTAGAACATATTGGAGAGACAATTTTAAAAGTAATGATAATTCATTCCCGTATTAAATCATTCCAAATTTTGGAAAAATTGATGGAACCATGTTCCATAATTATATGACTCATACACAGAACATGAAACACAAGTAGAACGTTCTACCGATGTGTGTGTATCATAGATCACTGTATCAAAAATACCACACATTTAAAAACATTATAAAAATTGACGATATGTATTCAAGATGATTTTCAGTCTTCAATTCCATTATCTTCTTCCGAGATTTAGTTTCTATTGAGTAATTAAAATTTTTAAACACATCAATGATGCCTAATTTATTTATAAAAATATAGACCCCTAAATTCCTTTAAAATTCATCTATAATGTTAATGAAGTAGGATCCTCAACCATGGGAGTTAGTCCTAGAGGATCCACACAAATCATAGTTAAAGAACACAGGCGGGATACCTGATTTAATGATGGTTCAATGAAAACAAACTCTTTTAGACTTACCCATGACTTAGCCCACATATAGAGGAATTTTAGTTGATATCAACTGAGTGAGTATCCCTTGTTTTATGAATTCCTATATAAAATTATCACTCTCATTTCATAGAAACAAATTCAAAAATCAGGGTTGTCATTTCTATTGATATAATATTTTCTAACTACTTGTCATGTCTTCTTCCATCTAAAACATACAACCCATTCAGTAGGGATACATTATAAATTGTAGGAGTTCCCATGTATATTCTAATACAACCAAATTTATGGTTAAATGTCAAAAGTATCTAACATAAGAATCATAACCAGACCTCGTTCAAATGTAAATCTTTTAACCATATCACATACATTATGGTTACAAGGGAATTTTCTGGGAGACCTAGAATAATTGAACCTATTATAACGACATAAAATATCATTTTATTTCATAGAACAACCTTTCATTCAACTCCCTCAGTAAAATATGAATCTAAACTCCTATATGGTCACTTATGAAAAAAAATCATTATTCTAGTACCCATCCAGTATTAAGGGTAGCTCGAGACAAACACAACACCTCAGTATATTCAAATCCTTGTTCTGAAATGAGAGGACGAGCACTATATTTTGTAGAAGGTTTTTCGATTTCAAATCGGGGAATGTGGGTATAATATACCAATTTTTATACAATGGTAGAAGGTAATGTATTTCAATTTCGGATTAAAACCACTGTTCATATTATTGGATATGAATCATTATTATTCTTCAACTTTTATGCTTCTTCTTACCATAGAAATACAAATGAAACCACACATTCAGACACTAATCATAAGGATTAACAATGGAATTTGTTTAAAACTCTTCAGAATGAAAGGAATACATGACTTCTTCTAAGTTAAATTAATTTTTACGATACAAAATTGAATCAATAATATGTTGGAACTCTAGTGATATTTGAAAATCACTGATATTTAAAGTAGATTTCTACAATATATGGTCATAGATAACATAGAAAACTACAACCAAACGTTAGATCCATGAAGGCCAATTGTGCGTAGCTCAGAGTACACTTCCCGCATAATTTCAGCCCTACAAAAATCCAAGATATATTATAATATTGAGAACGTTAATTAAAAAAATAATTTCTCAAATAAACTAAATGGAAGAACAATTAAAATGTTATAATTTAAATTTTTATTATGAAAAAAGTCCTCAAATTTAGACAAAACAAGTGTAGTTCATGTAACAATATCGGAGAGGAAATAATTTAACAAATCCATATTCGGACCCAAAAAAACAAGCAAACATATTTTGAGATATATTTTATTAATTATTAGTATGTTTCTAATCACCATATAGTTCTAACATGTTATTCAAATTTCATCAAGTGGGATGGGATTTATAATAATTTTTCTCTATGAAAGAATTCATGCATCACATGGTTGTCAAAATTCACATTAATTTAATAAAATACTTCCTGAAAATTAAACAACTCATAATTCCTTCATTTTCAATTTATGATATTTAATTTTGAAGCATTAATTTTTTTTTTCAATATGATATTTTCTTTTCCATACCCTAAAATCGTTAACAGGAGATGAATGCAGATCATTTAGATGCTACTCAGTATCTGAAATAATAAGAAACATTAATGAATAAAAAAATAGCATTATACAATTTCTTTCATACAAAAATTTCCCATGACCTTATTTTAAATTATCCCCCTCAAAACATGAATAGTTTCCTAGATATGTAAATATAGAATCCAGACAAATTCAAGTTTCTATGATAGTATTATAGGAAGATACTAATTAATTCCTAACTCAGTTGAGAGAACTAAAATGTTGTCCTAAGAATTATTTTTATTTTAATATCCTTATTCTTTGAAACTGTTGATCCCTTTTAGATCACCTATGTCCATGAATATGTGTTCATCATATTATCATGTGTGAGAAATCCTATGTTGTCCACAAAAATTACAATTGATTTTCTCTTAAGGGTAATTTGGATAGATTTATAATTATTCACTACATTTTCATAGTTATTCCATTTCTCCACCTTTGAGATGAAAATACTAAATAATCCATTAATATAAATCTATGAGAAATACATGTAAACTATTTTATTATAGGAATTCATACTTTTAATTTTAAAAAAAATTCTCTCATAGTTATCCCTAATTCGATAGAAAATGTAAAATTTTTAGAGCCTCCCATTTTTGAATGAAACACATGAAAACAAATCATTGCCCATAAAAAATCATCATATGAGTAGTCATTTTAAATTGATCAGGGATGTCACCCTGATTAATGACTCTCATGAAATCTGTTCTGGAGAATCACATTCAACATATTTTCTGATGGAATTTCTGATTCTCATAGTACTTTTTAGTCCTCTATGAAAATTAAACCACCTTATTACACTCCCAATAAGGATTAAATGTTAAATCTAATTCAAATACAATTTCGTGCTATTCGATTCGTTTGATTCTACAGGAGAAGATGACTGTTGTTCAAATGTGTTGGTGTTTTATGGTGGTGAGGATACACTCCAGCAGTTAGCCGTCGATTGGTGGCGGGATTGGTCATCAATGATTTTCGCAGTGATATGACGTATCTGACGATGGTGGGTCTCATGATGATGGAAGGCTCAATGGTCTGACTCCGGATGAAGGACTCCTTGGAATTTGTGTGTGTTTGAAATTTGAAATTCATTTGGCTTCTTGAATATGTATCCCGCATAAGATTTTGTTACCTCTCACCCATAATGCGGTCATTTGAAAATAAAAAGGATATTTTTCATGTAATGCATATAAAATACATTCCTTTCTTAAGTCACCAATAATAATAAAATGACTATCAAACGAACATGGTTTGTTGTCCATAATTTTATTTTTATCTAATAAGTGAACATATTAAAAAATTATCACTCCAAATTCCACATCTCGAATAGAAACCATGTTTTCTAGTTTCCTCAGCATTTGGAATCTATTTACAAGGGAAATAAGTCTAAATAGTTTTTTTCACTAATAAACCAACATGAGAATTCTAATAAATTGATTTCCAAATTAATGTGGACCATCATTAGAAGGGACGAAGTGATGCTAATTTTCTATATGGGAAAAAATATTCCAATTTTTGATCGGTTCAACTTCTATCATATTTGTGTCCCAAAACTATAGAAAAATGAATGGTGGCCAAATAATAAAACCACCACTGAGATTTAACGAATGAAGAGATAGAAATACCAAATGTAAATACAATGGATGAAATCCCAAGGATGAAATCCTAGGAAGAATCCATATGAAGAAACTCTTAACTATATGATAATCCTTATAATTTTCTTCCAACTACAAATTTTAATTTGATTCTAATCAAATAATAATTAAAACAATAAATTTTAACACATCAAAAATTTTAGTAGAAGATAATAAATATTAAATTACCATTATTTATTGAAGATAGTAATTTAATATTTTATTAAAACAATTTACATTACCCCCACTGTGGACATCATTAATTAAAATTAAATAACTGTATTTTATTAAAAGTTTAATTATTTTAATGAATAGTTGTGTCCTATAACATTTTATTTTTTCCTATCCTTTTTTGAATTCATTTATCCAATAAAAATAATTATTTTTTATGTAAATAATAATATAACAAAACAAATTTCCATAAAATATAATGATATTCCCAATATAATAACATTAGATCTAAAGTGACACAGTAGTATCCTTCCAATTTACACATGAAAGAATATAATCCATATTTCACAATTCTCAAACTGATCATAATATTCATTATTTTCTACACACCCATGGTCAAATAGACTGAATTTAAATTTATTTAAAACTGAACAAAAATTTTAAAAACATTAAACAATAAATTTGAAATATTTTTTAAATCATTTATCAATTTTGGGGAATTTAATTAGTTAAGGAACTCGACGAGTTAGTTGATATTTGGGTTGTAGTTTTTAGACATGAACAAACAAACTATACAACTCCCAAACCGAATGATATTTTATCTCTTCCCCTCACTGTAATATGGATCCACATTTGTCGCTATATATTTTTCATCTCAAATCCGAATATTTAAATCCAAAACCCCAAAACATGCCTTTGAATCCTTATTCTTTCATGAAGTATTTTTATGATATTACCAACACTCACTATTCTATATGGAAATAGTCTTCAATAAAAGAAACCAAATCAGGTTGTCCTTATATTCCATGGAAACAGAACAATGAATAATCATCACATACACAAACAAGGGAATTGGAAGACCCACACCGATTATCATTACCTCGATGGATCCCTTTCACATTTTATTTCTTGATTATAATCATTCAATCATCTTTATGGTTGAAATTAAAAAAACCTTACATTTCATTTGATGACATTCCCATTGTAGAAAAAATTCATTCATCAATTTTTTAGACCAATGAATGAAATGATAAGACACAAAATTCCATTGTAACGGATTGATATAAAGGATTATTACCTTTATCGTTTTTCATACACTTAACCTATTCATCCCAATATAAAGAAACATGAATTAATTTATAATCATATTTAAAATCCCATTTATGAGATAATGATATATGTTTAGGTACTATAAATTTCAATGGAAGCAACCATTGATTTTTTGAACTTTGGGGTTCATTATAAAGAAACATTCACCCATAAATTCAAGGTTGTCTGTCAGTCAAAAAAAGAAAGAAAAACCTAGAAGGCATTAGGCTAATACGTATTTCTAAATCTAGAGATAAAATAATAATCCCCCCATATTATTGTCATGTGGGAACACCATTTTATTATTTTTCAATTAAAAAATTTAAGAATAAATATATGAAGATGTGTCCTGGATTGTTCTCATGCATATATAAATCTAGAAGAATCAGACATATGGGTGATTAGTGATGTATAAGAACATCAACTAAATGATGGAGATGAATATAAATATCATAATTCCTTTTAAATTAATCTTCCTCCTCCAAATTCTATATCCCCATCATGTAAGTGTTATATTAGACCCCATTAGCTGGCATAATTTTCATGATATGGAATATTTTTTGTCAGTTTTTTATTTTATAATCTTAAATTTATTTTCCATGAAATATAAGGGATAGTATTAAGGATTTGGATTACTGATTATTAATTTCATTATTTATAAGTATTTTTATTCCTATGGATTAATTGTCTATGATGATTCCAAATATATATCCATCTCTAATTTTACACATTGTTTATGTAATTTTATGATAAAGAGTTTCAAACTAATATATTAATATGATATTTAGTTTTTTGAAATAAGAATAGTATGGAAATTTCCCAAAATTGATCCTTAATAATAAATTTCTCTTGTGACAAATGGGGTAAAAGGTAACTCATAAAAAAAAGAAGGAAGCTGAAAAAAAGGAACCCGAATGTAGGAAAAAATGAATATCGAAGATATGATTGAAAAAAATTAGTTAAGAGTTTCATTTTCCCCAAAAAGAAAGTGAAAAATTTTGATTGGTCAAAGAGGAATGTTTCCCCCCTGGTCGGAGGTTGTACCATACTGGCGTTTATGAGGTTTAGTTGATTTTATTGTTAGGAAAAAAACAAGAAATGGTTAATTATTTTGATTTATTATTATATCATATAAATTTATTAAAATATTCTAATCGATATTTATGACATCTTATCCCAAAACAACAAAATTATTCAACATTTTCTTCAAAATACATCAACTAATTTCAAATGAACAACAAAAAAAATATATTATTACATTTGATTCATAATATTATATTTTTAATTTATCAAATTTGACCAAATGTAATTTTCTAGAAGAATGATAACATAGAAAATATATTTGCATATTCATTAAATAAATAATAAAAATAAATGATATTTGATCATGTAATTTAAAAATATGAAAATAAATGAAATTAAAACATTTCTTTGGATAAATAAAAATGAATATAGTATTTTTAAAATTTTTATTACATAGTCCATGTCCATACTATTACATGACGTGTTGGGATTTAAAAAGACCCATCAAAATTTTATTTCCATTTTTTAATAAAAATATGTTTTATTGCATTTTATTGGTTTAATATAGGAGAATATATAATAAAACTTTAACAATAGGAAAAATAAAAAATAATATTCTGTAACTAAATTATATAAAATATTATTGAATAAAATTCAAAAAAATATATTTAAAAACATTAAAATTAATAAATATTCAACAAATTAATGTATTTTAGACCCATGATATTAATTATTATATATAATTGGTTTTTAATAAAGAATACATAGTATAATGAGGATTTAAAGTCTATTAAAACATGGATATTAATAAAAATGTGGAAAACATTCATCTATAAATATGAATCCCCTAATACATCTTGTGATACTAAAAGATGTCAATCCAAATTTATATCTCTTTTAAGAGAAAAAAAATATAAATAAGAAAATAGGTAACATAAATAGAAATTCATTCAACACAACAAATCAAAAAGTAGATGGTTGTTCTCTAGTGATGAGCAAGAATTGAGGATATTACATCATTCTGACTCCAACATAATATCAGTCCCTCTAATAAAATGAAGTATAGTTGAAATATATACAATTAATAACAATAGAACTACCAGTGATCATAGTCATAGATATTTTATCCGACTACTCAATATTCTTTTCATTCATGTATAAAAATTAATATATAGTACCACATTATTAAATTTTATCCCTAAAAAAATTAAACTACCATTTATAAGAAATTGATTGGAAATATTTAGGCCTTATCGATAATAATTTACCCCATGAATCATATTTTTGTTATATATAATAATTAATTACATGTAAAATACAATAGAACATTAATAAACCTGAAAGACAAGATAGGGTCAATGTAACGCCCCAACCCCAATTACCCAGAGTCGGTGCATTATTACATAACATTGGCATCATCGCAAGAAAGATCAATTCTCGAAAGAAAGATTGGTTTTGTAGCATTGGAGACACTAGATATATTCATAATGTTTTACATTACATCATGAAGTAAAAAACTACTACTACAACATATTGTCTCCATAATCCACCCTATTATCCACTCATAATATCAATGCAGGTCATTCATAATTTACTTCTCCACATCGTGGGAAAAATTAAACATAGAAAAGGGGTGAGCTCAAATACCCAGTAAGGATAATAATATAGCATAAACATTCATAAATAAGAATAAACATTTAATGCAGTGTATAACTAAAACAAAAGACTTTTAAACATGAACTTCAAAATAGTATGGAAAAATAAAATGAAATAAATCCATTTATATATTCACATGGATATTCTACTAATCGAATAATCACATGTAATATCAATAACCTCTTTCATAATGATGGAATGCCTAATGCCAGACTATCATAACCACATACACAACTCCTCGTGCCAAGACTACAAATAATATATTTTCATGGCCTTATGCCAAGACACTAGTTTTTCTCATTAGACCTACCGATGCATCGAGGAGCTATAGCGGGCTTCACTCGTCACATATTAATTCCAATGCATTCCCATATCAAAATCTTTAAACATAACATAAACATTCGTATTAAAACTAGCATATGAAATGTAAATACTTCATCCATAAACCATGAATGGTGTAAAAATAACACATCTAGAGTCAAAAAAATCACAAAACCTTCAATACAATATACATGTTCTGTTTCATCATAAATCAACTTCAAATAAGCGTTACATCCATCTAAGGATGGTGACATAGATGAAATCAGAACTCTTTTTAGAGAAATATCTCTTTCTATTTTGAAATCATTTAAGAGTCATATATTTATAAAATAAAACATTTTCTTTGAAAATATTCTTATATTCTTTTAATGGAAGCTTCAACGATTTTATAATGACGGAAAATAGCTGCACCCGCCGTATAAGTTAAAAAAAACATTCTTACCTTAATTTTGCCGAAAAGGTTAAAAACCTCCTTGTTTGGAAAACGACGAAAAGATTCCTTTATAAAACTCTTATAAAAATTCAAACAAGGGTATAAATGACTTTAACCCATATTCTAGTAAATAGTAAAAATGTTTTGAAATTCATTTTTAAGATACATGGATGTGGATGATAAAGATATCCCAGTAGATTATTATGTAAAAACAACCTCGGATAATGAAGAGATTGCGAAATAAACCCTTACCGTGTACTTTTCCTTGGTTGGGGAAGGTTAAGCTCCTGTATTATAGTGAAATAATTTATATTAAATTATAAAAGAATCATATATATTAATATGATATCATATCTGATCTTTTACCATTGATTTGTAAATAATATCTTAGTATTATTGTTGTTTCGGGTGTTAACTTACTCATTTTCTTTTATATGTTTTGTTATGTAAGCCATGTTTTTCATGGATAGGTTGTATCATAATAATATCCATAATTATATCAAGTCCTTAGATACTATTATTAATCATCAAATGTGAATTATACTTTAATGGATACGATGGAGAATAAATCTTACTGCGTTCGTGGAGACGGTAGTCCATACGTACGCACGAGCGACAATATCATTCATTCGATATTAAAATAATATATAATTGAATGGTATAACATATATAAAGAATCATTATCATGTTAAATTTATTATTTATATGAGTTAAACGTCATTATTATACCCATCCAAATAATAATTTATTGAATAACAATTACACCACGACGTGGAGACGGTAAGCCGTACGTACGCACGTATGGTGACATGTTATTCAATGGATGGATAGAATACTGAATATGGTTGAACCACATTTATAAAAACATCATATTATATATAAGATATTGGAGTTATTATTTTATAATGATAATAACAGACATGGAAGAAGTGGAAGAAGAATGGAACTTGGAAAAGGGTGGTGAAATCATTACCTCTTTTGGGGTTCTTCCATTTGATTTGATCAAAAGGGATGATAGGTTGGCTTTTTGACTAAAGGAAGGACTCTATGATGAACTGAGGGATGTTTAGGGAGTATTTTGGAAGAGTTTGGCGGAGCCAAATGGCTTTGAAGGTGTGAGTTAATGAGAAGGGAGAGTTCCCTTTTATAAGAGGGGTGAGGGGCCCCTTTGGAAAAGCTATAATTATTATTTTATAATAAATTCGTATTCGTTTTCTAATGGCTCCAATGTGTATTATTTAAAGGTTAAGGTGGGGATAGATCAAAAACCACTCAACCAATATAATTTCTACAGGTTTGGGTTACTATATTAACCATATCATTATGTATTAACTCTTAGTTAATTAGTTTCACTTTTACAATGTCTCTTTGTATTTTTATATTATATGGTTAATAAAAATATTATATACATCCAAGAGACCCCCATGTTGTCCAAAAATGATACAAATATCATGACATAAGTCTCTTTTATGATCCTTAGATTCTTAGGAATTTAATATCAATTAATAATATAATATTTTTTTAAAAACTTTTTCATGTCAAATTTTACACTATTCAATAATTTATTTTTTTAAAATTAATAACAGAATTATTACTTATAAAAAAGTCAATTAAATCAATCCTAATATGTCATAGTATCCTAGAAAATTAGTTCAATTCATTAAAAGTATCAAATTATATTTATTTGGGTATTTATAATATCAATTATTTTAATTTTTCACTATTATGGTAATTACGACATTATCATTGTGTCATAATTAAATTAAAATATTTAATATCTAAAAATAATAAATAAAATATAATTATGTAGGAAATATTTTTATCCTTCTAATGAATATTTAAAATTTAATTTATCTTACGTATAACCCTATATTAAAAATGTTTTATTAAATAAACTTTGATTTTAACTCTTTTAACTCTTCATTGAATTAAATAATAATAATTATCCTAATCTAATTCAAGTCGACCTAAATGATAATATTTTATTCATATGGTTGTTTTTGGTCGAGATATACTTGTCCAATATAATTAGGATATGTGTTAGGGTAATATTAATATCTTTTTTAGCCTTAATTACCCTATTTACTTTTAACAGTGGTAAATAAAATTAAAAAGTTACTATTCACCAAAAATTATTTTCGTCTCATTGAACCACATTTTAATCCTTGATATTAACAGTGTCTCTCGGATTTTCGAAATTCCATTCACATAAGTGGTAAAATTACGTTTTATGAAAAATTCAGTTTTTTAACTACCTCTTAGTAGTTTCATTATTCATCAAAAATTGAAGTTTTTCAGAACAATGCCAAAATTTCACCCTAGGCTATAATTGATATTACGAATTCAAAAATGATGTCTATTTTAAAAAATTAAAATCATAAAAGTTGGATTAATTATTTTTATAATTAATTCCCGCTGTCACAACAAATAGCGTGTTTTTAAGAAACAATATATATCAAAAGACTGACAATTGTTTATGTTCAATTTCAAAGTGAAATTAATTATAATGAACACCATTTGATAAAATTTTAAAAACATATTCTAATTATACTTTAAAACCACTAAATAATATAATTTATAACTACAAATTATTTTGATTAAAAAAGTTGTTTTTAATTATTTTTCACTATTCATAAAAATTGGAATTTCTCAGAAAAATACCAAAAATTCAACATAGAAAAATTTCGATATTCTAAAACCAAAAATAAAGTCCATTTTGATATATAAAATATATATACATTCAAAAAGTTGGTATTACTATTCATAACATCTAGTTTGATTGGTTGTGGTGTGTTAGAACTCGATGTTGCGTACAACACACGCTATCGCATTATTCCAAGAGAAACATACCGTAAAAGCTTGGGGTGTTACATTATCCACTCCTTCAAATAATTTAGGCGTTGAAATTTTTAGAATACTACCACATGAAAAGACTCGGGTGGTTCTTCATCATAAGTTCCTCGGGTCCCCACGTTGCCTCTTCCATCTTATGGTTTCTCCATAAGACTTTTACCAGATGAGTTGTCCGGTTTCTCAGTACTTGTCTCTCATATGAAGAATCTTGACGGGATATTTGCAATAATCCAGATCGGGTTCCAGTTTTAATTCCTCGTAGGTGAGTACATGCATTGGTTCAGGAATGTATTTATTCAATAGAGATACGTGGAACACATCGTGAACTTTGGAGAGACTTGGCGGCATTGCCAATCGGTAAGCTACAACCCCAATTCGTTCTAGAATTTCGAAAGATCTGATGTACCTAGGAATCAATTTACCTTTCTTAACAAAACGTATGACTCCCTTCCATGGAGATACCTTCAGGAAAACATGATCACCGACTTGAAATTCCAAATCCTACCTTCGATTGTCGGCATAGCTCTTCGGCCTACATTGAGCTGCTTTGATGTGATTTTGGATTACCTTCACCTTTTCCATCGTTTACTCCACCAGTTCCGGACCTACAAGTTTTCTTTCACCAATGTCATCCCAAATGGTTGGTGTGCGACATCTATTCCCTTATAACGCTTCATATGGTGCCATCTGAATACTCAAATGGAAGCTATTGTTATAGTAAAATTCTACCAGAGGTAAATATTGATCCCACATACCCTAAAAGTCTAGTGTGTAGGATGTCAACAAGTCTTCTAATGTTTGAATATTTCATTGTGATTGTCCATCTGTCTAAGGGTGGTAGGCAGTGCGCAATTGATTCTCTGTATCCAGTGATTTCTAAAGACTCTTCTAGAATATTGAAGTAAAATGGGGATAACGATTAGAAACAATTGATAGGGGTACTCCATGAAGACTCACATAATCATCAATATATAGTATTTCTAGACGTTCCAGTGGTAGATCTTGTCTTACAGCAAGAAAATGTGCTTACTTGGTAAGACGATCAACAATGACCCATATTGCATTGTTCCTTCTAGGAGTCTTTGGTATCCCCATGACAAATTCCATCATAATATTGTCCCATTTCCACTCTGGTATGGGAAGAGGTTGCAATACTCCACTAGGTTGATGCCCAGCTTTCACTTGTAGACAAACCATACGTCTTGACACAAAATCAGCAATATCCCTCTTCATTTTGTGCCACCAGAAATGTTCCTTCAAATCTCTATACATTTTGGTGCTCCCTTGGTGTATGGAGAAATTATAACTATGAGCATCATCCAATAATTCCCTTTGTAGATCAGGTTTATCGGTAACACAAAGTCTCTTCCCAAATTTCAAAATTCCATCTTCATACACAAATTCTCTCAATCTCCCATAATTCACAGCTTTAATATTCATTTGAAATTCTACATCATCGGTTTAATAAATCATAATCCTTTCTAGTAAAGATGGTTTGGCATCCATTTGAAAAAGCATTGATGTTTCACCTTCCCTGCTTATTCCTATATACATCTTCACTGGATCCAGGAAAATTAGATCCCATTCAATTCTCATATTGTTCAAAACTCCATGATAATTTCTAATCAAAGCATATTCCACCTCGTTTGCTTTCCCCGGGTGGTAGTGTATCCTACGATAATAATCCTTGAGTAATTAAAGCCATCTCCTTTGGCTCATGTTGAGTTCTTTTGTGAGAAAATATACTTCAAACTCTTGTGATCAGTATAAATCTCACATTTTTCACCATAGAGGTAGTGCCTCCATATCTTC
The DNA here is from genome assembly GCA_963277665.1 of Viscum album. NCBI lineage: Eukaryota > Viridiplantae > Streptophyta > Magnoliopsida > Santalales > Viscaceae > Viscum > Viscum album. The sequence goes on along the minus strand of OY728134.1, from coordinate 715,000,842 downwards.
AAAGCAAAGATCACAACTGCTAACTCAAGATCATGAGTATGAATTTTTTTCTCATGAATTTTTAATTGTCGTGATGCATTAGAAATAACCCTATCATTCTGTATAAGGACACAACCATGTCCTTTCTTCGATGCATCACTATGAAAAACGAACCCATCCTTCCCCGATGGTAGAGTCAATATAGGAGCATTGACTAATATTCTATTCAGTTCATCAAAACAATATTCACACTCTTTTGTCCAAAAAAATTTAACACCTTTATGTGTGAGCTTCGATAATGGGTTTGCCAATCGGGAAACATTCTGGACGAAACGTCGATAATAACCTGCCAAACCAATAAAACTGCGTAACTCAGTTATACTCGTAGGTGCTGGCCATTATTTGATTGCCTTGGTCTTATAAGGGTCAACAGAGATTCCATCTTTAGACACAATATGGCCATGAAAATGAATCTCATGAATCCAGAATTCACACTTGCTAAACATCCCGTATAATTCATGACTTCTCAGAGTCTTCAGGATAATGTGCAAGTGACTTTCATGATCCTCGTAGATTTTAGAGTATACCAAGATACCATCAGTAAATACCACCACAAATTCATCAATATATTCCTTGAAAACAATATTCATCAGATACATGAATACAGAGGGTGCATTAGTCAATCCAAAGGGAATTATAGTAAACTTGTAATGCCCATACCTGGTTTGAAATGATGTCTTCAAAATGTCTTCCTTCTTTACACACTACTGATGGTATCCAGATCGAAGGTCAATCTTTGAAAAGTATTGACCTCCATGTAGTTGGTCAAATAAATCATCATTGCGAGGTAGGGGATACTTGTTCTTTATTTTTATAGCATTGATCTCTATGTACTGGATATATAACCTCATAGATCCATCTTTCTTTTTAACAAAAAGAACAGGGGATCCCCATGGAAAAACACTAGGGAGAATAAATCCCTTATTACTCAATTCCTCTAGTTATTTCTTTAGTCCACCTAATTCTACAGTGGCTATTCTATAAGGGGTCTTCGATATAGGCCTTGATCCAGGAATTAAATCAATAGAAAACTCAACTTCTTGTTCTGGAGGATGTCCAGGTAAATCTTCCGGAAACACATCTAAATATTCTTTCACAACAGGTACATCCTCTATGTGAACATTCTTTTCCTCACCCACTATCAATTCATTCTCTTCCTCCCAAATAATTGAATTTAGTTGAGATACTGGGGGTAGATCTAGATAAGAATTAGGTGGTGATGATTCTTCTCTAAAGATATGGTGTTCCTTATAATCATCATCAAAAATTGTATCCTCTTTCTTCTTAAATAAAATCTTTGCATCATAGTACGAAAGCCAGTCCATACCGAGGATTATATCAAACTCAATCACAGGTATGATTATGAGATCAGCAGATAATGAACATTTATGTGCTCTAATGGGGACTGATTCACAAAACATTGTTGCAATGATACTTCCCTTAGGAGTTTTAACTGAAAACTCCCTTGTTAAGTCAAATTGGAAATATCTAATTTTCTTAGAAAACAGGGAAAATATGAAACAATGTGATGATCCAGAATCAGATAACGCATTTTCTAAACATGAGGAAACCATTAAATTACCTTCCACCATGTCTTTTGGAGCTTCTAACTCAGCAGTAGTGATAGCATAAGCTTGGCCTTGATCCCTTGGCCTTTTCTGAGGTAAGTTCCCCTGATGATTAGTACATTCATTTTCATAATGTCTCATCTCCCTACAATTTTAGCATTGAACATTGGTAGCTTACTTATTACCTTTACATTCACGATCTTGGTGGCCTTTCTCACCACACTTGTAAAAGACACCCATTACCTTCAAGCAAGTACCGGGGTGTTTCTTCCCACATTTACCACAGGATGGATATTCAACCTTTCCCTTCTTCCCCTTATTTCCGTTCCCAGATTGATCAGTTGATCTCTTCTTCTATTTATTTTTATTAAAGTCATAAGACATATAGAATTACTTTTCTATCTTGATTTAACATGAGACAATGTCTTCGTACGACGAAAAGGATTGTGAGACTAATGATCGACGAAGAAATGGTTTTAACCCATCAATGAAACGCTAAATCTTACTTCTTGGGTTACGTATATAATCTCTATCAAACCTTGATTTCTTTGTAAATTTATCCTCATAATTTGCAACATTCTCATCCTCCTTTTATCTCAGACACAAAAATTTCCATTCCATATCTGCTTGATGGTCACGAGGAAAGTATTTTTCTAAAAACATATCTTTGAACTCCCGCCATTCCATATGTGATAATTCATCATCTTCCTTAGTTTTTTGAATCAATGACCACCATTGATCAACATCTCTAGTGAGGCGGTAAACTGCCATGATAAAATTTCCCTTTCACTACTCCCCAAAGCCTGAAATATTTTCTCTAGAAAATTTATACATTGCTCAGCTACTAAGGGATTTATACTCCCATTGAACGTTGGTGGATTTTGCCTCAAAAAGTGATCTAACATTGATCCTCCATGATGCGGATCAGGGTGATCCATATGGGTAAGGTTATTATTCATAACCTGAGTGAGTTGTCCCATTATGGTGATAAACTGATCGGCACCAGTTGAATCACCAGCTCCACTATAATTATAGCATCACGTCTTTTTATAACATAAACTTTCATTACATTAAACAAAACTGAGGATCTTTACGGTTTAGTGTGTTGGAAACAAGGAACATAATACCTGAAAACAACATAAAGCATTCTTCTTAAACACTTGAAAGGATTATCCTTAAGTTCATCCTTGGTTCATAACTGCATCTCATAACCTGGGGACATACATCAAAAGAAAGGGTGAACAGAAGGCCCAGTAAGGGAAACAAGAGAAACATTTTACATGTGAACATGAGATACTTCAGTAAGGACATGAAAAGAACTTTAAGGCATGAGAAAGAAATCATGAGATACATCATACTAAAAATAAAATTTTTCATAACTTGAATATGTGGCTACAATATTTAATATTGACAATCGTTTCATTTCACCAAGGTCCATCCCCAAGGTGTCGTTAAAATTACCAAGGTTATTCACCAAGGCATCATTAAAAATGGTCATCTCTATAGATTAAGTCTTTACCGAATGCATTGGAGCACTATCAGGGCACACCCTTAAATTTGCCATTATTATCTTGTGAGCCACAATATCATCATCAAACATTTCATAAATAACCCATGTAGCATAAAATAAATGGGTTTCATTTCATAATCACAACGTTTTAAGAAACTGCTCTAAAGACAAGATCTTTATGTCACTTTAAAACCCACAGAAAAGGAAGGTGGGTCTCATGTATGTAAATCCCAGAATTTAAAATAGAACATTTTGGTATATATTTTAATACCCCTTTAGAAGAAAGAGATTTGAGTATTCACTTAATAATATAAATGAACTTTAGAAAAAGGGAGAGACATTTTGAGACGGAAATTCTACAGCATAACGGCTATGTTACGAGGTTTTAGAAGACATTAAAAAGGGAGGGAAAATGGGTCAAACATTCATAAATGACCCATAAAACAGTAGATGGAAAGAATAAGAAGGATACATGATCATGGTAATGAAATATCATGGACATACCATTTGAAATGAAAATCATGGAAGGAAGACAAAAATTAGATTTCTCTTATGAAACTTCGACAGCCTAACGACGTTACTTAAACTTCAACAAAAATGATTTGAAAAGATCAAATAGGGTCTCTCATCATGTGAAAATAAGAGTTCAGTATGATAGATATAGAGATAATTTCCCAACATAAATATAAAGGATCTTGAAAGACTTGACATGAAAGTAGAACTTTGAAAAGAATGAGATGGGTGAAAGAATCCCCTAAAAATTCGGCAGCCTAACGGCGCCACTTAAAACTTCAAAATACTGAATTGAAGAGATCCAATGGGGTCTCTCATCATATGAACATTAAGTTACAGTATGATAGATACAGATATCATACCCCAACATAACAAAAAGGAACTTGAAATAATTGACATGAAAGTAGAACTTCAAAATGAGAAGGGTGAAGAACCACTTAAAAATTCGGCAGCCTAACGGCGCCACTTAAAACTTCAAAATACTAAATTGAAGAGATAAAATGGGGTCTCTCATCATATGATCATAAAATATAATTATGATAAATTTAGATATCATACCCCAACATAATAAAAAGGAACTTGAAATACTTTACATGAAAATATATCTTGAAAAATGAGATGGGAGAAAGAATCCGTTACAAAAATTTCGGCAGCCTAACGGCGCCACTTAAAGCATCATAAAACGAAATAATGAGAGAGAAATGGGATCTCTCATTATATGAACATGAAAAGGGATGTAAAAGGAGTATAAAATAACATCCTCCAACATAAGAACATGGAGCATAAAAGGAATGACATAAAAGAGATTACATGAAATGAAAGAGAGTGGTCGGATCCCTTACCTTAAAACATAACTCTTAAAACTCAAAGGTTTGGGCCTTGAGGGCTTGGGGGAACCTTGGAAGGACTCCTTCGGAGGTAAGGAGACCATAACTTCGTTGAGGAAGGTTTTGGAGTAATAAATATGTATGGAGGGATTGGTATTTATAGGGAAAGTGAGGGGACAAGGCATTAATGGCCAAGGGACACCTCAAAAGTGCTTTTCTCATAACCATGTGCTCTCTCTTAGGATTTACAATGGATTTAGGCCACATGGGGCCCCAAAACAATAATTCATCCACTTTAGTCTATCATCCCTTAAAAAATCTCATGAAATCATCATGACACTGTTATGATGTCATTAAACATACCGAAACCCTATAACTGTATTTGTACTATTCACTGGAAATTCAACTTCCTCAGAAAAATCCCAAAATTTTACATTAACCAAACATGAATGCTCTGATTTAAAAAATGAACTCTATTTTATAAAAATAATTTTCTAAATATTTTTAATTCATTTTTTAAATAAACACACTATTCACCGAAAATTAATTTTTTTCAGAAAAATCCCCCAAAATTACCTTAACATTATATCGATGCTCTGAGTTCAAAAATGAAATCCATTTTATAAAAATAATTTCCTAAATATTTTTAATTTAATTGTTAATAAAAAACACTATTCACCCGAAAAAACTAATATTTGAATAATAATTTATGAAACTGGTATTTACCCATTTTATTGAACCTCATTACTTAATCTAGGTGTCTAAATTATATTAAAACATTCTTTGAGTGAATTTACTAATCCATTTTGTCACATGACTAATCCTAAGTGTAAAATCACTATTCATAATTTACTATTCATCAAAAATCAAGTTGATCTTATTAGACTCAAAATTTCGTACAGAACATAATTGTAGAAGACCATTTTTTGAAAATCATTACAATTTTTTATTTATTTAAGGTTTACATAAACATTTTTAAAATATCCTTTTTTTAAAATTAATCAAAAATATGCATACTATATTTATCCGGACATTTGAAAATTCATAAACTTCATCAAAAGAATAAATCCCAATTTTTTTTAAAACAAAGGATTACACAAGGAAGTTACGGCCTCCTTACATAGCCCCTTATCACACTAGCATAGGACCTAAGTGTAAGGTGTGCTAAGGTGAGAGAATCTGAGGGAGGCTCGACCAACATCGCATGAGTAGTAATTTCTATCAGTTTGAACTTCTCGCGAAGGCCATCCTGTTTTAGATTCACACGATGAAGTTCAGATTTGGTTTGGTCCAGAGCAAAGCCCAGTGGTGCTGCCTCCTTCCCAAGTTCTGTTAGATGGGCTTCGATCGGTCCAAGACTACTGGGTGAGGCCATCGAATCTTCTTTCTATATTAATTAACCAAGATTACTAGTATTTAGAGTCAATAGTCAAAACGTTTAGTTTCCAGCGGTCATATTGACCAATGGTCAAATAACAGTCAAAACCCAACAGTCTCATTTTAATGGTACTCGTGTTATCAAATGAAACATTTTTTTTGAGTATAAAAATAAAATAAAATAACACATAAAATTAGGAAAAACGTTTTATTTAAAATTTCGGGTCTTTGCAATCCTCCCCCCTTAAGAAATTCCGTCCTCGCAATTTTTAAAATTGGGTTTTGAAATTTTATTAAATGTCCCACATCGAAAAATTATTCAGTAAAACTATTACTTTTAAAGAATGAAAGGGGAGTACAAATGTCACCTGAGTTAACACACACTAGGATTCCATGTAGGAAAACATGGACATGGAGGAGAAAACAAAGGGCCAAGTTCTAAGGGAGAGTGATATAGAACATGATTAGGAGAAAGTTAACCATAATAAAATCCCAAACTTATGATGTTTGTAAACGGTATTTGATTACCTAGTAGGAAACGTAAATCAACATCATTTTTGTTTTACGTTCCTTTTCATAATTTTGAGGAATTCATTTACTACATAGAACAAAAACATAAGAAAACATACCTACCTTAATGTAGAGTTTCATCCTTTAATAAGTTTCTACCAAAAATAATCTTTTCTCAAAATGATGAGAATTCAAAAACACTTGGTCCCATAAAAAGCACATAAATCATCTTCTAGAGAATCACATAATCTACAAAAGATTACCTATCTATTTCTTCTATCTTTAAAAATTATCCCAAAAACAGAATGGTTAAGGTAAAACAACTCTTCAAAAAGAAATAATCCCATAGGAATGGAAACTACTTTTAAATCTTCAAAGTTCCATGGTACTACCCAAAGTTCATCATAGACCATCCCATAAATAACGGTCCTTAAAATTCCTCAAAATAAACCAAACTAAGATTGAAACCCAAATACAAGAAGGATTTGATAACATAGTCTTCAAAAATAAACTGCATTGTTCATCTCCAAACAACATCAACCACTCCTAACATCTTATAAAAAAAGTAGATAACCTAAACATATTTTACTCAAGATAGGTTAATCATTCCCATAAGTAACCTAAATTAATATAAGTCCACCTTAAATTCATTAATTCTTCAAAATATAACTCAACCTTACTCCTCAATGAAAATACCATTGTAATCTATTTACCTCGATCATATAGGGTCCCTAAAATAGTGAACATATTCCAAAATAATAATCATCATTTAATCCCCTAATCACCCTTGTCATATTAATACGACAATTGTCACATTGTCCTATCACATTGGTTGTTGGAACATGTTCTTCCATTTCCCACCATTAACTAAGAAGAGAAATCATATTTAGGGGCTTAAGTACTTAGCCAATAATCATGAAAAGGAACTGAAAGCATATAAGGATAACTTGTAGAAGAAAAGTATACCCTAACTTGTGATTTCCTAGGTTCCCATCTTGGTTATCCATGATCATATATTCTTATGTGAATATTTATTTTATTTTATCTTTGTTCCTTTAACAATGGTCCATACTAAGCTTATGAATTTACCAAAGCATATCCCCTGGGAGTGTCATAACCAAGAATGCAGCAATCCCCGTTGTCGTGTACCAGTTCCCGTTCGAGTCTAGCTCCAAGCGGTGTTTTCGGGTTTTACCTCTATGTACATCTGTGCCAGAGCCACCTCTACCTGCTCGTATCCAAACAGGGATGTATTTGCTTGGATACCCCTTACTCAATACTCACCAAAATACCAGGAAGATTTCCTATATTTAAACTTTTCTATAGGGTTCTTCCTATAGTTTTCATATCCTAATTTCCCCAAATAACTAATCCATCCTTTGATACCAACTATAGCATCCTGTCTTTTTATAACATAAACTTTCATTACATTACACAAAACTGAGGATCTTTAAGGTTTAATGTCTTGGAAACAAGGAACATAATACATGAAAACAACATAAAGCATTCTTCTAAACACATGAAAGGCTTCTCTTTACGTTCATCCTAGGTTCATAACTGCATCTCATAACTTGGGTACATACATCAAACGAAAGGGTGACCAGAAGGCCCAGTAAGGGAAACAAGAGAAACATTTTACATGTGAACTTGAGATACTTCAATAAGGACATGAAAAGGACTTTAAGGCATGAGAATGAAATCATGAGATAAATCATAATAAAAATAAAATTTTTCATAACTTGATGATGTGGCTACAACATTTAATATTGACAATCGTTTCGTTTCACCAAGGTCCATCCCCATGGTGTCGTTATAATTACCATGGTTATTCACCAAGGCGTCGTTAAAAATGATCATCTCTAGAGATTAAGTCTTTACTCAATGCATTGGAGCACTATCAGGGTGCACCCTTAAATTTTCCTTTATTATAATGTGAGCCACATATATCATAATCAAACATTTCATAAATAACCCATATAACATCAAATAAATGGGTTTCATTTCATAATCACAACGTTTTAAAAAATTGCTCTAAAGACATGATCTTTACGTCACTTTAAAACCCACAGAAAAGGAAGTTGGGTCTCATGTATGTAAATCCCAGAATTTAAAATAGATAATTTTGGTATATATGTTAATACCTCTTAATAAGAAAGAGATGTGAGTATTCAATTAATAATATAAAAGAACTTTAGAAAAAGAGAGAGACATATTGAGACGGAAATTCTGCAGCATAACAGCTATGTTACGAGGTTTTAGAAGACATTAAAAAGAGAGGGAAAATGGGTCAAACATTCATAAATCACTGATAAAACAGTAGATGGACAGAATAAGAAGGATATATGATCATGGTAATGAAATTTCATGGACATAACAATTTAAATGAAAAACATGGAAGGAAGACAAGAATTAGATTTCTCTTATGAAAGTTCGGCAGCCTAACGGCGTTACTTAAACTTCAAAAAAAATGATTTGAAAATGTCAAATAGGTCTATCATCATGTGAACATTAGAGTTCATTATGATAAATATAGAGATAATTCCCAAACATAATTAAAAATGATCTTGAAAGACTTGACATGAATGTATAACTTTGAAAATAATGAGAAGGGTGAAAGAATCCCCTAAAAATTTGGCAGCCTAACGACGCCACTTAAAACATCAAAATACAGAATTGAAGAGATCAAATGGGGTCTCTCATCATATGATCATAAGGGTCCAGTTTGATAGATATAGATATCACACCCTAACATAAAAAAAGGGAACTTGAAAGTATTGACATGAAAGTAGAACTTCAAAACGAGAAGGGTGAAGAACCACTTAAAAATTCGGCAGCCTAACGGCGCCACTTAAAACTTCAAAATACTAAATTGATGAGATCAAATGGGGTATCTCATAATATGATCATAAAAGATCATTATGATAAATTTAGATATAATACCTAAACATAATAAAAAGGAACTTGAAATACTTTACATGAAAATAGATCTTTAAAAATGAGAAGGGAGAAAGAATTCGTTACAAATATTTCGACAGCCTAACGACGCCACTTAAAACTTCATAAAACAAAATAATGAGAGAAAAAGGGGATATCTCATTATATGAACATAAAAAGGTAAGTAAGAGGAGTATAAAATAACATCCTATAACATAATAACATGGAGCATAAAATGATTGACATAAAAGAGATTACTTGAAATGAAAGAGAGAGGTCAGATCCCTTACCTTAAAACGTAACTCTTAAAACTCAAAGGTTTGGGAATTGAGGGCTTAGGGGCACCTTGGAAGGACTACATGGGAGGTAAGGAGAAACGAACTTCGTTGAGGAAGGTTTTGGAGTCGAAACGATGTGAGTAGGGCTTGGTATTTATAGGGAAAGTGAGGGGACAAGGCATTAATGGCCAAGGGACACCTCAAAAGTGCTTTTCTCAAAACAATGTGCTTTACCTTGGAATTTTACATGGAGTTAGGCCACATGGGGCCCCCAAAACAATAATTCATCCTCTTTACTCTACCATCCCTTAAAATATCTCTTGACATCATCATGACACTGTTATGATGTCATTAAACATACCGAAACCCTAAAACTGTATTTTTACTATTCACTGGAAATTCCACTTTCTCAAAAAAATACCTAAATTTTACATTAACCAAATATCAATTCTCTGATTTAAAAAATAAACTCTATTTTATAAAAATAATTTTATAAATATTTTTAATTCATTTTTTAAATAAACACACTATTCACCGAAAATTCATTTTTTTCATAAAAATCCCCAAAAATTACCTTAACATAATATCGATGCTCTGAGTTCAAAAATGAAATCCATTTTATAAAAATAATTTTCTAAATATTTTTAATTTAGTTTTTAATTAAAAAACACTATTCACCTAAAAAAACTAATATTTGAATAATAATTTATGAAACTGTTATTTACCCATTTTATTGAACCTCATTACTTAATCTAGGTGTCTAAATTATATTAAAACTTTCTTTGAGTGAATTTACCAATCCATTTGGTCACATTACAAATCCTAAGCGTAAAGTCACTATTCATAATTTACTATTAATCAAAAATCAAGTTGATCTTACTATACTCGAAATTTCGTACTGAACATAATTGTAGAAGACCATTTTTTGAAAATCATTACACATTTTTATTTATTTAAGGATTAAATATACATTTTTAAAATTTCCTTTTTCTAAAATTCATCAAAAATATGCATACTATATTTATCCGGACATTTAAAAATTCATAAACATCATCATAAGAAGAAATCCCAATTTTTATTTAAAACAAACTATTACACAAGGAAGTTACGGCCTCCTTACATATCCCCTTATCACACCAGCATAGGACCGAAGTGTAAGGTGTTCTAAGGTGAGAGAATCCGAGGGAGGCTCGGCCAACATCGCACGAGTAGTAATTTCTATCAGTTTGAACTTCTCACGAAGTCGATCCCATTCTAGATTCACACGATGAAGTTCAGCTTGGTTTTGGCCCAGAGAAAAGCCCAGTGGTGCTACCTCCTTCCCATGTTCTGTTAGATGGGCTTCGATCGGTCCAAGACTACTGGGTGAGGCCATCGAATCTTCTTTCTATATTAATTAACCATGATTACTTGTATTTAGAGAGAATAGTCAAAACATTTAGTTTGCAGCGGTCATATTGACCAATGGTCAAATAACAGTCAAAACCCAACAGTCTCATTTTAATTATACTCGTGTTATCAAATGAAACATTTTTTTGAGTATAAAAATAAAATAAAATAAAACATAAAATTAGGAAACAAGATTTACATAAAATTTCGGGTCATTATAATAATTATCTTGAGTAGGAGGGAAATCCCTACATGGATTTCCTGCATTGATACAGTTTCCATTTCTTCCACTAGGCCCCATTTCTAAACAATGGCATAAACTAGATCAGTTTATAAATCAAAATATATAATCCCATACTTATAAAACACTTAACATTAATTGAACTATTTGTGGATATAATCCATAATAATAAAAAAATGTTTTCTTTGAAGAAGTATATACTCATAAACCTTTCATAATTATTTGTAACGAAAATGAGAGTTATCCTAAGCATATCCCCCGGGATTGTCGTAACCAAGAGTGCAACAAGGCCCGTTGTCGTGCACCAGTTCCCATTCAAGTCTATCTCAAAGCGGTGTTTTTGGGTTTTACCCCTTGGTACATTTGTGCTAGAGCCACCTATACCAGCTTGTATCCATATAGGGATGTATTTCTCTGAAAACTCACAAAAACTCTACAATACCAAAATTCTAGGAAGTTCTTCTATACTAATCTCCAGAGTCCATCTTAGGTCTATGTGATCTAATCAGAGTTTATCTAAATCTAGCTTCCAAGGTTTGTACTAAACTTCCTTTTATACCAATTGTAACGCCCCGACCGCAGTTACCCAGAGTCGGTTAATTATTACATAACATTGGCATGATCACAAGAAAGAACAAATCTCGAAAGAACGATTGGTTTAGTAGCCTTGGAAACACTAGATATATTCATAAAGTTTCACATTACATCATGAAGTGAAAAACAACTAAAACAACATATTTTCCCCATAATCCACAGTATTATACCCTCATAATATCCCCGCATGTCATTCATAATTTACTTCATCACATCCTGGTAAAAATAAAACATATAAAAGGGGTGAGCTCAAATGCCCAGTAAGGATAACAATACAACAGAAACTTTCATAAATAAGAATAAACATTTAAGGTCGTGTATAAATAAAACAATAGCCTTTTAATCTTGAACTTCAACATAGTATGGAAAAATAAAAAAAAATCCATTTACATATTCACATCGATATTCTACTAATAGAATAATAAAATGCAATATCAATAACCGCTTTCATAATGATGGAATGCAAAATGAAAGACTATCATAATCACATATCCAAGGCCTCGTGCCAAGACTACAAATAATATTTTTCCAAGGTCTTGTTCCAAGACACTATTTTGTCTCATGAGACCTATCGATGCATCGAGGAGATATAGCGGGCTCCACCCGTCACATATTAAGTCCAATGCATTCCCATATGAAAAGGTTTAAACATAACATAAACATTCGTATTAAAACTAGCATACGAAATGTAAATACTTAATCCATAAACCATGAATGGTATAAAAATAACACATCCATAGTCAAACATATAAAAAAACCTTCAATACAATATATAAGTTTTGTTTCATAATAAATCATATTTATATAAGCGTAAAATCCATCAAAGGATGTTTCCATAGATGAAATCAAAACTCTTTTTCGAGAAATATCTATTTCTATTTTGAAATCATGTAAGAGTCATATATTTATAAAATAAAACAATTTCTTTGAAAATATTATTATAAGCTTGTAAGTGAAGCTGTGACAATTTTATAACGGCTGAAAATATCCGCAACTGATGTATATGTTAAAAAAAGAATTCATACCTTAATTTTGTCGAAAAGGTTAAAAAGCACCTTGTTTGGAAAATTACAGAAACATTCCTTTATAAACCTCTTATAAAAAGTCAAAAGTCAAAAAAGGGTATAAATGACTTTATACCATATTATAGTAAATAGTAAAAATGTTTTGAAATTAATTTTTATGAAACATGGATGTGGATGATAAAGAGATCCCAGTAGATTATTACGTATAAACAATCTCGAATAATGAAGAGATTGTGAAATAAACCATTACCTTGTACTTTTCCTTGGTTGGGGTAGGTTAACCTCCATTATAATGGTGAAATAATTGTTATCAAATTATAAAATAATCATTTATATTAATTTGATTTCATATATGATCTTTTACCATTGATTTGTCAATAATATCTTAGTATTATCGTTGTTTCGGGTGTTAACTTACTCGTTTTATTTTATATTTTTTGTTATGTAAGACATGTTTGTCATGGATAAGTTGTATCTTAATCATATCCAGAATTATATGAAGTCCTTATATACTATTATTAATCATCAAAAGAGAATTATACTTTAATAGATACGATGGAAAATGAATCTTATCGCGTTCGTGGAGAAGGTAGTCCGTACGTACACACGAGCGACAATATCACTCTTTTGATATTAAAATAATATATAATTTAATGGTATAACATATATACAGAATCATTATCATGTTATATTTATTATTTATATGAGTTACACATCATTATTATACCCATCAAAATTATAATTTATTGAATAACAATTACACCACGACGTGGAGACGGTAAGTCGTACCTACGCACGTATGGTGACATGTTATTCAAAGGATGAATAGAATATTGAATATGATTGTACCATATTTATAATAACATCACATTATATATATGATACTGGAGTTATTATTTTAGAATGGTAATAACAATGAAGGAAGAAGTGGAAGAAGAAAGGAGCTTGGAAAAGGGTGGTGAAATCATTACCTCTTCTTAGGGTTCTTCCTTTTGATTTGATCAAAAGGGATCCTAGGATGACTTTATGACTAAAGTAAGGCCTCTATGATTAAGTTAGTGATGTTGAGAGAGTATTATTTCAGATTTTGGATGATACAAAAGGTTTTTAAGTTGTGAGTTAATGAGAAGGGAGAGTTCCCTTTTATAAGAGGGGTGAGGGGCACCTTTGGAAAAGCTAGAAGTATTATTTTATAATAAATTCATATTCGGTTACTAATGGCTCAAAAGTTGATTATTTAATGTTTAAGGTGGGGATAGGTCAAAAAACCCTCAACCAATATAATTTAGACAGGTTTTGGTTACAATATTAACCTTATCATTATGTATTAACTCTTAGTTAATTAGTTTCACTTTTACAATGTCTCTTTGTATTTTTAAATTATATGGTTAATAAACATACTATATACATCCATGAGACCCCCAAGTGGTCCATTAATGATACATATATCATGATATAAGTCTCTTGGTCAATCCTTATATTTTTAAGAATTTAATATCAATTAATAATATAATATTTGTTTTATAAACTATTTTATGTCAATTTTGAAACTATTCAATAATTGATTTTTTGTAAAAATCATAACAGAATGATTATGTAGAATAAAGTCAATTAAATAAATCCTAAGATGTCATAGTATCCTATAAAATTAGTTTAATTATTTAAAATTCTCAAATTTTATTTATTTGGGTATTTATAATATCAATTATTTTAATTTTTCACTATTATGGTAATAATTGCATCATCATTGTGTCATAAATAAATTAAAATATTTAATATCTAAAAATTATAAATAAAATATCATTATGTATTAAATCGTTTAAGATTTCTAATGAATATTTTCAATCTAATTTATCTTATGTATAACCCTATATTAAAAATATTTTAGTAAATAAACCTTGATTTTAATTCTTTTAACTCTTCTTTGAATTAAATATTAATAAATGTCCTAATCTAATTCAAGTGGACCTAAATGATAATATTTTATTCCTAAGTTTTTTTTGGTTGATATATATATATTTGTCCAGTTGAATTTGGACATGTGTTAGGGTAATATTAATATCATTTTTACCCTTAATTACCTTATTTACTTTTAACCGTGGTAAATAAAAGTAAAAAGATACTATTCACCAAAAATTATTTTCATCTCATTGAACCACATTTTACTCCTTAAAATTAACCATGTGTATTGGATTTTCTAAATTCCAATCACAGAAGTGGTAAAATTATGTTTTATTAAAAATTCAGTTTTTTAACTACCACTTAGTAGTTTCACTATTCATAAAAAATTGATGTTTTTCAGAACAATGCCAAAATTTCACCCTATGCTATAATTGATATTCGGAATTCAAAATTGATGTCTATTTTAAAAAATTCCAAACATAAAAGTTTCATTAATTAATTTTATAATTAATTCCCGATGTCACAACAAATAGCGTGTTTTTAAGAAACAATATATATCAAAAGATTGACAATTTTTTAGGTCCAATTTCAAAGTGAAATTAATTATAATGAACACCATTGGATAAAATGGTAAAAAATATTCTAATTATACTTTAAAACCACTATATAATATAATTTATCAATATAAATTATTTTGATTAAAAAAGTAATTATTAAGTATTTTTCACTATTCATAAAAATTGGATGTTCTCAGAAAAATACCAAAAATTCAACGTATAATAATTTAGATATTCTCAATCCAAAAATGAAGTCCATTTTGAAATATAAATTATATATAATTTCAAAAATTAGGAATCACTATTCACAAAGGCTAGTTTGATTGGTTGTGGTGTGTTAGAACTCGATGTTGCGTAAAACATACGCTATCACATTATTCCAAGAGAAGCGTACCATAGAAGATTTGGGTGTTACAACACCCTACCTATGAACCCTAGTAGAGTCAATTATTTGGGAGATACAGTAATTGATTTTAATCTTAAAAGATATGGAAGAGGTGAATTTATTGGAAATATAATACTGTTTAAAGTATAAGCACATTTAACACAAAAAATCAGACAAAAGTTCATCCAACTCTATCATATGGCTTAGTCATATATAGCATCAATTCCACGATACCTATTTTGGAAAAAAAATATTTTAGATTGAGTGAAAATAATCATTTATATGTAATTTAATAGTAAAATATTAGTCTATTTATGATGATGTAACTTTGTTTTTTGAATAGATTGGATTGTATCTATGGATATAGGATTTTTACAATAAAATTTAAATTATTTTATAGGTAAAATTTCATAAATTAATGGCTTGGTTGTCTCAGACAGACAGACTGAAAATTATTTTTTATTAAAAGGAACATTTAAGGTAAAATTGAGAAACAAAACGTTACAACACTTACCAAATAACAACAAACATAAAATCAGAAAAAAAAACCTCTTCCAAGCATAAGCAGCTACCGTTCACCCCAAAGAAGGTCACTCGACGATCCCATGCAAGAATGGTCCCTCCCGATGGCAAGCCACCCCTCTCCCCCACATCCCAAATGACCTGCAGAGGGGAAAACAACATGCTCTAGCCCAACTGGTCAAGCTGACCCTCAAACAGTTCCTCACACAACCAAGCCAATGACTCAACAAAGCAAAGATATGAAATAAGTAAAAAAGAGTCATTGTAAATCAGTTGAACTCTACCAGAAACGGTGTCTCTAAATAACTTCCAGGATAACATAGATACCTGCAACAGGGGATCCCCCCTTACCGGGTCATCAAGGGAAGAGGACAGTTTATTCAATACCTGCAAATACTCCTTGAGACTAATCAACCCCTTATTGAAACCTCCGACCAAAATAGCATCCTGCTTGTCGACCCAACTATAATGTTCTTCATTGAGAACCACCTCAAGACTTTGGCCCATCAACTTGGCTTCCTCCTCTTCCGAGGCATTGAGAAATAACACCTGCTCGGTCACCACATCACCCGAACATAAAACTCAATTCGAGGAGAGATCATGTTGTCCAGGTGACTTTGGGCTACACCTGCTCTCCGTGTCTAGCTTCTCCAACATTAGCTTCTATGATGATTGTGTCTTTATATGAGGAGGTAAAGAGGAAAAATCCTTCCTACCCCTTCTCATTCTCTTACTCCTGTTACTCCTAGAATCAGTTTCTACTTCTGATAAGATTCTGGTGGTCACATCAGGTTCAGCTTCCCCTCCACCCTCCTAACACTCTCGATAAGCCTTCCCCAAGATCTGGCCTTCCAAAAGTAAAACATCAGGGTTTCTCCCGTTGTCCTCATCCTCCTCAGCCAAGGCAGGAGATTCAACTTTGGATTCCTCCCCATCCAGCATTCCAAACCTGTTGCTTAAGACTACTGGGGTCCGGACTGGAGAGGTATCCCCTGACAAACAGGCAGAACCCGAACCCCTTGGATCACCCCGGTTGGTCTGGGCCTTCCCCAAGACACAAGTTTCCCCTTCCCCTGAACCCTCGTGAAGAGAAGGTTGCTCGAAACCCCTGCCTATAAATTGAGGCTGGGTATTCTGGGCCACCCAGCCTCTACATGTACCGTCGGTGGCCTCAAGACTAGCAGCTACCCCTGTGGGAAGAGAAGACCTCACCAAAGCTCCATCCGCAAGACCCTAAGGCTCCATAACCATTGAAGCCTCCTTCAGACCTGTATCTGCAAACCCCGCCAGCCCCGAGCCAGAAGGATCCCCTGCCAAAGCAATGGGGGGACTGATAAATTCCACCCCAGGTTGGCCAGGAGACCCCTGCACCAGAACACCCCGAATAGCCTCCACAAGACCACGAGTATCCTGAGTTCCCTCCTTTGACTTCAGCTTGCCAGCCCCAGGCTCGGAGCCAATGGCAGGACCAGTTCCCCCAACCTCAACTTGAATTGGGACAATCTTTCTCAGCAAAGGCATGTCAACCACAGTCGCCGAAGCCCTTTTGTGACACTCCTCAACCTGGTGTCCCTGTCTAATAATTTTCTTATTAAGTTAAAAATGAGTTTAGTTTTTGGTTCAATGGTAATTAGTGATATTTGAACTATCCTATTAAAAAAAATCAATTTTTTTATTGGATTGTGCTAGAAAATAATACGGTATTGTATCCTCAGTTATGTGTAATTATTTCAATGCTAAAAAAATCACCATTAGAAAAATCAAATATCCCTTGCGGATTCATCATTTCTAAAACCACTAATTCAATACAATAATAAATATTATAATTAACTAAAGGCATACCAACCACCTCTGTAGAGAAAGCATGATGAAAATAATGATAATATCATCAATTCACAACTTATTTGATATATTTATAACCATTGAATTACTAGGGATGGAGATTGAGATGATGAACCACTTTTCAAAGGCCTTATAATGGAAAAAATATTTATTGGTGTTTCAATATATTATTTGGGATTATAATGCTTATTTTAAAAAAATCAATAATTTTATGTGCTACATCTAGGTCCACTTCTAGCGTTGATAGATTGGAACGAACATAATCAGATGTGGAGACTATATTACTCATTTATATTTCTATTAATAAAATTACATTGAATTCCAAGATGAATAAATATGATATCACTAAACCATTATATCATGGAATCCATAAGTTGGATAATCCTTTTGATTTTAGGATCTCCCACCAACCAAAATATGTAGATCCCATCTTTACACTCCATATAAATTCAACCAAATCTAAAAAATTTGATTATTATTTTATAATTATTTCCATGTCCAATGATACCAGTCAATGATGACTGAAAAATATTGTCACACGGTAGGATAAATGTGTGAAAAATGTATAAATTAAAATAAACAAACTTACTACATAACCCCAAGAATATCTCCAAACACTCAACAATGCAATTGTTTACAAAATACCCTAGGAATCATGAATAAGGGTTTCTAGAAAATCATAGATAAACAATTGGAACTGACTATCTTGGATCTGATAATTACATCATTGATCCATAATGGAACTATTCCCCTAGATGTTTCTCATTTTAAAAATAATATTTCATCAAAAATCCTATTAGAGATAGCTATAAATGTTCATTATAAGGGTATGGAGTAACATATAGGGTTTCATATATTCTCATGGAGTTCCATTAACAAAATCTCATAAAATACCTAGTCGTTGCATCTAGGTAATGGATGACTACACGAATGTGACTATACGTAAATAATTTAACCCCAACATCTACTTACTACCACCATGTGAGGATAAGACCACTTGTATGGACATGAAAATATAGGGAAATAGACATTGAAATCATATTTTTTTCAACACCATCCATGTAATTATTTTGAGTATGGGTTTTAATATAAAAAACACATTGAAGCTACTTATTAGGAATGATTCCAAATCATTCAAACTAATCATGCATTGTAAATCCCATGATCATTCCAACATATAATTATAATTTTTATTGGTAAGGCTAGCTCAATATTGACTCTAAAAATAATAAATCATGGTATGTTCCCCCACAAACCACTTTCATCCATTTTTTAATATCACTCCTTAGTCAAATGTCCGTCAAAACTCCATTTATCTCCATTATTTTCCCCCATTCTCATTCCATTATTATTCTACATTCTCAGTTTAAATTCCTCAAACCACAATTTGGGGATTATATATTGAATAATTGATATAACATACCATTTTCATGATTTCATATAATGTTCTAGGATGTAATAAGATAGTGTTCAGATATGGAGGATATGATTTCAATTAATTTTGGAAGGATAATGCTTTAATTATTCCCTATATGGATGATGGAAGACGGATTCGGGGTGGTCCTCTCCCTCATAAACCTACTGAAGACCTTGTGCCTAATATTTGGGACTCTGCAACCCACTTTGATTGTTTGTTACATCACTTCATCTTCACAGCAGTCATTGTACGGATTTTAAAAAAGGACATTTCCCTAGCATGATGGGATTTTTTTTATTTTTCGAAAAGTTCCTATATAAGAATTTCATAATTATATCTTGATATATTTTTTTAATCGTTATATTTGAATTATTTCATGAAAATATTTTCTTTTTTACATGGACAATACAACATTAAGGTGTTTTCTACCTCATCTACCATTTTTAAAATGAAAACCTTTATGTGTTCCCAACACAACCAAAAAAATGAAAATGATTTTAATCATTTCATATTAGAAGGATATCAATTAATTTACTTATTATATCATATGAAATAATCTCCTCATAAAGTAATATAAAATTTCATCAAATACCATTATCTAGATAGATGGTCCTAATGAATTAGATCTGACCAATACCATTTTATAAATTATATGACTCGACCACTCGCATCACTCATAACTCTCTCCATTCTACTACAAAACCAAATCCCCTTAATTCATATCCAAAATGAGGTTTTGGTTAGAATTTTCTATTTTATATCATCCTTTACTCGTATATCCTTCATTGGAAGGAGTAGTTTTTTGAGGGAACACAGCCTTCCCTTGAGAAAATTCTATTTATATTTGTCGCTAAAGATTTCACTGAACATATATCCTGATCCATGTTAACTAATGGATGAAACATCTTTTAAACATCAAACATCTTGTATTATGTTTTATGGGTACTCAAATTGAAGGGAAAATTGAGCACAACTAATTCCAATGAAGAATGAATACGGTTCAAACACTTCATCCAAAGGATACATGTACGTCGACAATGCACAACTACTATATGGAAAATCATTGGAATTATTGAATCATATGAATGTACATGATGATGATCTCAACCTTTTGGTATGATTAAATAATTTAATTGTTATATGTAATTTGTTATCAGTGGAATCATGGTTATTTAAAAAACATAGAAAAAATACTTTATAATGAAATATATATGGAAAATTTTTATTTAAAATTTTCAATAGAAATTTTCAATATAAATTACATGTATAAAAAATTTACACTGAACATAAAAACCCCATAATTTGTTTAAATTAATGTTTATGTAATTATTAATATAAATTTAAAAATATTTAATTATATAAATATTTATCCAATTTTACTATTCCCAGAAATACAGAAGTACAAAATTAAAATTATATATCAATAAATATTTATTTTTGATAATTATACATTTTTTATATCGGTATCTGTATCTAGAAATTTAGTGTACAGTAAAATGGGATGAAATATTGTTTTAGAATAATATGAATGAACTTATACTGAATTTTGTATAAAATGAATAGATGTTTTACGTAATCATAAACTACCTTAAAAACCCTAATTCATTTCCCTCTAATTCCTAAACACAATGATCAAATTCACAAGTGAATCTGAGATGATATTTATAAAAAACTGCCAAAATAAATATTAATTTTTATTAAATAATGATAAATTTTTAATAATTTTTGACGAAAAAATTATTTTTAATATTAGTTTCCTTTTTCATTCACTTTTTAGAATTTATTTATCAAATAACTATAATTATTATCTCTAAAAAATAATTTAACATATATAATTTCCACAATACATTAAATAATTTAAGAAAATAATATATATTTCATTTATGGTTATGTTAAAAGACTTTTTTGATCTACAAAATAATTAAATGTATCCGTATATTAATTATCCCAAAATCCACATCAATGTAATATTATAATTCACCGAGATGGTCAAAAATACAAATCCAAAAGTTAGCAAATAATTAACAAATATTTAATAAAACATTAAAATATCAATAATAATTCTTTTAAAATAATTTATATATTTTTGGTAAATTCATTTGTCTCAGACAACGATGGTCTTCATCTAATATATAACTCGTCCCTATCCGTGGAACGATACAAAGGGTTTTCCATATCCCCAAATATTGGAACAAGTGTAGATAAATCACAAGAAAATTGTTGGAATGGTTTACCTGATGTATTAAAAGTAAAACAAATAATAACTAAAATAATAAAAAAAAGTAAACATCCTAAAAATCCCTTAATATTTTCCATATTTATAATTTTTAGAACCTGAATTAATATCCCAAAAGAACTAAAAGAAATAAAGACTAAAACTCTAAATCAAACATCCTCGAAACACGAGGAGAAACACTCCAAAGCCACCAACACCAACCAACATGGGAACACCACCATCAACCTTTACCACCATAACTAAGTACATTTCAATAACCTGGAATACAAAAAAAACATTAAATTCATACAATAAAATGTGTATGTAAGGTGTGAGCCAATGCCCAGTAAGATTCCACTCAATAAAAATATTCCATGTCATTACATCCAAAAGAGAACTTAACATTCTTATCAAAATCCATGATTTTATAAATTTTTTAAGGAGAACATTTATTATGTAAATATATAAAAGGAATATATTTAAGGAAATTCATTTCTCAAACAGTTTATTAAATGTAAAAGAAGCTTCCTAAATTTGAAACACAATCAAGTGGCCCTCTGTATGCTAATTGATGGCACTAAAACATGAATTGTTCAATACCATGGGTAAATTCCCTAAGTTTAATCTATCTCGAGTGGGACACTAATACCTCATATTTTGGTTAAAGGCAGTATAGTAACCACAAACGTCACCATTATCATGCATGATCCACTAGAGAAGAGAGGAATCCAAAATTCTAGTAGTCATCAATCAACATAATAGTTTAGTGAGAGTTGTAAGTGTAAATCAAACTATGTGAGTTGAGGACAAGCAACATCTAAATAACTTGCATACTAGATCATGTTTGTCCACCTACATTCATAGGATATACCTTATTCTGAAGTTATAATTATCATTCCACATATATCAATACATTTGAAACCCTTACCATTAATATCTATGTAATCACATTCGTTCTTAAAACAACCCACTTACCATTTTACACACATTGAAGAAAATCCCAGCTTCAAATAATATTAACATCACCTTTACAATTTTCAAACATTATTTAATAAGACATGAAAAAAATAAAATAAATAACAACCATGTAATTTTTCTAATCCTCCACAAAGAACAATTCATACTTTAAAACAATATTCAAAACTAGTTATTCATCATTTAAACGTTTTATAACATATGATCAAAATAAAAAATAAGGCCAACATGTCCCTAAGTAACCCATTTTCAAACAAAAACCAAAATTTAAAAATTTGTACACCTAAAGTTCCCTCGATAATGCATTTTTTACAATTTTGACAACCCCTAAACAACATTTTTAGAAACATATAAACAAAGAACACAAAATAACATATCCATTAAATTTATTCTAAATCCATTTACCAACTATGTGGACAATAAAATATTGAATGTCATTATACACACAAAATAAAAATACAAAATAACACCTTTATAAACATAAAAAAACATATTAAATTAATATAATGATGATAGTGCATCAAATAATATACATCACATCGAGAAATTGTTAGAAAATTGGGTCAGACCACATCTGCACCACATTCGCACCATGAGGAGGAATGAAACAACCATATTCTAGAAGATCGAACTCAAAAATAAATGATTAATCCCAAAAATCAGATCCTATACCTAATGGAAACCCGAAGCCATAAATTGAAGATCCAAAACAAAAATATGAAAGATGAAAAAAGGGAAATGAAACTCAAATAGAGGTTCCATAAAGAATCCAAATGAAAAATTCCCTAAAATATATTCCCAAGGTGGGAGGAGAATGATTGAGGAATTCCTAGGGCTTGGGAGTCTATGAAGGATGATCAAGAGGATGATGGGGGTGAAATCAGGGAGTGAGAAACAAAACCCCCCAATTTTTAATAAGAAAAACTATCTGCATTGTTTGGGAATCCATGTGGTAAACATGCAGACCATTCTATATGAAGGGAAAACCTCACATGGATATTTGGTTCCAACTTAACTTTAGTACCAAATTCATGCGGCAGTTTCATCCTGAACCGATCCTACCGCACACTGACCGCATGGTTACTACTAACATGGCACCAATAATGTGAAGGGTTATTTCCCCAAAAATACATATAATTTTCTTAAAAAATCAAGTGGAACTAAAGTGGTAATGTTAGTCCAAGTATAAGAGGATTTAATTATCCAAAATCCCAAAACCTTCACATTTGGTTCTCGAGTTAAATAGAAAAGAACATTTTCCGAACCAAAAATTATACAAACACTAAAACCAAGTGGTGAAAATTTTCCCCACCCTAAATCTTTCTACTATATGAATTCCAAAAAAATTGCTTGAACCTAAAAAATGATAACCCATCATAGATAAAGTATGTTACCAATGAATGGTAACTGATAATAATTAAGAAACCTATACTAAGAGAAATTTTCCTTAAAAATAAACTCAAGAATCCATCACAAATGACTTTCTTCTAGCTGTTAGTGAACCCCAATAGCTAAAACACCACCAGTTGATTGATCAATGAAATGTACTGTCATGATGATGTAATCCAGCCTCTCAAACAAAAACAATTTAAAAATTATTTTATAAAAACCACATCACATGTCTAAACTGAATAAGAAAAACACATCCAAAACAAAATAACACTCCCATAACCTTAGATAAACAAACCTCCTAAGCATGATCCATTTCCAATGTTTGATCAATAAAAAATATTGGGGATATATAACTGAAAATAAGGCCACCTACCACCAATGTTTCCCTATGAACAATACAAATGACTGGCATGGGGAATCCCAAATGGACTCTACAGCCTTAGAAACAAAAATACACTCGAGACGAGACTGGAACCCAATACATGGTGGGCCAAACGAACTACCTAAAATTATTAATAGTACAAAAATTACCCATTCAAAATAAATTTCAGTGAGACCAATAGTGGTTCTCACCATGATAAGAACTAATAGAAACACACCAACTCATAAACATCCCAACACCTACCAAACAACCCCACCACAATGGTCGGGGTTGTAAGGGAACAATTATTTTTGTGTCAACTAAGAATGAAACCATCATAAATAATCTACATCCCCGGATGACCATGATAACAATTTGACCGAAATATAACTAAATAGACTTCATAATGGTCATTAAATAGAGACTTACACCCGTTGAGTCACAACCACCATTGTTTCAAGAATGAGAACTTTCTAATCCCCCTATGACCAACGAATAACCCTTTATTTTCCAATAGACCACAACATGGAAACAATGTCCCCCAAAACATTCAAATGAATGGGAAAAACTGAAATAGTATAACGAATCTGGAGGACTAAACTATCCATATGCGTCAAATTGAGGGAATGAATTAGGTAAAGGCCTTTCATGACCTAGGGTTTATAATAACTATGTGCCATCATCACTCCGAGGCCTATAGTTGGAACTCGGTTTAGAAAAGCATTTCCTACCACGCAGTCAGTCACTAAAACCCCAAAACGAAACATCCCTCTCTGTTTCCACGAGTAACCATACCACAACTAACACAATATCAATGGACACAACACACCCCGACATCCACAAACTCTCACATGGAACATTCACCCACATGAGATCTATGATGGTCCATGCACATCACCCCTTGTTACTCTAAAAGAGATATATTGATAGGAATGGAACATATAAAATACCTTCCTCTAAAATGATGGAATTTTATATTTTGAAAAGGAAAACACTCTTATAAGAGGAAATAGAATCTTTTAATGTTTCACAACATTCACCTCTATAGTTTTCCGAGAACACGACATTGTAATGTGTCACTGGAGATGACCCAAAAAAATAACAGAGGCATTATAATTAGAGGAACATTTAACTGAATCACAAACATCACAATATTATAGTAGGTGGACACAAAAACTTCTTACGACTAGATTCACCACACTAGTGGTCTCTTACTTAGACGAAACCAACGTAATACCCAATAGTCCTATAGAACAGCATCCCGCAACAAAAAATATAGGATTCATCTAAAAAGGTCGTTCAACATAATGTTGTCATTATTCACTAATTATTAACAAACAACACGCGGATGGAAAAATAAGTTCAACCCCTATCCCATACACTCTCCCATTGTATGGGAAACTACATAACCGATAAAGAGCGGGGGATAAATATAACCACAATACTCAAAAATGAATGTCCTTTCATTGATCAAGTGGAGGAATTTCCAACAAAAAAATGGCCTATAGATGCACAATAATCACACATTAACTCATTGTAGGGGCATGCACTAGACATGGGTGGAAAACCAGATCCCAAACAAACTAGTATATTTTTCAATACATTCCACAAACTAACACCGAACATATGAGGAAAAAACCCCACAAGGTTTCTTGAATACCCTCAAAAGAAACCATCAACCACCACTCTAAAAAAACTCCACAATAAAATAAAAACATGGAATTTCAATAAAACAAAATTGATTTTCTTACCGAAAACAACACATGACTACATTTCAAAAAAATAAAAAATCACACACCCCACCCATTCTTAAAAAATTATTTCTAAAATAAAACCGGGTTTGTGGGTTTCACAATCTCCAATGATACAACATGGTCATTACATATGCATGTTATCATGAAAGCCAGGCACCAATACACATTCCACACATAACCCAAGAACTTAATAACCCATTAAAACACCACATGTTAGAACAAAAGTTATTATACTCATGAAAACTACAATCACCCTAGACCACCTCCATTTAAAACTAAATGTCACAAAATTAAACCCATTTCAAAATAAAAAAACTCTTTGGAAATGCAATGACTCATTAAATAATATCCATTTTGAATCGCAAAAATATTATATTAAAAAACCCATCATTAGTAAAAGTTCAATTTCAAACCTTAAATGTAACTTCTAAATCCTTTCATTCCATTCAAAACACCTTTAATCAGTTTAATAATTTCCACTGAATGTATAATTTCAAAACCCACATTAATATCATCAATGTTTTATAGACCATAAATTCGAAAAGAAACAATTTATAATTAAAAAAATCTAAGATCATTCTACCCAAACTAAATTTTATGAAAATTCATCTTTATAAAACTTAAAATAAGGCAGTTCTAGTAACCAATTTTTCATTCCTTTTGAAAATCAAGAATTCCCCACATTATAATGAATATTTAATAATTTTTTTAAAATTCAAAACAAATCAATTTCTAAAATACCAAGATATAAAAGACAATACAAGATGAATCTAGTTCCAATGGGTGACTATAAAATATGGTTGAAGGCCATATGAAAATCACAATACCATCGTAGAGAGTGTTCATGGGTATGTTATTGTACTCCACATGGAATTATAGGCCATGTGAGCTCACTGAGACCATTAACCTGAATCCATTTTAATTAATCCAAACAAAGAACAACCTCACGGACTTATGGAATAAGGTAAAACATGACTTTCAAAGGTATCATGAGCCTCACTACAAGGTGTGCTGGCCAGGAACCATACACATAACAAAAAAAACCTGTTCCAAAAAACATAACTCCTGTCCACCCAAAAAAATTCCAGAGAAACATAACCCAATGAGCCAACCTCCTCTGATAATATTATGTCATGAACCATTCTGGGTTGACATTTGATCTAATGCCTAACCTAGTCTATGATATGGCTAGAAGGGAATTTCTGATCCCCTTTGGTTGGCTCATGTTCCTTGGAATCATAGTAAATGTGTGGGAACAATTATCCTTGTTTAATAAAATTAAAACAACTGACACATTAAATAATACAAAATTTAGGTACTCATAAAAATATTCCCATTACATTTCCTATATTTTTAAATCATAAAACTTGAACCATATTACCAAAATATATAAGGAAAATGAATGACTAAAACTCCAACTCCAAAATCGGTGCTACATGAAGAGAAACATTCCCAACACACCAACACCAACCTACATGAGATGGCCACTAACATCCCAGACCACCATCACTAAGAACATTTCATTACATTAAATACACAAGGAACATTATCTATATACACCCAAATGTGTTTGTAGTGTGTGAGATAATTTCCTGTACAATTACAACGTTTAAAAATATTCCATTCCCTAACATAAAAAATATAACATAAATTTGATATCTAAATATATTCTTTTAAAAAACTATAAATGAAATAAGTTATTATGTAAATAGTGAAAAGGAGAACCTAAAAGGAAAAAAATTGTAAAAATCACAAGGTTAAAAGAAACCTAATATTTATAAATATAATAGACACTCAAGTGGTTCTCCGTATGCCAACGTATGGAAGAAAAAAAATGAATAGTAGAGAACCATGGATAAATCCCTTATGGATAATCTAGATCAAGTTGGACCCTATAATCTTGTACCTTTGTGAAATGTGGTATGGTAAACACAACGTTCATCATCCTCGTGAATGAGACACTATAGAGGTGTAATGTCCAATATTCTAGTAGAAATCAATCATCGTAATAGGTTAGTTAGTGTTGTAAGAATAAATAAAGCTATGTGAAACTGGGACAAGCCACATCTGAATCAATAGCGTACTAGTTCTAGTCTACACAAAATGAATCTAGGGGTTCCTTTTGTGATCAAGTTGTAATTCAAATTCCACACATACCATGACATTCACAACTGATGCCAAATATTTCAAGAAAATAACTTTCTTTCAAAAAACAACCCAGTTTCAATTTTACCCACACTGAGGAAATATCCATTTTCAAATGCTACTCAAATCACGTTTATAATTTCAAAATCCCCTTCCATAACACAAGAAAGAACAAAATAATTAATAACCATGCCATTGGGAAAAGTCGCCAAATAAACCCATTCATACATGAAAACTATTTTGTAAATTATCTCTACATGATTTAAACATTTTAGAATTTAACCTCAAAATAAAAAACAAGGCCAACTTGAACCAAAATAACACGTTTTACATAAAAATTCATCATTTAAACATGCACACTCCTCATGTTACCTATAAATTGAATTTCGGGCCATTATAAAAAACCCATATTAACCATTTTTAAAAACCCTACATCAAAGAAAACATAAAAAATAGCCATTACAATGATTAAAATTCCAATTCAAACCTATAAACACACTAACCACTTCAAAATCATTGTATATAGAACATAAACAAACCAAAGAACATATTTGTACACTTATAAAACCTATTTAAATCATCCAATGATGTTAGGCTAGGGAACTACCTACCTCACATGTAAAACTACCTATAAAAAGGTGTGTATCCAAATCCACACCACATTTACACAACAAAGAAGAAATATGGAACCCAAATCAAGATGTTAAAACCTAAAAAAATATTCAACACTAAAATCGTATGTCATACCCACTAGAAATCTAAATTCCCAATGAGGTGATCCAAATCCCGATGATGGAGGATCTAAAAACGGGGAATGACACATACTATTAGGTTCCATAGAGAATCTGCTCCAAAATAACCATGAGTCAATGCCCATGGGTAGTAGAAGAATGAGGAAGGCATGCCGAGGGAAGTATAGTCTTTGGGGGCATAGAAAGGTGCCATAGGTGGGTGAAATTGGGGGGAGAGAGAAAAAACCCAAATTTTTACTGTGTTTGCATATCGACAGGGATAGTCATCGTGGTTTGGGAAATCGTGCAATCAATTCTATTGAAATGATAAAACTCGCACGTTTACCTATGGCCTACCACATGGCCATGCTCCTGCCATGTTGTAGGTTCTACCAAGTCCTATCGTACCACACGTTGGAATCACAATTACAACTAACCTTGTGTAGGGTAATTTTCACCCTAAAACATATATGTTTCTCCTAAAAATCAAGAGTATCCAAAGAGGGAATGTTAGAAAATGGATAAGTGGAATGAATAATAAAAAACCCAAACATGTCCCACCCAGTTCACGAGAGAAATGGCGGAGAACCCAACCTGATCTAGACCCATGACAAAAACTGAAACCTGAGTGTGAGATCATTATATTTTGGAACTACATGATCCTATTGATCCTAGGGTTGTAGATTTTTATCCTCATATCTCTAGATCTAAAGCGTACATATCGAATAGTCATTTACCACATTCCCCCACACTATCATGCCTCCTTTGTTATGGTTACAACACTTTCATCTCAACTGCTAACAATAAAATCAAGAACACCAAAAAATTGCATTCATTAAATTTATTTTCATAATAAATCACGATTATATTTTATATGATTACCAGTTCATATAGGAACCATCTTCATTCCATGATTTCATGAAAACAATTCATATATTACCATAGATAACCTATTAGATAGAATTAGAAGAGACCCAAACCTAGTCATCGGTATCCCCATGTCCCTATTTAAGGCCTTGGTGGTTCTATGTCACATGATATTTCCCAAAAAAAAACCCTTTCTACATTTTCATAGTTGTACTTCAATCCAACAAAAAATACACCCAGGAATTCATCTTGTAGGATTTATGTAACATAACATTTTCATGGTGTGGGTTATTTAAATTTTAATAGAATATAAGGAAGAATAATATGGGAACCGATGGACATGATAGATTTTACCTTCCATCATTCTTACGTCCCATCACCTAAAACTCCGGATATGAAGGAAGAGAAAACCCTCTAAAATCCTATATCAAACCCAAATTCAGAAACCAATATTGATGTTATAAAATTAATTTTACTAGTTGAAAAATCCAATTTTTCTATGTCTAATGATATGATAGAGGAACCATTTACCCATAATGTCATAGAATTTATTTATTTCATAATATATGGAATCTGGTGGAATGAATTATGGGAGCCCATGGTCATCAATTCGAAAAAATGTTTTTCAATCACCACCACATATCACTAACATATGGAAACACCATTAGATGATTCATCAAAACAATGAAATGATGTTAAAAATTTTTATTATAAGAACTTGATTGATAAAATTCATTAAAAAAATTATAGGGAGTGTGATGTAATGCAGATTAAATACAAATATGAAGATCAACCAAATGTGTATGATAGAAAAGATGATTGAAATTAAATATATATTAATAATTCCTCACCAAATTATTCATCCCCATCATGGTTGTCTTTTATTAGATCTCCATCACTTGACATTGTTTTCATTATTTGAAATTTTTTTTATCTTTAAAAAAATTACTTTAAATTAAATATAGAGGTCAGAATAATTGTTTTTGTTTACAAATTAATTATTTTTATCAATCCATGGATTTGGTTTCTTGATGATAAATTTGTATGTATATTTGAAAAAAATATATCCTTGTCTTATTTTACATATCCAATAATCTATTTTATGTTAAGGATTTAGCAATATAATAGAATTTTGGAGATTTAATTAGTTATATGAATAGTTTAACAATCATGAATGGTTTCATTAGGATAATTTAAAATTATTTGTTATGAATTTTACAGAAATTCATATTAACATTGTGGTTATATATGACCTAAAATAACAAAATTATACAATTTGTCAGTCAAAATAAATCATCTGATTATAAATGACCCCATGAACTTAATATAGTCATATATATATATATATTCATTTTTATTATTTATTTTATTTATCATGTATGAAATGTTATTTATTTTATTATTCTTAAAATAAAATATATTTTTTTTGTATGAAACAAAAAAAAATGGGAATTCATTATGATATTTATAAATTTGTATAATTTTTTTAAAGATAAATTTTTATTCTAAAATGATATTGAGTAAAACAAATTCTATGTTTCTATTTCATAGGCCCTATCCAAAAATTTGGTGGACTAGTAGTCAAGCATGTTGACATATATAATTTTGTTTTCTATTTCTATCATCGGGAAAATTATATTCATTTCATTTTTGAGGTGTATGTTTTTTATAAATAATTAATAAATCAAGTAAAAATAAAAAATAATTTTTTTAAATACACTATTCAATATTGAAATTGGAATAAAATTCAAACACATCGTAAATATATATATATATATATATTAGTTTATTTTCTAACAATAATATTACATGTTAGATATTATTTTGGATAAATTGATATTTTTTTGTTTAATATTACAATTAATAAATAATTTTTTTGTTATATGATGTAATATTTTTGAAATATAAATATATAAGCGATGTATAAAACTCTCAATCCCCATATCGAATAAAATGAATATTTTTTAATTTTATGATCAGAAAAAATGATACTCGTATTTGTAAATGTCTCTATTAAAGAGGAAATATTCCACAGAAACCCAAGGTAATTGGCCTTGCTATAGGCTTG
Organism: Viscum album; assembly: GCA_963277665.1. Lineage (NCBI taxonomy): Eukaryota > Viridiplantae > Streptophyta > Magnoliopsida > Santalales > Viscaceae > Viscum > Viscum album. Next base: position 714,968,904 of record OY728134.1, on the reverse strand, counting down.
TTATCATTTTGGCTGGTAAAAATAGTTGTGTCACAAGTGAATGTTAGATACTAGAGATTTTGTAATTAGAATTGTAACACCCCAACCAAACTCAAATGCCTAAATGTTCTCTAAGATCACGTCAGAGTATTACATTCACAAAAATAGACATGATCTATTATATCTATTGTATTTATCGATGCTAAAAAAAACTTTCAAATTGGAGAATTTTATTACCACTTACTATTATTGTAGATAAATGTGATATTTCTCAGTTCTATAAATATTTCCTAATAAAATATATTATTCTATTAGTTCATTATATAAGGTAGATATATGTAAAAAAATTATTGCTTTAACTCAGATAGAAAAAATATTATCCTTTACATATGATAAAAAAGAAAATATGACTAATTTATTATATATGTACACTTTTATATATTTTTAAAAACAATATATATATATATATAATAAAAATATATATTTCATATCTATATTTTATGTTCTTGAAGAAGAGTTTCATAATCAGACCAGATTAACTCTTGTAATATTTGCACCATATCCAGAGCCATCATTATTTTGTTATTACAACAAAATATGATGGGATATATTATACAAAAATGATATAATATCAATATTGAAAACTTATATATAATTCATATATTATAAAAAATGTTCAAGGATATGTTCATAGTAATTATATATACTCATTACTCATAATATAGAATTCTTAAATGGTCTCCAATTTAGATTATTCCTAATTATAGAAGAGTTATTTCCACAACCTCGTATTTTGAACAAGAATGATGTATAGAGATTATAAGATAAAATTAATCAATGTTTTATCTTTTTTATATGTAATTTTAAATGTTTTGAGTTGAAAAAGTTAATTTAATCATTTTTGCAATTCCAATATATGAACTCTCAATAAGTTTTCATGTTATATAGATTATAATTTGGTGATTATAAAAATAAACCCCGTGGTTTTACTAATTATTACTTTTATGAAACATATAATATGTTGTCATATGATTGATTATATAATTAATATTGAACTGATGGAGGAAAAATATATATAATAGTGGAAGGAAATTTAAAAACCATACATACATTTTAATATCTATAATCTATTTTATATGGTTAAATCATATATTTCTTGTTGATTTATAATAACATGGGAAGAATATAACTAACTCATATTTATTGAAAGGTTTCTCAACTAATATCATGAAAACTATGCCATTGAGAAATTTAATTATATGGTTATAAATTGTAGAAAGTTATTAGTTATAAATGGATGCATAATTGATAGTGTATGAAAATATATGAATATATTTACGAGTACAATAAATTTCAATAACATGTAATTCATAAACACATTAATGTTGTCTCTAATTTCCTAAAAAATTATTTTAAAATATTTAAATTATTGGATTCTGGTATTTACATTCTACATTAAAAGAAACATAAATGTATCACTCTCAATGGCGATAATGTATATTAAAATAATTTTTATATTCATAGAGACATATGGGTGTAATACAACACTTTCTTATATTCTAGTTTTTAACGATATATTATATTGTCTTAGAAATTTATAGCTAAATATTTATAGGTAATTTAAATATAATTATTATAAAAATATCATTCCAATACACATAAATACTTATTAAATATTAGTACAAATATTTAAAAATTTAAGAATTACCACAAATTCTATGAAAAAAATGGTTTAATTTGTTATTCATATCTTATTTTTAGTTATAATTAAATTAAATATATTTATAAGATTATAATAAAATGGTATCCTAATAAAATAATTATAGTTCAATAGGAGAGATCAAAACTATAAATTCAAAAAAATTATTGAATTTTAGTATATAAATAAGAATTTCTATTTGGGAATATTTCAATCTATATATTTTTTATACCTATATTCAGGATTGTTAAACATGATTATATTTGTGATGATAAGATGAGAGAAAATAAAATTGCACAATTAGATAAGTGAATTAGAACTGATAGGTTATTCATGACATAAAAATAATAGAATATTGTACTTATTTTTATGAATACATGTTATATACACATTACTCAATGGAACTTACATTGATTACATATAAATAGAATGCATATGAAATGAAAGTACTCTCATTTTCAATGTATATACTAAAATGGAGGGTATACCGAAAAATTGTATTCATGTATATGAATACACATAATCTCTATAGAACATTAAGGTCGGTTAAAATTAAATGAATATGATATTCTATTCATATACAATACAATATCTGTTGATAAAACATTTTAGTAACATATCCAAAGTCATGCCTTTGAAAATTTTATATTGGCCTTTCAAGCATTATAAATTAATTTTACTCTATAAATTATGCAATAATGGACCATGTGTACTATTATGTTAAATATAATTCCATATGGTTTTGATGTAATGTTACAAAATAATCATTATCAATTTTCATTAAAAGATATTAAAATATTTAGTTCTATATATGTTTATTTTCAAAAATCTCATACATGCTACACATAATAATAAAATCTATAAGATGATATAAAGATTAACAAGATGTAAAATATATTTATTAACTAATTATAAAAAATATGGAGATGTTATTCTTCACACTATATATATCATGTCATAGATTTTAGTATTTATAATTATTTATGTGATGATGTAATATATAATTCACATTTTCATCAGAAACGATAAAATAACTATTTTTATTTCATATTAGAGTTTTGCTGACATGGTGAACATATTCCAAATTATTTATACATCTATTTTCAATGATACATCTTCATCAATTTATATCTATCATAATTGAGTATTAAAATAGGCTGTTAATAGGGAAAACAATAATTAAAGGATTTTAATTTAAAAACAAAATTAACACATTTTTTATGAATTGTCTGTCCAATGAATTAAATATTATTTTTTATTAACTATATTGAAAATTTTTACATAACGCCTTTCATAATGTGAATATAAAATTATTCCCTTTATAATATAAATATTTTCCAATAAGGTATATATTAACATTTATTAATGAAATTTAAATAGTACTAAACATTACACCATTGGAATTACTAATGTTATTTATATGCTTCTAATAATATAAAAAAGTTACATTACATTGAAAATAATGAAAATATTTAAATAAATGACTTTATAAAAGATTAATGTAAAATTTATATGGTTCAATTATTTTTGGGAATATACAATAAAATAATACTTATAATTTTATGTATAAAACAAATATTAATTAAATTGAATAATTTGTTAGAAGACCACTAATATATCGAGAATGCATAATTTTGTCTTTTATTCCCCGAATTCATTATTGAAAAATTGATTGTACTAATTAGGGTCATTGTAAAAACAAATTAATCCCATAAAATGTTATAAAAAAAATTGTTATTTTAAAATCTATTTGAACACACATTGAAAATTTATTTTGAAATTTATAATTTTATTGAATTTGAACATTATTCAATGAATGAATCGTTAAATCCCCTAATAAAAAAATAAAAGCAAAATATTCAACATCAAAAGTTTGAAATATTGAAGTTTCACATAAGAAGATAGTTTTATGAATCCTAAAAAGTTACTATAGGGAAAATGTAGAAAATAAATTACATATAACTATAGATGATTCCTAGTATATTATTTAATTTCTAATTCAGTATATTATAGAGAGTTACAATGGAAGATAAAATATAATAGTACATAAATGATGGATAGAATTATTTTATAAGATTTAAAATTGTCATACTATATCAGTCATACGATGTCAAAAATTAAATATCTTATTAATTATATAATGGTGCATGAGTTTCACTATGGATTTCCAAGTGGAAAATATAAAAAATTGAATATTAATGACTAAAATCCGACAAATTGGTTATGTTTGATAAATTTTAATTGATTAATATGAAAACAAATATATGTAAATTTGGAAAGTGATGTGAATAAAGTGGCATTAAGTGGTAATATAATAAAATGTAATTAATTTGTATTATTATTGTTAAACATAGAAAATATTGATTCATAGGACGAAGATTTATAATAAAGAAATCAAAATCATAAATATATTTTCCAACAAGGAAATATCACATAATATAGAGAATCATCATTGATTTTAGTCATATGTAGAAATTTATTATTTCTCATTCATGCGAAAACATAAGGGGTTGTAAAAAGAAAATTTGTATATGTTGTAGAATTGTGTGAAAGCTTAACGTGTGTTTTAATAGATATATTACACTTCCAATTTCAATTGAATTATAAAATTATAATGATATTATTTTTTTTAATATTAAACATAATTTTACCAATAACATATTTATAAATTGTTTATAGACTGTGTGTATTATTACAAGAAATTCAACAAACTAAAATAATGATATTTCATTGAATCGTTTTAATGGATTTTAATTATAGAATATTATGGATTATCCACATTTACTATATTTCATTTTAAATAGTTATTAAGTCAATGGAAGGCCACTTATAGAATTTCATATGGCTGTAGGATAATATTGGGAAATATTAAAATAGTAGAAACAAATAAAATATAAGTCATATCTTGTTTTGAAATAATATAATATAATATGAAATAAATGTATATATTAAAAAATTTCCCAAAATTTAATGTCCTGAACAAAAAACCATAAAGTAAAAAATAATACACAAATAAAGGGAATAGCAAATTAGAAATATATAATTTAAGATATTATTTATTAAATTTAAACATATCACTACAACTTCATATAACATATAATGATGCATTAATTTTCATTACACCAACACAAATAGCCTTTTGAAAATCCATATAAACTTGAAGATAATTTTAAGTGAAATAAATTTATGTTTTCATGGTCAAAATGTTCTGTGGATGATTCATATCATCATTAATTTTTTTTTAAAATAAATAAGAAACCCATCACTATAGAAGAATAAAAAAATTAATGTGATCTAATTATATAAAGATAATTTTGATAAGAAAATATTATAAAATAATTAATGAAAACTTTAAACCATTATTAAATTTTTTAGAATAAAAAATTATTTAGAATAAGGATACCATAAATAAAACAATTTCCAAACTCACATAATAAATAATTTATAAACACCATGAATATCATGATTCCTAATAATATCACACAAAATCATGAAATACATGATGATGTAAATATGGGGAAAAATTACAATTATGAGAAATATAAAACCATAATTAATACGCATTCATCAATTAATGAATAATTTTTATATATAAATAATTTGAATAAATACCTAAATTGAATAATTTACTAATTCAAGGGAATCACAGTTGTATTATCCCAAGAATTCTTTAGTAAAATTTGACAAAAGATGACAAAAATGAATGAAAATGTGATATATTCGAAAATATTCAATTTAATAAAGTGAATAATATATCTATATTAACATAGACTGAAATGTGAATCAAATTAGGTTGAATGTGTAGTTCACTCTATGAATAAATTTTATTTCAATGACATATTATTAATCAAAACTCAATGTGTGAACAATGAAAGAATACTTCTTATGAGGGAGATTGGTGGAAGAGTTTATAATGTAAAAATTATATAAAATTAAATTCATAAAAACTCACTTATAATACAATTACCTGTACTAGTAGAGAATTACCGAGGCATTGTTGGGATTGATTAGTTAAAAAGAAGTGAAAATATGTAACATAATTGAAGACATCAATGAAACAATTTTGATGTGAATATAGAATTATAAAAACATGTGTACATGCACGTGATCAAGAGTGGATGGTGGTATAAATATTATTAGAGGATAATTAATCATCCCTCTTATCATATGTGGAATTAATATATATATATATATATTATATTAATTTAGAATAATATATAAATGAAGATCATATAGTAATTAATTTAAGAAAATGTTTCAACAAAATAATTGTTAAAATTATATTATGTCCACCCAAATACCCGAGATATAATTTTGAGGGGTTTTTATGATAATTAACTTCAAGATAGTGATGATAGAGGGTAAATATATTGTAAAAGAAATAACAATTTTAGAAGATTTAATGTAAAACATCAATGAAGGTGAAATCGGATCATTCTTATAATGTATTATATGTATACACCTATTTTTATATTTCATATACAAACCATTATGATTCAATATCAGGGAGAGAACCAATAATATGGAGCTATGAAAAATACATATATGACTAGAATATTAATCTAATGAATCATAAATAATGATTAGATGATTTTATGTATCAATATATAAATTAAAAGACAATGAAGAATACAAAATCATTTTTTAATTATTGAAAAATGAATACAAAATATTTATAAATACCAATGGAAATAAGTCAGAATATATTTTAGAATATCTATATGCATGATTAATATATCTAATTATATTTATATTCATGCACTACTATTCATAAGGAAGAATTGACTCGATGGACGTATGATGATGGATGAGGAATTTTTAGGATACTCAACAATATTTGATGATGTTATACTGAAAAATAAGAGGTAATTGTTGATGGAATTGAGTTAGATTATGCAATGGCCTTGCGATATATTCTTCCATTGTATGTGAAATATCAGCTGGAAGTAGAAATTTGTGGAGGTAGTTGAATTTATGGATGAAAGTGAAAGAAATATAAAATTTAAGAAGATGAGACGAGGAGGTAAAATGATTTAAGAGTAGTGAGAGTCTAGGAGGTATTTTGATGAAGAGGGTTCTATGAGGAGGATGGGAAATTAGGGAGTCCTAGTGTTGGGCTGGGATATATATTATGTATAGAGGGAGGTGGATATCGTAATCTAGATAATAATTGGCGAGAAGAGTCATTCAGAATCATGGAATCAAATAATCATAGAGGATATAGACTAGAATAAGCCATAAAAAATTGTGAAACATTTTCAAGGAGGCTGAAAATGGAGGCAAGTGTTCGTAGAGGCGTGTATCCTCATATAGAAAATAGATTTTTACAATCTATTTATTTAAATTAATTATATTTATTGTTATGATAATGTTTTTGTCAGTGAGATAAAAAATTCACATAAAAATATGAATATATACTATTAATATTTATATTTATAAATATATTAAAAATAAAAAAAATTATTTCGAGATTAATGTAAATTGGTGTTAAAATAAAAAATTTAAATTTATGTATTTATTAAGAATGTTATAACATTACTTAGAAAATATGAAACACCCTATAAGATAATTACTCATATGAAAGATTCCATCAAAAAAATAGACTAATTGGGATTCTTTCCACACACAATTCAATGTATTTTTTTAGACCATGATCTAATCATAAAGTAATTAATGTCCCAGTAATTATTTTGGTGAAATAAATAAACAAGAAACAATATAAAACAAGAACATTTCAGACCATAAAATCTTTAAATGAGTATAAAAGAATTTAAAATTATCATTTTATTGTAAATAAATTTATAGTTTTATTTTATGAATTTAATGTTATCACCTCCCTAACAAAAATAATCATAATCGATTAATAGTATATAATATTATTTTGTTAATTTTTTTTATAATTTTTGTGATTGACTATGTTATAAAATAGATTCTTTAGTCATTTCCTTTTTTAAATTTTACTTAATAAATAACATTAAATTGATTCCAAGGTTATTAATTTAAATTAAATACCTTCCAAATATAATTATGAAATTTCAAAAAATAAAACATTTTATTTAATGATATAAACACTTTTTCTCACTCTATTTAAGAATTAAGAGAATCAATAAATAAACTATCTTATAATCCACATAATATATTTTTTACTCTATGAATTCATGTATTAAAATACTACGTCAACATTTAGTTAGCATTGACCAAAAAAATTAAAAAGTATGTAACAATGAATTATAAGGATAATGTAAATCCCCTATAAATTAAGTGGAATTTCATTATTTTTGGAATTGAGTGAGTTATTAAAGCTAAGGGTTGTAGTTTCTAAACCCCCACAAACAATATATAAACCTTCCTTACTAAATGAAATTTTACATCATTCCTTCACACCTACATGAATCGGCTATTATGGATATAGTGAATTCATATCCAATCCCAACAACAAAAAACAAAATCCCATAATTCCCCCACGATTCCTTCTATTCTAATGATGTTTTTGGACTCTATTACCTTTTTTCATTATATCATTAATAAAATGGATTAACTACAATATCTCATGGGATTAAATCATGTTGAACCATGAGGTCCCAACAATGATGAATCAATATTGAACCAAATACATGAATATGAAACCCCACATTTTATATGAAGGACTGGGTGGTTCTCTTTCAAAATTGTTTTCCAAATTGAAAAAAATTCATATATCAGCACATACAAAAATCATTCTAAAAAAACAATACCCACATTTAAACCCAAAATGGCCATCATGGACAAGGTTCATGGTGTTTCATCTACTCACATGAATGAAAATAGATGTTGAAAAACACTATTGGAATTTAATTAAATGGATGTTTCATCATTTTAAAATTCATTCTTCCCATAACCTAATCATCACAATGTGAAGGAACATGAAGCCCTCCATAATACTAATCCAAAACCGAATTCTAAGACCAATATTAATGTTCAGGTATTAAAGATGTATGAGAGAGAAACTCGTTGATTATAAAACAAACATGATGAAATAAAATAACCATCACCCCAGAAAGAAAATGAAGTTCATAGAAAACTTCCACATGTTATCAAAAGGACGAAATTGAAAGAATAATTATTCATTTTTACATATCATAATTTATACTCCCCATAAATCATAGACATAATCATTTAATTATTCAGAAATTAAATGAAATGAAATTAAAATGAATGAAAATTAGTACTATGTTATTTTTATTCATAAAAGGAATCATGGAGAGATCGACATGTGGTAGAATATTTATAGAGATTAACCTGGAATATATATAGAAGATGAAAATACTATTGCACTTAATTTTCATTTTCACTCCCCCTTCTGATTATACATTTATTTCATAATCAAGTTTTCTTTGATACCCATAATCAGACATTGATTTCAAGGATTGGAATGTCATTTTATTATTATTTTTAAAAAATTTCCTATTTTGTTTAATATAAAATATAAAGTCTTGTCTAATGTATTTGCAATACTAATTGGTAATTATCATTGTATCCATGGTTTTAGTTTCATGTTCATAATTTTTTTTTCAAAATATAGAGGATTTATTATTTTAATCTTCAATAATTCTCTATAATTCTAGGGGATAAAAAATATGCACCAATATGAAACATTTAGTAGTTTCTATTAATTGTAAAAAATCATTGTAGGGTCCAAAATTTTTATTTCATATTGTTTGTTATCAATTTATCATGAGTATCTTGTTAGTATTTAAGACAAATTTTTCGTAAAAGACCAAAATGTATTAAGGTATACGCAAAAATATAATAAATATATGGAAATTAAATCCTTGAATATAATTTATTATAAGATAAATATATATATATATATATATATATATAACCATTGTTTCTTTTATTTTCCATGTTTCAAAAATTACTTTTTTAAATCATCCACAAAAATATATTTCGATATCTAAAATTTTAAAAATTTCATTAAATGAAATTTGATCATGCATTTTTCAAATATAAAATTAAAAGGCCAATTTTTTTCAAAATTGATATTGAAAAAAAATATATAAATATAATTTTCATAGGCCTTATCCCTACTATCAAGGGACTCATAGCCAGGCTCTTTGATTCAAATAATATTTTTTATTTTATAAAAATCAGAATTATCTCATTTCATAGGCAGATATTATTTTATAATAAAAATAAATTATTAAAGAAATATCAATTTTCTATTTTATGTAAATTATCTAAATTATAATTTGAAATATAATTTGAAATACCTCATTTAATATTAAAAAAACAATTAAATTTATATTAAATTAGTGTATTGATGGACCATTATCTAACTATATATATATATTATTTTAAATTGATTCATGGTTATTTTAAAATAACATAAAAACCAATTATAATGTAAAAAATGTAATTAATTTTTTAAATATATATATGTGTGCTTATGGATGTGAACAAGGCTTGTTTCCTAGACCATGTAGATTTAATATTTTTTAAATCTGACCAAATGATACTAAAATTCACATAGGTAACGTTATTGATGCATATGTCCAAAGAACACTTGGGAGATAAAGTCACACCATGGTCCCGCAATCTATTTTGTAGGATCAAATATTTCTATCTCATATGGATGCCAAAAAAATATAGATTTTTGAAAAAAAAAATTAAGATCCCATCCAAAAACATTTCCCCTTATTGTATCTTAGTTTATATACTAGTGGTACATGGAAAATTATAGATTCATGTTTAATAATTTATAAAAAAATATAAGCACAACACAAATTATTATCATACAGGAGGTCTTTTATGAGGGCATACTAAAACTGTTGATAAAAATTATTTTATCAGTTTTAAAGAAAACTACCAAAAAAAATATTTCATAAAAAAAATTTACATTGATAAATGTATCAATTTGACACCTCATTACATGGACATAATAAAATATATAGATTGAAAATTAGAAAAATGGATCAATGATTACTTTGATGTATATAATCATGATATATTCCAAAATATTATCTATAAAAAAAGTATTTCTAGGTTAATTAAATATATAATTATAATATTTTTACAAAAATAAAAACATGTGATGAATATGGTTATAAAAATATTTTATTAAACTTTTCATTTAATGGAACCATATATATACTAGTTCCCTTCCATTAATATTACCTTGTTCCCCATTTTGAAGGATCTTCCAATGATGTATTGGTATATGGAAATGATGATTTTTTTACATGTATTATGATATAGTTATTTTTTGAGAAGTCTTATCTCCTATGAAATGGAATTCAATAATTAATAGTCATTTTCATATACTGAGGTCAGGAATTTGGTAGTTATAAAAAAAATTTCTATGGAAATTTTTCTTCAGTAATCAAAAGGTTGTATCATAGGAATGAAGTTTGATGTTTTAAATTTTATTCCCTAGCTTACAATAGGGATTTCATGTGTGTGGTTTATTTGACTTTGGTCAGTAATTTTTTGGTCAATTTTTTTGTGTGATAGTTGTCAATTGTGGAATATTTCATAGATAGGTAGTTAAAAATGTGTTTCTTCTATTTTTTATGATTTTTATAATTTATAAAAATTAATTTAAATTGTATAATAATATTTTGTTTGTAAATATTTAATTTATAGTTTAATATGATATGAATTTTTCTTAATACTGAATATTTAACTTTAGTGAAGCAATGATATTCATTAGAAATGTTATTAAATGTTACTAGGAATATTTTAGAAACCTCCCAGAACCAAAGCATCGTTGTTATATTTTAAAATATTATCTAACATTGAAATTATCATTAAATATTACCCAAAATTAATAAATAAAACTAATGTTGAATCATACATTTAAGCATTCAGTAAAAAATAATTGAAACATTCATTGATAAAAAAAATTTCCCTAAAATATTCAATGAAAATAAAATTATATTTATAAATAATATATAAATATATAAATATATTTTAAAATATTTATTTTCCCAAATTTTAAATTTTACAATATTTGTCATATAATAAAAATATATATATTTATATGATAAATATTATTAAATAAATGTATATAATTAAAAAATGTAATATATATTTTATTTAATTTAAGTTTATATAAATATATTTATTACAAATCAATTTCTATTTTTATGTATTTAATAAATATAAAATTTATTATAAATCATATAGTGGAATCTTCTATTGATGTTCCAATTAATAGTACATTATTACCTCCCTTATAAGTATCGGTGGACGTTTTCCCCGACGTACCCTATGAGTTTATAATGGAATATAAACTAGAGTACATCGTTTAAATTCCATTGAAAATGCATTAGTGGATTATCTAGTCAAAAAAATGTGAAATATTCTTATGATATTAATAGGGAAGTGTATCTCAAAAATTTTGTGAAAAACACATCATAACTAGGAAAATAATGTTCACTAGAACGTAAAATAAATATATTACAAAATATTTTACTGAATAAATTTTTAATTATTACATAAAATGATTATATAATAAAAATATTAAATATAATTTTGAAAATAATTAATTATAAATTTACTTTTTTATATAATTTACCAAAATTGTTTATATCTATATATATAAATATTTATTACCATTAACATAAAAAAAAATTATTTAAATTTTTATGTGTATATTTTTTAACAATTCAAATGTTGAATTATATTAAAATCATAAAAAATTAGTCAATTATAATATATATTTTCGAAATATTTATTTATTGTCAATATATTCATTAAACAATAAATTTAATTAACATATATATATTTTATAAATATAAAAAATATATTTTCATATAAAGAAATATCTTTATGTTTATATAGATGTGTGATTTTATATATCTATGGATGATTCCCGGAAAATCCAATGGAATTTGAACCAAAAAATGCACCATAACAACCAACGAAACATCCCATATTACATTTAGTGAAATAGATTTAGTGTAAGTTTGAATGAAATTTATAATTAATATTCCACAGGACATTTCCAATGAACTTTAACTGGAACATCCATTAAAAAATCAATATAAATTATTATAAATGTTATTTATAATTTTTCATAAAAAATAATATTAAATATAATTCAATTTTTCTTTTACTATATTCTCTTTGAACTAGGATTTCATTTTTCCGATTTTTATAATTAAAATGATGTTGATTTTTCATCACATTTATTAAACACAGTGTATGAATAAAGTTCAAATAACTTAATGATAAATAGTTAGTTTATGATATATATGGGGTATGAAATGTTTCTAGGGTATATTAATAATATTTCAATTAGAGGAGAAAGGATAATTCAAACACCACATCTTGCTATAATGCATGTAATAAATAAGGTCATATGAAGGTAGAGAAACCTTATAGTAGGGTTACATTTCACCATGTTGAGACATTTATAGGATTATTTTATTGAATAAGGGTTTGTTTGTAGTTTTTATCCAATACTTATGTAAATAAATTGATAAAGGGGATAATAATATATCATACAATCACCAATCTGTTTAGTTGATGAGGTCCCAAAAAAATAGCATAATCAAAAATTGTTGAGTTACTTGTGAATTCATCTGCATGCATTAATCCCAGTGATCCTTTCTCCCTTGTGACAACTATGGTTGGGCATAAATATGTTATTGGGTACATTAATATGTAATAGTTGAATTATTTATTTCCTAAATGAGAATGGGAGTTAGTCCATAGTGATTCATCTTTCATGTTAGATTACATAGAAAAATAAATTCTGAGAGATACATCATTTTTCTATACTATTCAGTTTGAATTGAATCTTAAGTATAAAAATATTTTATAAGTTGAACCCAATATAATGAAATATTATGAGTTATATATAGTGTTTTTTGACCCATTAATCTTAACCTGTAAATTTTATAATCACATGTTTATATTTTTTGTATTTTATTAATCATCGATAGATATTGGTTTTTATGGAATATTTAAAATAATATTAAACTGGATATTTTTTTTCTTGGTTGTATAAATTGTTTTTGTTCCATCACACGATGAGACATAACTATATATATATATATATGGATGTCGTATTGATAAAATCCATTTCTGATGTTATTTGAGAAACTCAACCTTTCCTTTGTATGTAAAATTTGATGAAAAATGTAATAAATAATATAGGTAATTAGAAAAATAATGGATTTGGTTTTATATCTATATTTAAGAAGCTTATTAATAATTACCATGATGAATATCACTCTTACATTGAGTGGTATTCCTTCAGAGAAGAATATGTTGATTAGAAATCCCACCTATTATATGATGTATTTAGGTTTTGTTATTAATGGTCATATTTATTTTTGAAATATTTTATGTCATTGGGTATTTTCACTACTATATTAATTGAATGTTTTAATGGAAATTTTAAATATTATTTTAATTATATGAATAGTGTTTTAGATTTAAAAGATCAATTTATGAAATTGTTTAAAACTCAACATAGAAAACCAATGGATGAATTTGAGATGTATAAAGAGTATCCTCATAATATATCCGCTTATCATGTGTTAATGTGCTAATTTTATATTTTATGAACACCCATTTCATTTGATTCATTTCAACATGACAATAAAATTATTGGGGTTAGTTTTAAGATATTATTTAATCAAAGGGGGAATTATTGACATATATCTTTTGAATAGTTGTCTATTATTATAACTTTCATGTTTCATAGAAAATATCCATTGAATTTTTTTTAATGTTAACATTAATAATTTTACTCACCCACGTTCTATTTTGAAATTTTTTAAATTTGTTATGTTCGTAATGTAAAATTAACACTCGAAATATATATCTTCTAGAGGTAGATCAGATCAGGTAAAAATACTATAGTGTATTACTGTTATTTTATTAATGTCAATTATGATATAATGTATCTTATATAAAAACATTAAAAATAATATCCACTAATGTGAATCAATTTGATAACCATTTCATGCAATATATACATGTGATATGACATTATCTTAAATAATTGAAGAATGTTTATTGATGTATTGAAAAATATAAATACATCAATTTATATAATTGTTACTAATTAACGTTCTAAGTCATGTTTAAGAATGGCCTCTTTTAAAATGGAATCAAAATATGAAAGGGGATTTTATAAAAAAAAATTAGAAATTATTGTTTAAAACTAGTCATAATTGATTAAAATTAAGAATAATTCTAAATTAATGTTGATGGTATTGTTGATTTAGATTGTAAAATATGAATACATAACATCGGATGAGCTATTTTCCATTTCATGAATTGCATAAAGGGCGTAAATATTTATTAATTTTTGATAATCCCCCTTTTAATGGATGCTTAGTAACAAAAACAATCCCACATCAGCTATGTGACACATTACATGACATGATGGCCTTTGAGAAAACATCCAAAACTATATCTTGTTTAAATTGATCTTCCCTAGAATCTATACCATGATGCCAGCTATATATCATTGCAAGGATATTTGGGTAGATTTCTTGTGCATGGATTCACATGAATGGTTCCGATGAAAATTTCTATTCTCTACCATTATTCAAAATCTGTATAGCTCTTGTCTAGTGAATGTGACTACTCAGAATCATCATCTGGAGTCTGTTCTTTGTAGAGTATATATTGTTTATTATTCACATCATGTGGACCAAAGTCCTTGAGGTGGTTTAATGGCCTTGAAGTGGGCTTAATTCCTTACTAGCCTGAAGTCCTTAGGTGTTCTAAGGACCTCTAAGGACCCAAAGACCAAACTATTTACCTAATAGATGAAACCGATGAATAGTTATGGCTGATATAGTAGCAATCAATTCCTTCTATAGTACTTGGTATAGAATATTCTATAGTACTATTACAGTAACCTGGAAATATTATATTATTTTTATTTGATTGTAGATATCATGAATTGACATAAATAATATCCACTAATAGGTATGAAACTCATGTGCAATTTCATTACATTAAAAACATTAAAGAACCATTAATTACCTCTTGATATTAAAGTTATTCATTCCTTATTCCTTGGATATGTGAAAAAATTTATAATATAAATAAATTAAATAACATAGTTATGTACATTTTTTTGGGAAACTAATTCCCATATTCTACTCCAATAATTCATTAATCCTTGATATTAGTGATTTTCACAAAATCTTCACCTCTTAAATAGATATTTACAACAGAGTGTGGCTAGTTGAAATATTTAAAAACTGTGTTGATAAGGATTTCTCGTTCATTAATAGGGAACCAAGATATACATATCTTGGTATTAGAATCTGACACTCCATCACTACTAATTATGAGTAATACACAAATCAACACATATTATATTAAGATGAAGATGTTGAATACTAATTCATCTCATAGATGCAGCTGCAAATAACTGATGAAAATGTTCATTTATATATCATATTTATATATTATTAGTCAAATCAAATTATATTTTCATTTAATATTAATTTATAAAAAATCATATAATATAACAAAAAACGTATTTCTCCAAACTATTTCATTGATAAATGATTTTTTGAAATGTAGTAAAATATTTACAAACAAATACAGCAACAAAAAATCCATGTTGATCAAAATTATATGAATCCAAACATGTATGTATCAAAAGTGTACCTATATAGGAAACATTACATTTTTATTTTTAGACACACATCTGTATCATTATAATAATATACTCTTAGTATTTATAATGATAGTTGAATTTCATTAGTTGAATAATATCTAGAAATATGACATGAGAAATCATGTTTATTCGAATTGAAATCATTCAATTAATCTCATAAATTCCATTACCAATAATAACGATTTAATATATTTAATATGATTCAAAGAATTGATGATCAAATTTATTTAAAAATAATATTATTCCAATGGTAATGCTTTAGAGAACATGGAAATAATCCATAATTACGAACTCTATAAGTGTACATAACAATAGATGTTTTTCTTTGCGAAGTGATAAATTTAAAATGTACAGTCAAATAAATATAATTTATAAAAAAATTACTGTTGATAGGAAATATATTTCTTCCCCAAATATATATTTTCATCCATATATTGGGTTCATGTTAAATACATTTGTTGAAAACATAGGGTACACATACTATAAATTCCTTTGAAAAAGTAGTCTATAAAAATTGATTATATACATCTTATATATACCTTGAGAATACTTATGTGATATCCTGACTTGGGTGACACTAAACAGTTCACTAATCCATTTTGTCACAGTAACTTTAGTGTGCCTCTAAGAACAACAGAGTGTTCTGACTTGAAGCGATGTTCTAGTAAGTGATTCATGGGTGGACCATACCCTCATCTATCAGAATATGACAGTAATGGAAGAAAAAACATTAAACAAGTGTAGAATAATATAGATAACTAGAACAATAATATGTCATATGATAGTTAAAATTCTAAATAAAATACCCAATTAAAATAGAAATAATGTTTTTACATGTAATGATCCATGTTTGTACAATGCATCTAATAGTAAATCCACAACAACTCCAAATCGGGTCATGAACCACATCATGTTCACTCACCCATGCTCCATTCTTAAATAGTAACATATTCTAGGGCCATTCCATTATCCTTTAATGCAAAAAATGTCTAATTTAGTTCCAATTAGGGATTCCAAGTATGAAGTCAATTCAAATCAGTAGGACACCAATAATGGTGTCTAAAATATGTCTATTCAATAGACAATGTCCACAATTCTATGAAGCAATAAATTAATTTCATAATTAAATAGTGATCACATTTTCATTTAATCTTTATTTACCACATTAGACCTAGTTTCAGTTAATGTCTCCAATTTGAACGATAATTCAGTATTATTTTTCATTTTGTGTTGATCGCCATGTCGAGCACCCCATATCTCAATCAGTGTTGAATGCTATATAAATCACCCAAGATATCATTCAGTGTAGATCACCATGTCTAACACACCACATCACAATCATTGATAACTATTGGGGAGGAACGTTTTGTCCATGTACCAACTTCTATATAATTCTAGAACTCCATGTCTAGCTACCAAATTATCAATCATTTAAATCATTCATTATTTCAAAATATTTAACCACATCATTCCCTTACTTTTCAAACTGTTAGTTCAAGATATCCAATCCCATTAGTTATCCGAAATAATAAATAATAAAATAACCCATTATTTAATTCATAAATTAATTAATCATTCTACATAAATATTATTACATAATTAGTTTTTCATAATTAATTATACAAATAAAATATATAATGGTGAAACCCCCATTGTCCATGATTAGTCATTAATCAATAATCTATATCACTAAAGCATCAACAAAACAAATTCAAACCCCTAATTACTCCATTTATTGAAATAAATTATCAAAGTTATCTATAAAACCAATATTATGAAACAATAATATCAATTCCAAGAATATTGGAGATCAACTTAGACCACCTACCTTGGTTTTTTTATTTATGTTCGCCCAATGGAAATCCACAACATCTGATTTTCACAAAGATGTCGATCAGGATTCTGATCTCAAAACCTAAACCAAAAATTAAGTTCAAAATCATCAATATAATGAAAATCTTGATCTAGATCCAAAATCCTAGATCTAGATCACAACAAATTGGTTTTAAATCTATTGAAAATGTAGAGATCATTGATGAAAATATCATGGATGTATAGGGGAAAGAACATAAGGGTAAACGAGATGAAATCCACATTCTAGGAAGAGAGAGGATCTTAAATCCCTGATTTTGATCTCAAATAATGGGGTTCAAATCCCCTTGGAATCCTTCCAAAATTCTATGAGATCTCCTATAATTTTTAATCAAAATTATATGGTGAAATATGGGGTTTTCAGGGGTTCGGGTGATTTAAAAACATATTGTCAAATACTATAAACCCATATAAATGGTTTCCTAGGTAGGGTCTCATAGTTTGCATAAAATATTTTCCAAACATGTAGAACACTCTTTCAAGGTATACATAGATATATAGGTAGGGGTTCATGGTTAGGGTAAACCATGCACCAACCGTAGGGACCCCTCTTTGGAGGTATGCACTGTTACCTACGATTAGGCGCAAAGTTTGTTAAACTGTTCCCATACTATTCACATTCCTTTATACGTTAATGATTCTTAAAATATCACCCAAATGCAACCCAATCCATACATTCCCAAAAATTGTTCATAAAACCATATAAAATACTGATAAAATGTGCTCGAGAAGTCTCAAAAAATGCTAGGATCCTAAAATCTCTGCACCTCATAATAGCTTATCCTTGAAAAAAACTTCCAAACATCACTAATATTCCTTGACAAAAAGATTGTTCCATTGTGTCCTCATGTCTACATCAAATTACCATGGTTCCTCTTGAAATCAACCATGATTACATAAAACATGAACTATCCGCATTTTATTTCCTCACAACACATTGTCACTACGATCCAACACACATATCAGATTCTCCTCAAACGATGGATCTATTTCATTTTTAACATTATCCACTTCTATCACATGAGATAAGTTGGAATGATACATCAATAGTTTTGACATATGGAAAAAATAAATCATAGAGTAGAATTTATATGGAAGGGCCAATCAGTATGCCCCTAACACAATTATCTCCACTGCCTCAAACGGTCATACAAACATGGGCACCAACTTGCGCTTCCTCGGTATCCTGTGGTGACCCAACATAGGAGACACCCGAAGGAAAACACGATCACCCACTATAAAATATAGGGTTTATATCCGTCTATCATTATATGACATCTGCCTACTTTGATCTATAGCCATATGTTTTCCAATAGACTACACCAGCTCTAATTCCTCCTACATGACACTCGTCCCCAATATCTATGACTCACCCATCTCTCACCTGCATAGTGGTGATCTAAAAGGACTTCCATAAAGTGCCTTATACGTTCCCATATGTATAGATTCCTGATAACTATTTTTATATGATAACTTCACTAAACCCGTGTGTTATTCCTATGCACCACCAAATTCAAGTACACATGCCCTCAGAATATCCACTAAAACATGTATTGTATGCTCTGACTGTCGATCTATCTATCAGTGGGAAATCATACATTACAAAACATATTTTCCATGTTCCTTATTTAAACCATTACAAAAGAATAATGTAATGAGAAAAATCATGATTTGAAACTACATCCCATGGAACCCCAAAAAAAAACCATCTACAGAATATACCGTTCTCCCAACTATTATACTATTATGGTTTCCCAAAAATGAAATAAATTTGCTACCTTCATCAATCTATCAACAATTACTAAAAATAGAATCATTAATCCTATGTTTCCTTGGATGAAATACCACAAAATCCATAGTTATGTCATCCCAATTAAATTTTGGAAAAGGATACGAAAATAATAGACATATATGTTGTTGATTCTACAGTTTCCCCTATAGACTGGTGAAACAACTTGTTACAAACCATGATATCTTCTTTTTCATGCCTGACCATGAAAATTGTTATCACAGGTCCTGACACATTTTTTTCACCCCAGGAAGTTCTAGACACATTGAGGCATGAAATTCTCACTTGAGTTCCTATCACATTATTGTAGGCACACCATCCATATTTTTTACATAGATTATATCATCCTCATCTATCAATCTATCTGAAGGTGACTACCCCCCTTCATGAATTTTCATTAAGTCTAAATACTCAGGATCTTAGTATTCCCTATCCCTGATCCATCATAAGAGTCTATACACTACTGTTAGTAAATCCAGATTCATCTTCTCCAGACACTCTTGAACCACCACTTGCATTTTAGCTAGAAAAGTCATCAGCACCGATTACGCAATCGATTCATGATCAAACTATGTTCGAGTTTTCCTTCTCAAGTCCTCATCCTCCCTATTACCCATTCCATGTATATGAGAAATTTGAAAAATCAGTGGAATGAATATAATCGACCCATCAACATTTCTCTATTTTTATTTCACATTTTGAAATGATATACATCAATTTTTTAAAATGTAAATTTTATATACTTTTTACCAAGAAGATAGTGTTAATAAGACTATAGAGAAAAAACCATCACTTCCAACTTGAGGTCATTAATAGGTTGATTCCATTCAATTGGACTCAACATCCAAGACCCATATGCACTTAATCAATCCCCTTTAATCAACATAGCTCCATGTAAAATCCCATAAGGGTCAAAATATAGTATTTACTCCTCAACTGACTCATAAAATATCAAAATTGGTGCTGATGTAAATCTCTTCAGCTCCAGGAAAGATTCCCTCATGCTTCCACCCATTCAAAAATCACCCCATTCTTTGTAAAAATAGAATGAGATGATGAATATCGGGAAAATTCAGGGATGAACCTTCTGTAATATCTATCAAATCCCAAAAATTATCAGATATCAAAAACAATTTTCAGATGTTATTAAGAAACCACTACATGATATTTCATTGGGTCCACTTCCACTCTGATTTCCGAGATGATGTGCCACAAAATATGAATAATGTAAATCCAAAATTAACACATAGCTAGGTTGGTGGATAGTATATTCTCTATTAGTGTACCCATGATGATGTCAATATACTGGGAATAAATTTCATCAGTCTTATAGTACTACAAGATGTTTTCAAAAAACACAACTAAAAACTGATCCACATACATATGAAATATCATGTTCATCAAGGAAATAAAAAATGCTGAAGAATTTGTCAACCCATATGGAATTAGAAAAAACTCATAAAGTCCACTCCTACTTCTGATTGTAGTTATTGTTATATCATGTGTCTGAACATTCTCCTGATGATACACATACCTCAAATCGATCATTGAGAAAACAAATACACCCTTCATCTTGTCAAAATTATTATCGATATTCGAAATTGGATATCAGTTCTTCATGGAAATTTTACTCAACATTTGGTAATAGACACACAATCATAATACCTAGTTGGAATTCTTTATAAACAAGACATGTTATCCACATAGTGATGTACATGGATGGATAAACACTATATATTCCTACTGTTTTTTGAACTCTTGAAGCTCACTCAGTGAAATTCAACAAGTTGGATTACACAGTATCTCGGCCCACGAAATGAGCTCAATAGTGAAGTCCACATCTCTCTTAGGTGTAATCCATGATAATTCATTGGGATAAAAATCTTACTACATTCCCAGAACTTGTGGACTCATGTCTATATTATTTCCCTCATCTTCCATCCAACTACTAGCAATATGGGCCTGTGTTCTCGTGGTTGTTGATTAATTGGCCCAACTTTACATGAATTGATATCCCACTATCCATGATGAACACACTATCCCCCATATTTTACAACAATGATACTCTCCTTCAATAATAGTCAATGTGGGAATACTATGAGACTAACTAGTCCATACATATAATTAAGTTGAAGCCCATTGTATTAAGGAAATTTATATCGCAATGAAAAAGATACCCTATGATCTCTAGAAAACATCTCGTACAAAAACATATATCTCTAGACCACATTCCCAACAACGTATCGATATTCATACCTCCTCTTACAGACTCCACCTCTATGTTCAATACATTAAAATGATTTGCAGGTATAAAAAAATTATAGGCACCATTATCAAACAATGAACTAGCTAATTTAGAAGATTCTATAACATTACATTTCAATATTGATGGTCTAACCTTGATCTCCACAAGTTTAGGTTTCACTACGTCAAACTGCCCTACCCCTATTCCATGTTGTGTCATCTGACTCACCTGAGTACAACTACATGGCTGATACATGCACTCAAACCCAGAAGCTCCATGTCCACTACTTCTACCTCCACTTCTACTATAACTCCAGATAACAGTACTATATGGTCTAAAAGACCACTTCCATCACTCTTACTCTATGTAGCTACCCCCTCCGTACTACCATATCGATGATTCCCACCGAACATCTGTACATGTCCCATTCTTTCACATAATCTATACTCCATTGGTGTTAAAGGAAAATGTGCGTGAAAGAGTCATAGACTACCAAATTGGTGGAAAATGAAATCTATAAGACCCAGTGCAATGGTTCCTCCTAACTGTCCACCTTGATTTCCACTGTCTTGATTATGATTATCGTAAAGACGATTCCTACTCTTCGAAGACATACTCTCTGATCGACCAATGACATATGCATATCTTGTAATATAAGTTTCCTTCTGGTTCCCCTCTGAAATGAGAGCATGAATCACTACTTCTGAGAACTTATTCAGACTAATGATATTCACCTGGGGCATAACCGTACACTTAATTTCATCATGAAATTGTTTTATGGATGAATCCTCATCTTTTGACAACACTAAAACTATATGTTCTTAATATTTTAAATTATCACCATAATAAATTATGGAAAAGAATCCTTGGGTCATATGAATAAACTAAAAAGTCGTCTCGTGTATTAGTGTCTCTAGATTGAATTTCTCCAAGAATGTATCCATAATGTCTTCCCATTCCATATCATCAGTTGGTACAGATCATACCTGACTGTTCGACTAGACCATCACAGATCCTTGTATCGTATAAGAATCCGACATGACCCTCATATCATCCAGAGTCTCCAAATGGTCATGTATAGTATCAACGGAATCAATCCAAAATTCAAAAGACCCAGGTCCACCCTCTCTAGTAAAAGATAGAGGTTATGGTAACTAAAACTCCCTTGTAAACATGTACATTCTTTTTAGAATCATCACAATGTCTCCCACCATTAATTTCTCCAAACAAGAAATGTAATCTTTGAAATTCTCCCCTACCTCCTCTACTTGAACAAACTTTTCCTTAGGCACCTTATCTAAAAGTTAGTTTTGAGCCATATGCCTCGGTATTCCTCTCAACAATTGTCATGTAGGCATAACATAACAAAAATTAAAACACTTCTTAGGTCTCATAATGAATCCTTATATTATCTATGTATGGTGAGAACGAATCACAACATGTTTCCACTTGTCCTTTCTCCCTTTTATTTCTACACAGTCCACATCCAAGAAATATCACTACACTAAATCATCCTTCTCCTAGGTCTTTGATTACATGCGTATACACATTCCCAATAATTAATTCACACAATTAATTAATTGAATCATTTCATATTAATTAATTCAACAATTAATTAATAAAATCCATCTCATCGTTCATGTTTCTCATAAGACATCCATTTTATTATCATTTGAGATAATTTTTTTCAATCTCACTATAATGAAATAAATAAAGTTCATCAGCATACCCACAACACATTCTCTCATGTGCGCCTTGAATGATTCGTGTCACTACAACACTGGGTGCCTAGAATTGTGCATGAATGCTCAATATTCGAGTGACTTTTGGCCATGAATGAAATAAAAAAAATGTTCAAACAAATATCGCATCACAAAAAGTGTTTCACCCAAGGTAAGATATTATCCAACAACAAAAACAAAAATCAATATAAAAAATACCACCCTGAGTACTTGATTTCTCTCCATTACAAGGGTTTGAAAATACCATGAATGAGCTAATTTATATGTCCCAAATCATCCTAGTATCCTTATTAACATTCAAAAATTAGTAAGAAAAAATAATAAAAAGAAAATTATAACCGATCAGATTACATTTTATGACGTCCTGGCCTGAGTGACACTAAACAGTTCCCAGAGCCGGTTGGTCACATGCCATCAATTCACATCCCCATATTCTAGAGGGTTTCAACTACTAGTGAGGGTCTGGTAAGTAAGTCATTGGGAGAATATTCCCTCTTTTATTTTCCTAAGATATCAATGGAAGAAAACAACAATAATAAATTATCTAATCACATAGTTAACCATATCAATACCAGGTCATGTGATCAATAAAATAGGAAATACAATAATAAACTAAAAATTAAATCATGTTTTGAAATTGTAAGTTGAATGTGTTTACAATGAATGTAAAATTATTGACACAGTGAGTATAAATTCGGTCCCAACAAACATATTTATCCCACACCAATTTACTATTCCCTAACATTAACCTATTCCAATTCTTTTCCCTTATCCTGCCCTGCGACAACAATGTCTACTAAGGTGCCAATCCGGAAGCCCAAATAGGGAGTCAGTACAACTCAATAGGCCACCACGAATAGTGCATAAAAATATTATAATCAAAATAATGTTCATGAATTTATAGGAATCAATAAATTCAATTCATTATTAAATTGTTCTCAAATTTTCATCTAATCATAAATCTTAATAAATTTTATTAGTTTCAATTCATATCTCCCATTTTAATAATAATTCATTATGGTCATACATTTGGTGTTGAATGCAATGTCTTGTATCCCAAATATCTTTCATTGTTCAGCTCTATTTCTTGCACCCCATATCTCATTCAAATCTGATAGCCATGTATAAAACCCCACATCACAAGCTAGGATTACATTTGGGAAATAATTCCATGTCCAACTCCCAATTTCTAAATCGGTCTAGAATTCCATGTCTAGAACCCACATTCTCAATCATTGTTTTCATTCATTAATTCATAATAACTAACCACATAATTTTTTTTTATAATCCAATGGATTGTTAAATATATCATATCTTATTAGTAAACCCAACAATTGAAAAATAACATAACACATAATTCAATTCATAAATTAGTTATTCAATCAACAAAAATCATATTCCATAATCAATTATTCACAATTAATTATCAAATCAAATATCTATTTGGAGGCCCCCATTATTCTATGAATAATTATCAATTAATCATTTATATAACCAAAGTATCAAGTGATCAAATTCACACATCTAATTACTCCAAAACTGGAAAGGAATTTCCATTAATAGCTGTAAGAACAAGTAACCAAGCAGTCAAAAAGATAAGAACCCATATAACCAGAACTGTAAACAGAGTGACTGCAATAAGTAAAAGGGGCCAGAATACAAGACCAAATAGAATGTACTAGTACAATTGTGATACAATAAAACTGAATAAAAGAGAAATTCAGATGATGGGTCATCCAATGATGATCCTACCTGAAGGGTACGTGTAAATTTCTTCCTCAGCACACCATGTCCATCCATATCCTCTGTGTACAGACATGCCATGTGGTACACCTCATGGAACTGTCCAGTCCTGGTACTCTCATCCTCATTCACCACTGTCTTTTGTCTGCAACCAAATCAAAAAAGTACAGGAATAACCCGTGAAGGGGTGAGTATAAAGATACTCACTAGGGACCCCGAGACCCTTAAGGTCTCACAAAATCACCCATGGATAAACCACAATGAATTTAATCAACAGAAAAACATTCTTAGGTATATTCCCAAACATTTACCTAGGTTATCCAGTAATCATTCTCAAAAATGTGAAAAAAACAAGAGGTACTGACTCAGATGACTGTAGGATTTATTCTAGGGGTAGATTCATGTAACATTCATTATCACAACATCGAACACCTCAGCTTCTGGATAACTTCTCCTCTATCGAGTACAATTTTCATGGCACGTCTTTTAGAGGCACTTTTCAATAACCTATGACTGCTAAGGTAATCCTCATGTCACGAACCATGGGTCTTCTGTGTCCCCAAGTAACACCCCAATGCGGGTCTTCTGCATCACCAAGGCGCTCTCCACAGGGCCTGTCGAGTCACTCTAAGTCGAAACAGTCAACTGTAGTCCAGTCTCACCCAGCCACTGGGTTCATCCTCTATTCTTGCTCAACTACGAGAGGATTTCCACCATAATCTAATGGTCGATACTCCAACTTTCACAATGTCCCGCAAATATGTATCTCAAAGGTGCACCACATCATTGGAGTCTCAATGTAATAGACGGCACATCAATTGGATGCCTGGTCTGTGAGTTATTAGCCTTTTAGTCCCGGGGGACCAGTTAGATTCATTCTCGATCCAACATGATCGTTCAACATCTTAATCCAAAAAATCAATGGGGTATACTCAAAGGGACCATCTCTCTCCTAGATTTCCAGCACCATATACATTTTGGGAAATGGACATCTGGTGCAAATGATATGGTCAAATGAATGTAATTAGGTCGTAGTGGGGTTTGGTCTGGTCCGACCCGGTCGGACTGAACCGACCCGACCGGAACTGGGCCAACCCTTTTTGGGTCGCCCAGACCAAACCTGTAGGGTCTAGAATGACTTGTATTGTGGCCCGAACAGGTGGGTTTGGTAAAACCCATTGTGTTCATCACGACCCGTGCAAGGCGGCCTGGAACTCTCGGTGGTCCGGCAGGCTGTGAGGGGCCGCCAAGGTTCGGCTGCGGATGGCGAGAGGTCGTAGGGCGACTCAGCTGTGGCAACAGGGCTATGATGGATGAGGCCACAGGGTGTCAGTCTGGCCGCAGGGTGGTAGTCCGGCCACAGAACGGTGGTCCGGCTGTGGGGCGGTGGTCCTCCCACGGGGCGGCAGTCCACCAGCGTTGGGTGGCGATCCAACCGCATGGGGTAGCGGTCCAGCCATTGGGCAGTGCAGAGTCCACAGGGTGGCAGCGGTGGCCATGTGGTGGCACTGTTCTGTTGTATCCTTCTTCGCGGCTCGTGGTGGTTCCCGCCACTGTTCTCATTCCCCAACTATTGACGGTTTCCGTCCTCCTCAATCACAAAAAACACCACAAGATTTGCGGAAGGGATGGGCTATGTTGGTTTGGAAAGTACCCTCCACATTCGGGTGGTAGCATATTGATCAAAATAAACATGAAAGTAGATCATGAAGCTTTACATCCTTCCACACATTTCATTCCCATACAAAAAAAGAATTCAAGGTAAGAATATGGTAAAAATATTCACATACAAATAAACCTCAGGTTGTTCAATTGTAGACGATGAAGAGAGTAGTCAAATTCGGCGTTCGTCGCACTAGTCACATACCCTTGAGTTTGAGCATGTTTGTTAGATTAATGTTCTTTGATGGAGGTGATTATTTAATGTGGAATATGTCCACCGTTGGGGGATTTCTCGAGGATGAAGGTATAATTCAGGGTCTAGGTCGGCGTTCTTCCTTCGGGGAATAAGTTTTTCAGTGGTTAACTTTTTCCGAGAGCTCCCCCCATTGCAAATAGTTTCCCCCAATTCCACCAAAATTAGGTATGAAACATTTTTCAATATGTTGGCATAATTAAAATTGGGATAATTAATCACATAGGTTGGCATAATTAATTGTTTCATGGGTTGGAAAAATTAATGTAGGAGGAATCAAAAACGGCTCCTCCACATTAATGATGGTGTTGTGATGTTTCTCCCTCATTAAGAGGGGAGTTCATAGGGTTTAGGACTCAGGTGGTCCCCACCACCATATCCTCTCAAGGGATGGTAGGCTCGGGGGGTCCCCACAACCATAACATCTCACAGGAGGTTATGGTCTAGTTGTCCCCACTTCTCAACAATCATATGGAGTGGTTACAACAAAAAAAATAAAATATGGGATTATTTTATTTTATTATTTCCATGAAAAACCCAAAAACAATATTTCACCTATGAACAACTATCATCGAGGTGAAAGTATCCTTAAGGGAATACTGGTGATGCGATTTCAATAGTGCCCTCAGATTTCAATTCTGAGCACCAGTTCAAATGTTATAAAAACCCACTCGTATCCTTACTGAACGTACCTGAAGAAAAGTTCTGAAATTAATTATGAGCACTCCAATTCTCAGAATCACATGCCGTCATTTTTCATGGACTCGTAAAATTTCTATTTGTTTTTGAAAATTACATGGAAATTCTGGGTCTTTACATTCTCCCCAACACAGGGCTTTTCATTCCCGTAAGCCACAACTCAAACTAGATTAACATTGGTGGTATTAAGAATGGAATTGAGCCTCCCACTCCCATGAGCTCTCTTGGAGGATCCCATGCTGCCAGCTAACAAAAACCAGAGGTATCGACTATCCGTGAAGGAATATCTCATGTTGATATTCAATCTCTAATGGAACCTCCGTAAAAGTATACCCAACATTGACATCCAGAACTCCATGGTTGTTGATGTGAGAAGGGTCATTCATGTATCTTATTAACTGTGATACGTGGAAGACTTTGTGCACCCGATGCAACTGAGGTAGAAGAGATAATTGGTATGCCACCTCGAAAACTCTATTGCGGACCATAAATGGTCTGATAAACCTCAAAGATAAATTTCTGCCTCGTCCAAATCTCAATAAGCCTTGTCGGGGTGAGACCCATAGAAAGACGTGGTCGCCATACTCAAACACTATAGGTATTGGTCTCCTATCATCATATGACTTTTGCCTACATTGTGTAGTCTTAATCCACTCCTGCATGATATGTACAATCTATGTGGTGGCATGTACCTTCTCTGGTCCAATAACTGTTGACTCCCCTGGGTCTGTCCACCACAAATGTGACCATTATGGTCACCCATACAATGCCTCAAAAGGAGTCATCCTAATGATGGAGTGATAACTGTTGATGTATGTGTACTTCGAAATGTTAAGTGATCCTACTAGTAGCAACCGAAGTCATGGGAAAAAGCATGCAACATGTATTCAATGGTCTGAATGGTTTGCTCAGTCTAGCCATCCGTATGAGGATGGAAGGCGATACATAAATGAAGTTGTGTCCCAAAATCCTCTTGCAACCCCTTCCATTGAAGGGAAGTAAAACACAAATAAAGATAGGAGAAAATCATTGAGGGTGGTCCATGTAGACGTACAATCTCCGACAATAGAGGCATCCCATGATCTCTACAGATGCCTGCTCTCTGATCGGTAGGATGTTGTCCGACTTGGTGAGTAGGTGGACTATCAACCAGATAGACTCATGACCCTTGGATGTACGTGGAAGTCATATCACTATTTCTAGGGATATCCCATATCACTTCCACACTGGGACCTCTAAATGTCTAACCAAGCCTTCTAGTACATGAGGCTCCGCCTTCACATGCTGACAAGAGAGGCACCGAGAAACAAACTCTCCTACTACTTTATTCATTCCTAGCCACTAGTGATGTCATCAGATTCCTTGGAACATCTTCACGGGTCCAAGATGTACTACTAGAGGGGATGTGCATTTCTCCCTCTACACATCCTCCTAATGTGAAATTTGTACCATGGTACATTCTATGAAGATGATGACGTGCTCCAAACCTTCCGAAAATCAATTAGCTGCCTGTCCGGTGGACATCTGAGCAAGTTTATCCTAGCAGTCAGTGTCCCCACGCTGCTCCTCCATGAAATGATGAGAAGTGGGGGTGTGACTGTTAGAGACTGTAGAAATGATACTCTATCCCGATCCATGAAGGATATCTGCAATGCAGCCAGGTTCTCTGTCACCTCACCTAGTAGTTGTATAACAGACCTCCTCCTGAGTGCATCTGCAACAATGTTCCACTTCCTAGGAGTATAGACTATATCAATGTCATTGTCTTAGAGAATTTCAATCCAATGTCGTTGTCCAATGTTCAGGTCCTTCTAAGAGAAGATAAACCTTATACTCTTATGATTATAGTACATTTTAAAGCGCTCTCCCATCAGATAGTCTCCCCACATATTCAAGGCGATGAGCACTGCTGATAACTTCGGGTCATGGGCAGCATAGTTCTACTCATTCTTTATCAACTGTCGAGAACCATATGAAATCACTGCTCTCTCCTGTAACCGGACACATTCAATTCTAATCCCTGATGCATCACATTAAACTACATACCCAATTCCCTCCTCTTGAAGCCTTAGGATGGGGGCACTAGTCTGAATCTTCCTCATCTCATGAAAACTCTACTATCATTTCTTTGACCAAACGAAGGGTTTCCCCTTCTTCTTCAATGTTGATAGTGGGGATGCAACTTTGGAGAAGTCTGGCATAGTCCTATGGAAATATCCATCATAATCTCAGAAACCACTTACCTTTGTGACACAACTGGGTGGCTCCGAAGAATGTACTGCCTAAATCATTGTATGATCTACTACAACTCCAGCCTCCGATATGAAATTACCCAAATAGTGATCCTCTCAAACCAAAACCGGCACTTTGAGAGCTTACCATAATGATGGTGCTCTCGGAGTGTTTGAATTAATACATGTAAATGATTTTCCTTCTCCTCCTAAGTAGCCATGTAGATCATAATTTCATCGATGAAGACTACTACAAAGCGATCAAGGTATGGATGAGAGATCATGTTCATGAGTACCATAAACACCAATAGATTTTTTGACACACTGAATGGAAAAACCAAGATCTCGTAGTGGTCATACCAACATCTAAAGACCGTCTCTGCACATCCTCATCACGTACTCTAAGCTGGTGATAGCATGATCTGTTTTCTATCTTCGAAAACCATTGTGATCCCTTCAGATGATCAAAGTTTTCTTCAATCCTCGGGAGTGGGTACATGTTCTTCATGGTCACATGGATTAGGCACTTAAAGTCAACACAAAATCTAAATCTCCCATCCGCCATGATGGCAAAAAATGAGGATGCCTAAGGTACAACACTTGTCTGGATGAACCCCATCCCCTGTAATCCCTCCAGCTGAACCCGCTGCTCACGAAGCTCCGCAGGAGCCATCTGATATGATTTTATACATATCGGTGCCTTCCAAGGGTTCCATTGAAATTAAATGTATACCTATATAAGAGAATATATACCTAGAACATCAATAGGGAAACCATATGTGTACTAGTCCTCCATTGTAGGATAGCTCAGACTCTCCTCATCAATAGCTCTGTGGGGAAGGCAAGCCAAATGACGAGGGATCATCTGCACTCTTCTCTGGGTAAGTCCATACTATGCTACAAAGGATCCATTATTTCCAGTGAAGGTAAAATTTATCTCATCCATGCAGACACACCACAATTTATTCATAATACAGTTAATCTATGCATTGAATGTAGATGACCAGTCTATACCCAAGAAGACATTGTAAGGCCTCGATGCCGCTACTAGGAGATCCCAATCTAATATTTCGCCAACTAGAGTAAGCTCTCACTATCGGAACAAGTGAGTAATCATAAAATTCATTCATGCAGGAGTCTCTAGCAATAACTAACAAGCCAACTAATCATTTGGAATCTCCGATCTCTGAATGCGGGAAGTGGAAATATAAAAATGACTAGAACATGTGTCTATATGTTCATCAACTATGCTGGAGAAGACATAAATGGTACCTCATATCATCTTTGCATAACCATGATCATATGCCTCATCATCCTGGAGGAGAGATCGCCCCTATCCACCGACTCCTTTCTGTCATGGTGGACCTCCTTGCGGTGGGGGCAGTATCACCTCGAATTGTCTCCCACCTGCAGCTGCATAGAAACCTCTTATGCCATGTTCGCCTGCTCCCTTCGGACCTCGTTGGTCGAATCAAATTCCCTATCTAGGTGGTCTTTCAACCATCTACTGATCATCTGTACGACGGGTCAGACAGTCACAAGCCCTGTGACCCAACCCACTACATGAGTAACACCGCCTGATCCATTCCTAACTACTTCCACCTCAGGTGCCCCGCACAACTAATCCAGAGTCATGTGGTCCTTAACCTGTTGGTTTGATCCTATAGGACCTTTGTGACATCTATCTACTTCCATCTACAGAAGACTCTGCTATGTGATTACTAGAAGTGGGTCTTTCCAATGGTGACAACTCGGAAAGGATACTCTATACCAAGAAGACTCTCTCTAACATCCATGCCTGCGTCGGGATGCTGAGTGAGACAATCGAAGACCTGATCTCAGAACCAATACACTTCTCGATGGTCCGGGGCCTAAAGAATTGGTATCGTAAAATATCATTGTAGTATCATGAGCGGTTAGTTAACATCGCTGAGTACAGATCTACAGTCATGTTTCCCAACTGCAGATGAAGAAGCTCTTGTTTGAGCATTGTGTGATGAGTCCCTGGGACAAACTCTGCCCAGAACAGGCTCTCGATGTCTTCCAAGAAAGGAATCAACTCGTCCTGAACCGGGAGCATCAAGCTCTACCATATGCCCACTACTGCCTGTAGAATGCTGGCAGCAAGTATCACCTTGAGATTTGCGTGTGTCCTTAATAGATGGAAGTCTCTCACCACAGCATCCAGCCATTCCTCATCCCCCTATGTGTCTATATCATCCCAAAACCTAGGTGGAAACTAGTGCATGAACTCAAGCAACGTGCTCAATAATAGTTCACTTTCTGCTACTGGGGTTGGTGGAATTGGTGGCCCAACAGTTAATGGTACCTCTGGTGTCTCCAATGGATCCTCTACTGGAAAAGGGCCCTGCACATAGGTCTCCTCACTCAATGGGCTATTAGTGCGTGCTTCTCTTGGAAAACCTAGCTAGATATCTATATGGAGGCATCATGGAATGAAACTAGTGCGCCACAGTCAATAATTTATACCAGTTGAGCTGACTCAATAGATTACAAAGAAAAATCATCAAAACACACACACAATCACTGTATTCATTAACTATGTCAGATGTCAGATGTCAGGGTCATAGTGTATGGATACGTGATCCACCCCACCGACACATGACTCACTATAGTGAAAACCACACTCATTATTCTTAAATCTGTTACATTATAGAAAAGATCAGGGTCCTAGTTCGTCAGTAGAACTTAATCATCTGATTCCAACTTGTCATTACCTGTCCCCCAAGGCCCGTTCCATGACTACCCCAAGACCTCCATCCATAGGCCTTGCTGTGGCGATTAGCACCGAATGTGTACTCTCAAAAACATTTAAGGAATTTCCTTTAAAACCTATAAGCACATGTAACCAAGCGCACAACAAGATTGGAACAAAAGTAAACTAAAATGTAAACAGAGTTGGTGTAGTAAGTTGAAGGGGCCAAAATTCAAGCCCAACGGGAAAGTACAAGTACAACTGTGATACAATACAAATGACAAAAAAGAAATTTCAGATGATGTGTCGTCCTCTGAGGATCCTACCTGAACGGTAAGTATTGATTGCCTCCTCAACACACCACGTCGGTTCGCCTCCTCCACATATCGATATTCCATATGGTCCACCTCCGGGCACCATCCAGTCCTGGTACTCTCAGCCTCAGTTAGCATTGTTTGTCTTCTGCATCCCCCACAAAAGGCATGGGAATAGCTCATGCATGTGTGAGTATAACTATACTCAGTAGCGACCCAGAGACCCTCCAGATCTCACAAAATACACCAAGGATAAACCACAATGTATTAAATCAACATAAAAATATACTTTGATATATTCCCATACATATACCTAAGTTATCAAGTAATCCATCTCAATCATGAAGAAAACATTGAGGTACTGACTCAGCTCACACCAGGATTTATTCAAGGGGTAGTTTCAAGTAACATTACCAGTCAAAAAGTTGATCACCTCGTCTGCTGAATAAAGCCTCCTCTATCGAGTACATTGGTCCTACCGCAACACACTGTGCCACTTCCCACTATCCTTGGACTACTGAGGTAATCCTCCTACCGAGTAAAGTGGGTCTTCCACTTCACTAAGGTTCTCCCAACCATGGGTCTGCCACGTCACCAAGCCGCTCCCCCTCATGTCCTCCTAAGGTAATCCATCTATCGAGAACCGTGGGTTTGCTGCCTCTCCATGGCGCTCCCCACTGAGGGTTTGCCGCATCAGCAAGTTGCTCCCCAATGGGCTTGTCAAGTCACTCTAAGTCAAAAATATTAGTATTCATCAAGTCTCAACCAGCAAGTGGGTTCCCGCCCTATCATTTCCCGTCATTGAGAGGATCCTCTCCACAAGCTACTGGTCGACACTCCAACTACCATGAAGTCCCACTAAGAATTATCTCAACGTCCTGAAATGTCATAGAGGTCTCAACGTAACTGAAGGTGCATTAATCAGACGCCCGGTATGTGATTTATTATCCTTTTAGTCCCGGGGCCTGGTTGGATTCATGCTCAATCCAAACTGACCATTCCACATCTTAATCAATAAATCCAATGGGGAATACTCAAAGGGACAGTCTCACTCCAAGATTTTAAGCGCAGTAGGAGGTTCATCAAACATGCATATGTTGCCAATGTTATTGCCAAAAGAATCTGATTGGGTCGTATTTGGCTCGGGTCTAGCCTGACCTAGTTGGACTGACCCGACCAAACCCGGCCTGACCCGCTAGGTCTAGCATGTTATTTTGTGTTTGGAAAGGCCTGTTGGGTTTATCTCGGCCAGTTCTGGGCAAGTCGGCCCACTAGGTGGTCTGGCAAGCAGCGAGGGGCCGCAGTGGTTCGGTCGCGGACGACGTGGGGCTGCAGGGCGGCCTAACTTTGGCATCTCGGCCAGGATGGCAATGGACACAAGGCAGGTTCCGTCCACGTGGGGTGGAGGTCCGACCACAGGGCGTTGATCTGGCCACAGGGTGGTGTAGTGGTCGCAAGGCGGTGGTGGTGGTTGCGGGGTGGCTTCGTTGCATCGTTGCCTTCGTCGCGACTAGTGGTGGGGTCAGACGCCATTCTCGTGCCCCAACCGTGGATGGTTTCCATACTCCTCCATCATGAAGAACACCACAAGACTTTTGGAGGGTCGATCCATGTTGTTTTGGAATGTACCCTCCGCGTTACAGTGGTAGAATATTACTCAAAAAGAACATGAAAGATGAATGTCATTAATTTCAACCTCCCACACATTTCATTCCAAAAAGGAAAAATAAACAAAGGAAAAAATATGGGAATAATATTCAGATGCAAATAAACCCTTACCTTAGGTTTTTTGACTGTTGAGGAGGAAGAGAGAATTTGATGTCGGCATTCATCGCACCCATCACACGCCTCTGATCCAGAGCTCGTTCATCGGATTAATGTACATCTATGGAGGTGATTCTTCACTGTTGATTTTGTCCACCATTTGTGGATTTTATGAAGAAGAATGTCGAAGTCGAGTTTGAGTTCAACATTCTTCCTTCAATGAATATGTTCTACGTTGGCAAGATTTCTCCAAGAGATCTCACATTTCCCAATAGATTCCCCTGATTCCCCCAAAAATGAATGATCCAACATTATAGAATATGTTGGCATTATTCAAATTGGAATAATTGAACTCAAATGAAGAATTAATTAATTAATTAATGTGTTGGAACAATTATGGTTGGAGGAATCTCAAAAGGAAACTCCACATTAATGATGGAGTTGAGAGGTTTCTCCCTTATTAAGAGGGGAGTTCAATAGGTTTAGACCTCGGGTGGTCCCCACCATCATAATCTCTCATGGGAGGTTATGGTCTGGTGGTCCCCTCTTCTCTACTTCCACTTGGAGTGCTTACAAAAAATAAAACAAAAATTGTTATTATTTCATTTTATTATTTTTATGAAAAACCCAATTATTATATTTCACCTTTGACCAACTACCGTCAAGGTGAAAGTATCTTTATGTGAATACCATCAATGTAAGTATAAAAGTTCCCTCAGAATTCTATTCTGAGCTCCAGTTCAAAAGTTAAGAAACACGTTCGTACGTTTACAGAACGTACCCAAATAAAAGTTCAGAAATTCATTCTGGGCACTCTGGGCATTGGATTCATGTGCCGTTATGTTTTGAAGAATCTTAAAATTCCAACTTATTTAGAAAAATTACATGCAGATTTCAGGACTTCACACATTAGTATTCATGGATGATAAATGTATCAAATTTAAATTTTCTAGTGTTCTAAACTAGTTGTATTACATAATTAGTTCCTTTATAGAAAACAAAATTGGCCATCCACATCTCAATATATAGTTTCACACTAAGAGACTCGATTAAATTCAATAGTTTCTATTACAATGACAATACCTTTCATAGATAATTAAATAAGATCATATATATCTTGATCATCAAATAATTTTACAAGATCATCATTAAAAATATAATAGCTTTTAGATTTATTTAAATAAAATCTTCTTCTGTTAATTTTCATATAAATAATAATTCATGTTTTCCGGTATCCATAATTATCACAATTAAATATGGTTCATATATTATTGACACACATTCTCTTAAATTATCCATTTTCATTTATCTTCTTCTAGTTCTTAAATCTGAAATCTTACAGTCAAAATTTATATAATCACATGAGTATAAGAGTTCAAAAAAATTTCTATATCATATAGATATAGATGAATATTCATATATTTTTAATAATGAAATATATCCAACCCATCCCATACACTAATAAAAATTGTTGAATTGGAGATGAAAATAAAATATCACAAGAGGGAGTGAATCTTGATACATTAAAAACATGATAGAATAGATAAGTCCTTCATGATAATAATGAAATTATTGACTACACTCTTAAATATGACTGAGAAATATAAAATAAATAATGAAAATAATATATCGATGTATGGTTGTTATGGGAATAAATATACACTAGTATACTCCACCTATTATCTACTACAAATTTTTAGTGCTATCACTAGTAGTCCCTTTTATCCATGTACCTCTAAAAATGAATATATGCATTTTAATCCTTTGAAAAAAATGTTTTATAGGAAATTATAGCTCATTTATCAGGATCTAAAATATCCATATCTTAGTATGAGAAGTTTACACTGCACAATGATTGAGTATGAAATGCAAAAACATCGACATCCAATATAATAAAAGAAAGAGTGTGAAGAACAATTCATCTCAAAATTGTATCATCAATTGATAGATTTATAAGATATTCAATAAAGTATAGTATAATAATATTATACAATTAATAGTAGGATATATTTAAACAATATTATTTGAAACACATAAAAAATGATAAAACATGTATGTCTGCAAAGTGTATATTTTATAAGTGAAATGATTTAATCCATATAAATATTATTAATGAAATACTGTAACACTAATAGCCATGTCGATAAAACTGATAATAATTTTTAACAAAAATATTCCTCTAAAGTGGAGCTCCAATGGTGACCACCCATTATTATATTCAATAACATGATTTTATCATTTGAAATAAGTAAATCTTGGTTTTGGTAATTATATTTAAATAACATTATTTCAAACAACATTGTAAATAACAAAAAAGAAATCATCAAAATTTAAATCTAAAACATTAAACCAAAAACATCAATTCCCAAAAATATATGAATGATTTAATATTTTGAATACATTCCATTGTTTAGTATTCAGTGTTCATTAAATAAATATTCATATCATGTGAAACAATTGTAAAAACAAAGAAGTTATCTGAAATAAAAAATACACAGTTGACTATGATAATCGTAGGGTTCCATTATGTAGTGTTAAAATTAAAATGTTGCATAGATATCATACAATTTATTACACTATTAGGGATGATAAACCATAAGTTTGTTCCTCAAAATAAGAGTTTCTTCCAAATGTAGTGTTCATGTTCTATGAATTCATTCAAATTAGGGTACATAAACAATAAATTATATTTAAAATGTATGGTATAAATAGCGATTAAACAGATATTATAAAAACGTCCATGATAATTATACATTGTGAAGTAAAATAACAATATATGGGATTAAAGACAAAAAATAATTCTAGAAGAAAATAATTATTCAAATGAATATTATACTAAAACTCACATAGAATAACTTCATTATGAACATATATGTGGGTGTTTGTGAGCACCAAAATCAAAAATAAATTAAATAAATTGATAGATTAACCCATGAATAATTGTTATTAATTATTATTATGATTCCTATAATTAATAATACTAGTCTTCTAATGGTAATTTCATATACAATATAACTTTTTTGACCAAGATAATTTTATATCAAGAAAATATAGGATTAATTGGAACATCAACCAAATCAAAATTAAATATAATTTATTTGGTGTCCTCATCATTGTCTATAATTTATGTAATTGTTTTTTTCACTATTGAAACATGAAAATCAAACGAATTTGGAAGATTATATTTAGATGTATAATTGAATAAAAGTTTAAGATATGCAGATCAGTTTAGACATTTGGTGAAATCCTTTTATGTTTAAAATGATTTCATTGCATAATGTACATGGTTTTTTTTAATTGTTATACATCCAATAAACCAATTATAATACTTTGTTTAATTATAATGGATTTGGAAACTATTTAAAAAATCAATTTCTATATGGGAGAGTTGTATATAAGAATTTTTTTACAACAAGATACTATTTAATTTATAAACGACCAAGATTGGTATTTGAGACCATTTATAGTGTTATCATGTTCCAATGTACTGATACTATATTGTGAGATTGTAGGTTATAAAAAATCATGATCTTGTTTTATCATTATGCCAATATTTGAAAAAATAGTATTTTGAATTGTAATGTATCCAAATTGGTATTTGATTCCACATATATTGGAAACATAATTTCATTCCAATTTTTATAATTACAATACTTATACTAATACAATACCAAAAAAAATGTTTTATTTCACTTTCATATCACACCCAAACAAATTTCGATAGATTGTGTATCATACAATATGAATAATTAATGACAACATGATTATCATAATACTAAATGATGTTATTTCCCAACTGTTATAAGATTTGACAAGGAATAAATTTCCCATATAAAGAAAAATTTTATCAACAACATCATATGATTTTTTTATTTTATGATTTATTTTATCCGATATTCTATAAAGGATAACCAAGTAGTATTTTTTTCTAATCTTTTTTCACCCAATTGATTGTGATCTTACACAACTAATGTAGGGGTAGTATTTTCCGAGTAATTAGATCCCTATTGTTGATTATTTCATTGATAAATTTCATTGTCATGTGTGGATTGTTGTAAAAATTTAATTTTGACATTATTTATCATTAAACAATAATTAATTTTATTTTGGAGAATGTTTTCCTTTATTAATGTATGATTATGATAAAAATCAATTCCACCACAACAAAAATTAAAAAACATCATGATTTATCTACAAAAATATACTATCTCTAAATTTAAAATAAAAAACATTCAAATTTACTATATGGTGTTTATGGTGATGAAATTGTTTCCCTGAAACAAGATTGCATCAATAGTTAGTTTCTTTATCTTAATCTATATAAAATTATGATTTACCGCATAATTAAAATATTAATAATGTTACAGATAAAATGAACTATTATATTAGGTTCTTCAATAATATAGGGAATAATATACACTATGTAGAATCACTAGTAATAAATGTAAATTAATCTGAGAACATTCCATTTTTCTTCTCCATATGACACATTGTTTTCTATATTGATCATTCTCATTGATAACATGTTATCAATTAAAAATATGTGAGGATAAGATAGTAAGTTGAAATTATTTTACAATAATATTGGTAAACATAAAATATCACCCATCTAATCATTGATTTTTTGTTCAAAATAGAAAATATATCATCCATTGCAAATTAATAGAATTTTTTTTCATAATTATAACTATATTCACTACACAACCGTATTAATTATTTTTGATAAATCATTTAATATGAATATTAATTTGAAAATAATGATTAAATAAAGTGTGTGAATTCCCTTTGGTCCTAAAATCATACCAACTAGGATAATACATCAGAATAATATAATGTCTCTCATAGTTTTATTATTAAAATACATGACACTGAATCAAAAACATAGGAATGAAAAAAATTACCTATAACCATCCTTATATATTATGGTCATACTAAAATACTGGTTATTAAGATAGTTATATTCAAAAAAATTGGTTCTTCAATTTATTTTAACTATCTCTTTGATTATGTTCTTCTTATTAGAATGGTTTCATTGAAAATTCCAATTATTGATATTTCTCCTTTTTTATTCGTGATTTTTCATTTCTAATTAGTGAGTGGGTTAGGTGATTTACTAGTCTAAGAATTTTAGATCTGCTACTATATATAGTAGGGATGCACTATTCTTCTATTTCTTCTTGACATCATGATACATTATCTAATTTATTAAATGATTGATCAAATTCATTCATAGTCAATATCTCTTTTTTATTTTTTGGGATACATATTAACTTTGGGAATTCTATCTATCTTATTTCATTGTCAGTAGGGATAAAAATCACTTCATTTTTTGTTTTTTCATATTCGTATATACATTATTAACAATTATAATCACATAAATTAGTTGGTTTTATTATTGACTTCTGCCCATTACATTTTATTATTATGTCTAAATTATTTTTTGTTTTTTCAAACAATAATACACATGAAATATTTAATTTATTTACACGTTTTATTCATATTAGTGTCCATATTCTCAACATTAATTTTAAAAATAATATTTTCCTCTTCAAATACTCGTATTTTTCCTTAAAAGAATTCAAAACCTCCTTTACTATTACCCCACATCACATTGTGGTTTTTATGTTTTGTTCTCCATCTCTATCTGTAAAATATATGCTAATCTATTTTACATTACCATAATTTTGGGTAATCAGTAAAAAAAATCATGAATGTATAAACTTATACCACAATCATATACTATTGGACCATTTGGAAGATTTCGTGGTGGATTATCTGACAACAAAATACCATGTATGTCATCTGGGAGAATTAATATAATTTCTAAGAGGAAACACTCACTATTAAGTATTAAAATGATGTTTCTAGAATAAGGTTGTGAATTTAATGGGACACATGGAACCAAAATATGAAATTTTATTCAATATTTTCAGGTTTAAGGCCATTACGACATGGGAGAACACACAT
This sequence comes from Viscum album, assembly GCA_963277665.1. NCBI lineage: Eukaryota > Viridiplantae > Streptophyta > Magnoliopsida > Santalales > Viscaceae > Viscum > Viscum album. The sequence goes on along the minus strand of OY728134.1, from coordinate 714,927,591 downwards.
AATATTTTTGTGATTCAGATATACTTTGGCCTACTTAGGAATTGTTATTAGTTTATAAAATATTTCCCAATTATCTGATGATTTCATTAAATCTAATAAGTAGTGATTTTCTTGTACAATATGAAATTTTGTAATTCTTTTAAGGATTTCAAGATCATTTTAATTTTTATTCTAATTTTAATGCTTTTATATGATGGTTATGAAAAGTCAGTATATTTTTACTTATCATGTTTTTTTTACACTTTGTATTCATGTATGGTGATATCTTATTATCCTACAGTTCCTAGTATCATAAGTAACACAATATGAAATATCATACACATGACCTCAATATCATAGTTTATATGCATTATATTAAAATATTTTGGCATTATATTATATGTGAAACATTAACAATCTATTATAATAACAAAAATATGAGTGATATCATTTATCAAAATTATTTAAACCACTATTATATGTTATGTTTGGATTGACAATATTATATTTATTTCCAACTTACCGACACCCCTAATAATGGGAATTTTATTTCATATTAATTGATCATGTTATTTCCAAACCATGAAATGAATGATAGTTATGATGAGTGGAACATGATGGCTATTTTTACTCGAATGAATTTTGGTGTCTGATAATTTGAGATTGAGTCTGTATTTTTAACTATATTGGTGAAATCCCCACTTTTTGAGAATATTATTTAGGGATAGTACATTGATTATGTGTTTCATCTAGTTAGGGACTCTTTTAATTTTCATATACCATCTACGAGTTGTTATTTTTTCAAGATGGTATTCTAAATTTTCCAAACTAGTAAATTATACAATCACAAGTGAGAAAATTCATTATGGTAGACATCCTAATTCCTAATAGGTAGTGAATCGTAGAAATGAAATATAGTTCTTTAACATGGGATGATTATTCTATTTTTCAGGTATGAGACAATCTATGACTATATTTTTTAATGTTGATATAAAAGATAATATGAAAATATAGATAACTAGAAACCATCAGGATTATTTCCACCCCTTCCTGTGCTGACTAGATTCTGTTACATGATTTTAGTGGAATTCATAGTTTTTTGTTTTATGACCATCATTGGGGTAATGAAATACATGTTCTGATGGATATCATATCCAATTCAGATTACAATATCCTTATTCATTTATATAGTTAATTTTGATGAGTTATGAAGCATTTATGTTCTAAATATCATAAAAAATGAGGATTATCATTTGCTATATTATCTAAAATAGATCCCCATTTACCTTATCATTTTTGGAGTGGATTCTATTAGAAAATGGGATCTCAAGAAAGTTTTATAATGTAATATCATCCATAAATGGATAGACAGACTAAATGAACTATATATATTCATGAAGACATGCTTCATTTTTTTGATATCATCATTGTTCAGGATATGGATAGTTACTTGTTACATCTTTATTTATATTATAAAAAAATTTATATTCATCCATTATTATGAAAACCCTTTAATCATTGTTTAGATTCCCATGTAAATGTTCATAGGTTAGTCATATAATAAAGACGCATTCTTGGTTGGACAAGATTCTTCCATGTGATTATGTAAAAGAGAATATTGAATCATCATAGAAGGAAAAAATCATAGGGGTGATATAAATCCTATGTTGATCTCTGTTGAAAACCACTTGAGTTATCATTTTTTGACTTATGATTTTTTATAGTTTCACCATGATTGGGAAACCGATTGATTTTAAAAAATGTGAAAATTTCATCATGATACATGGGGTTAATTTGGTTTCTTGAGAATTTTTGAATGTTGGGATACTGTTTTGACTATTCTACCTCACATGAAATAGTATTATATCATATTTATCATGTTGAATCTCAAAGAGCTTATGTATGGCCCGTATAATGTTTTGGGTAAGGAGGAAATTTATGTTGATAAATATTCATCAATGATTAAGAATCTAATTCATATATTGGATATGAAAATGTAAATTCTTAGGGAAAAATACATTCAAATGGTTTGGGTGTTATAGTGACATGATTTTGATTCAAATGATACATTAGTTCATAAGAAACTGATGAGAGATCATTGGTCTAATATATATGTTATGAAATATTCTTGATATGATTTTTGGGAGGTCGAAAATAATTTATAATTTCGTGGTTGTATGATTGTGTATCTATAATTCATGTAATTTTATACCATTTCTTGAATCATATACTTCCTTAGGTGTGTCCGAGTCATTTCTAATGTTTTTATAAATTTTATATGTTTATACATGTATATGTGTTATAGTGTGAGGGGTTGTAGTGTTGATAGAATAGCATCCACATGGATGATCTGGCTATATCATGGATGATTTTTATGGGATTAAAATTTTTTGAGATAGTTTCATTATATAAATGGGTTATGGAATAGTCTTATCCTATAACATTAATCCTATGGTGAGGGGGTGTTGGGTGTGGTGTGGAGTCTGAGAGTTGTCTTTTTTCTACTATCTATTAATAATAAATTATTAATGGTTTAATAGGTTCAAAATAGTCCCATCATGGTTTTCTAGATATATGTCACAGAGCTCAGAAAATCTCTATAATATGCTTTTTAATGGAATAATTATGGAATGGTCTCTTACAATATATGTTGTTCTTGTCCATTTTAGCATTTTATGTCATTGTATCTCAAAATTTTTCTGGTTCTATTGATCTCTATAGTTAGAAATTCATATACACTTATTATATTCTAAAATGCTATCGAAATATCAATTGACCCACTAGATTATCGAGGCTCGTTGGAGAGGATTGTTTCTCATAAAATCCATTTTTTCTCAGATCTATAATACGTCGTAGGAATTTAACCTCTCACTAGTAAGTGAAATCCCGTAAACATGGAGTGCCCCTTTTTATTTTCTTATCTCCTCTTAGACTGATAAATCATCATGTCCTTAAAATATTGAATCATAGTTTTGGTGGGTTATTACTTCAGGTATTCCGCTTTGATGATACTCTATGTTGATTCTCTATTAGAAATTTATATCTTATGAGATCAATCATTTTATCCTATAAAATATTATACATAGTCCCATAAGAAATTTAGATTCACCAGAAAGCATGTATTCCATACGATGTCTGAAATCTAAATTCAATTTATTTCTCAAGATTTTATTTCTGACTTCAAATGGGAATGAATTTGTGAAATAAAACACATATTTAATAGAATTGATAATTTGATTAAATTTCTTGAAAGATGGATTGAATTTAAAATTACATGATTAAATGAAGTAATGGTTTATAATTAGGGAATTGTTTTTAAATAGAAGATAATTTTTCATGGATTGAATTGGATGAAAATCAATGACATCATTGTGAATTAGAATTGGAGTATTTGAACATGAAATTAGGAATTTTAAAACATTATGATTAATTCATTTGAAATGAATGAATTTATAATAAATGTTTATTTATTTGATTGATGACATTATGAGAATAAGAGTTTAATTGATAAAAATGAAACACATGCTAGGACACAAACACCATAGAAATGTAGTTTAGATTAAAACTCGTATATAGACATGTTTGAAATGAATTCCTTGATATGGGGTGGATTATTTCTATACCAATTGAATAATACATATGGTTGTTTTTACACAACGAGCCATGGTGATGAAATGAAAATTTGTACTATCCAATAACCATGAACTAATTAACATTTGGACTTATGAGATGAAGATTTGTTTGTATTTGACTATTACATTATAGGGGTTAATTAGTATAATTATTCCTTCCCCTCCTCATATAATATTGAAATGATTATTTGGGGTTGTTTTGATAAATTTTTCAATAATATGATTTGAAATAACATAATGATTAATAATTAATTGATTATTTTTAATGCCTTTTCTATTTTTTTATTTTAATAATATAAGGTCTATTTGTTTTTCAGTTACTTTTTGAGCCATTGGTGAAATCTAACTAGGTGTTATTCTAACACCAATTACTTTCCTTCAGGATTTTTTATATCTTGTTAGTGAAGGTTTAGGTAATGTTAATGTTACCCAGCATGGTGTGTGGATTTCATGCTACATTAAACATTGGGTGATAGTGGGGACTGATTGATAATTGAACAACTAATTTCTTTTAGATTTTTATTTTTTGTATCGATTGACTTGTGATATATTATAACTGCTTCTTTTTATGGGATGTATATTTTCATGTGATATTATTTTCTTCTGTATGAGTGGTTTTATAATTATTATTTATCATTTAACTTATGAAATATCATTTGGATTCTCCATTCATTGGGTAAAATCATTCCATTTAACCTCTTGTTAGTGGCCTATTGTTAGTCTCTAAACTGTGAGGATTTGAAACACCATTATGTCCATGTCAGGGATTACTGGAGTTTTGATGTTCAAGTGTATTATGGATGATTTTCTATAACACAATGTATCATGAAGTGGTAAAAAATAGTTGAAAATATAATTCATACCTTCATACCTTCATGTATCTTAAAAAATGACCATTAATGTTTTTAGGAAAAAGAAATATTGGTCCTTGAAACTGGAATGTCAATGAAAATATTTTTTTTATTCCAATGGTGAGGGTTTTAGGTTCTATAAAATTATGGGGGGAATTATAATTTTTCTTGTTTTTTATAAAATAATTTTTAATAATAAAATTTTATAATAATATGAAATTTTATATTGTAGATACAAACGAAATTTTTTCATCTATTGTATCCCTATGGTCTATATGGATTAATGATCATCATGTCACTATCATTAATTTCTACACATGGGTTATATGCCGTTAGGATGCATTACACCAAGAATAGGAATATTATATAATAGAATGTTTAATACCTTGTCCACCATTTAAATTGGTCAGTGATGAAGTGTTATATATCTATAAAAATTTTAGGTATGAAAAAAACAATGATACATGTTTTATTAGTTATGATTTTTCATGAAAAATTATGAAGTCAAAAGAAACAAGGATTCATATGTATACATGAGTATATTGATGTTCACTCTATTGAGGGAGTGTGGGAATAATAGTCTGAGATATCCAATGAACTCTTTTATAGTATCCATGGGTAGGGAATACTATCTAGGCCTCACTATATGAAGATAATTTTATACATTAAATACCTATAGGTTCAATGATTTAATTTACCCAATTAACAGTTGAAAAATATAAATCTTACATTACTCCCTCATATTTTTTGTGACTCTATTGTAATATATTATGTGAACAACATAGAGAAGAGATTCTTGATTTACTTATTCTTCATCCTTGCATATATAAAATTATGAGGCATGAAAACACATCCAAACATCTATTGAATAAATAGAAAAATGATCTTATATTTAATCATCTAGAAAGACTATGCATTATATTTGCTGAACGATCATATCATTGGATAACTATTAAAAAAACCGTGAAATACATTATAAAAAAGTAGGATCACATATTGAACCATTCAACTATAACCATCCTCAAATTGATGTGATATAAATTTTTTTGACATGGATCAGGATTGAAAAGGTTTTGCGTGTATTGGGATAGTAGTTTGAATTATTTCAACACAATTTTAGGTACATACCAAAAAATATAATAAAAAGGGGAACCAAAAGAGGCTAAAAAACCATTATTTCACTGTTTTAAATATATATTAAGAGATGTTGGATCTCCATTATTCATGATTTAGGATGTGTTTTCATTATCAATGTTATATATTAATCATAGATTTTTATGCATATAAAAATTACTTGATATTTTGGAAGATTAAATTAATTAGCTAACATTTTTCAATATGGTCAGCCTTATCACGACATAGGGGAAAGGGTTCCACATTTTGTTAAAACTCATGGTCTTTTTGGGGTTTCATAAGTGTCATTGAAGGATTTTACAATATCGATGAACTCTATAATATTTCAGGATATGTTATTAATTAATTCATTCTCAATTTCAATTAATAAATAAAAATAGCTACATATAAGGTGATGAATTTCCCTATTCACAATGACCTTTTAAAATCCCCCAAAATTATGATTTATTGTTTATTAGACAATAATTGATAGGGAGGATGTTAGTACAACTATTTAATAATTTTTTATCCACTTCATAAAATGTAAAAATATCTTTTTGTTAAATTTAAAATGGTCATCATATGAAAGAAATTTTTTAATGGTTATTATGGGTTATAAACTCACACATGAACATATAATGTTTATTTACAAAATAATTAAATCAATTTAAAAAATAAATTAACATTGTGGCTATAATTTATATTCTAGTATAAGGAATTGTGAGGTGAATGTTTTGTCAGTAAATATTGATAATATTTTATAAACAAATATCTAAATATTTTACAAAATATTTTTAAATTGTTCATTTTTATACCATATCCCTTGAATTTTACTTAATATTTATATTGATTTTTTATTTCTTAATGATACTGTCTGATAATAATGATAAATTGAATACCTATGGGAAATGGTGTAAAAAATATAGATATGAGAAAATATCTAAAAAAATATATTGTTTTTTACTTCACTATATAAAATTTGAATGTTAAATAAAATTTCAATTAATATTTTTTTTTATATTCATGAAACAATGTATAAAATTTGAAAAAAAATATAATATATATTTGAAAAAATTTAAAACAAAATAAGTGTAATATAAATTCATAAAACTATATATTGGTGTAATCTAACCCTGAATATAATGTGAATCCTAGTTATTTGATTTTTTATAATAACATAAAATATAATTTAACAAACCTTTCATGCAATTATTTAATTACTATAAAAAAATCCAACAAAAAATAATTTTTTCATGGGACATGATGGTACTTATCATTGTAGAAAACTAATATAATTTTTAAATGAAACTAGTAATCTACTACATTTTCACAATAATTTCTCTCACAATAATAGTATATATGTGATAAGAGTACAATTTATATTTAGGTCTATTAATATATAGGTCATATAATGACATATGAGATGGTTCTAGTGAATCAACTACAACCGAGCATAAATTTCTTTTGAGAGAAATGTCAGCGTCATTTAGTCATTATGTTCTCACAAGTTATTAATTATTTTACTGATGATATGGTTTTATTTCATTGGGTCCTTTATTTAATCCTACGTAAAATATCTACATACTATAACAACTCCACTATTGGATAAATATTTATATATATAATCCTACAGAATTTTATTGTCTATTGGTGTGACATTGAATCCATGCATATATCAACAACTATTGTAAAATTACATTACAATGGGTTGGGATCATTATTTTGGGGCACCATATCTCACTTATGGGTTTTTCATTGAGTCTAGTCAGCTTTTTTTGATAACATAATCAGCAATATAAATGGACTCTATTGTAAAACTAGACACCATTATATCATTATTACATCCACTACTTGAAATTCAGATATACTCAAGAAAATTATCATTATTATATATAGTATTTTTTCATACATTTATTTATCATCACATATATTTACAATTTAACATAATGTATTACATCATTTATTAAATTTACTATAGATACATAAGGATAAATATATAAATTTATACACAATTGGGAATGATCTAAATATTATAGTGTTCGAAAAATATAAAAAATAATAATGAGTGAGATTAACTTTAAAAAATTACAATGATGAAGATAATTATAAATTATTGAATAAATGTTGTTTACATTTTTTGTATGATGAATAAAATTTAAAATATAATTCATAAAAATTTTCTTCGTATTTAAGTCGTAAATATAAAATATTTGGGGTCTTAAACCGTTTCATTATGGTGTCTTCAAATTTCATCTCCAACACACCTTGTTCATATAATTTTTAATTTACTAATAAATTTTAATTTTAATAACCATGAAATGGGTGTGATAAAAGTAATAAAAAATAATCTGTACTAATTACGATTCAAATTCTATTTCTAGTGGTTCTTAAATCCTATCATCTGGTTTCCTACAATTGCATGAAATAAATCCTATTATATCGTTATTCATGTATATCATGTATTATAAAACACATAAATCAATATAATACACATAATATTAGATGGAATAAAATACAATAAAAAATAGTATTTAAATTTAAAATATAAAATTTTCTAATAATAATACATTTTAAGATAATATAAAAACGAATAGCTAAAATTATATTCTATTAAAATCCTATATACTTAAAATAACTATAGTTTTTTTTATATTTTTTAAAACTAATAATATTTTTTAATAAGATAATTCAAATATCTGTGTGTTAAAATTGTATTTATTATATGAATGCATAATAATTATTATTTATATTTTTAAATATTTTAAAAAGTAGGCTAATATATTTTATTATAATGAAATATAGAGTTTAAATATAGAATTTAAATTCAAGTAATAATCAAGAATCAGGTCACACTGTAAAAAAAAATTATTCAAACCAATCTTAACAATACAAAAATGTAAAAGGACCTAAGTCCCACCCTCTAATACTAAATCATTTAAATAACCTATCAATCAAATTAATTTTCACCACCCTTTGATAAAAAATTGTTTCGGCCCAACAAAAAAATTTCAAAAGAGAAAATTTTTATTTGTTAAAATAAATTTAAGTACAATTAAAAATACAATATGGGAACTGATCAAACATAAAATTAACACCCCAATATTTCCTAATGTTAGCCCAATTATTGGCCGCATTATTTATTATTCACATAATGAATGAAAAAAATTAATGTGAATACATATAATAATGAATAAAAATTTTCTGAATCAGTTATTATTATTAAATTTCAATCTATGTTTGGAAATATAATTAACCAAAATAGACAATTATATTAAATAGTCACTTTTTTCAATCATTTAACATGTGTAAGGCGGAGTACATAGAGGATAGAGATACCTCCATCACCAAGTTATCCCTAAAAGGAAGGATATAAAAATGTTATGACATTAAAATCATCTGATTTTTCATGGAAAAAACATTCTAAATACCCACCATGGATCCGAACCAATAACAAAATTAACATATATATTGTGAAACCCATATGAGGGAGGATACAATCAAAAAATTATCTACTAGATAATCTCATCATAGGATTCATATACATTTAATTACTAAGAATTTTACCATTCCATGGTGATCTTATACCAAATTTGTTATTGAGTGGATTTGTCTTAGAAAACCCATTAATTATATCTTATCTTAACTGTCCATGAGACTATAAAAATCAGTCTAACCACATACTGATTATGGGAGGAAATATAGTTATGGAAATTATGATAAAGAGAATGTGATTAATCAAATAATATTTTGATATTTTACCTCCATTCAATCCAAAACGCTAAAGTGTTATGTAACGTAAGAACTGCGTAGAAATTTTAATTGACATGGAAATGGAACACAATAAAAGTTTCTTACAATGAATGATTTCATGAATCAAGCATGATTCATTTAGTAAAAATATCATAATAGGTAGTCCACAAAAAAGTTGCTTTATTGATCATTGGGAGAAAAATGGAATTCCTACACCCTGCTGGTGGACCCTTTGGTAAGACTCAAACCAATATTTTATAGTCAGAAAAGAGAGAATAAATTCACAACATACACACAATCCAATATATTTGTTCCACTCCATATATCTGATGTGAGTAGAATATGTAGAATTCTTTGAGGGTCCATCTCATTGATCCAAATAATAATCATATCATGTTCCCAATCATCCAATGAATCATTAAATTAATTCATCAATCATACAATTTAAAAATCATGAGGTCACAATATAGGAAAATCATATTTCAATGCTATCGAAATTCCATGTATCCAACTAAGAAACATCGTGACCATTCAAAATAATACAATATAACCCTTTTAAAAAATTTATTAGCTCCCTAGATACCCCTCTACAAATATATTGGCCATGTACATATAAATAATTGTATTGAATAAATAGAAAAAAATACTACTATTGAATTCCCTTTCAATATAGTGTGTTTGGGATAAATAAATAATACATACATACATATCCAAAAGTGAAAAACTAAACAAAATAAAAATTTTAAACATAGTCCATGTGAGATCAAAGGTGGACCTAACAGAAGCAGTACCACATAACAAAACAATATAGAATATTTATTTTTTATGTAGATATTCATATCAATACGGTCTAAACATTCAAGATGATGTAATTAAAGAAGGTCGTAGAAAATAAAGGATTTAAATGATTAATTCACTTTTGGTCCTATGCCAATGGGAAGAAAACCACCGAGAATCATGTATTTTTTATTCTAAAAGAATAAAATTCTATCGAATAGAATCCATCAATATCCAATGGGAAATAGAAGTATTCCTGATTTTTATTCTAATAATTAAATAAAAAAAATGTAATATTAATTGGTACAAACCATAAGTCACTCCCATGGTCCAAATATTATGATTATGGAAGCCATATTCACTTAAAACCTTGAGTAGTTGACTTATTCATACCGTTGTGATTTTGAAATTGTCGTTTAAAAGGCTTCACTTATTCCAATTATAAATAATGGTGTCTCCACCATAATACAATAATAAGGTGGTGAAAATGAAAAAAAATATGTCATTAATGTTTATTTATTGGTATTTAATTTTTTTGATGAAATTTGTTTTTACCTAAGGGAACTATGATCCATAGACAGATAGGAATAGAAAAAATGGTCGAATGTGAAACAATTAAGGGATATAGGTGTCATCCATCCACTAACACCCTAAAAATCACACCTAATAGGGAGGATCCATGAAACCCCAATGAATTTAATACTTGATAACATTCCAAATTAGTGAGGACATGTGGAATTTAAATATATGTCTTGTTGTGAAATGGATCAAAAAATAGAAAAAAACCCCGTCCAATCATTGACTATGAAAAGGAGTGATCCAATATGCAATTTGAAAGAACATGATCCAATTAGAGGCCCTTTTTTGTAATAAAATTCCAAAAAATAGAATAATCTTATAAGATAAATTTTTTATCATGTAAAATGAAATATTAAATCCATCATGAATTAACCTAATACAAAATACCAATGAAAGACAAAAAATATGGTTAATTAAAAATGAAAATAATAACGAATAACATAATTGTAAAATATCATCAATGTTCATCTGAAATAGGTGATGTTATTTCACCTATAGTTATAGAATCAAGACCAAATTTATACAGTCCAAAAAATATTTTAATTTAGATAATACCATGATTTTATCCAAACTAGTCTTTGTGTTATTATCCTTTTGTATATTATTGATCCTCAAGGATCTGAATACAATAATATCTACAATAAAGAGTATTATAAAATTTATGTGTTTTTATTAAAAATAATATTCGAAATCTAATGATAAATAAAGAGTATATTGACTATTAGAATAAAAAATTAATATAATTGAAAAGGTATGTTTCATAATGAAATCCATTAAGACTTATTTATTTCTATACAATACTTGATAATGGAATGCACTATAATTCCATGGTTGAAAGAGAAACCATGGAATTCATGTCACAAATCAATGAAATGGGATGCACATAAGTAATAAATACATTTATAGTCAATGAATTTTTTTTATAATTATTTCCCACATTGTAAACATCTTCGTATCCAACTATAATATCATAAATATCCAAATTTTTACAATAGCACAATGACATATTAGAACTACATGAAAAATATATTCGAATCTATTTTAGGTCATGCCAAGGTGGATTCCCAATATTTTCAATAAATCTACTATTTCTGACGATTTCATAGGATATATCCTACAAAGTGTATATCATGAAATTCATGATGTTTCCCATCATGATAGCATATGATATTTGAGAAATAAACAGTATATCCACAGATGTCAGTGTGCCTATTTTAATGAAAATTTTATGTACAGTACAATATGTACATTACATTTTCTGAGATATTCAAACATGTATCACTTACGAATCATTAAAATGTACACATTTTGAAATAAAAAAAATATTTTACTAGGATCATCCCTTAAAAATAAACTCATGATATTTTTACATACCACCTAATTATATCATTTTAATAATTCCATTTAGATGATATTTAATATTAATAATGAGAATGATATTTTGGAAAATATTAAACATATCATCAAAAACATGCATAAAAAAATACTGTTTTAGATGCTTTTAAATAAACACATGTATTATATTGACTCGTTGTAATATGGATATCTAACATATAAGAACCAAATTTTGAATACCATTTATTAGACACATTCCATAAACCATAGAATGTTCTTTCAGCATGAATTATTTAATTAATTTGAATTCCTTAGTATAATTATTATGAGTGCTTAATGTAATTCTTATAAATTAAATGGAAATGAATGGTGGTATTTTATAAATATTGTTTTTATATATTATAGAAACTCATTGTAGGAAAATTATGTAAAATATAAATAGATGAATTAATGAAAAAATGATAATTTTTTTAATACGTAATGTCTTATATATGATGTAATTCCATGGAAACATGCCATAAACTATTTTTATTTTTATTTTCCTCAATTTATTATTAACTAATTTTATAAATCCACTTTCAAACAAATATTTTAGCATTCGGTGGTATATTATCAATATAAAAAGTATGATATTTTCATAAAGAATGCATTTCTTCATCTGTTGGATGGACCTTCTATTTAATGTACTTGTCTTTTAAATCATTCCTATATTTATGTGGAACAACATATATAAAATTATCTAAAGGAATAAATACTTTATAATCCATATAATATTTACTGATCATAGGGGGATGTATAAGGAATATCCACACTAAATATAGTGTTAATTGATAGTGCCAATTATTTGGTGGTGAATCTGTTTTAGAATATATGAGAGAAATATTTTTAAAATCAGCATGGTTATTTGTATGTGGCCGCACTGGAGTTATATAGATTGTATCCTCAAAGTTATATGGTGTTTTTGTATTGTCAGAATATTCCTGGGCTATATCCCCACTTCCATACATGGATGGTTTTGACTCAGGAAAAGAGAACACATGGAAAACTACATCCCTAAATTCAATGAATTTTTGTTTACCTGGTTTATCAACCTAATTATTTTATCCATAACATCCTTGGTATACCTAATAGAAATGTATTTAGTATCTCCTGATTCCATTTTAACTATTTTAATGTTTCCATATGTTATTAAACTGAAAAACATTATGTAGCATTATATGGGATGTTTACCATTACTCAATTCGTTAAGGGATTTAAATTGACTGGTTGTGAAAGTTCATCTATTATTGATGTTAAAAAATATTTCAGAAGCCCCATCCCAAAATAATCTAGGGAGACTTGGGAATAAATACATGCTTCATACTCTCTATAAAATAGTCCAAATCATTATATCTTCATGATAACTCTATTGGAAGTCACTGAAATTATTTTGTATTTATAAATCATCATATTCAAAAAATTGTATAAAATCATTGTAAAATAATATTGGAATTTATCATTTCTCATGATTTTAGTATTTATCACAATCAAAATTTCATCATACATTTTCCATGTTTAATATTCTGAATGACAGCCAATTTACTTTTATGAATATAAATCCTACTATTTCTTTATATTTCATCTATAAATGTGAAAAAATAAGAACCCCCACCATGGTATGTAGTCCTGGCATTTCTCATAAATTAGAATCGATGAATTCTATGGTGTTTCTAGCTATAATGGATGAATTTTTAATGGTATAATTCATTTCCTTTCATATCATATAGTTATAATACAATGGAAGGATGGTAGATAGTATGTCACACAATATCCCTTTATAGTTGAATTATTGTAGGTATTATTATCCCACATTCCCCAATTTCCTCTGTCATAGAAAAATATTATAAGTACTATTTTTTAGGCACTACCTAATTTCGTTTAATTGTAATTTCCATTCCAATCATAAAACCCAATAATGAGAGACCTATTTAGGGTATTTCTAGAGACTTCGGAGATGTTTTACTACCCCTTTCAGACATAAATGTAATCCCCTTTTGGTATATGAATCAACATGAATCATAGTTTCTATGATTCTTGGGAACCAAATGAAATTAAACAAAATTTACTATAGAATGGTCATATACTTCTAGAAAAATAGAAAATATTTTTTTTCATTACACCTCATATTACATCCTTGTAGGACACATCTTTTTAATATTTATTTAAATTATGTGAATGACTACCTTAATAGACACATGAGGAAAAACATTTGGAGTCATGGACCCACTAATGATTGAGTTCATTGATGGACATATTTTAATGTTATACATGTCATAAGAAGAGTAAAATTGAAGGTACTGGTTAGTGGGATATATTTATTTGGGATCTTGTTTATTTTTTAATTATTCAAGCTTAGTATTCACATGATTTCCACAATGGAAACAATCAATTCATCTATAAATATAATTTAACAAATAGTTTGGTACTACAATATGTTTTAATTTATCAGTATCAAAATGGATTATTTTAACATTAGACTTTGGGAAAACAATTGTAAATAAGCTCTCATCATCACCCTTTATTCTTAGTCTATAGAGTAATTATTTTGAGCAAAGTACAAACCTAACCACATAAATAGTTAACTATTCATGGATTGACATCTTTTTTTATTAAGGTGTCATAGAAATTATCTATGAGAATGAAAATGATCATTTCTTGAGCTTATGGATTACTAGTAACATATTTTTTGTTAAATAAGACATGAAATTTTTTAATTCTTCTTATTCGACCTTTATAGAACTACTAGTCTTAATATTAATAGTGGATATTTAGGGTTTTTTATAGATCCTAAAAAATAAAGAAGCAATCATGTATTTTTTTTCTTATTTGGAAAATATAACAGTAGAAGGCAATTCATATGGAAATCCTTTAAGAGATTTATCTTAAAAATAATGAAGAAGATAATTATGTGATTTACCAAACACATTAGGTGAAACAACATGATATTTAGTAGTGGTTTTACATGTTTCATTCATAGTATCACTATACTTATTAGGCCCACATATGAAATCAGTAAGTCTTATTGATCCAGTAGGGCTTCAATTTTAATTTTATAATGAATAAAATAATTATTTCCCTATTAATTCTTAGTTTCAAACCTCTTTATTGACATATTTTCATAATGAGTTGATTCCATATTCATGGGGACAATGTTAAGAATACATCTCCAATAACTATCCAATCTCAATAGAAAACATAGTTTATCTATATAGATTCAAATTCATACTATTTATTAAATAAAATATTTATATAATTGAATATAGTATATAAACATTTATTATTTAAGAAGATATCAAAATGATAAAATTTAATAAAAAAATTCTCTCAAACCAAAAATGTGATTGAAACCAATAGGGAACCCATCATGCACCAATACAACATTGCGAGTGGAAAGTCTGGACTGTATAGAAGAATAACTATTGAACCCCAGAATTAATGATTTTTTATTTTACCCATATAATTTGAAATAAACATAAATTAAGTATTAAAGGATAAATAATTATTTATAACACTTGACAACACAAAAACATAATTTTTTGTCCCTTTGAATGTTAAATTCACAATAAGAACACAACCAAGAATCATGAATTTTCTTATTTTCAATGATTAAAAAGTTGAAATTTGAAATCTAGAAAGAATTAATGAGAACTAAAATATATAAAATATTTTTATGATATTAAATAAATGAATCCTAAATGAATAATTTAAAGGGTTGTAGTTAAAATCACATCATTGATCCAAATATATGGAAGCTGCAAGCTAAATAAACTAGACACCATTATAGTTGGAATCAATATTACCTCGATGCTTATAGAACTATAGATAAAATACCACACATGCCATAGTGATGAAGGAAATAATATCCACCATCAGATTCACATGAGGATAATATGAATAGGATAACATGCAAGGATAGGTAATGAAATTATGAAAAATGATTTTCAAGTGATGGGGTTTCCCGAGAAGTAACAGATATGAAAATAAAGTGAGAGTTATCCAAAATAATTGAATTTCAATATGATGAAGATATAAATGTGTCACAAATCCACTATCATCCTCCATTATCACAAACTATATAGTGTTTCCATGATAAAATTACATCCAAAACACATGACCACATAGTAAATTAGTGGAGAAAATTGGATAGTGGAGATCAATCAGGTGGCATGATTGATCAAAGTCTACGAAAATGTCACACACGACTTTGTGAATAAGATGAGGAGAAACCCATTGGGACAACTGAAGAATATCCCCCAATGAAGAGTCTCATTCAGCTAATTACAATTCCAATAGAAATCATAATCTAAAGATATCAAATTTTGATCAAATATAAAAAACGAAAAATATTTCCTTCTTGAAACTATTAAAAATTTAATATTCTAGATAAATAATAAGTTCAATTAAATATGAATGTAAAATATTATTTTAAATTATAAACAATCCCACTAAAAATATATTAAAAAATGATTCCCAATCTACCCAGTGAAAATTATGATTCTCATCCTGATGCACTATACAAAAAAAATTTCGATTGATAATGGAGTAAATTAAAAGGGAAAATATGGATTTTGAATAAATACACTGCATACGATCCAATATCATGAGATAATTCTATAATATGAATATCCTTACATTTATTTGAAATATTTTTTCATTACAAAAAAAAAATTATTCTTATTTATGTAATCAATAATGAAGGAGAATACTTCATTCATTGATATTTTGATAATATTTAAATGTCCCAAATATTTTTGGTTTTTCAATACCACTAGAAATACAAATAAATACTAAAAATTATCATGATATGGTGAAGAAAATACGTTTATAAAAGGTATTTTTATCAATTATTTAATATTCCATTAACCATGAGACCTGTAGTAAATAAAGATAATCCAAAAAAACTGAATAATATTATGGTGGAGTGGCATGCACATAGAAAGGACTATATTACCAAAAGAAGAAATAATTCATTGGGATCTTTTTGTGACATAACTTTTCTCTAGGAATCACTCCATTATACATGAAATTTAAATGTATATGATAAAATATTTATTCCCCCTATATAAATAGTCAATGAAATGAAGGATCACCTCTACATAATCCCCTAGATATTTTAATGCATTCTATAGATCCCATTAATTTTATTCTTGAGAGGCACTAATGTTAGGAATTTCTACAAAACCATCATGAATATATCTATGATCCCCATTAATAATATTAACATTCCATTTAAGGATCACTTAAGCATATCATATAATTTAATAAAATCATTTACCATAACTATAAATCATATCTTTAAACAAGGCTGTGTCTTCATATAGTTGACAATCTCATACATGAGAACATCATGTTCTATATTATATAACTAGATAAAAATATCATTTATTTATATTACTAATAATATGTATGAGGTCACAAATTATATTAAAAAATATCATACAGAATATATTATTAATAAAATATAAAATACCAACATGTTTTATTTCAATTATTTTCTATGGACTTTAGATTTTGGGAATTTGGGTAATCAAAGCCTTATTCGAAGAGTTAAGTAAAAAATGGTATCAACATATCATTAACAATACAAATAAAATTTTTTCTACTAATATTAAAAATAATTAATTAATAATTCATGAGAACAATATAAAGAAAGTACATTAAAATAACTAATCTAAGGTATGCACCATAATAAATCTACTTTTCAACTCTGAGGATGCATTTTAATGTAGAAAACATTTATTTTGATCACCAGTCTTAACATGGAATTCTACTGCTCATAAGAATAACTTTTCCACTATTTCCCTTAGGGAATAATTCATATCATTCTAAAAAAGAGATATTACAAAGAACATATTTCATCACTGGAGGGGGAAACATATCTTAAAATTTTTTTATATTAAATTTATGTACTTGTTTAAATTATTAAACCACATGGTACGAAAATTATATAAATTGGTATCCATATTTTTTATTTTCAATGTGAATAAATATTTAAAATTATCCCAATAATATAAAACACCTCATCGCAAGTGTTCATCTAGAGAAAATAAAATTAATATTGGAATTCCTATTTTTTCTCTCCCTGATTTAATGAAAATATATAGATTTATGGACTGATATATGATCAGAAGAAAACAAGGAAAAATGATATATCAAAAATATTAAAAATGGGGATCTAAAATCATTAGATTCCACAAATATATACCTGAATTCACCCATGTATCCAACTACTGTTATGCGTCTAAAATAGGTAAATGAGCTCCTAGGGAATCCAAAACCGTGTAGGGAAATATCAATGAGAATGTTCCAAAAGGAGTTAATTTTTGAATCAGATATACTACTTTTGACTTATTTTTCCTACCAAAAAATAACTACTTTAAAATATAACCTAATTGGGAGAGTTTATATATTTAAATTACATTGAATAATCAATAGTTTATAGGTCATAGAAATATAATTATGGTTAGGAAATCCATAAACACCAACTAATGTTAATGATATGGACTGAATTTCAGAAATAAAATCTGTGTTGTGATTACAAAAGAGATTAGACATTTTAACATATGGATCTATATTCAAAAATATTAATGTACATCTAAAATTATCTTAGTTTAATATTGGGATGAAATTAATTAATCCCTCCTTTTAAACCAACACTTGAGCATCCTTTTTTCTGATGTAGTATAGTATACAATGACTATATCATGGGGTATAATGAGGTCTATAACAATATATTATAAAATGCTATGAGATTATGTTCCCTCTATAATTCCAAAATATAATTTTCATTTCCAATTGTGAGATGGGATTTATCATCCTTTACCTTTATCTATAAATTCATTGCATGGCATTTGACCCTATACATATTCTGGAAGACATGTTCTTCCAATTAAAATAACTCTTAATCAGCCAATTTTCTATCGATGATCAATAATTTTATGTATTCAAAATTATATTCACAATGAGTTTTTCTTTTTCAACCCCATGACCATAAACAAGAGAAGAATTAAGATCCTTCTTATGAAACATTGAGAAACAAGTAATATGAACCATGTTATATCATCTAGATAGATCAACATCCAATTTACTTCATGTAATAACATCATTCTCTACTATATTAAATAACCCCATAGAATATTTTTATTTTTCTTAATCATTTAATTTGACACCCAAATGAATTTGATGGTGTATATAAGTTTCCAAAGGAAGAGACTCATATCTTCTTGTCTTAGTTGAAAGAGTTATCCTTTGATTTTGGTAGTTTTTTTATATAACCCTCATTCATTAATATCTGGAACCTAGTGGTTCACCAATGTTCATATTGATTTGACCATAATGTAATAGTGCATGAGAAAAACAAGGTGGTATCAAAAAGGTATATTTTTTATTTCATTTTCCGGGAAATAAATCCATCGACTTTATCTTTATCTGAAATTACACAATTCTTTTGTTTCACCACCTTTGAGATGAAAAAACCCATTAGAACCTTTTAGGTTGATCCCGGTGTTATACTTGAAAAAAATAATCCATCTGAGATCACACATTTGATCTCATAGTTACACTCAAATTAACACAAAATTCAATAGAAAATGAAAATAATCTAGGGCATCTATTATTAAAATCAGTCCCTTGAACACGAATCCTTGGACATATGAAAACAGCTTCACATGGGTGGTTGATCTTTGTTTAATAAGAATTTCACCTTAATTGAATTTAAAACTAAATTATATCATGATTATCCAAATCTCTATATTTTTTAGACATTGTATTTCCCTTATAGTACATTTTTAGTCGTCTATGCAAAGAGAAAACATTTATTACAAAACCCAAATGGATATAATGCAAAATCATATACCATGACATCACCTTCTTAACCTATGTCACATAAACAAATAAGTGGTTATAAAATGGCCTTGGTCTATTATCCATAAAAATATTTCTATCAAAAAATAAGAATTCGGGAAAACACTTCACCCAAAATTCTAATAATCAAATAAAAACACATTTTTGAGTTTCTTACATTTTTAAAATCTATTTTTCATTTCAATAAGATTAAAAGATTTCTATTTTACTAATTTATCCACAATGGTTTAGGTAAATTATTTTTTGGTTGGATTTATATTGTCTGTCATTCTTAGTCACCAAGATAATATATTTTTCTATAAGGGAAAATTATTCCCTGTTATTAATCAGACTATGTTGGGTTAAATAGTAATCCAAATGAATTTACAGAAACTAATGACATGTATATTAATGTTACATGATTTTTATTACTAATTTGATATATGTATGACCAGAAAAAACGTTTTTTATGTGATTCACTGTAATCACAAGATTAAAAAGTATAAATTTAAAGAACATGAATGAAATCCATATATAATGAAATTCAAGTCATTGTGATCCTATGTGTAGAGGAAAAAGACCACCCAAGCTCGTTGTGAACCCTAGAAACCATCCGAGGAGGCTGGCCATAAAGAACTACATAGTAGTGAAAAAACAATCAATCAAATTCAACACCATCCACACCTATAATGACACCCACACACACCCAATAATGATAAAGGATCAATCGTGATATAAATGATGAATATAATATAGATACAATAATTAAAAAATGAAACATGTTTATGATTAATATAATTCATGATTTCAAACCCTCTCAGTTACACGGTCATCACGGACCCAAGGCCAATTAGTTTTCTACGGAAATTCCAAGATACATGTACTCTAGTTGAAGGAGGAAGTAAAAACGTGATAGAGGGGAGAACTGACGGAAGGGAAACCCCTTTTACCTCTTCTACATTGAAATCCTATTTGCATAGTAGGATAATATAAGTTCATGATCTTCAATGATAATAAAACAGATATGAAATGAAGAACCAAAACTATCCTGAATGGAATAAATCCTCAAATAAAAATGAATAGTATCCATAATGGATTTTCCTTATATTTTCCTGAAATGTGTTGAGATTTGATAGATGAGAGCCACATAGTTGTCGGAGATAGAACCTTTTGTTTTTTTAATAGAATCTGGACCAGCTGGGGGTATATGTGTCAACATTCTATTGGGAAAAAAGGATTGACCCAGACCACCGATGAGGCAAAAACGAACAACCTTGAGAGATGATATCCGTTTGATTACACTTGACCACTAGTCTATATTTAAGAAAATGATACTAAGTATAAAAAATATATCTAAAAATAAAATAGACACCATTTAAAAAGTGCCAATGCGACTATATATCCATTAAATACCAACATGTAAACAACAGACCATAATAGAACATGTAATTATCAAATCCGATGTATACAAATCCTAGGGTAAAACATAGAAGAATTAATTTTCAAAATTTCTCGGTGGAATAAATCAATAATTTTCCACCTTCTCGTTAATAGAATTTGATAATTTTGTTTAATAAACTAACGTAATATAATTGCAAACATGATCATTAATTTATGTTAGTGAGTGAACATTGATACTGTTACTACCATAGTAAAAAATATTGGTTGGATCTTCCTCTATGGTTATCATAGTGATACTCGGTATCCTAGATTCAATGAATTTCCTACAAGTTGTATTATATTATTATTGTACGTAAAACTAGAAAATAATACATAATTATTAGATAGATTCAACATTTAATGTCATTCATAGTGAACCACTATGTTATTGAAATATAAAGATTATTCAAAAAATCATTCATTTCAAACTCATAGCATCAATGATGTATTTTTTCATGATTATATACTCAGACTCAGTGATGGATATTGAAAAAATTTATTAAATGTTTCTTTTATATGATACTAGTCCACTACAATAAATTAATAAAAATTAATGGCTTATTTTTGAGTGCCAATATTTATACAATAATATGAGTCCACAAAAACAACAATTTCACGAAAAAACCTTTCAATTAAACAATATTAAATGAAAAAATTATTAGACGTAGAGATGTATCCAATGATCAACATTATGTCATTCCTGTGGGGATTAACAGGTACCACATAACACTGCTTAATATACTAGTTGAAAGTATTATATCTATTTTAAAACAAACTATAGAATATGTAATACATTCCACCACATTTTTATATGGAATCTTATTCATAAAGGCACCTTCATCATAAATTTTTGGGGACTATTATAAAGAATATTTAAAATTTGGCCCTAACGAAATTTTTGTAGATTTATTTTTCGTAATGATTTATTTATTTATTTCGCTATTAGAATAAGAAAATTGAAACATTTTTATGTTTGATTCCATCATATATGTATTTATGCTCTTGATTTTTTTATCACTCCCAATATCCTTCATTTCAAATACACAGTTCAGTTAGTTCTTGAATGAAAGTATAATCCACATATCTTAAAATTTTAAAAAATTTCATCAATATTAAATAATAAAAAATTAATTTTTTGTTATTAGGTTTAATGTATACACATGAATCATAATTAATTATGAGAAATTTTTTTTCAGTGATAGAGGAGTCAATCCAATTATTTAATTTCCTTGACGACTATTTAATCCCATATAAAGACTTCTTAATATGGAAAACATGAATATTATATAAATTTTATGGTAATCTGTTTGGAAGTGTCGCATAAATTTTTTCATCAATGGCACCATGAATAAATTGGGTTTTACATATAATTGTTCAATACAGAAGTTAGTCCTGGTAGAAAAATAACAAGGAATCCTTGTAGATTATTGTTTAACAATCAGGGAGAATTCCTCTCTATAATAAATACCTTTTTGTTAAATTATTCATTTAATAGCACTTCAAGAATTAAACATGTTTTTAGTTTCTTACACATTATTTTCCTTCTTCTTATTTATCAATAATGTATTTATATTCACTTGGTTATTAAGATTTAATACCCAAAACACATGTGTTATTTTTAACGATTTAATTAAACATTTCTTGTATTATATATATAACAACATAGTGGAATCATTGAAATTAAAATCTTGTTTATTTGATGGAGGGTCATCAGTGAAAAAATTGTTAGTAATAATAAACATATAGGAAGCAATATTATCCTAGTTAAAGAGGGATATAGGGCTAATTACTCTTCTCTCTCAACCACATTTATGTTGGCTATCTTTTGGACAACAAGGTTCTTCTTTTATATGTTAATTCTTTGAATCCAAATTCGATTAATACTGAGTTTGATATATAGAAGGAGAAGATTTATCGCCATAATGGGATTTTTATATAGATTCTATATTAATTCCAACACCTATTGGTGAAGGATCTCTACAGGTGTCTCCATCCAAATTTAAGGACACTATAAATTATAGTCCTTTATCATTTGAGATACCATACAAATAAAATAGGACATCATAGTGAACTATAACATCTAATAGCATTTCTTATATATTCTTAGACAATACACATTATCACCCTCTATATAGCCACCAAATTAAAACTACATTGCTCTATGATAAATATTATTAGTTCCTATATGAGCACGATCTATGGATCTAAAAATACTAAGGTGTGAAATACTATTGGGTTAACATTTCAAGAGATAATTTGTTGTTTTAAAAGAACTATCAGAACATTGAAAATGTGTTATCTGGTAAAATGACATAGATGTATCCTCGACCAAAATAGAAATGTGGAGTTTAGAGTGGAACAACATTAACCCAAACATTCCATAGAAAATATTATACATCCATTATATGAATACAACACTTTCTAGTCCTTCTAATAGTCTACTATCTTAATATTCCGTCACATTCATGTAATTATATTAATTTTGTAAATAAATATTGTAAAATTTTATATGTTCTTAAGGATTTGAGTTTCATATGAGATTATCTTTCTACCCCATCATTCCATTTTCTATAAAATTGAAATGTATTAGACTTATATTTGATTATATAAATACTAACATTCATAAATAAACAATATATAAAATATATGATGTAATATCCTATACTATCGGAGGTGACCCTGGAAGGACCACGATGATCGTATTGGACATAATATAGGGGTTATTTAGCCTTATACATCGACCTAATATAGTAGATTATTTTGGATTGGTTAGTTACAAAATTCTCATAGATGGGTAGACAAGTAGGATTTAAATTACTCAAATCATCTATTTTCTAATATTATCCAGACTATTGGGACTAATATTTCATAAAAAACTATGATAAAGAATAGTTTTATCTAGGTATTATTCATAATATGTGTTTAAATAACTTCTATGAACATTTCCAAATAATATATTGTTTCCATTACAATGATATCTTATCATTATAGGGAGGCATCTTCAAGAAATCCTAATACTTCTAGAGTCTAAACTAAATTTATACACTTTATAGTAATGTATTCTAAGGGAATGAGGTGTATTTTTTTGTTTGGGTTCTAATATAACCACCTCAAGTGTATTAAAATACTCAAAATGTTACTCAAATAAAATAGGTCCAATTCGAATAAGTTGAAATCTTTTTTTATTCCTTGTAATCCCTTACAAAAATTAACTTTCAATCAAGTTAATAAAGTACTCTTATCTAGGAAACATGTTGAATGAACTTATAAAATCATTTATATATTCATTAGTGAAGGAAATATCAGAATCATTTAACAAATCAGTAGTTTAATATTCATACTCAAATAAATGAAATTGGTTATTACATTTTTCTTTAAAGTTAACATCATTATTAGGAATTCTATTCATAATATTACCAGGTTATTTATATATAAAAACCTAATTCCATGATTCACAGACATAAATCATTTCATCTTAGACTATCCCAAAGACTCACTTATACCCCTAAACTCCCTTCTACCCAAATACACACTTTTATAGCCCGATTACTTCCCTACCTTTTAATGTACGTGGATAGTAAATCATATTTATATTCATCAAGAGTAACGATTTCGTTACTATACATTATCTAATAGATAACAAAAAAAATATGTATCATCGAATGATGGTAAAATTAATATGTATTAATCCTCATCATGTAATTTTATGTCTATGTTGGATAGATTGATAAATAATTTCTTAAAATAGTAAATCTGTATCATGAATGTAGTTCATGGAATCATTTTTAATGTATATAATCACATTTTTGTATAATATAACTATCATTAAATTATTTATATAATTTAATTAGTTTGTAGATCGTATACCCATAATAGACAAAAACTATTCATCCTCTCTGTGAACATTATATCCTAATGATTAAACCATTAGACTATAGGTTTTTCTAATCATCCCTTCATGAACATCTATATAGGTGATAACAGATTGTTAATCCGAGGAAAGGGGAGTGACTTTATTTTTAGTGCCAAAAAGGTATTCAATTAATTCATTGTGATCCAAATATCAGTAATTTCAATCATGAAATTATTAAAATCATTTTCTCAATAGAAATTATCGATTTCAAATTTCATGGAGCCCATTATTTATGTTACAGTAGGATATAAAATAATTTTGGTAGAAAAATATTCACAAAAATGGTTGAGAACCACTAACATGTATATTTTGGTTATAATATTGGTATGAACTATTTAAATAGTTATCCAAATAAAATGAAATGATTTTTATTAGTATATGAACCAAAATATTCACAATAATATATATATTGATATGAATAATCAGAAATGAAAAAAATTATATAAAATCCTTTAGATTATTATGATCCCATCCGCATGTGAGAAAACCTTCGAGGATGTTGTTTTATAACTAATAAGATGATGAATATGAATAACATAATATATGTAAAAATATTTTAAGCATAAAAACTATCTAAGGAGTATAGCCTTAATGAACTCTATGGTGGTGATGAAATTAGTCATGTAGTGTCAATCCAATCTACTCCTTGATGGACTCACATAAACACCCAAGATAGATACAATATCAATAATCAAAAAACATGAACCCATTATAGTGATATGATTTATAATCCAAAACCTAGTTTTGATGAATAGAAATTAGTATCTGAATCCCCATTTGGTTCACCTTTAACCTAGAACATTGTTTGAGTAAATCTATATTGAATCCCCCTATCGATACTCTTATTTCATGATAAGTAATAAACAAGACTGGGGGGAGTGAAGAGGTAATGGAAAACCTTGTTTTCCTCTTGTTCATTTAGACACTCTCTTCATAATAATGGAACAACTCTATTTAATCTCACATGACGAACATCCAGATGGGAACCAAAGAAAAAAATAATCAACAATGAAATTGATCTTTGATTCAAAATATAGTACTACTTTATAAGATAATCAGTTGATCGCCAGGAGGAATGGGCAGAATCACGAGAATAGAGCTATGTCGACTATAGAGATGACACATGTGGTATTTTTTGTAGACGTTGGGACTACATGTGGGACACGTGTTATTGTTCCATTGTAATAAAGTGACCATCATGGATCATTGTTGAGGTAAAAAGAGCACCACCAAGTTCAATGAAATCAGTTCTATTAGCCTTGATCAATGGTTCATCTTCATGTGATACATTATATGAATAAAAATTATATCCATGAATAAAAGAGTAACCATGAAAATAGTGTTCATGTCGATATATCTCAATGTAATATCCTTGTTAAAATATAAACCCATAATAAAATATATCAATATAAAATTTTATGAAAATAACAAATATGGGAAAACCTAAAGGGATAAAATGTCATCATTTATGGGGGTTTATAATACAATTTTTCATATTCTTTATTTAGTGACCTAGAACAATAAATAAAATTAATTTCAAATAATAAAACAAACGGATCATATTGAAGATGGGGGACTGGAATACATACCCTGGATAAAGTGAGACTTCTGTTTACATGTACAAATAACTATAATAAATGTGATATTTGTTAAGCCCTCATATTTAACAGTTCAAAATATAAAAATTTTGATAAAGTGAGACTTTTGTTTACATGTACAAATAACTCTAATAAATGTGATATTTATTAGTGGAAAAAAATTGGTTACAAAAAATAATTCAGTGCATATTTCAAGCAAGATAAAGGTATACATTATTCATTTCTATATCTATACCTTCTAAAATCTCCTCATTTAACAGTCCAAAAAAATTCAATTTGTGTAATTTAAATTATTTGTACATTTTTATATACTTTTAAATATTATCTATTTAAAATATATATACATATTTATTTTTAAATATAATATATAAATTCAAACATTATACCTATATTATTAATCCCTAAGAAGAGGGTCATAATCAAGTCAGAAGAACTATTATAATATTGAATCCCTCACTATAAAAACCATTATTGACTTATTACTATATAATTTTGTGGTATCGTTTCTATTTGGGACTACATAAGGCTCATTAGAAATCATTCACTTCCATATATCATACATTATATCATAAGAAGCCATGATATAATATGAACTAGTACTCCGCCCGTGCATTTGCATGACACTCTAAAAAATTCTTATTATCAATAATAGAATATTAATTTAGAAACATAATAAATCATAATAAAATTTCAAATGTTTAAATCAAAAAATGAGTGGTATTCTATGAAGTGAGTGGACTTAATGTGACAATTGGAAATGGAGTGAAGACTAATGCTTGAAGAGATAGAACATGATGCAATGAGAGAGGCAGGTATCAAAGACATAAATGAAACAAAAGATGAAGGTGGAGACTGAGATGGAGGAAAGATATAAGATTGAGATAAATTGTGGAATGCAAAATAGAGAGATGTAAATGTTCCCAAGGATAACTGGATTCTATGGGCTTACAACGATGCATATATGCAGATTAGTAGGAAACATTAATGAATTTCATTTTGTGTCACTGAAAGATAATTAGTATATAAAGAGAAATATGGATTAGACGATTCATCAATATAGAAGTTATTTTGCATACCCTAGATGACAATTGAGGTTTTGATCATAAAAATAATGTTGAAAAACTATATATATTACTGTAAACACAGTTAATATTTTATATTTATATTTATATCAATTATATTTTTTAAAAACAATGAAATAATTTTTAAGCATGCCACATGTTAATATAATCATCAAAATTAAAATCAGGTGATTGTCGTAGATTATGTTTGTCCTCTATGTATATAAATCAAATACAATCATCCCATAATCCCAGGAAAATTGACTAATACTAAATCTTTTCTATGTAGGGATGAGAAGAATTGATGTATGACCAATATCTCTTTTTATATCAACCACTATCTACACTTTTGCATCTTTTCAACAGATTGGTGTTTTCCCCTGAGAAAAATATCTCATAATGTTGAAAAATCCCGCTAAATCACAAAATAATCTTATAAAAATACCTCCTTGACAAGGCTTGGAAAATTTTCTCAACAACATAGTAGTTAGTAAAATTCTACACTAAAAAAACTAAAAATAAATTCACATAAAAATATATGTCACATTCAAAAAACAAAACCTCACATGTAAATTGAAATTATGATAGAAAAAAATGTATAGATAACACTTCAGATCATAATTTATCATCAAATTATAAATGAGGAATCAAAAGAAAAAAAAATGTACAAAAAACTATTATAGGGGGAAGAAACTAAGTATCAAAACCGAATGAAAATGAACACTCCCACCCATCCAACATAATCCACAGTAAAAATATAAGAACTAACAATTTTATTGAAATCTCAAATGATGTCAACAAAAAATCAACCTTTTCATTCTATAAAAATTCTCTCAACCTACACAGCTTCTTTCATGGTTGTTGGGAATTTTGAATTTAAAGAATGAAATTATAATAACCTTTCAATGTTTCGTATGGAATGAAATGTTTAAATTTCATTTAATGTTACATTAGATGAATTTTACATAAACAGTTGTATGAGTAATATGGTTCAGAATAAACCATTCATGCATGCCAACATCTATTTTATTGATAGTGATAACATGGAAGACTATTTTTTTACTTCTAAGAGATTTGTGAACATCAGTATCCACCAAAACTGAAGAATCCAAATTGTTATAAATACATGCATGCATGAAAACATACATACATATGTATGTAAGTATATATAGTATAGGGAGGGATAGTGGGGGAGGGGAAAAATTGTTTTTCAAATAAGAAATCTCAAATTTTGGCATAAGAGGTACTGCAGTGTATATATAATTTAGTGAAAAACATAATGAATTATTACCAATCACAAATCTTAAATGGATTCAACCATAACTTTGATAGGAAATCAAATCCTTTAGCCACAATAGTTAGTAATTATTGATGTTTCACCTTAAAAACATGATGATTGCATGTTACATACCTAAGATGGTGATAAATAATCTTAATTAAAGAAGACATGTAATTACATTGGGCAACATTAAAATGATCAAGAAATATAAAAAACAAACCATGTATACCATCTAATTATGTAGCACATGCATCAATATAAAACGACACACTACTCTGAACTATTATCTACAATTAAGAACAATACTTTCTCAGGATCCCCAGTTGGGATGAACACTTCAATCAAAATGATTTAGTTATAAAAATCTGTGGGAATTCCAATACTGTTCATAAATTTTGAAACAATAAGAGCATTGGACAGTTCACTGCTGAATCATAAAATAACAGCATTATCCATACATAGATTCCATACATCATGTGGTGCATAATATGGCCACCCATAGAATTACCAGATGTAAAACTCTTGGTGCATAAATTGCAGGAATACTTGGGCATCTTATTTTGATATCCTACAATTTCTATGGAACTTTTTTGATAAAACCAAATGGTACACAATAGGAAAATTGGTTACAGAAAAATTAGATAGAGAAATGGACATGAATGAAATATCTAACTAAAAAAGAACATTCAAATGGACATTAATAACACAACAGAAGTATATACATCATAATATATAAATGGACATGAATTAAAATAACATTAAATGTAGCACATATGTTGGGTGGTATAACATAAAGAAGCCCACTCCCCCGTCCCCTCCCCTACCCTCTCATACCATCCCCCCTGCCCAACATGTTCCCTTAGTAGCCCCCTCGCCCATGGCCTTATCCTCCCCTCCCTTCCTCTCCCCCCTGCCCAACATTATTCCCCCATCACCCCCTCCCCCCTTCCACCATCCTCCTCTCCCCTCCCCTCCCCTCCCCTCCCCTCCAACTTGCCCAGCCCCTCACCTCCCCTCACCTTCCATCCCCTCCCCTCCCCCCTGCCCAACATTTTTCCCTAGTATACCCCTCCCCTTGCCATCACCCTCACCTCCCCTCCCCACACCTCCATCATGACCAGCCTTTGCCCAGCCCATGACCCTCCCCTCCCCTCCCCCACTGCCCAAACGTTTCCCCCAGCAGCCCCCTACCCCCTACCATCATCGTCCCCTCCCCTCCCTCCCCTGCCCCACCAACCTGCCCAGCCCCTACCTATATACTAAAAAACTAACTGAAATTGATTAGGGAAATGTGAAAATTATAATAGAAACTGATATGGAAATTATGTCTATATGCTAGAAGAAAGAAAGAAACAGGGGAAAATGTACAATATACAACCTATACTTATGAGAAAGGATAACCGTGTGTGTTATATGTTTTATAACAACATTCTTATATCCTATAATAAAAATAGAGTTAAAATTTGACATCAAAATGTATAAGATAATTTGAAAAAGAATAGGTTCTATAATGTTCATCTGATACTTTTAATATACACCAGATAATGTCAATCAGCTAAGAATGTATTCAATTTTATGTTTTCCTTTAAACGGGGATGTAGTTCATTAGCATGGCTTGTGGATTCTTCCTCATCATGAGTCATTTTAACTGTCTATTTCCCTACATCATCATCATAATACTCTATCAATATGTTTTTGTACAATAAGAGATGAATTAAATCAATAATTTACAAAAAATATTTACCACTATAATTATTTAATCAGTAATTTTATGATCACAAATTTTCAATTGTATGCAAAAAATTAATTTTGTTTAAATGATATAATGAAATTAATACTACAAAAAAATAGCATTGTCTAATCCAAATATGTAATGAAAATAGAAGGTGGTGAAAAAAACACCTACCTAGGTTACTGTTTTTACAATATACATGAACACAGAACAATCATGGGTAAGTGGAGGGGTAGACAAATATCATTTCCCTGAATGGAGACATTCACCCATGTGAAGTGGCATCAACACAGAGCCCTCATCCACATTAAAAGACCAGACAACATGAAAGTGAAAAAAATTGATAAAGATAGATTGGATGTTGATGTTTCTCATATCAATGTTAAGAGTGGTGTACTTCTTGTTTTAAAGCTCATCTGAATAGTGAAAAGTAATGGATAAACAGAGGAGATTAAAGATTTTTTTACACTGAATCGAGACATTCACCCATTCCCATATTTCAAAGGTATCTCTCAACCACTTTAGAAAACCTAAAAACATGATATTGAATTATGAAATATATATGAGGACATATTGAATACTCGGATAGCATGAGAATACATGTCACCCTTCTATTCAACTTCTAAGCTCTGTAAATAATAAGTGCATGTTGAATATTCAAAGACGCGTAAGGGAATACATCTTAAAATCATCATAAATATTCATTACTATATGAATACAATCATTACAGCTTTTTTTGATGGGATACCTCTATTGTGGACCCCATGAAAGGGTATAACCCAATGAGAAGTCTAGTCAAGTATGGTTATTAAATTGGAGGAAACATTACCTTCATTATTAAATGACTAACATTGAATGGAAAAATACATCTTCCAATGACAATTTTTCTGTCATTATTAAAACATTAATTTACAAATTGAATATGAATTATTTAGAATGTTTTTAATAGAAAATAATATATCAGATGTTTTGATGCTAGAAAAACTATTTATCATAAAAAGTGTTCCAATGATTTTAATTTCATTCCATGTTGTGGTACCAAAGAAGTATTTATTCAGCCTCATGCCCCTACCCAATTGGAATTAGAAACATGGACCAATGAAAATATGTTAATATTGGAAAAATCACAATAAAAATATCATTAATATTTGACCAAGCATATTGATAGGGAAAAGTTTGACATTATTAAATATAATGAAATCAATACACTACAATAAGTAAATTTAAATACAATTTATAAATTGAATCACAAATGATATATACAATGTATCCCAAACATTCATAAATATGTTTCCACAAAGTAAAATTAAAAAAAATATCAATTGAATTAAATCCAATGCAAATTAGAATGTTGGAATATGAATTGAATTAAATCACATTGTGGTGCTCGAAACCATCAAATCGAACCTCGATAACATGCGCCAACACACTTTGAATTAAATAAGCCAATTGCATAAATTAAATCAGTGATAACCTATATCGTGTGAACCCGAATTAAATCAGGAAAGAACAACTCCACAGCCTGCATCTGAAACCATGCAAGTGCACAAAGACTCAAGATTTTAAATGAAATAATTCAATTATTCCAGCATATGAAAAATAGTGAATCTTTTCCATGATATAAGAAAATATACCATCTAATTGAAAAATTATAACCTGCACCAACACACTTTGAATTATATAAGCCAACTACATTAAATAAATCAGCGATTACCTATATCTTGGGAACCCGATTTAAATCAACCATGCACAGATCCACAACCTGTATCTGAAACCATGATATATTTCATGGAAAACCGAGTTCACTCACAAATAAAGGAATTATCAGAAACTGGAAAAGGGTTAAATTCATGGTAGGTTGGAAATTGATTTTACACTAAAAACCATGAACAAAGTAAATAGCCGTGGAGGTCGCTCATATCTTCTGAGAGAAAATTGACGATGGATAAGAGTCAGTATCTGTTGAAAGAAAAATCAATGTACATACCAGTTTAGTATGAAAAATATGAAGGATTATGAAAATATAATCTGTAGTTCTCTGTATGATTTGATTTCATACAGAACTAGAATTTTGAATCACCAATATTAGCTTTTCTGAGATAGAATTTTCAAAGAATAATCCAACATTGGGTTTTTTTCAGGAGAATGGAGGAGCGCGAGGTGGAGAGAAATGGAGGTGTTGGTTTATGGTAGTATTTGTATACAACAGTAGAAGTATTTGTGTGATATAGGGTAGTATGCATATGTTAAACCATAGTTGGTTTTGTAGTCGATGGAGATAATATGACAGTTAGCTTCAGCAGTAGAACACCGAGAGATATATAGTCTATGATCCTTTGACTAGCAGAAGAACTCAGCAGGAATGGGACGAAGAGTTGGAAATTGTATGCGCGTGTTGCCGAATCAGGCCAAAATAAAGGTGAGGAGGTTGGTCTAACGGGATTAGAGAGATTGAAAAAATGCAGACATTTAGATGCAGAAAAATAGATAATAGACTCAATGATTCTTACCTATGCGCAGATACAATAAGAATGACATAGGATTGGAATTATCCTACGATCTGTAAAAAAAGAGAAGAGAATATAAATGATTGTAAGAGTAGTCGATTGGAAAACATACATAACGAAAAATGATACTGTAAGCTTCTTTGACAAATTTTGGACACGTGGTGGAAGGATGAATCTTGTGGATGAACTGCCGACTGCAGTCAGAGTAATGTTTATACATGGGTTTACTCACTGCGAACTATTGGGAAAGGGAACCGTAGGTGGATCGGAGGACCTGGATGTACAGGAGCTGAGGGAGGAGTCACCAGTTGTGGAGAAGTCGCGAGCAGGGGAGTTGTAGTCAGAGTATTTGAAGATGGGAGCACAACTAGAGAGGAGACTCGAGATTCCGATGAGCCTATCAAAGTCGGTGATGGTATGCGCGAGGTGATGTCGAGAAATGAGGGGAGATAAAACCATAATCGTGGGAGGAGAAGGAGGGTTCTGTGGAGTGGTGAAATCCAAATCGTGGGCGGATTGGGGTAAGGTTTGGAGGAGGGACACGATCGTATGGGGGTAAAACTGGAATAGAAATAGTGAGATGGGGGACGTGAAAGCTTGAGGAGGTGACACATCAGCCTGGGGAAACCCAATTTTAGTATATATAGTGGATATCCTATAAAATGAATAACAATTAATTATTTAGCTACATTATACACCTTCCAATCAAACATAATCAATAGAATTATAAACATTATTCAATAAATTTTTTATACCCTCACATATATTCCCTTATCATCACATATATAAGTAAAATTTTATATTGTTGTGTCTATTTATATTGGATATGTATGGATAATTAGATAAATTAAAATAATAGTCAAACATTTCTAAACAATATGGATTTCACAAAATATATAAGATAATATCATGTTTGATATTTATGATTATGATATTAGTGCCAATAAGATAATTACTCCTAAAAACAAATTATGTATCTTGTCCATGGAATGGAAGAAAAATTATTATTAAAACTGACTATATCTTTCATGTTATTTTAAAAGATAATATGAGTAATAAGTTGTAGTAAACCCTCTATTTATGGAATCATTCATTTATTTCTTCTTGAAATCATGTAAGTTGAATGTTTATGTAAAATATAAATTCTATGTCAATACATCATGAAATTAGTGTGAGAATCACATTCAAAATGATACCGACCAAAAACTAATTCACCATAAACTACTCTTTGTTCCTAATTAATATTTATTGGTTAAAAATTGTATATTTCGATTAAGCATTTTCTATAATTTTTTATATATCTCATGTATTCTATATCAATGTGACCGTAATTATATTATTAGATATTTAAAAAATAAAATAAAATATGATTTATAATTTAAATAAAATATATATTATTTCATAATAATGCAAATACATTGTATGACATTATAATTAAAACTATCTATAGAAATATTATTCTAAAAT
This sequence comes from Viscum album, assembly GCA_963277665.1. NCBI lineage: Eukaryota > Viridiplantae > Streptophyta > Magnoliopsida > Santalales > Viscaceae > Viscum > Viscum album. Next base: position 714,892,697 of record OY728134.1, on the reverse strand, counting down.
CATATATTATTCTAGTATTTTTAACTACTTCCAAAAAATTGATATTTCACAAGGGATTATAGTAAGAGAATATATTAAATATGTTTTCCCATAACAATACCTTTTGAGATATGATTTATATAATGGTAAATAAAAAGAAGTGTTAATAATGATTATTAGATAAAACAAATAGAATCATATATTTAAATAGTTATCCATTAAATTTCTAGGAAATATTTGAACATATAAAATTCTAGTAGTCTGGTCTTTTCAATATGTCTTTATTCGTTCTCTCTATGATCCTCATATGTAAAACCATATCAGATGAAAACCACCTTGATTAATTTTTTTTCAAAAAAAATAACATTCTTAATACATATTAATCTATAATATCTTTATTTCTATAGAATATTTCTATTGAATGAACTAAGATTCATAACCAAAATAAATATGCAAATTTAAATAAATTGTTTATTGATTTTACAAATACAGAAATATTTTAATTGAATATATGGGTATAATAATTATTATTTTATATAATAATTTCAATGATATCATATTGATTATATTAAATTATGTACATCGTAATAGGGATTAATGGGAATCATATTCACAAATAGGGAGATTAGGATGAAATTGGAAAATGAAATGATGTGATAGGGATACTGGATACATGTGGAGGAGTGATGGTTGGTGGTGATCGGTTTAATGACATGCACTTTATATGAAAATAGATGTCAATTTATCTTCTCATGTTTAGTTAAATAAATTAAATTTAAGATAATTTTATACAAATATGAGTATGTGATTTAAACAAAATTATTCATACTATATACATATATTATGGAATTTTTATATACTATATGAAATTTGTTATTATAAAAGATGAATGGGAGGAATAATATACTATATATATATATAATGGATGAATACTATAGTAACATATAGTTTAAAATATTTCAACATTCATGAAAATGTTTTAATTATATTGTTGAAATAATATTATACAATAAGAATATATTTAAATATAATTATATAAACTAGAAAATATATATATTTATTAGTGATGTATTTTTATTTATAAATAATACTATAAATTTTAAGTATGTATATGGAACTAATACATTACAAATAATGTAATTTTTAGAAATAATATTTTCCATTATTTCATAAGTTTATGTAAATAAAATTACTATAGATAAAATTGACTACAAGTAAAAAACTACATGTTTCTATTTTAAGGGAATTTTTAATTTCTATAGGATAAACTGTAGAGATTAATATGCCAATCCCCAATAACAACATGTGTTTAACTATCTATTGAGAGTCTAAAACAGCTAATTCCCACCATTATACACTAATATCACTATCAGTTTTCCAACGATATATTTTCTTGAAACCATCAATACAACAATTTTAGTTATAATTAACTAATGATTTCTAAATAGTAATATTAATGCCCTCCAAAGCATTAATTTTGAAAATGACATAATATTAAAATTTATTACTCATATATAATATATATAGCATAAAAATATGTAGGGATAAAAACATAATGCTCATATTTACTCATCACTCAAAATATATAATCTATTAATGGTCTCCAATTATAAATTAAGTCAAAACAATAGAAGAGGTAATTTCCAAACATTTACTACTGAACAACAAATATTTAAAGATAATATGACTTAATTTAAATGATGTTTCTTTGATTTCATATATATATTTTAATTTTTTAGGATATATTAATTAATTTCATTAATTACAACACTCTAACAGATGAACCGAAAGTAATTGTTCTAGTTGTAATGATTGTAAAAGGATGATTACATACAACACCATTATGATATGAATGATTTTAACTATTTTAAAATAGAAAATAATTAGAATATGGAGTTGACTAAATAATTAAAAATTAAATTGAGCATGAGATGATAAATATAATAGTTGGATAATGTTATAAAACACTAGCCGTATGTTTTTATCGAAAATTTAATTCTGATCTACAACACCTATATTTCAATAAGATTTATATATTGTAGGTTCATATACAGATTATCCCATATTTATAGAAATACTCCTCATCAAATAGAAATCACCCTATCAATATTGATAATGGTACATTAATGGTTATAATTATTATGAAGTTACTAGTTATCGATTTTCATGAAATTGAGAAAGTAGAAACATATATGTAAATATTTACATTAAATATAAATATTTATAATAAGAATTTGGGAAAAATATTAAAGTTTATTATAATTAACAATAAATATATATTTCATTATTTTCGTTAATATTTATGAAATGTCACTTAAAACATTCTTAGAAATATTTTTGTAACATTTACATTATCAATGGTATATATAATAGTACTTTCTACTTTCATAGAGGAAAGTATACGAAATACCTATTTTTATTCATTACATGTTAAAAGAAGTTAAATTCTACTATCTTAGAATCGTATATGTAAGTATTTAATGGTTCTTGAAATGTTATACTAAATGAAATGTTGTTCTTATAAAAATAAAGACTTATTCTAAACATAGTAAAAATATATAGTAATATCGGAATTAAAACTAATTCAATAGAATACATGGTTTAATTATCTTAAATTATGTAAGAATGGTTTTGTAGTGCTTTAATATCATTATTTAAATATATAATGTCATGTCCCTAGAAAATAAAATATAAAATATATATATTCAAATTTCTGATGCAGTTGATGGTGTAACTGATAGTTTCTTCTTGTGTATATTAAAATAATTACGTTTTTCCAATTTAAATTCATGAAGGATAACTTTTAATTCCAATGTTATCATAATAGGAGAGATAATAAAATCAAAAATTGTGTGGATTGATGTCGAAGAAATAATGTATTCCTCAAATAATCTATATAGAATACTCTGATTCTTTATATGAATAAAAAATATATACAATGTACCATATGAAACTGACATTATTTTCATATTTATATATATATAGTATACTCCATAACCGACCATGTATTCATTTAATGAGTATTTTCTCAATGGATGAGTATACATAGTCATTATATTCATGTATATGAATTCACATAATCCTTGTGGAACATTTAGTGTGGTTAACATTCAATGTAACAACCAAAAACTATGGCAATTAATTTCCCTTCCTACATTTATTTCATATATTCTTGATCAAATATAATCACATATAGGACAAAATACAATCATTATAAATAATTAATGAATAAAATACGAGGTATTTCAAGACATTAGGGAACCTATACCGATTAAAGAGTAACTTACCCATAGAAATTGTAATATGACCTTTATGAATAGTAGATTAGGCTTATTAATAGTTACCACACCCATGTAAGTATAAATAAAATGTAGTCATATCGTATGTAAAATTATGATATAATTTTATCACAGTTAATGTAAACGAATGTTTTAAAATTTTATATTTCAGTTTGGGTATTTTTACAATCCATAAATATTTAATTAATATTTTATAGATAAAAAAATTATTCAAAATAAAATATATTTTTATTAAATGAATAAATAAATTAATATTATTTTGTATTATTATTTTAGGATAATCTTATACGATCATAGATATTTTTCCGAAGCATTATAAATTCAGTTTAAAATTTAAATTCTATATTTTTCAACTAAATCATGAGTTTATAAAACAAAATAAAATTATCATATTTAGAAACATATTTTCAATAAATGCAGTTAATGTTTTTATTCTACCTGTCTTGAAATAGGTTGGATGAATTTTTGGTATTTTTTTTTGAAATACATAAATGTTGGTGACTTGTAAAATACGATAATTTATTATAAACATTTAATAAAAGATTTATTTAGTATTAGGTTATGTAAGGAAGAAGTAAGAAAAAATTTATTTTGGACAGACATGAACTTATTACCATTTTACGTCACAAGAATCAACACCATTGAAGGTCTTTATATGAATAATAAAATAATAAATAAGATATTCAAAAAATACCCCACTTCTTCACAATAATTAACACCCACCCCCCCCCTCTTCTACTCACTAATCTATGACTTGAATCATAAAAAATTTCTTCCAAAATAATTTTTTCTATCTTCTCCCCACTTCCAGAATCTCTTGGTCTTTTAAAATATAAAAAACCCTTTCCCTTAAGGAGGATCTCACAAAGGTTAATTCAAGATGTAAATCTTCTTCCTTTTTCATTTACTTTAATTTCAATTTGTATATTATTAATATTTTATCCTAACCTACTGTATAAACATCATCATGTTAACTTGAATATAATTTATATACAATAGTAATATCCTATTAATGTAATGACCATTATAGTTCTTCTTAATCATTATCTTTTATTTTGTAAATGAAATCATCATCTGGGAGGTTCCAATTTACAAGCTATAAGGACGACAAAGATTCTATTGTAAATTTACACATTTATTCTGGTCTTGGAACCATTTCTATTGTTGAAATAGACTATAATATATGTTTTATAACCTAATTGATGTTTTTAACTAGTATACACTTATAATGTTACTTCATATGACAAAACTAGTTTGTAATTATCGAAATACTGCCCAATTAATCGAATTTATTATCACTAAATGTATTATCCAATGACTCAACCTCATAATATATTAAAAAATTATATAAAATTCCTTTTACAATTATGTATTCTCATTAACAACATTCCATTCCAATTATGGGTAGTTATACCAATTTTAAGTAAATATCATTACATATAATCCACAGAATTGATCACGAATTTAAGTAAATGAACACTCCAGAACGAAGAAATCAAATCAAATAAATTATCAATATGGGCATAAATTACCATATTAAAACTATAATGAATCAAATATGTGTATATATGTTTAATAAGTATTAAAATAATTTATTTAGTTTTATTATCCATGATGTTATGAACAAGTGAATAACACATTCAAACACAAGGTAGTTGTTTTATACCTGAACATCCTTTTTCATTCAGGATACTCTTATTCTCTACTTACCTCAATAAAATTTATATTTATTCAAATTTACTCCTCATAAATTATATTTTAATGACCAAAATATGTGTAAGAATCATAATCTTTCTTTATTTTCCAGGGTACCACAATATTTAAATGGATATTTCAAAAATTCATCTTAGTAAACAAGACTGATTTAAGGGATCTTCTCAAATAATTAAATATTTATAAGGTAACTCTGTAATACTTTTTAAGTACACATTATTTTTATAAAATCAATCAATTTATTATTAAAAAACTACCACTGTTAAAATTTGTTCTTATACAATTTTTCAATAAGAACACTACATTTCAAAATAAAAAAGTATTTCTCTAAATAATTATAATACTATTTTTTATATTATTTATGTCTATTTAGACACAACTATTTATTATTATTCATTACCAATGTTAAAATTAAATTTTTAACGTCCACCATATTTTATTATAATTTTTATAATCTATTTTAAAATGTATTTTATATTTTGATAAAAATCACCATATTATATTGAATTGTTAGTATTCATGATTTATGATTGGAGAATGAAAGTTACATTTCATATGTTAGTTTCCATATTAATGTATTTGATGTTTATTTTTAACCCTATTTAAATGTGGAATTAATCGGGATTATGATTTTATGGTTGGGGACCACTATATCCCCTCAATAGATCAGTAGGTCTCAGGAAACAAATTATAAATGGGTTTTTGAATAGGGCTTACCTAGTATTTTTAGAAGTCATGGACGAGGCCTAGATGATATGTTTCAGTTTTCTGTATTGTTTTCCCTCATCGTGATATTAGTAATTGATAAACTAAGTGATTATTTTACTAATATAACATCAAATATATTTTTTCATTCTCCTATGATCATTTATATGGATTATTTAAATAGATTTTATTCCTACATTATTATGCTCTGGTATATTCTTAACGACATGTGTTCTTAGTTGTTACCCATGACTATTGTTTATGTTAATATAACTTACAATGCATTAGTTATCATTAATAATCATCTGATAACACCCCTTTATTTTGTTTTATATTCCCTAGGTTTTGAATATGAATATTATGAATTATTTCCATGGATAATATTGGAACAATAGATATTCCCAATGGAATTTATATTATATATTACATTTCAAGTTGTAATGTTGAACTAATGTATCAATCTTGTTTTCAAAACTACTCAAATATTTGTTCCAATAGGGTAAAAAAAATTTATAGCCATTCAAATTTAATAAATTATTGCACGACCTTTGGGGTCCTCGGGTCACGGTGTTACAGTAGGCATGAGAGCATGTTTAGTAAAAAAACATCAAAACTATATTTAGAAAACATGATTAGGAAACAAAAACAATAGTTAGACTTTAAGGATTAGAATACAAGAAAATCATATAAATTTGGTAAGGATGATGTTATGTTGGTCTTATTGTAAAATGCATTCCATTCTAGATAATATATGTGAATGTGGTTCAATCACACATGTACCAAAGAGTAACAACTTCAAAAATGTTTTTAGGTATTTACTCAGGGTAACCAGATACAAGACAATGGGCCCCACTGCACTAATGGTTTGACACACCTAGGGGTCATGATTAGGATAAATTTCATTTTTATTATAAGAATTTATGAAGGATTTAAAATTAAATTTTTTATCAATGAAACTATGTTTAAGGTTATGGGATTAGATATTCATAGGATTTCAATTTATGTTAATTATTTTTCTAGTTGATATTATACATTCTGACTAAAAACAGAATCCTTTCTAGAACATTATTTAGAAATTTAAACTAATAGAAGAATTGGAAAACACATGAACATGCATATCCCATGTTTGTATTTCTCTTATATTAAAGATAATGATGTTTTTTATGGAGCTACAACTGGTTTTGAGGAACATATAACTATTCTGGATAGCTAACCCACTTTATGAATAATAACCATACTCATATAGATCATCTGGATAAAAAACACTGAGTAAAAATGTTAGACCAATTTAGGAGACAACAAAATCCGTATTTCATTGGGATTACAAACCCAGTCATAGAAGAGCAGGGGATATCATCCATAAAGAAGATATTTTTCTCATAGGGAATTAACAAAAGGGAGAATATTTTCATGGCTATTTATCATCTATATAGAGATGCAGATCAATGGTCGTTTTTGAGTCCAAACACAAAGGAGGAGAATCAGATTGAAAATAAGGAAAGGAGAGGTATTAAGGAAATTATATTACCAAAATATTTTCATTATGATTATTGAGAGGTTATATAATGAGAATTCTTGAGTCTCAGACCCAATGATATGGAAAATGTTTCAATGTATGAAGCCATATATTCAATGTTATCGAGGAATGACGCAGACTACAAACATAATCCATAGAGAAAAATTGATTGATTCATTGATGGTTTAAAAAAATTCCTTCAAAGGAAAATAGTACACAAATGTTTCTCATCATACGAATATATCATCTCATGTTCAATAAAAATAGAGAAATTATTCTCTAGGTATTATGACAGTAATGGAAAATAAGAGAAGAAGATGGTGTCCATGAAAATAATGGATAAACAGAAGAATAAAAATTGGATCCTTCCAACATGATATAATTGTGGATGGAAACACCCAGAAGCCTTATTAAAAGGAAAATGAGTCAATTACATGTATGAAGGAAAAGGACACTAATATAATGTTTGAATGGGAATGAAAGAAACAACCAATTTTTATTAATAACATTTTTAAATATATTTTACATTATACAAATTATTGTCCAATGTTTCTATAAAACATTCCCTAGTAATGGACAAGGGAGCAAGTCAAATCATATGAGATCAAAAATGCCGAGAATGATGTTCCTAATGATGTGGTGGTAAGTAAATTAATTGTTTCCTCAATCATATTAAATGATTTATTTGATTTTTCATAATCACATTCATTTATATATATCGTATTTTCAAAGAAAATATGATATTTCATATTTGATTTAATAATGTATTTTTTAGTTAAAACTATTTTGGGAAGTATCATTGTAACAAAGATGTGTTAATCAATATCCCTTAGGACACATAAATGATTATTGATTTCAAACTGTAACATCACAACAATTATTGAATTTGATATAATCATAGTTAGATATTTGTTTTTAAATTATGATGTGATAATTTATTTCCAGTATATGGATTTTACACTTGTTGAAAACGATGTAGAGTCCATTATCTTTAATGAACAAACATCAGTTTCAGATTCTTATAATGATTCACCCATATTTGATCAACTGAATGAAATTATTGATGAGATGAGAATGAAATATATATTGGTGGTGAAATAAATCATCAATTTTAGAATGTACCTATTTTGAAAGAATACATTAATGTCCTTCTAGAGTATTTACCAGGAAATCCCCCAGAGCGGGATGTTGAGTTCACCATTCCTTTAATTCGTGGTTCAGGACTTATATCAAATAAAAATTATAGAATTGTTATTATGGGGTTATTAGTAATAAATAAAATACTAGAGTAATATAGTGATAAAGGATATAACAACTTTACTATATTTTATTTAGGGTACCCTACTATTTTTTTTGAAGAAAAATGATGGATCTATGAGGATGCGCATTTACTATAGTGATATAAATTCTATTAGTATAAATAAAAAGTAACATATTCATATTATTGATGCTTTATTTGAAAAAAAAATCACAATGAAGAATATTTTTTGATGATTATCCATTGATATAGATATCACGAATTGCACATGAGGAAGGATGATATTCGAAAACTAAATTTTGAACCTAGTGTTGGCATTAATTTTGTTCATTAATGCCTTTTGGACTGAATAATGAACCTTCTGGTTTCATGATTCTAATTAATATTGTTTTCAAGTAGTTTATTGGTGAATGTTTTGTTTTTTTATCTTAGAATAGTATATAATATAAAATGATCATTAGAATCATTTGCATACTATTTTAATTATTATAATAAAATATGAATTATATGGAAATATTAGGATCTGTGAATTCCAGATTCAATCAATTTCTTTTCTTAGTCAGATTGTCTCTAAGGGTGGAATTCTAGTGGATACTATGATCAAAATGTCTGGTCAAGAATGTCCTATAGCTACATACATGTCCAACATACATAATTTTATTATTTTATCTGGGTATTATTGACATTTATATTTTATCTTTTCTCGATTTTACAACATATTAACCAAGATTACCTATAATGGGGTTATGTTTGTATGGGAAAAATATTGAGGATACTGTTTTTGAGAAATTGGAGAGGCATTTAGTGAAGGATCTGATCATGACTCTACAAACATACAATGATGGATTTCTGATTTGGAGTGACGCATCAAAGAAAGGACATGGTTGTGTCCCTATGAAAAATGATAATGTTATTGCCTATGCATCGAGGTAGTTAATAATTTAGGAACAGAACTATCCAAATCATGTTCCTGAGTTAGCATTATTCAGATTTACTTTTATGATATGGATACATTGTATCAGTGGTGAAATATGTGAGATATATAAACTCTCATGATATTAAAATATATATTCTCAATGAATCAACTCATCATGAGGTAAAAGATATGGGATGATCTACACAAGTATTATAATTTTTCCATACACTACCAACCCGGAAAGGTAAATTAGGTAGTTAATGCATTGAGAAGGAATGATCATGGTGTTCTAAACAAAATGAAAATTGACAACGATCTTATCTACATGGATCTAGTGATAATTAATATAGGAATTATAAAATAATGTGAAACATTACTAAATTATAAATTGGTTTCCCAAACATCATTATTATATTGGATTAAAAGTTCAAAACCTCATGATGACAATTTTAAAAATAATATTGAAGGTGTGAATGATTTGAAGCTGGTTGATTTTGTGTGTGAGGATAGTATTACAAAATTTGGGAAGAGGCATTGGGATCCCTCTATACCCAAACTAAAAAGAGAGTTATTGGATTATTCCAATAGTTCTAGATTAAATATACATCCTAGAAGAACTAATATGTATAGATATTTTAAGGAACATTTTTCTCAAAATACCACAAAGCATGGAATTGCTGATTATGTATCATGATGTTTCGTCTGTCAACAAGTGAAGGAATAAAGACAACGTACTCCCAGATTCGTGAAAACTATGTCTCTTCCTACAATGAAATGGGATTAAATTAATATGGATTTTTTTATTTGATTACAAAATATCCAATAAAGAATGATAATAGATTTATAATAGTTGATCAACTCAAAAAATCTGCATATTTCCTCGATATTAGAGAGGATTATCCACTACAGCACCTTGCAAGACTTTATATCAATAATGTTGTAAGAATTAATGGAGAACCTCATTCAATTGTGTCTAATCATGATCTATAGTTCAAATAAAACTTCTATAAAATTCATCAAACATATTAGGATTCCTATATTCGGTTCAGTACTTATTATCACCCTCAAAAAGACATCCATTTTGAATGAACAACCAAAAACGTAGAAGAAATGTTGAGGTCAAGTTCACATTACTTTCAATATACGTGGGGCCATTATTTAACTCTTGTGGAGTTTGGATACAATACTAGTTTCCAGTATAGTATACAAATGTCACCATATAAAGTATTCTACAAAATGAGATTTTGTACACCAAAATGTTGAGATGAAGTTTGTGAATGGAACCATGTTATCATATAGATTTTGGAAGAAACAACAGAGAAGGTAAATGCTATTCAAAACCATCTTAAAGTAGGTAAAAAAAAGGAAAAATATATAAGATTATAATTGAAAGATATATTTTGAATTTCAAGTGGTGGATCATATTTTCTAGAATGTATATACTTGGAAGGGAGTTATAATTTTTGGATTGAATGGGAAATTGTGAACTATGTACATTTGTCATTATGATGTTCTATAGAGAATTGGAGATGTGGTTTTCCATTTGGAATTTTTCCTAGATTTTCTACGGTACACAATGTGTCCATGGACTCTTTGTTGAGAAATTACATTCAATAATAAACACATGTACTCACATCTGAAGGAATATAATTGGAACCATAATTATCATAGTGTGAAGTGCCTATCCTGATTCTGGAATCTAAATAATTGGTGAGGAGGAATTAGATTACTTGGTCAGCAAAGGTACTTTGGATGAATCATAAAATTGAAGAGGCGGTGTGGGAACCTGAGGAAGTTATGATGAATAGATACCCAAATCGATTTGTGATGTGACATTCTGTAATTTTGAAGATGAAGTTTTTGTAGGAGGGGAGAATGTAATGACCCAAAACCTTATCAATGAATTTTTCTTCCAATATTTATTTCAAATTGTATTGATCACGTATAATCACATATAGATAACAATACATACATTTTAAATAAATAATGAAGGAAATAGGAAGTATTTCAAGACATTATGAATCATATACTAATGAAATAGTAACATGAACTAATGAATATTAATAAAACCCTTATGAATAATAAATCGGCATAATGATTAGTTAACTCACACATGTAAGTGTAATCAATATGTATGCATCTTATAAGTAAAATTATGATATAACTATATTATATTAAACGTAACATAATATATTTTTTTTGTATTTAAGTTTTATTTATTTTTATAATCCTTAAATATTTAATTACAATTTAATAATTAAATAAAATTAAATATAATCCATTTTCATAAAATTGTTTAATAAATCAATATTTGTTTCTTATTATTTGAGGATATTTTATGAGAACTCAGTTAATTTTTTAATGTGTTATAAAATTATTTTAAAATTAAGAATTTTTATTTTTCATGTAAACAATAAAATTATATTTAAATTGAAATTATAATATATTAAAAATTCATTCACAAAATAGATTTTATTTATTTACTCTACATGTTGAAAAATAATCATGAAGAATATTTGGGATTTTTCTTAAATACATGAATTTTTTTGAATAGTAAATTACATTAATTGACGATAAATGCTAAATACATGATTTATTGAAACTAAGGTTGTGTGAGGATGATTTAATCACCCTTGATTCATGTTCACATGAAATTATTAAAATTAATTTTCACATTAATCTATAATATTTTCAATTTTAAGGAAATTATGAAAATAATGAATACGATATAAAAAATTGACCCCTCTCTTCCACTACAAAAACCACCTCTCACTACCTCATATTCTCACTCCAGTAATACCTTAATCATCTATTAGTTATACCAAAATACTCTTCCCTATCACATCCCCATGTAAATGAGATCATGGTCTTTCCAAAATACCAAAACCCCATGACTTTGATGAGGTTCTCAAGGGGGTTAATTCAGGAGGTAAATAGTCTTCCTTATTCATTTAATTTCATTTCAATTTATTTTATTTTGTTGTTATCTCCAATCCTCGTCATTACAATTGATAATAATAAATACATTATCATAGATATACTTTAATTATATAATGTAATTGTAATAACCATTATCAATCTCTTTATTCTATCACCATTATTATATAAATGAAATCATTGGCTGACATGATCCAATTTACCACCTTCATGGATAACAATGTTTCATTCATAAATATATCCATCAAGGATGTTCATGAAACCATTTATATTATTTAAATAAACTATAATATATGTTTTATAACCTACTTAGTTTTCTATAACCATTATATAGACATATTATTAATTCATAAAATATAACTAGTTTGTAATAATCAAAATACCGCCAAAATAAAATAAATGATTATCACCAAATGTATTATCTAATGATTCATCCACAATAAATATAAATAAATGATATAAATAACAATTTATTTTATAGGGTAAAATTAAAAAATTTAATTACAATTCAATGGATATGTTAAATTTTTATATAAACTCAATTACATATAATAAACTGAATCTATCATGAAATAAATGAAATGAACACTCCAAGACGACAGAATTCAATCCTATAAATTATCAATAAGGACATAAATTACCGTAATAAACCTATAATAAATAAAAAATATATACATAATTATTATAATTTGATAATTAATGGATTTAATTTAATTATCTACGATGTTAAGCTTACGTGATGAACACATTTGGACACAAGGTAAGGTTTTTCTACCCTAACCTCCATTTTCATTTAGGATGCTCTTATTATCTACATAAATGAATAAAATTATTATTTATTTTTATATAATAATCATATATTCAATGATATTTACATATATATGTGTGCTAATTACAGTCATTCTTTATTTTATGGGTCATTTTATGATTTAAAAGGATATTCAAAAACTAATTCTCGAAAAACTAGCTCGATTCAATGGAGCATCTTGAATTCTTACCTATTTTAAAGGGAATTGTTTTATCTATTATAATTAAGAAATTTTTTAATAAAATTAATAATTTTATTATGAAATAACAATCTTATTTAACATATGTTTTTTAAATTATTTTCCCCAAATAACACTTCTTTTTAAAGTAAATGAGTATTTCTCTCAAGAATTATATAACAATTTTATTATAGTATTTAGGTCTATTTAAACATATATATTGAAATTTTTTCTTTAATAATGTTTTCATATTATATTTCAAATCCAAACAATTTTATTAAATCTTTTATGATCAAATTTTCAGTAGATGTGCTTTTTTGATACCATTCACCATATTACTCGGAATGATTATTATTCTTGTTTTATGATTGAGTAAAGTTAGCTATATTACATATGTTTTCATCAATATGAATGTATATTATGTTTATGATTAAATAAATTCAAATGAGTAATGAATTAAAAATATCATGTGATTGGTGGGGCCCTCAATAGCCCTTAATTTCTTTAGTAGGTCTCATAAAATAATATATAATTGGAATTTGGATGAGGCCCAAAACTATTATTTTCTAACATCTTGGTAGAGGCCTCAACGATGGTTCTTAGTTGTCTAGAATTATGCATTCCCTCATTGTTATATTTTTAATATATTAAAAATATGATTCTTCGACTAATATAATATCAATTGTTTTTTCCAATCTCTTAGTACTATTTATATGTTTTTATTTATTCAGATTTTATTTCAGCCATATTATGATCAGATATATTCATAATTTAATGTTTATCTATTTTTTCACCATGCTTAGTGTTTATGTTTATGAAAACTTGAACTGAAATACATACCCTTACTGAGAATCTAATCTCACCCATTTCATATGTTTTTTTCCATGGGTTACAACGATGAATATTATGAACGACTTGTAGTTATAATATATGAGTCATAAATGTTTCAAAAGGAATTGATATTATGTATTACATTTAATGTTGTAATGTTGAAATTATATGTTTACATGGATTCCCAAAACTACTACAATATGTTTTCCTATTGGATATAATATTCTTGTAATGATGAAAATGTAATAAAATAATGCACTAACTATGGGAAACTAAGGTCATAGAGTTACATTCTATGTATGTATTATTATTTTCAAAAACAATAAAAAAATATTTTGATTATTTTTTACAACAAAAATATCAAAATTTCAACCTCTATATATTTTATATATTATTTATAAAATTTTAAATGACTGGTAGTGAATAAATAATTGAAGCATGGACCATGTGTTTTAATGTGTAAAATTACATTTGATGTCATATTTAATTGTGGTTGAAAAACATAATTTATCATTTCTCCTTCTAAAATTTCAATACGTTTAGATCCATTTATTTTTTTTGCAAACATTTCATACATTTAATACAAAATAGATGTAAATATTTTTGTATAACTAATTTATTTAATGAGGAGTAAAATGGATAACCAATTGGAAAACATATAGAAACATTATACACATAACTACATATCTTTCATCGTATATTTTCTTATTAATAAATATTTATGTAATGATATAAAATATAACTCATTTTTTAGTTAGTTGATATATAATAAATGCCTTATATTTCATCATACATTGGGTTTTTCCTAGTGGTATTATTCCCTTAGTGGGGTCCATGAGGTTGAGTTTTAAATCCCCACCACATTAATTTTTAGCTCCCAATTAAATTGGGGTAAAGTGCATGTGGAACCCCACCGTTTGGGGGGGGGTTCTTTTACTTAGTTTGGTTCTTCATATGTTGGTCTATCATGAGGGATGGAAGGATTCAGTATGGTGATGGTGGTGAATAGAGATAGAGAGGAATGTGGTGTGGTTGACATCGATCTCTTCTGACTCCTCACTGGTGATGTATCATCGTTTACCTAGAGGAAAATTAAGATGGGGGGATTCTATTAAGTGATGGGGTTGGAATATGTGTGAAAAATCCTAAAAGTATGTGGGGGGTGGAAGGCATACATGTAATGGTATGTTTTCAAAGTGATCAGTTCCTCAATGGAAATCTCATGTTGAACCGCAGTGGTCATGCATACATAGAAATGGGTGATGGAATACATGGAATATGAGAAGGGGGATCGATAATGTTACCCTTTGAAATATATGAATGGTATAATATACCATTGGAAACAAAAATAAATGCGTCTTTGGATCTTGTATTGGGACTTCTTGTCTACTGGTTCATCGAATCATTCAGTTATAAAATCATAGGTCTTGATGGGTGGGTCATCCTTAAAACATTCCTGCTATTTCATTTTGAAATTTGGATGATTTTGAGAACAACATAAAAATTATTCATAGTTCTATTTTCTATTGTAATTAGTTATTTAGAAAGTCCATTTTTAATAAACATAAATAATAATGAAAAAAATAATTTTTTAATAAATAATTATTATGAAATGGTTATCTATTGTTATAAATATTGATTTATTTTTATGTATAGAAAATTAAATATTTAAATCATCCCATTTTTAATTTAAATATTAAATTATTAGTTTTTTAAATTTTATATTTATTATTAATGTAAATATTTACATTTATTAATGTATTTTAATATGTATAACACGTTACACCATTGGAATTAAGAATGATACATTTATCATTTTAAAAAAGTAAAAATGTGACATTCCATAACCTATAATGTAAATATTTATTTAATTTTTTATATTAATCTATAATTTCAATTTAATATGTTCTTATGAATTGAGAAAATGATGATTGAAACCAACTTACAGATATACGTATGAAAAAAATCGTATTATTTTATAATATTAGGTTGGAATACCAATAATATATAATGAATACATAATTTTGTCTTGTGAACCCCATTTTCATGATTAAAATATTTATTTTATAAACATATTTCATTGTAAAAAAAATGAGTTCCATTAATCATATCGATCGCATAGTAAATTTATACTCTATATGAGAACTTATTGCGAAATCGCAGTGATGTTTGTAATTTGGATGAATATCCACATTATACCATGATAATTTTCATAAATAAACCAATGATATATTTATAAGAAATATATTTTAATTCATACAGTGATATCATGATGAGTCACCTAAATAGATAATTTTATAGATCCATGAAAGGTACAAGAGGAAAAATGTTTAAAAAAATTATAAATAATGGTATATGATTTATATTAGATCCTCTAATATCTGATTGAGTGGAAAATGATATTTAAAATGGATGGTAAAAGAAGATAGAAAATAAGTGTTAGTTAGAATTCATATGTACGATTCCAAGTAGGCATATCATATTAGTAATCACTTGGAATACATTAAATTTCATAATAATTATATTATTGTTCTTATGTTTCTCTAGTATTTCCCTATTGTATAATCTAAAATCATTGTATATAAATAATAAAAAAACCAAAATATTGATAATGACTATTGAATTTGGATTGTATATGTTATAAAATATTTGAATGTGGATTGTGATGTCAATATAGTTGTTTTAATGTGTAGGATATAAAAATTCAATTATTTTGTATTATTATGATGAAAAAGATAGAATATTTTTTCCACGATGGAGATACATAATAATGAAATATAAATATTTAAAATAAAATAAAAAATTAAAATTCCATGAAATGTGGGGATTCTTCATAGATTAATTGAGAAGTAGAAATGTATTATGTTATGTTCATGTTAACAATATAAGGTACTTCTCTAGTCAAATGTCTATATAGATAAAAAATGTGTGAAACCGAATCCTAAATTAAAACAGTTGAATAACAGTTCCAATTTGAAATGAATTATATAGTTTATATACTTATTATATTAGAATATTGAAATTCATATTAAAATTAACATATTTTGAAATTTTAAATATACCGTGAATAATATTATGTGAAATTAATGGTAATAGATGAATTATATTTCCATTAAATCATTTGATGTGATTTAAATTAAAAAATAAT
Organism: Viscum album; assembly: GCA_963277665.1. NCBI lineage: Eukaryota > Viridiplantae > Streptophyta > Magnoliopsida > Santalales > Viscaceae > Viscum > Viscum album. The sequence continues at coordinate 714,875,409 of OY728134.1, read as the reverse complement.
ACTATTTATACATATTTTTTTTATTAAAATAAAATGATGTAAATAGAAGGCCTGTTTAATATTTTATTGCAATTATAAGTTAATATAATGAAATTTGAAAATGTTATAATCATCTAAAATATAATTGATAACATATTGTGAAATAATATAGTAAAATAAAATAAAATGAATTATATAATAAAATATCATGAAATAGAATATGATTAAATAAATTTTAAAGTAATGTAAAGAGAACTAATTAAGATATAATTTCAATAAAAAATATAAAAGTAATGAAATTGAATTTTGAAATTGAAATATATCTCTAATATTACATATAATGTATATAGATGTATATTCTTTTTTTCCAAAACTCAACTTTCATTTGGAAATTCCTTTTATTTAAGAAGAACATATGTAATGAAATCCATTAATGGTTTACATAGTTACACTGATCCATGGGTGTTTCATAGAAACAATATAACGTATTTAGTATCCACTAAAAGAAATAAATTGGTATATAATAAAAAAAATTAAGGTAAACCAATGATTTTAATTTTCTATTGATTAAAAAATATTATATAAACATCTAAAAATGGAAAAACACTATTAATATGTTCTTATAATAAATAATTAATTATAAATCGACAGAAATAAATTATTAAATATACTAGGAACCATATAATATATAATATAATAACCCCATGAAATTAATGAATCGTAATATGACAACCAAAACATTTAAAAACTAAATATTTATATATGTGGCCACATTAGATTTCGATGAAAATTAATAGCATCATTAATACACCACTATTTTTTATATTTTATGTATAAGAAATAAGAAATTTGAATGAGTACTTTAGATGTAGGGATTTACTAATTTTGGGGATTGATGTTGAATTATCAACAGAATTCTTTTTTAAAATTTAAATCTAACTTCACAACATAAAAAATAAATTAATATGAAAGATTATTTGATATTTAAGATTTAATGAATAGGATAACTAATCTATATTTTCATGGAGTTAAATGTAAATAATAATTAACAATAGTTATATAATACTCTATGAATATAGCTCAGTTGAATGAGTGACATGTTTGTGAAATTATTTTAGGGAGCTAAGGCAGGTCAATTCTTATAAATGATATTAGTAGATGACATTATTCGATAAATCCTTATGAATTCAAATACACAAATATTCAAGGATAATACCATGAATTGTGATGGTTTTTGTGTGTAGCGGAATAATTATGATTTTTCGGTTGTATTGAAATGGAAATGTGGAATATGAAAGAAAGAATACTTGAAATTTTTTGAAGTAAATTATAGTTACAAAAACATAGGTACATTAACATAATATGGAATGGTTTTTGGTAAACATATAAATGAAAGAAAATTATCCATCCTTGACCTCATAAATGTAATTATAATATCACTATTCTGGTAATTTAGTATATATCAAAATTAAATTCATATAGTAAAAATATAAGAAAACATGTATATAAAAAATAGATAAAATAATTTTAAAAGTTGTAGTAAGTCTACAGAAATAACGATGACTAAATAAATATGGGGTGGGCATGAAAATGAATTTTAGGAATGTGGGGATAAATGGAAAAATATATTATTCAATAAATATTTCTTAATGTTATAATGTACAATATCATGGAATGTGAAATCATGTAACTTTTCTATTGGAATATATATATATACTTATATTATTAAATTTAACATTTATTACAATAAGAGTCAGTATTAGAGAGATACCATATACCATGGGACAATAAAAATAAGATCTATTATAATAACCTGATTTAAAATAATCATAAAAAATTATAAGATCATATGATTCATTATTGAAATTACAATATGAATAACAATTAAAAAGTTATTTAAATATTATTGTAGAATGAAGAATAAATATTTATATATTATGATTTATATAAGTAACAATATATTGTTTCATTTATGAATGGATGATGAATCATTATATGTTTTTGTAGATGTATATGCTGGTATGCATGAGGTGGAATTGAAGGGATGTCCTTATGGTGATGGAGGGAGTTTTTGTATGAAACTAAAATACATTTGATGTTGTTACATTGAAAAAGAAGTGGTAAATACAATGGTGAATGATTTGAATGATGTTAATTCTTTTTTAGATATTCTCCCATTATTGTGGAAATAGTAATGGGAAGTGGATGTTTGGGATGGTAGTCGTAATGGAGGACTCATGTCCTAGAAATGTAAAATGGTTGATGAAGGGAGGAGGAGGTTAAGGGTGTGATGAGGACTATAAGTCCAAGAGATAATATGCAGAAGAGTACTTGAGGTGGAGGGATAATTATAGGTCTATGGGTGTGGGGGTGTAGAAGATGAATATAGGGGAGGGGTGAGGGAATATGAATCATGGTTGAATGGAATATTCATTGGGGATCATTGAACCACAGAATTGAAGAGGTTTAGGAATGTCAAAAGTTGGCAGATCAAATGGAAACATTTGTTAATATAGGATGTAAATTTTGATTCATGTAAATGGAGTAACAGAACAAAGGATAAAAAATTTATTTATTTTTATTATATTTAATTATAAAAATTGATATTATTAAGATTATATATATATATATATATATATATATATCTTTGTCTGTGTGTTATAATTTTAGTAAAGAATACAAATATATGTATACTAATTATAGTTTTATTTTAAATATATATAAATATATATATATATATTAATAAGACTAATATATATCAAAAATAATATCATCTATAGAAAAAATATAAATTTAAATTAATGTAATTATCATAAATTAGATCACATTATTTAATAAAACATAGAAAACCCCTATCTTATTATTACCCAAATGAGAAAGTCCTCCCAGACCACCCACCAAAGTTAAATATTTTCTAATAAATTTAAAATGAATGTTTTCTTACTAAAATGAATCCCTAAATGAATTGAGGTCCCACTATGTTGGATTATTTTTATTTAATGATATTAAATTGGATGTGATAGAGAATAATGGTTCATACTCTCATGATAGAGGCTTATTAGAATATAAAGATGTTCATGTTCATCATGGTTAGGTCCCTGATCGTTCGGGTGTGGCACAAGTTGAATATAAAACAGGGCGTTCATTATATAAGAAGACAAAACGTAATCGAAATGGAAAAAATGTAGTGAATTTGTTGAAGAAAAAAAATTATATGCAAATCGTCATATGTGAAAACAAAATTTATGACTTGGTGGAGGAAGTCCTATCTCGGGAGCAGGAAACATGCAATTTATCCAATAGAGTTATGAAGGATGGATACGAGGATCTATACTTGGGGGATACTAAATATATGAAACCTCCATTAAAATTTGAGTACCCCATTGGTGAACAGGTTCCCTCTGAGGGTGATTATGAAGTAGAATATAATAGTTAATTATATTTTCAGTTGTTAGAAGGGATCCATCGTTATATGTCATCATAACCCACTAAATTAGAAGATCATTAAAGGGTAAATATTTTTCGAAGTGGTAAATAGTCACTATAGGGAAGGGGTATAAATGGAGTAAAGAATACACTTATCTTCCTAAGATGATGCAAACAAGTTCATCTAGTAAGGATACAGAAATGGTATGTGAACCAAGGCCTCAATTCTTTTAAGGCATGTTCGGTTCTAGTAAAAAAATTTGAAAACCAAATCAATTCTGTAGATACATTGTGAATCAAGGGATGCATGGTGTTTTCAGAAATAATAAGACAAAAATAACCCCCTTGAGTTAATTATTGATTTTACGTTATATATATTTGAAAGTACTATCAAAACCTAACACCCCATGGGAGGATGTGGAGATAATTATAGAAAAATAGGTTAATAGATATCAGTTTGGATCGAAGGGACTGTAACGACCAAAAAGATATTATTTTTTCATGGGGATTAACATCAAAGAAGTTCAACATAGAAGAGGACATTCAATCGTGTGCCAAGCTATCTACCCACTTATAAAATGTAATTTCGGGACATCTAAGCATTAAGATTAAAAAAATCTAATGGGTCCTATATTCGGTAAGTGATTCTAATAATATTATAATTTTTTTATGACATTGCAATTTTCTTTTCGGTTAACTGAATTTTGGAATTGATTATACATTTATGGTTTAAAACATTATTCACAATTGATTTTTATAATAAAAATTTAATTTTTTGATTTCATATATTAAATATATTTTATAAAAAATTAATTAAACGTAAATAATTTCCAAGAATATATTATTTTACTTCGAAAAATAAAACATATCATTTAATGTGATTAATAAATTCTTCTTCATGATATAATAGAAATAAAATTATCCTAAAGAAAAATATATTACAATAAACATAATAATTAATTTACTCTTTACAAAAATGGTCAAAAATACTATGTCATAATTTGGTTAACAAGAATGATGAAATTAAAAATTTGAAGTATATAAATTATAACTATTATATAAGTCATTTATAAATTATTATTAAATCATATATTCTTGTGACATGTTATTATAACCCAGGGTTGTTGTTTTTGGACCCCATCCCCCAAAATCTACTAATACATTACCAAAAAAACGTTTTCATCATTCCATTACACTTATATGGATCCACTATCATGGATATAGTGATTTAATCTCAAATCCCACAAATATAGAAATACAAACCATAACATTATTGGTAATCTACCTCTTTAAATGAAGTCATTATACTAGAATATATATATTGCCTATATCTTATGAATACTTGTTTCACTATAATATATAAAGGGATGAAATCCTTTTGTACCATGATGACCTAACAATAATAAATCAAGATATACCCAATGTCATGAATCAATAACCCATAATATACTATATGGTTCTGGGTGATTATCTCTCAAATGACTTTTAACAATGAACACCATTCCTACATTACCAGAGATTTAATTCCATCCCCAAAAAACCATATCAAATTTCCCTCGAAAAATAGATTATTAGAAAAAAAAAATATTTGTTGTTGTTCTACAAAAATGAATGTAAAGAGGAGATTAAGAGGACTATTAGAATTTTTGTATATGAATGATTAATAATTTTCCCATTATTCTACCATGTATCCTAAATATACGATTTTTATGGATCATGAATACCAATTTTATCCATTTTCAAACACAAATTCATAATCTGATATTAATGATCAGTGATTAAAGGTATGGGAGGCATTAAATTTGATTTTTTCTAACTACTATGATATAATAAAATAAATATTTATATGGAATGTAATGGTACTCCATCAAAACATTGCAAATGAAAAAATGATGAAGGAATTATTTGAATCATTGTCTATTAATTGATATCAAAAAATTTATGTCCCATATCTTTTTTGGAAACAACATTCAAAGATTTCGTAATTAATATTAATGATGTAAATTTGGTTTAAAATAATTAAAATTCCATTTTTATAACAAATTTAATCATATAGAATGATACATATAAGATAATAGAGTAATAGATCAATATGAACTACATATATAATGTGACATTAATTATTTCAATTAAATTTCATTTGATACTTTAATTCTCACCCTACGTTTACATTCAGGTTTCCGAGAGGACAACCATGGTCGTGCGAGACCCTACTAGTTAGGACAGTTTGAGTTGTTGCAGTTGATGTAGTCATGTTTCTTTTGGTGTTCTAATTTTGAGCATTCTTATAGGTGTACCTTGTTTTATAATTATTTAAACATGCAAGTGGGATTGGATTTGGATTATTTACTTATTCCTTTTTATTTTGGTGTTGGACCCATCCTATTTCCCGATCGTAAATAATAAAAGGGAAATTCCTCCCATATTTGTGAAAAATTCACACCCTTGGTGTTATTCGCCACCCTTGGGCCAACTAGAGGTGGGACTCGGGGTTCATTATATCCATTTCACCATTTCCAGCTCAGGAGGGGAAACTGTGATGGAAGGGGGTCGTGACAATAATATACCACCTTTTTTTAATAGAAAACCCATAAATCCTATATTAAAATAAATATTAATAATAAATGAAATTTTCAAAATAAATTAATATATCAATTACAACAAACTTTTTCCCTTATAAAGATTAATATTTGTTAAATAAATTTACCAAATATATATTTTACTACTTTGAATATATACAGTCTCTTCACTTTCTCTTATTTATTCCTTATAATTTCCCTGTATATATTCATACAGAAATTTACTCCCATAAACATATCTACCATCTTGTGAAATCAAGTAAATAAAATAATAAATGATTAGAGGTTTATTTATATGGGAAAAATATATAAAATACATATACTCAAAATAAATGAAAAATAAAAGTAAATGGAGATTTTAGAATATTTTTTTTGTGTTTTTAATTATTTAGGCTATGGTGTTCGAAATAAAATGAGGCTTATGGGTAGGTTAAATGGTTCTTCTTGAGTAATAAAAAATTGAACTATTTTAATAATATTTTATAAACTCTCATATGTAATTAAATTATAATTAAAACATCTATATATCATTTATCTATTAAAGAAGGTTATAATTGTTTATCTAAAAACACTTTTTTCTCATTAATATCAGTACTTATAATATTATCATGTTTTATTTTACATATTTCATTTAGTATCTATATTTTCGACCAATAATAAATATAAATCCCTTGCCTTAAACCTTACTTAATCTTGAGTTATTACAAGATTACACATTGAGGATCTTTTCAGGTTTAGAGTTTTAGAGAAATAGATCATGAAACTTGCATTACATTCCACATTTACACAAAGTGGTTACATAAAAGGCAACATTCATTCTTCCCATCAACAGAAAAATTTTATAATAAAACATTGATTATTTCTTGACAAATACTTGACACTATCATCACATCATGTACCTTTCCCTTGACCTGTGAAAAACATACCAAAAACATAGGAAGAGAATAAAAATCTTAGTAAGGGTTATAAAAATATGGAAAGGAAACATGAGTTTATATATACATTAGAATGAAATCATACTTTACCCTTAAAACAAAGGCATATCAAATCATGAATAAATCATAGAAATCGTAAGACATAAAAGGTATCCTGAGGCATTCAGAACATTCTTACATAGGGAGTAACCCGCTTGGTTACGTTTGGAATACCCACCACAGTATATTCCCTAAATCTCTTCGGAGAAACCTTAACGTTTCACTCCTTCACGTTACCCAATGCATTGGAGATCTATATCGGCCTCACCCGCCCTTCGTTTATCACGGAACCACCCGTTATCATAACAATTCCCAAGAACCATAACATAAACGAATCACATAAAACATGCATGAAGTAAAGATAACATTTCCACATTTCAATCACAATATAACATTTTAGGATATTGAAATAATGAATTCATTAAAAAAGAAACCATTTCCAAAACCATTTAAAACATTTAATAAAGAGATTTCTAAATCAAAGTGTCCCATACCACCTTGAATATTTTAAAATTTTAAACCATTAATATCCATATAAATAAATCCTTAAAACCACTTTGAAAACATGGATATTTATAAGAACAAATAATTAAAACATTTAAAGTGATATTTTGGTTAAAGGGGTTCTACAAAAATTAGAGACACTCGAATACAATAATTGAGGAATAACATTTATTCAGAACTTTATAATATCATGAGAATAAATGGATTCATGATATAATATTCTAAAGGACATTATATACACCATATAGGAGTGAATTGGTGCATAACAACACTGAAGTCTCAATATAAATGTCAAATGTGATGAATTCCCTTATAAAGAAGGTATCCTTAAATTATGGATAATTAAATCTCAAAATTATGTGTGAAAAATATAAATACACCCAATATAAGTGGATATTAAGTTTAAAACAATAAAATTTCATTCAAACATATTCAAAAGATGACATATTCAATAACTACATGTTGAAACCAAAGAAATTGAAATTGGGTTAAAAAGTTCCCTTGGTAAAATTCGACAGCCTAACGACATCACTTCAAAATTAAGAAAATGAGTTGATGAGAGATAAAAAGGTAATCTCATCACTTGGACATAAAATTTACATCAATAAGGAAATAAAATAACATATCCCAACATAATAGTATGTGAATTAAAAGACATAACAAAATAAGTCTTTTAAAAAGAGGTGGGTGAAAGGTCCCCTTACCGAGTTGGGTAACTTTTGAAACGTACACCCCATGGAAGAAGGGTCATAAAATGAAGATGTGAATACAATAAATGAAATTATACTACAAAAAGTTTATAATAATGGGCTGTACATACACCAATCAAAGGAAATTGTGGCAAATGTAGCATAAATCCCACGGGAATAAAAGTGAGATGAAAAATCCATTAAGAAAACTCGGCAGCATAATGGCGCCACTTAAAACTTCCAAAATGGATTGATGAGAGGAAATAGGTACTCTCAAAATATCAAAATAATGTTTAAAGAGAGAGGAATACAAAATAACATCCCCCAAAATAACAATGAGTATCATAAAAGAATTGACATAAAGGAGAGTACTTAAAAAGAAAGAGAGAGGTTGGATCTCTTACGAAAATTCGGCAGCCTAACGGCGCCACTCAAGACATACAAAATGGATTGATGAGAGAGAATAGGGTCTCTCATTATATGAACATAATAATTACAGTATGAGTAATATAAATTAACATCCCAATCACAATAAATATTAGCATAGAAGGAATGACATAAAAGAGTGTACTTAAAAAGAAAGAGAGGAGTAGGATCCCATACCTCGGGTCCAACTTGACTCGATCGTTCTTTAATATCTTGAATAATAAACCTGAGTTAATTTATAATTCCTTAAAAACCTTTTTCAAGTTAATTATTACATTTATATCACTTATTACCTTGTCATAAACATTATGTAATCATTTAAGTTAATAATATTTTTTTTGCCTATATTTGGTTCTTAAGTCGAAAGTGGACTTCTTACATTTACATGTTGTTCGTGTGGACAAATGTTCATTATATCCATAATTGTATCCGTGATGTAGATATCATATATATCATATTTATCCAGTATATTCATTCATTAATATTATTACATAACATCTAGAGTTAAGAAAAGAAATGCACCGTTCATGGAGACGGTAAACCGTACGTACGCATGAAGGCTACATCCATTTCTATTTCATATTTAATGGAATTAAAACATAATTATACACAATATTATTTTAATTCTAGTACGATATCATATATAATATCATTAAATATATCCTTTATACGTACCACATATGGTATTAACGAATCAAATCACATTGAGGGGGCGGTAGTCCGCACTTCCTTAAATGAAGACATTGTGTTTACCCATAATGGAAACCATAAAGATATATCATAAAGGATAAATACAGAAGCTTAAGTAAAACATAAAAATATTATATATCATATATAAATATATTTTCATCTTAATGTCCACCTTTTAAGGTGTTATAAAAATTTTGAACAATCATCGTTTCGGGAGGCACAAATTCGCCATCTACGGAAACAGAATGTTCTTTAACCATTAGATGTAGGTGTGTGTAAGTGTAGCTTGAATCTTTCTTATAACATCATCCTAGTATATTGAAGATACTTCATTTGTTACAAACGAAAGGAATTAAAAAATTTAAGGGGTTGGAGAAGTAAAATAAAACAAAAGGACTCAAGTGAAGACATTACCTTAAAATCGGGTAAATTCCATTGATTTGAGCACAAAGGCTTCCTTGGAAAGGATTCTGCCCAAAGTGAGGCTTCAAAGAGTATAGAGGGATTTGGAGAGACAAAATAGGCAGGGTTTGTCCAAGACAAAGGCTTTGGAAGTGTGGGTAAGTCGGTAGAGGTGGGGGCCTTTTATAAGAGGAGAGGTGGGGCACTCTTGGAAAGTAAAGAAATGTTACATTATTTTAGAATGAATTTCGGATATTAATGGTCCCACATTGATGATTTTCAAGGATAAGGTGATAGGGGTTCTAAATACACCCATCCAATAGGTTTTGGACATGTGTAGGTCTTAGATTTTACATTATCATTCAATTTTATTTAAATCGTTAAATATTGAGGTCATCGCTGCATCATCATGATGTCATAAATAATTTTATTTATTTAATGTCTAAAAATTATAAAAAAATACTATGATGTCGGAAATCATTTTATCTTTCCAATTAATATTTATAGTCCAAAATATCATTTATGTATACAAAATTAAAAATATTTTACATAGGTGATACATTCTTTGTCACATTTATCATTTTTTAAAAATAAATAGATAAAAAGTTACTTTCTCACAAAAGTAATTCCATGGGGCCCCCAAGTTTGGAACAAGGCATCCCATGGTCGGCCATGAGACTACCAGTAGCCTTAGGACACATTTTGTGGTCATTTTTTATTATTATGATAGTATCTTATCATCTTTAACTACCCGATTACTCATTAATCAAAATAATTAAAGATAATTACCGTCATTACTATTCATAATGTCCAAAAAAAGAGTCTTAATTACATAATTTGGACCTTATGATTCCAAATATGTAATTCATTTTACCAAATTCCATCCACATAAATTGCAATAATTTATTTAAAAAAACTTCCCGTTGTCAAATCAAATTGCAGGTTTTTTAGAAACAACATTTATGAAAAGATTGGCACTTGTTTATGCCTAATTCCAAAGTGAAATTAATCCCAATGACCATAATTTAATTACATGGTAAAAATATATTCTAATTAAACTTTAAAACAAATTAAAAAGATAATATAACCATATAATTAAATTATATGAAAAAGCAGTTTTGATGTAAAATGCAGTATTTTTAACTATTCATTGAAAAATGAACATTGTCATAAAAATACCAAAAATTAGCCCAAGGTAAATTTCAATGTCACAATCATAAATAATATGTTTATTTTGAAAAATAGAGCTTATAAAATTTTCAAAATGTGGATTTAAAAGGGGTTTGCCATAAAAAGGCGGTTAATCGACCTTTTAAAGAATATTAGAATGTTTTCGCTTAAAAACTGGATTCATTCGCATTTTTAATCCTCTAAAATTTATTGTAATGTGTAAAAATATTTGAAAAACATATATAATTATTTTGTAGTTAGTTCTTCTCATTCCCGCCATTAAAACGGCTAGGCATTTACTACCATTTAAAATAATATTATTTTATTATTAGAGTGCAACGTAAGATTCCCATGAAACTCGATGTTGCGTGTTGGGTACGCCATCGAGCATAGCATACCCTTTAAAGTAATATTAATATTTTATTCACAAATATGGATAAATATAAAGATGTAATATTTTTTATTTACCTGGGGTGTTACATCCTTCCCCCCTTTTGGGAATTGCGTCCTCGCAATTTTAAAATTGGGCTTGGAAACATCCTTGAAAGTCCCACATCGGAACAAGAGTCGGTAAAACCATCACTTTATAATAATGGAAGATAAGTAGAAAGGTCACCTGAGCTAACCCATACTAGGATTCCATATAGGAAAACATGGACATTGAGGATAAAACATAGGGTCATGTTCTGATGGAGAGTGATAGAAAACATGTTTAGGAAAAAGTTAACCACAAGAAAATCACAATCTTTTGATGGGTTAAATGGTGTTTGACTCCCCAGTGTGAAAAGTTAATAGACAACATTTTTGTTTTAATTTACTTTTTATTGAGGAATTTATTCATAAGGAAACATAATCACTTATCATGTTGACTTTCAACTCTGATTATATTCCTTACACAAACTCATATTTTCTCCAAAAGACGAGTATTTAGGAAGACTTATTCACATTAAGAGTATTATAATCAACTTCTATATAATCACTTAATCCACAAAAGAGAACTATATACTTCCCATGTCTTTAGACTTCAACCAAAACCAAAACCAAAAAGGTTAGTACAAGATCAGATAATCCAGAAAAGGATAACCATTTATAAAAAGAAAATCTATTCTTAATCTCCAAAATTTTGTCTAACAAAACCCAATGTTCAACGAGGACCATCCGATAAACAATTTGTCCATAAAATTCTTCAAAGTAAACCAAACTAAGATTGAAACCCAAATATTTGAAGGATTTAGTCACGTAGTCTTCCATGTTAAATCGTAACATTTATCTCCAAACAACATCAGTTGCTCTTATTGTCTCATATTGAAAAGTAATTCACCTAATCACATATCCTCCATGATAGGATAATAAATTTCCATAGATGACCCAAAATCAAATTACTCATAATTCATAAAATCATCTAACTAAAAAGAATCAGTCAAACTAACCAGGGACTTCACGTATTCTAGTGGTAGGCGATAAATACCAGTCACACATTGGTTGTGGGTTCGATTTCCGCAGCTTTGTCCGACACGATGGGTTGTCACACGGTCTGTGTGTTGTCCTTTTTCCAAAACTATATAATTCTTAAAAAATTCCCCAAAACGAGATAAAATCTTCAAAAATCATCATAACATATTTTAACCTCAAGTTTAACTCATGCCTTTCATTTTCCATCATAACATATAAGAACCCATAATTACATCAAAAGTAAGGATCATATAAACTCTAATGGTTACCTTTATAATTATTACCTGAACTTCCACATCGATTGGTCATCTCATACATGATTCATTACAGATCATACCAAGGTTCAAGTGGTTGATCATGACTTCTTGCTAATTTGTTTAGAACAACCACGAGTTTCCTCATTGAATCCCCCATTTCATCAAGTCTCTTAATTAGAGAACCACCACAATTTCCTTCAAACCTATTGTCACTTTTGTGCCTGCTAGATCCATCCATTTAATAAAACCAAAAAGGTTAGTGTGAGTATATCAAAAAAACCATCATATACTAATGAGGAAGATAAACACCAAGATATACTTACTCATTCACTTTATCTAAAACTAGGACTCTTTCTAAAATCCTATCAATTATGGTACTGTCACTTATGCTTAGAGAATACCCTAACCTCTAAAGTTATCTAAACCGACCGTTGATATCAACTATAAATACCCATCCTTAAACCATACTTAATCTTGAGTTATTACAAGATAACACATTGAGGATATTTTCAAGTTTAGTTTTTTAGAGATTTAGATCATGAAACTTGCATTACATTCTACATTTAAACTAAGTGGTTACATAAAAGAAAGTATTCATTCTTCCCATCAACAGAAACATATTTAAAATAAAACATTGATTATTTCTTGACACATCCTTGACACTATCCTCACATCATTTACATTTCCCTTGACATGTGAAAAACTTTTCAAAATCTTGGGATGAGCATAAAAACCTCAGTAAGGGTTATAAAAATATTGAAATGAAACATGCGTTCATATATACATTAGAATGAAATCATACATTACCCATAAAGCATAGGCATATCAAATCATGAATAAATCATAGAAATCGTAAGACATAAAAGGTATCTTGAGGCATTCATAACATTTTTATGTTTGGAGTAACCGTCTTGGTTACGTTTGGAATACCCACCATAGTATATTCCCTAAATCTCATTAGAGAAACCATAACCTTTCACTCCTTCGCGTTACCCAATGCATTGGAGAGCTATATCGGGCTCACCCGCCCTTAGTTTATCACAGAACCACCCGTTTTCATAACAATGCCCAAGATAAATAACATAAACGTATCACATAAAACATTCATAAAGTAAAGATAACATTTCCACATTTCAATCACAATATAACATTTTACGATATTGAAATAATGAATCCATTAAAAAAGAAACCATTTCCAAAATCATTTAAAACATTTAATAAAGATATTTTTGAATCAAAGTTTCCCATACCACCTTGAAGGTTTTAAAATTTTAAACCATTTATATCCATATAAATAAATCCTTAAAACCACTTTGAAAACATGGATATTAATAAGAACAAATAATTAAAACATTTAAAGAGATATTTTGGTTAAAGTGGTTCTACCAAAATTATAGACACTTGAATACAATAATTGAGGAATAACATTTAGTCAGACCTTTATAATATCATGAGAATAAATGGATTCATGATATAATATTCCAAAGGATAGTATATACACCATATAAGAGTGAATTGGTGAATAAAAACAATGAAGTCTCATTAGAAATGTCAAATGTGATGACTTCCCTTATAAAGAAGGTATCCTTAAATTAAGGATAATGCAATCTCAAAATTATGTGTGACAAATATAAATACACCCAATATAAGTGGATATTAAGTGTAAAACAATAAAAGGTCATTCACACAGATTCAAAAGATGAAATATTCATTAACTACATGTTGAACCCAAAGAAATCGAAATTGGGTAAAAAAGTTCCCTTGGTAAAATTCGACAGCCTAACGACATCACTTCAAAATTCAGAAAATGTGTTGATGAGAAATAAAAAGGGCATCTCATCACTTTGACATAAAATTTACATAAATAAGGATATAAAAAAACATATCCTAACATAATATTATGTGAATTAAAAAACATAACAAAAGAATTATTTTAAAAAGAGGAGGGTGAAAGGTCCCCTTACCGAGTTGGGTAACATTCGAAACACACACCCCATGGACGAAGGGTCATACAATGAAGATGTGAATTCCCATAAATGAAATTATACTACACAAAGTGTATAATAATGGTAAGTACATACACCACTCAATGGAAATTGGGGCAAATGTATCATAAATCTCACGGGAATAAAAGTGAGATGAAAAATCCCTTACGAAAACTCAGCAGCCTAACTACACCACTTAAAAATTCCAAAATGGATTGATGAGAGGAAATAGGGTCTCTCATTATATTAACATAATGTTTAAATAATTAGTAATACAAAAGAATATCCTCCACATAACAAAGAGGAGCTTAAAAGAAGTGACATAAAGGAGAATAATTAAAAAGAAAGAGATAGGTTGGTTCTCTTACGAAAATTCGGCAGCCTAACGGCGCCACTCAAAATGTCCAAAATGGATTGATGAGAGAGAATAGGGTCTTTCATCATATTAACATAAAAATTACAGTAAGAGTAATATAAAAGAACATCCCAATCACAATAAATATGTGCTTAGAAGGAATGACATAAAAGAGTGTACATAAAAAGAAAGAGAGGAGTAGGATCCCTTACCTCGGGTCCGACTTGACTCGATCGTTCTGTAATTTCCTGAATAATAAACCTGAGTTAATATATACTTCCTTAAGAACCTGTTTAAAGTTCATTATTCCATTTATATCACTTATTAAAATGTCATAAACATTATGTAATCATTTAAGTTAATAATATTTGTTTTGCCGATATTTGGTTCTTAAGTCGAAAGTGGACTTCTTACATTTACATGTTGTTCGTGTGGCCAAATGTTCACTATATCCAGAATTGTATTAATGATGTAGATATCATATATATCATATATATACAGTATATTCATGAATTTATAATATTACATAACATCTAGAGTTAAGAAATGAAATGCACCGTTCATGGAGACGGTAAGCCGTACGTACGCATGAACGCTACTTCCATTTCTATTTCATATTTAATGGAATTAAAACATAATGATACATAATAGTATTTTAATTCCAGTATGGTATCATATATAATATCATTAAATATATCCTTTATACGTACCACATATGGTATTAACGAATCAAATCACTTTGAAGGGGTGGTAGTCCGCACTTCCTTAAATGAAGATATCGCGTTTACCCATAAGGGAAACCATAAAGGTATGACATAAATGAAAAATACAGAAGCTTAAGTAAAACATAAACATATTAGATATCATATATAAATATTCTGTCATCTTAATGGCCACCTTTGAAGGTGTTAGAAGAATGTTGAACAATCATCGTTTCAGGAGACAAAAATTCGCCATCCACGGAAACAGTATGTTCTTTAACAATTATATGTAGGTGTGTGTAAGTGTAGCTCGAATCCTTCTTATAACAACATCCCAGTATATTGAATATACTTCAGTTGTTACAAAAGAAAATAATAAAAAGATTTTAGTGGGTTGGAGAAGTAAAATAAAACAGAAGGACTCAAGTGAAGACATTACTTTAAAATCGGGTAACTTCCATTGATTTGAGCTCAAAGGCTTCCTTGGAAAGGATTATGCCCAAAGTGGGGCTTCAAGGAGTTAGAGAGGGATTTGGAGAGACAAAATGGTCAGGGTTTGGCCAAGGAAAAGGATTTGGAAGTGTGGGTAAGGAGGTAGAGTTGGGGGCCTTTTATAAGAGTAGAGGAGGGGAACTCTTGGGAAGTAAGGAAATGTTACATTATTTAGAATGAATTTCAGATATTAATTATCCCACATTGATGTGTTTCGAGGATAAGGTGATAAGGGTTAAAAATACACCCATACAATAGGTTCTGGACATGTTTAGGTCTTAGAATGTACATTATCTTTCCATTTTATTTAAATCGTTAAATAATGTGGTCATCTATGCATCATCATGATGTCATAAATAATTTAATTTATTTAATGTCTAAAAATTATTAAAAAAAATACTATGATGTAGCAAATATTTTCATATTTCAAATGAATATTTATAGTCCAAAAGATCATTTATGTAGACAAAATTAAATATATTTTACATAGGTGATACATTCGTTGTCACATTTTACATTTTTTAAAAATAAATAGATAAAAAGTCACATTCTCACAAAAGTGATTCCATGGGGCCCCCAAGTTTGGAACAAGGCATCCCATGGTCGGCCATGAGACAACAAGTGTCCTTAGGACACATTTTTTGGTCATTTTTTATTATTATGACATTATCTTATTATCTTTAACTACCTGATTACTCATTAATCAAAATAATTAAAGATAATTACAGTCGTTACTATTCATAATGTCCAAAAACAAAAGAGTCTTAATTACATAATTTGGACCATCTGATTCCAAATATGTAATTAATTTTACCAAATTCCAAACACATAAATTGAAATAATTAATTTAAATAAACTTCCCGTTGTCAAAACAAATAGCGGGTTTTTTAGAAACAATATTTATGAAAAGATTGGCACTTGTTTATGCCTAATTACAAAGTGAAATTAATCCCAATGACCATAATTTAATTACATGGTAAAAATATATTCTAATTAAACATTTAAAAAAATTAAAAAGATAATATATCCATATATTTAAATTATATGAAAAGGTAGTTTTGATGTAAAATGCAGTATTTTTCACTATTCATTGAAAAATAAACATTGTCAGAAAAATACCAAAAATTAACCCAAGGTAAATTTCACTGTCCCAATCATAAATAATATGACTATTTTGAAAAATTGAGCTTATAAAATTTTCAAAAAGTGGATTTTAAAGGGGTTATCCATCAAAAGGCGGTTAATCGACCTTTTAAAGAATATTAGAATGTTTTCTCTTAAAAACTCGATTCATTCGCATTTTTAATCCTCTAAAATTTATTGTAAAGATTAAAAATATTTGACAAACATATATAATTATTTTGTAGTTAGTTCTGTTCATTCCAACCATTACAACGGCTAGGCGTTAACTACCATTTAAAATAATATTATTTTATTATTAGAGTGCAACGTAAGATTCCCAAGAAACACGTTGTTGCGTGTTGGGTACGCCATCGAGCATAGCATCCCATTTAAAGTAATATTAATATTTTATTCACAAATATGGATGAATATAAATATGTCATATTCTTTATTTACCTCGGGTGTTACAATAAATATATTTTAAATTTTATTATTCTTGTAAAATTTTATAATTCCCGGAAATATTAATAAATGTTTCCTAGGAAACATAATAATTTTCCATATCATCTTGATATTTTCTAAAAAAATTTAGATCATAATTATTCTTCACTACTTATTAATTCAAAATAATAAACATGGATATAAAATCTATGTAGGGTGTTATTTATTTATCTATTTGGGAATATAGAATATTTAATTCTTAATGATCAAGTATTTATATACCTTTTCTAGATGATATTTTTGTAGAATCATAATCTAAATAAATTGAATTTTATATAAAATTATGGTATTATGGAATAAAGAAAATAATTAATTCTATTTAACATTATTTTAACGTATTTTCAAAAAAATTGATTCAAATGATACATCATTTAAATTTCCATCCATTTAGAATAAAATTTTATTACGATTAATTTCCTATGTCACTTTAGGTCGACCTGATTGGAATCTCTAAAAGTATTTGAGTTTAGACTATCCAATAAGAATTAAAAATGCTTTTAGAGGGTTTCAAAAAAAGTTTGTGTTTCGATAGTGGAATATTGAATATTACATTCTGATTATTTTCCGGAGACCTCTCATATTCATGAGAAAAATACAGAGTAATAAATTCATATTATTCAGTTCAAAATATTGTTTTTCAAAAGAAAAATATATTAAATTAAAAACATTATGTAATTGAATACCATATAACAAATGTTAAATCCAAATAAAAAAATTGAAATATGTATTTTCGTAAAAAAAATTAGATATACTTCTTATTATTCATGTGAATTTAATATAATTAATGAATGTACTATACACATTTCATGAATTATAAACGTTCCTAGAAAACTTTTCTTTATAATATATATAAAAAAATGTTTAGTAAAATAAAAAATCTAATAAAATGTTTTTTCATATTAGAATAGTTTTTCAATTTTTTCAAATCTTAATATGAAATTAAATTATTGTTACGGATAGTTCATGACATTGTAAAAATTCATCAATAGATTGCATTATTAGACAAATTATTAAATTAAGAAAAGTCTAATTGTTTAAATCAAAATATAAATAAATGTACATGATAAATAGGTAAAACAATTAAAATATTATATTACCTTGTAAAAAGCATAAATGAATTTAAAATAAATATTAAAATAAAATGGAAAATCGTCATTAAATAATATTTTTTAGCTCTAATGATGTCTCAATTTGAATGAATTCACGAAATATCCATAATATTAAAAATTACAATTAATCCAATAAAAATGAAGCCATGTGTATCAAACAATGATTATATCAAAGGAATGATCCTTTTGGTACGCCTATGTTTTATGGTCTGTTAGTGTGAACAACTTTATACCATGTAATAAAATATGACTTCATTGAGAAAATAATGAATAATGATGTATCAATAATGATTTCAAATAATAATTATTCTTTATACTAAAAAACTAAGGCTTTTTAAAATAAAATTCTATTAAATAATTTCTATATTTTCCAAAGTGAAACCATTTAACAAAAGATATGCTCCTTTTTTAAACTATGAATAAAATTATTTTTATATAATTTTTGTGTTTCTCACATAACACAATCCCATATTTTTCATTATGAATATTAATTTTAAAATTAATTTCATTCAAATATTCCTCTTTGTTACTAATAATTCATGATCCTTGTGTCAACATATTAATGTCTTCTAACAGCTATTTAATTTTTTTATCATATAAATCCATGAAAATTTGGAATAATTAGTTCTTAAATGTGTTATCTGTTTTGAAAATCAGTCATTACCAATTGAAATAGATTCAGATGATTTTCTCGGATATTTTAGACATTCTTTAAAATAATGAATGTTATTGTAAAGTAAAAAAATTCATTTTTTATGAACTTAATTAGAATAATTTATTGAATAATAATTTTTTGAGTATGAAGAGTCTAACTCATCAATATATTCTATAAAACACACACACACATATATATATCATTTGATGTTCATCATAATATTCATAGTTTTTAGTGGATTTATTACATGAATAAGATGTATCACACATGTTATTATTCATGAATGTATTACCTTTTAATTTTTATGTAGATTTTATCTATGCTTATATCACATTGTATTTAAACATTGTGTGATATTTGACATTTCATTCATATAGTTTTTCCTTTTAAATCATTTTATATTTCATTATTTTAATTTTTTTAATATATTTTATTATCATATTGTATGTATTTAATATATCTTCATATGTTGAATTTGATGATTCATCTATAGTAGTTTTTTTTGCAATATCATCCTTTCTGGTAGAAATATTGTTTCCACTTTTTCTTGAATCTTAACGTCGTATATCCTCATTGTTCTAATAATTTAATTTAATGTCAATTAATTAATTGGTGTAAATTGATTCCTACTAGTTGATATGTCATTCAATATAAATAGTAGTGTACAATATACCATTAAATCATTTTCATGTTTTTATAAGTTATCCTAGGGTGCTAATATTCTGGAACACTTTAACTAATATGACAATATTCTTTGAGATTCATTCATAATCATGATTCTTAATTGTAAAAATTTATTAAAAAAAGTTATTGTTCTACATTAGCTGAATGAATTTTTTATAACATCAACGAAAAAAATTGTTTTAAATATCTTGTATACAATATCACGTTGAGAGACTAAATTAAAATCACCATTTATTAAATTGATGAGAAAAAAATATTATATCTGAAATTACTATCATATTTTTTATATTGATCATCTTTAAATTTTTTAGGATTATCTATAAGAATTTCATATGACTTGAATACCTTTTATTGTACTATTATTCCCTGATTTTTCATATAAATAATAATTTATTCATTTAAGTATCAATAATTATAACCATGAAATTAGTTTCACACATCATAATTATACCATTTCTACAATCATCCATTTTGTCTTATCATCCTAGAGATAATTAAATAGGACTTCTTATAGTAATAAAATATATAACCATCATAGTATATCATCTAACTCCCATTAAATATAGATGCTAGAAATAGAAAATTCGTCATAGATTTTAAAAAAGTAAATATATCCAACCAATCCCAACCTGTAATAAAATTTTCTGAATATGAGTAGAAAATAATAATACCAATGTTGGCGGATTTATTTTACTTTTAAAGAAAGGATAGAAAAAATTAAATCCCTATTAAGAGTAATGTAATTCATACCTTATCTATTAATGTTGAGTATGGATCATAATATAATTATCTAAACAAACACGGTTATGTACAGTGGTTCCGTGAATAATAATACCCTAATATAATCCACCAACGTTATACTCGTGATGAATAAAGTTTCCACTAGAGACTCTATATTCCAGAGAACCCAATAATATAGTGTATTAAATTGGATCCTTTACATATGTGATATTACAGGGATTGGTTGTTATTTTATAAAGAACCCAAATATCAAAAAATATAATGATAAGGTAAATCTGTGCTTTGATTGTGTATTAGAGAAATAACGATCAAATATAAATATATTAGTATGAAAAAGATGGCTACAAATTCTTATCCTAGTATGAGATTAAATTGAATGATATAACTGATCTTAAATAAAAATCAATAGAAGAATATTCTTCCATGTCAAATAGAATTTCATTAAATTGTAGTAGATAAAACACTATGAATATGATCAAATAGACATGTCTCTAAAGGATATCTCTTAGAAGTGCATTTTTTATCTACATAAAATGATTATTTAACAAATACAATAGTAGAAATGGTAATTTTGAGAAAATTGATATGAACTAAGAACATTTATGTCCCCAAGGTGGATCTATATAGGAAAATTGAAATTATTACTATCAAATCCATATCTGTATCAATATAAGATGAAACTTCCAATATTTATCACGATGGTGGAATTTCATATTTTCAAAATTCTCCAAAAAATCGCAAGATAAATAATGAGTATATAAATTTAAAAAATTAAAATAAACTCATGGATTCAATTATAAATATAAAGGATATAATATGTCAAATTTGATACATTGAAATAGATATCAATCAGATATAAATATATGTTTCATTTTTGTGAGACCATTATTAAAATCGACCAAATAATCAAAAATTCAAAACACTATAATTTTTTATTTCAATTGTATGTTTTGATGTCACTATGATTAACATTAAAATTATAGTTGAAAAAAATATGATTGATTTAAAAATTATGGATGGAAGACCATATGTGTATTCTTCAAACATTAGGTTTCTTCCAAGTGTTAGGTTCTTCAACCATGCATTCATTCAAAATAGAGAACTCAAAAAAACAATTGGCTTAATATGTATTGTATAATTAGTTATTCCATATATCTTATAAGAATTTTTATAATATATGTACATCGAGTAACAAAATAAAAATCAAGGGGTTCAATGTGTGAAAATAATTATAGAATAAAATGATGATTGTGATCATTATTATGCTAAAATTATAATAATTTTATTTTATTGGAAACATAGATGTTGATGATTGTCAGACATTAAATCAAAAAGAAATTAATGAAGATTTTATTTCAGTAAATGGTCAATTATTTAAATTTAATATTATAATAACATTAATATTTATGAGTAGTATTGTATAGGTAATGAGGAATCTAAAATCATCTTTATCACACAATTAATTAATGATCATGAAAAATATGGTTTTTCTACAGTAGTTACAAAATCACTATTAAATTAAATATCATTAGTATAATCATCTAGGATTATAATTTATTTAACTGTTCATTTCGCTATTTTAGGAAGAATGGTCAACCAATGTGGATCTTCTTCTTTGGATGTCGACTACAATATAATTGGATGTGTGAAAAATCTGTGAAAACCTTGAATAAAAGATGTTATTTATTAAATTTTAATGAATCTCCACCATATACAAAATATTTTAAGATTTAATTCATACAATTACCCCTTTATAATATTTTTTTATTTTAATTTATTGCGGATTAGTTTTAGGATATTTTAGTATTTATAATTAATTTTTATGTTGTAATTTCTTCACATATTGAAACTATTATATTTTATATGAACATATATTGTTGTTTAAGTGAATTTAAAGTAGAATAATTTTCCAAATTACTAATAACATGTTAAAAAATTGATGTCTAGTAGTTTTATTTTGATTTATTATCACAATAAAAAAATTCAGAAAAAGAAAATTTTATTTGGAATTGTAATGTAGAATCATTGTTATTTTATTCAACATATATTGGGAACATAATTTTATTCTAAAATATATTCAAGAAATACTACTACAACTATAATATAAAATATTTTCTATTCAACTTTTATGTCACTCCCATATACCATGACTGGAAGATTATATATAAAACTAATATAAAACATAAGCCTTCTAGATTCTCCTTCTACAAAAAGATGTTTGTGAAAAACTATTAAAGGGGTTGAAAATGAATAAGTTCACTATATAAATCTATTGATCATGAAATTATTCTTGGAATATAATTTTCTTATATAATTGATTATTTTCCATACTCTCAACAAGATAACCAATTATTATTGTGTTTTCCTATATCTTGTCACCTAAAGGAGGGATATATTCCAAACTGAATGCTGAGTTTGTATTTTCCATGTATGTAGGACTCCATTTCTCATTATTTCATCAATAAATTCATTATACAAGTGTGTGGTAGTTTTGAAAATAATATTTCCTTCAACGATTAATTTTAAATTGCACTATAGGTAAATGACGGGAATGTTTACCATTATTAATGCATAATAATGATAAATATAATTTATTCCACCACTTAAATAATACAACATCATGTTTTATGGATGAAATATATTCACTCTGTATTAAAAATGAGAAATTTACACCATAAAAATGTGGTGTTTATGGGGATGATATTTTTTCAATTTAACAATGGGAAACGATTAATTAGATTCCCCATATAAATATATAAAACATTTATATTACCATTTAATTATTACATATAAATATTAATAAATTGATTCCCACTATTATTTATATATTTTTAAACATTTATAATGATGAAAAAAAACTAATCACAAAGGAAGAACCAGTAATGAATGACAATTTTTTTCACTTTGACTTATCTATTTGAAACATTTTTTAAACTATTTGAAAATTCTCATTTATTTCATTATATCATTGAAAATTTTTGGATGATATAACATTAAGTGGAAGTTATTTTTCAATAATTTTGATAATCACTAATACTCAACCTTCTATTGATTGATATTTTTTAAAAAGATTTAAAATTTCATCAATTTCAACATAATTGAACTCATTATCATAAATATAGATATATTTACCACGCAATATTAATAATAATTTATAATAAATAATGTACTATAATAGATAATTTAAATATAATTATTAACATACATGTAACAATTACCTTTCATTATAACATCCTAACAAGTAGGTTCCTACTATAGAATCTTCTGTGGACCCTCGTTGTCTGACATTTGAAATTATTGACTCTGACATAGCTATTTTTCTGTGAATAAAAACCATATAAAAAACATTTACATTATGTACTCATTGAAATATTTGTTATATTGATAGTTTTTACAACAAGTTATCTGTTCTATATATTTTTACTATGATGATTATGTTCTTCTTATTCTTATTAATGATTCATAAAAAACATAAATTTAATATTGATTTCATTTCCAATTATTTATTATAAATTTTTAATTAGTTATTAGGCATAGCAATGTCTTCAAATAGGAATTGTATATGTTATACTTGATGTGAACGTTGTAAAATATTCATCAATTTCATCCTTAATTAAATCCACTTCATCATATTTTTTAAACGCTCACTCGAGTTATTTTATTGTCAAGATCTCAGTTAACTTTTCGTAGATCCCTATTTCCTTAGAAAATTCTTTTTAAATGTTTTCCTTTACATTATCGATAACAATGTATTCATAGATAGTTTATATAATTTCATCTAAATTTGTTTTTTCATCCATTAAAAATGACACTCATCATAGGGTTTTCTTAAAGAATAGTAGCCCATTCACTATTAGTGCGTAGTCCATGTTCCTATTTTTTTCTTTCCAGCTACAAGATATATAAAATTTTAATTCATTTATTATGTTTTATCATATTGTAGACTTTTTTTCTTCTTCATTGATATATAATATATCAGCATTATCAATTGTAGTATCATTCACTACTACAACAAATCCATTGGGAGATATTTTTTTTCAACCCTTTTCATGTATAGTATCAATGCGTAGTAGATTTACATATTCATTTTTTATTGGGACTCATTAAATTAAGTCTAGAATTTGGTGAATTATACCACTATATTAAAATTGTTGATTAATATGGATGATATCATGGTTTATTATAAGACTGAGGATTTAAATTTACATCTTCTGAGAGTTGTCCAAAAATTTCATAATGATCACCAAAATAATGCCATGATATTAAATAAAATTTCTAGAAACATGAGATAAATTTCCTAGGACATGAGGTCTCAGTTAATGGAATTGTGTTCAATCATAATAAGATGATGGATCACATTGTTTTCGATATTTAGAGCTACAGACACATAGTAGGGCATTATCATTGATTTGTTGAATATTTCTTAATTCTTTCTTCTCTAATGACAACAATCTCTTTCAATGGAGTATCATTCTTATGATATATTAACTTATATGGTTATTTTTTGGAGTTGAAATTATTTTTGACATCAAAACTACTATAGACTATTTGACAATCTTGGTAGGGAAATGTGATCTATTTTATAACTCAAAATTAATTTTTAATACATTTTTTTCTTGTAGGTTGATTACATATTAGCCTAATATTCCCAAAATCATTATAAATAAGAAACTAACTATCCTTATCATCAAATCAGTGTCACAATTATTACTAATTCTATTATGAGTTGATGAAATTATCTTATCAGTGAAATGTATACAATCAATTATAGTAACAAAATAACGATTGATATATTATTTAAAAATTATTTAAACCTTTTTTTATGGTGTTATATGGACTAAATATATTATATTTATTCGAACCACACCTATATACCTTGTAATGGGAATTTAATTTCTAGTTATCTAAATAATATAATTCAAACCCTGAAAATGAATGATATTTTTGTAGAATGGAACATGATGGATATCATTTCCTTCATAAATTTGGTATTCTTTTAGGATAATACAATGGTTGTGTTTTCATGTTTATATGTGACTCCAATATTATTGAGATGATTATTATAGATTTGTACATTGCTGATTAGTTTCATAGATTCGTGTGATCTATATATAATAGAGAGACTATCTAAGAGTAGTCGTTTTTCCCAGATTGTATCTTATGAGTTAAATTATTGTAAATAATAATACCACATGTGTGAAAACATTTGATGGAGGACATAAATAGTTCCATATATTTAGTAAAACCCATCACCACAAAGATGTTATGTGCCATGCAGAAATGATTATTTTTTCCCAAAATGAGATGATCTTTTTATAATTTTGTTTCCACTTCATATAAATGATAGAAGTTCAATGATGGGAACTAGAAACCTTCTGGATTATTTTAGCTACATGTAGTGATGAAAAGATAGTCTTACATGATATTAGTGGACTACACATTTTTTATGTCTCTTTACCCTCAAGAGATTAATGAAATATGGGTTTTTATAGATATGAAAATCAATTTTTATTAGTATTATCCCATTCACGATAATGATAATGTTTAGAAGTTGGGGAACCTATATGTCCAGGAAATACTTAGACAACATGGATTCCCATCTATTATAGTCTCTCATATGGATCCCCATTTAACATCTAATTTTCTATGTGTCCTCCTAGTGGGAATGGAATATACTATGATTTTGTGGATGAAATTTCATATAAAAACATATGGCCATAGATAATGGGTGATAAATATTACTGTAGAATGATTCATGCTTTTTTATTGTACTTATTAGTGCCTAGGATATCTACATGGGAGTTTATTATTTTTTATAGGATATAATATTCAATTAATCATTTAGGATGAAACCCTTTCAGATATTTTATAGCATAAAATATAAATATCTATTATATTAGTCATATATATGTTAAAAATCCGTTTATTTCCCATGAATAGTCAATGAAACAATAGAAAATTTCATGTTGATTCATCAGTGAATGATAAAATCCTATATCAAGAAAGAATCCTATGTAAAATTATGTTGAATCCAATGCAAGTTATCATTTGGTGGCCACATGTTTTTAAAATTTTTGAGTTTTTTTGAATAATGAATTGGAAGAATGGAAAATATTTATTAAGATACTTGTTCACAATTGATTTTGTTGAGAATATTGGAAAGGAAACTTACCGATTTTTCTTTTCCAAATTGACCGATAGTAACTCATAACATGATTAGCATCTGACATCATAGAAATAATATAAATGACCCATCTAATGTTTCTAGCTTGGATGATATATATTGTGAACAATATTTTTCCATGACTGAGAGTCTAATTCATATTCTTGATTCTGAGATTAAATTTCATAGTGGGAAATCCAAATCCTTGGTTTGGGTGTTCTAGACACTTGGTTCTGATCCACATAAGTCATGGGATCATAAGGAACTCATGAGAATGTAGTGTTATATACTCTTTGGCATGATGTTTTCTTCATAAGTTTTATTGTTTGTAAAATAACTTATGATGGGGTGTTTGTAGCATCATGTTACAAGAATTCAGTTATATTTATTCATTTTCATTAATATCAAATTTCAATGGGTTTGGTCTAAGTAAATTTTATTGTTTTTGATTTTTTTTTTCTATAGGGATAAGTATTATTGTATGAGGGGATATAGTTGGTAGATGAATGATATGTAATTGATATTTTATGTTTTGTATTGTTGATTTTGATGGAAAATCCATTTTAAGGGACAACATCACTGCAAAGTTGGGATATAGAATAGAATTTTTCTAGTAGTTTAGTACTATGAGATGGATGTACCAGCTATGTTTTGGGGTATCATGGTGCATGATTTTTCTCTACTCTCTATTTCAGAATATATAATTCTTGGATGAATGGCTTCAAGAGATACCCTAATTATTTTTTAGATATTTTACATGGAATTCATTACATCTCTCAAATGTTGTTTTTACCATCCAATGTATGGAATGGTCTAATACACAACAATATGGGTTGGAAAATGTTAACATTTCTATGTCAAGATTCCATTGGATTAGAAATTGTATATTATTTTTTAGTGTTATATATTTTGAGCCACATTTAATATTCAAAACTAGTGCTAAAAAAATATCAATAGATACTTTTTTTGGAAGAACATTGGAGAGGATTTTGGCATCAAAAATAGCTTTCCTTTTGGATCTAAACACCTGTTTAGGAGTCTAATATCCCTCATATAAGTCAAAATCCCGTTACAATGGAATTATAGTTTCTTATTTCTTCTCCCCTTTGAGGGTGATATATTATAATTTTATTTATTGATCGAATCCTTGTTTTGGAGGGGGATGATCCATTGGATTACTCTTCAATGTTACTCACTTTCAATTATTTGATAGATATTTCTATCGTTTGATATTGGTTGTTTGATCACATGATAAATGTTAAGGTAATCCTTTTATAGCCTTCCATAATCTGAAAAAATATTTTTCAATCTAAATTTGATATTTTTATTCAATTTATGTTTTACATATCTGAAATTAAATTTCAAAAAGGAAAGGATATATAAAAAAATACTTTTAAAATGATTTTATAGATCATTTGGATTTTGAAAAATATATATTGAATTAAAAATGACTTGATGAAATAATTTTATAATTTATTCATGTGGGATTTTTTTAAATTAAACATGATTTTCAGTAGCATGAAATTTAATAAAACAAATGATTATGTTTTGAATTTGAAATTGAATATTGGAACATAGTACTGGGAAATTGAAAACATAATGATGAATCAATGGTAAATGAATTAAATTACCCTGATTAATAATTTAATTGATTAAAGAAAATTTATTATATTTTGATAATGGGTTAAAAAGAAAATTTTGTTAGGACTCTCAGACCTTTGAAACTTATTTAAATTGAAAACTCTTACTAAACCTTGATGAAATGATTACACCAATGGGCTATAGATTTATTATATCCCAATTTCATGAATTTCCTGTCTATATATACACCTTGAACCATGATCATTGATAGATATTGTTAATGATTTAATAACCATGAACTAATTAAATTATTACTTATGAGATTATTCATTTTTTTCATGTATTATATAACTATATTAATTCATTCCTATCCATCAATTTTATTGAAATGTTTATCTATCATTGTATTGAAATATTTCCCTATAATATGATTTTGATGTAGGTAATGATTGAAAATTAAAGATAATTTTTCATGCAATTTCTTTAATTATGTTGAAGAATATATTGTTAATTTTTAATATAACTTCTTGTGTAAAATTTGGTTCAATCCAACTTGGTTGATTTTCTCACCTACATTAATTCCCATTAGGAATTTATAGACTTTTTCAAGATAGCACAACAAATAAGAATGATATTCTAGAAGGTAATGGGTGTTCTTGATCCATGGAAACATTGGTGATAGTGGAGACTAATAGGGATATGTTCCCGTTGTCTCAAAAAGATTATGAGTATTTTTATCTATGGATTTGGGTATTAATTATGGGGTTTTTTTCATTTGAATATCTAATTTCATATGGTACACATTTCTCCTTGAAGAGTTCTTTTTATATTGATTAATTTTTTCTTCTATTATTTCTTTTTGATTCATTTTTCAATGGAACAAATAATTTCCAATAACTTTTTGTTGATTCCCTAACACTAATCACTTGACAGTGTGGATCATGATCATTTTTTGGGTCATGTTATTGATTAATCAAGTACCTATGTATAATTGTATAATGGATTATTTCTTAAAACTCAAAATATCAATCAAATACATGTCCATTGTTGGAAAACACATTCTTAACTACATACCATCAAGTTTTTTTTGAAACCATACTGTGGTTTTGGTAGGTGATAATGGAACCTTATAACTAAAATGTTAGTGGAAATAAATATTCTGTGTTTGATGGTTGGTGAATTTGGGATTCCGAAAATAGTGGGTGACTTAATAAAATTAATTATTATTGTTTCTGATAATTTATTATTTAATAAAATTACTAACAATATAGTAATTTTAAAATTAGATAAAATGTAATGTTTTTTAAACAATATTATCCCTAAAATATTTATTGGATGGGAAATTATACAGATATATGGAATGACTAGTTGGAAAAGGGTTTAATAAATATCAATGGATAGAAAAAAAATATTTCAATTGTTGTAGTGCTATGATCCATCATAATTCTACATGTTGTTATGACATTCCATGATTATGATATTTGGAATATGGAAGTCAAAATAGCATATCATAATGAAAATGCATAAGAAAGATTACTATATGGAATAATTTGAAAAATATTTGACTCCAATGCCTTCCAAAAATATTTAAAAATTTGAAAAACCTTTTTATCGATTAAATCGTGGATTAATGTCATTTAACATTCATTTTAATGAATCTATAAAGGTAAATGGTCTCATGAGTATTGAATATGATCCTTATTTCATTAATTGATTTTTTTTTTATTTTGTTAGTTTTTTTAATATTATATTTTAAGAGACATTACTTATTAGAAATTAAATAATAAAATTACAATCTATTTAAAACTTCCTGAAAAATCATTTCTCTATAAAAGGTTTTTATATGGAATAATGTATTCATGGGATCAATATCGATCATGATTTATCATATTAGAATGTGGTACAAATTCATGGTACATATACTGAAAGTATATTTAATATATTCATTATTGAATAATCCAAAATAGGATTGTTGGAAATTTTTCATGACATTCATCACTTTGTGAAAATGTATTTTCATACCCATAAGTAGTAATATAAAATGGAAAGGATATAGATTGTGTCGGTGACTAGGTCAGATATGTATTATTGTAAATTTAATAGTTTATATGTATCCTAATCCATAATTATAGTAAAAAGATATCATGCTAACCCAGGTGACCAGCATTGGATGATAGTCATGAAAATAACTAATTATCCCATATATATTAACGATAGGTTCATAATCATTAGAGGAGATGATGAAATAGTAATTACTGTATATGTATATGCTAGTTCCAAAAAACAAAAATATGCGCTAAATTCATTGATGGGATACATAATCACAATGAATAGAGGTGTTGTGAGATATATAATATCAAAAAATATTTCATTTTTTGTAGAATAAGTTGCATTGATATCATCATATAATGGTATTTATTTATATAAGGAGATAAAGAAGAATATTTATTTATTTTTCTTAATAATTTGAAACCACTTAATTTAAATTGTGTGCGGAAAATGTAAGATATTAAAACCACTAGAGATAAATCAAATATTTTTTTTGGAAATAAAAATGATTTAATTAATTTTATGTGGTGATATAGTGCATAGAAAAAAATTATAGTTTTAATAGAAATTTAGATAAATTGACAAGTAAAAGATAATTTTTTTTGAAAGGTATGATAAGTTGCCCTAGTTTTAGAGTTCATTTGATGTTAAAAATTGAAATTAAATAAATTTTTCCATGGTGGAGTTGGATTCAGGTTGAGATAGATACAAGGGTCATGAAATCCATTGTTAGGATCATTCAGTAATTATAAAATTATATTTATCATCATTAATTAACTAATATAGATTATCCCAAATTTGGTGATAGTTATGGATCAATTATGGTGACGAGTAGAATAATTAAAATGTTCTCTCGGGAACATCAATAAAATGTCATTATTAATCGCAGTGAATAATATTGGAATTTATTAATTTATGTTTTAGTAAATTTAATACATGATGCTAAAGAATATATAGAAAAAACTCACCTTCCCCTATAGATACATTACCCGAGAACAATGTATGAGTTACTTCCTCATAGTGATGATGTTTTATGGGTTGAGTAAAAACGAAATTTAATGAATTAATGAATAAATGTAGAATAATATTTGATATGGAAAAATATAATGTTTCTCCTCACCCATAGATTGGTCTCGTGATCCCGATCCTCTAAGAGAAAAATGGTGGATCATTTTTTTATAGAAATACATGGGTTTGATTCTATAATTATGTCTTCATAATTTTAATATTAGAAGCCTGACTAAATATAATAATTTAATGGACAACCATGTGAGTATTTCCTTCCTTCCATCAAAATCAACATCACAATAATTCCAAACTGCATCTTTTACACCATTATCATTGTGTGTAAAATGATTTCACGTTGTGAATTATTATTAACTCCTTTATAATGGTTCATGTGTTGTATTCTTTTAAAATCATTTATGGATTCAATTTCATGAACATGATTCGGTTTTTGAATCTAAATTTTCTAACTCAAAATTCTCTATTTAACTGTGATTATTTTATTTTTCCCCATAAGTCACTATTGATCATCTATAAGGAATAGAAAATAATTTAAAATTAAATTATAAAAAATGTATGTATATAACATAAACGTTTTTAGGAAATATACTTATCTAATACCCCTCCCCTTTACTTTATGCTTGGATTGTCCCCATTCCCAAAAATTCAATATAATATAAAGGACAACCACCATACCATGATATGAATTATACATAAGAATTAGTAATTGAATAAATGGAAATTTAAACTTCAAATCATCACATAATTAAATTCGTCAACACCTCTATTGTCAATGACATAAATCATCAATTTATTTTAATTTTACTATTCTTAAATAAAAATTATCCTTCCTACATACAATTCATTTTATATTCATTATTAATATGAATAAAATTTATAATCTAGGAACAATTTCATTATATTGTCATTATAAAAGTCCAATAAAACAGGATTTCATCAAATACCTTAATAAGATGTTACATACAATAGTCTATAAATGTATATTGAATCTTCAATACATAAAGTGAGAGATCATAGTTAATCATGATGGTTTTAATTATGGATCAAATGCCTTTTTGGAATTAGCTCATGAAGGAAAATTATATATAAATAAATAATCTGAAAAATGGGGTTTGAATCTAATGTGTTTTTATGGTATCTGAAAATAATCTCAATAAAAACATATATTATAGATAACATATCTCCCCCTAAAATCATAAAGAGATATCTGATAAAAGTATGCATAATTAATTAATTTCCCTCCCCTTATATTCTATTTTCCGAATTTCGTTTTCTAATTATATGCTTAAGAAAAATCTCACATACACCACCAAATCATATATGATTAAATGATTTTCATTTTACAAACTGTTATTCTATTTCCTCATATGAGACAACACATATATTTTTTATATTATTTTAATTTTTTTAAAAGTAATGATATACATAATTTATAATGAATAATATCTTGGACAACCACTAAATGTTATAAAACTTTTAGAAATGTGTTCCTGATGATGCGAATCGATATCATCCAAAGAATGCCTCTTCCTCATACTTATTCATTTCAATATATTCTAAACCACTACATGTGGGGAATAAATGGATAAAAGATTATTATAACACATCTCAATTCTAAAAATGGACATTCATATATTCTTTGCGAAAAATAAGGTTTTATGTAATGGTGGGTCCATGGACACTGGGTTGAATCAAAAAGTTATAAACATATCTTAAAATTGATTATATTCAGTCATAGATTATATGGGATTCAATAAATGTTCTTAAAGAGAACATGATCATGAACCATAAGAAATATTCAATAAAATGAGTTTTAATATTAGTCTTAGAGGGTGTATTGTGGTTGAGAACAATGGTTTGGATAACTACTCATGGATATTACTTAAAATAATTATATAAATTAATGAAAATATAAAAAATAAAAGGAAGCACAAATGTAAAATATGGTTAATTTATAGAAATTAACATCCTCCCATAAATCTTGATTTTCTAAATCCTAAACCACTTGTTCATAACGACTATTTTGCCCCATTTTTATCAATAAAATCTATTTACAATTAAATATTAAATAATGTAAATGTAATAATTAAAATTAGTTTTTGACTAATGTACCAACAGGATAAAAATGTAAAATATTATTCATGTAATATATTTTTTTATCAATCAAATAATATAATGCGCGAAATGAATTTGAAAATTAAAAAAAGTAAATGATTTCTGAGTTTTAAATGATTCTTTTAACATTGTTGTGTATGGTATTCTTCCCAAACAAATTACATGATAGAAATGGTTTCAATTATGTGTATTCTATAGATTTAATGATGTGAATTGGTTTCATGATAATATTTGGTCTTATTTATTCTTATCTTTCTACCTACTAGTATCATGATGGTCTTACAATATAAAAATAAACTTCTAATGTTGTACTAAATTGTAAATGTTATATAAGAAATTCAAGAAAGAGTTCTTGCAACATAACATAACTATATAATATATATCCCTAAAATATGAGTTACCTCCTAAAATAATTAGTTTTTACCATTATTTGATTATCCATACATATTTGAGTGATAGCTCAAGTGACTAGTAAATGAAATGATATTACCTGGTCAGGGACTATAAATGGTCTATTCTGTAACCAGTCTCCATATGTCTATCTTTGACCTTCATATCGGAACAGATTACCTCATCATGTTGGTATAAATTTCTCAATTTCCATTTACACAATTTCTCATTTCTTACTTAATCTATAATGTTTAAATGTAAGATAATATATCAAATATACCTATTGGAATCTCTCAAACATAGTGGAGTCGGTCATTTTCTATGTGTCAATGGCTTAACCCCTCATCATTCCACTCATTTTATCAGTAAATTTATATATAATATTCTTTTGTATGATAGAAACCACCTATATTAATTATTATATCTCAATACTAAATTTAAAACATGGTTATTTTGTATTTTCTTATCTCATCGTCTTATTGCAAAACATAGTTCTTCATTTCAAGGTGTATTATAAAAAATATTAGTTCTCTACCAACATGAAGATAGTTTTTTCCACTTCGTATGTTAGTCCTAATTCTCCCATTGGATAACAATATAAATTCTATAATGATAATATAATACTCCACATAAATTTATAAATCAATGAAATGTAATTGGAGGTATAAATTTTCAAAGCTTACTTTGATGTCTTCAATGAAACCTTTGGGGTACTTTATTTGCAATCCATCCATGGTGATTGTATCTCTATTTTTAATAATCATATCCAAACACATGATCTTGAATATGTTATACGGTATTATATTTATGATTGTACAAAATTTTAAAATGATTTTAAAAAACAATTATATCTGGATTTCATATGAATTTAAAATATATATGGGTCTTATTGCTTTTCAATTTTTCCATTTAAATGACTGCTAAACACTCCCATATGATTTTAATAGTTCCAATTTCTTCATGAATCACTATATTACCAATTATCCCATTTTAAAAAATCATTCATAGTCATGTTTGATAGGGATTCTATATAAGGAATATTATTTTTTAAAATTTTAAAGTGTTCAATAAATGTAATATTTTTCATGTCAATCATCTATTGTGATAGTGTATAATTAAAAGGTATTATCGATATATATTATTGTGGTAATTCATCAGTAGATCCATTTCCATTGTCCATTTCAATTTTGATGCTATTTTTCCACTTTTTGTTCAGTATTTAAATATCATTTTCAAGATCATCATAATTGCTATTTCTATTTCGTATAGTAACAACAATAAAACCCATCTATAGAATCACTTCAGGGAATTATAGATATAATCATATGTGTCTTCTAATTTGAACCTCAATGATATTTCCATCATGGATATAAGGTTATCATAGTGTATCCATCTAGCTCATTATTTATTCCATTATCCCTTTTCTTATAACCCCTGTTATGGTCA
Source organism: Viscum album (assembly GCA_963277665.1). Taxonomy (NCBI): domain Eukaryota; kingdom Viridiplantae; phylum Streptophyta; class Magnoliopsida; order Santalales; family Viscaceae; genus Viscum; species Viscum album. Next base: position 714,839,746 of record OY728134.1, on the reverse strand, counting down.
TAAATATTTAAAATCTCCCTTATAATTAATGTACATGACTCATTTGTATAATCCATTGGGGTACATCATATTGGAGAAGAATTCTTTTTTTGGGGATCCTTATGCATGGCGTTTGGTTTTCTATATGCCTAAAATTTATTATTTGTATATAATAAATGTAATATGATTACATAGTATACATATCATTTGGGTTAGATATGGATATAATTTTATCAACATTTTTCCTCAAGGAACCCATTTTTATACCATCCAATCATTATTTTGGATCATGTGTATTCCCTTTCTTACATTGTATTCATTTTCAAATTAGATGATGTTTCTTAAAATTGTTCCTAATAGGTTATTACATACCTTATGTGACATTTTCATCACTGTCCCACCACCAGAAACATCTAAAACTAAACGTATTATATGTTACAAACCCTTATAAAGTGTTTTCATTAGTATCAATAACTCTATAAAATTATGAGGATATATACAAGTCATATTTTTGAATCATTCCCATGCAGTGTAATGTTATTCATCATCCATGTTACTGAATATAATATTATTTAAATTTTTATTCATCAATATTTACAGCTGATAGAATCAATTGAGAATGGTCATTTCTATCTCACCCACAATATGATGGAATGATACGATAAAATCTAAATCATTTTCATGGGTTTGATCCATCAATGAAAATATAAATAGTTATTGTCTTAAAACATCACATATGACATTCTATAATTGTAATGTTTCATAGTTATTGAGAAGGATTCCCATATGTATATTTCTATCTTCATGATGTGTTATGGGTAATTACATTCCCTTCGAGATAAACATTATTATTTTTGTTTTGATCTCAATGTGATTATCAATAAAAAGAAGTTATACGGTGCTCTATTGTAATGTTGGGGTCAATGGAATCCCATTTTGTGAGATAATATAGAGAATATGTTATCAATTTAGAACTTTTATATCATCTAACAATTTCTCTATTTCCTATGCAGTTAGTGGATTTCGGCTTCGTTCTAAGATCATTATCAGGACTAATCTCGATGATATCTCTTCAATTTTCTCGAGTATTTTTATTGTTTATAGAATGATTTAAAACATGGAAATTACGTAAATAAATACCCAACATAATATAGAAAAAAATAAAATATTTAAATTTAATAAATTTAATTTTAGACCTAAATGTAAAATGAATCCTTCCTTGGAAATGATGCTAAAATTGACTACCTATTAGATATGATTAATTACCTATGGGGATAAGAACTTATATTGTTTTTATTTTCAAACAAACGTTTTCATAGAATTAATTAAAATATTGTAAAAGGAAACATTGATTCCTGAACCAACAGATATAGAGAAATTAATAAAAAATGTTTTTAAAACAAATTGTTTTAATAAAATTGTCGAAATAAATATATTATAGAAATAAAATCAGTTTTTTTAAACAATTTTGTCAAAGTGAAAACCTATTATATATACGTATATTTTATATAAGGATTTAAATTCTTACAGGGTTATATAGTTTTATGGAATCTGTTAAATAATATTTATAAATTAAATAAATTATTTAATGATGGATTCAATGTTTGTATAATATTAATTCAAGGGCCATGAAGTCCCCTACAAGACATGATAACCCCCTTTCCCCTTACATGGATATATTTATGTATTACAAAATATTTTTTACCTCAACCCCATATTTATGCATGAATACCCTATAATCAAAAATGGAAATGTTAAAAAAAATAAACATTTTTAGACGTAAATTATTTTTTCAAACTCAATAATAAATGATCAGGATTAATTAAAATGAGTTATTATGATTTATTATTTTATATTTATAAAATACTAATAATTGAATGTAAAAACATAATTCAAAAATTACATTCTCCATACCAATACATTCCACTAAAATATGGTAGGAAATTACCCAATATCTTAGTGATGATAGATTCTGGTGGACGGAAGGATGAAAAAGAAAACATGAAATGAAAACTAAAGAATAATAATGGTGAGGAACCTACACAACATAGCGTGTTTCAACTTTATTTATTCTTAAGATACATATCTGTAACGCCCTGACCCCAGTTACCCAGAGTTGGTAAACTATTACATAACATTGTCTTGATCACAAGAAAGATCAAGTCTCAAAAGACCGATTAGTTTAGTATCCTTATAATAACTAGATACATTAAAAAAGTTTACATTACATCATAAAATGAAAACTACAACAACATAGTCTCCATAGTCCACACTTATATCCCCACATACTATCCCAGCATGTCATTCATAAATTACTTATTCACATCTAAGGAAAAATAATACATTGAAAGGGGTGATCTCAAATGCCCAGTATGGATAATAATATAGCGGAAAACATTTATAAATAAGAATAAACATTTAAGGAAATGTATAAATAATACAAAAGCCTTTTAAACATTAACTTCAACAAAATTTTGCAAAAATAAAATTAAATAATTCCATTTACTTATTCACAATGGATATTCTACTAATCGAATAATCACATGAAATACCGATAACCAATTTAATAATGATGGAATGCATAACTCTAGACTATAATAACCACATAGTCAAGGTCTCATGCCAAGACTACAAATAATATTTTTTCAAGGTCTTTTTCCAAGACACTATTTTGTCTAATGAGACCTACCGATGCATCGAGGATCTACAGCGGACTCCACCCGTCACATATTGTGTCCAATGCATTCCTCATATGAATAGGTTTAAACATAACATAAACATTCAAATTAAATGTAGCATATGAAAAGTCAATACCTTTGCCATTAACCATGAATGGTATAAAAATAACACATCCACAATCAAAAATATCACAAAACCTTCAATACAATATGGAAGATTGGTATCATAATAAATAAATGTCAAATAAGCTTAAAATCTATCAAAGGATGTTGACATAGATGAAATCAAAACTATTTGAGAAAAATATCTCTTTTTTTAATCATTTAAAAGTAGAATAATTATAAAATAAAAAATTTACTTTGAAAATATTCTTAGAATATTTCAAGGGAATCTTATAAGATTTTATAACGACGGAAAATAGCTGCACCCTCCATATAGGTTAAAAAACGTTCTTACCTTAATTCTGTCAAAAAGGTTAAAAATGACCTTATTTGGAAAATGACAGAAATATTCCTTTATAAACAACATATAAAAGTCAAAAAACGGTATAAATGACTTTAACCCATATTCTAATAAATAGTAAAAATGTTTTGAAATACATTTTTAAGAAACATGGAAGTGGATGATAAAGAATTCCAAGTAGATTATTACGTATAAACAACCTCAGATAATGAAGAGATTATGAAATAACCCTTAACTTGAAATTTTCCTCGGTTGGTGGTAAGTCAAAATCCTATTACAAAAATAATATACGTTAATATGATATCATATATGATCTTTTAACATTGCTTTGTTAATAGAATCTTAATATTATTGTCTTTTCAGGTGTTATCTTACTCATTTTCTTTAATATGTTTTGTTACGTAAGCCATGTTTGTTATGGATAGGATGTATCTTATTAATACCCAGAATGATATTTAGTCCTTAAATATTATTATTAATCATAAAATTAGTATTATACTAGAATGGATACGATGGAGAATGAATCTCATCGCGTTCGTGGAGACGGTAGTCCGTACGTACGCACGAGCGACAATATCATTCTTTTGATATTAAAATAATATTTAATTGAACGGTATATCATATATACAGAATCATTATCATGTTATATTTATTATTTACATGAATTACACATAATTATTATACCCATCCAAATAATAATGTTTTGAATAACAATTACACAACAACGTGGAGAGGGTAAGCCATACGTACGCACGTATGGTGACATGTCATTCAAAGGATATATAGAATAGTGAAATATGGTTGTAACATGTTTATAATAACATCAATGTATATATAATATACTGGAGATATTATTTTAGAATGGTAATAACAAATAATGAAGATGTGGAAGAAGAAAGGAACTTGAAAAAGGGTGGTGAAATCATTACCTCTTCTTCGGGTTCTTCCTTTTTATTTGATCAAAAGGGATCCTTATTTTGGATTTATGACTAAAGGAAGGACTCTAGGATTAAGTGAGGGATGTTGGGAGGATAGTTGGGTAGGGGTTGGCCGAACCAATAATCTTTAATGGTGTGAATTATTGAGAAGGGGGAGTGCCCTTTTATAAGAGGGTTGAGGGGCACCTTTGGAAAAGCTAGAAATATTATTTTATAATAAAATCATATTCGGTTTCTAATGGCTCAAAAGTGGATTATTTAAAGGTTTAGTTGGTTATAGGTCAAAAACCACTGAACCAATAGTAATTATACAGGTTTGGCTTACTATATTAACATTATATTTAAGTAATAACTCTTAGTTAATTGGTTTCACTTTTACTATGTCTCTTTGTATTTTTATATTATATAGTTAATAAACATACTATATACATACAAGAGACCCAAAAGTGGTCCATCAATGATACACCTATAATGATATAAATCTCTTGGCCGAACCATATATTTTTAGGAATTTAATATCAATTAATAAAATAATATTTGTTTTAAAAACTATTTTATGTCAATTGTGACACTATTCAATAATTAATTTTTAAAAAATTCGTAATTGAATTAGTAATTCGAAAAAAGTAGATTAAATCAATACTAAAATGTCATATTAACCCTGAAAATTATTGGTATTTATAAGAAGTCTCAAATTACATTTATTTGGGTATTCATAAAATTAATTATTTTAATTTTTCATTAATTAGGTAATTACTGCATCACCATTGTGTCATAAATAAATTAACTTATTTAATGACTAAAAATTTTAAATAAAATCCCATTATGTAAGAATGCGTTTTTTCTTTCTAATTAATATTTATAGTCGAATATAAAACAAATATAACCCTACGTAAATTTTTTTTTTCTAAAAGATATATGGTTATGTCATTTTTGTATTTATTGTAACTTAATTAAAATAAAGTGTCCCTATCACCTACAATTGGATCCATAGAGACCTAAAATCGACCCAAAGATGCACATGGTCGGAAATGTGTTCCCCAATAAGGTTAAGACACGCTTTATGGTAATTTATTATTATTATAATATTATTTTTTAACCCTTTAACCATGGTAAATAAAAAAATTTACCGATGTAATTATTCAAAATGTCTAAAAATAAAAGTTACCTATTTACACAATTTGGACATCTTGATTACAAATGTGGAATCCATTTATCCAAATTCCAAACAAAGAAGTGGCAGAAAATAATTTAAAATTAATTCCTATTGTTAAAACAAAAAATGTGTTTTTAAGAGATAATAACTATCAAAAGATTGACACCTGTTCATGTCCAGTTTAATTGTGAAATTATGTCAAGTGACCAACATTTTATTAAATGGTAAAAATCTATTCTATATATACTTTAAAACCATTCAAATTCATAATTTATCAATATTAATTATTTCTATTAAAAAAGTTATTTTTAATTAAAATTTTGTAATTTACACTATTAATCAAAAATTGAATGTTATGAAAAAAGTTCCAAAATTTCACCCTATGATAATTTCAATATTCTGAATCCAAAAATGAAGGCCATTTTAAAGGATAAAATTTATAAAATTTTCAAAAGTAGGTATTACTATTCAGAACGGCTAGTTTGATTGGTTTTGTTGTGTGTTAGAACTCGAAGTTTCGTACAACAGATGTTAATGCATTATTCAAAGGGAATCATACCGTGGAAGCTTGGGGTGTTACATTCTCCCCTCCATAAAATAATTTCATCCTCAAAATTTTTAGAATACTACCGTATTAAAATACTTGGGTGGTTCTTCATCATAAGTTTATCGGGATCCCACTTTGCCTCTTCCATCTTAAAATTTATCCATAAAACTATTGCCAGACGTGTCGTCCAGTTTCTCAGTACTTGTTCTCTTGTATCAAGAATCCTGGCGGGCTCTTCGTAATATGAAAGATCGGGTTCCAGTTCTAATTCCTCATAGGTGAGTACATGCGTTGGGTCAGGCATGTATTTCCTCACCATTGATATTTGGAACTCATTGTGAACTTTGGAGATACTTGGCGGAATTGCCAAACGGTAAGCTAAAACCCCAATTCTTTCTAGAATTTCGAAAGGTCTGATGTACATAGCACTCAATTTACCCTTCTTACTGAAATGTATAACTCCCTTCTATGGAGATACCTTCAAGAAAACATGATCTCCAACCTGAAATTCCAAAACCTTCCTTCGTTTATCGGTATAGCTTTTCTGCCTACTTTGACATGATTTGATGTGGTTTTGGATTACTTATACCTTTTCCATCATTTCCTCCAACAGTTCTGGGCCTACAAGTTTCCTTTCACCAACGTCATCCCAAAAGGATGGTGTGAGACATCTCTTTCTGTAAAACGCTTCTTATGGTGCCATCTGAATATTTGAATTGATGCTATTGTTATAGGAAAATTCTACCAGAGGTAAATATAGATCCCACATACCCAAAAAGTCAATCAAGCAGGATTTCAACATGTCTTCTAAGGTTTTAATAGTCCATTCTGATTTTCCATCTGTTTGAGGGTGGTAGGAAGTGGTCAGATGAAGTCTAGTATCCAAGGCATTCTGAAGACTCTTCCAGAATCTTGACGTAAAATGGGGATCAAGATCAGAAACAATCAATATGGGTACTCCATGAAGCCTCACAACTTCATTAATATATAGTATTGCTAGACGTTCTTGTGGTAGATCGTCTCTTATTGCAAGAAAATGTGCTGACTTGGTAAGACGATCAACAATAACCCATATTACATTTATCCTTCTAGGAGTCATTGGTACCCCATATCAAAGTCCATCGTAATATTGTCCCATTTCAACTCAGGTATGGGAAGTGGTTGCAATACTCCACCAGGCTGTTTCCTTCCATCTTTCACGTGTTGACAAACCAAACATTTTGACACAAAATCAGCTATATCCCTCTTCATGTTGTCCCACCAAAAAAGTTCCTTTAAATCTCAATACATTTTGGTGATCCCATGGTGTATAGAGAAATTGGAACTATAAGCATCATCCAACAATTCCCTTTTTAGATCAGGTATATTGGGAACACAAAGACTCTTCCAGAATTTCAAAATTCATCTTCATACACAAATTATCTCAATCTACCATCATTCACATCTTTAATCTTCTTTTGAAAGTCTTCATCATTAGTCTGAGAAAACTTAATCCTTTCTAGTAAAGATGGTTTGGATACCATTTGAAATAGCACTGATGTTTCACCTTCCATGGTAATTCCCCTGTCCATATTCACTAGATCAATGAAAACTGGATCTCTTTCAATTCTCATATTGTTCAAAACACCATGACCTTTTATGCTCAAATCATCCGCCACCATATTTGCCTTCCCCTGGTGGTAGTGTATCGTGCAATCATAATCCTTGAGTAGTTCAAGCCATCACCATTGCCTCATGTTGAGTTCTTTTTTTGAAAAAAATATACTTCAAATTATTGTGATCAGTATAAATATCACATTTTTTACCATAGAGGTAGTGTCTCCATATATTCAAAGAAAAGACCACAGTTTCTAAATTAATATCATGAGTAGGGTTGTTTTTTTCATGAATTTTCAACTATCGTGATGCATAGGCAATAACCCTATCATTCTGCATAAGGATACAACCAAATACTTTCTTTGATGCATCACTAGAAATAACGAACCCATCTTTCCCTGATGGTAGAGTCAATATAGGAACATTGACTAATATTATCTTCAGTTATTTGAAACATTCTTTACACTCTTTTGTCCAAAAAAAATTTAACCCCTTTACGCATGATCTTTTTTAATGGGTTATCCAATCAGGCACAATTCTGGATAAAACGTCGATAATAACCTGCCACACCAATAAAATAGCATACCTCGGTTATACTCATCAGTGCAGGCCATTTTGGATTGCCTTGTACTTAGAAGGATCAACATAGATTCCATATTTAGAGGCAATATGGCAAAGAAAAGAAATATCTTGTAGCCAAAATTCACACTTGATAAACATCCCATATAATTCATGTCATCTTAGAGTCTTCAGGATAATGCGAAAGTGATTTTTATGATCTTCATCACTTTTGGAGTATACCAACATATCAAAAATAAATACCACCACAAATTCATCTAGATATTTCTTAAAAAATCTATTCATTAGATCCATGAATACAGTGGGCGCATTAGTCAGCCCAAAAGGAATTACCGTAAACTCGTAATTCCCGTACCTGAATTGAAATGTTGTCTTCAGAATGTATTCCTTCTTCACACACAACTGATGGTATCAAGACAGAAGTTCAATCATTGAAATGTATTTAGCTCCATGTTTTTGGTAAAATAAAACATCAATGCAAGGTAGGGGATACATGTTCTTTATTGTTATAGCATTAATCTCCCTGTAGTCGATACATAACCTCATAGATCCATCTTTCTTTTTAACGAAAAGAACATGGGCTCCCCATTGAGAAACACTGGGGAGAATAAATCCCTTATTACTAAATTCCTCTAGTTGTTTCTTTTGTTCAACTAATTCCACAATTGCCATTCTATTAGGGGTCTTCGATATAGGTCTTGATCCCGGAATTAAATCAACAGAAAATTCAACTTCTCGTTCTGCTAGATGTCCAAGTAAATCTTCTGGACACACATCTACATATTCTTTCTCAATAGGTACATCCTCTATTTGAACATTCCTTTCCTCACCCATTGTCATTTCATTCTCTTCCTCCACAATAATTGAATTTAATTGAGCTTCTGGGGGTAGATCTAGATAAGAATTAAGTGGTGATGATTCTGTACTAATTATAAGGTGTTCCTTATCATCCTCATAAAAAATCGTAACCTCCTTCATCTTACAATAAATCATCACATCAAGGTCCTAAAGCCAATCCATACCGAGGATTATATCAACGTCAATCATAATTATGACGATGAGATCAGTGGATAAAGAACATTTATGTTCTATAATGGGGACTGATTCACAAAACATGTAGCAATGATACTTCCCTTAGGATTTTTAACTGACAACTCCCTTGTTAAATCAAATGGAAAATATCTAATTTTCTTATCAAACTGGGATGATATGAAACAATACGATGATCCAGAAACAAATAATTCATTTTTAAACTTGTGGAAACCATTAAATTACCGGCCACCACGTCTTTCGGAGCATCTATCTCAGTAGTAGTGATAGCATAAGCTTGGCCTTGATCCCTTGGCCTTTTCCGAGGTATGTTCCGCTAATTCTTAGGACATTCATTTTCATAATGTCACATCTCCCTGTAATTATAGCATTGGACCTCAGTAGCTTCCTTCTACCTGTGTCAATCACGAGCTTGGTGGCCATTTTCACCACACTTGTAACAGACTCCCATTCCTTTTAAGCAAGTACCAGGGTGTTTCATCCCACATTTAATATAGGATAGATATTTATCTTTTCCCCTATTCCCTTTATTTCCATTCCCATATTGATCAGAAGATATCTTCTTCTCTTTATTTTCTTCAAAGTCATAAGACTTATAGATTTCTTTCCCGATATTAATAGCACATGAGACAATGTCTTTGTTCGATGAGAAGGATTGTGAAACTAATGCTCGACGGAGAAACAGTTTTAACCCATATAAGAAACAATCAATCTTACTTCTTGGATTACGTATATAATCTCCATCATACCTTTCTAACCTTGTAATGTTATCCACATACATCACGACATTATCATCCTCCTTTTGTCTCAGACTCATAAATTGCATTTCCATATCTGCTCGATGGTCACGAGGAAAGTATTTTTCTAAAAACAGATATTTGAACTCCCTCCATCCCATATTTGATACTTCAATATCTTCCTTTCTGTTTTGAATCATTGACCACCTTTGATCAACATCTCCAGTGAGGCGGTAAAATTCCATGATAACCTTTTCCCTTTCACTACTCCGCAAACCCTGAAATATTTTCTCTAGGTATCTAATCCATTGCTCAACTACTAATGGATTTTTAATCACATAGAATATTGGTGGTTGCTGCCTCATGAAGAGATCTAACCTTGATCTTCCACGCTGTGGATCAGGGTGCTCCATACGTGTAAGGTTATTATTCATAACCTGAGTGAGTTTTCCCAGTATGGTGATTAGTTGATCAGCAACAGTTGCATCACCAGCTCCACTGTAATTTTATTGATAAGGAGGGAAATACCTACATGAAGTGTGTGCATTAATACAGTTTCCATTTCTTCCACTAGGTTCCATTTCAAAACAATGGCATAAACTAGATCAGTTTAGGAATCAAAATACATTATTTCATAATTATTAAAAACTTATGAAAAATTGAACTATTTATGTATATAATCCATAATCATAAAAACGTTTTCTTTGAGAAATTATATACTCGTAAACCCCTCATAATTATTTGAAAATAAAATGAGAGTTATCCTAATCATATCCCTTAGGAGTGTCTTAACCAAGAGTGCAGCAAAGCCCGTTTTCGTGCACCATTTCCCATTTGAGTCTAGCTCAAAGCGGTGTTTTCGGGTTTTACCCCTACGTACATATGTGCCAAATCCACCTCTACCTGCTCGTATCCAGACAGAGATGTATTGCTCAGAAAACTCACAAAATCTCTACAATTCCTAAATTCTAGAAAGTTCTTCTATACTAATCCTCAAAGTCCATCATAGATCTATGTGCTATAATCAGAGTTTATATAAATCAAGCTTCCAAGGATTTTACTAAACTTTCTCTTATTCTAACTGTAATGCCCCAACCCCAGTTACCCAGAGTCGGTGCATTATTACATAACATTGGCATGATCACCAGAAAGATCAAGTCTCGAAAGACCGATTTGTTTAGTAGCCTTGGAATAACTAGATACATTAATAAAGTTTACATTATATCATAAGATGAAAACTAAAACAACATAGTATCCATAGTCCACACTTATATCCCTACAAACTATCCCAGCAGGTCATTCATAAATTACTTCTTCACATCCTCGGAAAAATAAAACACTGAAAGGGGTGAGCTCAAATTCCCAGTAAGGATAACAATATAGCAGAAACTTTCATAAATAAGAATAAACTTTTAAGGCAATGTATAACTAAAAAAATCCTTTTACACATGAACTTCATCATAATATGGTAGAAATAAAATTAGATAATTCCATTTACTTATTCACATAGATATTCTACTAATCGAATAATCACATGAAATATCAATAACCACTTTCATAATGATGGAATGCATAATGTCAGACTATCATAACCACACAGTCAAGGCCTCGGGCAAATACAAAAAATAAGATCTTGTCTAGGCCTTGTGACAAGACAGTAGTTTGTCTCATAACACCTACCGATTCATCAAGGAGATATAGTGGGCTCCACCCATCACATATTATGCGCAATGCATTCCTCATATGTACATGTTTAAACATAACATAAACATTCGTATTAAAACTAGCTTATGAAATGTCAATACGTTTTCCATAAACCATGAATGGTATAAAAATAACACATACACAGTCAAACATATCACAAATACATCAATACAATATGGATGATTTGTATCATAATAAATTAACATCAAATAAGTTTAAAATCCATCAAAGGATGTTGACATAGATGAAATCACAACTATTTGAGAGAAGTATCTCTTTTTTTGAAATCATTTAAAAGTCAAATAATTATAAAATAAAACATTTACTTTAAAAATATTCTTATAATCTTGTAAGGAAAGCTTCTATGATTTTATAACGGAAAAAATAGCCGCACATACCGTATAAGTTAAAAAACATTCTTACCTTAATTCTTTCGAAAAGGATAAAAAGACCTTGCTTGGAGAACGACGGAAATATTCCTTTATAAAACACTTATAAATGTCAAACAAGGGTATAAATGACTTTAACCCATATTCTAGTAAATAGTAAAAATGTTTTGAAAAACATTTTTAAGAAACATGGATGTGGATGATAAATAATCCCAGTAGATTATTACGTATAAACAACCTCAGATAATGAAGATATTTTGAAATAACCCTTACCTTCTACTTTTCCAAGGTTGGGGGTAGGTTAACCTCATGTTAAGTGAATCAAATACATTAATATGATATCATATATGATCTTTTAACATTTTATTGTTAATAATAACTTAATATTTTTGTCATTTCAGGTGTTCACTTACTCATTTTCTTTTATATTTTTTGTTACGTAAGCCATGTTTCTTATGGATATGATGTATCTTATTCACATGTAGAATGATATTAAGTCCTTAAACAATATTATTAATCATCATATGATTATTAGACTTGAATGGATACTATGGAGAATGAATCTCATCACGTTCGTGGAGAAGGAAGTCCGTACATACACACGAGCGACAATATCATTCTTTTGATATTAAAATAATATTTAATTGGATGGTATATCATATATACAGAATCATTATCATGTTATATTTACTATTTACATTAATTACAAATCATTATTATATCCATCAAAATAATAATGTTTTGAATTTCAATTACACCATGACATGGAGACGGTAAGACGTACGTACGCACGTATGGTGAAATGTCATTCAAAGGATGGATAGAATACTGAAATATGGTTGTACAATGTTTATAATAACATAAATGTATATATATTATACTGGTGTTATTATTTTATAATGCTAATAACAAAGAAAGAAGAAGTGGAAGAAGAAAGGAACTTGAAATAGTGTGGTGAAATCATTACCTCTTCTTCGGGTTCTTCCTTTTGATTTGATCAAAAGGGCTCCATATGTTGGATTTATTACTAAAGGAAGGCCAATAGGATGAATTTAGGTATGTTTTGAGGATATTTCGGCAGATTTTGGCCGAACCAAAATGCATTGAATGTGTGAATTAGTGATAAGGGGGAGTGCCCTTTTATAAGAGTGGTGAGGGGAACATTGGAAAAACTATAAATATTATTTTATAATAAATTTATATTTGGTTTCTAATGGCTCAAAAGTGGAGTATATAAAAGTTAAGGTGGGGATATGTCTAAAAACTCTCAACCAATATGATTTATACAGGTTTGGATTACTATATTAACCTTATCTTTAAGTAATAACTCTTAGTTAATTAGTTTCACATTTACAATGTATCTTTTCATTTTTATATTATATGGTTAATAAATGTACAATATATATCCAAGAGACCCCCAAGTGGTCCATTAATAATAAACCTATAATTATATAATTATATTGTCTGATCCTTATATTTTTACAAATTTAATATCAATTAATAATATAACATTTGTTTTAAAAACTCTATTATGTCAATTTAGACACTATTCAATAATTTATTTTTGTAAAAATCATAACAGAATTATTACATAGAAAAATGTTAATTAAATCAATAATATCATGTCATATTAACCTATAAAATTATTGGTATTCATAAAAAGTCTCATATTACATTTATTTGGGTATTTATGATATGATTTATTCTAATTTTTCATTAATTAGGTAATTACAGCATCACCATTGTGTCATAAATAAATTAAACTGTATAATGTATAAAAATTATAAATAAAATACCATTATGTGGGAAATAGTTTTATATTTGTAATTAATATTTATAGTCTAAAATCCAACATATATAACACAATGTAAAATTTTTTTTTCTAAAAGACATTTGCTTATGTCATTTTTGTATTAATTTTAACATAATTAAAATAAAGTGTCCCTATCACCTACAAGTGGCTCCATGGGGACCCAAAATGGACCCATAGATGCCCATTGTCCGCAATGTATCCACAAATAAGTATAGGACCCGTTTTAGGGTAAATTAGTATTATTATAACATTGTTTTTAACCCTTATTTACCATATTGACCCTTTAACCATGGTAAATACAATTTTTTACCAAAGTAATTATTCACAATGTCTAAAAATATATGTTACCTATTTACAAAATTTGTAAATCCTGATTCCAAATATGGAATAAATTTTTCAAATTCAAAACACAGAAGTGGGAGAAATAAATTTAAAATTAATTCCCATTGTTAAAACAAAAAGCATGTTTTTAAGAGATAATAACTATAAAAAGATTGAGACTTGTTCATGTCCAGTTTAATTGTGAAATTATGTCCAATGACCAACATTGTATTAAATGGTAAAAATATATTCTAAATATAGTTTAAGACCACTTTAATTAATAATTTATCGCTATTAATTATTTCAATTAAAAAAGTTGTTTTTAATTAAAATTTATTAATTTTCACTATTCATAAAAAATTGAATGTTATCTAAAAAGTTCCAAAATTTTAGCCTAGGATAAATTTGATATTCCGAATCCAAAATGATGTCTATTTTGAAAGATAAAATTTATAAAATTTATAAAATTAGGTATTACTATTTATAATAGCTTGTTTGATTGGTTGTGGTGTGTGTTAGAACTCGAAGTTGCGTACAACAAACGCTATTGCATTATTCAAGGGGAAGTGTGTCATGGAAGCTTGGGGTCCTAAAATATCACTTAAAAATAACACCATAAAAAATATTCTTAGACATCCATTTGGATCAATATGGATTTATATACTATATTTTCAGTCATATATGAGGCCAAGTTGGGTGCCTAAATTTAATGGATGTTGAGGTCATTAATTGACATGCAATGTTGAAATCAGCATTACAAACATTCCAAACTGGGTCTCTCCAACCACTTACATGGGTATAATGATGAATTATAACAATGAGCCTCTTTTCATCCATTAAAATTTATCACATCATATATTACCTTCACTCTTTGTATGAGTTTAATTTCATGAACAAGATTCAATATGTGAATCACCATTTTCAATTACTAGAAACTAGGTTTCACCCATGTGGTTGAATTTTGTTCCCTTAAATATTCTTGTTATGACATATTATTTGGGAACCCATAATTTGTGGTACTTATTGATCTATTTTTATTAATTACATATAATAAGTGAGTTAATTGAATCCTCCCAAATATAAAAAACATTATATTTATAGGAAATTAATAACCAAATTAATTATCAAAATAAATATATTTAAATATAAAAAATGTTTGAAGGAAATATACATATTAATTCTATTATTATAATCTTCAACGTGAGATATATATTAAAACATAATTGATATGTCCATTTTTTCAGGAGATTGATATAGTATATATAAGTATAGACTAAACAACATAATAATTTTGTAATACTATAGTAGTGGATGCTGCTATAGAGAATAAATTATAGAATTTGATGTGACATATGAATTGAAAGTATCATCTATTGTGTAATTTTCCCCATATAGGTGAGGTTTTAGTGAGTATTATATCTATGGAATATATTTTTCTAGACCCCATGATGGAATCCTCAACCCATCAGAATCATGGTAATCATGTAAGGTCTACTAAACTGAAATTTTAGGCAATGAGATCTAGTCCATGTTAAATTTTTGAGGGTTAATATTCTGGGACCAACTATTATATTATTTATAACATGTACATTATAAGGAGTTAATATTAATAAAACATCTTTTTCCTATTGTTTAATTTTTCTATCTTACTTTTATATAATATTTACCTACTGTATGTGTAACATTGATAACATCACAAACGTTGCATCTTAAAAAAAATTAATTTAAGTGAAATGATTCTATTAATAAATATATTTATATGTTACAATAACATAATATGATATAGAACATAGCTTCTAGACTGCTTGTGAAAGTACTCCTATGAAGATGAGACATTATATGATGTTGTTTTCACTTAGTGATATCCAAGATGTAATATTATCAAACAGACCAACGAGTATGAATTCTACATGCATTGATTCCATAATATATTCCAATATAAAATCATTTTTAATGGTAATTAGAAAATATCTTTATAATTAATTGATATTATGAATCATGTAATATGATTTATAAGATAAAAACATTATTCCATATTTTTTCCAGTAGTATGGTATGTTGGGTGCATCAAAAATTTCATGTTTTTAATGGGTAAGTCAATGAAATATTTTTCCCATTAATCATTAAATAATTTTATATCTAATAAAGTTTATTAATATAAAACTCTCACATTAAATTCCATTGAAATGGTGAAAAACTTTTTTTATTTGAAATACTTAAAAAATTGAAATCATGAAAAGAGGTTCACGTCAAATATTTGTGAACAGTGTAGTGACATATTATAAAAAAGGGATTATATTATACAGTGAGCATTCATATATTTTTTATCATTGTGGCATTATGTTCATTATCATTCGTTACATGAACAATTCATATATATAAATCCTAGACATTACACACACATACATATTTCTAATGAGAATTGATACTTTAGGGCCACACACTATATGTTTATGTTGGTCTTGATTAAATTTAATTTTAATATATTTAATGGAATAAATATTTTTTTATTAATTGAGGAATATAATTATTGATGTTTCATAAATAATATATAATTATGGATGAAGGGAATATTTAATTAAATATTCATTCAGGTATTCCAAAAATACATTGGGTATAGAGTGGAAAATGATCACCATCGAGGATATATATTTATTTTACATTTGGTAAAAAATATTTATCATTGTAACTTATAGTGCACAACATAAAATAATATATTTTTTTTGTTTTATATTACATTTGTTTTCTTGATAATTATTATATTATTTAATTGCTTGTATGAAATTAAATTATATCATAATATAAATCCTAACTCTATAAATAGATTTTTATGACCGTTATATAGCATTAATATAGACATTTGAATATTTTTTCAATGTTAAATTATCCCTATGATCATCGACCTTTCACCATCTCAATAATAATAATCCTTATAAGGTTTCCATGAAGTGTGATGGAATTACAACTGAGGAACATAATATACACAAGGATATAGATATATGATGCTAGACCCAGAAGTTATATTATTTTGTTATTAGAGTTCAAATGAAAAAATATGGATCACTGTAATAGGGAATCTACACATGGATACTCTATGCATAATTGATGTTATTAGAGAGGGGTTTATGGGTGTTTATCATCACCATAGATTAATTCTCCTTAGTGAGGTAAACTATAACTAGAATCATTATTAACTATAAATATAATTTCAAAATATCCTCTCTAGGTTTTGGGTGTCTCCATGTAAATATTTGATGGAATCTTTTTATTTTTCATGGAACTCAAACCATATACAATATTTTGAGTGATCCATAAAATCAATAAAAACGTTTGTAGTTATTCAAAATCCAATTCACACTCACTATTCCCGAAACCCTAAAAAATTATAGAATTGAATTCATCATATGAATAAATATATTTAAAAAATAATGTGTATTTATATGATCAATTAAAAACATATATTAAGGGAATCTACCAATTCCTTCTTTGAATTACGTATTGTTTTTATATAGATGTTGTGATTTAATAAACCATGTAATGGCTGTGAAAATTAGAAATGAAATTTATCCCACCAATCAAAATATTGTCAAATAATGAAATGGTTATTATATTATTATGGGACTAATAAGATGATTTCAATGTTATAGACACAATTGTACATTATGACATTAATTCATCATATAAAAATAATCATATTTTGATACTAAATTTCTTAAAATATAGGTATCTGATTAATTTGGTAAACTAAAGTTCTATGAGATCAGTAAAGGGAAGAAACTCAAACAAACTCTTATATTATTGTGATATAAATATATATATGTATATATAATACTCTTTCCACAAATTTTCAGTATGATAATAATTTTACTATTGAGATAAATATTAAGACGTCACATATCTCGGGCCCTCCACAATGGAGACCCTACTTACAACAAAAAAAACTGCTCTGAGAAAAATATTGATATAGATGACAGTACTATAATTAACAGTCTACTTTTTTGACCATGATGTATTTGATTGATACACATTATTTTTATTTTTTATATAGCATGCATAATGATAATTACATTTTTTCCCCACATCGGGCTTTTAGAGGATGTTTCATATCAATACTACTTCCTTAGTTTTCTCTAAAATCGTAATATATTTTATCTCTGTTGTATAATTAAAAGTATTGTCATCATTAGATATAATAATGAAAATCTAGTAAAATATACTATTATATAATATCAATATTATTCAAAACATGGTTTTGATACATTTACATACAACCCATTCAGGAATGATAAAATACATAAATTGAAACCATTTAGAAACTGGATTAAAAATATGTTTTTTAAAAAATACCAAATAAAATATCATGAATGAGATTAAAATTTATTAAATATGTAATTATAAGTTGATTAGTATATAAAATAAATGTGGAATAAATTCATGGAATTATGTATAATGTTTTTAAAAAACTATTTTTTATAGGACAAAACATATTTTAAAGGAATAGATGATTAAAATGACATCTTAGATATGGTACTTCTGAATATACCATTTTTTTTCCTGGTTATCATCATAGATTATTATGTATGAAAACAATATATTTTATTTTTACACTCTTTACATTGGTTGTGAGGATTGATTTCAAAAAACAACAGAACTAATAGGGAATCACCTTCCACCACTCACATTTTCTTAATCGCACTATGGTGTTACGTATCATAACATGAAAAAACATTCTCACAATATCGATAGATATAATTTTTTCACTAACAATAATACCAGTATTATATTATTATAGTTAAATAAATAATCAATTAAATAAATTTTTTATTAATATTTGATATATACTATTAACTAATAAAAATGATTTGTATGATAGTAACATAGAAAACAAAAAAGTATAAACTTATGATATCCTATATCATTAATAAATTTATAATTTTGATAGATTATATATGTGAAACATTATAATAGTTATTAATAAGATAATTATTATATGTGATCATGTTTAAATTATAGTTAAATGTATATCCATATAATATTTTGAAAATATATACATAAATATTTGTAACATTAAGAGTAATATATATTCAAATTATTGTTTTATACAGTTAAAATTATAGATCTAAGTTCATGTAATTATCATGAATCATCTGAAATTGATGAGATTATTTAAACAACACTTTCATACCATTATTCTAATTCATAATGTATCAATGACCAACCACCAATGTTAATGATTTTCATAAACATTTCAATATAATATAATAATGCTACCATGTAAACATAAATGCATTCAGGTCAAATGAATTATTTCTAGCCAATGATAAACAGATTAAAAAATAGTTCTTTTCACAATTTTACATATTTAAATTGGATTCAAAAAATATAAAAATAACAATTTTTTGTAATAACATTATTAATGATTTAAAAATTGAAATTCATCACTACCGTAATAAACCACAAAATAGTTAATAAAATGAAAATAACAATATTTCTTCCATTGATATGTGGAAATAATTATGTTATACAATAACATATTTTGACATAAAATTCATTATGTTTTATTTTTCAAATATCATTAGATATTTTTCGTAAATAATAATTACATATAGATATATAATAAAATCCTGAAGTCATTTAAAGAAAAAAATGAAATCCATTTGAATTAATAAAATCATATTTTCACTCTATAAATAAAAGAAATAAATACCTCAGTCAAGGATATAAAAATAGACATATTATTAAATATACTATTAACATGTGTTGATAAAAATTCTAACGAAATATTTAGTTAAAATTTTACAAATTTGAAAAAACAATAAAAATTATTTTCAAATGATTTTTTAAATAGTTTCTAAATTTTGGTTATTATAATTATTTTTGTAAATTCATTACTATTATGAGTGAATGGTTGTAGTTTATATGACATATACACTGAATCATTATCATCATTACCGATGAATTCATCCCTGGCTTCCTAAATCATCAACGGATCCACCTTCAATATTGTGGAGATTTCATTTCAAATCCCAACCACAAGATCCCAGAACCCAAATATTGTCATAAAATCCTTCTCTCCTCATGAAGTTTCTGTACTCGATTTTAAAAATCATAATTTTTTTAGTATTTGGATATACATGATGATTTGTATAGAAGCCATCCTATTGTATATTGGAGACTTAATAATAAAATATCTTCATATAACAGATGTGCTAATTAGCACCCCAACCTCTACTGTTAATTCCTGAATGATTCTCTCCCACAAGATTTTTCATAACTAAATTCATTCACTAAGACGTCACACATTATTAAATGATATTGAAATCGGATTTTTATGTGATTAACATTCACATAAATTATAAAATACTTTACTATCCAATATATGTTATTAATACATTTTTTAGAATTGCAAAATTTAAAAAAAAATTAATTCCATGACCATTATTATTTATCAGAATACCTATTTATCATTTTAATATTCTCCTAGACATGTACACCTAATTTCGTCTTTGAAACCTCCACACATGCATGGGTGAACCCTCTTTTATTAGTTTTATTTTCTCCTACTCATCCACCCCTCCAATCCTCCATTCTCCTCGCACATGATCCCCAATTATAGGCAGTTTTTCGAACAAAAGTTTCCTGAATTATTTTACAATATAAGCATCTCCTGCATATATATAAACTCAAGATATAATAACTTCGTGATTATTCACTTTAAAAATCCACCATCACGTTTTTTATAATTTTTATGGTTTCTTTAATTATATATAAATATATATATCATTTTATATTTTATATTTATTCATATATTTATATACATTTATAAAATTTTTGGTAATTACATTTTTTATATATGCCTATAAATATAATATTTAGATATAAATTTTATATATATATATATATATATTAGTTTATATATTCAGACAGACATATATATATATATATCTACATATAATTATATATTTAGAGAAAAAATTATAATGTATTTAGAAATATATATTGTAAATATGTTTTCAAACTATATTTAATGAAAATGTTATATTTATAAAAATTCATTTATATATAGTATATATTAACAAAATTTTGAAGCAAAAATAGGGAAACCTACAATATCATATTTTTTGTTATAATAGTAAATATAATTAATATATTGAGATCAGTCAACATAAGAGATAATGGAAAAGAAGGAAAATCATCCTACCAAAATTGATAATCGTCAATGAAGCAACATTTTTATAACAAATGAGATTCTTGACTCCCTTCTCTATTAATGAATGATATGGAGACCACTAGAAATAGTATTTAAATAGGGAAAATATTCCAGATAATAATTCCATATTGTGGTGGACAGATATTTATATAAGAGATTGAATTTATGATGGGGATGAGGTCTCAATCCAAATTTATGGTATTCTAGCCTCTCTTTGAAGAATAATCAAGGGGAACTAGGATGTATTATGCCTTCTCTGACTATGGAACCTAGTGTCTCGTAATGTTTTTTGGGAATTCCATGAAACATAATCCAAATGAGTCATGGGTGATGAATCCAACCCCAAAAAGCACATGAGCAGAGAGTTATTTTTATTATTAATCCTCAAAAAAACTGGGGGAGGTGGGTTCCAGGGATAAAGGGAATTTTATACACTATGAATATCAAGATTTGATTAGTACCCATTTCATGTATCCAACCATAGGAGGGATAGATCCACTTATAAATAGCGTGTTCTATCCACATAATTGATGATACTATAATTTATTTGGACCCAAATTGTCCAAAACATCAATAATAAGGAGATTATATTCTTTGGGGTGAGGGATGAAGAAAACACCATCAAAATAATTACATGTATTAGTGCCAAATCTATAAAACGATGTGTACCATCACACTATATTAGAAAATATAACTATCAATTGTAAAATGATGGATTTAATTTGATGAGAATGATATTTCATATAGAGATATTAGGAATGATTGGCCATTAAATTCATGGTTTTGGATAATGATCTATTTTATAGGAAGGATCCCCAAATATGTTTACAAATAAAATATGTAATATTTGGTGGAATTGGATGTGGTCATGTGGTTTTTAAAAAATCCACCTTCACCATGATCATTTAGTCAATAAATGTTTAATAACTATATTTTATATATTTTATAATAGATCATTCAAAAATCAATAAATTGTTATCCATTATCAAACTCATCACACAAGGGATACATAGAATAATTAGTCTACCTCAATCACTATACCATGACTATATAATCATGGATAACCATCTATTATAAGCCACATTAATTTTTTTTATTATTATCCAAAATGATAACAACAATGTACATATCATCAAACTAACTGTTTTCACCAAGTCATAGGCCATTCAAGATATCGATAGTATCCCCATCATTGGTTGTCCAAAAGAAACTAAATAAAAGTTCATGTGATTACCAAATTTATGTCTGATATTAGTTAGTGATAGGTACAGTAGAATCCAAAATTACTTATGAATGGTGTATGTATAGTTACCATAAGACATTATTGAATATGGATTTTCAGTATTGGATAATTTGTAACCTTTATATGAAAAAGGTAGAATTTTAGATGTGATTAATATCATAGAAACCCATTCCATGACATTCTATTGGGAGACAGAGCTTCTCCCAGGTTATCTAGTATGTTTTGTTTCTCCCAGAAAGGTTGATTGAAAAGAAATTATCTATTTGGGAATGAGGTTGATCAAAAAAATTCATATAAATTTAATGAGAGACATAACATTAGGATGGATATATTGAATCACAAACATGATGGGGATATATATATAATCATTAGAGAATTTTTTTTTGTGAAAATCGTTTTTTTATTTACTCTATCCAAAATTATTGTGTATACCACTTTATGTAGTAGAAAAAAAGTGGAAATTGCAAGATAATTTTATACATGTCAACCACTAAGTAACAATAGTCCAAATGAAGCTCATAAGTTTTATTTCTAGGAACAAGGGAGATGTAATACATTTCAAATTTATAGATATTGATAGTTACCTCAATGATAAATTTTTTTTGAGGATAAATTGGAAACAGATGTCAAATTATAACAATGTGGATTTAGAAATTATTTTTCTCTTATATGGATTGAAAACAAGGGAAATAATATCCCCATAATGTTAGAAAAACACACAATGGAATGGGTTTCTATTTGTGTCCAATAAATAATAATGAAAAAATATATTGAAAACTATTATAAAAAATAGCTGGAGATAGAGGGTCCACATTGTGTATCCCACTCGTGGGGGGAATTCACTATGTAACACCGCAATTAATCCAGATCATAATGAAACTATGGTAAAACATTTATTAATGTCCTTAATGTATTTATAGAAAAACACAACATCCCCATCATGAACTAATGGAATGGCCATTATACTATATCATATTATTTAGTCAATTCAAAATTGACTATAATAGAAACACTCATAGTTGGGATGAACATTTTTTTGAGTGAATAATTTCATCAAAAAAATTGAGATATAAATGATGACCCACATTGTAAAAAATAAATTTTGATTCAACAAAAATAATATATGGAAACCAAATTTGATGATTGATGACTAATATCATGTAATAAATTTTATAGGAATCATTTCATAAATAGATGGGTATGAAATCCATAAATAAGGATGGTTTTTTCATTGGATGAGGGTTATGATGGTTTCATTTATATGATGTAAATTAGTCCATCTCTCCATAAAATATTTCATCAGTCCCTAAATATCAGCTCTTAAAATATTCACGAAATTTTTAATAATAATTTCTTGAAATCCATATAATCATGGTTCCTTTCATGTGTTGTTTTTAGGTAAAAAAGAATTTCATCCAAACTAATAGCACCCCAAGGATGGGTTTTCATCAAATTCGTGACCATAACTCTAATGAATGCCTTATTAACTATGTAAATGGTAGAATCCCCCATAAAAATAGAATACATGTTATAAAATAGAAAACAACATGAAAAATATCAATATCATTCAAAACAGTCCTTCCACAATGATCAAAGCGGCATGAAATAAGGATCCTTTATTATTTCAACATATCCAATTGGATGATATAGATAGTGTTAGAAACACAATATTTAATATGATAAATGTTCATATTAATTAAAAAGAACCCTGCAATTAATATTATGGATCCATCCATTTCAACATCCATATTTAAGATTTTGGATATAGAAACAATCAAGGGGGGGTTAATAAATATGATTTATTCTCAAATTTATTTAATAACATTTAATTGTAGGCTGGATGAATCTATAATAAATACAATTAATCTGTACATAGGCCAGTTGGGAATAATTATTCTAAAAATCAGATAACCACCCCCCCATCGAATTTGAGTGAACAACATCATCATATTAATCCTCCATGAACTAGTATCTATCAAATCTAAAGAGAATATCGTGTCTAGGTATTATACCATCTCAAGAGTAATTGATTAGGATTACTGAATCATTTTACATATTGGATGTATAGTGAGACAAATGGAAAAGAATATAATGTCAAACCAATTTTTTGATACCCAACATCATCTATAGACACTCATAGTTGTGCTAATTTCTAATATCCCATGACACCTTGTAAAGGGATTGACTGAGTATCCTAAATCTATGAGATCCACTTCTGAATCTGCCTAATCTGTATTTTATTATATTAAATTTTCTACTAAATCCCAATCTCTTATCATAAGTATAAATGATTTCATCTATGTCACCACCATGGAGGATAGTTCCTTGGATTGTCTCCCTCATAGAATAAGGAAACTCTGAGGATATCTATTAATCATATCGAGATAGTCTTATCCCAAGTATATATATAATAAGACATATTTAATATTTATTAATATTTGTGAATTAAATAATAATTTTACTTTAATGGGGTTTCTATGTTCGATAGCGTACTCGATACACAACAATGGGTTTATTTGAAATCATACGTTGGACACTAATAATATAATATTAATTTTTTTAAATGGTAGATAACTACTAACCATTGAATTGGTGGGAATAGAAAAAACTAACTACAATATGATTATACAAATCTATTAAATGTGTTTACTTTTATCCAATACAAATAGTTAGAGGCTTAAAATTTGAATGAATCTAATTTTAAGCATAATTTACATTAAAAGTTAGATTTACCACCTTTTAACAAAGAAACCTCTTTAAATATAGTTCTGGCCACTTTAATACATTATACATAACCAAATATAATCCTTTTATAGAATGGGGACATCAAAATTTACTTCGTGTAAATTTTTTGGAAATTATCTGATAAAGTTCATTTTAAATGAATAGTGAAAATATTGTATTTTAATTCAAAACTGAATTTTAATCTAATTTTTATATAGTTAGATTATTTTTTTAATTAGTTATGACGTATAATTAAAATATATTTTTACCATTCAATCTAGTGTTGTTCATTGGAAATAATTTTACATTGAAATTATACATAAACAAGTGTATATCTTTTGATAGTTATTGTTTCTTAAAAACGTGCTATATGTTTTAAAAATGGGGATTAATTTAAAATTAGTTATTAAAAATTCTATGTTTTTAATTTTAAAAAATAGACATCATTTTTAAATTCAGAATATCAAATATTGCTTTGGCGTAATTTTTGGTATATTTTCTGGAAAACATCAATTTTTATAAATAGTTAAACCACTTCGTAGTAGTAAAAAAATGACATTATCATTTAAATGAATTTTAAACGCTTTGGTGAATTTAATTTTAAAAATCATACATAAATGGTTTTTATCATGAAGTAAACTATGGTTCAATAAGATGAAAATAATTTTTTTTAATAGTAACTTTTGACTTTTATTTACCGCAATTAAAGGTAAATATGGTAATTCTAGGTTAAAAGAATATTATAATAATTCACAATTACCTTAACACTCAACCTAAATTTATTGGATGAGTATTATCCTACAATGGGGATCATTGGGTCTATTTTGGGACCCCATGGAGCCACTTATGAATGATAATGACACTTTAGATTAATAAATTTAATGTAAATGAAAAAATGACAAAAACAAATAACATATAGTAAATTAATTTTTACATAAGGTTATATAAGTTATCGTTTTGACTGTAAAAATTCATTGAAACGATAAAATGATTTACTACATCATTTTAATTTTTTTAATAATATTTATACATCAAATAATATTAATTATTGATGACACAATAATGATGCAGTGTTTACCTCATTAATAAATTATTTAAATAAATAAGATTATAATGAATAAAATATTATCCAAAACCTATCCAATTCCTATTTTATGATTTTATTCTGACCATGAGTCATCTTATATTCTAATTTAATTATTTTTGGACCATTATAAACCGAATATTATTATATAATAAAATAATATTTTCACACATTCTTTAAGAGCCCCTCCTCCACCTTATAAATTAAGACCAATTCTAACCAAATACGCACACCTCTAATGCCTTTTGGACCCTCCGAACACTGCCCAATTAAGCTCACTACATCCCTCTCCTACTCCTAGAAGCCTTTACTAAGGTATAAGGCACTTCTAGAAGTCCTTTGGTTAAAACCAAATGAAGTTACCCAAATTATAGGTAACAGTTTCTCTTAACTTCTTTTCTTTTATTTTACTTCTCCAACCCCTATACTCTTTTTATTACATTATTGAATAAGCACACCAGTATCCTAAATTTACTAGGATGTTTTTATGAGATGTATTAGAACTAAACTCACACATACCTCCATCTAATTGGTGGAGAACATACTGTTTCTGTGGATGGAAAACTAATGCCTCACGAAACGATGATTGTTAGATTTTTTCTTACCGCCTCTCATGGTGGCAATTATGATGGCACTATATTTTTATATGATATATATTATATTTATGTTTTATATATTCTTATTTAATGTTTTTTAATAGAATAAATTTAGGGTTTCCATTATGTATAAACGTGATAATTTCATTTGAGAAAGTGTGGACTGCGACCCCCTCAAAGTGATTTGACTCGTTAATGCCATATGTGAGATGTATAAAAGGTGGAGTTAATGATATTATATATGATATAATATTATATATTATAATTTAAATATAATATACCTATTTACCATTATGTTTTAATTCTATTAAAATACGAAATAGAAATGAAAGTAGTGTTCATGCGTACGTATGACTTACCGTCACCATGAACGATGCATTTCAATTATTACCTCCAAATGATATGTACTTCTATAAATAAATATATATATATATTTATTATATATATAAGATATATATGATATATAAATAATTAATTTCATTCTGGATATAATGGACTATTGACCACATGGACAACTTATAAATGTAAGGTTTTTATTTTTGACTCAAGTGCCAAATATCGACAAAATGAACATTTTTATCGTGAATGATTACATAATGCTTATAACATGGTAATAAGTTATATATATAGAAAAATATACTTGAAAAAGGTTTTTAGGTAAGTTGAAATTAACTTTAGTTTTTTATTCAGGAGATTAAAGAACGATTGTGTCAAGTCGGACACAAGGTAATAGACTTCGTCTCAATATCCTTTCATCGAGGAATATTTTGTTTTAATAAATGATTTTCATTTATATGCTGTATAATCACATTTTACCTTTCATTTCATTAAATGTGAATCTTTTTATTCAAACCATTTTACTATACTACAAAAAGGAATCTTTTTTAACGTGTGCAGTGACATCGACTTTTCCATCGCCATGAGTATTTTTTGATCATTCGATTCATTAACTGGTCATAATGTTTTTAAAAAATAAATTAAATACCATATACTATTTTTAAGAATTTTGGTATTGAAAATGATTTTGCAAATGGATTTATTATTTTAATATCTTAAAATGATATTTTGGTATAGAAATGTGGAAATGTTATCATTCTTTTATGCTTATCTTATGTGTTATGATCATGTTATAGATCATAGGAATTATTTACTTATATGGGTTGTTCTATGATAAACCTATGGGGGTGAGACCGAGATATCTCTCCAATGAATTGGGTAATGTTACAGAGATAAACGTGAATGTTTCTCCTAAGAGATTTAGGGAATATATTGTTATGGTTATTCCAAAGTAACTCACTATGTAGCTATGATAACAACAATTTAACTATGTTATGAATGCCACAAATTACCGTTATGATTTATGATTTCTATGTGTTATTCATCAATATTATGTTTTCATGAGTTAAGTAAAAGTGTTTATGTTTTTTATGTATTAATGAACAAATTTTTTCATTCATTGTTTTCAATCCCTTACTAATATTTTTATGCTCATCCCATGTTTTGAAATGTTTTCACTGGACTTAAATATGAATAGGGTTAGGGATGGGATCAAGGAATATTTATGCTGTCTAAAACATGGAATTAGACATGACTATTTTTTCAATAGTTTTTATTTTATGAAAAAAATTGAAACATTGTAGAAGTGTCTACTTTGTATTCTCTTGAGATGTAATATTATGTCCTAATTCTCTAAAACATTAATCCTGAAAAGATCTTCAATGTGAATTATTTATTTTATTCAATGTTTTTTAATGTTTATGGTTGGGTCCTTTCAGTTGGTATCATATTTCAGTTTAGATAACTGTAAGGGTTAGGGTATTATTAAATAAAATCCATAAATTAATATATAGTAATATTGAAATGATATAGCATTTACAGATCAGCATGTTGCATTGCCTAAAATAATTCTGTGTTCAGAATGGTTTTCCGTAGAGGAAACATGTCATCTATATTGGGACAACATCATGAGGATGGAATCCTTCCAAATCAGCAACCATAGATGGTTAGAATCAGATCTGAATAGTTTGTTGTAGTGATGGAACAGTTGAATCAGTCTATAAATGGTAGTGGTATCCATCAACGAGATCATCAATATCAATCGCAGAGGAATATGTCAGTAGTTGAGAATTTCATGAGGAAACATCCCCCATCATTCAGAGGATCAACTGAACCTGTGCTAGAAGAAGTGTTGATTAAAGCACTGGAGAAGGTTTTTTATTTAATGGGTTGGTTAGAACATGAAATGGTTAGTCTTGTTGTTTACCAATTTGAAGGTGGTGCTGGTCAGCGGTGGTCAATGGTGGAAAATATCAGGGATAGTTATATGCTTGATGCTCTCAATTGGAAAAAATTAGAAGGTATGTTTCTTGAGAAATATTTTCATAAGGTTGTTCATCATAGGATGAAAAAACAATTATTAGAATTGAGGTAGGAGAATGATTCAGTTGCTTATTATGATAAAAAAATCACTCGACTGGCAATATATGGTTCAAATTGCATACGGGATCTTGATAGTAAAAACAATAATTTTTTCTCGTGGTTATATCCAATGTATCGAAGGGATTTAGCTTCTTATGAGTTCAAAATTTAATGAAAAACAAGTTCCTTGTGCATACAATGTGGATATTGAGTTGGCCGATGATCAGTTATTCTTTGACAAAAAATAGAATAAGAGGTCGAGGTGGAAAGGGAAAAGGAAGAACTCTTCAAAAAAGTATGATGGGAAGAATATTATGTTTATAGTTTGTGAAAATTGTGGTAAAAATAATGCTGGGGAATGTTTTTTGATTTCTATTATGTGGTACTGATGTGGTAAAATGGGACATAAGGCTCTTAATTGCATTGAAAAAGATCAGGGTAGTGGTAAGACAAAATCTGATTAATAGCTAGTAAAATGTTTTAAGTGCAATGAAATGGGTCGTTATGAAAATGTGTGTCCAACAAAAAACTCACCAAAAGGAAAGCAACCAGACTATAGGTGGAATGTGGTGGTGAAAAACTTTCCAACTACATCATAAGATGTTGGTCCATCAAATGAAGTTGAATCAGGTACACTCTTTATTTTTTCAGATTAGGCCATTGTGTTGTTTGATTCAGGGTCTAGAAACACATTCTTTTCAGATAATATTTATATTAAATTAGGAATTCCATCTCAATATATGAATAATGAACTTATGCTAAAAACACCTAGAGGAAATTATGAGACAATAATAAGACCTAAGAACATTCATGTCCTTTTGTGAGGAAATAATCTACCAACAAACCTTTTTTTCCACTAGTATAGTTTTATGTTATTTTGGGAATGAATTGGAATTCTTTTTATCATGATAATATTGGATACAATGCTAAAGTGGTTTCATTTTTGAATGATTTACAGTTTCTGTACAATAATGAACCTTATCTTTTGATAACATATACGGAAGATGAGAAACTAGTAAAATATGGAAATTAATGTTACCTTGAACATATTGGTGAAAATAAAGGAACTGTACAAATTAATGATGTTCTAGTGGTAAATGAGTACCTTTATGTCTTTTATGATGATTTGTCTGGTATTATACTAGATCGGGAAGTTGAATTTAATATTGACTTATTTCCTGATGGTAAGACAATTTCTAAAACCCCCTATCGAATGGCTAAAATTGAACTTTTAGAGTTAAATAAGAAATTGAAGGAGTTATTAGATACCAGTTTCATTATACCTTACCCATCACCATGGGGTTATCCTGTCTTGTTTGATAAAAATAAAAATGGTTCAATGAAACTTTTCAATGGTTATAGAGCATTGAATAACATAACTAATAATAATAAGTATCATTTTCCTCTTATCGATTATTTTTTTGATCATCTCTATGGAGCCGAGTATTTTCGAAGATGGATATGAAGTCGGGGTACCATCACTTGAATGTAAAGGAATATAAAATTACAAAGACCACGTTTCATACTAGATATAGAAATTATGAATTTGTAGTTATTCATTTTGTTTTAACCAATTATCCTGATGAATTCATGGATCTTATGAATCGTATTTTCAGTGAGTTCATAGATAAGTTTGTTTTTGTGTTCATTGATGATATTCTGGTTTATTCTAAAATTAAATATGAGCATGAAAGTCATTTAGGGTCATCTTTCAAACCATAAAATAAAAGAATCATTAAGGGAAATTCAGAAAGTGTGAGTTTTAGTTAAAATAAATTTCATTCATTGGTCACATTATTTTAAAAAATGGCATAATTGTTGATCATGATAAAACAAAAGTTTTTGATGAATGCCCATGACCCAAAAATATTACCGAGATTTGTAGTTTTCTTGGTTTGGTAGGTTATTACTAGAGGAATGTTGAAATTTTTTCTCGGTTATCCTATCCAATGACTAGCTTAACTGGAAAAGGTGTTAAGTTCATTTGGACAAAATAATGTGAAGATTTTTTTTAGAAATTGAATAGAAGATTGGTGAATGTCCTAGTTTTGGCACTACCATCAAGAAATAGTGAGTTAGTTATATAAAGTGATTTTTCATTGAAAAGACACGATTGTGTCCTAATGCAGAATGATCAGCAATTTTCTTAGGCTTCACGTCAGTTGAAGCCACATGGGTTAAATTACCCTACACATAATTTATAATTAGCTGTTATTGTTTTTGCTTCAAAAATATAGAGGAATGATTTGTATGGGGTAAAATGTGAAATATATACTGACCACTAAATTTCAATGTATATATTCAATAAAAAAGAATTGAAAATGAGATAAAGGAGATGGTTGAAATTAATAAATTATTATGATTTCATGATCCATTACCATCCAGGAAAATAAAATAATGTGGATGATTCTTTGATTCAAAAAAAGTAATGCATTATTACCCATGTTACGTTTGGAACAAGATCCATTGGTTTTTGATTTGATAAACATAGTAAAAGAAGTTGTTGGTGTGGAAAATTCTTATGTATTGTATCAGGTGACATTGAGATCATCTCTATCAGACAGAATATATCAAGCACAAAAAGAAAACAGTGAGTTACAGAAAAATGTAGAGTTGGTTCAGAAGGGTATGTTGCATGAATTAAACATTGGTAATGATTGCGTTTTGTGATATGGAAGGACATTATGTGTTCCTTGTGATTTAGAGTTGAAGGGTAAGTTGTTAGGTGAAACTCATAGTTAACCATTTTCAGTTCATCCTGTCAGTACTAAGATGCACAGAGATCATTGTGAGTATTTGTTTCGGTGCGGATGTGCATCGGGTTACGCTGTTCCGCCAGGACGCGTTCGCGCGTGCACCCGTCAACCTGAGGGGATGGGCGCGCGGCTTGTGGTCCCGCAGTCCCGCTTTCCAAGGGCGGGCGGCATTCGTCCCTTATTCAGGGGTGTCTGCTCCTTGATCGAAACCGGGATGATGGGATGTCGGCTCCTCCTTCCTTGGACGTCTCCTCGGAACTCGTCGCCTAATCCGGGTCTCCCTCATAGACTTAAGAATGTTCGTGAATCTCGTTCCCGGCGCCATATCTTCATGGACACCGGTTAATTACGCTGCTTCCGCCCGGACGCTCCAAGGAGTCTGGGCGGGGCAGCAACCTGCAGTGAGAAGGCCGGGTGGCTCTGGGTGCTGGGGGCGTGTCGTAACACTGCGGCTCTGCACGTCTGTCTTCCGTCCCTAATAGGGCTTCTCGAAGGCATGATGACCTGAGGCATCCCGTACTGAGTGCGGGGAACTGTGTCACCTGAGGTTTTCCTCAGCTTCCCATGTTTAACACGGGGTATGCCGCGAGTTTAACGTCCAGCGGGGACGGCGTCGGACCGATCAACACGAAGAGTGGATCAGATGACAGAACCCCTTGCGGGGAACCTCCGACGCTGGGGCCAGCACATGGGCGGCTTCCCAAGTAACGTGGAGTGGAGTGAAGTGGCATGACCCCACCGGGATGTGGCGGCCCGGGTAAGGATCAGGATGGATGATGGAGTGAAGAGCTTGGACCCCAGAGGGGCTTCCTACGTACCGCTCGTTAGCACGGATCAAAGTCAACGTAGTTCGGGTATACAGTTTACCGTCATGCTGGACGTCGGCAAGCCGACTCACGAAGAGGTCGAGGCCGCCGGGCGGAGGATTGAACCGAACCACCTCGCACAGAGGGGGGTGGAACGGCCGGGTGGATCACAGTTTCACGTCATGCTGGAAGATAAAAGGGGAAATGGGAAAAGGGGGCTGTGGGGAGGCACAGTGGAGATACACACGGGCAGTCTCCCACAGGGGCGGATTCATAGGTGAATCGACGCAAGCGTGAACCCTGGAGGGGTCCACTGATGGACGAACCAACGTAAATACGACCGGGACGACCAGGTGGCGGGCTTGGACCTCAGGGAGGCTTCCTACGTACCCTGTATAGAAGACAGGGATCAAAGTCCACGTAGTTCATTCTGTCAGGACTTACGCACTTGAGGCAGCCCGGATGCGGCAAAACTCAGTTGGAAGGGACTTGGACCGAAAGCAGAAGACACCTCGATCCCAGTCACACCCTCTACTGGCTTCGGCAGTGGGGAGGCGCAATGGAGATACACATGTGCAGCCTCCCACGAGAAACTAGGGGTTTGTAATACCCTGCCCCCGTAGGGAAAAGCCACTCCCATTAAATCGTCCCAAAAGCGGGACAATCCCAACATCCCTGCAGAGACGAGCGGGTGGGGGCCATGTCCAAATCGGGGGAGACCCTGCGTGCAGAGCACGGGATCGGACGATGCGGACGGTTTAACGTCTTGCCGGACGAAGTACAGTTTAACGTCGTGTGTTGAGGACTAAGCGGACGGTTTAACGTCTTGCCGGACGAAGTACAGTTTAACATCGTGTGTTGAGGACGAAGCGGACGGTTTAACGTCTTGCCGGACGAAGTACAGTTTAACGTCGTGTGTTGAGGACGAAACACTTGGCAGTTTAACGTCTTGCAGCGCAGACGATGGGGGCTAGGCAGTTTAATGTCGTGCAGCCTGGACGGATGTGCAGTTTAACGTCATGCTGGACGAATATGCAGTTTAACGTCATGCTGGACGAATATGCAGTTTAACGTCATGCTGGACGTATGCGCAGTTTAACGTCATGCGGGACGAATGTGCAGTTTAACGTCATGTTGGGCATAGGTTGCCGGACGATGGGTGCATGTCACTTCGCACGAACCTGGAGGGCCGCACGGGAAGACAACGCACGGTGCGGGCACCCAGGATGAGGATCATCGGGCGCCACGCAGGCAGGTGCCCTCAGGGGGTCGAGGGAGGCGACCCTGGCGGATTGCGCGCAAAAGAGGAGCTTTGCGCGCAAAACCGCGGGTCAGCGTGCAAAAATGGCGGGCTGGCGCGCAATTGGGCCAGCCCTTTGCGCGCGGAAGGTTGGGATTGCGCGCACCGGGCTTCGGATAGCGCGCGGGGGCAACGGCTCATTCTCTAACGAATGGCCACTTTGAAGATGGGGGTGCGCGCAATCGGGTTGGATTGCGCGCACCCGGGGGCAATTGCGCGCAAGAGGCTTCTTTTGCGCGCAAAGGCCTTCGGGTCGAAGTTTATTCAAAGGAAATGAGCCAAGGGGATTGCGCGCGAAGGCGGACCCCAAGGCTCTATTGCGCGAAAGAAGGGAGGTTACCTGAGGATCGGCATTGCGCGCGGAAGGAATTGAATTGCGCGCGCGGGAGACCGTTCGACTTCCAGCAACCTTTGAAACGTTGGGGGTCGCCTAGTATTTATAGGCAACCCCGGGCGCGGAATCCAAGGCGCGAGCGCGGAATTCTCCTCGCGGGCGCGGAATCGGGCACCGCGCGCAAGGGAGCTGTGCGCATCCCGGGGGTTTTGCGCGCGGATCATCATCTTTGCGCGCAGACCTCTGAAATTCCGCGCAAGGCCTCCGGGCCCTCCGAAACATTCTTCCGACTCCAAATATGACCTCGCTTTCCGCATCCGGAGCTTCGTTTGGGAACAACGGACTTTTCCGGCGTCTACAAAATCCCCCCCTCGGAATCTGATCGGCGAGAGGTCGCAACGATCGGGTTCCGAGGGAGACGCCGGAATGCCGAAGTCCTGGGCGGCGCGGGACTTAGGCGCGCAAAAAGGGGCTCCGGTCGCTAAATTCGCCACTGCGGTCGCGCGAAGCGCTTTCCACGCAGCGCGGACCCGGCCTCGCCTATAAATAGGGGCACTGGGTCCCTCCGTGCCGTACATTGGCCTTCCGCTACTTTGATCCATATGTATGAATCAATATATTTATCTGCATCTTTTGGTTTAACATGCTCAACCACAATTCGTTGTCTTGCGGGAGTGTTAACCAAGCATCAGGCATCCACAATTGGGCCTGGATTCCTGGAGAAAAGAGGGAGGTCATTCCTAAGAAAGGAGACCTCAGACCTAATCAATGTACCATCCCCCCAACCTGTTCCAACACACGAGCGGGACAATGCTAGGGGCGTTGAGATTTTATCCGAACATAGGGAAATGAGAAAAGGTGAATCGTGTGTCCCGAATCCAGACATCCACAACGGTCGGCCTTCCAGGAAATGCCCAAGACGGTAGGCGGACAGTGGATCGACCATAACAACTGCAATAGACGGACCGAAAAAGGCCATCATTCATATTTTAGGAGGCGGACCACATGTCATCATGAATACCGCTTTGGGGTTCCTTCAGACACAAGGGTGGAAATCCAGATCAACAGGGCATGCAAAGCGTGGGGCGAAGTGACGATTTGTTCGGACAGAATTCAACGCTCTCAAAATTGCGCCACCGTGGGGAGAGCGTATTAGGCGGATGCACCAATCTGGCCGTGAGTCACCTCAATTCTCAGACAGCACCTCTCTGACGAGGAAACTGTCGCTTCCCATCATTGCGATGGGGCATCCCGAGCTGAATCGGGGAGAATATCACAACTGCACCACTCTACCCGAAGTCAGGCCAGACGGCCGGCGACGAGGAGGGGCGGGACTTAACGATCCCTGAGGCTGGACCCGAGTCGGAATGCCCGGGCGTTCCTACGTACTCCATCAGACTGGAGATCAAGCCACACGTAGTTCTGAGAGTGCAGTTTAACGTCATGCAGGACGTGGAACCCCGTTTGGGGAGATCTTAGTTTAAGGTCGTAGAGCTCGGACCATAGGGGTAGATCTTAGTTTAAGTTCTTTAGAGCTCGGACCATAAGGGCTAGATCTTAGTTTAAGGTCTTAGAGCTCGGACCATAAGGGTGGATCTTAGTTTAAGGTCTTAGAGCTCGGACCATAAGGGGAGATCTTAGTTTAAGGTCTTAGAGCTCGGACCATAAGGAGAGATCTTAGTTTAAGGTCTTAGAGCTCGGACCATAAGGGTGGATCTTAGTTTAAGGTCTTAGAGCTCGGACCATAAGGAGGGATCTTAGTTTAAGGTCTTAGAGCTCGGACCATAAGGGGGGATCTTAGTTTAAGGTCTTAGAGCTCGGACCATAAGGAGGGATCTTAGTTTAAGGTCTTAGAGCTCGGACCATAAGAAGAGATCTTAGTTTAAGGTCTTAGAGCTCGGACCATAAGGGGGGATCTTAGTTTAAGGTCTTAGAGCTCGGACCATAAGAAG
Source organism: Viscum album (assembly GCA_963277665.1). Taxonomy (NCBI): domain Eukaryota; kingdom Viridiplantae; phylum Streptophyta; class Magnoliopsida; order Santalales; family Viscaceae; genus Viscum; species Viscum album. The sequence continues at coordinate 714,803,373 of OY728134.1, read as the reverse complement.
AGATCTTAGTTTAAGGTCTTAGAGCTCGGACCATAAGAAGAGATCTTAGTTTAAGGTCTTAGAGCTCGGACCATAAGAAGAGATCTTAGTTTAAGGTCTTAGAGCTCGGACCATAAGAAGAGATCTTAGTTTAAGGCCTTAGAGCTCGGACCATAAGGGTGGATCTTAGTTTAAGGTCTTAGAGCTCGGACCATAAGGGGGGATCTTAGTTTAAGGTCTTAGAGCTCGGACCATAAGGGGGGATCTTAGTTTAAGGTCATAGAGCTCGGACCATAAGGAGGGATCTTAGTTTAAGGTCTTAGAGCTCGTACCATAAGGGGGATCTTAGTTTAAGGTCTTAGAGCTCGGACCATAAAGACCTCCAAGCACGCCACATCGTGGTCATATTCCCTGGATATGCGAAGATGCACTGAGGGATAGTGTCAAGAGTGTCGAGGTTTTGCCTGGCCGGAATGGGAGGTGGAAAATGTGAATCATGCGGCCATTCATTCAAGGACTGGGGGCACCGGCGTAACGATATGGGAGTACTGCCGACCGTGGCGGAAAAGCAGCATCAATATCGCACTAACCGTTGGTGGAGTGAGGCAGCAAACGAGCATCGACCACTCAATCGCGGGATTCATATCGATTTGCTGCCCGAGGCCATTGGGGGTACCGGCCCGAGTCGGTGGGAGAGCACTGAGGCATTGTGTCTGAACCGTTCACGGGGGCTCCACCCAGGGCGTAGACGATGGGTCCGAATGAAAGGGAGCACGAAGCCTGAAAAGTGGAAGGAACCTGACCAAGCGGATCCTGACCCTCCTGGCAATAAACCAGAGTATTCTTGACACCGGTGGACCACGGCAAGGGGTCGGGGAACACGCCTTGAGGGTGACCTGAAGGCGGCAGATTCCCCAGAGAAGGGGGGAATCTCTAAGTGGTGGGGGGCTGGACCCGAAGTTTCAAACATCCGGGCGTTCCTACGTATCCCGTAAGGATGGGAATCAAGCCACACGTAGTTCTTGAAGCGCGGCGCATCACAATCGGGCACCAGCGCGAGGAAGAGTGCGGGTCTGACCCTCGCACACAAAAGGAGCGGCATTTGATATTTCTTGTTTGTCCTTAAAGATGAATGGTTTTTCTTTGTGCGGCGACATGCCTGTGATTGAGAAATCTCTGGCGTCGCCACAATAATCAAGCCATGGAAGGCATTGATGAATGGCGTGGTTATTAACCAGCGCCCAACATGAGTGTCCCCCGAGGAGAACATCACGATGCAGTGTCGTTTCTCGTCGGGCGGCCAAGATGATCACAGTTTACGGTCGTGTGGTAGGACCAGACAACACAGTTTAAGGTCGTGTGGTTCGGACCATGGAGGAATCCGCTTATTGCGGTACGGCGGACACGGCGGAGGTGGGAACATACCCAGCCCTGCGGTCATGCACGATTCCAGGAGAAGAGTCTTGGGATAGGGGTCTGCATATGTCCATCACCCGAGGGGCAGAGATGCTAGCCTCCAGATATACTGGGCCCAGAACGCGATTGTTCGGGTGACTCCTTCCTCCTTATGGGGACGAGGGTCCAGCCACGCACGGCCCTTAGGGAGGACATCCGCATATATCCTTGGTGCTCAGATCATGGGAGCCTCGAACGACATCATTACCCTGGTTGGTCTGCCTAACGTGTAGAGGCGTACCGGAGGTCAGTATGAAGAGAGTGTCAAGATTCCACTACAACGCACAAAGGCGGAGTGTGATGAGGACTGCGCAACCAATGTTCAGAGCCTGAGAGAGCTGACATGGCGATCAAGGATGTTGCTGACGCATTCGCAACACAACATCCGATCGCGTCAGCCTAAGGCGGGGCAAGCAAACGAGCATCAACCGCTCAATCGCAGGATTCATATCGATTTGCGGCCCAAGACCCGCCGGTAAATCGACCTGGAGCAGTGGGAGAGCACTAAGGCATCGTACCCAAACCGCTAACGAGGATCCCTTTGAGTGAAGGCTCGAACAAGAGGAAGCGCGGGGCCTGACAAGAAACACAGGACTTGTCGGGATTGAATCTGACACTACGAGTCATAGACCGAAGCACCCAAAGCATGTTAACAGATCTCCGGAAAGGGTCGGAGGACTCACCCTGAGAGCAACCGGAGGGGGGCAGATCCCCGTGATCAACCAAGAGACGGGGCTGGACCTGAGACACAAGCGTCCAGGCGGTCCTACGTATCCTATAAGGATGGGAATCAAGCCATACGTAGTTCTGGAGAGGCAGTTTAACGTCATGCAGGACGATGAGGGGTGTGAGGTAGTCCCACACACGGGGGAGGCGTACGGCGCGGCCAGCAAACCGACGTGAATGAGGGCATAGCCCCGCGCTCACACCATACGCCGCACACCCGGGGGAAACTGGGCCAAGGGCCCGAGATGGGATGGAAATTCCCGAAGGTTGGGGCTGGGCCTGAAACATGAAGGTTCAGGCGGTCCTACGTATCCCATAAGGATGGGAATCAAGCCGCACGTAGTTCTTGAGAGGCAGTTTAACGTCATGCAGGACGAATGCTGAACAGTTTAACGTCTTGTAGCTCGGACGTAGTGCAGTTTAGGGTCATACAGGACGAAACACTTGGCAGTTTAACGTCTTGCAGCGCGGACGAATGCTGAACAGTTTAACGTCTTGTAGCCTGGATGAATGCAGTTTAACGTCGTGCAGGACGTGGTGCAGTTTAACGTCATGCAGGACGAAGTGCAGTTTAGCGTCATGCGGGACGACTGTGCAGTTTAACGTCATGCTGGACAAATGTGCAGTTTAACGTCATGCTGGACGTCTGTGCAGTTTAACGTCATGCTGGACAAATGTGCAGTTTAACGTCATGCTGGACGTCTGTGCACTCAGGCAAAGTATTGCTTGAGGAACCTAGCGTTGGTGGGAGGAGTGACACGCTCACCATCCATAGTCGCTAGGGAGTACGCGCCATTGGGATAGACCTTGTGGACAACAAAAGGTCCCTCCCACTTGGGCTCCAACTTGGGTGGCTTCCTGCCGGGGATCATCGGTGCTCTTAGGGCTAGCACTAGATCACCCTGCCGGAAGGAGCGGAGGCGAACCTTCTTATTGAAAGCTCGAGCCATTCTTCTTTGATGCCTCTCCAAGTTGTGCAAAGCGCGAAGTCTATTCTCATCCAGTGCTTCCAACTCGACTAGACGGGCTTCAGCAACTCTGTCCGGCGCTTGCTGGTCGTAGACCGCAGTGCGCAAGGACGGCAACTGGATCTCGATGGGCAGGACGGCCTCAGATCCATACACCAGGGAATAAGGGGTCATCTGGGTGGAATTGCGAGTCGTCGTCCGATAAGCCCAGAGGGCGTTGGGGAGCTTGTCCGGCCAACTCTTCTTGTTCTGACCAACCATATTTTGCAGAATGTTAGAGAGGGTTTTGTTGAACGCCTCGATCTGTCCATTCGCCTGCGCATGATAGCGAGATGTATGGTTCGAGCGAATGTTATACTTGGCGTACAACTTCTTCAACTCGGCTGCTCGGAAATTGGTTCCGTTATCCGTGAGGATAGCGTGAGGCACTCCAAATCGATAGATGATGTTGGAGGTCATGAAGTCAGCGATCGAACAGGATTTGACCTCTCTGAGCGGAATCGCTTCTGCCCATTTGGAGAAGAAGTCCGTGGCGGTCAGAATGAACCGGCACTGGCGAGCTGTCGCCGGCGGGTAAGGTCCCACAACGTCCAGTCCCCAGACTGCAAAGGGCCAGGAATACCTTGTGGTATGGAGAGGCTCCGGTGGCCGATGCACAAAGTTCGCATGAACCTGGCACGCATGGCACCTCCTGGCATACTCGATGCAGTCATGGATCATAGAGGGCCAGAAGTATCCTAACCACCGAATCTGGTGGGACAGCTTCGGCCCAGTCTGGTGGGCGCCGCATGAACCAGCATGAACCTCTTGCATGACTCGTGGGATCTCAACTCCCTGAAGGAAACGGAGGAGAATACCATCAAATCCGCGTTTGTAGAGGATCTGCTCCAGGCCGGGACTGCTCTGGAGGACGAACTGCGATGCGCGGCGTCGAACTCGCTCGCGCTCGGCCCGATCCGATGGAAGAATGCCATGTTGGAGGTACTCAACCAAAGGCGTCCTCCAATCAGGGGCTGATCCGACTGTCATATCTGGGGTACTCGGGGCTCCGGGCATAGGGGAAACCGTGGTGAGGTTACTTACCAACGGGCCGCGATCTTCTTCCGGGATAACGGGAGCGATGAGCCTGCGGCGCGTCACGCGGACGATCAGGTTGTCCTGTTCAAACTCCGTGAAAAAGTGACGCAGCGAGGCTGGCCAAAGCATCTGCTCGACCGTTCTGCGACCGGGGAACATGGACAATTTCCGGCCGAGAAGGGAACCGGGCCATCAGAAGGAGGGTGCACTCCAACAATGGCACAAGTTCCGGCTTCCTGACAACGTAGTCGCCATTGATCTGCTTAACGACCAGCTCGGAGTCCCCTTTCACGCACAGACGGGGCACGTCGATCTCGAGAGCCAACTCGAGGCCGGTGATGAGGGCATGGTATTCCGCCTCATTGTTGGTACAGCCCTCTGACAACAGGAAAGAGTATGGCAGCACGGCTCGCTCCGGGGTAATGAAGACGATGCCCAAGCCAACTCTGTTGAGCCTAGGATTATCGAGTCTTCTACCGGTGGGGCTCCGGGATGCACCGTCAAAGTGCATCTGCCAGCATGGATCGGCTCGATCAACCGAGAGAATGGCCTCATCAGGAAAGCCTAGATCCAGCGGCTGATCCGCGGAGGTCGGGTGAGCTGCCAGAAAGTCTGCCAATGCTTGCCCTTTGATGGCCTTCTGAGACACATACCTGATGTCGAACTGCTGGAGAATCACAGCCCACCGCGCTAGGCGGCCAGTCAACATAGTCCGGCTCAGGATATATTTCAACGGGTCTACCCGAGAAACCAACTGTACCTCATGGTGCTGCAAGTAGTGCCGTAATTTCTGTACGGCAAATACGAGCGCCAGACAGCTCTTCTCGATGGGGGAATACCTAACTTCCGCATCGAGGAGCATGCGACTGAGGTAATAGAGGCTATTCTATGTTCCCTCGTTGTTCTTCTGGGCGAGAAGGGCACCCAGGGACCGTTCCAGGGCGGTCACATAAAGGACCAGCGGCTTTCCGGATACGGGCGGCATCAGGACCGGAGGTTGAAGCAGGTACTGCTTGATTTCCTCAAAAGCGGTCTGACACTCTTTATCCCATACATAGGTGGCACCGTTCTTCATGAGCCGAGAAAAGGGCTTACACTTGCCGGCCAGATTCGCGATGAATCGGCGTATATAGGCTAAGTGGCCTTGGAACCCTTGCAGTTCCCGGACGGTACCTGGGGGAGGCATCTGGCTAATCGCCCTGATTTTCTCTGGGTCGATCTCAATACCCCGGTATCTTACCACAAATCCAAGGAACTTTCCGGAGGTGACCCCAAAGTCACACTTCAACGGGTTCATCTTCAGGCAGCGAGACCGGAGGAAGCTGAACACTTTCTCAAGATCTTTGAGATGGTCCTGACGCTGGCGCGATTTTACAACCAAGTCGTCGACGTAGCATTCCACTAGCGTGCCGAGGATTGGCTTGAATATGCGGTGCATCGCCCGTTGATAGGTGGCACCTGCATTCTTCAGGCCGAAAGGCATGACCCGGTAGCAAAAGGTACCTTGGGGGGCCCTGAAGGCAGTGAACTCCTCATCCTCAGGGGCCATCCGAATTTGGTTGTATCCGGAGTATCCATCCATGAAGGAGAGGGCTTGGAACCCTGCCGTGGCATCAATCAACAGCTCTGTCACTGGAAGGGGAAAATCATCCTTCGGACAGTGGCGGTTGAGATCGCGGAAGTCGATGCAGACTCTGATCTGCCCGTTCTTCTTCCTGACCGGCACAATGTTGGCCAGCCATTTGGGGTACTGAACTTCCCTCACGAAGTTGGCTTTGATAAGCTTGTCAACTTCGGCCTCAACCATGGCACCGTGGGATGGGTGCATCTTCCTGGGAGGCTGCTTGAACCCGCGATGGTTCGCCGGGAGACCAAGGCGGTGGACGGCTACCTGAGGATCTAGCCCCGGAATCTCGTCATAGCCCCAAGCGAACACATCACGGTGCTGCCTGAGAAATTCCACGTACTGCTGCCGCTCCTCAGAGGGCATGGCGGCACTAACCAATGTGGGTCTTGGATCGGCCTCGGTTCCAAGGTTCACCTGTATTAACTCATCGACCGTGGCGGGGACGCCCTCCTCAAAGGCTGGGGGTGCGTCTTCCATATCCTCTCCGCTCGGGGAGGGATCGTCCACGGGAGAGACTGCGTTGGAAACTGCATTGGGGCTACCAGATCCTGCTGGGCCACTGGTGCTGGCGCGGGCGGTCGCGGCCGTCTCATCAGGAGACTCGCGGACCGTCAAGACCATGGCGACGTCCAACCGGTGAATCGGGAGGACGTAAGCGTCATCCAGACTTGCCCAGGGATCGCTTGCAACAGCGACAGGCTCAACCTCACCTGCCAGGATCTGCTTATCCTTGCTCTTGTAATAGTTCGCGTCCAGATAGCGGGCTTCACATGAGGCAAAAGGAGAGGCATCTCCTTGAAGCACGCCTACTCGACCATTAAGGGAGTATTTGAGGCATTGGTGGTATGACGAGGGAACCGCCGCGTGAAGGTGAAGCCATGACCTGCCCATCAATGCGTTATACGCAGTGTCCTGAGAGACTACCATGATTTCGGTGTTGGCAACCAAGTCACCGAACTGGGTCTTCAAACATATCTTGCCGACCGGGGTTTTCTCGGTGCGGTCGTACCCCTGGATCCTGAGGTCGGAGGGAATCAAGTCATCCTCAGACAACCCCAATCTCCGGTGCGTCCGAGTTGGAATCAGGTTAATCCCGGACCCCGTGTCGACAAGACAGCGCCGGACTTCAAGGCCATTGAACTGGCCAGTGACATACAGCGGACGGATATGTCCCTGTATAGGAGGGTCTTCATCCTTACCCGAGAACGAGATAACTGCCTGACATTCGGCGTCCTCGATCGTTTCGGCGTGAAAGGCCTCTGCAGCCGCAACCTCTGTCTCAAACTGGAGGGGGCTTTTCAGGGCTTCAGCGAGTGCCTCGCGCATCTCAGATGACATGCGCAGAGCCTCAAGGATGGAGAGCCTTGCTGGGATGTCGGCCAAGTGCTTCAGGACATCATACTTTTTGGCCAAGCGCGAGCCCCTGGTTGCAGGAGGTTGCTCTGCGGTTGGTGGCATGAAGGACCTTGCCGGTTGGATCGGCGGCCGACTGGTACTTGGCGCATCTCGCTGTTCACTGGTCGCAGTCTGGGAAATGGTCACCGTACTGGAGTCAGGAGGCCGGGATGGACTCGTGGCAGGGCGGAGCTGGTCGCGACGCGGCTGAGGCGGTTCTGCCTGGTCCCACACCACAAACAGTGGCGGAGGCGAATCCGTCATCCCCGGATGGGGGGGCTGCGCGCGCTGAGCTCAGTTTTGAGCCTGCTGCCTAGTCTCAGTGGCGTGCACGGCCTGGCTGGAGGCACCAGCGGCTGTGCCCCGGCGACTCCTGCTGCTGCGGTTCTTCCGACGGTGGCGACGACCGGGGACACTAGGGAGGTCCACCTGGTGTTTTTCAACGTCGGGAACCGAAAAGGGATTTACCAGCTCAACGGTATTAACCGAAGCGTACCCAATACCGTCATCGGACGAATCATCCATCACCGGGCGGATCCGAGGAGGGACCCCCATCTCCGGGGGCATGAAATCGCCGAGAGTGCAGGATAGTGGCGGAACCGGCGGGGCACGCTCTTCCTTCTTGCGCTGCCGCCGTTTGCTCCTCTTGGAAGAGGCAGGCTGGGACGACGATGCCGAAGCAGCACCCGCAGGTTCTGGGGGCTCAGGCTGATTCAAGCGCACACGGATGATTCCATGGGCGCGAATGGTCGTCTTGCGGGCCATCCAGTTATTGTACTTCTGGGGTCCGCTGTTGGAGACCAGCTGCCATTCGTCCTCGTTGCCACTATCGTCATCTGATACCACGAATACGCCCGCCACTTGTGCCGGAGCTGGGCCCAACCTGATTACATTGTTGTTAATCTGGTCTTGGATCCAGTCCTTAAACACATAGCACCGCTGGATGGTGTGCCCCAAGGCTCGATGGTAGGGGCAGTAGCGGGGGTTATTCGTAAGATGTGCCTCCTCTGGCTTCCAACACTCAGGCAGTCGCACAATCCTCTGCTCCAGGGCGCTCCGGAAGTAACCGGGGACCTGATCCTCATGAAATGAGTAAGTCAGGTGTCGCGGGCCCCTGGGAGCGTGGTCTTGACGAGGGGCTGGAGGGGCCTGCCGAGGAGGTGGACCCTGATTATCTCGCCTGGGTTGCGGCGGTACATTACGCGGAGGGGCCGGCCGGTTCTGAGGCTGCCGCTGCTGGGCCGGGAACTGAGCCCGTGGAGGCGGATTCCTGTGAGGCTGTGGAGTTGGTCTCGCCGGCAGCAGCTCCAACGGCCTGGGAGCCTCTATCTGGGCCACAACAGCGGGCTCAGCCCTGCTGGCTCTCCTTGCAGGAATCATAGGAGGCAGCGGGTGTGCCTGGCTGGCCTGTTGCAGAGCTTCCTCAAGATGTTGAGCTTTGTCTGAGAAGTCCCTGAACCCTCCGGGGTAATTCTGAGTGATCAGGGAAGGGACCAGCTCAGTCTTGACGTTCCCGACGCACATTGTCAGCAACTGCTCCTGAGTCAATGGCATGTCAAGGGAATACGTGAGACCCTTCCATCGGGCGACGAAGTCCGCGACTCGCTCATCAGGCCTCTGCTTGCACTTGAAGAGTTCTGCGATACTTGTCTTCCGGGTCGTGGAACTGAACTGGTAGAGGAACTGTCTACGGAGGTCCTCCCAGCTGGTTACCGACCCGACGGGGAGCTGGCTGTACCAGACAAATGCTGGCCCTTCCAGTGTCTGAACAAAGCAGCGAAGCTTAGCGGCCTCCTGCTGCGCCGGAGTCCCCAACATAGGCCCGCACCTCGAGTTGAAGTGGGCTAAATGCTGTGGCGGATCTCCAGTTCCGTTGAAGGGGGAGAAAGTGGGATTCCCGAATCCCGGAGGCGCCGGCATGTCATCCACCCATGCTGGGTAGGGCTTGCCGTCCGGTGGGATCGCCACCTGCCGAGTCTCCAAGGCTTCCAAGCGGGCAATGAGTGCCGCCATCGGATCGTCCGGACATGGGTTCCAGTCCTGGAGAGGATCTCTAACCACGAGCGCATTGCATGGCCCTTCAATCGGGTCGTCGACCGGGTCGTCGAACTCGGCAGCTCGTGGGATGGCGGGCGTAGCGGCCCTTGGGGCAGCGGGAGGAATCCGAGCGGGATCTCTCAGGTAGTCACGCCGCTCGGGAGGGTGTGGCGAAACATAACGTGCCCTCTTGCCATAGGCAATGGCCTCTCTCCTGTCGGCGAACACGGCGTAATCACGGTTGCCCGGGAGAGTCTCATCGAGGAGCGGTTGTTCCGGTCCCTGCTGTCCTGGCCTGGGATCACCGTAGTCAGGCCGCCGTTCTGCAGCGCGCTCGGCGAGGAGCTGGTCAACCAGCTTCTTCTGTTCGGCGAGCTGCTGATGTAGCGTAGCCTTCTCGGGATCCTCCTCTGCCCTCTGCATGGAGGCAGATGGGTCGGCGGGCCTTATAGCCTCGCTGTGCTCTTTTCCTTTGCTGACGTTTCGGCTCAACGTCAGTGCTTCAGTGGGTGCGGGGAGCCCCAGGAGGTTCCTCTGATGGCGAGTAACTCTCACCGATGGATCTGACGACGGCTTGTCTTTGGGGGGGAAGCCCCCGTCGAGAAGTTCCAAGTCGTTCCCCTCTCCCGACAGGTCAGCCATATTGACCGTTCCTGTCCCTGGGGATATACCCTCAGGGCCACCCAGCGAATCGGGCTGTCGGCGAATCACACTGAAGCGTAGGGAAGCGTACTGCCCCCATCCACGGATATACACGTGGGGAGTGGCTTCCTCGATAACTTTGCGGAGTGCTTGAAAACACTCGACGCATCGTTGTTGGAGGGCCTCGTGGTGCCCAAATGACCCGGGGTGCCGAACCGCGGGGAGCATGGCCAGGTCAATTTGACGGCACTGCTCACCAATATCCTCCAGGTACGCTTGACTCCCAGGGTATGGCATTTGTAGGCGGTGAAGACAGGAGCGAGTCTCCCGGAGAGTTCGGCGGAAGCATTCGAACTCATCCGGGGTGAGCGATTCGGGTGCATCAATGCCCGGTCCTGCGACTGGCCAAAACTTCTCAGGGAAGTGGCCCTCGGCAAGGACGGTCTAGAAGCTCCACGACTCAAACTCGGGACCCAGATCTCCTTGGTCCTCTTCCATGGCTGGGAACGGACGGGGAACTGGTAGTGGTGCCGAGGCGGGCCGCCGGGCTGACGGGCTGGCCGGCGGTGAATACGGCGAGCAGGCCGATTGGCCTCCATATCCCGGGCCGCCCTCTGAGGGTGGCGGTGCCCTGGCTACCACATCACGATAGGACGGGCCGGCGAGCGAACATCCTGCCGTAGCATCGGTGCTCGCCGAGGGTGCACCAGATCGTGGTTCGACCGTCGATCCCCAGAAAAAGTCTCCGGCTTCTCCGATCGAGGCGGAAGGCACTTCCGGAGGGGCCGGTACCAACCGCAAGCTTGATCCTTGGGGGTCTACCAGGCCCTCGTTACTCCGGATATACCTTCGGAGAGAAGCGGGGATCACATCGATCTCGCTCTCGGGGAGCACGAGGCTGACGTGCCGCATTCCTACCCCTGCCCTTGACTGGCGGGATTGTGGAAGGGGCTCTGTCGCTGAATCGTACTCCGCCTCTGAGTCAGAGAAGCAAACCGGTCGGATCTCTTTCCGGAATGCCGTAACATTCTTCCCTCGGCGTCGACGCCTTGCCTTCCTGCCCCTGGGTGGTTCTTCGGGGCAGGGCTGATCTCTGTCCTGGCGTCCTCCTGCCGCACTGGTGCTGGGGCCAAGAGGACTGGGAACCAAGGTGCGAGGGGCACCGGGACATATATCAAAGGGGACGCGGGGAGAGATGATTCCGGGCAGGACTCCGGGCCGAGATCGGAAGGTGGGATGACCCATGCCTCCTGGATCGGCCACACAGAGTAGATCCTGCCGGTGAATAGCGCTACCGCGAGGTGGTCCGCGGTGGCTACTGCCAGTGCCAGCAACCGGGAGAGTCGACCCAACCTGCCTTTGGGGCGGTCGGGGCCTCGATCCAGGTCGGGCATAGGAGTTCCCCTGCTCAGGATGCGCAGAGGCCTAGCGACCGGAGCCAGCAGTGGCTTGGGCCAATGCGGCCGCTGTTGCTAGAGCCCCAAGGTGGGCATCCTCTTCCGCTCGTGCCCGACGTTGGCGTCGAGACAGACGAGTCGGGATGAGCGGCGCGGGCAGGTGGAGAGCCCGCTCTTCGACTGGAGAGGCCTGGCGGCGGTGTCACCGTGGCCTGGCGGGAGTCCTTACCGTAGATCCCTGGAGCGAATCCCGGATAGGGTGATCCCGGGCATCTCCCACCTCATCCGCATAAGGAAGGGAACTGTCAGAGCGCTCTGGGGATAAACTCCCGAAGCGATTGGACGTTGAGGTAGGCAGCGGTGCCTCCCTGCGCGGCCCTCGGGGGCGGCGGTGGTGGCGAGGCGCAGCCTCCTCGAGGTCTAGGCGAGCCATTTCCCTAGTGGGGATGACTCCCTCTTCCTCGTATCTCCGCACCAGGGTGTTGATCACCCTTCTCTGGATGACCTCCGAGGGGGTGAGAGGGCGTGGTCGTCCCGCAATTGCGGCTGCTGGGACGACTGCGGAACGGGCTGGACCGCGCGGAGTAGCCGCGTCGGTGTTTCCCCTATCCCTGCGCCAGTGGGCGGGTGGCGATCAGGCACTGGATCGGGCGACCTGATTTCTGAAAGCAGGGAGAAAGACCCATTAACACTGACAGGAAAAAGGAATCGACAACCAACCATTAGCGCCACGACGCCTTCCGTGGGGGGAACCCAGGCCCTCGACGTTGCGAGATGGAGTGCCCGATTTCACTTCCCCAGCCCCTGGCGGGTAAGACCGAATGCTTGGCCGGGCAACATGCCGGTCTTCCAACACCTCTGAAATTCATCGGTCTTCGTATCGAGGAGAAGAGATTCACGTCGGGTTCACCATTTTTCTGTTTCGGTGCGGATGTGCGTCGGGTTACGCTGTTCCGCCAGGACGCGTTCGCGTGTGCACCCGTCAACCCGAGGGGATGGGCGCGCGGCTTGTGGTCCCGCAGTCCCGCTTTCCAAGGGCGGGCGGCGTTCGTCCCTTATTCAGGGGCGTCTGCTCCTTGATCGAAACCTGGATGATGGGATGTCGGCTCCTCCTTCCTTGGACGTCTCCTCGGAACTCGTCGCCTAATCCGGGTCTCCCTCATAGACTTAAGAATGTTCGTGAATCTCGTTCCCGGCGCCATATCTTCATGGACACCGGTTAATTACGCTGCTTCCGCCCGGACGCTCCAAGGAGTCTGGGCGGGGCAACAACCTGCAGTGAGAAGGCCGGGTGGCTCTGGGTGCTGGGGGCGTGTCGTAACACTGCAGCTCTGCACGTCTGTCTTCCGTCCCTAATAGGGCTTCTCGAAGGCATGATGACCTGAGGCATCCCGTACTGAGTGCGGGGAACTGTGTCACCTGAGGTTTTCCTCAGCTTCCCATGTTTAACACGGGGTATGCCGCAAGTTTAACGTCCAGCGGGGACGGCGTCGGACCGATCAACACGAAGAGTGGATCAGATGACAGAACCCCTTGCGGGGAACCTCCGACGCTGGGGCCAGCACATGGGCGGCTTCCCAAGTAACGTGGAGTGGAGTGAAGTGGCATGACCCCACCGGGATGTGGCGGCCCGGGTAAGGATCAGGATGGATGATGTAGTGAAGATCTTGGACCCCAGAGGGGCTTCCTACGTACCGCGCGTTAGCACGGATCAAAGTCAACGTAGTTCGGGTATACAGTTTACCGTCATGCTGGACGTCGGCAAGCCGACTCACGAAGAGGTCGAGGCCGCCGGGCGGAGGATTGAACCGAACCACCTCGCACAGAGGGGGGTGGAACGGCCGGGTGGATCACAGTTTCACGTCATGCTGGACGATAAAAGGGGAAATGGGAAAAGGGGGCTGTGGGGAGGCACAGTGGAGATACACACGGGCAGTCTCCCACAGGGGCGGATTCATAGGTGAATCGACGCAAGCGTGAACCCTGGAGGGTTCCACTGATGGACGAACCGACGTAAATACGACCAGGACGACCAGGTGGCGGGCTTGGACCTCAGGGAGGCTTCCTACGTACCCTGAATAGAAGACAGGGATCAAAGTCCACGTAGTTCATTCTGTCAGGACTTACGCACTTGAGGCAGCCCGGATGCGGCAAAACTCAGTTGGAAGGGACTTGGACCGAAAGCAGAAGACACCTCGATCCCAGTCACACCCTCTACTGGCTTCGGCAGTGGGGAGGCGCAATGGAGATACACATGTGCAGCCTCCCACGAGAAACTAGGGGTTTTTAATACCCTGCCCCCGTAGGGAAAAGCCACTCCCATTAAATCGTCCCAAAAGCGGGACAATCCCGACATCCCTGCAGAGACGAGCGGGTGGGGGCCACGTCCAAACCGGGGGAGACCCTGCGTGCAGAGCACGGGATCGGACGATGCGGACGGTTTAACGTCTTGCCGGACGAAGTACAGTTTAACGTCGTGTGTTGAGGACGAAGCGGACGGTTTAACGTCTTGCCGGACGAAGTACAGTTTAACGTCGTGTGTTGAGGACGAAGCGGACGGTTTAACGTCTTGCCGGACGAAGTACAGTTTAACGTCGTGTGTTGAGGACGAAACACTTGGCAGTTTAACGTCTTGCAGCGCGGACGATGGGGGATAGGAAGTTTAACGTCGTGCATCCTGGACGGATGTGCAGTTTAACGTCATGCTGGACGAATATGCAGTTTAACGTCATGCTGGACGAATATGCAGTTTAATGTCATGCTGGACGTATGCGCAGTTTAACGTCATGCGGGACGAATGTGCAGTTTAACGTCATGCTGGGCATAGGTTGTCGGACGATGGGTGCATGTCACTTCGCACGAACCTGGAGGGCCGCACGGGAAGACAACTCACGGTGCGGGCACCCAGGATGAGGATCATCGGGCGCCACGCAGGCAGGTGCCCTCAGGGGGTCGAGGGAGGCGACCCTGGCGGATTGCGCGCAAAAGAGGAGCTTTGCGCGCAAAACCGCGGGTCGGCGCGCAAAAATGGCGGGCTGGCGCGCAATTGGGCCAGCCCTTTGCGCGCGGAAGGTTGGGATTGCGCGCACCGGGCTTCGGATAGCGCGCGGGGGCAACGGCTCATTCTCTAACGAGTGGCCACTTTGAAGATGGGGGTGCGCGCAATCGGGTTGGATTGCGCGCACCCGGGGGCAATTGCGCGCAAGAGGCTTCTTTTGCACGCAAAGGCCTTCGGGTCGAAGTTTATTCAAAGGAAATGAGCCAAGGGGATTGCGCGCGAAGGCGGACCCCAAGGCTCTATTGCGCGAAAGAAGGGAGGTTACCTGAGGATCGGCATTGCGCGCGGAAGGAATTGAATTGCGCGCGCGGGAGACCGTTCGACTTCCAGCAACCTTTGAAACGTTGGGGGTCGCCTAGTATTTATAGGCAACCCCGGGCGCGGAATCCAAGGCGCGAGCGCGGAATTCTCCTTGCGGGTGCGGAATCGGGCACCGCGCGCAAGGGAGCTGCGCGCATCCCGGGGGTTTTGCGCGCGGATCATCATCTTTGCGCGCAGACCTCTGAAATTCCGCGCAAGGCCTCCGGGCCCTCCGAAACATTCTTCCGACTCCAAATATGACCTCGCTTTCCGCATCCGGAGCTTCGTTTGGGAACAACGGACTTTTCCGGCGTCTATAGTATTATTGGTGGATGGAATGAAAAGAGATATTGCTGATTTTACTATAAATCCTTTGACATGTTAGCAGGTTAATGCAGAGCGACAGTTACCGAAAGGGATGCATCAGCCTTTACGGGTTCCAGATTGGAAGTGGTAAAATATATAGATGGACTTTTTTGTGCGATTAACAATGAAATATCAGTGTAATAATTAAATATTGGTTATAGTTGATAGATTGACTAAATATTCTAATTTCCATCCAATTCAAGATACTTTATCTCTAGATCGAGTTGATAGGTTGTACGTCGTTGAGATAGTCATGTTGCATGGAGTTCCCCAATCCATAGTATCTGATCGTGATCCTGGGTATACTTCTAACTTTTGAAAGGCATTCATAAGTCGTTTGTTACTGAATTAAATATAAGTACACCTTTTCATCCTCAATTGTATGGTAAATAAGAACGTCAAATTCAGAAATTGGAGGATTTGTTATGTCCTTGCTCGATAGATGATCCGGGAAGTTGGGACAAACATATTTCTTTGGTTGAATTTTCATATAATAACAGTTTTAATTCCAGTATACAGATGGCACCATTTGAGGCATTATATGGAAATATTTTTCAAACTATAGCATTTTGGGATGAATTAGGTGAAAGGAAGATGATGAGACCATAATTGGAATAAGAGATGGTAGAGAAAGATCAATTGATTCAGAAGCACATGAGAATAACTCATAGCAGAAAGAAATTTTATGAATATTACCATAGGAAGGATCTTTCTTTTGATGTAGGTGATCATGTATTTCTCAAAATTTCTCTATGGGAAAGATTGATACGGTTTGGTAAGAAGGGAAGTTATGTCTGATGATTATTGGACCTTATGAAATTCAGGAGAAAGTTGGATCAGTTGCGTACAATGTGGATTTACCTCCATGTTTACCCCAAGTACATAATGTTTTTCATGTTTCGATGTGGAGAAAGTATACACCAGATCCGTCTCATGTTTTGAGTCTCGAGGTAGTATAGGTGGAAGATATTCTATCTTATGAAGAACATCCCGTCCAGATTATTGACCGTAGATTCCATTTTTTGTGGAATAATGTAATTCACCATGTAATGGTTTTGAGGAAAAAACATATGGTTGAACAGGAAATGTGGGAATCTGAAAATTCTACATGGGTTAAATACCCCCACTTATTTGATAAGTGAATAAAAATTGCGAGGACCAAATTTCAAAATGGGGGAAGGATGTAAGATCACAGGTAAATATTGAATAAGACATACTTCATATTTGTTAATATTTTTTAATTAAATATTAATTTTACTTTAAATGGAAACATCCGCGCTCGGAGGTTGTCGTCATGGACCATGTTCGGGTAAAAGCGTGCACGGTCTGCAAAACTAGTCGCATACTCGGCCACCATCATCCCTCCCTGCTAAAACTGCAGGAGCTTCTGAATCTGAACGGAACGCAAGCCGGAGGGGAAAAACTCCTCACGAAACTACAACTGAATGTCGCTCGGCGAAAGCGGCGACTCGTCAAGAAACTAAGTCATCAGACTCCAACAACGCCAAGCTGATCCACAAAAAGGGGTGGCTGCCAAATCCACTCTCTGATCTGTCGGCATCTGCACAAGCCTAAAAAGGTGAAACACTGCCACTAGCCAAACCTCTGCTGCCTGAGGGTCTGGCTCACCACCGATCCTCAACGGTCTCTATCGCTGGAACTCACGAAGCGCGCTCAACTTGTGCTCAAGCTCAGCTTACCCTGCTGGATATGCCTGCTACTCAACAGGTGGGGGTGCTGCTACTGGCCCACCCAGAGAAAAGGGCTCGCGTAATGGGTCCTAGACTGTGGCCTCGTAGCTCATAGGGTCGTCGTCACAAACCAAAGCTGGTATCCTGGTTGGCTGTCCTCGCAGAGGCATCCTAAATATTATCAAGGAGTGTCGCGGTCAGATAAGCATATATGTATATACCAATAGCAACGATGGGGAGCTGACTCAATAAGGATAGTCAAAGACTCAGTCCTATGTGATGCACAAACAAATTTCCCTGCAACAAGTGTCTCAGCATTCCGAGTCGACAAGCGAGTTTTCAAGGTCCTGGTGAATGGATACGTCGGCTGCCGCAACATCACTAGACTCCCTGGCATGAGAGCCACTCTCAAGACATGTTAACACGGTTTCCCTATATCCCAACCAATTCCTCTTTTAGGGACGTCCACACAACGTCCCAAGGAATGAACCACCTTTGATACCTCTTTGTCACGACCCGACCCAACCCGGGCTCGAGCCGCAACTACCCCAGGCCCGCCTCCATAGTCCATTGGCTAGCGACCAGCACCGAAGGCACCATAACTCAGGGATGCCTTTGCCTATGTACATGTACACACACAAACTCAACACACTCAATGCAAACGTGCAGAGTAAATGAAATGAAAAGAAAAGAAAAGAAAAGGGAAACTGCCATATATATACCACAAAGTGCATCGACCACTACAAGTACAAAGTACAAGCTGAAAAGAAAAGGGGAAATACACCTGCCAAATCAAAAGTGCCACAACCCGACAACAGGTAAACAAAAATAAACAGCTGACGGGTCTCCCACCTAGAACCTGGCCACGACCACCACACGCGGTCTAAGCTCCTACGCTCCACCGAAGTCACGCTCCACCTGTCCGTCGTCTGCAAGGGCACACAAAATGCGGGAAAAGCCCAAGCAGGGGTGAGTATAAAAAAATACTCAGTAGGATACCCCGGAGGTTCGAGGGAGCAACAAAGGAGGTACCGAAAGGTGAGCAGTAGAGCGAAAAGGAGAAAGCAAAGGGAGTACAATAGATAGTGCAGTAAAGATTAACAGCACAGCAGAGAGTTCAGGTCAACCCAACGAGAGAAAGGAAGTAGACTCATCCAGTCACAAGGAGCTGGAAATGGTGAGAAGATGAACTTACTGTCGAGTATTCTCTACGTATAGTAGGAGATTACACTCGTCCAACCCTGAGAAGCTAGACACGGAAAGTACGTGTCATTCCCCGCGCGTCTTCGCCTCTCCTGGAAGGGGAGTAACCAAAACCAAGAAGTGGGTGCTAGAACAAGGTATATACAAGTCCATATGCTCAACAAGAAGCCCGAACAATGTCATAAGGGGATCTCAGTCCCGTAGCTCAACCCAAGAAAAGTGAGTCGCCTACAGTCCCATAATTAAACAGCATCATCGATACCCAGCATCCCGCACGTCTTCCCCAAACCACAAGCCAAGGGCTCAATCACCACACCTTGACACTATCCGCTTTGGGCGGCAATAACTCGCCCGCACGGTTTTAGATCGCATTACAAGAACGCGTCTCAGTGGGGAAAGTGACCCACGTACTTGAGAGTTCTAGGGAAATTCAAACCACGCCTCGTCACTGCCCCGCAGTTGAGAGGTCTGCTCAAAGTCAAGCGGATCCATCACCGACCCGTACAACCATGGGTCCCGCTCCGGTGGTCACGGAGGAAATCCTCAGACTAGCCTAGTAGTAAGGACTGAGCCTGGAATGTCAACGAGTGTCCCACTTCCCAGCCCTGCTGGAGGTTAATTCATAATATGATATCGGGTGACCCACTGCCCATCCCTACTGGAGGGTAAACCATAATACATCGTCAGGCGACCCACTGCCCAGCCCCGCTGGAGGGTATACTATAACCAGATATCGGGTGACCCACTGCCCAGCAATGATGGAGGGTAAACCTTAATACATCATCAGGCGACCCAATGCCCAGCCCCGCTGGAGGGTAAACCAAATTACATCATCAGGTGACCCACTGCCCAGCCCCGCTAGAGGGTAGACTTGGAATAAGTCGACAGGCGACCCACTTCACAGCCTTGCAGGAGGGTAGACCTGGAACGAGATGATGGGCGACCCACTGCCCAACCCTACTGGAGGGTAGGCCCTAAAGTGTTATCGGGTGACCCACTGCCCAATCTCTGTTGGAGGGTAGACCCTAAGTGCGTTGGGTGACCCACTTCCCAGTCTGTGCTGGAGGGTAGACATTAAAAGTGTCGGGTGACCCACTGCCCAGTCTCTGCTGGAGGTTTGACCCTAGAAGCCGATGAGTATCCCACTGCCCAGCCCTGCTGGAGGGTAGAACTCAGAACTGCTCTGGACACATCCACTGAAGGATATAACACTGGCCAACCAAACGCGGAGTGTGTATCGTGCAACCACCAAACTCCAAGACAAATCTCCCAAAAGAATTTCAGTGCCTTTTCCATCACTAGGTCTCACTAACACCTCTATCGGCAGATCCATCGAGAACGAAACCAGGGGGAGACCACTCAACCCTGCTGGTCAAAACAATGAGCACCGAGAGACCCTCTACGTCGCGAGAGGTCAAAGTACGCAAATCAGAACCCGACATGCACGTGGGGCCCACACAACGTGTGGCCCCATCACCAACCCCAACTGAGCGCACAAACGTCCTCAGGTACAACAACCACATGTACCTCCAAGGGTTCTTGTATACTCCCCGAGTTTACCACATCTCCAGCCCTGAGACTATTGTACACACGGAACCCAGCGTCAACTCAAAGGCGTGACGTAAAAACTCCACCTCAAAGGCCCAGGCACGGCCAACCACATCTCGTGAACCATTTACATCACTCTCCCAAAAGTGAGGGATCACACGCCAAGGGTCCGCTACGAACAAGGTAGGGAAAACCGCCACTATAACACCTTCCATGCTTCCGCTGTTAATAATATCGCGCAAGAGGCTCCGCACAGCCAAACGGATCACACCGTTGTAATCCTCGCTGAAAGACACACGAGATCGACTACTTACTCGCCTGAAACGGTCAACCGGTAAAAATGGTACTATTCACCATAACTAAACCCGTGTGGGGCCCACCCCAAGATCCCGAAACTGAACCAATGGATCACGCCACTACGATCCCCTCAGAAAATTACACGGGATTGAGAACTCAATCGCCCAAAATGGACACCCGGTAAAAAGGCTACTATTCACCGTAGCCGGGTCAGGTGGGACCCACACCACATCCCCGAAAAAGGTCTGGTGAACTGCACCATCACAATCCCCTCAGAAAAACATCCAGAATCGACTGCTCAAACACCCCAAATAGATGTTGGGTGAAAAATTAGTGTTTCACCGTAATACGGGCGAACTAGGCCCCGTGGGGCCCGCACCTCATCTCCAACCCAAACGCATTGGAAAGCTTCTCAAAAAGTCTGCATGAGGACTGGGATCATGCTGCCGCTAACGGTGCGTCAATCGGACATCCCAAACGGGTGTTAGGTTCGACGAAAGAATAATTAATTAATTATTCACATTGCGTTTCGTGCCGCAGAGCAACGAAACCAACCCGCAAAGGTTCCGAACCACATTGGATGTACCGTCTCAGCCTCAGGGCCACAGCGCCTCTGATGGCGCATCAAACGGACGTCTGGATTGCGAGCCACGTCCGTCGCAACTTTAATAATAAATTAAAATTATTAACTTAAAGCTCTCGGGTCACCCGTCTTCGGACACAAAATCCAAAATTCTCGAAACACAACTTAAAGAGAGAACCTCGTCGATATGGACTCATCGCCACAAACGTCATGTCAAACGGACGCGCCATTTGAATGATATGGCCCCTGAAATTTAAGGGGCCCAAAGGGGCCGGTCCAGACCGCCGGGCCGGTCCCGACCGCCACGACCCACTGCCCGCGGCTCATTCCCATCGCACCGGACCCCGCTGGTCCTTGTCCACACCGCACACCCAAGGCACGGCGCCTCGGGTTCCTCTGTTAAGGGTGAAGGGCCGAAGCCGCGCCGCGGCCGCATCGTCCCCGATCCGCCGCAGGCCGCACCCGGCTCCTCCGAAGCCACCCGACGCACCATCGTCGTCCGCGAGCCCCGACCGACACAGATGCCCCCGGCCGCCATCGCCTTTCCACGAACACAGCTGCTGCCGACCGCCGCCCGTGCCCGGAGCCACCGCGCGCCGCCGCCTGACCCATGCCGCACCGCCGCTGGACCTCACCGGAGAACCAAAAACCGCCGGAAACTTCAAAACCCCGCAAAGTTCGGTGGACGTCTGCGGGGTCCTCGGAACTCGGTTTTACAAACCGATACAAGCGATGGAGAAAGAATAAAATCTACTAGGCGTTTATTGGATTTGATTCGAAGATTGAACGACAATCGACACATATAATTGGGGTTGAAAGGTGGTTTGGAAATTAAAACGCAAACAAATACCTCCTACCTCGTTGGGCTTCGCCCGAAGCTTCACGAACGATCCGCTGCCGCGCCGTCGTCTTGCGAGAGTGGATGAGGGGAGGGAGCATGGGGGCTGCCTTGTGGAAGGCTTCGCCAGGGATGAACAAGGGAGGAAGGGGACGGGGAGGGGTTTAAATAAATTAATTAATGATTTAATTAATTTAAAACCCCTGAAAAGACCCACATCCGAAACTCCCGACGGGGTTGAGGTTAAGCCTCCCTTTAGTAAACACCAACTCCCGAGCACAACGGAGATCTCGGAATTTTAATACGAGACCCCGTTAAAAAGTTATAAAATTTAACGTCTGAAGCCGCTAAATTACGAAAACGCCCCTGGGGCCATTTTTCAAAAATGGCCCACGCCCGCAAAACTTACACCCCTTCTAGGGTAAAAGACATGCTCTGAACTCAATGGTGCCCTCGGTTTTCCATTCCGAGCCACCGTTTAAAAGATACCCACGTTTCAACATTAAACGAATTAACGGATTAATTAATTAATCTGTTTAACGTTCCAGAAGCGGGAAAGGGGTCCAAACGTCCCATGCTGATAAGTTTTATGTCGTTCCTAGGGTAAAAACCCCATTCCGGACACAGCCGGACACTCTGTTCTCTGATCCGGAACACTGTTTAGGAGCTATCCCATTTATTTAGCGTTTCTAGTGTGAACGCACCGAAAATTTAGTTCTGGCCGCTCCGGGGCTCGGAATCGCACGCCGTCTAAAGGCGCTGCCCTGGAATATCATCAAGAATATTCAAATGTTATTCTCAACAAAAACCAGGTTCTTACATTTTTATTACTTATATCAATGGTTTCTCTTGGTTTTTTTAAATTCCACTCACAGAAGTAGTAAAATTATGTTTTATTGAATTTACAAATTCTCTTAGGAGATGGGTAAAAGACGGTGAAATGTTCAATAAAAAAAATATATATAAAAAATTATTATAAACTAACTCCAATGAATTACATTGAACTTATATACGTATTATGTATCTATTTTTAACTAAAATAATTTTAAATAAAATAAATAATTATTTAAAAAATGTTGGTTTTAAAATATAACTATGTGTTTTAACTATTAGTAAAAAATTGAATGTTTTAAGAAAAATAAAAGAACTCACTCTTAGGTAATTTCGATATTACGAATCCTAAAATGAAGTCCATTTTGAAAGATAAAATTTATAATATTTCAAAAAGTCGGTATTACTGTTCATAACAGTTAGTTTGATTGGTTGTGGTGTGTTAGAACTCGAAGTGGCGTATAACACATGCTACTGTGTTATTCATAGAGAATCGCACCATGGATGGTTGGGGTCTTACATTCTCCCCTCCTTCATAAAATTTTCTCCTCCAAATTTCTATAGTATTACTGCATAAAATGACTCATGTGGTTCTTCTTCCTATGTTCGTTGGTTTCCCATGTTACCTCTTCCATCTTATGGTTTCTCCATATAACTTTTACCAGATGAGTCGTCCGATTTCTCAGAACTTATTCTCTTGTATCAAGATCCTTGATAGGATCTTCGCAATAAGACAGATCAAGTTCTAGATCCAATTCGACATAGGTGAGTACATGTGTTGGTTCAGGCATGTATTTTCTCAATAGTGATACATTGAACACATCATGGTCTTTGGAGAGACATGGCGGCATTTTCAACAGGTAAGCTACAACACCAATTCGTTCTAGAATTTCGAAATTTCTAATGTACATGGGACACAATTTTACCTTCTTACCAAAATTTATTACATTCTTCCATGGACATCCCTTCTAGAAAACATGATCTCTTACCTGAAATTACAAATCCTTCCTTCTATTGTCGGGATATCTCTTCTGCCTACTTTGAGCTTATTTGATGCGGTTTTGGATTACGATAACCTTTTCCATTATTTCATCCACCAGTTCTAGGCCTACGAGTTTTCTTTCACCAACATCATCCCACAAGATTTGAGTGTAACATAAATTTATGTATAATGGTTCATATGGTTCCATCTGAATAATTGAATGGAAGCTATTGTTATAGGAAAATTCTAACAGGGGTAAATATTGATCCCACATACATTGAAAGTCATGTGAGGATGATCTCAACATGTCTTCTAAGGTTTGAATAGTATGTTCTGATTGTCCATCAGTTTGGGGATGGTAGGCAGTTCTCAAAAGAAGCTCAGTGTCCAGGGATTTCTGAAGACATTTCAAGAGTCTTGATTTAAAACATTGATCACGATCAAGGACAATCGATAATGGTACTCCATGATGTCTTACAACATCATTAATGTATAGTCATGATAAACATTCAAGTTGTAAATCTTCCATTATAGCAATAAAATGTACTGACTTGGTAAGACAATCAACAATTACCCATATTACAATGTTTCTTGTAGGTGTCTTTGGTAGTCCAATGACATAGTCCGTCATAATGTTATCCCATTTCCACTCAGGTATGTGAAGAGGTTGTATGGATCCTCTAGGAAGTTGCCTTCCAGGTTTCACATTTTTAAAAACCATACATCTTTACACAAAATTATCAACCCACTTCGTCATGTTGTCCCACCAAAAATGTTCCTTCAAATATCTATACATTTTGGTTCTCATATGGTGTAATGTGAAATTGGAGCTATGAGCATCATCCAACAATTTTTTTTTTGATTAGGTATATTTGGAACGCAATTCAGGCACAAAGTCACTCAATCTCCCATCATGCACTGATTTAATCTTTTTTTGAAACACATAATCACCGGTCTGAGAACTCTGTATCCTTCAAAGTAAAGATGGTTTGGGAAACCTTTGAAAAAGTATCTATGTTTCACCATCCATGGTTATTCCCGTATCTATAATTACTAGATCCCTGAATATAGGATCTCTTTAAACTCTCTTATTCTTCAATATTACATGATCCTTTCTCCTCAAAGCATCTTCCACCTTATTTTCCATCCCCTGGTGGTAGTGTGTGATGTAATAATAATCCTTGAATAGTTCAATCCATTGCCTTTTCTAAATTTTGAGTTATTTCTAAGTGAAAATATACTACAAACTCTTGTGATCAATATATATCTGACAATTTTAGCCATAGTGATAGTGTCACCAAATCAACTAACCATGGATTATAGCTGCTAACTCACGATCATGAGTAGGATTGTTTGGATCATGAATTTTTAGCTGTCGTGATGCATAGGAAATAACCCTATCATTCTGTATAAAGACACAACCTAGTCCTTTCATTGAAAGATCCCTATAAATAACAAATCCATCATTCCCCGATGGTAGAGTCATTATAGGAGCACTGACTAATCTTTAATTTAGTTCTCAAAAAACTTCTTCACACACTTTTCTACAAACAAATGTAAACCCTTTTCATGTGATCTTTTTAATGGGTTTTCCAACTAGAAAAAATTCGGGACAAATTGTTGATAATAACATGAGAAACCAATAAAATTTCATAGTTATGTTATACTCATCGGTACTAGCCATTATTTGATCACATTTTCCATTGAAGGATCAATAGAAATTCCATCCTTATAGATTGTATGGCTATGAAAAGAAATCTCATGAAGCCATAATTGACACTTTCTAAACATCCCATTTAATTCATGTCTTCTAAGCGTCTTCAGGATATTTCAGAAGTGATTTTTATGATCTTCATAGCATTTGGAGTATACCAATATATCATCAATAAATTACACTAAAAAATATTCGAAATATTCCTTGAAAACTCTATTCATTATATCCATGAAGACAGAGGGTTCATTATTCAATCCAAAAGGTATTACTGTAAACTTGTAATGCTCATACCTGGTTCGAAATGTTGTATTAAGAATGTCTTTCTTCTTCAAACACAACTGATGGTATCCAGATCGAAGGTAAATAATTGAAAAGTATTGACCTCCATTCATTTGGTGAAATAAATCATCAATGCTGGATAGGGGATACTTTTTCTTTATTGTAATAGCATTTATCTCACTGTAGTCGAGGCACAACATCATAGATCAATCTTCCTTTTTTTTAAAGGACAAGGGGTCCAAATGGAGAAACACTAGGGAAAATAAGTCTTTTATTACTCAATTATTCTATTAGTTTCTTAACTTCCACTAATTCCACAGTGGCTATTCTATAAGGGGTTTTTGATATGGTCTTTGATCCAAGAATTAAATCAATGGAAAAATCTATTTCTTGTTCTGGAGGATGTCTAGTTAAATCTTCTGAAAACACATCAACATATTATTGTACAACAGGTACATCCTCTATTTGAACATTCCTTTTCTCACCCACAGTTATTTTTTTCTCTTCCTCCCCAATAATTGAATTTAGTTGAGCTTATGGGGGTTGATCTAGATAACAATTTGGTAGTGAAGATTCTTCTCTATAGATAAGGTGTCCATTATAATCTTCATAACAAATCTTATCCTCCTTATTCTTACAATAAATTTTCGCATCATGGTCCGAAATACAATCCATACTGAGGATTGTATCAAAATAAATCATTGGTATGATGATGATATAAGCATATAATGAATATTTATATACCATAATGGGTAATGATTCAGAAAACATTGTTGCAAGGATTCATCTCTTAGGAGTTCTGACTGACAACTCCATTGTTAAATCAAATTTGGAAAAATCTAATTTTCATAGCAAATTGGGAAGATATGAAACAATGCGATGATACTGAATAAAAAAAATATTCTAAATTTGAGGAAACCATTAAATTAACTGCCACCATGTATTTTGGAGCTTCAACCTCTACAGTAATGATATCATAAGCTTGGCCTTCATCCCTTGTCCTTTTTGAGGTAAATTCCCATGACACATAAGACATTCATTTGAATAATTCCCCCTTTCCCTACAATTGTAATATTCCAAAACTAAAGCCTATTTCTTCCACTTGCAATCACAATCTTGGTGGCCTTTTCACCACACATGTAACAGACTCAGATTTCATCCAGGAATTTTCCATGGGGATTCTTCTCACATTTACTAAAGGATGGATATTCTACTATTCCCTTCTTCCAGTTATTTCTATTTACATAGTGTTCAACAAATCTCTTCTTCTATGGCTTTTCTTTAAAGTCGTAAGACTTAGAGAATTATTTTTCTGTCTTGACAGCACATGCGAAAATATCTTCATACGATGAGAATGATTGTGATACTAATTCACGGTGGAGAAATTGTATTAACAATTCAATGAAATGAACAATATTACTTCATGGTTAAAATATATAATCTAACGCATGCCTCGTTAACTTTGTAATGTTAGCTTCATATTTTGTGAATTTCTCATCCATCTTCTTCCTCAGACTCCAAAATTGCCTTTCCGTATATTCTTGATGGTCACGAGCAATTCCATATTTGATACTTTATCTTCTAGCTTTATGTTTTGAATCAATGACCACAATTGATCAACATCTCCAGCGAGGTTGTAAACTGCCATGACAACTTTTACCCTTTCATTACTCCCCATGGCATGTAATATTTTCTCTAATGAATTTATCCATATCTCAACTAATAATGGAATTTAACTCCCATTAAATGTGGGTGGTTTTTTCCCCATGAATCGATCTAACATTGATCCTCCATGATGTGGATCCAGGTGCTCCATACGGATAAGGTTATTATTCATAACCTTAGTGAGTTGTCCCAGTATGGTGATTATATGATCAGCACCAGTTGCATCACCAGCTCCACTATAATTATCATGACTAGAAAGGAAACCCCTATATGGAGTGCATGCATTGATACTGTGTCCATTCCGTCCAATAGGTGTCATTTCAAAAAAATGGCATAAAATAGATTAGTTTATGAATCAAAATATATAATTCGAAATTTGTAAAACACATAACATAAATTGAACAGTTTAATGATATAATAAATAATCATAAAAATGTTTTCATTATGGAATTATATACTAATAATCACTTGATAATAGTTTTTAAAGAAAATTATAATTATCCTAAGCATATCCCCCTGGAGAGCGTAACCAATAATACATCCATTCTTATTGTCGTGCTCCAGTTCTCATTCAAGTCTAGCTAAAAGCGGTTTTTTTGAGGTTTAACCCTAGGTACATCTTTTCCAGATCTGCCTCTACCTACTTGTATTCATACAGGGATGTATTTCTTGGAAATATCACAAAGTCACTCCAAAACAAAAATTCATGGAAGTTCTTCTATATTAATCCTCAAAGTCTATCTTAGGGTAATTTTATCTAATAAAAGTTTATCAAAATATATATTCCAATGTTGGTACTAAAAATCATCTGATACCATCTGTAATTCCCTGACCCTAGTTACCTATAGTCATCTCATTATTACATAACATTGGCATGGTCACAAAAGATCAAGTATCGAAAGAACGATTAGTGTACTAGCCTTGTAAGTACTAGATACCTTTATATGGTTTACATTACATCATAAAATGAAAAAATAAAACAACATTGTTTCCATAGACCACACTCATATCCCCTCAGAATATCCCTATAGGTTAGTCAAAAAATACTTCTTCACATCCTTGGAATAATAAAACATAGAAAGGGGTGATCTCAGATTCTCTGTAAGGATAACAATATAGCGGAATCATTCATAAATAAGGATAATCATTTAAGGAAATGTATAAGACTAAAACTAATTCCTTCTAATCTTGAACATCATCATAATATGGAAATGTTGAAATCAAATAATTCTCTTTACTAAATCACATGGATATTCTACTAGTCAAATAATCACATGCAATATCAATAGCCAATATCATAATGATGGAATTCATAATGCCATACATTCATAACCACATAGTCAAGGCCTTATGCCAAGAATACAAATAAGATTTTATCAAGGCCATGTTAAAGACAATATATTGTCTCATGATACCTACTGATGCATCGAGGAGCTTTTTTGGGCTCCACCCGCACTTACTAAGTCCAATGCATTCCTCAAATGAAATAGTTTAAAAATAACATAATCATTTGTATTAAAAATGGAATACAAAATGCCAATAAATTATCCATATACCATAAATGGTATGAAATAAAAAATCCATAGTCAAACATATCACAAAACCGTCAATACGATATGGAAGTCTTGTATCATAATATAACAACTTCAAATAAACTTAAAATCCATCAATGGATGTTGACATAGATGAAATCAAAAACTTTTTTTGGAAGTATCTCATTCTATTTTGAAATCATTTAAATGTCCCTTAATTATAATAGAAAACATTTATATTTGAATATATTCGTATAATCATTAGAGGGATACTTTGATGATGTTATCACGGTGGAAAATAGCGGCACCCTACATATAAGTTAAAAAAAGAAATTCTTACCATAATTTTGTGGAAAAGGTTATAAAGGCCCTTGTTTGGAAAACGACAGAATGATTCCATTATAAAAATAATATAAAAAGTAAAAAAAGGGTATAAATTACTTTAACACATAGTTTAGTAAATATTAAATATGTTTTGAAGTACATTTTTAGGAATCGTGGATGTGGATGATTAAGGGGTCCCAGTAGATAATTTCGTATAAACAACCTCGGATAATAAATAGATTATAGAATTAAACCTTACCTTGTACAACTTCATTGGTTGAGGGTTGGTTATCCTCTTATATAATATTGAAATAATTGGTATTAAATTATACAGGAATCATATACATTAATATTATATCATATATTATCTTTGAACATAAGATTGTTAATAATATCTTAGTATTATCATCTTTTCGGGTGTTAAAGGATTCATTTTCTTTTATATTATTTGTTATTTGAGTCAAATTTGATATATATGGGATGTATATTATTAATATCCATAATGATATCTAGATTTTAAACATTATTTTTAATCATCTAATGAATTTTAGTTTTGAATGGATACGATGGGGAATTAATCTCAATGTGTTCGTAGAGACGGCAATCCATAAGAACGTACGAGAAACAATATCTTTATTTTGATATTAAAATAACATATAATTGTCTGTTATATCATATATACATAATCGTTGTCATGTTATATTCATTATTTACATCAATTAGAAATCATTATTATACCCATCTAAATAATAATGTTTTGAATAACAATTACACCCCAACGTGGATACGGTAAGTCGTACGTACACACGTATGGTCACATGTCAGTCATTGGAAGGATAGAATAATGAATTTGGTTGTACTATATTTATAATAACATCACATTATAAATAATTTAATGGAGTTATTATTTTATAATGGAAACAACAATGAAAGAAGATGTGGAAGATGAATGGAACTTGAAATAGGTTACTTAATATTTACATCTCCTTCGGGTTCTTCCTTTTGATTTGATAAAAAGTGCTCCTTAAGTAAGATTTTAGACAAAAGTAAGGACTCTAGGATGAAGGGAAGATATCTTAGAGGGTGTAAGAGCATGGTTTTGCTGAGCCAAATAGATTTGATGGTGTGAATTAGATTGATGGAGGAGTGCCCTTTTATAAGTGGGGTGAGAGGCACCTTAAAAAAGTTAGAAATATTATTTTTTAATAAAATCATTTTCGATTTACAGTGGATAAAAAATAAATAATTTAAAGGATAAGGTGGTGATTGTTCTAAATCCACTCAACAAATAGGTTTGATACAGGTTTGGGTCACAATATTAACTTTACCTTTTCGATTTAACTCTTAATTATAATAGTTTGACATTTACCATGTCTCTTTGTATTTTTATATTATATGATTAATAAATGTACTATATACATCCCAGAGAACCCCAAGTGGTACATTAATGTTACCAATATCATTATATATTTCATTTGGCAGATCCATATATATTTTGGGAAAGAATAGAAATTAATAATAAAATACATCTTTTAAAAACATTTTAATGTCAATTTTGACACTATTTGGTATTTTGTTTTTGTTAAATTCATAAAATCATTATTACATCCAAAAAAATTCATCTATACAACCCTAATATTTAATATTGACCTATAAAATTAGTTTAATTCATTAATGTGTCTGATTACATTTATTCGGATATTTATAATATCATATTTTTAAATATATCATTAATTAGGTAATTACTGCATCATCATTGTGTCATAAATAAATTAAATTAATTAATGTCTAAAAAATAAAAATAAAATACCATTATGTATGATATATTTTTATATTTGTAATTAATATTTATAGTCTATTTTATCTTATGTATAACCCTATATTAAAAATGTTTTTGTTATTATACATTGATTTTAACACTTTTAACTCTTCTTTAAATAAAATAATAATAAATGTCCTAATCTAATCTAGTTGGACCAAAGAGGATCATATTTTATTCATACGGACGTTTTTGGTCGAATTATACATATCAAATAGAATTAGGACATGTGTTAGGGTAATAATAATATCATTTTTACCCTTAAATGCCCTATTTACTTTTAACCGTGGTAAATAAAAGTAAAAAGTTACTATTCACCAAAAACTATTGTCAGCTTATTGAACTAAATTTTTCTAACTGATATCAACCATGTCTCTTGTATTTTGTAAACTCCACTCACTTAAGCTGAAAAATTATGTTTTATGTGAATTTGCATATTTTCCAAGGAGGTGGGTATAAGATGGTGAAAAGTTCAATACAATTTTTATATATCTAAATTTATTATAAATTAACTCCAATGAATTAAATTAAACATATATAGGTATTATGTATATATTTTAACCTAAAATAAAATAAAATAAAATAAATAATTATTTATATAAAATTTCGGTTTTAAACTATAACTCATTGTTTTTCATTATTCATAAAAAATTGAAGGTTTTCAGAAAAATGCAAAAAAATCACCCTAAACTAATTTGGATATTATAAAACTAAAAATGTTGTCCATTTTGAAAGATAAAATTTATAATATCTCAAAAATTAGGTATGACTATTCATAAATGCTAGTTTGATTGGTTGTTGTCTGATAGAACTTGATGTTGCGTACAACACATGGTACTGTTTTATTCAAAGGGAAGTGTACCGTGTAAGCATGGGGTGTTACAAAAACCCATAAAAATAACTCTTTATACGTGGACACTAATAATGACAGTCCATATCTCGATACATCATGTTGACCCCAGGATGAACTTCTCCAGCTGTGGAATGAATGTCCTGTATCATCTCCTAGCGTATGTCTTATGAAACCCATACGCACCCATGAAAGTGTTAGATGCCATCCTCTACTACAATATTTATATGAATAGGGTCATATCCTGACACACTCTCATATAAGACTTGTCCTTCATAATCATACAGATACCTCATTTTCACTTGATCATGTAGAGTAGAGGTAATAGCTACAAAAGAAGGAAGCATATGACCATGTCTGTCATGAATCGCCAAATGCATATCAGAGAACATAGCCACAAGCTTCCACTCAATATTGGCCTCCCGAACATCATGTATGTGATTCCTCATGCTCAATGCATCTGCTAATGTGTTGCCATTCCCGAAAATGAATGCAAGCTCAAAGTCAAAAGACCGAATGTATTCATCCCACATTCACTCTCTCAGATTTAGATTACAATGATTAAAGATATATTTGAGACTTTTTTGGTTTGTAAACCCCACAAAACACTCTCCCAATAGATAATGTCTCCAATATCATAAATCATAAACAACTATAGCCAAATCGAGATTGTGCATATGTTAATTCCTCTCAGGTGGCCTCAACTGCTGATACCCATACACAAAAATTCATTCCCCATGTATAAGTACTACTTTTTCCTAATAACTGATGCATCACAATAAATAGTGTAACTCCTGATTGGATCGATAAATATTAGTATCAGTGATGATGTCAACCTCACATTCAGCTTCTGAAAGCTGAATCGCTGGAATCTGTCCACAATTACATCACATCCCTCTTAGTCAGGCCGGGCAGTGGTGTTTCTATGCATGAATAGTAATATATATAATTTTTTTAGTAACCATTAGGACCTAGAAAACCTCATATCTCAAATACGTTCTTTCTATTCTCCTAGGAAACAGCTGCTTTCATTTTAATTAGATCTACTGATACTTTTTTCCCTCAAACAACATTACACAAGAAGGGAATCGGGTCCTTTCAAAAGTAACATTTTGAGAGCATATTATATAACTAATTCTCTCTTACTATACCCAAATTATCTCGAGATGGGTGGCATGGTCATGTCAAGTGTGAAATTACACAATGATTTAATCCACAAAAAATCACCACAAATAAATCCATGTATGCATGGAACACTCGGTTTATTAGGGCCATGAAAACTACATGTGCGTTCGTGAGACCGAATGGAATAACCACATACTCATATAGACCATACCTACTCCGAAAGGCTGTAACAGTTTTATCTAATGGACTAACATGTAAATGATGATAACTGGAACTCAATTAAATCTTTGATAACACCCAATTTCGTGAAAGCTTATCAAATAGATCATCATTCCTTGGGATGGGATATCATTTCATGACCTTAAACCACTTCATCTTCTGATAATCCACAAAACTTTTGAGGGTACCATCCACCTTCATTGTTAATAGGTTAGGAAAACACCAAGGATAACTTCTCGATCAAATGAAACCCTTCGCCTATAACTCCTCTAAATGCTTCCTGAGCTCTAGTAACTCAGGTGTATCTATAAAATAATGAGTAATGGACCTCGGTGCTACTCCTGGGACAAGCTCAATAGAAATGTACACCTCTCACTTTGCAGGGAAACTGGAAATGTCATCTGGAAGGACATCCCTGAAACGATATTCCAATGGAGGAATGTCCAAATGTGAAGTCCCCTAGTCCTCTAGATACAGACTAGAAATATGGGATGTAACTCCTCTAACCCATGATTATTGGGTCCTTCTCTACCCGTCTAAACATTCCATTCACTCTTTTGTAAAAATTATATTCCATCTAGTGACATTAAATTCATATGAAGACAACAGCAATAAAAAAACTAAAAGGGAAGTGACAAGTCAATCCCAATAATGACATCATTGACTGTTATCTCAAAGAAATAAATTCCCCATTAAAAGTTACACCCATCAAACTCAAGAGGTAAATACATGACCTGATGTACAGTAGACGTCTTTGACCCCAATGGAGTTTCTGACATCAAGACATCCATAGAAGCAATGATACAGAGCCCAAGGCTCTTCAGAATAGCAAAAAATATGAAACCATCGGAAACCCCTTTATTGAAAATTGTTTAATCTAAAACTGAGGCAAGTATAATCATACCTTTATGTGTAGATGTTCTTAGATCTTTCACCTAATGGGTTTTCTCCACTACAAAATGTTTGGGATGTACCATGGCCTTGTGACACTACCTGATCACCATAACCTGATCCACCATGTTTTCACTGAATGCCAGCTGACTAGCTACCACATCCATGGCCTCCACCTCAGCATGAATAGTCAGAAGACTCTAGTTGTCATGCTGATGAGAAACTATAGGTGATTCTTCTGATTGAGGAGTCATAGAGGTACCCTGGTCACGAGTTTCATGTGAGAAAAAATATTATAACCGCTAAATATGACCCATATTTCCATATGATTAGAACTCTACTGGGTCTCTCAGGAAATGTGGGCTCATATTCCTACCCTTACCAAACTGTAGCATACCACCTTGCTACCTGAAGGTGTTTCCCACCTAGTTGGATCTCCATGTGTAGACACCCTGCAACACTTCCTACTATCAGCAAGAGAATCAACAACTCTGGATGTTGAACCAACCTAGCCCACTACATCATAATCCCTCAGGTTTTGCTCTGTGATCAGCTCATGGTTGACTGTGGAAGATATGGTCATCAACCTGTAGATGTTCACCAGAGAGTAGATGTCATGCCTAAGACAATCCTATAAATTCGTCACTAGAAAACAAATCATCACTCCCTATAATGGGTGTAAGGCGATGATGTTCTGTGAAGTATGGAGAATACTCCAGGACTGATAGATTACCCTGCTCCAAACTCATGAAATCATGGGCCTGGTCTTCCCTCAGAGTATCTGAGTAGAAGTAATCATATATTTTATGATGAAACTCACCCAAAGCCAGAACCTTCTAGTGTCCAACCTACGATATCACATCCCACCATCTCTTGGAGGAATCACAAAGCATATATGTAGCGAAAATCACCCTCCTCTTTGGAGGCGTCTCTATATGATCGAACATAGATAACATGGATTCTATCCATCACTCAATTGGATGAGTTCCCCAATCCCCTGATAATTTTTTAGAATTCTACTGATGAAAGACCCAATTCAACTCTCCATAAATGGGTCAGGATGCGGTGCTCCCAAGTAGCTCTTCATAAACCACATGAAGCCTTCTCGAAACTGTGCATCAGCACATATGTCTAGAATGATGGTCGATTCCAAGACCATCACAATGGGAGGATCTACTGGTAGTCCCTAACTAGTCGTGTTCTATTTATGATCATTTACCTTTATATAGAGAACAAAAAGAGGAA
Organism: Viscum album; assembly: GCA_963277665.1. Lineage (NCBI taxonomy): Eukaryota > Viridiplantae > Streptophyta > Magnoliopsida > Santalales > Viscaceae > Viscum > Viscum album. Next base: position 714,768,710 of record OY728134.1, on the reverse strand, counting down.
GTGTCTATGGAATGAATCTACAAGGACAACTGAACAATGAATGAGCGTTTTCGTGGGCACCCTCAAATGATTAGTGTGATTTTTGGGTACTTAGGTGCAGCAGAGTGGCTGCCAAGGTCATCTCTCAAAGTAGGAAGTGATTTAAAACAACTTTTCAGAGGTATTATAAAAATAAAAGATAATTAAATTGAAACAGCACTTAAAATGATGGGGGTTGTTTGTAGTTTATAAATCTAGAAGAAATTTCCTGGACGAATATTGCATTTTTTTTTGTTTTTAATTTTGAAATGAAGTTTGATTAAAAAGAAACAACAAGATGATGTTTTTTTAGAAAATATTTTAAAAGACGTAACCAATATAACTCTAAATGTTCATAAATTTTTTTATCATTATCATTTAAATTAACATCAACATAATTATGAACCCATAAATATTTATCCCCTGAACCCTACGAGAATTAACCTTACCAAAAAGATGAAGTTAATTAAACCCTATGTTATCTTCGGAACATGTAATTGCAGCACCCTACTTTGATTGGTTTTCTAAGGATATTTTATGGTCAGTGGTAAATTAAGGCACATATCCATTATAGAAATTATGATTAATTGTGTTTAGTGATTATATTTTAACTGTACAAATTTATCATGTATGGTCTTGTATTACCGATTAAGATTGCGCTCTCACAATTTACACAAAATCCCGACGTCGCGTGTTTTTGTGTTAATTGTTCAATTTCATACATAGTTTCATACAATTTAAAAAAAATTCATTGATCATATTATGTGAATTACAGTATCTCAATGATTCAAAATAATTAAATGAAGAGGGTAGAATGTAGATCTATTACTAAAAAACTAGGCTTCCATGTGTGGCTTAATCATCGTAGAAGCATTTTTCATGTGCAAAGGTTTATAATGGGTATAACCCAAGAACAATTCTACTAAATAATTCTAACCCAATTAGGAAGATTAAAATAAGTAGATTTTTAAACAAAAAATAAGAAAAGATGAGTAATAAATTAATATCAAAGAATTATATTACACAAATGAAAACATTACAAAATGAAGAAGAGAAGGTGGCTTTGAGGAGGGGATCCTTGTTTCAAGAGCTACCCCTCTTACAATGGTTGGAGAATTTAGGTAAAAAAAATTCTTCTCTACCTCCAATATCCTAATCCACGTCCCAACCCCACCAAATGAGAAAAAAACCAATTTATAGAGTGGTGGGGAGGCTAGGTTCAATGTGATTTCAAGTGTGGATGGGGAATCTCGGCCAATTATTTAATTCCAACTTGCACCGCCCATTTGACCACCACAATGCATGAATTGGCCGGCCATTTAGAAGCATCATATGTGTGGATATAGTTCCTATATCTCCTCTAAAACCGTTGGCTTAATCCAAGCCCATATGAAGGAGTTAAGGCTGAAATACAGATGTTTCTCCATTTTAGCGTTTCCAGCCCACCATGGACTTTATTGCCCAATTACTCCATACAAATGCATTATTTTGATCTAGTTTCCTGAATAAAAGTTGTATCCCATTAATTAAGAAACATAGTTACAAAATATAAAGTTCAAATAAAAATATTTATGACTGAAACACTACAATGATTTTGAAAGTGTAAAACAGGAATTTTCACCAAATATTCAAATGAATGATCTAATACCAAATAAATTCTAATTGAACAAATTTAAAACAATGTGAGGAAATTATATCATTTATTATCAATAAAATATTCAATAAAAAAGTGTTTTATTCACTCCCCCACACTTAAACTTTTGCACTCTGGAAAAAAAACTCATATCAAGTAAACATCAATATCAAATCAAAACCAATTTTAAAACACATATCCTTGAGATCAAACAATTATACACCAAGAAAAAAAATATATCATGCCTCATAGGGAACCATTATTTCAAGTTATCCATTTATATCATTCAATATATTTCCACTTTATTTATTCTCCCTTTCACAAAACACTTGCCTCGCTTGAATTTTCTCTTATCACACAAATATCAATTTTTTCCACTGTCATTCTCATCCAAACTCATACAAGGGTCACCATAGGCTTGATAAATTCCTACATCTCCACCCGATGTGAGTCAAGGAAGTATATTTATCATGAGGAATATTTAGGTTTATTCTGTGGCTTTTGGTTGGTAGGATATAGATCTGAAAAATTCTAAGGCTGATTGAGGAGGGCTTGGCTCTTTTTGAAGTAAAATTTCATTAATCCAATTTTCACTTAAATATAGTCTTCTCCTCAATCCCCATAGTATTAATTCAGCTCTATCACCATGAAATGTCATGAAAAGTATACACCATTAATCATTTTAGGATCAAAAATAAAAATATTCTCAAACATGATTTTCTTGAAATCTCCATATAGGCATAACATTCCACATCAATTATAATCTCTAGAAAAGGCACAGCTTCACATGTCATGAAAGATCCAAAAATGGTACATCTTTCAATATTATTACTTTCTTTAGTAGTAAACACATCTCTTCAGAATTTGATTTTCCACCCAAATTATCACAGAATGTGGTAGCACTACACAAGATATATTCCCCCACACATAAGCTCAACTAGATTATGCAATTTCACTTCAAGAGTTGGTTGGATAGGGAAAATTGGCTTGTAATGTGGATAAAATAACAGGTTGTGAATTGCTTCTAAGGGATAAAAGGACTAAATGTTCAAGGTAGACCATTATAAAAAAAGGATTCTTTGAAATAGGGGCTTTAATACAAAACAAATGCCTTAATCATTTAATCATAATACCTCAATCCCTCAAGTTTTTAGAGGAATAGATCAAATTTTGGTTAAATCAATCATGGTTTGGTTCTCTCAAGAAGTGAGGTGAATGTAAAGAATATAATAATAATAGTTCAGAAGCCTCAAAAGAATGTGATTTCAAATATAAAGACAGTGAGATGTGGCATGGGATTCAAAATTCAGTGTACTTTTCCTGAAATCACTAAATATTTGAACTTGATGCAAAGTCAATTTAAGCATTAATTTAATCTTAGTTAAAAGGGATAAATTGTTTCACTCATTGATATAAATTTCAATATTGTGATGATAATCATTTATGCTCAAAATTTTCAAACTCACAAAGAAAATTGAAAAATAAACACACAAAATTTGAAAAAGTCACAGTTTTTTTGTTTTGTTTTTTTAACAGGAAAACAATTGAAATTACTAAACTAAAAGGTTCCCTCCCGCACACTTAAAATATTGAATTGTCCTCCATGTGAACCCATGAGATGATATATGCACATGAAATGCCAAATTTAATAAATAGTACAAACAATATAAAAGTGAAAGTGTTAGGAATAGCCTGTTGTGCTCAAGTGATGATGGGGTCATGCAATGTGATAAAATCCACTACATTAGTAAGAAGTCACTCAATGTATCTCATCAAAAGCTTCCCATTAACTGTAAAGCTCTTTATTGTGTCCCCTTGTGTGATCTCAACTACACCATAAGGAAAAAACATTAGTCACAACAGAAGGACCTAACCATCTGGAACACAACTTATCAGGCATCAGCTTGAGTCGTGAACTATAGAGAAGGAATTTCTCTCCAACATGAAACTCCCTTTATAGGATCATCTTGTCATGAGATGATTTTGATAATTCCTTATAGAGCCTTGAGTTCTCATATGAAGACAATCAAATCTCCTCAAGCTCTGAATTTGCAGCTTCCTATAGATTCCATCTTGGGCCAAATCCATGTTTCATTTCATTATAGCCCAATACGCTCGATGCTCAACTTCTACTGGGAGATGAAATGCTTTCCCAAAAACAATCTGAAATGGGGACATACCAATGGGTGTCTTGTATGTCGTCCTATAATCCCATAATGCATCATCCAAGAACTTCCTCCAATCCTTCCTATTTGGCAGCCCAGTTTTCTCCAAAATTTGTTTCAACTCGCGATTTGAAACCTCAGTTTGGCCATTTGTTTGGGGGTGGTGTGGTGTTGATGTTTTGTGTCTCACCTCATACTTCTGAAGAAGGGAAGCAAGATTCTGATTGCTGAAATGTTTCCCTTTTTCACTGATGATAGCCTTTGGTAATCCAAACATGCAAAATATTTGTGCCTTCACAAAATCCACAACAACATGAGAATCATCTGTCCTGGTGGCCTTGTCCTCCATCCATTTTCTCACATAATCAACAGCAACCAAAATATACAAGAAACCATATGAAATTGGAAAATGAACCATAAAATCAATGCCCCAGACATCAAAAATCTCACAGAATAGTATGGGTTGTTGGGGAATCTCATGTCTCTTAGAAATATTCCCAGTGTGTTTTCAACAAATTCATGACTTACAAAAAACATGGGAATCATGGAATATACTAGGACAATATAATCCAAAGTCCAAAACAGTCATATCTGTCCGTTGGGGTCCAAAGTGTCCACCACATGCAAGTGTATGACATAATTTCAAAACAGACTCAAACTCAAGATCAGGAACACGCCTCATAATAACTTGGTCACTACACATGCACGATAAGTATGGATCATCACAAACATAATATCACGACTCACTCTTTAAATTTTGGACTTGATGTTTCTTTAAATTTGCAGGTATTTCAGAGGCAACAAGGTAGTTAACTAAATCTGCTTACCAAGGATGCGTACCTAAGATGGAATAAAGATGCACATTGGGTAAAGTGTCTCGAAGTGGTACCTGGTCCAAGGTTTCATCCTCTATTGTGTCTGTAAGCCTACTCATGTGGTCTTCCACCAAGTTTTATGACCACTTTTTTCCTTTATATCAATATCAATTTCTTGAAGAAGGATCATCCATTAGATCAGCCTGGGCTTTGCATCTGGCTTCTTCAAGAGGTACCTCAGAGCTGCATGGTTGGAAAAAACAACTAATTTAGAGCCCAATAAATATGGACAGAATTTATCTAAAGCAAATATGACAGTAAGAAACTCCTTTTCCGTGGTTTTGTAGTTTTATTGGGCTAAATCCAGTGTCCTTGATGAATAGGTGATCACATGTGAATATCCCTCCACCCTCTGAGATAAGACAACTCCAACCGAGAAGTTGGATGCGTCACACTTATGCTCAAAAATAATATCCTGCCATGGGGGCTATATGTTTGGTGGAGTGGTCAGACACTTCTTTAGCTCATCAAAGGAAGTCTTGAATGAATCATAAAACATAAAATCAGAATCCTTTTGGAGTAATCGTGAAATAGGAAGTGCAATCATACTAAAATATTTGATGAAGCACTGATAAAATCCTGCATTCCCTAGGAAAGATCTAACATCAAGCACACATTAAGGATATGGTAAGGATGAAATAATGTCTATCTTAGATCTATCAAACTCTATCCAATATTTTGACACTATATGCCATATGAAAATTCCATGCTCTACCCTGAAATGACAATTTTCAAAGTTCAGGACCAGATTCTTCTCAATACAATGATTCAATACATTTCCCAAACTATTTAGACATTCATCAAATGAGGATCCATAAAATGTAAATTCATCCCTAAATACCTTAATGAAGGTCTTAATAAAATCAGAAAAAATACTCACCATGCATATCTGGAAGGTACCTGGGGCGTTGCAAAGTCCAAATGGCATCCTTCGGTAGAAAATGTGCTAAAGGGACAGTTTAATGTAGTCTTATCCTGAACCTCTAGAGCTATAGGATTCTAAAAATATCAAGAAAATCCATCAAAGAAACAATAGTGTGTTTTTCCAGCTAGTCCCTCAAGCATTTGATCAATAATTGGGAGGGGGAAATGGTCCTCGCGAGAGGACTGATTTAGTTTCCTATAATCAATACACACACACCAACTGTTTTGCACCCTCATTGGAACTAACTCGTCCTTATCATTTTTAACAACAATAACACCACTCTTCTTAGACACAACCTGAATAGGACATACCCACTGAGAATTTGAAATGAGTAATATTATACCTACCTCAAGAAATTTCTCAACTTCTTTTCTAACAACTTATAGGAGGGTGGGATTGAGTCTCCTTTGTGGTTGTCTCACCGGTTTAGCCCCATCCTCCAAGAGAATCCTATTCATGCAAATGGAGGGGATATTACCTGATATGTCCGCCAAGGTCCACCCAATCACCCTGATGTTCTCCCTCAAAATATTCAAAATCTTTTCTTCATGTTCAAAAGGGGGATTGTTAGAAATGATAATAGGTAATCTCTCACCACTCAACAAGTATGAGTATTTCAGATTTGGTGTCAATGGAATGAGTTATAATGAAGAGGGTTTAGTATGGATGGATACATTGAAGGAACTAAAATATGTGCACAAAGAGCATCAGTATCAGAATAGACATCATCAAAAATAGAGAATAAAGCATCAAATCCATCAGCATACTCAATATCCATGTAATAATCAGAGAGAACATGATCATAATCATAATATGAATCCTCATCAAAATCAAATCCAAGAGAGTATTGTGTATCAGCAACATGTGTGGAAGTGCTCTTAGACATATAACATGAACCAATACTCATAATCTCCCTAATTATAGGACAATAAAATACCCCAAATTTTTTATTTGATGGTTCTAAATGGGAGATAAAAAAAGAAGAATGGTCCTATGAGGGGTACTTCATAGATTCCATGACAATAAATACCACAACTTCATCTCCAAAATCAATTGAAAGTGTACCGTCATTGACAATTATGATTGTTTTTTTAGTTTTGAGGAAGGGACTACCAAAGATAATTGGGGCCTGAGAACTTACGTGATCATCCTCTATTTTAAGAACATATAAGTATGCTGGAAAGATCATGTCTCTTACCCGGACAAGTACATCCTCAAGAACTCCCGCTAGATATAACGTAGATCTATTCTCCAACTCCACCACTACTCTCGTCGGCTTCAACTCACCGACCTGTAAAGAAGAGAATACAGAGTGAGGTATCACATTTATTGAAGCTTCTAAATCACAAAGAGCATTAGAGAAGTGGAAATCCCCTATGGTACATGGGATGGTGAATGTCCCTGGATCCTTGCACTTTGTTTTCATTACTATAGTTGGTGTAATGAGTGCTGACACATTCCTTCCAAGATTGATCCTCTCATTTCCCTTGATCCCTCTTCGATTGGTGTAGAGTTCTTTTAATAATTTTGCATAACTTTGGATTTTATTGATGACTTCATGTAGAGGAATGTTGATCTCCACACGCTTGAATGTGTCCAAAACCTCATTTTTCATTGCTTTTTCAGCCATCTTCATGGTTTGAACAACCCAATTTGGAAAAGGAAGGGGTTTATAAGGAACATATTCAATCTTTTTCTTACATTTTTCTTTCTCCATGGATTTCTCATCAGTTGGTATGGAATGCGGCTTCTCTGGAGTTGAGGTGAATCCCGGTGGAAGGGTAGGTACAGATGTATCGTTCATTTTCTTCTCACTTCTCATTGTAATGGAACTGACATTCCACTTTGGATTTGGGGTGTGTTTGGAAGGTAGATTTCCGGAATTCTTACTTACAAGTTCATGGAGGGCAGTGGCAATCTGGATCATTTGAGTCTTCAACTCCCTCAACTCCAAACCCTGACTTTTCAGTTTATTCTATTGATTATGAAAAATTTGACTCAAAATATGATCAGTGTTAGAGTCTATCATGTGTTGGAGATTCCCTTGTTGCTGACTTGTTGTTGTTTGATCTTTGAATCTTCATTGGGGTTGTTGGAAACCCTGTTGGTAAGGTGGAGGTTGCTGGATGTTTGGTTGAAAAGGGGGCCTTTGTTGTGGCCTAGAACGATAACTCTTTTCTGATTGATCCTTCCACCATTGGTTTAATGTTGGTGCAAAGGAGTCATACTTCTTTTGGGGATGTGGTTGTTTTTTTGATGATATGGTCTCCCAGGGAATATTGCTTCACAACCATCTGTTTCTTGTATTTGGTGGCAATAGCCAGTTGGGTGTCTTTTCTCTGTGCAAATGCCACAAGTCCTTGAAGAAGGGGGTAGAGATGTATTTTATGCCAAATCAATTTTCGTCACCATATTTTTCAATTCATCTATCTTGGTATCAATCAAATGACTCCCATGTGAAGAAGGACTTACCTGATGTACTCCCTGAACATGTGGTGTACCTCAATCACCAAATTTTTGGGAGTTTTGGGCCATTTGTCGTTCAATCCACATGTAGCTACTGTTGTCTTGTCCACCAATGCTCCTTCAGCTGCAACATCCACCATTATTTTCTCCATAGGTGTGAGTCCTTCATAGATGTATTGGATGAGGATTTTCTCACTGATTTGGTGATGCGGACAGCTTGCACACAACTTATTGAATCGCTCCCATTACTCATACATTGACTCCCCTTGGGCATGCTTGATCCCCGATATCTCTTTTAGAATGGATGTGGTTCTTGATGCGGGAAAAAATAATTTCAAGAAAAGAGGTTCAAAATCATTCCCACAAGTTACATATTCAGGTTGCAAATAATACATCCAATCTTTTGCAGCTCCATCAAGTGAGAATGGGAATGCTATTAATTTGATTTGATCTTCAGTAACATTTCTTGGTTTTAAATTTTAGAAAACCACATTAAATTCCTTAAGCTGTTTGTTCGGATCCTCACCAGATAAGAAATGAAACATTCTAAGTTGGTGAAATAATCCATATTTAAATTCAAAGTCTGATTTGAGGTTCGGGTGTGCAAAACAATTTCGATGATAGTTAATATCTGGTGAAGCTATTTCTCAAATGGTTCTATTAATTCCATTTCCATTATTTTCAGCCATTTCTTCTTGTTTTAATTTGGACATAGAATTGTTTCCTATTTCAAAATTCCTAGAGTGGAGGAATTCCCCAGTTGGGTAAATGTCAACACTTCCCATATACTGATAATGACAGATTCGCGCCCTAAGGCTGCATTCAAACTCAGGGTCAAGATCTAAGAGATCATCAGGAGTAGTTCATGTCATAAATCAATGAAATATACTAATTAAGTGAATAATAGTGGACTATAATAGAATGATAAGAATTTTTATTTGATGGTCCCCAAAAAAAGAAAATATAAAACCAAAAATATAATTGAGAAAGGGGAAAGAAGAATGAAATAAGAGAAGATAAAATATTAAATAAAATTTAAAAATATACCTTTAATTATTTGAATAAATTACATGCCTCCCCTGTAACGGTGCCAATTTTAAAGAGCGCTTTCGTGGGTGTTCTCAAATTATTAGTGTGATTTTGGGGTACTTAGGTGCAGTAGAGTGGCTGACCAAGGTCGTCTCTGAAAGGAGGAAGCGAATTAAACCAACTTTTCTGATGTATTCTAAAAATAAGTGACAATAAAATTGAAACACTAATTAAAAGGATGGGGGTTGTTTATAGTTTATAAATCTAGAAGAAGTTTTCAGGAAGAAGATTGAAATGTTTTTGTTTTAAATTTTGAAATGAAGTTTGATTAGAAAGACACAACAAGAAGATGTTTTTTTAGAAAATATATTAAAAGGCGTAATAGATCTAAATCTACCTCTTCATAATTTTTTTATCATTATCATTTAAATTAGCCTCCACATAATTATGACTCCGTAAATTGTTAACCCCCAAACCATACGAGAATTAATCTTACCACGAAGATGAAGTTAATTAAACCCTAGGTTATCTTCGGAACATGTAATCGTAGCACCCTTGCTTGATTGATGTTATAAAGATAGCTTAAGGTCAATGGTAAATTAAGGAAAATATCCATTCTAGAAATGGGGATGAATTGTGTTTAGGTATTATATTTTAACTCTACAAATTTATCCAGTATGGTCTTGTATTACCGATTAAGATCGCGCTCTCATAATTTACACAAAATCCTGACTCGCGTGTTATTGTGTTAATTGTTAAATTTCTTGCATAGTTACATTCAATTTAAAAACACAATTCATGGATCATATTATGTTACTTATAGTATCTCAATGATTCAAAATTATTTAATGAAGAGGGTAGAAGATAGATCTATTACTGAAGAAACTACTCTTCCATGGATGGCATAATCATCGTAGAAGCGTTTTGCATGTGCAAAGGTTTATAATGGGTATAACCCAAAAACAATTCTACTAAAAAATTACAACCCAATTAGGAAGATTAATAGAATAAGTAATTTAAAAAAACCAGAAGAAAATATTAGTAATAAAATAAGATCAACGATGTTTATTACAGAAATGAAAACATTATAAAATGAAGAAGAGAAGGAGGCTTCAATAAGGGGATCCTTGTTTCAAGAGATACCCCTCTTACAATGGTTGGATAATTTGGGTGAAAAAAAATTCTCATCTTCCTCCAATATCCTAATGCACGTCCCAACACAAAAAAAAAATGTGAAAAACCCCAATTTATAGAGTGGTGTCGAGGCTAGGTTCAAAGTGGTTTCAAGTATGATTGGGGAATCTCGGCCAAATATTTAATTTCAACTTGCACCTCCCATTTGACCACCAAAACGCATGAATTCACCAGCCATCCAGAAGTATCATATGGTCGTATATGGGTAATCTATCTCCTATAAATATTTTGGCTTAATCAAAGATCATATTAAGGATATTAGGCCAAAATAGATAAGCTTTTCCATTCTGGCATGTCCAGCCCACCTTTGAATTTATGGCCTAATTACTCCATCCAAATGCATTATTTTTATCTAGTGTCCTGGATAAAAGTTGTATCCCATGAAGTAAGAAACATATTTACAAAATATTAAGTTCAAATAATTCAAATAACAATATTTATTATTAAAATACTACAGTGATTTTGAAAGGGTAAAACATGAATTTTAATCAAATATTCAAATGAATGATCTAATCCCAAATACTTTCTAATTGAACATATTTAACCCAATGTGAGGAAATTATACCATTTATTATCAATCAAATAATCAATAAAATAGTTTTTTATCACACACCATAGATCAAGAATATAAAGGACTAGATTTTAGACGTTATAGAAAGAGATATGAGAAGAAAAGCGTTCATTTTTTTCAAAACCGGGATTCACAATGCGTATAAACCCTACACGACTTGTTCCTTTATGAATTCAAAAGGGTGAGTACTCCTTCCAAACCAGATATTGTAACACCCTATAAATACGACATGTTCTACCATGATACAGTGTGTACTTGAATCCTATTCCCATGCCCGATTTCTTCTAAAAGACTAACCCAAATGGTTCTCCTCGAACGACACTACAAGGAGATTTTTTTCCAGACACGGTGTGTACAAGAAAGATTTCCCAGTCCATTGTTTATAGTCACATATCTAGATACATGGTATACACTAAACTACGATTTCATGAATGACATGATGTGTATGACCTATGTTTCATCCATCTTTGCCTTTAGTCCCAGAGGTGTAAAATAGACCCTAATCAAACAAAGTTTAAATCAGATACACTACATGTTCCTCCAAGGATTTCACAACTGCATATCCCAACCACGACAGGAGGTCACACGGAAAAGGATTACAGGGCGTGTAAAAAAAGTACACGGTGTGTACATAAGAAAAACAATTCCATCTCAAACATCAAGTTACATGGCATGTATTCATCAATACACATCGTGTATTCTAGATTTTTCTGGATAATACGTCTTAGAAAGTACTGTAGAACCCCACAAAACAGTAAAAAAGTACTAACATGCCAAATTATTATCTACGGGGTCCCAAAATCTTTGCGAATCAAATATTAACATCTTATTCAAGTACATCACAAGACATAAAAGTGAAATGATCCACTAAATTCTGATCCATGAGGGGCCAAAACACCTCCAAAACCAAATTATTGTGTTTATTATAATCAAAACTCAGACAATCCAACACCCTATTAAATAGTAGGTATTCAATCAAGGAATGTATCACGACAGCATGCATATCTAGCACAAAATCTATCATAAAAATTCAAAATTATTAATGCACCCTAAATGGAATGGAAATGATACCTGAAATGTGATTTCTATAAAGTGTTCATATGATGCATGAGATGGAATACGTATATATGATTGGGTTGCAATGGAAATAGAACCACTATAACAAAATCAATAACAGCACAATACAAGTGAATCACCTAATGGTGGAATCAAATCAACTGTAATAATTGAGAAACCAGAAAAACTGTAATATACAAAGAAAATTGTAATTTCGTTGTACACAGGTCAGCTACACTCGGGCACAACTTATTTCCAAGTACATATTCCTTCTTATCCATACCTATTGTCTCCAAAAACTATGTCAAGAAGAAAATAATTCCTCTGATACAACATTGTAATGTTCCTGTTCTGTGTGTCGCATAGAGGTTCCCCATACCTGTTTGGTCACATGGCATCAAGCTCATTTCCCCAAACATCAGGGGATGCTGACTAGAAGTGAGGAACTTATGTGTGACAGTGGGGAAAATATGCCCCCTTTGGAAGAGTATCACAGTGTAAATAAATAGTTAATAGTAGAAGAAGTAATAATAATATCATAAAAAAGTACTCAATGGAAGACAGAGTAAATAATCAAATACAGCATATATATATATATATATTAATAATGATGCATTTAACAAGTGTCTAGGAAGTCATACTAACATGTCACAATACTGGAATACCATACTAAACTGAAGTAAAAAAGGAAAAATCGGTAAAAACCCAGCAGAATATCAAGCATTAGCTTGGTCCCATGCTCTCCAGCTCCACAACAATCAAGTACCAGATGTAGAAGGCAACATTCGATTATATATACTCGAAACAATGTAATATATTTATACCCAAAATCATGACCCAAACATTGTGTCGGAGGAATCCTAGTAGGCAACCACCCAATGATATGTGCCAAACATCCAGTGAATATATATGGTAGACAATAACTAGAATAAAGCAATAAACAAGGAATCACTCAAAAGTATAGAGTCCTACATTTTCTATTACATTCATTTACATTCGTCAATTATTCAACCAAGCAGAAACATGAAACCATATGGGAATATCTCACCTCATATCCCTTATGGTTAAACCAAACAATATCATGAATCCATCAAGGTATGTTCTCACCACATAACTCCTCTGGTTCAAGTTATACAAGTATTTAACAACCTCCATGTTAATTCACAAGGTCTAACAACTTTGAAATCTTGAGATAAATTTCTCTCTGAGGACAAAATAACTTTAAATTTATCATATAGTAATTTATCAATAAACTAAAATCAATCTATGGAAGCACTCAATGTCAATTCCTCATATTGTCTATTAAATATAACAATAGACACTCTATGGGAGAACTAAATTTAAATCCCCCTATGGTATCACTACATGAAAAGTATAACAAACTCTCTAAGGAATCCCTCAACATCAATTCCACCTATTGTCCCAATACACAAGGTTCTGACAGCCCCATGTAAACAAATCCTTCAAAAAAATGTTCAATATCCAATGTAAACCACAATGTACTACATGGCTAATAGATAAAAATCATAACACAAGAATTTAAGATAATATCACTCCATCCTATAAGAACTAGGAATGGAAATCAAAGCATCATAATAGTAATTTCTTGACTGAATATCCAATATCAATACAAACATGGGAAAACACATCCATAGCATGAAAATATAAACCAATTTACAAAACAAGTTCCATAACTCAAGAGATCTAGCATAACAAGAACCAATTTGGTTAAAATCCATAAACACACATTACCCCAATCTATTCAGTTTGTAACGTTTGTACATCATACTCAAATAATATCTATGTAAAGGCAAAAACCACCAATGTTGGCGTTGTATGATCGATATACTTCGATTTTGGCCTATGAATCGACCTAGAACGCTGTATATCAACAAAAAATCATAAAATATAAACCAATTATATCTCGTGAGAGAGTATAAATCAAGAGACGAGGCTCTAGATGATTGAATAACTCATTGTTTCTATTCCAACAACATTGATGGCAGTGGATTCGAAGCAGAAACGGTTGATCGGGGGATCGAAGACGAATCACACCCTACGTTCACTCAAAGATGGGAAAAGTAATGAAGATGGTGTTTCATCCAATTAGATGTGACCGAAGTCCATTTTAATGAATAAAAAATTACACAACATGTCTTCTAAACATTCAGGACATGTATATTCCTTTACCACGCCCCGCTTTAGGTGGTCTCCAGGTCACCCCACACATCTATGTACCCAGCCGTTACACTGTCAGTACATGGTCACCCGAGGAAACTGGGTGCACAACATGTACTCCTTATATTTCCTGAAACTTTTTTTTTTCTCAAAAAAACTAGAAAACTTGGTCCATACCTGAAAATAATATTTGGGTTATTACAACCTAAACCAAACTTGATTCAACTGGGAGGATTCACTCATTGGGGTTCAATAGTATCCAACTCCTAAGACCTATTTTCAAATCTTCTTGGAGGCATGATACTACTCAACACCATCATACAACATAGTAAATATTATATTCCCACTAAAACGGAACAACAAGGTAAATATATTCCAATAGAAAAGATCCCATGATATGGATTTCATCCTATCCTAATTAAAAGAATCGAAATGATGATAACTAATCCCCTAGAAATATTTCCCAAACCATCCCTAGTTACTTAAGGTTAATTGTGTTGATATACACCCAACCACTCCATCACTACTACCTTTTAATTCCCAACAATAATTCACAACTATATAATAACATCAAGGAAATATTATTAACATGCTCATTTGATAACACATTTTTACAGTCCAGCATGTGAACCCCAATAACCTGATTATTCATTAAGCCTTGACATATATTGAAGGGAATTCATGATCCACATGGGTCGAATGAAAGAACTAAACACCATATAATATGAATGTGGGAATGATTTTCTCCACAATCACAATAGGAGAAGGTAAACACATCAGTATGAATATAAAATAATTCTCCCCCCAGAGAGGTCTACCAGAAACAAATAGGCATTAACTACACAAAGTAATACATCAAAATACAAAAACCCATGAAAAATTCCCATGTCCCCATAGATGCACTCACCAAGATGAATAATCAATAGCATGAACCGCCTCCAGGTGGTCCTTTAACCCTACTCAATCCTTAAAGGAGATAATATAAAAACAATATATAACACAAGTATGGTGTGAGATAAATCCCATTAGGATTCCACAAAAAATTGCATAAAAAATTACAATATTAAATTAAACTTATAGATTATTTCAATTGTCCCAATAAAAATGGTTTTGTAATTTAGAAGCATATTTAAAATATAAATATTCTTTTACACTATAAAATATGGAAATATATAAATAATAAGAGTTATTTTACAAGTTATGGGATATTTAAAAAATAATTTCATAAATAAACATTTTAAAAAAACAATTAAATAATGAATAATACATGGAAAAAAATCACAAACATTGTAATAAATTCATATCTCATATATAAATATCCGAGGAACATGTTAATATACATAATAGGTACGTAATTTCAATTATATAGGAATCCACACCTTCTAAGTGATCACCAATTTTTGTGTACACACATATACTTTGACACCAGTAAAAAAGGACTCATTACCATTTCCAAGCGGGTGTGATGTGCTACATTTATGTTTTTGGAATGTTGTGGTATCCTAGAGTATGTCCAAATAACTCAAAAACTACCTAATTATTACATGTGATATAAAAAACCAATGAATGAAATTTATTTTAAGACTCTGTAAAATACAATTACATCCCACTACCCCATTTGAAAATTTCAATTTCCATTTAAAAACCCAAATGGGTTATTAATCCAAACTTTCATCTTTTCTGGATAAAAAAATTGAGTTCCTATAATAATTAATTTTAATACAGTTTAAATTATATTAAATCAATTTAAAATAAAATCCATCAATTCTATAATAAATCCCAAAAACAATGAAATCTAGGTTTTTAAAATTTCATTCCAAAAACCCATTTTTAAGACTAGACTACAATTCAATGGAATTCAATTTTTCCAAAACATAAATTGGAATAAAATAATAACTAAATAAATTTATATCATTAAATTCAAATGAATTAAAATAAATAAATCAATTTAGGGTTAATAGAAATTGGGAATCATGACAGAACCACCTAAGTTAGGATAAATGCATCTCGATTAACAAAACCCAAGATGTGATTCACCAATGATGTAAGAAAAAAACTGAATATGGGGAATGAGGATCAATATTTGGTATAAAGACCCTAAATAGATGTTATTATGTCCATATATGAACACAATGATCCACAAAACCCTATGGAGAAGGAGATAGGTCATGGGACATAAAGAATGGGAGAATGAGACAAACTAGAAGTGGGTCAAATTTTTTTTCATATCTTTGACTTGCTTCTGGGAGGGATAAGAGGGGAAATGAATCCTCCTTGGGAGCTCTAATTATTGTAGAAAATGATTTGGGTTGAAGTAATATCATTTGGGACCTGTAATAGTGTTCTTGAAAATTTGAAAAGGAAACCAGACTAAATAAAATATCATACGCACAGTTTCTTTAGATATGTTTCACGGTTTGGAATAACCATGTATAGACGGTAAACCAAATATAAAAGAGATGAATTGTTCTTTTAAAGGGGAATCATGAATAGACTGACTATGTGAAATACTTCCAGATATATACCCAAATTTTCCAAAATTTTTTAGAAGGGATCGTGGTTTGGAAATCTATGCGACACCCTTGCACTAACCATTTAGTATACCGAAAACATCAAAAATACTATAAAATTTAACCTGATGAAACCCCAGATGATACAAAAAAAATATTGATTAAAAAAGTGGTTTTCAAATACCTAGAAGTGGTTATCTGATGTTACAGAGTGCTATAATAATAATTTCCTCTAGAATATTTTTTATAGTGAATCTTGTTCCCATTGAAAAGTGGGTAAAATTCAAAATTATTATGTCTTAATAATTCTCCAAATCAGGTCACTAGCAGAAGTAATGTGTATATCCATGTAAGATTGAAATTTCAAACGTCTTTCAATTCATAGTTATTCAGAATTATATGTATTCCTATATAACATTTTATTCTAAATTATCTACACATATCCATAAATTAACTCCACATATATTTTAGTAGTTTTGAATTTATTTATTCTTCCCGTTTTATTAAGGTAAACCCCACTCATATTATTTTCATGATATTTTCTCAAAATAGTTTGGTACGTAATTTCATTAGTAGGGTATAAATTTAACTTTTTTACCTTTTAATTTGAATCAATATTAATAAAATCTAGACTAATTCTCAGTTGAATTTTTAGGGTATGGGAAGAAATGTTAATTTTTAAAAACTACTGATTGAAAAATTATTTGACCTGCAAAAAATAATATATATGGTTTATTGAAAAATAATAAAACCTCATATAACCTTATAATATTTTAAAAACTTATACAACAATTTTTTTTGTTTTATTTAATTTCTATTCTTTATTTTCTATATTAACCATATAAATATTTCTATTTTTTATTTCTGAGAAGGATAATTAGAATTTCTATTCGATAAAATGAACCTTTGAAACTAAGTAGAACTTCAGGACACTTTTTTTATTTGGATAAAAAAACATTAAACAGGTAAAATAGCTTCCTCCGCCAGAATTATTATTTTGAAGAACCATAATATTTTAATTTTTTGTGTTTTATGACCATTCATAGAAAATATGTTATTTATCACTGAAATATTAGAAATGTAATTTAACGTATAATGTCTACATAAAAACATATAATTTTTTATTTTATCATATGATTGGGTTCATAACCATAGTTTTAATATTTTCATGTATATGGAGAGTTTTTAATTTTGTCACAATCGATAATATAAATAATTTTTTATTTTAAAATTATCATGAATATGATTTTAGGATTTTAAGTAAAATCATTAAAATCATGAGAATTTAATTTCGGTAAAGTTTCAGACCAAATTGTTGTTCCTATATTAAATTATGTATCATAGTGAGAGAACATGATGTTTTTTAGTGGACATTGACTTATTAAGGATTTTATTAAATTTAATTATATATTTTTTTTAAATAATAAATTTTAATGTAACAATATTAACCATGATTATAATAATAAATATTTTTTTGTTTTGATAACATATGTGTTAAAAAAATTAGTATGTTTTTCTCTACATAACAAAGGTAAAAGTTTATTTTGGGCATAGGAACAAAGACAAGGCCATTCCATGTGGCTTTTTATTATTTTTTAGTGATCCCTAATAATTTCCATTCTATATCATGGTTTAAGGTGGTCTATTCATCAATTGATAGAGGGATCAAAATAACCTCCCTCATGGTAGGTTCCCCCACATATCATATTTAATTTCACTACATATTTTGTAATCTGTGATTATTAAAATTCATAATAATGAACCAGTTTAAATTTTCATTTTAATTTTTTCATAATAATTAATTCCAAAATTTATTACAATAAATATTTTATTTTAATAAATAAATTTCAAACACTATTTGTATGTAATTAAAAGTGTTCTCTCTATTTAGATATTTTCCCCTGGGTATATTCCATAAATAGATAGTCTAATGAATTCATATTTCTCAAGTTTCTTACAAATATGTTACTCTGGATTTTTTCCATTTTATTTTAAATTTTATAAATCATTACATGAATTTATTCTGATTTTTTATTGTTATGTGTTATGTTTTAACACAATAACTTATTATAGAAAAATATTACTCATGAAATCATTCTAATGATGACCTCAATACGTAATTAATTAAACATTTTTTTATAAGGATTTAATTTATAATATATTATCCATCACTATCTAACTGAAATAAAATAATAAAGTTGATTTTTCAGTTAGAAGTAGTACTTATCAAGTGATTTTAATAGCTTAATTTTATCCTCTAAAAATGAAAATTTATTCACGTAGGTTCCATGTAACAATAGTTTACATGAATTATGATAAGATGTATTAATTGTTTTATGTATAAAAAACCTCTTTATAACATCTTGATTTCCTTCTACATGAAATAGTACGTCTAAAGTCTTAATTGTTGTAGTTGACCTAAATGTTTGTAATTGTTCCATAATATGATGACAATATATAAGTTCCACTAAAATTTTCAAAAACATATGTTTTATATCTTGATTAATTCTATTTTTTACAAAAGTTATATAGCATATCAAGGGTGGAGGATTATAGTACAATTAGGTCAATATCATAGTATATGTCATTAGTGTATTGTATTGTATGAAATTATTTGAATGAGACCTGAAAATATAAAATCAACAATTATATTTTTCATTGGATGTTCCTATCTACTGAAGTTGATATGACATTCCATTTACTAGAAAAGTAATATACTAAACAAATTCAATGATTTAGAATGTTCAATTTCTATAATATCGAAGAGAGACACATTGATCACATAAATTTATGGTCACAAAATGCATCATAGTTTGTTAATAAAATTGAGATAAATGGTTTAAATTACACATAATCTATCCATAGTTCTTTTGTGAACATTAAATTGTTTTAATATGGTTTTAATTCCTGGTTCGTTTATGATATCTTTATAAATTGGGTTTCTATGACAAGTTCCCCTGATAAAGTGGACAAGAGAATAACACACTATGTGTATCGGGAACATAAGGAAAATATAAATATTATATAATATATAAAAAGTTAAATAAATATGATTCTCCTATGTGGTATAATAATAAGTCATGGTTTCTTTATCACATATATCCTATAACCATTAATTCATGAGAATGTTTTATGATTATAGTATTTAATAAATTTATTTTTGAAATTAGTGCATTTTATATTTTTCTATTTATTGGTGAATAATGTAGTGGTAATTTTTTAATATAAAATGATCCTCATAAATTGTTTGATAAACCAATTAGGTTAATTGAAAACCATGATTAATGGTATGATGATATATAATATTTATTGAATATTATTTTAATAAATATTATTTATTTGATTCATGTGTTTAGGACATGTTAAAAAACAGTAGTAATATTTTTCTTAGTGACATGTGTTTATAAATGATGTATGACAATGAAATAATCTTTTATGCAGAATTATTGTTTTCTAACACTTCTATACAAAAACCCAATTATATTAGTTTTTTTGGATATACATTCATTTCTATGTGTAACAAAAAACTGGAGAGAATTATTGTGAAAACTAGAGATCTCACTCTCCCTGAACATTCACAAAAATGGATAGTGATATTCATAAATATTCACTAATGAGAACTGAGATATCAATTAGTATCCTTATACAAGAGATTATTGATATGATTTAGGTGCATGTGTAATGGCCCAGACCCTCATGGTCCATTCCATTTCCTAATTCCGGATCCTAAGGGTGGAATCTCGGTAGAAGGGCCTCATTTCGGTGTGAAACCGATCGGTGTGTCACTGATCATTTCGACCAATCCGTGTGTCATCGATTGGCGCGACAGATCGGTATGTCGTCGATCGAGGAGACAAAATCGGGGTGTCGTCGATCGGTTCGACACGATCGTTGTGTCGCTGATCGGTGAGACCGATCAGTGTGACGCCGATTAGTGCCACCAATAACTGTTTCCCCGATCGGTGCGCCCGATCAGTGTGTCGTTGATCTGTGCGAAACGATCGGTGTGTCGCTGATCATGCAACCGATCGGTGTGTCGCCGATCGGTGTGACACGATCGGTGTCATGTAGCCCTCTCATGTTTTTCTTCTAGAGTTTTTTCTTGTAACACCACATTTAAGCCTTTCTATCCTTTTGGAAGTGGTTCAAGGCCGTTTTTAGGCCCATAAATAATGTTTAAAGTCCTTAGAGTGGAGAGACCCTCAACAGACCTAGTTGTGTGTCTATGTAACATTTCACCACAGTTTATATAAAATCATTTAAATTAAAAGATGTTGCCACCTTTTTCTCGATGAGAGTTATTAAATAACAATTAAGTACATCATGTGTAACTTCCCAACCACGTGGTTATACCACGATATGACAATATAGCCATTCAAAATTCCATATCCCGTAACAACTGGATCTCATCCTTATATCGCATGGGAATTTCTTCGTTTTCTTCCTCTTTTCCTCTTGGCTAGTCTCCATTTCTTCCTAGTGCGTTTGGATTTTCCCTTCCCATGGAAAGTGGTGCACCTATGCCGAAAAGTTTATGTGCACCCTTGGAGTCCCTGACATTCATCCCATGCAAGTCACGCATCCCTCATTCTTGGTGCGTCGAGAGGAACTTCAATCCTTTATCATCCAAGTAGGGGTTTCCATCGTCTCTCTTTACATTGTAACATACAGGGTAGGTACTCTACTATTTATGTGGGAATGGATGAAACCAAACCATACCAATGATAATAAACCTACTGTTAAAAAATGATGGGGTTCATGTGACAATTCAGTTGTAATCTTTTATAATGGCTATATTTTGTGAACTGTATGGGATTATGCGCACTGAAAATCATGGATGTCGGTGGTCTTTCCTTGTGCACTAATGAAGATTTTTATCTGTGGTAAGTGAATGGCTCCAACGCGGGAATTTGGTTAATTATGTAAACTCGGTCGATTAAATTAATGTCCATGGCAAAAGATCTTTGTGTGATCACCCTGGTTAACCAAACAGAAAGAACAAAAATTAGTGAATGATATACTTGATTCTAGAAAAAAATTTCTTCTGTCTTGGTGACATATCTATTCGTTCTGCTCAATGCTTATGGGGTGACGTGGGTGAGGATGGGATCCTCTGTAGTGTCATAGTTATTGGTTATGAATCTGAAGGTATGTGGGGCTGCATCTCGAGGCTTGGTTTGGTTCCAGTACTTTGAGGGATCTCACTGATCCCTTTGTTGTTGTGACTTTACAAGATAACTGGGTGTGAATTCTTAAGTAGCTAATTTTCTATTTCTCCTTCACTGGTTTTTTGTTCTGCCTATTTGTTTCCCATTAGCGTAGAATTCACCTAAATGGGATCAGTAGAACATAAAAACAAGAATGGGTTAAATGGGGAATTGGTATTGGGAATGAGTTGTGACATGGCCGTGAGTATCGTGCCTTTGTTTTATGAATGAATTGTAACAATGTTGTTTGTGACTAGGATGGATTTGGAGACCCTAGTTAGGGATGAGTCCTTGTTACCTATACATATAATTGTAGTTATTATCTTATTTATCTGTACCCCACCCATGTTGAGCACTTAGTGCCGAATGCCCCCATTTCAAGGGGGTGTTTTTTCCCACATTCCTATGAATGGATGGTTATTAGCTCAATTTCTAATCCATTTCATGAATAGACAAAGACTCTTACGGAAGGATGTGATGACTTGAGGTCCATTATAGCCCAAGATTCTTTGGGAAATGTAGTTGTGGTTGTTGGCCCAGCTGTGTGCGGGCAGGTTGTTTCCCAAGAGACTTCGGGATGAGGCCCAGGAGTCTTCAGGCATGGCAGTAGCTGTTCTATGCCAGGTGTTTGAGGGTATGGATACATGTGACGGTTGTGGCCCAGGTGTTTTTGGGCGGGATGGTTGTTGTGGCCCAGGTGTTTGTGGGTAGGATGTGTGGTTGTGGACTATGTGTGTGCGGGAGGGGTGTGGCAGTGGGACTGCGGTGAGAATGGTGGGATTGGTTCGATGGATAGGATGTCTTCAATAACTTGAGGGAAAGTGGCATGGGGTACCCAAACATCAATGTGCTATTACTATACATTACTTGACTTGCGTTATTTGGCGAGTGTGCCTTGGTGAGACATGGGTGGATATTTTTTCTTTGCTAGGTGCTTTGGTTATCTCTTTTCTCATAGGGAATTAGAATTCCTCCCCACATGTGCACAAGAGTCTTTGGTTTTCCCTACTTGGTATACTTGTATGCTCACCCGACGTAAATAAAACTTTTTTCAGGTTTCTAGGAGGACATCTGGGATCGTGCAGGGTCGTACTAGCTTAGACCATGGGACATTTACAGTTGTTTTTTTCTTTTCTTTGGTACTTTACCTTTGTTATCCACTTGTACATTGTGGAATTTACTTTTGTAACATGCATATGGGAATGGTTTTCATTGGATTTACATTTACCCCCCAGTTTTGGTGTTGTTGGGATTTACTATCTTATCTCCTAATCCTAATAATGGAAAAGGGAAATGCCTTCCATGTTTTGTGTAATTATATACATTTGGTGGTAGTCGCCACTCCATGGCCTATTTAATGTGGATATCGAGGGTCACTATCTCTCATTAAAATTGAAGATGGAAGGTTCTAGCAATCTTTTGTCCCTTCCCTCATCTTGGTGTAGGTGGGTCATGACAGAATGGAATCAAAGGCAACGATTGAGAGATAGGATGAATTCTAGGGATATGCCTATTGAGGATTGCATGGGATGGTAGGGAAACAATGTTTGGTGATCTTGGTTCATGAAATAGGCCTGGGAAGACCGGCAAGGACATGGGATTTTAGGTCCCCACGTGAACTGATGCTAGGACTCTGGGCATACTAAATGACAATGTAAGGCTACAATGATTTCATGGTATAATCCCTAGGCAAGGTACATGAATCATAATGACTTGAGTTCATATTTTTTTATTGGTATTTTGGGGTTTTAAAATTAAAAATAAGTCTATTAATATTTTAGAACAATATTCTACACTACTCGGACTTAGGAACTACTTGTATAGATTGTAGCTATGGAACATGGGAGACGACCACAGGTAGTGAAGGAGATCTAGGCCCATGAGGTTGAATTGGCGGATCAAAAGAGGGATGACAGAGAGGAGGAGGATGATCAGTGGAAAACAACACTTCATGCCTTTTAGTGGTAGACCCTTAAAAAGTATGAGGGTATCATCTCCGACATGGAGACAGAGAGCTGGCAAGAGGATCTGGGGATAGCTTTCAGCTTCATCCGGGCTCTGACGAAGTATTAGGTTCCTCTGGCTGTAAGATAGATGTGTGGAGCAGCGTTTCAGTGGTGTATGCTTTATCTTGGGGAGTAGAGGGAGGATGAGGTTACGTGGGATGACATCTAGAAGGAGTTCCAGGCGGAATTCCACTATTCTATGATGAAGTATGAGAAGAGGTAGGAAATACTCTCCCTCCAGCAGGGGAGTATGATAGTGAGAGAGCTGGGGATCATGTTCAAGGATATCCTTCTATTTTCTCCCAACCTTTTTCCAGATGAGGAGTCTCGTGCGAGACATTTGGAAGAGGCACTTCTCCCTTCTATTCAGTAAGTTGATGCTCCCTTCACCCTATCGATGTACGTAGAGGTCCAAATAAAACCTGAAGTGGTGGAGAGGATGAAAACACTGGGAGGTGTATCATGAGGTAGAATCTAGTTGGGCCCCTAAATGTGGAAGGCCGTCAGTAGCATACTTCCAGCATCATGGCCATCTAGGTTTAGACCAGTAAGAAGCAGGCCTCATTAGTTCTAGTTCCGATCTCCCGATTTGCGCCCTTTAATTTCAGGCCCATGGCTGAGATGCTTCATCTATGGAAGCCATGGGAACCTTCAAAACTAGTGCTCAGATAGAATAAAGTACAATGGGGGTGGGAAGCTTCAACGCCCATCTCACCAGCAATAGTTTACATCTAGGACCTTTCATCCGTAGTAGTAGGGGCAGAAATCTCCCGCTCCCCCGAGGGTAGGAATTGCTAGAGGATGCCGACATTAGGACGTTTCTCAAGGGCCTCAACCCGAGAATGGTCAGGGAGGTTGCTGACAGCTGAGAGGCAGAGGAGCTGGGCATGGACAGTTTCACGCCACAGAGGTAGCAATTCTAGTAGGGCCAGAATTCGTCTGAGGTATAACCATCTGGTTTAGTACTCGTGCCTATGCCTTGTTCGATACAGGAGCTTCACTCTCCTTTGATTCACCCCGTCTGCCCCTTTCTCCAGCTTGATATGCTGAGAGACTTCCATTTCCTCTACTTAAAGCTCATCTATCAGTGGTCAGACTGACTTGTTTTATGTTTTCAGAGGGTGTAGACTGATGATAGGGACACATCAGTCTATCAAAGATCTTAAAAAGATGTAGATACAACCATTCAATGTCATCCTATGCATTGAGTGGATGTTCTTTTTATGTGTTGTAATTTACTGCTTCTAAGGAAGGGTCGTGTTTTCAGATTTGTGCGGCCGACATGTAACATTAATCGGTGAGCGGGGTTTCCAGAGAAGCAGAAGGAAAGAGGATCCCCTCTTTTCCTTGATAGATGAACTATCAGTGGAGTCAGTGGATGCAGAAATGGTGGAATTCCCAGTCATCGTCAGCGAGTTTATAGATGTCTTACATGAGGAGGTGGAAACTCTACCCCCTCGACGTGATGTTGAGTTCTGGATAGACTTGCAACCTGGGGCCCGTCCGATTTCGATGGATCCCTACTAGATGACACCTTCCTAGTTACGAGAGATGCAGATTCAGGATGATGATATGATGAAGAAGGGTATTGTTCGACCAAGTTTGTCACCGTGGGGTTCTCCAGTATTATTCACAGTGATGGAATATGGTGGTCTCAGACTGTGTATAGACTACCGGAGACTGAATCAGGTAACAATCAAGAATTGTTACCCTCTCTCAAGGATAGACGACCTTTTCGGCCAGTTAAAAGGGGAATGGTGGTTCTCCATGATTGACCTACGGCCGTGATATCACCAGGATGAAGGAGGGTGACATCTCGAAGACTTCTTTAAGATACAGATATTGGAACATTACGTTTGTGGTCATGTCGTTAGGTGTTATGAACACTCCATCTATGTTAATGGGGCTCATGAACTCCGTCTTCTGTAAATGCCTGGATTGGTTCGTAGTCGTGTTTATTATGGACATCCTGATCTACTCAAGTTAATATGAGGATAATGCTGAGCACCTGAGAATGGTTTTCGACGTCCTCTTCCAGCACCAAATCTATGAGAAGTTGTCCATGTTCTAGTTCTATATGCGAGAAGTGCACTTCCTTGGACATGTGGTGTTTGAGAAGGGATTATATGTGGACCCATCGAAGGTCAAGGCATTTGTTTCATGGGAAACACCCAAGAACATGGTAGAAGTTCTTATTTTCCTTGGACTAGCAGGATACTATCAGAAGTATGCGCCCAACTCTCCCAATTTGTGGCACCATTGACGGATTGGACTAAGAAGTACTAGGATTTCATGTGGAATGGGAAGTGTGAGGCTACCTTCACCTATCTGACAGAGTTGTTGGTAAGTGCCCCAGTACTGAGATTTCCTGAAAAAGGGTGAGCGTATGGGGTGTTCTATGATGATTCAGGAAAAGGCATAGGGTGTGTGCGGATAAAATGACAAGGGGTGATTTCTTATGGGACTAGAATATTACTCCCCCATGAGAGAAATTATGTCATCCATGACCGGGATCTTGCGGCAGTTGTTTTCACACTAAATTGGTGGTGGCATTACCTCATCGGGGGGCGCTTTGTGTTCTTCACGGATCACAAAACCTTGAAGTATGTCTTCTCCCAGTGGGACCTGAACATACGACAGTGAAGGTGGATGGAGTTCCTTTAGGACTAAGACTTAGAGATTTCCTACACCTCAGGAAAAGTGAATGTGGTGGATGATTCCTTGAGCAGGAAGTCGCAGAAGGATGCCATTCGAGGGTTGGTAGACTCATGGAAGGCGATGTAGGAATAGGATGACCTACACATGGATGCGAGGATGGATGTGGGAAGAGGTTTCATGTATCATATGATAGTGTAGTCTTCTCTACTACGGTAGGTGGATGATTCTCAGTGGGGAGACATAATGAGTGAAGTGATGCGCGATCGAGATAACCAAGGAAATGCTCCGGAAAGATGGTCATAGGATGGTCAAAATTAGATTCATTTCTGAAGGAAGGTGTTTGTCCCATAGGTGATGTGAAAAAGTGTTCTTGTTGAGTTCCCATACTCACCCCTAGAATTTCACCATTGAATTTAAAATATTTATCAAGGCCTAAGGAATCAGTTTTTGTGGCCCGAGTTAAAGCAGGCAGTGGTAGAGTTCGTGGGCAGGTGCCTAGTGTGTCAGTATGTGAATGTTGAACCCCATGTTCTAGTATGTCTGTTAAAACTTTTAAATGTCCCCGAGTGGATGTGGGACGACATCTCAATGTATTTCATCAAAGGGATACCCAAGGATCAAGGAGGCTGCGACACTATCTGGGTAGTGGTGGACCGCATGATGAAATCATCTCACTTTCTGGAAATCAAGGAGTCAGGTGCAGTGGATGAATTATCACGAAGATATGTGGATGATGTGGTGCAGTTTCATGGAGTTCTGAGGACCATAGTCTTAGACATGGATGCACAGTTTACCTCACGAGTTTGGAAAGGTTTGCAGTATTCTTTTGGCACCCAGCTATGTCTTATCACAGGTTTCCACCCACAGACAAATAGAATGATTGAATGCACCATCCAATCAAGGGTTGATATTATACGGGCATGTATTTTGGAATTTGGAAGACTGTGGGTGTGAAACGTGCCTCTAGTAGAGTTTTCCTACAATAATAGCTATCACCCTACCATTGGCATGGCTCCATTTGAAGCCTCGTATAGAAGGCCAGGTCGCTCACCCATGTGCTAGACCGAGGTTGGGGAAACAAGTGGTCCTTGCTTGGAAGTGATGTAGATCATGACCAAGAAGGTTCAACTTATAAGTTAGAGGATGATGGCATCCTAGGATCGGTAAAAGTCATATGCTGATAATAGGAGGAGACCCTTGGAGTTCGAGGTCGGGGACCATGTATTCGTGAAGGTCTCCCTTCTGCGTGGACAAAAGAGGTTTAGTAGGTGGATTAAGCTTTATCCAAGGTTCGCCGGACCCTTCGAAGTGCTGCGGAGGGTTGGGGATGTGTCTTATCAGCTAGCGCTACCACCGCCACTACTGAGAATAAATGATGTCTTCCATGTGTCACAACTCCAATGGTATCAACGCGATGATTCACACGTCCTCAACTGGGGAAATTTGGACATTGAAGATGACGTGAAATTTGCTGAAATGCCAGTGAGATTCTAGGATTGTGAGGAGAAGGTGCTTCTTGGATGAACCATTACATTGGTTTGTGTGTTTTGGAGGCGTGGTGGGCTCGAAGAGAGTACCTAGGAACAGGAGGCAGAGATGCGCTCCCAATACCCAGAGCTGTTCTGAGTTTTGATTTATTTTGTACATTCTTGTGATGTAATGCTGACCATGTTGGTTTATGAGATGTTTTTTCCCTACCTCACAAATTTTATGAAGAGACCTGATATGTGGGGAAGGTAAGACTTGATCTATAATAAAGACGCATTTAGGTGGATGCGATTAAACACGTGCGGGTGATTCAGTGCCACCCAAAGAAGATATTATCTGGACATAGTGGATGGAACTCCTCAAACCGTATGTCGAGACAATATGGACCTTGAGTAAGTTGTGGATGTTTGGGGTGGTTTGCTCTCAAGGGGTATCTTTTGAGGAGGAGTTTTTCTAACCCGTCTCTTCTCTACAGGTCTATCCTTGATTCTCGAGGATGAGAATAGTTCTAGGGGTATCTGATGTAATGGCACATACCCTCATGGTCCATTTCATTTCCAAATTCGGGAACCTAAGGGTGGAGTCTCGGTAGGAGGACATCATTTTGGTGGGAGAACGACCTGTGTGTCACCGATCGGTGTGACCGATTAGTGTGTCACCGTTCAGTGCAACCCGGTCAGTGTGACGCTGATCAGTGAGACCGATTTGTGTGTCGCCAATTGGTGTGACCAATCGGTGTGTCCCGGATCGGTGTGACCGATCAGTGTGTCCCGGATCGGTGCGACCGATCGGTGTGTCGTGGATCGGTGAGAGACGATTGGTGTGTCGTCGATTAGTGCGACGGATCGGTGTGTCGCCGATTGTTGCGACCGATCGGTGTGTCCTTGATATTTGCGACATGAGTGGTTTCACATAGCCCTATCAAGTTTTACTTCTAATGTTTTTCCCGTAACGCCAAATTTTACCCTTTTTAACCATTTGTAAGTAGTTCATGGTCGTTTTAATGGCCATTATCAAGGATTAAATTCTTAATAGTGGGGAGACTCTCAACGGACCCAACTGTGTTTTCGTGTAACATTTCCCCTCTGTTTATATAATTTCCTTTAAAGTCATAGCTGTTGCCACACTTTTTTTGATGAGAGTTAAAAATTAATAATTAATTCCATCATGCATAACTTCCCAATGACATGGTGAAACCATGATCTGACGTTATAGCCGTTCAAAATACCATATCCCGTGAAAACCAGATCACATCCTTATATCACACATGAATTTCTTCTTTTTCTTCCACTTTTACTCTTCGCTGGTCTCCTTTTCTTCCTTGTGAATTTGGAGTTCCCCTTCCCAAGGAAGGTGGTGTGCCGGTGCCGGAACTTTTATGGTCACCCTTGGAGTCCCCGACGTTCCTCCCCCGTGAGTTGCACATCCCCTATTCTTGGCGCATGGAGAAGAACTTCGATCCTTGATCATCCTAGTAAGGTTTTCATTCTTCTATCTTTACTGTGTAACATGCGTGGTGGGTAAACTACTATTTCTGTGGGAATGGATGAAACCAAACCATATCAGAGATAATAAACAGACTATTAAATAATGATGGGGTGAGTTTGACAATTCTATTGTACTCTTTTATAATTTCTATATATTTTGAACTATATGGGATTATGCCCAATGAATATCATGGTCGTTGGTGGTTTCTCCTTGAGCACTAATGAACCCTTGTCTTATATGGTACTTGAATGGATCCATCATGGGAATTTGGTTATTTATGTAAACATGGTCGATTAAATGAATTTCTCGTGAACAAAAATCCTTTTGTGATATGCCTAGTTAACCAAAAAGAAAGAATAAGACATAGTGAATGATGTACATGAGTATGGAAAATTCCTTGTTCTGTCTTGGTGGCATGTCTGTTGGTTACACTCGTTGCTTATGGGGTGAAATGGGTGAGTATGGGATCCTCTATTATGGCACGGTTGTTGGTTGTGAATCTGATGCTGTGTGTGGATACATCACGAGGATTGGTTTGGTTCCATTACGTTGAGGGATCTCACTGATCCCATTGTTGTTGCGACTTTACATGATAATACGGTGTGAATGCTTAAATTCTTGTTTGGGTGTTTCTATATCTCTGGCATGTGGTTATTCATGTTAGTTTCACAGTAGTGTAGAATTCACCTAAATGGGATCACATGAACATGAAAACAATAATTTTTTAAATGGGGAATTGTTTTTGGGAATGAGTTGTGACTTGTCCGTGAGTGTAGTGCCTTTCTTTTATAAATGAATAGTGACATGGGTGTCTGTGCATAGGTTGGATTTGGAGACCCTAGGTGGGGATGAGTGTTTGTTACCTATACATATAATTGTAGTTCTTATGATTCTTATTCACGCCCCTCCCAAGTTGAGCTCTTAGGGCCGAACGCCCCCATTTCATTTGGGAGGGAGTTTTTATCCCGCATTATTATGAGTGGTTGGTTATTATCTCCTTTTCTTCTCCCTTTCCCTAATAGACCAAAAATCTTCGGGTAGGATGTGATGGCCTGAGGTCCATTATAGCCAATTATTCTTTGGGATGGGTAGTTGTGGTGGTTAGGCCATGTATGTGATGACATGTTGTTTCCCATGAGTCTTCAGGATGAGGCCCAGGTTTCTCCGGGCGTTGTAGTAGTTGTTGTGGCCCAGGTGTTTGCAGGCATGGTTACGCATGGTGGTTGTGACCATGGTGTTTTTGGGGAGTATATTTCTTGTGTCACAGATGTTTGCGAGAAATATGTGTGGTTTTGGCCCAGGTATGTGCGGGTGGGGTGTTGTAGTGGGACTGCAGTGGGAATGACGATATTGGATCGATGCATATGATGTCTTCAATAACCAATGAGAATGTGGCGTGGGGTACCCAAAAATAAATGTGATATTACTATACATTACTCGACCTCTGTTATTTGGAGAGTGTGCCTTGGTGAGGCTTGGGTGGATAGTTTTCCTTGCTAGGTGCTTTGGTTATCTCTTTTCTCACAGGGCATTAGAATGTCTCCCCACTTGTGCACAAGAGTCTTTGTTTTTCCCTACTGAGTATACTGGTATGCTCACGCTACATATATAGAACTGCTTCTAGGTTTCCAAGAGGACTTCTGGGATCATGCAGGGCTGTACTAGCTCAGACGTTGGGACAATTGCAGTTGCTGTTTTTATTTTCTTTGGTAATTTACCTTTATAGTCTTATTATAAATTGTGGCATTTACTTTTGAAACATTCATATGGGATTGGTTTTCTTTGGATTTACTTTTACCCCCCAGTTTTTGTGTTTTTGGGATCTACTCTCTTATCTCCCGATCCTAATAAAGAAAAAGGGTAATGCATTCCATGTTGTGTGTAATTCTATACCATTGGTGCTAGTCACCACTCCGGGGCCTATTGAAGTCGGGTCTCAGGGGTCATTATCTCTCCTTCAACTTTAATAAGGAAGGTTCTGGAAATTTGATGTCCCTTCCCTCATCTTGTTAAAGCTGGGACGTGACATGATGACATCATGTCAGGATTTTCTACGCTAACATCCATAGATTCCTTGTAGAGACCCGAAGCTTAACGTACGTGGACATTACATTACTTTTGCGGAATACATAGTACATAACAAAAACACACACACAAGGATCGTAATGGTTTAGTGTATTCGGAAACTCAGAATATAATCTTCTAATCGTGGTGAAAGATCTTCAACATCTCCCATAATGATCTTCCCATTTTTTTACTTAAAACATATCTTTATATCCTGGGGAAAAGAAAGCAAAAAATTGTGAGCTCAAATGCTCAGTAAGGGTAAACAAAAGAAATATCAATCACATCATATTCATAAGAACATAAATTTTTGGAAATCGTAACATGAAAAAGAGATCATAATATCATAACATGGGATAAATCATAGTAGTGAAATGTAATCCCAATAATCATAACATAAAACATGAAACTTTTTGGCATACACACATAATCCTAGAGAATCATTTCTTATTAGTCAAGACTCATTTCCAAGACTATCTTAGTGGACAAAGTCCCTTTCTGAAACGAGTTCACCCCTCGTTTCAGTCCTGTTTCACTTAACCAGTATATCCTACCGTTCCATCCATGTCTATCTCATGAGATATAAAATCTTTACCCAATTCATTGGAGGGAGATATAGGTCCCACCCATCTCATAATGAAATCATTCTTACTTGTTCCACAAAATAAACATACATAATTCATAATAACCCAACGAATAAAAAGGGTTTCATAAACATCATCCCATCATCACATAATCCATATAAAATAAATGGATATCATTTCATAAAAAGAAAAGTGAAACCATGAAAATCATAGAGACATTACACTTGAAACATACACATATGAAATAATTTTATCTTAGATGGAAAGTGGTTTTGATAAAACACATGAAATGAATTCTTGAGGAAAATATCCTTTCTTCTTCAAAATCAATTTCTTTTCACAAAACATCATGCAATTTTAAAAGATAGCGATTTTTTTGAAAATAGTCATGAAATATTTTGTAGGAAGCTTCATGAAAATAAGGCTTTATAAAACCATAAAAATCCTTTCATGCCATGTATGTTAAAAAAAACATTCTTCTCCTACTTTTGCCGAAAAAGTCAAAAAGTACATCATAACGTAAAAAAAAGAAAGATTCCTTACATACCATGTAGTAAAACTAAAAATTGTGTAAAAAGGACAGTAAAAATATATGAAACCATTTTTAGAAAACATGGTCTTGGATGATAAATATAACCCCAGTAAATACTTACGAATAAACAATCTTGGATAAAAATGAGATTGATAAATTATCCCTTACCTTAGGTCCGATTTGCTTCGTAAGTGTCCTAACCTCCTTTATAATGGTTTAAATAATGTCATTGACTTATTCCAGAATCATAATCATTGTTATGATATCATATATGGTTCAATTATGACTTTATATTACCCGTTCTTTTGTAAATTCCATGTTAAAGAGCATTTTGGGTAAAATTGTTTCATTTGTCGTCCGTGTTTTGACTTGTAATTATTCATATGATTACTTAGATCATGATTACATAATTCCAGAATATAAAACATGATTTATATCAAATATATATTCAGAATATTCATATATATAATAAATTAGTAAATGGAAAGAAATACACTGTTCATGGAGACGGTAGATCGTACGTACGCATGAATGCTGTTTTCGTTTCCTTATTGAGATGAATGGAATTATTTAGATGACATAAAAATATATATAAAAAATCCAGTATCATTATAATGTCATATATTTCATGATTAATTATTATATACACTTTATAATCATTCATGAATGGTTAAAGTGGAGAATGAATCTCATCGCGTTGTGGAGATGGTAGTCTGTACGTACGCACGAGCGATGATATCGTTCTAATGATCATGGGATTGTATTGGTGTGTATGAATACTATTTCAGAATAAATATCTCTTTAAAATAATCATATATAGTTATTATTTACACCATTATACCCATCCAAGTAAGGTGGTGGTGGAAAATAGATTTCACCATGGCGTGGAGACGGTATTCCATACGTACGCACGCGCGATGATTTTGTTTTCCGTAGGATGGATAGATGGTGAAATAGGGTTGTTTCATACTTATAATAACATATCAATATATTATTGATACTGATGATATTACTTCATAATGAAACAACCTAAGAAGAAGAAGTGGAAGAAGAAATAAAAGTGAACGAATCGGTAACGGAAATTTCCTCTTCTTTGAAGCGCCTCTTTGAGATCTTCTTTTAGGGAACTAAAATTTGTCTTTGAGGATGACCAGAACCTCTAGGATGTTTCTAGGGAAGTGGAGAAGAGAATTTGGAAGGGGATGGCCGATCTTGAAGGCTCAATGTTGTGTGAGTAAGAGAGGGAGGAAGTTCCCTTTTATAAGGGAGGATAGGGGTACCTTTAGAATAACTAAAACTATTATTTTATTATAAAGTCAAATTCGGTTTTATATAGCTCCAAATTGATTTATTTAGAATCTAAGGTGGGGATGGGTCGCAATAATCTCACCCAATAGAATTTAGACAAGTTAGGTTCCTATTTTAACCTTATCATTTGGATTTAACATTAAGTTAAATAATTTTACTTTTATCGTGTCTTCTTGTGTTCTTACACTATATGGTTAATAAACATACTATAACAAAACAAACGAACCACAAGTTGTTTATTATTAATATATATAACCTTATCTAAGTCATTTGGCCAAACCTTAGATTTTTAGGAATAAAATAACAATTAATAATATAGTATTTGTTTTAAAAACTCTTTTATGTCAATTTTGACACTATTTGGTAATTGATTTTTTTGAAAATTATAACAGAATGATTAGTTCGAAAAAATTTAATTAAATATATAATAACACGTCATATTAACATATAAAATTATTTAAATTCATAAAAAGTCTCAAATTACATTTATTTGGGTATTTATAACATCAATTATGTCAATATTTCATTAAGAAGATAATTACTCCATCATAATTGTGTCATAAATAAATTAAGTTATTTAATGTTTAAAAATTACAAATAAAATACAATTATTTAGGAAAGCTTCTTATATTTCTAATGAATATTTATAGTCGATAATATCTTATCTATTACCCTATATTAAAAATGCTTTAGTTATT
Organism: Viscum album; assembly: GCA_963277665.1. Taxonomy (NCBI): domain Eukaryota; kingdom Viridiplantae; phylum Streptophyta; class Magnoliopsida; order Santalales; family Viscaceae; genus Viscum; species Viscum album. The sequence continues at coordinate 714,734,057 of OY728134.1, read as the reverse complement.
AAACATTGATTTTAACTATTTTAACCCTTCTTTAAATAAATTGATAATAAATGTCCTAATCTAATCCAAGTGGGCCTAAATGGTCCTATTTTATTCCTAAGGTTGTTTTTGGTCGAATTAAACTTATCCAATAGAACTAGCACATGTGTTTGGGTAATAATAATATCATTTTTACCCTTAACTACCCTATTTACTATTAACCGTGGTAAAAAAAGTAAAAAGTTACTATTAACCAAAAATTATTTTCATCTCATTGAACCACATTTTACTTACTAACATCAACCGTGTCTCTCGGATTTTTGAAATTTTACTCATAGAAGCGGTAAAATTATGTTTTATGAAAAATTCATTTTTTTAACTACCACTTAATGGTTTCATGATTCATCAAAAAATGAATGTTTCCAAAAAAATACAAAAAATTAGGCCTAAGCTATATTTAATATTATGAACTAAAAAATGATGTCTATTTTACCAAATTTAAAACAAATCAGTTGCATTAATTAATTTAATAATTAATTCTCGTCATCAAAACAAATAGCGTGTTCTTAACAGATAATAACTATCAAAAGATTGACACTTGTTTATGTCTGGTTTAAATGTAGAATTACATCCAATGACCAAAATTGTATTAAATAGTAAAAATATATTCTAAATATACTTTAAAACCACTCAAATTAATAATTTATCACTATTAATTATTTCGATTAAAAAAGTTGTTTTTAATTAAAATTTAGTAATTTTCACTATTCATCAGAATATGAAAGTTATTCGAAAAGTACCAAAATTTCACCTTAGGCTAAATTTGATACTCCGAATCCAAAAATGAAGTCCATTTTGAGATATAAAATTTATAAAATTTTAAAAGGTGGCTATTACTATTTATAACGGCTAGTTTTAATAATATTTTAATAGCATATCGTTGTTTAGTGAAACTCGGTATTGCGTACTACACATGTCATCGAGGAAGGTCGTGATTGCGTGTAATGCAAGGCAAGTCAAGGATGCATATTGTGCAATCTAATTTTGGTGTTTCGTACAACACAAGACATTAATGAAATTAAAAATAATATTTTTCACAAAATCTCGGGGTGTTACATTCTACCCCCCTTAAAATGAATTTCGCCCTCGAAATTCGTCGGGGTTATAAATGGTTTACTACTAGAAAGTTTCTTTAATAGAAACCCACATCGTAAAAAGTAATACCATAACCAATATTTAAAAACAAAATAATGAAACGTAACGGTTACCCAAACAAACTAATCCCTTGGTTTCCACATAGGTGAAAATATTGATATGGAAGAGAAATCTAACCATCATGTTCTGATGGAGAGTGGTAGAGAACATGGATATGGAAAAGACAGAAATCAAAAAGCTAAAAATCTGTGATGATCTAAGTTACCATCTGATTCATCAGATATAAGAGCACCAGGACACCATTTTTGGTTTTCAAGATCATTTCCCTAAAGTTGATGAAATTGGAATTAGAAGAAATACTTTCGTTATTTTGGTATAGTCTAATCGTTTGTTGTTTTTGGACAATTTTCACTTCATATCTTAAATAAATGAAGTTGAATTTGTTATTTGTGATGTTTTAGTAGATCTTGTGATAGAATGATGGGTTAATCCATCTCTTTCAAACAAAATATTATCAAAAGTTATAAGTCCATCTTATGGTTAATCGTATATGGTTCCAAACATGAACTTATACTTCATATATCATACCACTTAATAAAATAAAACTAGTTTCTACTAACCAGGGACATCCTGTAGGCCAGTGGTAGGCGATAAAGGTCGGTCGCATTTCGGTTGTGGGTTCGATTCCCATAGCCTTGTCCGACGTGATGGGCTGTCGCCCGTCCTGCAGGTTGTCCTTTTTCTAAAACTATATTACTATAACATCCCATCAATAATATCGAAAAAAAATTCTATCCTTAAACAATACTAACTTATGTCCAACATTATCGATTCCAATATTTAGGTTATCCATAATACCTCAGTCCACTCTCATAATATAGTGAAAATGATTACCAGATATTTAATACAATCGTTGATCCCCATATATCATAAGATATGTCTTGTTGGTCAAATTACAAACATGTGAATACCTTAATAATGTATTCTCTTGAAGAATGAATACCCATTGAACCTTAGTTAAAACATGAATGCAGTCAAAAGTTAACTCTTTCCACATACCAAAATTCAAAAATTCTATATACTCAAACCATGATATAACCTTCTCCTTATATCATTCATGAGCTCATGAATACGGTCAAACATTTCATTTTCTCATTTTCCTTTCATTATGCACATATCATATTTTTTTCCAAAAATATCTCAATCACATTCCACGGTTACCGGTACCATTGAAAACCACAATATACCAATACATAAATATTCCAATATTCCACGATACTATATACAACATTATTTTGGAATCCCATTACATAAACACATAATCATTCCACCACATTTTTGTCATATTCAACGTCGCCTATAGTGATCGCATGTTACTTCCCTTTGTACTTTTCCTTAAGTGGTTTCTCATGTCGATCATCACTAACCCTTGGATTAGTGAATTTATTAGCATAATGCCCCATTTCCTTTCACTTGAATCATTGAAGTGTAGTAGGTTCATTCTATGTATCCCTTCCTTTGTTTGCATCAGTAGACATCTTCTTCCCATCATTGCGGAATTCAAATGCCTGATGACCTTCCTTTCCACATTTGAAACATTTACTTGTCCCTTTAGGAAAATCTCCAACATGCTTCTTTCTACACTTTGATCATAAGTAAACATTCATCTTCTTTTCACCATTATTCTGAGATTTCTCCTTGAACTCCATCTTTCGTTTCTTGTCATAACAATGAGATGGATAAGTAACACCAACTTCCATTTCTACCTTGATAGCACAACGTACAATTTTTTCATTGCCACTGAAGTCCCTTATAGCTAATGCCTCTCGAAGATTTGGTTTTAAGACACTGAAGAATCGATCAACTTTACTTACATGTTGGATGATAAATCCAGATGCATACCTTGCATGCCTTGTAAAATTTGCTTCATATATACCAACAGATTCATCATCCATTTTCTTTAGTTCAAGAAACTCCTTCTCCATCTTTGTTCGAAGAATAAGAGGGATGTACTTATGGTAAAATAAGTTCTTGAACACATCCCATTCCATAGACTCAATTTCATCTCTTTGCCTATTATTCTTGATAAGATTCCACCATTGATTAGCTTCACCTTCCAAATGATATACTTATAAGATGAATTTATCATGTTCAGAACATTGAAAAACTGAAAATATCTTTTTGGTGGTACTGATCTATTGTTCAGTAACAAGTGGATCAGAATACCCACTGAAAGATGGTGGACATTGCCTCATGAAGGACTCAATAGAATATTGTTCCCTTCTCTGCTCATTTAGAATTCCATAATGATTCATAGCTTGTGTAAGTATAGAAATAATATTTTTCACTCCATCTCCCATAACATTTGTTTGTTCATGAGGAAAATCATTGCATTTTCCATTACATTGATCAACACGGTTCCTTCGGGTTCCAGCCATCGTCTAAAACCCAAAAAGAATAGTGTGAGAGGTAAAAATCATGCTAGGGAAAACAATATAATGAAGGGGGGTACCTTCAATATCTAACATCTTAGGTTAAATTCTATGATCGTTAGTGAAATTATAGGACTATAACCTATACGTATATGTATCCTTAAAGACATCCCTAGACATACATTAGACATATCTCTAGGGATCTCACTAACGTTTTCGCATCCTAGTTTCCAATGGTTGACTAAACCTTTCCTCTGATACCAACTGTAGAGACACAAAGCTTAACGTACATGGACATTACATTACTTTTGCAGAATACTTAGTACATAACAAAAACACACACACAAGGATCACAATATTTTAGTGTGTTTGGAAACTCGGAATATAATCTTCTTATCGTGGTGAAATATCTTCAACATCTCCCATAAAGATATTCCCATTTTTTTTACCTAAAACCATTCTTTATATCCTCGGGAAAAGAGAACATAAAAGGGTGAGCTCAAATGCTTAGTAAGGGTAAACAAATGAAATATCATTCACATCATATTCATAAGAACATAACTTTTTGGAAATATTAACCTGCAAAAGAGATCATAATATAATAACATGGGATAAATCATAGTAGTGAAATGTAATCCAAATAATCATAACATAAAACATGAAACATTGTGGAAAACACACATAATAATAGAGAATCATTTATTGTTAGTCAAGACTCATTTCCAAGACTATCTTAGTGGACAAAGTCCCTTTCTGAACCGAGTTCACTCCTCGTTTCAGTCCTTTTTCACTGAACAGGTATAACCTACCGTTCCAGCCATGTCTATCTCATGAGATATAAAATATTTACCCAATTAATTAGAGGGAGATATATGTCCCACCCATCTCATAATGAAATCTTTCTAACTTGTGCCACAAAATAAACATACATAATTCATAATAACCCAACGAATAAAAAGTCTTTCATAAACATCATCCGATCATCACATAATCCATATAAAAGAAATGGATATCATTTCATAAAAAGAAAAGTGAAACCATGAAAATCATAGAGACATTACACTTTAAACATACACATATGAAATAATTTCATCTTAGATGGAAAGTGGTTTTGATAAAACACTTGAAATGAATTTTTGAGGAAAATATCATTTCTTCTTCAAAATCAATTTCTTTTCACAAAACGTCATGCAATTTTAAAAGAAAGCGATTTTTTTGGAAATAGTCATGGAATATTTTGGGCTAGGCTTCATGAAAATAAGGCGTTATAAAACCGTAAAAATCCTTTCATTTCGTAAATGTTAAAAAAACATTCTTCTCGTACTTTTGCCGGAAAAGTCAAAAAGTACCTCGTAACGTAAAAAAAGAACGATTCCTTATATAACATGTAGTAAAAGTCAAAAAATGGTTAAAAAGGACATTAAACATATATGAAACCATTTTTAGAAAACATGGGCTTGGATGATAAAGATAACCCCAGAAAATACCTACGAATAAACAATCTCGGATAAAAATGAGATTGATAAATTATCCCTTACCTTAGGACTGATTTTCTTCGTAAGTGTCCGAACCTCCTGTATAATGGTTTAAATAATGTCATTGACTTATTCCTGAATCATACTCATAGTTATGATATCATATATTGTTCACTTATGACTTTATATTACCCATTCTTTTGTAAATTCCTTGTTAAAGAGCGTTTTGGTTAAAATTGTTTCATTTGTCGTCCGTGTTTTGACTTGTAATTATTCATATGATTACATAGATCATGATTACTTAATTCCAGAATATAAAACATGATTTATATCTAATATATATTCATATTATACATGTGTATAATAAATCAGTAAATGGAATGAAATACACCATTCATGGAGACGGTAGGCCGTACATACGCATGAATGATGTTTTTTGTTTCCTTATTGAGTTGAATGGAATTAAGTAGATGACATACACATATATACAAATAAATAAAGTATCATTATTATGTCATATATTTCATGATTACTTATAATATACACTTTATAATCATTCGTGAATGGTTAATGTGGAGAATGAATCTCATCGCGTCGTGGAGACGGTAGTCCGTACGTACGCACGAGCGAGGATATCGTCCTCATGATCGTGGGACTGTATTTGAGTGTATGTATAATATTTAAGAATCAATATCACCTTAAAATAATCATATATAGTTATTTTTACACCATTTTAACCATCCAAGTAAGGTGGTGGTGGAAAATAGATTTCACCACGGCGTGGAGACGGTATTCCGTACGTACGCACGCGCGGTGATTTCGTTTTCCGTAGGATGGATAGATGGTGAAATAGGGTTGTTTCATACTTATAATAACATATCAATATATTATTGATACTGATGTTATTACTTCATAATGAAACAACCTAATAAGAAGAAGTTGAAGAACAAATAAAGGTGAAAGAATCGGTAAGGGAAATTACCTCTTCTTTGAAGCGCCTCTTTGAGATATCCTTTTAGGGCACTAAAATTGGACTTTGAGGAAGACCAAAACCTCTAGGATGTTTCTAAGGAAGTGTAGAAGATAATTTGGCAGGGTTTGGATGAGCTTTAAGGCTCAAAGATGTGTGAGGAAGAGATGGAGGAGGTGCCCTTTTATAAGGGAGGAGAGGGGTACCTTTGGAATAACTAAAACTATTATTTTATTATAAAGTCAAATTCGGTTTTAAATAGCTCCGAATTGATTTATTTCTAAGATAAGGTGGTTATGGGTCGAAATACTCTCATAAAATATAATTTAGACAAGTTTAGGTTCCTATTTTAATCTTATCATTTAGATTTAACATTAAGTTAAATAATTTTACTTTTACTGTGTCTTCTTGTGTTCTTACACTATAAGGTTAATAAACTTACTATATCAAGAAACACGAACCCCAAGTTGTTTATCATTAATATATATAACCTTATATAAGTTTTTTTTCCTAACATTAGATTTTTAGGAATAAAATAACAATTAATAATATAGTATATCTTTTAAAAACTATTTTATGTCAATTTTGACAGTATTTGGTAATTCATTTTTGTAAAAATTATAATAGAATGATTAGTTAGAAAAAATATAATTAAATCAATAATAAAATGTCATATTAACATATAAAATTATTGTAATTCATAAAAAGTATCAAATTACATTTATTTGGGTATTTGTAACATCAATTATGTCAATATTTCATTAATAAGATAATTACTGCATCATCATTGTGTCGTAAATAAATTAAATTATTTAATGTCTAAAAATTTCAAATAAAATACCATTATGTAAGAAATATTTTTATCTTTCTAACAAATATTTATAGTAGAATTTATCTTTTGTATAACACTATATTAAAAATTCTTTAGTTATTAATCTTTGATTTTAACTATTTTAACCCTTCTTTAAATAAATTGATTATAAATGTCCTAATCTAATCCATGTGGGCCTAAATGGTCATATTTTATTCCTAAGGTTGTTTTTGGTCGAATTAAACTTATACAATAGAATTAGGACATGTGTTAGGGTAATAATAATATCATTTTTACCATTAACTACCGTATTTACTTATAACCGTGGTAAAAAAAAGTAAAAAGTTACTATTCACCAAAAATTATTTTCATCTCATTGAACCACATTTTACTTACTAACATCAACCGTGTCTCTCAGATTTTTGAAATTTCACTCACAGAAGCGGTAAAAATAAGTTTTATGAAAAATTCATTTTTTTGTAACTACCACTTAGTGGTTTCACTATTCATCAAACAATGAAAGTTTCCAGAAAAATACAAAAAATTAGGCCTAAGCTATATTTGATATTATGAACTCAAAAATGATGTCTATTTTACCAAATTTAAAACATATCAGTTGCATTAATTAATTTAAAAATTAATTCCATCGTCAAAACAAATAGCGTGTTCTTAACAAATAATAACTATCAAAAGATTGACACTTGTTTATGTCTGGTTTAAATGTAGAATTACATCCAATGACCAAAATTGTATTAAATTGTAAAAATATATTCTAAATATACTTTAAAACCACTCAAATTAATAATTTATCACGATTAATTATTTCGATTAAAAAAGTTGTTTTTAATTAAAATTTAGTAATTTTTACTATTCACCAGAATATGAAAGTTATCTGAAAAGTACCAAATTTTACGTTAGGCTAAATTCAGTACTCCGAATCCAAAAATGAAGTCCATTTGGAGAGATAAAATTTCTAAAATTTTAAAAGGTAGTAATTACTATTTATAACGGCTAGTTTTAATAATATTTTAATATCATATCGTTCTTTAGTGAAACTTGGTATTACGTACTATACACGCTATCGAGGAAGGTCGTGATTGCGTGTAATGAAAGGCAAGTCAAGGATGCGTGTTGTGAACGATTCTTTTGGTGTAGCATACAACACAAGACATTAATGAAATTAAAAAGAATATTTTTTCATAAAATCTCGGGGTGTTACATTCCTACTGATACATTCAATGCTGTTTGAAAAGTTATTATATCATTGATAGAATGAATCTACTCAGGATTCCTATAACTCAAGGATAAAAAAACATTGAGAAGTTATTATATCCATTAATGGATAATGTATATATCACAATGTAGTTTTTAATTGTTTACATTAAATATAAATAATAAGTGATGATCTTGAGTATTGGTTCTGGCATCGAATTCTCAATTATTATTTGATTTGTTTCCAATGATAAAAACACTAATTGTCATTTAAATCTTTTAATAGTAATAAAAGTTGAAATAGGATGATATTTCATACCCCTTATACTACTTCCACTATAACCAAAACCATCTCGTTATATAAGATCATTCACATAATAATTTATAGTTATTTAAATACTGATTATTGACTTATTAATTTTACTTCAATATTGAATTTTGATTTAATAATTATTTAATCCAAATTATAATATACTATTTTGATTGAATTTTTTGTGACAAATAAAATATAATTAATTAATTTTATGTGTGATATACATTGGAATAAATCATCAAAAAGGGATGATGATTCTCTCTAGATATCTCAATAGTAAACACCATGTACCATGGTGGTATATGTAGTGTAAACATATTCAATGAAGCGGGAATTAATATACAGTTCATTTGAGGTGTGTGAATTTATTATATGTGTTGTGGGTTTAAAAATAAATCAAATTAAATTTTATAAAATTTCACATTGTCTACAATACTACATGTCGTATTACATTTGTACATGATGTGTAGTCCATTAGTCAAATAGTTATATGTCTTTCGATACACGACAGAAATGACTTGTGACCATGTAGCTTGTGTAGCACACACTATTAGCCAACGTACATTACATATACTCTATTAAGAATCATGAAATGGTTGAACTTCTTGTCCCTATGAGTTTTCCCTGTATATATGGTTATAATTGTTCATTAAATTTAGTTATGTTGAACACAAAATGTATATTACAAAATGATTCATAAATTACAATTAATTAACATTAATTTTTAAACCATATAAACATGTGTTCAATTTGGTTGTTAATATGATTCTATATTCCTTGTAAAAGATTATATATATTATTATTTATTATCATTTAATTATGTTTGAAATTGGATAATATATATATGTTGTAATACATTCATTTATCAATGTTATTGGAAACATAACACTCTACAATAATTCCTTATGATTTATGTGGTCATCAGTTTAATAGTAAACACCGAGAAGCTATGTATAAAGATGTGTATTCCACATGTCGCATGATTGAATAGTATAAAAATATAATACATGTCAGGATGTTGGTATGGTTAATGACTGTGTAACCATCAAGGTAATTTTTTTGTAAAAAATATAATTTTGAATAATTTTCTTAACATATTTTCAATTATTCTTTATTGGAATCCCTATAAAAATTCTATGAAGAGAATTAATACAAAATTAATTAATAGAAAAATAATAATTAATTGATTTGAGCGTGATTTAACTTAAATATTAATTGTTATAATTGAATGATATTTTCTCATTATGTCATAATTAATTATATGAATGAGAATGATCATGATAAATTAAATGATTTTTAATCAATTTGTGTCATTTTTTTTGTTAATTATTAAATTAAATTTATGTCATATGTGTCATCCAACCGCACATTATGTAATGTCCTTCGTTCCCAGGGTACCTTTTTTGAAAGCCCCCAACATTTTTTTCTCCCTCAACTAAAAGTGAGATAAGTCATAAATAATCGATATAAAACCAAAAATTGTGGAGGATTTTTATGTATTGATTAACAGAAAATACAATACAAGAGACATACAGTGGTAAATAGATGAAGAAATTTAACACAACCCATATATGGTTCAAGTTATTTATCCCCTACCACGATGGTAAATTTATCTACTACTAGATAAACTATCCATTATAAATATATCATGATCATACTACATAATAATTTTATTTTTATCATGTTTTATGGTTATTTAAGTATGAATATTTTTTCATGATCACATCAGTCAATGAATTAAAAAAATGAAATATATAACTTAAATAAATTAACTTATAACATAATAACATAAGAAAATAAAAATAATATAAATAAGTATGTAATATTGATAAAATGTGACCTAATACATTATATTGAAATCACTCATATATATACATATATTCAGCCTTATCATGACCTAGTTTAGTTAAAATATATAGTGACTAAAGGTTGATACCAAGCTAATATCGGGGTGGTGTAAATTATTATGGAATTCTAACTTGATATTTCGCGTTGAATTAACTTAGATCATATCAAGTTCTGACTAAAGATATAGGATGTGGTGTAAATAATATATAATGGTTTAGGAAATCCAATATAAGGATTTCAAGATTTTGGAATCCACTAAAATGAATTTGGAACTGTGAGTTAATGAATTTTTTTTATTTATTTCCAATAAAAACAGTCAAATTCCATGATTGAACAATGTTGGTGTGATGAGAAGGTTAATATGGATCATTAGAAATAGAATGCTGATATTATAGGAATTTTGAAGAAATGTTGTAGGATATTTGTTTTCTTAATACAGTAGGAGTTTGTTAAATATAATATTTATATATTTGTATAATTTTATGTGAAGATGTATTGAAATAATATATTTCTTATTGATACAAAAAACAATTGATATTACATAAAACAAATCATAGTGATCCATGCGAGAGAAGGATACCCATCCAATAGGATCACATTTAAAATAGTTGAAAAGGTGCTTAATTATTATCATATTCCAATGAAAGGATATTTTATGATCCTGAAGAACCTATTCCTGAAGATCCTGGTAAAGGGGATATAAATTATGTGTTTTCCATATATGGGAAAAAATTACATGATTCCATATATTATCACAGTTTTAAAAAATTATCTATAATTAAGTGTCCTTTTAAGTAATATGAAGGCATGGATGATTATATAATTATACCTCACCACAGTGACCTCTACTAATAGAATGTGATACATAAGAGATATGAAATCTCAAATGATTCATTTAAAACCATTCATAGTTATTTGGTTCAATATTAGCCTCATATAGTCAATATTATTGTATACATTGAATGTTATACATTTTAAGGAATAAATTCCTTGATGATATTCATAGAGATATCATAATTTCATCATTATATTTGGCCATGGATTTTTTTATTAACAATTATTATCTGATAATTAATCAGATAAGTCTTTCAAAAAATAATACTCTAATTTAACATGTGTTCAACGAAATTTTCTATGATAATATGGAAATCCTTATTCAGAATAAAAAAATAAAGAAGGTGAAACAGAACAATACTCACAAAAAGAATATTTTTTTTGAGCATTGTCAATCCATGATGAGATTGTATTTATTTTCCAACTATTACCAAGAAAAAAATTCCTACATAATTACATGATATAGATGGTTTTTATTTCCAACTTATAAATAAAATTTATTTATTTTATAAACACAATAACTTTTATGGTTTCATAATGATTTAATGTGAACCAATTGTTTATATGAATTTTGATGGGAATGTCATTGTTATCTTAGAAGTATATGATTATGACGTATTACTTATTCGAAATTACATACTAGTATTACATTCTTTTAATGACTAAAAAACTATTTTTTCTCCATGAAGGAAATATGTGATGCTTTTTCACTTTCAAAGGATCAAGATCGTTCATGATGGATAAAATATGTTTCTTGGACTGAGACACGATGTAACACCCCAACCCCTCTAGCATAGAGGCGGTGCATTACTTGTGTATTGGCATGGTTAGATGGACTGAAAATCAAGAATGAATGATAAGTTTAGTATTTAGGAAGAAACTAGATACATAGATGTAACTCAAATTACATTGGAAAAGGATAAATATACAATACAAAACAAAAATTAAAAAACTGCAACCTCAAGAACTCAATAAATGATCCCCTCTACATCACCAGTTGATCGAAAAAAATCAATGGGATGAGCAAAAATGCTCAGTAAGGATTACAAATAGCATAATCATTAATACAATAATAAGTGTATCATAATCAGTTTGACATATTTAATAGGGCATGTTGAATAGTTTCAAAACTAACACCATTAATAAACTGAGAAGGAATCAACATCCATAGATTTTTTCATCATAAAAACCTCATTGATTTTAATAACTGATAATGAATAAAGATAATTCATTTTAATTGGACTTCATTTATCTGGAACATGATACCATAAGAGCGCATTAATGGTTTAGGTGTGTGGGTAGAAACCCGTTTTATTTTTCGAAACAAACTCGAAGGGTTTGTCGCTAAACTGATTAGTCTCATGAGACCTACTAATTAATCGAGGGGCTATAGAGGGCCCCTACCAGCACTGATTGTCCAAATAATAATTTATTCATTTATTCAATACTATATAAATAATCCTTTTCAATATCCGTATAGTGTAGTGTATACGGATTCATCAATATTTCCATAATTAAAATAACATTCTAAATAAACACTGTAGGTAAAATGGTATACGATTTCGACAGAAAACATATCCATGATATGAGATTTTGAATATTTAATATAAATATAATTTTAAATTATATGTGATCTCAAATGGGTATTAGGTAGACCACATAATGATTATTAGGTGCACCACACAAAGTTAGTCACAACAAAATAGTAGTTGAGACAAAGTCTCTTACCACAACATAATTGGTCGAATCATATAACTAGAACTTTATAACCATTAAATTTATCATTTAATAACATTAATATATCTATAACCATGTTATAATATATCACATGGCAGTATTCATATACCATACACAAGAAATTAGTGGGGTAAAATGAAAAATCTCACAGAAATGAATGTGAGATGAGAAACCCCTTACAAACATTTCAGCATGGTAATGAGTGTTCTTGGAAGGGCTTAATGAGAGGTAATGGGGTATTCCATTATTTATATGTCATTAGGGTAGTATGAGGGAGGAGAGAAAACATAACCCATCACTAGGAATTAAAAATAAAAGAACACTATAGGGGAGATTCTTGAACAAAAGTGAGAGAGAGGATTCCTTACCTAATGCTTGAATGTGTTCTTGACATGTTATTTAAGTCCTGAATATTCAAATTAGGATTATTAATTAATAATTCCAGAAACTCTTATATGTTTATCGGATTTATTATAACCCTTTTTAGTTCATTCAAGGGATTTTTTATTAGTTATAATGTTCAGTTTCATTGTTCAGGATCATTTGTTTATTTGGTTTTAAATGATCGGTTCACTTATATTCAAGTTCGGATAAATATATAAGATGGATGTGGTTGTGCATAAATGAAGTATATTGTATTATTGTACATCCAGAAGATTAAATTGATTTAAATTTAATTTGGTTAATTAGGGTGAAGTGGAATTATTATATATATAACCTTAGTGACATCTATTTGGGCTAAATGGTGGGTTTGATTAAAATGAACATGTTTTACAATATAAATTAATACCATTTGTACAAAAGGATTAGATAAAAATAAAATTGGTTATATTAAATATATAATAATCTGGTTAAACCATAACACAAATACTCTCATTACCATAATTAACAATTATAATAGAAATTGATAAACTGTTGTCCATGAATGTGCTAAATTAGCACATATCAAACAATGCTTAAATTTATATCAAATTAATGGTGGGGAAAGGATAAAAGGTAATAAAATTTACCATTAGCATGAAAACATTACATTACATGTATGTTACTGAATTTATCAGACTATTATGTTGAAGAAATAAACAAAAAAAATAACATAAAAGAATTGAAGGAATGGGAAAGTGGAATTTACCTCTTCAGACTTCCTCTTTTGAGAACCTCTTAAGAGGAGAGGTTTGGGTATTTTGAAAAGGATTGGAGAATTTGGATGTGTGGGAGGATCTTGGGGAGGGACTTGGGATTATTATTGGCAAGTCAGAAGGCTTGTGTGGTGTGACAGGAAGAGGGGTTGTGGGGTGCTTTATATAGTGAATGGGAGAGGATTTTTCTTATTATTGTAATCATTAATTTATTATTTCCTCTCAAGAAAACCAATATTGAGTATTCCAGGACCAAGAATAGTAATATATGAATGTGACTTTGAAACAATTGGGTTTACATCATAAAATCATCATCAATGACTCAATTAATTCACTATTTAGCATTTATTGTGAATTATCAGATTTTACAATTCATAAAAAATTTAAGTATTTCAAAAAAAATCCAAAAAAATAACCATAATAATTTTTTAATGGGTAGAGTCGAAAAATGAAGTCCATTTCGGAAATAAAATTTATAAATATGATTAATTAAATATTTAATTAAAATAATTATTTAACCTAAAAATATAAACACTTAAAATATTCATCTTTATTTTTATGGTGCCTAGATTCATTTATACATTCAATGGAAAATATATCATTCATTAGGGTCATATTACTATTCATAAGGGTAGGTTACTACTCATAAGGGTAGGTTACGATACACCAAAATTTATGTTAATTTAATCAGACTCTAATTATCATCTTGATCAAAACCGTGTATGATAGATTTTTAAAATTCAAATCACAGAGCTAAAAAATTTAGGTATTATGGCTAGGTTATTGTTATCTCCTATAAGTAACCCTATTTTGTTCTATTTAGGCTCAGTGATACTTGAAATATAGGAATCTACCAAAATGTATTTAATATAAACATACCATAAAATGTTTGGGGGTTCAACATTATTCCCTCCTTCAAAAAACCTTTTCTCAAAATTTAATGTGTGAAACTCACCAAAAAGATGTGGGTGGTTCTATTTCATGAAATCATGTGGTTCCCATGTGGCTTCCTCCAAATTCTGGTTTCTCCAATGAACTTTTACTAGACGAGTTGTCTGGTTTCCCAATACATGTTCCCTTGTGTCAAGAATCCCAATACTCTTTTCACAGTATGAAAAATCAGCTTCCAGATCAATTTCTTCATAGGTGAGTACATGCATTGGGTGTGGCATGTATTCCATGTTTAATGCAACTGCCACCTTATTATCCTTTTCTCGCATGGTAGTGTATTGAACAATCATAATCTTTGAGTTACTCAAGTCATTTCTTTTACCTCATGTTGTGTTTATTATGTGTCACAATGTTTTTCAAACACTTGTGGACTGTATGAATATCACATCTCTCCCTGTAGAGATAATACCTCCATATTTTCAGAGCAAATATTACAACTACCAACTCAAGATCATGATTTGGTAATTTCTCTCATGAGTCTTCAACTATCTTGATGCATATGTAATAACATTATTGTTTTGCCTATGAATACAACCCAGTCCATTCTTTGATGCATCAATGTATAATACAAATCCATCACATCTAGATGGAAGAGTCATGATTTGTGCATTTTATTAATTCCATTATCCACCCAAACTTGTCTATATTACGTGTGATCTTGGTTAGCAGGATAGCCATATGAAAAATATTATGAACGAAATGTTGATAGTAACCTGCTATGCCAAAAAACTGTGCACCTCCATTATGTTTTTTGGTGTGGGCCAAACTTGAATTTCCATTTTCTTCACATGATCAACTTGGATTCCAACCTTAGAGATAATATGTCCTTGAAAGGAAACTTATTGAAGAAAAAATTCACATTTCCTGAACTTCCGATATAATTTATTTCTTCTAATAGTTCATAGAATAACCCACAAGTGATTCTTAGGGTCTTAATTGATTTTTGATTATATGAGGATATCATCGATGAATACAACAAAAAATTTATCAATGATATTCCTTGAAAACACTATTCATAAATTACATGATCAGATAGTGTGCATTTTTCAGTCCAAAAGGCATTACTGTAAACTCTTAATGACTATACCTATTCCGAAATGATGTCTTATGAATATCTTTGTTCCTCCCACACAACTAATTATACTCTAATTGAAGGTCAACCATCGAAAAGTATTGAGCTCTATAAAGTTGATCAAATAAATCATAAATCTGTGGCAGATGAAATTTATTATTAATTGTAGTAGCATTTATTTCCTTATAATCAATACAAAGATTCATGGATCCATCTTTCTTCTTGAAAAAGATGATAGGGGATCCCCATGGAGAAAAACATGGATGAATAAATCCTTTTTCACTCAAATTTCGTAGTTGTATCTTCAGATTTACTAGTGTCAATTCTCTAGAGAGACATTAATATAGGTATTTCATCATGAAATAAATCAATAGGGAACTCATCTTCTCACCATGGAGGATGTCCAGGTAAATCCTCTACAAATACATCAAAGTACTCTTTCATAATTTACACATCTTCTATTTGATGATTTAGTTCCTCACCCATAGATATTGGTTTATCATCCTCTCCATGTATTACATTCAGTAGATCTATTGGTTGTGGTTCTAGATATGAATCAGGTGGCGATGTTTCTTCCCTAAAGGCAAGAGATTCTATACGATTTTAAAAAATTGTAACATCTTCTTTCATATAATAAATAGTCAAATAATAATTTGACAGCCAATACAACAATAAAAATTATATCAAATTCAGAAATTGGTATGATGATTAGGTTATCAACTAAAGCACATTTTGGTGTCTGGAGGGGGACTAGTCGACATGCCTTTGCTGCAATGATACATCCCCTTGGAGTTTTGACTGAAAACTCCTTTATTAAATCAAATTGGACACATATAATTTTCATGGAAAGCTGGGAAGATATAAATGAATGCGATGATCCAAAATAAAAAAATGTGTAGCCTATGTTTGAGGAAACAATTTAATTACCTGCCACCACGTCATTAGGAAATTCAACCTCCACGATTGTAATCGCATATGCAATCCCTTGTTCTCTTGGATTTTTCTGAGTCATGTTTCTTTGGCACATAAGACACTCACTTTCATAGTGTCCCATCTATATGCAATTATTGAATTGATTATCATTAAAAAAAATTCATTCCATTGCATTCATCTGATCGATGACCCTTTTCTCTTTAGTTATAGTAGACTCACTTACCTTTTAATCATTTCCCCAGATGATTCCTTCCACAGTTCTCACATAATGGGAACAACATTGTTCCCTTTCTCTTATTTAGTGCTTCTCCTTTTCCTTTGTTATTAGAGTACCTCCTCTTATCTCGGGATCCATTTAAAATATATGATCTAGTAAATTGTTTTTCAATTTTGTTGGCCCTTGATACAATTTCATCATATGATGAAAATGATTGAGAAGCTGGTGCCCTTCGAATACTTGGCTTATTACCTTAAAATAATTGATCAATCTTGTCTGCTATGTCATGTACGTAATCTATGGAATACCTGTCCAGCCTTGTGATAATATCCTCATACAATGCAACACTATCTTCATCAGTTTGTTTTATGATAATAAATTTCCTCTTCGTTTCAGTTTTTTTCTCATGAAGGAAATATTTTTCGAATAATATTTACTTAAAATTCCTCCATTCTATATATTTTATTTCTTCTTCCTCTATGGTATTCAAAATCAAGGAACACCATGCATCAGTGTCTCCCTTGAGAAATTATACTTCCATTACTACCTTTACATTTTCATTTCATCATAATTCCATGAATATATTTTCAAGGGACATGATCCATTGCTCAGCAACCACTGGATTCATAGTCCCACTGAAAGATGGGGGGTTCTGCCGCATGAAACGATGCAACATAGGTGTGGAATGGTTATTCGTTACAAACTGAGTATGTTGTCCCAATATGGTCATGATTTAATTTGATCAAACATTGACCGTGTTGAATTTCTCAGTGGGGAGATCCCTACCATGCATATGAGTATTGATTCTACTTCTTCCATTACACACCATTTCTAAATAATTTCATACACTAGATCTATTTATGAATCTAAAATAGAAAGAACATAATATATATTGAAATTCTATGCATATCTAATCTCATAAACATGGATTCTATGTGTAAAAAATTTATATTTCAATCCTTCATAATGTCTTGAAAGTAAATATGAATATTCATAAGCATATCCCCTGGGAGTGTCACAAACAAGTGTGCAGGAAGGCCAGTTTTCGTGTACCAGGATACCCCAGGTCAAGCCTGAATATCCTTGTCAGAGTTTTCATTCCTAGGTACATCTATGCTAGAGCTGCCTCTACCTGCTCATATCTAGAAAAAGATGTATTGTTCAAAAAATACAAATAATATATTCCTTACCAAAATACTAGGACTCCCTCATATGTTTATACTCAAATACATCATTTAGAATTTTTGCCCTACTGTACATTCCCTACAATATTTTCCATGTTTTCTACTAAACTTCCTCTAATAAAAACTGTAACACCCCGACCACTCTAGGCTGGTGCCGATACATTACATTTGATATTATCATGGTTATGAGGAATGAAAATCCTGATGAAACGTTCATTTTAGTAGTCTTGAAGAAACTAGATACATATTTGTAACTCAAATTACATTGGAGAAGGTTAAAAATACAATACATAACAAAAACTAAAAACTGCAAACACATGTACTCAATAAACGATCACCTCTTCATCACCTGTTGATGGAAAAAACTGAAAGGGGTGTTCTAAAAAGATTGTTAAGGGTTACAAATAGAATAAGCAAGAATAATATAATAATTTAATCATAATCAATCTAACATAATCAATATGGCATGGTTAATAGATGAAAAATTCCAACCATTAATAAACCTAGAATGAAACAGCTTCCATAAATATTTTCAAAGAGAAAACCTCATCGATAGTAATAAATGATAATGAATAAAGATAATTATTATTAATTGGAAATCAATTATCTAGCACATGATAACATAATTCCACAAAATTGGTTTTGTTTTGTGGGTAGAAATGAGTCTGATTTTTGGAATCAAACTCGGAGGGTTTGTCGCCAAACTGATTTGTCTCATAAGACCTTCTGATGCATCGAGGGGCTATATCGAGACCCAACCACCACTTCATTTACAAATTATTTATTATTAATTGATTCAATACAAGAGAAATATGACTTTACAATTACTATATAGAGTAGAGTACACAGATTCAACAATATTTCCATAATTTAAATTACATTCTAAATAAACACCGTATATAAAATGGTATACTCTTTAGACAAAAAACATATCTATGATATGAAATTATTGATATTTGATATACATATAATTTCAATTTAAATGTGATCTCAAATGGGTAGTAGGTACACCATATAAGGATTATTAGGTGCACCACACTAAGTTAGTCACAACAAAATAGTAGTTGAGACAAAATCTTTTACCGCAACGTAATCAGTCGAATCATATGACCATAACGTAATAACCCACAGATTATTAATTTAATAACATGAAAATAAATATAATAATTTTATTATATATCAAATTTCAGTAAAAATATATCACATACATGAAATACGTGGCGAACAATGATAATCTCATTGAAATGAAAGTGAGATGAGAAACCCCTTACAAACATTTCATCATGGTAAAAAGTGTTCTTACGATAGACTATTGAGAGGTAATGGGGTATTCCATTATTTATATGTCATAAGGTATGTATTAGGTAGGTAAAAAACATACATTATCATTATTAATTAAAAATAAAAGCACAATGTATGGGATATTCTTGAACAAAAGTGAGAGAAAATATCCTTTACCTTAAAATTGAAGGTGTTCTCGACTTGTTGTTTAATACCTGAATTAATAAATTAGGCTTATTAATTCATAATTTCATAACCTCTCATCTATGTAAATGATTTTTTATATACATTTTTCGTTCATTCAGGGCCTTTTTTATTAGTTATAAGGTTCAATTTTACTGTTCGGGCTCGTTTGTTATCTTGGTTTTAAAAGATCGGCTCACTTATATTCAGGTTCAGATAAAAATATAAGATAGATGTGGTTCTACAGAAATGAAGATTTATTATAATTGGGAACATCCATAAGATTAAATGGTTTTAAATTTAATTTGGTTACTTATAGTGAAGTGGAATTATTATATAAACAGCCTTAGTGACAATGGTTTTTGCTAAACGGTGGGTTTGATAACAATGAAATTGTTTTACATTATAACATTATACCATTTGTACAAAAGGATTATTGAAATAAAAATATGATATATTAAATATATAATAATCTAGTTAAAACATAACATAAATTGTTTCTGGAGCAAAATAAATGTTTATAATAGAAATTGATAAATCATTGTACTTGATTGTGCAAAATTAGCACATCTCAAATTGTGCTTTTATTTCATTAAAATAAATCGAGGGGAAATAAGAGAAGGTAATGAAATACACCATTAGCATGAGAAAATTCAATTAATTGTTTTTCGGTATTTATCATATTATTATGTTGAGGAAAGAAACAAAAAGAAAATAACCTAAATCAATTGATAGAATTTGAATGTGGAATTTACCTCTTGAGACTTCCTCATTTGAGAACATCTTATGGGGAGTGGTTTTGGTATTTTTAAAAGGCTAGGAACTTTTGGACAAGGGGAAAAAACTTGTGGAGAGACTTGATCAGAATATTGGAAAGGCTTATAGCTTTAATGGTGTGAGTGGAGGAGGGGGTGAGGGGTGCTTTATATAGTGTAGGGGTGTGAAGTTTTCGTAATATTATAATCATTAATTTATTATTTCTTCTCAATACAAAAAATAGTTAGTATTCCATTACCATGAATAGTAATATATGAATGTGACTTCGAAGCAATTGGTCTTACATCAGAAGATCATCATCAGTTACCCAATTAATCTATTATTTAGCATTTATTTTGAATTATTAGATTTTACTATTCATCGAAAATATAATTATTTCAAAACAATCCAAAAAATTCACCCTAACTATTTTTCAATGTATATAATCCAAAATGGAAGTCCATTTTTCAAAAATAATTATATATATATGATTAATTAAATATTTAATTAAAATAATTAGTTAATAGAATAATATAAACACCTAAAATATTCATCTTCATTTTTAAGGTTCTTAAATTAATTTATACATTCAAGTGCATGGATACCATTCAAAAGAGTCATATTATTATTCATAAGGGTAAGTTAAAATTTATAAGGGTTGGTTACTATTAACATAAAATTAAGTTAATTCTATCAGACTCTAATTACCATCTTGGCACCACCATGTATGTTAGATTTTTAAAATTTAATTCAGAAAGCTAAAAAATTTTAGTATTATGGCTTGGTTATAGATATCTCGTATATGTAATCATGTTTTTGAAATATAGGCTGAGTGAATAATTTAATATCAGCTATAAATTAAATTTATTGAAGAGAAAAATTCCATAAAATGTTTGGGGGTGCTACACAGGGTATATACATTGAAAAAATACAACATGTTTTGTGTGGAATAATTTAATATGCTAATTATTTTCATTCACACAAGGTCTACATCATTATATGATAATGTGACCTTATACACACTAGGAATCTGATATAATGATTAATATCATATATGTTATAGGTATTGGATCAATCATGTATTACATGTTATGTAATTGACATGATGTTTCATATGCAATTTTTTTGAGAAAATTGTTAACACGAATTGGTCTCCCAATTCGTTCCCCAAATGAATTTGTTAAATTCAAGAGATACAATACAGATACAAGGTGAAAATGGCTTACACCAATTGGGGTTTTAGAGGATTAAAATCTGAGATTTCATGAAAACAAACAAAATATAAGATTTCGTAAGACGTGCCCAAGATGTCCTATCATCAAACTATAAGAGCCAACATCCATGATGGGTAGTGGAACCCCAACTCCATCTGATTGACTTTCACGGTTTGATATGCATGTTCCCTAGTAGGTGATAGATCAATGCATGAACCCAAACTGAACACCAAAATATAACCTCATAAATTCATCATCAACAGTTTTGCAACTGAAACATTCATGCACCTGGTTGAAAAAAAATACCAAAAACCGATGACAAAAAGTGGCCCCAAAATAGGAAATAAAGAGTGATCCAGCAAAAGCACAATAGATCCCCGTTAGGAGTTGAAACCCAAAAACCATGAAACTCAGAAGATCAAACAACTGACTGATCATAAAAAACCCGGACTAAAACTCAGGCAAGGTATGAATATATTAAGAAAATCTAGGTCAATTACATTAGTCTTCTATTAATAATATCCTTAATATTTTCTAGGAAATTACATGAAATATTATTCATGTATGGAAGCGATGAGGATATCCTCATGAAGGTTTATTCATATGTTTGTATTAATATAGATTTAAATTATATGAATTCAATGTTAAGATATTATTTTAATCCTAGTAGAGGATCTTTGAGATAGAATTACTCAAAGAAACAAGTTGTTGGAGATTTTAAGATTGATTAAATTAATATATAATCATTTAATAAAGAAAAATTTATTTTAATAGAGAAAATTTTGAAGTATCATGATGCAACACCTATTAGTAATCCCACTATCATGTTGTTAATAATACAACCATGGAATCATTTTCAAAAAATAAATGGTCACACAAACAGGAAAATAATATAGTCCTACAGTATCACGTCTTGAGAGATTTTTCTGTGAGTTCTGAAGATGTAGTCAAAAGTGTATGCATTGTATAAAACAATGAAGAACCCATAATTAAATCTCTATCCTAACTAGAGAATCAGTATCATGTTAGTACCTATGGACTAATGGTTTATAACAATATATCATGTGAAAGTTGTAGTATTTTGGATTAGGATCCTATGAAATAACATCTTTTTTACATTATGGTAATTTCATTTAATATTTTAAATATTAATTAACACCTTATGACAACACCATTTATCTTATATCTTATGTTTTAGGTGATATATTCCAAAGATTATTTTTATACTGAAAGGTTATATGTGTTCTATACTATATCGATATCCCAAAAGTTTGATGATAGTATAGTGACATATGTGATCTATAGATGGACAAAATCATTTGGGGACAATTATATAGGATATCTGGGGTGTAGATTATTTGAAATTTGATTAACTATCTCATTGTGTATTCACTTTTTAATTTCGAATGATAGAAATTATTAGATTGGGACGAGCTAGAAGAAAATTCATATTTATCAGTTTCATTGGAAGTTCTTATTTACAGACTTGTGTATTTGTCTGTAGACATGAGTATTGTTATTAATGGATGTTATTAGTTATTTAGTTTCATGTGTTGATAATAATTATGACAATGTATCTTCTTTGAGAAATATTATGTGTTGGTAGCATCATGAGTAATATTTCATAGCTAAAATATTAATTGAAGGATTTTCCTCATAATTTTTTTAGATAATTTGATATCATAAGACCTTTTATGAGAATTATATAGATTAAATAAATACATATATTGTTTGTTTTATAGGTGTGTATAATTTCTAAAAATCAAATGAAAGAGTTATCGAGAATTTATATTGATGGAACATGCATGAAATCTTTTTTATTAGTGATAGTAAGATAATGGGGTTATATTACACAATAAGTGTTTGTATGAGTTATTATGCTATTTTGATACTAAATTCATTATCTATGTGTGACTTTTCATCTTACGAGATGATAACCATGGACGTTGAGAAGCTTCTCCTAAATAAATTAAGAAATAGGCTTATAGGGTGACACTGTATATTTATCCAAAACATTAGTTAAATGATGTTATTTCCTATTATTTAATAAGATGAATATAAATTATTCTATTATGTGATTTGATATAATGTATTATTTAATGATATATTATATTCCATCATCATTTTTTAGGTAAATTTTTTTTATAATAATATTAATAAATATTTTCTGAATAATAAGTGAAAATGGATTTTATTTATTTAATAGTGGATAGTGCAGTTATATTATTATTCTATATAAATATTTAGAATTTATGGTCTAGGAAATATTATGGTGAAATGGTGGACTGAGAATAATTATATGATCTATTTTATTAGAAATAATATAATATCAACCATGGATGGTGTGATAAATAATTACAATGTTATAGTGGATAATTCAATTTTTTTGAGGAAATATATTCATTAATTAGATGATTTAATGTATAGAAAATTAAGCGAGGAAATATATAAAATGAAATAATCAAACCAAACATCATAACCTCTAGAGATACCACAAGTATAAAAACAATTTCCACCTTATTCTCTTCCAAATTAACGAAATAGAATGAGTATGTGTGGAAGATGAAAAATGGATCAATTATATATTAAAATAATGAAATATAGTTGGAGACTATCACTAAAAGAGGAAACGACATTGATAATGGGAATGTTTCTTGACTCCAATGTCAGACAATACAAACCTCTCTTAGAAAAAAACAAGACCAGAACAGATGTCATGGACTTTCAACATGCTCCTTGATCTAACTCCACAATCCATACACATGGTATCTTATGCATCAATAATGAACCTGGATACCATTAATTTATAACTATATTAAAAAAAATATGAAAATTAACTAATTTCCCCCATCCATTGGTGAGTATAAGTCATTGTAGGACTTCATCAATAACTACCCAACTCACACCACTAGGATATAACATGTAACAACATTTTTAAAAATAGTTTAAAAAAATATAAAATCTTATAGAACTACACAAAAAAATTTTCAAACCAAAATATTTTAATTTTATGTAAATCCAAAAATCCATTAAAACCATTTCTCAAATTAATGTTTCATACATATTCAAAACATCAAAAAAAATCACACATTCATTCAATAGTTATTGTACCAAACTCATCGGTAGTTCCACATCGATCTACTAAGTCATCACAAGGTATCCAAAACCATGTTCTATTATAAATTTGGCACAGAGAACCATGTCATATATTAACTAGGAATCATCAAATGAAATATGATCATACACAA
Organism: Viscum album; assembly: GCA_963277665.1. Lineage (NCBI taxonomy): Eukaryota > Viridiplantae > Streptophyta > Magnoliopsida > Santalales > Viscaceae > Viscum > Viscum album. The sequence continues at coordinate 714,709,116 of OY728134.1, read as the reverse complement.
CATTATTATAATTTTAACATTTTTCTATGGTACTAGATCGGTTGGTAAAGATGCATTTTATGTTGTAAATTTTTTTATCACCAAATATGCCTTGGTCAATAATTTTCGGTAAAAACACTATCAAAAAATATTACCATGAAAGATAAAATAGTAATATTATAATTGTATTTACACAAATAGATAATATATATGTTGGTTAAAGTGTTTAGAAGTATATTCTTATGAAAAAAATTGATGATAATAATATTATGAACAAATAATATTTTTTATAAATTACATTTAAACATCAATTATAATTTTTTATTTCTAGTAAAATCTCATATAATATTTATTAATTTGTTATATATAGCACACATATTATAATTATCAACCTGATGATTGTTTTAACATCTATTCAAACATATAAAATTAAAAGTTATATTATTATTGAAAATCAATACAATAATAATCAATACATAGTTGATGTTGATTGATCCCTAAAAGAATCCAAAAAATACAAAAACTCTCCCTCAACCCCATCAGAAAATAGTATTTAGACTATTATTTTCAATCCACTGCAACCCACGTGAAAAAAAATATTTACTCTAACCAATGATCTTTCATCCTCCTAGTGTAGGCCGCTAGATGAAATAAATGAAGTGAATTCATGTACCAAAGTGAAACCTCATGTCGTAGTAATTATAAACGATTAATATCCAAGATATATACCACACAACAACAAAAATTAAAAAAATAGGTAGAGGTTACCATGGCTAAAGTCAGTTTAGATTTTGTGTATTTTTCACCATACCTAATAAGAAAATGATCAGTCAATTTACATGATTTATTCCCAATGTACCTAACCCATCTTGTAATGGGAAATATGGTGTAGGTTTGAATGGGTTATGAAACTTATATTATATATAATTATAAATTTAATATACAGATCATAATTGAAATAAAAACAAACAATATTTCCAGAAAATGACTCAACCCCACTATAAATTATTTTAATAAATAAATATATATTTAAAAAAAGAAATTATACATTATGTTACAGAGAAAAGTAATCTAAGTAGAAAATGTACAATGATTTTATACAACACACCCATATAATAAAACTAACCAAATGAAGAAAAAAATTTCACATGGTCAACATTTGGTTTAAAAAACACACGAAACCCCATAAAAATAAAATAATTATGTTCAAAAAACCAAAAAGTCCATTAAATTGTTTTAATTGTATATGTGTATCCAAAACAAACACCAACCAATATTCAATGAGAACTATTCCATGAATCAATCAATATAAAACACAAAAGTCATTATTTTACTCTTGATTATTTCAAAATTAATATGATGACAATAAAAATACCCACCAAACATAAAAAATACAAATTTTTTTATGCATTCATATTCAATAATCCAAATAATATAGTAATTTTTCATTTACTATTCATACTGTCAATATGCATCAAAAAAAATATATTGAAAAAACCATAAACCCATTTTTATGTAAATTTCATTAATGAAAATATATATATTAAGGAAATATTGTTGGAGATATAACAAAAATAAGTTTATCTAAATGTTTTCTCTAATCATGGAATTGTATGTGAAAACCTTTTTATCTTAAAAACATATATGCATATTTGTTCGTAAAAAATTATATTAGAATGAAAAGGTGGTGTAACCATCTCAAATTCTATAAACTGTTTCAAATAATCTTCTAATCATAGGATATATTGAATGTACAATGATTTAAAGTCTTGGATTACTGATTTTATCCAATGGAACATATAATAACTTAAAGCTCTCTATTTTACATTAACCTATAAAAAAAGTGACAACATTGCATCATTTGGTCCTTGAAAAATTGATAAAAAATGATTTATTATGTTAATGTTTGTTATTATATATTAACGGTCATTACTTGATTAACATTAACCAAATTAAATGATTCCAAATATTTCATAATCTAAAAATATCATTACTAAGATGACATGACTTTTGATGAAACAAGCAGTCTATTAAATGTATTCTATATGTCACTTTACTTACATTTATTTTTTTATGTTCATCGATAAGAATTTATTCTTATGGAAATATATTTTAAAAAACTAAATTTGTATAGACTATTTTGTATTTTAAAATTATAAATATATTAATAGAAACATTAATATGTGAGTATAGTTAGATCAATTAATAGGAATAAAATTATTAAATGTATTATCAAAAAAATAAGGAAGTGCATTCTTCAAAATAGTTAATTAACATCTGGATGATTATTCCGTAACAAAGATGTTTTCCCACATCCTTAAATCTATTTTATTTAGTGAGACTTTCATCTTGAATCAAAGATTCCATTTTTTGAAAGCATAAAAAATGAACATGTTAATTACATTTATTCTTTCATGATGTACGCATGGGAAGGAATATATTGATGTAGAGAGATAAGATAAAGAAAATACTCTCTATAAAGTGTTCCAGATGGTAATAAATAGAATTTGACACATGGAGGAGGATGAGAGGGAGGTAGGAGAATTGATGAATTGACTTATTGGTATCAGGAGAAGTATTGGATTAATTATGAATGTTAAGGGAGAGAAATGATGAAGGGAGGGGGTTGAGGGATATAGGTATTAAGGATTCTTTAGGATGTATATATATAAATCCTCAATAGAGTGGGGGGGTTGGGTGAAGTGAAATAGATGTCCCACGATATCGTGTAGTGATGGAGGGTTAATAAATTCTTTCATTATGAATTTCAGTTTGTATTTGGGAGGACAAGTCATGTTGGGTTATTCAATAAGAGTAAAATCCAATGATGAAAAGGTCTCATGAAGAATAATTATATGTAAAAAAACATTAATATAATTTTTAAATCATTTAAATCATATTCTATAAGACAATTTTTTTTATGAAGTAAATATATTACATAAGACCACTCATTGAAAAGAAAAAAACCTTTTTTTAAATACCTATTAGATTTATAATCCTGAAAAAAATTATTTCCAATCTTAATAATGTATTCCAATATTAATATTTTTTAATGTTTATAAAAATTAAGAATAAACTAATATTTATATAGATATGAAAAAAAAATTATGTAACCAATAAACATTTATTGGATATGTAACAAATTGAGTTTATTTTATATAAATAAATTAATAATGTCTCGAAAAAAGAGAGATTATATATATTATAAATTATGGTTAGGTTTCTATATACTACTTAAGAATCTATATTAATAGAGAATAAAATTTGTAACTTATTGTAATTGGTGGCGGCCCTTGGATTATCATATTGTAGGAAGAATAAAACAGACAATCGAGTGGTATCATAGATCAGAACCCTAATCTGTTGTTAATAATCAAGAACATGAACCCTTTTAGTGATTCCTTGAGATGGAACTCATTATACTAATTAAATTGGACATAAATTAAAGATAAAAAATTGAAAATATTAACCTCATTCTTCTTGCAATGGTGGCCAAACCAAGTTGATTGTAATGAACTCCCATAAATAATTCATGATAAAAATATTTTCCATGTCGTATCCCTAGATCTAGAAAATTCAATGAATACCACAATGAATGAACATTTACCACATATAACATATAACGTTCACCCATTATATGATCTCTTCATACCATGGAGTACTCATCGATTATAGTAATAATATATTAAACATGAAACCTTGTCTCCTATTGTAACTCCCTGAGATTTTATGAAAAATATTATTTTAATTTAATTGATGTCTTCTATTATACACTATACCAAGTTTAGCTTGTACTATACGCAACACCGTATTAGCCTTCAGTATATACAAAACTATTCTTGGCTCGTGTTACACACAATTTCAAATTAGTTTTGTCGAAATTATTCTATGCAACATTAAGTATAGATTTTGATTAATATATAAATGAAATAAGGTTTGATTATATTATACGCAACCCCAAATAGAGATTTCAATACAAGCACCCTGACTTGGCTTGCTTTACACGAAATCACGACCTTCCGCGATAGTGTGTGTTGTACGCAAAACCGAGTTTCACTAAACTATGATATGTTATTAAAATATTATATAAACTAGCCATCATGAATAGTAAAACCCACATTTTGAAATTTAATATTTTAAAATGGACTTCATTTTTGTATTCGGAATATAAAAATTTCCCAAGGTTGAATTTTTGTTATTTTTCTGATAAAATGCAATTTTGGGTTAATAGTGAAAACACTGGGTTACTATTTAAAAAAAGAATTTTTTTAAATAATTATTTATTTTATTTAAATTTATTTTAGGTCAAAATTTATTCATAATACCTATATAAGTTCAATGTAATTCATTGGAGTCATTTTATAATATTTTTTTATATATAAATATTTTATTGAACTTTTCATCGTCTTTTACCTACCTCTTGGGAGCTTTTTGCAAACATACCTAAAACTTAATTTTTCCTCTTTGTGAGTGGAATTTCAAAAATCCAAGAGACACGGTCAATCTCATGGAGTAAAATGTGGTTCAATAAGATAAAAATGATTTTTGGTGAATATTAACTTTTTACTTTTATTTACCACGGTTAATAGTAAATATGGTAATTAAGGATAAAAATGATATTATTATTACCCTAACACATGTCCTATTTCTATTGCATAAGTTTAATTCGACCAAAACCAACCATAGGAATAAAATATTTCCATTTAGGTTCAATTGGATTAGATTAGGACATTTATTATTATTTTATTTATAGAAGAGTTAAAATGGTTAAAATCAATGTTTAATAACTATAACATTTCTAATATTGGGTTATATATAAGATAAATTCGACTATATATATTCATTAGAATGTTAAAATGATTTCCTATATAATGGTATTTTATTTATAATTCTTAAACATTAAATAATTTAATTTATTTATGACACAATGATGATGCAGTAATTATCTTATTAATGAAATATTAACATAATTGATTTTATAAATACACATATAAATGTAATTTGTAACTTTTTATGAATTACAATAATTTTATAGGTTAATATGACATGTTATTTTTGATTTAATTAACTTTTCTCGAACTAATAATGTTGTAATGAGTTCCACAAAAATAAATTACCAAATATTGTCGAAATTGACATAAAATAGTTTTTAAAATAAATATTATATTATTAAATGTTATTATATTCCTAAAAATATATGGTTCGGCCAAGATACTTATATCATGATATGGTATAATTAATGGACCACTTGGGGGTCTCTTGGATTTATATGGTATGATTATTAACTATATAATATAAAAATACAAAGTGACATGGTAAACGTCAATCTAATTAACTAAGAGTTAAAACTAAATGATAACGTAAATAAAATAACCAAATACTATATAAAAACTCTTGGTTGACAGTAATTCGTCCCATATATACCTCATATTATAATCAAATAAATTTGGAGCTATTATAAACTGAATATGACTTTATTATAAAATAATATTTTAAGTTTTCCCAAAAGTTCCCTCTCCTCCCTTATAAAAAGGGCACCCATTCCCTCTTCACTTAACACCCATTTGCGCCTTGATTAATGGAAAAAACCTGCCCAAGTCTCTTATACACTTCCCTATAAAATTTCTGCAGGTTCTGGTCTTTTCAATAGACCAGCTCTACTTCTTTAAGAGGAATCATAAGGGAGGTGCGTCCAAAAAGATGTAATCTCTTCTTCCGATTCTCTCAAGTTTCTTTCTTCTTCTACTTATTCTTATTTAGTAGTATAATTATAAAGTAATAACATAAGTATTACTTATATTATTTTTTGTTATTATAAACATGAAACAACCCTATTTCACCTTCTATAAATCCTACGGAAAATGATATCACCGCGCGTGCGTACGTACGGAACACCGTCTCCACGCCGTGGTGTAATCTGTTTTCGACCACCACCTTACTTGGATGGGTATAATGGTTTAAATAAATAACTATATAAGATTATTATAGGGTGATATTGATTCTGAAATATTATACATACACTTCAATACAATTCCACGATCATGGGAATGATATCATCGCTCGTGCGTACGTACGGACTACCATCTCCACGACGCGATGTGATTCATTCTCCATGTTTACCAATAATGAGTGATTATAAAGTATATATAATGAATAATAATGATATATATGACATAATAATGACACTGGATTTATGAATATATATATATATATATGTATTTATGTAATGTATTGAATTTCATTCAATTCAATAATGAAACGAAAACATCATTCATGCTTATGTATGGCCTACCGTCTCCATGAACGATGTATTTCATTCCATTTATCGATATATCATATATATTTGTATATGTTGAATATATATTATATATAAATCATGGTTTACATTTTGGAATTATGTAAATTAGGATATAAGTAATAATATCATGAACAACAAGTCGAAACACGTATAATAAATGAAATGATTTTACCCAAATCGCTGCTTTTACATCGAATTAAAAAAAACCAGGTAATATAAAGTCATAAGTAAGATATATATGATATAATAACAAGGAATATGATTCTGTAATAATTCGATGACATTATTTGAATCATTATACAGGAGGTTTGGATACATACAATGCATATCAGACATAAGGTAAGGGATTACTATTCCAATCTCGCTCTTAACCAATATTATTTATTCGTAAGTATTTACTGGGGTTTTTGTTATCATCCATGTCCTTATTTTCTAGAAATATTTTCATGTATTTTTAATGGCCTTTTTACCCATTTTTGAATTTTACCACATGTTATGAAAGGAATCTTACTTTTGTTTACTACATGAGAATCTTTTTGACCATTCTGACAAAAGTATGAGGAGAATGGATTTTTACGGTTTCATAGCGCCTAATTTTCATGATGCTTCTTCTACAAGATTGCATGATTATTTTCATCAAAATACTTTTCTATTAAAATTTCATGTCATTTTTTGTAATGAAAATGGTTTAGGAAAAGAAAGGATATTTTCCTCAAGAATTCATTTAAAGTGTTTTATCAAAACCAATTTCCATATAAGATGCCATTATTTCATATGTGTATGTTTCAAGTATAATTTCTCTATGATTTAAATGGTTTTTCATTTCTTATGATGAAATGATATCCATTGTTTATATGGATTATGTTATTATGGGATGATGTTTATGAAACCCATTTTATTATTTGGGTTATGATGAATGATTTATGTTTACCTTGTGGCACCCAAAATAATGATTTCATTATGAGATGGATGAGACCTATATCTCCCTCCAATGCATTGGGTAATGATTTATATCTCATGAGATAGACATGGCTCGAACGGTATGTAAATATGGTTCAGTAATACCGGACATGATCGAGGAGTGAACTTGATTTAGAAAGAGATAATGTCCACTAAGATGATCTTGGTAGCAATGCCTTGGATACTATGGAAATCATATCATTTTCTTAACGGTTTCCAAAATCACATGATTTATTCCCATTCTATTTTATCTTGATTGATGTTCCTTTATTATATATTCCTTATGTACTTCCAGGATTTATGTCTTTTCTCGTGATTTTGATGTTCTGATTTTATGTTCAAGCTCTTTCATTCAAATGTTTATAGATTGTTTTATGTTCTCACTGTTTACCCTTACTGAGCATTTGAGCTCACCCTTTTTATGTTTTGTTTTCCCGAGGATATAAAGAATTTCTTTAGGTAAGAAAACCAAAAGGGGAAGCTCTTTATGGGAAATGTTGAAGATCATTCACCATGATTAGAAGATTGCGTTCCGAGTTTCCAAAGACACTAAACTATTATGGTCCTTTGGTGTCTGTTTTTGTTATGTATTATGTATTCCTAAAAATTAATATAATGTCTATGTACGTCAAGCTTTGGGTCTCTACAGTTGGTATAAGAGGAAAGGTTTAGATACGCTTTGGAAACTAGGATTCAAAAACTTTTGTGAGATCCCTAGAGATATTTCTAAGGTATGTCTAGGGATGTCCCTAAGGATAAGTATAAGTATAGGTTATATTACTAGATTTATGGTAACGATCTTAGAATTTAACCTAACATGTTAGATGTTGAAGGTACTCCCCCTTTATTATTATTTTTTTCTAGCATAATTTTTTCTTCCTACACTATTCTTTTTGGGTTTTAAACGATGGCGGGAACCCGAAGGAACCGTTTTGATCGATGTAAGGGGAAATTCAATAATTGTACTCATAAATAAACCAATGTTTTGGGAGATGGTCTTAAAAATCTTATTGCTATACTTACACAAGCTATGAATCATTCTGAACATTTGAAGAAAGGATAAAGGAACAATATGCTAATGAGTCCTTCATGAGGTAACATCCACCTTATTTCAATGGGTCTTTTGATCCACTTGTTGCTGAAAAATGGATCAGTACCATTGATAAGATATTTTCCATACATCTCTATTTGGAACATGATAAAGTCATACTAGTTGTTTAACGGTCATAAGGTGAAGCAGACCAATGGTGGAATATAATTTTCAATACAAGGCCCCAAGATGAAATTGAATCTATAGAATGGGACGAGTTCAAGAACATGTTTTTCAGTAAGTACTTCCCCTGTATTCTTCGAACAGAGATGGAAAAGGAGTTCCATGAGCATAAGAAAAAATATGATAAATATGATGGAATATACGAAGCAAATTTTACAAGGCTTGCAAGGTATCCATCTGTCATTATCATAAAACCGGAATGTAAAGTTGATCCATTCTTCAGTGGCATAAAACGAAGTCTTTGAAGGGCATTATCTATAAGAGAGTTCAGTAGCTATGAAGACATTGTGGATTGTGCTATCAAGGTAGAACTAGAAGTCGGTGTAACATATCCATCTCATGGTTTTGACAAGAAACTAAAGATGGAGTTCAAGGAGAAATATAAGAATAATGGTGAAAAGAAGATGAATGTTTTTTTATGCTCGAAGTGTCGAAAGAAGCATGGTGGATAGTGTCTTAAAGGGACTAGAAAATGTTTTAAGTGTGGACAAGAAGGTCATCGAGAAGATGACTGTCGAAGTAATGGGAAAAGCATTTCTAATAGTGTGAATTAAGAAAACACTACAGAGAATGCACCTCTAACACTTAAAAGCTTCAAGTGCAAGGAAATGGGATATTATGCTAATCAATGTTCGAATCCAAGGGTAGTGATGATTGACATGATCAACCAATTAAGGTAAAGGAAAACGGGAAGTCACATGTGATTGCTATATGTGATATTGAATATGAAAACGATGTGGTGGAATGATTATGATTTTATGTAATGGGATTCCAAAATAATGTTGTATATAGTATCCTAGAATGTTGGAATATTTATGTATTGGTCTATTGTGGTTTTCAATAATTTCATGGTACCGGTAACCATGGAAAATGATTGATATATTTTTGGATAGAAGATTATATGTGAATAATGATTGGATTAGGAGAAAATTAAATGTTTGACAGTATTCATGAGCACATGACTGATATGAAGAAAAATTTATATCATGGTTTGAGTATATAGAGTTTTGGATATTGGTATGTGGAAAGAGTTAAATTTTGATAGCATTCATGTTTTCACTAAGATTAAATGTATATTTATTTTTCAAGAGAATACAATATTAAGGTATTCACATGTTTGGAATGTGATCAACAAGATATGTCTTTTGATATATGAGGGATAAATGATGGAATTACCATTCTTGTTATATGCCCTTTTTTGTAGTCATTCATTTTATACTATGAGTTTAGAAAGAAGTATTTTGTATAAGCCTAATGATTGGAATGGATTATGTTGAACATAAGTTAGTTTTGTTTATGGTTATAAATTGTTTCGATATTATTGATATAATGTTATAATAGTTTAGTTTATGAAAATGGACAACCTGCAGAATGGGTGAAAACCCATCGCGTCGGACAAGGATGCGAGAATCGAACCCACAACCAAAGTTCGACAGGCCTTTATTGCCAACTACTAGCCTACCGGAAGACCCTGGTTAGTAGAAACTAGTTTTATTTTATTAATATTTATGATAGATGAAGTATAAGTCCATTTTAGAAACTATATATGATTAATCTAAGCATAGATAGACTTCTGTATATTTAAAAAAATTGCTAAACGTTTTGTGATAGAAATATATGGAATGAACCATTATTATATTGCATAATCTGCTAACACATCACAGAAGACAAATTCAACTTCATTTCATTAAGAGATAAAGTGGAAATTGTTCGAGGCATGAGCAACGGTTATATTATTCCAAAATCTAGTAAGTATTTCATTTAATTCAACAATTCTTCAACTTTAGGGAAATGGTCTTGAAAACCAAAAATGTTGTCCTAGTGCTCTCATATCTGATGAATCGTATGGTGCCTTAGATCATCAATAATTTTTGGCTTAGTGATTGTTGGATTTTTCATAGCCATGTCCTATACCACTCTTCATCAGAAGTTGATGGTTATATTTCTTTTCCAAAACCATATTTTCACCTATGTTCTCCTATGTGGAATGTATATACCCAAAGTTAGACGTACATCGACATAACATTATTTTTTCTGAATACTTAATACATAACAAAAACATACACCAAAGGACCGTAATATATTAGTGTCTTTGGAAACTCAGAACGTAATGTTCTAATCATGGTGAATGATCTTCAACATCTCCCATAAAGATCATACCTTTTTGGTTTTCTTACCTAAAATCGTTCTTTATATCCTGGGGAAAAGAAAACATAAAAAGATTAAGCTCAAATGCTCTTTATGAGTAAACATAGAGAACATAAAACAATCCATAAACATTTTAATGCACAAGAATGAACATAAAATCTAAACATCAAAATCTTGATTAAAGACATAAATCATGGAAGTATGTAAGGAATATATCATAATTGAACATCAATCATGATAAAATAGCATGGGAATAAAAAATGTGATTATGGCAACCATTAAGGACATGATATGATTTCCATAGTGTCCAAGGCATTGCTTCCAAGACCGTCTTAGTGGACAATGTCCCTTTCTGAATCGAGTTCACACCTCATTCCAGTCCTGTATTACTAAACTGGATTAACATACCATTCAATCCATGTCTATATCATGAGATATAAATATTTACCCAATGCATTGGAGGGAGATATAGGTCCCCCATCTCATAATTAAATCATTCTTTCGTGTGCCACATCATAAACATAAATCATTCGTCATAACCCAAAAAATAAAATGGGTTTCATAAACAGCATCCCATCATAACATAATCCATATTAAAAAATCGATATTATTTCATCATAAGAAAAGTGAAACCATGTAAATCATTGTGAAATTATTCTTGAAACATACACATATGAAATAATTCCATCTTATATGGAAAATGGTTTTGATAAAACACTTGAAAATAATTCTTGAGGAAAATATCCTTTCTTTTCCATTACCATTTTCTTTTCACAAAATGCCCTGAAATTTTAAACGAATAGGATTTTTTTGAATATAATCATGCAATCTTTTAGAGGAATCATCATGAAAATTATGCGTTATGAAAACGTAAAAATACGTTCACGCCGCATATGTTAAAAATTATATTCTCCTCGTACTTTTTTCGAAATATCAAAAAGTTACTCGTGTGGTAAACAAAAGTAACATTCCTTTCATAACATGTGGTAAAAATTAAAAGTAGGTAAAAATGAAATTAAACATAAATGAAAACATTTTTATAAATCATGGACATGGATGACAACAAAAACACCAGTAAATACATACGAATAATCAATCTCAGATTAGAGTGAGATTGGAATAGTTATCCCTTACCATATGTCTGATATGATTCATATTTATCCGATACTCATGTATAATGATTCAAATAATGTCATTGAATTATTAAAAAATCATATTAATAGTTATGATATCATATATAGTTTACTTATAACTTTATATTCCCCGTTCTTTTGTAAATTCGATGTAAAAGCAGCGATTTGGGTAAAATCGTTTCATTTATTGTACGTGTTTCAACTTGTTGTTCGTGATATTATTACTTATATCCTGATTTAATTATTTCATGAATGTAAAAAATGATCCATATATAATATATATTCATAATATACATATATATACGATATATCGATAAATGGAATGAAATACACCGTTCATGGAGACGGTAGGCCGTACGTACGCATGCACGCTGTTTTCGTTTCCTTATTGAATTGAATAGAATTATGTAGATGACATACATATATATATATACATAAATACAGATTCATAATTATTTCATATATCTCATTATTATTAATTATATATACTTTATAATCATTCATGAATGGTTAACTTGGAGAATGAATCTCATCGCGTCGTGGAGACTGTAGTCTGTACGTACGCACGAGCGATGATATCATTCCCATGATCATGGAATTGTATTGAAGAATATGTATAATATTTCAGAATCAATATCAATTGAAAATAATAATATATAGTTATTTATTTACTCCATTATACCCATTCATGTAAGGTGGTGGTCGAAAACAGATTACACCACGGTGTGGAGACGGTATTTCGTAAGTACACACGTGCAGTGATTTCGTTTTCCGTAGGATGGATAGAAGGTGAAATAGGGATTTTTAATATTTATAATAACATATCAGTATATATTTAATACATATGTTATTAAATTATAATGATAAACCTAGAGAAGAAGAACTAGAAGAAGAAATAATCTTGAGAGAATAAGAAGAAGAGATTACCTCTTCTTCGACGCACCTCCTGTATGCTTCCCATTAAGGAAGTAGAGTTGGTATTTTGAGAAGACCAGAAACTCAAAAATGTTTATAGGGAAGTGGAGAAGTAAAATGCGAAGGGTTTTTCCTAGCTTTAATGATCAAAATGGTGTAATGATAAGAGGGAAGGGGTGCCCTTTTTATAAGGGAGGAGAGGGCTACTTTCGGAAAAACATAAAATATTATTTTATAATAAAGTCATATTCGGTTTATAATAGCTCCAAATTTATTTATTTCAAAGATAATGTAGTTATGGGTCTATATACTCTCATAAAATAGATTTTATATAGGTTTGGGTCATTACATTAACCTTATCATTTTGTTTTAACTTTTAGTTAATTAGATTGACATTTACCATGTCACTTTTTATTTTTATATTATATAGTTAATAAACATACCATATACATCCAAGATACCCCAAGTGGTATATTAATTATACAAATATCATGATATAAATATCGTGGCCAAAAAATATATTTTTAGGAATATAATAACAATTAATAATATAATATTTGTTTTAAAAACTATTTTATGCCAATTTTGACACTATTTGGTAATTGATTTTTTTGAGAATCATAACAAGATGATAAGATCTAAAAAATTAAAATAAATCAATAATAACATGTCATATTAACATATAAAATTAGTGGAATTCATGAAAAGTCTCAAATTGCATTTTTTAGGTATTTATTATATCAAGTATGTTAATATTTCATTAATAAGATAATTAATGTATCAACATTGTGTCATAAATAAATTATAATATATAATGTCTAAAAATTTAAAATAAACATCCATAATGTAGGAAATATTTTTAAATTTATAATGAATATTAATAGTCCAATTTATCTTATTTTTATCCCTATATTAAAAATGTTTTAGTTTTTAAACATTGATTTTAACAATTTTAACTATTCTTTGAATAAAAAAATAGTAAATGTCCCAATCTAATACAAGTTCACCTAAATGGAAATATTTTATTCCTATATATTTTTGTTTATATTAAATTTATCCAATATAATTAGGACATGTTTTAGGGTAATAATAATATCATTTTTACCATTAATTACCATATTTAATTTTAATTGTGGTAAATAAAAGTAAAAAGTTACTATTCACCAAAATTTATTTTTATCTTATTGAACCACATTTTACACCTTGATATTAACCGTTTATCTCTGATTTTTGAAATTCTTCTCACATAAGTGGTAAAATTAATTTTCATGTATGTTTTCAAAAATATCCTAGGAGGTAGGTAAAAGACGGTGAAAAGTTCAATAAAATTTTTATATATCAAAATTTATTATAAAATGACTCGAATGAATTAAATTGACCTTATATAGGTACTATGTATCAATTTTGACCTAAAATAAATTAAAATAAAATAAATAATTATTTAAATAAAAGGTCGGTTTTTAAATAGTATCCCAGTTTTTTCACTATTCATCAAAAATTGAAAGTTTTTAGAAAAATACAAAAAATTCACCCTAGGGTAATTTAGATATACTGAATCCAAAAATGATGTCCATTATGAAAGATAAAATTTCAAAAAGAGGGTATTACTATTCATAAAGGCTAGTTTATATAACATTTTAATAACATATCGTTGTTTAGTGAAACTCGGTTTTTCATACAACACACGCTATCGTGGAAGGTTATGATTGCGTGTAAAGCTAGACAAGTCAGGGATGAATGTAGTGAAAACTATGTTTGGTTTTGCATAAAAGATAATCAAATCTTATTTCATTAATGCATTAAACAAAATCATTACATAATGTTGTCTAGAATAATTTCCTCAAAACGAACATGAAATTTTGTGTAACACGAGCCAATAATAGTGTTGCGTATTCTGGATGCTAATACAGTGATGTGTATAGTACAAGATAAACTTGGTGTAGTGTATAATAGAAGAAATCTATGAAATTCAAAGAATATTTTTCATAAAATATCAGGGTGTTACATTCTACCCCCCTTAAAATGAATTTCACCCTTGAAATTTGTAAGGGTTATAAATGGTTTACTACAAAAAAAGTTTCATTAATAGAAACCCACATCGTAAAAAGGAATACCAAAACAATACTTTTAAAAATAAAGTATGAAGCGTAACAGTTACCCAAATTTACTAATCAATGTGTTTCCACATAGGAGAACATATGTGAAAATATGGATATGGAAGAGAAATATAACCATCATCTTCTAATGAAGAGTGGTAGAGGACATGGCTATGAAAAATCAAATAATCACAATTCCATAAATTTGTGATGATCAAGGGTACCATCCAATTCATCAGATATGAGGGCACTATGACAACATTTTAATTTTCTAGATCAATTCCATAAAGATGATGAATTGTTGAATTAAAAGAAATACTTACTTGATTTTGGTACAATCTCAGCGTTGCTCATTTCTCTAACAATTTCCACTTCATATATTAATGAAGTGAAGTTGAATTTGTCTTCTGTGAAGTGTTAGAAGATTATGCGATAGAATGATAGGTCATTCCATCTATTTCTATCTCAAAATGTTTAGCACAATTTATTAAATATATAGAAGTCTATCTATGCTGAGATTAATCGTATATGGTTGCTAAAATAGACTTATACTTCATCTATCATATCTCTTAATAAAATAAAACTAGTTTCTACTAACCTGGACTTCTTGTAGGCTAGTGGTAGGAGATAAAGGCATGTCGTAGTTTGGTTGTGGGTTCGATTCCCGTATCCTTGTCTGACGCGATGGGTTGTCGCCCATTCTGCAGGTTGTCACTTTTCTTAAAAAAACACTATTATAACATTCTATCAATAATATCTAAAACATTTCTAGCCTTAAACAATACTGACTTATGTTCAACATAATCCATTCAAATCTTTAGGCTTGTCCAAAATAATTCTTTCCGAACTCATAGCATAAAAAGAACGATTACAAAAAAGGTCATATAACAAACACGTGAATACCATCATTTATCCCACATATATCAAAAGATATATATTTTTTATTGCATTACAAACATGTGAATAAATTAATCTTGTATTCTCTTGCAAAATGAATACCCATTGAATCTTAGTGAAAACATGAATGCTGTCAAAATTTAACTCTTTCCAAAAAACCAAATACAAAAATTCTATATACTCGAACTATGATATATCTTTTTCCTTATATCAGTCATGATCTCTTGAATACTGTCAAACATTTCATTTTCTACATATCTCTTCATTATGTGCATATCATCTACTTTCCAAAAACATCTCAATCACTTTCAATGGTTACAGTTACCATAAAATTATTGAAAACCACAATAGACCAACACATAAATATTCCAATATTCCATGATACTATATACAACATTATTTTAGAATTCCATTACATAAACATTTAATCATTGCACCACATCATTTTCATATTCAACATCGCCAATAGTGATGGCATGTGACTTCCCATTGTCCTTTTCCTTAAGTGGTTTCTCATGTTGATCATCATTAACCCTTGGATTAGGGCAATGATTAGCATACTGCCCCATTTCCTTTCACTTGAAGCATAAATGTGTTGGTGGTGTGTTCTCTGTAGTCTTTTCTTTATTCACACCATTAGCAATTATTTTTCAATTACTTCGACACTCACCTGCTCGATGACCTTATTTTCCACACATAAAAACATTTTAGATTCCCTTTAGGACAATCTCCACCATGATTCTAACGACACTTTGAGCATAAATAAACATTCATCTTCTTTTTAACATTATTCTGAGATTTCTCCTTGAACTCCATGTTTCATTTCTTATCAAAACCATGAGATGGTTATGTTACACCAACTTCCAGTTCTACATTGATATCATAACGCACAATTTCTTCATAGCTACTAAAGTCTCCTATAGCTAATGACCTTCAAAGACTTGGTTTTAAGCCACTAAACAATCGATCAACATTACTTTCAGGTTGGATGATAAAGATAGATGCATACCATGAAAGACTTGTAAAATTTGCTTCGTATATACCAAAAGATTCATCATCCTTTTTCATAAGCACAAGGAACTCATTTTCCATCTTTTATAGATGCATAAGAGGGATGTACTTACCGAAGAACAAAGTTATTGAACTCGTTCCATTCCATGGATTCAATTTCATCTTGGGGCCTTGTATTCTTAATTAGAGTCCACCACTGGTCTGCTTCACCTTCTAAATGGTAAACAGCTAGAATGAATTTATCATGTTCTGAATAGAGAAGTATGGAAAATATCTTTTCAAAGGTACTGAACCATTGTTCAAGAAAAAAGTGGATCAGAAGACCCAATGAAAGAAGGTGGGTGTTGCCTCTTGAAGGACTCAACAGAATATTGTTCCCTTCTCTTCTCATTCGGATTTCCAGAATGATTCATACCTTGTGTATATATAGAAATAATATTTTGCACACTATCTCCCAAAACATTGGTTTTTTGAGGAGGATAATCATTTCTTTTCCAATTACATTAAACAACATTGTTCCTTCGGGTTCCAGCCATCATCTAAACCCCAAAAAACAATAGTGTAAGAGGAAAAACTTATTCTAGGAAAACAACATAATAATTGGGGAGTACCTTCAATATCTAACATCTTAGGTTAAATTCTAAGATCTTTATCCTAAATCTAGTACTATAACCGATAATTATACGTATCCTTAGGGACGTCCCTAGACATACTTTATAAATATTTCTAGGGATCTCACTAAAGTATTCGCATCCTAGTTTCTAATGGTTAACTAAACCTTTCCTATGGTACCAACTGTAGAGACCCAATGCTTGATGTACATAGACAGTAAATTTATTTTTCGGAATACTTAATACATAACAAAAACAAACACCAAAGGACCGTAATATTTTAGAGTAATTGGAAACTCGGAACATAATCTTTTAATCATTGTGAAATATCTTCAACATCTCCTATAAAGATCTTCCCCTATTGGTTTTACTACCTAAAACCTTTCTTTATATCTTTGGGAAAAGAAATCATAAAAAGGGTGAGCTCAAATGCTCAGTAAGGATAAACATAGAAAAAATAAAACAATCCATAAACATTTGAATGCAAAAGCTTGAACATAAAATCTAAACATCAAAATCTTGAGAAAAGACATAAATCTTGTAAGTACGTAAGACATATATCAAAAAGGAACATCAATCATGATAAAATATCATTGGAATAAAACATGTGATTGTGGAAACCATTAAGAACATGATATGATTTCTATAGTATCCAAGGCATTGCTTCTAAGACCATCTTAGTAGACAAAGTCCCTTTCTGAATCGAGTTCACTCCTCTTTCCAGTCCTGTATTACTAAACCAGATTAAATTACCATTCCAGCCATGTATATCTCATGAGATATAAATCATTACCCAATGCATTGGAGGGAGGTATATGTCCCACCTATCCCATAATGATGTCATAATTTCATGAGGCACAACATAAACATAAATCATTCATCGTAACCCAAATAATAAAATCGGTTTCATAAACATCATCCCGTCGTAACATAATCCATATAAAAAAATGGATATCATTTTATCATAATAAATTAAAAAACCATGTAAATCATAGAGAAATTATAATTGAAACATAAAAATATGAAATAATTCCATATTATATGGAAAATGGTTTTGATAAAACACTTTAAATGAATTATTTAGGAAAATATAATTTCTTTTCCAAAAAAAAATTATTTTCAAAAAATGCCATGAATGGTTAAAATAAATTATTTTTCTTTAAAATAATCATTCAATCTTGTAGAGTAATATTCATGGAAATGAGGATTTATGCAACTGTAAAAATCCTTTCACGCCGTATATGTTAAAAATAACATTCTCCTCGTACTTTTGTCAAATAGATCAAAAAGATACTCATGTGGTAAACAAAAGTAAGATTCCTTTCATTACATGTGGTAAATTAAAAACTGTTTAAAAAGGCCATTAAATATACATGAAAACATTTTTATAAAGCAGTGACATGGATGATAACAAAAACCCCAGTAAATACTTACGAATAAACAATCTCGGATAAGAGCGAGATTTGAATAGTTATCCTTTACCTTGTGTCTAATATGCTTAAAATGTATCTGAACCACCTGTATAATGATTTAAATAATTTCATTGACTTATAACAGAATAATATTTTTTTATTATGATATCATATATAGTTTATTTATGACTTTATATTACCCATTCATTTGTAAATTCGATGTAAAAATAGCGATTTGGTTATAATCGTTTCATTTATTGTACGTGTTTCGACTTGTTGTTCTTGATATTATTACTTATATCCTGATTTACAAAATTACAAAATGTAAAACATTATTTATATATAATATATATTCTGAATATACATATATATATATGATAGATCGATAAATGGAATGAAATACACCTTTCATGGAGACGGTAGGTCGCACATACGCATGAACACTATTTTTGTTTCCTTATTGATTTGAATGGAATTAAGTAGATGAAATACATATATATATGCAAAACTCTAGTATCAGTATTATGTCACATATCTCATTATTATTCATTATATATACTTTATAATAATTCATTAATAGTTCACATGGAGAATGAATCTCATCATGTCGTGGAGACGGTAGTCCGTATGTACACACGATCGATGATATCATTCGCATGATCATGGAATTGTATTGAAGCATATGTATAATATTTCAGATTCAATACCAACTTAAAATAATCATATATTGTTATTTATTTACACCATTATACCCGTCCAAGTAAGGTGGTGGTCGAAAGTATATTACACCACGGTGTGGAGACAATATTCCTTACGTACGCACACGCGGTGATTTCTTTTTCCGAAGGATGGATAGAAGGTGAAATAGGGTTGTTTAATATTTATTAGAAAATATAACTATATATGTAATACTGATGTTATTACTTTATAATTATAAAACTAATGAAGAAGAATTTTAAGAAGAAAGAAACTTGATAGAATCGAAAGAAGAGATTACCTCTTCTTCGACACACCTCCTTTTAGGTTCCTCTTAAGGAAGTATAGTCGGACTTTTGAGAAGACCAGAACCTCCAGAATGTTTCTATGGATGTGGATAATATAAATTGGTAGGGTTTGGCTGAGATTCAAGGATCAATAGGGTGTGAAGAGAGGAGGTAAGAGGTGACCTTTCATAAGGGAGGACATGGGCACTTTAGAAAAAACATAAAATATTATTTTATAATAAAGTCATATTTGGTTTATAATAGCTCCAATTTGATTTAATTCTATGATAAAGTAGGTATTGATCGATATCATCTCAACCAATATATTTTAGACAGGTTTGGGTCATTATATTAACCTTATATTTTAGTTTTAACTCTTAGATAATTAGATTGACATTTACTATGTCACTTTGTATTTTTATATTATATATTTAATAAACATACCATATACATACAAGAGACCCCCAAGTTGTCCATTAATGATACAGCTATCATGATATAAGTATATTAGATGTGCATTAGATTTTTAAGAATATAATTACAATTAGTAATATAATATTTGATCTAAAAACTATTTTATGTCAATGTTGACACTATTTGGTAATTGATTTTTGTGAAAATTATAACAGCATGATTAGTTCAAGAAAAGTTAATTAAATCAATACTAACATGTCATATAGACCTATAAAATTAGTTGAATTCATAAAATGTTTCAAATTACATTTATTGGGGTATTTATAACATCAATTATGTTAATATTTCATTAATAAGATAATTACTGCATTATCATTGTGTCATAAATAAATTCAATTATATAATATCTAAAAGTTAAAAATAAAATACAATTATGTAGGAAATATTTTTATCATTCTAAGGAATATTTATAGTCGAATTTATCTTATTTATAACCCTATATTAAAAATTATTTTATTATTAAACGTTGATTTTAACCATTTTAACTCTTCTTTAAATAAAATAATAATAAATGTCCTAATCTAATCCAAGTTCACTTAAAGGGAAATAATTTTTTCCTAAGGTTGTTTTTGGTTGAATTAAATTTATCCAATAGAATTAGGACATGTTTTAGGGTAATAATAATATCATTTTTACCCATAATTACACTATTTAATTTTAACCGTGGTAAATAAATGAAAAAAGATACTATTGACTAAAAATTATTTTTATCTTATTGAACCAAATTTCACTCATTGACATTAACTGTGTCTCTTGGATTTTCGATATTCCACTAACTGAAGCAGTAAAATTATGTTTTATGTATGTTTGCCAAAAGCTTCTAAGAGGTAGGTAAAAGACGGTGAAAAGTTCAATCAAATTTTTATATATCGACAATTATTATAAATTGACTCCAATGAATTACCTTGAACTTATATAGGCATTTTGTATCAATTTTAACCTAAAATAAATTTAAATAAAATAAATTATTATTTAAATTAAAATTCTATTTTTAAATACTAACCCAGTGTTTTCACTATTCATCAAAAGTTGATTGTTTTCAGAAAAATACCAAAAATTCACCCTAGGCTAATTTCGATATTCCAAATCAAAAAATGAAGTCCATTTTGAAAGATAAAATTTCAAAATATGGGTATTACTATTCATAACGGATATTTTATATAATATTTTAATAACATATCGTTGTTTAGTGAAACTCAGTTTTGTGCACAACCCACGCTATCGTGGAAGGTCGTGATTGCGTGTAAAGCAATCCATGTCAGGGCTGCGTGTAGTGAAAGATATGGTTGTTATTTCTTATAAAATAATAAAAACACTTCATTTATAAATTAAAAAAATCTATAATTATGATGGGTAGAATAATTTCCAGAAAACGAAATTGAAATTGTGTGTAACATGAGCCTAGGATAGTGTTGCATATACTGCAAGCTAATACGGTGTTGTGTATGGTACAAGTTAAACTTTGTGTAGTGTATAATAGAATATGTCAATGAAATTAAAAGAATATTTTTCATAGAATCTTGAGGGGTTACATTCTACCCCCTTAAAATGAATTTCACCCTCGAAATTCGTCGGGGTATAAATGGTTTATTACTTGAATGTTTCTTTAACAAAAACTCACATCATAAAAAGGAATACCAAAACATGAATTTAAAAACTATGTATGAAACGTAACAGTTACCCAAATTAACTAATCACTGGGTTTCCACATTGGAGAAAATATGTGAAAATATAGATATGGAAGAGAAATATAACCATCAACTTCTGATGAAGTGTAGTAGAGGACATGGCTATGAAAAATTCAATAATCACAAAGCCATAAATTTGTGATGATCTAAAGTACCATCCGATTCATCAGATATGAGAGCACTAGGAAAACATATTTTGTTTTCAATATCATTTTCCAAAATTTGCTGAATTGCTGAATTAAAATAAATACTTAATTTATTTTGATTCAATCTCATCGTTGCTCATGCCTCAAAAAATTTCCACATCATATCATAACGAAATGAAGTTGAACTTGCCTTCTGTGAAGTGTTAGCAGATTATGCGATTGAATGATAGGTCATTCCATCTATATCTATCGCAAAAAGTTTAGCACAATTTATTAAATATACAAAAGTCCATCAATGCTGACATTAATCGTATATGGTTGCTAAAATGGACTTATACTTAATCTATCATAGAGCATAATAAAATAAAACTAGTTTCTACTAACCTGGGACTTCCTGTAGGCTAGTGGTGGGCGATAAAGGCCTGTCACACATTGGTTGTTGGTTCGATTCCCGCATCATTGTCCGACATGACGGGTTGTCTCCCATTCTGTAGGTTTTCCGTTTACTTAAACTACACTATTATAACATTCTATAAATAATATCAAAAAAATTTCTAGCCTTAAACAATACTAACTTCTGTCAAACATATCCATTCCAATCACTAGGCTTATCCAAAATAATACTTTCCAAACTCATAGTATAAAGACAAAGATTACCAAAAAGATAATATAACAAGCACGCGAATACCATCATTTATCCCTCATATATGAAAAGATATATCATGATGGTCGCATTACAAACATTTGAATTCCATAATCTTGTATTCTCTTGTAAAATGAATACCCATTGAATCTTAGTGAAAACATGAATGATGTCAAAAGTTAACTCATTCCACATACCAAAATACAAAAATTCTATAAACTCAAACCATGATATAACTTTTTCCTTATATCTGTCTTGAGCTCATGAATAATGTCAAACATTTCATTTTCTTCTCATCCCTTCATTATGCTCATATCATCTTCATTCCAAAAATATCTCAATCACTTTCCTTGGTCACCTGTACAATAAAATTAATGAAAACCACAATAGACCAATACATAAATATTCCATTATTCCATGATATATATACAACATTATTTTGGAATCCCATTACATAAACACATAATCATTCCACCACATCATTTTCATATTCTTCATCTCAAATAGTGATAACATGTGACTTCCCTTTGTCCTTTTCCTTAAGTGGTTTCTCATGTTGATCATCATTAACCCTTGGATTAATGCATTGATTACCATAATTCCCCATTTCCTTGCACTTGAGGCATTGAAGTGTTGGTTGTGCGTTCTATGCAGTCTTTTCTTTATTCACACCAATAGCAAATCTTTTTCCATTACATCGACACTCAGCTGCTCGATGACCTTCTTTTCCACACTTACAACATTTTCTATTCCCTATAAGACAATCTCCACCATTCTTCTTTCCACACTTTGAGCATAAAGAATCTGTCATCTATTTTTCACAATTATTCTAAGATTTCTCCTTGAACTCCATATTTCGTTTCTTGTCAAAACCATGAGATGGATATGTTACGCCAACTTCATGTTCTACCTTGATAGAATAATTCACAATTTCTTCATAGCTACTAAAGTCTCTTATAGTGAATGACCATCAAATAATTGGTTTTATACCACTGAATAATTGATCAACTTTACTTTCAGTTTGGATGATAAACCCAGATTCATACCTTGAAAGAGGTGTAAAACATGCATCATATATACCGATAGATTCATCATCATTTTTCATAAGCTCATGGAACTATTTTTACTTCTTTGTTTGATGAATACGACGAAAGTACTTACAAAAAAACAAGTTCTTGAACTCATACCATTCCATGGATTCAATTTCATCTTCGGGACATGTATTCTTAATTAGAGTCCATCACCGGTCTGCATCACCATCTAAACGATAAACAGCTAGAATGACATTATCATGTTCTGAACAGTGACATATGGAAAATATTTTTTCAATGGTACTGATCCATTATTCAGCAACAAGTGGATCAGAAGACCCATTGAAAAAATGTGGTTGTTTTCTCATGATGGAATCAATAGAATATTGTTCCCTTCTCGGCTCATTCAGAAGTCCAGAATGATTCATAGCTTGTGTAAGTATATCAATAAGATTTTTCACTCCATCTACAAAAACATTGGTTTGGTCAAGAGGACCATCATTGCATTGGCCATTACATTGATCAACACGGTTCCTTCGGGTTCCATCCATTGTCTAAAACCCAAAAATAATAGTGTAAGAGGCAAAACATATGCTAGGAAAACAACATAATAAAGGGGGAGTACCTTCAACATCTAACATGATTGGTTAAATTCTATGATCTTTACCATAATTCTAGTATTATAACCTATACTTATACTTAACCTTAGAGACATCCCTATACATCCCTTATAAATATCTCTAGGGATCTATCTAATGTTTTCGCATCCTTGTTTCCAATGATTAACTAAACCTTTCCTCTGATACCAAGTGTAGAGACCCAAACCCTGACGTACATAGAAATTACATTTATTTTGTAGAATACTTAATATATAACAAAAATAGACACCAGAAGATCGTAATAGTTTAGTGTCTTTGGAATCTCAGATCGTAATCTTCTAATCATGGTGAAATTTCTTCAACACCACCCATAAAGATATTCCCCTTTTGGTTTTTACCTTAAACCTTTCTTTATATCTTGGTGAAAATAAAACCTAAACAGGGTGAGCTCAAATTCTTAGTAAGGATGAACATAGAGAACATAATACAATCCACAAACATTTGAATACAAAAGCGGGAATATAAAATCTAAACATCAAAATCATGAGCAAAGTCATAAATCTTGGAAGTATGTAAGGAATATATCATGAAGAAACATCAATAATGATAAAATAGCATGGGAATAAAACATGTTACTATGGAAACCATTAATCACATGATATGATTTCCATAGTAGACAAGGCATTGCTTCCAATACCATTATAGTGGACAAAGTCCCTTTTTGAATCGAGGTCACTGCTCGTTCCAATCATATATTAATGAACCATATTAACTTACCGTTCTAGTCATGTCTATATCATGAGATATAAATCCTTACCAATTGCATTGGAGGGAGATATAGTTCCCACCCATCTCATAATGACATCATTCTTTAGTGCGCCACAACATAAACATAAATCATTCATCATAACCCAAAGAATATAATGGGTTTCCTAAACATCATCTTATCATTACATAATCCATATAAAATATCGATATCATTTCATCATAATAAAATTGAAACCATGTAAATAATAATGAAATTACACTTTAAACATACACATATGAAATAATTTCATCTTATATAGAAAATAATTGTGATAAAACACTTGCAAAGAATTCTTGAGGAAAATATCCTTTCTTTTCCAAAACCAATTTCATTTTACAAAATGCCAAGTAATTTTAAAATAAAAGGATTTGGTTGAAAATAATCATGTAATATTTTAGAGGAACCATCATGAAAATGAGGCGTTATGAAACTGTAAAAATCCGTTTACGCCGTAGAAGTTAAAAATAACATTCTCCTCGTACTTTTGTCAGAAAGTTCAAAAAGATCCTTGTGTGGTAAACAAATGTAATATTCCTTTCATAACATGTGGTAAAATTCAAAAATGGGTAAAAATTCCAATAAACATACATGAAAACATTTCTACAAATCAGTGACATGGATGATAACAAAAACCCTAGTAAATACTTATGAATAAACAATCTCGGATAAGAGAGAGATTGGAATAATTGTCCCTTACCTTATGTCCGATATGCTTCGTATGTATCCAAAACTCATGTATAATGATTTAAATAATGACATTGACTTATTAAAATAACATATTCATTGTTATTATATCATATATTGTTTACTTATGACTATATATTACATGTTCTTTTGTAAAATTGATGTAAAAGCAACGATTTGGGTAAAATTGTTTCATTTATTTTACGTGTTTCGACTTGTTGTTCTTGATATTGTTACATATATCCTGATTTACATAATTACAGAATGTAAAACATGATTTATATATAATATATATTCAGCATATAAATATATATATGATAGATCGATAAATGGAATGAAATACACCATTCATGGATACGACAGATCGTACGTACGAATGAATGATGTTTTCATTTCATTATTGAATTGAATGGAATAAAGTAGATGACATACATATATATATATATATACAGAAATACATTATCATTATTATGTCATATATCTCATTATTATTCATTATATATAATTTGTTATCATTAATGAAGGGTTAACATGGAGAATCAATTTCATCGCATCGTGGAGACGGTAGTCCGTACGTACGCACGAGCTATGATATCATTCCCACGATCGTGTAATTGTATTGAATCATATGTATAATATTTTAGAATCAATATCACTTTACAAAAATCATATATAGACATATATTTACACCATTATACCCATACACGTAAGGTGGTGGTCGAAAATAGATTATACCATGACGTGGAGACGGTATTCCGTACGTACGCACGCGCGATGATTTCATTTTCTATAGGATGAATAGAAGGTGAAATAGGGTTGTTTTATATATATGATAACATATCAGTATATAATTAATACTTATGTTTTTACTTTATAATTAATAAACTAAAGAAGAAGAAGTAGAAGAATAAAGAATCTTGAGACAATCGGAAGAAGAGATTACCTCTTCTTCGATGCACCTCCTTTAAGCTTCCTCTTAAAGAAGTACAGTTGTTTTTTTTTTGAGAAGACCAGAACCTCCAGAATGTTTCTAGGGAAGTGTAGAATAATAATGGGAAGGGGTTGGCCGAGCATCAAGGCTCAAGAGGGTGTGAATAGAACATGGAATTGTTTCCCTTTTTATAAGGGAAGAGAGGGGTACTTTAGGAAAAACTTAAAATATTATTTTATAATAAAGTCATATTCGGTTTATAATAGCTCCAAATTGATTTCATTATAAGTTAAAGTAGGGATGGGTTTAAATACTCTCAACCAATATATTTTAGACATGTTTGGGTTATTATATTAACCTTATCATTTAGTTTTAACATTTAGTTAATTAGATTGACATTTACCCAGTCACTTGGTATTTTTATATTATATAGTTAATAAACCTACCATATACATCCATGAGACCCTCAAGTGGTCCATTAATGATACACCTATCATGGTATAAGTATCTTGGACTATATTTAGATTTTTAGGAATATAATAATAATTAATAATATAATATTTTTTGTAAAAAATATTTTATCTCAATTTTGACACTATTTGGTAATTGATTTTTGTGAAAATCATAACAGCAAGATTAGTTCAAAAACGGTTAATAAAATCATTACTAACATGTCATATTAATCTATAAATTTAGTTTAATTCATAAAAAGTCTAAAATTACATTTATTTGGGTATTTATAACATCAATTATGATTATATGTTATTAATAACATAATTACTGCATCATCACAGTGTCATAAATAAATTTAATTATTTAATGTCTAAAAATTATAAATAAAATTATATCATGTAGTAAAGATTTTTATCATAATAATGAATATTTATAGTCGAATTTATCTTATTTATAACCCTATATTAAAACTGTTTTAGTTTTTAAACATTGATTTTAACCATTTTAACTCTTCTTTAAATAAAATAATAATAAATGTCCTAATCTAATCCAAATACACCTAAAGGGAAATATTTTCTTCCTAAGGTTGTTTGTGGTAGAATTAAACGTATCCAATAGAATTAGTACATGTTTTAGGGTAATAATAATATTTTTTTTACCCTTAATTACCCTATTTACTTTTAACTATGGTAAAAAAAATTAATAAGTTACTATTCACCAAAAATTATTTTTATCTTATTGAACCACATTTTACTCTTTGATATTATCCTTGTATCTCAGATTTTCGAAATTCCAGTCAAAGAAGAGGTAAAATTACATTTTATGTATGTTTTAAAAAAGCTCATAGGAGGTAGGTAAAAGACGGTGAAAAGTTCAATAAAATTTTTATATATCAGAAATTATTATAAAACGACTCCAATGAATTAAATTTAACATATATCGGTATTATGTATAAATTTTTAACTAAAATAAATTTAAATAATATAAATAACTATTTAAATAAAATATTTGTTTTTTATATAGTACCTAGTGTTTTCACTATTCATAAAAAATTAAATGTTTTCAGAAAAATAAAAACAATTCACCCTAGTCTAACTTCGATATTCCGAATCCAAAGACGAAGTCCATTTTTAATGATAAATTTTCAAAAAGTGGGTATTACTATTCATAACATCTAGTTTATATAATATATTAATAACATATCGTTGTTTAGTGAAACTCGGTTTTGCGTACAACACATATTATCATAGAAGGTCGTGATTGCGTGTAAAGAAATCCATGTCAAGGCTACATGTATTTAAAGCTCTATTTGGTGTTTCATATAACATAATCAAAACTTATGTCATTTATACATTATACAAAATCTATACTTAATGTTGCATATAATAATTTCTATGAAACGAACATGAAATTGTGTGTAACACGAGCCAGGAATAGTGTTTCGTATACTGAAAGCTAATATGGTGATGTGTATAGTACAAGATAAACTTGGTGTAGTGTATAATATAAGACATAAATGAATCTAAAAGAATATTTTTCATAAAATCTTGGGGTGTTACATTTTACCCCCCTTAAAATGAATTTCTCCCTCAAAATTCGTCAGGGTTATAAATGGTTTACTACTTGAAAGTTTCTTTAATAGAAACCCATGTCATAAAAAGGAATACCAAAACATGACTTTAAAAACTAAAGTATGAAACGTAATAGTTTCCAAAATTATCTAATCAATGGGTTTCCACATAAGAGAACATAGGTGAAAATATGGATACATAAGAGAAATATAACCATCAACATCTGTTGAAGAGTTTTAGAGGACATGGCAAAGAAAAAACCAACAATCAGAAAGACAAAAATTTGTGATGATATAAGGTACCATCCGATTCATCAGATATGAGAGCACTAGGACATCATTTTTTGTTTTCAAGATAATTTCCCTAAATTTGAAGAATTTTTTAATTAAAAGAAATACTCACTTGATTTTGGTACAATCTCACTGTTGCTCGTGCCTCGATCAATTTCCACTTCATCTCATAAAGAAATGAAGTTGAATTTTAATTCTGTGAAGTGTTAGCAGATTATGTGATAGAATGATAGGTCATTCCATCTATTTCTATTGCAAAAAGTTTTGCATAATTTCTTAAATATACTGAAGTCCATATATGCGGAGATTAATCGTATCTGGTTACTAAAATGGACTTATACATCATCTATCATAGCGCTTAATAAAATAAAACTAGTTTCTACTAACCCGGGACTTCTTGTAGGCTAGTGGTAGGTGATAAAGGCCTATCACACATTGGTTGCGGGTTTGATTCCCGCATCCTTGTCTGACACGAAGGGTTTCCGCCCATTCTGTAGGTTGTCCACTTTCTTAAATTACACTATTATAACATTCTATCAATAATATAGAAAAAATTTATATCATTAATCAATAATAACTTATGTTCAATATAATCCATTCCAATCTTCAGGCTTATCCAAAATACTTCTTTCCAAACTCATAGTATAAAGAGAATGATTACAAAAAAGGTCATATAACAAGCACGTGAATACCATCATTTATCCCTCATATATCAAAAGATATATCTTGTTGATCACATTTCAAACATGTGAATACCTTAATATTGTATTCTATTGAAAAATGAATACCCATTCAATCGTAGTGAAAAAATGAATTCTGTCAGAAGTTAACTCTTTCCACATACCAAAATACAAAAAATATTTATACTCAAACCATTATATAACTTTTTCCTTATAACAGTCATGAGCTCATGAATACTGTCAAACATTTCATTTTCTCTTTATCCATTCATTATGCAAATATCATCTTCTTTCCAAAATATTTCAATCACTTTACATGGTTATCGGTACCATAAAATTATTGAAAACCACAATAGACCAACACATAAATATTCCAATATTCCATGATACTATATACAACATTATTTTGGAATCCCATTACATAAACATTTAATCATTCCACCATATCTTTGTTATATTCAACATCGTCAATAGTGATCGCATGTGACTTCCCATTTTCCTTTTCCTTGAGTGGTTTCTCATGTCGATCATCATTAACCCTTGTATTAGGTAATTTATTAGCATAATGCCCCATTTCCTTGCACTTGAAGCATTGAAGTGTTGGTGGTTCATTCTCTGCAATCTTTTCTTTATTCACACCATTAGAAACTCTTTTTACATTACTTCTACACTCAGCATCTCGATGACCTTATTTTCCACACATAAACCATTTTCTAGTACCTTTAAGACAATCTTTACCATGCTTCTTTCCACACTTTGAACAGAAAGAAACATTCATCTACTTTTCACCATTATTCTGATATTTCTCCTTAAACACCATCTTTCTTTTCTTGTCAAAACCATCAGATGGATATGTTGGACCAACTTCCAGTTCTACCTAGTTATCACAAAGCACAATTTCTTCATAGCCACCAATGACTCCTATAGTTAATGCCCTTCAAAGACTTGGTTTTAAGACACTGAATAATCGATCAACTTTACTTTCAGGTTGGATGATAAATCCATATGCATACCTTGAATGACTTCTAATATTTTCTTCATATATACCAACAGATTCATCATCCTATGCTTAAGCTCAAGTAACTCCTTTTCAATATTTTTTCGATAAATACGGGGGATGTACATACTGAAAAATAACTTCTTGAACTCGTCTCATTCCATGGATTCAATTTCATCTTGGGGACATGTATTCTTAATTACAGTCCACCACTTGTCTATTTCACCTTATAATCGGTAAACAGCTAGAATAACTTTATCATGTTCTGAATAGCGAAGTAAAGAATATATATTATCAATGGTACTGATCCATTTTTCAGCAACAACTGGATCAGAAGACCCATTGAAATAAGGTGGATGTTTCCTCATGAAGGACTCAACAGAATATTGTTCCCTTCACTGCTCATTCAGATGTCCAGAATGATTCTTACATTGTGTATGTATAGCAATAATATTTTTCACTCCATCTCCCAAAACATTGGTTTTTTGAGGAGGATAATTATTGCATTTCCCATTACATTAAACAACACGGTTCCTTCAGGTTCCATCCATCGTCTAAAACCCACAAATAATAGTGTAAGAGGAAAAATATATGCTAGTAAAACAACATAATTAACGGGGAATACCATTAATATCTAACATATTAGTTTAAATTCTATGGTTTTTACCATAATTCTAGTACTATAACCTATACTTATACTTAACCTTAGGTACATCCCTAGACATACCGTAGAAATCTCTCAAGAGATCTCACTAAAGTTTTCGCATCCTAGTTTACAAAGGATAACTAACACTTCCCTCTAAAACCAACTATACCGAACCAAAGCTTGAAGTACATAGACATTACATTATTTTTGTGTAATAATTTATACATAAAAAACACAGACACCAAAGGACAGTAAGATTTTAGTGTCATTGGAAAAACAGAACGCCATCTTCTAATCATTGTGAAAGATCTTCAACATCTCCCATAAAGATGATCCTCTTTTGTTTTTCTTACCTAAAACCTTTCTTTATATCATTGTAAAAAGAAAACATAAAGAGGTTGAGCTCAAATGCCTTGTAAGGATAAACATAGAGAACATAAAACAATCCTAATCATTTGAATGAAAAAGCATGAACATAAAATCTAAACATCAAAATCATGAGCAAAGACCTAAATATTTGAAGTACGTAAGGAATATATCATAATGGAAAATAAATCATGATAAAATTTCATGAGAATAAAACATGTGATTGTGGCAACCATTAAGCACAAGATATGATTTCCATAGTAGCCAAATCTTTGCTGCCAAGACCATCTTAGTGGAAAAATTCCCTTTCGGAATCGAGTTCATTCCTTGTTCATGTCCTGTATTACCAAACCAGATTAACATACCCTTCCTGCCAAGTCTATCTCATGAGATACAAATATTTACCCAATTAATTGGAGTGAGATATAGGTCACACCCATCTGATAATGAAATCATTATTTCTTGTGCCACAACATAAACATAAATCATTCATCATAACTGTAAGAATAAAATCGGTTTCATAAACATCATCCCATCATAACATAATCCATATACAAAATGGATATAATTTCATCATTAAAAATGTGAAATAATGTAAATCATAGAGAAATTATACTTGAAACATTCACATATGAAATAATTCCATATTATAGGGAAAATGTTTTTGATAAAACACTTGAAATGAATTCTTGAGGAAAATATCCATTCATTTCCAAAACCATTTTATTTTTCACAAAATGCCATGAAATTTTAAAAGAATATGATTTTGTTGAAAATAATAATACAATCTTGTAGAATAAGCTTCATGAAAATGAGGTTTTATGAAACCGTAAAAATCCATTCACAACGTATATGTAAAAAATAACATTCTCCTAGTAATTTTGTCGGAAAGGTTAAAAAGATTCTTGTGTGGTAACAAAAGTAATATTTCTTTCATAAAATGTGGTAAAATTAAAAAATGGGTAAAAAGGCCATTAAACATACATGAAAAAATTATATAAAATAGGGACATGGATGATAACAGAAACCCTAGAAAATACTTACGAATAAACAATCTCGGATAAGAGCGAGATTGGAATAGTTATCCCTTACATTATGTCTGATATGCTTCGTATGTATCCAAACCTCCTGTATAATGATTTAAATAATTTAATTTAATTATTAAAGTATCATATTCATTGATATGATATCATATATATTTTACTGATGACATTATATTACTAGTTCTTTTGTAAATTCGATGAAAAAGCTGTGATTTGGGTAAAATCGTTTCATTTATTGTACGTGTTTCGACTTGTTGTTCTTGATATTTTTACTTATATCATGATTTACTTAATTACAAAATGTAAAACATGATTTATATATATTTCATATTAATCATACACATATATATATGATAGATCGATAAATGAAATGAAATACACCGTTCATGGAGACGGTAGGCTGTACGTACACATGAACGTTGTTTTCGTTTCCTTATTGAATTGAATGGAAGAAATTAGATGACATACATATATATATACATAAATCCACTATCATTATTATTTCATATATCTAATTATTATTAATTATATATACTTTATAATCATTCATGAATTGTTAACATGGAGAATGAATCTAATCGCGTCATGGAGACGATAGTCCGTACGTACGCATGAGCGATGATATCATTCCCATGATCGTGGAATTGTATTGAAGCGTATGTATAATATTTCAGAATCAATATAACTTTACAATAATAATATATAGTTATTTATTTACACCATTATACCCATCCAAGTATGGTGGTGGTCCAAAACAGATTACACCACGGCGTGGATACGGTATTCCGTACATACAAACACGTGGTGATTTTGTTTTCCATAGGATGGATAGAAGGTGAAATATGGTTGTTTCATATTTATAATATCATATCAGTATATATTTAATACTGATTTTATTTCATTATAATGATACACATAAATAAGAAGAAGTAGAATAAGAAAGAAACTTGAGAGAATCAGAAGAAGAGATTACCTCTTTTTCAGCGCACCTCCTTTAAGCTTCCTCTTAAGGAAGTAGTGCTGGTCATTTGAGAATACCATAACCTAAAAAATTATTCTACGGATGTGTAGAAGATAAATGGGAAGGGTTTTGATGAACTTTAAGGATCAAAATGGGGTGAAGATAAGAGGGAAGGTGTGCTCTTTTTATAAGGGAGGAGAGGGGCACTTTAGGAAATGTTTAAATTATTATTTTATAATAAAGTCATATTCTGTTTATAATAGCTCAAAATTGATTTATTTCGAAGATAAAAAAGGGATGGGTCGAAATCATCACAAATAATAGATTTTGGACCGGTTTGGGTCATTATATTAACCTTATCTTTTAGTTTTCACTCTTAGGTAATTACATTGACATTTACCATGTCACTTTGTATTTTTATATTATATAATTAATAAACATACAATATAATCCAAGAGACCCCCAAGTGGTCCATTAATGATACAACTACCATGATATAAGTATTTGGGCCGAACCATAGGTTTTTAGAAATATAATAACAAATAATAATATAATATTTGTTTTAAAAGTATTTTATGTCAATTGTGACACTATTTGGTAATTGATTTTTGTGAAAATCATAATAGAGTGAATAGTTTAAAAAAAGAAAAATAAATCAATACTAACTCATATTGACCTAGAAAATTAGTTTAATTCATAAATGGTGTCAGATTACATTTATTTTGGTATTTATAACATCAATTATGTTAATATTTCATTAATATGATAATTACTGCATCATCATTGTGTTATAAATAAATTAAATTATTTAATGTATAAAAATTATAAATAAAATACCATTATGTAGGAAATATTTTTGGATTTCTAATTAATATTTATAGTCAAATTTATCTTATGTATAACTATATATAAATTTTTTTTAATTATTAAACGTTGATTTTATGCATTTTAACAATTCTTTAAATAAAAAAATAATAAATGTCCTAATCAAATCCAAGTGCACCTAAAGGGAAATATATTATTCCTAAGGTTGTTTTTTGTTGAATTACACATATACAATACAATTAATACATGTGTCAGGGTAAAAAATAATATCATTTGTACCCTTAATTACCAAATTTACTTTTAACCTTGGTAAATAAGTGTAAAAAGTTACTATTCTCCACATATTATTTTTCTCTTATTGAACAAAATTTATCACATTGATATTAACCGTGTCTCTCAGATTTTAGAAATTCCACTCACAGAAGCGGTAAAATTATGTTTTATGTATATTTTCAAAAAGCTCCTTGGAGCTAGGTAAAAGATGGTGTAAATTTAAATAAAATTTTTATATATCGGAAATTAAAATAAAATGACTCTAATGAATTATATTGAACTTATATAGGTATTATGTATCAATTTTGACCTAAAATAAATTTTAATTAAATATATAATTATTTAAATAAAAATTTGTTTTTTAAATATCAACCCAGTGTTTTCACTATTCATCAAAAATTGAATTTTTTCAGAAAAAAAAAAAATTCACCCTATGCGAATTTTGATATTCCAAATCCAAAAATGAAGTCCATTTTGAAAGATATAATTTCAAAAGGTGGGTATTACTATTCATAACAGCTAGTATATATAATATTTTAATAACATATCTTTGTTTAGTGAAACTCAGTTTTGCATACAACACACGCTATCATGGAAGGTCATGATTGCATGTAAAGAAAGCCAAGTCAGGGCTGCGTGTAGTGAATGCTCTGTTTGGTGTTGCGTATAACATAATCAAAACTTATTTCATTTATACATTAAACAAAATCTATAAATAATGTTGCGAAGAATAATTTTCACAAAACGAACTTGAAATTATGTGTAACATGAGCCAAGTATAGTGTTTCCTATACTGCAAGCTAATACGATGTTTCTTATCATACACGCTAAACTTGGTGTCGTGTATAATAGAAGATATCAATGAAATTAAAAGAATATTTTTCATAAAATCTAGGGGTTTTACATGGAAACCCAGCGATTAGTTAATTTGGATAACCATTTCGTTTCATACATTAGTTTTTAAAGTCATGTTTTGGTAAACCTTTTTACGATGTGGGTTTCTATTAAAGAAACATTCAAGAAGTAAAACATTTATAACCCCGATGAATTTTGAGGGCGAAATTAAATTTAAGGGGGGTAGAATGTAACACCCTGATATTTTATGAAAAAATATTCTATTAATTTCATTTATGTCTTCTATTATACACTACACTATGTTTATTTTTTACTATACGCAACACTGCATTAGCTTGCAGTATATGCAAAACTATACTAGCCCCGTGTTACACACAATTTCAAGTTCGTTTTGTGGAAATTATTCTACGCAACATTATGTATAGATTTTGTTTAATGTATAAATGGAATAAGTTTTTATTATGTTAAACTCAACACCAAATCGATATTTCACTACACTCCACCCTGACATGGCTTTCTTTACATGTAATCGCGACCTTCCACGATAGCGTGTGTTGTACGCAAAACCGATTTTCACTAAACAACGATATGTTATTAAAATATTATATAAACTTGTTGTTATGAATAGTAATACCCACTTTTTGATATTTAATCTTTCAAAATGGATTTCATTTTTGGATTCGGAATATCGAAATTAGTCTAGGATGAATTTTTGGTATTAATCCGAAAACATTCAATTTATGATGAATAGTGAAAACACTGGGTTATTATTTAAAAACCGACTTTTTATTTAAATAAGTACTTATTTTATTGAAATTTATTTTAGGACATAATTGATACATAATACCTATATAAGTTCAATGTAATTCATTGGAGTCATTTTATAATAATTTTCAATATATAATGATTTTATTGAACTTTTCACCGTCTTTTACCTACCTCCTAGGAGCATTATTCAAACATACATAAAACGTAATTTTACCGCTTCTGTGAGTGGAATTTCGAAAATCTGAGAGACGCGGTTAATATCAAGGAGTTAATTGTGGTTCAATAAGATAAAAATAATATTTGGTGAATAGTAACTTTTTACTTTTTTTACCACGGTTAAAAGTAAATAGTGTAATTAAGGGAAAAAATGATATTATTATTACCTTAAAATATTTCCAAATTCTATTGGATAAGTGTAATTTGACCCAAAAAAATATTTGGAATAAATTATTTCCCATTTAGGTGCTCTTGGATTAGATTAGGACATTTATTATTATTTTATATAAAGTAGAGTTAAAATGATTAAAATCAACGTTTAATAACTAAAACTTTTTTAATATATGGTTATACATATGATAAATTAGGATATAAATTTTCATTAGAAATATAAAAATAATTCCTACATAATGGTTTTTTATTTATTATTTTTAGACATAAAATAATTTAATTTATTTATGACAGAATGATGATGCAATATTTATTTTATTAATAAAATATTTACATAATTGATTTTATAAATACACAAATAAATGTAATTTGAGACTTTTTATGAATTAAACTAATTTTATAACATTATATGAAATGTTTTTATGGATTAAATTATCTTTTTTTGAACTAATCATGATGTTATTATTTTCACAAAAATCAATTACAAAATAGTGTCAAAATTGACATAAAATAGTTTTTAAAACAATATTATATTATTAATTTTTATTATATTCCTAAAAATATACGGTTCGGCCAAGATACTTATATCATGATAGGTGTATCATTAATGGACCACATGGGGGTCTCTTGGATGTATATGCTACGTTTATTAACTATATAATATAAAACTAAAAAGTGACATGGTAAATGTCAATCTAATTAACTAAGAGTTGAAACTAAAAAAGGTTAATATAATGACCAAAACCTATCTAAAATCTATTGGATGAGAGTATTTCTACCCATACCTACTTTATCTTAGATAGAAATCAATTTGGAGCTATTATAAAGTGAATATGAATTTATTATAAATTAATATTTTATGTTTTTTCTAAAGTGCATATCTCCTCCATTATAAAAAGGGCACCGCTTCCCTTTTCTCATCACACCCTTTTGAGCCTTGAAGCTCGAAAAACCCCTTCACATTTCTCTTATCCACTTCCCTAGAAACATTGTGGAGGTTCTGGTATTCTCAAAAGCACACCTCTACTTCCTTTAGAGGAAGATTAAAGAATGTGCGTCGAAGAAGAGGTAATCTCTTCTTCCGATTCTATCAAGTTTCATTCTTCTTATATGTCTTCTTCTTTAGCTGTATCATTATAAAGTAATAAAATCAGTATTAATTAAATAATTATATTTTATTATAAATATTAAACAACCTTATTTCACCTTCTATCCATCCCTCGTAAAACGAAATCACCACTCGTGCGTACGTACAAAATATCTTCTCCACGTCGTGGTGTAATCTTTTTTCGACCCCCACATTACATGGATGGTCATAATGGTGTAAATAAATAACTATATATGATTATTTTAATGTGATATTTATTCTGAAATATTATACATATGCTTTAATACAATTCTACGATCATGAGAATGATATCATCGCTCGTGCGTACGTACGGACTACCGTTTCCATGACGTGAGGAGATTCATTCCCCATGTTAACCATTCATGAATTATTATAAGGTATATATAATGAATAATAATGAGATATATTACATAATAATGATACTGGATTTATGTATATATATATATATTTATGTCATCTACATAGTTCCATTCAATTCAATAAGGAAACGCAAACAACGTTCATGCATACGTACGACCTACCGTCTCCATGAACGGTGTATTTCATTACATTTATATTTCTATCATATATATATGTATATGATGAATATATATTATATATAAATCTTGTTTTACATTCTGGAATTAATTAAATAAGGATATAAGTAATAATATCAAGAAAAACAAGTCGAAACACATACTATAAATGAAACGATTTAACCCAAATCACTTCTTTTACATCGAATTTACAAAAGAACGGGTATTATAAAGTCATAAGTAAACTATATATGATATCATAACAATTAATATTATTCTTTACTAAGTAAATTACATTATTTAAATTATTATACATGATTTTCGGATACATACGAATCATATCAGACATAAGGTAAGGGATAACTATTCCAATCTCGCTCTTATCTGATATTGTTTATTCATAATTATTTACTGGGGTTTATGTTATCATCCATGTACTTATTTTATAAAAATGTTTTAATGTATGTTTAATGGCCTTTTTACCCATTTTTTAATTTTACCACATGTTATGAAATTAATCTTACTTTTGTTTTCCACACGAGGAACTTTTTGACCTTTCCAACAAATGTACGAGGAGAATTTTATTTTTAACATATACGACATGAACAGATTTTTACGGTTTCATAACTCCTGATTTTAATTAGGCTTCCACTACAAGATTTCATGATTATTTTCAAAAAAACCTTTTCATTTAAAATTTCATGGAATTTTTTGAATAGAATTTTTTTTTGGAAAAGAATGTTCATTTTCCTCAAAAATTCATTTCAAGTGTTTTATCAAAACCATTTTCCATATAATATGGAATTATTTCATATATGTATGTTTCAAGTATAATTTCTCTATGATTTACATGGTTTCACTTTTCTTGTGATGAAATGATATCCATTTTTTATATGTATTATGTTATGATGGGATGATGTTTGTGAAACCCATTTTATTCATTGGGTTATGATTAATGATTTATGTTTATGTTGTGGCACACAAAAGAATGATTTCATTATGAAATGGGTGGGACCTATATCTCCCTCCAATGCATTTGGTAAAGATTTATGTATAATGAGATAGACATGGCTGGAATGGTACGTTAATCTGGTTTAGTACTACATGACTGGAACAAGGAGTGAACTCGATTTAGAAAGGGACTTTCTCCACTAAGATGGTCTTGGCAGCAATGCCTTGGATACTATGGAAATCATATCATGTTATTAATGGTTTCCACAATCACACATTTTATTCCCATGCTATTTTATGATTATTGATGTTTCTTTAGGAAATATGACTTACGTACTGCCAATATTAATGTCTTTGATCAAGATTTTGATGTTTAGATTTTATGTTCAAGCTTTTGCATTCAAATATTTATGGAGTGATATATGTTCTCTATGGTTTCCCGTACTGAGAATTTGAGCTCACCCTTTTTATGTTTTATTTTCCCCAGAATATAGAGAATGTTTTTAGGTAATAAAACCAAAAGGGGAAGATCATTATGGGAGATGATGAAGATCTTTCACCATGATTAGATGATTACGTTCTGAGTTTCCAAAGAAACTAAACTATTGCGGTCCATTGGTGTCTGTTTTTGTTATGTATTAAGTATTCCGAAAAAGTAATGTAATGTCTATGTACGTCATGATTTGGGTCTCTATACCTATATATAGTTGTTATGTGATCCATGAAGATAGATATTCTATATTTCATTACAATTACACCGTCGTTTTATTTCTAACACATTGATGAACGATAGAAATCAGGTATAGCCTAGAAATCACATCGAACAACATGAGACATAGGTAGTGGTAGCCTAAAATTCCCCTTAATCCTCTTTATAATCATTTAACACTCCCAATTTATATAAATGTATTATATACATCAAATAAATCTCATTAGTCGGATGATATTAGGGTTACATGCAAGTAAAATTCCACATACCTAATTTTTTTCATGATCCAATTCATAGAAAACGATATTCATTTTTATAAATAACTTAAAAGGTGAGCATCATTTTGCATAATTAAGGTCATATAATTTGTATAATTATCTATATTTGGCATGTACAGTATCAAATAAAGGGGTATACAAAATGCCTATTATTCATGATAAAACAGGGAATCTTGAAAAAAATCGTGTACTTAAGTTTACATTAGCATATGAGAGATTATTATCATATTTATATAAATATATCTATAACATATTCATGTAGCTAATGAAGAAATGTTATATAATATACCATTTTACATAATGCAAGAGTAACATGATTCTTTGAAAATAATATTCTAATATAGAAAAAATTGTAGAAATATTTTTTAAAAATACACTACATTTTTTAATTTTTTTGATTGATGACTTACCAGGGGAAAAATCATGCAATAAAATTATCACGTGACCAAAATAAACGTACATGTAAAACAAAATATGCTTAAAATTATATAAAACAAAATCATTATCAATGATGAAATTTTACTTTGATGATAAAATAGATAAAATTGACTTCATAGATTGATAAGAAACATCATTGTATAAATATAATATATAAGAATGTGTAATTTTACATGATTCAAAATGCATTTTAAAAGTCACCCATTATGAAAGTTCATAGGTAAAATTTCAAAAATTAGACACTAAAATTCAAAAACATTTCTATTATGGATGATTAAGGATTGAAATTCTGTGATTTTTTTATGAATGTTAGTTTTCATGCTAGGATTAAAATTAAATTCACGCACTACAACTCATGGTTAAGTTCATGTATTGGTGTATATAGAAAACACAACATAAAAATAATATCTATTCAAATTCATCAATTTTATCTGTGAATAATTTATCAATAAATAAATTAACACTGGTGGAAAACAGTTTTTATAGTGATTGTTTAATATATTTATTGTATGAACTATAGAAATTGAAATATTTAACCTTTAATAAAAGTAGGATATAACATTAAAATTCCAAATATTTAAAAAAATATGAAGATAATTAACTCATCAATGTTATTATAAGTATATTTCCATGAAACATTTGTGTAGATTAAATATATTCAATTAGAAAAAAGAATAATATTTTTCATTTAGAAGGAAACAATATAAACATATTGATGAAAAAAATTAAAAAATATATTTAACACACATACAACTATTGAGCCACTTATGGGAAGTGGAATTTGAATGGACTGACATAAAATGAACATTCATGTATCTTTTAGACATGTAAAAAAATAGAGAAACATTAACAATACAGTTGAATATCATATATCATAAAAATTGGAAAACATTAGTCAAATATAAATACCTCGAGTCTCAATAATGCAAACAAATTAATGTAATTAATAATTTTGTAATTTTTTTGACAATTTATGATTATATTATAAGTCCTCGTTAAAAATTTATTGGGATACGGTTTAATTTTTCTCAATATAAGATGTTAGATTCCCTGATATAAGAATTTGTGATAGTTTGGAAAATTCAATCTCATTTGGTTTAAGAACCACTCTATCACCCTGTGACTAAATTTTGATTCAACTATTGAATATATAATCCAATATATAGACACCCAAAAACATCCATAAATCATTTAAATTTGGGAAGAGGGATCCTAGTAGAGTATTAATAAATTTCCACCCATCAACAATAAATTTTTATTGGATTGTTGAATATGGGGAATGTAGAAAAAATTATTGATGAGGAAGAATAGTATTTCTAGAAATAATGATACAATAAAAACAATGATGAGGTCAATAAAATACGGCGAGGGATAACATTACATTGAACTACTTTATAACAAATTATGGTGATGAAAATAGTTCGATGATCAAATTATGCAGTAATTATGGCATGGTATCGAACTAACTCCTACAAACTGGTGATGAATAATTGAGAGGATAGGAACCAAAGGACAATTTTAGTTTCTTAATTTATGGTTTTTAGTGAATCAAAATTTGTGAAGCTTTTTCATGGTATAGAAAATTGTGGAATCAGGAATACATTAATAAATACAATAAATAATTATATATAATATGAAAATATTTATTTCTAAAAAATTATTTTTCCCATTTTCAAAAATTTTAAATTTATAATTGATACTGTTATTTTTGTTATAAATTTGTATTACATAACTATAATAATATTTTTTTTTATTTCATTCATTAAATAAAATTAAATTATTAATATTATGAGTTAGTGTATTAGAATTATTTTTTTTGTAAATTATACATGTTACTATTTAAAAAGTTATTATATTTACATAATAATAATAGTTAAATGATTTATCATTATTAGATA
Source organism: Viscum album (assembly GCA_963277665.1). Lineage (NCBI taxonomy): Eukaryota > Viridiplantae > Streptophyta > Magnoliopsida > Santalales > Viscaceae > Viscum > Viscum album. Next base: position 714,666,363 of record OY728134.1, on the reverse strand, counting down.
GTTTATTATAAAATTTATTTTTCCTAAATAGCCTTAAAGCCTTTATTTTATTCATTTTTATTCATTTTTTATAATCCCTCATTTAAGGATTGAAGGGGAACCGTTGACATTACAAGAAGTGATGGTATTTTGGAATTATTTAATTTCAGACTATAAATACATGAAACAGCCTCTTCCCAGCATCTTCATCATGATTAGCTCTCCACCTATGCATGGTTGTATGACTATTTGTCCTGTGTAGAGGTGCATAGGCCTGGTACCTATGGAAAATATCATACCCTTTCATTATTCCAAATCTATTAGCCCTACTATGGTGAATTCTACTTTGATCTAAATCCTCTATTGGGGCTTTTTCATTGTATTATATAATCATTTGTTGAAATAAAATTATATTAATAGAATAAAAACATATTTAACTATTGTTATGTAATTTGATAGTATAAAATAATTTATATCCTTGAATATATCTACTGATTAAAAATATATTGTTACTTAAAAATAATATCAACAAAATATAAAATCCTTTAGACTTACTTATTTTAAAAAACTGATATATAATTAATTAGTAAATTTATATTGTTACATGTTAATAATTTTTTATATTTTTGATTGACTTATTTAAACATATTTTTCAACCATTTTTATTAATTTAATTAATGATTACCATGTTTTAGATTTATTTTATTTATTAAATTAAATTTTTTTATTTTTTTGAATTATATTTAGAAAAATTGATTTTTATTATATGAAAACCATTAGAATATATAATCACTGTTGATACATAGATAAATTTAAAAATTAAATTAAATTAATGAGATTTTTTAAAAAAATCATTAAATATTGATAATATCTTTTGTTATAAAAACAATAATATCTATAAAAATTGGTTTCTATTAAATGGTTGTATTTATTAAATACATTATAAACCATTAAATCCTGTTCTAATAATGTGGAGTCTTGAGAGAAGCCTCATTAATCTCTGATCAAAATAAATTGTCTCGAAAGCCTTATAATTAATATGAATTTAGGTTTTCACCTATACAGGGAGGAAATATGGGATTATGGATATAAACAATGTTAAATCCATAAATATATGATATAATTTTAAATATTTCATGGTTAGGGTAAAAATTTATTCAATACATGATCTAATTTTGAATGAGACACTACATCCAAACACACCTATCATTGTTGGATCGCATAATAAGAATAACCATTATCTAACTACGATATACCCCATTTTACAACATTTAAATGTTTCTCCAAGGAAGACGCATGGTTTTTCCAAAACATGTGCCTAGCCATGCTCTTATTGAGTGCCGACTATTTCAGTTGTATGGTTTCCTATTGGTTTGATATCGTACATAATTATCATGATAAAACCATGAGCCACGAATAAATCCTCAAATTAATGATAAATATTCTTAAAAACATACAAACCATGTGTCGATAATTTTATAAACATAAAACACACAAATAATTGGTCATATACCTGAAAAGATGTGATCTATATTCTCTCCACCATTGTTCGATCCATCCCTTGGTAGTAGACAAATATTGTTTCCTTAATGTGTTTGGCCACTTATCCAACATTAACTTATCATCATTACACATTTTATCTTAAATTCGACTATATTTCCATTAAGATCACATTGTACCACTTATTTTTTCAGAACATACATTATCTTAGAAATCCAAAATTCACATCGGAACATTGTATAATGTATAATATTTCCCAATATCAATGTGATCACATTAGACCTCATGGTCAATATTAGTTTGATACTTCATAAATAGTGATAAATGAATCAAATCATGTACTAATATGATCATTGGTGAAAAAATACAACCAATTTTTAGCCTCACCAACCTATTTAAGTATCTCAAATGGATATATGTATCAAGGATATGAAATTTTATAATTACCAAAATGATGATATCACAACCTAGTAGTGATTCACAAGTACACATAATCACTCATCTAAAATGACAACAATCATCAAAGCTGATTCAAATATGATTTATGATGACTCTAAACAGTCTCCACTCTATTTTTGATAACTATATGTTGTTTATTGTATCTTGGACCAGGCTTGGTCCAACCAATGAAGCATCACCTATTTCCACCTATAAAAGTGGAATATCACAAAGACTCCAATATAATGATTCAAAATCATCTATATACATTGTGGCATGACAATTATTGTTATATAAAAACTCCAAAAACCATATATTATCCTACCTTGGGCAACCAAAATATATTATAACAGACATATTCTAGCCTTTAATTATTTGGATATTCCTCCCATATTTTCTATATTTTATTGAAATATTCCATTATCATAGTCAAATGATTCCTAGGAGATTTTTTAAGGATATCAAAAAACAAAATATAGATCATGGATCCTAGTTATATATAATCAAGATAAGAAAACCAATACTATTCACAAATTCTTAGTTATATATTTCATATAATCAATTCTATGAGATTCAACAATAGGGATAAAATGAGACAAATTCATGAGAAAATATATAATAACACATATGGAACCATGTTTCCTATCCATTATTGGAAAACTAATAAAAATAGTAAAATCCATATGTTATCATTTATACATGAGTATATTTTAGGACATCAACATACACTATGTGCATATGATCTCTACATTAGCCTACTGATAGGTGAGGTATCTCAAAGAAATACCAAAAATTATTATCAGTCCATCAGAAAAAAATTTCGATTTCATAGCTCATACCACAAAAAAATGTGTTTCATGCACTCTTCTACAACATTCATGATGTCATCCTCAAGTAGACATATAATTTCATGTTTGAGTAAAAACGATTCACCATGAATGATTAAAAAACATTCTGGATCTCCATCCTCTGAAATACGTCTCCACAATGTGGTATAACTTGATGGATCCCCCCATAAGGAGTTGGCCGCAAATTTCTAGGATCAAATAAAAATATGATTTGAGGCATCAAAATGAAATTTTCAATATTTTACCAGGAATATTCAATGTATTAAACATATAAATTACTATATATCTCTTCATGATATTCTATTTGGCTGTTCATAGTGCCCAAACGGCTCACAGATTATAATATACAAATCTTTATAGATATAAAATTTATTAATGGGATTTGCATTGCCACAAAGGCCATCCATACTGGTCATCAACACAGTCCATCTTCGTAGTCCATCCATTATGGCCCATATATTAATTCCAACCATTAAGTCAATAAATAGATCCATCCACCTAATGTTGTTAACCAGAAACCAAAATCATAGATCGTGAATCCCATTGAGGGATCTAGGTATGCAGTTCCTCCACCCATATAGTCTTTCAGTACTTTGGAAACATCCTATATACCTTCTTCACTATGGAACGGTCCCTTGACCAACACTTGGGAGACCCAGACATGGATGACCCATACCTTGGAGAGGTAGTCTGATCCACCATACTACTACTTCGGTGAGGTACCACCTAGGAGACCCCATACCGGGCCGACCCACCTAGGGAAACCCATACTAGGGTGAACTACATGGGTGACCCATTATAGGGAAACCCACATGAGTTTCTCAGTTTATGACCCCAATTTTCATCCTTGGAATACCTTGATTGGAGATCCTCTTCCATAATCTTTGATTTTCCGTTATTCAATATACTGTTATTGGTTCCATTCTGATGTTATGAGATTAAATTGTCATTTCTCATTACTCATGTAACTTGAGTTGATAAAATCTTCGAGAAACTCTTGATACTTCATTGACAAAATTCTAAGCTATTTTTAACATCAAATGGGAATCCTCCTAAGGATCAAACCTTGTCCAAAGCTCAATGGGCCTCCTCATAATGAATAAACCCCAACAATTAAATGGGAATCATCCTTAGGAATAATACCTAAATAGTATATGGGAATCCTCATTAATAGTAAGCCTCATCCAAAACCTTTCATTGTAATCCTTCTCAAGAGTAATCCCCATCCAGTACATAGGCACCAACCTTAGTAGTATGCCTTAATCAAATGTCAAATTAGAAGCCCCCTTTTGTGTAAGCCCCACCCAAGCCTCAAATGGTAACCTTATTAAGAATAAGCCCAAATGAGTAAATGAAACCCCCCCTTAATAATACACCCCTAAAACATGGGAATCCAATTTAAGAGTAATCCCCAGTAATCCTCATATGGTAAACGAATCTAGGAGTTAGGAAAAAACCTCAAATGGGAATCCTCCATAAATGTAATCCCCAAACAGTACAAGGGAATCCTCCACAAAAGAACGCCCCTAGATTTTCAAGCACTCATACATCAGTGGATAGAGCAGAATATGTGGCTGATTAGATCATCCTATTCCTCTTCTTTCTCATGATGAGCATGAATCTCATGGGACTAGAGATTAATAGTGATATAGAAATTCATATGATCTATTCCATCCTGTTGAACTATACTGATTATGATTCATTTTACAATCAGAATATGTTGGACTCCCACCTAGGGACTAAGATCAATTGGAATCCTTCTCAAGAGTAATCCCCAAATAAATCGCTCAAATACTCATTGGAATCCCCCATCAGAGTAAGCCCCAAACAGGTCTCCAATTCACTAGGATTTAAACACCACTCGTGGTCCCTTTAACAGGGAATACTCCTCGATAGTAGGTCCCAATCATGTCATCAAATAATCCAGTCGTCCTTTATTAGATTAAGCTCCATATAATACTCTCAATGGGCCATACTCCCCTATGATGAATCCTATTGAATGACTTGATTACCATGTTACATCCAAAATAATCTATGTAGGATTCAATTCCCTTCCAAATGGGATATGCTGGAAGCATCCCTATGGTACAGACCCAACAACCAAATCAACCCTATTATCTATTGTGCACATTCCCATTAAGGGTTTAATTAATCATGGGAATCCCACATAGTTATAGATTCTTTTGTCTACTTTAGAATAATCCAAACATCATTAACTTACATGGAACCATTCTCAAGGTCATCCATGGATCATGAAATTAATTGGTATTGTTAGTTCCTTATAATTTGACTATAAAAGGTTTTATATACCCTATTAAGTGGCATAAAACTACCTTGGTTCTAATTTCGTTCACAATGATACATAGGAATTCCATCCATTAGTTGAATACCAACATTTGAAAAATCCAGTAATCCTATATGAAGATAAACTCTAGACTGATTCCCTTCACCAAGGATGATGATAAACTCAATAATGTATTTTAATCTCCTTAGATGACAATAAATATCAAATTTCCCCACTTTGTGGAAAGAAACCCAACCTCCTTTCAATAAATGATCAAAGGAACTCTTAGTAATATATATGAGGATACCATTGATATAGAACCTTGAATACATAATAATTTATCCTTAAATTAAGAATAGTGTATATACAAAGGGGATTCTATACTCTATTTGTGATGATAATTGATTACTAATTTCTGGGAATGTCACATCATACTTGGAAATAAATAAATGATTTATTATCATATCTAAAATATAAAAATGAGTCTCATTGTAGAGAATAATTCCCATAAAAAGGTTGGGATGAGTCCGACCTCTCATCCTCTCCACTAAGATGAGATCATAAAACTCATTGGATAAAAATGATGATGAGAAGAAACCATTGTAAAGTATGTCATTGTGGATACTAACTCATTGAGTGTTTCAAATTTCAATAGGATACAAAAAGTGGTGTTCCTGACATGAGTGAGTACACATAATTCAAGCCACTGTAATCAATCGTCGGGTGAATACCAAACTGAAAAAACCCACATTTTGTGTTAGAAACAAGAATTGTGAGACCGATATGAATCATTATCCATGATTATAGTGTCATGCATATGTGAGGACAGTTTTCCCATAATACCAATGGTATATACAATATAATAAATTTTCATTTACTTTTTAAATGATATGATGCTTCTATAGGGTTTTCATGTTTGTCTCTAGACATCAAGCACTACATTACAAAACTCCCTTTGATCCGTTGTCTTCCTTCATGTTTTCCCCCAACGAATTCTCTTACTATTGATAATGTGTGATCATTTTCTATGTGAAGGATGCCATAACAAACCTAGAATCTTCAACACTAGTTCTGTAACTTGATGGTTTTTGAGTACCATCTACGCAATACCATCCCAAGCATATAGGATTCCCAACATGCCCTCTAATCCAACAAATCCCACCAATCGTCTAGTTAACGAAAACCATTTTTCCAGAAGCAGATGACATTGATCAATGTCTTTAACCATTTCGAGATCATATCTCCAACACATAATCACATGTTCCGCCCACATCATAGGAAGCTGGAACCATAGTTCCCATATTGTATCACCTAGAATATATGGGGGTCCTCACAATGGGACCCTATCAACAATCCTTACAAGTAGAACCCTATGGTATTGAAAACATAGCATGGTTAGGGTGCTATCATCAGCCATCAATCCCCATCCATATCAAACCATGGATGCAAGACGGACCACTGGGGAATGAAACTAGATACTGTGGAGTAGTTAATAACAATTCCACTCCAAATAAAGACAAAAATCCTATATGGTGGCAATTATAAAATGGGAACATACACCCACACTCCATAATTCAACCAGCCAAGAGAATCATCAAGTCATTCCGAAGAAAAACCTCTACTAAAATTTGAGAAAGTACCCAAAAAAGTAACATACAACTTCATATGACCATCAAGACTACAATAAGACTCGTTAAATAGTATTCATAGAAGAGTGTCATTCAAAATTGAGGTAAAATTACATTTATGCGTGTACAACTAGTTGTAGTAATACGTCCTTCCAGTTGCCTCATCTAAAAGTGGTCAAAAATTCAATTATAAAGTCCTAATTAAAAATGGGGAGAAGAACCAACTCTCCACCTCACAATAAAAATACCACCAATATCACTATAAATAAATGGATGATATGAGTAGGCACATTTACGTACACCAGATATATATTAGAAATTTATTTCTATTCCAATCATATATGTCACCGAGAACATTCTAAAATGGTGAAAGGACAATAGTAAATCCCCATAAACATCCTATAAAGAAGTCATGATATCATTACATTGATCAAAATAGTACCAAAATGGTAGAAACATACATTCAACAACATGAATTGGGTGATTCATCAACTGATCAACCCAGAGAAGACACAAAAACATTGCTCCTATCCACAAGGGTCAAAATGGGGAAATCACCCCCATGATATATGGACAATATGTACATGAATACACAGTTATCCCAATCAATGTAAATGAGCCCATCACATCAGCTAATTCAATATAATAACAAGTACCTTCCACTGATAACCACTTTCCCCATTATCTGGATCAAGTTTCTCATAATTAGGAATACAAAATGATGCCTTACCAATGACAACTGATAAGTGAATAGCTGATCTGTTATCCATATGCCCTTAATATATGAGTTTTTGAAGCCCAATAGTGCCTATCGGTGGAGGATGAAGATCCAGCCCTCTAAATTCTAGGTTATATGATCTGTAGTAGTAATTGAGTTGGACATTCTCAGGAACATCACTATAAAAAGATTCTTCATGGAAATAATCCTATTGATCTTGAGATCCCATATCTTGATGAGAGTCCCAACAACCCTCTTCATCACAAGAAGATTAAACAAAAAGTAGATCCATACCTTCATAAAACTCACTAGGGAATTCCTCCCCAATATAGAATTAACTAGATATTTTCTCTCCACTATAGTGTTTCACATTCTAATGGGAATTTTCCAACGAGAAATGTAGTGATGAGAAATCCCTCTTACCCCAAGGAACATGTGAAAATAATGCAATTCCTGAATAATGCCTTCTTGTGGATAATTTATTACCTTTTAAATTGTAAGATATCTTAAGGCAATAGACATTCTATGAAACTCCCTTAGACTATTCAACTTCCAACATGATAGGGGAAATATCCACTAGTTTTATCATTTTAGCTATTATAGTAGGAAAATTTCCACTCTTGTTATACAAGGTAGAGGAATATCTTCTGAAGGATATGGAAGACGTACTATGTATGTGATAATTATTAGCTAAATATGACTTACTGATCTTTTATTATTTATTTTCCACATCTAAATACATAATTCCATATGCATTTTTGATTGATTGTGCTGATTAAATCCACCACAACAAAAGGAAGACTCTCCATCACATGTAATATATACAATTTCTATATGAGAAATATGAAAGTCACATAAAGGTAATTGAAGGGTTGAAACACTAAATTGATTTTCATTTCTCCATTACTCAAGACATCTAAAGATTGAGAATCATTAGGGATCCCTTAAATACCCAAGCCTCAACACATTAATACAATTTCAAGAGTTGATTGAAGATACCCTATCTGCTGTTCATATCATATGATGCGGTATACCAAAAATGTTACATGTCACCACACTCCCCTTCTGTCAGTAATTTCTTGAACGATTTAATAATACAATTTCTTATTCTCGGGTGGGATCTAAAAAAATTTATTTGGTTCACGATTGAAGATATGCTCAACAAATATAGGCCTCAACTGTCCTTTACTAATTCTGGGCGAAAATAGATAAGGTTATTAGAAGTCACTTTTTCAGGAATCTAAGAGTTTCGATAAAGCATCCTTCTCAGAGGATGATAGGTGTTAGATAACTAAAATGCTAGACATAACACATAAATCATCGAAACCCGGTGACTAAAGTGGATGAATAATGACGCACCCATCCCACATTCGAACAAAACACCATAGAAATACGAACATGAACCATGGTAATATCATCCGGGATAGTTTAGAAGAAACCCCATCCCACAATGCATGGGGATAATTCAATATAATCCTTAAGGTTAGGTAATCAATCCTGAAGAGTTATGAAATCAGAAAAAAAAATGAGTCATAGCCCTAAGGGTTCAGAACTATTTCACCTAAACAACCACCTACATAGAAGATGGTGTTCTTCTCCTGATTAGGGAAGGAACTGTAGAAAAAATCCTCTGTGTTTGTCCCATCCTGTGATTTGATATCTTCATGAGGGATGCACACATCTGAACTGTCTAGATATTTACATCAGATTATTTTTCACTAAATGGTTCCTTAAGAATCGGAAATGTATAGAACTCTGATATGACATGAAGCTATATTAGTGGATGTTTTGGAAGAATAAATCATCATTCTAACCATAAGGAAAAATGTGAGCAAGAACATTCACCTTCCCATTCCAATTATCCTACCTATAGACTCATCCTTAAGCACCCAATTAAGCCCTCCTTTTAAATCTAGTGGTATATAAAAGGAAAGATCATAAACCTACCCTAAATAATACATCTTTATATAACACTTATTTATCATCACCAAAATAAGCCTTTATTTCATATATGGTAGCATATAGCGAGCAAGAACATATACCTACCCTCACTAATATATCCTTAAAATAGACTCATATTATAGAACCCAAAAAAGAACACCATAAAAATCAAGGGACACACATTAAAAAGAAACAACATACCCCCACCCACACAAATCATTCTACAAGTATACTTTTCTAGTATCATACAATGATACTTGAAAGCATAATCATCTAGAATAACACAGAGAATGATACCAATAGAATCATATTGCAATATCCAAAATGTCCACCACTCAAGTATGGTAGAAAACTACATGTAGGAACAAAAAAATTCCCATTCCATGTCTTTTGGCATACTCATTTGGAAGAATCTAATAAATCCAACCACTCTAATCTAGTGGAAGATAATTATCAGAAACATACTCTTACTTGAACAAACCACGTCTTGTGAGATACATGTCAAGATAAATCAAAATAATTCCACCAATTAACTTTGGTAAAAAATGTAATGTAGGGACATCCCCATCACACATGGTTGGGGGATTTTTAATCATTTTTTTAATTTTCCTATCTATAAGATGTTAAAAAAATCACAATGTAAGTCTTAGATATATATTTTTTAACTGTATAGTTTGTATTTGTCATTTGACATTAAAAGATATTATACTATTCATAGATGTAGGAAGTTAAATTTCCTTGTATATTTTACATCCTAGATGCTATAAAGTAAAATATAATTTACCATATACATCCCATTGCAATATGAAAATCTACATAGTTGGTCCAAGTCTTCTGACACAAAATTGCAATATATCATTCATCCTCATCGCATGACATTAAAATACCTCGTTATCATCACTCTCATTTGATGTAAAGAATCCCCAAATTACTACAAGGATCTTAACTTTATCATTACTTTTTATTGAATTCCTTTATATAGGTTTGAGCGCCGACAATAATTCTGTTTGATCTATGATGTTAAAATGTGAGGTTTAAAGAACTATTTGTTGAATGATTCTCATTTCAATGAGATACATATTGATTCTAAAATCTCCTATATTGGGTCCATATATGGTTAGGGGAAGGAAATACCCTTTCACATTCCCAATGTAAGATTTTTTTATGGACAAAAAATCTATCCATGTTATATGTTTTGTCTGCCATTAAAATGGGATCCTTAATGATGTCTAAACAATATTTTTCAAACCAGACCATCTTGCTAATTAATTATAAATCCCATTCTCCCATTTCAAAACCCATTTGGTGTGGGGAACCGTTTGAATATCCAATTTTGGATTGATTCCTTTTTTATAAAGATACACAGTGACACCGAGGTCTAATAACTTATCCCAACCATGACATTTCAATCTTTTGAAATTGGTTCTCCTTTTTTCCTTATAGAATAATTTTATACTACATGGTATTCAGAGAACAACATATCACCTGATTATAATCTATGTGAGATATGTAGTGATTCTTGGATCCTCTCTCGTGGACCAGTCACAAAAAATTTAATTCCTATATCCTTCACTTTTTTTTTCCATTTGTTCATGAATATATCTTTTTCTATTCCATGTTTCTCACACTGAGAATAGATCAAGTTGTATTTGGAGAATATGTAAAATAGTTCCATTCACATGTAAGGAAAATAAATTTTTATCGGAATTATCATGTTCTTGGTTTCAAGACCAGAAAAAGAACACCAAATCCCAAACCACCAGAAAATAAATTATGAGATTTCATTTGGGAATTTGTGTGGATTGATTATCATTTAGTTAAGATACACAATGATGTACTAATCCTCAATCAAGGACCTAGATGTAGCATAATATGGTAAATACCCAACACTCATGTGAAAAAATAGATTAACAAATGAGGATTCAATATGACAGCTCTATACATGTGTGATCCTGTATTTTGAAATCCCCAATTATCACCACACATGAATTCTATCCGTAAGGATATTCAAATTATTACTATTTTCGGATTTATTCTTGTTTAAAAAAGGATACATAGTGATTCATGAGTCCAATAACCTTGTCCAACTATGATATTCCCCTCTTTTTCATGTTGGAATCACCAACATTATTTCCAAAAGATATTATTCTACAAGTCCAATGTCTTCACTACATGACATCAAACTGCATAGCACCTCATGAACTATGTGTGGCTTGATTCTCATTAAAATGATATACATAGTGAAACCTTATTCAAATGTCGGAATCCCAACCATTGGGTAATAAGAAATTCTCCCCCTCATTCTTTCAAACATAATTGATATTGTATATTTTTGTTTGGGTCCCCTCATTGGGGTCCCACCATGGAAATAGATATTCCCCATCTACATATGAATCAGATCTATAAAAGGTACTCTAAACATCATTTCCAATATCATTCCAAATTTATCCTTTTCTGGATTGGACAATATCCCTTCATCATGTCATACTCATGATCTTATTTATATTGGATCTTCAAAATAATTAAAACATCTACTGGTGACAGAATGATTGATACATTAAGGATCCTTTACATTAATCTATAGTACATACCCAAATATTCCGTGCATAAAATTGTCCACATAATGGGGTTTTCAAAATAATCATTCTACTATTGGATTATCTAGAACATGCCAAGGTTTTCCTATCATAAAACAAACATCATAATGGGTTCACAAACAAGTGGTAAATTATCCCCTTGGAGAAGCCTCTTAAATCCTTATAAGAATTATTTAAATTACGTTGGAACCCATGACTTGAAATGGTCTAATATTTTCATGTATATTTGTCTGATATGTTTTCTCCCAATCTATTAAGCCCCAAGGAAACAGTTTCCATTTCCTTAATCATGCCCAAAGCATGTCAGAATGACGTTGTTATTATAAAGATTCATATTACATGTTTTTCCATGATTATATTGTCCAATCAATATGATCTAAAATAATAGACATCATATTTTCTTCATTTGGGTTAATCTTAAATAGTGCACATATTCCCCTAATTCTCTAGATGTTTCTACTTTGAACATTCTTTCTGTAATCATGTACCTTCATTTCGCAAACAAAACTCTATGCCTAGAAATATACAAATCATTATAATCATATGACGTTTTTTTTCAACAGAATGTCATTTTTTTGGGGAAAATCACTTCTAGAAAATACATTAAATTCCCTAGTTGTCCTTTTATAATGTATTCCCTATAAAGGGTATGTCATCAAATGGATGCAACTATTCAAAAATGTAGTATTTTCCCAAGATTTCAATGTATAAAATTGTCCACATATTAGTATTTAAACTACTGTGAACTTTTTTACCAGGAGATACCTCTTCTAAACACCATAATCCCTTTTCTCCATTACACAAATCATATTCAAAGACCACCATGTTATTTCTTACATCATTTTCCCCCTTCACACCTGAATGTGGAAAAAATTCATAAAACGATTACCAGGAATGTAATGAATTTCAACCATTCTGGTCAATGCTAAAGGCCAGAAAATATATACCCCCCATAATTTTCATATTATATTTATTATATATACAAATCATAATTGCCTTGTGGTATGAGTTTAAAATGTATATAGTAATGTCCTCATTGTACAACATTAAAATGCATTGCATAACATTCATGTTGTACGACATTAATCAGCAGAGCATAATGTAATTGTATTATTCCTTTAAATTGTTTTGAATAATTTCATTTCTATATGAATTTAAATTACATAACATAATATCCTTGTTGTATAAATTTAAAATTCATAGAATAATTTCATTATTTCATGATTTATACTATACAGTATAATGTTATTCCTGTATGAATTTAAACTGAACTACATAATTTCCTTGTTTCATGACGTCAAACTGTACAACAGAATTTCCATGTTGTAAGACGTTAAACAAAACAACAAATTTATTAGTCATATGCAATTAAATTACAATATTCTATCAACCTTTTCCAGAAAGTGGAATTGTCCCATGACATTGGTTATCTAATAAATTTACCCACCTTTATATAAAAAATTATAATAGGTTTGGTTTCAGATTCATTTCATGTACCGACAAAGACATTCCTTTCATTGTAAGACTTACTTCCATGGAAAAGATGCCCATTGTGTTCATGAAACATCAAAATTTTAAAATTCCTTTTTTCCATTAGCAATTGAATGTCAGAATTATTTATATATCCTTTACAAAACTATACATTACACTACCTTATTATCCTTCCATATGTTTCCCCCATAGCAATCATGTCAGCTGAATGATGCCAATGTTTGACTATGTAGTGCATGTACCAGTTGGACATAAATAAAATATACCTAATAACAGGTTTTTCAACTGGATGTTATTTCGTTATTAGGAGATACAACCTCTATTCTTGAATATCATGATTTTTATTTTTGGAACCACAAAATCATGGATCAGGATTCCCCTGGGAAGTATTTGAAAAACATTGGTACATTCCTATGAAATATAACTAGCTTGGTTTATCATCTTAAATATTATGGTCACTATTTTTAGATATAAAAACATAGAATTTTTTCTCGGGCATGACAGAATTTAAATTACCCATAAAAAGACACATTATTTAATGGATTGAAACCATGTAAAGGGTACTTTAGATAAAAGTTGAGTCTCAACAACGTAAACCATTATTGTAGATGGTTTAGTCAAAATATTAAGATATGAAAAGATATAATAAACAAAACATATTATGCTGAATACCTGAATAGTGTGGTATAATAAAATGGCATGTATCACTATATAACTATCATTTATAATGAGTTTAGGAAGAAATTATTGAGATGAAACAAAAGATAAAATGTTTTTTGGTTTTTCCATAGGATCCTAGGAATAATAAAATTATGCTCTCTATGACCCATGTATTTTGTAAAAATTAAAATCATCATTACATACATTATGTATCTCCATAACCACAAAATTATCTTGTTTAGAATCAATGTTCCCTACCATGACATTGGAAATGGATTATTTTTGTTCTAAATGAATCTAATCATAAGGTGGTATTTTTGACCCAGAAAATTGTGTTTCATGTATTTTTTTATAGAAATCATGATTTGACACTCTCATAAATAAAAATTTTCATTTTTTAATAAAAATATTCACCATGAATGAAGAATATGTGGTATGTATTTACATCATCCAAACGACTACTCCACAATGTGGTATACGTTGAAATCCCCCCCCCCCCCCAATCAAGAAGTGGGTTACAGATTTCCATGATTGATGATAAATTGATGTGGATGCATTGAAATTAATTTTTTTAGTTTCATTCGAGAAGATTTAATGTATTCCACATATAATGTATCATAACTCTCTTTGTGATCCTTGATTAGTCTGGTCATAGAGACCGAACATACTTATAGAACAAAATTTTTAACAATCAGTAGTTGGACAAATTTTTGAAGGGGTTTCTGTTATTATGAAGGACTACAGTGTTGGTCATCATTGTATACCATCTATGAAATCCATCCACACATACCCATTAGAGAAATACCACTAGTTGGTCTATCAATACAACCCTATTCCTCGAATTTTTTGATTATGGCCAAACTCCCATAATGTAAATGCCAAAGGGGGATTTGGTTGCACAGGTCCTCCCCTCCAAGTAGTTTATCACTACATGGGAAACCTTTTATTTCCCTACTTCACTAAGGAATATCCTATAAAGCCCCATCCATAAACCACACTTAATATTGAATTAAATGAATAATTCATATTGAGTATATTTTCAAGTTTAATGTTTTTGAGAATTAGGACATTACTATTACATCCCAAAAGATTAAAAAGTAGTCACTTATACTAAATTTCCTTAAAATAAAAACTCTTAAAAAGAAACATGTCTAGTTCCATGTATTAGATAACATGACTTTCCCTTGATCCCATCATTGAACCTATTCCACATTACGTCCTATGAAAAACATTTCAAAAAAAAAACTGGGGTGAGCATAAAAATCTCAGCAAGGGATACACAATGAATGAAAACTGTTATTTTTTCAAAGCAACAAGTAAACCATGTATACTTTATCAAGTAATACCTTTCACCTTTATTAAGTAGTAAAAAATATTCACTGAATAAAACATCATTACTTACCCTTTTGTAAGCTAAAGATTACCATAAAACCCATATAAAGAACACATAACATATAAAGGTAACTTGGGACATAAAAATACTTAAATGGAATAACCATACTGTCTACTTCCACACATACTTAATGGAATAGCCATACGGCTGACTTCCATACCCAATGCATTGGAGGTTATAACGTAACCACCTGTCCTGGTATTCACGGAACCACCCGTCATATGGTTTATCACGTAACCACCCGTAAAATGACCTAGTACCATCATTACACATAAAATATTGAAAATATAAACATTTCAATAACAACATTTCATTTTTAATAAAAATAAGTAATTTCAAGATATCGAATTAATCAATCCATTTTCAAAAAATCATTTAAAATAGATTTTTGAATCAAAGTGTCCCATAACCCTTTGAAGCTTTTATTGGAATTATAATTTTAAAACATTAATGTCCATATAAACAAATACTGAAAAACATTTTGAAAACATGGACATTAAAGATAAAGATTTATAATAATAAATCTTTCAAAACATTTAAAACGATATTTTTGTTAAAGAGTTTTTAACAAAATGAGAGACTCTTGAATACAAATAATTGCGGAATAACATTTAATATGAACTTTATAATATCATCAGAATAAAGGGATTCATGATATAATATGTCAAAGGACAGTATACACACCATATAAGAGTGAATTGGTGCATAACAACAATTAAGTCTCAAAAGAAATGTAAAATGAGATGAAATCCAGAAGGTATCATTAAATTAAGCATAAATCAATCTCAAATTATGTGTGAAAAATATAAATACACCCAATATAAGTGGATATTAAGTGTAGAACAATCAAAGTTAATTCACACATATTCATAGAATGACATATTCAATAACTACATGTTGAATCCAAAGAAATCGAAATTGGGTTAAGAAGGTCCCTTGGTAAAATTCGACAGCCTAAAGGCGTCACATAAAATATTACAAAAAGGGTTGATGATAGAGGCAAAGGGGATCTCATCACTTGGACATAAAATTTACATAAATAATTATATATAAGAACATATCCCAAAATAATAGTATGTGAATTAAAAGACATAATAAATGAAGTATTTAAAAAAAAGGAGGGTGAAAGGTCCCCTTACTGAGTTGGGAAACTTTCGAACAGTACACCCCATGGAAGAAGGACATACAATGAAAATTTAAATACCCATAAATGAAATTATACTAAAAAAAGTGTATAATAATGGGAATTACATACACCACTCAATGTAAATAGAGGAAAAAGTAGCATAAATGTGACAGGAATAAAAGTGAGATGAAAAATCCCTTATGAAAACCCGGCAGCCTAACGGCGCCACATAAAACATAAAAAATGGATTTATGAGATCAAATAGGGTATCCAATAATATGAAAATAAAAATTAATTTATGAGGAATATAAAATAAAATCCTCAAACATAATAAATATGGGCTTAAAAGAAATGACAAAAAAGAGAGTACTTAAAAAGAAAGAGAGAGGTTGGATCCCTTACCTCAACTCCGACTTCACTTGATCGTTCTTTAACGTCCTGAATAAGAAACATGAGTTAATTTATACTTGATTATGAACCTTTTAAAGTTCATTATTCCCTTTTATATCACTTATTACCAATTTATAAGCATTATTTAATAATTTAAGTTAATAATTATTGTTTTGTCGATATTTGGTTCTTAAGTCGAAAGTGGACTTCTTACAATTACATGTTGTTCGTGTGGTCAAAGGTTCATTATATCCAGAATGATATTTATGATTTGGATATCATATATATCATATATATCAAGATTATACATGTATTTATAATATTACATAAACATTTAGAAGTAAGAAATGAAATGCACCGTTCATGGAGACGGTAAGCCGTACGTATGCGTGAACGCTACTTTCATTTCTATGTCATATAAATGGAATTAAAACCAAATGAGAGGTATGTATATTTTAATTCCAGAATTATATTCATCATTTATATGTAACATAAATCATATATAATAACTTTAAATACATCCATTATACATCCCACTTATGGCATTAATGAATCCAATCACTTTGAGGGGGTGGTAGTCCACACTTCCTAAAATGATATTTCTGTGTTTACCCCCAATGGAAACCATAAAGGTATGCCACAAAAGAAAAATAAAAAACAAAAGTAAAACATAATCATATTATATATCATATATTAATATAGTGACATTTTATTGAACACCTTTGAAGGTGTTATATGAGTGTTGAACAATCATCGTTTCGTGAGGCAGAAATTCACAATCCACAGAAAAAAGTATGTTCTTTAACCATTAGATGTAGGAATATGTCAGTGTAGCTCGAATTCATCTTATAACAACATACTGGTATATTTAAGACACTGGATTTGTTACAGAAGAAATGAATAAAACGATTTTAGGGGTTGGAGAAGCAAAATAAAACAAAAGAACACAAGAGAAGACACTACATTTAAATCGGATAACTATTTTTTATTTGAGCTCAAAGGCTTCCTTGGTAATACTTCTGCCCAAAGTGAGGCTTCTAGGAGTAATAGAGGGATGTGGAGAGACAAAATGGGAAGGTTTTGGCCAAGACAAAGGAATGAGATGTGTGTGTAAGGAGGTAGAGGTGGGGGCCTTTTATAAGAGGAGAGGAGGGGAACTCTTGGAAAGTAAGGAAATGTCACTTTATTTTAGAATGAGTTTCGGATTTTAAAGGTCCCACATTGATGTGTTTTGAGGATAAGGTGGTAATTGTTCGAAATAAACTCATCCAATAGGTTTTGGACATGTTTAGGTCTTAAATATTACATTATCATTCCATTTTATTTAAATCGTTAAATAATGAGGTAATCGGTGCATCATCATGGTGTCCTAAATAATTAAATGCATTTAATGTATAAAAATTATAAAAAAAATAATATGATGTAAGAAATATTTATATCTATCCAATGATTTTTTATAGTCAAAACTCTGACTTGTATAACTCCATATAAAAAATTGTTTTAGTAAAACAACACATGTTTGTGACATTTTAATTTTAATTTTAAATAAAAATGTATTAATGTCATATTACAACCAAAGTGGCTCCATGGGGTCCCCAAGTTGACCCATGGATTTTCATGGTCGGCCATGACTCATCCAATGTGGGTAGGACATGTGGAAAGGTCATTCAGTATTATTAAAACATTATTTTTACCTTAAATTACACTAATTACCTCTAATCGCGATTAAAAACTTAAAAGTTACTATTCACCAAAAAAAATTTAATCCCATTGAACCAAATTTTACATCCTAATGACAACCATGTATGTTGGATTTTTGAAATTCAAATCATAGATGTGGTAATGTTTAATTTAAATGAAAATTCAGTTTTTAAACTACCACGTAGTGGTTGCACTATTCATCACAAATTGTAGTTTTTCAGAAAAAAACCAAAAATTCACCATAAGCTATATTTGATATGCAGAATTCAAAAATGATGTCTATTTTAAAAAATTAAAATCATATAAGTTTCATTAATTAATTTAATAATTAAATCCCACTGTCAAAACAAATAGTGTGTTTTTAAGAAATAATATCTTTTAAAAGATTGACACTAGTTTAAGTCCAATTTCAAAGAGAAATTAATTCCAATGAACACTATTGGATTAAATGGTCAAAATATATTCTAATTTCACTTTAAAACCAATTCAAAATATAACACAATCATATAAATAAATTAGATTAAAAATAGGTTTTGAATTAAAATACAACAATTTTCACTATTCATTAAAAAATGAACTTAATCGGAAAAATACCAAAAATTTACACAAATTAATTTTTGATGTCCCGATCCTAAAGAAGAATATTAATTTGTCAAATATAACCCTTAAAATTGTCAAAAAGTGGATTTAAAAGTGGTTCTCTATCAAAAGGTGGTTATTCGACCTTTTATAGAATATTAGAATGTTTACGCTTAAAATTGGATTCATTTGAATTTTTAATCCTCTAACATTTATTGTAAAAAGTAAAAATATTTGACAAACATATATAATCATTTTGTAGTTAGTTCCCGTCATTATAATGGCTAGGTGTTAACATAAAATTATTTTATTATTGGAGTGCAACATAAGATTTCAAAAGAAATTGTTGTTGCGTATTGGGTAAGCCATTGAGCATAGCGTTCCCATTAAATTAATATTAACATTTTATTGAAAAATAGGGATAAATATAAAAATTTCGTATTATTTATTTACCTTGGGTGTTACAGTCCCCCATCCTGGCACATTAGAAACCCAAAAATGGGAAACCCATTCATTATTGAGGTAGTCTCATCCTCCCTAGTACTACTTGGGTGAGGTGCCACTTGGAAGACCCCACACCTGGGCGACCCACCTTGGGTGACCCATTCTTGGGAGAAATACTCGGGCGACCCACACTAGGATGACACTTGAGTGGCACATTTTTCGAACATAATCACCAACCCAAGAATACAATGATTTGATATCCTCATCTATATTCCATGAAATTCATTGATTCTACATAGCACACTTTGTTCCATTCCCAAGTTATGAGTGGAAATTCTCCTTTTGGATTCCTCAATTTACATGAGTCGATAAATACCACAAGAAACACTTGAAACTACATCATGTAAATACTATTCTAGGTTGATCTTGAAATGGGAATCATCGTAAGGAGTAATCCCCATCCAATGCTCAATGGGAAACATCCTTATGAATAATTACCAATCAGTACATGGGAATCCTCTGTAGGAATAATACTGATCATTTATATGAGAATAAACTTTAAAAGTATTCCCTAACCAACCCTTAAAAGTGAATTCTCCTTACGGATTATTCCAAACCAGTATATGGACATCCTGATTTTGAGTAATCCCTAATAAAACATCCAATTAATATCATCTATAGGAGTAATCCTAAACCAAACCTCACATGGGAATCCTCTTTAAGAGTAACATTATTCAAATCTCAATGGTTGTCCTTCATAGGTGAAAGCTGCAACCATGTATCATGTACATCCGTCATAAGAATAAGACCAACATGTTAAATGAAAATCCTCCTTAGTAATAAACCCCAAACCCATAGGCATACAACTTATGAGTAATCCCTAATAAAAACTCAATTGTTCATCCTCATAAGATGTAAGGCTAATCAAAACCCCAAAGGGAATCCTTCTTAGACGTAATCCACATCCAGTACAAGGGAATTATCAATAGACATATGCCCCTAGATTTCCAAGAATGCATCCCTTAGTGGAAATAGTAGAGTGTTTTTTTTTCTGGATTTTTCTATTCTTCTTGGTTCTCACACCAAGCATGACTCATGTGGTATTAATGGTTAACAGTAACCCAAACACCACACAATCCATGCCACCTAATTGAACTATGAGAACTATAATTCCTATTATATTTAGGATACATTGGATTCCCACCTCGGGCCTGAGATCAATGTTCATACATCTTGAGAGTTATCCCCAAATAAATCCATCAAATCCTCATTGTAATTCTTCATATGTTTAATCACTATTCAAGCCTCAAAATCTCCATAAGTTAAACACCCCTCATTGTGACATTACTCTGGAGTCCTCCTCAAGAGTAATCCCGAATCATGTAATCAAACAGACTATTAATCTATATCTGGTATAAGCCATAACTAAACCTATCATAGAGACATGGTACTATATGAGACAAACCTACTAAATGTGTTCATAATACTGGTTCGTCAAAAATGAACAATGTTATTCTTTATTACCATACAAATTTGATACATTGGAAGCCTCCATGAGGTCCAATCCAAACACCCAAAATACACAATATTTTCCCTAGGAAATATTCCCATTAAGTGTATAATTCAACAAAGGAATACCTCTTCCTTCTAGGTTCCTTGGGACTCTTCAAATTAAACCCCACATCAAACATTTACTAGGAACCATTAACCTAGAAGTCCTTCCTCGGGATGTTAAACTATCCAGTTAGGTCTTTATCACATGACCTTAAATGGTATGATCTTCCCCATTAAGTGGAATCAAACCATATGAAGCCCATCCATGGGTTTGATCCCAATATCAAACCAAATATTGCCTCCCTAGATGATGATAAAATGTTGAGAGAATTATGTCTTCCTAGATGACGATAAACTCAAGAGTAAATATTCATACTCCCTATATGAAAATTAATTCTATAGTACCCCACTACATGGATAGAAAACCGCCATCACTGAAAAAAATGATCGAAGTCCCTCTCAGTAGTATATAATAGAATATTGTTGGTGGAGAAAAATAAATAAATATAGATATCTACATTAATGAAGAACATTGTATACATGTATGCCTTTCTATATTCCATATATAAAGATAATTGTTTTCTAATTTCAAGGAAATTCACATCATACTAGGGAATTATTAAATTATTCATGAAAATATATTATATCTAAAAATGATTCCTATATTATGAAATAATTCCCTCTAAATGGTGTGATGAGCCCAACCTATCATCCTATCGATCAAAGATATATCTTACTACGTGTTAGTTAAAAATAATGATGATTTATTTCCATTGGAGTGAATTTAATTATCGATACAGACCCATTGGGTATTTTCAACTTCAATCAAATACACAAATGGTGAACCAGACATGAAATTTTACACACAATACAAATCATTGTAATCAATAATTGGGAAAAGCCTACATTATCATTTAAAAACAAGAATGATGAACACTGTGTGAATCCTTATCCAAGATGATAGTTTCATCCAAATATTAGGAACCTTTTCTATTTATTCACGGGATCCAGATAGAAAAATAAATTTTTCATTTACTAGTTTAATAGATGAAACTTTGATATGGTTTTCTTGTTTTTTTATAGACATCAAACACTACATTATAGAACCCCCATCGATCCATTGCCTTACTTTATGTTTTCCCCAATGAATTCCAAAAATATTGCTAAAGTCAGAAATTTTTCTTCGTGACAGACTCCTTCTCCAACCTAGCATTTTAGTCATTGGGTCTCCAAATCTCTAGTTAGGGAGTACCATCAACACGGAACCATGTAAATCATGGAGGTCACCCAATTGGACATCCAATCCACCAAATCCCACTGATCATCCAATCAAAGACAACCACTCTTCCTTAAGTAAATTTTTTCTATCATTGCCTTCAAGCATATGGAGATCTTATCCCAAAAAATGATATAATCAAGTCATACCATATCTTAGGGAGGTGGATACAGAGGTCACATATGGTCTCATCCTGAAGACATAGGGGTATACCCAGTTGTCCACTTTATACAATCACCACTTACATCATCATGAAGTAGTAAACCCTAAATATGATGAGGGTGTTTTACTCATCCCTCTGGTCCCCATCATATCAACCCATGCACCCAAGATGTCCCAATGTGGACATAAATCATTATGTAGGAAGGAGGTTCATACCCCTTTCCCCTCCGAATAAGGCCAACAATCCAATATGGTAGAAATCAATCAACGGGTACATACACCCACTCTCCATATTTAAATAGTATATAAAACCTCAAATGAGAATCCTTTATAGGATAAATATGCAACCAATATAAGGTATTCCATCATAGGAGTAATCCCATGTCATTTCAAGAACTCATCCATCCGCAGAAAGGGAAGACTGTGTGGGTTGTTAGATCTTCCACATTATTTTATTTATCAAAACCAGCATGACTCAGATGTGTTTAGAATATAATGGTGAACATGATACTGATATGATCCTTTCCAACTATTTATCTATGGGAAGTTTAATTCCAGATACAATTAGGATACGTAGTATTCCCACCTATGGCTCGATCTTAATGGAAATAGTTCTCAAGTGGAATTTTGATAAAAAGGCATGAAATCAGCATGGTCATCCTTATTATGTGTAATCCTTAAAAATCATCCAAATTTATATGATTTATGCACCCGTCATGGTCCCTTTGACCAGAAATCTTCATTATGAGTAACCCCAAATAATTTCATCAAATAGTATGGGAATATTTTTCTGTAACAAGCTCCAACTAATCCTCCCAAAGGTCCATAATCCCCTATGATAAAAACGTATTTAAATAATCCATAAGTGTATTCCATAATAACCTAACTATGTTTCCATTGATTCCCATTCAAATGGGATATGTAGGAATCCTCAATGAGGTCAAATCCCAAAACTGCAAATCAATTGTATAATCTATGAGAAACATTCCTAGAAAGGGTTTAATTTTACCTATGAATACATCATCCTTCTACATTCCATAGACCACTATGGTTTAAGCCCCACATCAATATTTTTCTAACAACAATTTGGATAGAAAACCTTTCCACATAATAATAAATTGTATTGTGCTGTCCTTATCACATGACCTTAGAATTTATGATATGATCCATTAAGAAGAACTGAACTACTTGGGTTCTAATTCATTTCACAAGGATATGTAAGATGTCCATACATGGGTTCGATACAAACATAAAAATTAATATAATCTCTTTGGACGTTGAAAAAATCTAGAGTGACTCATGTCTCCCTATATGAAAATTTACTCCGTAATGACTTTTCATCTCATTGAATGAGAATGATCTCCATAATAACCCACTACATTTATAGAAAAATAGAATTGTTGTAATAAATGATCAAAGCCACTCGAAGTTCTATATAATTTTATTCCATTGATAGTGTACCTCTAATACATATAGATACCACCATTAATGAAAAACTTCATATACACGTATAAGGATCTACATTCAAGATGTTCTGATAATTGATTGATAATTAAAGGGAGAATAATGTCATACTTGAAAATTGAAAAAGGATTCATGAACTTATGTTAAATCTATAAAATTGTCCCAAAATAGGAAATTATTACCCCCAAAAGAGTGTGTTGAGGATTATCTCTGATTCTCTGGACCAATGCCTGATCTTATGATTCTTCGTCTGAAAATTGTGAAGTACACTTTCATTTGGAAAGTAGGCCATTTTGGATAGATACATGTTGTTTTTTTTTCAATTTCAATCATAATAAATTTCATAATACATCTTATATATCCCAGTATTAATAGCCTATATTGAATGGTATATGAATGAAAGAGTTGTTCTGGATAAGAAAAATGTTTATTCATAGAATCTATATACCATTAAACTGGTCTTATATCAATCTTGTATGCCTTAATAATATCCCCACCGTTATTTTTTAAAGTCATTTAAAACCCATATAAATATGATGTTTTTTCCTCTCTCATTTCTACTACCAAATCACGAACAAAAGAATTCCTAATTGAAACAAAAACACTACCTCAGTCTTCAAAATACATGTTCATGAATAATATAACTGAAATATTCTCCAATGATATGATACCTATATATCCAACTGGTTATAGGACATTCTGATTAGTGTATCATCCAAAATGTATAATTTAATCTACGTTAACCATATTTCAAATTAAAAACATTATGACTCTCCATTCATATTCTTTGTCACATATTTGAAACTCTTTGAGAGAATTTTTTTCAAGTTCTTATGAACTATAAATATTATATTTTTCACAAAATAGGTACTAAATCATTATATTAAATGAATGGACCATAATATCTAATACTAGATCATGTGATAGGTATTTAGTCTCATGAAATAAAATGTTCTATAATCCATAAGAATCTACATGATCCCCCTTGTATGATAAGAAAACCAAACCTATATTAAAAAGCCTCATAATAAAACTCAAAAAAAATTCCTATTTCTCTATATATCATGATTTATGCAAATTTAATGTCATATTTTATATCATTAAATGATTTCATGCATATGTTTTCTATTTTAATGTAACATATTTCCTTTTTATAGTTATAATATGTGATTCCAAACATGAAAATGCATGAAAAAATATATGTAATAACATGTCAGGACAAAAAAAGTTTCATATCTCAAAGGAATTCATTGGTAGTTTCCAATAGATCATTGCCTCTCTATTTTTATGGATAAATAGAAATTACTTTTTTAGAGATAACATGGAAAATTAAATTTATCTGTTATATAGAAAAATTAAATATTTAAATATTATCTTATATAATATGGTCCCAAAATATCCCCATCATTATCATCACGTGTTTCTCATCCTCGTGATTTTTCATTGAATACAATAGTATTTCATCCACAAAACACCTCTATAAATGAATCCTAACGCATTTGAAATATATGAATAAAAAATGAAATAAATATAGATCGAGTACTCATAAGACCAAAAGGAATAAAAAAGACACATATTTTCCATATCTACTTTAAAAAAATTTCCTTCGGATATTATCCTTTTGAATATATTGTTGGAGGTATGATGAATGAAATTAAATTTAAGAAATCAACTAGGATTCTCTCAAATGATCGAACATATGATCAATGCATGGAAGGGGATACCAATTATTTATCTAAAAATGGTAATTATTATGATAAAATACACAATATATAAGATACCCATACTCATCAATAAAAAATAAAACAAGTGCTCACCATAGTGATGTTTCAAGATGAATGATCCAATTTCTTTCCAACTCTTCCTACGAGATCTTCAATTCCCTCAATTATATTGGTTCCATATGATATGATAAAAGTGATATATATCTTTTCCCAATGAAGAGATGAATCATAAAATTAAAATATATTTAGGGTGGCTACCTATATAAAATGATAGGGAATTCACAGAGTAAGTGATCTACTACGGTTTGAAAAAACGCTCCTCTTGAACACATATAATAATTTAATGGTCAACAAATCATAATGGTATGATATATTCAAAAATACTAGTTCCAAAAATCTGCATCAAATATATCTCACTTTTTGATATCCTCTCATGATATTCTCAATTCCATATATTGTTGTAATAAAAACCCTTTCAGTATAATAGTCGAAATGAGATTTGATCTTTTTCAAACAATCCAAAACCCAAATTAATTAAAAGAGATTCGTATAAATCATGGATATGAAATAAATCATTATATCATGATCAACAGTTATAGAACATTGTTTTCACATTAGTTATCATCATTCCCTCTTTCCAAGAGGTGTTTTATGCTTCAAAACATAAAGAATTATCTCAACATGGAAAACCATATTTTCAACAACATGAGAAGAAAAAAACAAATAGGACTCACCCATATCAATAAAATATGGTATAAGTATACAATTAAATTTAATTTTACTTTTCATAATCAATTTTCTTGGTTGATCATATGTGATCATTTTATTAGCTAAATATAATTTGTGACTCAGATTTCATTTCAATATGCATCATTGTTGAGATTTTACTAGATGATGAGTCAAGGTATTTATCAAATGCCCATTACTTTCTCGGTTCTCTAGAAATGTTCTATTTTATTAGGCTCATCTGGTTGAATAATACGATTCCTATGAAGCATGGGATGTCTCCCTATAACACAACACTATATAACTATTATAATAATGCAGATAATGTCACATCTTATTTTAGTTGGTTCATGCTGTAGTTTGATCTATTAGAATCTTGGTAGATGTTATTATTAGAACCGCATAGAAAATAATCTAATTTATTATTTATTTTATGAGTAATATTTCCTGAAACATCTATCTAATTCTTATTTATATCCCCAAAATGGAATTATGTAACACTATTCTACTTAATCCTAGCATTAGAGTTCCCAAACCATCCCATACGTATCAACATACGCCCCGAAACATTATTACCTTAGATATTTATTTCTTCTACTATAAATCAATTGAACATATCTATATGATCCATTATTAATTACATGTAAATAACTGAGAATACCTCTACAATTAAAAAAATATAAAATCGGTTTCTTCAAGGACAGACTTGTAGAAACAGTGAGTGAAAAGAAGAAAAAATTCCTCAATTTAATAACATATGTTATCACCTGGATGTTCTCCTAGACCATCCCACCTATTCCAGCCCACACTCTTATCCCGGTATGCATGGACCAATGTACTCATCCCGCTCTACATGGATTGCTAGGCACGCGCGCAACCCACCACCCTTGCCACATCAACCTCTATTGGCCTAGATGACCTTTCGTATCAGCTTTGTCCTGTATCACTGACATTGCCACATCATACACCATCAATGTCGACTCCTCTGACACAACCGACCACCACCATTGTGGGTTGGCAATGTCATCACCTCATTGAGTTGGTCGAATCCACTTCCCTAGACAAAGCCTGCTATCGCGTCGGATCCACAATGGACCACCTACTACTGTCATGCCAGATCTTCTCTTGACCACCATCCTGTCCAGATCACACTGTTGGTGTTTCCATTTCACCTCCATTTCATCATGCTAATTCTGGATAATTGGTTTTAGATTTTTTCCCCAATAATCGAAGGTTCAAATATCAATTTTTCTTAAAGGTTTTCAATGTGAGGGGAGGAGACAACAAAATAAAATATAATGGAAATGACTAGGGGATAAAAACACAAAAATCAAAATGGGAATACCTCTATTGATGCTCGTGTCAATATTGGTTCGTCACTGTTGGTTTAGTAAAAGAATTATAGTGAACCTTTAGAATCAAATCCCGATGACTCCTGAAAATAATGCCTCCTGCAAATATAATCTAAATGTGGAATACTCTATTCATGGGTTATTCTGTATTTATCATTGGATCCATTAATGGGAAATAAATTTTAAAAATACTTTTAAAATATTGTTTTTGGATAACTCGCTTAGGAAGTTCATTTTTTGCGTCGTCGTCATAGGCGAGATCTATTAAGATAGATGTTTTTAAATATTTTTTCAATGGTTTTGTAATTGACTTCCAAGAGGATTATATATGTTTTTTTACAAGGGCTCAAAAGTATTACAAGGTTACTATACTAACTCTATATCTCAACCTAATGGTGTATTTAAAATAAAAAAATTCACTCTTTCAAAACAATTTTTTATTATATTATTTTATTTTACATTACGCCCTCGGTGACTTTTTCTACAAACTACCCGTGTAAATAATAGTAATTTCACACATATGGTAAAATTACTATTCTAAACTCAATTATTACCTCATATTTCTTCTCTCGTATTTTTTAGGAAAACCATGTGCATATATAATTGAAACTTTAAAATTTTGCTGATATTTGTTCCAGGCCTACTGAGCCTCGAAATCACATTCCGTCTCAAAACATGGTCTTGAAATCAATCCAAATAATATCAAAAAATTGTACAAAAAAATATAAGATGTTTTATTCTCCCCACTTTTGGCATTTATGTCCCTGAAAACCTAAAAAAAAGTCTACTGATGAGGGTAATGAACATGAATATATGTCTCTTACTCCCATGTGCACTCTATGCAATTCTTGTGCAACCACTAGATACAGTGTAAAAGAAACACATTCTCATGATGGATCCTATTCTGTCGATCCTCAATCACAATCGGGTATTCAACAAAATCCACTCCATCCATGATGTCTAGCTCTCCCCAATCAATGATTCCTTATGGGTCAGGCACGTACCTCCTCTATTGTGTCACATTGAAGACGTCATGTACCAGCTCTAACTATGTCGGTAGAGACATGTGGTACACCACCTCACCATCTCTATGTATTATATTTAAAGGGAATATGAACCTCATATATATCATGTCTCCCGGACCAAATCTCTATAATCCACATCATGGTTAAACGTGAACGAAGATGTGATCTCCTTACTTGAATTCCAAAGGCCTCCATCTCTTGACCACACATGACATCTAAAAACTCTCTACAGTCTTCATCTATTCTTTTATGATCTTAAAATTTTATATATTAGCTGACAACAACTCTTGGACTATGATTATTGACTATCCTCATTCATCTTAATCAAGTGGTGACGTACAGGTTCATCCATACAAATCCTCTAATGAAGCCATACCAATGGCGGACTGTTAGTTTTTTTATGAAATCTCCAAAAGATGTTTGTTATAATCCTAACTATTTCCAAAATAAATCATGAAATCTTATAGAATATACTCTATAACCTAAGTGTTTTTATCAGTCCAATCATATTTCTTTGGTTGAAACATTGTGCTCAAGTGTAAATGAGTCCCATACTCTTCCAACACTCTCTTCCACAAATTGGATGTAAGGAAAGAATCATCATATAAAAATATCATCGATCGAACTCCATGGTATCAAAATATATATTGTTCATAGTGGTATCCCAAGATCTCTACATATCTATACTCTCAGAGAGCTAGTATGTTTTCCTACATGGTGAGTCGGTCAACGACCACCCATATGGAATCGTTTCCTCTGAACATATATTATATACCCATCACAAAGTTCATCAATATCCAATACCACTTCTATTTTGGCACCTAAATAGGGTTGAGCTAGATCCAATGAAACTCAATACCCAATATTTACATTAAAACAAGTAAGGAATTTACAATCAAACTATGAAACTCCTTTCTTCATCCCAATCAATGAAAACTGATGTTGGAGGTCCTGTTACAACTATGTCGCACATTGATGTACTTCCAAAGGATACACAAGAAACACACCCATAAAATCCTCTGGTAACATCATTGTCACTACTATTCACCCTCTGAAAAGAACAATGTTGTCCCCAACATTCAAATATACATATAGATCATGCCCATTGGGAATATGAACACATAGGGTCTTGTAATCATTATCACCATGTTGTGCCCCCCTCACTCACTATAAGAGTGGAGGGGTAACAACCATGGAATGTATGTAAGCTTCTCCATCTCCATCCACAACTGATAATTGCAATGAGGCCAACGTCTCCAACACATGATCTAGAAAATATGATCAACATATCCAACTGAGTGAATTTTTCATCATGTTCCCCTTCACATTAGTATAGAAAATCACAAAGTCATAGTGCTGGATGAAATCTATCCATCACCTCTACCTCATTTTTTGATCCTTCTAAGATTAGATATTATTGATAATCTTTTGATCGATGTAAATTATAAACCACTATCCCATATGCTACATCACCACATCTTCAATGTGTTGACAACCAATGCTAACTCAATATAATGGGTCACATAGTTCTATTCATGTCATCTCAACTGGAATGTACCATTGGAAATCTGTACAGGCCTCTTCATCAGTACACATCCAACCTTATTTCATTATGTATCATAGAAAATTATGTACTTACAACCCTCCTCTAGAAATCTAAAGATGAGAGAACTCATCAGTCTCCTCCTCAACTGTGGAAAACACTACTAGAACTCTTCCATCCAAAAAAAGGCTACCCATTTCATGTAAAATCTATCAAGGGTTCTACCAATCTTTATAAGCCTAGTAAAAACCTCCAATAATACCACCACCAATCCAAGGAAACTACACACCTTGGAAATACTCTTGGGTGGCTCGCATGCAAAAAACACCACAACTTTCACTTGATCTTGAACAACTGTATCTTCTAAAATGATTTGTCATAGAAAATGGAAATCTCAAATATAAAACTAACTCTTATAAAGATTGCCATAATTTTTGGGCTCTTAGAGTGTGTCTAAGACCATCCTCTAGTTCCTCACAAGACCTTCCTCGATAGCTAAGTACATTTGGATGTAATTAATGACGACTACCATGAACTGTTCTAAGTAAGTCTAAAATGTACTATTCATTCATCCCATGAAAACTTCGGGGGAATTTTTTTAACCAAATGTAATAAATATATACTAGTTGAGTCTGTAATGACATCTAATGGAAATATTTTGTATATCCTCATCCCGTAATCATTGCTGGTGATAGCCATATCTGTGGTCAATCTTCTAGAACCACCATACACCTTTAAACAGATCAAATAAGTCATCAATCCTCAATAGTGGAAACTTATTCATCATGGTAAACTGGTTAAATAAAAAAAATCCACATATAACATCATGATCCCATATTCTCCGGTTGAAAAAAGGTGCGGCTGCCTATGGTGAAATACATGGACCCACAAACCCCTTACACTACATGTCCTAAAACTATGACCTTATCCCACGAGGATCTATGGGAGATATCTTATATGCTAGTGTACATATTAATGTCATCATATGGTATAGAGAAATGAAATATACTATCTCCCTATGGGGAGGTAATCATGGAACATCCTCAGAAATGACATACTCATACTCCTCAACCACTACAGGAAACTGAGGACTCATATAATCCACTACATAGAGGGTCATGATTGTTAATTAATGATAAATTGGTTATACCCTCTTATGTGTCGGTCCATCCCATTCTTATAGAATATCATTTTCACAAATAATGAATAACATAGATCCCTAACTATAGATTCAATTTACTTTGCACCCAAAAAATTCAATCTGAGAAAAAATTGTGGATAACCAATCCAAAACAAGAATGATGTTGCAAGGCCTTTAAGCCATTATGCATAGATCACCACTGAAACACTCACATTCATTAATAAGGTCACAATATCGAAACTTTTGAGTGATCATCGAGTATCCTCTAGTAGGTGTCTCCATGCATAATGGTTGAGTCAACTGTTCAACCAGAATCTACAATTCTCAGGCAATATTTCAGTTAGAATCTAATGACTAACACCTGTGTCAATAAAAACTGTAGTTAAGATGGAAAATACATAGATCATACCTACAATCATCCTTGGAGCCTCTAGTTCATAATATTCAATTTACTATAATTGAACACTTACCAGTCCACAAGATATCTAATCCTGGGGTGGACCACTTGTGGGTGGTAGCGGTAATTGGTGAAACGTCTGACCACATCTTGTTGCGTGGCCTACTCTTTTTCCTCATCTGTTACAATGTGTACCACCCTGCTCCTATATCTTCCTCTGTCTCTACAGTCACTAATCCTTATCTTGAACAACTATAATATGGGTTGTGAAATCCCATTCTATATATCCCCAACCACTGAAAGAGCAACATCGTGTATCCCTCACCTAATTCAGGTCACCCTGGGAGCCCTCCACCATAGACCCCGGGTCCATGGATCACATCATGAAGTACCTAAACTGTATGGATCCATTCTAATACCATTTAATACCTACTACCAAGGTCTCATATTCTAATTTTTCACCATAATTTCCCACTATCAGTGCACCCTACTCTATAAAACATTCCAACAAAAGGGCTCACTCAAGTACCCTAGCATGGGTAGGAATGCTAAGGGATACCACTGAAGACATGATTTACAGGCACAATCCTTGATCGAAGGTCTGAACCATAAATAACTAGTCTCTTACCATATCTGAGGATTAGCATGGAAGATCATTAAACTTCACTGAATACTCCACCATGGTCATAATACCATACCGTAGAAGCAGAATCTACTGTCTACATACCGATCACAACATGGCCAGATAGAACACCACTCTAATGAGACACTTGAATTATGACTAGAATAGATATGTTGAGTCCTATATCTAAGTCAACAAGATCCACCATCTTACTACATATATATAAATAAGACTCGTGATAAGTTCTTCCATCTGATCAGAAGGGGTCCTCACATGGTGGAAAAAACATGCGACTCCCTCTAGCCAATCCTATGCCATATGGGGGTCTATCTCACACTGAAACCTAGGAGGTCACTGTCTCTAAAACATATAAAATTCACTCAACGTGTTTTCATCACCATCTAGTAGTTTCATTATTATATACTACTTCATGGGTGGTGGAATAGTAGGTAAACCACCCATAGGAGATGTCTCGGGTACAAGCTCATGTACTAATGTATTGTCACTAGGAAAATCATCTTCATGATCACATGGTCGAATCATGTTATTCTGTCTTTATGTAGGAACCCAAAACTAAAAAAATATTTACCATGTTCAATAGAGTATATCTAGTGAGATGACTCTAGAAAGACATGGAAAACTCGACCATTCCAATATGATATATGTACCATTTTCCCCAACAACTGTTGTTTTCATGTACCAAGTCGAAGAGAATGCAATTAGTGTCAGGGTGTATGGACATGTTGTACACCCAACCAACACTAGAGTCTATGTCTTGATATCCAAACTAGAACACATGACACTATTTCCCCTAACCAACCTCAAAAAATCTTGGTCCTAAATTATAAATGATCTGCTATGATACAACTCTATCAAGACCCGTCCCACAGGGGCACGTGCAGTGAGTACCCCAAGAACACCTTCAATAGGCCAAGGACTAGTGAGTAGAACCGAGTAGGAATATCTAAAAAATGGTTGTAATTAGCATACAGTACATTTAATTATGCACACATATCCACGACACAAATTATGAAATGTAAAAACACTATGTAAATAATGTATGCCAGACATTATATCCCATAACCAGAGTACAAAAGTAAAAGTAATGGAATCTAAATAGTGCCAAAACCTTACCACTATAAAAATTTGGTAACAACAAGTCCATCAAGTGTGAAAATAGGTATGTGGAATACTATCTGAAAGCCACATGGAATCCCATCGGTATGTCTGGTCTCACAATACACTCCTTGGTCCTAGTATACATAGAACTCCATTGAATGTTAGATCAGCTGCATAAGACATGACATGTGAGATCAAAGACCAAGTAAAGGTTGGATTAAAAATACTCTGCAGGAAACCTTAAAAACACAAACAAATACCACAATGTAATACCCACAAATGAATACCATAAAAATAACATAAAGGAAATAATAGTTAGCTCTACACAAGTATATGTCTATATTACATATAATAAGACTGCCTAGATATATTAACTAAATGAAGCGTAGTATAGAGGTAAGACACAATAAATTACAGACCAAATGATTCTTCTCAAGGAACACTCGTTCTAGAAGAACACACCCCTTGAGGTATGATAATATCATAGACACTCAAGAAGAGGTCTACCTCAATTGGGCTCTACCCAAACCAGTAAACATTGGTCATGGAATATAATGATACAATGAGAGGGGACCATGCACAGACACACTAGGGGATGCCACATATTACACCCATACACACTATGGGATTCCACATACCTAATCTGGATCAACCCATAATGTAATGGATCTCTCCCAAAAACACTGGGGAATACCACTGACCCTACCGATGCGGCCCACTATATGAAGGACTAATTCCATGATCTCATAGGTTAATCCATTTCCACAACACCACTAGGGGTGATATAGGATCTCACTCCATTCTCATGGAGGGATACCATAATCTATATGAAACTTTGCCTCTATAGGGTACCATACTCCAATAATGTGGATGTAATGTCGCGTGTATCCCTCATGGAAAGGAATAAGGAGATGCTCTCAACATATAAAGGTTATAAATAAAAACCCACCATTTTATCTCCAAAAGATCATCCCAATTATAGGGTCCCAACCCCATTGATGGATCAATGATTGGATGCTCAATTTCAGAGATAAGCTAATTTCGAGTTTTAATAGGGGTCATTTTGATCATGGATCGACTACAGCGGTTGACTGCCCCAAGCCGTTGTGGCTCATGGTCGGCCACCATGGTCGACCATTGTGTGGATAAACCCTAGTTAACCTGGGTCTGACCCAGGTCTGACATGCATAGCCCTACTCGCCTTGCCCAGCCCGCTTGGACCACTCTATGTGGCCCGCCTAAGCAATTTACACCTCGTCTCCCTCGATGTGTGAACTTCTACTGACCCCATTGTACATCCCCATATTCAACATCCCACACCACTGACACCACCACCTTCTAAGCGGATGACACCACATCCACCTAGGTTTTGACAACCACCTCCCTGGTTTATCAACACAACCACCTCCATTGATTATCCAAACCCGCTACCCCGGTTTCCCCCTTCTATAACAACATATCCATGTCGGACTACCACCTAATTCTTTGTTTTATCCACCTAAAACAATCATATCTTTTATAATTCATTTTTTCTTTCTTCATCAAATCTCTCTCACATCGTGTTGTTCTCAGATTATCTATTTAGGATCGTTGCTCCACGAATCGAGGTCACAATGATCGATTGTTCGTAAATGGTTTTAGGGTGTACGGAGAAGATGAAGAACGCATGAGGAATACATGAAATCAGGGGATTAAATCACTAAAATTAATATAGATGTTCTTCGATTGATATTTTTGTCGATATCAGATCATCACCATTAGAATGGTAAAATAAACAACACAATTATCTTGAATCAAACCCCGTCAAATCCTGAAATAACCCATCCCAAAAATATGTACAATCTGTGGGATAATATATTCACAGATTATGTTGAATTTTTTAGTATTCATGAATGGGAAATAATAATTTAAATAAAGCATCCAACCT
Organism: Viscum album; assembly: GCA_963277665.1. Lineage (NCBI taxonomy): Eukaryota > Viridiplantae > Streptophyta > Magnoliopsida > Santalales > Viscaceae > Viscum > Viscum album. Next base: position 714,630,614 of record OY728134.1, on the reverse strand, counting down.
CAACTTTGGATCACTTACTCATGAAGATCGATTACTGCATCATCATTGTGGCGAGATCCATCATGAATGACATTTGTATATCTATGACTATTGTTCCAATCATCCCCAAACTAGAGGAATCTCTAGGTTTTTCTCTCCAGGGTCTCCAATGAATTCATGGGTTATGATCCTAACCCTATATCTCCATCTAATGGGGTTTTTAAAGTCAAATAGTCTCTGCGTCAACAAATTTTTCTTATTAAATTATGGAAGTATCTTCTATTGATTATTCAACAGACGAGACACGCCAAAAAAAGATATTTTACTCCTAGGGTAAAAACCATTTTTCTAAACTCAATATTTCTCTTGGATTTCTGATCCATGAACCTGTATTATGTTTTCGTTCCCTTTTTTAGGAAATCTATGCAGTAGTGTTATTAAAATTAAAAAAAAAATTAAAAAATCCTTTCAGGCACACCAGGCCTTGGAATCTCAAAATATGTTCTAGCCTCATCTAAAAAATAATACATATAATATCCAAAAATATTAAATGGAAGAATTTATATGTTACAACAACCACAATAATGCAAAATAGACAACGTCTACATAATCATCTTTTATGACCTAAATGATTTCAAATCATAATAACCGAACTTATCTAGTCCCACTTCCACTATGAGATAATAAATGAGGACTGAGGCATGTTTGAATAAGAAATGAGTATGGTGGATGACTTTAATAGACTTGAAAATACTATCCCAATAAATTAATTGTTGGTACCTAACATAGAGATGTTCAATTTTTTATTCTTCATTTTCCCCATGAGACCATGTATAAGGGTTTCATGAGTATGTTATATCTTTTATATCTACGTTCTGGATAGCCTGTAGAATATTGGTAATAGCGGATAACAAATTGTTATAACACTCGAATTTCTCATATTTAAACATGATTTAATTAAATTTCCATCTTAAAATATGTGTACTAATAAATATTTCATGCATTAAATTTATAGGATTCAAATATCCCTATTTATCACTCTATGCAGGCCAAAAATTAAAACCATCAGATTCTCAGGTCAGGTATTCATGTGTATGTATAATAATCAAAATTTCATTTAATGAAAATTTATTCATATTTATATATTTATACACCATCCCAATAAGGTACATACGTTCTAAATATCCTTGATGGTCTATTAGGAGAGATCCTAAAATCCCAAAATTTTAGCCCCATTACACATTCCCTTCAAATTTAACAAGTATTCAAAGAAGAAAACTATTTTAGGGTTAACGTTGTGGATTCTATTTAGGATCATCTGAATAAGGTGTGGGATTGTATGTCCATAGTTGTTTGATGAAAATACATTAATTAATATTGAAGTGGATTGTTAACTCCATCATATGGCTCTAAATACTCAAGAAGAGAATCATCATACATCACATTCAATATTTTTGAAAGACACACCATCATATTTGATACATCAAAACTTATATTGGAGCCACATGGATCTATATAAAATGGGTGAGAGTCAAGACCTCCTACAATTATCCAATTTCATGTTCACTATTTTTAGTTATGGGAATCATCATTTCATGTATTTTTTTACTTTATTAAGATAAAGGCATAGGTGTGTATGTATGTTTTGGATTGAATTAGTCTAGGGTGGAACAACTTCATTTCATCTTGTATGTGGGTTTATAAATACCCTTGGACCCCAACTGTTTTCATGTAGTTGATATTATCATCTGTGTTGGAGAATTGTTGATGCTAATATTAGTACTTCCTTAAAATATAAAAACTGTTCAAGGGGATTTGAACCTCATTTCTTTTGGTAGTATAAAATCATTATGTAATGTATGATGTTCTAGTGGTCCTATATTTACTATAGTATTTTCATCTATAGATTTAGGCTCGTTTGGATAATTCTCATGTTTTTCACTATCTCTAAGCCTTTTTGAATGTGCTAAAAATGATTACCCATGATTTTTTAAATAACCATGGAAAATAATTCCTAATGATATTACCTTTATCATTTTCTACCTTGGTAGGAAAATTTGTTTATGAGTGAACAATGTTGCATAAAATGAATCAGAAAATAGTAATTTTTTTCATATTTGCATGAAATTAGAGATCTATGAGTATCATTTGGAATGAAATTTACCCATTCAAAGAGGGGAATCAATGTCAACAAGACTGTAATCTCTATAGCGGTTAACTAAATAATCGTGTCTGGAAAATCCCATTTCATGACAGTTCATATGTTGTCCCTAATATCCTTATATAATCATTCTGATCTCCCCCAAAAATGAATTGAAATAATCAGAACCCAAATATGAAACTAAGAGATATATATTCAAGATATCTATATCTTTATTTATATCCATCATTATGATAATGTTGTTTTCCAATGACAAAGTTCCCGCAAGAACAATTTTCTACTTATCATTATTCTTAAAGAATTATATGACTGAAATCCTTGATCAAATATCTCATATGGAAATTCCATACTCCAATCAAAAAAATAGATGAAAATATTTTTTTTATAATGATAAGATTAAAGGATTGATTTTTTAATAAGTTTCCTACTATTGAGAGATCCATTCACCTCCTTAAAAAGTAATCATAATATTTTGCCACAAAAATAAGTTCCTCTCCATTTTATATATGTGAGATAAAATACCACTTTTAAGCCATAAATGTTTCAAACATTATATCTTTCTAGCCTAGAAGGGACATCGTCGATAATATGGGACCACAGACAAATACTCAAGAGAAGGGCCACCACCATGGATGTTTCCAACCTATGTTGAATCTAACCAAGCATAGGAGAGGGATCTCAATTGCAGGAGAATATGAATACATTAATTTATTTAAAAATGTATATATATATACATATATAATATTTTTATTAAAATAATTATATATATACATATAATATATAAATATGATTTATTTAAAATTAAATATAAAGTTATTATCTATACGATTTTCACAATTTTATACATATATATGTATATATAGATTGTTATCAATAAAAATGGTTAATAGTATATTTGTATAAATTTTATAAAAATTAAATTTATAATTAATATAAATATTATATATTAATATGTTTTAAAAATTATATAAGTTTGTAATGTATTTATTTAAATACGATATTTAAAATTGAATATATATATTTTCATTCATATGAAATATTTTGAAGTAAAATGACATGTATTTATAGGTGTATATATGCATATGTATTTTATTGGTTGTTTCTATATGTTTGTATGTGCATTTGATTGTATGTGTTATATGATTATGCATATTTCGCGTTATGTGTTTCTGTGTGTGTATTTTTTGTTTGTTTATGTTTATATTTGTTTGTCGACATATGTATATTTATATCTATGTGTGTGTGTGTCTATGTGTATATGAATTTATGTTTATATATGTGTGTTCATAACGATATACATTCATGTGTATATATGTTCATGTGTGTGTGTGTGTGTCTATGCATGTGAATTTATGTATATGAATGGTGTATATGTGTATGTATGTGTACAACTATTTTATTCGAATATAGAATGTGAATATATTCATATGTATTTTCACATTTGCACATATTTATGTAATTGTATATATGTTTATGTGTATGCATGTGTGAACACATTTATATAGCCATCTGTATATTCATTTATACATTCGTATGGATTTTTATAGTTTGTATTTCTTTGTGGGTGTCTGTATGAGTAATTTTGTATATGTTTCTCTGTGTGTGAGTATGTGTGTGGTTGTGTGATTATGTGTATGTGTATTTGTATGTGTATGGGTGTGTGTAGATGTATGTGTATGTGTATGTTTATTTGTATGTGTATGTGTATGTGTATGAGTATGTGTATAACTATGCATATTTATATTTGTGTGTTTTCGTGTCTATGTTTTTATATGTGAAAGTTTTTGTGTACGTATATATGTGTATATGGTCATGTATATATCTTTATAATCCTGTATATTCATATATATATATATATATATATATTTGAAATCATGAGGGTTTTTTATTTATTAATATTATTTTATCATTTTTATTTATATATTTTTATTATTTTTTATAATATTTCTATTAAATATTCATTCAATTTTATAAATACACATTAATTTTTATAATATGTTAAAATTTGATTGTTATTTAAAAATTTATAAATATTTATATATTTAACTAAATAATAACATTATTAATTATTGTTAAATAATAAAAATGTAAATTATTAATTTTACATTTTATATATAATCAATGGAGTCCAATGATAAAGAATTAGCAATATTACTATTATTTATTTATTAATTATTATGTGTATGGAATTTTTGGAATTAATATTATTTAATAATAATTTAAAATATTATTATTTTATTTTAATATATATATATATTTTATACTATACTAGTTAATTTTTTTTCATTTTTGGTATTTATAATGTTATTATATATTTGGAATTTATTCATTTTATAAATGATATACAAACTTATTTACTGTGTTTTTTTATTTTCAATATTTTTTTATTTATATAATTATTATTTATTAACAGTAATTTATAATTTTTTAATAATTCTTATATGTTTGAAAATATTAAAACGAATTCCTAAAAACCCATCTCAGATCCACATCATTTTTCCAGGAAACTTCCATTTTGGTAGGAATTTCTTCTCCAATGTGTGGTATCCCCCAAACCATTTTGGTGTTTTGCTACATTGCAATGGAAATTTTTTCTTCATCACTATAGAAATGCCATTTTTACTTTTTCCTATTAAGGTTATTACATAGAAACATAATTTTCTATAGTGTAATGTTTTTTTATTTGATATACAAAAATCACTTTAATAGTGTTTTTTATAATAATAAACATATAACAATAATTCATTTTGTTTTCAAAAAATATAACAAAATAAATAATTTTTTTGGTATTAAATTATTTTAATTATTTTTAAATATACATTTATAAGCTTCTATAATAATAATGAGATAATTAATAGTAAAAACACATGTCATATATATTTATAATAATAATAACATAATAAAATTTAATTATATGTGCTCAAAAAAAAGTTAAAATTAAAAATACATTATATCAGTGATTTATATATATGAATAAGGAATTTAAAATAAAAAATAAATTAGTATAAATATATATATATATATATATATTTATATTTATATTGACTTTCTTAAAAAAAATAAACTTTACTGAAAGGGAAAAATTAAAAACATATCTTCGATAAATAATATTCATCAATAAAAAATGGTTAAAATATATCACTAGATATTTAATTTATATGTTATTAAAAGGTTATGTACAAACAAAATCCAATTAATTGATTACACTACAAAAACAATACATATAATGAATTATATTTATATGTCATATATACGTATATATTCTTATTTTTATATAAATCATATTTTTAAAATTATGTAAATATGTATATAAATAAATTTATTAAATTTATCCTACTTCCCTTAAATGAGAGTTCCCCAAGTTCATGAGAAGGCATGATGGGATTCTGGGAGATCGGAATATGAAGTATGATGAAAATTTATGTATGGGCATGATGGAAGGTAAGCTAACAGTTAGTGATAACCATAAAGAGCTTCCCAGGTAACCATTTGAGGGGGTGTTTTCAGAGGATAGCTTCCTCACGGTTTGCATATGGTTTGGAAAAATGAGCGACCTAGAAATGTTGAGAATTTCAAAAAAAATACATTATGGGATTTTAAACCGTCACCCATGTTTCACAATAATTTTTCTCTTTTGAACCCTATATACGAACTACAGTTCCCAAGAGCTTCCAATGGTGATTATTCTCTATCTATAGGTCATTTTGAGTGATTTCAGTTGTGGATAAATGATTTGGGTATGTCTAATCTACTCATTACTTCATTTTCATGGATATGGTTTTTATATTTATATCATTTCCTTATAAAATTGTAAAACAATTCTTTTCCAGAGAGATCTAGGTTGAGGATTCAATGGTTTGTCGAATCGGGTACTGAGGATTTGATTATGAGTGTGTACACCAATTAATTTGAGGTTGGGGGTCTACAAGTTATATCGCTTAGTTTTCATGTAGGTTTTTGCAGGTGGGGTTGTGTTCGTTCTATATCTCTGTTGTTTCCTTGGTTTTTCTTGCATGATTTGATAAAATGGGTGTCTAAATAATAAATTAAACCTATTCATGAACCCCTTTCGATGCATGGAAGACGACTTGACCGATTTAGGGCCACCCATGGGGTATGCTCACACTCCCTAATTGGGTTAATAAAAAATTTAAGGTGTGAAATAAGCTTTTGATGAAAGAGATCCTATGATGAATGTGTTAATTTTTTAATTTAATTATTTCGAAAATATTATGGATAAATGTGTCTAATTATAGATAATGGTTAAGAAATAGGTTGGGCTGAATGTGAATGGGTTAAATGGGATTATTGGGAATACGATATGGAATCATGTTTATAATGTAATATGCTTAGTGAGATAAGAACGGGGAATGAGAATTGTGTCAAATTTTTATATGATATAAATAATAAAGGTATTAATGGATTGTGGCATAATTCTAATTTCCCTTTGTCACTGTTGTTTGATATATTGCTAATGATATTGGAATTGTTTTTTGGTAATGTGGTTAATTGTTCCATATGGATATATAATCATGTTCACATGGCTTGGTGGAGTGGATGTAGACAAGAGGTTCTGTACCCACATGTCAAGTTGGACTGATTTTCTAAGCTCCAATCCCTTAATTCATGGGCTAGGGAAGGGGGTGTAGTTCTATTCCACTAACAGTTGAATCCCACACAAATAGAGGCATCATGGTGTGGATAATGAGGTTTTGGTTATGATATTCCTGGGTGAGGTAAGAATTTATTTATTTAGATATGACTTCAAATCATTGAACATGACATAACCATTAAATAAGTTAAAATGGTGGATTAACACATGGGTTGTTTATGTAGTGAATATGGATTTATTCGTAGATTATCTTAGCGGAAACATCATTAAGAATGGCCCCTTGAACTGCCTTTTAATTACTTTCATTTATTTATAACTTTAGTCCACTATCTGGTTCGACATGATATTTGGTAGACAATGTGGGTGATGTCCTTTTTAGTTTTAATCACACCCTGATTGGGCTTGGGTTGGGTACCTGAGTATATTTCATTGTTGCAATTCAATAAAAACACAAGGTCCTCATGCTTGGGAAGTGATTCGGGTTTGGTAAGTGAATGAATGGGGTTTGAGACAATGAGTCAGGAATATTTGGTGGATTCTTATATGTTTCATTATTTTTGCTATTGTTTACTTGGAACTATATCATGGGATGATGTATTTATTGTTGGTAGTGGATTATACCCAATTAGGGAGTGGGTTATTTATTCCTATTCATTGGTTTGTATATATTTCTTCCACTATTGTAGATGTTTTCAATTATAAAATTCTATGAAAATTAGGGTATTGTATTTCCCACAATCCCCTTAGACCATTGATTTTATTCGACAGCCTATGGTGTGTGGGGATGTGTGCTTGAGATCATGTGGCAACCCGGATCGAGGCACTGGATTAGTGGATCTAGTGCCAGGGATGTTACATAGTGGTATCAGAGGAGGGATTTTATATGACTTAATATTTCATAATGGAAGAAAGGTGGTTTGGAAGGTTTCTATCCTTGGCAATGAACGCATTCTTGGGATTATCTAACCCATGTACGAGTGGAAACAATGTCACTGAGAATGGGAAATGTTTTTCTGGTTGTGTGTTGTTACATTTGATGACATATCACCATTGTGTGAAGCACTAGTTGTGTTATTTGAATTTTTTATGTTATTTTTATCATGGCCATAATCGCATGAGTTTTTATATTCATGCATCATTTTTGGAACATAAATATATAAGATGAATTAATTATTGAAGGAACACACATGGGGTGAGTTTCTGTGACCCAAAGGGTTGGGTGCCTTTGATTTCAGGAAAATGATGAGTATTGTGCCTAATAAAATTATACAAATTCATAAATTGTTAAATTAAATTTAAATAATTGTGACAGATAAGGGTAGTAAGTGGAGTAAGTGGCCAATTTGAGTGGTGATATCAAATTTTATTCGAAGTGGTGTAGAATGTAAGGCTTCTACCATATGTGATGGTTACAGATGTTAGCCATGTCCTCAGTTGGGATGGTTTAGGGTAATGTTTCAGATATGATGAAGTTGTTTGGGTGGTATAAGATAAATGATTTGTATATTTCTACTGATTAACCCTCCCTTATATTTTTTTAATTTTTATGGTTTCTGTTATAATGTTTTTATGGAATTGTTAGTAAATGTCACCATAAAGACGTGTTCTGATCGGGAGATAGGAGAACATTGCTGAGAATAATACCCCATTAGTGGGGAAAGATGGTACAATGGATTAAGATAAAAGGCAAGAGTAGTTTCATGATAACTTCTCTCATATTATGAAAATGATGTAACAAGACATAGGGTAGGTTGCACTGAGTATGTTTGAGTTTACCAGGGTGTTTAAGATACAACCCCCTTCAAAAATTACTAAAGGGGGTGGTCTAGAGATTGTATAGTTTTGGATAGAGTATATCCATACTATTATATAAAATCTGGAGACTCCACCTGAGAAGTGTGTCAAGTTTTTAGTAAATATAATGAGAGGTGAGGCAAAGTGTTGCTGGGAAACCATGGTATAAATGGAGCAGACCGATGAAATGATGTGGAATGATTTTCAGGAGATGTTTCTCAAAAACAACTACCCAAAAACCTTGATATAGGATAAGGCTGCATATTTTTGATCATGAATCAAGGGAAAATTTGGTAACAAATTATGATATTCATATCAGCGATTTACGACGCTCTGTTCCGATGTTGGAAAGATATAAGGTTCCTGAGGAGATTCATTTCAAGGATGGGCTAAGACATAAGATCAAGTCTTATGTAAATATATTCCATTTTAAATGGTTTTCCGAGGTAGTAGATAAAACCATTATCATTGATGGGAACTTGAAGGAATTTTTTGGTAGTAAATATGTCGTGCATGCTGGGGAGGCATGTGTTTCTGCTTTTGAGAGCATGAGGAGCTGTTTTGGAAATTTCCATTAGTGTAAAAGTTTGTAGAGTAGACAGAAGAGGAGGGGGGATCTCAAGGTGGTGATTAGGTGTTGTACTATTAGTTTGGTTGGTCAGGGAACGTGCGCAACCTGTGTCCCTGACCACCAGTTGAGTACAGAGCATGCAGCCAGCTAGGATGTAAGAATATATTATATAGGAACCCGTGGCTATTGATAAATGATGGTGGATTGAGTTAGATTATTATTATAAGTAAGGGGACATGAGAATAGATTATATAGGCGGTCCATGGGTCGTATCAGTAGGGTTGATAGATGTGGACCTCTAAGGTGAGATCACCCATACAATCAATTTAGTTGGGTATAGGGTACGCAGGTCGAGACCCAAGGTAGAGGGGGTGGTCAACTCCATGCATTTAAGTCTACACCTGAGGGTGGTGAGGCATGGTATCTTGTTGATCAACATATAATTCTTGTATCATCCACACTCTCTAGTTCTTTATTTGATACATGTGTTGTGAATAATTTCATTTCTTCTTAGTTCATATTTGGGTAGGGCATATCCACGTGAATTGTGTGTGGAGATATGTCAATTAATTCTCTATTAAAATTATGGGATGATAATGTTAGAAAATGTAAGGTTTGTGATCTAGAGTTTGGTGGATACATTTTTTTATGGAACAAGTTTTTCCTAGAGATGTCAGGTATTGAACTAATCATGGGTATGGATTGGTTGGTGTTGTACCTATACCACATCCACTATTAACGATGTCCCCTTGTTAACACCTCTCAACTGATAAACCTATTTCTTTTATGTTTTGGGGGATGTTCAAGAAGCTCTCACATGGCCAATTTTCTAGAACATGGTATAATTCATAGCCAATGTGGTATGTATTGTGTTAGGTGAAGGATAAAGGGAACAAAAAGTATTTCCACCTGTGGTGGATCAATTTCAAAAAGTGTTTCTGAAAGACTTATTGTGGCTACCAACAGAGAGAGACATTTATTTAAGAATTGAATTACTGCTAGGGGTGGGGCCAGTTATCTTTTTTCCATATGGAATGGAACTGGAATAACTCATAGAACATAATGTTCATCTAGAGGATTTAGATAATAAAGGGTTTATTTGACCTATTATGTCACCTTGGGGATCTTCAGTACTGTTTCATAAGAAGGAAAACATTTTTTTGAGGATATTGGTTGATTATAGGAATGCGAATCAGATGATGGTTATGAACTGATACCCTCTTCCTATATTTTAATTAATGTTTCAATAGATCATAAGTACCTCCTTGTTATCTAAAATTTATTTGAGGTCATAATACCATCAGTTGAGGGTGATACCGTCTGAAGTACCATATACATCTTATCAAAGCAGGTATGGATTGTATGAATTTATTGTGATTCAATTTGGATTGAAAAATACACCAACCTTGTTCATGAATTTGATGAACTAGAAACTCCACCCTTATATAAATCAGTTCATAGTTGTCTTCATTGTTGAAATGTTGTTGTACTCCAGAACTCATGCAGATCATGCCAAACATATTGAAGTTGTCGTTAGTACACTAAGTGGGAATAAGATTTATTCTAATCTGTCAAATTTCCAGTTTTGGATCGATAAAGTGCACTTCTCGGGACCCATCATTCAAGAGTCGGGTGTGTAAGTGGATCCATAAAATTTGTTGGTTCTAGTGTCTTCAGAGCATCCCAATAATGTTTCTGATGGTTGGAGTTTTTTCCATATGGCTAGTTATTACAAATGATTCATTAGACATTTATCTCATTTGGAAGAACCACTATTTGGTCTATCAAAGTAGGGAGTTATGTTTGAGTGGTAAGAGACTTTCACGAATTCTTTCCAATATCTAAATAAGTGGTTGACTAATGCATTATTTCTAATCTTAGTCGAACCAGGTACGAGGTATACATTGATCTATGATGTGCCTGGTGTTGTTCATGGGGATGTGTTTGTGAATAATAATCGGTTTATGGCTTATTGGATGATAAATTTGACGCCTCATGAAATTAATTATTCTACTAATTACCTTAAACTAGTTGTTTTGGTTTATTCCATAATGCGTTGGAGACATTACCTACCGGGGGCGAGATTCATAGTGTTTACCAATCATAAAATAATAAAGAATATATTCTTATAAAGGGATTTGAATATTCGAATGTGTATGTGGGTTGAGTACCTAGAATCCTTTTATTTGAGTTTTTTTATGCACCAGGGCAAGGAAATAGTGTTGCAAATGCTCTTAGTCAGAAGACTGAAAATCAGTTGATTCCATAATCCAACTCGGAATTGAGAGTGGTGTAATTTATTTCAAAAAATTTCCTAGAGGTCCATGAAGGGCATAGACAGATGACCTTAGAATCTATTTCAGTTTAATATATTCTTTTGAGATGGGTCATGGAGAGTCAGTAGGTGGATATAATGTGTTAGGATATGAAGGATATTCTTAAAGGTGTGAGTCACCTTCTAGTTGGGCTATTGGTGATAATAGAAATTCTTATGTTCATGGTCAGGTTGTGGTACTGGAAGGCTTATGGTAGGATTTGATGAGCGATTTACATGCATAGAAATGGGTAGTGCATCCTAGATTGGCTATGAAGTACTGAGATGTTTGTAGGTCGTATTGGTGGATGGGAATTATGAAAGTGGTTGCAGGCTCTGTAGCATGATGCCTTACATTTCAATAGGTGAAGGCAAAACATTTTCACCGAGGTGGATTGTTACAGTCATTTATCATTTTATAGTCGAAGTGGAATTATATAATAATAGACTTTGTAGTGGGTCATCAAAGGACACCCCACAAGAATGTTGCAATCTGGGTGTTTGTGAATTGGCTGACTAATGTGGCTCATTTCTTATCAATCTAGAATACTGATACAATTGATTAGTTGGTTTAATAATATTTTCCATAGATAGGATGGTTTCATGGTGTGACATGAAATATTTTTTCGGATCATGATCCTTGTTTCACCTCAACCTTCTGTTAGGGGTTACATAAGGCACTTGGTACACATATTTTCTTAAGTATGTATTATCATTCATAGATGGTCGGGCAGTCCAAAAATACAATTCAGGTATTTGAAGATATAATGAGGGCTTTTGTTTTATATTTTCGTGTTTCAGGTGACAAGCAGTGGTCACGTATTTAGTTTTCCTACCACAACAGTTTTTGGCGTACAATTAAGATAGTGACATTTTTGGAAAACTAATGGGGTAGGTATAGATCTCCTTTGTATTTGTTAAAACCAAGGGATTCTGATCTGTTAGGACTGAGTCTGTCATAAGATAAATCATAGAAGGTTTTTTTATTTAGAATCATATTTGAATGGCTCCATGATTTTAAAATTCATATGAAAATCAGAGTCCCAGTCCTCTCGAATTCATGGTGGGTGATAGTGTGTTTCTTTTTGTGTCGCCAATGATGGGTCATCGTTGAATTCCGAATAAAGGAAAGTTGGAACTAATGTGTGTGGGGTCATTTGATATTATACAATGGATAATACAAGTGTCTTACCAATCATCTATTCCATTGTTGTATAGTAGGATTCATGATATTTTCCATGTTTTACATCCCCGACAGTATCACCCTGATCCATCTCATGTAATAAACGTTGATGAGGTCGAAATTGATGCTAATGCATCCCTTGTGGTGTATCTGGTTTGTATTAACGATCATAGTGAGAAGGTATTGTGTGTAACATTTTTTATTTTATTTAGTATTCTATGGTAGCATGGAAATGTTCAGAATGAAGCATGGGAGTGAGAATCTGATATATGGGCCTAGTGGACCGATCTATGATCTTTGGAATCTCAATGATCCTCAGTATGATAGTCTTATAGATGATACATCCTAAGGTGGGAGAGTTTTAAAATAATTTATTTTTTATGTTATGTATTATTTTATGTTTTAGTTTAATTCCCTTATTTTGGTTAAATAAGTGTTACCCATGTTCATGATAAGGCTCGAGGGTGTTTATAGGGATCAGGACACAATAGAGGAAAAAAAGTGCTTTCTGAGCATGTTGCATGGTTTGGGTATGGTTAGTAAAAACTGTACAGATCAAAAAAAGTAAATGTTTGTTTTGTGTTTTTGGACAATAGATTCTACCCGGTTTGCACACGGTTTTTAAAAACATCAGGGTAAACTGTGCAACCCAAAAAATATGATAAATTAAAAAAAATCCTTAACGTATTTTAAACCCTCACACGAGAATCACCCTCATTTCTCTCCTATTAACCATAGTGACGAATTAGTTCTCCAATAACATTCCAAGGATTATTCCCCTTCATATCTATCTATTTTTGAGGGTTTTCCATTACAAATCAATTAACCAGGTAATTCCAATCTTATTCTTACTTCCATTTCTTAGATAAGGATTATAAATTTCTATATTTACCTTCTAAATCTCTAAAACCATTCTTTTCAGTGAGATGTTTGTTTAGGATTCAAAGGGTGGTTGAATTGGGATATAAAGGTTCTATTAAAAGATCAATAACAATCATATTTTAGTTAGGTGGTCTAGAAGTTATATTCCATGGATTTTATGTAGATTTGTGCATGTGGGGTTATGTTATTGCGCACTCTTTGTTGTGTTCATGTATTTGTTTCATAACATGATAAAATGGGGGTCTAAGTAACCAATTTTAACCTTGTTGATCCTAATGGGAAGCACGTAAGATGACATGACTGACTTAGGGCCACCAATGGGGTATGTCGACCATCTCGAATGGGGATAATGAAAACGAATGGTGTGAAGTTGACTTTTGAAGACAGAGATCCATTGGCGATTGTGTTAATTGTTTAATGTAATGATATGAAATTATTATCGATAAATGTCTATAATTTTGGATAACGGTTAAGGAATAGTTTTGTTGGAATGTAAATGGGTTTAATGGGATTAATGTGAATATGTTAAGGAATCATGTATATACTTGAATATGATTAATGAGATGGGCTTTGGGAATGATAATTGGGATAAATGGTTATGTGATGTAAATGATTCATTTATTATTTAATTTTGGAATTATACTAATTTTCCATTATCTATATTATTTGAGATATTTCTAATTATATTGGATATGAATTTTCTAATGTTGTTTATTCTGGAAGATTGATAAATAAGCATGTGCACATGGCTTGGTAGAGTGGGGTATAGACATGAGGTTATACACCCAGGGGTCAAGTTGGACTGAGGTTCTAAAATCCACCCCCTTAACACATGGGTTTGGTAAATTGACAGACTATGATTCCCCTAATTGTTTCATTCCACCCATATTGAGGCTTATAGATGAGGATAATGTGTTTTTGGTAAGGTGATTACCTATTGAGATATGACTAGATTTATTCCCATATTCCATGAAATAATTAACATTTACTAATCCAATAAATAAAAGAAATGTCCTAATTAACCCATGATTTGTTTATACATTTAATATGGATTTATTGGTATATAAGCATAAGGGAAACATCATTAAAAAGAAATCCTGAACTATATTTTATTTACATGAATTTATTTAGAACTTGCTTCCACTATCTCATTTGAGATGATATTTTGTAGAAACCATTGTTGGTGGCATACTTAGTTGTGCTCACACCTAACCTAGGCTACCATTGGGTACTCAAGTAGACTTCATGGGATTTTTAGGACAATGTAAAGGAACTCATTCATGGAAAGTGATTTGGGTTTTCTATGCGTATAGATGAGTTCTGAGACTTGGAGACTGGGCCATTTTTGGGAATATAGTATTTGAATTTATTTTTGGTTTTTCTCACTTGGCACTGAAGCAATTTCGTGACATATTTACTATTGAATGAGGTTTGTACGAATTTTCAGAGTTGGTTATACATGAAGTTTAATCATTTTATCTAAATTTATTCCTCTACTGTATATGTTTTTTGTTGAGTCCTGCTTTGAAAAATAGGGTATTTTCTCCCCACGTGACTCTTATACCCATGCTTCTAGTCTAAATACTATTGTGTCATTGGATGTGGGCTTGAGGTCATGAAGTGACCCGGCTCGAGGCACCAGTTTAGTGGCAACCAGGTTGAGGATGTTACAATAAAAGTACCCTCTTTATCCGTTATTTTATATTTTGGTTGAAAAATTTCCATACAAAATAAAAATGAATTTATAGTAGTTCATGTAACACCCTCACATGAAAGGGAGTTTGTGATGGAAGCAATGTTGGTACGGGATGTCAAAAATAATTTCAAAAATCTCTTTTATATAACATTCATTGAATATACAACTTATTTTACTATTAAAATGGACAACGTGATTGCAGTAAACCTAGTACCCCATGTTTTTTGTGGACATGAACTGCTATAAATGAGGCCTATAAAAATATTTTTACAATTTTCTATGACCCACAATATTCACATTTTTTCACAGTCTGTACTACAACCATGGTGTCCAACTAATAGAAGATAAATATAATTTTTATATATAATATATCTAATAAAAATATATAATTTATCATAATTAATTTTCAGTAAATATTATTGAAATTTTAAAAATTATAAATTACAAGAAATATATTGATTAAACAATAAATTAAATTAATGAATAGTATTTTATTTTTATATATTTATATTATGTATATTAAATTTTTTCTCAACTTCTAAATTATATCATATATTTAAAAAATTATAATTATTTTTTTGAATTATTTAATTATTATTTATTGTTTAATATATATAATCAATATCATATATAATGAAATATATATAAAATTTTATGAAAATTTAAAAAGAACAAGGAATAGTGTGTGGGTCATCCTTCATGCTAGCCATTTCCATATCCTTATGAATTAAGACAATTAATTTAAAATTTATACATTTTTATTAAATATCACATTATAAAAAACTTGTTTTTTTATAATTTACAAGTATATATGTAAATAAAATGATAATATTCCATTAGGTTTATTAATAAATTTTTAGATAAATTGTTTTTTTCATGGATTATTTTTTTAAGTTGTATTGGTGATAATTGTTATATAAATGAGATAAAAGAAATGAAACTAATATAATAATATATTATTTCCCTAGAGATCATTCACAAATAGTTATTTTATGTTGTAGAACACGTTACTGCATTTTGGTGTTTTGGGGAAAAGATACACAAAATCATTACATGTATCTCATCATTAATTCATAACAAATAATAATATAGAAAAATAATTAAACCATCATAATTTTTTAAAATATTCATATAGAAATATATGTCTCACAAATGATTGGAGATAAACAATGGCATGTAAAAAATACAATAATATATGTGTAATATATGACAAGTCCCAATATTATGAAAATAATAAGAAAATTAATACATTGAAAAAGAAACTTAGATATAATAAATTTTAATCATTAGTAAAATAAATACTTACGATGAAACCATGTATTATATATAAAAAACAAGTTGATTTTTTTTAAAAATCATATAAAAATATCAATTTCACGACAACCATTTATGGTCATGGGGATCAAATTCAACATATTTATGATGGTGACGAAGAATTTTGTGAGGGGATATTAACTGAAATTTAATTTTGATATTTATAGTTATATAATACATCAATCTGATCTTATTATTTAAGTTCATGATCTCATATATATATTTTTGAAGGAATTTAAATGGGTAAAAACAATCCAAGACTATTTTTTAATTTTTCTACAATAAATATATTTTAATAATAATATAATGGTGTATCCCAAAGAATGTATATTCAGGTGGTGAGTAGGGATCACAATCTGAATCGATGACTAGCTATTCCCTTAATTCATTCCATTTTCATCCTTACGTGAGGAATTTATATGATTCATTTAATTTCATGTTGTAGTGTTATTATATTTCACCTATGGTGATAGAAAGAATGAGTGTTTCTATATCCACCATATATAATATCTAAATTTTATTCTCAGCATCTGATGTGGGGTTTGAAATTAGATTATATAGGGATTCATGTTCTCCCACATTGGGTTGTTCATATTACATTCATGAGGAATTAGAAACGGTACAATCCCCCTTTTATTTTAATACCAACAATGTTCTTCTTCGACATTCTATTCATGTGGGAATAAACATCACCCAAAACATTTTTTTCAATAGGCATCGTTCTAGAAGAAACATGCGGTACAATTTTCATGGCCATGATTTCCATCTTTAGTGACACATTTATGGTGTTCATCATGTAGAAGCATGTGAGTGGGAACATCTAATTCTATTCCAATTTTCATGAGGGTGACACATTAATGGTGTTCATCAAGTTTATTATTCGGGTTGTTAAAGAACGATCTAGTCAAGTCGGACAAGAGGTATGGGACTTCTTCTCAATCTCCTTTAATTTAGGAATATATTATTATATACACAACTTCCTTTTTTACGGTGTATAAAACCCATTGAAATTTACTTTTATTCAAAAGGAATATTTTTATACGAATAGTTTTACTAAACGAAAAAAGGGAATATTTTTTTCGTACGTATGTGGCGACAACGACTTCTCTGCCGCCGTGACCATTATTTGAGTTTCGGCTTTCTCCACAAGCCATAAAATTTTTTAAATGAAAAATAAATACCATGATTTAATTTTCTTTTATTTGGGTATTGAAAATGGTTTTCATAATGTTTTTATTATATCAATGTGTTGTATTGATATCTTTTGACTGAAATGTGGAAATGTTATGTTTCCTTTATGCATGTTTTATGTGATACGATTATGTTATGGTTCATGGGAATTGTCTATGAAGACGGGTTGTTCAATGATAAACTAAGGGTAAGTGACCCTGATATAGCTCATCAGTTCATTAGGTAACGTGAAGGGGTTAAACGTTAAGGTTTCTCTGAAGAGATTTAGGGTATCTAATGTGAAGGGTATTCCAAGCGTAACCATGAGGGTTACTCTCTACGTAAGAATGTTATTAATGCCTCAAGTTACCCTTATGTCTTATGATTATATGAGTCATTAATAAATCTTATGAATTCATGAGGTATGTTAATGTGCTTATGTTTTATGAGTAAAGTATTATTTCATTGATCCTTATGTATACATGTACTAATTATTCCTTTCCGTATTTTTATATCCCTTACTGAGCATTTTATGCTAATCCCATGTTTTTGAAATGTTTTTCACAGGTAATGGGAAAGGTACATGATATTAGGATAGTGTCAAGGAAGTTTCATGAAAAAGTCTTTGTTTTATTTTAAATATGTTTTCGTTGATGGAAAAAAATGAGGACTATCTTTTATGTGAACAATTTGTTTAAATATAGAGTGTTATGCATGATTTATGATCCAATTCTCTAAAACTCTAAACATGAAAAGATCATCAACGTGTACTCTTGAAATAAATCAATATTAAGTAAGGTTTAAGGCTGGGGACTTATAATATACATATCTACTATCATTTATAAATGTGGATCATCAAAAATGAATCATATTGCCTCGTGTTGACGGTAGGTCATACTTATGCACAAGTGATGGTATCATCCAATAATAGTTAATATATAATTAAGTTCACAATATATAATTTGTTCCAAAAATAATAAAAAATTATAATTATTACATATAACTATTAGTTTAATATTTATAACCATCTACGTAATGTATGGATGAAAAAGAAATAACACATGACATAGAGACGGTAAGTCTTACATACGCATGCGTGGTGATTTTGTTTTTTTATTGATTGACAAAATGTGAAATATGATTTTCCATAATAGTAATAAAATATCGACATATATTTTAAATTATAGTTACTACATTATAATATAAACAAAACATTAAGTGTAAGTATAAGAATATTAATCTTTATAGTGTTGGTAAAGGAGATTACATATTATTTGGTGATATCCCATTATATAACCTCTTAGGCACGCTGGGGTTTGACTTATGAGTATACTTGAGCCTCAAAAATGTGTATCATGATGTTTAGAATAGAAATTGTCCAGGATGATAATGATTGAAGTCACAATTTGATGTGAATAATTGATGTAGGAGGATACCTTTAATAATTAAGGGGACGTACACTTTTGTAATTTAAAAAAAATTTAAATGATTATTAATCAAATATCAATCCAAATATATGAAAATGAATTTATTTATTTCTATGATCTGATAATGTTATTATATCATCATCCAATTCATCTTATACTTGTTTAATATTATTTAAAAAATTATCATTTCAATTAATCCCTAGTTACCCTAATTAAAATTAAAATATAGTAACAAGTAATTCCATATTAAAAGGTTTTATGATTAAACATTCGACATCAATTAGATGAAAAATTTAATCATTAAAACATTTTATACTATTTTTGAAATATTTTTTTATTTTTAATGATGATTATGATTTTTCAACAACTTAATAAAATATTTTTTTGATAAAATACCATTACTCTCAATTTTTATATTATTCATTATTTGGAATTTTAAAAACATAAATAAAAAACAATTTATCTTTTAAAAATATAATATATTATATTACTAATCGATAAATGGAATCTATAAAATTCCCTGATCCCATTAACTGTCTGAATTTATAATTATTTTATCTTTTGAAAATATTACATATTGAATTGGTTTATTATATTTATTTCATAAATTACATATATATATATTTCATCAAATTTAATAGCTAGGTTATATTATAAATTTTATACTATTAGTGTCTCGTGGTTTTTCGTTAAATTCACGGTTCTGTATAACACAATCTATTAATGAAATAAAACTATTTAATGAGAAATATTTATTAATGAATTGGGGTTCGATATTATAAAACCCATAAAATGAATTTATTCATCGAAATTCCTCACATGGATACAAACATATCTTGACCCCTCAGCCTCATCACATCCCCATGTTCCCACATAGCTTCATCAAATTTTTGGTCCCACTATAAATATTTTATAACGTCCCGTTATTTGATGCCACAAAAAGGTTCCTCATAACCAATTGCCCACATTTTCTCAACTGCATTAACCTATACTCTAGAGGTTTCCGACAAGTTGTGATTTCCTATGTGTGATGGTGGGAAAACTGTGTCCTCATTAAAAAATTATAACACAACCGATTACAATAATAAAACAATTGAAGAAGCAGTAAAACCAAACAATATAATTAAATAGTGTAAGGCTGATAAGATAAATAAACTGATGACGCAACATACCATGAATGATATACCAAGTTACATGTTCTAGGAAAATATGAAAAAAATGTTCCACTACAATAATACATGATATAAGTACCAACAATACAAAAAGGAAAAAACTAACTCATAAATATTTCAATCCTCGGTTTGGTCCCATTCTCTCCTGCTCCTAAACAACATATAATGTACTCGTAGAAGTGATCTTTCCCTTTTTGAAAACTGCATCAACTTAAACTACATGGATCATAAAATGTGACCCAAATAGGAATTGATACTAAATCCTAGTATGCAACAACCCATGTTTTGTGCCGAGCATTCAGTGACTATATATAATAGCCAGTGTACAAGAATTAATGTAGTAAGATATGATGTACACATAGGTAATGGTTCCTAGAAGCATTGTATTCATTTTAAATTCATTTAATATTCACTAACAATTCAATTTCATTGAATTACATATGTCTTTAGATCTATCCTAGGTTGGTCAATCTATGTATAAATTTAATCACAAAATATGTCTCAAAAGACCATCTAAACAAGAATAAGTGAGGATCAAATCCAAGATTATGATCTGTCTTGGTGGAAGCATCATAAGTCATTCCATTTAATTATTCAAATTATAATCTATGTCTATCCATGATATTCCTATGTTGGAATTCATGTATAACACTAGGAACCAGACCATCTACATCCTGTGAGATCATCCATACATTCCTCTCATACTCCTGGTCTAACTAAAGGTGTGGTGCGATTAAATGTCAACTCATCCATCCATGGATCCTATAAATAAGAACCATGTATCTCCCAAGACATATAAAAATTTCCAATATAACCCTTTAATGGAATCCCTCATTCCATAACTCCCTCAAACATAAAAAATATTTTTCATTAGCCCGAACACTGCATATGTGGTAAGATAAAGGATTCAGATAATAATACCCACATTGATTCCGTCTGCGACATCCCTTAATGTATCCACAATTCCCCCAATTCATAAGGTAAAATACTCCCATGAACCCCTCTATACCATTCAAAAATGAATCCATGGTTCACCCATTTCAATTTACCCTCATTATCATTTAACATTCAACTAAACATTTTATTAGGACTAAAACGGGTAAATCCAAAAGAATACAATATCATTTCCTTCACGTACTAACCTCATAAGTCTTGGCCTTTTCAGTTACTCAAATTTGAATAATTTTCATAACAACCATCAAAATTAAATTAAACTATTACATTGCATAAACACTAATAAAATCACATGGCCAATTATTTCACAGGGGAAATTCATTCATTTAACAAACAAAATTTTAAAAAATTAATGAAGAGAAACAATGTCATGAATCATTAGAATCCAAGGCCAAACTGTAATAAATGGAAATACAAGGGAAATGAACCCATGGGGTGTCACTAATTCAAGGAAAAAACCTAATTCATGAATAATAACACAAATACAATTAAATAAACCCAAATTAGAAACAAAAATATTAAATTCAAAATCAAGGTTACACCAAAAAAGGGCATTCGACACTATAACATATAAAATCAGCTTGACAAAGAGTGAAAGGCATGACACAACCTAACTCATACTATGATTAGTCTCCTCAACAAGAATAGAACTCTAATTCAATCTATAATGGAATATATCTATAAAACCATCATAAAATATCAACCATAAATTACTTTTTCATGAGAATAAATTACGAAGAATTGATCTAGAGGAATCATGATCTCCCCGAGGGGATTCCAAGACATCTAATGGTGTTCAAATCTGAGATCGGATGACGAATCAGGAATCAAATATTTGTAGGGCACTACCATTCGAGATCCAGGCAATGAGGGTAATGTCTGGGTTGCAAATACTAGGCCACTTCACGTTTTAAAAAAAATGTACATCTCATATACTGGATAATACATATCTGCATATTGAATATTTTCCCTTCTTCTGCCGACAAGTCATACCAGTAAAAAAATGGTCCTTCCGACATCAATACACAATATATAGTAGGATTACATGGAGTGTAACATTCAATCACGTTGTATACAAATCATTCTTCTAGACATAAATCTATTTTCTCCTCTTTCTTAAACAGATACTGAAAATAAAATATCCATATACTAATGGAACAAATGGTATCTTACAAACATCACCTTAAAGAAATCGGTCCTTGAATTTCATTTCCAAGTGTGGTGATGAAACATTTTAGATTATCTTAAGCCACTATGATCATACATCGGCCTCCCTATCCCTAGTCTCATCAAACACTCGGCCAAGCTTCCATAACACCGGTACTAATGGAATTGACCTCCCATAGAGAACCTCCATTGTAGGATCCACAATTTGAAAATAATTATCCTCAAAATATGCATCTACTTGTAAATAAACCTCCTCATGCTGATAAGCATAAGATGGGTCTGAAAAGTAACGTCACCATTGAAAAACATGGAAGAAATTTTACATACCAGATACCATTGTGGTAACTGGAACTGATAGGAAACTATCCTGAATCTGTCTAGATTCATGAATGGCATATCATATCTCTTTGAATGATTACCCTGTACCCTGATACTCTTTCATCCCAAACTTGTTGCTACAAGTAGTAAAACTTGATCCCAGACCTGAAATACTATATGTAACTTACATCAATTGTCATATTATTTCTTACAGGACTCTATAGAATCCATCCACATCAGAATCAACATAAAATATTATGTGGTCTACTAGACTAGACGAGGTTTCATTATAGCTACATCTTCTACCTCCTGCAAACACAGGGGTGATCGACATGGACAACCGTACAAAGAGTCATATGGATCCATCTAAATAGTATCCTGAAAGCTACTTTTTCAGACGAACTCAATTAGGGGTATTTAACTATGCCATGATCCCTTGAAATAAAAGATACATTCATGAATCTTATCCTCCTGCACATGAATTGTGCGCTGTGACTGGCCATCTATCTCAGGGTGCAATGATGTGCTCAGAAGCACCCCTGTACCCAGTACTCTCTATATCCCTTTCTAGAAATAAGAAGTACACCTATAATCCCAATCTGAAATGATATACTAATGATCGTTAAGAAATGTTACAATCTCACATATGTACATTCTACTGAGATCATTAACACTGAAGGTTTCACTGGTCGGTATCAAATATGTTACCTTCATAATCCATTCAACAACATCTCATACGCCACCATCTCCTCATGGAGACCACTATAATCCCATCATGATATCCATCATGAGATTATTCCACTTCATCCCAGGAATGGGTAGCTATTGTAAATGTATTGTTGGTTGTTGGTGTTCTGCCTTCACCTTCTGACAGGTGGATCCCCTCAAGACCAAACCAGCTACATCACTATTCATACATGGCCTCCAATACTGACGATGTGAATCCCAATACATCTTGGTGACACTAGGATGGACTTCCTATACAGAGGCATGAAAATCCCGTAGTATAATCTTGTGTTGGTCTACGAAAACCCATATCCGACCATTTAAATGAAGAATGCTAAATTATACAATGGTACAACCAGGACAAGGGTATTGACTTGACATACTCTCCAATGGAACTGGGCCTTCATAATCTGAGTGTTATCTCATTCTCAATCTATCCAGTAGGGTATAGGTAACAACTGAAGATGAATGAAATTTCTACCCCTGATTTTTGTGACCCTCCGTGCGCATCTTAGTGAAACAATCCATAATCTTCAACTCATTACTTTCCTACTACACTCCATGTATCATAGTCTTTCTACTCAGTGCATCGACCATTGCATTTCCATTACCAAGAATATAGGCCAGCTCAATGTAAAAATACAAAAGTTATTCCACCCACCTTCACTACCTAATATCCATATCATGGTGTGTAAATATTTATATGAGGATTTTATGGTCAGTGTACACCACAAAACTCTCTCCTTGTATGTAATGTCTCTAACATCATTAATCATTAACAACCATCACTAACTCGAGATCATGTATTTGGTAATTCCTCACATGTGGCATCAACTTCTGATTCCCATATGCAATAACAACATCCCAGTACATAATCACGACTCCTAGACCAATACATGATGCATTAATGTACACTATGTAACTCATACCCAGCTCTGTAAAAATAAATATCGTCACCAAATTCAATCACCCATTAATATCATGAAAGGATATTTTAAAAGACTTTTTCCATAAAAATTTGAGACCATTTTTAATATGCACCATCAACGGTGCTTGTAAACACGAAAAATCATGTTTCAAATACCTATAGTAACAAGAATAACCTATAAAACTCTACACCTCAAAGACGTTCTTGGGATGCTCTTAGTAAACGACTACTCTCACCTTCTTTGAGTCCACTAATACTCTTGTCTCCATGATAATGTTACTTTGTAAGTGAATTAGACCCATGCAGAAGATAAACATTGAGATATTATCATATAACCAATTATCTCTTAGTGTAATAAAACGATATGAAGATGGGTTAAATGGTTGTGTCGATTGTGAGAATACACCAATATATCAATTATGAATCCCACAATAACGTAATCAAGCAAAGGACGCAACACTTATTTTATCAGTTCCTTAAAATCTACTAGTGCATTCATGAGACCGAACAACACAATAAAATACATATACAGACCATATCTGATACGAAAAATTGTGCGAGGTATGTCTGATGGTCGAACATGAAACTGATGATAACAGAATATCAAATCAATATTCGACAAAACCTGAACTCTATAAAGATGGTTGAAGAGATCACCAATACATGGTAGAGGATACCGTTTCCTAACCATCAACTAGTTCAATTTCAAATAATCCACCCAAATCATAAGGGTACTATATACCTTTTTCACAAAAAGGACTAGTAAACCCCACAAATAAATTCTGATTCAAATAAGCCGTTTTCCTATAAATATAATAGTTTCGACTTGATCACCCATAACTCCATATTATCCTTCCTATTAGGTGTATTGGATACCGATATATCTCTCATTACTAGACCAATATAGAAATATACTTCTATTACTAGAGGAAAACATGAGAATTTTTGCGGTAAAACATCCCTAGAATGATAAAAAACATGAGGTAAATTCATCTGACGTGTTCTCTAGTCATGTGGGTATAAACTCATAATCTGGGATATCATCATGCCCAACCCACGATGCTCGAGTCTATCTTGGCACACCTGGACATTTCATTCATGATTGTGTAGAAACTCAATACCCTTTGTTGATGTGATACTCACCCTTCAGCGATACAAATTGACAAATTATTGAAAGGAATCCAACCAATCCATTCCTTGTAGGACATAAAACCATGTCATCTCTATGAAATAAATATCCCAATCTAATTTAAACCCTCCAACCTCATAGGGGAACTCCTTTCACAGACACACACCTTCCATTCTAATCCAGAACAGGGAGACTAGCATCATAACATAATCAAAATGTAAAAACAAAGATCCCAAGGCACTCCATCATGTGCAGAGATATGCAACTATGAGAATCACCTATATCAAAAAGTGAAAAATCCTAAAGGTAGGTGACTATAATCGCATCTCTAAAAGTAGAGGATCTAATTTCCTACTCCTTTTGGGTATGTTGCATTGCATTTGTCTGACATGTACCACAACCCTGTGACAATAAATAAATACCTTGAACTAATCCTCCCAGTTGTCACTAAGAACCTTTTGTCATTCAACCATTACCACAACCACCACCTTTGAATGAATGGCCGGATGTACCTCATCTCCATATCATATGAGAAGATACTAACCCTACTCATGATCGTGGAGTCGGTGTAGACCCTCTCTCACAAGCTTCTGGTGGAAACGTCATGCACATCTATTTTAGATTTACCACCTTTCCACTTGACCAACACTCTACTGGGTCCATATGAAATACATTTCTAGTATACCCTGGCCTTCTACATTGCTAGAACATCACATTAACACCTGAATATAATTTCTGACTACTACTATCACCATGCGAAATCACCAATTGATGCTCTTAACTACTGGTCAAGACAGTACCCTATGTTGGTGTTGAACCACCCTAGATCGCACCATCAAATTCAATTAGATATTGCACAGTGATTAGCACCATATTCAATATAGAAGAAACAATAGTCAACATGAATACATTTATCTAAGATCAGACATTGTACCTGAGTCCATCGTCGAATCTTCTAGACAACACTGCATCATTAACACTCAAAATAGATGTGAATCACTGGAGCATAGTAAAATTGGAAGAATAATCCCTAACCGATAGTGTGACCTACTCTATATGCAGAAACTCTTGGGATTGATCGGGCCTCATTGTCTTGGGAAAATAATAATCATAAAGTACTACATTAAAATATCTCTATACCATATCCTGGTGACGCTCCAGATAAGTGATAAAATCCCACTATATCTATAGACAATCACGTTGAATAAACATTGTGATCATTACTCTCCCCCTAGAAGGCATCTTTGAATGATATAATATTGAAATCATGAACTCTATAAATGACTCCACATCTTGTGGTCTATCATCCCTCCAAAAAATTGGGTGGATGCTACTACTAGAACACTCACGTCAACTATTCCATAGACGTGGAAGAGTGTGGTTCTCCTTGAATGGTTTGCGTGAAACTCATAATGCCTTTATAGAACTATGATTCAAAACAAATATCCAGTATAATAGTTGGTACCAAAAATGGATTGAATAGAAGATCCCCTAGTATCCAATAGCCTACCACCACTAGGATATGATAATCATCACTCTCCTGGCATACGACAGGAGGTCTTCCTGGAGGCATGACTCTACATGGTCAATAACATACCTCAGATTAAGTAAAATATCATTGTCCATAGGTCAAGAGTGAATTAAATAAATAGGATATGAAAACTCAAAAAGGCTACAAAAATAGATGTGCACGATTTGTAGAAACCATATACGCCATTTACCCTCAATCTCTCACATGGGTGTGTATTTCAACTATCAAAGGCTTGTAAACACCACAGGTACATGGAATGTTATGAGAGTATATGGAATATACTCATGTCTCCCTGCCTTACTATGTTCTTTTTCATGGAAATAACCACATGGGGTTTTCCCATGTTAAACTACATAATGTGTACCTAAATAACATCGTGTTTACATTCCATAAATAATTATTTTATGTTCAACCTCACATGATTGTACACACAATAATTTACCAAATGATTTGAACACAGATTATAGGGTATGTACATAAAGAGAAGTCCCACCCAAATATATGAACACATTGAATGTTTTCATAGAACCACACACCATGTTTTCAGGTTTATGAACACAGTGTCTATGGAATAGCCCTCGAATCCCACATTGTGAAAAGTAAACCAAGGTGTGACAAATGCTTATCCATGGGGGTAAAACACCCAATCAATCAATTCCTGAAATCCACTTATAGAACATGAAATTACAATTTAATTAACTGTGGCCACATGATCCACAAAAATCTAGTCTATTAGGGCCCATATAGCTCAAGGACCAAAGCATGGATTCCATCTATATCATATCAAAACTTGATTCAATACAAGGCCAAAATAAGACCCC
The DNA here is from genome assembly GCA_963277665.1 of Viscum album. Taxonomy (NCBI): domain Eukaryota; kingdom Viridiplantae; phylum Streptophyta; class Magnoliopsida; order Santalales; family Viscaceae; genus Viscum; species Viscum album. The sequence continues at coordinate 714,602,765 of OY728134.1, read as the reverse complement.
CAAAATTCCAATCCAAGATGACCCATACACCTCAGGGACCAATGTTTGGAATCCATCCAATTCAAACTATAACAGGTAATAATACCCCGATCTCAATAAAAGTCATATATATCATGGAACCTATCACAACAACATGAATATCTAGCATGGCATCTATCACAACAACATGAAATCAGTAATTCTACCTAAATGTCATAGTAAGAAAGCAAGAATTTTAATTTATAAGAAGTTCCTATATGATTCATTATATGGAATACATTCATCTCATTGTGTTTCAATAAAATACAATCACACAGATATCAACAATAATATCACAATAAACGTGCATCCCCCAATGGTGAAATCAAATAAATTGTAATAGCTTAAAATCCAAAAATCCGAATTGAAATCGAGGAAATATGGATTTTCCCTATATGCAAGGTAGTTACTTCAGGGAATAGATTATTATCATATCCTATTTCATTTATATCTCTTTATATAATATCTAACAATAATTAAAACCAAAAAATAAATTCTATGATACCACATGGTAACTTCCGATTCGGATTCCACATAATGGTGCTCCATACCCATTTTTCGACATAGCCTCAATATGATTTCCCCTAATTCATGAGGTTGCTGACTAGTAGTGTGGTCCTTTTTGTGATAGTGGTAAAACTATTCCCACATTGTTAGAGTATAACACATCCGAATACAATAATAAAACAGTAGCAGAAGAAGTGATACCATACAATAGAAGTAAATAAAAGAATACTGATAATATAAAAACTATATGTCATATCATACGATGTATGATGAAGCATTTTACATGTTCTAGTAAAACAAAACAAATATGTTACACTGATGAAATACATGATATAAGAACCAACTGTACAAAAAGGATAGAATAAAATTATAAGCATCGCATTCCACGGCTTGGTGCCAATACTCTCCTACTCCTAAACAACATATCATGTACCTATAGAAGAGATCTTTCAATTTTCAAAACCTGCAACAACATAATCTTATTGAGTCCAAAAACATGACCCAAAACATGTGTGAGACTAAATCCTTGTAAGAAACCACCCATGTCATATTCCAATGTGTTAGTAAATATAAATAACAGGAAATGAATGCAGTAATATAATATATACACAAAGTAAATATTCCTACATGAACTGGTTTCCATTTACATTCATTTAATGTTCATTAATAATTCAATATCACTGAATTATATAGGATTCAAGATCAATCCTAGTAATGAAGATTTCTATATGAATGTAATCACAAAAAATGTCTCAAATGACCATCTAAACAAGTAAAAGTGAATGATGAATCAAATATTTTGTGTTTTCATTGTAGAGGCATCATAAGACAATCCATTTAATTATTAAAATTATAATCTATTTATTTCCTTAAAATTCTTATGTTGGAATTTAATGTATTAATATTGATAAAAAATTACCTACATCTTATGAGCTCATCAATATGTTCCTCTTAAGAACATGGTCTCACTCTAGTTGTGGTGCGAGTATATGTCAACTGATCCATCCTTGGATCCTATAAATATGACCACAGTATCTACCAAGACATATAACCATCTCAAATAGAATAGGTCCATATAATCTATCATTCCATGACTCATTTAGCCGTTAAACATAGCCTATATGAGCCACACCACTACATTTGTGACTCAATCACAGATTAATATATTAATAACCTATTTGAGTCCATATATCGAATCCCTCAATTCAACCATTATTCACCCAATGAATATAGTAAAATATTCACAAAAACCCATCCATAGCTTCCAAATCTGAGTCTATGGTTCACCCATTTCTATATACCCTTTTTATCATTTATTATTAAAGTAAACATTTTTTTAGGCTTGAAAAGGCCAAAAAAAGTCATCTAGTCTCTTTTGAAGCAAGGAACAACCTCATAAGGCATGTCCTTTCAATTACTCACATGGGAGAAATTTTCATATCAAACATCACCTGTAAATTAAACTATTACATGTATTAATCATTAATAAACTGACATGGTCAATTCATATAATAGGAATATCATGTAATATAGACTATAAAAAGGCATAGCGATCAATTATCTCGCATGAGAAATTAACTTATTTAACCAATTTGATATTATACAACTTATTAAGGGAATCAAAGGATTTCCTCATATGAATCCCATTCCAAATGATCATAAACAGTCATCCAAGGGAATGAATCCCCTAGGGTCGACCTAATTTAAAATAAAAAACCTAATTCATTAATAATAAAATATATTCAACTACCTAAAAACCAATAGGAAACAACAAGATTCATTTATAAATTATCATGAAACCCAAAAATGTGTTCTATGAACTCAGGAATATATAAACAACTTGATAGTATCAAAAGGCATGAGACCACCTACCTCGTACTAGTATGAATCTCCTCATCAAGTGTCTAACTCTAATTCAATATATAATGTAGTACATATACAAATATAGAATAAATTATCAACCCTAAATAACTTTTTATAGAATGAATTATGAAGAATGGATGAAGATGAATCGAGAAATCACTGAGGGGGTTCCAATGCATCTAATTATCTTCGAATCGGAGTTCAGATGATGAATAGGGATCCAAATATTCATTTGGTGCTACTATTTGAGAACCAAGCAGTGATGTTACTATCTTGTTTTAGAAGATATAACTACTATCTATTTTACCAAAAAAAAGTTCATATTGTGTATTTGAGAATACATGTCTTCAATGAGGAAATTTTTCCATTCTTCTGCTGACATGAATTACACATCATAAAATGTTCATAGAAACATCAATGCACGGAGTATACTAGGATTACTGGGCATGTAACCCCCATCCACAATGTATAATATTCATGAAGCCCTACCTCAACCAAATTTACTCCTCTTTCTTAAACACAAACTGAAAATAAAATAACTGTTTCTTATTTGAATAAATATGTTCTTACAACTTTAACCAAGTGAGTGGTCATATTTCAATGAAATTTGTCTCTATGATAAAAAACTTCTAGTAATTACTCTTCATATAAAATATTCCTCTCCAATAGTATGAATTCTGATTTTATTACATGTGAAGGATTGGTAATGTAATTTTTTAGGAGGTAAACATGGGATGCATCATGAATTTGAATGAGATGTGTGGGAAGCACCAATCTATAATCTACGTTACTAACATGATCAATAATTTAAAAAGGGAAAATATACCTATGGATTTTAATACAATTATTTATCAATATAATTAAGATATTACAGTGATATATTGATATAAATAAATTTCCACCTACATCAAATTATTGGTCTTTTAATAAGTAGTTAGTGTAATTGTTTTGTCGACTCTCAGTAGCTCTTATGCGTGGTTGAATCGATCTGACCTTCTCTAAAATCTATAAAACTAGACCATAGACCAATATCATTCTGTAACATACCAAGTAAGTAACAAATCATATATAATCTTATCTATTTCTATTTATGAATTATATAGTGTTTTAGTTGCTTAAAATTAGAATAAATCCAATCTTGAGCATGGAATACACTAATATTTTTAAAAGATTGTTTTACTTCCATTTTATGGAAAACCATTTTTAAATATAATTTTGACAATTTTATAAGCTCTAATTGTCAAAATAAACTTATTCTTTATGATTGGGGAATTGAAATTTACATTTGATAATTTTTTGGTATTTTTCTGGCATTGATCATTTTTTATGGAATAGTAAAAAATACTGCATTTTACATCAAAACTGCTTTTTCATCTAATTTAATTATATGGTTAGATTGTCTTTTTAATTGGTATTAAAGTTTAATTAGAATATATTTTTAAAATTTAATCCAATGGTTGTTATTATAATTAATTTCACTTTGTAATTGGGCATAAACAACTGCCAAACATTTCTTAGATATTGTTTAAAAAAAACCCCTATTTGTTTTGACAACCGGAATTATTTTTTAATTAATTATTTAAAATTATATGTTTGGAATTTGGTAAAATTTATTCCATATTTGGAATCATAAGGGCCAAATTATGTAATTAAGAATCTTTTGTTTTTGGACATTATGAATAGTAATGATGATAATTATCTTTAATTATCTTAATTAATTAGTAATCAGGTAGTTAAGGATAATAAAATAATATCATAATAATATTAAATGACCCCGAAATGTGTATTAATGCTTCTGGATGTGTCATGGACTACCATGGGATTTCTTGTGCCAATCTTAGGGACCCCAAGGAATCACTTTTGGGTGAAAGTGACACTTTATCATTTTATTTTTAATGAAAGAAGAATATCACAAAAGAATGTATCACCTGAGTAAAACATTTTTAATTTTGTCTACATAGATGATATCTTGGACTATAAATAGTCATTGTAAAGATAAAAATATTTCCTACATCATAGTTTTTGTTTTATAATTTTTAGACATTAAATAAATTAAATTATTTATGACATCATGTTGATGTAGCGATTACCTCATTAATTAACAATTTTAATAAAATGAAAAGATAATGTAACATATAAGACTAAAACTTCTCAAAACCTACTGTATGATTATATTTCTAACCCTTAACACCTTATCGTCATCATATATAAATTTGGTACCTTTAAAATCTAAAACTAATTTTTATATAATGTAACATTTTATAACTTTCCAAGAGTTCCCCTACTATCCTCTTATAAAAGTCCCCCACCTCTACCTCTTTACTGACATTTCTCAAGCCATTGGCATGGCCAAGATCTCCACGTTGTATCTCTGCACATCCCTATCTTCATCCTAGAAGCCTTACCTTTGGCAGAAATCCCTTCAAGAATCCCTTTTGGTAAAAACCAAGAGGAGTTGCCCGATTTAAAGATAAAGTCTTCTTTAATGTTCTTTTGTTTTATTTTGCTTCTCCAACCACCTAAAATATTTTTATTGACTTATTTTGTAACAAAAACAATATTTTAAATATACTAGGATGTTTTTATAAGAATTATTCGAGCTACACTTAAACCAACATACATCTAGTGGTTAAAGAATATAGTGTTTCCGTGGATTGCAAATTTCTGCCACACGAAAAGATGATTGTTCAATATTCATATAACACCATCAAAGGAGTCCATTAATATGTAACTATATTTATATATGATATATTATATGGTTATGTTTTCCTTAGGCTTCTATATTTTTCATTTATGGCATACCCTTATGGCTTCCATTATGGGTAAATGCGATATCTTTTTTTAGGAAATGCGGACTACCGCCACCTCAAAGTGATTTCATTCGTTAATGCCATATGTGGGACATATAAAGGATAGAGTTAATTATATTATATATTATATTATACTGGAATTAAAATATACCATTATATCATTATGATTCAATTCCATTAAATAGGAAAAAGAAATGAATGTAGCGTTCATGCGTACATACGGCTTACCGTCTCCATGAACGGTGCATTTTATTTCTTAACTCTAAATGCTATGTAATATTATAAATTCTTTTATATACTGGATATATATAATATATATGAAATCTACATCATTTATATAATTCTTGATATAATGGATATTTTACCACATGAACAACTTGTTATTATAGAGAGTTTATATTTGACTCAAGTACAAATGATAGACAAAAAGACCATTATTAACATAAATAATTACATAGTTTTCATAACATGGTAATAAGTGATATAAAAAGAATAATGAACTTGAAAAAGGCTCCTAATCAAGTATAAATTAACTCATGTTTATTATTCAGGAGGTTAAAGAATGATCAAGTCAAGTCGGACATGAGGTATGTGACTTCGTCTCAATCTCCTTTAATTGAGGAATATTTTATTTTATACAAAACATCCTTTTATACGGTGTATAAAATCCTTTGACTTTTAATTTTATTCAAAATGAATCTTTTTATATGAATTGTTTTACTAAACGATAAAAGGGAATGTTTTTGTCGTACGTATGCGGCGACAAAGACTTCTCCGCCGCGGTGACAATTATTTGAGTTTCGGCTTCCTCTACAAGCCATAACATTTTTTTAAATGAAAAATAAATACCATACTTTACTTTTATTTTATTTTGGTATTGAAAATGGTTTTCATAATGTTTTTATTATATCAATGTGTTGTATTGATATCGTGTGATTGAAATGTGGAAATGTTGTGTTTTCTTTATGCATGTTTTATGTGATACAATTATGTTATGGTTCTTGGGCATTGTTTATGAATACGGGTGGTATAGTGATAAATTAAGGGTGAGTGATCCCGATATAGCTCTCCAATGCATTGGGTAACGTGAAGGGGTTAAACTTTAAGTTTTCTCCGAATTGATTTACGGAATATATTGTGATGGGTATTCCAAATGTAACCATGAGGGTTACTCTATACGTAATAATATTATGAATGTGTCAAGTTACATTTATGTATTATGATTTCAATGAGTTATTCATAAATCTTATGATTTCATGTGGTATGTTAATGTTCTTATGTTTTATGATTAATGTATGATTTCATTGATACTTATGTAAACATGTACTAATGTTTCCTTCTGTATTTTTATATCCTGTACTGAGCTTTTTATTCTCATTCCAAGTTTTTGAAATGTTTTTCACAGGTCAAGGGAAAGGTACATGATGTGATGATAGTGTCAATGAAGTGTCATGAAATAATCCATGTTTTATTTTAAATAAGTTTAAGTTGATGGAAAAAATGAGTACTATATTTTATGTCACCACTTTGTTTAAATGTGGAGTGTAATGCATGATTTATTATCTAATTCTCTAAAACTCTAACCCTGAAAAGATCCTCAATGAGTACTCTTGAAATAACTCAATATTAAGTATGTTTTAAGGCTGGGGCCTTATAGTTGGTATGAAAGGTCGGTTTAGATAACTTTAGGAGTTAGAATTATAATAAATGACTATCCAAATTTTTTTATGGTCAAATTGAACTAATATTGAATATGAATATTACCATATTGCATCATCTAATACATGTTTGTTTAGAATGGTTTTCCATAGAGGAAATAGTGAAGCAGTTCTAGAAAGGCATACAGAAGGAAATGACCATCTGAATCAGCATCCTGAGATGGTTGGAATTGGAACTGAACAGTTTTTTGCAGTAATGGCACAGTTGACTCAAGAGATAAAGAGTGGTGGTATCCATGCATAAGATCAGCGAGATCAACTGCAGAGGAACATGTCAGTGGTGGAAGACTTCATGAGGCATCATCCCCCATCATTCATAGGATCATCTGACCCTATGCTATCTGAAGGGTGGATTAAAGAACTTGAGAAGATTTTCGATGTCATGGGGTGTTCAGACAATCAAAAGGATAGTCTTGCAATTTACCGATTAGAGGGCGAAGCAGAAAAATGGTGGTCAATGGTTAAAAATATCAGTGACACTGATGAGATTGATGCTCTCGACTGGGATGAACTCAAAGGTACGTTTCTTGAGAAGTATTTTCTTTAGGTTGTTTGACTTAGGATGGAAAAACCATTCGTGGAATTTAGGCAAGAGGACGACTCAGTGGCTGCTTATGAAGAAAGGTTCAGTCGATTGGAAAAGTATGATCCAAATCTTATCTGAGAACTTGATAGTAAAATCAATCATTTTTACTCAGGATTAAAGCCAAAATATCGAAGGGCATTGGCTTATCGTGAGTTCAAAAGTTATGAAAATCTTGTTAGATGTGCTGAGAATGTGGAAATGGAGTTTTCTGATGATCAAGTGTTCTATAACAACCAACAGAAGAAGAGACCGAGGTGGCAGGATAAAGGGAAGAATTTTTCAAAATGGTCTGCTGGTAAGAAAACTATGTTTCCAGTTAGTGATAAATGTGGTAAAAGGCATGCTGGGGAATGTCTTCTGAATTCTGGAAAGTGATACTGATGTGGTAAGATGGGAAATAAGGCTCGTGATTGAACTGAAAAAGATCATGGTGATGGTAAGACCAAATTTGATTTACAGTTAGTGAAATGCTTTAAGTGCAATGAGATATGTAACTATGCAAAAGAGTGTCCGAAAAAGAGCTCGAGTGATGGGAAGCAGTTAGACTACAAGAATAAAGGGGTTGTGAAATCCTTTGAAACTACTTTAGAAGATGTTGGGCCATAAAATGATGTGGTATCATGTACTTTGTTTTTTTCTGATTATGTCAGTGTGTTGTTTGATTCAGGGTCTATACATTATTTCATCTCTGAATGCATTTCTAGTAAAATGGGAATACCATCTCAAGAAATTACTCCTGAACTTGTGGTAAAAACACCCGGGGGAAATGTTGAGGCAAAAATAATTTATAAGAATCTTCTTATCCTTATCCGTGGAAAGAGCCTACTTGCAAACCATATTTTTTTTTACATCTAGTAGAGATTAATGTTATCCTGTGTATGGATTGGCTCTCAATTTACCATGATATGATTGACTGTAGAGCTAAAGAAGATTCTTTTCAGAAATACTTTCAGTTTGTATACAATAATGAACCCTTAATGTTGATAACATATCAAGAGGACAAGAAACATGTAAAAGATGGAAATGATTTTTACCTTTCACATACAGTTGAAAACAAAGGAACTGTTCAGATTAATGATGTTCCAGTAGTAAATGTGTATCCTGATGTTTTTCCTGATTAGTTTCCTGGAATAATACCAGATCGGGAAGTTGAGTTTACAGTTGGCTTAGTTCCTGATGCTAAGCCAATTTCAACCCCCCCCCCTATCGAATGGCTCAAATTGAACTTTTAGAGTTGAAGGAGGAATTGCATGATTTATTAAATAAAGGTTTCATTCGACATTTCAATCACCATGGGGTGATCCTATCTTATTTGTTAAAAAGAAAGATGGTGTTATGAGAATTTTTATTGATTATAGAGGCTTGAATAACATCACTATTTAGAACAAATATCCTTTTCCTCCTATCGATGATTTGATTGATCAGATCCTGGGAGCTCAGTATTTTTCAAAGATTGACCTGAGATCGGGGTACCATCAGTTGAAGGTAAAGGAAGTAGACATTCCAAAGACCGTGTTTCGTACAAGATATGGCCATTATGATTTTCTAGTTATGCATTTTGGGCTAACCAATTAACCTGCTATATTCATGGACCTAATGAATATAATTTTCCATGAGTTCTTGGATAAGTTTGTGGTTGTTTTCATTGATTATATTTTGGTGTTTTCTAAAATTAAAGAGGATCATGATAGATATTTAAGGGATATTTTGAAAACCTTAAAAGAAAAGAAATTTTATGGGAAATTCAGAAAGTGTGAGTTTTTTTTGCAACAAATTTCTTTCCTTGGTCAAATTGTTTCTAAATATGGAATAACTATTGATCCTGCATAAACAATGGTTGTAAAAGAATGGCCAAGACCCGCAAATGTAACCAAGATTCGTAGATTCCTTTGTTTGGTAGGCTATCAACGAAGTTTTTTTAGGAATTTTTCCCGGTTATCAAGTCCAATGACTATGCTAACTCGAAATGGTGTTAAGTTTATCTGGACAAAAGAATGTGATGATTGTTTTTAGGAATTGAAAAAAACATTGGTGAATGCTCCAGTTTTGCAATACCGTCCCGGAATGGGGCGTTTTTTATCTACAGTTATGCTTCATTGAAAGTAATTGGTTGCGTCATAATGCAGAATGATTAGGTAATTGCTTATGCTTCACGTCAGTTGAAAACTCATGAGGTAAATTACACTACACGTGATTTGTTATCAGTTTCTGTTGTTTTCGCTTTAAAAATTTGGAGACATCATTTGTATGGTGTAAAGTGTGAAATATATACTGATGAAAAATGTTTAAAGTATATATTCACTCAGAAATAATTGAACATGAGATAGAGGAGATGGCTGGAATTAATAAAGGATTATTATTGTATGATTCATTACCATCCGTGAAAGGAAAATAAAGTGGATGATTCTTTGAGTCATAAAATTAATGCTTCATTTACAATGTTGCATTTGGAATGTGATCCTTTGGTTAAGGATTTGATGAAATTTTGAATAGAATTTGTTGGTGTAGGATGTTCTTCTGTTTTGTTTTAGGTATCAGTGAAATCATCACTATCCGACCGAATTAACCAAGCACAGAAGCAAGACATTGTGTTGTAGAAAAATGTAGAGGTGGTTCAAAAGGGTAAGTTGCCTAAATTCATCATTGATAATGATTGTGTTTTGAGAATTGGGAAGAGATTGTTTGTGCCTTGTGATTCAAAGTTGGAGAGAGAGTTGTTTTGTGAAGCTCATCTTTCTACGTTTTCAGTTCATCCAGGCAGTACTAATATGTATAGAGATCTTCGGGAGTATTACTGGTTGGACGGAATGAAAAGAGATATTGCTGATTTTTCTGTGAAGTGTTTGACTTGTCAACAGGTTAATGCAGAGTCGCAGTTACCAAAGGCGATCCTTCAGCCTTTACCAGTGCCAGAGTGGAAATTGGAGAATATATCCATGGACTTCGTTGTGGGATTGCTGAAGACACCTTGAGGTAATAATGAAATCTGGGTTATTGTTGATCGCTTGACTAAATATGCTCATTTCCATTCTATACAAGATACTTTTTCCCTAGATCAACTTTCCCGTTTGTATCTTAAAGAGATAGTCAGGTTACATGGAGTTTCACTCTCCATTATATTTGATCGTTATCCCAGGTTTACTTCTAGCTTTTGAAAAGGCCTTCAGAATTCATTGAGTACAGAATTAAATTTTAGTACAGCGTTTCATCCTCAATCGGATGGGAAGTCAGAACGAATGATTCAGAATTTTGAGGATATTCTATGTGATTGTTCGATGGATTATCAGGGAAGTTGGGACCAACATCTTTATTTGGTTGAGTTTTCTTATAATAGCAGTTTTCATTCTACTATACAGATGGAACCTTTTGAGGCCTTATATGGGAAGCAGTTTCAAACCCCAGATTTCTAGGTTGAAGTGGGTGAATGTAAGTTGATGGGACCAGAATTGGTAGAAGAGTGGGCAGGAAATGATCAGATGATTTAGAGATACATGAGAACAACTCAGAGTATGCAGAAGAGTTATGCTGACAACAGGAGGAAGGATCTCTCTTTTAAGGCAGGTGATCATGTTTTTCTCAAAGTATCACCATGTAAAAGTGTGATTTGAATTGGTAAGAAAGGAAAGTTGAGTCCAAGGTTCATTGGACGATGTGAAATTCTGGAGAGAGTTGGATCAGTAGAATACCGAGTGGCTTTTCCTCCGAGTGTATCTCAGGAACACAATGTTTTTCATGTTTCAATGTTAAGGATGTACATGCCAGATCCATCTCATGTTTTGAGTCCAGAGGTAGTTCAGCTGGAATGAACCTATCTTATGAGGAACAACTGGTCCAGATTCTTGACCACAGGGAGCATGTGTTATGGAATAAGGTGATTCATCAAGTAAAGGTTTTTTTTTCAAAAACCACATGAGTGAAGAGGCAACATGGGAATCTGAAAATGCAATGAGGGATAAATACCCCACTTATTCGATAAGTAAATAAATTACGGGGACACCATTTTCTAAAGGGGGGAAGGATGTACCAACCCAAATAAGTAATGAATAATATATATTCTTATATATGTCTATTTATGAATTATATAGTGTTTTAGTGGTTTGAAATTAGAATAAAACCAATCTTAAGAATGGAATACACTAATATTTTTAAATGATTGTTTTACTTCCTTTTGATGGAAAACAATTTTTAAATCAAACTGTTGAAAATTTTATAAGAACTATCTTTCAAAATAATATAATTATTTATGATTGGGACTTTGAAATTTACATTGGATAATTTATTTCTATTTTTCTGGAAATGTTCATTTTTTAATGAATTGTGAAAAATACTGCATTTTCCATCAACATTGCTTTTTCTTCTAATTTAGTTATATGGTCAGATTATCATTTTAATTGTTATTAATGTGTAACTAGAATATATTTTTACGATTTAATACAATGGTGGTCATTAGAATTAATTTCACTTTGGAATTGGGCATAAACAAGTGCCAAACTTTTAATAGATATTGTTTCAAAAAACCCCGCTATTTGTTTTGACAACAGAAATTATTTTTAAATTCATTATTTTAATTTCTATGTTTGTAATTTGGTAAAATGGATTCTATATTTGGAATCATAAGGACCAAATTATGTAATTTCGACTCTTTGGTTTTGGACATTATGAATAGTAACGATGGTAATTATCTTTAATTATCTTGATTAATTAGTAATCGAATAGTTAAGGATAATAAAATAATATCATAATAATAAAAAATGACCCCAAACTATTTCCTAATGCTACTGGTTGTGTCAGGGAAGACCATGGGATTCCTTGTTCCAATCTTAGGGACCCCATGGAATCACTTTTGGGTGAAAGTGACACTTTATCTTTTTATTTTTAAAGAAAGGAGAATATCACTAAAGAATGTATCACCCGAGTAAAACATTTTTCATTTTTTATACATAAATGATCTCTTGGACTAAAAATAGTAATTGGAAAGCTAAAAAAATTCCCTACATCATAGTATTTTTTTATAATTTTTAGAAATTAAATAAGTTAAATTATATATGACATCATGATGATGCATCGATTACCTCATTAATGAATGATTTAAATAAAATGAAAAGATAATGTAAACCCTAAGACTAAAAATTGTGAAAGACATATTGGATGAGTATATTTATTACAATTATAACCTTATCCTAGAAATATATCAATGTGGGACCTTTAAAATCCGAAACGCATTTTAATATAAAGTAACATTTTATAACATTCCAAGAGTGCCCCTCCTATCCTCTTATAAAAGGCCACCTCATATACCTTTTTACACACACTTCTCAAGGAATTGGTTCTTCCAAGCTCTGCTAATTTTATCTCTCTACATACCTCTCTTCATCCTATAAGCCTTACATTAGGCATAATGATCTTCAAGAAACCCTTTTGGAACAAACCAAGAGGAGTTACCCGATTTAAAGGTAAAGTCTTCTATAATGTTTCTTTCTTTTATTTTGCTTCTCCAACCCCCTAAAATGTTTTTATTCATTTATATTGTAACAAACAAATTATGTTAAATATACTATAATGTATTTATAATACTTATTAGAGCTACACATACACACACCTACATCTAATGGTTAAAGAACATAATGTTTCTGTGGATGGAAAATTTCTACCTCATGAAACGATGATTGTTTAATATTCATATAAAATCTTCAATGGTGGCCATTAAGATGTCACTATATTTATAAATGATAAATAATATTTTTATGTTTTACTTAATCTTCTGTATTTTTCATTTATGGCATACCTATATGGCTTCCATTCTAGGTAAACACGATATCATCATTTTAAGAAATGCAGACTATCGCCCCCTCAAAGTGATTTGATTCGTTAATGCCATATGTGGGACATATAAAAGATGTAGTTAATAATATTATATATGATATTATACTGGAATTGTTATATACCTTTATATAATTATGATTCAATTCCATTAAATATGAAATAGAAATGAAAGTAGCGTTCATGCGTACGTACGGCTTACCGTCTCCATGAATGGTGCATTTCATTTCTTACCTCTAAATGTTAGGTAATATTATAAATTCATGTATATAATGGATATATATGATATATATGATATCTACATAATGTATCAATTTCTTGATATAATGGATATTTTACCACATGAATAACATGTAATTATATAGAGTTTATTTTTGACTCAAGTACGAATGATCGACAAAACAACCGTTATTAACTTAAATAATTACATAGTGTTAGTAACATGGTAATAAGTGATATAAAAGGAATAATTAACATGAAAAATGTTCCTATTCATGTAGAAATTTACTCATGTTTATTATTCAGGAGGTTAAAGAACGATCAAGTCAAGTCGGACACGAGGTATGGGACTTCGTCTCAATCTCCTTTCATTGAGGCATATTTTATTCTATACACAACTTCCTTTTATACAGTGTATAAAACCATTTGACTTTTACCTTTATACAAACAGAATCTTTTTATATGAATTGTTTTACTATTCGACAAAAGGGAATGTTTTTGGCGTATGTATGCGGCGAAAACGACTTCTCCGCTACCATGACCGTTATTTGAGCTTCATCTTCCTCTACAAGACATAACATTAATTTAAATGAAAAATAAATACCATGCATTACTTTTCATTTATTTTGGTATTGAAAATGGTTTTCATAATGTTTTTATTATATCAATGTGTTTTATTGATATATTGTGATTGAAATGTGCAAATTTTATGTTTCTTTTTTGCATGTTTTATGTGATACGATTATGTTATGGTTCTTGGGCATTGATTATGAAGACGGGTGGTTCCGTGATAAACTAAGGGCGGGTGAGCCTGATATAGATCTCCAATGCATTGGGTAATGCGAAGGGATTAAACATTAAGGTTTCTCCAAAGAGATTTAGGGAATTTACTATGATGGGTATTGCAAACATAACCATGAGGGTTACTCCCTACATAAGAATTTTCTGAATGCCTCATGTTACCTTTATGTCATATGATTTCTATGAGTTATTCGTAAATATTATGATTTGATGAGGTATATTAACGTGATTATGTTTTATGAGTAAAGTATGATTTCATTTATTCTTATGTATACATGTTATAATGGTTCATTTTAGTATTTTTGTATCCTTTACTGAGATTTTTATGCTCATCCCATGTTTTTGAAATGTTTTTCACAGGTGAAGGGAAAGGTACATGATGTGATGACAGTGTCAAGGAAGTGTCAAGAAAGAATCTGTGATTTATTTTAAATATGTTTCCATTGATGGAAACAAATGAGAACTATCATTTATGTAACCGCTTTATTTAAATGCGGAGTGTAATTCATGATTTATGATCTAATTCTCTAATACTCTAATCCTGAAAAGATCCTCAACGTGTACTCTTGAAATAACTCAAGAATAAGTAAGGTTTAAGGATGGGGCCTTATAATTTATTTACCCAACAGAATTATATAATTATGGGGTTATGAACTACATAACATAGGAGGCTTCATATAGATGCATTTGAATACTTTATTAAAAGCTATTATTTTAATAAAATAAAATCAAATATATGTTCTGATCCTAATAAAATTTGAAATACAAAAAGAAATCTCTCAACAAGTGATCTAGATTATAAATCATCCTCATAGATGGATCATCTTTACGATGATGATATGAAATTATAAAAAAAACACTATATCTAAATCATGTTAAAGAATTCCATAGAACATCAAGGTAATCCCCATGTCGCAATCAGATATATAAGAAAGTGGTACTCCATAAAATATAACAACATTTATAATATATATTCACGAAATTTGATCATGAGAGATGTATTCTCTAATATCAATTATGTGTGAGGAAATTACATGTTGATTAAATATAACAATATAGCATTACATCCATTAGATTTTTTGGGAAGTCTGAAAAGAAGATCCTTGGTAATGTATTCCCATTTCAATTTTAGTATGGTTATTGGTTCTAACATCCCCTCGTACTTATGTCTCTCATCCTTAACTTGTGTACAAACCACACAGAGAGAAACTTATTATAGTATTTTAAGAATAAAAACATGGTTTTTAACCCTTATTATTCAATCCTATTTAATGATGAACTGATGATCATTTCATACCTTCTTTAATAGCTCCCAATCGACTTTGTATGCCTCCTTGAGATTAACTTGTACAGATGGTTGATCATTTATTTGTAAAGGATATGATTTCTCGGATTCCCTTAAAATTTCCAAATACATTATTTTAATGTCCCTAAATAATTGGTATTTTGTGATCCTCAAAATATATAGGCTAGTATGTTTTTTTCAACTCAAATCATCAACCACCATATTCTCTTTCCTAGGGTGGCAATGTATTAAGCATTCGTAATCATTAATCAACTACATCCATTTCATATGGAACATATTCTAGTTATTTATAATTTAAATTTACATTAATCATTTATGATCAATATATATCACATATTTCATGAAAATATAATTTATTCATATCCTTAATGAAAATGTTACTACATCAAACTATTAATAAGGGGTTCTATAATTTTGTCTAGGGACTATCAATTGTTGTTAGTCATAATCTATTAACTTATCATTTTTTATGTTAAAAAATCCCATAACATTATTTAATTTATCACTAAAAATCATAACCTTTCCCCACTTCTAGATTGTGTGAGCATAGGTTCATGTACCATCCCTCTATTTATCTCTTGAAAATTATATTCACTTTCTTCTTTCCATTTGAACAAAACTCCTTCCTATGTCATCTTGGTGTCTGTAATAGATAATCATCATAAATAATTCGACAACATCAATAATTATTCATTCCAATTTGGAAAAAAACATATATCTTTCAACAATTTGGGTCTTTTCCAATGTCCAATAACATTAATCATTTATGTATCCAAAAATATTTCCTCTATTGGGATCATGTGGCCCAAAAATCAATCTTTTTAAACTCAAAAATCACAATTGGTAAATTTATCATAAATCATTTTCATTCATATATTATTCATTAAAATACTCAATTATTCTTCATATTTATTATTAAATTATTAATAAACAATAATTTCATCAAAAAAATACCAATACTGATCAGGAGAGTCAAAATGTCTCTATTCATTAAACACATTGTATTAGCGGCAGATTCTCTAAGACCAAAATGCATCAATATAAACTCAGAGTTCCCATACACTATATGAAAGGTCATATTTTTTATATCCTCTTTAATTACCTTCAATATATTATATTCATAATGAATATAAATGCTAGCAATGTATTTATCTCCATATAGTTGATCATATAATTCAACAATGTGAGGGAGAGAATATTTTTTATTTGTAGTTATCTTGTTATGTTCTAGATAATCATTTCAAAGTCTAATTGAGGCATATTTCTTAAGGATAAATCATATAGTTCACCCCATATTGATGCACTAAGGAATATGAACCACTTTTCAATATTATCTAGGAGTTTCATTTTAAATTCCGATAACTCAATTTAGTCCATTATATAATGAGTATTTGAAATAGGCATAGCACTTAATGCGAGATCAATTCAATAAACAACCTCATGATTCGTTGGAGGATCAAGTAATTATTCCAGAAATACATCAACAAACTCCAATACAATAGTTTTATCATTAATGGTGAGAATCTTCTTATCCATATATGAAATAAAACCTTCATTTATATGACTTATGTCCCAGAATAACAATGTAATTTTGATTGGAACTTATTATTCATCCCTGAATCAATAGATGATCATACATTCATTTGAGATATGAAATATGACCAAACATTATTTGAAATTTACAATATATCCACATCGTGAAGTTCAATACATACATATAATCACATTGAATTTAACTAATGGAAGGATCACAAGATTTGTAAGAAGCACCTAACCACAAACAACATCAATAGAAGAATTATATACATGTTATATGATTTTTGTTTCATTAAGAGTTTTCAAACATAACTCAACATATAATTTTCATGTAATATGTAGATTACCTTGTATAAGTATTTAGAAATAAATTATTGGGTGTAACTCGGATCAAATAAGGCATTAGGTACATTTTAGTGGATGATATGTGTACCTTTCACAACTATATTGTTGTACTCCACATCGCCATTAGTGATTTAATGTTAATTACAATCAACCATAGCATTATGATATTTATGATGTTGATAAGAATCAATAAACCTTAATTATTTTAATTGGTTAGTATAATGATCATATTCCTTCCACATGAATCATTGATGTATGTGAGGTGGATTCAGTATAGCCTTTTCACAATTCACATCACTAGATTTTTTTCACATCACCATGGTTATCATTTACTTGATGAACATATTTCCCACACGTGAAACATTTAATAATCCACTTAATAATAGTTCCTCTATGTTTCTTTCCACACTTTCAGAATAAATCAATGATTATATTCTTTTCAATATGGTTTTGTATTTTCCCTTCAATTCAATTTTTCTCTATTTATCAAACCCTTTAGAATGATCGGTGACTCCAATATACATACCAACTTTGAGAAAATGTTTAATAATTTATCCATATCTAATGATGTCACTTATTGAAAATTCTCAAAGATGACTTGGTGGTTTAGAACAAATAATCAATAAATTTTAATCTCAATACTAATAATTAAACTAAAGGCATACCATGCAATCCATATAAGTTTTTCCACATGTGTATTGTTAGATTCTTCAACCTTATCCTTCATCTCATGAAATTTATTCTTAATATTTTAAATATAATATATGGGAATTAATTGATGAGTAACATCCCCTTAAACTCATCCCTTTCCATTAATTCAATTTCATCTTTTTTTCCATGAATTCCTGATGAGATTCTACCGTTAATATGACTCACCTTCCAATAGATATACTAAACCGTTAAATTTTCATGTTTTGAAAAATGGATACTTGAAAATATCATCTAATTGTATTGATTGGTTTTTTAATCTCATTTTCCCTCATAATGGACTCAACATAATTTTTCTCTATCCAGTTGTCATTTGTAATTCCTTCCTGATTCATAGCATGAGAATCTATTCTATGTATAGAAAAAAAGTTCTTAAATAAAATACCATATAATTTAGTTTCTCAGTTGTATAATCATCACATTCTCTATCACATTCACCATTAAAATGGTTTTGTCGACTTCAATCCATTGATTAAAAAAATGCATAGAGTTAGAGGTACTAATGATTATGTTAGAAACAAATAATCAAAGGAAATTACTTATGATATTTAAATTCAAAACACATTTTGTTTTATCCAATTTTATGTATGAGCATAAAAAAACTATGATTTTATCCAATACATTTACTTATCCTTAGGGCTCTTTCTAAGGGTTTCTCATCATAGTATCCAAATGATCACTTGACCATTCATTCATACCAACTATAACATATCATATTTTAATAATTATATATTATGCTTAAATATTAAAATATTCATTACATAATAGAACAAAATAATACTAGGACCGTATTAGTTTATTTTCTTTGTAAATAGAAAAACATGGTCTAATGATTCAAAAAATCATCAATATAATCTCATAATTATTTTTTCATATCTAGTAATTTTTGGAAGCATCATTATTAATACAGTTTTTCATTTCCCTGGGAAAGGAAACATAAAAAAAGGGTTTTCTAAAATAATCATTATCATAAATCTCATGATATAACATAAGGTTACCTTCAAAATAACAAGAATATATATTTTAAAAATTTTCTCATGCATATCAATGATGATGATATCATCTCATAGAATAAATTAATGAAGTTCATAATGAATTAAATAACATATTCAATGAGATCATAACATATGAAATTAAATTATAAAATACATGTAAATATAGAAAATAATTTTCCTATTATTAAAGGATCACTATTAAGATCATCATAATGGAAAATGTCCCTTACTGAACTGATTTCACTGCTAGTTACAACCATTTGTTAAAAAACCAATTTTAATACCATTTATATTTAAGTATATCACATGAGTTATAAATCAGTACCCTATGAATTTGAGGTAGATATAGTTCCCACCTATATAATAATTAATACCATACATATATGTTTCAAATGGTCATAAATAACTATTTATATTATAATACATGGAATTGAATTGTTTTCATAAACGTCATTCAATCCTAACAGAACACTTGGAGACTTAAAGGGATTCATAAATATCATTCTTTCATAAAAAAACTACCATAGCAATAATTGGGATAATATCCTAGAAAAATATCCCCATTATAGCATAAGTAACATCAAAGTGTTATCATATATGGAGAATAATTCTAAGAGATCACATGAATATAATTATAGAGGGAAATATCCTTTTTCTTTTAAAATGTTTTCTTTCTTAAAAATCCATGAAATATTATAAAAAAAATCATTAAAAATATCCTTTCAAGATTTTATATAGTAATCAAATAATTAAAATGTTATAAATGTAGAAAAAATTCATCCATTCTATATATGATAAACACATCTTTCTCGTATATATTTGAAAATTTTCATAATTTACCTCGTCAGGAAAACAAAACAAAGGGTCTTTACAAAGTATTTAGTATCAAATCACACATGGAAAAAACAACTTTAATAATTCAATAATTATATTAAAAATATTTTGGATGATATTTTTATGAATCTTGAAAATAGAAGATAAATATTCCCCAACATATACTTACATATAAACAATTATTTATAAAAAACGAGCTTATAAAAATAACCCTAAACTTATGTATGATATCCTACAGAAGATTCTAATACTCATGTATAATGGTTTAAGGAATGATATTAATTTACACAAGAATCATATTAATATTTAAAATTTTATATATAATTATATTATAACATCTTATCACCTGTTTTTTATTCATATTTAATTGTAATACTACTTTTGGGTGTTCACTAATTCATTTTCCATTAGATGTTTTATTGTATATTTCCCAGTTCATTCACATAGGATGTAGTTTTTTCATCTATAAAATGATGGTAATATAATAAAAATATTTCATATTTATTCATTTTATAATTTATAAAATTTTTCTTTAATGGTGATCATGGGAAATGAATCCCATCACGTCATGGAAATTTTAGGATGTACGTACGGACACGTGATGGTACATTTCAATTAATTGTAAAAGTATAAAGAAGTTTACGATATATGTTTTGTTCAATAATCAATATCAGGTTATAATTATTATGTATATATATATATATATTATTTCCATCATAATACCCATCTATATAATGTAGTGACAAGAAACATATTACACCATGATGTGGATATTGTTACTCATATGTACGAATCTGTAATGATTTTGTTTTTCGAAGGGTGGATAAAAGGTGAAGTATGGTTCTTAAAAAATAATAATTATGACTAAAAATATATTTTATGGTGAAACCATTTATTTATAATGGAATCAAAATATTCAAGATGAAGTATATGAAATAAAAATCTTGAAAACGTTTGTCAATGATATTACCTCTTATTTAGTGATACCTCTTTATATATACCCTTATAGACACTAGTAATGTTCTTTTTATAAGTATAAAATATCCTATAATTTTAGAGGGATGTTGAAAAGGGAAACTGGAAGGGGGTATTTTTAAATTTAATTATCAATGTAACATTAATAAGTGTTTGAGGAGCTGCCCATTTATAATAAAGGTGTGGGGAAATTTTAGAATTTGAAAACTAATTAGTTTATAATTAATTCAATATCAATAAAAATTATTTCAACGTTTCATGTATTTAATGATATGATGATATATTTTTTTAATCTAATAAACCAAGAAATTTTATAATTTTGGTTATATTATTTTAAACACTTTAATTTTGATTGTCCCTTTGTTAACCAATTTTAATTTTAACAATGGTAATCAAATTTTTTTATATTAAAAGGTTTTCATTTTTACTTATTTGATGAAAAGAAGACTATAAATGACATATTCATATCATTTTAGAGTATATTATATATATTTATAGTTATTAATGTTTTTTATCAATTTTATATAATTTAACATTGTATATGTTTGAAAAAAATATAATTACTATAAATTATGAAACTATTCATTATCTAGAATTTTAAAATATCATGGTAAGAAGATAAATTCGAACCAAATATTTTATTATATAGCTAATAGGTAAAGGGAATCTAAAAATTCATTGAATTCATTAATTAACTCAAATTATATTTTTTTAATATTCCTAATAACATTTATTTGTAATTTCTGTTAATAATGTATTTACCACATCATGATTGTATAATTATTTAATATACATATTTTATTCACAATAAAATATAAATAAAATACCTGGATTTTTATATGTATTATTGGTTTTATAATAATCTTTACAGTTGAATAATCCCACTAAAAATAATTTGGTCACCTTAATATGGATATATCTATTAGTAAAAGTGACCTTTCTCTTTGTAAATCATTTTACCCACAAAAATTGACATGAAACTAAATTATTGGTAAAAACCCTATGGCTAAATGTTATTGTGATATATGAGATAGTTCTATTTCATTAAAAATAATTTTAATAGAAAAAATATATATTGGTTAATGATTTTAACAAGAAATTCATACCAAAATTATTTCTATTGATAATATTATAACCAATATTTTTTATTCAATTAGTAATATTATAAAAAATATTATCTAAAATTACAATATTCAGTATCAATTTTTATAATTATTTTTTAAAAACATATTATGTGTTTATATTGAAATAATTGTTTTCAATAAATTGATATTATATTTTTTAATAAAACGATATAAAATATATTTATTATATTAGTATTATAAATTGAGATTATATTAAACTTCATCTAATAAGCATTAATTTTGAAAAACATGTTCAAGAATATTTTAAATACATGTACATTCACGATGTTTTTCACTCATAAATTGGGAATCACTACCCTCTTTCAGATGACCGATGATACCCACACTTGTATGAAGGTCCCCTTTCATAAATGTCATTTTTCTAGCTATTCTACTTGTGGGTTGAGGTAGTCAACTGTGAGGTGGATTTATTTATCATGGTTCAAAAAGAAAATCCATTTTATTATAATTTATGTAGGTCCCCAATATTATACCTATGGATTAAATCATATATCTATGAGATAGTTTCTACTGTTGTGGTTCCCCACTCATTTATATAAGTCCCCTTTCATAAACTTGTTTGTGTAAATAGTTCCTCTAATATATAACAATGAAAAAATATGCATATAAATAATAAAAGAGGAAAAATCAACTTTATCTTGAAGAATTAATATATAAATTTATTTTATGTTATATAAAATTACAATATGGTTAGTTATGAATCATTGAAATCTAAAAAATATTGCAACAGAAATTCTGATTAGTCCAACAAATATTATTGGTTTTGGTATATTGTAAAATTTCATTTTTATATTATGATGAAAAATGATATATAGGAGGATGAAATAACTAATTTCATTTTCTTTTTGTGAAATTATCATTTGAGTAAAATAATTGTTTTGTATTTTGAACAGAATCAACTTAAATCCATGTGATTCAAGTTCCTTTTCATGTATGGTGGAGGTAAAAAATATAGCATGTGCAATGCACCCATCTCTAATAATTACTTTGGGAGAATAACAGGGAACCACAATTCCCTCTAGAAAAACCATTCATTCTATATCCAACATCAAGTCCACCAAGAAACACCTAAAATAAAAAGATCTTGAATCACTCCGCCTCTCCAAATTATCTGACAATAATGTGTTTGGTTTATGAATATTTTTAATTGAAAAATAATATGCAGAATCCGTGACCTTGGAAATGGGAATACCTACTATTACATGAAACTATATCCTTAGTTAATGGATTTATGTAGGTAACATAGAGGAAGTCACTATTCCACTAATATGGATAGAATCTTTCACAACAATCATCATAAATTTACAAAAAAACAAAATATATAGGAAATATGAGACACACTACTTCAGTTATACATGAAAGAGAAATAACTAAACCTATAATGTAAAATTAATTTTTTCTAAAATATTTCGAAAAAATAAATGTAGTGACAAAACATAGCTGTCATGATATATTCCAGTAAATACATGGTCTAAAATATCACCCAAAGTCAACATCCTTCTAGGATAAACTAAATTTAATAACCATAAAACAAAAAATCTATTAAAAAAGTATTCATGTCCATGATATGATATATACCTAGAGGCCCCAATTTTAATTTAAAATATATATTATAGATACTAATGATTTATGGATGATTTTTATTATTACTCAGTGTGGAAGGGTGATATATTTTACACTTCCAAAAAGATATAATTTTTTTGTTGATGATAGGTGATTGGAAGATAATCAAACAACCAAAAAACAAAACATTTTGGATTTGGAACATTGTGATACAAAAACTATAATAAAAAAAACTCATTGAAGATAAAACACTTAATGAATAAAATAGTAAAGAACACATGTATCTAACATGCATTGTTCTCTAGGGGACCTATGTAATCAACAATAACTCCATCCACTCACACATTTTATTAATTCTCAAAAGAAATAACCAAAATGATACAAAGATAAACGATCAAAAAAGAAAGGGAATAATATGGATGAAGTAAACAAGATTTACAAGTATCAAAAGAGAACAAAACATTAAATTTTAAACATACAATATCAGATAACACTTGTCTAGACCATCCATATCTCTTTAAGATGGCACTAAATGTGGGTTCTCCTGGGCCTAGCTATGGATCCATGAAATCCTCTTTTTATGTTCCAAGAGATGTTTTACAAAGGGATACACTTCATCCAATAGGGATTTTGGCCACCTCCACCACATAATGGCCCTGATTTGATGTCGAGTGAGACAAATAATTGTGGAAAAAATTTGGTTCAGACAGCAGAACGAATTGCGTGCTATGGATTTTTCATGGGTAAACAAAAAAACAAAGAGAGAGAAGATTGACCATGATCTGAAGTGACACAATTTTGGGGAAATAAAATGCCATGAAACCGAGAGTCACAATGAATAGAACGGTGAATCATGGGATACAATAAATCTTGGGGTAAAATAAAAACCGCTACAAAAATGAAACAAGACTGCACATGGAATGCTAGATTGCAAGGGCATATAGTGGCTAATTAATGGTGAGATATGGATTCAACCAAATAACACACTTATTTACTATATTCCACCCAAAACAAATTTCATGAAAAAATAATCAACCTAATAAACAGGCCCAGTGAAAAAGTATTCTTGAATTAAAATATAACAATAGAGAAGAATAAATGAACAAAAAATTTCACGTGTTAATAAAAAAATTAAATTGGAGTATTAATTAAAACAAAATTAAATATGATTAAAAAAATGGATTCCTAATTCACATATATCCTCAATTTTCAATTGATTTTGGTGATGTTCTTCCGCCTATGGTCAAAGATCCAGAATCATATTTATACTATCTTTGTAGATATTAAATGAATACAGAACCAAGGCATTAGACAAACTATCATCTATGTTTATGTTATTGTGTATCTTATTAATACACATGATTCATGATTATAAAACATCTCTAATTAAATGAAATCTAATATATATGTTCATAGACTTTCCATGGAAAAAAAATTAGATAAATGAATTTCATACTTGATATCAAAATACACATTGATAATTGAATTATAATTAAAAGGATTAGAAGACACAACTTTGATCCACAATGCTTCTTTAACTACCCCGGTTAAGGAAATGTATTCAGATTCAGTCATTGAAAGTGAAACCACTTATTGCATTCATCACTTCCAAGAAATATTACCATAAAAGGTATTTAATTCATAACCATCTATGGAATTATTATTGTCAACATTTTCAGCATAGTCATCATAAAAAAACCTAGAAATAATTTTAGTAGTATGCACATTATTACCATAACACAATGATATATTATAGAAAAGCTAAATATACATAAGGATCATCTTCCAGAAATACCTATGTGTATTTCATAGTGTTTCAATGAACGTAATTAATTTGTAGATAACATATACAATACTAGGTATAGAAAAAATTATATTGTTAATTTTCATACTAAAAATGTTATCATAAATAATTTTAGACATAATTTAAATTTCACCTTTGATGGAAGGTTTTTGTGTCAGGGAAAACATAAAATGATGTGAATGAGGGAAATTAATTGGATTGAGAGATTCATAGAAGTACCTCTTCATATCTATTAAAATATAAGCATGCTGAGAAATGTATAGTAATTTATTTGGTCTATCACAAATAATTTAAACACAGATGATTTTCATAGCTGCACTTAAGTCCTTCATATGAATTATTAGTTTCCATTTGGATATAAGATTATAAATGAGAATTATATCCCTCCAAATGATAAGAATGTCATCAACATATGATAGTAAGTAAATTATTCATTTTTTGGTAGAATTAAAAAAATCACATCCATCATATTGATTTTTAATAAACATGTTACATAGAGAAAATGAATCAATCAAATTGTACCACTTCATAGAGGGGTTTTTCAGGACATATAAAGATTAATATAAATTGTAGACTTGATTTTATTTAAATTCATTTGGATAGCCATATAAAATATTCATATAAGAATTCTCATTAATTTCAACATGCAATAATGTATTTTTAATATCCAGCTATTATATATTAAAATAATTATAAGTTGAAAAATATAAAAAAATACAAATTGATGAATTATTAATAATAGAGGAATAATTTTAGTGAAATCGTGAACTGACTCGGGTTTTTCCCTATCGAGATTTGGATTATTCTTAAGAATAGTTCTAGGGCTAGGCACTGAGATGTCCTATGATTCAGATGCCTGGAGTACCTAGAATATTTTTTATTAAAATATTAAGTATTTTAATACTATGAACATGGGGGAAATGGTTTATCTCTCAAACAGTTTCTCAGGTTGGAAATATGATTCCATAGTTGAGTTTAGAGCATGGTTTTTACCCAAGGTAGTGTATTTATTTTGTCAGTGCAAACCAATTGTCAAAAAAGTCATAGATGGATAAACCCAAAATAAAATAATCAAATAAAATATTGTTTTATCTCAGAAGCTTCCCAGAATATCTTCTGATGGTGGGCTCAGATTGAAAATCTAATGCCCCCATTGGGATCGTATTGGGGTGTTTTACCTAGGCTCAACCTAAAGTTAGAGGGTGTAGGAAGTTTGGATCCGGTGACTATTGCCATATGTTTTTGTTGGTTTCTAAAAATAAGAGTTTGAGAAGATGAACGAGGGTATGGATCATTTTCCCATACTGCTGGTGATGTTTCTCATATCATTTTTAATGGAATATCTATATCGGATTCTTGAATGATCATGATGAACTTCAGTTCTTGGAATATCAAAGAATAGAAACCCCAATGCCATATCTAGAATCCTTGTACGCTTTGTTCAAATTATGCTTCTCTCTGAAAAATTATTTGTTTTCTTTTTTTATTTGTTTCCATTTAAAGTAAAATTATTTTTTATATCTATGGAAAAAATAAAAAATTTCAACATCATATTGTGTTTTCCATTGTGTTTTCTTTGTGATCTTCATCTGTTATTTGTCATTCTTCATCATTTTCTTTTTTGACACGGAGAATCAACGCCCAAATGTCGAGCAGAGCATGGATCTATGAAGCTCATAATCAATGGTTTTTGAATCTATTAATGTTTTTATTATTTAGTGTTGGAGGGTGAAATACAATGATAGGATTGTCCTCTAACAAATTTTCTTATGGAAACGTTGATGGATCCCCAGACGGAGACCGAGTTTGTGAAGATCATGTCCCGAGGTTTCAGGATCTGGTCCTAGATTATGTGGTATAAAAATAGGGTGATCTCAGTGGTTGGAGGAAAGTTTTCCAGTGAAAGGGTGGCACCTACGGTTGTCTGGCAGGAAAAAGTGGTGGATTTGGGTAAGGATGCTGTAGTCTGGAAAGCTGCGGCGGTGGTTTCTGGTGAGGTGGCGGCGGCAGTCCAGCCAGAAATTTCCAAAGTTTCTTTAAACCCATGTGAAATACAAACCAGGTGTCTGATTTGCACACTATATGCAACTATGTGACTTTCACATCAAGAAGAACCTTTTGAGGCCATTTTTAAAATTTATATAATCTGACTACTGGCCTCAGGATAGAAATTTTTGAACTAATAATAAAATTTTATTAGTATTCAACTTTGTCTCACCATAACTTCTACACAAAGGGTTTGATTTATGCATCTTCTGTGTAATTTGATACCCTAATGGTACAATGGATGTTTCTAAATAAATTTCAGGTGCATAAACCAAAACATGGCTGTGGTCCCCATGAGGCTCGATTTGGGCATTTGCAGTGAAATGTGACAATCACCGTGTGTCCATTTTGGATGAATGGGTAGTTTATCCTATGTCTTTTCTCAAGAGGATCACAATGACATGATCCATTTTATGAGTTCTGAGATTGATGATTGGGACCCACAAGGACCCATTAAGGCATGTTGTAGGTAATAGTAGATTTTTCACCAGTTTTCCATTTTTGGTGAGTGAGTAGCCTATCATGCATGTTTTTCCATGTAGAAAACAATGGGGGCCATGGTTTAGGCCTAAGAGACATGGTGTTCTTTTGATATCATGTGGGTCACATAGATTAGAGAAATTGACGTTAAGGGTTGTGAGGGACCCCCAGGTCTCCTTGAAAAAGTTACTAGTATATGGGTTGAGTGGTTCCCCCTAGTCTTGGACAGTGACGTTTCGATTAGCTAGGTTGAGTGGCCCATGTGGTCCTTTAGCTACAAGGGTTTTTGTTATCATGTATTATCCAATAGTCATTGACCCTTATTTTTCTACTATAAGGGTTTTTAGTACCAAATCCCCTACACCAAACTATCACCCCTCTTCGGCTACTCTATGTACATGCAGTACGAGTGTGTTACCACTTTTTTTAGTGTGTTGTCATAATCTTCTCTAACATTAGATTCAATGTATTTTGAGCAAGATTCTCCCTGAGAGGCCTAGAATAATCCAAATAACCCTTTTTGTTTCCCCTGATGGGTTTTTGGTGTTGGGGTAACTAATATTTACTTATATTTAGATCCAATTCCGAGGATGTTCTAGTAGGGTATGGAGCCCCAGTGAGCACTAGGTACAGACTCCCTATTTGTGTTTCGAGATTTATTTCATTCTTCTGTGATATATCTTGGTTTTTTTCATAGCAGAGTTCTCAGAATCCTTCTGACCAATTCTACTCGAATTTTGATCCTTTACTAGGTGAGTTGTTCCAAATTTGGGTTGTTGGCCGGTACCCCTTTCATATTTTGGTGTTTCTGGATAAGAATTTGTGTCCCCCAGCAGACATTGGGTGGGATCCCCTACCAGAGGATTTGTGTATTTTAGTCACGAGGTGAATAATTTTGTGATTTTGTCTGTAAAGTGTGCTCTCATGGGTAGGTATCACTTGGGATGACTGGTTTCTTCCATTTTTATATTTTACTTATAGAGTGGCATCTCTTGGTTGATCTCCAACTAGGATGGTGAGGTTGGATCATTCACATGGGAATATCGATGGTTTCCCCTATTCTATTCATGCCATTGGGGATAGTTGTGCTCTTGTTTTGTTTACTCTTAGGTAGGTTTCTATGTTCACCTTGAGTCATATCCCTTTTATGTCTATGAGTTTGGTACCTCATGTGACCGAGGAGAGTTTTTCCTTAGAATATAATGTCAATTACCAAGGATAGTCTAAGGTCAGGACCATGAGACTTGGAGCTGTGTATGTCTAAGTGGGTTCGGGGGGTCCCTGTGGCATGTGTCATTTTGTATAAATTATGGGGACATTGAGTAGATTAGTGGGGTTTGGCTATGGATGGTCATAAGATAGATATCTTTCATTTGGGATATGTTAGGCTGGGTCAAGATAATTGATGCCTATTAGTTACTAACTTTTTTTGGGGTTTCTGGGGAACCTACTTAGTATCCTTATACTCACAACTAGACGGGCTTTTCTCGCACATGTCTTATGTCTTATGCATACAATAATTCTTCCGATAGAGTCTTTGTTAATGAAATAATAGTGTGTGTTTAGTAGATGTACGACCAAGGTTTTCACCATACCTTGTACGAGGATTTTACTAGTAGTAGTTTGATAGTGATCTACTCCTTCGAAGCATGATGGATGATTTTGGAGTTTTTATTTTGGTGGGCCATGAATTACCCCTTCATGTACAACTGTTGTAGTCTAGTTTGGCATATATATATATATATTCATTTATTTTAGTTTTAAATTTTTTAAATATCTGCACATTATTGCATGGAGGTTTATGTAGATGTGTGTGTACATGTACATTAGGCTATGACATCCTTGTTTCTGATAGCCTACATGACGCTGCTCACCATCCCCTAGACTATTGAGGTGGGATTGGTGAGTCACATATTAATCCCTATTATTTCAATTAATAAAAAATCAATTCCCTCTCTCTTAATGAACCATATAGAAAATATATCATCTTTATATTTGATTTTACTTCCATTATTATATTCCTGTTTATTTTAAAGATCTATTTGGTACAAATTATATTGGTGTTCATTGGGTTTCTCACAACATTCCATGTACTATTATTAATTAAATATTTCATTTGATTATTAATGGAAAATATCCACATCTTAGAGTATTTTAATTTTATTGAATTTTTATAAGCTGGAGGATCATCATCATTTTGTTATTAAGAAATATGAATGGTATAAGATTCCATGTTATACTGACAAATAGATCTAGGTGACCTGTTACCCTACTTTCTCAATCCGGGGTAAGATGGTAATCACGATTAGGGGATGTAGGTTCATATTTAGTGTTTGAATGCGAATAAAGATTATAATTTCACTATGTATTCTGTTTAATGGAAGGGTGGATAAGATCCTAAAATTTTGTGGAGAATCTCTTTCTTCAACCTATTCAAAGGATGCATCAATACTACCATATGTGGAGTCCTTGGTCTTTGGTGATGAAGAAGCATACAATACAAAATATGTACATATATTTCACTTTTTTAACGTGGTTTGTCACCTTGATGATTATACCACTTAATACCATAAGGATACCCAATGAAAATTCAATTTAGAGCACATGGTTCCTATTTATCTGGTTTAACATAAGCATAAGTTGTGCAGCTGATGACTCTTAAATAGTTATAAGATGGTGGGTTCTAATTCAGAAACACACAAAGTGTTTTAAAATTGATATCAGAAGAGGGACACATGTTATTTATGTACTGTTTAATGGTAGTAGCCGCTACCCAAAATGATTTGGGGTGTCTTGAGCGTTATATCTCTCTCCAGATTCTGTCAAAGTATATTTTTGTTTATCATATATGCGAATCCATTTTGTTGGGGTTCCCTAGGTATTATTAGACTATTAAAACCTTCAGATTCACATAATTGTATAAATTTAGTGGACATGTATTTGATCACACTGTCCATCCACATAGCATTAAATTCCTTCCCAATTTTATTTTTAGAATATAGTTTCTATCTTTTAAATTATAGAAAAAAAAAACAAATTTGTATTTAAAAATATTGATCCACACATACATAGAGTAGTCATCTAGGAAGGTGAAATAATCGAATCATCCACCATAGGAGGAGGTTCGAGATAGACCCCATAGATAATAGTGGACATGTTATTTGGTTCTGGTGGAATTTAAATGGGCAAACCAATACTAAACTATTTTTCAATTCACATCCCACAGTCTTTGAAAAATGTAACGCCCCGACCCCAGTTACCCAGAGTCGGTGCATTAATTACATAACATTGGCATGATCACAAGAAAGATCAAATCTCGAAAGACAGATTGGTTTAGTAGCCTTGGAAACACTAGATATATTCATAAGTTTTACATTACATCATCAAAATAAAAAAAACTACTACAACAACATATTGTCTCCATACTCCACACTATTAACCGCTCATAATATCCCTGCAAGTCAATCATAATTTACTTCTTCACATCCTGGGAAAATAAAACATAGAAAAGGGGTGAGCTCAAATGCCCAGTAAGGATAACAATATAGCAGAAACTTTCATAAATAAGAATAAACATTTAAGGCAGTGTATAACTAAAAAAAAGCCTTTTAAACTTTAACTTCAACATAGTATGGAAGAAATAAAATGAAATAATGCCATTTACTTATTCACATGGATATTCTACTAATCGAACAATCACATGCAATATCAATAAAGAATTTCATAATGATGGAATGCATAATGCAGACTATCATAACCACATAGCCAAGGCCTCGTGCCAAGACTAAAAATAAGATTTTGCCAAGGCCTTGTGCCAAGACACTAGTTTGTCTCATGAGACCTACCGATGCATCAAGGAGCTATAGCGGGCTCCACCCGTCACATATTAAGTCCAATGCATTCCCATATGAAAAGGGTTAAACATAACATAAACATTCGTATTAAAACTAGCATACGAAATTTCAATAATTTCACCATAAACTATGAATGGAATATAAAAAAATAGCACATCCACAGTCAAACATATCACAAAACCTTCAATACAATATAAAAGTTTTGTATCATAATATATCATCCTCAAATAAGCGTAAAATTCATTAAAGGATGTTGACATAGATGAAATAAAAACTATTTTTAAAGAAATATCTCTTTCTATTTTGAAATCATTTAAGAGACATATATTTATAAAATAAAACATTTTCTTTGAAAATATTCTTATAAGCTTGTAAGGGAAGCTTTGACGATTTTATAACGGCGGAAAATAACCGCACCCGCGGTATAAGTTAAAAAAACATTCTTATCTTAATTCTGTCGAAAAGGTTAAAAAGCACCTTGTTTGGAAAACGACGGAAAGATTCCCTTATAAAACTCTTATAAAAAGTAAATCAAGGGTATAAATGACTTTAACCCATATTCTTTAAATATAAAAAATGTTTTGAAATACATTTTGAAGAAACATAGACGTGGATGATAACGAGATCCCAGTAGATTATTACGTATAAACAACCTCAAATAATGAAGAGATTGTGAAATAACCCTTACCAATTTGGTAACATACGAAACATAAAACCCATGAAAGAGGTATCATACAATTAATTTTTAAATACACATAAATTATAGTGTATTACACAAAGAATATAATTGTGGGCAGTACATACACCACACAAAAGGTGATGGTGGCAATATGGCATGAATCTCACGGGAATAAGGAGTGAGATGAAAACCCCTTACCACGTTAATCAAATGAGTCGTATGGCCAAAAGTTAATTACCACCAAACTATTTACAGAATAACATGAATATAAAGATAATCATGATAATATATATCAAATTCCAGTACACAATACACCACTTTCAAAAATTTAGTGGCGAATAATGGAAATCTCACGGAATTGAATGTGAGATAAGAAAATCCCTTACCTTGTACTTTTCCTTTGTTGGGGTAGGTTAACCTCCTGAATAATGGTGAAATAATTGTTATTAAATTATAAAAGAATCATATATATTAATATGATATCATATATGATCTTTTAACATTGATTTGTTAATAATATCTTAGAATTATCGTCGTTTCGGGTGTTAACTTACTCATTTTCCTTTATATGTTTTGTTACATAAGACATGTTTGTTGTATCTTATTCATATACAGAATGATATCAAGTCCTTAAACATCATTTTTAAATCATCAAATGATAATTATACTTGAATGGATACGATGGAGAATGAATCTCATCGCGTTCGTGGAGACGGTAGTCCGTACGTACGCACGAGCGACAATATCATTATTTTGATATTAAAATAATATATAAATCGATGTTATATCATATATACAGAATCATTAACATGTTATATTTATTATTTACCTGAGTTAAACATCATTATTATACCCATCCAAATAATATTATATTGAATAACAATTACACCACGACGTGGAGACAGTAAGTCGTACGTACGCACGTATGGTGACATGTTATTCAAAGGGTGGATAGAATACTGAATATGGTTGTACCATATATATAATAACATCACAGTATATGTGAGATACTGGAGTCATTATTTTAAAATGGTAAGAACAAAGAAAGAAGAAGTGGAAGAAGAAAGGAACTTGAAAAGGGGTGGTGAAAACATTACCTCTTCTTTGGGTTCTTCCTTTTGATTTGATCAAAAGGGCTCCTTTGGTTGGATTTATGATCAAAATAAGGCCTCTAGGTTGTAGTGAGGGAAGTTGGGAGAGTATTTGGGCAGAGTTTGGCCTTTCCAAGTGGCTTGAGAGGTGTGAGGAATGAGTATAAGTGGTCTCTTTTTATAAGGGAGAGGAGGGGCTCTTTAAGAAAGAGTGAAAGTATTACTTTATAATATAATTAAATTCGGTTTATAATCGTCCAAAAATAATTGAGGTCGAAGATAAGATGACTCATATTCTAAATAACATCAACCATTAATAATTGGACAGGTTTTATATAATATTTTAATCATTATAATCTTATTTATTTAAATGATTTATTAATGAGGTAAACATTTCATCATTATTGTGTCATTAATAATTTAAATTATATGATGTATAAAAATTATAAATAAAATATCATTATGTAGAAAATCTTTTTAGCTTTCTAATGAATATTTATAATCGAAAATCCAACATGTATAACCCTATGTAAAAATTGTTCTTCTAAAAGATGTAAGCTTATGCCATTTTTATTTTTATTTTAACTTTATTAATATAATGTGCCCCTACCACATACAAGTGGCTCCAAGGGGTCCCCAAATCGACCCAAGGATGACCATGGTCGGGTATGTGTCCACCAATAAGGTTATGATACGTTTTAGGGTAATTTTGTATTATTATAATATTATTTTTTAAACCCTTATTTACCGGATTTACCCTTTAACCATGGTAAATAAAATATTTACCGCAGTAATTATTCAAAATGTATAAAAATAAAAGTTACCTATTTACATAATTTGGACATCCTGATTCCAAATATGTAATCCATTTTTCCAAATTCAAAACACAGAAGTGGCAGAAATTAATTTAAAATTATTTCCCACTGTTAAAATAAAAAGCATGTTTTTAAGAGATAATAACTATCAAAAGATTGACACTGGTTTATGTTTGGTTTAATTGTGAAATTATGTCCAATGACAAACATTAAATTAAATGGTAAAAATATATTCTAAATATACTTTAAAACCACTCAAATTCATAATTTATCAATATTAATTATTTTGATTAAAAAGTTGATTTTAATTAAAATTTAGTAATTTTCACTATTCATCAAAATATAAAAGTTATCCGAAAAGTACCAAAATTTTACCCTAGGCTAATTTCAATATTCCGAATCCAAAAATGAAGTCCATTTTGAAATATAAAATATATATGATTTCAAAAAGTAGGTATTACTATTCACAACGGCTAGTTTAATTAGTTGTGGTGTGTGTTAGAACTCGAGGTTGCGTACAACACACGCTATCGCATTATTCGAAGGGAAACGTACCGTGGAAGCTTGGGGTGTTACATTCTCCCCTCCTTCAAATAATTACGTCCTCGAAATTTCTAGGGTATTACTGCATAAAAAGAATCGGTTGGTTCTTCATCATAAGTTCCTCGGGTTCCCACGTTGCCTCTTCCATCTTATGATTTCTCCACAAAACTTTTACCAGACGCGTCGTCCGGTTTCTCAGTACTTGTTCTCTTGTATCAAGAATCCTGACAGGCTCTTCACAATAAGACAGATCGGGTTCCAGTTCTAATTCCTCATAGGTGAGTACATGCGTTGTGTCAGGCATGTATTTTCTCAACAGAGATACGTGGAAGACATCGTGAACTTTGGAGGGACTTGTCGGCATTGCCAATCGGTAAGCTACAGCCCCAATTCGTTCTAGAATTTGGAAAGGTCTGATGTACCTGGGACTCAATTTACCTTTCTTACCAAAACTTATGACTCCCTTCCATGGAGATACCTTCAGGAAAACATGATCACCGACTTGAAATTCCAAATCCTTCCTTCGATTATCGGCATAGCTTTTCTGCCTACTTTGAGCTGCTTTAATGTGATTTTGGATTACCTTCACCTTTTCCACCATTTCCTCCACCAGTTCTGGGCCTACAAGTTTTCTTTCACCAACCTCATCCCAACAGGTTGGTGTACGACATCTCTTTCCGTATAACGCTTCATATGGTGCCATCTGAATACTCGAATGGAAGCTATTGTTATAGGAAAATTCTACCAGTGGTAAATATTGATCCCACATACCCTGAAAGTCAAGTGAGAAAGATCTCATCATGTCTTCTAGGGTTTGAATAGTACGTTCTGATTGACCGTCTGTCTGAGGGTGGTATGCAGTGCTCAAATGAAGTTCAGTATCCAGGGATTTCTGAAGACTTTTCCAGAATCTTGAAGTAAAACGGGGATCACGATCAGAAACAATCGATAGGGGTACTCCATGAAGTCTCACAACTTCATTAATATATAGTCTTTCTAGACGTTCCAGGGGTAGATATTCTCTTATAGCATGAAAATGTGCTAACTTGCTAAGACGATCAACAAAAACCCATATGGCATCATTCCTTCTAGGAGTCTTTGGTAGCCCCATGACAAAGTCCATCGTAATATTGTCCCATTTCCACTCCGGTATGGGAAGAGGTTGCATGACTCCTCCAGGCTGTTGCCTTCCAGCTTTCACTTGTTGACAAACCATACATCTTGACACAAAATCGGAAATATTCCTCTTCATGTTGTCCCACCAAAAATGTTCCTTCATATCTCTATACATTTTGGTGCTCCCAGGGTGTATAGAGAAATTGGAACTATGAGCATCATCCAGCAATTCCCTTTTCAGATCAGGTAAATCGGGAACACAAAGTCTCTTCCCGAATTTCAAAATTCCATCTTCATACACAAAGACTCTCAATCTCCCATCATTCACAGATTTAAT
Organism: Viscum album; assembly: GCA_963277665.1. Classification (NCBI taxonomy): domain Eukaryota; kingdom Viridiplantae; phylum Streptophyta; class Magnoliopsida; order Santalales; family Viscaceae; genus Viscum; species Viscum album. The sequence goes on along the minus strand of OY728134.1, from coordinate 714,566,251 downwards.
CTTCTTCTTAAATTCTTCATCATCGGTCTGAGAACTCTTAATACTTTCTAGTAAAGATGGCTTGGCAACCATTTGAAAAAGCATTGATGTTTCACCTTCCCTGGTTATTCCCATTTCCATCTTCACTAGATCCATGAAAATTGGATCCCTTTCAATTCTCATCATGTTCAAAACTCCATGGTCTTTTCTGCTCAAAGCATCTGCCACCTTGTTTGCTTTCCCCGGGTGGTAGTGTATCGTGCAATCATAATCTTTGAGTAATTCAAGCCATCTCCTTTGCCTCATGTTGAGTTCTTTTTGTGAGAAAATATACTTCAAACTCTTGTGATCAGTATAAATCTCACATTTTTCACCATAGAGGTAGTGTCTCCATATCTTCAAAGCAATGATCGCAGCTGCTAACTCAAGATCATGAGTAGGATAGTTTTGTTCATTATTTTCAACTGTCGTGATGCATAGGCAATAACTCTATCATTCTGCATAAGGACACAACCAAGTCCTTTCTTTGATGCATCACTATAAATAATGAACCCATCATTCCCCGAAGGTAGAGTCAATATAGGAGCATTGAATAATCTTCTCTTTAGTTCTTCGAAACATTCTTCACACTCTTTTGTCCAAACAAATTTAACCCCTTTACGTGTGAGCTTCGTTAATGGGTTAGCCAATCGGGCAAAATTCTGGACGAAACGTCGATAATAACCTGCCAAACCAATAAAACTGCGTACCTCAGTTATACTCGTAGGTGCTGGCCATTCTTGGATTTCCTTGGTCTTAGAAGGATCAACAGAGATTCCATCTTTAGAGACAATATGGCCAAGAAAAGAAATATCCTGAAGCCAGAATTCACACTTGCTAAACTTCCCATATAATTCATGCCTCCTCAGAGTCTTCAAGATAATGCGCAAGTGATTTTCATGATCTTCGTAGGTTTTGGAGTATACCAAGATATCATCAATAAATACCACCACAAATTCATCGAGATAATCCTTGAAAACTCTATTCATCAGATCCATGAATACAGAGGGTGCATTAGTCAATCCAAACGGCATTACGGTAAACTCGTAATGCCCGTACCTGGTTCGAAATGCTGTCTTCGGAATTTCTTCCATCTTCACACACAACTGATGGTATCCAGATCGAAGGTCAATCTTTGAAAAGTATTGAGCTCCATGCAGTTGGTCAAATGAATCATCAATACGAGGTAGGGGATACTTGTTCTTTATCGTTATAGCATTGATCTCCCTGTAGTCGATACATAACCTCATAGATCCATATTTCTTTTAAACAAAAAGAACAGGGGCTCCCCATGGAGAAACACTAGGGAGAATAAATCCCTTATTACTCAATTCCTCTAGTTGTTTCTTTAGTTCGACTAATTCCACAGTGGCCATTCTATAAGGGGTCTTCGATATAGGCCTTGATCCAGGAATCAAATCAATGGAAAACACAACTTCTCGTTCTGGAGGATGTCCAGGTAAATCTTCCGGAAATACATCTACAAATTCTTTCACAACAGGTACATCCTCTATCTAAACATTCCTTTCCTCACCGACAGTTATTTCATTCTCTTTCTCCCCAATAATTTAATTAAGTTGAGATACTGGGGGTAGATCTAAATAAGAATTAGGTGGTGACGATTCTGCTCTAAAAATAAGGTGTTCCTTATCATTATCATCAAGAATCGTAACCTCTTTCTTCTTACAATAAATCTTCGCATCATAGTCCGAAAGCCAGTCCATAACAAGGATTATTTCAAACTCAATCATAGGTATGACGATGAGATCAGCAGATAAAGAATATTTATGTGCTCTAATGGGGACTGATTCACAAAAATTTGTTGCAATGATACTTCCCTTAGGAGTTTTAACTGACAACTCCCTTATTAAATCAAATTGGAAATATCTAATTTTCTTAGCAAACTGGGAAGATATGAAACAATGCGACGATCCAGAGTCAAATAATGCATTTGCTAAACTTGAGGAAACCATTAAATTACCTGCCACCACGTCTTTCGGGGCTTCTACCTCAGCAGTAGTGATAGCATAAGCCTGGCCTTGATCCCTTGGCCTTTTCTGAGGTAAGTTCTCCTGACGCTTAGGACATTCATTTTCATAATGCCCCATCTCCCTACAATTGTAGCACTGAACATTGGTAGCTTCCTTCTTCCCCTTGCAATCACAAGCTTGGTGGATTTTTTCACCACACTTGTAACAGACTCCCATTCCCTTCAAGCAAGTACCAGGGTGTTTCTTCCCGCATTTACCACAGGATGGATATTCAACCTTTCCATTCTTCCCCTTATTTCCATTCCCAGATTGATCAGCAGGTCTCTTCTTCTCTTGCTTTGCTTTAAAGTCATAAGACTTAGAGAATTATTTTTCGGTCTTGATAGCACATGAGACAATGTCATCGTACGATGAAAAGGATTGTGAGACTAATGCTCGACGGAGAAATGGTTTTAACCCATCAAAAAAACAATAAATCTTACTTCTTTGGTTACGTATATAATCACCAGCGTACCTTTCTAACCTTGTAATGTTAGCCTCATATTTTGCGACATTCTCATCCTCCTTCCGTCTCAGACTTAGAAATTGCCTTTCCATATCTGCTCGATGGTCGTGAGGGATGTATTTTTCTAAAAATAGATCATTGAACTCCCTCTATTCCATATTTGATACTTAATCATATTCCTTCATGTTTTGAATCAATGACCACCATTGACCAGCATCTCCAGTGAGGCGATAAACTGCCATGATAACTTTTTCCCTTTCACTGCTCCCCAAAGCCTGAAATATTTTCTCTAGGGAATTTATCCATTGCTCGGCTACTAAGGGATTTGTAATACCATTGAACGTTGGTGGTTGTTTCCTCATGAATCGATCTAACATTGATCCTCCACGATGTGGATCAGGGTGCTCCATACGGGTAAGGTTTTTATTCATAACCTGAGTAAGTTTTCCAAGTATGGTGATTAGCTGATCGGCACCAATTGCATCACCAGCCCCACTATAATTATCTTGAGCAGGAGGGAAATACCTACATGGAGTGCGTGCATTGATACAGTTTCCATTTCTTCCACTAGGCGCCATTTCTAAACAATGGCATAAACTAGATCAGTTTATGAATCAAAATACATAATCCCATAATTATAAAACACTTAACATAAATTGAACTATTTATGGATATAATCCATAATCATAAAAATGTATCCTTTGAGGATGTATATACTCATAAACCCTTCATAATTGTTTGTAATGAAAATGAGAATTATCCTAAGCATATCCCTCGGGAGTGTCGTAACCAAGAGTGCAGCAAGGCCCGTTGTCGTGCACCAGTTCCCGTTCGAGTCTAGCTCAAATCGGTGTTTTCAGGTTTTACCCCTAGGTACATATGTGCCAGAGCCGCCTCTACCTGCTCGTATCCAGACAGGGATGTATTGCTCGGAAAACTCACAGAATCCCTACAATACCAAAATTCTAGGAAGTTATTCTACACTAACCCTCAAAGTTCATCTTAGGTCTACGTGCTCTAATCAGAGTTTATCTAAATCTAGCTTCCAAGGTTTGTACTAAACTTCCTCTGATACCAACTGTAACTCCCCGACCCCAGTTACCCAGAGTCGGTGCATTAATTACATAACATTGGCATGATCACAAGAAAGATCAAATCTCGAAAGACCGATTGGTTTAGTAGCCTTGGAAACACTAGATATATTCATAAGTTTTACATTACATCATCAAAATAATAAAAGAACTACTACAACAACATATTGTCTCCATAGTCCACACTATTAACCCCTCATAATATCCATGCAAGTCATTCATAATTTACTTCTTCACATCCTGGGAAAATAAAACATAGAAAAGGGGTGGGCTCAATTGCCAAGTAAGGATAACAATATAGCGGAAACTTTCATAAATAAGAATAAACATTTAAGGCAATGTATAACTAAAACAAAAGCCTTTTAAACTTTAACTTCAACATAGTATGGCATAAATAAAATGAAATAATTCCATTTACTTATTTACATGGATATTCTACTAATCGAATAATCACATGCAATATAAATAACCACTTTCATAATGATGGAATGCATAATGTCAGACTATCATAACCACATAGCCAAAGCCTCGTGCCAAGACTACAAATAAGATTTTTTTCCAAGGCCTTGTGCCAAGACACTAGTTTGTCTCATGAGACCTACCGATGCATCGAGGAGCTATAGCGGGCTCCACCCGTCACATATTAAGTCCAATGCATTCCCATATGAAAAGGTTTAAACATAACATAAACATTCGTATTAAAACTAGCATACGAAATGTCAATACTTTCACCATAAACCATGAATGGTATAAAAAAAAATAGCACATCCACAGTCAAACATATCACAAAACCTTCAATACAATATAAAAGTTTTGTATCATAATATATCATCCTCAAATAAGCGTAAAATCCATTAAAGGATGTTGACATAGATGAAATCAAAACTCTTTTTAAAGAAATATCTCTTTCTATTTTGAAATCATTTAAGAGACATATATTTATAAAATAAAACATTTTCTTTGAAAATATTCTTATAAGCTTGTAAGGGAAGCTTTGACGATTTTATAACGGCAGAAAATAACCACACCCGCCGTATAAGTTAAAAAACATTCTTATCTTAATTCTGTCGAAAAGGTTAAAAAGCACCTTGTTTGGAAAACGACGGAAAGATTCCCTTATAAACCTCTTATAAAAAGTCAAAAAAGGGTATAAATGACTTTAACCCATATTCTTTTAAATATTAAAAATGTTTTGAAATACATTTTGAAGAAACATGGACGTGGATGATAACGAGATCCCAGTAGATTATTACGTATAAACAACCTCGGATAATGAAGAGATTGTGAAATAACCCTTACCAATTTGGTAACTTACGAAACATACAACCCATGAAAGAGGTATCATACAATGAATATGTAAATACACATAAATTATAGTGTATTACACAAAGAATATAATTGTGGGCAGTACATACACCACACAAAAGGTGATGGTGGCAATATGGCATGAATCTCACGGGAATAAGGAGTGAGATGAAAACCCCTTACCACGTTAATCAAATGAGTCGTATGGACAAAAGTTAATAACCACCAAACTATTTACAGAATAACATGAATATAAGGATAATCATGATAATATATATCAAATGCCAGTACACAATACACCACTTTCAATAATTTAGTGGCGAATAATGGAAATCTCTTGGAATTGAATGTGAGATAAGAAAATACCTTACCTTGTACTTTTCCTTGGTTGGGGTAGGTTAACCTCCTGTATAATGGTGAAATAATTATTATTAAATTATACAAGAATCATATATATTAATATGATATCATATATAATCTTTTAACATTGATTTGTTAATAATATCTTAGAATTATCGTCGTTTTGGGTGTTAACTTACTCATTTTCTTTTATATGTTTTGTTACATAATACATGTTTGTTGTATCTTATTCATATCCAGAATGATATCAATTCCTTAAACATCATTTTTAAATCATCAAATGATAATTATACTTGAATGGATACGATGGAGAATTAATCTCATCGCATTCGTGGAGACGGTAGTCCGTACGTACGCACGAGCGACAATATCATTATTTTGATATTAAAATAATATACAAATGGATGGTATATCATATATACAGAATCATTAACTTGTTATATTTATTATTTACCTGAGTTAAACATCATTATTATACCCATACAAATAATATTATATTGAATAACAACTACACCACGACGTGGAGACGGTAAGTCGTACGTACGCACGTATATTGACATGTTATTCAAAGGGTGGATAGAATACTGAATATGGTTGTACCATATTTATTATAAAATCACATTATATGTGTGATACTGGAGTTATTATTTTAAAATGGTAAGAACAAATAAAGAAGAAGTGGAAGAAGAAAAGTACTTGAAAAGGGGTGGTGAAAACATTACCTCTTCTTCGGGTTCTTCCTTTTGATTTGATCAAAAGGGCTCCTTAGGTTGGATTTCTGATCAAACTAAGGCCTCTAGGTTGTATTGAGGGATGTTGGGAGAGTATTTGGGCAGATTTTGGCCGAGCCAAGTGGCTTGAGAGGTGTGAGGAATGAGTAGAAGTGGTCTCCTTTTATAAGAGAGAGGAGGGGCTCTTTAGGAAAGAGTGAAAGTATTACTTTATAATATAATTAAATTTGGTTTATAATAATCCAAAAATAATTGAGGTCGAAGAGAAGATGACTCATATTATAAATAAAATCAACCAATAAGAATTGTACAGGTTGTAGATAATATTTTAATCATTATAATCTTATTTATTTAAATGATTTATTAATAAGGTAAACATTGCATCATTATTGTGTCATTAATAATTTAAATTATTTGATGTCTAAAAATTATAAAAAAATATCATTATGTAGGAAATATTGTTATATTTCTAATGAATATTTATAATAGAAAATCCAACATGTATAACCCTATGTAAAAATTGATCTTCTAAAAGATGTAAGCTTATGCCATTTTTATTTTTATTTTAACTTTATTAATATAATGTGTCCCTACCACTTACAAGTGGCTCCAAGGGGTCCCCAAATCGACCCAAGGATGCCCATGGTCGGGCATGTGTTCACCAATAAGGTTAGGACACGTTTTAGGGTAATTATGTATTATTATAATATTATTTTTTTAACCCTTATTTACCGGATTTACCCTTTAACCATGGTAAATAAAATATTTACCGCAGTAATTATTCAAAATGTGTAAAAATAAAAGTTACCTGTTTACATAATTTGGACATCCTGATTCCAAATATGTAATCTATTTTTCCAAATTCAAAACACAGAAGTGGCAGAAATTAATTTAAAATTATTTCCCGTTGTTAAAATAAAAAGCGTGTTTTTAAGAGATAATAACTATCAAAAGATTGACACTTGTTTATGTCTGGTTTAATTGTGAAATTATGTCCAATGACAAACATTAAATTAAATGGTAAAAATATATTCTAAATATACTTTAAAACCACTAAAATTCATAATTTATCAATATTAATTATTTTGATTAAAAAAGTAGATTTTAATTAAAATTTTGTAATTTTCACTATTCATCAAAATATAAAAGTTATCTGAAAAGTACCAAAATTTCACCCTAGGCTAATTTCAATATTCCGAATCCAAAAATGATGTCCATTTTGAAATATAAAATATATATGATTTCAAAAATTAGGTATTACTATTCACAACGGCTAGTTTAATTAGTTGTGGTGTGTGTTAGAACTCGAGGTTGCGTACAAGACACGCTATCGCATTATCCGAAGGGAAACGTACCGTGGAAGCTTGGGGTGTTACAAAAAATATATGATTTCAGGGTGTTACATCACTCAACTGCCCTTTTTTGAGTTTTGTAAGACATTTACTGCTAACATGCCCGGATATTCTATTCCAAATCATAGTATTATTAATATTATTTTATAAAACACTACCGAAGTATCTTTAATGGTTTATAACAATCAATACATACAACCAATTGATTAAATATACCATAATAATGGTTCTAAATACAACAGATTCTTCGAAACAACCTATTTCAGAACTAAATGTTAATCAATTTGAATATCGAACGCCTAATGAAACTAGGTATCTATGAAGGTTGGGTTCCCATATAACATCATGTTAATTGATGGTAGAATAGTAATGAGGTTCTATCAAAATAGAACCTATAACCTCCACCTAAAACATCTAGATATCTTCTAAGATGTAATAACATACCACTCCATCAACAAACTCCAAAAAGGACTCTAAAAATATGGAAATAAAAATATAATTCTTGGATACATTCATGATCAAGAGCATTGGTGGAAAAATTAAGAACCTCGGCAGTGTCATAACCTGAATGGGAATTCAACTAGATCAGGTTGTGCAATGTGATCCCATACATCCATGTAATAATAGATTTAGTAAGAAGGGATTCAATTCATCTAATAAGTAAGGACATCAACCCCACCACACTCCAACCAAGAGTTAAGGTCGAGTGAGGGAAATAGTAACTGATAGAAATCTGATGCGATTGTGGAATGATTGGAGGGCAACGGTTTCTCCAGTGAAACTGAGAGGAAAAGTCAGAGAGATACATGAATGAGAAAAACCTAAGAGATACGATGTGTGGGTGATGAATACCCCGGACATGGGGTGTCATATCAAATAGAATAATTAATTAGGAGATTTCAAGAAGCCCCTCAGAATAGAACATCCACCACATAAACAAACTATGCATGCACATGGATTTCTAGATTCTAAGGGGCGGTTATAGCTAATCAATGGAAAGAAATATATAAAACCAAATAACACACAGATATCCAGCATAACACCCCAAAAAATGATCATGACGCAAATAATCATCTTAATGGATAGTCCCAGTGCAATAAGATCCATTTGGGAAAACAAAAAAATTGAGAAAAAAAATAATAATCAAATGCAATAGTGAAGAATAAAATAAAAAGGCAATGTCAGTTAGGACTAAATTCAATATAAAAAAATAATAATTGGGATTTCAAATTCATAATTTTTAATTTTTAATTCAGAATAATTTTTCAAATAAAACGAATCAGTTTTTTTTATATTTCTACATGGACCATGCACTTAGGTTTTGTTTCTGACCAACTCGCATAGCCTGATTTGTCATATCCAAGCATGTTCTTGGGTAATCGACCAACAAAATCATGTGGCTCTATTTTTATCTCTCTTTTTCATGGTTTTCTTTTTAACTAATGAGAGGTTTCCCTAAATTCTCTACGATTCCATGCAATGAATCCTATGATATCTCAGATCATGATTCTCAATTCATGGGATTTGATTGAAAACATCAACATGTTTCGATAGATGATGGTTTGTTGAAACTATATCACTAGACCAATTCTCTAACATAGCCCCTCATCATTGCGGTTGTGATTCATTCTGGAAGAGGTGAGATGAAAACCACACATGCCACCATCTATTATAATCATCAAACACATCATCCCTATTTTTCATGACTTTGATACTTAATGGTTCTTTTTGTTGAACCACAGTGGAATTTTCTCAAAACCATGTTCTCCCTTGTATGTGGATATCCTACTCAATAATTTTATTAACCTAAAACATATATAGTTTTGATCATCATATTAGCACAATTCTAGACCAAAACGATGTTTTAAAATATACGAAACACCAATTTTATTAATTCTAATGATAAGGTTCCCATCAATCTATTAACACAACAATTAACGCACATTAGAGATCTTTTCAATTTTAATATTTCATTTTCCACAATATAAGTGGAACATAGATGGCCATGTAACCACAAGGGAAAATCAACTTATCCAATTATATGGAATATAGTTCATTATATCCATTATAGGGAATGGAAAATCGAGATAATTGAACCATGTCAAATGAAAATGATGGAAATGGGAATATTCCTATGCCAAGAGTGGAAAAATATATGTAAAGATTAGTTCAAAAATTAAATCTCGGTGTTAAATTTGAATGAAATAATCATGTTTCAAGGAAAAAACAACAAAAACACACACAAAAAAGACACAGACAGTATGATGAATATAAAAAATCAAACTGACAATTACCAATGACTTCATCATCTCAAAGAGAATCTATGGACTTCAATGAAATCATGTTTAGGTCATATTATTCATGTACATCTCAAATGATGTTACACAATATATTTTAAATCATATGATTAATGTCTCTCACCCATGATATAATTCAATAATGGTATATCATAGTTGAAACATCCCAAGGCTAAACATTGTTATGGTAGAGATTGTCATACTGTGCTAATATAATATTAATTAAATTATTTAAAATGATAGAATAGTTATAGTTTGGATGATATAAAGATAGTGAAGATACACTTGTGAAGAATCATATCCATGATTTTTCATCAATACAAACATCAAATTTGATAATTAGGTGAAAATAATGAAAAATATTGAAAAAGACTAATTTATTTAAGGAAAAATCATGTTAATTCAAGAGTAATGAAATGTGGCTATTTTTTAATTTTATGAATGTATAATGTGACTATAATATAATTATTTTTGTGGTGTTCATGATGCCACTAATCTACTATTAATTTCCTATAATAAAAATCATTTTTAATGTAATATGTTTAGAGTATTGTTGATGGTTTCAAATATTTTACTTCAAAATGTACATAGTGAGTTGAATTCTTTGGGATTGGAAGATATCTGTTTTCGTTTGGAACAAAAATTCATCATTATCTTACAAAAAAGGGAACAATTTTTTTTAACATACAAAAAATATATAAAAATATTATAAATGTAAATTTGATGCCAGTATAGATCTAAATATCTCTACGATCTGTTAAGATTTCTAATAGGAATTGTTTTTCTTATTTTCCAAAAAGAACAAAAATGTTAAATTCATTTGGAAAAATTACAAACAATTACCCCATATATCTAGATAAACACAAATCACAATATCAATAATGATAAATGTTTATGTAATTATAACTAATTAATAGATATATATTAATCAGTAAAAATATATTCATACATACCTTTAAATGGTCGATAATGAAAATGATTGGACATTTTTTAAAAAAAACTATGTCATTGGTAAAATTAACGTTCTTCCTCCAAGAAACACATCATTCATACAATATTTTATAGATTTAATTTACTTTTTTATTTCATGGGGTACAAATTTTATCCTGTAACTACAATTCTGTTGAATATATATTTATTCTCAACGGAAATATTTGAATCTATAAATATGAGGTGTAATAATGATAATTGATTGTTGTTGTAATTTACCAGCATATGAGTACATATTTATAAATCTTTTTGTTATCAAATAAAATATCATGTGTTCTAAATGATATATGTTATATTAGAGAAATTGTACCAACATGTGGCCTTGAATGTAGATGGTTTTAGCTCAAACTGTTCAGAAAAATATGAGTATGTTGATAATATGATATTTATAAATAAATATAATAACTTAATTTAAGATGAAATTTATATAATAAATGAGTTAATAAAATTTATAATGATTATAAATAAACCAATATTAATGATATAATGTGTTAATATAGTAGATACATTTTTTTAAAAACCAATTCACATGGAAAAACTACATATGTTCATGGGTATTGAGTATTATCTGAAATCCTTAATGGTTGAAACTAATATAACTAATGGAATTCATTCATAGAACAACCAGTTTTTTTATGTAACAAAATAAATCAACATTATTCAAAAGATGAGATTCCTAGTAAACATAAATAATTTAATGATAATTTGAAATACAATTTATTGTATGATTTTAAGAGAATATCATTCTAATGTAAAATATATATATCTAATTGATTGAGAAATAGGGAACCCATCAGTAGTTAGATTGGGAGTTATTTGTGGTGATATTTGGAAGTAATACATGAGGATAATTGGCATGTTGCAAAAACTATAACATCTCGTAAATGGCATGTGATGTAATTGATGGAGAGGTAGTAGATGTCAAGACACGATATGCATATATAGTGACATAAGATCCACCGTGTAAAGGATGTAAGGAGTTGTGGGGGTGGTGGGATTTGAGGTTGGTTGTAGGTTGGTGGTGCAATAGTAGGGGAGGGGGAGATTCAACGTGGTGCAACATGAAATGAGGTGGGGTGTGTCTGGTGAGGAAAAACATATAATATGTGTGTAGGGAGGAAATATTTATGAGAAGTGGAATGAATAATTGATTTAGTATAGTTATTTTTTTGATATTGAACATTTTGGGAACACAGATCCCATTTATTAATAAAATTAAACGATACAAGGAAAAAATATAGAAGTAGAATGGGGTTACATAGAGATAACATACCCTCCTAGTAACAAACATTAGACATTGAAAATTGGTATCCAGATGATTGCAGTCTCTATAGAACCCATGCCACTTAGTATAGGATCCTAAGAAGACATATATAATAATTGATTCACCATTCTATCGGTAGTGTGGTTTTATCTAGTTCTCATTGTGGCCCTTCGATGTGAGAAATCATTCCTTGGTCTAGAAATTTACATTGCGACAAAGAATCCCTCATTAAATTTATTCATTCCTTTAGCATATTCATCCCTATAGATAGATGTTCCTCTATGTACTTTGACATTCCTTCCATCCTCATAGTGATTTATGATATGACCACTGTTTCGATGATTTCTTAATGATTTCCCAAGATCATGGATGGCTTTAGAAAAATATGTTGTTTAGAAAAAAAATTATACTTCATTTCTTAATGCTTCTCTAGGTTGATCCCACACAAAGGACCCATCATGAACTAAGCCAAGCCACCCCTCAGAATGGCCACCAGGTACAACCAATAGGTTCTCTCAACAAGTCATCCACTAATATAAATACCACCCTAAAAGAACATCCTCCATCCCGGACCTCATGGAATATTTCCACTACCCTATAATGTAAGTTACATACTGCCTCCAACATCCAGATAATGATGAACATTCATGGGCGTTTCAATATAATTATAAGGGGAAACCTGTAATATTGAACGAACAATTACATTCTGACTCTTAGGAATAATTTCACCATGTTCGAAACCATTTTGTAGGTTCTACTTAGCAACAATATTATGATCCTTTCATTGAAGATATGTTGCATCATCTCACCTTCCAAAATAATCACCAACCATCACCATCTCCAAGTTAATTCCATCGTCTTAACCCATCACTAAATTCGATGAAATATGAAAGGAAACATCCAACTCTCCACTATCATTATGAGCCTAGACATCCATAAGAGGAGAAAATTTCCCAATATATGAACTCTTCCCTCCTTTTTCCCTATGATCCATCCAAATGGTAAAATAAATAAATCTCATCACATCTTGTCATTTGCATCATTAGATATATGGACGTGAATTCATATGATTTTATGAACCATTAGCTGACTGAGGAGAATACATACCCAACTACATCTTCTAAATAGTGGAATGGCTTTCTTTACCAACTATGTTTCCATGAACATGAGGACCAACATGTAATCCCTGTAAAGACCCACAATAAAATTCCATCACAACACCTTATGAGGACACAATCAAGCACACGTCATTATTTCATGGTCCAGGATCAATAACTATAATCATGTTCCTAGAAAAACTATCATTACCTTGATCCTTAAGAAAACAATTAGTAGCCTCGCAAGTAAGTTGATTTTGTTCCACTATAGAAAACACCAAATTATCAACAACATTAGAGTTTTAACTTATATTCCCTTTTTTAAATTGAGGCACATAATTCACATTCATGGAATAGAGAGTTAAAATAACATCTTTGTGAAAATATTCATTCTTATTACCTACCATCTAAAATCCATTTTAATGAGATGGATATCATTCAAATGATATATTCAAATAAAAATATTTTTCCATGGTGGAAAGAACAACCTTTTTTGTTAGAGTATAAATATGATCCACTTCCACTAGTATCCAAGTGTAATAGCCATAATGATATTATTATTTGACCTTCCATGGTGGATAATGGTAAGGAATTATAGTCTTCAAAATAATTGAGAACACACATATTTACAACCTATCCGGAATTATGTCCTCATTCCCAATGAATGACATAGTGTTCCCCATCATGATGATTTGATTTGGACCCCAATTTTCAATGGATATAAAATTCCTATGAATTGATATTTTCTTATGAGGGAGAATTCCCAACGATGTCGAATATGTATTTACATCCACAATAAACCTGAATGTGTTAATGTTCCTATGAGCACCAACGCAACCAACAAATCAATCTCAAGGTCATAGGAAAACACCATATGGGAGCAGGAAATCCAAAACACTATATCGTCAACCCGATTTCATTAAAATTGATCTCCCATGAGCCTAGTTATCCTCTATCATTTTTAGTAGTGTTATTCATATAATAAAAATAATTTAAATTTTTATTAAATAAACAATAATGAAAAAAACTACTTTTAATTTATAAAAAAATAAAAAATCAAATCAATTAATTATATAATTTAAATAAAACTCTAAAAAATAAATATTAATTTTGGACATAAAAGAAATATAAATATATATATACATACTATATTTTTATTAATTTCTTATTGATAAAAATATTTTTTGTTCATACATGATTTACAGTATCATTTTATCTTAATGGAAACAGATTTTTTGGTCATTTTCATTATTAATAAAATATTCATGTGTTTGTAAAACATTTTGGCATTTGTATGATAAATGAATAAATTCATCTTCTACTATAAGATAAGTTGGTATTGAATAGTCAATATTAATAGATATATCTATTGGTAAATATACGCTTTGGTATTTAAATTTAATATCAATAAAATTTAATATCTTTTCGAATTGCTTATTTTTTAAATAGATATATTATCATTAAATAAGTATATGTTTTTATAATTCATTAGGTAGTGATCTTTTACAAACCCTTATAATGAAAATGAGATATTTATTAAAACATGAATATGACATCATGGGAATTATATTAAATAAGATATCATAAACATCTTAATCACATCTAAGTGCTCAAAAATCTAATAAATTAACATATATCATGAAAATAATATAATTATGTAAAAAAATGTACATTTATATTCATTAACAATAGAAAATGACCCCCATGAGGACACATATGGGTTATTTAGGAAAAATAAAGTGGAATTTTTTGACATTATTTGATTTAAATATTATATAAGTTGTTATCATTGGAATGTTTCCATTAAACAACATAAAATTGTTCCTTATTTGATAAGGGTCAAATAATAATCATCCAACAAAATACGATCATGAGTTTGTGTCATTTTATAGTCATTATAGTTTTATTTTTCGCATAAATTTACCATTTTACAATTTAAGATAGAATCAAAATTTACCTGCTTTATTATTCTTATTATCCAAAAATAAAAATAGTTTATTCACTAAAATTGGAATATATTAATCTAAATATGGAATGAATTTTCATATATTTAGTGAAAATAATTTTAAAAGTCCTAATTAAAAATAAAACCATTAAATACCATAAAAACATTATTTCTATAAAATAACCATTTAAATAATAATCATTTATTACAATAAATAAAATTATAAAGTAATTATCAGAATAATATTATTGATTTATTTACAATAAAAATGAACTAATTAAAATATAAACTAACCGAAAAAATAATTTAACAATTTGAAAACTTTAAAAGAAAATATGGTCTTCTATATAAATCATAATTTTAAATATTTCTTAAAAATTTTAATGTTTTTGGAAAATTATAAAAAATGTAATATTATGATAATATTGAAATTATGAATTAACAAATGAAATAATTTTGTGAAATAATTTTTCTAGAAATTCTAATTATTAATGTTTTTTTTAAACAAAAAATTCTTATTTTTGATCAGAATATATTTATGAAGAATAATGTTATTTTACTAATTATTGTGTGATAATTATCTTTTAAAATTATAATATATTAATATTATCTTAGAAATTTATATTTATTTCATATATTAGTTGTTTGTACTTTTTCATTCTGATTTAATATATATGTTATAATGGACATTTTATAATAAAAGTGTATCATGGTTCGTTTAGACTCACAGTAGCATGCAACATAGGCTATTGAGGAATTTAAATTATTTAACTAGAAATATTCATAAAAGTATTGGGGTGATAAAATTTGTCATATTACTGAAAAAATAAATTATATTTATTTGATTGAAACTAATTATTTTTCACCAAAAATGACATTTTCTATTAAAATTCCTTAGTATTTATTTAATACATGATTATAATATTTATTCGTATAATAATATTACATTCTATTTTCAGTGAATAAATAATTATTTAATTTTCAATAAAAGAAATGAATATATTTTTATTCACTTTTTGATTAATAAATACACACATTATTTATGGAATCAATGTAAATTAAATATAATTATTCATCTAACAAGAGAATAATTTCTACTCAATTAATTACATTCAAATAAAATTTAACAAAAAACAATGAAATCATTTTCTATGTGACCCTATAATATTTAGTCTCATTGGAATCTGTTGGGATTTCTTAATGTTAATGATTAATATAATTAAATAGGTCATTGAATGAAAGAGAATGAAAATAAATTTTGCAAAATCAATAAAAATAATAATAATGGCCAATTTTTTATATAATCTCTTTATTAGAATATCTCATCAGGGATGCCTCATATTAATACCACAAAACTATATAATTGATATGTTTTTTATTGAATATCTGAAATAAACACATTTTATCATCAATGACATGGAATTTAATGTGTTGGTTATAGTCTAATAAAAGGTAATAGATACTATCATCCATAATTATGCAAGAGAAAAATAATTCCTTTACATATCCATTATTGACATGTTACTCATGATGTGCCCAAAAAATCTAATATCTCTATGAACTATTATAGATAAGGTTTCTGAAATGAATATATATAAGATATATATTTTTCTTAATTAATAATCTTAATGACTAAGGACTATCTCACATTCATAAAGATAAGAATATTTGATGATAGAAAAACTTAATGTATTCCTGTTGGAGTGTATTTTATCATATTCTCATGAAACGCTGATTACCAAGTGCGGAAATCCTAATAAGATACCTCATATTTTTAATATTACTATCACATATCATTATAGGTACTATATGTTCAATCCCAGTATATTTTGCAACAAAAAAACATTACTTAATAATATCTTCAAATCATATTTTGGTTCTCAACACAGTGGGAAGTGATATTACCTTATCAATTCCATTTGTACTATAGGAAATTCTTATATAAGATTCATGAAATAAATGAACAATATAAAATAATAAATCATATTAATTTTAAATATGTTTAAAATAAATGTAATCAATGTATAAATAGTTTTATATATAAAAAAAACTCCAAAAATATCCTAAATGGACAAGATCCAACTATATATGAACATCAGTACCTCGGCCTGACATGATATAAATGTAATTTCTATGATAACTATTTAGTGAAGGGGACCATCATGTTTTCTTCCATCAAAGTACATATCATTACAATATCACCTCTCTAAGAGAAATTCCATAATAGATGATATTTTTGAAGTATATGCTTCGATAGTAGATATGAACGTGTATATTTTGAAAGAGACACTGTAATAGTATTATCAAAATATATATTGACAGATCTCCACTAATATATACCACATCATGACCTTGGATGAATATTTGCATCCATACTACTTTTTTAGTTGCCTTAGAGGCCATAATGTACTTAGTCACTTCTATAAAATCATCAATCATAGCCTTACTTGTGCTTTTCTTGCTCAAGAAACATATATTATATTTTTATATGTTTCCAATTTTTTGATTTATATAATCTTTATGGGTTTTTAAAAATGAATCTAGAAGTCTAATAATGAAAAATTCTTTATATTATTCAAAAACAAGGAACATGTTTTTAATATGCATTTGATATTGAAGGATATTATTTATTGTCATCCAGTGGTGGTCACTAGAATTTGATTCATATCATCAACCACACATAATTTGTAATAAAAATGTATACTAGTACATAATATAACATACATGACAGAACCAATCAATGATTCATATTGATTATATTTCATTTAGTTTCATTATTTATGTTTCCAAGGACACATTTTCTTGGATCGATGAATCCCTTGTGGTGATGTAAACAATCCCATCTTAGACAATTCTATACATAATTAATTTAATATCATACAAGTGGATGTTCTTTGACTTATGTTGAGAATCATACTGGATATATCATGATGGATCTTGATGCCGATAATATATATTTCCTATTCCAATTTCATTATAGGTAATAAATTTTTCAATCATTTGATAACAAGGTGTAACACTATAATATGGTTTCCAATAAGTAATATGTCATCCACATATACAACGACAAAAAATTATTCACACTCGGTAAACTATTAATAGACACACGGGTCTCATTCAGCCTTTATGACACCAAATTCTATTACTAATTCAAGTAATTGAATGATCCATTACATGGATGCTTACATTATTCCATAAATGGATCATTATAATATGCATACCTCGTTTGAATCCTTTATGGTTGAGTGATATACAGATCTTTCTAATGGTTCCAATTGAGGAATATTGTTTTGATGTCCAATTTAGAAATCTCATAATTGTGGAAAGCTACATTGGAAAATATAATTATAATCTATTTTTATGTTGAAATAATTGAAACGTTTTCAACATATTCAATTACATAATGTGGCTGAAACACATTTTAAACTAGTCTTGCCTTCTAGGAACTGACTTGTTAATCCATGTCCAGTTTCATTGTCAATACCCAATTAAAACCAAGGGTATTTACATCTACTAAATGGAATACAAAAATTCCAATTTGGTTTTAGTACACCCAATCCATTTGGGAATTTGTGGCCTCTTGAAACATGGATATATCTATTCCACATTATTATTACATTTATTTTAGATTAAAATTATTTAAATATACAAATGGGTCACCGACATCGGTGACTAGGAAAACGTATCATTATAATTCCCTAACCTCCCCAGAACTCTTAAATAGTAATTGTGTTTCGGAAATAATTATTTCCTTGATAGGGCATTATGGAATTTTATCCTTTACCGACTATTGTTTATTTGGATCCTATATTTCATTGAATTCCATCTAACTCAAACTATCTCATTTAGAGATAATACATCCTCATGAAATTTTGGACATCTTTTGATCATAATGTTTTTTCTAAAGGATTTTATTGGTAGTATCCATTTGTTTCATTTGGATATCCAATAAATATACACATTGTGCCTCATAGGGAAACCTTGTTACTTTAAGAGACTATAGAAAATATTTTCAACCCCAACATGAATAGAATCATGAGTCACATTCCATTCAATAATTAGTATTGTATAGAATTTATTTCATTAGTTGGATCATGTTTTCATTTTTCACACTTCTTATGTGTAATTTTTTTTCTATAAAAGGGTAAAAAATGTATGAATGATCATTGATCTAATCATATCCAAAAAATGTTTCTTTTCATTTTTCAAACACGCTTCTACTGAGGCATGTAAGGATAATTGTGTTGACGGAATATATGAAGAACCCATAAAAATCAATAGTGTTTGTATTTGGATATTCTCCAAACTAGTTTGTGAAGAGTCTGAAAATCATCTTTCCAAGATGTTTGTCAACATTTCTCTTCTATTAATTGAATTTTTCAAAAGAATATAACTTATAACTAATTAATTATAAATATCCATATTAAATAAAATAATCGGTATTAATTTTTATGTATGAGTACCCACACTGTTCCTTGATAGGAAATGTTTCACACACATCATTATGAACAAATTCACCATTCTCTTTATCCGTTTCATATTTCCCACAAAATCGTGATTTGATCATTTTCCATGTGAAATTTTCTAAAATACACCAAGTGGTTTTTGTTCAAAATATTCTTTATATTATTATATTTGTAAAATATTCATGTATTAATAATTTACCTAACCTAGGCAGTGATTCACAATATGGTTGTCGTATGATTCATGTGAAGTAACTTTGTTATCGATTTCCATTTCATGGTCTGTTACATGAAACACATAAATATCATTATTTAATGTTTCATCCCTAAAAAAAATTAAATATTTCTAAACTATACAACTTTTATTCTCAAATATATAAATAATTCAATATATATATATTATATATACGTATACAATGATTTTTGAAAACGATTGAACATAATAATAACACAACAAAACCCCAATTATTTTATTATGTAATGGGGGGTTTTATCTCTGATAGTTATAACTATAAGATAATTATGTCATCTTCACATACATCAATATCCCCTTGGGAAATCATTTTGAATATACTTGGTTAGTGTATTTTAATAGATATATGAGCACTAAAAGCTATATCTACTACCCAATTATGATTAAAATATAAATTTAACTTGATAAAAAATGCACTTAAATTTTATCATTGCTTATTTGTCTATGTGAAAATTTTCATCCCGTGGACCTTTCAGGAAAAAATTGAAATATAAAAAATCATGTTTTTTTATTTAACCATAATCTTCCCCTTCTTGGAAGGTAAAGAATAATCCTTTTTCTTAAATATTTTTTCTTTTCAGTATTTTAACCCTAAATATGGATGGATTTTCATGATTATTTCTTTATATTTGTTATCAATGGATATTAATAATATCTTGAAGCGAAATATCTGTGTTTTTCATATAAAATGTTACCATAATTTTGGATAATATATGAGGGAGTTATTATATAATGATATCGCTGCCCATTTCCTTTGGGATTTTAAACCCCATATCCTTCATGAACTCAATATATCCAATTAGATTAACTATATGAGGGTCATCAGGGGTACCCTTCTAGCCGTAACTGAATGGGAGACCCACCTAGATTCCAAATCCATAAAACCCATCTTCATTGCATGAGAATCCAACATCACCCTCATCGCTTCCCAGGTATTGTCTGAGATGCATGAGGTAAATTGTTCTACATCACAAGAATGACAGACACACCTCAACAACACCAAAATAAGTCATCTGTGGCCAATATCAAAGTATCAACCTTACCGGTTGGCGGAATCCGTGCAAATAAATCATCACCACAAATATCTATTAAATATCAATCCCCCTAGAGAGGGATTAGATCATTACCAAATATCACCACCACTAAAATCATCCTCAAAAGTGTGGGATTTTGAATAATACCAAATCATTATAACCTTACTCTATAAATCAGTGTTATGCAGATCAACCAAATTGAGTAGGAAGGAAAGAATAAAAATATAATTATGCCAATTCACATTAGAAAGTGTTTTAACATACTTATGGATGCTTGATTTGGAGATATTTCCAACCCAATCTCCACATAATGATAGAGAGAGAGGCTTGTATCTTGATCAAAAATACATCCAAGAAAACAGAAATATCCATATTTTTTTAGATCAACTGTCAAATAATAAATTACAAATAAAAATTTGATCACATTCATAACTATTGATTGTTAAATGTGTATAAGAAGCATGTAGTAGATGATGTTATAATTAAAATTTCGTTCAATTTCAATTTAGAAAAACCCCAATAGAGGATCAATTACATTATTATTAGAATTAATTTATCTATATTGGAAGAATTCAATCACCACATCTTAGTGTTCATTCTTCAGATCATTTTTTATCATCTAAAAAGACACTTCCATAATTATTTTGTTGTTCCTATGATGATCCATGGTTAAAAACCCTATAGTTTTGATCTAAATGTGCTCTTGTGATCTATAACAATGTCACTCGATCTACAAGTGCTAGAATGGAAAATTAAATGTCTCTTATTGTACATTATTGATATCTAATTATTTGGTCATGAAGAAATATATATTCCTTTCTCATTCTTGAGAGTATGAGAGATAGGAGGGGTCATGGGAGAATTTTATGTGAGAAGAAATTCTATATTATTGATTATGGATACCCTACATAATAGAATCAACTGCCGATTTAGAAATCTAGGTTTTAGGCATAAATATTTATTTGAATTATCATTAGACATTAATTAACATTATAACCATTCAAAAACACATTCCACATAATAATAGTATAATTACTAATTTTGGCCTTCTCCATCTTGAACGAAAACAATAAAATATATCTCCATTTATATAATTATTTATCATTGGATTCTACTTAGTTTATTCAAAAACCATATACTTATTTGACTACCCAAATAGATATTATTATGCCTAATGTAACATTTCATTCACTTTACTTTGTTCAAATATTTTTTTTATTAAATATAATAAATAAATAAAATTTAATTCATATTCAAGAGATAAAATATTTATTTAAGTTATGAAATAAATGTTACATGAATAAAATTATTCCTCAGTCACGATAATAATATTTATTACACTAATTATTTTTTAGTACAATTTAATCCAGTTCAATGAAAACACTTATTTTGTAAAAATATAGGATTCATTCACATTGGAATATGGATGGCTTGCATAAAGTACAAGATTATTGTCTTGAAATGAGTGAAAGAGCCCAAAAAGAAAGAACATTATGTACAAACATCTATGACCACATATGAATTTTCATTGTGTAATATAATCCAATAGTCAAAATATCTCATCAAGAAGGTTTCACATCTATGTCACAAACCTATATTCTAGGTATTCCTTGACTATATGATATAAAAACATTACAGCACCATGGAAATTGAATTTAATACAACAGTTCGATTCCTATTTATGTGTGGAGATATCAGATTCATTATTGATAGAAAATAAAACAATCCTTCATTGACTAATCCAATAATTAAAATTCCGTAGATATCTACCCAAAATGTACAACATTTCAATGAAACTTTTTCAATATGGTTTATCAAATACTTTTATTTATGTGAGTTATAAAATTCATTAAAAAAATAAAAAACACTATGGTCCATCACACATGCTTGCACATAGGGATATCTTATTACCCCAAATCATATGGAATTATTAGTTGTATGTATGTTTTCATAATCTCCCATCTTTGAGATAACAATGTTTGAACATCTAGACAAGAAGACTCATATACTAATAAGGACACACTCATAAGAGTCTATATATTATATATCCTATAATCGTACATTATCCAATCATTGAACAATACTAATGAATAAAATCATAGAACATCAATGATATCATCATTTCATGGATATACTCTGACATTATCAATGAAATTTATACTCTATAAACATATTACATTATATTCATGTAGAATAATGTAAAATATGTATTATGAATTTTGATTAATGTTCAATACATCCAATATAATTGTAATAAAAGTACAAAAAATTGTTCATAGGAAACCACATCCAAAATGAATTTTATCCATATCAACATTTCCATCCTCCAACACAACTCAAAAAAATGTATTCCAATTTGATTCATCCTATAAAGTATATATGGATTCCTTACAATGTGAAAGGTGCACTAATAGTCACGAAAAATGAAATCTTTTTCTCATTGTCATCAAGATCCTATAATAAACATTCCATACTTATCACATTCTTACTAGCCTCTGTACCTGTCATATATTCTTTCATGGTTTTGTACATGGACACAAAATAGTGTATTTTGGAAATCCATCAAACAACTCCCCCGGCAGGAGTAAACAAATAACCAGTATTTGATCTCCTCTATTCAGAACTAATTGATATTATTAAAATAATATACCCTCTATTTTTAAAATAGGAACATCCATAACAATGTTCATCATCTGAGGTCTCTTTGATTTATCTTAGGATCCTCATCACCATGTCCCAACGCTCCTGAACTAGATTATCCATGTCCAATTTAACTACTCCCACTCCATGTAAAATCTCATTATTATTAAAACCATTTCCAACACCATAATCACCTCTATAGATTCATGTGGAACATGAGACATTTCTATCCACTCGGATTCACTACTAGAAATCATCATTGAGGTTAACATAAAATTAATGGTATGTGGTTTAATGACTACATTATAGTCTTTCCTATTGAATATTTTCATGAAATTCCTCAGGTAATTCTTTTTTAACAGCCAAAGTATCCGATTATTCTTATCTCAAGGGATTTTCATCACAAGAATATTTCTTATGGGTTACATGTATTTGATTTCAGAATCCCTATAAAATTGTGCCTTCTTCTCCTATATTTTTATCATTTTTGGTCCTACAACCCACATGTAATCTATATGGAATCATTTAATGATAAAAGAATAATGTTTTAGACCATTTAAATTTTCAAATGGATTTTTATTATGTATTTTTTATCCAAGGATCATGATATTTGAATCAAATATCATATAGAAACACCTCAGTTTCAGTTTGAGACTGCAGAATGAGTTGTTCGGCCTATAAACCATGTTAACTTCAACATCATTAGAAAAAACCATCTGGTTTCAGAATACTGATTTCATCATCATGATCACTATCAAGAGAACATATTTTATTCATTAAACTTATATGGATGTATATTATATGTAGAAAACATGTCCAGAATTAACTAAATATGAGTATGTATTTATACAGGGAAAAACATTACCTTGAAATCAACACCTTCCTTCTAAGAATATCCATTAACCACTATTTCAACATGATATCATTATACCAGGATTTTTTATTATTATCTAATATTATAGAATCATTTTTTAAATGTGTCCTTCTCTTAGGTAATTCAATAATATCTCACGTTTTTATCTTCTATAGGGAATCATTTTCCCCATGCATCACTGTTACCCACGAATATACATATATACTTTGGGTTACCTACACCAAAGATGAAGGCTCTAAATCCTCTATAATTAAGTAATACAATATATTTATCATAAAAACTTATTTAATGTTTCATATTGGTGATATTTTCTCTTGATTTTAATGTCTCATTCAATTATCAATTTATACATGATCATAATTCTCTAAAAATGATATAAAATATTCCATTTAATCTTTATTCATCCTCCACCTTGACTATTTTATTTTATGATATATCTTTATTTGTGACATCAGTATTAATCATTTTTATCTTATATTCAAAAAAAATGAAAATAAAATTGAAGATAATTTTTTGGGCTGTGTGATCATATAAATGATACCCCTTCCCATACATTCATTGTTTCTCATATTGTACATAAATATTTCTAGGTAATATATAGTTAAAAAATAGAAATTATTAAAGTATTTAATTGAGATTAGTCTTTGGGTTTTAAAATCTACATCACCATTGTTGTGCAAAATTAAATTTCCATTTAAGGGGTCTGATTGAAAAAATAAAAAGATGTATTCAATGGTTTTACCCAAAATATATTGGTAACTCTAGTAGTCTTCATCATATACCTTGTTTTATTCAATATGGTTCTATTAATACTCTCTTAAAATCTTTTTTACTAAGGATTTTATTCCACATTGAAAAATGTATTGATACCTTCCTTTTGACAAAAACAATCAAACTAGTTTCTTTTATATTATTCACTAT
Source organism: Viscum album (assembly GCA_963277665.1). Lineage (NCBI taxonomy): Eukaryota > Viridiplantae > Streptophyta > Magnoliopsida > Santalales > Viscaceae > Viscum > Viscum album. The sequence goes on along the minus strand of OY728134.1, from coordinate 714,541,120 downwards.
TAACATTTCTCACACACACAGTCATCATTTAATATTTTTATTACATCGATGCTTTTAATTTTTGTAGGAATTCATTTTAATCAAATTTTCTCTATACTGGAAACACCCAAAATCTCCAATAGTAGACGTCAATGAAATATATATTGTACTTTTCACTTCTTAGGGATAAAATTGGATCTTTCAAAACATAAAAATGGATCACATTCAAGATCTACATTCACCTTTCTGTTTCAATTACGAACATCATCTTGTATTTCTTACTCAAAATAAACTTCTTACAATATTTTATTGATAACATTATAAGCCAATATAGAAAAATATAATTAGGAAAAAACATAAATACTTTTCAAGATGTATGAATAATATTCTGATTTCTTGACATCAATTATTCTATTGAGTTAGTGGATTTGGTAATTATATATACTTCATTTTATGTTTCATCCATAAGAATGTAAAAGATATTTGATATATGCACTATTATATCACCACAAAATATCCCTTCAAAATACATATCATTTTCTTATCAGTTCTTTTCTTTCATTTTATAACATCAAACTATTTAATGGAAAAAAATTTCCTTTGGTGGAACATAACATGGTGTGTTCCTTGAATGGTCTGATCTATGTTATCATGCATCTTCAGTTTGATAGTACATACTCCAACAATATTCAATGTATGATCAATCACATATGAACACATTTCCATTTATGTCATATTCATAATAAAGAAACATTCCCATCAAGATTTCATGTTCCATGTTCCACCATTTTCAATAATCTATGCACTATCAAGATGTTGTAAACCTTCAGTAGATGTTACAAAACATCTCAATTTTTAGAAGTGATCATTAAATTTTCTTCATAGATCATATAATAGCTTATCTTATTCAATAATTTTTTTTTGTAAATCCCCCTTTTACTATAATTGTACCATATGATGTTTACCTTCACTCTAATTTTGATAGTCTAGTTATAACTCGATCTCACATAGGATCCATGGTCATCCAATCTTCTTATTTTGAATGATAGAGCATCTACTTGGTGAGGGGTTTTTATCTGTATTCCATGTAATAACATAAAATTTCTATCCTAATAACCATATCTACAAAATCAATAAATTTAAATATATCCATTTTGAAATTGTTGTTAAGGTTGATGATAATTTTATCATTCATATCTATCAAACGCTAGAGTAAAATGTATACACATTCAATAATTTTTTTTTCCAAACACCCTAAGATACGAAAATACTTTATTAAGGGTGTAAATGTGGTCTTTTATAAAAGATGGCTCAACCATTTGAATAGTGTTTAATATTCACTTCCTGGATTGTTTGGAGGTAAATTTCATCACTATGGTTTTTTCCGAGGATCCAAGATTTCCAACCCCATATTATTCTCATCAATTCTTGATAGGTTCCCATCGAACAAAGAAAAATATAATTGGAAATATTATTCTCATCCATGTCATTTCATTACTCCTCCCACAAACCCAAAGGATTATTTCTAATCTCATGTAGAAGATTTTATTTCTGTAGAACATCTTGAATAATTTTTTTACCATTATTAGAAATTAATTCAATTGATTAGTTATCACAAATTGTATTTCCATTTGGACACAATGTAAGATTATAATTTTTTCATTCCAGAACATCTCCCCTAATATAACTTCTGAGCATATGAAATAATTATTTCACTTTAACAATAGTAATTTGGAGACAATGTTTTTTTACGAAATAATGAAATAAAATTAACAAGATATGTAACATTTGAAGACCCTTCAAAATGATAGGGGTGTAAAACCAAGGGAACCAAGACGGATATATCTATGGTAAAATTAATTTACCAATTCACTCTTAATTTGTATGAGAAAACAGTCAATATATTTTCTATCGAATATATAGAGAAACAACACACAAAATAATACACTCAAAGATTATAATGTCTTGATTGAGAATGAGATGATTAAAAAAATTGGGGATATCTTCTTTTATATCATTCACACACCTTCTTTTGGTATCCACTCATATAATTTCCATTAATAAATATAAATTTTGGAACAATGGTATGGATCCACCCACTTTATGTGAATTGAATATTGAATCTGTTGTAATTATATTCTCTAGCTTAAAGTATTCCAACACTACATTAAGATGATCTTTATTTCCAAATTTAGTATTCCATATGTATAACTATCCTATCTTATTTTAGGTATTACAAAAAAATTAGGATACAATTTAATCCATTAATTTACCTAGTTTATTTTAATTGAGGAATATTCTAATGGTGTATCCACATGAATATAATAGGGGTTTGGGAGTACAAATCATAATTTGAATAAATGGCTAGGGGTTCCCTTATTTTATTCCACATGTATCTTTATGTTCTGTATTTACAAACATAAATCCCCTTATAGGTGATTGTATCTTCCATTCAACCCAGACATCAATAAAAAATGGTTTCAACATCTATCATACATAATGTAATACTGAAAGTATGTTAAATGCTATGAGAGGGTGGGTGAATCATGGTACAACATATTAAATCAACCACCCCTTCTGGATCTTGTTTTATTGTTACCAAAAATCTACCCTCTATTTTCCACTACAATTTATGGAGAAACATTAAATAATCCATGAGAAGAAAATGATTTTTACCTTGTTCACCCTCACTAGGCTATATCCATGGAGCATGCAACGATAATGTTATAATATACCAAAAAACTATGGATCATTGAAAAATAAAGTATCAGCATATATCACTTATATACCAAGGATCACAACATTTACAATGCTTCTGGTTATCTCACTTATTTCCCATGTGTCACCCTCTATGTCTCTTTCTATGGACCTATTCATGGTAAAGGAACACCTTCTTTATATTCCTTTTCACATTTCTCTATAAGGGATTCACCCATAGTTTATGGATGTGTAGGTCCCTTCATTATCACTAATTAATAAATCCATATTTGTATATATATGTGTTTTTTATGATGAATTTCATCCACATGATGAATAACAATTTTCATCATATTTATTGGGAAATACTGTTTTCAGCACTTTTGAGAAGCTCGTTGCCTTCGTACAACTCATCTCTTTTGTGAAAATCAAATAGCCTTTGAAAATAAAAAAAACATTCATGAATCTCACAAAGCCTTCATGATATCCATAATTCTTTCGATGCATGGGATATTCGGTATCAATTCATAGTCTTCGAAAACTTAATTTCATTATGAACTTTTACACATGAAGCATATGAATCTTAGTTAAGTATTTATACATTTCTAATGGGTTTAAGGGTATATTTATAGGAATTTTATCTAATTCTAGTATCTTCATTCCATGTCTCTAGATTTTTTCAATCCACATTGTCCTTGCTTTTTAGGACACATTTTTTCTCAAAGAAGCCTGGCATGTTCAAATTAATGAAGGCTCTCGTAATCACATATATTACAATAAATTCATTCAAGACATTGAAAAAACACTTAAAAAATATTTTCATTATGAAACTCATTCGTTTTCCATATTTTTAAATGGCCTTTATGGAAATCCAACGGTCACGATGAATGAAATCCACTAAATTTTAGACCCCCATAATTTGGCCATCATTAGGAAATGATATTAACTTATGTACAAACATTTCACTACCAATTGTAGTCAATCCATCCATTTGTATTGGATCTTTTAAAAAATGAATTATCAAAAATATATATGTACATCCCAAATTGACCATGGAAAATTGCTTAGTCAACAAACACAATCAGGCCAAAAACCTAACCATGGTGCTTAACATAATTTTCCAAAAAAACCTCACACATTTTGTTTCGTGATGACTATTTATATTTTGATACACTATTAAGTTTTCTTCCATCTTCTACCAACATTATCATCATGTGTATTAAAATATAGATCCACGGTTTAACCTAAACACACTCTAAGCCCATATATTCTATTCTATTTGTGAGAAACAAGAGAAACATGCATTGTTCATTAATGAATCACGTTTATTTTGATTCATAATGTTACATTGTATTTGGGTATCAAGAAAAAACATTCACCATCCACATAATATAAACTACTAGTATCCTGAAAAACAAATATCCTGATTTATAACCCAATATAGATAATAACTAGCATCATCATATTTACAAACTTCCCCTATCTCAAATTTCCCCATATCTAATTCCCCTTTCTAGAATAAGACATTTTATCCTGATTTTATAGCCACAATATCTACCACTTTGTCAAAGAAAGTGATTTTCCAATCATTGTGGTCAGAAATAGTTTAATGAACCCAAATCAACACAGTTACATAAAAAACATCATATCGTAGGGAGATGCAGTTTTCACATCCACACTCAGACTGGTGTGTGAGGTCTAATAAACTCCAAGAGCCAATTTATACCATTCAAATGATTATTTGGGTACATCCTTTGTCATAATTTCCACTATTAGTGTTCTGTAAGAACATACTCTACTTTTTCAAGCCCTTTATCCACCTTCTAATTGATAAAACGATTCTAGATTATATTAAACTTAATCACCATGTGATGGAATATATTTTTCGTCATATTTATAGAACATGAATTATTACAGTAGATTTCAATCAGAGACTTCACTGAAACTCCAATATCATCATTCATTTTCTTCAGCCATAGTAGCTGTGTGAATTCTTGAGTGGCCAAAATGTATTTATTTTATATGGTGCTCAATTAAATGAATATTTTTTCTTTCATGGATAATATATATATAAACCACTAAGATTGAATTCACCACATGATGTTGATTTTAAATTAAAAGTTGAACTAGTGTTTCCAGCTTCTGCATATCCAAATAAATCTTTCTGAGATGTTTCATTGAACAAAAAACTGAAATCCATTGTACCCTTAATATACTAAGTAATTATTTTCACCTTAATAATGTGACATTACTTGTGATTACTTTGAATTCATGCTTCTAGGCGTGTGAATAAAATATGGTCCTGGTGCTGTAATGTATAATAGATTTCCAATGAGTTTCCTATATTCTATTACATTAACTACATTTCCATATTCATACATTGAATATTTCATCCAAGTGGCCACCAAACTTTTCATCTCTTTAAAATAATTCATTCCATATCTTCTCAAAACAACTATATCATATTAAGATTATTAGATGAATGATACTTCATTCATTTATTAAACAATATAGAAAGGAGAAAAGTTTGTTCAAAAAACATTGACATTTCGAATTCATGTTTCTTGAATTCTGTGAACATCATGCACTCAGATTATTCTAATCTACCAAATATTATGTCTTCGACATTATCCAACCCTGTCATCCTTTTATTATTGAAATTTTTGACATATAGATTATAATAAAACTTTCCACATTGTAAATTGATATTATTCAAAAACTGATCTTATATTTAATATCATGCTCTTGGTTAATACTTCATTCCATATAGAACATTCTTACATTGAAAAACAATATTCACATTTTCTTTAATTAGATGAAAATTATCTTCTCAATATAAACTACTTCTTCTAATCCACCATTTATAATTGCAGACATGATGTCCATATAAAGCACTTTAAATTTTTTTACACAACTATGACCAAGAATAATATCATTGTTTCGAGACATTAAATAGGTGAAAATGTCTCATCAAAATTGATATCCTCTATCTGAGAGTACCTTTTTAACAATATTCACTTCTGGTTTGGAATCACTTTATCTTCTCTATTCATCTCATAGAAATAGACCCATTTAGACCCAATGAAATTTTTATATTTCAATCTTCAAAAAAATATCCAATGATTGATTCTTAAAAATTTGGTTAAGCTATATACAAATATCAATTCTTATCCCCATCTACTTCATTAAAACATTTAGGCTCAACATGAGACAAGAACGATTATTTTTATAGATAATTCAGCCACCTTGAATGCACTAGAGTTCTCTCATAACCAATAACGATCAATATATTTATTTTAGTTCAATAATTCATCATTATTACAGATACTATTTAATTTTTATGCTTTTCATCTTGTAAATCATTTTCAAAATCAAAATCTATATTGGTTACATCCACTGATCTACTTATCTCTTCATCACAATCCTCCTAAGACTGGTGATTAATTTGATGCATATTTTTCTCATTTTCAATTTTATTTACATAATTTTATTAAAGTAACATTATAAGTTTCAAATTAAAAAAATTATATTATTTTAATTTCTTTTAGTATCTTATAAATATTCCTCCATCTTCATGGGATTCAAAATTCCTATATTTATCCTTATTGAGAATGAATCAAAAACTTCCAAAAACATGAAGATAATTCAACATTGTCTTCATTCCATATCATAGATCATATGAATAATTATCTTCCTTCTAATATAATAACGGTCTATTTTATCTATAGAAAAATTATGTACTTGATTCTTTCCAATACATCTTTCGACAATATTTATCAACGATAATTGTTCAATCCAAGTTTTTTATAATTTGATTTATTTACTAAATTTATATACTTAGTTGGGGAGTTCTTACTGCTGAAACATTGTTATTAATCCAATGTTTCTTGAGATAAACATCCACTTGACTATTTATGAACAATGTTACACTATCATTTTGAATCTTATGAATTTTTCACCTACCATCTTCTCAAACCCCCCGTTGATTTCAAATTATGTAACTGAACACTTCAGACTTATGGGTGATGATTGAAACTCATTACATTCTGCTAAAATCATCAACCAATAGAACATAATATATCCTCCCATTAATAAATAATGTAGATATAGATCTATACACATCAATATGCATGAACTAAATTACTTTTTTACCTTTTCTATTTAGCCTTATGTGTCATTTGAATGTGCAGCCCATGTTGACATGAATCACATGTAAGTGTATAATTACATCATAACCTAGGGAGGTCTCGGTCAGCACCATACATTACCAAATCATGAAAAAATTCCTTGCTCAGATGACCTCGGTGATTATTTGATAACATTTTTTGTTCTTACTAGGAAAAAAATATATTTCTCTCTATTAAATAGGTCGACATCCCCCTTTCTACAGTTTCCATACAAAAAAATTACCATTTTTTATTTAATGATACATAGTTTCATTGAAAAGAATATGGCTTTTCCTAATACAAATTGTTGACTTACACTCAACATGTTGTGATTACGACCATTAACAACCTTGACTTTGACATGTCTCATGTATTTCACCCCAAATATTTCTTTTACTGAGCTAATAATTGTTTTTCCTTCATCCATACCATGTATTACAATACCATCCTCATTATACTTGATTCCAATAAATATATCCTCATTTCTTATCATGTGATATGCGCATTTACTATCATTGATCCACATATCTGTTTGATCTAGTGCTTTAATGAAATTTATGTCACCACTACCAGCTAAACTCTTTTTATTTTTATCCATGTTTTTTACTACATACCTAGTATGGATCGACATTGTTTATCATCTATAGAGTGTGACATACCACGTTAATCTTATACATCATCAAATTAATTTTTAATTTTCATCTCATTTGATGATACATTATGTTACATCTTATGTCCACACTCGGTATGCATCATCAAATTCAGTGGAATTGTTGATGGGAAATATCTTAAGATGAAACTTCTTCCTCTATTATTGAAATTGTGACCATCAAATGATATCTCGGAATATTGATATCTTTTATGGATGACATCAAGAAATACTACTTTTTGTTTTGGATGAATCCCCATAATGTCTATAGTATTTGTATCCATATTTTCTTCTCCTAATATCCCATAATTTGTTTCACTTGATCTTTAACACTAATTTTCCATTTTATACTACCTTTTCAACTTTCTTTACTGGATTTTATAATTTCTCCTAATACTTTACTTTCCTTCATCGACTAAAAACTTCCTCTTCAAGATCCTTGATTCATTTCACTTGATATTTTTTAGTGTTTGTTAAAAATTGATTTCACCTTTCTGATCGTATATTTTGATCTCATACACAAATTTTTTGAGTTATATAGAATTTAATACTTCAATTTATTGATTTCATCTTCTTCTCTTACTTATCTTCCTCCTACTGTCGTATATTATGTATGTCATCATGAACAATTATGTTGTAACTCTTTATTTTGGATCTCCATGTATCTATCCCTATAAGATAGGCTTCTACTTCTACCTCTATGACAACTATTATTTGAAAACTTCTTCATTGTTTTAACTTTCATCCCCTGTTTGGGAATTTCTGAGAACTACCACCTCATAATTTCATTTTTCATCCATACTGTCTTGTAACTCTTCTCAGTCAGATTATTCTGAATTGACATCTTCTTTTGAATGATGATTCCTCATTTTAAGAAATTTTTAATGGTTCTTCTATATATTTTCATATTATATCAATAAAGTTTCTTTGGAAATTTATAATCATTCCCACTAACATTTTGATTCGATTTAGGACACTTTTCTACAATATTTCCAAACGTTCCACATCAAAGCCAAGAAATTGGATGTTTCTATTCGAACATTACTTTCACATATTGTATATTTGAGGATAAAAATTACATGAACTCATTAATATTTTCTTCTTCCATAAAATATTCAATATAGATCATCTTCATGTACATGAATTCCACTTATTTGGACTTCCTTTTTCCCCAACATCATTATAATCATTTGTCACCTATTTTGTGATAGGATTTCTTGGAAATTTATCTAATGTTAGCTCCTCTATATTAATATATTATATTATAAAAAATGGATAGAAACGAGGAGGTTTTTTCTTCATGTATAGCTTGCCAAAAATTATATCTATAATAATTTCTCTGAGACCACTCATGTCTTCTATAACAACATTAATCAAGTCTACGAATGTATCCACAGACTTGTTAAGTTGAATTGTGATAAACTCACACATGTTCAATAGAACATATATATTTTCGTATCTAAATTTTTATTCTCCCTCAAAATTAATAAGCCATTTCTCCCCCTTATCATGTTATGAATTATACAACATCACCTTTGTATAGATTGTGTTTGATAGGGATCCCCCTAAAGAAATGATTCATTTAGCATAAACATGAAACTCTATATGTTCAACTTATGATAAAACATTTCCAATTATAAAAGGACAAATATGAATCATTTTGGATATAAAGTCATCCATATCAAATGATTGAAATAATTATTTCATCAAATTCATCGATTATAGAAAATTATTTTCATGAACAATCGTAATCTCTTTTGGATTAAAAACATCTACATGATCAACTAAGAGGGATCCAATGACAATGAACCATTATATCTGACACAAATTGTTATCTAAACTATTTGAAACCCTTTAGGGGGTTTATTAAAATATGATAGATTAAAAATTACCATTTAAAATCTTATTTTATTGTTAGAAAACACACTTTTCGCCCTTCACCATAGTAATTTATGAATATAAATAAAACCATTCACGAGACACTTTAATTTTTATTGGTTTTATCCTTCCTGGGATATATCCATGATGTATTTAATAGAAGTGTGTTGATGTAGAAAACCACAACAGAACACTACAAAATCATGGTTCGTGCTAGATCAGTTGTTTGCCTAGTCTCACAGACTTTACATTGGTTAGGGTCATCTCACAAAATTTCCATGGTTCACTCCCAATGTATCATTATATGGATAACTAATAGAGGCGAGGAAAATATTATTCATCTTCCATAACTAATTAAATTGTAAGGGATTCACCAATAGTTTATGGACATGTAAGTCCCTTCATTATCAATAATGACTACATTCTAAGGTGTAAAAAATGCTCTGTTGAATTCAACTTCAATCTAATTTATGAATATCAAATTACATTTTATTTAATAGGAAATACCTTATTGGACACATTAATAACTCAATATTATTTCATGAAGCTCAACTCATTCTTTAATACTAATAAGCCTTCATGAAAAAACCCCCTTTATTTAATCTCACTTATCCTTTATGAACTCCATTAATATCATGATGCTTAGAATATTCATTTGAAATTTATATTCTTCATTAACATCAATTATTTAGAAACAATTTCACAAGAATATCCTTTATGAACTACATATCTGAACCAACAACATTGGATTATTTGTTAAATATCTCTACATTTCTAAATGGGTATTGGCCTATTGGTGGGAATTTATGTTGGTTTCATAATGTCCACTCCACATCAGCACCATTTCCAAATTCACCTTGTTCTCATTATATAGGAACCATTTTTCCACAATGCACCGTAGAACATGACTGTTTGTGATTCTTATCAAAATAACATATTTTACCATCAAATCCCTCCATCCTTCGTGAAACAGCCTTTGAAAAACCTAGTAATCATGAAACTAATGACATTGTGATATTTTTACATGGTGTAATCATGTCTATGCCATTTTAGGTACATATTCTAGACTATCCATCCATTTTCATGGATATTTGTCAATATTTTTTGTTAGTAATCTCAATGAAACTCCACTGTTGAACATGGAAACCATCATTGTCAACAAACACAATAAACCCAATAAAAACAATATAATGTTACATTGAGATATTTTCCACCAACATAATGTCTAAACAGGAGTCATTGTATCTTTAGTGGGGGTTGATATAGGATTATGGATTGATTAATTTTCATTCAAATAGGATATTTATGTGATATGTAGAAATAATGATAATATATAGAATCCTTTATGTCCATCAGTTCTAGTAAAATTCATCATTTTCCCTTTCCATTTGAGGGGGAACAAACAACACCACAAACATTTCATGTGACATTATTATTATTATTATTAGAGACATGGTGAGTGGTTTTTAGGGTTCTACATCCATCCATATTTATGAAAGAATGGTTTCATATGGTAAAACATATGTGGTTGACAACATAGTCATTGATGGTGGTCATTGAGCTACTGATTGATGGGTTTGGTTTTGTGATAATTCTTCATAGATGGATCTATAAGTTATAGAATGATTTCCAAGATTTATATCCTATATTGAATAATATTTATATATTAAATGTTGATGAGATATAGTAACATCTAAATACTTCATGTGAAGATAATGATTCAAAGGTAAGTTTTAGTGTTTGGGATTTCAATTGTGAAATTTTAGATGAAAGTACAACAGAAAAAAAAAGGATCCTCAAATGTGTGTGGAATGGTGTGGAATGTTCATTGGGTAAGGAAGGTGAAAATTTGGTTCATTGCGGTATAAAATATATAACACTTGTCTTGAAGGAATCATGCAGTTCGAAAACTAAAGTCATGGTAATAATTACATTTATTTCTGTTTATATATTAGAATAAAAATAATTATTATTAATTATAATTTTAATATATTTAAATTAATTAAATAAATATTTGTTTTATTTTTATAACTAAAAAATATAATTTTCATTTAAATGATGTAGAAGACATGAGATACATTCAGGATTAGGTAATAATTTTTATTATACGCTATGATATCTAATGAAAACATTTTCATTAGGGACCATGATAAGTGGAAGGTTAATAAGTTGTTGGTGGGATACATTTTAATAGCGATACTCATAACCATATCATGCCGTGTGAAATTTAAATTTATTTTGATCATTAAAATTAATCTTAAAAGGAATGTATAATATTTAATGGGTATATTCCATAAATATGTTGTTTTTGTTGTCATATTAATCATATTTTCTTATGTTTAATCATATAATGTGTTTTATTTTAAAATTTATTCACTATTTGATGAACTTAATAAAAATTTATTTTATTAAGAAATATCCTCTTCAAAATTAAAATTTCATTAAGGTAAATTAAAATTATAATTATTTTTAGCGATTTTCTCAAAACCGAATTATTTATATTTTTTCCTTTAATGTTTGAATTTATATATTTTATCCTTAAATTTATATGTGAAAATAAATCAAGATAAAATTTCAATAAAATTTTAAAGCTATGTGAGGATAAGAATATTTTTAGAAATGATTTCTTGTTGAAATACTATTAATATCCTTAAATATGATTTATTTTAAGGTGCATGAGGCCTCTAATAATGTATTGGTAGCTATTTTATTGATATAGTTCAGTTATATTCTAACGTATTATGAATATATGATGATGTTTAGATATATGACTTCATCCAAGAGCATTGTTTGGTGATTATCAATATGGATCCCATCACATTGTAAAGTAATAAAACAATATTGGTGGCTCTAGGAAACAATCAATGCCACAACAATAAATGAATCAATTCAAAATTATCTTCTCAGTAGAGAATTTTCTCATAATGGTGTGGTCATAGTCTGTGTAATTTTAATGGAGGATGGTGGAATAAAATAATTGAGAAAATCCTTATCCTAGTGTTAGAATGAATATCATGTATGAGATATAAAACAATAATTTGTAGTATGTTTAAACCAGAGAACCTAAGAGTCGAATACCACTTAGTATTTAATATTACCGATATCTTTTATAACAAAAATGTTAATTAATGTTGTATAAAGTATTTATTATTTATATAAGTAACAGTATAGTGGAAATGGGAAAGAGTGTCCCACTATTTGATAATGTCATAGTAGTTCCCTCCAAAGACTGTAACCATGAAGTGAAATGATAATATTCATATTTGTTGTATACATTTCGATGGTGAATGTAACACCCATTACATGGGGGGAAATGTAATATTTTATATTTTCCTAAAAAATCAACAAACAATGTCATGAGTATAAAAAATGTATATACTCCACCAATATATGGTATCGAGACATCATATTACTCCTTTTTTATGTTGAGATATGTTTAAGTTTATGATAAATTTTATTCTAAATTTAATACTTATTACAATAAATGTACATGAAATAATTTTTACTTATTATAAATTTCCATAACTTTTCCATTTCATATAAGTAAATATCATTGGTGATATTTGTTATATATTTTTTCAAAATAAAAAAATTTATATATTTCCCAAATAATTTAAACATACCTATTTTATTGTAAAATTTCTAACAAAAAAATATAGAATTAATGATTTTATGTAAATTATTTTGATTATGGGATAAAAGTAAATTATAAAAAACTAACTCAAGAAAATGTGTTTTTTTTCACACACAAAAAGTATTTTTTTTAAATAGGATCACCATTAAATTCCTTATAATGGACTATAAATTATGGTCAATATAATGCATGATTTTTAATTTTATTTTTTTGGTCATTGGTACAGATTATACGTCCGCTCTTGAGTTTATATTTAAGAAGGATCATCAGATTTATGCTTGCCTATGTTAACCCTTTGAAATTGAACATTATGTTATAATTATTCTTTTGTTACATAGATAGAAAATTATTAAATATGATAGATAACTTATTCCTATTAAATTATTTTATAAAGAACCAAATATTTTAATTCTTGGAGTCTCTGAATATTCATTGGAATTCACATAGTTTCCCTTTAGAGTAGAAAAAATATAATTTGACTGAGTATATTTTTAGAAAATAAAATCTAATGCTTTACATGATCATAAAATGTTGTTTATACACTAGGACTTACTGACTAAAAATTGATTTTTTATTATAGGGAATAAACGAAGATAAAAAGAAACCGCATTCACAAAGCCTTCTTGGAGGGAGGATGTGGTGTAAACCAAGGGCATCTCCATGGAAAAAAGACAAACACACCAAGAGAAGGGATACTAAGTTATTATAAATAACCTTCTCATCCTCCTGACTTCCAATCTGTGAAAGCGCATCCGCCACGAAGTTATCCTCCCTCCAAAAGTGCTAAAAAGTCTTTCAAAGATCAAATGACAATGCACGTCTTCATATCACATAAACCAGATCCCAGGTCTATTCATAAACACCATGCACCGACCTGATAAGGACATTAGAATCTGATTCCACCTCATCAACCAAAAAACCATCCCTCCGACAAACTATGATTCCAGTGAGAAGACCCCTCGCCTCGGAACCCTAAGATCTTCCAGGAACAAAGGTCACATTGAAGGCCAGAAGCACCGAGACAGAAGTATCACGCAGAACCCCACTGCCACTCATAATCCCATTAATCATTGAGCCTTCAACATTATTTTTAACCCTTTGGAGTGGAGGAGACCATCTAATCCATCGACCAACCTGTCTGCCTGGCATGGGTGAAACCAGCAAACCACAAGAACACAGAAACTATTGACCCCCTTTCAACAAAGTGAACAATTCGAAAATGAGTGCTTTTAACCGGATCCACGGAAAATGAAGTGATCTCCCATCACCAAGCCGATACAGATTCTTGTGCCACCCAAATAACCCAACAAATGGATTTGAGAATAACACACCTTGCTTTTCCTTCCATAGTCCTTCCCTCTAATCCTTGAATCCAAGCCAACAGATTGTCTAGGAAGGAAGTATGGAAAAGAAAATAGTGCATGAGAGGAATGAAGTGTGACCAAAGGAACACGACCCATTCACTCTGGAAAAAAAGGTAAATCCTAGATTCATTACGAGGATTCCTATAGAAAAACCATCGTGAATCCAAATGCACACCCTTCCGCTGGATTCTATCCTCTGTTGGCCATGATATGTTTTTTGATGCGCCAAACCAGAAAATTCATTTTAATGGGGATTTCTTTAAACCATGTCTTTGAGGACCATTCGTCCATCAGTGGCTCCTCCTGAGACAACCTCCTATAATCTCGGCCAGAGAATTTACCCGAGCTCGGGGTAGTGAAGCAGCATCTGTCCACCTCCGAGATCATGATAATCTCCTCATAAATCTTTTACTGGTCTGTGCTAAGAGATGCTTGAAGATGATCCGAGTGTGAACTTGTGTATTTAAATAAAATGTCCACGGATGGACACCCAGGGAAGAACAGACGCTCACCTGACCAGTTGTTTTTCAAGAAACTAATGTCACCTCTACCAATAATCCACCATGTCGAACTTTGAAGAGCACCCATATACGAGTACATGCACCTCGCAAGGTCAGTCAACAGCGGCATGGGGGGACCTGTGGCCACCAAATGCTCCCCATAACGATCTCTGAAAAAGGAGGCCCAAAGAAAATCCCCTTAAATAATGTCTCACGCAATCCTCGCTTGCATTCCCTTCATTGTATCATTAATGTCACGTAACCCAACTCCACCTTCCTCGATCAGTTTTGCAAGACGGGACCAAGCAGCCCAATGGCAATGACCTGTGTGATTGGGATCCCAATGAAATGCAATAAGAAACATCTCCATATGTGTAATGGTACCATTCGGAGGTCAAAGGACCAAGAAGACATGCATAGGAATGGAAAATAGCACACTGTTAATCAAGGTCACCCTTCACCTAAAATATAACAACTTGTTCTTCCAGTTAAAAATATGCCCCATAACCCGATTAATGGCATCATCAAATGAAGACTTTTTAATGTGTCCACAGGAAAGTCGAACACCAAGATAATGAATAGGATGTTGTTGTTTCGGGAAACCCAGGATATTTTGGATGGTCCTACATTGATTACCTGGGTATTTATTACAGGTAAAAACATAGCTCTTCTTATAATTGATGCATTGCCCGCTCAAGCGCCCATACACGAAAAAATATCTATTAGGACCCTCAATGATCATCTCATTCCATTAGTGAAGATCAAAATATCGTCAGAAAACCTCAAATGAGACACTCCATCCCTGCCATTCCGACTGAGAAAAGGACACAACCACCCGCTCTCTTTTCTTATATGAAGATTCCTAGATAAGGCTTCATGTGCCAAGATAAAGAGGCATGGAGAAAGTTGGTCACCCTACCTTACCCGACGAACCTATTTAAAGAAGCCAAATCATTTTCCATTGAGAGAGATAGTAAGCCACATGGAATAATATCACCTAAAGCAAAGGTCACAAAACCATTCATGAAATCCAAAGCGTCTCATCACACGAATCAGAAAACTCCACTCCACTTTGTCATAAGCTATTTTCATATCCACCTGAAAAATGAAATTAGAACCAACTACTTTCCTATTACTATCAGAAACCACTTCTCTAGAAATAACCACTGCCACATGAATACTACGGCCTTTGAGAAAACCATATTGCTTTCTAGACACCAACCCAGGAATGATCCGGTTCAACCTGTCAGCAATCAAGCTTTCCAAAAAAAATTACGACATGTTACACAAGAAAATGGGTCTATAATGGTTGATATTAGTGGCATATTAAACCTTCTGAATCATCACAACCCTTGACGAAAAAACCCCCTGATTGAGAGTACCACCCTGAAAAAAAGTCATGAATCACCATCACCAACTGATGACCAACAATACCCCATGCAGCCACGTAGAAGTCCCCCGGAAAACTATCGGGACCTGGATCACTATCAGGGGAGACTGCAAAAACAATCCACTTGATTTCCTCCTCGCATGGGGTAGAAATCAAAGATTCATTCTCAGGGCCTTCCACCAAGTGGGGAATGAACTCCCAGAACCACATCTCTGCTGCCCCATCCTCCACATCCTCATATTTAGAAGGGATCCCTCCTGCCAAAAGGTCTTCAAAGTGCTCCAGCACTAATCGCACCACGACATACACATCCGAAGAAAAAACTCCATTACCCAAATTAATATTGAGTCTCAAGTTACTACTTTCTCTTAAACACAAATTTAAAAAACCACTTTTGTGGTCCCCTTCATTCAACCATTTCAATCTCGATCGCTGCTTGTACTCTCTCTCAACTTCCGGGAGCTTCTCCACAAGAAATTTGATCTTGTCGCATAGTACAGTAAAGCTACTGTCGTTCCAATTGTTCTTCATCTCTACCTCCAAATCCTCAATTTCCTCCTCAATAGAGCTCACGCCCGATAAGTTGATCGGCCTAAGAGCCAATCATCCATGAATGTCCCTCTTATGGAGCCTCAAATGGTTGGCTAGACCACTCAAGCACCATAATTTTCCTCATGCTCCCAAGAGGTTCTCACCATGTGCATGAAACCCTCCACTTGATGCTAGCTACTAGAATAATGAAAACCCTACCACCCAGCACTATCACATCTCACCTCCACCAATAAAGGAGCATGGTCTGACAATGAGCACGTTAAATGAGTTACCGTCGACCTGCCAAATGAATCGAGACCTTGAGTGTTTGTAAATCATCTGTCGAGCCTACTCCAAATGTTGGGTGCCACCTTGAGATTATTTCACCATGTGATACTATTTCCTTGGAACCTCGGGACCAGAAGCCCAACTGCATTAATCAAGTCACGAAAGTCCTTTATGGCATCCAAAGAGGTGATCAAACCACCCGTTTTGTACTCCGCATCCACAATCGTGTTGGAATCTCCACCCACAAAAAAAGGGTGTTTTTCAGGTTGGAAGGCCCCTAAGAAGCGCCACAGATCCACCTCATATATGAATCATTTCTAGAATAAACAATGGTGAAAAATAACTCTCTCGCAGCCCAAGAGATTTTTGTGATAATACATTGAGCAGAAAGACTGACCACCTCTAATTGAACTTTCGAATTCCAACAAATCCAGATATTGGAGTTAACTGAACCTCCATGAAGAAAAAAGGGAAATCACATCTTCTTCGCTACCGAGGAAAGCTTCCTAGTATTCTGTTTGACCTCGAGGATAACCACAATAGTGGCTGAACATTTCCGATACTCAACTGCCATGAAGACACATTTTTCTTGCGCCCCCAACCCACGGGCATTCCAGATGATCACAAACAACATTAAAGAGTCCCTCTCTTACCCTTCGGGCCAGATGTTCCAGGTGATGAAAAACAGATTAGCATACCTGCCTCCTTGGACTTTGACCAAGTGATAGGGCCAAAAACTTCCAGAGAAGACGTCTTTTGCCACATACCTAGAGGATTCCTCATGAGAGGGCACCCCGAGCTCTCCAAGATCTCCAGAAGAGAGATCTGAGGCGTAGGTAGAGGGGATATCACCATATCATCCTGAGGTAGGGAAACCTGTAGGAGTCATTGAGGAGAAGCTTGAGAAAACATAACCTGCTTCACCACACCAACTGGAGACGACTCCCGCAGCAGAGTTTTCAAGGGAGAACACAAAACTCTAGTGGGAAAGGACTGCTTAATGAACTCCAGAGATAGTTGCGATGAAATCCAAAACTCTGACAGCAGCGACAATAATGATCTGGAGGGCCATAAAATGGAGACATCCCACTGATCCCAGGAAACATATGATGTGACCAAGGGATCCTCGGCCACAGAAGAATCCTCCATCGGGTAGGCGGGAGGTGACAACGAAATCAAAGAATCATGTGGCACAGAAACACCAAACAAAAGAGATCCAGAAACACTATCCTCCGGTGTTTGAGATCCACCACCGAAATATGAAAACGCCCCTTCTAACCCAATGGTCACCTCTTTCACCGAAGCCTCTAAGACGTAAGGAGGAACAATGAGACTATGATCTCCCGACCCATAGGAACTAGCCATAGACTGCTTCCGCCTCCAAATTCCCACTGAGTGACCATGATTCCCACAAACAACACAAAAGCAAGGAAAACCTCTCTGGAGGAGCCTTTTCCACCAACTCCGCTCATTACCTGATCTGAACAGGATCTTTGACGGTATCCTCAACGACAGATCCATCTCCATGAAAATACAAGGGAATGTCGCAGGCTAAAGACATGTTGTGTCCTCATCCGAGCACAGGAAGGACCCTAAGGAATCACCCACCGCTTTTAGGATCCCTAGATTCTGAAAGGGATGAGGAAGGCTGGGAAGGCCAACCCACATCGATGCCGAATGCAACTCTCTTCCAAAATCGAACTCCCAAGACCATAGAAACAGTGAAAAATACCACGAGCCACACCTTCTGTCTTCTCTAGCCCAATCTCTCGCAAAGTCCTCCTTCTAGGCCAGATGAATGCAAAAAGAACCCCTGGTTAGATCCGAAACCAAAACCGGATGAAGAAGACCCCAAGCTTCCACCATCTCCTTGAACAAAGCAAGCATAGTCTTATTAGGACCGAATCGTGCCACCAGAGTAAGATCATGGAAAACCAAAGCATCTTGCACCTCTAGCTCTGAGAGTTCCACCACAGGGAAACTATCCACCTTATAACCCGCCCTTGAACCCACCGAAACCATAGGAAAGGAGGTCCAACCCGCCTTAGCACCCTTCGAATCGTCGCCAACCGAAACCACATTATCCACCACGTCCTAGGTAAACCATATACACTAGGATTGATATTTGGAATTTATATGGTGTTTTGAGTTGTGGAAAAATCAGGAATAGAAATTGAACCATTTGATGGGTCAATTATATTGGGATCCTATCATAATAGGTTAAATGTGATGTGGTTACTTCGCAATTGACCCTCACATAAAACAGCATTGCAAATAGTATATATGGTTTTTGAAAAAAGTCCTTTCACGACTTTCCAATTTTAAATAACTTCTTGTGAAGTCCCATCACATGAAGCTTTCATCCAAGTGGAAAATAAACATTTCATCTCCTGTAAATTATAAATTCAAAATATTCTCAAAACATCTCTGGTATATTTAGTTTATGATATTAATGAGCCTTTATTTCATTGATTCAACAAAAAACCAATGAAAAAATCCATTCACAAATCATTGAAAATTTGAATTCATGTGTCATGAATTCTGTGAACTTCTTGCACTGAGTTTCTTCTTATATTCCAACTATTATTTCATTGAATAATACAACACATTAATCCATTTATTATTGACATTGTTGACATATAGATTATAATCAACCCTGCCATACTGTTAAATGAGATTCTTCAAAAACTGCTATTATATTGAATACCAAGCTCTTGTTTCATTATTCATCCCATATGGAACCTTCTTAAGTTGGAAAAAGAAATTCTCATCCTCATAAATTAAAAAAACATATGGATTTTCATTATAATATTTTTCTTCTAGGTAACAATTTAGAAATTCGGACATTATGTCTATCTGGAACAATTTTATCTTTTTAATAGTACTGTGACAATGAATAAAATCTATCCTTCCAGCCATGAAATAGGTGAAAATATTAACTCAAAATTGATACCCTCTCTCCAAGACTACAATTTTCCCAATAGTCATTCCAGGTATTGAATCACTATACGTTCTCCATTAAACTTATTTCACGAGACCCATTTTGACCCAATGAAATTTTTATCATTCAGTCTTAAAATATTATCCAATATTTGATTCCTCAAAATTTTGTCTACATTTAATTTCATATGAGAATAAAATATCTCATCCCTAGATAATTCATTAAAACATTTAGGCTCTACTTCAGATAAGAACAATTCTTACTATAGAGTCTTTATCCTCTTTGTTTGCACTGGTGTTCTCAGAACACAAATAACGATCAATATATTGATTTCAACTCAATTCATACAATTTCATGAATATATGAGTTTATTTGATTCATTTTCATCATCTAAGTCATCTTATTAATCAACCTATGAAATTTTAACATCTATGATCTAGTTATTAATTCATCATTATCCTCATGAGACTGATAAAGAATTTCCTAAATATTATTTTCTTTCACAAAAGTATTTACATATTTTCATTCAACTAAAATTACTAGTGTATTACTAATGAATTTATATGTTTTATAATTATTTTAGTATCCATGAAATATTCCTCCATCTTCATGGGATTGAAAATTATTTTTTCCTCCATATTGAGATTGAAACATCTACTTCAAAAGACTCTAATATACTTCAACATTGGCTTCATTCCATACCATAGATCATATGGAGACTTATCTTATTTTTGATATAGGAACACTATGTTTTATGCATATATTTATATTGTCATTTATTATTTCCAATACAAATTTTGAAGGAATTTATTATTGAGTATTGTTCTATCCTTGTTGTTGGTAATTCAATTTACTCTCTCGGCTACTATATTTTTTTATGGAGTTTATTGTGCTGAATCGTGTTTCTGTATCCCACATTTCTAGATATAATCATTCACTTGACTATTTTTGAACATGATTCAATTATCATTTTGGACCTTAAGAATCTTTTCAACAAGCATCTTCTCAACATCCATTGGATTACCTATTATGTAACTAAACACCTCAGACTTATGGGTGATGATTGAAACCCATTCCATTCATCTAATATCATCTATCAATAGAACATAATATCTCTTCCCATTAATAAATCATTATAAAATAGACTATACACATCAATATTCATGAACATGATAACTTTTTCAACCTTTTTCTATGGCCTTATGTGTCATTTGATTGAACTTCTCATGTTGACAAGCATTGCATGTATTTGTATAATTAAATGATAGCCAATTTAAGTCATTAAGAGGATCATACACCACCATATCATTCAACGATGTCTGGATCAATGGACTAAGGTTAGTATCCCATAACTTCTTTTCTTATTCCATAGAAAAAATCCCCATATCTTTCTATAGATTAAATAAGTTGATATCCCCCTTTATAGAGTTTCCAGGAAAATAAACGTCAACATATTTTTTTTAAAGATGATTAGTTTCATTAAAATTATTATTTTATGTCCTATGTAATATTATTTACATACTATTAGCAGGTTGTGACTAAGTCCATTAAGAACCATGACATTTACATGTCTCAAGAATTTCCCCCAAAATAGTTATTTTACTCATCTAATAATTTTTAGGCCTTCATTGTTACCGTGTCTTAAAATACCAGCTTCATTATACCTGATTCCAATAATTATATCCTTGTTTATTATCTTGTGATATGTGAATTTACTATCAATGATCCACATTTCAGTTTGATCTGATGTTTTAAATAAATCTTGACCACCGCTATCAGCTCAACTCTTTTATTTTTTATCCATGTTTTTTACGTCATTCCCCCTATGTTTTGACATTAATTATCATCCATATAGTTTGACATACAATCTTCATATTATAGATCTAAAAATTAATTTTTCATTTTTGTCACGTATGATGATACATTTTTATACTTATTAGGACCACAATCAGTTTTCTACAACACATTCAATGGAATTGTTGATGGGAAATATCTAATGATGTATATTAATACACTCTACATGAAATAGTGACCATAAAATTATATCTAGTAATATTGAGATTTTTATGGCTGGATATACATATTATGTTCACTTATGTCTATTATGGCTATGGAACAGAAATATTTTGAGTTTCACATCTTGTCATAACAATAACCTCTAATGCATGGTGAATATCAATATTTTAGAATTGTACTACTATTATTCTATTAGGTTCATTGAATCCCATTATTTTGATTCATACCCATATCAATCTTTAGTCTCGGAGTGGGTTCAGGGTATCTAACATAATGAAATACTACTTTCAGTTTTTTGATCAGGCCCCATACTAGCTGTAACATTTAGATCCATCTTTTTCTTCTCCTGAAATTTCATTATTCGATTCACCAAATATTTAAAAGAATTAAATTCTCTATTACCTTTTCGACTTTCATTACTGGGGTGTATATTTTTTCCTAATATTTTACTTTCCTTCATTAACTGAATACTACCTCTTCAAGCTCCTCAATTCATTTGACTTCATATTTTCTAGTTTTTTTTTCAAATATTATATTTCTCCATTTATTTCATGTATTCGGATCTTATACTAATTATTTTTATATATGTATCATTGAATACATTAATTTATCAATTTCATTATTAATATCATAATTCTATTCTTCCTACCATCTCATATAACAGTTGGAATCATGAAACACTGTATTGGAATTCTTTATTTTGTCTCTAAAAAGATCAATCACCTAAAGAGAGGCTTATATTTCTACCTCCATAAAATATATTCATTTGAATACATATTCATAATGATCACGTTATTCTATTTTTGGTTAATTTATAACAACTACTACCATATCATTTTATTTTTCTTTCGTGTAGTCTTATAATTCTTTTGTATCAGATTCTTTTGAATTGACATCTTATTTTAAATGCAGATTCCCCATTTTAAGAAATTAATCATTTTAGTTCTCATTATGTTCATATTGGATGAATAAATCTTTTTGGGAATTTTATAATCATCCCCATTAACATTTTGAATATTTCTCATACACATTTCTACAAGATTTCCAATCCTTTCACATCAAAACCCAGAAATTTGATGTTTCTCTTTGAACATTCCTTACACTCTTTTCATATTTCAGTCTAGAAATGAGATTACCTCATTCATATTTTCATCCTCCAGAATATCTTCAATAATAACCTTTTTCATGTTCGTCAATTCAACTTATTTGGACTTCCCTTTTTTTCCTACATCATTATCATCAATTCTAATCTCATATGTTATAGGAGTACTATAAATTTTTTCTAATGTTAGCCTGTTTTGTATCATTATATTATAATATATAATCATTTGGATTGAAATGAGGTAAAATTTCTCTCATGTATCCCTTACAAATCATTATATATTTAATAATTTCTCTGAGAAACACATGTAATCAATAACAACATTCACCTGGTCTAAAAATGTATTTGTAGACTTGTTAGGGTCAATTATGAGATATTGATACATGTTATAAAGAATGTATAGCTTTTATTATCTTTCTGTTTTAGGTCTCCCTCAATGATATTAAGAAATTTACCCCACATATAATGTGATGAATATACAGTATCACCATTGTATAGATTGTGTTTGATAGGGCTCCCCCTAAAGCATTGATTCCTTTAACATCAACATCAAACTATATATGTTATACATATGATAAAAAATATCTATTTTTAATATAAGAAATAAAATTATTTTTTCCATAAACACATCCATACCCAATGTTAGAAATAAATTTTCAATTTAATTCATCCATTATTGAAAATTATATTCGTGGAAGTTCAGAATTGTGATTAACAAATTCTACTTCCTCAACTAAGAGTTAACCACTAACATTCAATCATTATATCTGATAGTAATTGATAGCCTAACCAATTAAATACCATGACTGTGGGCTATCATCATATTATAGATTAAAACTTTCCCTTTTAGATCGTGTTCTTGTATTAATCAAAACAATCATTTCTCCTTTCCCTATAGTAATTTATGAATTGAAATAAAATCATGCATGAGACACGTTGATTTTTACTCAGTTCATCTTCAATGGGATACATCCAATGAGTATAAAATGGAAATGTGTGGATGTACCAAACTACTATGGACCACTTCCTAATCAATGTTTTTCCAATATCAATTTTATGAATAATATCTTATAAATTACAATGTTTAGGGTCATCTTAGTGAATTTCCAATGGTCACTCAAAATGTATAATTATTTAGCTCTCTACTGGGGGAAAGCACCACATTTTTCACATCCTTTACTCACAACTCTTGAAGGGATTCACCCACAGCTTGTCGAAATTTATTTCCCTTTAATTATCAATAATGAATATATTCTCAGTTTTAGGTAGATACTGTATTGAATACAACTTTATTTTACTTGATGAATATCACTTCCATAGATTTACTAGGAAAAACTTTATTGGACACCTTAACGATTAGCCATTCCATAATAAAGCATTCCTATTTCATGAATCTTAAATATCCTTCCTGAAGATTACCTCTTTTAATGAATCTCATTTATCCTTCATGAACACCATTTCAATCTTGATACTTAGAATAATCGGTTGGAATTTATACTCATAATCAACATCCATTTTTGCGAACTTTTTTACAGGAACAAATATCAAGAACTACCTATGTGATCCCAAAGCCTTACAATATTTTTTAAATCTATCTTCTTTTCAGAGAGGGTATAGGACAATTAATAGTAATTTCCTCCAATTTTATAAGGTTTGTTCCACCTCACCGCCATTTCCTAATTCACCTTTGTCTTAATATATAACAACCATTTTTCACAATGCATCATAGAACATGAATATTTCTGATGCTTATCATAATCACAGATTTTATCATCAAATCCTTAATGCCTTTGTGAAATACTCTTTGGAAATCCATGTATTCATGAAACTCATGCCTTTGCGAAACATATACATCGTGTAACATTGTTTGTTATATTTTATGTACATATTCAAGTGCATACATCAATTCTTCATGGATCATTATATATATTCCTTGTTAGTAATATAATGGGAACTCCACAATTCACCATGTAAATAATCTTTAAAAAGAACACTATAAACCAAAAAACACTGCAATTTTACTTTGTGGGATTTTTCCCCAATGCAATGTATGAACCTCAATCATGGTCTCTAATGTGGGGGTTGATATAGGATTATGGA
The DNA here is from genome assembly GCA_963277665.1 of Viscum album. Lineage (NCBI taxonomy): Eukaryota > Viridiplantae > Streptophyta > Magnoliopsida > Santalales > Viscaceae > Viscum > Viscum album. Next base: position 714,515,885 of record OY728134.1, on the reverse strand, counting down.
GGGATTAATTTTCGTTCACATAGGGATGTTTATGTGATATGTGGGATGGATTTCAGAAGGGATAATACTTTATGTCCATTAGATATAGGAAATTTATCATTTACCATTTCCATTTCAGTGGGAACAAACAACAACATAAAAAATTTAATGTTAAAAGATTATTCCCGTAAGAGACAGCGAGAGTGGTTTTTGGGGGGGCTTGGAATCCATCTGTATTGGAGAAAAAATGGTTTCATTAGGTAAAAACCTATGAGGGTAACCACTTAGGCCTTGATAATGGTTATTGGGATAATAATTGTTGGGTTTTGATATTTAATGATTCTTCATGGATGGATATCTACGTTAAAGCCTGATGTCCTATATTTGTACATGTTATTGAAGAATATTTCTATATTAATTATTGATGAGAGATAGTAAAATCTAAATTCTTAATGAGAAGAGAATGATTAAGTGGTGTGTGTTAGAGTTTGGGTTTTCAATTGCGTGATTTTCGATGAAAGTACAAGAGAAAAATTGTTTCTGTAGAAGTGTGGGGAATGATGAAGAGTGTTCATTTGGTACGGAAAATGAAATTTTTATTTATTAAGATGTAAAAACCATAACCCTTGTCTTTAAGGACTCATTCAATTTCAAAACATAAGATATTTTTATAATTATAGTTTTTTGTTTTTATATATTAGAATACAAATAATTATTATTACATTTATTTATAATATATTAAAATTAAAAAAAATTATTTTATTTTCCTTTTACTCAACTAATATAATTTTTATTTAAGTATTGATGAAAAAATGATATACATTCTAGATTAGGTAATAGGATTTATTATATGGTATGATAGATAATGAAACAGTTTTCTTTAGGTTCCATGAGAAGGGAATGTGAATAATATGTTGGTGGTATATTTTGGATAAAAATACTAACACCCATATTATATTGTGTAAAATAATAATTTATGTTGTTAAATGAAGATAATATTACAAGTAATATAGAAGATTCAATGGGTTGATTCCATAAAGAGACTATTTATGTTGTCATATTAATCAGTTTTTCTTATGTTTAATCATGTAAGGTGTTTTACTTTAAAATTTAAATTTCATTTAATTAAATTAATAAGAAAATATTTTATTAAGACATATTCTCTTCAACATTCAATTTTTAAAAGGTATATTTTACTCAATATACTTTTTTAACGATTTTCTCAAACCGTATTCATTACATTTGTTTTCATTTGAAGGTTTAATTTATTTATTCTGTCATTCCAATTATATATGAAAATAAATCCAGATAATGTTTCTGTAATATTCTAAGGCTAAGGGAAGATAAATAATTTTTAAAATCATTTCTTATGTAAATACTGATAATATCCTAAAATATGATTAATTTTCAGGTGCATGTGGACACTAATAAAGTAGTCGCTGCTATTTCGTTGAGCTAGTTCAGTTATATTGTAGCTCATGATGCATATATGGAGAAGTTTATATATCTTACTTCATCCTTCAGAATTGTGTGGTTATTATTAATATGGATCACATAACATTATACTATAACAAAACAATTGTGTAAACTCTAGGAAACAATAAATGTCACACTAACAAATGAATCAATTCAAATTTATCATCTCTGTAGTGATTTTTCTCAGAGAGGTGTGGTCATAGACTACATAGTTGTCATGGATGAGGGTGGAATGGAATAAATTAAAAAATCATTACCCCAATGTTAGCATGAATATCATTTATGAGAAATAAAACTATATTTTATTTAATGTTGGATCTAGATAAACTAAGAGTCTTTTACCATTATGTATTTAATATTACCGATATAATTGATTATCTAACTGTTAATTAATGAATTATCACTTATTGATTATTTATCTATGTAAATTTAAATAGTAATTTTACTGAGTGTCCCACTATTTGAGAATTTCATAATAGTTCCCTCCAATGATAAGATCCATGGTGTGAAATGATAATATTCGTATTGGTTGGATACTTCTTGATAATTAATTTCACACCCATTACATGGTGAGATGTGTAATTGTTTATTATTTCCTAAAAAATATACTAACCATGTCAGGAGTTGAAAAAAATGTGTATTCCACCATTATATGAATTTGAGATGTCATGTTACAGCTTTTTTATTTTGAGATATGATAAGTATATGATAAATTTTATTTTAAATTTTATACTTATCATTGCAAATGTACTCAAAATATATTTTTTCTAATTATAAATTTCACTATAATTTCCATTACGAATAGCTAAATATCATTGATGATATTTTTTAGAGATTTTCTCAAAATCAAAATATATATACCTCTTCTAAAGCATTTAAATATACCTATTTTATCATTCAATTTCAACCAAAATTATATTGAAAGAAGGATTTTATGTAAATTATTATAATTATGGGATGATTGAAAATTATAAAAAACTAACACATGAAAATGGATTTTTTTTCACATAAAAAAGTATGATTATTTAAAATATGCTCAACATAAAATTCCATATAATGGACTAGAAATTATGCTCATTATACAACATGATATTTCATTTTAATTATTTATGTCCTTTGTTCACATTATGTTTGTATGTGTGTCTATATTTTTGAGAACAATCATTATAATTATTCTTGTCTAATTTAACACTTTGAAATTAAACATTATGTTATACTGATTATTTTGTGACGTAGATACAAAATTAGTAAATAGATTAGATAACATTTTCCTTATAAATTATATTATAAAGCGCCAAATATTTTGATTTTGGGAGTCTCTATATTTTCATTATCATTCATATAATTTAAAAAAAAGATATGAAATTTTTTAATTTGATCTAGTATATATTTAGAAAAAATATATATTTCTTTAATTGATCTTATGAGAGGGTGTATATACAAGTATCCGCACTAATAATTAATATAGAGTTTTTTGAAATGTGGAAATAATAGAGAATGGAAATTTAACCATTTTCAATGGTTCAATTATGATGGCATCCCATCATAGAACGATTATTTTGATAGGCACTCATCATAATTGACCTATCACTTAAAACGGTGTCACAAATTGTATATCCAATTTTTCAAAAATTCCTTTTGTGACTGGCCTGTTGTAAATAACTTATTGCGGTGACTAATCAAATATATATATATTTGGGATGGAACCATCATAAAAATGTTAAAAGAGCATTTATATTAATTATGAAAATTATATTCAGATTTTTTTCATAGAAATATAAATATATTGAATAATGAAAATATATGGAATAATGAAACTAATATAATTAGAAAAAATAATTGGAATAATGGAAAATATTAAAAATTGTTTCATATTCAATTTTTTTTCATACAATGTAAACTATTCCTGAAGGGGGAGGGTTATCTGGAGGAACTGGAGGATCTAAAGGAGCTATTTTATGGAAATCTATCCTGAAAACATGATTCAAACTTAAAATTGGCATCATTGTCTGTCCGTGATGATACATTGATCATTGACACATCTCCTCCCACTGCTCCTATAATTTATGGTGTCATCCTGATTACTATGAATGTTTTCTATAAGATCACCATGAGCCCACTACAACTCCTCATACTACGATGTAGATGATGAAGAATCTCTATGATCTCTTCTTGAGCTACCAGACAACATTGCATCAGTACCATAATAACATCCATGCATCAATCGAGAGGTGATTCCAATAACTCAACCTTTCTAAAAGACATATTGGGTTTCTGGCATCCATGATACATCTTCAAATCCTACTAAACTGGTCTGATACCCACTATCATCATGACTCACTTTCATGTACTAATTATGCATTGCACCAATATCATCCATCCATGTCCAGATTTTTCATTCTTCATCACCTGTATGCCCCAATTGAAAATAACAAAAAACTGGGAACATTTTGTGTGATATGGGTTAATCCCCTTTGTAAAAACACTCCCCATGTTTCGGTTCACATAGAACGCCACATATATTTGTGATGGTCCATCAAAAATATATCTTTTCTATTGACTTTTTGTGAAGGATAAAAATTCATGATGTAAATATTCTATTTATAGGAACTTTTTTTCGACAGGCCCTACTTCGTCAGAAATAACCCCTCAAAAAAATAACACATTCCCATTGTGAATTTATAATTAAATAATATATTATTTAAAAATTTTCATACATGTGATTTTAAAATTTCATATAAAATGATTCAAATTTTAGAATTAATATATTTTAAAATATTTCACAGCAAATCATGGATGTCAGATTACATTATTTACCTATTCAACCCATTTTTATGTTTTTTTTAAAATAATATTTTTTGGTTAAGTAAGAACCACACATAGAGATCCAAACATCATCAACCCATACCCTACATTTAGAAACAAAAATTTCAATTTTCATTATTCAAATGTCAATTTCAAAATAAATAGGAACTTCTTTTTTGATCCATGCACATGTACTCAACATGATAAACACTCCAATATCAATCATGAGGCACCTACTACCTACATAGTTTAACTAACACTACAATAATCATCATAGATCATTCATCACTATATCTTCATCAGTAGGATTACAATACCACCCACTAGAGCTGATGATCAACACACACATCCTTGATTTCATCAAACATCATCAATGAAAACATGAGCCTTCACCATACACAACCGATATCCAACAGAGACGAAACCACCACAAGACATCGGTGACCATTGGAACTCACATCCCAACGCATTGTGAATACCACCACTCAAATTAGCCATAAAGATTGTGGTGGAGTTTTTATGTAATGGAATATGAATTAATGACCTATGTCATAAACATAGATCATCTCCATGGCCCCCAAAACCGATGACGAACAACATAAATGGAAACATGCATCACTCGATCCAAAAATAATCCCCAAAACCTCCACTGATGGAATGGAGAACAAAGTTAGAGAAATACATCTCATAGACATTATCCATCTTAGTCCATTCCAGGACTCCAAAGAAAACCATTAAAAAATACCCTAACCAAAAAGAAACCACACTAACATATCTGATTGGGAATGGATCCACTAAATCCTCAATAAAATCAAGTATTGGACAATCGAAGGCTCCTAACATCAACAACAATGGCGAGACAAATGTATTGAGGGACAGTAGATGATTTTTTATAACTCCATGTAGTACATTTTCATGAAACCCCACATTGAAAACATAATCATTAATGTGATGTTGTAGAAGAAATATCCAAGCCCAACGAGAAGAGGGAGGGAACCTATATACCATTTCCTGGTAGGGATAAGTGATGAAGGAATGGGAAAAAAAGGATATTGGTAGAAAATGTTGGAGAGGTAGTTCTCAAGCCTCCCATATATGATCTTCCCCCAATAGTAATCCCTAAAAACATGATATGAGGGAGACCCGCCACTCAGAAGATCCTCATTTGATTACCATGCTATTAAAATTTTCTTATCTTATAGTAAATGGAATTTTTTTTATATTTTATATGAATTATATATTATTTCATTTAGATTTTTATATTTAACATGATTATAACTTTTTCATTGAAAATTTTCATTTGATCTAAATTACATATAATTTTGGATGATAAGGATGTGGTGTTCTATTTAATAGAAAATTATGATTTTTTTCATCAGGTCCAATCCAATGTCGTCCACATGACTATTTAATTATTGAAAGTGAGCCTGAAAAATTATCATCATCAATGAAGATTTGAGGAGGATGTATCAAAATAATATTATATTGGTAAGAGACTTCTCCTGTATGGTAGGATTAAAAAAACCTCAAATAGTTTGATTGGAAATATTTTTATTTTTGGGGATTAATCTTTATAATAATAAAATAGTAACCATTTTTATATTAATTGTAATTAATTTGATTTAATTATTGTATTTGAAACAGAATTTTTATTATGTAAATTGATTAATTTTAAAAAACTTTTATCTATGATGAAAAGTGTTTTAGAAATATTCATATTTTCCATCGATACCAATAATCAATATTTGAATTTACTACACCATTAAATGATTATTGGATTTCCAATGATGTGTTCAATAATTGATGGTCCTCCATTTTGATAATAAGATGGATCATTGTTATCCCTAATGAATGGTCTACGGAGTGGTGAGGGGTAGTGGAATGTTTTTTTGCATTGCATCGGAAAACATGATATAGACATGATCCAAAAATGTATAAAGATACATATGTAGACCTTTTCATCGTTGATTTGGAGTATTATTTGGTTCTTACCCATTTTTAAATAAGAATTATCCAATTTTTTACAGAGTATAAATAAAAATTAATTTTATGGGTCAACAACACACTAGATGAATGTATATTGATTTAATTTATATACATTTATATGATTTATTTTGAATTATATTCCATTTTTTCACATTATTTAGTTTATTTATAAAATATAAATTATTTTTTAGAAAAGATTTTTTGATTGATATTTTATTATTAAAAATAAATTTAAACATATAAAATGTAATAAATATTTTATTTTTGAAATATAGAAAATAAAATTTATGATGGTTGGAATTATTTCCCAAGGGTTCCAAATGAAGAGGGTTAGGGCCTAGTAAATATAACGTTATACCTTTTTATTCAATATCACCATAATAATAAAACTATTTTTATGTGATTTAATTTTATTTATTTAAAATATTATGATCAAATTCCATTCAGTTAAATTATATATTTTTTACATTCCAATGGAATGTTTTCCTACATTATATTTATTATAATAGATTTCGTCATTCATAAAAAATAAAAGTAATAATAATAATTATATATATTTAATTACTTTGAGTTCATTTCATATTAATTATTATATGTATGATTAAATAAAGGTTTATTTTGGGGTTTTGGGTCAATAATTCCTAAAGAAAATTAGATATTTTTTGATAAATTTAAATTAGATAAAACGAAATAAAAATAATAACCCATTGATTTTTTAACAATACAAAAATAAACTAAGTATCACATATTTCTAATGAATTCTAGGAGATGACCTAATGACTATAAAATATAGATTCTCAAGGGGATATGAGATAAAATAATTTCATAAAAGCTACATAAGATTTGTTCTGTGGCTTATGAATTCTAAAATTGTAGTTTTTATATTTATTAAGTTTTCTAAAAAACTATATTTAATGAAACTATATTTTATATTTGAAAATGGAATGATAAAAAACAATTTATATTAAATATTATTTTTTATATACTAAAATATATTTTCTAGTTCTATTATTTTAAAAATTATAGTTCATTAAAAATATATATAAATTTAAAAAAAAAATTAAATATAATTATAAATATATATAATTATTTTAGTGTAGATCAATACAAATTATTTATTTTATTTTATAGTAAACCATATGACATTACAGATTTTTGGTACAAATACATCTTGATGATAAACATGAATCTAATAATAAATTCATAACTAATAATAGAATGAAAAATAAATAACTCTTTATTTATTATTTTAATATGCATCAAATCAACTAAATTTTACATATGTGGGATGATTTCCAATGGAATTGTATAAAATTAACTAACATAGGTATAGAATAAGTAAAACCTCAATATTTTAAAAGTAACACAAACCTTAATAAAAAAAATACTTAAATAAAATGATATTTGCCCATTATTAAACCAAATCAGTAAGAAAACAATTAATAATTATTATTAAATAATTGTTATTTTTAAACAAATCATAATTTTTTTTGAAATCATGATAAAAACATCTTGTCATTTGGAAAAAATCAAACAAAGTTGTGATAGTGATGAAGAAATATGATAGGGGATATTAAATTAAATTTAACTTTTATTATCATATTAGGATTCTATATCTGGTAGATCTTCTTATACATATTAACTTACCAATATGTTTTAATCTCCATGAATTATTTTTCCCTGAAATTAATCCATGAGTAATTTTTCTCCATTTTATTCTTAATTTATTTTAATTGATTATAATTTTAATGGTGTGGTAATTGGACTGTAATTGTTGTGGGGAATTAGAATCTCCAAATGATTCAATTTTTAGGTATTCCCTTAATGTGTTCCACTAGTGTCATTATGTCAGTTCTTGATTGTGTACCTTTAATTTCTATGTTAAGGGTTCTTCTATTTCCCCCTGATAGAAATTAAAATCAATTGTTTTTCGCTATAAAATATGTAATTCCTAAACATTAATCTCAACATCCAAATTGGTATTGAAAAGGATTAGGTAGAGTCTCATGATTCTTTATATTAGAATATTTAGGTGAGAAACATGTTTAATGAGAAAATAAATAATCCCCCATGTCCATCAGTTTAAAAATTGTTTTTCTACATCACATTCCATTCATGGGGGAATATCCAACAACATGAAGAATATTTGTAACTAGAATCTTCTCAGTGGAAGCATGGGGTATGATTTTAAGGGGCTTGAATTCCATCTCTTATTTCACTCGAGTGGTGTTCGTTGGGAAGAATCATGTGAGGGGTACCACTCTATCCTTGATTATAGATGTAATTATACTAATTCTTGGGTAATCATCTATGCTAATTATATATTGGTGGCTCTCCATGGTACATCAAGATAGGCCCCCTTATATATTACAGTGAAGCCAGTTCCTATAAGTAATGGTGATAAGAGACTATAACATGCATTTACACAATTATATCAGAATTATATAAAGGATTGTTTATGTGTTTGGGTTTTTATTGGTGGTATTTACGTTAAAATCATCTAAATCTAATTATTCCATATAATTTTTGTTGAAGGCGGTCAAATTTTATTATGTCTGGATGGTTCATAGCTGGTGCACTGGGTTTCAAAAACTATTAACCTATTCTCGATAGAATTTGTAATATCCAAATTAAGTGTTGTTTTTATTTTTTAATTTTTATAATGTATATAATCATACAAATAATTATTATTAGTTAATAGTTTATATTTAATTTAAATATATTTATTAAATTTTATTTTTCATAACTCAAAAAATTTAATGTTGGCTTCAAAGTTTGAGAAGACCCGATATTAATCCAAAATGAGAGAATATGATTTATTGTTAGCTATTATTAGGAACCATAAGGAATTATTTAGGAACCATGGGAAATGTATATAGATTTACTAGTTGATTTAATTTATTTTATAGTCATCTCACAACCATTTCATGATATTGAGAATTACATTTTATATCATACATTAAAATTAAAATAAATTTGTATCTAGAAAAAAATGCATACATTCTATAAATATATGGTTTATGATATTATATTACTCGAACATTCTTATGAATTATGGTAAACCATTAATTTAATTTTAGTTTAAATATTCTATATAATTTATCAAATTTAAAAAATATATATTTTATTAATAATAATTTTCATTATTATTCCCATTTCATATAGTTAGGTTTCACTAATGTTATTTTTAAATGATTTCTCAAAACAGGAATGATTATTTTAGTTTCCATTGGGTTTAAATGGATCTATTTTATCATTTAAATTATACATAAAATATAAAAATCAAGAACAATTTTCATTTAGATATTTATCATAGGGGATGAGAACTCACAATTTCAAAATCCTGGATTGAGAATATATTGTTAATATCCACAAAGGTTTTTTATTTTAAGGTCCTTGATTTATCTAATGATGAATTTTTCATTGATTCTATAGGAGAGTCTACATTTATTATGGTTTCCAATGTTAGAACTAATGTATTATGTATATTAAGCATCATATAAGATCGTGATTTAGTTATTCGTAGTAATGATCCCATCATATTGTACAATAATTATGCAGTAGTGGAATTTCTATCCAAGGAGTCATGTTCAAAACAATAGATGAATTACATTAGATGTATCATCTCTATAGTTGTTTTTCGAATAGATGTGTGGTCAAAGTATGAACATTTTCCATGGAGGATGACTTAAATCACCAAATTAAGAAATCATTATCTCATTAAATGTATTAATATAATGTAAGATTGCGATAACTATATGTTTTTTATAATTATCTCTATATGAACATAGATTTTTCATGATAATGGTCCCTTAAAACCAACCATTTAATATTTCATATTAGATATATTTAACTAGTTGAATATTAAAAAATCTCTTACCACATATTTATTATTCATATATGTAACATTTTTGAGGAAATTTCGTTGTCTATCTATCATTTTGGAATGGCCATAGAAGTTCCCATAATTATAAAAACAATGATGTTCTTTTATAATAGTTTTTTGGTCTGATGAGTTTTATAGTGCATCCCACAACCATATCATGGTTTGTTTAATTAAAATTTACATTTTTCTAAAAAAACGAAAAATAGGATGTTAGAAAAATCCATGTGTAGATTCCACCAACAAATGGATTAAAAATTACACTATATTCCTATTTTCTTCTAAAATATTTTTTATCATATAATTCTTTTTATTCTAAATTTTATTCTTCATCCAAAAAATCCAACCCACATATATTTTATTTTTAATAATTTTATTTCCCTTACCCATTACATATGGGTATATCTCACTCATGATATATTTTTGGAGATTTTCTCAAAACAACCTTATTTAGAATTATTTCTATATGGATACAATTTACCTATTTTGTCATAAAATTTATAAAATAAATACATAAATAAAGATGAATGTTATTTGAAATATGGTGGAACTGGGAAGAATGGTAAATTTTAAAAAATAATGGAAAAAATACTTGATTCACCAATAAAATATAAGAATGATTTTTTTGGAAAAGAACTCAACCCATAATTCCTTATAAACAACCTACATATTTGATTAATATTTTATTTTATTTTTTAATTTTATATTTTTATTTATTAGATAGACATAATATATGTGTTCATTCGATTTTTTCAATAATTATCAATTTAGCCTTTTTATTGGTTCAGATAGACAATTTAAATTCAACGCAAACTTACACCGTCATTAGGTGATGTGGAAAAAAATCAACAAATAGATAGTCTATCACTAAAAATTGATATTATTTTATATATTTGTTGAAATTTAAATTTTTAAAGTTAATAAATTTTCTTGGTAACTCACATAATTTATCAAATTAATTGTATAAATGTATTTTTACCTAGTAGAGGTTTGAAAAAAACTACTGATTTATTTAATGTAAGGATACAGTTTTACCCCAGGTTATCCATTTTCCTTGTATATGGAGTTTTTTATTTGTTTCACAATCTCGAATTTAAATGACTATTTATATAAAAATATTTATGAATGTGATGTTAATATTTTAAAAAAGGTATTAACTATATCGAAGGACTATTTTAGAAATTTTTCACCGCAAACCATTAAACCATGATTTCAAATTTTATCATGGTGTGAAAATTTGATGTGTTTTGGAGTTCATTGACTTTATAATAATTTAATTTAATAAAATTATATATTTATTTAATAAAAAAAATTATATGTAATATTTTCTTGTTAGGATTTTTACAAAACATAAATTTTATTTATATGACATTTGTTTCTAGCTGCTCAATTATTGTGTTCAATTTAACGTTAATGTTATTTTATTTTATTATTCTAGGAAATACCAAGGTTGTTCCATTTGAATGTTGACAATTTGAGAGTGATCAAAAATTATACCCATCTCAAGTCGCGATTTAATGTGTACAGATTAAAAGATTATTGAGGGAGAAAAGGCAGTGATAGTAAAAATGAAAATTGATTAATTCACAAAAAAAAACGAAAGGAAAGTCATCGTGGAAATAAAATTTTTCCACATTCAATGAATATTGAGAAATTAAATTATATGATAATTCACTAAAAATACATTTTCATAAAATAAATGCTATCCCCAAAAATATTCATCAAGGAAAACCCAACAAAGAAAAATCACAACACCTTTTCCAAAAAGTGGGATCCAATGATAATCAAGTGTATAAGGAATATACTATAAAAGGTGAGTGTGATCTCAAAATTAATACTCAAAATTTTTGATTAGTGGTAGAAAGAAGGTAATGTTTTAAGACAGCTATAAATGAATAATTCACCTTCATAATGAAACAAAAATAAATCTTACATTGAAGGGAATATATTTTCTATCTAAAAATTGGTGTAAAATAAAATAACATCCACAAATCAAAAACCACCCAAAAATAAATAAAATCAGATTCGATGGAATTAAACAGTTTTAAATATGAAGACTATTTCTCAGACCATTTTTTTCCACACCTAGAAGAATAGATCTACACTATTTAAAAACATCGGCCATATACAAGAAAAAAACATACTCATATAATATAAATTATTCCTCCATTATTTTTACCTTTATTTTTTATTTTATTATATTAAATGAGGATCTGGAGGTGGACCATGTTAGAATGATCCTATAAAAACACTCCCATTGGCTCAACAATGGATTACTCCCATCATTTTAATGAATTGGAAGGTCTCAAATTTACCACTAAGAAAACATTGTGTTAACATTTCTTACCATTTTCACTAGTGTGGATCATTTTGTGCTCCATATATCCTGAGTAAAGAGAAACAAATATCTGATGATACATAACATTAATATGTTTTTTATTTCCATGAGTAGATGGATTCATTCCCAAAACATATAACTATAGCTATCAAAAAATAAAGCACACATGTCTAGATTTAAATTTTTCTCTATAGTAAAAATGTTAATGCACAATAATTTTTGACATTATTCTAATATATAATAGATACAACTACATGGTTGATAACGAAAGACAATTATGAATACATAATAACCAAAACTAGATCCCCTTGTAAATGTGTTCCAATATTCTGGAGTAAACATCCTCTAATCCATATCTCATGCCAAATCTGAATTTGTGAATCTATAAAGCCTAGGTTCCCAATTTCAAAAAAAAATTCTCATATTAGATGTCCCAAAAAAAGAACAAAATATATACATTATTGATCTCTGATCCTCTCATACATAATCAGATATAAATTTACCAGTGACAAAAACAACTCTATCTATAAAAGTCATTGTACATACCACCACATATATCAAATAGTTAATGATAGTTGAATTAGATGTGTCTTAGATCGCTTCTCACTCATCATCAGTGGAATGTGAATGACTAAAATTTATCTTAAAATTCAATGAAAAATTAGTAATAAACACATTTACTTTGTCCATAATAAATCATTTAATTATATTATAACTATATCCTTCCTTATATAACCATATTTTTCATACTTTATATCATAGGAGATCATCAATGAATTAATTTTCACACTGGACCAAGTATTTCAATTTAGAAGACTAAAAACTATCCTTCGTCAATCTTTCAATTCTAGAAGAATCATGGAAAACAATTACCATACCATCAACCTAAATAAAAAGTATAATAAATCATTAAGATAAAATCACTGAATGAAATCATAATGATTATAAGGTGGCCACCTAAATTCCTGATGAAAAATGATAGATTCAAACATCTTATACCACTACCTCGTAGCTTGCATTAATCCATAGAAATTATTCATTAAACATTAGATATGAATATCTGAAGTTGTTTCAACAAAACACACTAATATATCCATATAAATACCCTCATCTAAATCTCAATGGAGAAAAGTAGTTATCATATCTATTTTCCCAATATATAGATCCTAAATAGTAAGTAAACAATTAAGGACTCAAACAGAATACATTGTGACAAAATAAGAAAAATACTAATCAAAAACAAAATATTTCATTTAAATTTTTTTAAGTAACCAATTACTATATCTAGGAAAAAAATTATAATCTTAATTTCTTATTTGATTAAACTATTTATTTTTTAAATCACTCGTACCTATATGTAACAACACCTGCTCCAATTTATGGTTTTCCGGAAATGATCTCATCTTGTCATCAATTTACACAGCCCATATTTCTTTCTGATCATTATCCATCGCCTCATCAAAATATTTTAGCTCTCCCCCTTCATTTAAAATAACATACTCATCAGATGAATACTGAGTATAAATGGTACTGATTTGAGAAGAACTCTGAAGTGTAACTATATGTTCATTAATAGTCCTTGGAGCTAAATAATAAAATACAAAAGTTGCATCAGAGGCATCAAATCCCACCCATTCACCCAGAACATCATTCTACACATCAACACAATCATATGAATCAATAAAATGAGATAAATTTGAATATAAAATTAAATAAAAACTAAAAAATACATCATTATTTCTAGACACATTTATTTCCAATGGGCTTCCATCCTTGAGGTAATATAAAAAGATCTCATGATGTGTTCTTATGTAGTGAATCATCTTCTTATTGGATAAATTCCATCAATGAATATACATATGGTCCTTTAGTCATACTAAAAAAACTGAAGGCTCTATTTCCACTATAAATAAGTAATAAAAAACACTTCTAATCATGAAATGATACAAGTTGTGTATTCATGATCATTTATCTCAATTTCACCATCATACTCCCATATCAAATTTTACATGATCATTATGTTCTATTTTCTGCTTAGAGGAAAATGTTTATTCATTTTTTTCATCCTCCACCATAAATATATTTATTTATTTACAAACATTATCTATGTCTTTAACATCATTATTTTTAGACTTTCAAATACAAAAAGGTATTAGTTTCTAATGATATGATTGTGGTTTGTGGGATCCCACAATTGATACACCTTCACACCAGCAGACTATCCTATTATGATTTATTTCATAAATATCACATCAAATCTCAATCATTCATTATCATTAAATATTGCATATATTGGAAACCCAAAAGCATGAAATTGATATTAGTCAGCGGGATCACAAATCCACATATCATTCGGTGTCTTCGTATCAATTTCAATTAAATGGGATTTATTCAGCTCAAATGTAGCTCCCCCGGTTTGAGTTATGTGTCCTTTGATTATGCATTTTAATGTGTTTAATGTGAATGGGATGAGTTGGGAAGAGGTTGGGAGAGTTTTGAATGGTTTGTGATGAGATTGGAGGATTTTAATGGGGTGCATGGTTTGAGAACAGTTAGTGGAAATCGTGTGGATTCCCAAGTATATCATGCAAGGGGAGACAGTAGGCTTCACATGGCATGTGAACGGTTTTCCAAACCGTGCGAGGCAACCGTGCAGACCATTGCTCTTAAGGTAGTAGTGTGCGCACGTTTGCGCACAGTTTTCCAAACCGTGCAGCCACATAAAGTTAGGGTTTTAAAACCCGAGATCACTCGATATTGGCTCATTTCAATCCAATATTACTCCCACTCGATCATATTTCTGTATTTTGGGTTCTTAGGGGTTATTTATTCTATCTCACTCCATTTGGAAGAGATTCAACGGGGCTTCAAGGAATATTGAAGGAAGTTTCTCCTGGGTAAGTCTCTTCTCTTGTTTATCTTCTGTTTTCCTCTAGATCTACACTTCCCTATTTCATTGTTTTCTATATCTACACTTTTTGTGTGTAGATATAGGGTTTTGTTTTCTTGGAATGATGATTTTAAGGTTTAAGGATGCCAGAGGAAGGGATCTAGAGAGGTTTTGGTGGTGCTTTCCCCAGATTTGAGGAGTGGTGGCTTGTGGGTCGATTTCTCGGGAACCCTAAAGGTAAGTGGCTTCTCTATCGACTCCACTTGGATAAAACTAGTGGTTCCTTGTTATAATTAATATTTTGTGCTGAAAATTAATTGTGATTTGTTATGCGATGTTGGTTGGAAATCAATTTGCTGATTTTTTGGAAAAATGGTGTTTTATTGTGAAATGCTATGGTTGTGGATATATAAATGATGATTTTAAAATGGAATGTTGAGATTGGTTTGGGAAAATGTTAGATGGAAAATGTATTTCAATAAATAGGTTGTTTTATTGAAATGTGGTTTTTCCAGGAAAATGGTTTTCAATAAATGGATGATTTATTGAGTGGATTGTAATGTAATGGAATTGGTTGATTGCTTGTGTTGGGACATTGGTGGGTTATATGATTGGTTTTCATTGATTGAATTTTTGTGTGGAAGTGGGAGGGAAGTCTCACTATAAAAGTTGATGGATAGTGGTCAGATGAAGCACTATGTGGGTAGTGGTCGGGGAGTACTACTACTTGTGAATGGGTGAACGGGTTGGGTGGCAGTCCCACAATTTGGTTTTTATGGTTGTTTTGTTGTGCATTGTTTTGAATGATGGAAGTTGTGGTGCTAACAAGTAAATGTTGGAATGGTTGTGGATTTTTTGGTTGGATCTCCCTTGGGTGCATGGTTTAGATGTGATGGCTTCATAAGGGCATGTTTTGCCTATGAAAATTGTTTCACTTTTGATTATTTTATATAAACTATTTTATATAAAAGTGCTAATGTTTTTATCCTTGTTGCGTGTGTAAGGATTTCATTTAGGGTAATCCTAATGTGTTTTATTACTCACACCCTACTTTTCCACTGTGTAGTCTTTGTAGACGTTGTGTATCGTGACATGGGAAGAGGTAAGGCATTTCCCTCCTTTAGTGGAGCAGTGTGATTCCTTGGTAGAGCTTGGAGCTTGGATATTAGTGTGGAGTGGTGGTGGTGTCATTTCTTATAGTGTTTGTTGTTCAGTTTTCCTATTGTACTCTTATATGGTTGGTTTTATTGGTTTTGGGATGTAATGTGGAACAACTTTTTTGCCTTTTGGGAATGCATGTTTGGTTATTTGAATTGACATGCATAATTTAGTGGCTATTAGTGGATGGTTTGGTTTGGTTTGTCTTACGGGAAAATCATTCCACAACTTGATCATGAAGACCTCGGCATTTATTGCCAGCCTTTGGCGTCCAGGGAATGTTGCTTAAGGGGTATGATTATTGGAACATGGAATGTATAGCCTAAAAGGACTTAGCTAACCCTTTTATGCTAAACTTAATGTTACCATGTTGTTTTGTACATAAGTGTTTTGGAGACACATATAGGAATTGGACATCTCATTGTCGTGGGTGTAGCCAATGAGATGAGCACGACATTCATGGTAGAAATGACGTCCCTCTAGGATTATTATTTCATAGGGATATAATGATCTATATGATGAATTGAGAAATAGTTTTTAAGTGCAATTGTAATTTGAATAAATTGGTATTTTGAAAATGGTTCGATTTTCAAAATGGTGAAACATGGCACATGTGGAAAATGTGAACTGGTGGAAATCCTTGTTGTGATAGTGTTGTGTAATGTGATTTTAAATTGGATTTTGTGATTTCTATAGAAGTGTGACTCATGATTGTTTGTTTTATATTTATAAAAATGGAACCGGGTAGGCGTCGTAGGGACCAACTCGAGGTGGTTGCTGAGAATGTAGTAGCACCTGAGCCTCAGGTTAACCAGCAGTTAGCGCAAAGCATAGTGCAATAGTTCCAAGCTATGGAATTTGAGACAAAGTGGATGAACCATGGAATGTGGATCGTGTGGTTCAGTTTCAAAAGAAAAATCCACATATCTTTAGGGGTTATTCAGAGAAAGAAAGGGCAGAAGCATGGTAGAATAGAATGAAAAATTTCTTCGAGTTCTTGGGGACACTGGTAGAGTTAAAAGTGAAGTTGGCCACATATATGTTAGAAGATCTTTCCCATCAGTGGTGGGAGTTGGTATTCCAAGCAAGGACGGACCAGGGTATGATGTTGGAAGGATTTGAGGAATTGTTTAATAAACAATTCTACCCACATATGGTCAGAATTTAGCATACAACAGATTTCTTTAGTTTGAAGAAAGAACTTATGTTTGTGACAAAGTATGCAACTATGTTTATGAACTTAGTGTGGTTTGCACCCGAGGTAGTGGGTAGAACGTCCTTAAAGGAAAGGAAATTTAAAGTGAGGTTAAGGCAAGAAATTCGTTCAAAGATATTGGTGATGTTTATATATGATTACAAAAAGATGGTGAAAAAAGCCTCGGTGGCTGAGCGGGATATGTTGGGTTCTCCGGGTGGAGGAAGCATGGTGGTAACCATGGGTAATAGTGGGAACTCTAACTGTGTGTTCAGGAAAAAGTGGGACACTTATTCCCAGTGTGGGAATATGGCCTATAAACTGATAATAGGATCATTAAATCTTCCTCTGAAGCCCCAGAGTAAGCCGAGATGTTTTCAGTGTGGTTCTACGAGCCACATCAAGAGGGATTGTGCGACACAACCTCGAGCATTTCATAATTATAAGTAGATGGTTCATATGATGTGTTCTTGTTGAAATTCTCCATGTTGGGGTGTGTGTGACACTCCTCATGGATTTAGGATGTCGTAAGCCTCGACAGGATGGGGACAACTGCACATCCCTCGTCAGCAGAGTAAAGTGTGTCACGGTGATCCTCGGAATACCGTGACGCCTAAGCAAGGAAATAAATAGCATAGTGTGGAAAGAAAACATGTGTGCCGAGATGAGCAGGATTTGGTGGATGATCAGTCGAGACGATCCACAGTGCGAGGTATTATTCTTTTAAATTCTACCATGATGCAAGTTTTTTTGATACGGGTGATTCACACTATTTTATTGTTGCATGTGTGGTTTATTAGTGGGTTTTTGGGTAGAAATTATGCCCTTGGTTGTGAAACATCAAACTCCTCTGGGTCTAAGAGAGTGTTGATCCTTCTTGTGTAGAGCATGATTTATTGTTGTGGGCGAGGAAGAGTTAGTGTGGAATTTCTAAATGCTTGAGATGGATGGGTATGATGTAATCAGGGGAATGGATTGGCTAGTGGATTTTAAGGCCCACATCGATTGTGATGCACAAACAGTTGATTTTATGACACTTGATAGTGTTAGACATATATTTAGAGGATAGAGCCATGAACAACAGGGTGCATTGGGTTTGTTGGCACCAACAATGGGTACGTTATCATATCAGTTGGTGGTGTTGTCATTGCAATCGGTAGACGGTGTTGAACAGAGTGTTCTTTCGGTAGTGTTGGATCAGTTCATGGATGTCTTTCTTAACAAATTCTCTAGAATACCTTTCATAAGTGAAGTGCAGTTTACAATTGATATCCTTCCGGGGACCAGTCCAATATAACTTCAGTATTATCGGATGTAACCAGATTAATGGAAGGAATTAAAAATCAAGTTGGATGAGTTTGAAAACAAATGGATTACCTAGCCTAGCATGTCTACATGGGCCACAATGGTTTTTTTCATGAAAAAGGTAGATGGAACTTCAAGGCATTGTGTTTATTATCGTAGACTTTACCAAGTTACGATAAAGAATAGATATCCACCTCCTCAAATCGATGATTTTTTTGACCAGCTCAGTGGTTCTCCAAGATCAACCTGAGGTCGGGATATAATCAATTGTAGGTGAGGAAGAAGGATATTCCTAAAACATCCTTCTGAATTAGATATAGCAATTATATATATGTGGTTATGTACTTTGGTCTATCGAATGCGCCAGTGGTGTTTATGGATTAATGAATCAGCTATTTCACAGATATCAGGATTCATTTGTTGTGGTGTTTGTTGATTATATTCTGGTATATTAAATGTCAAGGGTGGAGGATTAGTAGCACTTTGCAACATTGTTGGGGATATTGAAGGATCATCTGTTGAATACCAAATTGTCATAGTGTGGCTTTTTTGATATAGGAAGTTCATTTTCTTGGCCATGTGATTTATGAAAAAGGTGTTTCCGTGGATCCAGAAAAGATAAAGGCCATTATCACATGGAAACCTCCAAAGAATTTCATTGAGATAAGGAGTTTATTTGGTCTAGCTAGGTATTATCGGAATTTTGTTCATGATTTTTTACATTTGGTTTCTCCAATGACAGCTTTTACAATAAGGGATGTTCCTCTCCAGTGGAATGAACAATGTCAGTAGTGTTTTGAAGAGCTAAATCACAGTCTTACATCATCGCCAAACATGTTTTTTCTTGAATCATGAAAAAGGTACGTGGTGTACTGCGATGCATCGGGATCAGGGTTGGGGTGTGTTCTCATGCAAGGGAATCATGTGGTTGTATATGGGTCACGGTAGTTGAGAGTGAATGATAAGAACAACCCAACTCATGATTTGGATCTGGTAGTAGTGGTCCATGCTTTGAAAGTATGGAGTCATTATCTCTTTGGTGAGAAATTTATGGTATATACAGATCACAAGAGCATGAAAAATATTTTCTCACAAAGGTATTTGAACATGAGGTAAAGGAGATGGATGGAATATTTCGAGATGTATGATTTTTAATTGATGTATACAACAAGTAAAGGGAATTCGGTGGTGGGTGCATTAATTAAAAAATCATATGCTCAGGTGGTAAAACAGGCATCAGACCAGTGGCAGTTGATGTCGGCTATAGCTGATATGCAGTTGGAATGTGGGGAAAATGGAGATAGAGTGGTCTTCATTAATGTTTTGTTGAATCCTGACATGGTTATCCTGGGTAGAGAGGCACAAATATCTGATTTCGAGTGTGTGACCATGGGGTTGAGACTCAATGGTGGAGAGACCATTGAGCATTGGCAACTGAATGGAGATTCATTTTTGTGTTTTCGGAATCGGATGGTTATACCAGTTTCATGTCAGGAGGATATTCTCAAGAAATATCATCATTCCAGGTGGGCTATTCATCCTAGAATTCATAAAATGTATAAAGTGTTAAAAGCACAGTTCTGGTGGGATGGTATGAAAATAAGTGTGGATGAGTTTGTTTCAAGGTTCTTGACTTGTTAGCAGGTCATGGTAGAGCATCAGAGGCCAGCTGGAATGTTGCAGTCTTTACCAATCCCTATTTGGAAGTGGGAGTAGATAGTGATTGATTATTTTATTGGTCTCCCAAGAAAGGTGAAAAAGAACGATTGCATTTGGTTGATAGTGTATCGTCTAATGAATTCGGCCCATTTCATCCCGATTCGTGAATCTCATACGGTGGAGGATCATTCCAAAATCAATATCCGGGAGGTGGTAGAGAGGCATGGTGTTCTAGTATAGATTGTACCAGACAGTGATCTGAGGTTTACATCTCGATTCTGGAAATCCTTGTACCAATACCTTGGGACATAGTTGACGATGATTACGACGTATCACCCTCAGACAGATGGTCAATCTGAGAGGATGATACAAACTATGGAGGATATGTAGCAGGCTTGTGTCATGGATTTTTATGGATCATGGGAGTATCACATGTCGTTGGGTGAGTTCTCATACAATAACAGTTATCAGGAATCCATAAAGATTGCTCCGTTTGAAGCGTTGTATGGGCGACCATGTCATTCTCCACTATGTTGGGTGGAAACGGGCGAGTCCTCAATGGTTGGACTGAGCCTTGTCCAAGACATGACGGAGAGGATCAACCTAATAATGAATATAATAGAGATCTCTCAGAGTAAATATAATTTGTATGCGGATAATTTTCGATGGTCATTGTCGTTCTAGGTGAGTGATCATGTTTTCTTCAGGATCTCTCCTAGGTTGGGACATTATTAGTTTGGGACGAAGGGAGTGTTATCTCCAATGAATATTGGGTATTTTTATATTCGTGAGAGGGTTGGTGAGGTAGATTATAATTTGGCTTCTCCACCTAGGTTTAGTGAGGTGCATAATGGGTTACATGTGTCACTATTGAGAATGTATCTACCGGATCGTGACCAAGAGATTCGACGGGATCATGTTGAGCTAGAATCAGATGCTTCATTGGTGCGCATGCCTGTTCGGGTTGTGGATATGAAAGAGAATGTATTGTGTGGTAAAAGCATCGGTTTATATTATGTTTTGTGGAAACATGGTCAGATTAAAGAGGATACCTGGGGATGGGAGAAAGAAATGGTCTAGCAGTGGCCCGAGCTCTTTCGGTAAAGGGCGGGTACACTAATTTCTGAGGATGGAAAGTCCAATGGTGGAGATAATTTAGCACCCCATGTTTGAGGTATGTGTACTTTTTTTATATATTTTTATGTTTTTAATGTTCATGGGATGAGTTGGGGAGATGTTGGGAGAGATTGGAATGGTTTTGGATGAGTTTGGAGGATTTTAAAGGGGTGTGTGGTTTGAGCACGGTTAGTGGAAACCATGTGGATTCCCCAGAAAACTGTGCAAGGGGAGACAGTAGGCATCGCACGACCTACACATGGTTTGACAAACTGTGCGAGGTAACTGTGCAGACCCATTCTCTAAAGGCAGTAGCATGCACACAGTTAGTGCATGGTTTGCCAAACCCTGCGGGCTAACTGTGCGACCACTTAATGTTAGGATTTTAATACCCGGGCTCACTCAGGATTTCATCATTTCACTCCAATATTCATCCCACTCGAGCCTCTCTTGGGATTTTGTGTTCTCATTGGTTAAGGGTGATTTCCCACTCATTTTGGAAGCGATTCAAAGGGGTTTCAAGGCGGATTGAAGGTGGTTTATCCTGGGTAAGTCTCTCCTCTTGTTTCTCTTGTGTTTTCCTCTATATCTACTCTTCCCTCTTTCTTGGTTTTCTATATCTACATTTTTTGTTTGATGATCTAGTTTTGTGGTTTCCTTGAATGATGATTTTTAGGCTTATGGATACCAGGGGAATGGATCTGTAGAGTTTTTACTGGTGTGTTCACCAGATTTGAGGTTCGGTGGCTTGTGGGTCGATTTCTCGGGAACCGTAAAGGTAGGTGGATTCAATCTCGACTCCACTTGGTTAGAACTAGTGGTTCCTTGTTAAAATTAATTTTTTGTGCTGAAAATTAATTTTTATTTGTTATGCGATGTTGGTTGGAAATCCATTTAGTGATTTTTGGGAAAAATGGGGTTTTATGGTGAAATGCTATGGTTGTGGATTTTTAAATGCAGATTTTAAAATGGGATGTTGAGATTGGTTTGGGAAAATGTTTGATGGAAAATGGTTTTCAATAAAGAGGTAGTTTTATTGAAATTGGGTTTTGCATTGAAAATGGTTTTCAATAAATTGATGATTTATTGAAGTGGATTGGTATGCAATTGAATTGGTTGATTTCAGGTGTTGTGACATTGGTGGGATATATGATTTGGTTTTGATTGATTGAAATGTTGTGAGGAAGTGGGCGGGAAGTCTAACTATAAAAGGTGATAGATAGTGGTCGGAAGTACCACTATGTGGGTAGTGGTCGGGGAGTACTGCTACATGAGAATGGGTGAATGGGTTAGGCGAATTCCAACTGTATTGGTTGTTTTGATTTGAATTGGTGAACGCGTTGGGCGGTAGTCCCATCGTTTGGTTTTTATGGTTGTTTTTTTGTGCATTGTTTTGCAAGATGGATGTTTTGGTGCTAAAGTGTAAATGTTGGAATGATCGTGGCTTGTTTGGTTAGCTTTCCCTTGGTTGCTTGGTTTGGATGTGATGGATTAGTAAGGTCATGTTTGGCCTATGAAAATGGTTGCACTTGTGATTATTTTATATAAACTGTTTTTTATAAATGTGTTAACGGTTTTATCCTAGTGGCGTGTGTACGGAAGTAATTTGGGGTAATCCTATTGATTTTTAGTACTCACCCCCTACTTTGGCACTTTTTTGTCTTATAAGATGTTGTGTATTGTGACATGGAAAAGTTAATGCATAATCCTCCTTTAGTAGATCATTGTGATTCCTTGGTAGAGCATGGAGCTTGGATCTTGGTGTGGAGCTGTGGTGGTGTCATGGCATATAGTGTTTGTTGTTTAGTTTTCTAGTTGTACTCTGATATGGTTTGTTGTATTGGTTTTGAGTTGTAATGTGGAACAACTTGGTTTTATTTTGGGAATTTATGGTTTGGTATACGAATTGACATGCTTCATTTAGTGGTTATTAGTGGATGGTTCGGTTTCTCTTGTCTTATGGGGAAATCATTCCCCAACTTGATCGTGAAGCCCTCAGCATTTATTTCCAACCTTTGGAGTCTTGGGAACGTCTCTTAAGGCCAAGTAGCCCTGACCTCCTCCTCAATCCAATGAGGAAGGGGAGGAGTGTTACATCACAGTAGGCTATATTATCTACTCTACCAAAAACGTTTTTGTAACTCGTGAATTCCTAGGTATTTACATTATTATTTACAATAGGGTTATATTCATCCTCTCTTCCACACCATTCTTTTGAGGAGTATATTCTATCTTAATATATAATATGATAACATATTTTTTTTAATTATTGAAACATCATTATTGTTCATTATAAAATATTTTCATTCCTCAAATAATTGATCTTCATATCAGATTCATGTTCCTTTCATTCTTTGAATGTTTTTATGACATAAAAGTCATCTTTTATACTCTTGATTGAAAATAACCAACATCTTTTACAATAGTCATGAATGGAATATAGGATTTTTCTTTCTCCTCGCAAGCATGCAATAGTTTCATTCAAACCATCATAATGGATTAAATTCTATACCTTCTTGTTCCTTACCGTTGATGTTCCAAACATCAACAATTAGATCAAACTCAAAAAAAGGTTCTTATAAAATGATAAGAAAATATTCATAATACATGATAGAAAATTATGATAAAAAATAATATTCATGCCTAATTTAGACATATGGATATGCTTCTAGTTAGATAAAATCATCAATCCTTCAATTATGATAGTTGATAAAATAATTATCCCAATTTATTTTACATTTCACCCACAATGACATATATGTTTGTTGATATCATTACTTCATTAATCACAATAATCAAACCCTTCAAAATTACTGTTATACATTTTTTAATGCATTTATCTCATCTGATATCATCAAATTTTAATGTGGATAAAGGATCTTCTTGATGACATTTACATGGATCACTCATGGAATGTTTGAAACTATGATTTTGTAAGAATTCTGATTGGAGGTTCCGAAACCAAAAATAATTAGGGTATGATCATTACACATGTTAAAAAACACTTCTCCAGTAGAGTCATATTTACCAAAACATTATCATTGAGATGTTATGTCACATGTTCCACCAGAGTATGCCTCAATTTATATATGTACTAAAAAATGTTCCTTGAGAGTTATTCCCACTAACCATCTTATTCCAAAATAAATTTTTAACATTCCCCCTCTTACTATAATTGAGAATTTTGGCATTTTAATTTTTTCCATGTGATTAAATTTTCTAGGATTCTAGATCCCAATGGATAATTACTCCACCATTTTTTCTATTTAGATTTTCAAATATTAAAAATGGTGTTATGTTTTCAATTATATTCCTTATTCATGAAATGTATTTATTCTTCACTAATTTCATATTCAATATCATTGAAGAATATCATAACCATTAGGTTATTATTGGTTATGGTGATTAATAATTGATCATATAAATCTAGAAAACTCTAGAGATAAATATCTTTACATTAATTGTTAAATATGTTTTCACAAATTACATAAGATGATAAAACAGTATATTGAGGTCATTGATGTGGTTGTTCCCTAATGATGACTCAAATAATAAATGATTCATATAATTTTATGTTTATGAAAATTATTTCATGGAGTAAATTCTCCTCGTATATATATTTCAGAGTATCCAAAATTTCATTAACTGTCTTTTTATTCAGAATGAATGAGAGGTAAAAAGAAGCATTATCTAAATAGATGTTCCCTATAGCATTGAATTACATATCATTACATTTATCCCCCATAAAAACCGCAACATTATTAGAAGTGACATGGAGGAAAATATATTTACGTAGAACCTATTCAATATTTATTTTCCAAATTGAAAAATTATATCAATTGAATTTTTGTATCTCATGATTTACTACCATTTTGATATGATATTAGTTATAAATTTTTTATCTAGAAATAATCCTATGATACCACATGTTAGGATCATAAATAATTGTCCCTTCAGTACAATGATTATTTCGAGATAAAAATAATGTGAAAAAATTAGAAATAAAATAAATATCTGTTGTAACATAGAAGACCCACAAAAATGATAGGTCAATGAAAAAAAGGGAAAATAATATGATCTCACTATTGTAAAATTATGTTATTAAATCACTCTCAATTATAAGGAGAAAAAAATAAATATATTATCTCATGAATATACGGATAAACAACGAAAAAATAATTCACTCTAAGATGATAAAGTGTTTCGTTAAAATTCAATGATCCAAAATATTTTGGAAGAATATCTTTTATATAATGACATTATCCTATTTTGGTCACTCCATATATAAATTAATTTAACCAAATTAAACGGGGGAATATTTTTATGGTTCCCCAATCATTGAATAAATTGAATGCGCCGGCAATTATTGTTAATTTTTCGCTCAAAAAGGCTTCCAACACAACATTTTATGGATGTTATTATAAAAATTAAATCCACCATATGTATAGATTTCATGGATAAATTTTTTATCATTAAAAAATGATACTCATTGGTATCCATTATTTTAGTTTTTTATATCAATTGATTAATACTCAAATTATATATCCATTGGAATACAATAGGGGGCTGCGGTACTAAAATAACAATCTAAATCGATGGAAAGGTATTACCTTAAATTAATACACTTGTTTCATTGTGTTATGGTTTGATAGAATTCATTACCTTTCATGGTGAATGGCTCTTCCATTAAGCATTACGAGTTAGAAAAATCATGCATTTCTACCTCCGCAATAAAAAATTCATGATGTTTTATCTCTATCATTGATGTGGGAATTGATATAGGATTATGGAATGATTATTTTTCTTTTATATTAGGATATTTAGTTGATTTATAGAAGGATGGAGAAATTATGAATATAAAATTTCAATGAGTTCCAACAATATTCCTCTTGTTCGACTTCCATTGGAGGAAGGAAGAAACATCACTAAAAATATTTTTTATGACAATTATATTTTTTAAAGAAATGTGGAGTGTTTCATTCAAGGGATAGCCTTTACTTTCTAGTAATGCGAGAATAGTTTTCATTGGGAAAAATCATGTGATAGGAAACCAGTAAGGCATTGATGGTGTATATTGGGATACTAATAATTATATATGGGTATTTTTTGATTCTTCATGGATGAATATTTATGTTATAGTAAGATGGAATCCCTCGTTAACTTGTGGTGAAGAATATTTCAAACAAAATGGGATATCATAGACAATTGAATACAGAAACCGTATGAGAAGATAAAGATTAAAAGGAATGTTTTGGGGTTAGGGTTACCATTATAATGATTTAAAATGATGAAACAGTTGAAAAACATGTACTAAGTATGTATTGTAGAAGTTTGGGAATGTTCAGTCAGAATGATAGGTGCAAAGTCAATGAATGGGGGATCAAGAAAACAATAATTATTTTTATATATTCCTAAAATTCCTAAACTAAATAGATGTTTATAATTGAGGTTATTTGTATTTATTTTTTTGAACATAAGCATTATTATTATAATTTATTTTTATATGTTTAAATAAAAATATAATGTTTAATTTGATTTTATAATATTTAATAGTGAATATAAAAGTTTTTTGGAAATGATGGAATAATCATGAGATACATATAAAATGATGGAATAGGATGGATTAATATATATTTAATGATACTGTCTGATTTAAGGACCAATGGTAGTGGTTAGTGAATAAAATTTGGGTTTCCTTCTTTTTGATAGCGATTCTCACACCCAATTCATGATGGGTCAAATTTCAATTTATAATTTTCATAAAAATTCAAGTAAAAAAGTTAGCTATATGAAGTAATTGTAAGGCTCTATAATGACAATGTTTCAGACGTAAAGTCACTAATCTATCCTTTGTATTAATAATATAATGAATTTTATTTTCAATTTTCTTCAACATGTAATCAATTTAATCAACATGTATTTTATTATAAAATTCATTCTATGTGTTTGATAATTAATAATGAAAAATATCACTCATGATATTTTGTTTTAGATTTTCTCAATAACATATAGATTGAATTTGTTTCCATATGTATTTTCAATTTATCAATTATATCCTTCCATTTTTATAGGAAAAACATTATCGTAGATTTTTCAGTTAAATTTATATTCTTGGAACGACATGTTATTTTTTTTTAAAAACATTGGAAGAAATATTAATAATATCCTTAAATATGTTTGATTGTAATGTCAGTATTGTAGTTAATGAAGAAGTGTTCAATAATTCTATAAGAGTGTCTGATTATTTTGTGGATTCTAATGAAGCTAAGGACGTAATCAGGATATACGACATCAACAAATAGAACAGTTTTGTTCTGATCAATTTGGATCCCATCACATTTTATAGTAATAATAATATAGTAGTGGCACTATCCAATGGTCAGGGTCACACCAACAAATGAATGAATTAAAAATTTCCAAATCTGTCAATATTTTTCATAGAGTGCTGTGTTCGTAGTAGGTATAGTTTCCCAAGAGGAGTGTTTAAATGATTAAAGGAAAAAAAATCTCAATATAAGAAGGAAAATAATGTGATTGAGAGTGAACTAAACCTTAACAAATGATATCACTAGGGAAACTATGATCCCTTTCGATTTAGATAACTATAACTATCCACTTAACATTTGATATTACCATTATATTTTGTTGAATGAATTTTTGATTTGGATGTACCAATTCAATGGCCATGATCTTTTGATTAATATTATATGGCAATGTAGTGATTAAATAAATTCAATTTTTCCATATATATTTTGACTTATAAAATAAGTTTAATGATCAAGTCGTAATAGAAGAAAAAATAATAAAGAACACCATTGTCAAATTTCATTTAGATATTTTTATCCTATATAAACCTTCATAAAATGATCCTGGGAGATTTATTAATAGTGAATAAAAATATTAAAATACAGACATTATTTAAGAAAGTATAAAACAAGAGATGCTATGAAAGGAGGATGGACATGATAGAATAGATATCCGCAATAAACTCTGTCCCTTGGAGGTGTCATTATTCACTCCTAGATATTATAATGATTTCACCCAACATAAATGATACAGAGGTATATATGAAAATGAACTACATACAGATCCAGATTTCAATTTCGATCAATTATTTTTGATTTAGATGTTAATAAATTGAAAATATACATTATTATAGTTTTATCTAGATATTATTACCTATTAATGTCTTCAATGAGTATCGAATAAATGTGACAGTTAGTTGTATATGAATAAAACACATAGCATTAGGGAAGAGGAATCTAGAACGAGTACCATAGATATCTAAATTTACCTTAAGATATTCATAAATGTTGATATTTTTCTCCACCCTGATCACTCAACACTCCCTCTAGTCACACCAATATAAAGAGTACATCATACCAAAATAAGTATAAATATCACCAAAATAATTTTCTATTATTGAGTGTCATGTGGAAGTCATAGAAGCTGGTTGATGATGGCCACCTGGATGGTCAAGATAATATAGGTGTTACAAATAAATATGAGGATACAGAAGGTGTGGATGCACAGAAACACCACAATGGAGCATATGTGGTTACACAGATCAAATCCTAGGTCAAGAAACACAGTTTTCCAATTTAAAAACTATTATATATACTCTGATCAATAGTCCATGTTATTCGACAAATAAATAAAACAAACAAATTATAATTCCAAATGTACCACAAGTAACATTGAAATAATTAAATATTAATTTAATATTACACATGTAACTCCCATGAAAAATCGTGTATAGTATATGTTTAATAAAAATTAAATATTTAATGGAAATATATAAATTCATAGCAATGCGAAATCGACAAATATTCACTAGGTAGTTTAAATGGTTCATTTTGAAAATGGTGTTATTTCAATATCTTTTATTAAACAGGGAAAATGTTCATAATATCATTTTTTAATTTATGAAATTAAATATTCATAGTCAATATACCTTCTTGATAATATCTAGTGTGTATCACAATGACACTCACAGTCTATGAATCAATTTTATCCTAACAAAAGAGTTGTATAATCTCTTTATGCTTCGATCGACCATCATAAACCTAGTTTTTGGGAAAATGTAATCCAGATTAGATATCACAATTTAAAAGTACACTATATGATGATAATGGTAACACATAAATAATACCATTAAAAAAATTTATGCGTTAATTTATTTTTTAAAGGCTATGTTTTCAGCCTCTATGGAGGAATGAGAGACAACCACTTTCATTTTTCATATCTAGGAAATCAGACCACCATTAGCCAAAAAACAAATATTATTTTCAGTTTATGAGTGGAAACATTAGTATAATAATCATAATATATTCATCATAAATTTTCGTATGAATGAATAATAATTTTTCCTAAATGAATGAAAAAAATACGTCGAGATATATCTAATAGGCCATTTCAAAGTCTATAACTATCATTCCTATGTTTTTCAATAATCCTTCACAATGTACACATAAAAAATAAATATCCAATATAGGAAAAACATTACATATAAAAGACACCCAATAATAATACCATATGGCATCATTCTGATGAAATAGATATTAGATATAGTGATAAGGTAATGGTTTAGTGAAATCATAAAATGGTGGCCATTACTACTTCTAATAGGTTTAATGTGCTCAAATATATACCGATTCAAAAAAAATTGACATATGAATTTTGAAATATAGATATAACTCTTTCATTTCTACAATAATGATTTTCATTTCTATTATCTATTATTCATTTTCCATGTCAATTATTTTGAAGGTAGAATACAATGGGATTTTCATATAGAAAATTAATTTCTTATTCTTACAAATAACTATCATTTCAACAACATAAAAAATATTTGATATCATGTACTGATTAATATGTTTATAATAATCACATGAATAGAATTTTATATTACTAAATCTAATTTTAATAAAAAAATAAAAAAATACCATTATCTTGAATATTGATTCAAACCATATAATTAGTTTTTTTAAATGTAAAACTTGATTAAATGTAAAATTCATTGGAAAAACATATGGAGGTCATATATAATTGGTTTCATCCAATTTTATATGCATAAAATATTTTTCATCTTCTAAATATTTGATATGGAAATCATTTCAGCGGTAAGAAAAAAAACATGTATCAATGAATATTTTACATAAGGGGATAAAATATTACCTTTGTTAAATCATTCATGTTTGATGTGTCCCTTAGTGACTAATTAAGATTTCTATTATATTTTTTATTTCCCAAAGTTATAATATTTCTTCTTAAATATCCCTCTAAAACCAATTACCTTTATATTTAAGGGTTTTGTTACCATGGTCTATGTAATATTCATAAAAAGGGAATTTATCTCATCATTCATATGATATTTACAATCCTAGTATTTTGTTGACTATGAAACTTTCTTAATGGTTTGAAGTTCATCATTACAAATGTCATGAAAAAAATTCATATGAAACTACGTGAGAATGACTAAATTGATCCGAGGGTTTGATTATCCTGAAAACATAATATCATGACAATTGGTATCCTCTATAGTAAACCACTTATGATTTAGTTTCAAAATCATATTAATATTCAGATTGACCTTCAGGTTATGATGAGAATGTAGAAGGTCAAGGAACAGGTTCTGTAATGTATGGAGTGTTAGGGCTAACTTCAATTTTAAAGGGATAGAGTGTCCCATTATTTTAAAACTCAATAGTCTTTCATTTTGGAAAACCTTGTTATTGGAGCACAATATCATGAATGATAATATAATTCTGATACCATGACTTTTCTACCAAAAATACAGACCCCTTAACACCTACTCAAAAAAATAGATAAACATGAAATCCTTATGTTACAACATAAAATTCATAGAATATTCATACATTGTATGTAGAATAACCTTAAGGTGATCAGTGATAATATTTTTATTCAAATACATCGTTCTTATAGTGTTTCTCAAACAATTATATAAGGATGAATATAGATTATTTACATATATTTATATAGTAAAACTCTCATCATAAATGTACATAGGATGGAAGGAATAGAAAAACATACAAAAAAACACTAATAGGATTGTCTATTTCATTATCTAGGCCAACCCATTCTATAATTTCGGTTTCCAAAATAATATAGTACAAATGAACACCCTTAGAGATATTAAATTAATTAAATTACATGGAAAGATTTTTCAAATTATTATCAGTTCTAATAGATTTTAACTTCATACCAGATTTAGTTTCAATAATATCCTTCCATTTTTTAATGGATAAATCCTTTTCAAATATATGTTTTAGTATTTTTATCATAACATTATGAAATTATTATTCTATAGATTTCAAAATGTAATATCCTCCACCATGAGAACCAGTCCTAGATGTTCCCCAAGTATTAGTTTGAATACACACTAAAGGGTTTATAACTGTGTATGGTGACTTATCAAATATCACCCACTTATATTTACCGTACAAACAATCCACATAAAATGGAAGACTGCTTCAAATATCATCATTTGACATAACATTTTTTTATGTTCATCCAAACCTTCAATGCTATTTTACCCTTGTATTCTATGCCAAAAGGTGTTATAATCTAATACTTTGATGTTATAGACATTAAATTGTCTCACGTTAGTCTTACTTTGTAATTCATTCAAATCATTATTAACTTTTAATTTTCATACAATGACTATTATTTGGGTGATTCAAAGACACCAAGAACCATATTTAATTGTGTAACTATTATGGTCCATAACATATAATGAAAAAATGTTTCTTTTTAGTTTTGGTACCCACCTGACATATTTAATATTCTAAACTAAACCATAATGAACTTATAATGAAGAAAAACATATATAAAATATGAAAAAACATTTATTATTATCAAATTAGACATTACTTGATTTAATATCTCTTAATTTAGTTAAAGACTGCATATTCAGACACATGGTGAATGATCATCCTAAATCTAGAACCCATTCCTAAGAGGTAGGATGATTGCTAACATTCATCACACCAGTCATGTCAATGTATTCTTCATTTAATGATGAATGATCACGATTATTCTCATTAAAGAAAAATAAATTATTAGGATAGTTTTGTTTCATGTGAATAAGTTATTTACAATAACAACATTGGATAATTTACTCATATAATATATATTATTGGATTGTGAACTATGATTTACTGATTGACCCCTATCTCACCTCTTAACTCTATTTTTTCTTCTTCCAATAATGTGTAGACCCTCAACATCATTCTTAATAGTTCCATTCCATTGGATCTTTTTAGCCAACAAAATATAATTATTGTATTTTATAGTTATTGAGTCCCTTCCATACATAATCGAAACATTATTTGATGTATAAGATTCATGTAATAAATTTATGAGTATTATTTCTTGATCCTCATAAACTACTTCATCATCCTTGATGGTTAGGTCTAAAATAATTCTATTAAAATCATCAAGATGTGAACGGATTGTAGTTCTTGGGTGAAATTTGAATGTATAGAGTCTCATTTTCTTATTTATCTTCTTGATAAATATTTATTCATATGTGTTGATTCCAAATTAGAAATGATACTAGAAGAATAAGACATATAGGATACTTCACCAAGGACCTTATCTTATAAATATATAAAATGTATCAATACATACATTCCTATGAACATCGTCATAAGCATAAACATAAGAAGTAGTTTCATGTCCATTAGGGCCAAAGAGGTAGGATTTTTTTGGGACTATAGAGAGAATAGATATGTTAATTATTATCAGACAGATCATTAATATGAAATAATAAATGTATAATTTTTTTGAACCATTAATTTCTCTATATCAAACATCATAGAACAATTTTTAAATCCTTATGAAAGGCTCTGATACTAAATTGTTAGGAGTAGAATTGATCTGGAACCACCAATTAAGCATCCAAATTCCAATAATTCATTTAATATGGTAATATAGTGATTAGAGAACGTCTTTTGTCTTAAAAATTATCATTTACCTATTAATATGAATGATTGAGATGGAGATCAAGAGGGAGAAAAATAATGAAAAACAATATATAATGTTCTTCGGAACCTAATGATCTTTCATACCATGAGAGAACACCACTAGTGTATATTTTATAATAGAGAATAGAAACAAGAATCATGAGAATTGATTTAATAAAGTAATGAACTTGAAAATCTATCCACGAAGGTTAACCTTATACAACCAGGGTATGGGGAAGAACATCATCCCAAGGAATTAGATTTTTTCACAATGTGATAGTCTCTAACAGACACCCATCATGATGGAAATAGCATTGAAGAATGAAATAGGAAAATATTTGTACAACCAAATTCCAACAATGAGAATTGGTAATAGTTAACGATTTGAATCCCCAACAACCATACATAATGTGAGGGTTGTCCATATCTATTTAACATCTATAGTCCCACTGAGTCTACCATGAATGAAATGTCTAATTGAAGAATAATAGGACATCAAGAACTAGGTATGTGGATGAGATAACAGGTACCATAACTATTTTACATTCCATTGAGATATCCCAAAAACTAGATGTTTATCTCTTCCTAATGATATCAATGCTCTCTATAGTCAAACTGATAGAACCAGAAAAGAATACCCTAAGAATGAAAAATGTGTGGTTAAATAATTGAAAATTTGTAAGCATCAAATAGGGAGGATAAAAGGTGGATGATAGAGATATTTTTGATTAAAAGGATGATATAAGAGGTTCGACTAACCATGAGGATATACCTTGTGAGGACAAGATTAATAAACCATTGGATTAACGGTAGAGATGTGGATTGACATAAATGTGAATAAATGAAATTGGTTGTGTTCATGACCATTTGATCAGGATTGTTAAATGGTCTAGGTTAATTTCAATAATATGTAACAAAAACAATCTATAACAAATAATTCAATTCATGTAACATTAAAAGAAATAAATATTTATTAGAAACTCCACACTTTACTCCCATGAAGAATCATGAAAATTATAGGTTTCCCAAAATTGAAAAATTTAATTACAAAAAAATAGACATGGAATGAAAAAATAAACACATCTGAAGTTATATTTATTAATAAAAATATTGTCATGTATTTATTATTTGTATATATAACATTAATATGAAAGCTTCCCATTGTATTTAACTCTTTTAAAAGGTCATAAGAGTTATCTCGAATGATAAGAACCTTGAATTTATTTGAAAATGTTCTAATTGGTTTACTTATTTTTGATAGTGAATCTCACAACCATTATAAGGTCTGTTATACTATAATTTAAGTTTTCCTAAAAAATCAACAAAATATTATACAAGATGAATAAATGTGTAAAATCCACCAAAAAATAGTGTTATGATATCATATTACTCAAAATTCCATTTGAAATATTTTTATTCATATAATAATAATTATTCTAAATTTACGATATACATTGGTAAAATTACAACAAATATATTTAATGAATAGTTAATTTCATTAGCTTCATCATTTCATATAGTCGTATCTCAGTCATCGGGTTTTTAGAGATTTCCACAAATTCATAATTTTTATAAAATTTTCCATAGTGTTTCAATTTATCTATTTTATCGTTCACTTTCTATCAAAAATGAATAAAAATAAAAAATTTAAATATTTTTTTTGTTATTGGATGAAATGTAAATTACTGAACACTATTTCTTGAAAAATAGTTTGTTGAAAAAATATTTAATTTCATTTTTTATTGAAAAATATGACAAGTCACATTTCCTTATACTGGTCTTGAAATTATGGTCACTATTGTTTTTTGTTTTTTATTTTTCATTCTTTATTTCATTTATTCAAATTACACATGAACATATCTTTATATTTTTTATAATTATTTTTTTAATTACACTTTGATAATATGAACAATATAGAATAATCACCAAGATGTAGTTTTTTGTTATTAACATATATACAAAATCAATAAATATGTAGGATAAATTTCATATTCTCAATTCTTTTCTAAAGTATATGTTATGTTAATTTTTGGAGTCAATGAATTTTTTTGTGCATTAACATAATTTATGAATGAATAAAAAAAGGATATTTTTACCAATTATATTTATGTTTAGAAATAATTGTTTAGTTTATCATAGGATGTGGTGTAACCCTGGTTTGGGATTTCACATATATAAGGTGTGTTTTGAGTTATGGAAATATTGATAAATTAAATTAAATAATTATTTTAAAAATTCATGTAGGTGATTTTATGATTTACAAAAAAATGATTGAATATTAAGAAATTTTATTTTTTTAAAAAAATTCACACAAAATCCTTATTCGTTGATGACATCATTTATGATAGTATATAGATGTTTTTGATTTTTGGATGGTGTTTAAATATTTTTAATTTTATAAAATAGACAATATATGTATTTAATTTACTAAATAAAATATATTTTTCATGTTCCTTCAAGTTTCAAAAAAATATATTCTCTATTTCAATTACATCTGCAGCCCGCATATAATGATGCCATATTATATTTATGTATTATGTTAGTTTATTTTAAGCATCAAGACCAACCTAATGTCATTCCATGTTAATGTTGATAAATTGAGAGTGAGAGTGAACAATTCCCATTTTCACGCAATATTTCACGGGTATGGATCATAAGATGATTAATGGAGAATATCCATTCCCCATAAGGTTGGTTTTCCTAAATATTTCATTCCATTTCATTGAAAATGAAATTAATTACAATGATTATGATTTATTAAAATAAATTTCATAAAATTTTGATATTAATTATCATTATTTTGAATTAATTAAAATATTTTTAACAAAATTTGAGTTATGTGAATAAATTAACATCAAATTATACTAATATATTATGAAACATATTTTGGATTAAAACATATTTCCCATTGATACCCCTCATACATCTATGTATTTAGTAGACTATTCAATATTTATTGGATTTCTGGTTACTTGTTCATTGGTTGATGCTAATCCACCATGCTAATAAAATGGATCACCTTAATATATAGAGACAGAGCTATAGAGTGGGGTGGGGAAATAGAATGTATAGATGCATTGTTTGGGAAAACATGAGGTAGGAATAACCCTGATATTGTGAAAGTGACACATACAAACCTATTCATCTGGGATCTGGTGTATTATTATGTGTTTCCCATTTTCTAAATAAAAACTATTGAATTTTAATCATATTATATATAAAGTGTAATATTATGGGTCAAAAATACACCAATTATATGAATCTTTTTATATCATATATAAAAATATATATTTTTTAAATTGTATTTGATTTTGATGTTGTAATATTTATTTGAAAAATATATTAATTATTGTTTTAACAATATTTTTAGGGTTAATTTTTTAATATAAATAAATATAATCAAAAACTTAAATAAAAATTCTATTCATAAAATGAAAAAATATGAGGGTCGATATGCTTGGCCTTGGGTCTCATAAGAGGAGGGTGAAGTATTTTTAAATATTTTTTTTTATTTTTTATTCAATTTAATTTTAGAAAATAAAATATATTTTTAAGTAGTTTAATTTTATATTTGTAACTATCAGGTGGAAATTACATTTAGTTTTATTATTCATTTTTATAATTTTCCATGATATAATATCATGCATTATATTTTTGAAAATATATTTAACCAGACATTCAAAATAACAGTAATAATAAAATATATATATATATATATATTCATGGAGTTTATTTCTAATTAGTTATTGCATATTATATTTTACCAAACAAAATTTTGGTGATTTAGGTCAATGATGTCCAAACTATCAATAAGAATCTGATGATATATTTATATAAAACAATAAATAATAAAAATAATGAACCATTAATTTATTAACAATTCATAAAAATAAATAAATCTCAGATATACATGATTGTATCCATGAGTTTATCTTGGGCCTATGAATTATAGATTTCACGGGGGAGACGAGTCATCCCTCTTGCCTGTGAGTCCCACAAATGTTGGGTTGGGGCCTTCAGATTTTAATTTTAGACATTTACTATGGAATATCAATTTTGAAAACAAAGTATTTGTTTTGAGATTTAATTTTTTATTTGAAAATGTAATGAACATTTAATAATTTGTTTGATTTTTAATTTTTTACATTTCAAAATATATTTTCCTGGAGTATTTTGTTTACAAATGGACTTGGTAAAACAAGATAAATAAATATATTAAAAATTTATATATATATATATATACATAATATTTTTTTCTTGGAGATCAATACATATTAGTTAATATATTTTATATTACGTGTTACTTCATTTTCATGTTTTATGGCAGTGACATTATAAAGCTCAATATTAATCTCATGATAAATTATTAACAAATAACAAGAACGAAAAATAATTTAGCATTTATTGATGTTTTAAAAATTGATAAATAAACTAAATCCCACATATGCTAGAAGATTACCAATTTATTCTCTTAAAATACAATAATGGTTGTGTATGAAATCAAGCATTTATATTTTGAAACAAAAAATAATACTAATACACATAAATAAATTATTTACACACAAAGAAATTAAATCATTAGTAAAAAAAATATTTCATATAATCATAAATATTAAATGTAAAATTAATGTTTTAATTTTAAAAATTCATTAAAAATCACTAAAAGTATTAAAATTGATTCCTTGTCTTGGAGATACAATCTGGCACATCCATGATGGTGATGAAAATTTAAGATTGATTGTATTTAATAAAATTGAATTTGGATCATTACAATCATTCAATATATATGGTTGATCTTATTTTCCATCTTATATCTCCCATATGTATAATTCACCATGAATTATTTAGGTGTTATATTAAAAAAATTATAATTGTTATCCATTTATAAAATCATTTTATTTAACTGAATAATCAATTAACGGTGTCGACAATGGGATGTAAGAGGGTGCAGTGTGTAATATTCTCCGTCTGTATCGATGTCTTGGTGTTCCTTAATCTGTTCGACTTATTTCTTTATTTTTAGGATCAAAATTCATTATTGAGTTTCAAGGTTAAGGGTTTATTTATTGTACCCTATGGGATAGATAAACAATTTATGTCGTATCCACCATATGTAATTACTGAAATTCAATCTCATTTTCCATAGTATGATTGAAATGTATTAGGGATGGATTCATACTCCGTTAAATTTGGATATTTAGGAGACATGAATTATGAATATGAATATACAAAACACTTTATGTCCATTTGATCCACAAAGATATTCATCGTATCATTAAATTTATGGTGAAAGAACCCACACTAGGATCATTGTTTGGGACCTAAATATTTGTAGATATTAAATGAGGTATGGTATTGGGGTCGTGACTTATAACTCTGGTAACAAAGTAATTGTTTTCATTGGGAGAAGTTATATGTTACAAAATCACATAGTCCTTTATAAAAGAACTTGTGGTACTAATTCTATGGATTGAGTCTATGATAATTATATGTGGTTGGATCTCTATTTTACATGAATATGGACTCCCATAATAGATGGAGGTGAATATAGTTTCTATAAATAATATAGATTGGATAAAATATCATCAAAATAAATCAACAAAAGAGAAGTATATGTAGGAATTTCATCGATATTGGGTTTTTATTAGAGGTATTTTTGGGGAAGTCATCATAGTTGAATAGATCTATATAAATTTTGTGTAAGGTGGAGAATTTTTTTTCTATAATGAAGCTACAGATCCGATATGTTGGGGTTAAAAAACAATAACCATATACATGTAATAATCATGTAATAACAAGACAAATGATATGATTAAAAATTTATTTGTTTTATTTTATATATTATCATATAATTTTTTATTAACAATTAATAGTTTAAATATAATTTTAAAACTTTTTTTGTTTCATTTTATATTTCATAACATGAAAAGTAAAATGTTGGTTTCAATGATAGAGAATTCATGATTTATATACAGAAAGATAGAATATAACTTATTGTAAGATAGTATAGAAAAACACAAGGAATTATTTGGGAACCATGAGTAATGTAATGAGATTCACTAGTTAGTTGACTTCAGTAGATAGTGAAACTCACACCAATTTTATGGTTTTCCAAAATTAAATTTATGTTGTACTTGATAATTTAACAAACAAATTACCAAGTATAATCAATGGATAGATTCCATAAGGATATGTTTTATGATGTTATATTACAAAACATCTGATTTAATAAATATTCATCCAAGTAATGAAGTTTATTTTAAATATCTTATATCATTAAATTAATTTCCACAAAATTTAATTTATTAATAATAAATCTATGTAAAATAATAATTTCATAATGGTAAATATCACTCAATTTAATTATTTATAGATTTTCAGAAAACATGATGGATAATAATTGTTTTAGAATTGTTTAAATTTATATATATTTTCCTTCCCATTCTAATGTAAATAAAAAAACAAAGACTGTATTTCAATAAAATTTTGAGGTAATGGGGTGAAAAGAAAATTTTAATAATCATGATTTGAAAAAATATTGCTAATATCCAGAAATATGAAAGATTGTTAGGTGATTGATTCAACTAAAGATGCAGTTTTTCACTCATTAATTGAAGAATTTGAGTATATTTATATTTATTATGTAGAAATTGAACATGTCTAGATAAAAAAATCATCATTGATCTTGATGTAGAGCATAATATTAAACATTACATCAAATGTTTCAATAATAAAACAATAGTGGTTTCTCTATCCAATGTGAAAGGTCACATTAATAGATGAAGTAATTCCAAAGTATTGTCTCTATAATTCTTTTTCTCATATAATTACTATCATTTCACGTAATTTTTCTGAGATAGATGACCTAAATTACCCATAAACTAAATCATTATTGAGTATAATAATGAATTTAATTGGAGAGATAGTGAACTAAATGTCGTTTATTATAACACTCCATATTTTTTATCAGTGGATATTTTTTCCTTCTTATAATAATTTTATATGGTATAAAACACATAAATATAATAGAGATACCAATAAAAAATAATTATCTAAAATGAGTTATGAAATAAGTGATATTTAAATAAATTAAAAAACCTATACCGATGTAATAGTAACATGACCATTAGAATAGTTACCGGACCATTGGAATTTGTTACATAACCAGTAGGAATAGTAATCTACTACGTAGAATAGTAAACATTCTTATGAGATTATAAATAAAAAAAATTTATTTTATAAATGAAATTATTATATAATTCTATAATAAAATAACTCAATAAATGTTTTAAAATGAAAAATTATGTAATTTTGTAAAACATAAATTTTTTTACAGTTATTAAATTTATAAAATGATTTCAAATAAATTATATTTTCATAAAATATATTCATATATTTTTATTTTATTAATATTATTATAATATAATTTTATGAGAACTTAATCAATTCTGCATTGTGTCATTAAATATATTATAATAATTAAATTGGTATGTTTAGTATAAATGATGATTTTATATAAAATTCAATTTCATCATACATAGGAAAAAAATTAAAAGGATTAAATTTATGAAATCATCACATTGAATTTTTTCAGGGTTTATTTTCAACTAATTTTATGAAATAACTCAATTTTCTGAAGAATTTTAATGATAAGGTTTTCACATAAATTTTTTAACCTAATTTTCATCATTCATGTTGTATTTGTGGAATAATATTTTCTATAAATTCAATATACAATATTATATATTTACCTCTAAAAATTATTCACTAAAATAAAATAATATCTATTTCAAAACATGAAGAGGATTTTTAAAAACCAAATGTTAAATGCGATTCCTTAAAATAGAAATTTTTATTTTTTTCTACTTTTTAAATTAATAAACTATATAATTTGAGTTATAAAGGTGTCTTAAATTCATAAAACAATTATATTACATTAATATATGATTTATATTGGAAAATAATCTCTAGAACAGGTCTCGCCATTGTATTAATTGATTATTCCATATTTTATTCTAAATATACATCTCTCCTCAAGTATAAATACCACCCTCTCCCTTCCGTCAGAAAACTACTCATCCCACCCATTTAGAAGACATATCACTAAAAAAGATATTAAATATTAATATTTCTATGAAAAACTAAATTTATTTATAGTTTCATGCAACATAAACAATACCGAAGAAATAATATATTTAGGTAAAATTTTCTATATATTTTTATTCTCTATCATTATTTCCCAATTACATTGAAAACCATATAATAGAAAATTAACTATGATGTAATTATATATTAAAGTAATTATTTTAACCAAATATATGTTTCATAGATATGACATATATAAATATTTACTTGATTTTCACAGTCTTTCAACAACTTCTCATTGCAGGTCGATTAACCTCATATGGTGACATTGGAAAAACAATAAATATAACTGAAATCATGGATGAAAAATTTGGGTTATATATATAATATAAATATGTAATTATAGGTATTCTATTATTATGAAATTAATTAAAAAATGTATAATTTACATTTAACAAAAAGGTGAAATTATGGCAGAATGAGTAATTTTTTTAAGAAAAACATGATATCAAAACACTTAAATTTCATCAAAAATTAATAAATATATCCTACGTTTATAATTGATAAATATTTTTATAAATTATAGTAAGAAATTTCATTATTTATATTTTAATTAATATATTTATATTATCCATGAGGGATAAAAGTGACATAATTAATCAAAATTTAAAATATGGGGATTCTCAAACCCATTTCAATTTCCTTTGTATTTCTCTCCATCACAACAATTTCATTATGGGTATTCATTTAATTTTATATTAATGTAATTTCATTATTCTCACCCTTTGTTATTGGGAATATATATTTTTTCTACATGACATTATGATAACCAAATAGATTTCCCAGAACAACTCTTCTTTCTAAAAATCCTTCTTTTACTTCTCTTAAGAATATTTGTTTTTCATGCATGACTGATGAATCTTTTAACATGTTTGTTACCATATTGGTTTTTGGGATCCCCATTTTATATTCAAGAATGAATTCATTATGAAACCCATTCCATTCCATGAGTTATTTTATGGATATGATTGTTATACGTTTTATGTGTCCTATATTATTATGTCAATGGTTTGTGGTGATAAGTGTCATTGGAATTATATGACAACCTAACACATTGGGGAATTTTATTTATCTCATGAGATAATGTACAATGTTTTTTTGAAAATATTCTATTCATGATAACAATGATGATTTTATGATATGTACATGTGTTATTCATCAACATGATGCTAGCTTTTGTAAAATACTATGTGTTATATTTTATTACTAAGAAAAAATGTTTAATATATATTCATTTACATATTCCATACATTT
The DNA here is from genome assembly GCA_963277665.1 of Viscum album. Taxonomy (NCBI): domain Eukaryota; kingdom Viridiplantae; phylum Streptophyta; class Magnoliopsida; order Santalales; family Viscaceae; genus Viscum; species Viscum album. The sequence goes on along the minus strand of OY728134.1, from coordinate 714,472,709 downwards.
AAATAATCCCTCTTATAATAATTTTCATGATTACATTATTCTTATGATATGGTGATGTGGATTAATCTCACCTATGTTATATTGATTTATTTTATTAACTATCCTCATACTAGTCGTTCAGATTACCTCATTAATCAATGTATAAAATCAAGAGATTATTTGTAATAGAGAGGTTTTCAGTTCCACTATGAAGATAGAGAATAAATAATTAAATTTATTTTATGTTATTAATGTATAAATGTAATTTATGTTCATATTTTTCCTAGAACAATTAACCTTTGGATCATAGATTTGTACATTTTTAACACTTTGGATTATCATATGGATGAAAAGGAAACAAAGGGAAAACCATATAAAATTAATAAGAAATTATATGAAGTGATTACAAGGATAAAAAATCCCCTAAAGAGAATTCTCCAAGGGTATCCCAAAAACATAATCGGCACGTAGGGTACCTGCGGGAAACACTTTCACATGACATAACCTCATGCCACATCTGTGAAAAATGGTACTTTTCCTAGTGTCCGATATTTTCCTATAAATATGACCTCTTGTGTATTAAAATTAGACAAAGAGTTTTCTTAAAGGCCAATTTCTTTTTGGATTTTGCAATTGCATCACTAATGTCCTATAAGAACTTATAGGTTGTTTTCTAACACCTAAAGAAGAGATAATTAAGGGGGGTAGTGCGACTAAATTCCTCTTAGTTTTCAAAAAAACAATTCCTATATAAGGTGTTTTCCCAACCCCCTCAATTTAAAAAGACTATCATTTATTCCCCTTTCCAAACAAGTGACTTACATGAGTTACATCTGGGAACACCTGTAGAGACCCTTGAAGGCTTGATAAAGGTCTCTCCAATTTTTAGTATCCCAGGTGGTCTGTCTCTCCACCAACTACCGAATTCCCTGATAATTACAAGTTTGGAGAATGCTTTGTGTCAGCCTACTTAGTTCTCCCAACATTCAATTCATCTTCAAATACTCCCATTGTATGCACCATTCTCCCTTGCCTCTCTTTTCTAGAAGAGACCAAGTTGAAACCTCCACCAGGACCTCTTGAATTGCAGTATAGTACAGAATCACACCAGCATGTCTCCCATTTGGATTTTTATTTTTATGGTCATATATTTCCCACAATAATTCTACCAAAGGGTTGGGACACTCATGGTGTTTGTGGATTTATATGACCATATTCATGAATATCATGTTATCAAAGACATTATTGGGGAGTTCTCGATATGAACTATTAAGATTTGGCCCATACAGACCATGTCCTCTTCTTTTCATATGTAAGACCCAGTACCTTCAGTTCCCAACAGGGAGGGTTAGGACCACACTTACTCTCCTTTTTGGAGTGATATCCACCTCTCCTTCTTTGTAATCCATTTCATGAAACCCTATAAGATTAATACCATGTCCTTTAAATACAAATCATGTGTCCTTCACCTTAACAGAGGGACAATTATTTACTCCTCACCCTCATACACCACCACCCTGGGGAATGGATAGTGATGTCACTATACATGACTATCATAGATAGCAAAACAAGAGAGGTGACGGAAAAAATCAACACCCCAACCCACTCCATTTGGTTATTGTCTCAATGAACATTATTGGAAGGAAGTGGATTGTATAGTCTTCATATCTATTTCTATCTCTTGTTTCTCACAACCAGCATGAATCACATGGGATTATAATTTAATGATTATCATAACATCTTCTAAATTCCCAATCATGGTCATGCTCCTTAGGAATAATCCCCAACTCCATTCAAATGTTAATCCTCTTTAGAAATAATATGTGACTTTAATCATGGAATCCCTCCTTAATAATAAGAATCACCTCCATTAAAATGGTCATCCTATTGATGAATAATCCCAAATATCAATAATGGACGTCCTCCTCAAGAATAATCCCCATATTCAATCATAATAATCATCATTACAAAGAATCATCTACATTAATCCAAATGGGCCTTCTAAATTGGTGTAATCCCCAAACAATCCTTCAAATCACTTAGAGACCAACACCCCTAATGGTCTCTTGAAATGGTAATCCTCCAAAAGACTAAGCCCCAGTAATTTCATCAACCCTATGGGAATCCTTCCCAAAAATATTCCCCATCTAATTCTCTCAATGTTCCATACACCCATAAGATTCAATCCTATTTAAACTCTCTATATGTGTGTTTATTGATAACCGAACCATGAGTGTTTTGATTCCATTCCAAATGGTATACATCAGAATCCTATCTAAGGACCAAACCTAAAATAAAGTCAACCATATTCCTTATGGAAAAAATTCCTAGTATGGTTTAATTTAACCACAGAATCCATACTCATTTCTAGTTCCTCTAGGACACTTCAGCATAAGTCCCACATGAACCCTTGGGAAGGAACCATTTTCCTAGACATCATTTCCACATTATTTTAATCTTTATAGATTATTCCTTGTCACAAATCCTTAAAAGTAATCATTTTCCCTATTGTGTGGAACTAAACAACGTGGTTTTTTATTCCTTTTACAAGGATACATAGGAATCCCATTCATGGGTTCAGTCCAATATGAAAACAACTAAAGTCTCTATGGATGACGTTAAACTCCAATGTGATTATTTTTCTCCCTAGATGAAAATAAAACTCATGAGTGGCCCACTGAGTGGCTAGAAAACTAGCATCTTCGTAAGAACAAACAAATATTCTTTAATAAATATGTACTATGATATCATTGATGGATAACATTAAATACATATAGATTACTCTAATGTTACACAAATGATAATAATTTATTGTTAACAAAATAGTGCTTCACATCATACTCGGGATCCAATAAAGGATTCATGAGCATATCTTAAATGTATATGAGATTCCTAGAGTAGGAAATATTTCCTCCCAATATGACGTGATGACCCCAACCACCGATTATCTTGACCAATGTGTCTTCACAAGCATAATTGGAAAAAAACACTAATGAGGACTTTCTATTAGAAATCCGTTCCAGTTGGATGTAGAACCATCAAATGTTTTTTCCAAGACAACCCAATAAGAAACTGTTCAGAAATAGTAAAATCCCATTATTTAGGGAATAAATGGTGATATTGGAATGAATGGATTAACTATATCATCTAATTTACAATATAAATGGCGTGTACTAACCAGTCTCCATTAGACCATTCCATCCCTAGAGGGATACAAATTTCCTATGGAAACTATAATGGTGAACCCTACACGAATAGATTGATTATAACATCTTATTTTCAATATAGAAGGGGTCCTCTAACCAGTATCTATCAGACCATTATTTCCCTTGGATAAAACCCATTTCTGAGGGAAACAAGAATGGTAAACATGCTCTGAATCCACAACCAAGATGATAGTTTCACCTAAATGATATGCCCCTCCCACTATCAAGGTAATGTGGGTCGGGTGAGATAATCATCTATGCATGCATTTGAGATACTATTTTGACATAATTATCATGTTTTTTTCTTAATATTTTGGGAAAATTTTCCAAGAACTAACTTAAATGAAATGGATTCCATCATTTTCTCAACAAAGAATGCCCCTCCAGTTGCTCAAGTCAGTTTATCATCCATGTGATGGACACGTTCACCAACCTAGCATCTTCAATGATGGGCCCCAAACTGACTAGTTTGACAATACAATCAACATAGTACCATCTTGATCTTGGAGGCCACCCGACAGAATCTCCAATCTATCAAATTCATCCGATCATCTGGTCAATGATGTCCAATGGTCCTGAAGCAAATGGCATTGACCATTGTTTCCAACTGTTTCATGAGATTATCCCTAAAACACAACAACCATATCCTACCATACCTTAGGGAGATGTAACCATAGGTCACATATGGAATCACCCATAAATACAAGTTTCTTAGCTGTAGTCCCATATCAATAATCATTGTTATCAGCACCATGTGATAGATAACCCTTAGCATAATGAGGGTGTTATCCTCGATTGGCTGGCACAAGATATTCAAACCCACGAATATAAGATGGCCTGTTGGGGATAATAACTGGTCAATAGGGAGCATGTTCACACATTTTACACATAAGTAGAATTAAAAATTAGAAATTTTGTTGAAAATTTAATGAATTAACATACACTTGCATTCCTTCATTCAACTAGCCAACATAATCATCTGGAAGTATTCAAATAATCCCAACATTAAAATCATTAGGCAACCTTTATGCATGAATATACAACTATTTTCTCTTATAAATATATCCAACATACTCATCTAGCATCACTCAAATAAGTATGATAACAATTTCAAGTATATAATAGAATGCAAGTACACACACCTTCCATCATTCATCAATCCTTCAACCAGATTAGTCTAAAAAAACATGAAGAAGTCGGTCTGAAATTCCCAATGACAAATGGAGATTAGACCCACCTCTCTTATCCCATAGACATGTAGTGTCCGAATCCACTAATAGGAATGGGAGGACAATAATATGAATATACACCAACTTCAGACACGGAATGGGCATATATCCCCATTAAAATCATTAAATCCACAAAGAACATCATTTAGTTGTGATAGGAGATGTGGAAATCCCAACCCACATTATAAAAACATGTCTGGACATCATGAAGGTGATGATGGTAGAACCCAAAGGAAGGACACATAAATCTATCCCCATGAATGGTGTGATTCATTAAAAAATAAACCCGGATAAGTCCAATAAATTTTCTCATATCTAGGAGGGTAATAATAGTGAAAACTCACCCTTGGTATATATACACAAAGACTATTAATATACAACTATACCAATCTAAGGTAATTGTCCCATCATAGCAGTCTCTCCAAGGTAGAAACATCCAGCTTCCAATGATAACCAGTTACCTCAGAAATTGGATCCAATTATTCATAAGAATGCTTCAAAAATAAATATTCCCAAAGACAAGTAAAAATTGTAGAGTTGACCTATGACCCATATTCCCGTAACATTGGTGTTCTTGAAGCCCTAAGGTGCTTATCTGGGGTAACTTCAAATCCCATCCTCCCTCAACTAAGTCATGGGAGTCGTAGTAGTAATTCTAAAGTAACTCTTTAGGGACATCACCATTAAAACTTGCTTCATGACCTGATATATATTGAGATACCATTTCTTGATGAGAGTCATGAAAACACTTTGTGTGTCCTAAAGACCAAGCAGTGGGTGGATCCTTACCCAGATAAAATCCAACACAGTTTTGATCACTATGATGGTGTTTTCTATGAAAGATCCCACTAAAGTAGTTTTCCAAATTTTAAATAGAATTATCTAATCGGTAATGAAGTTATTAAGATTACCTAATATCGTGAGGAACATTCAAAAACAAGGATAAAACATTATGAGGCTTTTCCCTAGTAGGTAAAATATATTTTCAACTAGAATACATCTATGGGTGACAATCATTCTCTGTACCACCCTTGTTTAATTTTCCTTCCAATGAAATATTGGGAATCCCTACATATCTTATTTTTTGTAATAAAGTGTCAATAAAATGTCCACATTGGTCAGATCTAGTAGAGGGACCACGGGAAAAAGAAGAAGAATATTTGTTGAACATGAGAAATTAGTTGACTAAATAGGATATATCATTCATGTTCTGACCATTATCCACTACACAATATAACATTAAAGAGATATTGGTGGAATATTGGAAGCATGAAATCGGCCTCAATATAAGTAGATTTATTCATCATTTTAGAGAGAAACTATTGCCCTGTAATGAGTACCCAAATAAAACCAAATTAATAGAATGGATGCATCATGGAATTGACTTGGAATCTCTCTATGATTCCCAACATCCATATATTAATAAATAGAACGCATCCATTCAAGATTCACACCTTGATTAATTAATTCCATTGAGACGACTAATTGTAGATTCCCCATCTGGTGTTCATATCATATGATGGGTTATACTTGGAGTACTACATTTTACTGCTCTCCCAACCATAAAAACCCACCAACGGTGATATCATGTAATTTCATATCCCTATGATGGCTCCAAAAAATAGATTTTCTTCACAACCATGGGTATGGTCCAAAAGATTTGACTCTAACCAAATATAAACAGTGTTAGTTCAAAAGAGAGAATTTTTTTGAAATACATTTTCATCAAGAATATGAGAATGTTTAATAAGCCTCCAATTTAGATTATTTCAACTATCGGATAGCCCAAATTTCAGAAATATCACAACGGTATTTGGGGAAATGAAACTGTAGTAAATGAATGATAACTCCCAAGTCCCACGTCCAAACAAAACTCTTTAAAATTAAAAGATATTCCTGGTAATATCATCCATGATAGTTCAGGAGAAACCCCTTCCCACAAGGTTGTGGGATTTTTTAACCCAACCTTTATGACTTGCATACCATGCCCGAAGGGTTGTTAATGCAGAAGATAAGAAATCCCAGACCTGAGAGATGGGTGATTTTCCACCTGAATGACCCACTCCTCATTAGTAATCATTTTTTCTTGATTAAGAATGAATTCACAAAATGATTCCACTCAGTTTTTCCCAAATTTTTATCCTTTACATTTACATGGGACATAGATGACTAAACAATCTATAGATTTTCTTTCGAGTTAATATATACCAAAAAAATCATTGGGAATACTCAAAGTAGAAGGAATGGTCTCAAGGGGGTGTAAAATATAGCAATCACACAGAAATACCAACATATATCCCACAAGTTACTTCACAACATGAAATTTTATCAATGATATCATTGAAGACCCAAAAAAACATGATACCAATTTAGAAGAGTAGGAATTGGAAGTCCATGTTCATAATTTTTTCCTCAGTATAATTAAGGAAGGATATGTGTATAAAATAAAACAAATACTTTCCCAGAATATAGTAATACATCTGATTAATCCACTTTTACGTCATTGAATGAAGGAAAAAGGGATAATCCATAATTTTTCTCACCGCTCTTCTAGAGAAATACCATCCCTTTAATTTGTGGGGTGATTTCACTAGTAGGAGGAAGGGATGATAGAATTGAAAATAATGAATGTGGAGTTATTCCAAATGATGAATCTAACTATATATGCCCCACAAGAATATCCTTGAATTTCTTTTCTAGTTAGGACACCTCTAAAAAGGGAGTTTTTCACAACTAAAGCAGATCAAGAACATCCACTCAACACAGACTATTAACAAATAATATATTTGGAACCAGCAGTTTCTTTCTAGGAATTTATTCTATTGGGTGAACAACTAGAGTATAGTATGGAACATCCTTATAAGATTGTCCTTATTTTTTATCAATGAAAATTACCATTTCTATCACCAAAAATGGTTCTACCAGTCATTACACTCATTCAGGATCTTGTTGTCACACTTGTTCAGGTCCCAACTCACTAGGATATGCATCGATTTACTATGAACACCAATGAGACTCGAACAAACTAATAAAAAGAAATAGAAGGAAGGAGTTCCCAGATACAACTATAGTAAAATTATTACCCCGAATTTGATGACCAAAATTCTCCCCGAAACTTTTTTGGAATCCTTCATTTCCCATTTCCAATGGATCATTAGATCCAGAGCAGCAGTTGACACATTTTTTTTTCACACTGTGATCCCACGATTGGAACCCCTGGACAACATGTAGAAATGGAATTCAGTTGCCTTAATCAATCATTGTAGGAAACAACAATTGTATAGAACTCTATATTACTATCTCAGACAGTTAAGGGGTGGAATGACCTCCATCAGATGTTTTTATCCATTTAATCTCATCATTTTAGAAAAAACTGTTTGATCTCATGAGATATAAAAAATAATAATTAAAGGGTATCAAACATAATTTCACATTGTAAAAGAAAAACATACTACTTAAAAATATAACTCCTACATGAAGAAATATTATCCAGTGGGATATAAAATCATTACGATGAGTTGTGTATGCCCATAAACCCCTAAAAATATAAGAGGGTTTCAATACCTTTCTTTAATTAATAATAAAATTGAATACTCCATTTCTAAAACTAAGGAAATGTCCTGAGTAATCCCATAGACTCAGGGAAAGAGATAAATTTAGGTAGATCCATTGAGTAGATACACTTCATAAATCACATGTACCTGCTTCCACTTTAATGTCTGCATCACACCATGCAACTCTATCTCCTGAGTGTCTGCAACTATTCCCACTTCATGAATTTGAATAGACAGAAAGTATTCAAAATAGTGTGAGGTGATAAAAATCAAGGTCTATTTCTTACAGAATAACCAATTCACTGAAAACTTCATTTCAGTGTTAGAGAAAAAATTAGTTTGGTTTCCAAATCATCATATGCCTAATAAAGAAGAAAAATAAAATCTCAAAAACTATTATCCCATTCATTAATCAATGAGATGATACATCAAGATGTGTTTTCTTTTTAAAATTACTCATGAAAAATATGGTGGTCTCTTAGAATGTTCTGCTAATGAATTCATAGGCTCAGGTATCATTTGTTGATATGATCAACCTAGTTGAATAAAATCAATTGTAATAGGTAAAGAGATTGATTACATAGAGGTTCGGTGATTCTATGTCTAAGAAGACAATAAAAAATACCCATTTTATCCTCCATGAATAGCTCAAACAACAAACTATGACCATGAACACTACTACAACTATGACAACTTCATTGGCATCTCGATCCTCTCAAGATCATCCCTCCATGAAGAAAACTGGATGTTAGAACAAGAAAAGAACAAGAGGATGACCATATTTCAAAACCAAATTCATCTTTGACTTGATCCAACATCATTCCTTTAGCCTTAGAAAAACAAAAACTACCTCCCCAAATGGTACCTAGAGATTCAGTCTGCAAAGCATAAACCTCATCAGACAAGGTGTTAATTTTTTACTATGTTAATTTCATCAACTAGATTGATCCATTCTCATGTGATGGGTATTTCTAAAAACCAAAAGTTTCCATGAAATATTAGGGAGTTGGGTGAAGGGGTTGTCAATTTCATAGATATAGAGGAATATGTGGTCATTCTATAGATCAATACAATTACTTCATCCCTACAAGATCCATCTATGCTATTGAATCCCATGGGAAAGCTCCTCAACGATCCCCAAAATAAAAAGGGAGTCCCATTTTATATGATAGATCCTTATCTAACATAGAATTACTATAAGATACATTAAATGTTATGTCATCACTCAATCAACCATATAATGTTGGAATTCAATGTTGAGCCAATCCACCAGGGGTAGGGGCATCACCATATTATATTCCCAAGGATGTTCCATCTACATCTGGTACCTCCGGGACTTCATCTCCTAAGGTACCCATGAAAAGAGAATCTCAATGATGAAATGTACTAGCCTCTATAATATAAATTCAATGTTTTCAAAAAATTACCCTTGATACTATCTTTATTTTCAATACTAGATGCCTTGAGTCTATCAAAAGGCCTTTGGGAGGCAGTCATTGAGGCTTTGTCAAGCCCTCAGAGGATTGAGGTGGGAGTGGATACTGATTATGTATATCACATAAAATGTTATCATATATAATTTCATGTAATCATATCCATAACTAAACAATATAAGGATTTCATTATATGAGGGAATATAAGAACCATCTATAAAACTGATAAGATCAATGATGTCGAAATCATACGAGCCTTCATTGACAACATTTCAAGAGTGATCCACATCCCTATTAGGACACTTCATATACTAGGCCTTGATGAATCTCACATGACCTCCTCCATTATAATGAAACATGGTTATGAAAAAATGATAAAAATCCACTTGTTTATATTATACTCAGAATCCAGTTCAGGGATATAATTATTACTCAGAATTCATGGCTCTTCGGCAAGATAAATCCTTTAACGTTCTATTGGGCAGATGTTAGCTACACCAGCATGTATCTATTCTGTCATCATTCCATCAGTGACTCAAGTATGGTTTCAATGGTAAAATTGGGAAATTATATATTGAAGAGACCACATTTTTATCATGTGTAACATATTACAATAACACAACATTATGTCATTAAGAGGGGAAACAACCCATGGTCGTTGATGTCTCTCGCATCAATTCCCCATTTGGTCTAGAAATGATTTCAGTCAACCCTTTCAACCAACCTGTTGATGAGTACCTGATTCACATAAATCAAATTGAAGGGTTTGATCTATTATGGATCATCCATCTGGTGACTTCTATGATTTCATACTTGGAAACTGAAATCGATAATGCCAGAGAGGTTGTTAGTTCTCTGAACAGCGAAAGAATCATGGAGGAATATATCATCATTCCAAACTCATATATTCATCCAACATCTCCTCTCTCATCCAAGGTAGAGGGATATGTTACATAAGTGGAAGAAAACATAGTTTCACATTTTCATCCTCTCATATACCATCTAAGGCGCTACAAGGGTCTCCAACAACTAGCCGATTCATAAATTGTTGCTTCAACCTCTAAATTCCCAAACACCAACTCCACCATTTACTCTATTGAGTTTTCTCCATTATTCGTCCCCAAAGAAAAAATAAGGAGGTGTCATGTAGAGTATATGAATATTATGAATATTACATCCTAGACCCTCTAATTTCATTTGAGGAAGGCATCTCTACTACCCTATATGAAATCAAGGAGATGAACATGTGTATAGATAAAGATCCACGACCTACTCTGATTAATGATACCTTGATTTCTAATGACTATGAAGTATATGCATCCTTTATAAATATGAATACATTTTTATTTTCATGGAACTACATAAATAGGTCAGGACAAGATCCTGAGGTGGCTACCCACCATTTTGGCCTACCAAAAGAGAATTTGGTATATAAATAGGTATTCAGGAAAACACATCCAACCCATGCCTCCAAAATTGAGGTTAAATTGGTTAAAATATTCAATTACGATTTCATATTAGTCGTACAATATCCAAATTGGTTAGAATATATCATAAAATTAATGAATAATAATAGGTAGATAAATTTTTTCCTTGACTTATGAAATCTTAACTAGCATTGTCCAAGATATGTATTTTTTGTTCTGATTAAAGAACTCATGATTAATGAAATGGTTTATTACCATCCCTCTCATTTGAGGAAGGTTACTATGGGTAAAAAAATCATATGGCCCCAAAAGTTAAAGAATCGACTATGTTTAGAAACCCTCCGGGGTTATTTTTCTATTGGGTAATGCCCTTTGGCCTTAAGAACGTGGGTGAAATATATCAACATGAAATGCATAACATATTGAAACCATTTTCCATATGTTAGTTTTATTTGATGTTGATTATTTGGTGTTTATGTATTGAAAAAATTATTATCCCCTAGATAACTTTTAAACCATTATTAACCAGATTTGACAGCATAGCTTAAAAATGAACCCCTTGAAATGTGATTTTGGTGTAAATAAGGAATATTTTCTTTAATTCGTTTTATGACAGTACAACATTTATATTGATCCTAGGAAAATAATATTTCCTAAAAATTTGACCTCCTCAATACATAAAATAATTAATATGAAATCAAATTACTTTGGATTATATCCAATGATTCATATCCAACTTTGTTGGAAAATGTTTTCCCTTCAACAAACTAATGAAGAATGGATTCACATATCTGTGGACCGACGACTTCCAGAAATCATTTGATATCCTAATGTTATATCTCATTGTCTCTCTTGTATTAAAGTCACCTATTTAGTTAATTATTCTAACTATTTACATGACATCCCTAGAATGGTCATTAGGTGATTTAGATGATCAAAATAATGATGATGGAAATGAAAACAACCTTTATTGTCTTAGTCAGAACATGCACAATGCTAAAAATCATTATTTTTATATCATAAAGTGATATCTGGTATTGACCATTACATTTTAGAAAATGAGGCACTATCTACATAATCATGAGCTCCAATTGGTCTCTTGCAATAACCAACTCATGTTTATCCTCATTTGTCCTATATTGACAGGATGTTTGGAATAGTGGGAGGTTATTTTGAAGCATGTTGATGTAATAATTGTTCCACAGAAGGTGGTGAAAAGGAAAGCCTTGGAAGAATTCTTTATCAATCACCCATCTATAGAAGAATCATCATTGAATAACAAATTAATAGATGAAGAGATATCTTCAATTTAATATGGTCCCAAAACATGGGAAATGTATTTCGACGATGCATCCAAGATCTAAAATGGGAAAATAATTGAAGAAACCCAGCATAATAAATTCATTTTTGGAATTGTGCTTATTTCTATGAAAAAGATCATGTGACCATTATACATTATATTATCATGACGTTGTTTCAATAATGAGGTAGAATATCAAGCCCTTATTGCAGTCCTCGAGTTAGCACTCCAGGTACATATTGATATTTTGGAATTCAATGGTGTTTCAGAGTTGGTGTTCAAACATATCAATGGAGATAATGGTATCATTAAATAAGAGTTAATACTCTTACATGATAATCTTCGATGGTTACAAAAAAAATTCCATTCAAAAACAATGTTGAATCACATCCTACGATCATAGAATGTCCATGATGATGTATTGTAAAATGCAGCCACAGCTCTCCAAGATCCAAATTATGATAAAATAGTAATCAATATTTCCCACATCCAAATGGTCTTACATTTTCGTCAAATCAGAATAGTTGATATTAATGATATCGGTACATTCCCGGAGTTTCATGGCCCTACTACTGGATGGATGGTTCCCATCAAGGACTAAATATATGATGGTGTGATTCTTTTGTATAGATCTGGTAAAGATAAAACACGATGGGGAGTAGATAACTTCTCTCTTTATGATATCCAAAATCTTCAGAAAATGCTTTAAAAACGAGGCATTGATGGAGTCATTCTCAGACGCATCGATGGAGAATAGACCAATACCGTCATAAAATAATTACACTGAGGATATTGGGGTTACCACCAGTCAATATACAAGAATTCCAGTCAAATATTATGGTCTGGGTACTATTGGACCACTATGACATAGGATTGTATAGATTTCACCATGAAATGCCTTTAATTACAAATGTATTCCAACTTCATCCACAAATCGCTTGAGTTACTACATAAAAAAATTACTCTTAGTAATTTTACATATGTGGAATGGATATTATGGGACCATACCCTCCCACCATGGATAATAAGTTCAAGTACATATTGACTGCTACTGATTTTTTTAAAATGGGTAGAGGCAATATCTCTTAAAGATGCCAGAGAAATAATCAATGTTAACATTTTCAAGGATAACATTATCACCGTATTTTGTGTCCCCTATAAAATAATGATTTAATATTACCCCAATGAAACACCCCAAACATCCATCGTACGATTGTCTTTGAATAATACAGTAGCAAGTGTTGTACGTAACTTCGAGTTCTAACACACACCACAACCAATAAAACTAGCTGTTATGAATAGTAATACTCCCGTTTTGAAATTTTATTAATTTTACCATTAAAAATGGGCTTCATTTATGGATTAGAAATATCGAAATTAGCTTTGGGTGAATTTATTGTATTTTTCTAAAAACATTAATTTTTTTATGAATAGTGAAAAAACACTGATTTGTAGTTTAAAAGATAATTTTTTTAAAAAATTATTTATTTTATTTAAATTTAATTAAGGTCAAAATTGGTAAATAATAACTATATAAGTTCAATGTAATTAATTATAGTTAGTTTAGAATAATTTTAGATATATAAAAAGTTTATTGAACTTTTCACCGTCTTTTACCCACCTCCAAGGAGAATATGGAAATTCACATAAAACGTAATTTTACCACTTCTGTGAGTGGAATTTAATAAACCAGAGATAAATGTTTATTATAAAGAAATAAAATATGGTTCAATAAGATAAATATAATTTTTGGTGAATAGTAACTTTTTACTTTTACTTAGCACGGTTAAAAGTAAATAGGGTTATTAAGGGTAAAAATGATTTTAATATTACCCTAACTCATTTCCTAATTCAATTATATAGGTTTATCTCAACCAAATACAACCTTAGGAATAATATATTATCATTTAGGTCACTTGTATTTGATTATGACATTTATTATAATTTAATTCGATGAAAATTGAAAAGAGTTAAAATCAATGTTTATTAACTAAAACATTTCTAATATTGGGTTATACATAAGATAAATTCTATTATAAATATTCATTAGAAATATAAAATAATTGCATAAATAATTTTATTTTATGTATAATTTTTAGACATTAAATAATTGAATTTATTAATGACACAATAGTGATGCAGTAATTACCTAATTAATTAAATATTAAAATAATTGATATTATAAATATCCAAATAAATGTAATTTGAGAATTTTTATGAATTAAAATAATTTTATAGGTTAATATGACATGTTATTATTGATTTAATTATGTTTTTTTGAATTAATCATGCTATTAAGATTTAAAAAAAATCAAATACCCAATAGTGTCAAAACTGACATAATAGAGTTTTTAAAACAAATATTATATTATTAATTGATATTCTATTACTAAATATCTATTTTTATTCCAAAGGACTTATATAATGATAGGTATATTATTAATGGACCACATGGAGGTATCTTGTATTTTTATAGTAAGTTTATTGACTACATAATATAAAATTACAACAAGAAATGGTAAATGTCAAACTATATAACTAAGAGTTAAATCAAAAATATAAAGTTAATATAGTTACCCAGACCTATATAAAAAATTTTTTTTGAGCTGTGATAGACCTATCCCCACATTAAACATTAAATATAGCACTTTGTAGCCATTAGTACCGAATATGAATTTATTATAAAATAATATTTCAAGCTTTTACAAAGGTTCCCCTCACACCTCTTTTAAAAGGTCCCTCCACCTTCTCTATAATTCACACCATCAACGCCTTATGGCTTAGACAACCCCTGCACAAATATTCTCTCAACTATACTCACTTCTACCTAGAGGCCTTAGTTTTATCAGAAACCCAAACAATGGAGTCCTTTTGATCAAATCAAACGGAAGAACCCGAAAAAAAGATAATGTTTTCACCACCCTCTTTAAAGTTCCTATCTTCTTCAACTTCATCATTCTTTGTTATATCCATTGAAAAATAATATCTAGAGTATCTTATATATATTGTGATGTTATTATAAATATGGTACCACCATATTCATTATTCTAACCACCCTTTGAATGACATGTCATCATACGTGCGTACGTACGACTTACCGTCTCCACATCGGGGTATAATTGTTATTCGGAACATTATTATTTGGATGGTTATGATAATGATGTGTAATTTAAGTAAATAATAAATATAACATGATAATTATTCTGTATATATGATATACCATCCAATTATATATTATTTTAATATTAAAAGAATGATATTGTCGCTCGTGCGTATGTACGGACTAGCGTCTCCACGAACGTGATAAGATTCCTTCCCCAACGTATCCATTCATGAATAATTTTCATTTGATGGTTAAAAATAATTTTTATGAACTTCATATCATTTTTAATATGTATAAGATAAAACCTATCCATAACAAACAAGTCTTCTGTAACAAAACATATAAAAGAAAATGAGTAAATTAACACCCGAAACGACGATAATACGAAGATATTATTAACAAAGCAATGTCAAAAGATCATATATCATATCATATTAATGTAGATGATTCTTGTATAAGTTGATAACAATTATTTCACCATTATAAAATAGGTTAACCAGCCCTCAACCATGAAAAATTACAAGGTAAGGGATTTTTCACAATCTCTTCATTATCCGTGGTTGTTTATATGTAATTATCTACTGGGACCTTCTTATCATCCACATCCATGTTTCTTATAAATGTATTTCAAAAAATTATTACTACTTTATGGACTACGGGATAAAGTCATTTTTACCTTTTTTGACTTTTTATAAGATGGTCATAAAAGAATCCTTTCGCAGTTTTCCAAACAAGGTCTTTTTTTACCTTTTCGGCATAATTAAAGTAAGAATGACTTTTTTTAACTTATACGACGGTTGCAGCTATTTCACACCATTATAAAATCATCGAAGACTCCCTTTAAATCTAATAATAATATTTTCAAAGTGAATGTTTTCTTTTATAATTATGTGACTTCTAAATAATTTCAAAAATAGTGATACTTACCTAAAATAGTTTTGATTTCATCTTTGTCAACATCCTTTGATGGATTTTAAGCTTATTTGAGGTTTATTTATTATGATACAAAACTTCAATATTGTATTGAAGGTATTTTGATACATCTGAATATGGGGTTTTTTATACCATTTGATGTTTACGAATAACGTTTTGACATTTCGTATGCTAGTTTTAATACAAATATTTATGTTATGTTTAAACCTGTTCATATATAGAATGCATTGGACTTGATAATTGATGGGTGGAACACTCTATAGCTCTTCGATGCAGCGGTTGGTCTCATGATACAAACAAGTGTCTTGGCACAACGCCTTGACAAAATCTTATTTGTATTCTTGGCACAATGACTTAACTATGTGGTTATGATAGTCTGGAATTATGGATTCCATCATTTTGAAAGTGGTTATTGATATTGCATGTGATTATTTGACTAGTAGAATATCCTTGTGAATATTAAATGGAATTATTTCATTTTATTTCTGCCATATTATTTTGATGTTAATGTTTAAAATGATTTTGTTTTAGTTATACACTACCTTAAATGATTATTAATATTTATGAATGTTTCGTCTATATTGTTATCCTTAATGGGAATTTGATCTCACCCCTTTCTATGTTTTATTTTTTCCGGGATGTGAAGAAGTATTTTATTAATGACCTACAAGGATATTGTCAGGGGATATGAGTGTGGAGACATGATGTTGTTGTAGTTTTCACAATATGATGTAATGTAAACATTATGAATGTATCTAGTGATTCCATAGCTATTAAACTAATCGGTCTTTTGAGACTTGATCCTTTGTGATCATGCTAATGTTATGTATGAATGCACCAACTCTGGGTAAATGGGTTCTGGGTATTATAGTTGGTATCAGCGGAAGTTTAGTTCAAACCTTGGATGCTAGATTTAGATAAACTCTGATTAGAGCACATAACCCTATGATATATATTGATGATGAGTATAGAAGAACATCCTAGAATTTTGGTATTGTATATATTTTTTGAGTATTCCAAGAAATACATCCCTGTATGGATATGACCAGGTATGGGTGGCTCTGGAACAGATGTACATTGGGGTAAAATCCAAAACACCACTTTGAGCTAGACTCGAACGAGAACTGCCGCATGACAACAGGCCTTGTTGCACTCTTGGTTATGACACCGCTAGGGGATGTTCTTATGATAATTATCATTTACAATACAAATAATTATGAAGTGATTATGAGTATATATTTCCTCAAATAAAACAATTTTTTCGTGAATATGGATTATATCCATAAATAGTTCAATTTATCTTATATGTTTTACAAGTATTGAAATATGTATTTCGATTCATAAACTGATCTATTTTATGCCATTGTTTAGAAATGACGCCTAGTGGATGAAATAGAAATTGTATCAATGCATGAAATCCATTTAGGGATTTCCCTTCTGATCAAGATAATTATAGTGGAGATGGTGATGCAACTTGTGATGATCACCTAATCACCATACTGAGACAACTCTCTATGGTTATGAATAATAACATTACCCGTATAGAGCACCCTGATCCACAGCATAGAGGATCAATGTTAAAAAACATAATGAATCAAAAAACAACAATATTCAATGGGAGTACAAATCCTTTAGTAGCTGAGAAATGAATAAATTCCTTAGAGAAAATATCCCATGCCTTGGGGAGTAGTGAAAGGGAACAAGTTATCGGGGTAGTTTATTACCTCACTAGATATGTTGTTCAATGGTGGTCATTGATTAAAAAAAAGGAAGATGATGAAGTATAAAATATGGAATGGAGGGAGTTCAAAGAGCTTTTCTTAGAAAAATACTTTCCTCGAGACCATCAAGCTGATATGAAACATCAATTTCTGAGTTTGAGACAAAAGGATGATTAGAATGTCGCAAAGTATGAGGCTGCCATTACAAGGCTAGAAGGGTATGCTGGAGATTATATACCTAACCCAAGAAGTAAGATTGATCATTTATTTTACGGATTAAAACCATTTCTTCATTAAGAATTAGTCTCACAATCCTTCTTGCCGTACGATGATATTGTCTAATGTACTATCAAGATAGAAAAAGAATTCTCTATGTCTAATGACTTTAAATAAAATCAAGAGAAGAATAGATCGTCTGATAAAACTAGAAATGGAAATAAGGGGATGAAGGGAAATGATGAATATTCATCATATAGTAAATGTGGGAAGAAGCATCCCAGTACTTTCTTAAAAGGAATGAGAGTCTCTTACAAGTGTGGTGAAAAAGGACACCATGCTCGTGATTACAAGGGGAAGAAGGAACATACCGAGGTCAAATGCTACAATTGTAGGGGGATGGAACATTATGAAAATGAATGTCCTATTATTTAGGGAAACATTTCTTAGAAAAGGCCAAGGGATCAAGTCCAGGCTTATTCTATCACTACTACTGAGGTAGAAGCTCTAAAAGACGTGGTGGCAGGTAATTTAATGGTTTCCTCAAGTGTATCCAATGCTTTATTTGATTCAGGATCATCATATTGTTTCATATCTTCCTAGTAGGCTATGAAAATTAGATATTTTCAATTTGATTTAACATTTAAATTTCCAGTCAAAACTACTAAGGGAAGTACCATTGCAACATAGTTTTGTCAATCAGACCCCATTAGAGCACATAAATTCTCTTTATCTGCTGATCACATTGTCATACATGTGATTGAGTATGATATAATACTCGACATGGATTTCCATTCAAACAATGATGTGAATATTTATTGTATGAATTAGAAGGTTATGATTTTTAATGATGATGATAAAGAACACCTAATTTTTAGAGAAGATTTGTCACCACATGATTCTTATCTGGATCCACTCTCAATAGCTCAACTAAATTAAATTATTGGTGAGGAAGAGAATGAAATAACTATATGTAAGGAAAGGAATGTTCAAATAGAGGATGTAACTATTGTGAGAGAATATGTTGATGTGTTTCCAGAATGTGAAATTGAGTTTTCCATTTATTTAATTCCTGGATCAAGGAACATATCGAAGGAACCTTATAAAATGGCCACTGTGGAATTAGTGGAACTAATGAAACAACTAGAGTAATTGAGTAATATGGAATTTATTCACCCTAGTGTGTCTCTATTGGAAGCCCCTGTTTTTTTTTGTTAAGAAGAAAATGGATCTATGAGCTTATGTTTAACTACAAGGAGATCAATGCTATAAGAATAAAGAACAAGTATACCCTACCATGCACTGATGATTTATTCGACCAACTTCATGGAGCTCAGTAATTTTCAAAGAATGATCTTCGATATGGATACAATAAGTTGTGTGTGATTTAGGAAGACATTCTGAAAACAATATTTTGAACCAGGTACTGGCATTACGAGTTTACAACAATGCTTTTTGGATTAACTAATTCACCCTTTGTATTCATGGATCTAATGAATAGTGTCTTCAAAGAATATATCAATTATTTTGAGGTGGTATTTATTGATTTTATCTTGGTATATTCCAAAACCTATGAAGATCATGACAATTACATGAGCATTATCCTGATGACTCTTAGAAAACATGAATTATATGGGATGTTTAGCAAGTGTGAATTCTGGCTTCAATAGATTTCATTTCTTGTCCATATTATCTCCAAATATGGAATCTCTATTGATCTTCTATGACTAAGGCAATCCTCGAATGGCCATCAATGAAGAGTATAAATGAGGTATGTCATTTTATTGTCTTAGTAAGTTATTATCGGTGATTTTCCCAGAATGTTTCCCGATTGGCTAACCCTTTAATGAAGTTCACACGTAAGGGGGATAAATTTGTTTGGAAAAAATATTGTGAAGAATGTTTTGATGAATGGAAGAGAATATTGGTAAATGATCATATATTGACTCTACCATCAGGGAATGATGGGTTCGTTATTTATAGTGATGCTTCAAAGAAATGACATGGTTGTGTCCTTATGCAGAATGATAGGGTTATTGTATATTCATCACGACAACTGAAAATTCATGAGAAAAACTATCCTACTCATTATCTTGAGTTAGCTGCTATAATCCTTGCTTTGATGATATGGAGACATTATCATTATGGAAAAAAAATGTGAGATTTATACTGATCACAAGAGTTTGATGTATATTTTCTCACATAAAGAACTCAACATGAGGCAAAGGCGATGGCATAAAATACTCAAGGATTATGATTTCACAATACACTTCAACCTGTGGAAGGAAAAAAATGTGCAAGATTCATTGAGCAGAAAGAATCTCGGAGTTTTTTAAAAAATGAGAGTTTAAGGGGAACCAATTTCTGTGGATCTATTAATGATGGATATTGGAATAACCATGGAAGGTGAAACATCAATACTTTTCCAAATGGTTGAAAACCCATCTTTACTAGAAAAGTGAATGAGTTCTCAAAATGATGATGAGGAGTTTAAAAAGAGGATTAAAGATGTGAATGATGGGAGATTGAGTGACTTTGTGTATTAAGATGGAATTTTGAAATTTGGGACAATACATTGTGTTCTGAATATAACTGATCTAAAAAGCTAATTATTGCACGATTCTCATAGTTACGATTTCTCTATACACCATGGGAGCACCAAAATGTATAGAGTTTTGAAAGAACATTTTTTGTGGGAAAACATGAAGAGATGAATTGTAGATTTTGTGTCATGATGTATGGTTTGTCAACAAGTGAAAGATGGAAGGAAACAACCTGGTGGATTATTGCTACCTCTTCCCACACCTGAGTGGAGATGGGAGAATATCACGACGAACTTTTTCATGCGACTACCAAAGACTCCTAGAAAAAATTATGCAATATGTGTCATTGTTTATTGTCTTACCAAGTCAGCACATTTTCTTGCTATAAGGTAAGATTTACCACTTGACCGTCTAGTAATGCTATATATTAATGAAGTTGTTAGACTTCATGGAGTACCCTTGTCGATTGTTTCTGATCGTGATCCCTATTTTACTTCAAGATTCTAGAAAATTCTTCAGAAGGCCATGGATACTGAACATCATTTGAGCACTGCCTACCACCCTCAAATAGATGGACAATCAGAACGGACTATTCAAGCCTTAGAAGACATGTTGAGATCATGATCACTTTCCTTTTAGGGTATGTGGGATAAATATTTTCCTCTGGTAGAATTTTCATATAAAAATACCTTCCGTTCAAGTATTCGGATGGCATCATATGATGTGTTATATGGAAAGGGATGTAACAGACCAACCTGTTGGGATGACATTGGTGAAAAAACGTTTAATGGCCTAGAACTGGTGGAGGAAATGATGGAAATGGTAAAGGTAATCCAAAACCACATCAAAGTAGCTCAAAGTAGGCAGAAGAGCTATGCTGATAATCGAAGGAAGGATTTGGAATTTCTGGTAGGAGATCATGCTTTCTTGAAGGTATCTCCATTAAAGGGAGTTATACGATTCGGTAGGAAAGGTAAATTGAGTCCCAGGTACATAGGACATTTCGAAATTATAGAACGATTTGGGGCTACAGCTTACCCTTTGTCAAAGCCGCCAATTCTCTCCAATGTTCAGGATGTGTTCCGTTTATCACTATTGAGAAAATACATGCATGACCCATCACATTTACATTCTTATGACGAATTACAACTGAATCTCGATATGTCTTATTACAAAGAGCCCATCATTATTCTCGATACTAGAGAACAAGTGTTGAGAAACCGGACGACTTGTCTAGTAAATGTTCTATGGAAAACCATAAAATTGAAGAGGCAACATGGGATCTTGAGGAACTTATGATGAAGAACCACCCGTGTACTTTCATGTAGTAGTATTCTAGAAATTTCGAGGAAAAATTTATTTGAAGGAGGGGAGAATGTAACACCCCAAGCATCCACGGTACGCTTATCTTTGAATAATACAGTAGTGTGTGTGGTACGCAACTTCGAGTGCTAACACACAACACAACCAATCAAACATGCCGTTATGAAAAGTAATACGCAATTATTGAAATATTATAAATTTTATCATTCAAAATGGACATTATTTTTGGATTCAGAATATCAAAATTAGTTTCAGGTGAATTTTTTGTATTTTTCTGAAAACATTCAATTTTTGATGAATAGTGAAAAACACATAGTTATAGTTTAAAACAGAATTTTTATTTAAATAATTTTTTATTTTATTTAAATTTAATTATGGTAAAAATAGTTACAATATACCTATATATGTTCAATGTAATTAATTGGATTTAGTTTAGAATAATTTTAGATATATAAGTATTTTATTGAACTTTTCACCGTCTTTTACCCACATCCTAGGAGATTTTGGAAATTCACATAAAACATAATTTATCTGCTTCTGTGAGTGGAATATCGAAAATCCGAGATACACAGTTAATATCAAGGAATAAAATGTAGTTCAATAAGATAAAAATAATATTTGGTGAATAGTACCTTTTTACTTTTATTTACCACGATTAAAAGTAAATTTGGTAATTTAGGGTAAAAACGATATTAATATTACCCTAAAAATGTCCTAATTCTTTTGTATAAGTGTATGTCGGCCAAAGTCAACCTTAGGAATAAAATATTATCATTTTGGTCCACTTGGATTAGATTAGTACATTTATTATTATTTAATTTAAAGAAGAGTTAAAAGAGTTAAAATCAATGTTTATTAACTAAAACATTTTTAATATAGGGTTATACATGAGATAAATTCTATTAAAAATATTAATTATAAATATAAAACAATTTCATACATAATTGTATTTTATATATAATTTTTAGACATTAAATAATTTAATTTATTTAGGAGACAATGCTAATGCAGTAATTACCTAATTAATAAAATATTAAAATAATTGATATTATAAATATCCAAATAAATTTTATTTCAGAATTTTTATAAATTCCACTAATGCTATAGTTTAATATGACATGTTTTTATTGATTTAATTATGTTTGTTCGATGTAATCATTCTGTTATGATTTTCACAAAAATCAAATACCCAATAGTGTCAAAATTTACATACAAGAATTTTTAAAACAAATATTATATTATTAATTGATATTATATTCCTAAAAATATAAGGATCGGCCAAAGTACTTATATAATGATTGGTATAATATTAATGGACCACTTGGGGGTTTATTGGACATTTATAGTATGTTTATTGATTATATAATATAAAAATACAAAGAGACATGTTAAAAATGTCAAACTATTTTACTAAGAGTTAAATAAAAATGATACAGTTAATATAGTGACCCACACCGGTCTAAAACCAAATTTTTAAGTGTTATTCGTCCTATCCCCACCTTAATCATTAAATTATCTACTTTTTACTCACTAGAAACGGAATATTAATTTATTATAAAACAATATTTCTAACATTTCCAAAGGTGCCCCTCACCCCTCTTATAAAAGGGCACTCCCCCTTCTCTCTAATTCACACCATCAAAGCATTTTCGCTCAGCCAAACCCAGTCAAAATATTCTCTAAACTTCCCTCACATCAACATAGATGCCTAGTTTTATCATAAGGCCAACCTAATGTGTCCTTTTGATCAAATCAATATGAAGAACCGGAAGAAGAGGAAATGTTTTCACCGCCCTCTTTCAAGATCCTTTCTTCTTCAACTTATTCATTATTTGTTATTTCCATTTAAAATAAAAAGACTAGTATATTCTATATACTGTGATGTTATTATAAATATGGTACAACCATATTCATTTTTCTATCCACCCATTGAATGACATGTCACAATACGTGTGTACGTATGGCTTATCGTCTCCACATCGTTGTGTAATTGTTATTAAAAACATTATTATTTGGATAGATATGATAATGAAGTATAATTAAAGTAAATAATAAATATAACATGATAATTATTCTGTATATATGATATACCATCCAATTATATATTATTTTAATATTAAAAGAATGATATTTTCGCTCGTGCGTATGTACGTACTACCGTCTCCACGAACGTGATGAGTTTCATTCCCCATCGTATCCATTCAAAAATAATTTTCATTCGATGGTTAAAAATAATTTTTAATGACTTCATATCATTATTTATATGGATAATATACAACCTATCGATAACAAACACGACTTATGTATCAAAACATATAAAAGAAAATGAGTATGTTAACACCCGAAACGACTATAATACAAAGATATTATTAATAAAGCAATGTTAAAAGATTATATATGATATCATATTAATTTATATGATTATTTTATAATTTAATAACAATTATTTCACCAGTATACAGGAGTTTAACCTACCCTCAACCAAGGAAAAGTACAAGGTAAGGGTTCATTTCACAATCTCTTCATTATCCGAGGTTGTTCATACGTAATTATCTACTGGGACCTTTTTATGATCCACATCCATGTTTCTTATAATTGTATTTCCAAACATTCTTACTATTTTACAGACTATGGGTTAAAGTCATTTATACCCTTTTTAACTTTTTATAATATTTTTATAAAAGAATCTTTTCGTCTTTTTCCAAACATGGTTTTTTTAACCATTTTGACATAACTAAGGAGAAAATGACTTTTTTTAACTTATACGGCAGCTGCAGCTATTTTCCATCATTGTAAAATCTTAGAAGCCTCCCTTACATGATTATAAGAATATTTTGAAAGTCAATGTTTTCTTTTATAATTATATGACTTCTAAATGATTTAAAAAAAGAGATATTTCTCTCAAAAAGTTATGAATTCATCTATGTCAACATCCATTGATGGATTTTAATCTTATTTGAAGTTTATTTATTATGATACAAATATTACATTTTGAATTGAAGGTTGTGTGATATGTTTGACTATGGATGTGTTATTTTTATACCATTCATGGTTAATGGATAAAGTATTGACATTTTGTATGCTAGTTTTCATATGAATTTTTATGTTATTTTTAATCCTTTTCATATGAGAAATGCATTGGACTGAATAAGTTAGGGGTGGAGCCCGCTATAGCTCATTTATGCATCTGTATGTATCATAAGACAAACGAGTGTCTTGGCACATGGACTTGACAAAATCTTATTTTTATTCTTGGAACAAGGCCTTGACTATGTGGTTATGATAGTCATGAATTATGCATTCCATCATTATAAAAGTGATTATTGATATTGAATGGGATTATTCGACTAGTATAATATCAATGTGAATATGAAAATAGAATTATTTCATTTTATTTCTTCCATATTATGCGGAAGTTCATGTTTAAAAGTCTTTTGTTTTAGTTATACACTGCCTTAAATGTTTATCCCAATTTATTAAATTTTCCACTATATATTTATCATTACTGGGCATGTGATCTCACCACATTCTATGTTTTATTTTTTTGAGGATGTGAAGATATATTTTATGAATGACATACATGGATAGTTTAAGGGGATATGAGTGTGGAGACAAGATGTTGTTGTAGTTTTTACTTTATTATATAATTTAAACCTTATTAAGGTATCTAGGGATTCCAAGGCTACTATACTATTCAGTTTTTCGAGACATGATCTTTTGTGATCATGGAAATGTTATGTAATAAGAACCGACTCTAGGTAACTGTGGTCGGGGAATTACACCCAATTTCTATTCCATTAATGTATATAAGTTTTATCAACAAAACAATATCATGTCCATCTATTCATCCAGGAATCATGTGGCATCTAATGGATAGATATAGGCTTTCAATGTGAACATTTCAAATAAACACTAGATAATGGTGGAAGAAGATTAAAATTATTACCCTAAAAAGCTCTTATATTCCATGTGTTCCTACAAGACCCCAACTCGTACTTCCACACACGCATCTGCATTATCAATGGTATATGGAATGATAGAAGCCCCACCCATTTAAGTTCATATTCAATCTATCTGTATTGCTATTTTTTACTAATTTTCTATAGATGAGATATCCTATAGAGACACAATGAATTACAATAACTGGATCAGAAAATATTTCACTATCTACATCACATAGATTTTTGTCAAAATCAGCTCATTGGAGCCTTTAAAAAATGTTTTGCCTACATTATTTCTTCTAAGGAGAACAATTTATAGTCCATTGAACATTAATGACACCTAGAATGAAGCCTCCAAAACTTAATCCAATGTGGGAGGGGACTTATTATTTTCTCAAGGTACACTCAAACAAAACATATTCCCTGATCAAAATGGATGGATAACTCATTAAGACTATATAGAATTCAAGGATCCGGAAGAAATATATTGTGTAAAAAAAACATCCCATGTCTTGATCACACGATGTTAAATTGGATGATGAAGTGTCCCCACTATACGATATAAAACTATGTGTTGTTCATCATCCTGACCACATGATGTAAAATTTTGTTGTTTTAATCCTCATTTTCTGACAATAAACCTTGTATCAATCATCATCATAGTTTTATGACATTAAACTATGTAAAAATCATCTAACTATCTATATGATGTTAAACATCATGGGATTTGAATAGTTTTGTACAGATTTATTCTCACCATAATGAGATACATAGTGACACTAAGATCCCTAATTCTTGAACTATCAATGATTAAGAATTCTACCATTCCCTACGTATGATTCAGACATTCATGGGGACCTTTTTCATGTATTTTCTTCATGAAATTAAATTTTAATGGCTAACATCCCATTGATTTTAGGGTAATAAACCACAAAAATGCTATGAGGAAATTATCCCCATTTCCCTCTATCTAATAAATTGGTCAAGATTCCCTCTTGATCAGACATTAGGATGAAAGGATCAATAACCTTTTACATAACTATGTGTTGATTTATTTTCATCCTAATGAGTTATGATGTGATGCACAGATCTCCAATCTTAGGCCCACCCATGAATAACCCACTTTACTCCCTATGTACGAGCTCAAACCTGCACATGGAGTCCTTTTGAAGAACTATGTAGAGATTTATCCTTGTCGTTATGATAAACATCATGATTTATAAACCATTTGTTTTTAGACAATTCTATTATTTTATGAAATATTAAAACCCCTTCTCCCTACATCAAAACATTATAGATGCGGAGAATCATTCCTATATGGACTACATGAAACTTGATTCAGATACTAATGAGAAACATAGAAACACTCGTATCCAATTTCCTGGCCCAAGCCATTCAAAAATAGAGTTCACATATCATTCACTTGTTTTTTCATTTCATCATGAATGTATATTTTACAACATGTTTCTTCTCCCACTGATCATAGCTTGCATGGGATTAGGAGTCCTAGTAAAAGAATCCCTTAAACATGTAAGGAGAATATATTTTTATGGAGTTGATATTCATCCAGACTATATGACATTAAAAATACACTGTACCTTTGTCCTTACGTGATGACATAAAACTACATAGACATTTTATGTCCATATCTATTCATGTAGAGTCACCTATGTCCTTGAAGAATGACTTTAAACTACTAGGATTTTTAGGAACTATATTATTCTTGATTCTCATCCCTATGAGATTCATAGTGACATGTTAAGCTCATATATTGGGTCCATACATGAATGAGTCATATCATTCCTCTTTACTCCCAATGAATGTGCTCAGATCTGTATAGGGAGTCATATTCAAGAACTACATATGGCCTAATTCTTTCCATTATGAGGTTCGTAGTAAATCTAGTGTTTTAATCATGGAACCCAACCATAATCAAAATTTTCTAAATCTTCATATTGGTTCATATTCATCCTTATTCATGACATTGATCATTATAGGATCTCTATAGCTACATATATCTGGACACTCGTCACTATAAAATAGGTATTGATGCCCGAATCTCCTATCTCAGGTCTAGCTACAATAAAAAAACCTCATGTCCTCCAAAATTTAACTACATTATTACTGGTGAAATGAATTATTATAACTATGTGGGATTTGATTATCACCAGTATGAAATATGTAGTTATGTTGGGAACTTATATCCCTAACCCCCTGACATGGAAAATAAAAATGTCCCCTCCTATACAAAAGCAATAATATAGGTAGGCACCTATTGTTGTTCAGGCCCCCTAAGTGGGGTCCCATAATGGAAACATATATTCCCACACCCCACTACATATGAGTCAGATCTATATAAATTACTCTACAAATCATGGCCAATATAATTCCATATTACCCCTTTATGCACTGGTCAATATCCCTTCCACAATTCATACTTCAAATCCTTGACATTTTTTAATCTTCATAATATTTCTCCAGATCATGGTGACAGAATGTATAATTCCTAAAGACTCTATTTTTTTATTATGTTGTAATATTCCACAGTTGTGTTTTCATAAAATATCCTAAATAACATGTCTTTAAAATATAGGATTCTACTATTTGGATATAAAATATATTCCAGCATTGGGCTTCCATAAAACAGCCCCCATAATGGGTTCATCAACTAGTGGTATTTTTCCCTTAAGAGAATCCACTTCTATCCTTATAAGTTTTAATGAAAATATGTTGAAATCCATGATTTAAAATATTCTACAGTTATCATGTAAATCTATCCCACATTCTCTCTCCTGATCAAAACCCCCCCAAGATCATGGTTTACAAATTCATCTTTCATGTGATCAATGAATACTAGAATGATGTTGGTCTAATAAATTTACATATCATATATTGTTTCTATGATTCTATAGTCATATCCGTACAACCTAAACTATAGAAAATATATTTCCTGTATTTGGGTTAGACCTACATTGAGCACATATTTCCCCCAATTCTTCAATAATTTTAACAAGGAATTCTCGTTCCATATTCAGTAAACATTCAGTCAAAAAAATCATGACCCATAAAATAATTATGTTCATAATATTTCGCGTACTTTTATCAATAGAATATAAAATTTATTGAGAACTCCATTACAAGACTATTCAGTATATTCCATCATTGTCCTTGTATAATTCACCCCCATAATAGGCCTATCAGCCTAAAGAATCAAGAATTTGGTAGTGCGTTACGTGCCCCAGTTGGGCTTACATAAAATAACCCAAATAATGGGTTTTTAAACCAGTGGTAAATTCATTATTAAGATAGACCTTTTATAATTTCTTTAATCCCCTTTCTCCAAACTAATCTTCACATATAGAGATTATTATGTTATAACATACTCCATTCCCACTCATGCCTTAATATGGAAACACATTTCCATATAGATTACCAATAATCAAATAATATTCAACCTTCTATAAAATAAAATGACCAAAAATTATTTTCCTTAATAACATCCTTACATCATGTCATTAAACCATAAAACATAATGTCCTTAGTGCATTGCACTGCATAATGACCGTGTAACATGACTTTAAACTAAATTGAATAATGTCCTTACTTCATGACATTAAACATGAAAGCATGATTTCTTTACTAAATGAATTTAAAATACACATAATATATTTCTTGGTGAATGAATTTAAACTGAAAAATGATTAATGTCAATATTTAATGACATTAAACTTCTCAATACCTCATACTTCTTCATAAAGGGGCATCCCTTCGCCAATATTGATCATTTAATAATAATACCATCTATCACATACCAAATTTGGGTAAGAGTGGTTTCCCATTCATTTTCTATTTATATACAGAAGATCCCTTCATTATAGACATATTTCAATTGAAAACCCACCCCTTATTGTCTTGAAATATCTGAATCTTCATAATTATAATTCACCATGAGAAATAAAATATCAAAATTGTTGAGAATATCTTTAACAGAATATTTAGAATGTGCCCCAGTTGGCCTTTCAGAATTCACCTCTATTATGGGCCTATCATCCTATGGATTTCATAATTTGGATATGTAGTATGTTCCTCGGAGAGAATTTCATTAGAAAATACTCACAATAAGATAGTCAACTAGTGGTAACATTGTTCTTAGGAGAGTCCTCCTCCAGTTCATGATTGTCATGTTTAGTGATTTGGAAACCATAGATTATGGATTAATGATACCCCTTGGACGATCCTGAAGGTTGTCAAAACATTCAAGGGCATTGGGACTTTTTTAGTATATAATTGCATAAATTATGGTCAAATTTTTTCAACCAAAAACAAAATTCTAAATGATTGAATTTCATGATAATAATATTCCCATTAATATAAAAAACAAAAAATTTGTTAGGTTGAAATCCCAAAAATGGTGACTAAATAAAAACCAAATGTTACCCACTAAGTATCCTCCATATTGATCTTAGAAACAATATAGGGTGATAACATAAAAAAGACACAAAGTGTGTATGGTTGTTCAAATTACACTATCAATAGTCAAACTAATCTTGTTAATCCCCATGGTTTAGACTAAAATTTTAGAGAATTTTTTCCCCATACCATCATTGAGATTATAATTTATTTATATACTCTTTTTTCATTAAAATTATTTTTATTGCAATATTATGGTCACATAAAGGATGTACAGATGAAGATATAGATGATTTGAAACAAAATTATTTTCATTTATAGCCCAAAATATCCCCCAGAACAACATCTGCATGATGGAGTCTCTCTGTCGTATTATAATAGGACCTCAACATAGATTCTAATTTTTTGAATAGCCTCTTGGACCATGTCATGTACTTTTTGATGTTCCCTCAGTTGAAAATATTCAATATGCTTTTCATAAGTAAGGTCCTCCACTATAACTACAACAACATATGATTCTTCAGTTTGGTTTTTTCTAATGAGAGGTGGATATGTTCTATCAATGTTTGTTCTGTATTTAATAATAGTTAATGTGAGACACCTGAAGAGTCTTCTAAATGATTGTTTTATCAAATGTTTCTATCTTTTCATTATTATTGTCCCCCATCTTGTACAATATAGCTCGGAATGCAACAATATTGGAAATCATTTTATCCTTTTAATCCCCTTGTCAGATATTATATTATTTCTCCCACTAATGGATAATTTCCTTCACAGGTACATGCAACAAGTTGAAATCTATCCCTGTGAAACCCAACATGTTTATAAGAACTAAAATTCATTAGATTAATGAATGAAATTCACGAAGAAGTGTATTAGATATTATTTTTTTAATAAAACTATGACTTGTGATTTATGATGAAATGATAATTTTAAAACTCTATATCTAATATGGAGTCACTGCCAGAAGGAAAAATCTATTCCAGGGATAGTACACTCAAGGAAGATCCATTCTCTACTCCCTCCCTTATAGTAGATGCCTCTATTACTAGTACAGGTTGAACTGATGCAGATTAATCACCATTAGACCTAGAACTGAAAGATGATAATCCATAATGATAGATTAAATTCATTATTAGCCACAAAAGGATTGAAGTATTGGATAGAAATCACAATAGTTGGTGACTATTAACCAGTAATATGTCAACGACATAGTAGGATTCATCTCAATCATTCCCAAATATAGTGGTATGAACTAGTTCTTCCTGATGAGAGGGACTCCCCTTGGTCTTCTCGAGTTCCACCAATTGAGGATCAGAAGATTTCCCATTACATGGTCTACCTGATTTGGCCCTCCCTCACCAGTTGGATTGAGATTGACTTCAATTTCCACCCCCTATGTTACCATCACAACATTTTATGTGGATGGGTATGCATATTGAAAATGATTATTATTAGTTAATCGTACACAAATAGGTTAAATGAAATAAAAGTAAGAAATCACATACCTTTGATCCATTATATTGTTCCAAAAATTATTCTAAAAGTGAAGAAATATTAACAAATTCTATTATTTCAACCCATGGGATCTCATGTTTTATCATGGATTCTATTGAAATCCCAAGCCCCTTGTTCATCTCAACTATAAGAATCCTTGGTGTAGTTGGTTCATGACCCTCATATGACGACTTGAGACCCTAAAAATCCTCCTTAGTGACAATTGTAGGGTAGAATCCGACATCATAGGATTATATGGTGCATGATATGAAACAAAAATATTAATGATATGGAATTCAATCATTATAATTTGACATCATATGGAATACTTTAGACATACCATATACATCCTCCTAACAACATTAGGATCAGTAATTAGAGGAGATGGTGGATAATAGACCCTCAATACTTCCTCTTTTGAAGCATCTAGTTAACTTGTAGGAATATGTTTTTGGTTTGAATAATCCTCCTCAATTCATGTAGTATCATTTTTAAAACCCTTGGGGAAAGAAATTTAAGGAGTTTATAAAATCCAATAATGTTTTGAAATTGGTTCTAAATAGAAATGATAGACACTGAGATAAATCACTACTACTGGAAACTCATCTAGCCAAGGATTCCCCCACTTTTTGTTGATTATTCATCATCTTCATTGAAGTAGGTTTTACTTATAATTACTCAATGATATGTATTATGAGTGGAATTTATCCTAGCATCCCATCCTCCATGGCCTATCGACCTAGAGATACCACTCCAGATTCCGGGGGTGACCTAGTAACCCTTATCATAGTTTGTCCCAGATTATATCATAGGGATGGAACATCATCTTAAATCCACTATTCCAACTGAAAATTAAGATGATATATTCCTTCGTTAATGATGGTTTGGATGCAATATTAAAGAAAATAAAAAATGTTTTTAATAGAAATAGAAGAAATCGCATATTTAGGATAGAGAAAGTGACACAATTAATTAAAATATGAATGTTTGATCCCTTTATCAACTCCACATTTTATCATTTCTTACGCCCACCTTGATGTAGGAACCCAATCATTGATGTAAGGAATGAGCATCTCTAACTCTAAAATTTGAATCTTTACCTCCATGGGATTATTCTCATTACAAATACAAGGAAGAGCTCGAATAACTCCATTACATGGTATATACATCAATGTACATAATAGTGGCCACATGCTATAAAATTCAGAAGATAGTTATTCAATATTTTACTATCCCTAATAACATGTATTCTAAATAGATCCCAGTTCATTGGGAGAACGACACAATATCATTAGATTTTATTGGCTTCCCAACCATTTCTGTCATAGAAATTGGATATGAAAATGGAGCCTGAATCTTTTTATGGAGATGATGACTAGACCACATAGTTATAACTTCAACGAGTGAACTATTTTCATCCTTTTTGACTCTATAAGGTGAATTGTACCTTACACATACTCTTTTTAATGAACCAGGAATATCATTTTCCTCACTCTCGGACTTGGACAACATATCCTCGAAAGGAGATAAAGCACCTTCCAAATGAGAAGGATCACTAAATATCCACCAATTTATCCCAACTAAATGGACAACCATATATAGGGCCCCTTCACATAATGATTTAATCTAGGCCATGGCTTAACATGTAGTTAATCTACTGGTCACATCCATTGGAGGTTTTTTAATCATCATCTATGTCAACTCCATGGTCGTGTGCATCCAGAGCTATCGAGCTACCCTTGGATGTTTCATTAATAGAATGTGAAAAAAGGGATATGCTGTTATTTTCTATAGGATCCTAAACTATTGTGCAACCTAGAAAACAGTATTTGACATTATATTATCTCACCATCAATCCTTCTTTCTAACACATCGTCCCTAAATCCTATCATGTATGACCTCAACTCAGTGTTGGTCATCCTGTTGTCAAAAAACCTCCTCGTAGGTGGATTCCTATAGGGAACGAAATTGAAATCCATGAAAAAACTCACCCTTTTATGAATTTCAAGATATTTCAATGATTAGAGAGAAATTATAAATTTGCTATGGATGTACGGTTGAAAATCACTCATGCGGACTTGCAACCCACTCTACAAAACATAAGTCTCGAAATGAGTATTGATCTATCCCCACGAGACATGGAATAGTCAAATGATATTTAAAGGAGATTTATCAACATGAATACAAATAACACACTAGGAATAGTCACCAAAATAGGGGTTCCAAACCTCAAAACATCATCTCCACTAGTTTATCCTGTAAAAATAATATTCATGGCCTTAATCCACCATTCGAATCATGAGTGGGCAACTAATAAGTGCTAAGACACATGGCTAGAAAGCAAAGAAGTTGTGTCATAGATAGAACATTGGGCCAGGATTTGTATCTCCACATGTCAAATTATTGCTTTTATAGTGTGTTCCAGAATGTTCTGGGTACGCTTCTCTTCATCTCCTTTCAACAATTCATTGTATGTTAGATATTTGGTGCATCTCCACTATTATTCAAAAAATGTACATCCACATTTCTAAATGAATATCCAGTTTCCAATGGGGTCTTTTTTGTTGATATTTTTAGATACTTTTAGGAGATCACATGATAAACCTGTCATCTTTTCGATATAATTCCACATTGACCTTGGAGGGATGAATTCATTCTACATTAATTTGATGATCAGAGAACCATAAATATTCTGGACCTTCCATAAACTAATTTCCAATTCTCCATGCGTTAGATGGAATGAATTCATCTATGGACACTATCGGCTCAGTAGCTATGGAAAAAAATTCATCATTCCTATTTATGTAGGTCTTCTATAACCACACATCCTCACGAAAACGTTCATCTTATTGGTCCATCAAAAACATTAAAAAAGTATTTCTCACCTCGTACACCGACATCCATGATGACATAACACTACCTCCTTAGTGAAAGTATTATCCTTTTTTACATCCATTTAACTGATAAAAATTTGAATCTTATAAGATGGATGAATAGAAATTCATATTGAGATCAATAATATACGGTTCAAAATCAGAAGTACTTGTGCTTTGATGTTTTAAAAAGATCGTGGATGATGTCTTGACATTGATATAAGAAAATTTTCTTGAAATGTTAGCAGTTGAAAAAATTTTGTGCTCGGGAAACATAGAGACTGGGAGATAGTTCTTCAGAGCTGGTGGTAGGACCTCTCACCAATAGAAGTGAACATTAAGTGGTAGATAAAGACCCTTAAAAAAATAATGATTAAATTTCTTTAGAAACCATGAAATATTTTTAAGAGTTGTTTTTTAGATGTCGTAATAATAGTTCTCTATGATTTTGGTCATCTTCTCAATACTTTTACTAGAAATTTCATCAGAAATTGATGTCTACTTTGTAGATATGAAACCTTTAAAAGAATATCAAGTTCATTTTAGAGTAGCTTTATTTTGAAAAATATTTATAAAATAATATAATATCTAAAATGAATTATTTTACACAAGTATGTCATGCATGTGCCTTTTGTGAATGTGTATATGTAGTCCGCACACCCAATCGCATGCATCACAAAACCAAATTCTTATTGATTCTACCTGAATAAATCCATTAGAAGTAGAGATAGTGAAATATTTTTGAAATACTTTCATGGGGAGAGAAAAACATTATATGTTACATGGTAGTTTCTTAGAGATTAGGGCCCTATTTATATGCCAGGAAGCCGATATGTGTGGTATGCTAGAATGGATGACTTGAGAGAACACAATAGTGAGTACTCATACAAGATTTATCTATCCTTTGCATCCCTTTTTTCCTCATGTTTAAATGATATTCCATTTTTTTATCCAATCCTTTTGGTGGGTTTTTGGAACTCCTTTTTATCAAATGTATGACGAAGAAAAAAAATATAAAATAATTGAAAAAAATCCAAAAATTAGATTAAGAGAAGCCACATATCCCAATGTACCTGAAGAGCATTCACCCAGTGTACCACCAACAACACTGTCGACTCATAGGGTACTAGTGCGAGACCTATCTCCAAGCCACACATGTGTGAAACGGAACCTTCAACCAGTTTGATATGTTTCCTTATAAATATATCTCTTGGGGTCTTAATTTTACATGAATATGTTTCTTGAAGGTCAATTGTTTCTTTTATCACACTACTGACTCACTCAAACCCTCCATGACATTCTAGATAGTTTTCTAACACCAAAAGAAGAAAGAATTAAGGGGGTAGTGAGAATAAAATCCATCAAGTGTTCTAAATAAACAATACATTCACGATGTATTCATCTAATCACATAATTAATGAAGAATAGGGAAATTCTCCTTTTCCTACAAAGGGTATTACACAAGTTACATCCAGTAATATCATTAGAGTCCCACGAAGGATTGAGAATGGTCTCACCCAGGGATTGTCTCCCAGGTGGTCAGTTGCTCATGGTGCTTCCCAATTCGAATAGGTCTACTAGTCTGAAGCACCACTTTAGTGAGCCTCCTGGGTTCACCCAGCCATCATCCCCACATTAAATACACCCATGGAATGGCCTTTTCTCCCATATCACCATTTTTTGAAAGATAACAAGTTGAATCCTCCACCAATTCATCTTTACAAGTAGAATCGTGGGGAAAGGAACAATAGTGTGTCTCCCATATGGATGTGTATGTCTATGGTCAGAGGTTTTTTACACTCGTTCTACCAAAAGTAGTGATACTCACGGTGTTTGTGGATTTATATGTCCATGTTATTGAGGATCCCTATCCTAGAGACTATGTTGGGGAGTTCATGGTCTGGACAATTAGTGTTCGGACTCTATGGTCCATGTCCTCCCCTTTTCATCTATAATACTCGATGAATCTGGTTCTTAGTAGGGAGGGTAAGGACCATAGTTACTTTTCTTTTTGGACTAACTTCCTCTTCTACTGTTGTAAATCCCATTTTAGGGATTCACTCCTAGAGTAATACCCAGGCCTTTAGGGATGGATACTGCCTCCTTCACCATAACAGAGGGATGGATCATTGATCAACAACATAGTACACTATCTCACTATGGAATGGCCATGCTGATCACTATACATGACTATCCATTATACAGAAACAAGAGATGTGATGGGTAAACTCTAAATCCCATCCCTCTCACAATGGTATTTCTTATAATGGACACTAGTGGATGTAACTGGATTGTGTAGTCTTTAGATATACTGTAATCGCTTATTTATCACATAGAGCATGTCTTGTATGGTTTTAGAGATTAAGGATGATGATAACATCTACTAAATCACAAATCATGCCCATCCTCCCCATGAATAAGCTCTAACTACATTCAATGGGGAATCCTCTATATGAATAAGGAATACATTCAATCATGGGAATCCTCCTCAAAAATAATACCAACTCCATTCAAATGAGAATCCTCTTCAAGAATAATCCCCGACCTCAAATACATTAATCCTCCTAATGAATTACCCCTAACATAAATCATGGTCATCTTCCTCATGATAAAACACCAACATCAATCCAAATGGTCCTCCTCCTTAGGTCTAATCCCAAAAATCATCCTTAAAATCACCATGAGAAGTACAACCCTCATGATACCATGAAAAAGGAGTCCTCCTTCGGAGTAAGACCAAATCATGTCATCAACCCCTGTAGACATCCATCTCAAGAATAATCTCAAATAATATTCTTGAAGGGGAATAATATCCAATGATAAAACCCTATTCAATAACTCCATAGGTGAGGGAATTCATAACCAAACTACAATGTCATTTATTCACATACAAAGAGGATATGTATGAAGCCTCTTAAAAGAGAAAACCCAACAACACAAATCAAACATATTCTCATCGGGACACATTCTTTGTTGGGTTTAATTGAACCTGGGAATCAATACTTATTTCAGGTTACTCTTTGATTCTTCGGTGTATGTCCCACAACAACCCTTGTCCAGGATCCTTCTACCGAGACGTCCTTGCCACATGATGTTAAAATGTAAGGTTATGGCCTTATCACATGACCATAAAATGTATGATGTGCCCAATTAAGTTGAATCGAACTATGAGGGTTATAATTACTTTCAAAAGGATACATAGGCATCCCATTTAAGGGTTCAATCACAATATAAAAACTGCTTATATCTCCTATGATGATGATAAAATCTGGAGTAAATCATTGTCTCCTTAGATGAAAATAAAACTCCAGATTTCCCCACTTAGTGGTTAGAAAACAAGTTTCATTGTAATAAAGGAGAAAGAATATTTAATCAATATGTACGATGATATAATGTATGGAGAATCATCAATACATATTCAAAAATATGAGCTTCCATATATGAAAATAATTGATTGTGAACTCATGATTCCTCCTCCTCATACTTGGGAACCATTGAATGATTCATGACCATATCTCCAATCCATAAGAGAGTCATGGAGTAGTAAATAATTCTCCCCAAAAGTGTGTTATGAGACCAACCTCCCATTCTATTTAAGAATGTGCATTATTATGAATCATTAGCCATCACTATAATGAGTTCCTGACTTTAGAATGTAGGTACAGAAGGATGTAGAACCATTTGGTTTTTCTAGTACCATTAACAAAACCAATTGGAAACCATTCAGAAATAAGAAAATCTCATCATCAAGGGAAACAATAATGGTTACCCAAACATGAATGGATTAACTATAGAACATCCTTTTAAAAAAAATGTGGGTAACGACCTATCTTTGATGGACCATTCTATCCCTTAAGGGAAACCTATTCCCAAGGGAGACAAGAACAGTGAACTTGATGAGAATGGAATAACTATGGAATCTCCTTTTCAATTTAAAAGGGGTGTACTAGTTAGTCTCCTTTGGACCATTACATCCCTTTAAGTAAATCAATTTCAAACAGAAATATATGTCATTATGGGTATATTCTTTAAAAAGATGTAATAGTCATGTCAAACAAATTAGAATCAATATAGTTGGTATTAGAGCATGGATTAGCTAATTTGGCAACTAGTATTTGAGAATTCTAGTGAAACAACTTAGTTTGAGATTATGTATATGTACGATTCAATAATAATTGTTTTAGAAAATTTATAAATATTGGGATACCATAAGATGATCCTTTAGTATAGATTTCAACAAGTAAAAAATTATTTTTTCTGAGATTTTTACTTATGTTTTGTTAAAAACTATTATATTTTAGAAAATTATGAGAACCAAGAGTGACTAGGATGAAAACTCATGTGAGGGAAAATAGAGTGAATGCTCGAATGAAATCCCCACTACCTTGGGTGCTGGGGTTCCACATTTCCTATCCATTCATACACAGATATCTCAATATATGAACACTAAGCTAAATAATTTTGAATGAATACCTTCACCTAATAGGGATAAATTAGATATATATCCTTTTATGAAACAATAACCAACTACATTTGTGGATATTTCATGTAACACCCCAAGATTTTATGAAAAAATATTATTTTAATTAATTGATGTCTTGTGTTGTAAGCTACAACAAGATTACCTTGCACTATACGCAACACTGTATGAGCTTGCAATATACACAACACTATTCTTGGATCATGTTATACACAATTTTGATAGTAGTTATTCTACGAAACATTGAGTGTTGATATATATATATATATATATATATTCAATGTATAAATGAAATAAGGTTGGATTCTGTTATACAAATCAACATTGGATTCTTGCACAACACGGAACCCTGACTTGGCTTGAATTACACGCAATCATGACCTTCCTCGATAGCGTGCATAGTACGCAATATCAGGTTTCACTAAACAACGATATATGGTTATAATATTATTATGAACTGGACGTAATGAATATTATCAACTAAATTTTAATATTATAAAATTATTATTCATCTTACACATTTTCTAGAATATGGTATGAGAACAAAATCAATTTTTCGAGTAAAATAATTAATTTTCAAAAAATATAGTTTTGCCACCTTTTGATGGGACACCGACATTAAATATTTTTTTTTCACATGTCTATAAATTAAATTTGACAAAATATAATTCTTCTATGGAATCAAGTTATAAAAATTTAGATTGGATAAATTTTTCATATTATTCTGATAACTTTCTTATTTTAATGAATAGTAAAAACATGCTATATTTTAATTAAAAAAATATATTTTCATCGTAATAATTTATATGGTTATATTATCTTATTTAATTGGTTTTAAAGTGTAATTAGAATATATTTTTACCATTTAATCCATTTTTGGTCATTGAAATTAATTTCGCTTTGAAATTGGATATAAACAAGTATCAATCTTTTGATAGTTATTGTTTTTCAAAAAACATGCTATTTGTTTTGATAATGGGAATTAATTATAAAATATATTAATGCCACTTCTATGTTTTTAATTTATAAAAATATAAATCAATTTTATAATTCGGAATATCTAATAATTCTTAGGCTTATTTTTTGGTATTTTTCTGAAAAACTGCAATTTTCGATGAATAGTGAAACCACTTAGTGGTAGTTAAAAAAACTGACTTTTTCATTTAAATGAAATTTTACGACTTCTATGAATTGAATTTATAAAATAAGAGATACAAGGTTAATATCAAGGACTAAAATGTGGTTCAATGAGATGAAAATAATTTTTGGTGAATAGTAACATTTTAATTTTTTACCACAGTTAAAAGTAAATAGGGTATTTAAGGGTAAATATGATATTATTATTACCCTAACACATGTAATAATTCTATTTAATAAGTTTAATTCGACCAAAAACAACTTTAGGAATAAAATATTACCATTTAGGCCCACTTGGATTAGATTATGACATTTTTATTAATTTATTTAAAGAAGGGTTAAAATAGTTAAAATCAAAGTATAATAAGTAAATAATTTTTAATATAGGGTAATTAATAAGATAAATTAGAATATAAATATTCATTAGAAAGATAAAAATATTTCCTACATAATTGTAGTTTATTTGTAATTATTAGACATTATATAATTTAATTTATTTATGACACAATGATGATGCCGTAAATATCTTGTTAATTAAATATTGACAGAATTGATGTTATAAATACCCAAATAAATGTAATATAAGACTTTTTATGAATTAAAATAA
Organism: Viscum album; assembly: GCA_963277665.1. Lineage (NCBI taxonomy): Eukaryota > Viridiplantae > Streptophyta > Magnoliopsida > Santalales > Viscaceae > Viscum > Viscum album. The sequence goes on along the minus strand of OY728134.1, from coordinate 714,431,797 downwards.
TTTTATAGGTTAATATGAAATGTTAGTATTGAGTTATTAAACTTTTTACGATCTATGCATTCTGTTATGATTATCATAAAAATCAATTACCAAATAGTGTCAAAATTGACATAAAATAGTTTTTAAAACAAATATTATATTATTAATTTTTATTTTATTCCTAAAAATATATGGATCGGTCATATGACTTAGATAAGGTTATATATATTAATAATAAACATCTTGGGGTTCTTTTGGCTTGTTATAGTAAGTTTATTAACCTTATAGTGTAAGAAACCATTAAGACATGATAAAAGTTATATTATCTAACTTAAAGTTAAATCTAAATGATAAGGTTAAAATAGAAACTTAAACATGTCTAAATTCTATTGGATGAGATTATTTAGACTCATACCCACTTTATATTATAAATAAATCAATTTTGAGCTATTAAAAACCGAATATGACTTTGTAATAAAATAATATTTTTAGTTTTTCCTAAGCTGCCCCTCTCTTCCCTTATAAAAGGGTACCTCATCCCTCTCTTCCACACACTACATTGAGCCTTCGATATCAAAACAACCCTGCCAAATTATATTCTCCACTTCCCTAGAAACATCCTAGAGGTCTTGGTTATCTTCAAAGACAAATTTTAGTGCCCTAAAAGGAGGTCTCAAAGAGGCGCTTCAAAGAAGATGTAATGTCCGTTAACGATTCTTTCAACTTTATTTTTTATTCTAATTATTCTTCTTTAGTTGATTCATTATGAAGTAATAACATCAGTATCACTCATATATGGATATGTTATTATAAGTATGAAACAACCCTGTTTCACCATCTATCCATCCTACGAAAAATGAAATCACCGCGTGTGCGTACGTACGGAATACCGTCTCCACGCCGTACTGTAATCTATTTTCCGCCACCACCATACATGGATGGGTATAATGGTGTAAATAAATAACTATATATGTTTATTGTAAAGTTATATTGATTCATTAATATTATATATACGCTTAAATACAATTCCACGATCATGGGAATGAAATCATCGCTCGTGCGTATGTACGGACTATCGTCTCCACGAATACGATGACATTAATTTTCCATGATTAACCATTCAAGAATGATTATAAAGTATATATAATGAATAATAATTAAATATATGAAATAATGAAGCTACTGGTTTTATGTGTATATATATATATATATTTCATCTACTTAATTCCATTCAATTCAATAAGGAAATTAAAACTGCGTTCATGCGTACGTACGGACAACCGTCTCCAGGAATGGTGTATTTCCATCCATTTATCGATATATTATATATACGTATATTATGAATATATATTATATATAAATCATGTTTTACATTTTGGATATATGTAATCATGATCTATGTAATCATATGAATAATTAAAAGTTAAAACACGAACGACAAATGGAACGATTTTACCAAAAATGCATATTTAACATGAATTTACAAAAGAACGGTTAATATAAAGTCATATGTGAACCATATATGATATAATAACTATGAATATGATTCTGTAATAAGTCAATGACATTACTGAAATCATTATACAGGAGTTTTGGATACGTACGAAGCATATCAGACCTAAGGTAAGGGATAATTTTGCAAATCTCATTTTTATCTGAGATTGCTTATTCGTAAGTATTTACTAGGGTTATTGCAATCATCCATGTCCATGTTTTATAAAAGTTTTTTAATGAATTTCTAAAGTCCTTTTTACCCATTTTTACTTATACCCGATGGTATGGAAGTAATCATTCTTTTAATTACCCTACAAGGTACTTTTTTGTCTTTTCTCACAAAAGTACGAGAAGAATTTATTTTAATGTATAAGGCATGAAGGGATTTTTATGGTTTTATAAAGACTTATTTTCATGAATATTCCTCCAAAATATTTCATGAATATTTTAAAAAAAATATCTTCCTTTAAAATTGAACGAGGTTTTGGGAAAATAAATTAGTTTTGAAGAGGAACGGATATTTTCTTCAAGAATTCATTTCAAGTGTTTTATCAAAACCATTATTCTATCTAAGAGGACATTATTTAATACGTGTATGTTTCAAGTATAATGTCTCTATGATTTACATGGTTTGACTATTATTATTATGAAATGATATCCATTTCATTTATATTGATTATGTGATGATGGGATGATGTTTATGAAACCCGTTTTTTTTTCTTTGGATTACGATGAATGATTTATGTTTATATTGTGTCACCAGTATGAATGATTTCATTATGAGATGGGTGGGACCTATATCTCCCTCCAATGAATTGGTTAAATATTATATATCTCAAGAGATAGACATGGCTGAAATGGTATGTCAATCCGGTTCAGTGATACAGGACTGGATCGAGGAGTGAACTCGATTCAGAAAGGGACTTTGTCCACTAAGATGGTCTTCACAGAAATGCCTTGGATACTATGGAAATCATAACAAGTTCTGAATGGTTTCCACAATTAAATGTATTATTTCCATGGTATTTTATCGTGATTGATGTTCCTTTATGATAAATTCCTTACTTACTTCCATGATTTATGTATTTTCTCGAGGTTTTATGGTTCATATTTCATCTTCATGTTTTTTATTTCAAATGTTTATAGATTGTTTTATGGTCTCTATTTATGCCCTTACTGAGAATTTGAGCTCACCCTTTTTATGTATTATTTTCCCCAGGAAATAAAGAAAGGTTTGCAGTAACAAAATGAAAAGGGGAAGATCGTTATGGAGGATTTTGAAGATATTTTAACATGATTAGATGTTTATATTCTGAGTTTCTAAAGTCACTAAACTATTATAGTCCTTATGTGTCTGTTTTTGTTATGTATTAAGTATTCCGCAAAAGTAATGTCATGTCCATGTACGTCAAGCATCAGGTATCTACAGTTGGAATCAGAGGAAAGGTTTAGTCAACCTTTGGAAACTAGGATGAGAATACTATAGTTAGATCCCTAGAGATATTTCTAAGTTATGTCTAGGGATGTCCCTAAGGATAAGTATAAGTATAGTTTATATTCCTAGAATTTTAGTAAAGTTATTAGAATTAATCTTAAGTTGTTAGATGTCGAAAGTACTCCCCCTTGATTATGTTATTTTACTTGAATGAATTTTTTCTCTCAGAGAATTCTTTTTGTGTTTTTGTCAATGGAGGGAACCAGAAGGAATTTTGTTAACATTGAATCTAATGGACAAATTGGTGACTATGAGAAAAAAAATTGTGTAATTCCTAGAGAGAAAGATATTGTGATTATTCCGAATCAGTCATCGCGATATATGATTAACAAGGTGAAATTTATTGGTATGCCTAATTCATTAGATAAGAGGAAGATAGACTTTTAGGCATGTTCGCATGATGAGGAGCATAAAGAAAGGAAGATTGAGATTTCTAAATAAGGGAAGAAGAACGTTGAGGAATACCTAAAATGGAGGGAAAAATGTTATCTATGTGGAGAAAAGGGTCATAGAGTGACAGACTGTTATGGAGTTCAATGTCTTATTTGTGGAGAACATGTTCATTACCCAACTCAATGACCGGACATAAGAATTTACTTCTAAATCAAGGAAGGACTTATTCCATGAAAATCATTGAAGAGAATGGATTGAAGTGTTTATGTATTGGTATTCATGAATAATGTTTCTGAGGTTCTTTTATATTGTATTGGATTATTTTTGTATTAGTCTATTGTGGTTTTCAATAATATTATGGTACCAGTGACCTTGAAAATTGATTCAAATATTTTGGAAAGTAGATGATATGCGCATAATGAAGGGATAAGGAGAAAATGATTTTTTTTCATAGTATTCATGTGATCATGACTGATATAAGGGCTATGTGATATTATCGTTTGAGTATATAGAATTTTTGGGATTTTGGAATGTGTAAAGTGTTAAAATTTATCAACATTCATGTTTTCACTAAGGTTCAACGGGTATTCATTCTTCAAGAGAATACATGATTAAGGTATTCACAGGTTTGTAATTTGACCAACAAGATATATCTTATGATATATGGGGGATAAATTATGGCATTAACGTGATTGTTAAGTGACATTTCAAGTAATAATTTCCTTTATACTATGAGATTACACAAATATATTTTAGATAAGCCTACAGATTAGAATGGATTATGTTGGAAATAATTTCGTATTGTTTAAGGATATAACTTTTTTCAATATTAATGATGGGATATTATATTAATGTAGTTTTAGAAAAAGGACAACCTACTGGATGAGTGATAGCCCATCGTGTCGGACAAGGCTGTGGGAATCGAACACACAACCGAAGTGAGACTGGCCTTTATCGCCTTCCACAGGCCTACATGAAGTCCCTATTTAGTAGAAACTAGTTTCATTATATTAATAAGTATGATATATGAAGTATAAGTCTATTTTAGGACCCATATATGATTAATCTCACTATATATGGACTTATGTATTTCTGATAACATTTCTAACCTTTTGTTTAAGACAGATGGAATGACCCATCATTCTATCACATGATATGCTAACACTTCACGAATGACAAATTCAACTTCATTTCTTTAAGAGATGAAGTGGAAATTTTCCAATGAACGACCAATGGTGAGACTATTCCAAAATCACAAAATTATTTCTACTAATTCAAATTTCATCAACTTTAGGGAAATGATCTTGAAAACCAAAAATGTTGTCCTAGTGCCCTTATATCTGATGCATCAGATGGTACCATATATCATCACAAATCTATGGATTTGTGATTGATGGAGTTTTCATAGACATGTTCTCTTCCACTCTCCATCAAAACAAGATTGTTAGATTTTTCTTCCATATCCATATTTTCACCAATGTTCTCCTATATGGAAACCCAGTGATGAGTTACGTTGGGTAATCGTTACATTTCATACTTTAGTTTTTAAAATTATGTTTTAGTATTCCTTTTTATGATGTGGGTTTCTATAAATAGTAAACAAATTATAACCCCGAAAAATTGCGAGGCCGAAATTCACTTTAAGGAGGGTAGAATATAACACCCCGAGATTTTATGAAAATTATTCTTTTAATTTCATTGATGACTTGTGTTAAAAACTAAAACAAGATTACCTTGTGCTATACGAAACACTGTATGAGCTTGTTGTATACACAACACCATTCTTGGATCATGTTACACACAATTTTTATAGTAGTTATTCTACGAAACATTTAGTGTATATATATAAATATATATATATATATATATATTCAATGTATAAATGAAATATGGTTTGATTCTGTTATAAGAAACATTGTAGGAGTCTTTCACAACACGAAACCCTGACTTGGCTTGCATTACATCCAATCGCGACCTTGCTCGATAGCGTGTGTTGTATGCAATACCAGGTTTCACTAAACAACGATATATGGTTTTAATATTATTATGAACTAGCACTTATGAATATTATCAACGAAATTTTAATTCTATAACATTATTATTCATCTTACACATTTTCTAGAACATGGTATGAGAACAAAATCAATTTTTCGAGTAAAGTAATTATTTTTCAGAAAAAGTAGTTTTTCCGCCTTTTGATGGCGCACCCACATTAAATCTTGTTTTTGACATGTCTATATGTTAAATTTGACATAATAAAATTATTCTTTGGAATAAGGATATAAAAATTTACTTTGGATAAATGTTTCATGTTATTCTGATAACTTTCATATTTTAATGAATTGTAAAAACACGCTATATTTTAATTAAAAACAACTTTTTTCATCACAATAATTTATATGGTTAGATTATCATTTTAATTGAGTTTAAAGTTTAATTAAAATATATTTTTACCATTTAATCCAATGATGGTCATTGAAATTAATATCACTTTGAAATTGGATATAAACAATTATCAATCTTTTGATAGTTATTGTTTCTTAAAAAACCCGCTATTTGATTTGATAAGAGGAATTAATTGTAAATTTAATTAATTCCACTACTATTTTTTGAATTTGGAAAAATAGAAATCAATTTTTAATTCGTAATATCAAATAATTCTTAGGCTGAATATTTGGTATTTTTCTGAAAAACTTCAATTTTCGATGAATAGTGAAACCACTTAGTGGTAGTTAAAAAAACAGACATTTTCATTTAAATGAAAATTTACCACTTCATTGAATTCAGTTTTGAAAATGGGAGAGACATAGTTAATATCAAGGACTAAAATGTGGATCAATTAGATGAAATTTTTTTTGGTGAATAGTATCTTTTTAATTTTTTTAACCACGCTTTAAAGTAAATAGGGTAATTAAGGGTAAAAATGATATTATTATTACCCAAAAACATGTAATAATTCTATTTAATAAGATTAAATCGACCAAAAACAACCTTAGGTATAAAATATGAACATTTAGTCCCACTTGGATTAGATTAGGACATTTATTATTTATTTATTTAAAGTGTTAAAATAGTTAAAATCAAGGTTTAATAAGTAAATCATTTTTAATATAGGGTAATTATATGATAAATTCAAATATAAATATTCATTAGAAAGATAAAAAGGTTTCATACCTAATGGTAGTTTTTATGTAATTTTTAGACATTAAATAATTTAATTAATTTATGACACAATGATGATGAAGTAATTATCTTATTAATGAAATATTGACATAATTGATGTTATAAATACTCAAATAAATGGAATTAGATACTTTTTATTAATTAAAATTATTTTATAGGTTAATATGACATGTTATTATTGATATTATTAACTTTTTTCGAACTAATCTTTCTGTTATGATTTTCACAAAAATCAATTACCAAATAGTGTCAAAATTGACATAAAATAGTTTTTCAAATAAATATTATATTATTAATTGTTATTTTATTCTAAAAAATATAATGTTCAGAAATATGACATTGATAAGGTTATATATTATAATAATAAACAACATGGGGTTCTTTTGGCTTTTTATAGTTAGTTTATTAACCTTATAGTTTAATAAAACAAGAAGACACGGTAAAAGTAAAATTATTTAACTTAAAGTTAAATATAAATGATAAGGTTATAATAGAAACCTAAACTTGCCTAAATTCTATTGGAAGAGAGTATTTAGACCCATACCCACCTTATCTTAGAAATAAATTAATTTTGATCTATTAAAAACCGAATATGACTTCATAATAAAATAATATTTTTAGTTTTTCCTAAGGTGCCTCTCTCCTCCCTTATAAAAGGGCACCTCCTCCCTCTCTTCCTCACACCACATTGAGCTTTCCAGCTCGGACGAACCCTGCCAAATTATATTCTCCACTTTCCTAGAAACCTCCTAGAGGTCCTGGTATTCTACTAATACCAATTTTAGTTCCCTAAAAGGTGGAATCAAAGAGGCGCTTCAAAGAAGAGGTAATGTCCGTTAACGATTCTTTCAACTTTATTTCTTCTTCCACTTCTTCTTCTTTACTTGTTTCATTATGAAGTAATAACATCAGTATCACTCATATAATAATATGTTATTATTTTTATAAAAAAACCCTATTTCACCATCTATCCATCCTACAGAAAACGAAATCACCGCGCGTGCGTACGTACGGAATACCGTCTCCACGTCGTGGTGTAATCTATTTTCCGCCACCACCTTACATGGATGGGTATAATGGTGTAAATAAATAACTATATATGGTTATTGTAAAGTGATATTGATTATGTAATATTATAAATACACTTAAATACAATTCAACGATCATGGGAATGATATCATCGCTCATGCGTACGTACGGACTACCGTCTCCACGAATGCGATGAGATTCATTTTTCCTGATTAACCATTCACGAATGATTATAAAGTATATATAATGAATAATATTGAAATATACGACATAATGAAGCTACTGGATTTATGTATATATATATATATATATATATATATATTTCATCTACTTAATTCCATTCAATTCAATAAAGAACTGAAAATAGCCTTCATGCGTACGTACGGACTACCATCTCCATGAACGGTGCATTTCATTCCATTTATCGATCAATTATATATATGTATATTCTGAATATATATTATATATAAATCATGTTTTACATTCTGGATATAAGTAATCATGATCTAAGTAATCATATGAATAATTACAAGTTATAACACGAACGACAAATGAAATGATTTTACCCAAAATGCTACATTAACATTAATTTACAAAAGAACGAGTAATATAAAGTTAGAAGTGAACCATATATGATATAATAAAAATTAATATGATTCTGTAATAAGTCATTGAAATTAGTAAAATCATTATAGAAGAGGTTTGGATACGTACGAAGCATATCAGACCAAAGGTAAGGGATAATTTTACAAATCTCATTTATATCCGAGATTGCTTATTCGTAAGTATTTACTGGGATTATTGAAATCATCCATGTCCATGTTTTATAAAAGAGTTTTCATGTATGTTTAGAGTCATTTTTACCCATTTTAACTTTTATCCCATGGTATGGAATGAATCATTCTTTTATTTACCCTACAAGGTACTTTTTTGACTTTTCCGACAAAAGTAAGAGACAATTTTTTTTAACGTATAAGGCATGAAGGGATTTCTACGATTTTATAAAGCCTTATTTTCATTAAGATTCCTCCAAAAGATTTCATGACTATTTTCAACAAAATATCATTCTTTAATATTTCATTAGGTTTTGTGAAAATAAATTGATTTTGAAGAAGAAAGGATATTTTCCTCAAAAATTCATTTCAAGTGTTTTATCAAAACCATTTTTCCATCTATGATGAAATTATTTAATATGTGTATGTTTCAAGTATAATGCCTCTATGATTTACATGGTTTTAATTTTATTATTACGAAATTATATCCATTACTTTCATATGGATTATTTGATGATGGGATGATTTTTATGAAACCCATTTTTATTCATTGGGTTACGAGGAATTATTTATGTTTATATTGTGGCACAAGTAATAATGATTTAATTATGAGATGGGTGGGACCTATATCTCCCACCAATGAATTGGGTAAATATTATATATCTCATGTGATAGAAATTTCTGAAATGTTACATTAATCCGGTTCAGTGATACAGGAGTGGATCGAGGAGTGAACTCGATTGAGAAAGGGACTTTGTCTACTATGATTGTCTTGGCAGCAATGGCTTGGCTACTATGGAAATCATAACAAGTCCTGAATGGTTTCCAAAATTAAATGTTTTATTCCCATGCTATTTTATCATTATTTATGTTCCTTTATGATAAATTACTTACTTACTTCCAAGATTTATGTCTTTTCTTGAGGTTTTAAGGTTTAGATTTCCTGTTCATGTTTTTTCTTTCAAATGGTTATGGATTGTTTTATGTTCCCTATGTTTTCCTATAATGAGCATTTGATCTCACCCTTATTATGTTTTATTTTCCCCAGGAATTAATGAAAGGTTTTATGTAAGGAAACGAAATGGAGAAGATTGTTATGGGAGATGCTGAAGATATTTCAACATGATTAGATGTTTATATTACGAGTTTCCAAATAAAATAAACTATTACTGTCCTTGTGTGTCTGTTTTTGTTATGTGTTATGTATTCCGAAAAAGTAATGTAATGTCCATGTACGTAAAGTTTCGGGTCACTGCATTCCAATCAACACATCTTTCAATATTAGGTAATCTCAATGAATAGTATCTTATCTGTGGTTCACTTAAATAATAAACAGAAGATGAATTTATCCATTTATCCTTTAGATAGTGAGGCTTTTCAATTTTGGTTGTTGATAAATAATACCAATATATTGGATAAAATTTACAAGATGGAGTGGGAATTCATTTAGAAAATATTCTGTAACATGAATATCCATTGAATTCGTTAGAAAACGACGAATAAAGAATGCATGGATTTAAATCAAAACGAAGGTGAACCTATAAATGATTGTGAAGAAAATAACATAAGGCCATCAAGATATGCGCTATAATTTTCTATCATCAATAATATTAAAATAAATAGATTCTTTAGTGTTTTTATCCACCACCTAGTACATGATCAATATATATGAGACATTAGAAGTTATGATGTTATTGTTTGATCAACTCTCAATGAATCAATAGAGTTTGGAGAATGGATTCATGTTTGTGGAAATAAGAAAAAATATATTGAGTATCAATATTTAGGATATATTGATAAAGGTGTAAAGATATCTCACTAACTCATATGTAAAATATTTGGGGAGAATCATCATACGACTACCTCAAAAGGATTAGGAAATGCTATATGTGTGGGAGAGAAGGCCACCAAGCTCATGAATTTTTAAGAGATGCGAAGATGTCGGCATGAATGTATGAGGAATAGAGTGAACCTCCCAATGTTATATAATTAAATTTAATAGTGAAATCATGCTATGCATTGAATCCTTTAGGGTAATCATCATAAGCAGCCACAAAATCCAAAATCTAATTGAAGAAATTTTTGCAGAACAACTATTGAAGTGGACTATGAAAACAAATTCTTTCGAGGAAAGAATTATATTCACTCAACAATTGAATAAAATTCATTTGATTCTAGTATTAATAATTACATTATATCATTAATGTAGGTAATATATAGTTAATAAAATCCCCATCACCTTGACGTATTGATATTCGTAAAAACACATAGTAGGGAAATCATTGCAACTCCTGTGTTAGAATCTTCCCATATTTGTGTATATGGGAACATTATTCCTAAAAATATCATATTTCTTCCCATTTTGGAATTTTAATGTATACTGTGAATGGATTGTTTCTAATTATATAAATCTCACATCGTCTATCAGTAAAAAGAATGTATATTTCCTTATTTAGTACCATCCCAATCTCCTCAAAAAATGCATAGAAGATCATGAATCTCCTATGCAGAATCCTTCAATTTTATGGGAAATGATAACTTATAATGAATCATACCCTCCCTAAATGGTTGTGTTAATTGAATGTGTAAACCGTTATAATATAACTAATACAAGTAAATACAGTGATGTATTTCCGAAAGGGTTTCCAAAACATCCACATGATCATTGAGGTAGATTGTTAAATATAAATCATGTACATGGTTACTCATATCTCAAAATGAACCAATTATATGGACTCTCTTGGAATTGGGAATAAAATAATAATATCCAATAGAATTACGAAATAATTATTCATATTCCCTAGTGCACCATCTTTGGGGAAAATATTGCACTTCATAAGGAAAAATAATGGATTAATGGTGGTCTATATCGATCATCGGGAACTCAATAAGATAACAATATAGAATATGTATCCTCTTCTAATATGACTTGTTTTATCTATTATTAGGAGAAAAATATTTCAAAATTGTGGAAATTGTTTCTGTGTATCACGAAATTATGGTGAATATGGAATACATTCAAAAAACTGCTTTACATATAAGGTATAAAAACAATGAGATTCAATTGATCCAACTCGATCTTACTAATTCCCATGAAATCATAATGTATTTAATGAATAGAGACTTTATACAATACCTTGTAAAAGTTTTCTACTCTTTTATACAATATTATGATATAATCTAAGGCAATGAGGATAATCATGAACATCAAAGGATTTTGTTGGTGACATTAAAGAAGGAGAAATTGTATTCCATGTTTATCATGTTTTACATTTGGAAAAAGGATGTCACATTATAGGGACATGTTATCCCAAATGAAGGAATTTTTGTGGACACATTAAAAATAAGGACATTTGAAGAATCACCTAGAAATAAAAGTGTCATGGAAATATGATGCTTTATTAGATTGGTAGGGTACTACCAACATTTATTTAGATATTTATCAATCTTTTCTTGCCCGCTAGCTTTGATAACATGGAATGGGTTAAAAAATATATGGATGGTAAAATGTGAGGAAATCCTCAAGGATATAAATAAGTGTATATTCATCTGACAAATACAAACACTAAAAATAAGTGGATAATGTTTTTGTTTTATATAGGGATGCTTAAACGAAATTCATGTGTTGCATAATCATACTGTATGATAATTTGATAGCTTACACCTAAATTTAGTTGAAGATACATGATCATAACCACCCAAAATATGATCTGGAGTTAGCAGCAATGTTCTTCAAACTTCACGATTTAGAGGAACTACAAATATGGTGAGAAGTGTGACATGTATACATATCACAATAGTATGATGTTTATATTCACAGCGAAGGAACTCAAAATGAATCAATAAATACGATTAGATTTATTCATGGATTATTATTACTATACTCGTTACCATCCCCGAAAGGTGCATAATGTAGCTGATTCTATTATTATAAAATAACCTACTACACTCTCCATGATGTGGATTCTAAAATTCCCTATCTTAATGGATATACAAAGGAATAATTTTTAACTACTAACTATGAGAAAAGAACCTTCTACTATATCTGTTATGTGGACTGAGATGGTCCCTATCTTCATGAACCTGAAAACAATCTATTTAGATATTATAATGGCATGGAATGAATCCTAAATTTCCCAAATTGTTTCTTAACAATCAATCCAAGTGGATATTAAGGAGGCTCAAAGGTTTGACCATGAGACCCAAAAATATGTAAAATTAGTAAAGGAAGGGAATGTATATGACTTCCATATCAATGATAATAATGTGAATTAGTTTAGAATATTTTATTTGACCCATATTCACCTTATATGGAGAAAGACCTATTTTATCTTGCACATAGATATCTTTTCTCCATCAATCTTTGAAGTAATGATATATAACGAGATTTCTGATAACAAATCTTGTGGGATAACATGAATATAGAGAGTACCTAATATATCTCATGGTGTTTTTTATGTCATAAAGTTAAATAAGAAACACATATGTCCAATGGTATGGTGAATAAAATTTTGTATACACACTTTTAAGTGGGATATTGTAACCATGGACTTTATTATTGGTCTCCTAATGTTTTCCAAATAAAACAATGCAATCTGTGATGTGGTGGATCCACACCATAAGAGTTTCCACAATATTTCTATATAAAAATATTTATCACATGAAAAAATCGATATTATATATTTGATGGAAGTGGTGAGGCTTCATTGATTTTCACTTTTGATAATCTCTGATCATGATCCAATGTCCAGATATAAATAATAGAAAAGCCCTAATCATACATTTAGTTTTGAATTGAATTTTAACGTAGAATATCACCCCCAAACCCATAGTCAATATAAAAGAACTATTCAGATGATACAGTACATTCTAAGAGCAAGTTTAATGGAATTTAATGGTCGATGGGATCAGGATCTCCCATTGGTTGAGTTGTCATACAACAACCGATTCCACAAGAGTATTCATATAGCTCCATTAATAGATATATATGAAAAGTGATTATGAATTCAATCCATTTAGGATGAACTTGTTGAATTAATGATACATGGATTGTTCTTGTGGAAGAGGTGATAGAGAAGGATTAGGTCAGAATGAATGATATCAATGTATCTTAGTGTCAGAAAAAATGATATGCTAAAAAACATTAATGGGACCTATAATTCAATGTTTGTCACAAATGCTTATGTCTAATATCACCTTGGATATTATTAATGAGGGTTTTAATTAAATGGATACTTCAACCATGGTACATTGGCCCCTAACAACTCATTTCTCTCATATGAGTTGTCTCCTATAGTCTTTTACTTCTATAAATTATTGATCAAATTCAGGATTTATTTCATTTATCAATACCGAGTAAGTACATAACAGATCCTATAGAGTTACTAAACATAGATGTGGTATAGTTATAAGATGACCTCTACTAAGATGAGTAGTTCGTAATGATTTTCCAATAGAGATATAATGTTTGACAAAACAAGTAAACCCATATTGAAAATGTGTTAGAGAGGAACACAAATTATTCTAAAGGTAATTTGGAATTGGAGGAATAAATGATGGAGAAATACCCACACTTGTTTATGTAAAATGAAAATCCACAGGAGAAATTTACAAATCGGTAAAGAATATAATGACCCTGTAATTAATTAAATATTTTAAAAAATTTATAATTATGTTATATGGTATAAAAACAAACATATCCTATAGTTTCAAATAAAAACATTATTAGAATAAATGATTACTGAAGTATGTGATATTTAAAGAAACTATAGAACATGTACCAATAGAATAATAACCTAACCTTTGGAGTGGTTACATGACCATTAGATGTAGTAATCTGGAAAATAAAATATTAACCTCACTAATGATTGTATTAATAAAAAAAATTTCATATAAATGAAAATATTAAATAATTATATCATATTATAAGTAAGTAATTATTTTAAAAATAATAAATTTATTATTTTTGGTAAAATATAAGTGTTTTTTTTCAACTTGATAATTAACATAATTAATTTAAAGAAAATAATTTTTCATAAAATATAATAAATAATTAAGGATTTGTATTCTTATGATAGTGATACAATTTTATGAGACCTTATATAATTTTTTTCTACAATGAAATTGATTATAATAATAAAATCCATATTATTCTAATAAATGAACAATTTATTTATAAATTATTATTATAATATTAATAAAATATTATCATAAAATGGAATAAATTTTTGAAATCCTCACATTGAAATTATCCGAGGTTCATTTTCTTGTAATTTTCCATAAATAATTAAATTTTTCAATGAATAATAAAAATATTTATGTCATTTAACTGGTGTGACATAAATTAAATCATTCATGATGTAATAATGACATAATGATTTCATAAACATGATGTTCAACTATTATATATTTATTTTTTAAAATTACCCACCAAAATAATTTAATATCTATTTCCAACCAAGATAATCATGTTCCAAAACCATAATTCAAAAGTGATTTCATAAAATAACAATCAATATGTTGTTCCCATTTAATTATTAATAAATAATTAAATATAATTAGAAATATAATTTAATAAAAAATTACCATTATATTGTTAAACTTTATGATTTATATAGACAAAATTTTACAATTAAACATCACCCCTTTTATATAATATTTAATATAATAATTTTTTTTAAATACACATCTCTCCTTCTATCAATAATACCTCTTTTTTCCCATACAAATATAATCATACCATGACATACAAATCCAAATATCATCCCAAATACACCTCTTACGAATATTAGAAAACCTGGTTATGTTTGGGAGAAATATATCTCCATAAACCAATGGATAAATAGTGTTCTCAAAGAGAATCCACACCGAGGAACGAGTAAGTCACCATTAACTCTTCCCTCTTTTCTTCTTCTCCTTATTATTTCCAAAATAATTTCAAAATAATACACATTGAAATTAATTATTCAGAATGACTAAATTATATTAATTATGTTATCAATGAAAAAATATAATATATATGTCATATATAAATTTTGTACATTGTTTTCCCACTCTTTCGACAACGTCTCATTAATGGCAGGTTAACAAAATATTGAGACATTTCCAGAATGATTATTTTAATCCCCTTCGTAGATGGATGTAATGAATTATATATGACATATAAATGTGAAAATATATTTATTTTATTATTATATAATTAATTATATAAATTAATAATTTACATTTAATTTTTTTTGAAATTGAGGCAAAATGGGAATTAAAAATACATGTTATCAAAACACATAAATTTCATGAATTAAAAATATAAATATTATTAAATTATTGTAATTGATAAATAGTTTTATATATTAATATAATATTAATTTTTTATTTTATTAATAAATATGTTTTTTTATTGAAGAGGCATAAAAGCGAAATAATTAAGGTGGAATTTAGGAAAGGGTATTCAAAAAACACAACTCTATTTCCTTTTATTTCTCCTATTTTACACCAATTTCAATATGGATATTATTATTACATTATATTTTAATGGATATAAATTTTTTCTAATTTACTTTATGAGACACATATATTTTCCAAATCCACTATAATATTTCAAATCACATATTTCACTTCCCATGTGATTTTTTCTTTTTCACCCATCATTGAGGAAACTTATACCATGTATGTTATTCCCCTATTGTTTTAGGGAAATGAATTTATATTCATGAATGACTATATAATTATATAAATTCCATTACATGGGATATTTTGTTTCTATGATTCTTATATGTTCAATGTGGCAAGCATGATTAAGTAAATGTTATGATGTGATAGGTATGTCCAAAATTATATTTCACTACAATGCATTGGGAATGTGATTTTTCTAATGACATAATGTTCAATATGAATGACCAGGGTGATATATGTTTTCACAATGATCATGTTATGATTATTAACATATTTTATTCACGAACATGATGGTATCATTGTTCCCAAATTTTTCTGGTATTTGACAACTAAGGCATGAGGAATCAATTTTTTTGCAATTCCACATTTATATCCACTATATAATGCTTCCTCTCATGATTATGATGATGATTATATACTTATTATATGTTAAATACAATTTTCACTAATGTTATATAGATTTGTGTTATTATATATCATTTTACAAGTGTTTTAGACCACTCTATTTTATAATGAATATCCTTGGGTGATTACTAGTACTATAAAGATATTTTAGGACAATAAGAATATAGAGAAGAAGTAATTAAATATGTTTTATATTTTAATATCTAAAATTTATCTATTGATATAATCATCCAATAAAATTATACATTATGATCTTGGTTTTGTATTATGTTCTGTTGTTTATCTTTAAAATGATGTAAGAATAATGTACTGAAAACTAGGGTCACTATATTTATTAATTGATCTATAGAATGTTAGTGTCTTCCAGATTTCATGCATTATAACCATACATTTGGTACAATATATTTAATTTATATTAAAATACATGAATTCTAATAATTCTATTATGACATATTGATTATTTTTATTTGTATCATTATTGTGATAGTGGTAAAGATCATCTTTCCCTTTGGAAATGTATTAATAGTTCCCACCCTAAAAAGAACTATGAAGTTATATGGTAATAATTTTATTGGATAGATTATTTTTGATATAGAATCAAAAAACCATAGCAAGGTTTTTTAATTTAAAAATACATATTTTTTTAAAAAAATGACAAAATAGAATTGTAGAGAAATACCTATGAAGATTCCACCAAGATATGGTTTTTATAATTATTATTATTCGTATTTTCAAATGAAATAAGTTTAATCATAGAATCTACCATATTTGAAATTTTATATGGCTCCCAAAATCATTATTCAACATATATTTTATTATTAGAGACTTTCATCAACTCACCCATTAGAATGGGTATAACTAACTCATACTATTTTTTGTATGTTTTCTCAAAATTGAATTGTTTATAATTTTATCCATTTGGATTCAATTTAATAATTTTAACATTATTTTTATAAAATAAGTGCATAAATAAAGATGAATTTTAAATTAATTCACATTTACATGGGTTGAAAATAATTGTTTAGAAACTAATTCTTGGAAAATAGTATATTCAATAAGAAAATATAAGCACAATTGATTGAAAATGGACTCATCTAAAAATTTATTATACTCTCATTGAAAAAATGTTTAATATATTATTTTATTATTTTAAATTTTATTTCACTGTTTCATATATACACATTATACATTTTTTCATGAGTTCATTTTCAAGATTGATAAATTCATAATTGTTTATGGATAAGATGAAGCTTTGAAATTAAAAACTACGATATGCTGATTTCTGTGAATTGGATTCAAAATCAGTAAATAGGAAGGCTAAATTCAACACACTAAAATATTTTCCATAGATATTGAAATTTTAATTTTTGGAGTTTGTGAATTTTCAAGGTCATTCACTTAATTTTTCACCAGAATATGTTTATGGTGATTTTTTATATTAGATTTACGACAAATAAATTCTAATCTGTTAGGTAACATGGTGTTGGAATTGTCACCCTATGTTAGAAATTTATCATGTATATATAGTGTTTTAATTTTTTTCACAATTTATAATTTAAATAATTAATTATTTAAAAATGTTATTTCCTTTGATTTTAGGATTTTCATGAAAATGATTAATTATCAGAAATGTTAATTTATGAAATTTTCTCATAACATACCATTGAAACTAGATTCAAAATTTTAACATAGTGTGTGTGTTAGGTGTGTTTTAGATTACCCTATATTTTTATTTAATTTATAAATTTATATGTATTAATATTAGTATGATTTCCTATGAAAAAAAATTTCTATTTGAATTGCTTTTATGCAAAACATCCCAGGATGCATTTTTTTATTTCACACTATTGTTATTTAATTTTAGGATTTTGGCCCTATACAAGGCTATTCCATCTAAATGATGATCAATTAGGAGTGAGATTGAAAAAATTCCTATTTGGAAACATTAATATAGGGGAGTAGATCATAAGGTGATATAGGGAGAAGATGTGGTGTTAGAAAAGATGACAATCATCAAATAAAAAAATAAACATGAACTCAAACACAATAGAAACAAATCATTATTTAATTATTCATACAATACTAAAAACTCTAGAGGATGCACAATGACCAAAAATATGTGTGTATAAAATAAATTAGGACTCAATAATTTTATGAACTGGAAATCCTCTAAGGAAATAATAATTTGACATATTCTAGAAAGATATATCCACTTATAATCAAGATTATAATGTAGAGACTCTCAAATATGATAGCAATCTCAAAAATAATACTCGAATAAAATGTGACTCCAAGGTAAATAGAACATTAAGTCTAAAGGCAGTGAAAAAGGAAGAACGAAGTCCGATAAAAAAAGACAGATAGATCTGACCACGAAGGACAGCTGTTCATTACGCTAATAAAAGTCAAAGACGAGAACACCATGATCAGTTCAAAGAAAACCATAGTGTAAAGACAATTAGATTCAATGAAATATTCCAGGTAAAGATCTAAATACCTATACTAAATCCCTAGTTTTTGGCTCACAGAATAAGATGGTTCCACTGTTTTAAAACTAATACATCACATAAGAAAAAAAATATGATAACTATTATATTTTTGATTCCTACATTCATTGAATATTTTCTTTTTTTCTTTTTTCTACTAAATAAGGCTCATGAGGCAACCCATGTGTGGTGTTTCCCTAACAAACTCCCCCACGGACTAATCTAAGGATCGCTGCAAATTTTGAAATCAATTAGAATGTCTCATATTTTACTCCTAGTAATAATAGGTTAACATTACTTGCCCATTATCATAATTGATGATTTTATCAAGATCAAAATATATCAAATCATGTAAATCACATATCCATTAAAAACGAAAATCAAAATTTTTATTTCTAATGAAAATTGAGATTCCATCCAATAAAATTGAATTGTCACTATCTCAAAATAAAACATACCTACATGGATTAAAATTTATCTCTATGTTATATGTTTTCATTCATAATAGTTATTTTTATTCCACAATAGTTTGTAATAAACAAATACTGTACTATAGATAAAGAAACACATAAATGGAATCAAATTTTACACGATACATATGTGCTAGAAAAAATGATAAAATAGCCTGAAGTAGATTTCCTCGAACCCATATCTCCTCTACAAACTGAATCAGTAAAGCCATAAATCATATGTTATCCATTTCCAAAATACAATATAAGATAATAAGATCAATTATTATAATAAAATAAATATTTCAATACTCTCTAATTCTATCTAAAATTATTATAATGAAACTAAATTACCATAAAAAATTCATAAGTTATATCGGGTCTAGTGCATTCCATCAAAAACATCAAATAGCCAATAATGGATGGAAAAGGTATATGATTTATCCATTGTCCCTCTTCATAAATAAAAGGCGACTGACTTGTTTTATGTATAAAATGAAAATAAATAGGGGTATTAACCACTTTTTCTCTTTCCATATAATCTCTTTTAAGAACCTTCTCAATATATCTATCATTATATAACCTTATTATTTTTTCATTTTCTCAATGTGAGAATGATAATGCCGAAATTTGTAACACTCACCCAAAGTATGTAATAGAAAAATAATTCTCAAGATCCTTCTTTTTCCTCTCAATTATAAAATTATAATGTATAACAATTAGCATATCATAAAAATAAAAAAAAATATAACTATATCACTAGTAGTAAATCTCTGAGAATCCACAATGATCATATGATTTCTTCCTAAAATTATGCCCAAAAATGATAGATTCAAACATATCATACCTCTATGTTGAAGGATTCTTAAAACTAACCAAACTATTCTTTTACTACTTATATAATTCTCTTTACCAATTTTCTAAAAAACCTCTAGTTTCTCTTTATAGATCTCCTCTTATAAATCACCATGTATGAGTTGTGTTTTCACATCCTTCTACTCAATTTGTATATGAAAATACCATCCAAATAATGAAAAATTCAAATGGTACATATTTCAATAAAATGATAGAATATAACACAAAAATAAATACATTTCTTCTAAAAAAGGACATTTAAAACTAACAACGCCTTTTACAATAGAATAAAATAGGATTTTTTTAGTTTAAATCCAATATGACATTTGATTTTGAAAAACACTCTTAATTGTAGGTAACCTCACCAGCTCAAATGTTTATTTGTCATTAAATGATCTCATCTCATCATCCATTGTCATAACTCATATTTTCATCAAATTACATTCCATTTCTGTATCAAAATATTCTATCTCTCCCCCTTCAGCGTTGAGTAAATACTCATTATGTGATCACTGAGTACAAATGGTATCATAAAATGACGTATATTCATAAATGAAACCAGAGTTGAGGAAATATTTCCCTTAATAACTTCTAAAAAAATATTTTAATATTTATCCAATTTTCAGTTTCTTTTATATATCAACATTTTTCTATTTTGGTTTTATCATCAATAGAGTTGTATGATTTCGTTCATTTAAATAATTCCCTTAATACATCTTATGTTCAAACCAAATATTTCATTCATGAATATATGTCATAAAATAATGGTATCATAAATATTCATGAATTAAATGGTATCATAAATATTTCCATTCTTACATCTTATGTGTGTGAGTATACAACACGTCAATCCAAATTGTGAGGTGATCTATCTTACTAAAACTGACTATTTATAAAATTTTATTCATTAAAAATGTTTTCCCATGAGGGAGATCTAGCCAAATGAGTTAGTATTGATGTGAAATCACTAAAAACCATTGTAGATTGACTATTGAATTCTATTAATTTTCTATGCATCGAACTAATGTATCATTTTTACAAGGCGATCTAAAAAGTAGATACAATAATTTTAAACATAAAATATGATTTTTATGTCTTATAAAAATAGAAAAAAATAATTTTTTTGATGAGAAATGTTCTGATAGCTATTTTATAGTTTTATTTCAAATGATGGAGTATGCATCTCTTCAATCAGATGTGTGATGTCCTCATGTAGACCAAATAAGAAGTTTTTAGATAATACATGTCTATAAAAATGTTCTCCTTATAGTGATAGTTGAAAAAATGAGCTCATATTACATTGAAAAATCATGAAAACAACCATATATTAATTTCATAATTATAATAACCCATGGTTCAATCTCCTTGATATTATATTCATATCGAGTAATCCACGTGGCAGGATTGGTATTGTTCTCAGCTACTTGTCTAGGTGTGATGTAACCATATGTATTTCCATGTGTGATGTCATAAGTTTTCAGTCTATTATAATAACATGAAATTATCTCCCTTAAACTCATATTCTTTATAGGAAATTGTAAGGTAGGTGGATCCATTATAAGAAAAAAAAACATAGTAGAACCCCCATAATGGTGACCAGATCCTTGGAATGTGGCACTATAAGAGCTAAAGATTATATAGGGGTTTCAATATCAAACTAAGTGGTGCAACCAGATCCCCTATCTGGATATGGGTATGTGGGGAATGTCTTGAATAATTCCATGAATGATGATGAAGGAATACTCAGTGAGTCTGTAGTGGTATTAGAATATAAATAATGGTGGGTTTTCAATGTATCTGGTAAATCTGAAAAATAATGAATAAGGTCTAGTCAGTGGCTATGTAGTGGTATCTGGTGGTGTATAATAAGTGTAATGACATGAGATACATTGGTGTGATAGTCGGTTCTCAAAGTTACATGATAGACTGAGAATGTCATGATGTGGAATGATTTGACAGTATGGACCACACTCAGACATTAGAGTGATTCTCTTAGCACCGTGTGACACACCTTCCATCAAATCATGAACTTAACTTTAATCATCAATACTAAATACATATTATTTATCATGTGTGATCAAATCATGGAATTTATTTATCCCATCACCATGAACAAAAAAACATTAAAAATAAAATAAAAAATTAATATCAAAGAATAAACAAGCAGGACAAAATTAAAATTATCAACGTATAATATGACCCTACAAACCAAGTGTTAATCATTTGATAACTCATATAAATATTATCATGTACACTATGTGGGGGTCATGATGAAGATATCCACTACAAAATAATGTGACACAATAATATTCACATGAACCTCACACGAAAATGTATAGTTCATGTATAATATGACAATCTCAGTCATGTTTTCCTTTATGTTGAATAACAGGAACCACTACAATCTACCTATGTGGCAGCAGAATAGGCTGTATGTATCTAAACAATCTCCTAACCCTTTCATATTAGTGTCACTCAACAATGTGAAAATTGATCAATGGAAACAAATTAGTACAATTATCCATCCCCATATTACAATATATATTAGATATCCCATAATCTCAACTACACATGACATCGAATTAATATAGATAGATAAATAAATGTTATCAATTAATATACATTGGGAAAAAATTATATCAAAAAATGATTCATGAATACCTCATCATTGGAAAAAAATAAAACTTATGATATAATATGAAGGGGAATGTGCATTTCAATATCATATGTCTCTGAGTATCTCTAACTATGAATTGAAAGTAACCAAATTTTCAAAATTATATAAAAAACATATGATATTAGATGAAAATTATTTATTAAAATTTCTAATTACCTATGAGAAAATGGGCCCATGCATAATACATCGAGAGGTAAATTATAGACAAACCAATGTACATGTCTAGGTAATCATATACATGCCCATATCTATAATAACAGTCAACCACCACCAAAATATATCACCTCTAGGTAGGATTCCCTACATATATTTCCATAAAAATGTGGAAGACACCCTGGAGCCAAACTATACCACACAACACAATTCAAATATCACAGTAGGTTTAGTCATATTAGAAGATCATATGATCCGGAATGATCTAAAATAATGTTCTACCAAACAGTATAAAAAAGGTATGCTCTTACATATCTCTACAATGTCACCTTATCCATGTCTGAATCAATGGGGATGAAATTATTTCCATCCAATTCACCAATAACCTACCTTCTTTAATGGTCTGTAGTGTGTCTGGTAATGGTATTTCCAAGTGTATATGTAAAATGAAATCCCATCTAGATATCATCAATCCTATAATGACATATCAATTGATAGGAAGTCCCAATAAAATAGATATATCATGTAATGTAAACATCATCCCCCCATGATGCATATGAAATGTATGTGTCTCTGTCCTCCATATCTCAACCAAATCAGAAATGAGTATACCATCAATGGATATATACTTACACATTATCATCCCCAAGAACATGGAGTGACCCAAATAATGTATTCTGGGATTCGGTGGGATGTCATGGTTAAATTGATAGGGCTTACAAAATTTTAGTATTTGTTCTTCAGAGTTATCCTATATGTATTGTTATTTGTGCTCACTCTTTGTGGTGAGAAGAGATGGATCATCAGGGCCTGGATGTTGCTGTGTGGATTCCATTTATGTAAATATATAATGACATGTCAAAAATTATACATCTATTCTTCACAATATAAATCTATAACCATCAGACATTTTATATTTTTTTATATTAATTCCTTTAAGTAAAATGTTATATTAATTAATATGAAATAATATTTTACTTGAAAAGTAATAATATATTATTATATATATATACATATGTTTAATTTATAAAACACATTAATATACATATATTTAATACAATGTAATAATAATATATATATATATTAATTATTATACATTATCTTATTAAATATATATTATTTCAAATTTTCTTCCAGTCATTTCTCTTGTTAAATTAAAACATAATATTTTATTAATATATTTATATATAATACACTGAAAAAATACTAATCATAATAATAACTAATTTAATTAGTAATATATTTTACACAATTAAATAATACAAATAGAACAAAAAATTATAATCTAAAATTTTAAAATTGAAATTAAAATTCAATTCTCTTTTTAAACTCATTTAAATTATTATTGAGTATCACAATGAGTTATTTAATCTTATGTTTTTTGTAATTAATCATAAAAAATTTATTTAGAAAACATTACCTAATAAATTGTTAATTAATATATATTTTTCACTATCCAAATGAAAATTAATTACAATATTACTAATTAATTGACAAATAATATATTTAATAAAATGAAACAAAATATATATGAGTGTGTCTTCTTATGTGTGTGTATTAATTTGAATACACTAATATATTAACTCTATATTATTCAATTAATATTTTCAATTGTATTGATCATTAAATTATAATTCAATAAAATATTATTAGATTAAAATAATTATATAATAATGAATATCTATATTACACTAAAATAAAATAATAATTACCAAATCACTAATTAATTTAAAAATATATTTTATATAATTAAATATTTCATATATATGTATATAAGAAAATATATTTCAAATAAACCATATAAATTTTTTCTGAGATATATTACAAAAAAATATAATAAATGGAATAAAAATGTTTCTCTACAAAAGATGAATATAATATTAAAGCATAAATTGAGTTTTATCATTTATAGTTTAAAAATTTAACAACATAATACTTATTAAAAATATTTTTTGGAAGTGTTATACAAATTATTTACTAAGACAAAAGGAATACAAATGTTGCGTCATTAAAAAAATGAATCTTACCTGATATATTCAAAAAAATTAATAAAACTTATTTTTAATAATTAAAGACAAAATAATGCAAAACCCATGATAGAATAAAAAATTTATAAAATAAATGTTTTTTATCAAAAAAATACATTTAAAATTTAATATTTAATAAAAATAATAATAATTTTTTTTTAAAAAAATATTATTATTTTCAAAAGGAAATATATTGACATCAAAATCACGAAACTTGTGTTTGTTTTGGAAAAATACATATGCATTGTGAGTTATTTTATTTTACAAACCAAAAAATATGTCCTATTTGTTAATTTATTTTTAAAATTCTAATAATTATAGTTGAACTAAAGATAAAAATATGAAAGATATAATGTATATTTATAAGAACGATTAAAAATTATAATAGATTTAAATAATAACATAAGACAATAACAATTGACATTACATGACAGAAAATAATATTTACATAATCAAATATTAAAATTAAACTTTATATTATCTAAAATAAGTAAATAAAACACTATATTAAATTTTATATATCATTTTAGAGAAACTAGATTTTACTTTCTCCAAGTAGGGAAGTCGATTTTCATTTTTTGGATCTATATTCACCAATGTAAAAGGACTTTTCAAATTCTAGGTTGAACAGATCATTGATCAGAGTGGTATCCAGACCAGATCAAACCTAAAAAGGATCCAAAGAGAGGTATGCTGGGTTTTATAGGGAGGTATTCCTAGGATTGTGAATTCTGCTGGAGAGATGGTAAGATCTGAGGGGATGGATAATGGCACTATGCCAAGGGAAGGTTGGCTCTGTGACTCGAGGTTTAGCAATATCTAGGGTGAAGTATGACTACATTGTGTCGAGGAATTATTATTTCATATGAATTAGGAACATTATTTGATTGAGTAATATAAAACAAACTTCCAAACATGGCTTTTTCAATTAAATACCATTCTGTATTAAATGATATTTAGAAGGAACTTTCAGAACTAGTGCCTTTTATATAAAACCCAAATATAAGTCTTGTTCATTAAGAGTTAATCATTTTTGAAATATTAGAAAAAATTTCTTCAATATATAGATAATTAGTTTGTCCAAAACCTTATTTACCAATATTTTTTTACTACATTTATTATATATAGAAATTACTCTTCTCTAACTATTTTAAGGTTTATAACTAACACCATGACCATTATCTGAAATTATCTTGTTATTGGAAGAAAAATGGAGAATAAATGTCAAGTTATTGACTTTTACCTCTGATGATACATGATTATTGTTTATTAGGAAAGATCATGTTAGAGGGAATGACCTAGTCCCTGAAGATGGATGTGGTGCAGTTGATTCCTAGGATTAGGTCAGCATTGTTTCTTTATGGATGGTTATCTAAGGGAGAGCAAGATGACAATTCCTCTATTTCATTGGATGATCTAGAAGCCTTATGTGATGTTGATTTCCCTACTAATTGCAATGTTGATAAAATACCACATATAAAAATCATAATAAGAGAATTATTCAAAGTCATGTTTTTGGGTTTGTGTTTATATTAGTGTTATTTGAGATTAAATCACTACAACTATGTATGTGGAGCCATATGAGTGTTGGGAAGGGAATTATTAAAGGAACAAGCATATCTAGTGTGCATGGTTTCAAAAAATTATATCATTCTCCATAATTTATAAAGGATTTATATAGTCCTCTTAATTTAAAATTAAACATTTCATAGTATGTTTTTTATGTTTGCAACTTATTAGATAATAATTCTGGACTGCATATTTGAGGAGTAAAATTAACATTATATACATTTTGAGTTCCCTGATATGAAGATTCATTTCATTAAAAAGTGAAATGAGATAAGTCTTTTATATCTCAAAAAATTAAATTTATTATTTTATAGAATTAAATAAAAATTTATGGATGAAACTTATGTTAATATATTATATATTTAATCCATTTAACGTTATTCACCAAATCAATATTAAAAAAAAGTACATGAAATAATATATAGTATATTATAATTACTTCCCCAAATTATTACTAAAATTTGAAAAGTATTATCATTTAATGTTAATTAATGATGGTTGTGTGGGTCAAAAATTTAATTTTGTAAAATATTACTGTAAATATTTTCATATTTAAATTGTAATATTATATTTATTGAAACACATTTAATATTTTTATGGTGTGAAATATTTTTATTTATTTATCCATATCCCAAATGTCCTATGGGGACCCGAATTCCCTTAACTCTAAAGGGCAGTCTCGATTCATTATATTGGAAGGTGTGTGGCATCCTTTAACATTGGAAGTTGGTCCCAAAGTCCTTTCCTAGTTGAGTAATGGAAAGGAGTGGTTATCTAAGTTGTCTCCACAAATGATATGATGCTTTAAAATAATTTAAATTTGTGATTTTTTGGAAACATATATTACGTTTATTTTAATATATATTATTATAATATATATTTTTATATAACTACTAAATTGTATAAATATATTTTTTGAAACACAATATTAGCATAAGTTCCTGAAGGGTAACTCTAAATTTTCTTATGTTACTGATGGGTAGGATGAAATTTATATTTTTTTCTTAAGGGTAACTCAAAATGTTCTTTTATTATATACGGTTAACATTAAATTATGTTATCTGATTTATAGTTAACATAAATATTTCTTGTGTTACATATGCTTAACATAAACGTTTCTTTTGTAATGGTAAATTAATTTATGTAATGGTAATATAATTTTTTTTAATTGTCATATAATGTTATTCAAGGGTTATGTAAGGGAATCTTATAGTTATATAATGGAGAAATAATAATATTATTTATGATATAGGCTTATGATTAATTTTTTTTACTTAAAATTTTAAAACCATATATCATTTTTATGTTATTGGAACAATTATATAAGAATGATTTCTCCATCAAATTTAATGATTTTTATTAAAACATTAATTTCAAATAAAAAGAATTATATTAATCGTTGAACTATTTGTATAATTTAAAATATTTGATGACTTACCTATAAAACTTGTGAATCGAGTTCACATGTGACCTTCATAGTTATATAATCTACATGACCGTACAGGTGCCCATTACATGGGTTATCTAAGTCATTTAGAATATAGTAATACTTTTCCCTTCATATAGGTTACATCCATTTCATGTTCGACAAAATCATTGTAATATCAACTCATAAACCAAAATTCATATACTCCCCAACATGCATCAATAGAGAACTGTAGCATTAGTTACTTCTCTCTTGTCTCCAAACCGGATAAATGAACTGCTCCGAATATAATCGTATATGATAACATTCCATGATCAAATATATGAAATCATATCATAATATAAGAATGTTTCTTTAGTTGATGTATAATTACATGAGAACTAAAATTGGTCATTGGATCATGGCACTCATTGATTTAAAATCCATGATTTGTATGGCCAAATTAATGGAAAATAGATTATGTAGCATCATGAATATCACTATTAATGTAACATTAAAAATGGACACCATATCACATCACTCTGTAAAGAACCAATTTAAAGTAATTTCCACAATCCACAAAAGACATTATCGTGTTATTGAAGGACTCTCATAATAAACCTATAACATTAATTTGAAACATAATTTTAATATTATAGTATAATTTGTTGTCTTTTAATTTTAATTTAATATAACATTCCTATTTGACTGTGATGTTTAATTTTCAAACTCCCTTGAAAAAAAATTTTATAAATTTTACATATTTGGCCTTCATATGTTTATATCACCTACAATCATCATACAAGAGCGACTGTTTATCATTTGGAATTTTATTCATATAAACATAACCTTCATAATTATCATTATGGATTACTTTAAGTCATGACTCAATCCCTTAGTGTTGATTCTTTTATTCGACGAAAAAATAAATAATCTAAACACATATGTCAATTACTATGAGAATTGTTTTTCAAAAAAATAAGTATATTTATACCAATGATTATGATTTTTTATTAATGGACAATTCCTTTAACTTCTTTCGCAAATTTATTGCACTGTGTTGAGTACTGTATAGGTGATGGGATGTTGTTTGCCTCAATTAAATACAATCAAACTATATTAAATCCTCTTTTTTCTATGATGAACTAAAAAAAGGAAAATGCATTCTAAATTAATCACAAGAACTATAAGGAATGCTAACGTCATGGTAAAATATGAGATGTTTTCTTTCTAGAAAATCACAAAACCAAAAGAAATAGGGGAACATTTATCATCATTTTTGGTAGGAATAAATGAAATTATAAATTAATTACATGCATAAATGTTTTAAAAATATTCATAAACCTATTATAATTTCTCAAATAGTCCACAAATGGTGAAAATATCCAAAACAATCAATCAAACACTACCCTCAAAAATCAAATATGTTTTGTTGGAATGAAAATTAAATAGTATGTAAAGGATAAATACCATGTTAATTATGGTGTAATATCTCAATAAGATGTTCTAAAACACAATAAGAGTCATTCTAGTTACCATAAACTTTTAAAACAACTATTTATTATTTTTCTGTTGCCTTATAGAAATAGATTTTATACTAGAAATTCCAATTCATTATCACTACAACCATAATGATAGGAACAAATTTACATGATCTTATCATATCAATAATAATATTTCAAATTAATTAATAATATAATAAATAGTTATATGATATCCCAATGGTGCATTGTTAATTCCTTATACGTATATAATTTTTTTTATCAAAACTCATCTGTGCCACTAAATTTAATAAAATATGGTAAAGTAGTAGGTCATGATCAATACATAGGGACTGTGAATTATTTTATTTAGTTATTTAAAATATTTAGTTTTATTATAATTTTTGAAAGCGGTGAGAAAAATTTGTTTTGGTTGAATTTTATAAAATAAAATAATAATTAAAAACTGAGAAGATTGTTTGAGTTTTCAATTAAAAATTTGAAGCATGTGGGGGTTTTATTATATAAGGGTCCAGGTGAAATTGGATTGAATAAAATAGGCTACTTAATTAATATTTTTTTTGGAGTTGAGATAGGAAATACCCAAAGGTTATGGAATCCCCTCATAAACGTGAAAATTCCATATTTCCCTTGGGCTGGTAATTTAGGTAATATCTATGCCTAGTTTGTCTTGATCACATATTTAATCATGATTTCCCCTAAATTTGACTATTTTCATTCTTTATTTAGGATTTCCTATATTGAAATTTTAATGTTTCTTCTAGTTTCAATTATCAATGATCATGATAAACAACAAATAAATGGATTAGAAGTTGAAGATATAAATAATGAAAACCAAATACATGAATAAATGACATAAATCCTAGATAACCTTCCCACTTTTAATACATTACCCTAGAACAAGGAGGTCTTACATTCTCATCCTAGTTATGAGAAGTTTAGAGTGATGTAGGATGTAAATCATAAATAATTGAAATAAAGAACTCAATTAGGTTGTAGTGTTTTTCTCTTTGATCTGGCCTTTTGTGGATCTTGATCTGAATGTACCAACTTCATTAGCCTAGACCTCCTTTTATAAGCATCATAGGGGTCACATAAAATTCATCCTGAATTTTTACCCAATTTGTAATGTGTTTTCACATTTTGTAATCCCGATCCTATATTTCCTCTATAATTTTTGACTATGTTTGAATCTTGAATGAATTTAATTTGTAGATCTAGAATTTTAACTCCATTCCCCACTTATATTTAGGCCTCTCGAAGTGTTATTTTGAATCAAATCATGTAGTTTCTTAACTAATTTAAATTTCATGAATTTTATTCACGGTCTATGGCATAATATTAAATGAAACTAGATGTATTTTAATAAAGATTCACAATGTGTAATTAATCTTTATAATCTAGATCTAATTTTATGTTGGTTATTTATATTTTCATATATAAGTCCTCCATGATCATCCCCAAAAAACAGGTCTCGCACAACTTCACTTCAATCATGGCGCAAATTGTTATTTTTTTCCAAAATTTGAAACCTTTAATTTTATTTATAAATTATCACAACACAAAACACAAAATAGGTTACATTGTCTGTCATTTTGAAATAATATTCATTTAAAAAACAAATCAAATCAATAAAATACCATAAAATATATGAATTAAATACACTTACCCAATACCACCACAGTTGAATTCATTTGTGTCCTCATAGAGGAAATACCAATATACTATAATGGATATTCACCTTACCATGATTCAAATTCATTTGCAACAAACGAAATTGATAAAAAGGAAAATTATGTGATTGATCCTCACATATAGGAAACTTCTCAAAACCTCACTTCTCAAATAAAAAAATCAACCATGTTATTTACATTCCATATTTTTAAATATCCACATGTCTTTAGTAATCCATATTCATTATTCAATTAATTATCAATATTCATTCCACTTAAAATTTTCTAACTTTTAATTTTTACACAATTCATTACGAAAAAAATTAATAGAGTTAGACACATACCAAAAGGACATTTAACTTACCATACGTTTTCAAGGAATATGAAATCTCTACTGCATCAAAACAAAATCACAATTAATCGAGATGGATTCATCGATAAGGATAAAATGAATCGATGGGTTTAGGGTAGGTAGAGAATTGATATAAACATATAAGGAACAAAAATGCAGTTTATATCTAATGTACATGGCTTGATAATAAAAAATAACTCAATAAAATTTTCTCTCCATATATTTCATTCCTCTCTCCCCCAAAATTCTTATTGTGGGCTCATGTAACATGTAATCACAATGAATGAATCAACCTCTCCAACTCTTTTTTTTTCATTTCTATTTTATTATTTTTCTAAATATATGTCTATGTTAAATCTCACTTCCACCTCCTAATCACATATGATAAAAATATCATTGGTCTGGAAAATAGTTATATTTTATCCTCCCAATACACAAACCAATTCTTTCATCATTTTTTATGCAGGAGAGGTGAATAATAAAATCAAATAAAATATACATGGTTATACCCCCAAGTCATAATAAAAAATTCCCCAGAAAAATAACCACAATTTATTATATGTAGACACACACTAAAATGCCCCCCATTTATTCATTAATAAATCATGAAAAACATTATGAGGAAGGTGGGAATGGACATGGTATGATAATAACATGTTTCATTTCCATACAAGGTTATTCATGGATTATACAAGCATAAAAATGGATTAATTCATGGTGGATCTCAAGATAAGGGGTTAATAAAAAATAATGTCTCAGTTATTTTAAAATTTATTATTTCATTCCTAGATTAAATAATATTAAAATAGTTTTCTAAATGAAATCATTCCATGGTCTGTAAAGAAATAAACTAATTAATGTATAGAAAATATTACGCTCAATGTATGTATCTATAAGGATATGAGTGGGTGGGTCAAATCTCATTCTAGTGCATACCAATAATTTAATCAATTAATGTGAATATGAGAAATTAAAGTCATGGAAATATCATAGAAAATTTTTATTTAAAATGTTTAATTTGATCCGAAAATCATGATTTTCAACTCTTAATACACATTGTTAAAGAGAGTAATTATTTCCCCCATTTTTATCATTAAATTATATTGACAATGAAATTAAAAAATCATGGCACGATAATTTTCCAAGGAATATTATGTATCCTTGTTCAATTGATTAAATCATTAATCAATGATGGGGAATTACATTGGAAATTAAATCTATAAATAATTTAAATGTCAGTATTATAATAGAAAATTAAAAAACTGAAGTTTCCATTCCTTCTACATGCTGATGATATCTTGGGTCTTGATTGTTCTAAAAATTTAAAATAAACTAGAGGAATAACATTACATAATCTATGAATTTCAAAATATTTTTAATGAAGGCATCCATGCCTCTAAAAATAGAAAATAAATAAATACAAACAAAAAAACATGGGTTTCCTCCCAAATGATCTTTTTTTACCATTATTTTATTGACCTTACATTATTCATCTTTACCTCACGTGATTGGTGATTGAAAATTTTGTACCACTCCAGAGTCTAAAATGACTTCATTTGTGTCTTATCCAAATAGGTCAGTCCATGTCCTTATTCATTGAAAAGTGTATATCTTTAAAATGGTAGTACTTTCTTGATATCCATTGGACCGATTCACCATTTCTCCCGAAATCCTGATGAAATAAATTTTATTTCATATACCATCCATACCTATTGTCCATTCTCAAATGTGGTGGGGTCAATCACTCCTATGGTGTTAGTAGTTTTTTTTATTCAACATCTCTTTCTCATTCAATTGGTAATACTCTTCCGTGACCTCATTGAACTCATTTACCTCTTTAATTTCACAAATATATTCATCTTTTGTTGTATTTTATTCTACAAAATCATTTTCCTCTTTCACACCATAGTTCTTCATTACCTTGTGGATGTTGAAACATACTTGATCATATCCAAATCTTAGACAATGTTACCAATTTTGAACATAAATCAGCGCACGCCTTGTGGTTAAAAATGGAATTACAAAAAATGAGTGAATTTATCTCTTCTTCAATATCCAATAATATGAATTAGATGGGGATGTCAAATTTATCAACCCAAAACGGGATATCTTCGATGAATTTTCTTGGGTATTTCACTGTTTAATCTACTAATTGAATAAGTACTATTGTAGGCATAAGTCTATCCATCCCCAACCTCTTAAAAGTTGTGTATGACATGAAATTGACACATTCACCTATGTCCCATATATCTTTTCCACATTAGTTATCTATGATAAATTATGATACTGAAAAGATACCAAGACCCATTTATTCATAGGTACTTAATTTAATACCACTGGAGAACACTCCCATTTGTGTGTAATGGTTCAAATATCTTAAAACTTCCTCTTGTTGGTTATCATCTCTTTCACGAGTTTTTCATATGTCAACATATTATTAAGATGCTCAAAAATGGTTTATTAATATAAAATTTTCTAATGTGTTCTATAAATTTTACTCTCTAAATATTGTTCATAACATTAACCATTCATTATATAAATTGAATTATTTTTTTATTCATTGGTGGTTCTTCTTCTTCTTCTTATGCTACTTATTAATTTTTTGGGTCCCTCTTCTCATTTATACACTATTGGTTTTCCAGAAAACACTATACCACCTCTTTTTTTCTTACCAATTCTTAGTTGTATTTCTTTTAAATGATCATGTGGGTGTACTTTATATAATCCTATCATTATTCCTCACGGTCTCTCTCTGTGTTGATTAGTAATTCGACCAACATGAAGCTATATATTCATTAATGTTGCCTTTTGGTTTGATTCTCCTTATTTTATTTCATTGAATACAACCTCAGATGTGGTCATGAATGTTACGAGTGTCACTTTTAGTGAAAGGAATTTTCTTTTCTGTATAGGCCCATGAGGTTGTTTTTGTTGGAACCCTTGTGGTCATTGTTGAAATTCCTATGCTTAATTTTTATTTTGGGGTCTCAAACCCTGAAATTTATTAACATGATTTTAATTAGGATACTTTTCATATACTACATACATACCTTTGGGATTTTGTTTCTAGACCATCATTATGTCCTTATTCATGGTTAGTGACTCAAATTGTGTTTCCATGAAGTAATTATTATTGATTTCATGAGTGAAGTTTGGTTTTTTTCCTTCACTTTTCAACTGGAAGTTGTTTCTCTATATTTCATCCATAATGATGTAACTGACATCAGACGACTTATCCATTAAGGATCCTCTAGCTGATGCATCATTAATTTATTTATTTCGTAGTGAAAGAAACCTATATAATTTTTGGATAATTATTCATATCCCTATTCTAGGGTGGGCTCATTATCTAGTCATGTTTTTATATTATTCCCACAAGAGTAAAATGAGCCTTCTTCAAATTTAAAAAATGATTAGAATGTATACCCATATATCCATTGACTAAGAATATGGAAAGAAGTGGGTGAGGATGTTTCTATCCAAATCATCCCATGTTGTGATATAAATTTATCACAATCGTTAAATCCAATCATGAGGATTATTGTTAAAAAAATTGAAAAAAATTGTTTTCTACAACATCACATGAAATGTTATGGAATTGTAATGTATCACAGAGCTTGAGAAAACTTCCATATATTTGTTCATATCTTTGAGTGGATGTCTGGTGAATTGAAAACTATTTGAGATAATTAAAATGATTGTTGGCTATATTTTGAAGTGGACAGCAGTGAAATGGGTTCTATGAGGGTTTGTTTTAATTCCATTTTTGACTACCACTTATAGTCTACATGCATACTATGTTATGGATCTCTTTGAATATCCATAGAAAGTTGGTTTTATTCTATTCCCACCTTGATTGTAGTTAATTTAATCATAATTCATGGTTCAGAATGGACGATGGACTTGATGATTTCTTTTCACCCTACCTGAGTGTTCCATTTTTTCATAAAAGATATAGTTCTGAAAATTGTGAAATATAATACCCTGTGTAAAAACTGAAATTGAAATAAAAACAAAAAATATATTAATAATTGAAATCCTAATAACAATGAAGAAATAATCCCCAGAAACATCCCAGTTTGATATCCCTATGAGGCATCATTAATTCCCAATATGTACATGCAAAAACAAATTAATAAAAACTCAATAATTATACTAAATTAATTAAAATGTAGTAACGAATTAGGTCATGATTGATCCATATGTATAGTGAATCATTTTATTATTATTTTTTCAATGTATTAAATTTTGATGGATTTAAAGAATGTGGTAATTAAAATTAGTTTTGATTGAATTTTAGAATCCAATAATGAATGAATAGTGCATTAGATTGGTTTGGTTAACAATATATTTTTAAAGAATGTCGGTTTTTTGTAATATAGGGTTCTTTTGAAAATGGATTAAATAAATTAGGTTGAATAACTCTTGTTCGATGTAGAATTATAGAAGATAAGGATCCAATGGTCATGGAATCCCCTTCTTAATATTGAAATTCTATGTTTCCCTTGGTCAGTTACTTTAGGGCATTACTGAATCATGTTTGTATTGATAACATAATTAAACATAATTTACCAAAGATTTTACAATTTCAAGTCCTTATTTTGGGTTTTAATTTGTCCAATTTTGTTGTTTCTTAAAATTTAAATAATTAATTGTCATGAAAAATGAAAAATAAAGGGATTGGAAGTTGAAGATATAAATTATGAAAACCAAATATATGAAAAAATGAAATAAATCCAAATGAACTTTCCCATTTATATTAAATTACCTTGGAACATGTTTGGTTTACACCCTCATACTATTGATGAAATGATTATAGCGAAGCACAAAATAAATCATAAAGAAAAGAAAGAAAGAACTCAAGGAGGGTGCAACCTTTCACTCCAATCATTTGTCATTGGTGGATCTGAATCTGAATCCCCTAAAGTATTAGTAATTTCCAATATTTATAGAGAAGAGATGATATATTCCTGACAATTTTAAAGATGTGTAATGTCATTACACGTAATGTAATCCTTATCGGAGTTTCTTACGTGATTTTTTAATCTGCACAAATATCGCAAAAATATCATTCATAAATATCAAATTTTGACTCTATTCAGAACGTGTAATTGGGAATTACAATGTGTAAATGACATTTAAAACATGTAACCTCACCATTACTTTTACTGATATATATTATTTACTTAAAAAAATTAAAATTTGTAATGAGATTACACAACTTGTAATCTCTCTTCTCCAGTTTTTCCTGCTTCAATCTTCTTCAAAAATCTGGTGACACACCATGCGCAATGAAAAGCGGTGAAAAATGTCTTTTTATTCCATTATTCACCCACATTCATTCATTTGTCATAAATTCATTATTTACTATCCCAAATCATAATATAAGTCAATTTTCCCACAAATTAGAAAGAATATTTAATTAAATATAAAAATTAATATATTTTAATACTTAAAAAAGTATGAGTTAAATTCACATATCATGATCCAATGAATGGATTAGGTTCAAACATAAATTTGGGGTATATATAGTATTATGAAAAATGTGAAAATATCTATCAATTATACCTCAAATTTATATCTAGAAATATATATCAAATTTCTCACATTGAACAATATAATGATACTTTGTTGACTCTACCCCTATAAATACTATTATCATTCATTTCCAAATTTTTTTATCAAAATATTCATCACTTATTTCAAATAAATGACTCCTCCAATATAAAAAACACCTCTAACCAACACTGGATTTATGCCGTTAGTAATTATTAGAAATTATGTAATATGAGTTATAGTTGACAAGTAAAATTTCAATAAGCATGTAATTCCTTCTATTAACCATTATTCTATTTGTGGATAGTGGTATAAATATCAATGAAACTACATAGGGGTGGTCCCAACATATTCTTCTATATTCAGTTGTTGTTCAACACCCTCATCATCTTCTTGTTCGGTATTTACTTCATCATCAAAATTTCCCACCATATAATCTATGTTATGTTTATTGAAATCCTTAATAAAAGGTATTTCTATTTAAAGCATGAGGATATGAATGATTGGATTGTGTATGTGATGAAAAAACCCCTATTACCAATGCAACATCATGAAATGTAACAGCATAAGGACATGGCATTTTATCATTTATTCTTATAGACCAAATTCTAATTCTAATGTAACGCCTATTATAACTATATAGAGGTTAAAATACATTATTTTCTATTTCAATTTATTCAAAACTAATGAAAATATATGTACCCAATCTTCATTACCAGTCACATGATAGATATATGAAACAAATTTTCATTAATTTGTGTTTGTAAAATTTTAATAGGATCATTCTCTTTATTTTTCATTGATTTAATCATTATAAGATTATTAAATTAAATGGATTCTTAAGGTCTATATTGTCCATGTTTCATAAAAATTTCTAGTTACACCTAATAACTATAAATTTGTTTAGTGTTATGTATCTAACTGTTGAAATAAATATAGGTCACCTCAATTTATTTATTATAAAAAAATTATTAATTATATATTTTGAAAGAAACATAATATAAATGTTAACTATGTCGACATTTTATTTTTTTTATTTTATTATCCCTAGATAAATATGTATGGTCAATAGTCTTAATTTTCTATAAGTAATTATGGTTCATAAAGTGTATTTGAAATATCTAATGCATATTCCCTAGGAGTATAAAACACGCTTTGTAGATAGGGCTCTTAATCATACATTAATCCATTGTAAAATTAATACCCATCACACCGTCTTCAGGGTTATTAGCACAGGGTATACTCATGCCAGAGTCTCTATCCACTTATATAGTCTAGGTATGGATGTTATTTCTTATAAAACCACATTCTTTTACTAGTTTTATATATTATTAAAATCAAACTTCCTTTAAATATTTTCTCAATAAAAATAATATCAATATCATTTATCATATCTTAACTACTTCATATTAGTGTCCACTAGGGATATTTTTTACATAACATTAGTTTCCCCCAAAAACCATGAATGTATTAATTCCTCAAAATACTCCTCTAAAACCAAAATGAATTAAAATCGTTTTGGTTTATAATGTTTTACATATCCATTAATGATATAAATTGATCAGGATTGGGGCGTGTTCAGATGAGGAATATGGGAGGTTAGAACCATGTGTGGAGACAAAAGGATTATACCAATAAGTCAAACCAAGATACATATTTAGCTGAAATTTACTTTGTATCACTTTATAATTCCTTTAAAATTAGGTATATGGGTTTTCTATATATTCCAAATCTATTAGCTTTGTATTTGTATAACATTAAAAAATTCAAGATCATTGTTAAAGAGAATTTAGAACCTCATACATTCTCATGGAAAAACATTATTTCATTAAAATACTCACCAATGATAAGGAGACCATGTATTTTTTACACGGTTATTGGAGAATCTCCCACGTTATTCATTTACCACTATGGCATGTAAAATCATAGAATATATTGAAACATCCATGTAGTGGAATCCCACAAATAGATAACAATAACAATGTGATTCAAAGAATAATTCTAAATCCTGATATCTGTATCCTTCATCCTACGAATTAATAGGCCCCAAAATGTTCTTGAAGGGAAACTGACAGACGCCATCGAATGAATGAATTTTGCATCAGATGACACATTTCATTCCTATCAAACACTGTTTTGGGAAGGAAAACAATATCAGTGCTTTTTTTAGTGCTCTTATAGAAGAGAATACAAATTGTTTGTCAGTTACAAAGCCAATGAGAGCCACAACTGAAAAGTGTATTTATGGTAGGAGGGGGTTGTTCATTCCTTCCTTCTCCCCAAAATATTTAAGAATAGAACCATCACCCACAATATTTAACCTCTCTTGATGAAACTACACTAATCCTGAAGCCTCATAAATTCTTTTGGAGCCACAATGATAATTTTATGGTTAAAGTAGGAGTCCCTTTAATAACCTTCAACCAAATTTGGTTTTTTTAGGGATTTTCATTATCATTCCATGTAACTATTAAAATTTATAGGATGAATTCATATGAGGTCCCTTATTTGGGTGAATGATTGTAGTTGGGGGGGGAATTTTTCCAGCATGGGGGTGGGTTTAGAAATACCCTCAAATCAAGATTGTGGCCATGCATGTAATATTATTATCACTATAAGATAATTATCTATACCAACTTGAGTATTTTAGGAAATAATGTAAACCATTTTTTGGGGATGGATTCATCATTAATTTTGGCTATAAAACTCATTGTGGTCTACATGATGATGTTGTGGCCCAAGTATTTTCACCTAATTTTATATTATAGCTATATATGTAGTTAGGGACTTTGTACGTATTTCTCATTCCCTATGTCAATTTGACACTGAAAAAAAAGGATACCTCTTGATTTTTTTCATTTAAACAAGGGAAATATTGTAGAATTATATTAAATATTTATTATTGTACATTGATATTACAATCCTTTTTCAAGTGTCCATTGTGTCCATAGAAGAAATAAAACATCATAATTTTTTAATATTCACTTGACATTCAGATCATTTTGTTTTTTATGGATGGGATGTACCCCATTAAATATGGAATTCAATGTCAACTAGGACCCAAATCATCAAAGGGTTCCCTGGAGAAAGGGGTATGATTAATCCCATTCAATGAATGTTCTGATGTGGTCCCCCATTCCTTATGAACACATTTCGATCTCCCCCAACAATGATGATGGTAGTTTAAATTTAAAATGTTGACCCATATAATAATATATTCATGATGTCCCCATCATTATCTAGATCCCCCAATAAGATAATATGGTTAACAAAATACTATGACCTCCTTATCAGAATCTTCTATTAATCATACACCTTAAAGAATCATAGACCAAAATCCCTAATCTAGTATCTCATATAGAAACTCAATAATATAGGAACTATATAGTTTATAGAATATTCTTCAATGATAAAATTTTAACAAGGTTGTTGGGGATTAATTTCCCCACACTAAAGATATTAATCTGTCGCATCAAGAATCCATCTTCATCATTCATCGCATCAGTGAGAACCTTCAAATTTTTTGAAAGTGAGAGAGACCGCCATTAGTTCACCAAATCATACTTCATCGCTTTAGTCAATTGGACCATGAAAATCCTTCACCCCTGAAAAGACACCATAGTTGAATACCTAAGAGAAGTGTCTCCTTTAGAGATCTTCCCAACAAAGGAAGAACCATCGAAAATCCAACCCTTAAGAAAACCTATGAGAAAGCTATAAAAACTGGGAGAAGGTGAATAATTCAATTTATATTCACATATTTATATATTTTAAAAAAATAATTACACAAAAATAATTATACATATTTAAATATGATATATAAATATGATTTACATTACTTTTAATAAAAAATAATAACAATATTATTTACAAAGCTATATACATATATGTATAATTATTACTAAATATGTTTAATGAGATATTTATAGAAATTAATTAAATAATATTTATATATTTAATTTAAATATTATATATTAATATATTATTTAATCAATTATATGAATATATAATATATTAAATTAAATCTGTGATTCATATTTGAATTTATATTTTTATATTCCTGTTATATAATTTAAAATATACACAGATGTATCGTAATGTACAAATATATATTTGTATGTATGCTATTACACCTCACAATTTTATGATATTTACCTTTTGAAAGTTATCCACTTTTATGGCTTGTGTTGCATGCAACACTGTGTTCGAGCATACCATTATCTACTAAATTGGCTTTAAGTAGTATTTATGAATATTTTTAACAACATTATGAAATATATTTATATAATATATAATTTTATCATTCTTCTTATTATTTTAAAATTAAATTTGAACAAATCTATTTTTATGCCTTAATATGTTTATTATTTTAAAAACGAATTTTACAGCCTTTTAATGGTGATCACATTTTAAAACTAATTTTGGACGCATTAATAATTTTTATACGACATGATAAATATTATTTTTTTATATGGAATATTTAAATTATCTTAGGGTAAAATTTTGGTATTTTAGTAAGATTTTATTTTTTGATTAATCATGAAAAATACAGCATTTTAGTTAAACGATTTTTTTTTCATAACCATTGATGTTAAATTATATTTTAAATTTTTAACGTCACAATATATCAATAATACATATATTATTAAAATTTAGGTATTTAGAATCGTTTCTCCATTTAAATTAGTTATATAATCTTTTTGGACTTTTGAATTTCTCTTTTACAAGCCTTCTTGCCTCATTTGTAGGATTAGTTTTAAACTTAATTTTTCCACATCTATGAATTGAATTTGGAAAAATGAACATATATGGTTGTGATCCTCATGATATACAGAGTCTAAAAGGATCATATTCTTATTTTGGATTTTCTAAATAGTAACTTTAGTAAATTATATATTTACCATAGTTAATGGTAAATGAATTAATTAGAAGTAATAATATTATTATTAAATTATAAAATTAACCAAATACTTTTCCTAA
Organism: Viscum album; assembly: GCA_963277665.1. NCBI lineage: Eukaryota > Viridiplantae > Streptophyta > Magnoliopsida > Santalales > Viscaceae > Viscum > Viscum album. The sequence continues at coordinate 714,389,691 of OY728134.1, read as the reverse complement.
TTCCATTTGATGAGTCGGTTTCTGAAAAAATTCAACCTTTGTCAAAAATTATAAATTTTCAAGCTACTTGGGTGAAAATATAACATTTATTATATTTTATTTAAGGATTAGTTGAAAATAATTATAATGAACTTGGATATATAAAGAGGGAGATGGCTCGACAGGGGTAAAATGGTTAACACCAAGATCATGGAACACTATATGGATGAGGGAGATGATTACAAATAAAATTTATAAGAATGTGTCTCTTGTATATCATGTTGGACATATAATGTTGGGTCATCATTCTATAAAGAAGATGAGTGTGGAGGACTTAGTACGGAACAAGAATGTTGATTCGAAGAAGAAAATTTCTTACATGGTTAAATCATATAGAAACTCCTCCTTCTCATACATTGATCGTACCGCACATGGGTGGGTTATTAAAAAGGGAAGGATAGTGCATGTCTATGAAAATCAACAGACATTCATGGAAATTGTTATCCTATGAAGTTACGCAATTATTTCCAAACTTCATGGTAAAAAATGTGAGTGGCTTTAGAATCTTAATAAACTCTGGCATACTATATCTAAAATCTAAGGATTTTGTGATTGGATGATGAATATAATGGTATGAGGTTATTACCGTATATTTTTCTCTTATGATGATCATAAGAGTTATGCATGGATATATTGATATTTCTCCTAGAGGCCAAGATATTTAAGACATCAGGAAAAGGATCGAAAATTTGACCAAAATGAGGGAAGAACACTCATGCACAAGTCTAGATATATATCAATAAACAATGTTCGTGCATACGAATGACCTACTATCTCTACGAATGGTGTATTCCATTTTATATATCTATCATTTATACGTGTTTTTATACTTAATATATATGATATATAAATCATTTTTGACATTATTAATGTAATTAAATCATGATCTATGTAGTATTATCAATAATAACATGTCAAAAAACTTATGATAAACAATGATGTTATTACCCAAAACATTGCTTTAACATGGAAATTGTTAATAAAAGGGTAATGTAATTTCATAAATGTATAATATATCAAACCCTAAATATTATTATGTTTTATTACAATTTAATATTTTTTTAATGACACTATAAATTATTTTCGGAAATGTATGGATTGTATAATACCTAAGGTAAGGGTATTTCGTTTCACTTTTTATATTTATGTGATAATTTCCATATTCAAAACTTATTTATATTATGTCATGGATATACTGACCATTTAAAAGATGTATTACCAATTTCAATTATTTCATGATATTATATGTTTTAAATTAATGTTATTATTTTAGGAATCTCATGATTCAAAAGTTACTCATGTGGTAAGGGACTTCATCTCAATATCCTTCTATTGAGTCATATTTTGATATTTTTAAAACCAACCATCTTTTATGAGGTGTTTTTATGGACCTTCTAATATATAATGTCATTAATATATTTTACATAATATTTTATTTAATTTTAATCTTCATGGAGATTAAGAATTAAACCTTCAAAGTGTTATGGGACATGAGGAATGTTTAAAGATTTAATTATCACATCATTTTTCTATGAGATTATTCATTATTTAATTTTTCATATTTATATAAAAGGATTAGAAAGTGAATTTTATGTCTATTTTAAAGATCATTTTAAAAATTTTAATAAGGAATCCATTTAAGGTTATATGTAAGTGACTCTTTAACTTAAACGTATTTTTAAATGCTTCTAATATTTACTCTTCCAAATCAATATCAATCATGGATATTTTTTCAAAACTGGTTTCAATAATTTACTTATAAGGACATCAACGTTTTAAAAAGTGAATATTAAAATTCTCTAAAATTTTTCAATGTAGTATGTGTTAGGTTCCGGGGCCTAGAGCCGAAGTCAGTGGGCCTGGGATTTTAAAATTTTTCATCAGCAGGAAGACGTAACATTTCATCACTGATGATCTGAGGGCTAGAGAGGTCCAAGGATCTCACGTAAATTATAAAGACCACATAACTAAAACGAAAATATAGACATTTCAAATATGAATTCGCGGTCGACTGAAACTAGTCGATAGCGATATTCGCCTTTAGGATCCAATCTAGGATCCCTCTAGGACATCCACAGTCTCTCCAAAATCAACTGAAATGTCGATCATCAATCTCCGGGTGCTAGAGCGATGATCTGATGTTGATTTCATCGTCCTGACTATCATTGCATCAGAATGCCTTCGATGTTGAAGAGTGATCATGATCCGAACATCTTGGATCGAGAGATTTTCTATCTAGAGAGTGGGAGTAGAGAGAGGCTCTCAAAATTAATTCCATGACTAAATGAATTGTGATTTTCACAACATAGCAGAGAGACTCCTCTTAAATTTATATTTGACTTGTGAAATAGCCGATCGGGTTGCCCGATCACTGTTTATTTCATCTTCCACCAAATAAAAAAATTTCAAAAACTAAACTGCACCAATATTTGTTATTATTATATCAAATACTTGTAATTTATATATATATATATATATAATATTACATGATATGACCTAGTCATTTATGTCGTGTCGCTATCCTGGATAATTTTAATCGACCTTGAATATTAAATAATATTTAATCAATTAATATTTTTCATTTATTTACTGAAACAATGAAAAAATTAAATAAAATAAATCCCAAATATTTGTAACTTGAATATTAATGAATTTATTTAATAATTTTGATGATCGAAAACTTGGAAAATACTCGGACCTTGTGGGGGGCCCACTATGTCCATATATACATACAAAACAATATGGTGGATTCTTAAATATTCTATGTTAGGTGACCCTCTAGGCCCTTAATTCGATTGAATTGAATAAAATACATAGACCACGAGTAGAGTATTGCAACCCATAATGACCCCTAAAGAGATAACGATAGTCATAGCAACGACTACCATCCTACGGACAATGACTTTGTACTATAATATCATTTCCATTTAATATCTAATATAGAAGGACACACTCTTGTGTTATCATCATTATCTTGATTTATTAGTTTTTGATCAATCAAGATAGATTTTCCTTTCTACTACTTTTTCCAAAGTCTTATGAAGCATCACCATCCTAATCAACCAGGCCTGAGATATACAACTTCCTGAAATTGGAAGCGACAAATCCTTTCGTGACCATTCAGCCAATGTCATACCCACAATGACGCACCCAACACAAACAACCACGCCCTGACATCAATGACACAATTTTATTCATGCATCAAATTACATAATCATATTATATACATTTTTTATGCTCTCAACTCAGTAGACCAATACACATGTCTTTTGATAGGAATGACCAATGACACCCAAATCATGTGGTGTTCTTATTGGTGGGTCTATCCTCAGGATCATAGTAATAGATATCACCATGTGTGAACATCATGAGAATATATCTCAATTATTATGATCCCACATCACCATATAGTCAGACATCTACTGTGTCCAGTCATTATGTTGTATCTAGACTATAGAACATATATTTAAGATCAATGTCATTGTATCTCGAGGTTCTCATTATAGGATGGGATCTGCTATAACATCTCGAAATAAAAATTAACCGTTGGAAGCTACCATTATTATTGTGGATGCAAAAAATTATTCACTTTAAGGTTAAGATAACATCATGCATAGCTAAGTGTACACATGATATGGTATTCAAAAATAACTGCATAGTTATGTCTAGGGAACCCACTATTTCAACACTACCACTTTCACTAGATCCAACTTCCTAACTAGTCATGTTATCTATGCACATGATAAATGCCATGATTCAGCTGAGTAATGTATTTATCTACTGATCCTTCCATTTTTTGTTCACATCGTATATCTACTATATGCAACCTCATATACTTGAGTAAAACATCTCAAGATAAGGTATCCCCAAGTATATTAATTTCTTCCATTTTCATAACATGACAAATTGGATAGTAATAATATCATAATTCTCATTATGATAATAATTTTCTCACTGGGTGCAAATCCAAGAACTGGAACAAATTGTTACAATTTAAAACTACTTATATGCTACCTAAGAAGCTGCAATATACTCTGTATTTTGGAGGTATGGCTACCACATGCTTTAATGTGCTTGACTAACTCGTCTCCATTTCCTAACTGTGATACTTGATCAAATTGATCTATGTATTACTAGTTTGTGTCCCAAATATACTCGTATATCTTCCTCTCCATATTCCACGTACATATCATTTGTACATGCAGATGTACAAGATTATAGTTCTGACTGCATCACTTATAGTGCTCCTGGAAATAATTGATATCTACCTACAATAATGTATATCCTAATAATATCGATTATTTTACATATTATGGAATATGTTGTTGGTCCATCACTAAATCATATGTTATCAATTCACAACATTAATCTCTACCCACGCACCAAACATGTTAACCTAGAGAGATTAATCCATTTGACATTTTCAACAATTCTGCACATGAATTGTTCCAACATGTATTTCTCAATACAATGCCACTATATTCATGATTGACTAGGACCAAGCATCCATTGGATCTACCTCAGTGGATCATGTTCTCCCGAAATCTGGTTTCTGCATTAAGTCATTCATTAGAGAATTGATTTTATTCTAACGTTAGAAATCTGTAAGATCAAAATCAGTTTTATATATGTTGTCGAACATATTTCACTCTGAAAACATTGGTTCTCCGACTAACCATTGGTTTACACAAGGAAAAGATTCATTTATAATTAATTCTCTAAGATCTTTTCACTTAAGTTAATCCAGAACTATTTTTCAGATACATGAAACCTTCATTGGTATCATATTATGTCATCTTCTCTTTCTGGTTGTGTCATATTGACACCTTCCATGAATGATGATTCATGACATCCAATGACCAATAGAATGATCTTATAAGTTATCTATGAAATGTAAAATTATAATAGATTTAGGAGTACCGAGTTGGTATAACCAATCGAGCCTTATTGGTACCAGTCTTGTAAAATCCATGTATCTTTTCATTTGAATATCCAGCACAATATTAAATTTCTAAGTCCCTTTGCAATTTGATACATGGAATCCATTATTGATTTTTAATTGATCTTGTCAATATTAGATCATTACCTTATACTTCTTAATTGTATGATATGTTATTCATAATGAATAATATATACCCACCCATGGTTAATATAAATCCATCACCATGGTTTCATTTTTCCTACGATGTATGTGTCACTGGAACATGCTTATTCCACATGAACTTGTGGGACATGTTCCTATGTCAACAATTTGTATATCCCGATCATTGACTAAGTCCTTGTCAATTAATCACCCACTATCTTCAATAGATATGTGAACCTTTGTATATAAATGTAGTCTAATATTTTGAAATAATATTTTGAATCTCAGGAATTTATGTAATATCTTAAGCAACTTTTAGGATAATAAACTTAGATTCACAACGTGTTTAGATTGATGTATGTCGGTTTTTAAAAACTCTTTTCAACCGAACAAATGATCTATTGAATAATGGATTTTCATCATACCATGACCATATGATATCCATTTGTCATTTTAGTTGGCATATTGGTTATGGGTTTAAGTAATTATTTGAAAAGAACGTCTTGAAATATAATGGATTTTTCTATAGGTTGTAACATTGATACTACTTACAACATAACATTGATGTATAAACTGTTCATTTAGAAATTACCCCACAAAAAATTTTAATGAAAAATTTTAATATGATAGACTCATCATCAATCCTCCATATGTAAATCAATACAGTGATGTAGATAATGTAACATGCATTTAGGAATTACTCCACGATACATTATCATGATTGATGATAATTTGGTCAAGATATTCTTCGACATGCTGATTTGAAGAAACTCGTATATTCTTACTAAACTTATATATCACTGGTACATTCCATAATGGCTTAAAGGACACTTATGATGCATCTTTACCTATTTCATTCTTTCGAATAGTTCTCGTTGTCTTTTTTAACTAACCTCGGAAAACATTGTGGCATTCCATTATTTTTAAAGATTTCATTGTCTAAACTAATGATGTCAAAAAATCCAAAGGTGTTTAGCTGTTCCAAGCCTAAATACCATACTGGTTATTTTCTTAATGTCCACTTTTAGTTTTACTTGAAAAAGAATCATATTTACACACCAGGTTCAGTATTAAATTTTATATTTGTCATGTATTGCCATTAATTGAAGTAGCAGTGAACTATTTGTTTAGTCTGTTACTACAAAAAAAAATCATTTCAAAATGTGGAATAATGTCTCATCAAGTCTAAATGGGAACATGAGATAATTGTTTTTTGTAATACTCAATAAATTCTTCAGTTTGAGTCAATCACTTGGTAATTAGATGTAATGTGTTTCTCACCGATGACTTAGGAATCACCCATTCTCAGCTTCTTAGAGAAGACACTTACTTATAGTAAGGTTTCTACTTAATTGGTTATTTTTTTTCAATTAATATATGTAAGAATCATATTTTATTAATACCCAATAAGTATGTGATATATCAATAATTTTATTTGTTTAATATTAATTGTACAAGAATCTGGTAATTTCTTCTTGTATTTTAGATTTTGAACATCAATGAATTTATAAGTGATGCAATTAACCTCCTGTTAATAAACCAACCACTTTTCATTGAACTACATGACGATGGTGCCTTTGGCGTAATGTTCTATAAGTCTTTTATCCTTGTCATTCAATGTATCCTATATAAGAATAAAATATGGTGTTAACTCCAATATTCTTTTTAATAGGCTAATATTACCATAAAGTTAATGAAGTACTTACTCTATATTGTTCATTTGTATCCTTAAAGGAAACTACAGTAATTGGGAGTAAAATGTATACGAATGGGATGAAAAGAAATATTGTGAACAATCTTTCAGTGTACACAAAATGAGTCCAATAATAACATTAAAATCTTGCTTCACATTCTCCTCAAAAGGATCATGGAGACGAGACTACATGTGATCATCATCCAAGTCATGATGTAGAGACCACAACAAAAATCAGAGGCTTATGATAGAATTATGACATAACCAGCATATGATTGATTTCTAAGATTCTTGTAAGTAGTTTTACACCCTTGCTACGTGAGGTGGCTTACCTAGTTAGGACACAAGAACCTTGAATTGTCAATATAGTAGTAATGTGCCCATGTGCCTATACTACACAAGGAATTTCTTGTTTGTTTGGAAATTTACCTTACCTAATAATTATATTAGATTTTTATGGTATTTCATTCCATTATGTATCAATAAAAGTTTTCAGATTGGGATTTTATGTGATTACCTAATGTGACATTACTGATTATTTAATCATTAAATGTCTGCCACTAATTTTTCGAATTCTAGGAACTCTCTATTCTAGAATCGGAATACTATTGAGTATTCTAGTGGCAAGGATCCCTGAACCTCCCTCATGGTCTAAAATTAGGGTTACACTACTAATCGGAGGGTCCAAGGTAAGATTTTGGCTGGCCAACAACATTAAATCGTGGTTCCTTAATCTGTTGGGTGAATTGCGAGCTTCAAAATTCATTTAATGATTTACTCAAGGCTTGCCTCTAAAATTACAACATGCTAGATAAGGCTTTTTTTCTGCAATTTTTTTATTTAAACCAACCATACGAATATGAACTCCCCGTTAGTGAGAGGCACCCTCAGCTAAGGCATGATCGGCACCTCGAATATCCAGTTTTGTTAAAAATTGAATAATGAAAGGCTTTTTGTGACTTAATAATTTCTTTGACGGTTTTATTGGTTTTCTACCTCAACGAATTTAATCCATTTCTATTAAACATGCTTATATATATTGCCGCACTCAAAAATAAACATTTATATTAAACATAGACAACTTCTTAATGCATTTTATTATCTATTGTTTTATGTATTTTCCCGATGTTCGAAAATTCATAAAATAATAAATAAATGCATAAGGGCTAAACTACTACCCAACTGGACTTGTGAATCTAAACGACCTAAGGGAATTGTACCTGAGTCATGTATTGACTCAAAATGTTTCTAACCCTATGTCTTGTACATTATCTTCGCATTTGGAACATATCCATGTCGTGGCGGGGTCCACGTCACGTCTTAGTGTATCGCCTCAGCTTGGTGGGGTCCACATGTCATCTTCCATCGTCTTGATCCACATGCACTGCCACATCTTGGAGGGGTCCACGTCACTCGTTGTCTTTTTCCGAAATACAAAATTTCTAGCGTGCATATGAGGGAAACTCATGTATAAATGTATATCATATAAATATTGGGCATGCATGCCCTTATAAATTTTAACTGAAAAATTAAAATGATGCGTAGACAATCTATTTAATTAATTATAATAATTGCACGAAAATAAAATAATTAAATTAATAAAAGGCAACATACACGGGTCGATGCTGAAGACCAGAAGGCGGGTAAAATAAAGTGTGATAAAATTATAATGCATTAATTAAGTATGAGGTTTGTCTAAATTAAATAAAATGAGTTTAATAATTCTAATAATTTCACAATTTATTTGTCCGCTAATTAATTTAATTTTTATCAAAAAATTAAATTAATTTAACTTAATTCAATTTAATACATAAATTGAATTATTTTTATCTGAGTATTAAAATTTATTTATTTTCAACCATAATTAATATATTAATTAATTTAATTTAATTCGGTAATTAAATTAATTAATAGCTCTCGAAATCCCACTATGACCCAACACGGGTCGCGCTAAACATGCATTGACCTGTAACGGGTCTAGAAAATCCCATGCCTGGATTATCTTGGTTAGGCAGGTCTGTTCATATATAACTTGGTCGGGAAGATATGCACGGTCCGATTTCGAGGTAAAAAAGGAACCTGCATAAGGTGATAGAGGTTACCTGCACCCGGGTCCATCATTGGGAGGGAAGCGGAGAGCGGTGTCGGTAGCGGGTGATGGAAACAGACTGATGTGGTGGGTTGTGTGACATCGGTGACCAGGTGCATGGAATCTTGGAAGCTGCAGACAAGTCGTAGTGGAGCAGCGGAGGCCGGCTCTGGGAAGGTGGGACATGGTGAGGCAAGGGCAGACTTCAACGTCTGGTGCACGACCTGGTACAGGATGGGGTAGACCTGGGCAGGGGAGGCGACTACCTAAAGCATGTCCAGCAGGTCTACTGGTGTGCGGAATCTAGAAACAACCCGCAAGGGAGGTATAAAGTGAGGTAGGTCTTCTAGGAGGAAGACGTATAGTCTAGCCGAAGCTCTGTGGGAGGCAGTCGCGGCCGGGCAGTCAGATGCTGGTGCAGGGGGAGGCAGGGCGGTGCTGAAGTAGGATGGTGTTGGGCGTGATGAGGGTGCATTGATAGCAGTTGGAATAGAAACGCGACACCAGGATATGGGTCACCTGGGAGGGCCGGTGGCTACTCGGGCGGCTTATGATGTTGCACCGGCAGAATCCAGTTATGCGTCTTGCAGATGCAGCGCCCCTGGTGGCTGCTTGAAGTGCGCCGTGTGGGGAATACAGGGGTCCTTTGGACCCCTTTTTCATTTTTTATAACCACCGCCCAACCCCTATTTTATAATCTATTTTATTATATTTTTTATGACTTCTTTTAAATCCTTTCTTTTCACCCTTTTTTGTAGTCTTCTTCCACACTTCCATTTTTTAGGTCCAGTCCACCACCAGACTTCTATAGGCTACACAAGAAAATTTAGATTTTTTAAGAATTAATTAATAATAAAATAATAATATTAAAATAATAATGAATTTTATGCAAATCATAAAATAAAAATATATTTTGAACATAATTATATTTTTCTTGGATGAACTTAATTTATTCCAAATAAACTTGATTATTTTATCGGGATAGACAAATAAATATCAACGATCAAATAACATATTCCATGCAATCTTAAAAATTAAACTGACCATGACTCTATCATTTGGCATCAGATAGACACACAATTTGAACCGTTGGGATCGTCTTTAAAACCTCTACATAATTATAATAAAAATTTAATTTTCTATGCTCAGAAAATTTGCGTGACTCCTCTAATACCACTATGAGGTTACGGGGCCCATAACAAAAGCCAGTGGAATGAGGATTTTATAATTTTTCATCATCCGGATGACAGAACATGTTTTCACTGACGATCCGATCCCCGGAGAGGTCCAAGGATCTCACGTAATTTATTAAGAGCTCAAAACTAAAACTAAAACGTACCCGTTTTAAATCTAAAGCCATGGCCGACTATAACTAGTCGACGAAGATCGTCACATGAAGGATCCAAATAAGGATCCCTCTATATCATCCACACGCGCCCCAAAATCCATCGGAATGTCGATCGTCTAACTTTGGGTGCTAGCGCGACAATCAGAAGATTCCTTCGACGACCTGACGATCACTGCATCAATATGCCTTTGATGGTGAAGATAAATCATGATCCAAACCTCCTGGATTGAGAGCATATCTCTCCAGAGAGTTGGAGGAGAGAGCGGCTCACAAATTTCATTCCATGAATGAATGACTAGTGATTTCACCACAAAAGAGAGTGCCTCCACTTTAATTTATAGTGGACTAGAGAAATACCCAGTTGGGTTCCATGTCCCCCGTTTATTTCAAAGTACAATAAATAAATAATTTTGAAGAACTAAACAACGCCAATATTATTTATTATTTTATCACATACTTGTAATATATATATATATATATAAATATATTACGTTATAAGACCGAGTCATTTAACTCAACTTCCTATCCTGCTTAATATTAATTGAACCTTGAATATTAAATAATATTCATTCAATTAAAATTTTTATCATATTTCCTATACCTATAAATACATTAAATAAATTCAATCCAATATATTTGTAACATTAATATTAATGAATTTATTTAATTATTTGGGTGATCACAACTTGGACAATGCTCGGACACCCTGGTGGGGCTCACTATGTCTATATACCAATACAATTAAATAGGGAGGATTCTTGAATACACTATTGTGTGTGACCCTATAGGCCCTTAACTCGATAGTAGTGAGTAAAATCCATAGACCACGAGTGGTGTCTAGAAACCCCTCATGGCCCCTAAAGATGTAATGATAATCATAGCAACGAGTCCCATCTTACAAACACTGACTGTGTACTATAATATATTTTTCATTAAATATCTCATAAAATAGGACTCACTCATGGGTCATCATCCGTATCATGATTTATTATTTTTTAATCTATCAGGATTGATTTTCCTTTCTACTGCTTTGGCCAATGACTTATGAAGGAGGCACCATCCAGATCAACCAGGCCTGAGATTTAAAACTTCCTGAACTTGGAATTGACTAATTCTTTCTTGACCATTCAGCAAATGTCATTCCACTAACGACGCACCCAACACAAACTACCTTGCCCTGACATCAATGCCATGGTTTTAATTTTTCATCAAAGTACATAATCAAATAATATTCATTGGTAATAGTCTCATGTCCGGAGACCAATACACATGTCCGTAGATAGGAGCGTCCAATGACACCCACAACATGTGGTGTTACTATTGGTGTGTATGTCCTCATGATCTCACTACTAGAGATCACCAAGTGTAATCCTTATGGGAAGAAGCCTCATTTCTTATGATCCCATAACACCTGATAGTAAAACATGTACTATGTCTAGTCTGTATGATGTATCTATACTATATAACATATATTTAAGATCAATGTCATTTTTTCTCGAGGTTCTCATTATAGCATGTGATCTGTTACAAAATCTTGACATGTAAATTAAGCATTGGACATTACCATTATTATAGTGGACGTTGAATAGTATGCACTATAATGGTAATATAACATCATGCATATCTAATTGTACACATGATATGGTAATAAAAAAATACTACATTGTTGGGTATACAGAACCCACTATTTCAATAGTATGGGACACTTGGATTTAATTTTTGTAGGTTTACTTTTATAAATGTACATCTTTTCAATAAATTATATAAATGAAAAGGTGTCATTCCTATAAAAATTTATAAAAACTTCATTAGAGTATTTTCATATATGTCAATATCCTTTATTATATATTATGATTTATTGAGGTTGATCACATATGATAACTTCAACAATAAATTATTGAAGGGTTTATGATCAGTTTGATTGTGGATGTGCTATTTTTATACCATTCAAGATTTATGTTTTATGTATTTCCATTTCATATGATTGTATCTAAATATTAATGTTTATTCAGTTTTTGTTTCATCATTTTCATATGAGTACTGAATTGGACATAGTATGTGAAAGGTGGGGCCTCCTATAGTCCCTCGACGAATCAGTAGGTCTCATGAGATGTAATATGTTAGTGAAAAAGAATTCATGTTTGTTTCCAAAAGAAATAAATTATCATGAGGATTGATATAGACACAAATCAGGTGGCTTTCCACCCACAAACATAAATTATCTTAAGGATATATCTGGAAAGAAACAATCTAGATGATTGAACTTGATAGTACTGACATCCAACATCATGCATTCCATAATTATGTGATTATGTATTGATATAACATGGGATTATTATACCAATAAAATATCTATTTGAATGTTTATATAAGATTATTTGATCTATTATTTACATATTATTCTCAATATTTTGTTTACAAAGATTATGTATCATTTATACACCATGACGTAAATGATTCGGATTATTTGTGACAACATCAGCTGAATTATTTACCATTTTCGTTATTATAACTCACCACTTTATTCTATTTTATTTTACCTTGGATACAAATATGTGTTTTGAGTTTGATATAGAGGGGTACACTAAGGGTATTAAAGGCATAATGGAAGGAAATTATTGTTGTGTTTTATTTTTAAAAATTTAATGTGAATTTCAAGTGTGTATCATGTTTACCATGAAAATTAAATAGATCATCCATTTTTTATTTAATTCCTTGTAATCATTATAATGTAATAAAATAATGCACAGAAATCGAGAATCTATGTTCAGGGTGTTTCAATTGGATTCAAAAGTGTTTCATACTAATCATGGAATTCAGATTATGAAAACATTGATGAGAGAAGATAACTGAAACATAGAATTTGACAATAAGTATAGAATAAAATGTAAGTATTTTGTTAAATTAGATATTATGTGAGTCTTCCATGAAATAAATCACTATCTAGATATTTCATGTGGATGTGGGTAGGGAATATATATACCATGGAGTAATAACTCTGACAAGGTGCAATGTTCCTAACTCGACATAACTCAGAACGTGACAATAAGACTTACTACACACATGGTTTGACACTCCCATGGGATATGTTTATGATGATTCACATTTTCTTCACAAACCATTATGAGAGTTTTAAAAGTAAATATTCCCCCAAATAAACTATGTTAATTATTATAAGATTAGATACACATAAATTTTTCAATTTATGTTAATTATTTTTCAATTTTTTAGTTTATACAATATGAAATGATATACCCAAATGTATTTCTTCCGTTATAAATGGCACATAGTAGAATGAATTTGAACCTCTCTAATTCTTTTTATTTTGAGATAAATAATGATCATATCATTCATGGTATTAATCCAATATTTTGAAGGGAAATACTCTCTAAATTATTCTGATGTTTTGAGATCATTGTATCATGTCATAATGTGATGGGTAATGATTACCCTAGGTATTATAGATTTGGAGGGAAGCACGAGAATAAGAGGAAATATTATGTATAAAGGGAATAATGGAAATAAGGATTTTCCAACATATAATATTTGTGAAGATAATTACCCTTTATCATTATTAAAAGGAGTGGGAGTTTGTTACAAGTGCAGATAAAACGAACACCATGAATAGGATTGCAAGGATAAGAAAGAGGTATGTAATATACAATGCATCAACTGTAATGATATGGGATAGTACGAAAATCAATGTCTTATGCATCAAAAGAATATAACCTGAATGAGGCTGATGGTTCATGGTCTAAATCATGATAATACAATAGAAAAAGAGGAATGATTAATGTTATTAGGTTTGTATTCAATAAATTATTTCATTTGGGTACTTTGTAAATGATGTACTAGATATAAAATATATGTAATATATAATGATTGTACTGCAATGATTATTCTTTAAAAATATTGAATCATGAATGTATTCATTACGGATTTAAAGAGATCAATGTATTCATATATTTTCTATGGGATATTAAGATTGGTTTGGGAATCTAATTTTGGAAATTTAGTTATCCTTTTACTAAATGTTTTGACTTTGAATTTAGAAATAACTATTTTGAATGAGTCTTGTGTTATCAATTTATGGATAAGATTATGGGGAACATTTGATAATGTTTTTACTGTTAATTTATGATTTATTGGATACTATTTTCATACATTATTTTCTTTGGAAATCACTTAGGGGATGAAGTAAATACTTATAGACCTTATGTTTCATCATAAGTTCATTACTAATAAAAATCCATCTTGATTATCCATTTATATGTGTAAAAAATGATGTTAAAATAGATGGAATCACAACTAAAGGAGGAAAATACAGTTGTCAAAAAATTATGTTTCCTTATGTTGTGATATGTATAATAAATCATCAACATTTTGTAAAAATATCTAAAAAAATATCTATGTACATTAATTTTCAATGAATCAAATGGTCCCAAGATCATCGTAAATTTATAGATTTGTTATTGATAAAATTATTCCTACCATGATCTTTATCACTCTCCATCGCAACATGATGGTTAGTTATCTCTAACATGTCCTTATTTTACAAAATGTAACCCTATAAAATGTTATCATCGATGATCTTATTAATTCTATTTCATTCATTTAAAGGGGGAGTTTTATTGACCCTTGTACCAATGAGGGATTTTAATAATTGTATTTTGAATATAATATCCTTAGTTGTCATACTAGAAATAAAAAATTTCATGGACAATATTTATTGAAGGAGAGGAGAATGTAACACCCTAAAATTTTATGGTATGTTCCTTTTCAAATTTATTCTCTTTCATAGGCAACAATGAGTTCAATCTTACCATGTTCTACAAAACTGGATATTTAAATATTAGTAATGAATAGTATTATCCACATTATGAATTTTATTTATATTTCATATATTTTTAACATTTATCCTTCGTGTTTCTTAGGGAATTATATAAGAACAAATGAGATTTCATGTATAAAAACTATATATTTTTTAAAAAAGGAATTTTGCAACCTTTTAATGGAGATCACATTTTAAATATCAATTTTGACACATATAGAATTTTTTTTCTGAAAAAATAAATTCATTTTTGAATTTTTAATATCTAATCTTTCATCATGTAATATTTTGGTAATATTATGGGATGTGTCATTTTTAGATGAATAGTAAAAAATACAACATTTTAGTTAAAAACATCATTTTTATAATTATTGATGTTATATTGTATATTAAAATTATTTTTATGTTATAATAGGTAAATAATACATTTATTATTCCAATTTAATTCATTGGAATTATTTTTATATTAAAATTATATATAATAACATATTGAACAATTAAAAGTTTCTTTTACCCATCTTCTCGCCACATCTACTAGATTCGTGTTAAACCTAATTTATCTACATACGAGAGTTGAATTTCAAAAAACATACAGACATAGTTTTAATCAATATTATATTTAGATATTAATAGGAAAAAATATTTATTATTATTTATAATTTTTTTAATTATAACTTTAGTGAATTTTTATATACTACTGTTAAGAGTAAATCGGGTAATTAAAGGTAAAAATAAAAAATACCTATTTTTATTAGAGGACTTGGTTTATAATAAAACCAATATTATGTTTAAATGATAACCTCTTTAAGACTCAGGGATGATAATATAACTCTAATTATATTTTATTTAAAATATGTTAATATTGTCACACCCATACTTTTAATTATCTAATCATTTTAATATAGGGTTCTACATAAGATTGATTCTACTATAAAGATTCATTAGAAAGATAATAAATTTATCATCATCATGATAATATGTTTAATCATTAGGGATTGAATAATTTAGTTAATGCCTTTTATAACAATGATGTCGTAAGTTTTTAATTAGTTGAAATTCAAAATAAATTATATTAAAAATATAAAAATTTATAAAAATTTATATAATTATTCACATTTAAAAAATTTATAGAAAACATAATCTTTTTATTAATGTATTATATTTTTTGGTTCAATGTTTTCTAGTTAGGATATTTTTAAAAAGACAATGAATGAATAATATCAAAATTGACATAAATGATACTATATGAAAAATAAAATTTTATTAAATGATACAATAATTTATAAAAATTAAAATTATGAAAAATATCTATAATAAGATAAAGTATATAATAAATGTTCCATTTTATTGTTTGGGTTTTTTATAATAATTATATTAACAATAAAATGTAAAAACCACAAGTTGACACGACAGGAGTCAAATTGTTTACCTAAGGGTAAATACAAAAAGAAAAGGTTACTAATGTGACCTCAAGTTGACTAAAAAACATTGGTTATGGTAAACTAGACCCTTCATCATCATAGATTCAAAATAACTTGATTTTGATCCATTTTTAATATAAAATTAATTTATACTAATTTAATATTTTTGAGGATTCCAAAAACACCCCTAACCTTTCTTATTAATAGGAACCTCCTCCCTCACTTCTTCAAACAAATTTGATCCTTATTGCTTAAAAATATTTCCCATTTATTCTCTCAAAATTTTATCTATGTTCTGGAGTTCCTGGTACTCAGAAAACATTTCCCCCGGTGTTCCTAATAGGAGATATAATTGAATTCCATCGAAGAATAGGTAATTATTATACCAACTCATTAATATTTTTTTCCTCTACTGCTTTGTATTCCTAGTTTGTTTAAATACTAAATAAATAACTCCATTTTCCTATATATGATGAGATGTTCTTATTATTATGGGAAACCATATTACTCCTTCTATACAACCCATGAATAATAATATCAACATACGTGTGTGCGTACGGCTTACCCTCTCCACATCATGGTATAATATGTGTTTCATCAATACTTTATTTTTATGCTTATAATTATTGATATAATGGATATAAATAATAAATTGAATTTATTTTTTATAGCTAATATACCCTACAATTTCATAAAACTTTTACATTAAGGGAATGATATCATCGGTCATGTGTAAACATGACTTACCATCTTCATTATGATGATGTGATTCAGCCTCCAGGTTAAACAATCAAGAGTTATTATAAAAATTTATATTAATAAAAGAAATGAAATATATGAAATAATATTTCTATATGAATTATATATATATATATAGAGGTTTATTCCCATTAACCTTATTCTACTCAAGATTATAAGAAAATAGAAACAAAATTTATCCATATGTATGGCCTACCGTCCCCGTGAACATTTTATTACATTTCATATGTTTATATTTTATATATGTATATATTATGAATATATATGATATATAAATAATTTTTGTCATTATTTAAATATCTAAATCAATATCTATAAAATATTATCATGAATGAAATGTCAATACATGTACGATAAGAAAAGCGTTTATTACCAGAAATATTTCTTTAACATGGAAATAATTAATAAGTGAGTATTATATATTCATAAATATATCATATATGATCTCATAAATATTATTACAATTCTTTTAGAAGTTAATAATTCCTTAAAACCACTATACCGGAGTTTCGTACATATATGGATGGTATCAGACCTACGATAAGGGGATTTCATCTCACTTTTTATATTGGAGATATAATATCCATATTGACCAGTCGTTTATATTATGCGGTGTATATAATGAACATTAAAAATTTATATGATGAATTTAGTTTAATTAATTATATTATATGTTTCTATTTTATTTTATCTATCATGGATTTCATGATTCAAAAGTTAATCAAGTAGTTAGGGACATCATATCAATCTCCATTCATTAATGAATATATTATTGTTATAAACACAAACCTTATTTTATGTGGTGTTTTTACATACCCTTATACTAATAATTTCATAAATATATTTGTTATAATTTTTTGTTAAACTTTAAATTTCAAGGAGCATAAGATTTAAATGCTCAATGTTTTATGGGACACCTTGAGTGTTTAAATATTTAGTTATCACAACTTTTTTCTATGCCCATATTCTTACTATTATTTTACATATATATAAAAAGGATTATGAGTGATATTCTGTGTCCATATATAAGTTAATTAATTTTTTTTAAAATAGGAACTTTTTATGGTTATATATATGTGACTCACTAAATAAAATACGATTTTAAATGTTTTTAATATTTATTCTTCTAAATCATTCACATTCATGTTTATGTTTTCAAAATGGGGTTTATGGTTTTATTTAGGAAGACATAAATGTTTTAATATATTAATTTTACCATTTAGATAATAATTTTCAATGAGATATGGGACAATTTTATTCAAAAAAATATTTAAAAAAATATTTTCATTAAAAAATACACATATTTTGAATAAACTATTTCAATGAAAATATAGGTATTACTATAAACAAATTCAATGGATTTTATTATAGTATTTTCAAATATGTCAACCTTAAATTGTGGGATCTTATGATTGATCAAGGTTGATATATTATGAAACCTTCTACAATAATATTATAAAGTATTTATGATATGTTTGACTGTGGATATTCTATTTTGATAACATTCATTAATTTTGGTTGAAGTATTAACATTTATATTCTAGTTTCTCAATAATAATGTTTTTGATATTTATGATTCAACCATTTCATATGATAAATTGAATGGATTTAGAAAGTTATGGGTTGCTCTTTTTATAGCCCTTTGATGCATCGATAAGTCTCATGATATGAAATAATTTCATGAAAACCCCTCGCATTTTTTATGAGATGATTTATATTGAATGAAGGATAGATCATGAAACAAATTATATGAGTTTATACCCGTAGAAATAAATTATCGTGATGATATATTTTGATAGTAACTACATTGGGAATAAATATTTAGAGTGAGGACATATATAATAATGCATTCCATCATTATGAGATTAGTTATTGATATTAAATTTCATTATTCGACTAGTAAAATGTCCATGTGAATGTTTTTATGGAATGATTTATTTTATTCTTTCATATTTATGCTCTATAATATGCTAAAAAGGGATATGTTTTTGTCATATCACTTTATTTAAAAGATTATTCATATTTTTTATACCTTCCTCTGAATTTTTAACCCTTACTATGTATTAGATATCACCACAATCATATGTTTAATTTTCCATGGGATAATATAATCTTTTTTTAGATTGATATGATGGGTCATACTAAGGGGAAAATTTGCATGGTCAAAGAAAATTCATTGTATATATTATGTTCTAAAATTTAATGTGAATAACATCTATGTATCAAGTATTCCAATAATACTAAACTGATCGGTCATTTAGTAGTTGATTCCTTTTAATCATGACAATGTAATAAGATAATGCACCAGCTCTAGTCTTTTGGGGTTGGGGTGTTACGTTTGTGGATGTACGGGTATATTTGTAATTGTGTGTGTATGTATGTTTTGAATGTGTAATCATGTCTGGTTTTGTGTTGTGTGTTTGTGTGTGTCTATTTTGTGAATGTGTATTTTTATGTGTGTAAATGTATGTTTGTGTGTCTGTTTTTATATGTCAATATAATTTTTTATATGAATATGTGTGTGAATGTGCATTTACATGCATGGGTATGTATGTATAGGTGTTTGTGTTTGAGTATATGTATGTGTATCTGTATATGTATCTATATGTATATATATGAAATGTTCATATGTATGTGTATGTGTGTATATAATTATGTTCCATGTGTTCATTTACATAGATTGTGTATGTATATATATATATATATATGTATGTCACGACCCGTCCTCGGGACCCGTGACGTGACTACCCCAAGCCCTCCTTCCATAGGCCAGGGGCAGCTGACTAGTACCAAAGGCGTAAATCCCAATAAACAGGGAAGGCATTGCCTTTATAAAAGTAAACAACACAATGTATTTTAAGAGGAAGATAAAACTAAGTACAAAATAAAGGGCTGAAAAGTAAAAGGGATAGAATAAAATCCCAAATGAAAATTACATCTACAACTGAACGAAACTACAGCAGAAAATCAAGAAAATTGAAGAATATAAGTAGGTCCTTGGTCGTCCACCTCGTACCCTACCTGAAGGGTTGGTACAAATAGTGCAGCTCATGGATCGTCCAACATGGATCCAACCTGAATGGTATGTATAGATAGCCTCCTCAACGCTCTCGCCCGTAAAACTCCTCCGAGTACCATCTCGTCGTGAAGTCCACCTTCGGATACTGACTCGTCGTGAGGTCCACCTCCGGATATTGAATCGTCAGGAGGTCCACCTCCGAGTACCGTCCAGTCCTCGAACACTGGGCCACCGTCCGCGCTGTCCATCGTCTGCATCCAACACAATGAGGTGCGGGAAAAGACCATGTGGGGGTGATTATATCGATTCTCATTAGGGGCCTCGAGACCCTCAAGGTCTCACTATATCCAACAAGGATATCCACAATGCAGGATACAAATAGATAACCCTTACTTAGGTATAAGCCCATACTTATACCTAAGTTATCAAGTAACCCATATCAATCAAGAGGTATCACACAGATATTAAATCAATAGATAACCACTACTTAGGTATATTCCCATACATTTACATAAGTTATCAATAAACTCATCTCAATCATGAGGAAAACACAATTGTCAACGACTCAGCTCAAACCAGGATTTTCATTATTGAAACTGAAACTACTGAAGAGCTCCATCTCTGTTAGGTACAGTGTCCCTGTCACGATTCTAAGGCACTGGTCACTAACCTAGGACTGCTGAGGTACTCCTCTTGTCGAGTACCACGGTTCAGCAACCCAAACACAGTAGTTCTCCCCACCGGGGTCTGCCACCCTAAAACAGTAGTGCACCCCCCCTAATAGCCTACAGAGGTACTCCTTCGGTCGAGTACCACATGTCTTCCACCAAAACACAGTAGTGCTCCCCACCGTGGGTCCGCCACCCAAACACAGTAGTGCTCCACACTGGACTATACAAGTCACTCTGACTCGAATCAGACAAACATTCATCAGGTCTTGACCTGCTACTTGGTCTCCAATTCGAGAGTCAGGCATGCCTCAGAACCTGAGGGTATCTGATGTAGGAACACATGTAACATAGTAATCCTATATGTGTCACCTACCATTACCGCCGGTCGTAACTACTGTCAAACAAGTAGTGATGTGTAGCTGACACACTACCTGAAGGTACTATCTCAGGCATCGTTCCACGTACCAAATCCTCATCACTATGCGGACCATCCTCATGGAAACTCACTGTAAAACACTAGCAATCAAATCCATCCAGTCCACTACTGCCTAGGAATCTGGCTCGCCTTGTAACCTCACAGGCATCTTCTACTGGAAATCGTGCAACACGCTCTGTCAGTGTGCATCGTCTGGTAGTATGGATAGTGGAATGTACTGCCCAACAGGTGGTGGTTCTGCTGGTACACCACCCAAGGTTTCCAAAATAGTAAAAAGGGCCCTGCACCAAATCCCCGTCACTCAGTGGGCCGTCATCGAGTTTTCTCTCGGATCCCCAACTGACAGTCTGTGTGGAGGCATCCTGAACAGATGCGACATGGTCAAACGAATTATACCTGGTGAGCTGACCTGGTTTGAGCCAACTTTAAAACATTGGAAACACACACGTAATCAGTGTTTTCATGCACTAAGTTAGAAATGTGTAGTCAGGGTCCTGGTGTATGGATACGTCAGCCTCCGCACCAACACTGGACTCCCTAGACCGATAACCACACTCAATACCCTACACACTATTGCTTCACACAGAAGAAATTATCAGAGTCCTGAGTTCTACGGTAGAACCGACTCCTCTAATACCAAATTGTCACGACCCGTCTTCAGGGCCCGTTCCGTGAATACCCCAAGCCTTCCTTCCATAGACCAAGGGCTGGCGACTAGAACCAAAGGTTTAAATCCCAATATAAAATGAAGGAAATGCTTTTATAGAATTAAACAACACAATAGAGTACAAGCGGAAGAAAACACTATGTACAAAAGTAATTGATGAAAAGTAAATGGGCCAAGAATACAAACCCAACTGAAAATTACAGCTACAACTAAACAAAAGAACAACAAAAAAGACATATATCTAGAAGAATAGAAGTAGCTCCTATGTCATCCACCTTGTATCCTACCTGAAGGGTAGGTACAGGTAACGCAGCTCCTGGATCACCCACCACGGATCCTACCTAAAGGGTAGGTACAAATATCCTCCTTAACGATCTCGCCCATCAACCTCCTCTGAGTACCGTCTCGTCGTGAAGTCCACCTCCGGATACTGACTCTTCGTGAGGTCCACCTCCGGATACTGACTCATCGTGAGGTCCGCCTCCTGGTACCGTCCAGTCCTCGAACACTCTACCTCCGTCGGCACTGTCTGTCGTCTGCATCCAACACAACAAGGTGCAGGCATAACCCGTGTAGGGGTGAGTATATCGATACTTAGTAGGGACCCCAAGACCCTCAATGTGTCACTATATCCAACAAGAATAACCACAATGCAGTTTCCAAACAGATGACTCTTACTTACGTATAATCCCATAAATATACGAAAGTTATCATGTAACCCATCTCAATCAAGAGGTATCAAACAGATATAAAATCAACGGATAACCACTACTTAGGTATATTCCCATACATATACCTATGTTATAATGTAACCTATCTCAATCATGAGGAAAACACAACGGTCAACAACTAATCTCAAACCGGGATTTTCATTATCAAAACTGCAACTGTTGAAGAGCTCCATCTCTGTCGAGTACAGTGATCCTATCATGACTCTGAGCCACTACTCACTATCCTAAGTCTGTTGAGTTACTCCTCCTGTCGAGTACCGCGGTTCAGCCACCAAAACACAGTAGTGCTCCCCGTTGGGGTCCTCCACCCAAACACAGTAGTGCACCCCCTAATTGCCGGTAGAGGTACTCCTTATGTCGAGTATCGTGGGTGTACCACCCAAAAACAGTAGTGCCCCCCCCTCCCATGGGTCCGCCACCCAAACACAGTAGTGCTCCCCACTGGACTATACAAGTAACTCTGAATTGAATCAGACAAGTAATCATCAGGTCTGAGCCAGCTACACGGTCTCTGTACTCCGTATGCTCGTCTCCAGGAGGGTCCTCTCCACGAGCTATTGTTCAATACTCCAAGTATCAACATGTAACACTAAGAAGTCTCTCAATGTACCTCCTTGTCATAGGGGTCTCAATGCAAAAGACGGCGCATCAATCGGTCCTCCGGTCTGTGAGTTATTAGTCTTTTAGTGCCGAGGGCCCGGTTGGTTTTGTGTACGAACCAACCTGGCCATATCTCAACTTTATCCCAAACTCTCTTAGGGTATACTCATAAAGACCGTTTCTCAACATGATTACCAACGCTGCTGACGGTTTGCAAAACGGTCATTCGGTCTGAAAGTTATCAGCTTTTCCATTCCAGGGGGCCGGGTTGAATTTTGGGTACAATCCAACCCGGCCATAATCCAACTAAATCCAAACATCGGGTGAAGTATTCCAAAATATTCATCATCCAAAAATGAATCCATCAATGTTGACGGCTCGTCAATAGGATGTCCGGAACTCCAGTTATAACTATTTCCGCTCTGAGGTCCCGGTTGGTTTCGTGTTCGAACATACCTGGTCATACACAAACATTACCAAAACATTGAGTGTAATATACCGAATATACCTTCTCGATATATGGATCCCATAGAAACTGATGGTGCATCAATCAGAGGTCTGTAGCCCATGTTATGGGCGTTTGAAAGAAACTGTCCGTAAATAGGGGGTTTGGCCCTGGTCCGACCCAGCCCAATACCCCGTGGGTCGGCCCGAACTGGGTCCGGGTCTTACCCAGTTGGGTGTGGAACGGGTGGACCAGCCCTGGTGGCCAGCGGCTCGGCTTTCGGCAGAGCGGAATGTGGGGGGTTGGGGGTGGGTGGGGTATGCCCCCCTTTATTGAGAAAAGGCATGCCAATTAAGGTCGGCCTTAATTGATCCCGCGGGACCCGATGGGTCCTGCCTCCAGCTGGCGCTAGGTGCTGGCTCAGCCGACTGCTCCCCCAATTCGCAGCGATCATATTCCGTGGCTCCTCCCCATTCGGCGCGCGCGTGAAGGGGCCCCGCCCCTCCGCCGCGGCCGCCCCAACCGCGACTTCCTTCAGTTTCACCGGCACGACGTGACGACGCGGCAGTCCTCCGTCGTGGCCCGTTCTGACCGTGGTTCTATCGTTCCTGCGTGGTGCAATGGAACCACGTCTCCTCTGTTCGAAACCACAATGGTGATCAACAAAAAAAGGGGAGGAGGTTCGTCCATCTTCGTGTTGTCCTACCTCCTCCCGTTACATTGATAACAGGCGGCCAAACAATTAACGAAGACCATAAAATTAATCTCGAACGTAAAATCAACCCAAACCTCAATGAAATTCGTGGGAGCTAGCATCATAGAATACGGAATTGTGGGGTGAGGCTCTGTATACATCAATGGATAATGTCTGATGAGGATGCAGTGTCTCCCATTCTTTGACGTGGAGAGAAGATGGAATGGTGTACCGATGTTCGTCGTGTTCTTCAAAGAGGAAGACAACGTTCTTCAAAGTAATGAGCTCTCCCTCTATCAATTATCTACACAATACAAAAACCCTAAATAAAATAAGGCTTTTCCCAATTTTATTTTCACATTCCAACATTTCCAAAACTTCAAAAGATAAATTCTTAATTAATTAATCTTGAATAGAGTAATTAATTGGAAGTCAAGTAGGAAAATTTATTGAGGGGTTAGAGGAGTTAGAAGAATTTGAAAGGGTGGGGCTCATGTGGGCCCCACCTCACAAAAATTCTAATTAAGATGGGTTATGATTTTAGTGGGTCCCACCCCAACTCCCACACATGGGTTTAAAACACTTAGTAGAGAAATAAAATAAAACTGTAAAATAAATATATTTTATTTCTCAAATTTTTTAAAAACTCCTCCCGAGAAAACACACCTTCATAAAAGGTGCTCTTAAGCAATTACAGGCACTGCGGTTTCATCAGTTCCGTCAGATATCAATTCCGAGCACAGTATCAAAAGATAGAAGAACCTGCTCGTTTGTTCATTGAACGTACCCGTGCTAAACATCAGAAATTGATTTCGGGCACACTGGGCCTCAGAATCAAGTGCCCTCAGAAACTGCATACTCGTAAAATTCCAATGAAATTAAAAAAAAAATCCTTTAAATTTACGGTTCTTTACAATGTATGCCCACATTTATTTAATTATATGTATGTATATGTGTATACATGTGTGAATGTGTATGTGTATATATTTGTCCCTTCATAGAAACCTGTTTATGTATGTTTTTTTATTGTATATTTATCTATATTTAGGGCCTTGTGTATGTTAATGAATGTGTATATGCATGTGTATGTGTATATGTGTACATATGTAAGTCTACGCGTATTTATGTTTGTGTATCTATGTGAAAGATTATGTGTATCTATATATGTTTATATGTACTTGTATGTATCTGTATAACCCTCTCAATGCATATATATGTGTCTACATATATGTCTATTTATTTATTAAATAATATTTATTTCATTTTTGATATTTCCCAATTATTATTATTTTCAATAATTTATTCACCTTCAATATTACTCAAAAATGATCTGGTGAAAGGAAACCCCACTGATAAAAGAAGTATTATAAAAATAATGTTGAAAAAGAGACAAAATGATGATGGATGAGGTTAAACAATGATGAATTCCCTCATACATAAAGGAAAACAAAAAATCAAGAACATGGTCATTACCATAATCATTGTAAGAGTTATCATCATCATCACTAATTTTCCACTGTAACTATGATTTCCTTTGATTGAAGATCACATAGTACTTCTCCATGATCTTTTCCTTCTCTATATTGAGCCTGATATTCTATTACATCAATGAATACCCAGTAGACACATTTTGACCACACCATTATGTTTCAGACGAATCATCTTAGACACATCCTCATCCACGAGCTTCTGATATATATTTTTTAATATTTTAAAATTTGATAGTTTTTTTACATTTTAATATAATTTTATATTTAATTAAATAATATTTTTTTAATTAATATTAAATATTATAAATGTTAATAATTAATATTTATATTTATATATATTAGATACAATGAATATATCAACAATCATCCATGGTATTATTATTTATTTAATCATTTTTATCTATTTTTATG
Organism: Viscum album; assembly: GCA_963277665.1. NCBI lineage: Eukaryota > Viridiplantae > Streptophyta > Magnoliopsida > Santalales > Viscaceae > Viscum > Viscum album. Next base: position 714,363,264 of record OY728134.1, on the reverse strand, counting down.
TGCTTTTAATTCATGTTAAAAATGTTATTTGATGATTTTTTAAAAAAAATATTATTGTAATTTATATAATTTTATTTATTCATTATTAATATTATTTATTTTATATTAGTTTTGGGATTTTGAAATATTTTTCATTTTTGTAATTTATATATTGTTAAAATTTATACATATTTATTTATAATGTTTTAATATTTTCAATATATTTGTAATTTATATAGTTAATATGTTAATATTGTTATTTATAATGTTTTAATATTTCTAATATGATTCATATTTATACAGTGGATTTTTATAAACCCATCCCAAATCAAGTTCATTTTTGCATGAAAATGTCATTTTGGTATGAAATTGAACTCCAATGTACGTTATCCCCAACATCATTTTGGTGTTTCTCTATGATGAAACTCTAGATTTGGGTTTTCACTATAGTGGAAACGTTTTTTGGATTTTATAATTCTATTAAAATTATAAAAATAATGTTATACATTTTTTATTTATTTGATATATTTAACAACACATTTAATAGATTTAATATTAAAATTTTACAAATAATATGTAATCATCTTATTATTTCTAAATATCTAATTAAATAAATAAATTTTAATTTCATAATTATATTATTATGTTTGTTTTCAATATACATAATGATCATTCAAAAATTATAATAATAAAATAATAATTATAAAAAATATATATCATAAATATTAATAATAATATTCATAAATTAATTTTTAGTGATTCATGGTAAAAAATTAAATTAGAAGGTAAAATAGATTATATAAATGATTTATAAATATAATATTTGAATTAGAATGTACTAACAATTCTTAATATAATCATATATTTATTTTAAATTCATTATAAAAATAAAATTTAATGAAAAAATGAAAATAAAAAAACATATGTGCTCACACCGAGATACACTACTCATAACCAAACATCTCTACGCTGGTAGAGATGATTCTCCAATGGTTTAATAGGGTTCATTGTTTCATTGGGGTTCGTAGTCATTGGAGTGACTAGTTGGAATCCCCTCCCCTCTATCTCTCTCTGTCGCTACTAATACCCCATCAATCTATACTACACTACTTATTTTCCTGAAGTCTCATCTCAATGGTCCTACAATCACTTGTCTCCCCCATCTTCATACCCATTGGATGGAATTGTTCTTTATCTCTCTAGTGTTTTTATGGAAATGAAATTGACATGTCATTATTATGACAAATCTCAATCAGAGAAGGAAAACTCAACAACTATTTCAAACATTCACGATGGCCCCTTCTTGGTGCACATGATATATCTTTTAATTGCGGATAAATTCATCATAAAAATCCATTTCAACACGAATGAATTAATAATAATGTTCTCTTCTATTTGGAACTTAGAGGAAGGCCATGGAATTAGAAAATTGTGACCGGACCACCTAATCATTGAATCTATCTGTGACAAGGATAAGTTAATGGTGATACATAGAAGGCCAAAATCATTCAATAATATCCTCATTTTCGATGATAATATTAATAATTAAGGTGATGACGTGACTATGGACTTTACTAATCCACCTATAGAGATATTATATAAAAGAATCCATTTCATTATGAGATATGAAAAATTATCTGAAATAAAGGTAGCCACATCTGATGTTTTATCAATTGGGATTACTAAGACCCAATCCATTGGGGACATTACCTATGTATTAGGGTTCTCATTGATGTGAAAAAACCTATCATGAGGAGAATACATCATTACATATAGGATCATCTGATATGGATCATGTTTTAATACGAGAACAAAATCATCTATTTATTTTTTATATGGAAGGATCAGACATGCTGAAAGAGATTGTGCCTCTAAGGAATATGATGTTAGAGGTAATATAACCCTATATTATGGAATGTGGCTGTAATTGAAAAAGGAAAAAAATCTCTTTCATCCCATATATATTAAGAAAGATTGATAGAGAAAATATTTCCATGGTATTTAAAATGCAAGAATACTCTGGCCACTCTAAAGATATCAGGACCATCCCATCTCCTCCTTTTGAAGACCATAGTCACCTAGTTCACCCATGTTGTGGGGAGCACCCTTACATTAGAGGAAGTCCACATGAAATATCCCAATATCTATTTGGTGTTTCAGGTGAATAAAATAAAAAATGTTATAGAATGTTTATTTAAAATTTATTAAAAAAATTTATAAACAGAAATGATGTTAAAGTTTCAATTCAATAAATAGGAATTAAAAAATTAATAAATCATAATTCCACAAGATAAAATTTTGGTATTGGCATTTACAATTACTCTATCGTTTAATTAATTCTAATTAAAACATAAAACATAATATATAAACACTAATTCAACAAAACCGAATCAGGCAATGTGAAAAGGAATTTCTTAAATCACATATATATTTCATGGATTACACGGAAGCATCACCATAGATGATCAACTAGGAAACACATTGTCCTAAATTCTTCCATTAAAGAATAAAAATTCAACCCCATAATTTTAATAATCATGATAATTTTTTGTAAAATAAGAAGCATCAAGATTCAATAATATAGCTTTAAAAATGTTGAAAATAAAATAGTAAGTGGGACACCAATGATTTACAAGCTTCATCCAATGACTTATGTTCACAGGGAAGTGTCATCAAGGGTTATCACTTTTGAAAATGAATCAGAGTATAGGGTGATAATGATTGTATAAATGTTTACAATGAATTCTACTACATCAATAAACCATAATATAAGAAAATGAAAACAAATCATCAATACCAATAATACCATACTGAATCCCCCATAGAAGGTCCCATTATTACCTATTGATGATCCTTCATGCTAGACACAGTTCAATGTTTTTTTATGTTTTCAAGCATCACAAACATCCAGGTATCCCGCAGTTGTCATGGATCCTCCATTATGGCCCGTCCAAAAGAGTCGATACGGCCTAAGAACCATCATTACTATCAAAATCTTTTGTATACAAGAAGCATCATACCAAGGAGACCATCTGCTTCCAAGGCTAGAATAGGAGGTGAGAGGGAGTGATATCCATTAGTGAGAGGAAGGTACACCAATGGTGAGAGAAGTCCTTCCCTTCCAAGGCCCCACTAACCGAGCATAGATCCACTGTTCAAGAACTAGTCACATCAAGCTACTGGTTGACTTATCCCTTAGAGTGACCCTAAATCGCACCCAGAAGGGGGTTTCCTATATCATCTCTACTCCTATATCTCTCTGGTGAAATCAAAAACCCTAAATTTGAATTATATGCCTCTTAAGGGATTTTTTCACTGGTGTGGTGCATTTACATATCAAATAATTGATCATATAAATTATGTAAAGAAGGGGCAGTTCCATTAGGACACGTGGTCGAACAAGATGAAAAGGATGGGTAAACGCCTAACAAAACCCTAGAAGCATATTAAAATAAAATTTCATCTTAATTAATAAATAATATTGAATATATAATTAAAAAATCTCCACCTTGTAAATTAAAATTCCTAACAATTTAATATGCAACAAAACTCTACCTTACGAATTAAAAACTAACCACATTATTATACTTCACCACCTACCATCATTAATTTGATTATCACATCCTAAGTAGGAAAAATTTATTGGGAATAACTCAAACGTTCCCTCTAATATGTATCAATGTGAAAAATGTCGACAAAATTAATGAGATTTTAAACAAATGATAAACATTGTTATAATTAAAAAATTCTAAACAACTTCCTGTTAAAGGTTATACCTGCACATACCTGAATCGCACCCAGAGATGGTGCAATTGAGTAGAATATTAATATAAAATAATATTATAAGATTGGTACTTGGAATAGCTCACCAGTTCCTAAATAACACAAAAAAAGTAGTATCCCTCGTTACCCATAAAATTTTAAAACTATACTCATAGAATTCATGTAGAATTTAACCCATTACTAAGAAATGCAATCATACAATGAGAAAAATAAATATCAAAATAGAATATAGAGGCAAACATGTAGAAAACCTGAAAATTAAAGGAAACATCTGGTAGATGTCTCCACTTGAACCCATAAAAACATAATATGGCCACATCACCAAGCATTGTTGTATTTATGACTAAGACACACCACCTAAAAACTCAAACAATAATATACTTCAATCAAGGCACCATAGGATCCATAAAATATGGATTCTGAATCTCCATCCAAGGAGACGTCCACCAAAATAGAATCCAAAAATATGTATCCTAAATCAAAAGGGTAACATCATGGACACATTCAATACACCCAACATCATCAGATGTCTCTAAAGCATGAGAATGACGGCTGCGATGAAACTAGAAACCTATGTTGGAAACGCCACAAAAGGGCCAAACATACTAGTCAATACTAACAAATAGCACCAGTTTCCTAACATTATGATACAAAAAAATGTCCTCTAAGAATGTTTGAACATAAAAAATGATTCTTGGTGTCCAGCCAAGTGACAAATAAGAGAATTGCACCCACAAGAATCGTAAACCAAAAAAATGAACTCGTTACAGAGTCATACCTTGAGAAAAAAACCATGTAGGATGCATAGGATCACAAAAAAGATAAAAATAGCTTATATACTAGGAAAATGGTAGACACTAGAGACACAATATCTTTCCAACATCAAACAGCTAAACATCTCTCAAACATTGTCATACCTCACACAAAACCCATTCTTACCCCGAATTCCTTAACACACATAGGTAGAAACTGACAAGAGGCATCTATGAGGATTAGAAAGGAAATTAAAACTAGGAAATGACAAGGAAAAAACCATCATCAACATAATGAATTTTATCCCCAAAATATCACACAACCAAGATTAATGAAACAACTAAAGCAAGCTACATCAAGTAAAAGACACTAACGAAACATTTGAAACAAAAGAGCAATCAATTTCACCATTTAATGAAGAAAAATTTAATCCCAATTTGGATCTGAAACCACTCTTTTGTGGGGAGTTACCCTGCTTGAGAAGCAGTACCCAAGGAATAGCATAGAATCTATATGTTGTTTTTTTCATTAAAATATGAAATGCTAAAATGATTTTTATTTACAGTTTACTTCAATCATACTGATAAATAGAAATAATGATCTAGTTTCAAATCCATAATAAGGAATAAATAAAAAGAATAAATCTGCAGTCAATAACATCACATGTTGGTAGTGGTATTTATAACAATTCAAGAATTGTAATAATTCAAATTACAATAAAAAACTATATGTGAAGACTGATTCAATAAAACAGAATCATGCAATGAGAAAATTAATTTCTGGAATCGCATATATATTTTCAGAATCACAAGGAGGTAGCAACAATTTTGAATAATTTGACTATACAACACCCCAAACCGATACTATTTAATAAGATAAATTAAAATAAAAATATATAATAGGCTGGAAATATGAATTAAAACAATAAATTATTGATGTTCAGTAATACAGATCGGGAAAATGTGGAAGGGAAATAGTAAAAGGGACACTGGGGATTTGTGTGCTTCGGCCAATGACCTACGTACATGAGGTATGATCATCATGGGTTTTCACTATGCAATATAATGTAGTGTGAAAAGAGATAATGATTTCAGAAATAGACATATACACACACTAAAACATCAAAAAATTAGACCAACACCTATAAGAATCAAAACAAACCAACAATACCAAGAATACCAGACCAAATCCCTCTTACCAGGGATCACTATTTCTTATTGATTATCCTTCATTTTAGACAATGTATGAAGTTGTCCTTGATGAGTATGATAATAACCATCTTCCAAGAATCCCACTGCTATCTCAGATCTTCCACCGCAGCCCATCCATATGAGTCGTCATGGTCTAAGAACCATTATTGTTATCCAAATCATGTGCTTATCGAAAGTGGAACACTATGGAGACCTTCTGTTGTCTATATAAGAATGGATGGTGAGTGATAATGATATCCAATGGTGAGAAGGAGAACCACCAACATTGATAGAAGACTCATCCTACCATGACCTCACTAAGAAAACATAGATCTACTGTTCAAGAACTGACCACGTTATGATGATTCTTGACATCTCTCTATGAGAGACCCCAAATCACACCCAGAAGGGCAGCATAATGGAATCCTCTCCACTTCAATATATCTCTAGAAAAAATTGAAAGCCTCAGTTTGGAGGGCCTCTCACCTAAGATACCTTTTCACTAAAGCGGCACATATATGTATATAACATGAAACAGAGAAATTTGGGAAAGAAGATGTGGTTCCACTGAGACTAATGACAGAAAAGATGAAATTTTTTGTTCAATTCCTAAATAAACTCAAGTAGAATATTAAAATAAAATGTCATTTTAATTAGAAAAATAATATTGAATTTGAAATTCAGAACCCCAAAATACCCAACACTCGTGTAACCAAACCTATGTCAGGAAATTAGTATATCCATGATTATCACATTGAGAAAAATCCAACAATGTCTAACTCCCAATATTTTTACTCTCCCAAACCAGAAAAGGACCCATCATTCCACCACCTATCCCAAAGCCTATATATCATGAACAATCATACCTTATCCCCATAACCTCCCACATATTTCCTCATACCATGATCATGAAATTACTACTAAATATTTCTATACATTGAACTGACAAGATCCATACTTGAAGGTGGTTTCATTGAGTAGAATATGACATCAAACTTATGGAATCGAGACCAATATAATCTAAAATAAACCACATGAATTTACATGCATGGTATTATATACATATGATAAGGAAGATAATATAATATGTTTATATTTTTGAACACATATATTTGGTGTCAGACATACACCAAACCTTCCAATCGCAATGAAACTATTATTTTGGTATTGTGGTGGGCTTCAAAAACAATGAATTGAATGAATTCTCTTGAACAGAAGATACAAATTCCTCTTTTGAATGGATGTTTTTTTGAAACCCTGATTTAAAATATGAACATATGTATAATCACGTCCATGGTTTGTTTTCACGTATGTTACCCTATCACTAGTCAATGGCATGACGGTGGCATCAACCTCTTATATAATGAATTAAATGAAATTAGAATTAAATGATTCTCACTAATCTATATTGTGGCCTCTCTTCAACAGTCGGGCAGACCTATCAAAATATTTGTGGGCATTAATTATTGATTCTCACAAAAATATATGTTCATGTACTAGGATCTCGTAATTTATTTTACGATTGTCATTTTGGGAATTTTTTTCATTGGAAGAGTGTTAAAAAAATAGTTCATAGAGAAAACATGGGGTGTCGAGATATATGTTCCCACAAGGGAGACTTATTCCATGTGATTAAAAGAAAGAGACATTCCAACCTCGAACATTATAGTAACCAATTCATGTGGTTTCCTTGATTCATTTACAACTCACACATTTCAATGTGTTTTAATAGAATCTAGTAATACCCTCCATGTCTCATCATATTTAATCTATTCAACATTTCTCACCTAACCCCAGCCATGTCAGACCACATCCACATTCGAATTAATTTTAATACCGACCACAAGAACCCTATATGAAAAATGACCTCCATGTTTTAATGCATCTGGATGTTGGAAATAAAATCAAAATATGATATTAAATAATGATGTAATCTAGTTGGTGTTAATATTCATAAAATAATCATCATTGTAATCTCTAACCTCAACCAATGGAGTATAAAAAGGTTTATCTAACCGGACCATCAATTTGATTCCATTGTGAAAAGTCTTGATAATATTCACTCCCTCTCACCCTATATGACTACACATGCTATAATTGTAGCAAAGTAATATGAACATAAAAAATCCCTTAGAAGGGAAGAAGTGTAATGTTTAATGTGTTCCCATAAAATCCATGTTAAATAGGGTGACTCAAATACGCATTTCATATATCAAAAATTAGCTTTAAGGTGATGTGTGAATAATATCTCACATCGTACATCATCAAAACGAACTATCGCCTAGAAGGAAGATGAGATCTATGGCATTTTCTAAGGCTTATTCCTCGATCAATACATGGTTGGTGATTCTTCTATCCCTATTAATATTGCCTTTAATTATAAGTCAATTTTGATAGATATTATGACCAAATCTATCACCCATGATATCACATATTCCCAAATATAGATTTATCTCAAGGGAATCAATTCCAGCAAATCCATGGACCCTAATGTCTTCCATTTGGTCTTCTTTAAAAAAAATTGACATATCATAGGGAAAATGATTCATCTTTGATAAGTGACCAATATAATAGGGAATATAACCTATCATATATAGAATAAACCCTCATCACTCTCTTATCCCAAATCCAAAAACCTTCTATTGTGGGATATTTTATTCCAATCATTCCTTACAACATCAGCTATAAAATAATCTAAATATTAATAGCTAATAACTTGCCCTCCTAGTTCCCTTCAATTTTATCATAAAAACATTCCACTTTCATCCCCTAAATTATTATCTCAGGAAATGTGTTTATTTTCCCTGGAAACTTCCAGTCCATGAAGACTCTCCCCAATGCCAAAAGGGGTATCATGGGCACGAAATATTGACATGAAAATGTCCTTCAAAATAATAGAATGTACCCTCATATCATTTGTACTATGAAAGATGGGATTATTCTCATAATGGGTTTAAATTTTTATATAATGTGTCTCTTCTGTATTCACAAACTTATGTATCAATCTTGTACACATATATTTTCTCCTCTCATAGATATGATGTTAGATGAATCAGAGTTGGCCACAACCAATGGTGTTCATATCCGTGTAATATAAATTTATTCAATGTGCAGGTGTGAATATATATAGCATAACAGTACAGTAATATAAATACCCAAGTACCTAATAAATCCCTCAACTATTTCATGAACATGTTAACAGTTAATTAATTAATTATGTTCCAATTTATATTATAATTCAAGTGAGGTTACATCCAACACTAACATAACCTCGTGAAAAAATAGTGATGGTTCCAAGATGTAATGAGCCAACCAATATATTTATCTAATAATAAAATATTCCAATGTAATAAGAAATAAAAGCTAGAACTCACGGTTCTTTAAATGAGTAGGAACTAAATCCTGGAAATAGGGTAACATTGTAATCCATGGATAATCATCCATGGAATTCCATAATAATTATGTCTAACGATTATGAGGAATCCATCAAATGGAAAGATTCATTATGCAATGTCTGTGATTGATGGGTATATCCATAGAACCTACAACCCATGATGGATCCAAGGAGTGTATCCAACGCATCCTGTAATAATGATTTATTTAGAGTCTAAGTAATCTATGCCTGGTAAAATGGGACTAAGAGATGACTTGACCTGATGGATAAAACCATGTAACCTACAATCCATGATAGATGTAAGGAGTGTATCCAAGGAAATTTATAATAATATATGATGGATCGTACAATGTCATACAATGAATCCCATGATAGACATGGTTCTATATCTAATGTTGGTTTCATCCAAAGGAAAACGACATCCATGAATTGAAATGGGGTCCTTAAATGCTCACGACATTCCCTTAGGAATCCAAGGTGAGCTCGAGTCAATCGATTACTATAATAATAATTTTTTTCATGGTACATTAGTATAATTAGGCACCTTAAATTTAATTTATTTTCCAATTTATGGCATAAAGTAGATATTCCATTGGATATTTAATAAGGTTCAATCCATTTACATTAATTAAGGTGATAAGGACAATTGAGCAAGAAACCACACTATAAATTCATTTAAGTCATAATCATTAAATAAACTTATTACATTCAATAATATTCATTCATTAATTTGACAAGGCCAAGTAGCATGAAACTATATCATTTAATCCATTTAACGCATATTAAATAAATAAGTTCAACCTCACTACCTTCCATTAATATGGAAAGGGGTGATACAGAAATGAGAGAAAGAATTTATTTACAATTCCTTATGATAAGTCATATATATTGTATAATAGAAAATTTCATTTACAATTTATTGATCATGTTGATTTACATACATTATGTGGGTCAAGTGGAACTTAAGAATAACTAATACAAATCAATGGTCTATTTATTTAATATGGGATTACCCATAATGGGTTTAAGACATTGAATACATGTTATTTCCATTAAAATTGAATTCTATATCCATTTAATATTGTAAGGCTTACCATCATAAGGGTCAATGTAAGGAACACCAGAATGGTGGCTTAATGGATTGAAAACATTAAAAACAAAATTATGATGAAAAATCCTACATGGGATGGAAGGTTTTGTGGATGATACCTCCAACAGTTAATTTCCTAATTAACATTATTCTTAGAATATGGTTCCCATTGCTATAAGAATGGAAAATAATTTCAACAATTGATGGCTGATGAAATCGATGTGATGACATGGAAATTTATATAATGACAAAATATTAAGGAAGGATTATAGAACACCTACCTAAGGCTCGTACGAGTATCTACATCCAGTAATATACCCTAGTTAATCCTTCATTTTCATAGATATAAACAACATATCAGTACCTTGAAAATGGGAAATATGAACCTCAACCTTGATAACATAGTTGATATAAAGAAACATGAAGAACTACTAAATGGGGAAGACATATATTACCTATACACATAAAACACAACTGCCATCGATCATATTGGAGTCCAAATGGAAGAGATAACTCAAATCCTAGTTTATATGAGTTTTATGGTTCAAAAGGGAGGGCGATTGTGTTCATTCCACTGGAAATAACATAGTAGAAGGGTAGGTTTATTTAATTATATCATTAAGATAAGAAAAGTAAAATTACCCATAAAATAGAATCGTCTTGGTTTGGCTTCATGAATTTCTAAATTGTGTGCCATCCATGAATGGTAAACTCTGGAATATGTGCAATCATATTAATAAGCCACACAGTTAAGGATGAAATAGATTTTCTTGAAACTGTAGACCATCTTCATTATTAACTCTAACTAGGTGCTCTTCCTACACAGTTTTCTGTAATCGTAAGGCATGCTAATTTCTCCCAAAATATAGGTTTATATCTCCAAACAAGCACTGGACACCATATGTACCTTTTCTAAATCATTTGGAATCCATAATTAGTTCAAAATAATGTATCAAATAAAAATTTAAATTATCCATACCTCAATGAAAAAATGTGTTCTTACAGTATGTTAGGATATTGATTTATTGTGGCTTATTTTTAACATGTGTTTCATCATGGGAGACAAAAATGCAAAAGCAGTTGTGGAAGGTCATTGCAAGCATGATTTTCAATGACATTTATTTTCATGTTTAGTGATGCTAGATTAAAATTGAAATGATTTATGGTGTTCATTAGAAATTCCCATTGATGTTGATTAATTTATGGTTTTTTAATTATTTTAATGGAATCAAATATTTTTCTTTGGGTTCTATTGTATTTAACTATGTTGTGTAATATTTTCCATGTCCATCCATTGATTTAATAATTTATTTCATTATTTTAAATTCATGACTATGTTTTCTATTTTTTTTTCATAATTAGGTTTTAACATTTTACTTAGAGAAATTAATTTCAGTTTTGAAGATATAGGTTATGGATCTTTTAATTAATATTTTAGGATGATTTAATTCAGTTTTTTTATAATTGAGTGCATATAATTCATTAAAATAATTCATTGTGAGTAGATACAAGTTATGGAGGTTTTCTTAGCTGTATTCTGGTGCACTAATTTGATTTAATTAACAATATATTCCAAGAGGTTATCATGTAGTTGCCGTAATTTGATAGGTTTTATTGTATAAATTACTATCTTGAAAAAAATTTCCTTCACGATACCTTTTTTATGTTATTGTGAATTTGGAATCCAATTGACATTTTTTCAAAGGTGGACATCATTAAATAATGGGTTAGTAGATGACTATTTTTTATATTTCTTCCATGGAGCATGTTCTATTTAAAAAATATTTAGGGTCGTCAATCTCTAATGTGGATACATAATTCAAACAATACAAAAAATTGTAGTATTACATAGCAATTATAGCAACTTATCTAAATTTCCACAAAATCAATGTTTTCAATAATATAATATATCACCATAAGTAATTTTGGTTCCATTTATTTCAATACGGGGCGTTTATATTGATGAATCTTTTTATATAATTAACCTCATCCACATATCATATCTACCATCTACTAAATAATTTTAAAAAAATAATAATAATTGTTTTAAATTCATCACTGTGTTGTTAAACAATTCAAATTTTATAAACACTAACATTGCTTGTTTTTGAATATAACAGTAAAACAAATAATTGATTAATTATTTTTGTAAAATATTATATTTCTGGTAAACTAATTGTATCAACCTAACAGTGGTCCGTATAATTGTTAGTTATAAATATGATCCTGTATATTACGTGATTCTACCACTTTAATCATTTTCATTTCATTCATGATATTTTATAGGTAGTCACTGGATCATTATAACACAATAAATTCAAATTAAAATATTCCAATAATCCCTTTAAAACTATAAATATTTTTTTCCCATTTATTAGAAATTGTGTAACTTCAACATAAAATATTCAGGAATCCAACATTGAAAAAACTTATTCCTTGGCTGGAATATTTGACATTTCATACCCCTTTACATTACACTCTATCAATTTTTCTAGGAAACTATTAATGGTGGAACTTCATGGAATTTCATATTTTATGATACTATTTTAATAGTTTAATTAGTACTCATATTTTTAATTATATACATTCAATATTTTCAAAATCTCAGTTTCATTAAATTACACATGATTTATTTTGATATTTGGTTCACAAAATTCTGTTATTTCACCTCACTGAATTTTAAAAAGTGAGAATCATATTCATACCATGACCTTTTAGATACCATATTTAAGAATGAATTAATAATAATCATCATTAAAATTATTTAAAAAAAAGAGAATTATTCATTACACCAGTATTCATATTGTATTCATACCATGAATGTTTTAAAATAACATTGTTATAGATACCAGAAAATAAATATTGTATGAAAACTATCAGAGTTTGGAAAAACACCATAAAATTAGATAAAATGTGCTTTAATGTAAAAAAATCACTTATTTTATGAATATAAATTTTGTAATTATATAAATATGTATCAATATTATATGAATCAAATTTTTTGAATAATATAATCATGATCACATGTGGTAAATTGTATACAGTATACAAGTTCATAATTTAACAACTCACATGAATGTCCCAAAATCCTTTCATCAACAATTAAATTATTTCAACTGTGTCTACTTTGTGTTAAGGTATATACACTACACTCAAATAACACATATATTATAAACTAAATTTTTTAAACTACTTGTAGCTATGTCCATAAAGTATGCAACTGATAATTCAAATAAAAAACAAATTTAAACACACTATTATATGACTATTTCATATTAAAGATATATGAAAATAAATAATGCATACATAAATATTATACCATTTTCCTCTAATAGAATATATATATTAGGCTTTGATTAAATAAAATCATGCAATTTCAGTATGCATAATGATTCATTTAGGGCATATACACCTGTATTGATATGTATATAGATACATTTATACAGTTAACTGATTGCATTTTATTTAATATATCTTCATCTGTATGAAGAAAATTAGTAACATGGATACACTTCAGGTACTTTGAGTAAACCTATATTCATTTTTTATGGAATGCAATTACAATTATCATGAAACTACAAGATATTTCAATTTTGTTTTTTTCTCTTCTGTGTCTTCTATTTTAATCACTTTATTCAAAAGGCTTCATTTAGAGGAATTATATTTTTTCATATGCTTGAGATTCAAAATTATCTAATTTACATATTATGAAATCAACTATCAATTTATGATACCATGGGGTTCGCTTCATAACAAACCCTATAAATTATCTTTAACTAATATTAAACTATAATTATCAATATATTAGTGAACATGAAAAATTTTGATGGGTATTATTTCAGTAAATTTTGTTGATATTTTATACAATTAATGTATTATTTTTCATCAAAATTATTTGATATAATTTTAATAATATTGTTATAGTTTTTTTTTAAATTCCATAACTCTATTCTAAAATCTGTTTTACACGGATTATAAAATATATTTGTTTTAAAATTCTTCTCATTCATCATCTTATATTGAAATTGATGTATTAAAAATCTATTAATCCAGTCCAATTCATATATCTCATATAATCATTTGTGTTTATAATGATAAAAACCAGTTCCATCGATTTTGTATTCCATTATTTCTATGATTCAGTTTATTCACATGAATCACATTCTATATATATTTCACAAAAAGAATGTGACAAAATATTATCTGGTTCTAAATTATAAATTACATTAAAATATGAAATATATTGTTATTTTTGTAATTTTTACATGAAAAGTAAAAAAAATTAATGGGTCAACCTAAAATTTCATATGGTTTATCCTCTAACCATCAGAACAATTGATCTTCTGGTTAGCCATTTTAGTTGTCTCTCACATTCTAATCCTTCTAGAAAAAATTCATTCTTCAATCATTTATTACTATTATAGTTTACTATGTCACATTAAACTATTACTCATTATTCAATAATCTTATATGGGTTCCGTTAGTCCTATTTATTTTTGTAATCATTTTATATTGTCTATATTATATTACTCAATATGGAAATTATATCTTTTTCAAAATTAATACTTTTTTGAACACAGAAATGATGGAATGAAAATAATTTATTAATTTTCATCCAAATTCATGTTCCTATGGTTGAATGAATACATGTTTTTTCACAAATTGAAGAGACTAGAAGGCACTCCAGAAGGCTTTAGTAGTTTCAGACTCATAGCATGTGGTTACACACTAGGGGTTTTTTGGAATTAGATGATAGATAAATATATATGGTATTGAAAGAAGTATGGATTAAATTATGATGTAGCATGTGTTATCCCCTAAATAACATTCACTAATGATTATGATATTTCTATTAACTAATTTAACACCAAGATAAATTGTCCATACAAATCCCATTAATTAATATGTTTTGATTACATATGAACATGTAAGAGTTGTAATATTCATTAACAATAATAAAACCATTCTAAAAGTCTACACACACTACAAAAAAAGTGACCACTAAAAACAAGAAATTTTGTTTCAGATAATAAATATATTAATAATATTTTTTTATTCCAGCATATATATTATTCGGTTGTTATTTATTATAAGTACAAACCACTCTTCTTACGAAAAAATACATATATTATTACTAACTATCAAATACCAACATATCATTTATTATCAATTAAATTTGTATCTATATCATACAAATACCAACAATCATACTACTATAAAATGAATATATTATTAATATTTACTATTAATAAAAAATGATACATATTAAACAATCACAATATAATTAATTATCCAACATCAAAAAATATTTTACTAATAATTTAATATACAAATTTTATCTTTTATATTACAAACTAGTAATTTTTAAACTAAAATATGCACATATATATTGAATTAAAATATTAATAATGTAATAATGTTTCTTGAAATTAAAATATATAATTTCAAATCGAAAATTAATGATTAAAACTTTTATTGTTTCTTAGAAAATAAATTATAATCTTACAACGTAAAAAATATAGAATTGGATGTATTGAAAGTATGTAATTTATTTTATAAATATATAATTTTTATAATGATAATCATTTTTAATATTTATTAATTTCATCCTATGAATAAAACTGTGTCCCAAGAACCAACTATGGGAAGTTCATTCCCATATTAGGTTCCCCAAAAAACCATAAAATACTAAGGAAGTCATTCCATTGGTGCTTTCCACAACATTATCCCACTTTGGCTCATCGCCATAGGGTTCCACCTTTCCATTCGTCAAAACAAGCCTCATCCTTTTTGTTCATCATCATAGGGTTCATCCTCTCGATTTATCGTAAGAACACTCATCCTTGTTCATGTAACCCCCAATTCTATAAATCATCCATGGACCCCCAATATGTGGTAACCTTAAACCCCCCCCCCTCATCTCATCACTACACCATTCCTCACCACCTATACTCCCCTTTAATCTATCACCCACTTGGTTCATTGAACTCACTCCCTCTCTAGGAAATTGTATGATGTGAATAAATGTGAAATATCTATTATTATTTCCCCATACAAGGTTACAAATTTTTATTGAATGATAACACCCACATAGTTTTAATATCGAACGTACTCCTTTTTAGGTCTCATTATAGGTCTAGATTTACTTTTAATTGAAAAAACATTTTCATTCTATGAATTATAATATAGAATAAAATTCACATTTAAATTTTACATTCAAAATTACTGTAGATTAAATTATTTACAAATTAATGCACACACAATCATCATATTAGGAGATTTTTTCATTATTATGTGAATAATTGTGATTTATTTAGTAAAAGGTTACAATTAATTTTTTTAATTTTGTGTACATAACACCTATATGATGAGATTTTTCGTGATTAATGTATGATTTCATTTACTTATGATGTGTAAACTCATTATATTAATTTTATTATATCAATCATTTTATATTATATATAATTTAATATCTTTATTCCATATTGTAATGAGTGTTTTCAATGCATTCCATATAGATTTAATTAGTTGAAATAGGAATAACAGTTACTTATCTATAATGAATTGATTTTATATCTGGAAGATCATATTGATATGCTTGCATAATTATAAATAATATTGATTAATAATATGACATAGAAGTGGAATAATATTTTTTTTGTTGTTATCTAGTTTTTGTGGATGTAATGGACATGATGGGGTTCAATGATTTTACTATAGGTCGATACTTGGAATCTGGTCTTCATGTTTAGGGGAATTTTTTTTGATTCATGTTAATTGTTGCGCTTATAAGAAATTTATGAACTTTTTAAATAGTTCATGTTTTGATGAAATGATTTGGAAATATTGAGTAGAAAAATTGAAGGTGATCAATGTGAGTGAAGAGTTACATGTTTCTAGATTAATTACCTTTAATAATATGGTTTTATTCTTCATTTTTTTCTCTTATTTTATCATATTTAGCTTCTTGTATAAAATTTTTATACTGGGTTTTTGTCTTAAATATGTGATAATATAGATAATTAATTATTATTATTTTTAAACAACTTATATTGTGTTATCAAATATACCATAGTTATACTTATAATGTCATTGTAGTGGCCTCATATTATTTGATTGTGCTCTTGTTGTAGTTAACGTAATGGTCCTATAGGGGTTCCACTGTTTTACTAGAGGTTGATCCATGGAATTTGTTCTAGAAGATTGGTTGGATTGTATTTTGATTCATGTTAGTTGATTTTATTATAGGTTGTGCATGTATTTTTTCAGGATATTGCATTAATTTTATTATATACTATTGAATTTTCTATTTAGAGTCTATACTATTTAGTGATTTAAAAAGTAATTCCTTTATTGATTTAATTAGTTGAAATACATGCAGCAGTTGATGTTTATATTAAATTTCATTTATATTTGGAACACCATAATTCTATATTCATGTGATTGAAAACAACTGTTTGACATAAATGAATCACAGTTTATTTTAGTACTTTTTTTGTATGTCATTTATTTGTTGGACGTTTTTCATTGATGGTGGAATAAATATTATATTTCCCCAAAAGGATTAAGGGGTTTATTACACATATATTTAAAATGAAATAAACTTAAATATGTTAAAACATAGAGAACTACATGTTATTTGTTATAAATAATTAGTTTAACATGTCTTGTTTTATCACTGTAATGGTTGTGTCTATGATTTCTAGAGTTAAAATGTAATGACAAGGCCATATAGATATTCCATTAATTATCAAAGGGAACATCTTTCCATAAATTGGTTGCTCTAGTGGATTTTATAAATTGAATGAAGTACACAAGTATGGAATCACTACTTGTTTTTTTTTTGACATTGGTTCTTTCCTCAAGGTTACAAGTGGATATTTTCCATGGTATTAAATTTTTGTGGATCTTGATTGAAGTTTTTCTACTATTTATATGCATATAGATTTAGTGGGTAATTTTTTGATCAAGAAAAGGAAACTACATACACTAATTTCAAGACTCTTGGTTTTTTGATTCCATGTAACAGTCATAGAGTTAATTTACATAGCATTATTTTCCCACAGGTTGAAGCATTTAAGATCTATTATCAATGTTTTCCGCATATTGTGAGTGAATAAATACTACAACATCTTTGAATAAAATAGAGACCATAAAAGGAGGCTCTGTCTGGTTATGATTTCTTTTATGTCAAAATATAGATGACTTTGATTTGAGAGACTAATGAATTGAATCTAAAATTAGTTTGGTGTTGTTTCTACTACAAGGAGCATATTTCTATGATATTCTTGTTCTTATTTCAGTGTGCAGTTTAATGGTTGAGAGTTTTCTTTTCTATTTGGTAAGTTCACTAAAAATATGTATCTAAGATATTTTGGAGTTATTAATGGATTTTGAAATAACTCCATTTGAGATTCCTTGTAAATGCTCGATTTAATGTTTGAGATAGTGATACTGTAGTGGAGAATAAAGTGAGGATGAATTCATAGAATGATGGAGTCCATATATTGTAGCTTGAAACTAATTTTCCATGTGTTGGGTTGTCCGAATGAAATGCTATATAAATGGTGTACAGAGGGAGTCCTCACTCAAGGTTGTTTGTTACCGGTTAATTCTAGAACTAGTTGAGTTAATGATGGAAGTTACATAGGAAGTATATATAAAATTTAATAGCATGATATGTAATCTGTGTTTTTTAGCTATTGTTGAATAAAATTAATTGAGTGGTTGAAATGTAGGAGTGTGAACGTGAATACCAAGGAAAAGATAACTTTATCCAAATTAAAAGAGATGAGGCATTCAAGAATATTCCATATAGGGAGTTGGATACTCTAAGGGGAACTCCAAAAGTAGCTTTGGGAGGGTGTCAGATCTGACCTATGAAATTCAATCATCACCCTGTGGAATTCATGAAATCATTCTAGGAGGTTGGAAATCATTAAAAGATGGGAGTTTTCATTTATTCAATCAACCTGAAACAGCGGTGCTTAATATCTATTTAAATCTCTTTTAACTCTTTTGTTTCAATTAATATTTTTTTATCTTTTATGAATAGGTATATTTATTCTAGAAACCTGTTTTTATTTTTTTATATGATAGAGGATGATTTTTTTACTCAATTATTGAAATAAAAGCTGTCATCATGTTATATTTGTTCCTTTTTTATTAGTTCTTATATGATTTCAATATGAATCAATTTTTGTATGTTGTTAAAAACATTTTAAACCTAAAACATTGCAATTGAAAATGTGAATAAGAATAGTTGAAATATCATATGTCATGTAAAAAGAATTATTTTCACAAAAATAATTTTGATAATTATTTTGATTTGGATTATTTTCCAATTATACATTTATCTATAGATTCACTTATAGACCATGTAGAGAATTTTGAAGGTGTTCATGTTTTGAATAGATGAACTGGATATCTCAAGAAAAACATTTGAGGGAAATTTATTTGAGTGAATGTTCCATATTTACCTTATAATATATGTTTTTACATTCATCCTTTTTCTGTTAATTTTTTTTTGTATCAATTAGTATTTGTGTACCTAGATTTTTTTTCTCATTTGTTTCAACCATTTGAGAAAGTAATATGAATTATTTACTCTAATTTATTTCTTTGATTATTGATATATGTTCTTTTTCTTATTTTATATAGTGAAATACTTGTAGAAAATATTAAATAATACAATTCATTAGGATTATTGTTAATCTTATTTGAAAAAATTAGTGGCTGGAATGTTTTTCTATTATTTTATGGTAATAATGTATTATGATTAACTTAGATTC
Organism: Viscum album; assembly: GCA_963277665.1. Taxonomy (NCBI): domain Eukaryota; kingdom Viridiplantae; phylum Streptophyta; class Magnoliopsida; order Santalales; family Viscaceae; genus Viscum; species Viscum album. Next base: position 714,343,284 of record OY728134.1, on the reverse strand, counting down.
TCCTCTTGGTATTTGTCCAATACATACACCCATTCCTTAGTTTCATAAATTGATATTTTTATATTAAATATTTTTAAGGTTTTTCATTGTAGTGACATAAAAATCATGATATATTGAATGATTTTGGGGATTTAAGAAAAAATATTCATTGAAAAATGATCCGGGAGGCAGGGTATTAGCCCATATTTATTTGGGTTAACACTATATGAAGTCTTTTTCCTTTTCCTGTTTTCAATTTGAAAAACAATAAAATACTCCCTAACCATGTTATTTGAAGCGGCCAAACTCAGTAGAGAACCCATTTAGAATGTCCACATTAATTCAATATCAAAATAATGTCTAATATAAGGAATGTGTTTATATATATTCCATCTACGATAAGGTTTATTATTATTAATTTTAATAATGTTTTTATCATTTAAATTAGTATTTTTTAGCTCACATATTTATATTCTTATTTCTTACAACCATTAGGGAAAACATAATCAATTACATATGTTTAATTATTGATTTCATTTTGGTATATGTTCTTTTTATTATTTTTCACTTTGACCAGCTTGTAGAAATGGGTGAGCATTTATGATGATTAAATATTGTATGTGAATGAAGTATATGGTGTAGAAAAACTAATTTTGTAGATTTATATTTTCAACAACATGAGAATTAACAATTTTTAGAATGACTTTATATCACCTAATTGAGAATCCCTTTTAATTTGGGTTGAAATTGATAAATATTTGATATTATTATATATTTAATGTAATGAAATTAATAATCATTTTTTACATATTAAAAAATAAATATCAATTAAATAATTTATTTTCATGCTCTATTCTATCATATTTTGGTTCACTTACCTATGTCATTACTGAGGATTCTCAGACAATCTCATAATTCCCATGGATGTATGGCCACCAAGACTATTCATAGTTGGTGCAGAGGGAGGAGAAGCATCATATAGAATAGTTTTATGTTGGATGGTAGGAGGTCCCATCAAATAATCCATCACCATATGTACTAATGCACTAAAAATATCAAAATTCATCCCTCAGCTACGGTAGAACCAATTCTTCCTAACATGGATCCACCTTTGTAGCCATTGCTGCCGTTGGGGGAAATAATAGGTGGGGGAGGATGATTCACTTCATGGGGTGTATTGCAGATGGGTGTGTAAGTAGGTGACTATAAATCTCTGCTACCTGAGCTTTGGTAAGTTGTGGATATTTCCTAAATAGGCTAAAGGTGTTGGAAAACATGCGGCAGATGTACATCGTCGTCTACACCTGATTTATGATTGACAAAAAATAGTTGATGTTTGATGGGTATTATGTAATTTTTACTATGTTTTGACATGTTTAAACATGAATGTAATAATTTTTTTAATGTTTTTACAAATAAACCATCATTGTTTAACAGAAGAAAATTTTATAATTATTACATAAAATTTAAATATTTATATAATTTTTTAAAATATTTATTATAAAATTTTAACATTAACTATTTGAATATGACAATATAATAATTCATTTAAAATATAATTTATGAATAGATATTAACAGATGGTATTACTTATAATAAATTAAAATATATATTTTGATAATATTATCAACAGATTAATATGACATATTAAATTTTTTCTAAATTATTTTACCAATATATATTTTATCTGTTTGTATTATTATAATTTCAATAGATCTATTTTACGTTTTGTTATAAAATTTCGCGATATAGTTTTTACCAATAATTTAGTGACATGAAAATTTTTATTGGCAAAATGTTTCACCAAAAGAAAATGTACTTTTACAAATAGATATACCTATGATGGAAAATGATAATAATTTTAATGTGATATCGTTTTTTGATTTTCAATATTTATAATTCCATATAGATTATTTTTATCATTTTAATACCTCATTTAGAACTTTTTAAAAAATATATTCTTATATAATATACTACATGAAACTATTGTTTGTAATACTTCTCCATGCATTTTAATATTCGTCAAATGCCTCTTATTCATTAATAATATCCATATGTTATTATGCATACAATTATCATACATTTTTCTAAATCACTTACACATGTATTCTTACTTTATGAATACATTAATTTAAATTCTATACACTTGTGAACATAAATGAACCTATATAGTTATATATAATTCTTCAATCTAGCCATGTCACCACCATCATTTCACTCCATGTTTATGTATCATGAGAACCCCACTCACTTCATTTTTTTTCTTCCAATTTCCTCCCACTCCCTCAACTAATTACATAGATTCTACCGATCATAACCATAATCACTACTACACATATGGCCTTTGACAGCATGAAAATGGCCTTTAGCAATACTAAAAAGCGCTATTAATAACAGTGATGATAAATGATTTTCCTCGTTGTCAGTGTTGATAAAGGGGGTCCTTTATCCATGCTAAAAAATCACTAATAAAGGACCCTCTTTATCAGTTATTTTTTAGCACTGATAAAGTCCACTTTTAACATTTCTATTTTTTTGTTGATAATAGCCTAGCTGCCTGCACGTACTGTTAATATAATAACACACCCAGAAGAAAAAAATATCAATTTCCCTACAATTTCAAAAAACTATATATATATATATATATATCTATATATATCTATATATAATTTACATAATGAATAAAAAATTTACACCTACTGTATAAACACAAAAACACATATATTTCCATTGAAAACAAAAAAAAATTATATAATTAAATTTACAGTAATCCAATGAACATTTAAAAACATTAATATTAAATCATTTGGTGCTTGTGATCCCCTCTAAATATATCCTCCCATAACATCAATTTCTAAAAAAATCATCTCAAACTAATAAAAATGATACTCCTATATAAGAAACCAAATATTATGTAAGTGATACTATAAATAAATAAATTAAGCACTAATATGAAATCATATATTAATAAAATGTCAATATAAAATAAAAAAAATATGGAGTTATATTTGTCATGTTATGCATCCTATTGAGGATTTATTGATTCCTACATGTTGCAAATGAGTTTTGGATCATTAACATAAATTTTCAAAAGAATCCGAATGCATTTTCTCAGTTTTGAGTATGTCACTTTTTCTTTTACTAATTAATTTTAATTCTAAATAATGACACATTTAGAGTTACACAAATCACATTGTGTTTCATATTGATGTGTGGATGATTATTAACTATTAAAATTTATTTATAGATAATTTTTCTATAGTATCAAAATAATTTGAATGCTTTTGCTCTGTTTTTATTATGTCAGTTGTGGTTTTTTACTAAATTGTCATTTCAAATTGGAAACATGAATTTTGATTCATGCAAATCACATCGTGAATCAGTTTGATATGATACAACTTCATAAACGTCAAAAATTACTTACGAATCACTTTCCTAAATTATCAAGATAATCAATGAGATTTTTATTGGTTTTTTGTGGGTGACGTGTTTTGATCTAAAATGTAAATTTCAAATTAATAACAGTCATTTTTAGTCATACCAGTCACACCATGCATCTAATTGAGTTGTGGTTGATACCTAAATAAAACAAATGACTCATGGATAATTTTGGATAAATTATAAAAACAATATGAGTTAATTTCATTGGTTTATAGTATGTCACTTTTTTTACTTAAATTAATTTCAATTTTAAATAAAAAGATACACTTTCAGTTTTACCAACAATAACGTAATTCATAATTATTTTTGGATAATTATTTCACATAAAAAATGAGTAATAGATAATTTTTCTGAAATATCCAAATAATCCAAATGTGTTTCCTCAGTTTTGAGTATGTTACTTGTTGTTTTTACTTAAATTAATATAAATTTTAAATAAAAAGAGACACATTGAGTTATACCCACAAAAACATACATAATTTTGAAATGAGGCTGACAGCTATAGCTAAAATATTACTAAATGATTGTTTCCCTAAAATAAAAATACAATCCAAATTCATTTTTTGGTTTTCAATAATTTACTTTTTTTTACATTAATTAATGTCAATTTAAAATAAGATACACTTTGAGTAATATCTGCTAGATTGTGCATCATACGGAGTTGAGGATAATAATACACATAAAAATGACTAATAGCTCATTATCCAAAATCTCAAAATAATATGAATGCATTTTCTATGTTTTCAGTATGTCACTTGTTATTTTTACTTAAATTAATGTCAATTTTTTAAAAAAAAGACACTTAGAGTTATACCGGCCACATAATGCATCATATAGTGATTCAACTGAATAATACATGTACAAAATGACTAGAAAATCTTTTTCTAAAAATATCCAAACAATTTGAATGTGTTATTTTGGTTTTTAGTATGTCACTTGTTGCATTTATTTAAATTAATGACAATTTAAAATAAAATTATACAATTTGAGATATACTAAACACACTGTGCATCTTATTAAGGAATATGTAATTTCTACTTGTCAAAAATGAATAATAGATAATTTTTCATAAAATTTCAAAAAAATCTGAATGTGTTTCCTTGGACATCAGTATGCCAATTGTGGTTTTCACTGAAATGTCATTTCAAACTAGAAACACACATTTTTTGTCATTATAGATTTATCATGTTGTGGATTGATGTGATACTACTTAATACATGTCAAAAATGAATAATGAATCATTATCCTAAATTATCAAAACAATTAGATCATTTTTCTTCATTTTTAAAGGGTGAAACATTTTAAATGAAAATGTCATTTTTTATATTAATAACGAAGACTTTTAGTCATTAAAATCACATTGAACTTTGTATTTAGTTCTGGATGACTCCTACACATCAAAAATGTCCTGTGGATCTTTTTCCTAAAATATAAAAAACAATATGATTGCATTTTTTAGTTTTCAATATGACACATATTGATATTACTAAAGTTAATGTCAATTTCAAATATAAAGAGATACATTGAGTTATATCGGAAAAACCAGGTGTTTTATTGAGGTGTGGAATATTCTTAAATGTCGTATATTACTAATTGATTGTTTTACTAATATATAATAAAAATATGAAATCATTTTTTGGGTTTTCAGTATTTGAGTTGTGTTTTTACAAAAAAATGTGATTTTAAACTGGAAACAATCATTTTTTAGTCATATCAATCACATGGTGCATTAGTTCGACAGGAGACCAATTCATACATTTCACAAATGACTTATTAATTTCCTTAAAAAATTATCAACACAATCGATGTTTTTTTCTTAATCTTTGGTGTGTTATACATTTTGAACTAAAATAAAAACTTTAAACTGATAACAAAAACTTTTAGTCATATCGTCCACACCGTGCATCAGATTGGGGAGATGATGAATCATGCACATAAAAAAATTATGCATGTATTCTTTTCCTTATTTATAAAAACTTTCCAAATGTGTTTTATGAATTTTCAGTAGGTCACTTGTTGTTTTTTAAATAAATTAATTTCATTTTTAAATTAAACGATGTGCATTAAGTTATACCAACCACACCATGCATCATATTTTTGTGTGGATGATTCTTACCCATCCTAGATGACATATAAGTCATTTTAAAAAAATATCAATATAATATTAATGTGTTATATCAGTTTTTGGTATGTAAATTATTGTTTTTAAGCCAAAAATATTGATTTTAAATAATTAGAGACACTTCAAGTTATTCCGACCATACTGTGCATCGTATTGAAGTTTGACTGATTCATACACATCAAAATGCCTAATAGATCATTATTATAAAATATAAATACAATTCGAATATTTTTATTTGGTTTTCATTATGTCACATATTTTTGGTACTTAAATTAATGTCAATTTTAAATAAAAAGAAACACATTGAGTCATACCAATCAAATCGTCTATTACTGTGATTTCTATTTGTTATCTTTGACGAAATGGAAAAACTGCACTATTGATATTTATCTCTTACAATCATGTTCCCACCATTTCCTCTGAAGGAATGTGATAAAAGTCGACAGTGGAGGGGTGACCAGGTTTTGAGGGAGAATAAGTATGTGAATATTGTAGATAACAAATAATATATGGAAGAAATATTTTTTATTAAAAAACAATACCTTCTCATTGAATTATGGGTAGTATTCTTGATGTTTTATCTCTCACAAGCATGAGAATATTTGAACAAACCTCCACAACTCAAAAAAAGGAATCCACATGTATATGAAAACAATTATTATGTGAGTAATACAAAAAATAAGTAAATTAGATAGAAATATGAAATAGTACACTAATTATATGGAAGTCTCATATTCATGCAATTTTTTTACAATATTCCATCGGGATTATTGTCTATTCGTTTCTGAGCACATCTATATCATCTTGTGAATATGAGTCTTTTTGATAGTCATATTAGTACTAGAAAAATATAAATACCCAAATGATTAATAAATATTTTAAATTAAATATTAATCATCTTAAAAAATACATCTTCAGTGAGCCTAGTATTTTTTAGGAATATGATCTCTCTCATAAATTTCAAAACATAATAATCGCAATCTTTTCCAATGGCTTGTTTCAGACACTGCAGAAACATTGAGTAGAATAAATAAATTTTTTTATTTGTGTTTTTATTGTGAAATATTATTAAATATAAATTGATACTTATCCAATCATGGTACTTATATCCCTTCTCGCCCTTATCTCATGACCTCGTTCCATTTGTTTTCACGATATTGATGCACCTATCTATCATAACATATTCCTCATCAAATGAAAATTTTATTTATATAACATGAGGTTTAATAATAAATTTTTTTATGAAGTGTATTAAAAATTGAAAAACACCATCATGTGTGTATGTATTGTTGGATATCCATGCATTGAATATAGAAAATAAATATTTAGAGAATCCAAATTTACCGCAATGATCATCCAATGCTGTCTAAAAAGAAAAGAAAACAATAAGTAATAAAATAAATGAAAATAAATTTGATATTATTAAATTTTATAATATTACCCCTTAAACTATGGTATTAAATATTTATATTCATCCAAAAATTTTCTTTAAAATTATTTAATTATACCTATAACAATTTTATCATTTTTTTTTATTTTTATTTTTGTTCTATAAAGGTGATGTGAGTACTAAAGAGTCCGAGAAAAAATTCATTGAAAAATACATTCAATTGTTTTTCATATATATGTCTTCTAAAAATATGACAAGTATTTATTCATAATTAACATAGTATATCACCTTTTGGAAAATCAATTCACGAAAACACACCACATGAATAAATTTATAACTAAGTAGCATAACTATTCATAGTCGATCATTTTAGTTGCACTCCCAACACTAATGATGTTTTGAACATTCTCTGCATACATATTTTTATCGAAATGAACTATTTTATTGAGATCATATTTTATCATTGTATCCACATGAACCTTAAATGATAGAAAATTTATATATAGAATGGATGGGATAATGGTGATTTCAGTATATCTTTTTGAATGGTTGGTCGATCCTTTAGATGATTTTGAGATGGTATTTCACTTCATCACCTTATCTCTTTCTATCCATAATAACATTCTTTTATTCATAAATTTTTCCATTAATTTTTAATGGTTTATCATAAAAGTTTAATTTTAAATGAATACAATATTTTCAGCATGTTTTTGTTACATGATTTTGATTCCATGGGATGAATTTTCTAATAGCATTTTTGATTGTATATATATCTTCATCATGAATTGGAAGAAGTAGCTTTGTGTTCATCTCATGGGCTATTCTAATCGACACATTCAAATGACCTATGTGAAGTGGTCTACAATATTGAAATTCATTGAAAATATTGAACTCCTTTGCCCTTGAAAAAAGTTGATGGGTGGGTGCTTGTAGATTTAAATCCTTGTCATTATCATCCTACGCAATATCAATACCAAAAAAGTATCAGTGCCTTTCTAAGTAAAGTTTTATAAAAAAAATTATTATAATATTTATTTTCTATGATAATAAATATTTTTAGTGGAATTTCGTGCCTCAATGCTGTTGGGGGTGGGGTGGGATCATCATGTGTCATATGATCTTGAGTTTCATTTTCTCTTTTCCTCCCCATTAAAGATGTCATAATCTCTATCTACCATTTTCAATCTCCTTTTAGGTTAAATATTCTTCATCTCATCTATTTTATTAATTCACTTTGATCATCCTATTTTATTCTCAAAATATGTTTTGGGTGTCACCTCAAAAACTACACCTCTGACAAAACCATACTGTTCTGGCCATTTTAAGGACAATGATAGTTTGTGATCATCTGGAATAGGATTTGTTGATTCATGTTACTATATCAGATAGAAAATCTAGGAAAATAATTGAGCATTGTTATTTAATATTTATTTAACGAAAAAAAATTATTAAGTACAACATACATATGTTTCCAATGATTTTTTTTTCTTTTCATCAAGTAGTATCTTGCCATTATGTACATGTGCCTCTCTCCATAGCCCATATCATGGGATTGATGTGGTTTTGAATTCTAAGTCATCAAAATTTGTATAAATTGAGGAAAATAATTATGGTTTTGTTTCATTTCACATAAAGGTATTATGATATATTAAAAATACATGAAAAAAATCAAGTGAAGCATACCCCATCCCTGCTTTATGGTAGAGGTAAATTAGTTTTTTTGCTTGCCACGAACCTTCCCCCAGGGCCCATGTTTTGACTACCACAATCCCACCATCCATAGGCCAAGGGTTCACGACTAGAACCAAAATGGAATATCCCTATAGTGGTAAGTAATTTCATTTAAAACTGAACAATTACAATGTCGAAGACCGCAAAAAGATACAACCACGAAGTAAAACTGTAGTAGTAAAAGTGTGTACTGAAATTAAAGGGTCCAGAATAGAATCCCACCTAAAAAGTTAAAAGAACAATAGAAAATATTAAATAGCTCCTGATATCGTCCACCAGGGATCCTATGAGGGAGTTAGTTATAGCTCATCTCCAGAGATCTCCAAGTCAATCATCACTGCTGTGTACCGCATGGTACTGGCTCCTATGGTCTTAGTTGTTCTTCTCATCATCTGCACCAGACACAACAAGGTACGGGCTAAGACCATGAATGAGTGGGTATAAAAATACCCATTAGGTACCCTGAGACCCCTAAGTCTCTCAAAATAACACAATGGAAAACCCCAAGGCATGGGCTCAATCACAAAATATGTTCATAGTGTACATAGACAGTTAGTTTGGTAAATTATAAAAATCCTCCTTCGTTATGCGTGAAATGAAAATACATCTTGTAATTAATAACTCAGAGTTCAAATATCCATTTCAGGCACACCAGGGCTCAGAATCAGGTGTCGTCAATTTTCACAGACTCATAATAATTTAAAATAATTTAAAACAATTATATGGAACATACGGGTCATTCTAATAACCAGGTAAACCATAAAATAAACCATTATATACAATAAATTTGTAATTAATAACATTCCCAATTCATGTAATATGATGGAAATTTATCATTCCATAATTGAAATTTCGTCAGGTCTATAACATTGCTACACATATCACTAATAAACAAACATAGTTTGGTTAATATATGATTGATATTATATGGGAAAATGCAACATAAAGATATTTTCATTATATATTGCATTGAAACATGGATGTCAGGTGATTTTAGGTCCTTTAACTTTAAAACGGTCATTGGTGCATTTTTTTGATATTTCATGAATACCCCTATGGAACCTTTATTCCATTCAAAATGTTGAACATATGATATATATCCTACTTGGTAATAGTGTAAGCAGCTGGAGGAAGAAAAGATAATTTTAGTCCCTTCACTAATTCCAACTCTTCTCGTATTCTCTTATCAACCATTTCAATCAAAGCCTTAATTACATCCTTTTCCTTTCTGAGTATATTTAGCAACATGCTGATGAAACTATCACATAAAATTTTTTCAACATTCATAACACAAGAAATTTTATAACGTGTAGAAAATTCAAGTATAGGTATTCAAAAAAAACTAATCTATTTTTCCAACTTGTTTTTGTAATGTTTTTTGAAAATGTTTTACCCAAAGGAGTGTCCACATCATTTACATTATCAGAGAGTTGGCCAGCTTTTAGTGTAGATGTTGTGGTGTGTCATTTTGAACATCAATCAAATGATTTCTTCCATCATCGATAATTATGTCATTGGGGTAGATATCTGTGATTTCTTTGAATCATGGTTTTTCGATGAATGATTAATCCTAATTGATTGTGTACCTTATTCACAGATAGGACACCCTTTAGTGCCTTTAATGAACTATTCTATCTATTTTCCATAAGTAGGAAATTCATTTATCATCCCATACAATGTGGCTCTAAATGTGAAATATTAATTTCTATAAGCATCATTAAACATTACACCTAAATCCCATAATAATATTAAATCCATGATCAATGGAGCCAAATAAACATCAATATCATTACCCAATTGTTTTGGCCCTCATATATGCATAAATAACAAGATGTATTTTCATTTCACGCATAATGAAGGAGGATTTTTATAATTTACCAAACTAACTTTCCATGTACACTCTGAACATAATTTAAGATCAAAATGATTCACTCCAATTGTAAGGTGACATAGTTTCCCATATTTATTGTTTGAGTCTTCATGTAACGTCAATTGCTTTATAGTCTCCTCGCTTCTATAAAGGCTCCTAAACCTTTCAATGATTGGAATGTACCATAAATCTTTCATTGTTCCAGATTCATCATTCATTTATCATGAACCACCACACTTTGGGAATTCTCTTTGTTATTTTTTCCTTCCAAAATAGTATAATGTCATTTGGGTAGTCATTTATTCATTCAGATATAATACCCAACAAGCGTAGCATTTTTTGGCATTATATGTTCGGAAAGGGGGATCATTATCATATGAGAGAAACTCATTCAAGAGAGTAAGTAATTTTGAAATTTTGGTGTAACTCCATCTATTTTCTGAAATCAAATTACATATCATCATTATGATTGAAGAATCTATTATTTAGAGAAACCATTATACAATGGCGTCTTTTCACAAATCATTAACTGCTCAAACATTTTTATGAAATCACAAATTTTAACATCAAATATCCTTGTCATATATTAAATATGATCATATTCATCATTCACATCTGTCATCACATCCTTGATATGTTCTTCTTCATTTTTCACACCTTTAATCATATCATAAAATCCATAAAATAATGATATATCACATCCTCTAGCTACATTCCCTTTTTCCCAGTGTTTATTCCAACATTTAAAACGTTTATCTATTCTGTGAAATATAAAGTGTTATTCCAACTCCTCTACATTAAATTTTATTCAATAATAATTGAATAAACACAGACAATGGATTTGGGTAGTGTCATATGCATTATTTTTATCAAACATGACGAAATATTTCAATCCATCTTCATACTCTATTGTAAAAAAAAATTGGCATTCATCCAATATTTATTCATATACATCATATTTAATTTAGTTATATTATTATTTTACAAAATAAATAAAAAAAGGGGGCTTTCAAATAAGGAGAACTCATAATTTTAATGATAGTTATTATTTCATTTTGATTCCTATGATTCATCCCTTAAGAATAGAACACCAAATTCCTGTGAAAACTATCTAAAAAATCACACTTGAAAGCCCATTAAAAAAACAAACCATTTAATAATATTTCTATTCAAAATAACACTCCATTTTTAAATTAAACTAATATTAAGTACGCTTTCAAAACATTCACATCCCTGATGAAAGTCAATCGGGTGGGTTGAAAAACACTTGGCATGCAACCTAAGACTATGACAAGTGATTAAATCATTTTAACGATTTTTACAACCAAAAAAACATATGTTTAACACATGTAATTTTATAGGAAACGTTTAAAAACACATTAATAATCTTCAAAGTCCCACATATGTATTTTTAGAATGACATAAATCCCCAGAGAGGTACATTATAAAAGATACATAAATAAAAAACAACAAATATTTTATGAAATGTAAATCTATAAATGGTTTATCATGTATCACATTAAAAATTCTTATAAATCCTATAGTTTAATCCTAAATACTAATGGGGAGTTAATTAGTGGTAGATAAAGACATAATTGAGACTTGGCCAATATAATATTTAACATAAAGTCAAATCACTTCAAATTGGGAATCCATATTCCACCTAATTATTGAATCATGTACTACCAAAGCTTGATCCAACAAATATGGTACATTAGAAAAAAAAATTATCCCCTTATTGAGGATATACATTAGGTCAAAGGTAAACCATTATAGTTACAGAAACCTTCTCTGTTATCAATTGTTCATTTCACTTTTTAATCAAATATATTTCAAAAACATTTTAGTGTATTCCGAAAATATCTCTCCCTAATGATAATACCAATAACACCTCATGGAAATCACCACTATATACAAATCTAGGAAAGGATGTGGGAAGTATCTCTAATTTGGCCTTAACTATCTGTACCCACAAGGAACCACATGACCATCATGGATTTTAGTTGTTCAAATTACAACTCCTAATAAATCTAAATATAAGACATACTCATTGTGCATCTCATTTAGGGTTAATATTTTTGTTTTCATCAATATTTCATTAGTATAATAGAATAATATCTCATGAACATCAATGGGAAGTATGCATACAACATTCTTGGTTAAGGACCTCTTAGTGCTTCCAATCAGGAAGAATCTCGATTGACACTATGGTAAAAAATGTAAATTCCCTACCAATTCCAATGTATCTAAATACATCATTTGCTACTCTAAAATCTATTTAAGGTGGGTTTTAAAAACAAAATTTTATCATATATCCTTCAAATATATGGAATTTAGATTTTAGGTGATGTGTCAGAAGCAACACCATAATTATGGAATCAACTAGTGAGCTAGATTAATCATCGCAAAGAACTAGCCTAGGAAAATATCTTGGTTATAGGAAGCTTCATTATGGAGTTGAACCATAAATAATTTCATATCCTCAATTATCACCTTATAAGACTCTGAATAAGGAAGACATATTCCAAAAATCGGTTCCCATATTTATGACTCTATACTAAAAATTATAATGTTGATCAAATAATGGGTTGGGCTTCGAATTGGGATCTACACCCTGGGGGTGTGTCTGACAAGGACTGTGTTGGCCCTTCAAGGTGCACCAAAAAAGTACATATTTTGATAGTATTTTAGGGTAATTTTGTTCTAGGAACATTTCTAGGTATCATAATATTTCCTTCTCTTCAACATGAATTTTATCTCAGACCTAATCAGTAAGTGGATCAAGTACATGAACATGTTTCACCTGGTGCATGAAGTGGTCAGGATAAGCCTCTAGGAATAGTTTCATCATTACATAATTAATTTTTCTCTATTTTTTCTTCCTATATACATTCCTAATTTTATTCCTTAGTCGTTTTATCCAGATGCATCCATTTTCACATATTTCCAGTGTCCTGTTTTTCATTATTCTACAACTTCAAATCATACAGATATTTTTTTTCCTTGGTATGGGTTGGTGGAATAGTGGATTAAAGTATATTACATGATGGAGTAATTATATTTTATGATAAATATTATTTTTTATTATACATAACAATAATGATATATATAATATAATCATCCCACATGGACATGAATTTTGATGATTATGGGTGACAATATGAAGAGATGTGGGTGAATGTATAATTACCCAATCTCAAAATAGTTGAATTAGTTCACTACTACCCCATGAGTGTACATCGATCCACTTGGGTTGGAGCCTATAACTTATTGTATAGGTTTAATATGTGGGGAACAATTTTCCCACTTTGAGTAAATTGATTTGCTGTAATCGAAAGATAATTAGAACAGACATGAAACATTCATATGCCATAAATTCTCGAGAAAAATTGAAACTAATTTCACCTATAATTGAATAAAAATATAAAATAAACACCAACATCACTATATTAATGTAGTCTTAAATAGTAAACAATATCCATGTGTAAATAGATAACGACAAAAATATGAATCTACAATGAAAAAAAATAACTCAAAATGGATGGGTTATATTATATGATCGATCTCCAGCCAAACACAACCTTCATTCACGAAATCAACCACAAACAATCCAATTACTATGCCACTAAATATAATTTGGAACAAAAGAATAAAATAGATAACTATATATTTATTGAAACAAATATGTATTTGGAGGTATTACATATCGACCATGGGGTTAATACTGGGTATGATCTTAAATGAAATGAATGGAACAACCATAGTTTACCCAATAAAACATTTAATAAGCATATTTTATCCCTAGAAGATCATCAATATCCCTAATCAGAAATAGAGAAGTTAAATATATGAAATTGATCATAGAATATTGTACAATGTGAAAATACAAAGGATATACTAATAATATTACAAGAATACTCACAGTGGCTGCACCAGTGGAGCTGGGTTCGTGGCGGAGGTGTGTTTGTAGATGAGGAGGGATTCATAGCATAGGTGGGGTTCGAGAGTAGAGGTGGGGTACAAGGAGGAAGAGGATTCATGGAAGAGGACGGTTTTAGGGTAGTGGTGGGGTTCAGTGCTTGGCAGATGTGATGTTCTCAGTAGAGGAGATGTTTGTAGTAGATGGGGTTCGGTGGCAGAGGTGAGGCTGATGGCATAGGAGAGCTCCACAGTGGTAGAGGACGACTTCACAGTGGAATGATTCAATGGTAGAGGAGGGGGATGGGGGCTTCAAGGTGGAAAAAGAGGAGAAGGAGTTGACGATAGAAGAGGGCGGAGGAGGATGCAGTGGCACTAGGGCTCGGCTTCTGCGAGAGCTTGAGATGTGCGATAGGAGGAGGAGACTATTAGGGTATATTTATAAAATCAGGTAACCTTTTTATCAGTTATAGTTAAAAAGAGCTCACAAATTTATGTATTATCAGCTCTAAAATAGGAATCGCTGACTTAATATGCCATTATCACCGCTTTTTTGGGCTGATAAATGCCAATCTTTATCAGTGCTAAAAAATCATTGATAAAAATATATTTATAATAAATTATTTATATTTTTATATATATTTATAATATTAGATGTATAATTTATATATATAATAATAAATATTAATAAATAAATAATTATTTATATTTTCATATTTAATAAATATATATTTATTTATAATTATAAATATATAACAATTATATTTATTATATTTATCATTATATATATTTAATATCTTTTTTATAATTTTATAATTATTTGAATATATCTATTATTATTCATAATTATATATGTATATATCTATTATACTTTTATAATTAAATAATAACTATAAATTTATATATTTTTAATATATATATATATTTATTACATATATATTTTATTAATATTCATAAATGTAAATAAATAAATAAATAAATATATATATATATTTATATGCTTATGAAATTGAAATAAATATATTAATTATATACAGTCATAAATATAAATAAATATTTATATATATATAAATACTTAATAAATTAAAATAAATATTATATATATATGTTATAATTTCATAACTAGTGAAATAAATTTAAATATATATTTAAATTATTGTGAAATAATAATAAATATATTTATTATATTTATAATTATAATGGTAAATAAATATATGTTTTTGAATACTTATGAAACTAAACTGAATATATTATGTTTATATATATATTTTTATAATTTCATAAGAACCTGCCAAATCATAACATTCCTAAATGGGTGTAGTAAATAAAAAATGACCATTTTCATTGTGTTTACAGAAAAAATTTATGTTACTAAATTTTTCGTTGACATTATCATTAATTAAAAGAAAATGTTAATAATTTTTAAATAACAGTAGTGATTGAATGGTGTAATTAAGTAAGTCAATTGATTCTATAAATAATTATTGTACCAAAATAATTTGAATAAAATTTAAGTAATTCACGTATATAAAACATTTAATTTCATGGGATAAAAAAGGAGGTCTTCTAAACAAATCCCTAAATCAAATATATTAAAATCTGAATAACAATAAATTCCTGCATTGCATGTGGAGTCCAAAAAATACTGATCCATATTTATTATAAATTGAATGAAAATTTTCAAAAATGAAATAGTAAAACAGAATCAATTGATAAAAATTATGAAAATCTGGTTCGTATGTGAATTGTGTTGTGTCTGTCAAGCCCCAAACCCCTGTGAACTTTCATTACGTTGCGATATTTCTTTGACATCGTAGTCATTTCCAAGACTCCATCATCGTTGTTTTGGTGCTTCCATGGCAACATTCACCAACAAAAACCGAAAGCTGAGAAGGTTGCTATGAATCATTAAATTGTTCAGAAATTTATCTACTATATTATCACAGCTTTTCATTTTGTTATCTCAACCCGCAGAGCAAGCAGTCGACGTCGATGGTGGCCTTCCTAGTAAAGCAAAGAGACCCAACCATGAAGGAAATGTGGGGTCTGAAACCTGCTCAGCACGAGTCCCACATTCATCGACAATGCCTACCATCCTCCACTCTGGATCGCCTCAACCAGTCCTGGGAGGTGGAAATGTTTTCATCCATGTCCCTTGGAAAGCCAACCTTGAAGTATCTTGGGGGCCCCAAACACCACCATGATCATCAGTCTATGGGTGATTCCATCCCACGAAGGCTTCTTGATCGCAGGAACCAGTGGAGGGTGGTGTCCCACATACACCCATCCCCGAAGCATCTTCAGCAGCCCCACCATAGACATGAGGGATTCAGTTGTTCCAGGGTAATGCTTCTACCTCCGCAAATGGATATAGATCATGAAAAACATTATGAAAATTGATGATGGACAAGGACTTGCTGGAGGACTTGGAGGACTTGGAGGACTGTACTTCTATCAATGTTGGCAACCATTTTCTTTCACTATATGGATTTGTTTTCCTAAGTATTAATTTTTTTATGATAATCTTATTAAAAACTTTTGTTAATTTATTTTAGAAATCATCATGTTTATATTATTAAATACTGAAAAATAATATATATCATTAAATATGTTTCATTTCTATGATTACTTTTATTTAGCTTGTTTGACCAAATCTATTTCAAAAACTCAAACAAAAAATATATTTTTTATGTAAAAATAAATAATTAATCTTCAAAAAGTAATTTTATCATGGTATTAAAATATAAAAAATATATATAAAAACATAGTTTGTTTTCTCAAATTATATTGACTAAAAATGAATATATTTGTATTTTACGAGCCCTATCCCTGCTCTTATGAACCTGCATGCTAGCGGTCCAATTCTAATAAATTTTTCATTTCTTATTTTTCTATTAAGGAAAACAATATTTATTGCATTTATAATGATGAATTTATTTAGTTATATTATTTTTATCCATATATTAATTTTTATATTAATATATATTTATATTAACGTATATATATTTATATTAAATAGATATTTAGTAATATTAATATATATATATATATATATATACATTTATAGTCATATTTATATATTTATAAATCTGTATATTTATTCGTATATTAATATATATTTATATCTTTCGGTTTCTATATATTGAGTTATTTTTTTTATTTGTATTATTATTCATATATTAATATATATTTATTTTAACATATATAAAATTATATTAGAATATATATTTAATTATATTCATATAAATATATTTATTCAAATATTAATATATATGTATAAATAAATATATATATATATACACATGTATACTTATATTTATATATTTATATATCAATATATTTATTCATATATTAATATATATTTATATATATCTACTTATATATATTTAGTTATATTTTTTATCAATATATTTTTTCATATATTAATATATATTTATAATAATATACATATATATTTATATTAATGTATATATTTGTTTATATTAATATATATACATCTATGAATGTATAGTTATATTTATATACATATATATTTATTCTTAAATTAATGTATATTTTTATCTATCCATTTATATAGATTTAGTTATATTTTTTACCCGTATATTTATTCGTATATTAATATATATCAGTTTGTTAATACAAACACACACAAATACACAGAAAAACATTATATTTTTTTATCCATATATTTATTCGTATATTAATAACAGTACATTATGGAGAATGATAAAAGTTCAAATCCATAATATCAATATGAATATAATCCCTCAGAATAAGTCTATTTCGCACTAAAAAGAGTAAAAGTCCCCCAGAATCTACGTTGAAAATCAATTGAATGTTAATAAATTTTGGTATCCCTACTAATAACACAATTTTCGAGGCCTTCTATGACATTTTTCAACTCAAAATATTCGATAGAACGTTCGATTATGTTGTTAGTGCGTAGATTGTTTTGCAGGTTTCGATTAGAAATGTTGTAGAGCTCAAAATGGCCCCCTCGATCAAATGTTATGATCTTTAGATGTTTGTATTACGTTTTTAACTTCTTATAGATCATTTATTATTTTTTATTATATTTGACTTCATGTTGACATTAAATGGATATTAATCAAATGATAAATAGCAATATATTAATTAATACTTTTTTATAAAATATTTTATAATCCATTTTCACTAAATATGTTATATATTATGTTTAAATGTATAATTATACATATATAAAACATATTTAAAAAGTATATATTATATTTATATCAATAAAATATATTTATATATTTATATTTTATTTTTAATGAAATTTTTTAAACATACCCTTTTTTAGTGCTAGTAAAAAATTCTCGTAAAGACCACCCATTATCATAACTACTAAAATAGCACTGATAAAATGAGGCGTATCCCTTTCCCTGTTTTGTGGTAGTGATGTATATATATATTTACTATTATAAATAAATATATATATATATAGTAATATATTAACAAATATATTTACATAAATTTTGAGTCTGACAGACCAAATCACTAATCTTGTGAATCATTGAACCATAACAAAATTATTATTTCATAAAGTGGTGGGAAATGTAAGAGATTTTTTTATAGAATATTCAAGAAAAAGAGATCGGGTTTTAGATATCAAAGACGGAAGAACGATACATTCTTATAGAAGAATATACTATATTGAGTTGATTTATGAAGCAAGATCAAGTGAAGGAATGTGATTATCATGATAAGCTTGTTAATGAATTTCATATATTTTTTTGAACTATTTTAAAAATTATATGTGCAGTGAATCATTATTATAAAATGATTCATAATGAAACAACTGAAAAATCATTTATTCGTGAGGGGCTATTTGCGATAGGGACCCATCACAAATTTCCCGTCACCGAAAAATGTTTCTCAAAAGGAATATTTTATGATGGACCGTACAAAAAACTATCTATTGCAAAAGGTGGTAAGCCCATTACAAATTGTTTGTTAGGTTTATTTAATGAACTATTTGTGACTGGCCACGAAACCCATTGCAAATTATTATATTTAACTCACCACAAGACACATGAAAAAAAGTAATTTTAATGGGTTTCAGTTCAATTGGAAATTGGTTTAATATTAAAAAGAAATGTAAATTAAAAATACAAAAACATCAATATAATTTTTAGAAAATAATATAAAAAAAATTAAAATTTGTAAATAACAAAAGTATTTGACAAAATATTTTCATTCACATTTTAACATAAAAAATATATGCATAATGTATCAATCATTGTGGAGGTGGAGGGTATTCTTGAGGGGGAGGTAGAGGGTCATTTTGAAGAGGAGGGGGAGGAAACTCTATCCCTACACCCTAATCCAACTGTCGCATATACTCAATCATGTGATCATGTTGTTGCTCCTTCCATCAAGGCATCTCATCCTACTGCTCATGTAGATGTTAATAATGTTCTTCATGCTCCATGTGCATAGTATCTATATCCACAATCTGAGCATACTTCTACTCCTCATATTTTGAAGTTGATGATATTGAATCTACAAAATATCCCATAAAATTGGATGCCACCCATGTAGCACTACCATAAAAACATTCACACATCAATCAAGACATGATACCAAGAAAACGTTACGGGCTTCTGTAGAAAAATACAGATATACCTTGTCAAAATTTTTAGATGAATCAATATATCAATAATGATTTAATATTTTACCAGATGAAATATTTTTTTGGTGTAATGAAATCAATGAAATTATGTTTTTATAAATAAATGAACACTGCAATATGTGTGGAAGTGGGAAATACTATAACACTTTAATAGACAACACTCCAGACTCCCTTTATTGAGACTCTTCATTACAACTCTTCTCTTTAATTAATATTTAAACACGATTTATTACATAAAATTTTAGATAATTCAAATACTAATATCGGTAGGTCTTTTGTCTTTGGGTATTAATAGCATTACATAACAAATTAAAATAGAAAATTCTCATCTGTATTAATAACATCTTTTACATGACCACAACATTCCTTCGTATTTAGAATTGCATAGGATAACCCGAAGTCATACATTAGAAAAGGGTGAGCTATAATGTCCATTATATAAATAAACATGGAATAACATGAGGAAGAAAATAAATTTTATTCAATAGGTATATCAATATATCATAAAAGAAAAATGAACATAATGACAATATATAACATGATAATCATAACATGGAAATGTGGAAACAACATAAAACATGATATTAGCTTTAGACAAGGCTTATTTCACATGTTTTAGAATGACTAACCCCTCATTTGACATGAATTATCATGAGTAAACCCAAATTTAAAATTACAGGTCATGATACTAAACATTACCCAATGCATTGAAGAGCTATTTGGGAACACCATTCATAATCATTTCGGTTTCATGTGTTAGTGTGCCACATAGATCGTACAACATGGATTCAATTAAACATCATAATTTATTCCATTAACATGGAATGCAGAATACATACATTAATGTAATCAATAAATAAGTACATGATAATAATGGTGAGTACCATTAATAAATAAATTGGTATGTTATTCATTACAGGATTATTTTGGCATGGAAAATTGTGGTGCATTTTCGGTAGCATAACGAAGTCAAGTAGAAATTTTTAAAATGATTTGATCAGATTGAAACGGGTATCTCATAATTTATACATGAAATTACATTAATAGGATTGAGGAACATCATATCCCAACATATGAAATGGAATTTAAGACTCATAATAAAAAACATATTCTTTAATGGAATTGAGAAGTGAGAAACCCCTTACAGAATTTTAGCATGGTAAGGAGTGTAAATGAGACAGATTAATAAGTGTGAAAGGGTTATATCATCATTAGAATATAATAAGGGTAGTATAGGGTAGGTTCAAAAACCATACACATCATTTTAATTAGACGAAAAAGGATGTAACAATATAAATAAACTGGGACAAAAAATTTAGAAATGAAAAACACTTTCAAAATTTCGCCATGTGTAATGGCTTAGTTAAGGGACCAAATGGGGCAGGATAAATGATCCCTCATGGAATTAAAATTGAATTTACATTAGGTAATGTTTTATAAAAGGATTAAAATATGACCAATTGAAATTAAAAAGACAAATATCAAACATGGTTCTGGAATTGAATGGTGGAGAGGAAGGTGAGAATCCATTCCGAAATTTCAGTATTGTGACATTCTTATAAAATGAATCATGGATGGATTAATGAGAGTGTAAATAAATATATCATTATTTTTAAATAAAATTGACATTAATGTAATTATTTATGAACATATACTGACATATGGAAATTGAAATTAAAAAACATTTCATAAAATCAGTGCTTCATAAAAAAGGAGGGTGGAAGATCCCTTACACGGATGTGTGACCCCAAAATCTTGGGAGAGTCTTCTTGGGATCATACGGAACCTTGGTAATTCTCAAGGGAGAAATTTGTAGAGGGTATTCTAGCTAAATAGTGAATGAGTGATGAGAAATGGGATCTTTTTTGGGTTTATATAGGAAAGATGGGAGAATTATTTATTATTTCAGTTTTGGACACTACACACTAAAATATTCAAAAACCCAAATCATCGCATGGATTTTTCCTATGGTTTTTGTAAAAGGGGTGTGGTATAAATTATTTTATAAGGATAAGGTATGAATATATTAAAATTATTCCCTTGCTTATGTGGTGGTGAGTCATTCTTTCATAGAAATTATATTAAAATCATAAAATAGATAAATGTCTTGGAGGATTCACTAAATATTTATAAAATGAAACAAAAATATCTAAAATAAAAATATTTTAAATTTAAAAGATAT
The DNA here is from genome assembly GCA_963277665.1 of Viscum album. Classification (NCBI taxonomy): domain Eukaryota; kingdom Viridiplantae; phylum Streptophyta; class Magnoliopsida; order Santalales; family Viscaceae; genus Viscum; species Viscum album. The sequence goes on along the minus strand of OY728134.1, from coordinate 714,320,998 downwards.
ATTCGGAAAAATATTGTTTTTATATTATTTTATTAAAATACTATTGGGTCATTATGATTTCATAAAACACATTTTATATTTATACGATATTTAATTATTAACCAAAAATTCAAAAATCACAGAAAATTATTAAACATTAAAAATTGTATAATTTGAATGTCCTAATTCCAAAAATAATATACATATTATCTAAATTATTTTCCCTTTATGTGAATTTTCACTTTTAAAATAAAAACATACATTTATTGAAAATTGACTCATTTTGAATTAAATAGTATAAAAAAACTTAATAAAAATTACATTTGAATTATAAGAAATTATATGATCATTAATATATTAATAAATTTAATTTAATGATAATAGTTTATTAAGATATTAATTATTTCATAAATCCATTAATTCAAAAAAAATATTCTTAATTGAATTTTAATATTAACAAAAAATACTACATGTGTGTTAAGAATAATATAGAAAGTAATAATAATAGGATGATAGTATATTAATTATTTAATACGAAAAAATGTACATAATCATAATGATAGGTTCATGTTACAAATCCCTTTATTACACCAATAAATTCAAATAAATACTATCTCCCTCAGAGGCTCTAATAAATGATCTTAATATGGCACAATTCTTCTAGTATAGGCCATCAAAGTTTCTTTCTGAAATAATCTCCATTGTTATTTCTATTATAAAATATTATTATAATGATACATTTTTTATTATTTCCAACGGTCCAATGGTCACATAATGGTTGAAAATAGATTGTTACATTTCAAGTCATACTTATATAGTTTTATTGAATGTGACATAGTAAAAGTTGAGTATTTAGGAAACAAAGTATTATTCAAAAGTTTGGGTCATTACATTCCTCCCCCCTTAGGAAATTTCACCTTTGAAATTTCAATAGACACACTAAGGCGGAAACCGGTGAGGGTAATTATTCTTCATCTTTACAACAAAGCATTCAGTAATTCCTTTTAAAATTTCTTTTAATTAGAATGCGTTCATGCGTCACAATGGTACCTTAGGATATTTTCAAAATCATCTACTTCTATTACCAAAAATACCTCAAGTGTCTTGGATTATATCGATGGAAACACCAATATGTCATTTAAAATATATTTATTATATATTATTTTTAAATATATTCTGCAACTTGTTTTCTATTAAAAAATTATACTTATTTATACTCAATTATTTCAAAATAGGGTTTGGGTAAATCAGTTTTGGTATTTCCCAAAAGAAGGAAATCTATAATTAGATACATATAGGCTGCTCAATGGCCTCTGTCTGTTTTAGAATCTAGAAAATCATTTAGTGCTTCATTGTTTTTGAATAATGAGAAGTACATGAAAAGACCATGATGGTACTTCCTAGTAATAGAATGGTATGCATTTTGAGAGAGAAATATTTTCCAATAGATGGTACATGATCCGTGAATAAATCATGTAATGATAGAGGTATTCGATTCCTCATAATGTTTTTTTCATGTAACAGGGATATATGAAAAATATTCAAAGTCAAATGAGCAAGAAATCAGGATAATATTTCCACATAGTTATTTTGGAAGAGAAAAAATGATTTTTGTGATCTTCTTCCTTCTATATTTTAACTATGAAAAATAAAATAAAATAATTTGTTTTAATACTTAGCTAATATGAACATAAAAAAGAAAACATAGAAGTATAAACGTTCATATGAATAGTGTATCATGTCTTGTGAAAACCTACATTTCAATCTAGGTTATCCCTGATCTATTTCATAACATATATTTTTATGAGATTTTTTCCTTATTATTGGATCATATTTTGAATTTCCCAATGAATATCCCTTTATGGTTTCAAATCAAGATTGCATCAACTCCCGTTGTTGTGCACCAGTTCCTGTTCGAATATAGATTAATGTGTTTTTTAGGTTTTACCCCAAGATACATTTGTTCCAAATCCAACTCTACTTGTTCATATCCATATAGGGATGTATTATAAAAATAAAACTCTTACTCTATACTGACCAATATTTACAGATTATTTACTTATACATAGAATTATCCCTAAGGAATTCAATAGGGTTTTTCTAATCCTAATCCAAAAAACAACAGAACCTATCAACTCATTCCAATTATAACAACCCATCTCTTTATTTCATATTTAAACATTATTTATTAAATAAACATTCACATAATACAAATAAGAAGATCAAGAGGTATATGGTATTTGCGGTTAGGAAAAGTACATAAAAACATAAAACATGTAATACACATATTTATTGAAAACTACTTTCACATGACCACAAAATTCCTTCTTACATAACATTGTATGAGATAACCTGAATACATACCTAAGAAAAGGGTGAGCTATAAATCCCTATATGATAATAAACATGGAATAACATGAGGAAGACAATACAAGTTAGTCAATAGGAATATCAATAGAGCATAAAAAAATGAACATGAAGGCATGATATAGCATGATATTCATAACATGGAAGTGTGGCAACAACAAACAACATTATATTAACATGAGGCTAGGCTCATTTCACATGGATTTTCATGATTAAACCTTAATTGTAAAAGAATTTTCATTTGTAAAACCTTATTTCAAATGAATTAGCATTAGTAAACCATCATTTTACATGACTTATTATGATACTGAACATTAACTGATAAATTATAGCACTATGAGGGTGCACACATTATAATCATTTCATTATCATGTATAAGTCTTCCACATTGATCATACAATACGGATTCATTAAATATCATAATTTACACCATGAATAAGGAATGTGGAAAATATACATGTAAGTCTACAATAAATAAGTACATAATAATGATATGGAATACCATTGATAGAGAAATCGGTATGGTATTCATTGCATGATGATTTTGGCATGGATAATCTGGGTCCATTTTCTGTAGTATACCGACATCAAATAGAAATTCATTAGAATGGTTGAAGAGAGAGAAAGATGTATCTATTCATTTATAAATGAAATAAATAGTAAGGTAATCATGTAATATAATATCACAATATATGAAATGGAATTTGAGATTAATAATATAAAATATATTCTTCAATGGAAATGATAAGAGATAAATCTCTTACGGAATTTCAGCATGGTAACCGGTGTACACGAGATGGATCAATGTCATAGAAGTGGGTATATCATCATTAAAATATTACATGGGTAGTATGGTAGAGGTAAAAAAACATACACCATAATATTTAATTGAAAATAAATGTATGTAACAATATACGTAATCGTTGAAAAAATTGAGAAAGGAAGGAACTCATATGTAATTTCTTCAAAACAATAGGTTAGGTAAGGGTCCAAATGGAGGAGGATAAATAAACCCTCCATTAAATAAAATCTACTGGAAAGTTTTTAATTTATTATCATATTATTTAAATATGTCCAATATAAATTAAAAGGGAAAATTTCAAACATGGTTCTTGAATTGAATGACATATCCTAAAAGAAGTGCCTGATAAGGGAGGAGAGTGAAAGATCTCTTACTTGGATGTATGGTCACAATGGTTTGGGAGAGGCTTTTTGGGAGCTTAGGGGCACACTTGGAGGACTATAAAGATTAATAGGAAGAGGGTGGTCAGGATTAAATGATCATTAGTTAAGAGAAAATGGATATTGGTTGGGTTTATATAGGAAAGGTGGGGGAATTATTTATTATATTGCTTTTGAACACTACATACTAAAATATTCAAAACAAGAAACCATATCATGTTTTTTCCCATGGTTTCATGGAAAATGGATTGGAATAAATTATTTTATAAAGATATGGAAAAAATATATAAAAATATTTCCCATTTTTATGTGGTGTTGATTCATACTTTTAATGAATTTATATTAAAATCATAAAATATTTAATAAGTGTTGTAGGATTCACTGATGTTTTATAAAATAACAGAAACACATATAAAATAAAATTATGTTACAGATATAAAATTTATTTTTCCGAATATATCTTTTATAGAGTTTTATGATATCACTATTGGGTCATCCTGATGTCATAAAACACATTATATATTTATATGGTATATAGTTTTTACCTAAAAATTATACTCTCACAAAAAATTATGAAAAATTTATCATTGGATAATTTTGAAGTCCTTATTAAAAAAATAATTTCCATTTTATCAAAATAATTTTCTAAATTTTTGAATTATTACTTTTAAAATAAAAATGGAAATTTATTGAAAATTGAACGGTTATGAAAAAAATAATGTTTAAACAATAATAAAAAGTACATATGACTTCATAAAAATTATATGATCATTTATATATAATGAAATTAATTTAATGATAATATTTCATTAAAATATTATTTATTTTAGAAATCCATTAATTCAAAAAAATAGATTTTTTAATTAAATTTTAATATTAAACAAAAATACTATTTTTTGTTAAGAATATTTTACAAAAAACAATAGAAATATGAATTGATATTTATTATTATATGAAAAAATAATACACATAATCATAATGATAGGGTATTGTTACATATCCCTTTATTACACCATCATACACCATAAATGTAATGTGTGAGATGGTTGGGTATTCATGGGGTCATTCTGTGAACATGGTTTGAGAGGTGATATTGATGAGCATGAACATCCCCAGTAAACAGTTTTTATAATGCTTAATATTTTGGATATAGACTTGATATTGGTCTATGAAAGATCCTAGAAATTATGTATCCCTTAGAAGCTCTAATAAATTGTCTTCATAAGTCACAATTCTAATAGTAGATTCAATCAAATCTTCTTTCTGAATTAATATTCCTTTATCATTTCTATTTATAAACAATAATTATAATTTTAAATTTAGTATTATTTCCAAGAGTCATGTTGATCAATAGTATAACAGTCACATAATAGTAAAAAATAGATAGGTACATTTCAATTTATATTTATTTATTTTTAATGAATCTGACACATTTAAACATACATATTCAGGAAAAAAATTATTATTCAAAAGTTTTGGTTGTCACACTATCTGTACCTTGTTTGACCACACACTGGACAACTGAATAACAACCCATTTTTACAATAACATAAGATGTAATCATTTTCTAACATATTTTATATTTCTGGTAAATGTTTTAAATACTATATTGATTCTTTTTGAGACTAGGTGCTAAGAAGGTATGTGATTCTAAGTCCTGGTGTTTCCGGAATATTTTATTTTAAAATAGATCAAATATATTAAATATAAAGAACATTAAATTTTCTAGAAAAGGTGGAATAACTCCTATAGTAATGTCTAGATTGGAAATCAGAGGGCACTGATGGGTTTAGAGTGCTGGTTTTACAATTGGAACAATATAACTAAGGTTGGTAGAGGTCGTTTGTGAAAATTTTATCATATGTCTAAAATTAATTAATGAAATTAACATAAGAATCATTTTATTTAGTGCTACATTGTGACATGTTTTGTTTTAAATATATGACTATAGAAATCACTTTAGGTTTGTTCGATTAACCCTAGAGACCATGACATTGTTCGAGGAGATCATTTTGGAAAGATGACAATGGATCTAGAATAGATCATGGATCATCACACCAGGGGAGTAAGAGGTTCTCATAAATAATGAAAACATATCTGTTCCTCATTAGAAATTTACCCAAACACCAGGTATGAAATTTCATCTTGTAAATTTCATATCTTTAATCATCATAATCGAATGTGGATCAAATAAACGAACCTAAATTGATATGTGCATCGTCAGTAGATTCCAAAATGATTGATTTTTTGGATTTTTGATTTATCCCACTTCGTTCATCCTTTCTGCGATAACAAATTGAGGTCAAATGAACAAAAAGTGAGGTTTGTTATTCATATTTATGTTTTGATTATTTTTCCCTTTTTCCTTCATATGTTAGTCATGGGTACTTTTTTTATCTCATGTTTTGATGAATAATAAGTATGAGATCAGTGTTTGATCATTCTTCTATGAAACATATCGATAAAATAAGTGTTGTTTGTGATTAGTGTTGTGGACAAGGTTTGATGATGGCATCAAAATAGATTTGTGATATTCGTTCGACTTAGTTTTTTTTCAAAATATTGTATAGATCAAAGTTGGTTTTTTCTGAGATGATTTGATCATAAAATATATAAATCTAGTAACTAAAGGTTTGGAAGAACTACGATTAGTACGTTCACTCCAGATCATCAGTTCTGGCGGTGCGCAGATTGTCACATAAGAGATCCCTAAAGGATCTGAAAAATCATGAGCAACACGACATGTATTTCGAGATTACACACAGGGTGGGACCCCTGACTGTAGTGCTATGGTTTCATCCAATGTTAATGATGACAGACTATGTCTCCCCTATCTCATGAGGTGTGACCCTCTTTAGTTTACTCCTTGTGTAATTCATAAGTCCACAAACACATGTTGGAGTAAAAGGGAACATACACACCATTTAAACTGACACAAACATGTCCAGGCTACACAATCATGGTATCGTGTGTCTCGATTGACTATTCGTCATCTTCTAAATTCCATGTTTTTGGATCCCGAAATTCATGTGAGGCTCTTCCACACAAACATGACATAGGATTGCATAACACACTGTGTACCCCCTGGTACATGCCATGTACTCCCATAAAGACTAATTAAGGATCTTTTTATCTTAGTTTCGTACACTATAGGTTGACTATGTTCCCTTGGTCATTTCCTCGAGGGTACAATGTAACATTACATCCACAAAACTACATTGTGATCCACTCCAGAGACTGAGTCTCAGATAGAGTTGTCTTTTCCTTCTGTGAGACTATGGTATGATCCTATATCACCCCTAGTTTTTTTATTGAATATGCATAACTTCCCTATGAAGGGAATTGATCCCCCATCTAGCATGTCGTATCAGTAGGGATTGTGGAATAATTGGATTATGATGACCTATGTAGATGGTCAGTCTAGATTGGGCTTGTGGTGTCCCCCAACTATTTTGGTCATGATGCCAAATCTATGTATCAAAGTCTTCATAGACTAGTACATTCTATTTGGGCATATCCCAATGAGATAGACCTCTTCGTTGAGTGACTCTAATGATAAAAATTATCGTCGAGAATGTTCTCCCGGAATGACCATTGCATCGATTAGAATCTAGTGGATGAAATTTTTTTGACTGCGTGATTTCCTGGTGTCCCTTTTATGTGTATCAAGGTTTTTTCCTATTATACGTTGATTGTTAAATATATTATTGATCTGACTATACATTTTTCTTTTTGTTTTTTGTTATAGTGGTTTTATACTGAGTATTATTTTACTCACCCCTACATGGAATTTTCTCTCATGAGTTGTGTCTTGTGAAGATGAAGAACCTTTTAACGGTGTCATAGGAGGATAGAGAGTCGGTGGATCATATCTATAGCTTGACAGACCAAGGTGTGTATCGGGATCATACAATCGAATCATTCCTCACCATTGGATTAAGTTATAATATTTATAGTTTTAGTTTATCTTGTCTTTAGACCCTTTTATGTTTTGATTACTACAATTTTGTAACATATTATGGGATCTTAGATGTATACATGAATTTCTCAGTTCTTTTACATTTCATCATTTTGGGCATTAAAATGAGTGTGTGTGTGTTCATTTACATTTGGAAAATTCCTCAAATTTGTGGAATACAACTACTTAGCATTAATCGTTAGCCCCCGACCTATTTGAGGTGGTCATACAGTAGTCAAGGGTCAGGCCCTTTTGGGAAATGTCATGATAGACTGGTATCATTGCATTTGGTTCTACATTAGAACCAGGGGTTCTGTGAGATTGGTTGGGGAAACATTTTTATGTGTTTTGAGTTCGGCTTTATGGTCAGGGATTCCGGTATTGTTGCGACGACCGATATATCCATACAATGGAACATGCATCATGTGACACCACCAGACATTATATTCTTTTCCATTTATAATAAATATATTTTTTTGGTATAATTATTTATACATAGAGTTAATCATATGCAACATAAAACACTGAATTATCTTGTGTTACACCAAATAATGAGTTTTACCATATAATATTGGAAAACATATTTTAAAAGATTTATTTTTCACATTTATGAATTCTATTTTTAAAAATTGTCATCATTAATGACTTCATAATTTCATAAGTAGCTTATGTTGAATTTTTTAAATTATTCATAGAAACATAATTTTTTGATGAATAGTGAAAATTACTGCAATTTAGTTAAAGGCTGTCTTTTCATTTAAAAAACTATTAGCACTAAATTATATTCTATATTTTTATAGAGTAAAATTAGATAAATTATAAATCAATTTATACAATTTAATTCATTAGAAATAATTTCTCATTTAAATTGAGTATAAAAACTTATTATACTTTTGAATGTTTTTTTATAATTTAGAAACCCATTATGTGGCCCCGTCTGTTGGATTTGTGTTAATCTGAATTTTACCAGTTGTGTGATTTGAATTGTGAAAATCCAATATACACAGATGTAATTATAATTATATTTTTATTCTGATAAGATCAACATAATTTTTACCAAAAATTTTAGTGAAAGTGATTAAAATGAATTTCGGTGATTATGATAAAACTATGATTTATAAGGGAATAAACCATAATATTTAGGATCAAAACGACCTGGAAACATATAAAAAATCAATTGGAAACCAATAATAAATCTTTATCCTGACATTGTTTGAAATTTATGGGTTATTGGAATATTATTAACTAGAAGGGCCCTATATAAAAGGTTATGTATTTAAAAAGGAAAAAGGGAACATTCATTACCTTTAGCATTTATATAACATTGAGATATGTACAAAACTTCATATTTTGGGATATACTTTTCATTTTTTAATATATATGGGATATTGTTATCCTATTAATTTATTAATACATTTTATATATGTTTTAGTTACATAAAATTCTTAAAAACGCAAATGTAATGGTTATATAGTTAATAAGTAACTAAAATAAATGATACTATCAATATTAAAAGATAATTTAATTGGTTGAAATATTTCCTTTATTTATTTTTAGATGAATATATCATGTTTCACACCTGTATACCTGATATATTTTAATTCCAATCTAACATTGATATTTTAAAGTTTAAATTAAAGAAATAATGTTAAAATATTCATTATTGTTATATTATATTAAATGAATTTATATTAAATGTTTTAAAATTAATAAAAATATAATATTCATCCAAGTGATTTGTAAGTGTAAGTAGATCTTATATATAGTCTATTAATGGACCAATTAATATTTTATAATTAACATATTGTGTTATATATTGTAAAAATGCAGCTACCATTGTCCGAGTTTAAGTAGCGTTTGAGCGCCTCACGTGCACTTGTTTTAAAATGAATATTCAAAACACTTGGGAATATTATTTTAAAAATTAGATAAAATATTAATAATTAAATGGATATATACATTCTTATTAATATCATATTAGTTTAGTCATATTGGTTAAATTAATTTGATTATAAAACTATATGCTTTAATAAAAAAACAAAAATGATAAAATTGGGGAATCAAAGATGTTAAAGAACCAAATTATTAAAATACAGATATTTTTTTGTGGGGGAGGTATGAATCAACCAAGATTAAACATTAATCTATTATATGCCCATTTTGAGGTACTTTGTGTAACATAGAACACCCATTAATGAATACCTTTTTGAATTTATTATAGTTTCACTCCCCCTCCACCATAAAATGAAATCACATTACCCCTTCCTAACACTTTTCTACCACCATTGGATCATCCAACCTCGATCCAAGTAGTCTCCCAACATCCCTCTCCCCGACCATGATTCCTTTCCTTGGGAAGAAGTCAATCCACATAAGCTTTTGGTATAAACCAAAGGATGTTACCCGATAAATAGGTAAGACGTTCTCACACGCTTTTTAGTTTGACTTCGATTCTGCACTCTGTATACTCTTCTTATTATATGATTAGATAACAACACTTGTATCACCAATATAAAAGGATACTGGTAAGATAAGGGTTCAAACTACATTTAAACACACCTATATCAAACATAGATATGATACTTGAATTAGAAAATACATATGTATCATTTTGTATTCATTCTTTTAATACTACATAGAAATGAAAGTATAATTCATATGTACGTACGACCTACCATATCCATGAACAGTGAACTTTATTTATAATATCCAAATACTATGGACTATTTTAAATAGATATGTGCTTAATATATATTAGATAATTAATTAGTTGATTAGATTTTGGAGATGACTAAATCATGATATAATAAATAGGAAAAACAAGTTACAAGTCCAAACACACTTTAGAAAAGTTGGAAAGTAACCACCGAAATAGTTAAAATAATTAAAGAGTGTTAAAAAATGGAAATAAAATATATTAAGAATTTAATATATGATATTATAAACATGATTATAGTATTATTATAAGCTAGTAACATATTTTATACCACTATAAAGGAGGATAAATACCACACAACAAAATAAAGGTTAAGGTAAGGGATTCTTGTATCATTTTCATTATGTGGGAAATATATAAATATTGTTCACCTAAATTCTAATACATGGTGTAAATAATACCATGATTAAATATAATATAAGTAATTCTATTATATTTTGTTTATTTAATTGTTTTATTTAATATTTATTACCTTTTGTTTTTCCAATTCATTATTTACTACATTAGTAAGGGATTTTCTTCTCACTTTTTTAATTGTGAGATTAATTTAAAATTCATAACATTTTTTTGTGCTGAACATATTTCAAAGTTTGATATATTATTTAATAATTATATTTATTTCTTGATATTAAATTTTTCAATTGATGATACCCTTTCATGTAACACCTTACTCAAAATATAATCACATAGTAAGTGAATTTCATCTCAATTAATATTCCATTGAGACATATTTATTATTACGTACCAATTTGATTTTATTTATAGTATATACTGACTTTTTCATAATATTTCATTATTCATATTATTATTATGATAATCAATGTTTCATTTCATACATTTCAATAAATTAGGATGAAAATGATTCAAAGTGGTGTGGGACATGTTGGAATGTTAAAAGATTATTCCCTTTAAGAATGTTCGTAATGGTTATATTTTCAATCTAACATCCTTTTATAGTTGTTGACAATATCTTGAAGTAATAACATTATTTTAATAATTTTAAATTTCAAATTTTCGTAAATATAAATATCATATTTCATGGATATGACTATTTCCTAAAATATAATACATTTTTCATATGGTGTTCACATTAATAAATTTAGATTCCTGTCATAAATCCTTGAATGTATTAGATTCTTGGAATAAAGAATTTAAATTATTAGATTCTTTACATGAATACATGATATTATTATATTCATGGAACAATGCCATGAAATTACCATATTCTTGTAATGAATCTTATAATGTTGTAAATTCTTGGCATGAATCATTGATAGTATTAAATTCATGGAAAAAAGCGTTGAAGGAATTAGATTCTTGGCATGAATCCTTGAATGTTATAGATTCATGGCATGAAGAATTGACAATATTATATTCTTGGCAAAAATACATGATATTATTAGATTCTTATCATGAATACTTGAATGTATTAGATTATTTTAATAAATCCTTGAATGTATTAGATATTTGGAATGATGCATGAGTGGTATATTATAGATATCGATAATAAATAATTTCCGTCATTTTAATTAAATTATTATTCATCCATGGGATTTCTCTTCTAGATATCTATGGATACATTTCATTCTCATATTATGGATTTATATGGCATGAGTTTCAGTTTATTACCTATGGATATATATCATTCTTATTTTATTGATTTATATCTAATGATTTTTCATCTACATATAAGTGGATACATATCAATGGATACATATCAATGGATAAATTTCATTCAAGGAATCAGAAAATTTCATTTAATTATGTCTTCGGTTTGAATATACTATTTCCCAATGTATTATGGGTATCTTGTATGTAATCATGACTTTTTCGATAGCTAAACAAAACAGAATTTTTGGATTTGATTCATTGAAATAATGTCAATGTAATGAAATAATGAACTTGCTACATGCATCTGGGATTGGGGAATTACACATCATAAATGAATTGTTGGGTTTTTCATTCCGTTATTAATCTTGGTATCCAGATATACTCATTAACCATGGTACATATTTTTTATTTTAGAACGACTGTGCATATATAGCATTCAGGATTTAAGAGAATCATCACAAGGATGATCTGTCTAGGGATATACATCAATACATGGCCTTTTAATGTATATTTCACCCTATTGTGGTTTCCCACCTATACCACCACCTATTGAGAAACAACTATCACCAGAATGAATTGATGAGGAAAACTATATGACGAGGGTCACGACCCGTCCCCCATTGCCCTTGTCATGAATACACAAAGCCAGCCTTCCATAGGCCAGGGGCTGGTGACTAGCACCGAAGGCGTATTCCATTAAACTAGGAAGGCATTGCCTATATTACCTGTAAACTCATGAATCCAAGAACACAATAAGATACTAATATGAGTAAACTGAATATCATAAAGAGTGTGTATAGTACGTAAAATAATCTATAATACAAGCTCAACTGGAATGTAAAACAAAACTGGAATGTACAAGAAAACTGAACAGCTCATGGGAACACCCCCCAAGGATCCTAACAAAAGGGTAGGTGCGGCTATAGAAAGGTCGTCTCTGCAGTACGCCTCATCCAAGTTCAACCCCCGATCTGCCTCCAAATCTGGTACCCTCATCCTTAGTCAGCATTGTCAATTGTATTCACAAAAAAAACAAGGTGCAGGCATAGCCTGTGTAGGGGTGAGTTTAACTATACTTAGTACATACCCTGAAACCCTGAGTGGTCTCACAAAATCCACAATGTATAAACCAAAAAGCATGAAACAATTGAAAACCCTACTTGGGTATATTTCCATTCATATACAAAAGTTATCATGTATACCCACCTCATTCATGAGGAATCTTGAGGCCCAAATCATTTTCCAAAGGACTACTATTCCATGAAGGAAAGAATAACACGAAGGTAACCACCACAACGGTAAGTACCACAAATGTACACAACATAGAAGAATACCAAAAAGGTAAACCCATGACGGTATGTACCACATAGGTATGCTACACATAAAAATACCCCAAAGGGTATCACAATTAAGGTAAGTACCACAATGGTATTCCATATAAAAAATTACCACAAAGGTAAAGACTCGTCTCACACCAGTTATAACATAGGTATGGAAGTAATTATTAAATGATGTAAATACGTAATCATCTTAATCTGTTATGAGGATACCCACATAGGATCCTAAATCATCAGACCCATGTATGTTCCTAATATAGCAGACCCACGTAGGATCCAGGTAAAGCAGACCCACGTAGGATCCTAGAGTAGGCCCACGTGGATTCCTAGAGTGGATCCAAGTGGAACTATCGAACACTAAACAATTTAGGTTACCAAATCACATACACACATAGGATCCCAATGCTCATTACCACATAAGATATTTTTCTCATGTTACAGCTAGCTACAAGGTTCCCGCACTAAGCTTGATTGATTCCAGGAGGGTCCACTCCTCAAGACACATGGCAATACTACAACTACCAACAATTACCAATAAGAAGTATCCCAATGGACCTCCATGTATTTGGGGTCTCAATGTAATATACAGTGCGTCAATAGGATGCCCGGTCTATATGTTACTGGCCTATTAGTCCAAAGGGCCCATTTGGATTCGTGTTCGGTGCAACCAGTCAATACCACCAGCATTTTCCAAAACTCATATGGGGTATATCCAAAGGACCGTCTCGATCAAAGGTTTTTGGATCTATAAATGGGTTTTAAAACGGACTTCCATAGATCATGATATTGCTGAAGGAGCAAAAAGGTTTAAAACTGGTCCAGGTATGGTCCGACCTGGCCCGCTGGGTTCAGCCCGATGCGGCCCGGACCGCTGAGAGGCATGTGGTGTGGCCCACGGTGGTGGCCAGGTGGTCCGCTCAGCACGCGGCTAGCCAGACATCCACCCCTCCTCCTCCGTGTGGTGTGGTTGTGCTCCACACCATCCCCGACAGTCGGCAGCAAGCCGACCGCCCCTCTATCGCCTCCACGACTGCACACCATAGCCCCTTCACGTCGAGCGGCGTAGAAACGCGCCACCACCACTGTCACAGGTCCGACCATGCAATGGATTCCGCCCACACTCAGCCACTGCTGTCGGGCCATGGCCCTTCCCCGGCAGCGCGGCTACCATGCAGCCGTCTTCACGGCCGTCAGGTGTGCCGGCCACCGCTCCTGAGCCCCATTTGTGTCAGTCACTGACAGGGGGCGCCGAGGACATTCCTCGGGGCACTTAGAATTCCCCGGTGGCCCGTTCTTCATTCCGAAGACTTCCGCACTCGTCTCGGGATGTGGCCATTGCTTTGAAACAAACACAATCCATAATGGATACAGAGGGGTCATGCCGTGTTCATTTGGCCTGAATCCTCCGCTATAGAATGGTAACAAGTAGCTTATTTTTTCTGGAAACGTAAAGATTGATAATAATGGTTAAGGGGGTATTCAAAATAATATACCCAACCACATTTTCTCATTGATTTCGGTGAGTTGATGAAGGAACGCTCATCATTTCATCATTATTGGAGATGTTACTCATTGTGGATCCTTCAATGGAGTTCTTTGTTAGAGGAAGTGTTCTTTGATGGAGAGTTTGTTTATCCACAATTCTCGAAAGCTCTCATTTCCCATCCAATCCCAACCAAGAGGTGAAATTCCAATATAAAATGTTTAAGTATATAGATTAATTCAAATTGGCTCAATTATTTATATGGAGTTGGCACAATTAATTAATTTGAGTTTTCACAATTAATTATTTAAAGTTGGAAGGTTTTACCCACATTAGGTGGGTTTTTGGTAGTCCCGACCACCATGAATTCAAAATTGGGGTTTCCTACCTCGGGTATTTCCCACTAATGAACATTCAATTGGGAGGTTTTAAATAAAATAAAAGTGATTTTTTATTTTATTTTAATTTCCATAGAAAACATGAAAACTTACTTTCACACTCTTCCTACTACGGTTGAGGTGAAATTATCCTTATATAAATAATGGTGATGCGATTTAAACGATTTCATCAAATTTCAATTCCTTGCACTGGTTCAGATGTTACAAAATCATGCTTACACATTTAGTAATCGTACTTAAAAAAGATTATATATTCATTCCTGGATCACCTGGCCTCAGATTCACACGTCGGTCAATTTTTGTGGACTCAAAATATTCCCATATAATTATAGAAATTACATGGAAAAGTCAGGGTCTTTTCATTCTCCCCACCTCTGGGATTTTTATACCTGAAATCCACATCACAAAAACTATGAATAAAAGTGGGGGTACTGAGCACGATTATGAGCGTCCCACTACCATGTTCTCTCTGAGGGGTTCCCTTGCTTCCACTAAACGTGCACCAATGTTATCGACAACCCATGAATGAACTGCTCTTGTCGATCATCAATCTCTTCTGGATCCTCTGTAAACATCTCCCCATCGTCAATATCCAGCTCGTCATTGTAGATGATATGAGATAGGTCATGCACCTATCCCCTTAGCTAGAATACATGGAAGACTTCATGCACCCGGTGCAACTGTGGTGGAAGAGCTAAGAGGTAAGCCACCTCACCAACATTGCTGAGGAACTAAAAGGGTCCAATGAACCTCTTAGATAACCTACTGCCCCGGAAAAATCACTGCAAACCTCATCGATGTGAGACTCGTAGAAAGACATGGTCACCATCCTCGAACTTTATATTTCTCTATCTCCTGTCGTCATAATACTTCTTCATACTCGGGGTAGTCTTCACGAGCTCCTGGATGATCTGCACCTTCTCTGTGGTACACTATACCATCTCTGTTTCCATGTGTGCTGACTCCTCTGAGTCAGTCCAGCACAAAGGAGATCTGCAAGGTTGGATGAAAAAATACTTGATAGGTGCCATCCCAATATTGGAGTGATAGCTTTTGTTGTACGAAAACTCCTCCAAGGGCATGTGATCCCCCCATCTACGACTGAAGTTGTGGATGCAAACATGCAGCATGTCCCAGATGGTCTAAATGGTCTTCTCAGTCTGACCATCCGTCTAAGGATGGAAGGTGGTGTTCAAACAAGGTTTCGTCACGAAAGACTCCTAATACCCCTTCCATAGACCGGTAGTGAAACATGCATCACGATTGAAGACAATAGTTGGGGCTACTCTATATTGACGCACAATATCATATACATAGAGGCATTTAAATCTCTCTATTAAACCATGCTCTCAGATCGGTTGGAAGTGGGCCAACTTGGTGAGTCGGTCGACGATCACCCAGAAATAATCATGACCCTAGGATGTATTGTAATGTCATGTAACAATTTCCATGGATATCCCATCCCACTTCCACTCTGAGACCTCTATAGGTGGAAATATGATTGCTGGGACCCGACGATTCAGCCCTCACTTGCTGACCAGTGGGGCACCAAGAGACAAACTCTACTACTGCTTTCTTCATTACCGACCACCAATGCTATGATCGGAGGTCCTGGTACATCTTCAACAATCTTTCATGTAATGATAGAGGAGATTTGTGGATCTCCCTAAAGACTTCCTCCGGAAGCGACATGGGTAACATGATACGTACTCTGAAGAGGTTGAATTACTCCCCACCTTCAGAAAATTTATCAGGGGCATGCCCTGAGGATATCTGAACACATCGAGCCTCGCAGTCTGTGTCCCCAAGATTCACCTCCCCAACTCGATTTATATGTGGGGGAGTGATAGTAAGATACTAAAGAAAAGTTTCTCCATCTTGATTCACATAGGATATCTGCAAAGCGGCTAGCTTCTCTATTGCCTCATAAAGCAGTTGTATATGATATCTCCAGTTGAGAGCATCTACTACAACGTTCCCCCTCCCAGGATTACATACTATCTAGAAGTCATAGTCTTGTAGGAACTCAAGGCAATGTCGTTGTCTCGGGTTTAGGACTTTATGAGAAAACATATAAATGAGACTCTTGTTGTCCGAGTAGACTGTAAAATGGTCGCCTATAATTTAATGTCACCAAATATTCATGGCTAATACCACTAATTCTAACTCAATGACATTGGTAGAAAAATTATTCCCATGCTTTTTCAGCTGCCAAGAACCATATGCGATAACTGCTTTCTCTTGCATCATGAAACATCTGAGACCGGTCCCTGATAAATCACAGTAGACTACTTACCCACGGCCCTCCTCTGGAAGCCTCCAGATGCGGGACATGTCAATTGTTGACATATATTCTGAAAACTCTATTGAATTTTCACCGACCACACAAAGGGTGTCTCATTCTTCTTCAATGATGATAAAGGTGCAGCAACTCTGGAGAAATCTTGCATAAACCTCGGGTAGTATCTGGACAATCCCAGGAAACTTTGTACCTCCATCACTCTCCTAGGTGGCTCCCAAGAATATACCACCTTAATATTCTATGGATCCACCATAACTCTAGCCGATGATATGAAATGTCCTAGAATGTGATCCTCTTGGATCCTGAACTGGCACTTCGAAAACTTACCTAAATGTTGGTGCTCTCGGAGTGTGTCCAGAACTGCATGCAAATTATTGGCATGCTCCTCTTCAGTAGCTGAGTGGAACCAAATGACTTCAATGAAGACTACAACAAAGTTATCATGGTATAAATGAAGGATCCTATTAATGAGTCCCATGAACACTACTGGAGCATTGGTGATGCCTAATGACCTGAAAAAAAACTCATAATGGTTGTACCAACATCTAAAAGTCGTCTAATGCACATAATCATCTCACACCCTGAGCTGGTGATTGCCTGATTTGAGGTATATCTTAGAGAACCATTGTGCTCACATTAGTTGATCAAAGATGTCATAAATCATCAGGAGTGGGTAATTGTTCTTCCCAGTAAATTGGTTCAGGCACTGATAGTAAACAGAAAGTCTCAAGCTCCCATTCGACTTCTTGGAGAACAAAATCGGGGCTGCCCAAGGAGAAACATAGGGTAGGAGAAACCCCTTCCCCTGCAAGTCCTCCAGCTATACTGGTAGATCACGAAGATCTGAGGGAGAAATTTGAAATTCTTGAGTCAATATTAGTGTATTCATGGGGTAAAATTGAATGTAAAAGTCTACCTCTATGTGATATGGTATACCCGGAACATCATCAGGGAGGACATCCACATACTGGTCCACCACTATAGGATATCTTGGACTCTCCATATCAACCGATTTGAGGGTATGTCTTTCCAACTGATAACTTATCATCTCCACTCTCCTCCAGTTAAGTCCATCGTGTGCTACAAAGGGTCCCTTCTCTCCGGTGAAGGTAAATCTGATCCCATCAGCGCAATCACACCGCACATTGTGCAAAATAAAGTCAATATGAGCATGGATTTTAGATAACCATTCCAGATCCAAGATGATGCTGTAAGGCCTCGACACCACAACTAGGAGATCTAAGCTGATGCTCTTGCCTCATAGAGTGAGCTCACACTACCAGGACCAGTTTTTCATCCTCGAATCCTATCTTTTAGTAGTATTTTGCTAAAAGAATTGATCCAACAGCTCCAACAGAATCCTTGAGCTCCAAACGAGGGCCATGGCCAAAAAAGAATGACTGGAACCTATGTTTATATATACTACAGCTAAGGTAGAGTAGATAATGATCGTACCTCGTTTCATATCCAGATTTCCATGGTCGTAGTCCTCAACTGACTGGAGCTGAGATTGGCCATGTCCACATGCTCCCTATAGTCGGGATGGACCACCTTGTGGTGGTGGTAGTAACACCTCGAATCATCCCCCACTTCCAGCAGCACAACCACCTCCCTTTCCATGTCTACCTACTGCAGGTGGACCTCCTCGGTTGAACAATTGTCTCTGCCTGAGTGGTCTTTCAACCATTAGTTGATCATCCGTATAGTGGGTCGGGCTGTCTTGAGCCATGTGACCCTACCCACCTCATGTGTTACACTGCCTGATCCTCGAATGATTGGATATGTGTCTAGTGCCCACTCAACCGACCCGGAATCTCGCGGTCGTACACATGCTGGTCTTGTCCTCATGGACCACTGTGACATCTGTCTGCTGCCAACAGCTGAAGACTCTGCAACGTGACGCCCAGTCGTGGGTCTCGCTACAAGTGAGTGCTTCCAAAGTAAACTCTCCACTAAGATGGCTCACTCTAATACCCTCGCTTGCGTCAGGATGCTGAGGGAAATCATCGAAGCACTGATCTCATTCCTCGCTCTCGGCTCGAAGGATTGGGATCTGAATAATGGGTCTCACACCATATCAGTGGAGTAGAGTTAGAGGTCAGTGAACCTCGCTGAGTACGGAGCCACAATCATGCTTCCCTACTGCAGATGAATAAGCTCTTGTATACGCACTGTGCGAAGGGTTGCTGGAATGAAATCATCCCAAAATGAGCTCTAAATTTCTACACAGTGATGTATCACCTCATCGTGAACCTAATGAATAAAACTCCACCATATTCCAGCTGCTGCTTATAGATGACTAGCAGCAAGGATCACCGTGAGATCAACTAGTGTCCCAACCAATCGGAAGACACTCACCACGCCCTCCAGCCATTCCTCAACCGCATGTGGGTCCATATCTCCCCAGAACCTAGGTGGCCTCTTGCGCTTCAACTCATGAAATGTACTCATGCGACATGAACCCTCTACTACTGGGGCTGGTGGAATCTGTGGCCCAACGGGTTATAGTAACAATGGTAATTATGCTAGTGCCTCTACTGATATAGGGCCATGCACTGAGGCCTCGTCACTCGGTGGGCTATCATCGCGTACGATACTCGGAACCCTAGATATATTTCTGCATGGAGGTATCTTGAAAAGAAACAAGTTTTCCATGATCAGTAAGTTATACCTGGTGATAAGACTCAAAGTTTTCACAAATAAAACTTTTCAAAACACAAATGCAATCAGTTTTTGCATGAACTAAGTCTGAAATTTGATGTCAGGGTCTTGGTGTATTGATACTTCAGTTGATGAACCAACATTGGATTCCCAAAAATGATATCCACACTCAATATACTTAACATTATTGTCGTCAAAAGATCATATTCAAATGTTCTATGATTGAACAAAATCTTCTGATGCCAATTTTTCATGACTTGTCTTCCGGGACCCTTGTCGTGACTACCCCATGCATGCCTTCCAAAGGCTAGGGGCTGGATACTAGCACCAAAGGTGTATTCCAAAAAACTAGGAATGCATTTCCTTTTTATAAAATGTAAACTAATGAACCCAAGAACACATCAACATAAGAACCCGAGTAATGAAAATTGTAAAAAGAGTGTGTACGGTATGTAAAAGGGGCCAGAATACAAGACCAATTTGAAAGTACAAGTTAACTGAACAACTACATTGAACACCCACCAAGGATCCTACCAGAATGGTAAGTACATCTCACGAATGGTTGTCTCTGTGGTACAACTCGTCTAAGGTATACCACCGAGATGGCTCCAATCCAGGTACCCTCGTCCTAAGTTAGCGTTGTCTGTCGTCAGCACGAAACACAATAAGGTGTGGGAGCAGCCCGTATATGGGTGAGTATAACGATACCCAGTATGGGACCCAGACAACATAAAATCTCACACAAAATCCACAAATGATAAATCAAAAATCATGAAACAACTGACAACCCTACTTAGGTATATGAACATACAAATACCTAAGTTATCTAGTATACCCATCTCAATCCTGATAAAACTCAAGGCCCAAATCCTTATCCAAACTACAACTGTTCCACGAAGGAAATAATACCACGAAGGTAACCACCATAATGGTAAGTAACAACAAGGTACACCACACATACGAATACCACAATGGTATCACCATGAAGGTAAGTACCACAATGGTACACTACACAGAAGAATTCCACAATGGGCATCACCATGAAGGTAAGTACCACAGTGGTACGCGACACAGAAAATTACCATAATGGTAAAGACTCAACTCACAATGGGTATCACATAGGTCTGGTAGAAAGGATGATTAGATGTAACTAATGAATATCCATACTCTATTAAGAGAAAGAACCATGTAGCACCATAAATCATCATACCAACGTACATTCCTAATACAACAGACCCACGTGGGATCATAATAATGAAGACCCAAGTAGGATCCAAGAGTAGTCCAATGTCGATTCCTAGAGAGGATAGAAGTGTAAATCTCATACACAGACCCACATAGGATCCAAAAGTAGAAACCCACATAATTTCCCAAAGCAGAGTCCCACATAGGATCCTTTTCTCATGTTACAACCAACTACAATGTTCTCGCACTAACATCGCTTGATTCTAGGAGGGTCCACTCTTCAATCCCTAGTTCGATACTATTACTTCTACAAATTCCAAATAATATGTATCCCAATTGACTTCCATGTAATAGGGGTCTCAACACAACAGACGATGTGTCAATCAGATGCTCAGTCTGTATGTTATTGAGCTTTTAGTCCTGAGTGACCGGTTGGATTCCAGTTCCATCTTACCCGGTGATACTCCAAATTTAATTAAAACTAAAGTGTGATATTTGATATCGAACGTATCTATCGAAGGTTTCCGGTGCAAAAAATGTTTCAACCAATTGATTCTCGTAGCACATGATGTGGAAAAAGAGAAAAATCTGTCGTAACTGGTCCGGGTATTGTCCAACCCGGTTGGACCGACTCGGCCCGAACCTGAACATGGCCGACCCGACACGATTTAGAGAGGATCGGCCCGACCCAAGTCCAGCTCTGGAACTGACTCAGCCCTCTAGATCCAGCTCGGTCCATCGACGCGGCCTGTTGTAGCGGCCCACTGGTCTACTGGGCACACGACTGGCCGGACAGCGAGCCCTCCTATTCTTCATTGTGCGGTCATGCGCCGCGCCATCACCAATGGGAAGTAGTGATTCAGCCGCCTATCCATCACTGACACGGTCTCGTTATGTGGCCCTTGTTCGATAGGCGATGTGAACGCATTCCACCACAACCGTTACATGAACGGTTGTGCGCCGGTCACCGCCCTCGCACCACCGCGGACCTTCTCAAGCGGTGTGGTTCTGTCGTTGCCAACTTCGTGGCCTGCCGGTGTGTTGGCCACCGCTCCCGACCCCCATCTGTGCAGGTGACTTGAATGGGTCACTAGTGACATTCCATGGGTCACCAGAAACTCCATTATGGCCCTATCTTCATTCCGTATACTTCCACACACGTCTGGGGATGTTTCCATTGATCTAAATCCAACACAATCCAAAAATGTTGTGGAGGGGTCATGCCATGTTTGTTTAGCCCGAACCCTCAATGTTAGACCGATAACATGCAGATTATTTGTTCATGAATTGTGACGAACATTACGAATGGGTAAGGGGGTATTAAAAATAATAATCCCTACCTCGATTTCCCGTTCATCTCGGTGAAGAGAGGAATGGACAAATGTCTATTCGTCGTTGTTAGAGACATTCCTCATTGGGGATCCTTCAATAGAGTTCATCATTGGAGACATCATTCTTCATTGGAGAGTTTTTTTATCCAAAATTATCCCAAGATCTCCTTTTCCAACTTATCAAACCCAATTGGTTAAATTCCATCTTAATAAGTTTATGACTATCAACTAATTAATGTTTCTCAATAGATTAATTGGAGTTGCCACAATTAATTAATTGATGTTGTCACACATAATTATTTGATGTTGGTAGGTTTTCCACACATTAGGAGGGGTTTGGGTGATCCCCAGATCCATGAATTCAGAATGGGGGATTCCTAGCCCAGGTGGTCCCCACCACTAAACATTCAAATGTGAGGTTTTAAATAAATTTAATGGGATTCTTTATTTTATTTTTATTTCCACGAAAACTAACATTCACCATCATCTTATTGTGGTCGAGGTGAAAGTCTCTTTAAGAGAATATCAGTCCTAGCATTCAACATTGTCTTCAGATTTCAATTCCAAGAACCGGTTAAAAAGTTACAAAACCCACTCACACATTTACTCAAAACACATAAAAAATGTTCATAAATTCATTCCGGGCACAGAGGGCCTCAGAATCACACACTGTCAATTTTCACGAACTCGTAATATTCCCACAAATTTAAAAAAAATATTACATGGAAATATCAGGGTCTATAAACTGAGTACATTGCATGAGATTCATTTACAGTTTCCTCCAATGTTTTGGGGTGATCCTTACACCCAGGTGGGCGAGGATTGGAAAGAGGCAGTCACTCCGGGTTTCCTCCTTGTGAGGTTGCGTACTGATTTGATGGAAGTCCTTGTTGCAATCCTTCTTTGGGACACTATGGGGTGACTGTGGAGCTTCATTACCCATTCATGAAATGAGAAATATATCTCCTAAATATACTTAAATTTCTATTTTATAGAGGAGTTCTATACATCTGCGTTGTGATCTGTACATATAGAATACCTTATGTATCTGCTACAGGGAAATATGATTGTGGTGGAGTATTTATTGAGGTTTACTGAACTCTCACATTAGTCCATTGTTATGGTATGAGACCAGTTCTTCAGGGCTTAAACCATTGTGTAGGGCATGCACTAGGAAATCTGGGCATCAGAGGTATCATAGAATTTCAACCTATACTGGGGTTCCTGACTGAGCCTTGATGGTAGAAAGATTTCTGTAATAGGAGAAAGTAGTATTGTCATCTAGATGTGGGAACACATTAGATTATACCTCGACAACATGTAATCGGTGGTATTAACAGGGATCCAAGTGCATCACCAACTTTAAGATCCAATCCCATGACTCAGGGTCAGCTGTGCAATGATTTTTGGATGGCTCAAATCAGTTAAGGAACATGAAGTGTTCCTATTGTAATGGTCAGGGAAATGAGATTACTAAACCCATCATACAAATGATCAAGATATGGTTGATGGAATGCTAATATCGAGATAGTGGCAGGATAAGGGTGATCTATTGGGTGACATATGTATTGGAGGAATATGCAAGGTAGTACGAGGTGATTGGTTATTTGACCTATTACCACCACCACCCCCAGGTGGTCCATGCTGGGCTTAGGTAGCATGTGGGTAGGGACGAGGCCAGCTACAATATATGGATGCCTATAACCCCATGGTTCTATGGATGAATTGAGGTATGATCTATGTATTTTCTACATTTTATTTCATTTTAATAGAGAAAGGTGATATTCATTCTGTTCATACCAAAAATCTTGTTCGAGACATGGACATTCTAGTTTATCCATTTACTCAACCTTACACATATAGACT
Source organism: Viscum album (assembly GCA_963277665.1). Lineage (NCBI taxonomy): Eukaryota > Viridiplantae > Streptophyta > Magnoliopsida > Santalales > Viscaceae > Viscum > Viscum album. Next base: position 714,296,622 of record OY728134.1, on the reverse strand, counting down.
CATAATGGAAGAGAAAAAATGATAAAGAATTGGTTTCTATAGTGTTACCTAACTCTTAGTGGTTATTTATTCAGTTAGGATCACTTGGTAGCAAAGTCAAGGCCTTAAAACATCATTAATAATATGGACTAGTTAACCACAGTTAATGCTAAGAATGACTATTTTAGGATAAGAGTGTGGGTTTTCCATAATAAAGGAACAAATTTTCTCTGTATTTGTGAAAGGGAAATCCTAGAAGCTTAGGATGGACACACACATAGGAGGGTGTATCCGATTACACATCAGTTGAATGGCCTGACCCTTAGTGAAGTGAATGTTACGAGTCCTCCATTTCCTGTAGTTGTGATAGAGTATGAAGAAATTTTCCACAAGGATGTTATTGGATTACCTCAACCCTGAGACATAGTCATATCCACTGATCTACACCTCCTGATGACATTGATATGTGAGATAGCATATCAGATGTCCTTTGGAATGCTTCTCGAGATGAGGCTGTTGTTGGGGGATTTGTAGAGGAAGGGCTTTGTTAGAACCTGTGTTTCTTCCTAGGCACCACATGTCATTTTTTACTAGAATGATGTTAGGGTATTGTGGTTAAATGTGTACTATTAGAACATAAACCATGTGACCATAATGTATATGTATCCACTACAGAGAATTAATAACCTCTATGATCAGTTGAGAGAGACTCGATGGTTCTCGATGGATTACCTCATATCAGTATATCACTAGTTATGAGTACATGATGAGGATATATGAAATAAAAAATATAGATGTATATACAGTCTCTATAATTACTTGGGGATGACATTTGGACTGACCAACTCCCCATCATTGTTGATGGGACTCATGGACAAGTTATTTTATCCCTTCTTAGACATGTTCATGGTAGTATTCAAAAATGACATCCAAATGTACATAGCGTTTAAGGAGAAGCATGCAAGATAGTTGAGGATGATTCTGGACATACTCTGAGAGAACCAAATTTATTAGAATCTCTCAAATTGTTAGTTATGGATGGAGGTGATCCACTTTTTGGGACACATTATCTCATTAGATGGAGTTGTAGTGGACACGACCACGATAGAGGCAGTGTTTGTTTGCATTCGAACCAAGATAATAATAGAGGTATGGTGTTTACTTGTGTTGGATGTTTTTGAAAAAGGTTTCAGAGTAGTTTTCCTCATTGTAGTTATCCATTGAAAATGGTTATAGAGCAGTTTTCCATTAAATGATGGTTATTTCCCCTCCACTACTACAATGAGTTTGAGAGATGTACATTGAAAATTTCCATTGTGAGACCCTACATTCCCAAATATCTATAGGATGTTCTCTTGAGGTATTTTCGAAAGGTGTTTAGCATGAAGATATTTTCAAAGGATGCATGGTGGTACCAATGATATTATGAAATTATGTTCTTTTAGAGTTTCATATGTATCCTTTGGTAGTACATCCCGGTGAGGAAAATAATTACTAGGAACTCAGAAGTCTGTTTTTGTGGCACTATATGAATAAAGGAGTTGCAATGTTTATCTCTTCATTCCTTACTTGTTAGCAGGTGATAGATGAGAACCAAGATCAGGTGAGTTTAACCCAACCCCTTGAGGTGCCAAAGTGGATGTGTGATGAAATATCAGTTGAATTTGTAACAGGATTACCACAAACATCAATCATTCATGAATTCATATTAGTGATCCTAGATCGACTCACCATGTCTATCCACTTCTTAGTAATATGGGAGATGAGTTCATTATATATCGTGGGATATCTCTATGTGCCTGAGATACTGAGAATCCATGTATTTTCCTCAGTGATCATTTTTGATGGTGATTCTCTCTATATATCCTGGTTGTGTAAGGGATTATAGGAGAAATTTGGGACTCAACTACGCTTGAGAATAGTGTTTCACCCTAATACTGATAGTCAGACTGAGTGGGAAATTGAAGTTCTAGAGGACATAGTGAGAGGTTGTGAAAGTTCCATGTGCAACGGAATCATGGTTGGGATGGAACCAAAATTTTATTTTTATCATTAACAATTATTAATTCGGATTCAATACAATGATGAACTCTAGTATCCATGGAATATAAGCAATTATTTAGATAAACAAGGAAGAGGCCCAAAATCTTTAGATTGGATCTTGCACATCATGTCTATAATTAATTTATTTAATTTCATAAAGAAAATAATACATGGACCTTGGATAATTTATTCTTTAATGATGTTGATCATATGGAATGACCCTTCTGGATTATATCATTGTTCTTATAAGGATCTGAACTAGAATATCTCTAGCGGTGATCCACATGTGATCTGATGCCATCATATCAACACTCCTCGTTCTCCAGGTGCTAGCATGGAGAAGCGATTGCCTTGTGTTGGTTGTTCTTGATTTCATGTTCTTCAGCGCTGAATAACATCTCTCATTCTTGATATGGGTGGGAAGAGGATTTGAGAGAGAAATTTTTTAGCTCATCAATTCTCGATTCACCGGGTGTACGATTTGGTGTCGTGAGGTGTATAGATCAATAGGCCCACCTGTCTATTTATATGCATGAAATTCAATTAAAATATTTATCTTCATAAGAGAAATTTAATAAATTCATGAACTTATAGAAAACAGATGATCATAATAAAAATACATCGTCATTATTTAGCTTGCTCCAACATGCACAAAACAAAATTTTAAACAAAATTCCACATCACAAAATAAAAACAACATCATTATTATTTTATCTTATGTCAACTTGTTAAATAATTATTTACCATATTAAAAATAATTATGTTAACACCAAACCGGCTTTGGTCCACTCGAACTCCACTTTAATTTATTCAATACAAGAATAAATAAATAAAAATTTTATTCTCTTAAATAAATATTTTATTTAGAAAATTGAAAATCAATATTTATTAATTGGTGAATAAAATAAATAAATAATTTTAATTTTAATTTATGTGATCATTTTAACTTGAATAAAATTATTCCACGGTCTTGAGAATAACAATAACATCATTAATTAAATTTAAATAGAATTTAAACGAGAACACCAAAAACACTCATTATGTGACCAACAAAGATCATTTCTCATTGGCATTAGGCGGGATTTCCTAAAGTCCACGGGTACTACATTACAATGGGTCAAGTAACTCAAGATAAATAACGTAATGTCACTAAAATGACATCCACATACAAAAACTCACTATGTAATATAATCCCATGGTTGTAAAATACCATCAACCAGGTTTTTTGATAGTGTCATTAACTTTTATGCTTAATACATCATTCTTGGACTACAAAAAACAAACTCATTGTTACAGCATTCCAATGGATTTTTTCCTAATGGTTCTATTTCAATTAAAGGGTTGAGATATCAACTTCCATAAAAGTAAGGGACGAATCTTTACTCAACTTATCCATTAATAACATGTCACTCGTGAGACAACCAACGTAACCTACATCCCGCCAATTGTCTGCGTGATGATTTTCATCAGTAAATAAAGTGCGTGAGTCGTGACACATAATAATGATAATATTAATGTTTAAGGATCATTACACATTTTTGCAGGTAGAAATATCTGATGAGATGAAAACATGCAGAATTTCTACTAGTTGGTCTGTTTTGAGAATCTCATGTCTTGGAGATTACCAAGTTCAATCGTCATGAGAGGATGTTTCATCTTCTTATGAGTAATCATACCTGGAAGACTTCATTATATGCATCCCTTCATAGTCTGTCATTAAACCATATAACAATATTTACGAATATTGTTATATCATTTAATGGTCCTCATAATAGAAGGGAACTGCCATGACATTATCAATGCAACCAATAATCTATGACATTATTACATCACAGTCATGCAGAACAATGAATAATATGTAATAAGATGTTTAATATTTAAATACATTAAATATCAATGTATATAAAGTAAAACTAGCTGGTTCTAGGACAATAACTCTTACAACTAGCATATTGGATTTTATAAGCAGTTGGGTTGATCAACTAACCCTAGTAACGATCACATACAAAAACAACTACCATTCCACCATTGGTATAGAATCATTCGAGGAATTATATAGGCGACCCTATAGGTAACCAAATTGTTCGATTGATATAGGTATGTTGACACTCATGACCCCCGAGATGGTGTGAGCTACAATAGAGAAGTAACTGATCTTGTAGGAGTAGATGAAGACTTCAACTGATCCATTACAAGTCTTATTCTAACAGGAGACCTTGTCCATTGGTGTTCAAATATATAGACCACGTGATACTATGGGTTTCAACTAAATGTTGATTGTAGGTATTTGTATGCATTGGTATGTTATCTCCAAGATTAATCATTCTTTCCAGATACTACATAGAGTAGGTTAGGTGCCGTACTGCTTAGCTCTTCCTCGGTGGTTAGACTGGGTACATGATATTGTCCATGTGTTGAAGCTGATGAGTTGTGTACATGACCCATCACATGTTATTTTCTGGGATGAGTTAGACAATGTAGATGGAGCAACATTTCTGAGTACCTGGTAGGGATCGAGGATCGTCAGTATTTTATCTTTTATTGGGTGATCGATTCCCTTTTATCTTGTTCATTAGTAGCACATGAATGTTTAGGAGAGATAATGGGAGAAGGAGACCAATATGAGATTCCAATACCAATATCTCTTTGGGTAGTTTTTCTCTTTTTAGAATGAAAATTCCTATGATGGATAGGATGTAACTTCTTGTATTTTCCGTGTATTATTTTAAAATATTATATGGATTATTTGTTATACTGGGCACTAAGATGGGAAGTGATTAACATGACTTGTGTGTTTGAAATAATTGATTGGAATATATTAAATAATTATATATCATGCATGGATAGTTTTCTTAAAAAAGAGAAATAACACCTAAACCGATGTTCAATTAGAAATCCAAGAGCACCGCTGAGTCCATAATGTCATTGTTACACTAGGATAAACATAACCATGGATGGGAAGTGTTTTTTGTGAATTAGTTATCACAAACATGAAATTATTAAACTAAATAAAATTAATTATTTATTATATTTTGTTCAGAATGAATGCCTTCTTGTTCTTTAAATATACGACTATTTCAATGATTTGAGTGATGGTCGTTAAACCTTGGAGAACCAGATATTGTTGGAGGAGAGCTTTTATGGATGATAAAATTAGAATTGGTATTTATTGTGGATCATCAAGACATTGGATATTGAATATCTCACCAACAAAAGCAACATAACTATTCTTTGTCAACGATTGATCCTAAATATTGGTATGATTTTTATTCATATAATTTATTTCCCATTCATATCCTAAAGGAATGAAGATGAATAAAATGTTCAATAATTTAAATAGAAATCATCATTAGATTTCATATATAGGTATTTTTTTGGTATGTTAAAATATCCCTATTCATCCATCCTTTTTTACGATAATTAATCGAGGCCAAATCAACAATAGATAATGTTACTTCCTCACTTTTATGGTTGGTTGATTTTTCCATCAATCTGTCACATGTTCACTATGGGTGAATCCTTTTGGACAATGGATCAATGAATAATTGTTATTAATTCATTGAATAATCATTATTTAGTGTAACATATCAATAAAACATGAGAAGTTCATGATCATGGATGTGATGAAGGTCTAAAGAAGGTAGTGGATGATTGGAGGTGGCTCAGAATAGATTTTCGATATCTGTTCAACCTGGTTTTGTGTTACTATAATATATGGATCCACTGTGGAGATTCCCATGTGGATATTAAGATGGAACCCATATTTATGGCTTCTAGATGCATGGAAGAACCCAGATCTAAGGCCTATGGGCCATGTAATTCCTACGCCTATGGCCCTTGTAAGGGTTCCACCTCACCCCTTGAAAGGTGGATTATCAAAATCAATAAACAATGAAGACCTTCGGGCCATTGGAGGAGGTTCTAGCCAAATCAATGTTTTTGGAGGTGCACATATCAACATAGATGTGATCCCAAAAGGATTGGGATAATAAAAAGAAAAATGGAATCTATTTCGGGATTACACAGCTATGGTCCCTCTAGCTACAGCATTGGGGATCCAGATGATGTTAAAGATCACATGGTTTGTGAACCCTATCAGACTGCATGAAACCCATCATGGTTGACTCAGTGTGTACTTCAGAAGTACACATACATGGGTAGGAGTACCCAGGAAAGGACACACTATGTACACCCACACGAACATGGACATGTTATAAAGACATGTTATCATTTATCTCTACTTTCTATTTGTTATTTTATGAAATCCGTGGATTTGGATACTACATATCATGTGAGGAACATCCTCACGGGCATGACTTGGGATAGCTAGACACATCGTGTACACTGGGGTACATGCTGAGAACTCCCTTAAATAGTGATTGAGGCTCTTTGTTTTCATATTTTGGACTAGTATAGGTTGCGTTTTCTCCCTATGTCCTTTCTTTGGGTGTAAATTGCAACATTACATCCACATATCTAGATTTTGATCCTCTCTAGTTTTTGAGACTCAGCAAGAGTTGTGGTGTCCCTCTATTAGATTGGAGTGCTATCCTCTATCATCCAAAATTGTATTTTGTGGAATCATCATGAACTCCCTATGGAGGGAATTGATTCTCCATCTAGAAGGCTTTATTAGTAGCATTTGTGTAATCATTGGCATATGATCCCCTATGTAGCGGGTTGACTCAAATTGGGTTTTCGGTGTCCCCCAACTGTTCTCGGTATGACCCCCGATATCTGAATCAATGTCTTCATAGAACAACATGTTCTATTTAGGTGGGTCCCAATGAAATATACTTACTTTTTTGCGTGTCTTCAATAATATATCATGGCTCGTGGAGTGATTTCTCCCAAAATGATCATTGCTTTCTGTATAATCCTATCACTGACAGTTTGTTATAACCTCCTAATGTCGTGGTGTCTCCCTTATGTATATCTAGGATTTGTTCCTATTCTACATGGATTTTTATATATTTATTTGAGATTAATAAAGTTGGTTATTCACATTTAGTGTTTTTGGGTATCTTACTATGTATTATTGTACTTAATATCCAGAATTGATTTTCTCTCATTAGTCGTATCTTGTGAAAATGACGACCATTTTGATAGTGTCCTCAAAGGATTGGGAGCAAGTGAAGCATAACTGAAGCTTTACAGACTAATGTGTTTACCAGGAGTGTACTTTTAACATTTTCCTTGCCCATGGAGCAGGATAGAAACTTTATTGTTTTTTTGGGCTTGAATTTTTATCCTTTTTTATTTTCAGTTATTTTAGATTGTACTATATTTTAGGGTCATATATATGTGCATTATTTGATTCATTTGTTTTACATTTTGGCATTGTGGGCTCGGAGATGTGTGTGTGTGTGCATGTACATTATGATAACTCCTCCCATTAATGTAATATACCTACATTGCACTAGACTCTAGCCTCTGGCCTATTAGAGGTGGGAATGGGGTAGTCACAAGTTGGGCCCGTCAGGGACAGGTCGTGAAAATTTGAGTGTGCATGAATTTTCTGATAACCAAGACCCAAATTTTGAAATAACCTACATCTCTCAATGAAAATTATAGGAAACAAATTTCTTTCAAGTAATAGTTATTCAACCAAATAGAATATATAATCAAACTAGATACCTAACATTCCATTATCTAATTTTATAGCCTTGAATTTTCAAATACTACAAATGTTATTGTCATAATACTAGGATATACAACAACCAAAATAAATTTTAGTAACTCATAAAGACATTTTGGTTTTTACTAAGGTGTTAAATTTATGTCATCCGAAGTTTATTTTTTTTTTGAAAATATGGACAAGAAACATCTTATACCAGTGTTTCAATATGTGATGGATATGGAACAAAATTATATGTATCGTTCCACAAACTGTGATCACCATGTTGATTTAATAGAACATAATCTTTTCCAAAAATAAAACTCAATAGTTGACCACCCAACATTTTTACACGTGACAAACCTCCTCAAAACACATTTATTAAATGGACAATTATTTTCTCATTCGGAAATACATAATAGTTTTGATGATGAATATGATAAAAAAGCTACAAATACCTCCATATATTATGGTTTGACACAAAAACTATTTGGATTGCTCTAATGATTTATGAAATCGTGATCAGATAATAATTAGTGTTATCTAATTGTTATATAGTTGCATAAAAATTTCCAAAATAAAAATATATACAATTACTTTTATGTATTATTAATTTCATCTACTTAACAATGATTTTTATAAATTTTTGTTGATTTTATTTAATTACAATTAACAACCACTAATGAAATATAATTTTAACTAGGTAAGGGTAATTTTTACTAACAACCAATAAATTTTACTAATTACCCATACTTTTATGAAATAATCATTAATGTTTAACAATTTAATCCTATTTTTTTTAAATTACAGTAATTATTACTAATTACAGAACATTTTTTGTAATTATGACAAATTTTTTGTAATCATCAGTATTTTTTATTTACTTCTAAATATAAAAATTTACTAGTAATTTTTACTAAATACTATTTATTTTTAATTATTGTAGTTATATGTTACTAATTATCATTATGTATCCTTAATTATTACTAATTACATTTATTGTTTACTAATTACCACTTTTATTTACAAATTTGCAATATATATGACTAATTATCCGTACTTTTTAGTCATTTCTGCTAATTGTTACTAATTAAACCTATTTTTTACTAATTACATACATTTTTTTACTAATTAATCATAATTATCATTACATTTTACAAATTACCTCTAATTACCATTAATTTTATCAAATTATTTCTAATGTTTACTATTTACCACTAACTTATACTAATTATAACTAATATTTACTAATTACACATAATTTTGACTAATTACTACTACTGTTTACTATTTACAACAAATTAACATTATTTTTTACTAAGTACTAGTAATTTCCATTTATTTTTACTAATCAACAATAATTATTTATAATTACTGCTGTGTTTTTCTAATTTTTTCTGATTATCGCAAATATTTTCTATGTACTTATAATTACCACCATCTCATAATAATTACTCATAATTATAAATAGTTTCAAAAATTTATACTAATTACTATGTGTTTTTACTAATTAGGGAAAATTAATGCTATTTTTCCCTAATTACATGTACTTACATCCAATATTTACAAATTATATATATTTTATTAATATTTATTGATTATAGCTAATGTTTATTGATCACCACTACTGCTTACTAATTACTTAAAATTAACAATATTATTTAATAATTACTCTTAATTTCCATTAATAATAGCTGGTTCTAAAAATATTTATTAGTTATCTCTAATTTTTGCTAAGTCCTGCTAATTACCACCATTTTTAATAATTATTGATAATTTCAAATAATGATAACTAATTACTACTAATTTTATAGAAGCACCACCAGTTACTACTATTTCTCAATAATAAATACTATCTACTAGTATTTTTTACTACTTACAGTCAATTATGACTAATTTTTACTATTTATCAGTATTTTTTATTAATTTTTAATGGTTATAGATAATTTTTAGTGATTGCCAATAATTTATAGTAATTTCCAATATTATTTTCTAATTAACGATAATTTTTATTAATTTTCACTAATTAAAGATATTTTGTACTAGTTACTGCTAATTACCAGGTTTGTTACTAATTAACGCTATTTATTATGAATAAAAGTTAATTACAACTCATTTATACTAATTACTGATATTTTGGCTACTAACTGCTGATTATGGGTAATTTTTTAATAAGTAATTCTTATTTATACTAATTTTTATTATTGATAGATGATTACCTCAATTTTTTCTAATTATCTATTATTACATCTATTTTTAAAAACGATAATTTATTACCATTAATTTTTACAAAGTACCACTAATTACTACACCTTTTTATAAAATACAAATAATTACTACTAATTATTAATATTTTACATCGTGAAATTCCGTTTATTACTAATTACTAATAATTACGGCTAGTTTTTATTAATCATAATTAATTACCAATGATTTTTTAAAACATTATTGATTACCTATTTTGTTGCTGATTCTAACTAGTTTTTAATAATTTAAAATAATATTTAAAAATTATCTCTGTTTTATAGAAATTGATGCTAATTTTTAGTAATTATAACATTTTTTAGTAATTATCATTATTTTTTATTATTACCATTTTTTACTAATTATAATTAATAATAATTATTTTATATTAATTATCACCAATTAATGCCGATTTTTTAATAATTACTGGCAATTCTTACTAATTACCATTATTTTTTAGTAATTACTGTTAATTATTACTAAATCTTAGTAATTCTTACAAATTTCATTAAAATCGTCATTTTAAATTGTTAACTACTGAAAATTAATGATACTACAAATTATTGTAATTTAAAACTAATTACATTTGATTAAAAATAATTACAGCTAATTAGAACTACATATATATTTTAAAATCAATACTACTAATTATAAATAATTATTTCTAATTGACTCCAATTAATGTCAAATAATAATATTAAATTCTAATAGGAAATAATGTAAATTAATTTAATTTTAAAATCAATAAATGAATACATCCAAATTAAAGCTTCTATGGGATAAAAAATTGAAAATTTTCATTCCTGTATAGAATTAAAGTTTTGAACACAAAAACGAAGAGTAGATGAGAGTAGATATAAAATAAAAAATGAATTCCAAAAAATAGTTGGGGGTGTATACACATATGATTAGTAGTGATGAAACAATTTGCAATGAGACCCATATCAAATACTACTGACAGAAAATAAGTATGATGAAAATGAATGAGATATTTGTGATAAGTCCCATTACAAATAGTCAGCTGCTGACATATTATTTGTGATGTGTTGTTAATAGATGTCCCAAATAACAAATATGATGTAATGTATTTGTGAGTAGGGTAAATACTTGTTTCAAATACCTTTTTTGTGATTCGGCATGCACATGCACCAATGATATTTGCGAGAGGAATGTTTTCCTATGGAAAATAATTGATTATTTAGGATTATTAGCGACGATAAATGAATATTGTCACAAATAGATGTTTTTTAGAGACTATTTGGGATGGGCGATGAACCCATTGAAAAACCCCATTTCCCATAGTGGGGATATCATTTTCTTTTCCTATATATTTTTTTATTTTGATTCCATCTATGAGCCTAATTATAATAACTTTTGTTTTTATTATAACTTGTGGATACTACTATATTGGAGAGTAGAGTTATTACCAAAGTTATATTTCATGATAAAATTATTTATTTCTTTACTTATTTGTTATTATACTTATTTTTAGATTTAATTCATACTCAAATATACTTTTATATATGGATTGGGTCAATGAAAGTTATCTTAAAATAAAAAAATTAATTTCCTGTAATTATCGAGCGTCTTCTCACATTGTTTAGAAAACATATACTACCATTTCTCACCATTATTCAAATGTAAAAGGACTTTGTGACCACCCTATTATTTTAAATATTTTCATACACTAGCCAATAAATTTTTTATCTTTTAAAACATTTCTATAATTTTCCCTACCAGTTTTGAGAATACATGTGTGTAAAATAATTTCAGATACTCTTCATGAAATGGTATGTATTTCACATATGATGGTTTTAGTAAACATGTTTTCAATAATAATTTTCAATTATCAATTATTTATCAATAGTTATTCATCTACATTTTAGCGCCCTCTTCAATAGATATTTATGATTTCATTTAATTAAATATTTCCCTGTATACAATTTGTGTGATTTTAATTTATGATAGCTTGGAAACATTAAACCCAACTGTATAATTTTTTTGTGAAGTGGGTTTTGATTACTTTTTCATATGCTATACCTATATATATTATTTGGTTAAACTAATTTTATAGGATAATATTATATATCCCAAAAACATAACTCTATTTTTAATCTATCAATTTATATAAATAATACTCTATATTTTTTCTAATATAAATTTAAACTAAATAAAAATAAAATTGTATCCAGCGTCATATTTGATTCCTAAATATTTGTTTAATTAGATAGACATTTTCAATTGAAATTTATATTTACCTTATGTTCTTATTCCTTCAGATGCACTCTTAACATTGAACCATATGTCTCTTTGTTAATCATATCTTAATGCATCAATGCATGTATGATAGGATATTGACGGTTTATGTCATATTTGTAACATGATTTTTTTCACGGGCGATAAAAATGAATAAGAAATAATGAATGTTAATTTCTAGAATTCTTGTCTAACCATTCAATTTTAATGTTCAGTTGTACAATATTAAAATTGGACTGATTTGTAGTGTTAATTAAAAGTTACCATTGATGTTTATTGGTGTCAGCTCTATTTTTAATTGTCCTAGTAGAAAAAAATATTTTTGTTGTAGTGCTAGAATTTTTAACTATATTATGTAATATTTTCCTCATCCATCCTATTCTAGAAAAAATTATTTAATTCTTTAAAAATTATGAATCTATTAGTAATTACATGATTTAAGATGCGGTATGTATATTTTTTCTTGGATAATTGAATTCTAGTTGAATAGATGTTGTCTATGGATAATTTTACTCAAATATGAGGCTGTTTTAATTCATTTTGTGTCTAATTGAATGAATATTGTTCAAAAAATAATTAATTGAGTTGAGATACTTGTTTGGGAGGTTTTCTAAAATTTATCATGGTGAACTAGTATAAATTAATTCATTGTATATTCGTATTTGATAATTTGTATTGGTGATAATTGGATTAGTTCTAATGTATGAAATAATGGATTGAAGATATTTTTTTATTCATGATACCTTTTTTATTATATTGTGAATGAGCAATCCAAATGATTATTTTCAATGGTGGACTACATTTTTGAATGGTGTAGTAGTTGTCTCATTTTTATGTTGCTTTCATGGATTGTGTTGTGATTTAAAATTATTTTGAGTTCATAATATGCAATGTTAAAACATAATTCAAAAAAAATATAATAATAAATTAGTATTAAATAGAAAAGACAGTCAATGTTTCCTAATTTTCACTTAATAAATGTTCACAAAAATATAATATATCACCATATTATAGTTTTAGAACTTTATTTTTATATGAGGATTTTCTATTGATGAAACTTCTCAGATAATTGACATTATCTATAAATCATCACCACCATATGCTAAACAATTCAAAAAATTCATATTATTTTCATAAAATCATCAATTGTGTTCATAATTAACTCCAATTATATTAACAGAACCAGTTCATGTTTTTTTTGTAATAGTGAAAACTTTTATTGACTATGATTGTTTTTTGAATATGAGATATCCAGTAAAAAATCATTTAATCCTGAACATCATCCCTCTAAATATTAGATACAATATTGATCTTGTATATTACTTTAGGTTTCAATATCTTAAATTATTTTCATCGCATTCATGATCTTTTATAGGTTGTAATTAGCACATTCTAACACAACATTGAAAAAAAAGATTCCTATAATCTCTTTTAAACTAACAATATTCGATTTTTTGGAAGTTTTGAAATAGTGAAACGTCAATGTAACATATTTACAAAACAAACAAGGTAAAACCATCTTGTATAGAATACATGATGGTACATACCACATTATACTACACAATATTCATTTTTTCTTAGAGAATAGAAATTGTGTAACATCAAACAATTTCATATATTATGATAAGATTTTTATAGTTTAATTAGACCTTATTTCATTAATTAGATACATTATATATTTTTATAATCACAATGTGATTAAATTAAACTTGATTTCATTTTAAATTTTATTTACAAAATTTTTGAATTTTATTGCTGTGAATTTTAAAAAAAATATGAGAATCATATTCATACCATTACCATTTAGATAATATATTGATGAATGGAGTTGTAGTAGTAATCATTAAAATTGTTAAAAAAGGGAGTTATTCGTTACACTTGTATTTATATTGTATTCATACAATAAATTTTTTTAAATAACACTAGTATGCATACCCCGATATGCATACTGTATGAAAAATATCTGAATTTTGAAAACCACCATAAAATAGGAAACTATATACATCATTGTTAAAAGAATTCATAATTTCTATGTATATAAATATTTATATTATATATATCTATATCAATATAAAAATTCATTTATTTGATTGGAATTACATAATCCTAATCATATATTGTTAACTGAATATAGTATACAATTGAATATTTTCCCACCTGACATGATTGTTTTAGAATCACTTCATTTATAATTATAATATGTGTACTACGTATACTATTTGTTAAGGTATATCCATTATACAAAGATAAAATATATAGTATAAGAACAATGTTTCAATATTGTTGTAGTTTTATGTATAAATTATTCATATATAAATTGAAATTACAAAATATTTTAAACACAATATTGTAGGCCTATTTCACTTTGTAACTATGTGAAAATAAACAGTGCAAACATAAATATTATTCCATTTCATATATATATATATATATATATATTAGGAATTACTTCTATAAAATGATGCAATTTCCATATGAAGAATGCTTCAGTGAGTTCATATACTCATGTATAGAAATTTATATAGTTATATTTATACCGTTACATGATTACATGTGAGGTAATAATCTATATCTATATAGAAAATTGTGTAGTTACAGTAATACACTTTAGTAACATTTACATAACCTAAATTAATTTTTTTACAGTATGAATTTACACATAGAATGATATTTTGAGAGAATGAAATTTATATTTTTATCTTAAGAGTCTTTAATATTAATCACATTATTCAGAAGGCTACAATTAGTGGAATTTTAATATGAAATATGAATTTCATTAAATATTCTGTAATTTACATATTCTGAATTCAACCACAACATTGCAATACTATTATGTTTCTTTCAAACAACACCTATAAATTCTATATAATAAATATAAATCTATGACAAATTAATTATTTATGAACATGAACAGATTTTTTGGGTATCTTATTAGTAAATTTATTGGAGTAGTTATACCATTTAAAATTTTATTTTTCATCAAAATTATTCATTTTTAATTTTATTAAAACATAATGGTTTTTTTGTTTTTTAAATTCAATAACTCTATTGTAAAATCAATGTTAAACTGATTATTAAATAATTTGTTTCTATACTCATGATTATTCATGATTGGATGATGTTTATGTCTTAAAATTCTATACACCAATTATAATTATTACATTTCATATAATATTTAGTGTTGTTGTCCTAAAAAATAGTTCTATCAATTACGTATTACTTGATTTCTCTGATTCGTTTGATTCGCATGAGTATCATTATATTGTTGATTCATGGGAATCCTTTGATAATTTTCATTGAGTTCAATATTATCAATTCCATTAAAATATAAACTATACTTTTTTTCCAGGTTGTTACTAGAAAAGTTAACATCATTAATGTTGTGCCTATCAATTTCAAGGGATTCATCTTCCAAAAATCATCACCAAGGTTATTCTAGATAGCCACTACAATTGTATCTCACATTCTCATCCTTCTAGAAATAATTCATTGTTCACTCATTGGTTAACATGGATTTTTAATCTTTCACAATTATCTAATATTCATTATTCAATCAACATTTTTGGAAATTTTTAGTACTATTTATATTTGAATCCATTTTATTCTATCTATATTATAGTACTCTGTATTGAAACTGTATCATTTTTAATGTTCATATTATGGAGAACATTGAGATGATAAGATGGAAATTATTTGATTGATTTCAACTGAATATGTGCATATACAGTTTCAAGCATACAAGTGTTTTCACAAAATATAGAAAATTGATGGTAGTCTAGTATGATTTAGTAGTTTCAAACTCACTGCATGTGGTTACACATAGGTTGTTTTTGGGAAATGAAAGATAGATCGCAACAGGTAGTCCTACAAAAAATAGGGATTCTCTTATAATAGCTCATGTAGTATCTCCTCAGCCTCTTTCAATCATGATTATGGGTTGTCCATAAATTAATTTAACATTAAGATATCATGTATATAAAAATTACATTCATTCAAATGTTTTATTTCCATATGCTGTGGTAAAATTTAAACTATTCATTAATAATAATAATAAAACATCTCTAAAAGTTCATTTCAACTTTTCTAGTTTTTCAATAATTATATTTCAATATATACTATTTTATATCGTTTCAATCCTACACTCACCACATTTTCAACAATATATTCTTACATTATATAATGCATGAAATTATAGAATACATTTTTCCTCCTTTTATTTTAATATTCCTTTGATGCATCTACTACATTAAAAAATTCCATAAAGTATTATGCATACAAAAAGTATATATTGTTTCAAATCACATAATCTTTTATTCATACTTTATCAATACATTGATTTAATTTATATACACCTGTACACATAAATTTACTTCCTTAATTATATATGATGCATCTGGATACACGACTCACCACAATCCTTTCACTCTATATCCATGTGTCACAAGCACCCCACTCAATTCATTTCATTCTCAAATTTACTCCCACTGCCTCAATAAGGTACACATATTCCACAGATCACCAACATAATTTTTTGATCATAATAATGAAAATTTGTAATTAAATACTCATATCATGAAAAATCAAGAATTAGGTATTAGTTTTTTATAAAAACTAATGATTGATGGGAATTGTTTTGTATTTAAATAGTTCTTTTATCATCATCATTTTTAGAATTAATTTATTAATTAACAATACAAATTTTCTATAAATAAAATGTTTACATAAATAATTTTAATAAAACAGTATAAAGTTAAATATATATTAAATTTTATTTAATATAATGTAATTATCATGCAGTTTCTCACATTGTTGAGACATATTAGACAACCCATCCTAACTATTATTCAAATTTAAATGGACTTTCATACCATTCTCCAATGATAAATCTTTTCATATACATTCCAAAAAGAATTTTTCAGGCCACCCTCTGTAATTAAAGACGTTCAGATACCCCTATGTCTTTTGGGCCAATGATAATAAATTTATAAATATATATATATATGTGTTTGTGTGTTTGTGTACCAGTCGCCCAATAAAATTTTATATGGGAATCAATAAGTTTAATATGACTATTTTCATTGTAAAAAATATTTAAATTAAAATTTTAGGTTATTAAATTTTCAACCGAAATTATCCTTAATTAAAAATAAATATTAATAATTTTTTTATAATATGAATGATTGAATGAGATAGTTAATTAAGGAAATAGTTTCTTTTATCATTTTAATTTTTAGCATTGATTTATCCATAAACAATAAAATGATTCAATAAATAATAATTGTATATAAATTAATTCAATATTAAATTATGTATTTTCCATATATAATACATTGGATTTAATGTGATAAAAATGAGTTTTTTTCATTAATGTAAAATAAATAAATACACACATCAAATATCATAAAATCCATATAATATTAATTACAATCATCACATATGAAATCAATATGACTGAACCATATTGAGTAAACATTGAAAGAATATTTAAAACACATAAAACAATAAAATTAGAACGATTTAGTATATAATATATAATTTATGGAGAATGTGGTTATTATCGGTATTGTTAGTCAAACTCAGGTTTGTAGTTTCAGATCCCCTATGCACCAACTCTACACTTTTGTTACCCACTGAGAATTCTTCTTCTTCTACATTGTTTAATTTGATATTCCATTATGGTTACATGGCATTATTCTAAAATCTCAAAAAAAAAAATCCATAACCAAAATGGTTTCTTCGAATCAATCACTTCTCATAAAATTTATGAATGCTAATATGCTCACTTTTCATTTCTATGTAAACTAGAAGTGGATTTCGTATCACTGTAATTTACCGAGGGAGGTTGTCCTATTATCCCATTGAGACCCAACTATGAAGAACCTATGTGGTCACAAACCAAGGAACCAACATCCCCACATCCACCATAATGGTCCGGGGATTCCCTATTGCATATTGTTTCTTGATAAACATCATTCCTACATCACCAGAGGTGGACTTCATGCACCCCACATCCACACCCCATGTTTACTCCCATAATATGCCTTCCCCATAACATGTTAATGGTGTTGGTTCTACCCCCACCAACTGATAAAGAAGAAGAAAAACATTATCAAAACTAATGGAAAAGGAGGATTCCCACATTTATAATTCTTTTAGAGAATCTCCTAAACATAAAAAATCCCTCCATAATCCTATTTCAATCACTTCCTCGGAGACTCATATTGAATTGTAGGATATCTGGATGATGGAGGTAGCATGCCTTGTTTTTTCTAACAAACGCTTCTTCTATATATTCATGAAATTACATTGAGACCTAAGAGGTGGAAGGAAGAATAAAGAATTCAAGGAATCCCTAGTCATCGATTCATATCTTGATTCTTACTCTCCATAAAATTATACCCAATTATGGGATCATGAAGATGGAGAAGATGGTCAACCATATGTAGAATAATTCTATAACAATCACAATTCATTTTCATTTTAAAATCCACCCCCAATTCCCCATCACCATCATGGCCTTGTGGGATTAGATCTTCATGATGAGAAATGGTTTTCATGATTTACGTAGTTATTGTATGGGACTTTCGAATAAAATTTTCCAAATTTTCTTTTAAAAATATATAGAGGCATCTATAAATGATTTTGTTTCCAAATTGTAAATTTTCATTGTATTTATGCAATTTTTCATCATGATTAATTTTATGATTCGTTTTGAAGAATGTATTCTTGTCTCATTTCACATATTAATTGTTTTATTTAATTCTAAGGTATTAGAAATAGTATTTTTGATTTTCTGAGAAACTATATTTTCAAGGATGGGTTGGTTATTTTGACATATTATTATTTATTAAGAGTTTATCACAATGTTTATATTTTGATTTAGTATGTATTTGACCCAACATACAAAAATGTAGTAAGGCATACATAAAAAATCATCAAAACATTAAATGAACTCCTTGAAAATAATTTATTATTAAATATGTTTCAATTTTAGTAATACTTTTTTATCATGTTTTACAAAATCTATTTAAAAAAACTCCCTAAAAATATATTTTACTATATAAAAAATTTAGAGTCAATGTCAATAAAATTTTATCATGCTATTAAAAATATAAAATTAAATTATATAAAAACATTTATTTTTTTTCTAAAATTATATTTAATAATTAATGAATAAATTTATATTTCACAAGCCACAGGGAATCTCTTATGAACTTGCAGCAAGGGAGATGATAAAATTACATATTCTTTTTGTCATTTTTATTTTCTATAAAATTATTTTTATATCATTTTATAAGGATGAATTTATTTTGAATAAATTATAAACATAAAATAATGTAAAACCAATAAATATTATTTTATGAAAAAATATTAAATATTTGAAATTGCAATGCAATTCAAAATAAAATGTACTAAAATATATAAATAATTAAATATACATTATCATTGAGTACTGCTGACCCATAATATTACATGAATTACATTTATTTGAAAATATGGTACCCTGAAATAATATACCAAACCCATTATGTTTATGGTAGTAGGTGTACCACATTAAGGACTCAATAAATCCAATTTCACTTTTTGAATTTGTTAGTTGCACCTCCGTCAGGTTTTCCCAAACTATTCAACCTAACATCCATTTCCCATCACCACCCCATATCCCCTACACTAGGGATAAAGTTTATCCATCTTATTAACATTATGGTTGAGCATCAACTACTGACCAAATTATAAGAAATCCAACACAAGTTGAATGGTGTTATAAATTAAAAATTTATATGATTGGTATCAATGAGAAATATTTATATTCCTAGAAAATGTTTCATCATAGATAAAAATATATATAAATTCAATTATTTAAAAATTGTTAATTTTGTTAAAAATATTAAAATTAATTCAAATTAATGAATTTAAATCAATATTGTAACTAATGATTTATTATAAATTTTATTCAAAACAATTAACAAAATTTTCCATGAAATGATATGAGATATTAGGCATCAACCTACCTCAAGGGAGATTCTATTCATACAGTTATAATATTATGATATTCATACCTCTAATCATGGTGAAAAAAGGGATTAAACAATTCCCAAAAGTGATGTTCTCCTTAGCACCATTCAGGGTGGTCCTATCACGAACCATCCCCCGAGGCTCATGTCGTGACCACCCCATGTCCGCATTCCATAGGCCAGTGGATGACGACTAGAACCGAAAGGCATACTCACAAATTTGGGAAGGATTTATCTTTAATCCTGTACAAACACATGGTCCATGAAAACAAAAATAAACAACTGTGAATTAAACTATTGTAGTAAAAGACTGATGAAAGTGAAAGGTGCTAAAATAAAAACCTAACTGTAAAGGTACAAGTACCACAGAAAATAAAATAAAACTGATGAAAAATGGAAACAACTATTTGGTCATCCTCCTAGGATCCTACCTAAAGGGTATGTATAGATAACCTCCTCAGCACTCCACTTCATTCAGTCTCCTCTGTGTCACGTCACACCAAATGGTGTACCTCCATGCACCATCCAGTCTTGGCCCCCTCATCCTAGATCAATGTTGTACGTCGTCTGAACAAGAAATGAAAATGTTCTAGAAAAGTCTATGCAGGGGTGAGTATAACGATACTATGTAGGTACCCCGAGACCCTGAAGGTATCCTAATGTTCAAAAAACGAAAAACCACATAGCAAGATGTCAACTCTAGTTAGGTATATGCACATAAATATACCTAAATTATCTTTATATTATCATCTCATACATGAGGAACGAATTCCACAAAGGTAACACCGTGATATATAAGACTCATCTCACAGAGGTATTAGTGAAGTATAGAAGTACAAATGATAAGTCACAAAGCTAGATCATCTTATTCTATCAAGAGGCTCTACGGCTGATTATACAAAATCTGACCCACACAGGATCGATTGGTACTATCCCCCACTATGACCGACATAGTATCTGACCCACAAAGGATCGGTATGCACTAACCCACACAGGATCTTTGAACTCTGACCCACACATTATCGGTATGCACATACCCACATAGGATCACTGAGAATTGACCCACAAAGGATCTGACCCACACATGATCGGTATGTGTTTACCCACACATGATCGCTGAGCACTGACCCACACCGGATCGATAGTTATTAACCCCCGCAATTACCCACAAAGGATCTGAGATGCCTAGAGTCGATATGTAACTAAACTCCAAATTATCCGTCTCCAACCTCCGCCTCACTGCCAGCCATTGGATTTCCTGCACCCGGTGGGCTCGACTTCCCTAGAATTTGTCCATCGAGATATTAGTCATACCGCAACCTCCATGAAGTCCCACAGAGAAGTGTCCCAATGGTCTGTCACATCATATGGGACCCATGGAAATGGATGGCGGGTCAATTAGATGCCCAGTCGTCAATTTATTAGTGTTTCTGTTCTGAGGGCCCGGTTGGATTTGGGATTCGATCAAACCCTTCTGTACTCTCACTTTATCCAAAACACAAGTGGACTATATGAAAAGGATGTTCGGATCCAATGAATCATGATCCATAGACAGTTCATGAATCATATGCCTGATTTTCGAGATATGGCCACAGAGGTGAAACTGGGTCCGAATTTTCCTAAGTCCAGGTCGAACCATCTAGATTCGGGTCTGGCGAGGCCTACGAAGGGGAAGATCCAGCCTAGCCTACTAGGAATGGACCCCTGGGAAATGTGGTCCACTCGATCTGTCGCAAAATTGGGACCATCCCCCCTTCCATTTGGAACAACAAAGGGAAGCGCCTTTCGGAACTACCATGTAACCTGGGGGACCCGAGCGGGTCTCTCCGGTCCACTACGGCATGCATGTGCTCTGGCCAGTCCTCCTCCAAGCGACATTGTCACACGTTGTTTCTCTACTACAGCCGGCGAGGTGCCAGACGCCCTCCGGACTCCACCGCGACCAAGTAGCGATGACCTCATTCTCTAGCTGCGTGGACACAAGCCGCCACTCCATCATGCAGCAAGACAGATGCCAGCACCCACAATGCCCCTCCACGGCCGATGGACCGTAGCATCCTGTTCAACTGGTAGCGCAAACACATGCCACCATACCTTCCTCACGGACAGCCAGGTGTCGGCCGCTGCCTTCATCTTCGAGGAATCATGGCTTCGTTTCAAGCCCAAAAATTATGTCTTTCGTAATTTCATGATCCTTGGGTCTAGGGATCCGAGTCCATATGTTGTGCTTGGAAAGACATTGGGATTCTAGTGTCATTAAATATTTGGCATCGAAAAACACTTGAATAACATGCATGAACAAAAGATAAGATGTAAGGTATATGTGCGGGACGATGGCCATATTAGTTTGTCCATCATCATTGTGAATCTAGAATATGAATAATTATCATATAAATTCAATCATAATTCATAATAAATCACTACCTTGATGTTCTTTGGAGATTTCATGAGGAATAAGACCAAGTCCTTGAAGGGCACATCGGCGTTCGTCACACCCACAAGATGCTTCTGATCCGATCTCGGCGTCGATTCCTCGTTCTTTGTTGGGGGAGGTTCTTCATTGGAGAATGTTCTTCCTAATTCTCCAAGGATCTCCCAATTATCTTTTTACAATGATTTCCAAAAATTAAATGAGGATCCAATATTATTTATGTTATGTTAGTTAATGTTGGCACATAAATTTGGGGGAATTATGATGGTTAATTCACATTACAGTAGTGGGGTTTAGGTGGTTACCTAATTTGCGTAATCGGGCATTTAATTCCCATCCTTAAATGACTAACCATCCTCATATGGTCCCCACCTCCACAATTCAAAAGGAAGGGTTCAATTTCAAAAATAGAATTAAGCTTATTTATTTTATTTTCTCCCACGAAAATTCCTAAAACTAATTCCCACCCTCGACCTACTCTGGTTGAGTTTGCAGGTCCCCTTATGCGAATATTGGTGCTCTGAGTTCAATGGTGCCCTCAAATTTCAATTCCGAGCACTGGTTCAAAAGATATAAAATGCCGCTAATTCCTTTACTAAACGTACCTGAAAAAAATTCCAGAAATTCATACCAGGCACACCGAGCCTTAGAATCATGCACCACAAATTTTTACGAACTCATAATATTCCAATATTATTATGAAAAAATTAAATGGAAAATTACAGGTCGTTACATTTTCCCCACCTCAGGGTTTTGCATCCCCAAAATACACAACACAATCTAGGGTAAAAAGTGGGGGTACTCAAAACGAATTTTATCCTCCCACTCCCACATGTCCTTTAAGATATTCATGTGCTACCAATCAATGTGCACCATAGGTATCGATCTCCCATGAAGGAATCTCTCTTATCAATCCTCAAACTCTAATTTACCCTCCGAAAATGTTTCCCCGTCATAGATGTCCTGCTCACCCAAGTCAATGATTTGTGATGGATCATATACATATCTCCTCAGTTGGGATTTTTGGAAAACATCGTGCACTTGGTGCAACTATGTTGGAAGAGCTAAGTGGTAAGCCACCTTGCTAACTCTACCGATGACCATAAAGGGTCGGATGATCCTCGGATATAACATGCCGCCCCGACCAAATCTCCACAAACCTCATCATGGTTAGACGAATAGAAATACATTTTTAATATCCTCGAACTCTAGAGGTATCTATCTCCTATATACATAAGACTTCAACTTGAATTGTGTAGGCATCATCATCTCCAAGATGATCTTCACTTTCGATGTGTTAGCTCGTACCATATTTGGCCAAATGAGTGCTAACTCCCCTTGGTTAGTCCGGCACAAAGGTGATCTTAAATGTAAACCGTAAAATGCGTTGAATGGTGACATTAAGATAGTGGAATGATATCTTTTATTGTATGTGGAATTTACCATAGGCATGTGATCCTCCCAAATGCGGCATAAATCAAAGACGCAAGCACATAGTGTGTATTCAAGGGTCTGAAAGGTCTGCTCTATCTAACCATCTATCTATGGATGGAAGGCAGTGCTCAAATGGAGCTGTGTCTCGAACGCCTCCTACAACCCCTTCCATATTTTGGAAGTGAAATGTGCATCACGATCATATTCAAGTGTATATTGGACATCATGAATCCATACAATCTATTGCACATAGAGGAGTCCCAATCTCTCTACTGATCCATTCTCTTTGATAGGTAGGATGTGGGCCAACATGGTGAGTCATTCAATGATCACCCAGATGGAATCATGCCCCTTGGTCATCCGTGGATGTAAAATCACAAATTCCATGGATATTCTATCCCACTTCCATTGTGTCACCTCTAGTGGTTGAACTATTCATGTTGGAACCGGATGCTCTAGCTTCACCTGTTGAGAAGTGAGGCACCGTGAGACAAAATCTACCACTTCTTTCTTCAGTCCCAGCCACAAGTGCTGACGCCAAAGGTTTTGGTACATCATTTCCACTCTTGAATGTACTACTAGAGGGGACATATAGAACTCCCTCAACACTTCCTCCTATAGTGCCACTGATACCACATTACGCCCTATGAGGATGATGATATTCTCCCCACCTTCAGAAATTCCATCTGGTGCATGTCTTATGTATATCTGAGCATGTCGAGCCTCACAGTCTGTGTCACCAAGATACACATCCTTTGTTCGCTGAAGGAGTGGGGGAGTGACTGTCAGAGACAATATATAAGCTTCTCCATCTCAATCCACATAGGATATCCGCAAAGCGGCTAACTGATCTGTCGCCACAGTAACCAACTGTATACCAGATCTCCTAATGAGTTCATCTACTACTATGTTCCTATTCCCATGAGTATAACTTATTTCAAAGTCATATTCCTAGAGAAACTGGAGCCAACACCACTATCTCAAATTTCGTTTTTCTGTGAGTATATATACATGAGGCTTTTCTGATCCGAGAAAACTGTAAGATGTTCACCAGTCAAGTAATGTTGCCACATCATCAACAAGAAGTCCACTGCTGGTAACTCCAGTTAATGGGTAGCATAATATTATTCATTCTATATCAATTTTAGATCACCATATGCGATCACTACTCCCTCATACATCAGGACACATCCATGGCCGGTCCCATATTCGATGCAGTAGACTACATACCCAACACTCTCCTCCAGTATCCTCAAGATGGGGGCACATGTCAGTCTCTCCCTCATCTCCTGGAAACTCATCTGGAATATCTACTAACACAATAATGGTTTCCCCTTCATTATCAACATTGATAAGTGTTCCACAAATCATGAAAAGTCATGCACAAACCTCCAGTAATAACTGGCCAAACCCAAGAAACTCTGCACTACTGTCACACTCTTGGGTGTCTTCCAAGAAAGCACAAACTAGATCTTCGTTGGATCCACCGCAACTGCAGCCTCCAAGATGACGTGTCCCATAAAGTGAACATATTGGATTCAAAACTGGATCTTTGAGAGAATACAATAATGCTGGTGGTCTGGGAGTGTGTCTCGAACTATATGTAGATGATAGGCATGCTCCTCCTCTATCACTGAGTATATCAAGATGTCGTCGATGAAGATTACCAAAAAGACATTTAGGTATGGCTGGAAGATATTTTTTATGAGTCCCATGAAGACTAATGAGGAGTTGGTCATGCTGAATGGAATAAACATGAACTCATAATGGCCATACTGACATCTGATAGTCATATTCTTCACATCCTTATATCGTACCCGGAGCTGGTGATAGCCTGATCTTTGGTCTATCTTTGAAAACCATCGTTCTCCCTTCAGGTGATCAAAAACATCGTAAATACTCATATGTGGATAATTATTCTTCACGGTCACCTTATTTAGGAGGATATTTCCCAAAGATAGTCTCAAACTTCTATCTTCCTTCTGGAAGAAAAAAATAAGGGCTGCCCATGGAGAAACACTGGGAAAAAATAACCCCTTGCACTGCAAGTCCTCTAACAATACATGGGGTTCACGAATCTCCATGAGAGCCATATGATATGATAGGGTAGATATTGGTGTCGTCTCAGGGTAAAATTCGACATAAAATTCCACCACTCTATGAGTAGGTAGAAATGGAACATCTTTAGGGAAACATCAGGGTACTGGACCACCTCTACAGGATAGCTCAGAATCTCAAAATCAATCTATCTGACGGTAAGGCTAACCAACTGATGGGTGATCGGCTGCACCATTCTTCTTGTAAGTCCATCATGTGATCAAAAGGATTGATTCTCTCTGCTGAAGGAAAACCCGGAACCATACATGTAGACACACCACACATTGCACCAGATACATTCAATCAGAGCATGGACTATAGATAACCAGTCCATAAAAAAGATGACACTATATGGCCTCGATGCCATTACTAGGAGATTCCATATGAAAATATCGTCTCATAGAGTAATCTCACACTGTCGGCACTAGGGTGTAATCATCAAATCGATTCTCGTAGGAGTCTCCAGCTGTAAGGATTGAGCCAACGGATCCACCAGAATCTCTGAGCTCCGAATGAGCGTCATGGAAATTAAATAATGACCGGCACTTGTGTCTATATGTATTGTAGATACGGTGAAGTAGACACATATCATACCACATATCATATCTGAAGCATCATGGTCGTAAACCTTAGCTTCCTTGAGCTGAGCACATCCCTGTCCACCTTCTCTTTATGGTCGAGGTGGACCACCTGGAGGTGGTGGCAGTTGAACCTCGGATCATCGCCCACCACCTGATGCATGACCTGCTCCTCAGCCATGTCCGCCACCAACCTGAATACCTCCTCAATTGAACCTCTACCTCTACCCTAGTTGTCCCTCAAATATTTGCTGGTCATCCGTACGGTGGGTCGGGGAGTCACGAGACATGTGCCCCTGCCCTCCGTACGAGTAACACTGCATGATTCTCACCTATACTAATCTGTCTTGAGATCCCAACACCACCTACCATGTATCATGCGGTCATCTACGTGTAGTTATGGTCTTCTTGGACCTATGTGTCATCCGTCAGTTGACACCTATAGATGAATCTGATTCGTGTTGTCCGGGGGTGGGTCACGCTACCAGTGACTGCTAAGAAAGAAATCTCTATACTAAGAGTGCTCGCTCTAAGACCCCCACCTGTGTTGGAATGCTGAGAGAAACCATCAATGCTCGAATCTCCCATCTGAGCCCCTGCTCAAAGGTACGATCACGGATGAAAGGGTCCCACACCATGTAAGTGGAGTAGCGCGACAGGTCGGTGAACCTCGATGAATACCAATCCACTATCATGCTACCCAGTTGCAAGTGGAGAAGCTCCTGTATGCACTCTGAGTATAGTATCAATGGAACCATCTCATCCCTAAATGGCTCTAAAAGTATGCCCAGATGATAGTGGCCTCATCATGTACATGGATCATCAAGCTCCATCATCTGCCTGCTGCTACCTGAAGAAGATTGGCAACAAGGATCACCATGAGGTTGGTTGGTGTCCCTACCAGTCGAAAAAGTCCATCCATAGACTCCATCCAGTTCTCATCTTCATGTGGACTTTTCTCACCATTGGACCTATGTGGACACTTGTCATGACCCAAACCTACCCGGGCTCGAGCCGCAACTACCCCAGGCCCACCTCCATAGGAAAGGGGCTGGAGACCAGCGCCAATGGCACCATAACTCGGTGAGGCCTTTGCCTAAGTACCTGTACACACACATGCAACACACTCAATGCAAAATTGCAGAGTAAAAGAAAAGACAACCAAAGAAAAGGAAAAGGGAAACTGCCATATATATACCACAAAGTGCATCGACCTGTACAAGTACAAGAAAAGTGCTGAAAAGGAAAAGGGGCAAAACACGTGACCAACCAGAAAAGTGCCACAACCCGGCAACAGGTAAACAAAAAGAAACAGCTGACGGGTCTCCCACCTAAAACCTCGCCACGACCACCACACGCGGTCCAAGCTCCCATGCTATTATGCTTCATTGATGTCACGCTCCACCTGTCCGCCGTCTGCAAGGTCACACCATGTGCGGTCAATGCCCAAGCAGGGGTGAGTATAAAAATACTCAGTAGGATACCACGAACGCTTGAGGGAGCAACAAAGGAGGTACCGAAGGGTGAGGAGTAGAGCGAATAGGGAAAGTAAAGGGGGTCCAACTGAGGGTGCAGTAAAGAGTCCAGCTCAACCCAACAAAAGGAAGGAAGTAGACTCGTCCAGGCACAAGGAGCTGGAAACGGTGAGAAGATGAACTTCCCGTCGAGTCTTTGCTGCCTATAGAAGGAGAGTAGACTTGTCCAACCACTAGAAGCTAGACACGGAAAGCACGTGGCATACCCCACACGTCATCGCCCCTTCTGGAAGGAGAGTAACCAAAACCAAGAAGTGGGTATTGAAACACGGTATATACATATCTTTATGCCTAATCAAGAAGCCCGAACAACGTCGTAAGGGGATCTCCATCTCGTAGCTCAGCCCAAGAAAGAGTAGCCAACAGTCCCAGAAGTAAACTCCATCGATGCCCAGTATCCTGCACGTCTTCCCCGAACCGCAAACCAAGGGGCTCAATCACCGCACTTTGACACTATCCGCTTTGGGCGGCACTGACTCGCCTGCACAGATTTAGATCGCGTCACAAGAACGCGTCTTGGTGGGGAATGTGCCCCTTGTACTTGAGAGTTCTAGGGAAAGCCAACCACACCTCGTCACTGCCCTGCAGTCAAGAGGTCTCCTCAAAGTCAAAATTGTTCCATCACTGACTTGTACAACTAAGGGTCCCGCTCCGGTGATCACGGTGGAAATCCACAGTCTAGCCTAGTAGCTAAGTCTGAGTCTAGAATTTCAACGGGTGTCCCACTACCCAGCCCTGCTGGAGGGTAATTCATAACCAAATATCAGGTGACCCACTGCCCAGCCCCTCTGGAGGGTAAACCATAACACACCATCCGGCGACCCATTGCCCAGCCCCGCTAGAGGGTAGACCTGGAATAAGTCGACAGGAGACCCACTACCCAGCCTTGCTGGAGGGTAGACCTAGAGCTAGACGACAGGTGACCCACTGCCCAGCCCTTCTGGAGGGTAGACCCTAATAGGTCGTCGGGTTACCCACTATCTAGTCTCTGCCGGAGGGTAGACCCTAATTGGTCGTCGGGTTACCCACTGCCCAGACCCTGCTGGAGGGTAGACCCTAATAGCGTCGGTTGACCCACTTCCCAGTCACTTCTGGAGGGTAGACCATAAGAGCATCGGGTAACCCACTACCAAGTCTCTGCTGGAGGGTAGACCCTACGAGCATCAGGTAACCCACCGCCTAGTCTCTGCTGGAGGGTAAACCCTAGAAGTCAGTGAGCAACCCACTTCCCAGCCCTACTGGAGTGTAAAATCGAAGAAGTCGATGAGTAACCGACTGCCCTGCCCCACTGAAGGGTAAAACTCAGAACTACCCTGGCCATCTCCACTGGAGGGTACAACACTGGCCAACCGAACACGGAGTGGGTATCGCGCGACCACCCAACTCCAGAACAACTCACACAAATGAGGTGCAGCGTCTACTCCAGCATTGGGTGCCACTAGTACCACTACCGGCCAATCCATCGAGAATGAAACCAGGGGGAGATGACTCAACCCTGTTGGTCAAACAAATGAGCACAGAGGGACCCTCTATGTCACAAGAGGTCAAAGTGCGCAAAGAAGAACACGACACATACATGGGTCCCACATGACGTGTGGCCCCAAGTCGACCCCAACCAAGCACACGAACGTCTCAGGTACAAAACACATGTACCTACAAGTACTCTCGTATACTCCCAGAGTATACCACCTCTGCAGCTCAAGGGCTAACGTGCACACGACACCCAGCGTCAACGCGAAGGTGTGACGTAACAACTCCGCCTCAAAGGCCTAGGAATAGCCAACCACATCTCGTGGAGCAATTATATCACTCTCCTAACAGTGAACGATCACACGCCAAGGGTCCCTTACAACCAAGGTAGGTCGAACCACCACCGGAGCACCTCTCATTCTCCACATTTAACAAGATTGCGCAAGAGTCTCCACACCGCCGAACGGATCGCACTGTTATAATCCTTGCGAAAAAACACGCGAGATCGACTACCTACTCGCCTTCAATGGATATATGACAGAAAAGGTCGCCAACACCGCCTCACGCCCGAACGACATCCCGTGATCCCGAGCCTTGGCCCAAAAAACAGTCGGGTGCATCACACCATTGTGATCCCCTCGGGACAACACGTCAAAAGCACTACTCACTTGAGCGCAACGGATATCCGGAGAAAAAGATTCATCCCGACGCACCGCACACGAGCGGTGCCACATGGGACCCGCATCCCGGTCCTGAAACTCAACGAACGGATCACACCATTGCGATCCTCTCATAAAAGTACACGAAATGGACTATCCACGTGTCCAAAACGGTCACCTGGTGATAAAGATGGAAAATCACTGCCGACGCCCAAACTGCCCTCGTGGGCCCGGCACCATCGTGCTGTATTAGGGTGGGCGGATTGCACCACTGCAATCCCCTTGGAAAAACATCCAGAAACGACTGCTCGCACGCCCCAAACGGACGTCCGGTGACAATGTCGCTACTAGCTGCACGCAGCTCAAAAGACGGGCCATGGGGGCCGTGCCTCAACATCAGCCTCAATTCCTGAAACCACCGTGGAAACCTCCGCCTCAATGCTAGGGTCCCAACGCCACTAACGGCGCTCAAAACGGACGTCGGACGCGTCCGCGCCGTCCAAAACATGATCCGTCGACGAACCGAAAAACCCCTCGACATACGTGTCGCACCACCGAGGCCCATTGTTTAGGGAATTAAAAATTTTCAAAACCATCTCAAAAAGTCTGCATCGACGTCAGGTCTGCACCTCCTCAAACAGCATTCAAAACGGACGGCCGTAATAGAAAATACGGGCGTCCGAACCCTAAAGGCAGGGCCCCTTGGGTCGGACCGGCCAAAACCGGCCGGTCCGGCCGTTCTGGCCCGGGCCGCGGTCCAACCGCTGGCCAGCATACCGCGCACCGACTGGCCAATGGCCGGTCTCTTGGTCCGCGTGACGACCCGCATAGCGCGGGTCTTGTCCCCGCACTGGGGTCGCGTGCCGCGACCGCGGGGTCACCGCGCCCCGGCGGCTCGGCCTCGCCGCCTGGAGTCGCTGCCTCGCGCGGCCGGCTTCTCCTCGCGCCGGCGCCCAGCGCCTCGCACTCGGCCGACCCTCTGCCAAGCACCCGTGCCGCCGACCACTTCCCCCGAGCCGCGCCGCCTTCTCCGCCGAGCCGCACCGCCGCTTTCGCCGGGCTGTGCCGCCGCTTGAACTCGCTGGAACCCGAAAACCCGCAATGTTCGGCGGATCATTGCGGATGCCACGGAGCTCGGAATTTGAATCCGAAAGATGCGTTGAAAAGGTAATTAACTATACTATGCATTAATGGGTTTTTTTAGATAAAACAAAAATTAGGGGATATAAATTAGGATCAAAGGAGGTGCGGGAAGGAAAAACGCAAACGATAAACTCCTACCTCTTGGATGATGCCCATCGCTTCGTCGTTAACCCGCCGGCACCACCGCACCTTGCCAGAGTCTCCTAGCCGGAGCTCGCCTCACCGGAGGTGAAAGAGGGGGGAGGAGGGTTTGAGGAAAAAGAAGAAGAAGAAGAGGGGGTGTTTAAGTACAAATAACATAAACGCCCGCCCGACAACCCCGAACCCGAACTCCCGACGAGGTCAGGATTTAGCCTACCTTAGGCTAAGAACCACGCTCTGAGCGCAATGGCGGTCTCAGAATTTTATTCCGAGATGCCGTTCAAAAGTTATAAAATTTAATGTCCAAAGCTGCTAAATTACGAAAACGCCCCTGGAGTCATTTTTCACAAACGGCCCATGCCCACGAAACTTATACCCCTCCTAGGGTAAACAGAACTCTCCGAACACAACGGTTCCCTCGGTTTCCCAATCCGAGCCATCGTTTAAGAGATACTCGAGTTTCACCATTAAACGAATAAATTAATTAATTAATTTATCCGTTTAACGTTCCAAAAGCGGGTGAGGGGTCCAAACATCCCGTGCCGACAATTTTTATGTCATTCCTAGGGTAATCACCCCATTCTGGACCCATCCGTACACTCGTATCACTGATCCGGAACTCCCATTAGGAGTTATCTTGTTCATTTGGTGTTCCCAGTGTGAACGCACTGAAAATTTATTTTCGGCCACTCCGGGGATCGGAATCGCACGCCGTCTGAGGACGCTGCTCTTAAATATCATCAACATTATTCCAAAGTCTTTCGTAGAAAAAACTGGGTTCTTACATCATTCCCTCCTTAAAGCTTTTCGTCCCTGAAAATTAATACTATGGAGAAACACAGGGTACTAAACCCAAACCTGGCTTTTCCATACCCAGAAGAACCCACGCATAGCTCTGCGTCACCACACACTGACCAAAGGATTGATATGTTCACGCTAGGTCGTCCCTTGACGACGTCGTGCACCCACTCCAGAATTTAGGGTTAGGGAAAGGCGGTAGGGTACCTCGCCATCCCTTTGCACGGTCTCAAACGTCCCGAAGGCCCTCGGGGGTATCTCACCTCTCCGGCCAAACCTCTACGTCGCACGCTGCGACATGAATCACCGCTTGGGCATGGGGAAAGGCCCGGTGATTCCCTCCTTGAGAATATCCATATGGTGAATCACCTAAGGTTATCTGGTCATGCAAGATTCCACAGTCGATGCTCTATTACATGCTCAACAGGGGAAGGATCCAACAACATCGACTAAAAGAAAAGGTCTCTCGTCTTTTTCCTTACCAACATAGGGTTACACCCGACGCCCTGCGTCACCCTGGTAACACCTCAAACAAGGAGAATGGAAGAAAGGAGTTCACACACAGAGTCTAAGAATTCTACAGCAAGAAGTAGAAGAGTCTGAAGGGGTACCTCTCATCATCCCATGCTCTGCAGGATCGTAGACATCCAAGCTCACAGCTGTCTGCGGTCCCAACTGTCAGGTCCTGGAGCCTGACGTGGACCATCTAGTGGTGGTGGGGAGATCTCGTAAAGTCATCCCCCACTACCAGCTCCTCCCTCTCCTCTGCTAGCACCACCTCCCTGGGTACTACTCCGATCATGGTGATGCCTCTGTCGTGGTGGTGCACCTGTGGCCTGCCCGAAGCTCTCAGCAACTCGGGTCGTGCAGTCTCGTGCCAAGTGACCTCGCCCGTCACAAGTATAGCACCGACTCTCTCTGGGCTGCACTGGTGCCCTCCGGCACCACTGTGGTGTACGACCAGGCCCCTGAGTCCGGTTGTCAGAAAGCCACCTACGTCGAGGTCCTGCTTGCTGACGCCCACTAGCTGCGACAGAGGTCTCGGCTCCGACGTGTCTGCTGCCACCACCAACTCCGGAACGTGACAGGAAGCTCTCCATCGCCAGCGCCTTCTCTATCACTCCGACATATGTGAAAATTCCCAAGGGTACTATGACAGCACAAATATCTCGGCGGAGACCCTTCCCAAACATCCTCACTTGGAGGTTGTCGTCATGAACCAAGTCCGGGTAAAAGCGTGCACGGTCTGCAAAACTAGCCGCGTACTCGGCCACCGACATCCCTCCCTGCTGAAACTGCAGGAGCTCCTGAATCTGAACGGATCTCAAGGAGGGGAAAAACTCCTCACGGAACAACAACCAAAAGTCTCCCCATGAAAGCGACGTCTCGTCAAGAAACCGAGTCACCAGACTCCACCAATGCCAAGATGATCCAAGAAAAGGCTGGCTGTCAAAGACACTATCTGATCTATATGTGTCTGCACAAGCCTGAAAAGGAAACCCACTGGCTCGAGCCAAGCCTCTACTGCCTGAGGGTCTGGCTCACCACTGAACCTCAGCGGTCCCTCCCACTGGAAATTACGGAGTTCGCTCAACCTGTGCTCAAACTCAGCCTGCTCCGCTGAAACTGTCTACTGCTCAACAGGTGGGGGTGCTGCTACAGGCCCACCTGGAGAAAGGGGCTCACATGATAGGTCATAGACTATGGCCTCGTAGCTCACATGGTCGTCGTCACGAACCAAAGCTGGTATCTTGGATGGATGTCTTCGCGGAGACATCCTGAATATTATCAAGGAGTGCCGCAATCAGATGAGCATATATGTATATACCACTAACCATGATGTGGAGATGACTCAAGAAGGACATTCAAGACTCGGTCCTATGTGATGCACAAACAAATTACCCCGCGACAAGTGTCTCAGCATGCCGAGTCAACAAGCGGGTTATCAAGGTCTTGGTGAATGGATATGTCGGCCGCCGCACCATCACTGGACTCCCTGGCATGAGAGCTGCTCTCGAGACACCTTAACATTGTTGCCCTAAATCCCAACCAATTACTCTTTTAGGGACGTCCGAACAGCGTCCCAAGGAACGAACCTGCTCTGATACCACTTTGTCATGACCCGACCCTACCCGGGATCGAGCCGCAACTACCCCAGGCCCGCCTCCATAAGACAGGGGCTGGCGACCATCGCCGAAGGCACCATAACTCGAGGAGGCCTTTGCCTAAGTACCTGTACACACACACACAACACACTCAATGAAAAAGTGCAGAGTAAAAGAAAATACAAGCAATGAAAAGGAAAAGGGAAACTTCCATATATATACCACAAAGTGCATCGACCTCTACAAGTACAAGAAAAGTGCTGAAAAGGAAAAAGGGGAAAAACACGCGCCCAACTAGAAAAGTGCCACAAACCGGCAATAGGTAAACAAAAAGAAACAGCTGACGAGTCTCCCACCTGAAACCTGACCATGACCACCGCACGCGGTCCAAGATCCCAAGCTCCAACGCTCCACTGATGTCACGCTCCACCTGTCCACCATCTGCAAGGGCACACCAAGTGCGGGCAAAGCCAAAGTAGGGTTGAGTATAAAAATACTTAGTAGGATACCCCGAAGGCTTGAGGGAGAAACAAAGGAGGTACCGAAGGGTGAGCAGTAGAGCGAACAGGGAAAGTAAATGGGGTCCAACCGAGGGTGCAGTAAAGAGTCCAACTCAACCCAACAAAAGGAAGGAAGTAGACTCGTCCATGCACAAGGAGCTAGAGACGTTGAGAAGATGAACATCCTGTCGAGTCTTCGCTGCCAATAGCAGGAGAGTAGACTCGTCCAACCACTAGAAGCTAGACACGGAAAACACGTGGCATACCCTGCACATCATCGCCACTCATGGAAGTAGAGTCACCAAACCCAAGAAGTGGGTACTGAAACACTGTATATATATATCCTTATGCCCAATCAAGAATCCCGAACAACTTCGTAAGGGGATCTCCATCCTGTAGCTCATCCCAAGAAGGAGTAGCCAACAGTCCCAGAAGTAAACTCCATCGATGTCCAGTATCCCGCGCGTCTGCCCCAAACCGCAAGCCATTGGGCTCAATCACCGCACTTCGACACTATCCTATTTGGGTGACACTGACTCGCCCACACGGTTTTCGATCACGTCACAAGAAAGCATCTTGGTGGGGAAAGTTCCCCTAGTACATGAGAGTTCTAGGGAAAGTCAAACCACACCTCGTCACTGCTTTGCAGTCGAGAGGTCTCCTCAATGTCAAAACTATTCCATCACTGACCCGTACAACCAAGGGTCCCACTCTGGTGATCATGGAAGAAATCCATAGACTAGCCATGTAGATTGGTCTGAGTCTGGAATGTCAACGGGTGTCCCACTTCCCAACCCTACTGGAGGGTAATTCATAACCAGATATCGGGTGACCCACTGCCCAGCCCCGCTGGAGGGTAAACCATAACACATCATCCGGCGACCCACTGCCCAGCCCCGCTGGAGGGTAGACCTAGAATAAGTCGACATGCGACTCACTTCCCAGCCTTGTTGGAGGGTAGACCTAGAGCTAGACGACGGGTGACCCACTGCCCAGCCCTGCTGGAGGGTAGACCCTAAGAGGTCTTCGGGTGACCCACTTCCCAGTCCTTGCTGGTGGGTAGACCCTAATAGGTCGTCGGGTGACCCACTGCCCAGACCCTGCTAGAGGGTATACCATAATACCGTCGGGTGACCCACTGCCCAGTCTCTGCGGGAGGATAGACCCTAAGAGCATCGGGTAACCCACTACCCAGTCTCTGCTGGAGGGTAGACCCTAAGAGCATTAGGTAACCCACCGCCTAGTCTCGGCTGGAGGGTAAACCATAGAAGTTAGTGAGCAACCCACTGCCCAGCTCTGCTGTAGGGTAAACTCGAAGAAGTCGATGAGTAACCCCCTGCCCAGCCCCGCTGGAGGGTAAAAGTCAGAACTGCCCTGACCATCCCCACTGGAGGGTACAACACTAGCCAACTGAACACGGAGTGGGTATCGCGCGACCACCCAACTCCAGAACAATGTACCCAAAAGAGGTGCATCGTCTGCTCCAGCACTGGGAGCCACTAGTACCACTACCGGCCAATCCATCGAGAACGAAACCAGGGGGAGACCACTCAACCCTTATGGTCCAACAAACGAGCACAAAGGGACCCTCTATGTCGCGAGAGGTCAAAGTGCGCAAAGAAGAACACAACACGCACATGGGGCCCACATGACGTGTGGCCCAAAGCCGACCCCAACCAAGCGCACTAACATCTCATGTACAAACCACACGTACCTCCAAGCACTCTCGTATACTCGCAGAGTATACCATGTCTCCAGGCCAAGGGCTAACGTGCACATGGCACCCAACATCAACGCGAAGGCGTGACATAACAACTCCGCCTCAAATGCCTAGGCACGGCCAACCACATCTCGTGGACCAATTATATCACTCTCCCAAGAGTTCATGATCACACGCCAAGGGTCCGCTATAACCAAGGTAGGACGAACCACCACCGGAGCACCTCTCATGCTCCACATTTAACAAGATCGATCAAGAGGCTCTGCACCATGAAACAGATCGCACCGTTGTAATCCTCACAGAAAAACACGCGAGATCGACTACCTACTCGCCTCCAACGTATATCCGATGGAAAATGTCACCAACATCGCCTAACGCCCGAACGGTGTCCCGTGATCCCGAGCCTCAGCCCCGAAAACAGTCGAGCGCATCACACCATTGTGATCCCCTCTGGAAAAAACGTCAAAAGAACTACTCACTTGAGCGCAACAGATATCCGGAGAAAAAGATGCATCCCGACGCACCGCACAGGAGCGGTGCCACGTGGGACCCGAATCCCGGTCTCGAAACTCAACGAACGGATCACACCGTTGCGATCCTCTCGAAAAAGTACACGAAATGGACTATCCACGTGTCCAAAACGGTCACCTGGTGATAAAGATGGGAAATCACCATCGACGCCCAAACGGCCCTCGTGGGCCATGCACCATCGTGCCAAATTAGGGCGGGCGGATTGCACCACTACAATCTCCTCAGAAAAACATCCAGAAACGACTTCTCGCACGTCCCGAACGGACGTCCAGTGAAAAAGTCACTACTAGCTGCACGCAGCTCAAAAGACGGGCCGTGGGGCCCTCACCTAAACTTCGGCCTCAACGCCTGAAACCACCCTGGAAACCTCCGCCTCGATGCTAGGGTCCCAACGCCACTGACGGCAATTAAAACGGACGTCGGACGCATCCGCACCGCCCAAAACAAGATCCGCCGATGAACCAACAAACCCCTCGACATACGTGTCACGCCACCAAGGCCCCTCGTTTCGGGAATAAAAAATTCCCAAAACCATCTCAAAAAGTCTGCATCGATGTCGGGTCCGCGCCGCAGCAAACGACATTCAAAACGGATGTCCGTAACAGAAAATACGGGCGTCCGAACCCTGAACGCAGGGCCCCTTGGGCCGGACCCACCTAAACCGACCGGTCCGGCCGTTCTGGCCCGGACCGCGCACCAACCGTCCCATGGCCGGTCTCTTGGTCCACGCGAAGACCCGCGTCGCGCGGGTCTTGTCCCCGCGCTGGGGTCGCATGCCGCGACCGCGGGGTCGCTGCGCCCCAGCGGCTCTGCCTCGCCGCCTGGAGTTGCCGCCTCGCGCGGCCGACTTCTCCTCGCGCCGGCGCCCAGCGCCTTGCGCTCGGCCGACCCTCTGCCAAGCACCCGACCCGCTGACCACTTCCACTGAGCCGTGTCGCCGCCTCCGCGAAGCCGCGCCACCACTTCCACCGAGCCGCGCCGCCGCTTGAACTCGCTGGAACCCAAAAACCCGCAAAGTTCGACGGATCAATGTGGATGTCACAGAGCTCGGAATTTGAATCCGAAAGATGCGTTGAAAATGGAATTAACTCTACTAAGAATTCATGGGTTTTGTTCCAATATCAAACAACAATTAGGGGGTATAAATTAGGTTCAAAGTAGGTGCGGGAAAGAAAAACGCAAACGATAAACTCCTACCTCTTGGGCGATGCCCGTCGCTTCGTCGTCAACCCACCTGCACCACCGCACCTTGCTGGAGTCACCTCACCGGAGCTCGCCTCACCGGAGCTCGCCTCACCGGAGGTGAAAGAGGGTGGAGGAGGGTTTGATGAAGAAGAAGAAGAAGAAGAAGAAGGGGGGTGTTTAAGTAAAAATCACTTAAACTCCCGCCCGACAGCCCCGAACCCAAACTCCCGATGTGGGCGGGATTTAGCCTCCCCTAGGGTAAGAACCATGCTCTGAGCGCAATGGTGGTCTCAGAATTTTATTTCGAGTTTCCATTCAAAATTTATAAAATTTAACGTCCAAAGCTTCTAAATTACATAAATGCCCCTGGAGTCATTTTTCACAAAAGGCCCGCGCCCGCGAATCTTATACCCCTCCTAGGGTAAACGGAATGCTCCAAACTCAACGGTGACCTCAGTTTCCCAATCTGAGCCACTGTTTAAGAGATACTCAAGTTTCACCATTAAACAAATAAATAAATTAATTAATTTATCTGTTTAACATTCCAGAAGCAGAAGAGGAGTCCAAACATCCCGCGCCGACAAGTTTTATGTTGTTCCTAGGGTAAAATCCCCATTCTGGACCCATCTGAATAGTCGGATCTCTGATACAGAACTCTGTTTAAGTGTTATCTCATTTATTTGGTGTTTCTAGTGTGAACACACTGAAAATTTAATTCCGGCCACTCCGGGGCTCGGAATCGCACGCCGTCTGAGGACGCTGCTCTAGAATATCATCAAGAATATTCCAAAGTCTTTCGTAGCAAAAACCGGGTTCTTACAACACTAATGCTGGAACACATGCAATGCGCTCAAGCAGTATGCACCATCTGCTGCTGGGGATGGTGGAATTGGCTGCCAAACGGGTAGTGGTGCGGCTGGTACACCACCTATTTGTACAGTTTCTCTAAGGGGGCCCTGCACATAATCCTCGTCGCTCAGTGGGTTGTCTTCACGTACTATAATTAGAATGTTGGATGGCTGTCTATGACGAGGAATCCTAAAATGATACATGTGATCCACAATTAATATGTTATACCTATATAGTTAAGTGAAAGTGTTCACAATTAATTTTTTTTAAAACAAACACGCAATCATTGTTTTCATTCATTGAGTTAGAAATTAGAATTCAGGGTTCTGGTGTATAGATTCGTCAGTCACCACACCAAAAATTGACTCACTAAATAGAAAACCAGATTAATTACACTTAACTCTATTGTCACATAGAAAATATAGGAGTTTTAGTTCTTCGGTAGAACTGATCTCCTCTGATACCAATTTCTCAGGACCTGCCCCCCAGGGCTTGTGCTATGAGTACCCCAAGCCCCTCATCCATAGGCCATGGGATGGTGACTAGAACCGAAAGGCATACTCTATATTTTAGGAAGGATTTAACTGTAATCAAGTATGAACACATGGTTTACGAGCACAACAAGAAACAACTGTGATGTAAACTATTTTAGTAAAAGAGAGAAAAAAATGAATGGGGCCGGAATAAAAGCCCAACTGTAAATGTTCAAGATAAACTAAAAATACAACAAATTAGAAAGAAAAGGGAAAAAATATGGTTTCTTCCTATGAGGTTCCTACATTAATGGTAGGTACAGATCATCTCCTCAGCACTCCACGTCTGTCAGTCTCCTCCGCATCACATCAAGCTGAATGGTCTACATCCGAGCACCGTCCAGTCCGGGCTCCCTCAGCCTCGATCAATGTTGTAGGTCGTCTTCACAAGATGAAACAAGGTGCAGGTGAATCTCAAACTGGGGTGAGAATAGAAATCCTCAGTAGGGACCCCAAGACCCCGAAGGTCTCCTACAGTTCCTCAATGGAAAAACCACCAAGAAAGACATCAACTCTACATAGGTATATACACATACATATACCTAAGTTATCCTGATAAAATCATATCAAACATGATGAACCAATACCAAAAGGTAACACGGTGAGATATTAGACTCACCTCACATAGGTATAAGTGAAGTATATAAGTATATATGATTAGTCACGAAGCTAGATCATCGTATTCTGTTAAGAGGCATTGCTGCTGATAATATGGAGTCTGAACCACACAGGATCGATAGATACTATCCCCCTCTATAACTGACACATGATATGACCCACAAAGGATCGTTATGCGCTAACTCACACAGGATCACAGACCGCTGACCCACACAGTATATGACGCACACTGGATCGTTATGCGCTGACCCACACAGGATTGTTGAGCGCTAACTGACATAGGATTTATCCTGCACATGATACTTATGCATTGAACCACATAGGATCGTTGAGAACTGACCCACACAGGATTGTTATGTACTAACCCCTACAAATACCCACCCATTATATGATCCACCCATAGTCGATAGGTAACTACCCACTGTATTATCTGTCTCCAATCTCCGCCTCACTAGAAGCCACTGGATTCCATGCACCCGTTGCACTCGAGTTACGAAATATATGTACCTTGAGTTATAATCCATACCTATAACTATAATAATTGTCACATATAAGTATCCAAAAGGTCATTCACGTCAAAAGGGACCCAACACAATAGACGGTGGGTCAATCGGACTCCATGTTTGTAAGTTATTAGTGTTTCTGCACCGAGGGCCCGGTTGGATTTGGGGTTCGATCCAACCTGGCCATACTCCAAAATTTTCAAATATAATGTGGATTATTCCAAAAGTTTCATCTCGATCTAATGTTTATAGTGTCGTAGACGGTTCATCAAACAAATTCCTCATTCAAAAGATATTTCCACAAAGACTAAATGAGGGTCAGATGGGCCTGGGTCCGGTCCTCCCGGCGTGGGCCGACCGGACATGGTTCGGGTCGACCCGGTGCGATTCTGGTCTGGGACGAACCGCGCAGGGGATGGCCTGGACTAGTCAGCTGGGTGCAGCCTACTCGTGCGGGTGTTGAAGGGGGAGAAACCCCACTTCTATTTGGAATGAAAAAGGGTTGCGCCTTTAGGTGCTTCCATGTCCCTCGCTGAACCTGAGTGGGTCCCGCCGATTCTCTATGGCCAGATGGTGTTCCAGTCAGTCCTCCTCCCTGTAGGGAAGTCGCATGCCGCTACTCCATTACGGCCATCCGGGTGCTGGCAGCCCTTCGACCAAAGCCATGACCAAGAATCCACAACCTCCTGGTCTGGGGGCATAGCCATGTGTCTCCGCTCTGCCACACGGCCGGTCGGATGTCGGCTGCCGCCCTACTCTGCTGCGGCCGACAGAAAGAGGCCTCCTGCTCAACTGGCGGTATGGAAGCGTGTTTCCCCACCTTCCTCGTGGTCGGCTAGGTGTTGGTCACCGCCTTCTTATGTGATTCATAGAATCTTTGTTCCATGCCCGAAAATTAAGTCATTCACAAATTCAAAATCCTCGGGTCGAGGGCTCCTCGTCCATATGTTGCGCTAAAAAAAAATTGTGCTTCCAACATCATTAAATATTTGGTGTCGAAGAATGCATGATGAACTTGTGACACTCTAAATATAATAGGCAAGGTATATGTGTGGGAAGATGTACATTTTAGTTTGCCCGTCGTTGTTGTGAATCAAGAATATGAATAAATATCAAATAAATTCAATCATAAATCAAAATAAATCCCTAACTTGACATTCGTAAGAGATGTCGAAAGGAAAAAATACGAAGTCGTAGAAGTGGACGTCAGCGTTCTTCGCTCCCGGAAGACGATTTCGATATGGGATTAGCGTCTATTCCATATTCTTCATTGGGGGTGGTTCTTCGTTGGAGAATGTTCTTCCAGGTTCTCTAAGGCTCTCTCAATACTTCTTTTCCAGTTATTTCCATCATGTAAATGAGGAACCAATATTAATTAAGTTCTGTTAATTAATGTTGGCACATCAAATTGGGGTAATTCTAAGGGTTACTTCAGCTAAATGTAGAAAGGTTTGGGTGGTTACATAATTTGTGTTACTGAGCATTTAATGACCATTCATAAATTCCTAACCATCCTCGTGTGGTCACCACCTTCAATATTTAAAAAGGAGTTTTAAATTTCAAATATAAAATAAATCATATTTATTTTACTATCCC
Source organism: Viscum album (assembly GCA_963277665.1). Taxonomy (NCBI): domain Eukaryota; kingdom Viridiplantae; phylum Streptophyta; class Magnoliopsida; order Santalales; family Viscaceae; genus Viscum; species Viscum album. Next base: position 714,254,042 of record OY728134.1, on the reverse strand, counting down.
TAAAAAAAGTCCAAAAAATAATTTCAACACTTGACCAACTACGGTCATGGTGAAGGTCACCTTAAATTATGACCACCGGTTAAAAAGTTACAAAACTATGATCACACGTTTACTGAATGTATCCGAAAAAAAGTTCAGAAATTAATTCCAGTCACTCTGGGCATCAGAATCACACGCCATCAATTTTCACGGACTCATAATATTCTCATACAATTGAAAAAATTAAATATAAAATTATGGGTATTTAACGGACCCCTTTATCACCACTAAAAAAGTGATGATAAAGGGGGTCCTCTATAAGTGCTAAGAAATAATTTATTAAGGCCTCGCTTTATCAGCTGCATTTTTTCACTAATAAAGTGGGCCTTTATCGATGTAATAAATGGTTCTAATAATGGATAATTTTCTATGATGTTCTGGGTGAATAATAGAAAATATAAACATATACACTTGTAACCCATATAAAGATATTACTATATGAAATTAAATATTTTAATTGAAATAAATTTTATATCATAAATAAAAATAAACACTACTATATACATCTCAAACAATGTATTGTAGAATTAAATTAAGAATTACTATTCACAAGAATTTATAATTATTAACATTTCATCATCATTTTCACCCATGATGCCCCTTAACAAATATTTTCCTTGAAATCAGTTTCCGAACAGACCTCCCTATGCCATTTAAAGGAATCCTATTGTATAAGAAGATAAATCGTATGTTTATAATAATATAAAGAAATAAATCAAAAAAATGAATGAATAAATAAATAAAATGACAATAGAAAATAAAAAGGCACACTTGAACTCACACCGGTCACTCCATGTGTTATATTGAGTTGTTGGTAATTCCTATTCCACACGAATGAATTACAGATCATTGTCCCAATGTATCAAAATAATATGAATTTGTTTTCATGGTTTTTAGTATGTCACTTTTTATTTTTACTAAAATTAATTGGCATGTCCAGACCAGACTGGGATGGCTTGGCTATTTTGAAAAAATAATAAGGTTGGGGTTATGTTTGGATGACTCATGCATTGGTAGGTCCAGGTCTCGGTTTGGCTCGATATAGATCCAACCTCACATGAGGACCTGACAAGGGTTTGAAAAAAAAACAACTTCTTTTCTATATGCCTCCTCTTCATTCATGACCTCCCTCATGCATGACACCACATCCACCTACTCTACCTGGCCATGACATTCCCATGCATGGAAAAACCCCACCCCTTCATTCATCTTCATTTCCACAAGATCAACTGGTGAAACACTACTCCCCCTCCTCTTCTCCTCCTCCTCCTCCTCCCATCCATGACCTTCCCACAACTGGGAAAACCCTAATCACTCCTTCCTCTTCATTTCCTCATGATAAAATGGTGAAACCCTACTCCCTCCATCATCTTAACCTCCTTCATATTCCTTCCCCGAAATTACTTAAATAGAAAAACCAGACTCACCTTCTCTATTCTACTTCCCTTGTGAGAAAACCCTACTCCTCCATACATTCACCTCTCCTTCCCCCTTTAAAAACACTGATATATCACACACATAGACATGAAATATCTCCTTACTGAACTGTTCCCCTAACATTACTCATAATAAACCATGATAAAGTCTTCTCTTCTGATTTTCCTCCTCCTACATGTGCTGTGAGTGAGGTCTAGTGTTATATAGTTCATTTTTTATCATGTTCTTCCTTACTATCTTCCCTATTAACTAATGTTTCAGTGTAGATAATAAAACTAACAACACACAAAAACTATTTATTCATCTCCTTTATGGGGTGTTCTATAAAATAATATTATAAGTGGGTTAGGGGGTAGTATTTTAGATACATCAACTAACCATTCAAGGAAGGTGGTACAAAAAGTGGTAGTAATCCTCCAATTTCTAAATTAACTCTATTTTAGAAGGGGTATTCTCCAACTACACATTCAATTTCATAAATAATATATGTGAGTACTAGAAAACTATTTGACAAAACTTATGGTATGTTTTCACCTAAAAAGGTAACAATTCTTTATTCTCTTTCTAGTTCTAGAATTTCACAGCGATGAGATCATTTTACCAAGAAAAATTGAATGTCTATTTGTTATTATTGTGGAATTTATTTTTCATACACATTGGTCTAATTTGGAACTATTAATTAGAATATGAATTTTACAATGTGAAAAAATTACCTAAAAATCTATAAGAAAAGACAAACCACTATTGTTCTTACTAGGAATTGTGATGATTAGGATGATGAGTTGATAAAATTTAAGTATATCATTTTAACCAAGAGGAGTGAAGAATAAATACTAATAAAATGATAATCTTTGATAAGTTATCATTTAAATTTGTTGAGAATAAAGGTCATAGAGAATTTATTGAAGTTTTTCATCCACAATTTCCTGATCCATCTAGGAAAACAGTTCTAGAGATTTATTGTACTTATATTTGATAGATTGAAAAATTAATGTTTTTGTTTTATATGTACACTAATATGGTATGTCTTAAATCCAACCCATGGACATTAATTTAGAATCTGAATTATTTTATGTTACTTATCATTTTATTGATGGTAATTGGATCGTAAAAAATATTCATGTTGTTTCTTTTGGTAGACCATAAAGGTAAAAATGGATGAGTATTATAATTTACTTTGAAATGATGTTGGAATGAAAGGATTAACACTATTACAATATAAAATTCTAGTTCCAATAATACAGTTATTAGTTATTTAGTTATATGGATTATTGATTGAAATTGGTCTATTCTTTATGGAGATTATATGAATATAATATGTTGTGAAAATATTTTATACCTTATTTTTAGTGAATGAATAAAGGAGATATCAAAATTATTTCCAGATTTAGATTTCCATGACACTTTTTGAGAATTTTACATTCTTGATTGGATCTTTTTCATTTAAATTTCTATGGAGATAGAAACGCCAAGTCAACTGACCATAATTCTTGATGTAATAACTATGAGTAATTCTTTTTAGAGTTTGTTGGATATTTTAGAGATGCTTGAAAAATGAATTATTTTCCATGAGGGGGATTCATGTGTTTACAGTTATCCCATTTGAGAAGGTGGGGCTCCTACATCATATGATTAAAAGAATTATCATGATTGTTTTAGGGATTTAAAAATATTTTATAATAGAATTGATGATTTTTTAGTTTCTATGTCACACATTCATTATTACTCATTATGATATATGTTACAAAATCATGTAATGGTTGAAGAGTAATGTTATTACAATGAGTGCAATGGATATTTCAATAATGGTGATGTTAGTCATGTATTAGGGTATTTGTTCATGTTTTAATTCCCTCTTACTAATGGAAGTTCTTCTTAATCCTTGATAAAAATTATAATTGTTTGGGATAGTATTAAAATGTTATTTGATGAAGAAAATAAGAATGATTTAATCAGTAAATTAATAGGGATTATGAATAATATCATTTAGTTTTAAAAATGAAAATATCCAATCCATGATGAGCAATGTGAGTCATGTTATCCTAAATATTCACATATTCATGATGCTAGTAGTGGTAGTGCTAATGTTGAGAAATGGAATGATGTATATAGATCAAACAAAAGTAGAATAAAAATGACCCAATAAAGGAATGAACTATAATGATATATATATATATATATTAATGATTGTGATGAACATTTCAACGGATTTGATATTTTAATTTGATGGAAAGGAATGGAAATAAAGTATCATGATCTCTCAAGAATTTAGATATATATTATAGAAATTCCATGTATAGTATCATCAGAGTACACATTTAGTATAGTAGGATGAGTCATTGAACCCTTTCATATTTGATTGAATATTAATATCATTGATTCATTAAATTATACAAAAAAATTGGGTTATAATTACTAAACCAATTGATATTCGAAAGATAATAGAAGAAGTGGGATCAATTGAATTAGGTAACATTAAAAATATTCTGATTTTTAATCATTTTATATTTATCAATTACAAAAATTTGTTTGAATAAGAAAAATATTGACTTTTACTTTCTTATGTTGTGTTTTTAAGATATTCTGTCATCCTCAAACCATGATCAATGTTTAACTTTATATAATTTAATAAGTAAGAATGATGGAGGAATGAATTTCTTAATTTTTTATAAATTCAATACAATGATTTTATTATACTCCACATTCATATAGAGATCACAGAGAAGTTTTGTCTGGCAGTTCAAAGCTCTTCTCTTTTTCCTGTATGTTATAATATTTTGGGTGATATTTTACATGTGTCAGATGATAATAATTTAGTTAAAATAAAATAATATATTTCAATTTACTCAATGTATTGAATCAATCATGTAAAATAGTTTTTATATAAAATATTTCATTATACAACGATAGTTGGTATTCTAGTGTGATAAACCATCACTATTCCATTAAGGTAAATCTTTTCATGACAATCATCAATAATATATGGTCATAATATATTTTCAATATATGAACATTAAATTGTAAAATAATATAGTGCCTATGTTCATGTATACAGTGAAAGAATTTACCTTTTATTTTATTCTTCATAATTATTTTATGGATCATCATTTGAGAAATCCGATCAACTGAAACGTTTCTACCTTATTAAATTTATAGTTGTTTGGTTTTCTCATGTAACCTAAGAACCTAAAACCATGATTTTTTTACTATATATGTTTAACACAACTCCTCTATTCTATATTATACCCCCATAGTTTCTACTTCTATGTTCTGAGTGAAAATTACTGTTTTTTACATCCTTATTCATCATGATTTGATCCAATATGTTTCATTAGATTCAAAACATAACATTCAAACACATGAGACCCCACTAGTTTCAAAATTATGTACATTACATAATATTTAAATTTTAAATAACCTTAAATGATGTGTATCATAGTTACTTATTTATAATTTCTTATATTATGTTATCACTTTGGGGAAGGAAAAAAGCATGCCTCTATTGTGTCGAGTAATATCCAGGATTAGTTGATTAATCACATATATTGGGTTTATAACTTATCATTTGTTGGTGGGTTATGAAAAATATATTAATGTGTTTCATATAATTTTTTCACAAATCTATAAAAATAATCTTAAAATGAAGTGAAATCAAAATCAGTTTTTCATAAAAGATTTAATAGAATGCCAATAAATTCATAAATAAGGCCACATCACATTCACGAGATTGGTTGAGGTAAATATGATGGTGAATTTCCCCAAAGTTGTATGCTTCCAAATTATACTTCACATAGAATATTAATGTGTTTGAAGACTATGTTATATTTCATACTTCATGGTGTTAGGTTGATAATGTTAGGGGAAGAGAATGTGAAAATGGGACACACAGATACTGATTGGGATGATTTATATGCTAAATTTAGTCAATAATTTTAACATAATTTTAACTATAATTAAATTCATTTCATGTTCAATCTGAGTTTTATTTCTAAGTTGTTTGATACAACATTCATGATATTTTAATAAGATGATTATGACCCTTCTCCAAAGACCTTTTAAAAAACCTTTCTTCATGAGTTTATGACTTTTATACGACACATTAGATTTCATAGTATAATTTTTTAATACAATTCTCACTAATCAAAATTAGTTTTTTATTCTTCTTTTTTCGCTATTTTTATGACTGTATAATGTTTACAAGAGTGCAGTGTAATCATATTAATAGTATAAAATGGTTTTAACTATTTAAAGTATTTTTTCTTTTTAATGTAGATAAATGACCTCTATTATTTTTTATGTGGATTTAGTTTAATTTAATAATTTTATTTCATGGAAATTTTTCTGATAGATTATTCTTTATCAGAGGGAAAAAATAAAAAATATCTTTTGTGGTAGTGAAACTTTATTTATATTTATAAATTTCTAAAGTCTTTTGTATGTTTGGGAGTTCCAATTTGGATGGATTGAACTACTTTATTAGAACCTATGAATTTATATTTTTAACATGGAATAAATTAAATAAAATGAAATAAAAGAGAATGATGTTTGTGTTCATGTAATTTTTTTTCCAATTTCCAGTAGGAAGTGGGAGTTTACCATGTTAATTTTCCCCAATTACATGTAGTGGAATAAAGAAACAAGATTCTTACTTATGGTGTTAATACAACTATATTGGGTTCATATTTCTTAATGTTGTAGCTATGTAAACAAGTTGCCTATGTAAAGACCCGGAAAATTCAAGGGAATTTTTTTCTTAATTTGCTTTAGAATTTTACAAGAACGCGGTTTCTGACGGCACCTGATTCCGAGGCCCGAAGTGCCCGGAATTAATTTCCGAAGTTTGGCTCGGGTACGTTCAGTGAACGAACGAGCGGGTTTTCCTAACTTTTGATCCGGTGCTCGGAATTTAAATCCGAGGGCACCGATGAACTCGCAGCGCCAATATTCGCTTAAAGAGTCCTTTTCGGGAGTTGCGTTTGTTGCGGGTTGAAAGTTAGTTTTTGGGTTTTTAGTTTAAGTTAAATAAAATTTGTGAGGAACAAATTTTATTTCTAACTAGTTAAGTCCTACCAAAGGGAGTTGGGAGTGGGACCCACATCCACTTAACCTCCCTTGGGAGGATTAAGTGAGGTGGGGTCCACACGAACCCCAACTCCTCAAATTCTCTCAAAACCTCCCCTTTAACTCTTTTCTTTAGATGTTGTCAACTTGAGTTACTTAATTAATTATGGGAGTTTAACCTTTTTGAATTTCAAACTTTTGAAATTCTAATGTGTATTGTAATAATAAAATAAGAAGATGTCTTATTTTATTTTGGGTTGTTTGTTTTGTCTCCTTGAGAGCTTTTGGAGAGCCTCTTCTTCTTCTTCAAACTCAACGAAGAACGCGAAGAACGTCGTTCTTCAACGAAGAACTTCTCCGCCGAAGAACACGATCCATCCGCGACGCCGTATTCGCGACGCGACGTACTTCTTCCGCGTCATCTCTTCCGCGACGGTTTTCCGCGACGAACGCCTTCGACAACGACTCTTCCTCCGACGTCAAAGGAATCGACACCGATATTCCACGACTCTGTCAACGTGCGACTCTCAAGGTAAGGGTTCTTGAGTTCGTTGTTTCCTTTTTATTTGACTTTCCCCGAGACTTGACGTAGAACGCTCAAGTTCCGACGAAGAACGCCGCTCCGCTCTTCTTCGTCTTCGGTGTCAACGAGAGAGAACACCGCACCTTCCTCGGACAACCTTCGTCGGCGTACAAGGATTCGCCAACGACGTGCCTCTTCGGACGCGCCTCTTCGTCGTTGACTTTGACGAACGACGACCGCGTCGCCCGACCTCCGCGACGTCGTCTTCCGCGGACATAGTCAAATCCTCGAACTTATACCCGAGGTAGGGGATGTTGATTTAATATTTAATTATCTCATTCTTGCTCGTGGTTAGTATGACTAACGTGAGGATGTTGTTTATTTAAAGTTGCGTTATTAATTTAACGTGAGGGGGCCGGACAGTACGAACACGGCCGAACCCCCTCCATCGTTCTTGTTTATTTTTTCGGATGGAAGCAAGTTGCGTGGTGCCGTCGCACCACGCGGATGATTGTTCGTTTATTTTACGCAACGCCGTCGTGCGCACACCATGGAAGAAACATCAAGAACGTGACGCCGTCGCGCCGCGTTGAAAGAACTTAAAGTGCGGCGAAAGGGGCGCGGTGCCGTCGCACCGCGCCGGACGACGAACACCGCGGCCGGTTCCGGGCCGCGGCGGGACGAGGAGACCGCGGCCGGATCCGGGCCGCGGCGGGATGTGAAGACCGGCGGCCCGGCCGCCGGCGTCGGAAGCCGAAGAAGGGGACCGGAAATTCCGGTCCCGTTTGAGAAAACCGGCCAGCCAACTGGCCGGTCGGATGTCTTAAAAACCGGGGGAATTAATCCCCCGGCCTTCCCATAAAAACCCCCCTCTTAAAGAGGGGGGGCGGTTCTTGAAGGAGGGGGGCAGCCGGCCCCCCTGGTTCTCTTAAATAAACCGGCCCCCACGTGGGGGGCGGTTTCAATCAAAGGGGCGCGGCTATATGCCGCGCCGACACCCAAGAAGCGGGGGCTTAGTCCCCGCGTGCCACCCACGTGGGGCGCCAGGCGCCGCCGCCGCGGCCCGCCGCCGCCGCCGCGCCGCCCCAGGGGGGGGGGGGGGGGGGTCGGGCCGGGTCGGCCCGGACCCGGACCCCCCCGTTTCGTACCAGATTTGGTTTTTAGCCCATAACATGAGCCTCGGACCTCCGAATGACGAACCGTCTGCGGTAACGCGATCCTTGGATCGAGACGGTCGTTTCGGTATATCGCACTCAAGGTTTCGGATTACTTTGAGTTCGGCCGGGTTGGTTCGTTCACGGAACCAACCGGGCCTTCGGAGCGGAAACGCTAATATCTTGAGCCACGAACGTCCGATTGACGCGCCGTCAGTCGCGTTGCGTTCCTCTTAATGAGAAGGATCTTTTGGCATACTCCGCCCGAGGTTTGGACGCAGGTGGAGTACGGTCGGGTTGGTTTTGCCTTAAAAACCAACCGGGCCCCGGAGACGAAAAAGCCAATAACTCACAGACCGGGCGTCCGATTGACGCGCCGTCTGATTCGTTGACTTCCTCTTGATGAGACGGAACTTTTGACATATTCCGCCCGAGTTTTGGATGCAGTCGGAGTTTGGCCGGGTTGGATTGTACCCGAAATCCAACCGGGCCCCTGAAACGGGAAAGCTGATATCTTCCAGACCGGACGTCCGTTTGACGAACCGTCAGCGGCGTTGGTGTTTACGTTTAGTAACGGTCCCTATGAGTATACCCTATGGGATTTCGGGGTACAGTTGAGATACGGCCGGGTTTGGTTCGCACTCGAAACCAACCGGGCCCCTGGGACGAAAAGGCTAATAACTCACAGACCGGGCGTCCGATCGACGTGCCGTCTGTTGCGTTGAGACCCCTGTGACGAAACGGACTTTTGAGATACATCTTCGTGGGACTTTGAGATACTTGGAGTATCGACCTGTAGCTCGTGGAGCGGACCCTCCCAGTGACGAGCATGCGATGTACGGAGACCGTGTAGCTGGATGAGACCTGACGACTGTTTGACCTACTCGACTTGGAGTGAGTCGACTAGCCCAGTGGACGGAGCACTTCTTTCTGAGGTGCAGACCCATGACGGACGGAGCACTACCTGTGTGATAGTGCAGACCCGCGGTGCTCGTCCGGAGAGTACCTCAGCAGGCTACTAGGGGGTGTGCACTACGGTGTTTGGGTGACATACCTCGGCGGGAAGCACTACTGTGTTTGGGTGGCTGGCCCGCAGTACTCGACAGGAGGAGTACTTCAGCAGTCTTAGGTTAGTGAGCAGTACCTCGGAGTCGTGACAGGACCACTGCACACTCCAGAGACGGTGCTCTTCAGCAGTTACGGTTTCGATAATGAAAATCCTGGTTTGAGCTGAGACTTTTGACCTTGTGTTTACTTCATGATTGAGATGGGTCACTTGCTAACATTGGTATATGTATGGGCATATACCCGGGTAGTGGTTATCCGTCGTTTCACAATCCTCGTGTTTCCTCATGATTGAGATGGGTTACTTGATAACTTAGGTATATGTATGGGCATATACCTAAGTAGGGTTTATCTGTTGAGATCTTCTTGTGTTTATCCTTGTTGGTTTTAGTGAGACCTTGAGGGTCTCGGGGTCCCTACTGAGTATCGTTATACTCACCCCTGCACGGGCTATGCCCGCACCTCGTTGTGTTGGTTGCAGACGACGGACAGTGCTGACAGAAGCCGAAGGTTCGAGGACTGGACGGTACCTGGAGGTGGACTATACGACGAGGCGGTACCCGGAGGTGGACCACTGGGCGGGACATACTCGGAGCGGATGGCGGGACCCGAGGAGCAGAGGAGCTATCTGTACCCACCCTTCAGGTGGGATTTTCAGTGGACATCTCAGCGTAGTAGCTTTACTTTTCAGTCGCTGTTTTCCATTTTCGAGTTGTACTTTACAGTTGGGCTTGTATTTCCGGCCCCTTTTTACTTTTCAGCTCTTCTTTTTGTACTTAGTGTTTTACTTCCGCTTGCTTACTCTGTGGTGTTTGTTTACCTTACAAAGGCAATGCCTTCCCTTTTTCTGGGATTTACGCCTTGGTGCTAGTCGCCAGCCCCTGGCCTATGGAAGGCGGGCTTGGGGTAGTCACGGCACGGACCCCGAGGGCGGGTCGTGAAAAATTGGTATCAGAGGAGTTCGGTTCTACCGCAGAACTTATAACTCTGATCTTTCTTTCTGTGAAGCAATAGTGTTAAGGGTACCGAGTGTGGTTTTCAGTTCAGGGAGTCCAGTGTTGGTGCGGGCGGCCGACGTATCCATACACCAGGACCCTGACAACTGATTTCCGACTTTGTGCACGAAAACACTGATTGCGTGTGTGTTTTCAAAGGTTTTTCCCCTTAAAACAGCTCAAACCAGGTCAGCTCACCAGGTATAATCGTTTGATCGTGTTACGTTGTTTCTTTCAGGATGGCCCCACGACGGCAGCCAGCTAGGGTTCCGAGAATCGAACGTGACGACAGCCCACCGAGCGACGAGGCCTCGGTGGAGGGCCCTTTGTCAGCAGTGGCACCGGCGGCAGCTCTACCTGCCGAGCCCCCGATGCTTCCAGCAGTAGCCGCTGACGATGCACGTCGCCTCAGCGCACTGCATGAGTTTCAGCGCCAGCGACCGCCCAGGTTTCACGGGGAGACGGATCCCCAGGCTGCAGAGGACTGGCTGGAGGCAGTAGTACGAGTGTTTAGGCTAGTGAGGACACCAGCAGACCTCATGGTGATCCTCGCTGCGAGCCTACTACACGCAGCAGCAGGACGATGGTGGAGCTTGATGCTCCAGGTGCACGATGAGTCATCTCTACTTTGGATGGACTTTGAGAGCCTCTTCCGCTCGGAGTTCGTCCCAGCCACCCTTCGTGCGGTGCGTATCCAGGAGCTTCTGCAGCTGCGGCAGGGCAGCATGACGGTCGCTCAGTACTCGGCGAGATTTAACGATCTCTCGCGCTACTCGACTGACATGGTACGGGACCCATTCTTCCGGGCCCGGACCTTCGAGCAGGGTTTGAGACACGAGATCAGGGCATCGCTGATCTCCCTCAGCTTACCGACTCAGACAGGAGTACTGGAGCGGGCCCTTCTGATTGAGAGCTTCCTTGCTGAGTCTTCACCAGCGCAGCGACCCACCGCAGGGCGGCACGTAGTGGAGTCTTCGGTAGCAGGTAGCCGACAGATGACTCAGGGGTCCAGACAGACCAGACCTTCAGGCAGACGACCTCAGGGCACTGGCTCAGCAGTGCAGGGCACACAGCGCGGAGTCAGTCTTTTGAGTGGAAGACAGTGCTTTGCATGCGGCGGGCAAGGCCACATGGCTCGTGACTGCCCGACCCGCCATGCGGAGGAGCAGCAGACGGTTGAGGAACCACCTAGGCAGAGGCAGAGGTTCGACCGTGGCGGTCCGCAGGGAGGAGGCGGACGAGGCAGAGGAGCTGGCCGAGCAGCAGGTGGTGGACGACGCTTTGAGGCTCTGCCACCACCACCACCAGGAGCTCCACCCCGACCACAGGGAGTAGGTGAACATGCGAGAGCACAGCTTCAGGCAGCTGAAGCTTACGATCAAGGAGCTCTGGGAGCAGGTGGACAGGGGAGGAACTAGTAGATACGTCTTTTGTACTTCTAGTTCCATGTTGATGTTGATTTTGTGTAGCGTCTTGTATTATGAGCTGTAATAATAAAGACGCATCCTTTGTGATGTTTTCATTCCTGTCCTCTTTTGTGATGTTACTAAGAGGTTCCAGTTGACTGTTGACTTGACCCTCACTTGTGAGACATCTACTGGAGGAGACCAGTTACCACACACTGATGCCGACAGTGTGACTCAACCCTTGGAGGCGAGAGTAACGATTGGATCTCTTAGTAGTAGCGTCGAGGCCTTACGACGTCATCCTTGGTATGGATTAGTATCATCCATGTTAGGATTGACTGTTTTAGGCGAAGAATGTGGTTCATCCAGGGGATGATACCAGGTTTCTCTTATCGGCAAAGAAGAAATCTTGCAGCTCATGTGGGACCAGAGATGGTCCGGGCCACGTCAGAGGAGGTCCATGTCATCCAGGAGCGGATAAGGACAGCACAGAGCCGGCATAAGTCATACACTGACAGGAGGCGGAGGCCACTAGAGTTCGAGGATGGTGACCACGTCTTCTTGCGGGTCTCACCTCGACGTGGTATTCGGAGATTTGGTCGAGGCGGCAAGTTATCTCCGCGCTTCATCGGACCCTTCCAGTCCTCAACAGGGTTGGTGAGGTGGCTTATCGCCTGGCTCTACCACCTCAGTTGCACCGGGTGCACGACGTCTTTCACGTGTCTCAGTTGAGGAGATACATGCACGACCTGACGCACATCTTTGATCATGGGGAGCTTGACGTTGACGTTGGGGCGACTTTTACGGAGGTCCCGGTGGAGATAGAGGATCGACAGGAGCGGGTCCTACTTGGGCAATCGATTCCTCTTGTGCGCAACAGATGGCGGCACGGGAATCTCCAGGAGAGCACATGGGAGCGGGAGGCTCAGATGCGTGCTCAGTACCCTCATTTGTTTCCCTAGTTTTTGTTGTATCTTTACGGGGACGTAAAGCCCTGAGGTGGGAGTAATGTAAAGACCCGTAAAATTCAAGGGAATTTTTTTCTTAATTTTCTTTAGAATTTTACAAGAACGCGGTTTCTGACGGCACCTGATTCCGAGGCCCGGAGTGCCCGGAATTAATTTCCTAAGTTTGGCTCGGGTACGTTCAGTGAACGAACGAGCGGGTTTTCCTAAATTTTGATTCGGTGATCGGAATTTAAATCCGAGGGCACCGATGAACTCGCAGCGCCGATATTCGCTTAAAGAGTCCTTTTCGGGAGTTGCGTTTGTTGCGGGTTGAAAGTTAGTTTTTGGGTTTTTAGTTTAAGTTAAATAAAATTTGTGAGGAACAAATTTTATTTCTAACTAGTTAAGTCCTACCAAAGGGAGTTGGGAGTGGGACCCACATCCACTTAACCTCCCTTGGGAGGATTAAGTGAGGTGGGGTCCACACGAACCCCAACTCCTCAAATTCTCTCAAAACCTCCCCTTTAACTCTTTTCTTTAAATGTTGTCAACTTGAGTTACTTAATTAATTATGGGAGTTTAACCTTTTTTAATTTCAAACTTTTGAAATTCTAATGTGTATTGTAATAATAAAATAAGAAGATGTCTTATTTTATTTTGGGTTGTTTGTTTTGTCTCCTTGAGAGCTTTTGGAGAGCCTCTTCTTCTTCTTCAAACTCAACGAAGAACGCGAAGAACGTCGTTCTTCAACGAAGAACTTCTCCGCCGAAGAACACGATCCATCCGCGACGCCGTATTCGCGACGCGACGTACTTCTTCCGCGTCATCTCTTCCGCGACGGTTTTCCACGACGAACGCCTTCGACAACGACTCTTCCTCCGACGTCAAAGGAATCGACACCGATATTCCACGACTCCGTCAACGTGCGACTATCAAGGTAAGGGTTCTTGAGTTCGTTGTTTCCTTTTTATTTGACTTTCCTCGAGACTTGACGTAGAACGCTCAAGTTCCAACGAAGAACGCCGCTCTGCTCTTCTTCGTCTTCGGTGTCAACAAGATAGAACACCGCACCTTCCTCGGACAACCTTCGTCGGCGTACAAGGATTCGCCAACGACGTGCCTCTTCGGACGCGCCTCTTCGTTGTTGAATTTGACGAACGACGACCGCGTCGCCCGACCTCCGCGACGTCGTCTTCCGCGGACATAGTCAAATCCTCGAACTTATACCCGAGGTAGGGGATGTTGATTTAATATTTAATTATCTCATTCTTGCTCGTGGTTCGTATGACTAACGTGAGGATGTTGTTTATTTAAAGTTGCGTTATTAATTTAACGTGAGGGGGCCGGACCGTACGAAGACGGCCGAACCCCCTCCATTGTTCTTGTTTATTTTTTTGGATGGAAGCAAGTGGTGTGGTGCCGTCGCACCACGCGGATGATTGTTCGTTTATTTTACGCAACGCCGTCGCGCGCACACCATGGATGAAACATCAAGAACGCGACGCCGTCGCGCCGCGTTGAATGAACTTAAAGTGCGGCGAAAGAGGCGCGGTGCCGTCGCACCGCGCCGGACGACGAACACCGCGGCCGGTTCCGGGCCGCGGCGGGACGAGGAGACCGCGGCCGGATCCGGGCCGCGGCGGGATGTGAAGACCGGCGGCCGGGTCGCCGGCGTCGGAAGCCGAAGAAGGGGACCGGAAATTCCGGTCCCGTTTGAGAAAACCGGCCGGCCAACTGGCCGGCCGGATGTCTTAAAAACCGGGGGAATTAATCCCCCGGCCTTCCCATAAAAACCCCCCTCTTAAAGAGGGGGGGCGGTTCTTGAAGGAGGGGGGCAGCCGGCCCCCCTGGTTCTCTTAAATAAACCGGCCCCCACGTGGGGGGCGGTTTCAATCAAAGGGGCGCGACTATATGCCGCGCCGACACCCAAGAAGCGGGGGCTTAGCCCCCGCGTGCCACCCATGTGCGGCGCCAGGCACCGCCGCCGCCGCCGCGCCGCCGCCGCCGCGCCGCCCCAGGGGGGGGGGGGGTCGGGCCGGGTCGGCCCGGACCCGGACCCCCCCGTTTCGTACCAGATTTGGTTTTTAGCCCATAACTTGAGCCTCGGACCTCCGAATGACGAACCGTCTGCGGCAACGCGATCCTTGGATCGAGATGGTCGTTTCGGTATATCGCACTCAAGGTTTCGAATTACTTTGAGTTCGGCCGGGTTGGTTCGTTCACGGAACCAACCGGGCCTTCGGAGCGGAAACGCTCATATCATGAGCCACGAACGTCCGATTGACGCGCCGTCAGTCGCGTTGCGTTCCTCATAATGAGATGGATCTTTTGGCATACTCCGCCCGAGGTTTGGACGCAGGTGGAGTACGGTCGGGTTGGTTTTGCCTTAAAAACCAACCGGGCCCCGGAGACGAAAAAGCCAATAACTCACAGACCGGGCGTCCGATTGACGCGCCGTCTGATTCGTTGACTTCCTCTTGATGAGACGGAACTTTTGACATATTCCGCCCGAGTTTTGGATGCAGTCGGAGTTTGGCCGGGTTGGATTGTACCCGAAATCCAACCGGGCCCCTGAAACGGGAAAGCTGATATCTTCCAGACCGGACGTCCGTTTGACGAACCGTCAGCGGCGTTGGTGTTTACGTTTAGTAACGGTCCCTATGAGTATACCATATGGGAGTTCGGGGTACAGTTGAGATACGGCCGGGTTTGGTTCGCACTCGAAACCAACCGGGCCCCTGGGACGAAAAGGCTAATAACTCACAGATCGGGCGTCCGATCGACGTGCCGTCTGTTGCGTTGAGACCCCTGTGACGAAACGGACTTTTGAGATACTTCTTCGTGGGACTTTGAGATACTTGGAGTATCGACCTGTAGCTCGTGGAGCGGACCCTCCCAGTGACGAGCATGCGATGTACGGAGACCGTGTAGCTGGCTGAGACCTGACGACTGCTTGACCGACTCGACTTGGAGTGAGTCGACTAGCCCAGTGGACGGAGCACTACTTTCTGAGGTGCAGACCCATGGCGGACGGAGCACTACCTGTGTGACAGTGCAGACCCGCGGTGCTCGTCCGGAGAGTACCTCAGCAGGCTACTAGGGGGTGTGCACTACGGTGTTTGGGTGACATACCTCGGCGGGAAGCACTACTGTGTTTGGGTGGCTGGCCCGCAGTACTCGACAGGAGGAGTACTTCAGCAGTCTTAGGTTAGTGAGCAGTACCTCGGAGTCGTGACAGGACCACTGCACACTCCAGAGACGGAGCTCTTCAGCAGTTACGGTTTCGATAATGAAAATCCTGGTTTGAGCTGAGACTTTTGACCTTGTGTTTACTTCATGATTGAGATGGGTCACTTGCTAACTTTGGTATATGTATGGGCATATACCCGGGTAGTGGTTATCCGTCGTTTCACAATCCTCGTGTTTCCTCATGATTGAGATGGGTTACTTGATAACTTAGGTATATGTATGGGCATATACCTAAGTAGGGTTTATCTGTTGAGATCTTCTTGTGTTTATCCTTGTTGGTTTTAGTGAGACCTTGAGGGTCTCGGGGTCCCTACTGAGTATCGTTATACTCACCCCTACACGGGCTATGCCCGCACCTCGTTGTGTTGGTTGCAGACGACGGACAGTGCTGACAGAAGCCGAAGGTTCGAGGACTGGACAGTACCTGGAGGTGGACTATACGACGAGGCGGTACCCGGAGGTGGACCACTGGGCGGGACATACTCGGAGCGGATGGCGGGACCCGAGGAGCAGAGGAGCTATCTGTACCCACCCTTCAGGTGGGATTTCCAGTGGACATCTCAGCGTAGCAGCTTTACTTTTCAGTCGCTGTTTTCCCTTTTCGAGTTGTACTTTACAGTTGGGCTTGTATTTCCGGCCCCTTTTTACTTTTCAGCTCTTCTTTTTGTACTTAGTGTTTTACTTCCGCTTGCTTACTCTGTGGTGTTTGTTTACCTTACAAAGGCAATGCCTTCCCTTTTTCTGGGATTTACGCCTTGGTGCTAGTCGCCAGCCCCTGGCCTATGGAAGGCGGGCTTGGGGTAGTCACGGCACGGACCCCGAGGGCAGGTCGTGACAACCTACCATCCCCTTACTATTATATACTTTAGCATCTTGTTTCCCATGTTTTATTGTGTTAATAATTGCATACAATTGTTTTTGGTTTGGTTATTAAATATGTTTATAATTTTTTACTCAAACTTATGGAGTTGTGACCTTACTTGTTATTTATTTTCCATTTGAATGTTACATTTTTTTCTACATCATTGTTAAACTTTTATGCATTTTCTATTCCACCAATGTTTATTAAAACCCATTAAAATTTTTAACACACATAGTTGGATGCCACTATTTGATTTTGGCATTGAATGATGCTACATTTTGGATGCTAATGGGTTTTTGGCTTGGGTATGGGTCTATATTTTAGTTCTATATTACTCTGTATTTTTTTATTGGATATTGTTGGAACCCAATATGCGACATTAAGTTGGGTTAGGGTATAGGTTTAGATCCATCGGGTAGGGTTGAGTCCGGGACTGGATACATCAGTTTGGGTCGTGTCTAATGCATGAAACCCAAATTAACCAACCCGATCTGACCCATACCACAACATATATTGGTGGGTTCTGCCCTTTGGTTATGATCCACCAAACCTGACTCCTATATGTTGGGTTTGGTAGGGTCAACTGATTATGAACCATGTGACCCCACCCAACTCGACCCGTTTTGTTAGTTGGGTAAAGAGTATAAACAACCTCAACCTAACCTAACCCATCCCAACCAATGGAAACAACAAAAAAATAATTTCAATTTTGAATAAAAGAAAAATATTTAGTTATACCGGTCACATTGTTCCTAATATTATGGTGAAGCTGATTCCTATACAACATAAATAACATATGGATCACTTTCCTAATGTATGAATATAGTCTGAAAGAGTTTTCTTAGTTTTTAATATATCACATATGTTTTTTTATTAAAATGTCATATCAAACTACAAATAATCTATTTGATTCATACTAGACACATCATGCATCACATTGATGTGTGATAGATTCCAACACATAAAAAATGATTTATGGATTCTTTTCTTAATGTATCAAAACTATATGAATGTGTTTTTTTAGTTATCAGTATCTCACCGGATCCTTTTACTAAAATTATGATCAACTATAAATAAGAATCCAGATTTTGTGTCATATTGATCACACCATCCATATTATTATGGGGCAGTAGATTCATACACCTCAAAAATGTTTATAGATCATTTTCATGAAGATTCAAAACAAACCTAATGTGTTTTATTGGTTTTTATTATGTAACATTATTTATTTAATAAATTTATTGATGGCATATATTAAAAGGACACATTTGGAGTTATACCAGTCACATATTGTGTTGAATTGATGTTTTATTGATCTGTACACATCAAAAAGGACATATAGACATTTATCATAAAGTACCAAAATGTTTTAAGGCATAATTAATAATATAGTAACTAATATGAAATGAACTCCATGAAAATAATATATTATTTTATTTGTTTTAATTTTTTATTACACATTTTTACCATGTTCCTCCAAATATATATTTTAATAAAACTATACACATAATATTATATTTCATTATGTAAAAAATTAATAAATATAGTAAAATGGATTTTATAACGCAATTAAAAATATAAAATTAAATTATAAAAAACATATATTGTTCCCTCAAATTATATTGATTAAAAAATGAATAAATTTATAATTAATAGGCCTTATTCCTACTCATATATACCTACATGAATGCTGGCTGACCAAATTACATTCTATTTTTATTATTTTTCATTTCATGAATATAATATTTATAGAATTTTCTAAGTTTTAATTTTTTTTATAATAAAAAAATCACTAAAAATAGTCAAAAAATAGGAATTATTTTATAAATGGGTTAAACAATGTAGAAATTGAAAAACAATTCAAAATATAATACACACACAGAGATATATATAAATTAAAAATATACATTAAGTGTGTAAAATTTTGACCCATACCATTACTTGAGTTATGATTATCTAAAAATATGCTCACTCATAATAATTCACCAAATCCCTAAATAGTAGGGTTTCAGGTTTACAAGATTATGTATTCACGAAATCCAGTTTCACTTTCACTAAATCATTGCCTCACCTTAGTCTTTTTTCCCATGCTATGCGGCCTAACCTTATATTTCCCATCACAACTATGTAGTTTCTTCGCTATGGATAATTGTGAACCCTCTTATTAGCTCTATGGATGATCATCAATGATTGAAAATGTAATTGGAAAGCCAATAAATTTTTAATGGTGATCTAAATATAATATAGGCATTAGATATATCAATAGAAAATATATATACACCCATACCACTTTTCATTATAGACAAACATTGTTGGGTATTAATTTATAAACATATAGATTTTTTTGTAATATGGAAATTAATAATAAATTTTGAATTTAAATTAATATGGTAACTAATTGATTCTTATATTTTTTAGTCAACACAATTAATATCTTTTTACAAGATATTGTATGAGATATTTGGGGTAAACCTACCTTGAGGGGGATGCCATTGTTCCCTATATCATCTTATAATCTATGTACATAAAATCATGTGACAAAATGGGATCTATTGAGGTTCGTTTTCAATTCATCAAAAAAAAATAGAATGAGATATGTATATGATAAGAACATAAAATAAAGTAATATTAGTGTTTAATAAAACTTGTAATTCTGAGAAGCCAGTCACAAATGTTCTTTAAACCAGAGCTATGATTTGTACGAAAATAGAGTAGACACGTTTCATATGAATTTATTAATTAAAAATATATTCAAATTAATTTAATAAAACGAATAATAATTAAATACCCACAAGAACTCATAAAAATTGTACACTTGTTTTGAAGGATATTCCAAAATCAGCATTATAGATAATTTATCATTTTATTTAAAATCTGAAAATAACAGGCATGAACATTTTAAAACAATTAATTATTTAAATTTATTATTGTTAAAAAATTCAAATCACTCATAATACATACAAAATGACAAAGATATGGTAACATTCGTATCCTTGGATCATGGAAGGCATTAGTTTTTTGGCACATCTACTAGGATAAATTATATTTCTAATAAAAACTATCAATATATGATAGCGTGTACCTATGATTTTCTACGTTTTTTGTATTCCTATGTTTTCCATTGTTTTGGAGTATTGATTGGGTGACACCATAGTTGTTATTGTCTATCATGTTTCATTATAGATTTTTTTTGGGTTCTTCAATTCTAGATGAGTGGAATGAAAAAATTCTATTTTAGGAATAGTTAAAGTATCTTCATATTATCTTTATAAAATCATTGTTCAGCCATATATTCATGAGATTATCAAGGAGTAAGGGAATGATGATTAGGGGATATAAAAAAAGGTTGTGAATTTCCAGTTTTCAATTTTACAGAAGAAGGAATTATATGGATTGGAACCCATATACATGTCCCATAAACACACTATGATCTACATATTGGATATGTTATAATTTCCAGGTGTTCCACTATCTATATTATCAAATTTATATTTGAGGTTTACTAAATGTTTTTGGAGAAGTCTTCATAATCATTGGGTATACAACTCTGTTTCAACATTTATTATTTAGGAAGATGTTTAGTCTAGGAGAATAATCACAACTCTAGATGAAATTCAAAGATATTACACAATTTATTTACATGTATGTAATAATTAACACCTTCACATCATAATGTTCTCATAAAATAACAGATTACCTCATAGAATTCATATGGAGACATATTAGGCTTTGTATGTGACGTAGTGATGAACATGGACATTCTATGAAGAAGTTGGTGATTGGATTCTGATCTAACATGATATTTCCCATGACATGATAGAGATCATTCAAACCATTAAGTGCCGCATGAAATCTGTTAGAATTCTATAGAAGTTCCATGTATATTAGCATTTGTGACAACTTAATTTTGATGTTAGAGATAATTGTTTCCTCTACATATCCCAATAGAAAATCATCACGGTGTTTGGAAAAAGTTTAATTCTTAGTCCTAAATACATCATCCCCAATGAGATCATTGATTTCATTGAAGCAATGTCTTTCTGATTAATATTCCCTCCTAACTTACCTGCATTACATGATGTTTTCCATGTATCCCTCTTTTGAAAGTACAAACCATAACCCCCACATGTACTAAATTTAGTGGTGATACAATTGGGAAAATACCTTTCAAATGTGTATCGGAAAGTAAAAATATTATATCCTAGAGAGATAGTTATATTAAATAAGACAATTCACCTAGTCAAAGTGCTGTGGAGAAATCAAAAGTTTAATGAATCATCATGGGAACTAGAAGTGGAGATAAAGAAGAAATACCATCAACAATTTTGACTATAGATTGTAATATATAATTTCAATTGTGAAATTATTTATGGGGGAATAATGAAACACCCTTGGTTTTTAATAGGGAAAACTATGATTAATAGCTTATCAAACATGAAACACCAAACTGAAATGATCTTTTATTGTTTAAATAAGACCATTATGAACTAGTTTTTAAAATGGAAATTATGATCACTAATTACTATTTTTTGGAATATATATAATGATATTACCCAATATAAATTCATTTTTAAATATAGGGGAATATGTTCTCGTTTTTTTAATAAAAATATTTATTTATAATATGTTTTTTAATTTCATTAATGAGACAATATAATAATTAATTTTTTTAACATTTATAAATTATAAATATAAAATAAACAAAATTTATGAAATATGTATTTCAACATTAAATTATAGAAAAATGTAAGGCTTTTTTGAATAAATTAATTTTCCTATGAATAATGAAAATATATTTTTAAAAAATTTATAATTTATTTTTTAAAAAAATCATTAATTATTTTTTAAATTTAATTTAACATTATAATATTTGTTATTTAGTTTTATATAATTAAATTAATTTCATTTAAATCGTCTTTATTGTATATTTGTGTTAAAAAATCTTGGGTTTTAAACACTTTAATTCTAAGAACAACTTTAATATACACAATGTTTCTCCGTATTTAAAAAATTTAAAATACAACTATTGAAGAAAGAAATTATATTAAATTAATAGATTATATATATATATATATATTAATTTAATTACATTTATTTATGATTACTTGTAAAATTGATAATATTAGATTATCTTTTTTTAAGTCCATTTCTTGAAACCCCATTTTTTATAATATATTCATGTTTAATTTTAACTTAAATTCTACATCATCTATAAGTTGAATATAAAAATTTGGATTCTATATTTGTTATCATCTTAATTTTTATTATCTAATATTTTTTTCATAAATTTTAACAGTAATGATTAGTGAAAGAAATAAAAATTAATTACCATATTTCAGTTAAAAATATGTTTATTAGGGATTTAAAATAACTATATATGCATTAAAAATGATCCAAAACATATCAAATTAATATCTTATAGTATTATTTTGATAATATTTCTTATAATATTAAATTACGGTCCATTTTGGATCCCATTGGTAAGATAAAATCATTACATTATATCATTATTTTTAAACATTATGGATGTTTCCTAACATCCACTTATAAAAGGAAACTCACTCTCTTTATTACACACTTAGAAAAACCATTGGATTTTCCAATACCTATAAAAACTAATACCTTAATAATCTCCCCTCACTATAGATGACTATAATCTGATCAGAAATCTAACCTATTATGGATTATATTGAAAATACAAAGAACTTGTTTTAAGAATCATTAACGTCCTTAAGGTAGTGATTTGTGTTATTTATTATTTCACATACATTATATCTGTTGGAACCAGGCGTGCAGCGGAAGCCCCAAATAGGTGGGTTTTTTAACAATTTTCCACCGCCGTTCGCCGTAAACTTGCCGACGTCGGTGAAGGGCAGCCCGGTCAAAGCCGAGGACCACCGTGGAGGATTTTTAGCACAAAATGAAACCTTAAAATACCTGGTTTGAATCCAAAGCCGCGCACGACGTCTGCTCGTTGTTGGCGATCGCTGATCGAAGAATCCGAAGACGAATTCCTCTAGATCGTCCACACGCGCTTCAAGGAATCTGCGGGAGCGCCGTTCGTCGTAATCCGGGTGCTAGCG
The DNA here is from genome assembly GCA_963277665.1 of Viscum album. Classification (NCBI taxonomy): domain Eukaryota; kingdom Viridiplantae; phylum Streptophyta; class Magnoliopsida; order Santalales; family Viscaceae; genus Viscum; species Viscum album. The sequence continues at coordinate 714,231,221 of OY728134.1, read as the reverse complement.
CGGATCTGCGACGATGCCTTTGATGCTCCAACGACCACTACATCTCTTCTCTAGCGATTCCCGAGAGAGAGCTCCATCCGAGCTCTTTGGATCCAGAGCATCTCTATCTAGAATGTGGGAGAGAGGAGAGGAGAGATAAACTCCATGAATAGTCTTTGGAAAATTCCCCTCCTCTTATATTTATAGTGCTCAATTAAAATACCCGGTATCGCCTCGCCTGCCCCGAATACATAACGCACTATTAATGACATTTTATGACTACTAAACTGAGCCATAAATATTATTATCATTCACTTGTAATATATATATTACATGATAATAATTAAGTCATTAACCCGACTCGTCGCTCCCATAAATATTAATTGAACCTTGAATAATTTAATTTTCATCAATTAATATTTTTCATGTATTTACTTAAAACTCATAAATACATTTAATAAATAAATTCAATACTCATTATTCAAAACTCAAATAATATGAATTTATTTATCGCATTGGTGATCGTTTAACTTTGGACAATTCCCAGACCCCTAGGGCGGGGCCCACTAAGTCCAATACTCTTATTCAACTGAATAGGGAAGATTCTTGAATACGCTATTGTGTGTGACCCTCTAGGCCCTTATTTCGACAGCTGTGAATAGTATTCACAGACCAAGAGCGGGATCTAGCCTCCCATCATGGCCCCTGAAGAAATAAGGATTGTCACAGCAGCGACAACCAACCTACAAACATGCATTGTGTAATATAATCTATTTGTCTATAATATCTCATAAAGCAGGACGCACTCTCGTGTCATCGCCCTTTTCTTGCTTTATTGTTTGTTGATGTAACTGGATGGATTTACCCTCGACTGCCATGGCCATGGTCTTATAAAGGTACTGCCATCCATATCAACATGGCCAGAGATATATTACTTCCATAACCTTGAAGCGACAAATCCTTTCTTGACCATTCAACCAATGACATTCCACTAATGACGCACCCGACACAATCTACCTCGCTACGACTTTATTGCCATGGTTTTCGTATTGCATCAAAGTACGCGATCAAATGACATACATTGGTAATGATCTCAAGTCAGTAGACCATTACACATGATCATAGATAGGAACATCCAATGACACCTGAAACAAGTGGTGTTCCTATTGGCGGGTCCGTCCTCATGATCTCACTACTAGAGATCACCAAGTGCGAACTTCATGAGAAGAAGTCTCAATGCTTATGAGCCCCCAGCACCTGATGGTCAGACATCTACTATGTCCAATTAGTAATATGTATCTAGACCATAGAACATATATTTAAGATTAATGTCATAGTATCTAGAGGTTCTCATTATAGCCTGGGAACTGCTATAACCTTTCGATACGACAATTAATCTTTGGACATTACCACTTCAATAGTGGACGCAGAAAAGTCTACACTATAATTGTAAGATGACATCATACATAGTTAACTCTATACACGATATGGTAAACAAAAGCACATAATAGTTGGGTCTAGGTCACCCACTATTTCAACAATATCTTCTTAAATAATATCCAAATTAATATATAATTATATATCTTTAGTTTAAGTTAATTACTTACATCCCTCTCCTCCTCCCACAAATGGGATATATAATCATTCATCTTGTGTATGAAGTACTACTTCCTTGTAAATTGATGTAAATTTTTTTCATTACCACTTTTATTGGTTGTAAATAATAATGTTTATAATATTTAAATATTATTTTTATGCTATAATTATACTTATTTAATTATAATATAATATACAATTCTTACTTTCCATTCAATAGGGAATATGATAACATTGATCATGTGTATGGTGGATTGTCACCTCGTGAAGCGATGCGATTAGTTTTTTACATACACTTTATATGGATTGTAATAAGGATTAATTTCATATTGATAAATTATATTAAATACACAATAATCAATATTTAAAAAATATATATCATATAATTTCTTACCATACCTTCCATTGAATAAATGATAACATAATTTCTGTTAATGGAGGTTTATCACCTTACGAAGAGATGTGATTATTTTTTATTACCTAATCACATGTATGGTATGTGAAAGGGCATTGAAAAGAAATAATATGTTATATATGATATAATTATAAAAACATAATGAAAAAATAATTACCATCTTTCCACCACGATCATTGAAAAATACAAATGTAACTCATGCATACATACGACAAACTGTTTTGATGATTTTAAGGTATATATTTTGATCATAACCATAATTAATGGCTAGTTTAAAATTTAAAATTTATGTATAAAAATGATAATTATTTCATTATTACTATTCTTGGAGTTATTAAATAATCATCTTTTTTATGATAGTCCACATACCGATGTGAATGTGGATATAAAAATAATTTATTTTTTAAATTGACTAACATAAAATTAATTGGTTATGTATTTTAATAAGTAATAGAGAAAATGAAGATAAAATTTTAATAAAAATTAAATAGTATTTTAAGGTAGAAAATAATTATCATAGTTTTATTATTTAGGTATTTAAATAATGTACATTATAAATTATTTTTGATGTAAGGGATCTCTCTAAACCACCATTTCCATTAGGATATATTATTTCTCTCTCGAACACATTTTATAAATCCATTTAATGTAATAGAATTATTTTAAATTCTATATATATGTATCTAACTTATATACCTAGCTTATTATCCATTACCTTGATGGGTAAATACATTATTTATGATCATTTTTTAATTTCCTTCATTCTGAAAATTCCATTGATTATGATTTGTGACAAGATTATTCAACCATTCTTCATTCCATTGGTAATTCATATATTATGCATCAAGATTGAATACTTGAAGTGGAACAAATACATTGTGAACATGTTATTATGGATGATCTCATATCCCTTGTACTTCTAAGAGATCATTATGAATAATAAATTTAGGATTCCATGTTTTATATTCCTTTTGAAATAATATGAACCTAATCATCCAAATTTGCTATGCCTCATGTTATTAAAGATTGTAATTATTTGATATATTTGTTTATAACTCATGTAATATTATTTGTAAAAGACATGGGTCACTAGAAATATCCCCTAAAAATTTAATCACCAATGGAACCATCAATAAAATTTTCCTATAAATAAGATACTATAGATGTAGCATCTAAAGAATATCTTTTATAAAAGGAAAATTGGATATGGTCATATGATCTTTCAATTAATAAATGAAAATGATAAAAAAGGGATTCATTGGAAATTATGATAATTTTTATAATTATATCATACTAATGGAGTATATAAGAGATGATGGTTATTTTTATAATATAAATTTATCCAAATCACGTTTTATGTTTTAATTTTAGGCATCAACTTTTATAAAAGATTAAAATAATTATGAATGATATTGAAGGGAGTATTAGGGAATGTGTGGAGTAGGATAACAAATATTGTATTATTATTTTTCATTTGTGTAGATCAAGGTTCTGGTTAACGTCTCACAACCACTTATGAGGGACACTTTCATTTTTATGGAATACTCAAATGAGTAGATCACTTTTGTATATGAAAAATTTCATATATTTTGTTTCATCAATGGTTGTATTATTCATATAGAGAAATATTATACCACTTAATGTGGTGGAAGGAGAGATTAATATTTTCATGTAGTGAGGTCCATGTATTAGGGAAAACCTATTGGAGGTGTTTTCTAATGGAGGAAAAGAGTGAAAGGGATATAGATTAACTTTCTTAGGATTTATGCATAAAATATGTTCCTGATTAATATAAATTCATTAGGACAAGACTGTCGAATTAATTTATATACCAAAAAATACATACATGGCTAGAAGATTTAGATATTTTAGCTTCCCAAATTGTTTATATTGTTTTTGGGAAGACCTTTTGATGACCATATTAAATTTCCCATGGTGAACACCAACACTGCCAAATGATATCTTATAACTATTAAGGGAAACACAATAATTACTTCAAATATATAATAGATTTATTTTGATGCTCCTGACCAGGTGGTCACTCTGTGTTTTGATCCTCACTTTTTCCTCCATGTTGGGTGTGAATCAGAACGAGACTATGAAAAATAGCCTACAAAGGAATCAATTATGGAGGATGATAGGTCAAGGTTATCTCAGTACTGATATTTCTATAGACGAACCAATCTACTCAAAAATAATTATAGAAGCTCAAAATGATATTTAGTTATACATTAGAAGTCCCAAAATAGTGGTGATGGATCCATTATTGAATTTATAGATGAAGAGGCTAGGTTGATCTAGAACCTCCCATCCAAATGAAAATATAAATCTTGAAATGTCATGGGAAATATATCCCACTATAGTATAGACACTCTAACATCAATGTATGAATGTGTCTCTAATATGGGTTTATGTCTAAAATATATTATATATTAATAATATGTCCATTTTTATGACAATTGTTTTTCCAAGGGTGGATTTTGAAGTCCTGAAATGGTCACTCTAGTTGTTTGTGCCTTCTTTGGAGGGAGGATATAGATTTTAGTGTCATGAGTTTCTTTTTAAATCACATCGATTCCTATATTAAACATCTTGAATCCCTTACGTGTGAGTTTGTGGGTTTATATGATTGTCCATCGTAGAAGGATAAATGACTGTCTTGATTGATTCTCAAGTCATTGAAGTAAAGTCTACATGGGATCTTCTAATAGGTGGGGATATTAAAGATATCATGTACCGGAATGAAATGTCAGGGGGGAGAGAAGACCCATGTTATATGATGTTAAATTTGTTAAAATAAGTGAATACAATAGATATTTCTTATCTAGGACCGAAATTCAACAATTTAAAATATTTTCATGGGAATAATGTACTCTAATAGTAGATAATTTTCAAATTTTTTATGGTTGATCAAATGGATAAGCCTATTTATGATTACCTTGGTGTCTTATATTTTTTCGCATAGAATTAGATTGCTTCCTCATCACCATTGAAATTTTTTCATTGTCCCGTAATAAGAGATATGGGAATATATTTATGATTCATTGCTTTTAGAATACTGAGGTGGATTTTGAGGGGATGATCCATTCGCTTCAGACATTGTCTTAGACTGATGTTAATAATTAAATATTTCTTCTATAATATATGATAATAAGATATAATGATAATATAGTACTCCACCCTGACATCCAACATGATCCCATTTATTGTGGGATAAATGAGAACTACTATCACCCACATTAGATGTAGGGTAACCCAGAATTTCAACGCTCGATGAAGATTTGGATACAACCCTAAAATTTAAAAATATTTATGGTCAATGCATTCACATGTTTTACTTGTTAAAGAAGGTGATTCTAATATGCATTACATTAACTAAAAATATTTTGTGAGATTTCGTAGGAATAATATGTCATGTCTCTTTATTGCTGATTGTGGAGTTTCTTCAAATTATAAGGTGACTCTTGCTCTTATAATTCAATTTTTTATTATCATTATTTTACTGGGAAATCTAAAATCTCTTGGGATATCAATTATTGTATTAAATAGTGTTCCTTCCAAGGACATGTGGCTACAATATAGTCACTTACACACATGTTTTCACCTCTCATGATTCCCTCATCCTCCAATCATCCATCCTTCCTTCTACTCTTCCCATTAAAAATTTAAAAAGGTGTGTTTTATTCACATGAACATGCTTTATAGAAGTCATGGGGACTCGACCATATGATCGGGACACCATACCCCCAACCACCCTATATTCTCATTCATAATTTTACTCTTAAAATTATGATTCATATTCCTGTTCGATTTACACCCCCAAATTGTTGTTCTCCTCCCTCAATTCCCTCAAAACAATCAAATAACTTCATCACACGCATCCTCTAATCCATATCCCTCTCAAATACCGACATCACATTTATAATATTTATTAGAAAATACACATTCTTCATCCACATTGATTTTCCTGGTAAATACATATTCATCCTCAACAAATCAATGCTTACCATACCTAATTACTCCAAAAATTCCAAATCCATCCCAGGGAAATTCAATCTTCTCATTCAATTTTATTCATAATATTACTAACACCATGATGTCCTGGTGAATAACAAAACCAAAAATTAAAAAATCAAAACTGCATATATAAAATAAAAAACTACTGACCAAATCACGAACATTCCATTCTTGATCGTCCATCGAATTCAACGTCATGATATCATCCCATAAAAATCATAATAACAAATATAGTGGTAAAACTAATCTCAGGTTTCCATAGGAAATAAGTATGAAAATTTATAGAAAGCTCTATCAACTTATCAAAGAAGGTATGATCTCCATTAATGGAGGTTCATGATCACCAAATTAATAAAGAAGAATAAACCAAAAAATAAATAAATGGAAATCATAGTTTTTTACAACCAGTTTAAACTCTACAAGTTGGTATTGTATTTTTTGAGAATATAAGTTGATATAAATCTAAAAATGGATGTTATAATTAATAAAATCTCTTAAATAATTTTAATTGGTGATTAGAAAATATTTTTAAGGTCATCCAATTTTCATTGCTAACTATACATGCCTGATATTGTCAAATTGGTGATTTAAAGATGTTGTGTTAGAGTTTTTCTCAAATCAAAAGTTAGTTTTTATTGATTGTAAGTGTAGGAACCAATAAGAATATGTTTGGAAGTCATGTGGACGTGGAAATAATGGATGTAGTTGGGTGGAGTCCAACGACATCATAGTGCCTTGGTGCCATGACTATTGTGATGCTAAAATGAACATAGTAATTTGACTATGTCATGGAGATGATTATGTTATGGTAAAGGTTGATTTTTATAAGGGTCGGCCAACAGTAAGGGGACTGGTATAAATAGGTAATGAATAACTAAATGGATGACTTTTGTAATGGTCAAATGTGAAATTCAGATGTTATATAAAGGTAAATTTATTATATGAAAGCTATGTAAGGGTGTTGTCATGATTCATTGAGATGTGTAACTGTAATGGATGACATTTTTAAATCTATACATGGAATTTAACTACCCTTTCATCAAGGATAAATGAGTATACCTCACTATAGAAGGTGTTTTAATTAATCATTGGAAGATGCATTGGGTGTAGAGTTAATTGCATCAATTATCAAAGGATTGTTGATGATCTAGAGAAAAAAATGTTTGTAGGGGATCAACAAACCAATTTAATTATTGTGGAGTTTAATGAGATTTATCATGAAAAATTATGATCCCTAATTCATGAGTGGATCTCTTCATAATGAGTTACCTACATTGATGTTGTAGCTAAAATAATCTGTTGGGATTGACAACAATATGGAGCTTGGTGTTTTGTTATTGGGTGTCTACTAGTATAAATGGGAAGCCAAACAGGGAAAAGATCTATAAATAGTGGACTTGCATGAGATAAGTTGAACTGTATGCTAGAGGAACCCAACATCATGGCTCCCACACTGAAGGCATTTTGATGGGAATGGTAAGCATCATATTTTTACTTGGAGAATATTTGAAATGACTAGTGTCCATGGTTCTAATAATTTAAATGTTTGATTCAAATTATGCGAAGCCTCACCAAGATTTTCTATCATCTTAGATGAAATTTTTTGGTCATTTTTCAAACAGAAGTATATAACACATCATTGCAATGGTGGTTATGTCGTGGTGAAATTGAGCCAGTAAATGGAGGAGTCCTCAACAATTCATATAATTCTTGAACTAATATTAAATGATCCAAATATCATGTTCTTTTAATTTGAATTGTAATTCAAGATAATTTAAATTTAGTTATATTAAATTTTATATTGTGAAAATGAAAAATCAATACCACACTACAATGACCATTAATGATAGAGAAAAAACAATTTATATTCATGGAGATCACCAAAAATTTTAGAGATCAAGTAGTTGATGGGAGATTCTATAGGAAGTTATTCTCTGGTAGTCTCCATATTAAATTACGGAGGGTGCTTCATTTATTAGTATTTTACAAGTTGACTGATAAAATTGAAATCTTTATAGAGTGAAAATTATGGTAATTAAATATTAGAAAGTATATGGAAATAGAAGTATCATATAATGTATTCTATCTCTCATAAAAGGAAAATAAATGAAAAATAGGGGTGATGACACTAGTATTCTTTAAAGATTCTTATTAATCGAATAAAGGTGAAACCTGACACTATCATTAGGACAAGTATTACAATAATTAGATGAGCATAGTTATGAAACAATGATATTTTTATGAAGATTGAAAATGTATTCAAGTTGATACAATTTTAAATGAATTCTAGATTTATTTTGGAAGATAATAATGATGTTTTTTTATAAAACAATTCACAGTTTTATTGAAGGAAGAGTAACGACTATTAACAATGCATCTGCCTAGAACAAGATGATTCATGTGTTACTGAACATTTTGTATGTACATTTCCTTAAATGTGGTAGACTTTCACATCTCTAAATCATGGGTGATCTTCCCCAAAGTTGTTTGCGAAGAAGAAGAATGGCCAGGATAGTAGTTATCTAAACATAATGAGTGCTACTAACACCTGAGACATATTAAAAAGTAATAAGATTACAAAAATTGGATTATGAAAAATAGGAGAAGAAATAGTCACATAAGACACCATCAAAATTCATAAGGACAAAGAATAAATATCAATCCTCCAATATTGAATAGCCTTACCACTAGACATCATCATTCATGGATACAATTAGCCAATTGTTTTATAATAAAAAAATTCTACAAACATTAAATAATTGAAATTTATTCATTATTAAAATTAATTTAAGGTTAAAAATAATCCTATTTTTTTAAATATTTCATATTTATTCTTTCAAATTATTTATAAAAAAGTAGCATAAGAGCAGAATACCCAAAGTGTATATGATGAAAGTAAATAAGGAAATCCAACTTCTTAAACAACCATAACAGTTTCATAACACATTCTAGGACACGTATAAATTAATTTCTACAACAACCATATACATGTAATAATGTTCATAAGTATAAAATTAAAATAATAAGAAAATACAGAATGAAAAAGAAGGAAACATAGGTTCCAAGGAAAAAAACATCCATAAATCATTAATCTACATACACAAAAAAACCACTAACAACCTCTATTCATAAATATAACCAAACAAATCACCTCATACAACACTTTCGATTCCAAAGAATGTCGATATATCTATATTTAAAACATTAGTGGTCTCTAAACTCCTCATCAGGTTAATGATTCATGGAAAAAAATCACGAACTTTCACATTAATGAAAAGAAGATGCATGTATATATAGAACCATACTCTAAACATGAAACATCCATTCTAAGAAAATAACATTCATCACTAGTGGATCAAAATGAAGGATACCTATATGAGATCACACTAAATGATTAAGCCATATCGACATATATTTCTAAGTGATGTGTTGAAAGAATTCATATTATTTCCTAATGAAGAGATTAAATCCATAAGGGTACAAATCAAGATGTCTTTTCGTACACAACATCACCCAATTGGCGATATAAGATAAACATAATATTTTTTCAAACAAATTAAAGATAATATACTCCATAAATCAAAAATTCCATGATTAGTGTGTCTATAAAAATAGACACAAATCATAATCATTGATCCATATCACATTAGAGACGAAACAATCAAAATATAAGTAGTCATGAATTTCATATATAACATGTGTCATGTTTGAAAATCTCTATTTCAGGTGTAGAACTAGATATAAATCACAAATTAATTAGAAAAGTGTTTTAGAAATTCTATACATATTTGATATGTGCATACCCTCAAAGAGTAGTATAATAGGATAAATTCAGAGTTACATGAAGTGAGATGTAATATATAATCATAGTTGTAGTCATGAAAAATATTAACAACCTCGACGTATCAATGGATAATCTGAGAGTGACCTAAAAAATGGATTTATAAATAAAAATGTTATTGGAATTCAACTTGTTAAATCACATATATAGAAAAGAGAGATAAAAACTCATGTTTTTAGATTCTATCATATCTATGTATTCTCTTTCCTTAAAACATTTTCAAGACTATCCCTGCCTAAAAATAAATAAAGAAAAATGTAAAAAGAAATTATATCATTTATAGAAAATCAAATAATCCCATAAAAAATTGTACAAAAAATAAAATTACATTCTCTTATGATGAATTTAATGGACCAAAGTCCTTGAAGAAGCAATGAGATGTCATATTTTTGGATTCATAACCATCAAGATATCAAAACCTATTAAAAAAAATATTTATAAAAAAATCACTTTTATGAATTAAAGGACCAACCAAATAGACCCCAAATTAATAAAAAATTAATTATTAAAAAAACAGTCATATATATAAATATGTGATACAACCGTAACAAAATACAGGTTTCACTAATTAAAAATAAAAAATAAAATATGATAAATCAATATCTAACATTAAAAAAATATTAATTAATTTAGATTTAATAAATATTGTATTCAAAATGTATATAGAATGGAGGAAATTTTACCTGATGTATTGAAACATGTTATAATGTGGGATCCTAAAACAAGAACCCATGAAAATCCATGAAGACATGCTGCAAGAAATAATAATTCCTCTATGGTGCCGAAAATTCGTCACATAGTTATGTGAGGAAAATATTGAAAGGGGTTTTTAATGCTAGATATATAATATTTGCATTAATGAGTTTTGGAATGATTTTATGATGCTCACCAATATCTATAAGGGGGAGAGAACTTCACATTAGTATGTGATTTATCACATAAGAAAATACAGGTCCCTATTGGGATGGAAATAAGTAGATGACTTGGTTTAAAAAGGTATATTTGTGGATCCATTGTGTGTTTTCACTAATCCTGAATCCCTATATCTGGTTGTAATGATTTGGTTTGTGGTTACTCCTATGGGATTCACAATTTTAGACCATCTTGAGCCTTTTCTCACTTGCGCTGCAAATATTTAATTTGATAAAGTGAGTAGTTTTATGGAAAATCAATGATATCCCATTGGAATGATATGAAGTGTCTAAAGAGAAATATAATTACGACATCAATAGTAGTTTTTAATTTTGGTAAATGACCAAATGTTAATATGTAGTATCTTACAAACTTTTATTGTAACAAATATAGACATTAAGATATTGAAGATATGTTTTCATGTGATATGAAGGATTAAAAACTCTTAAATAAAACATAGATTTCAATGTGTCATTATCTAATAGAAAATTTAAATTTATAGAGTTATCTAAAGATTTTAGGTAAGATTTGTATATTAAATATGTAGTGTGAGAACAAGGGTTTTCATATTTCACAATTTATTGTGATGATCCAAGTTCACTTCAATTATCTAAAAATCATGTTTTTGATAACCAATTTATATATGTTGTTGTTAGGTTATATATAATTAGGGTAATAATAATGAAGATTCATGCTTTAATGGAAAAAATTTCTGAAGGGGAACTAATATAAGAAGTATCTATACAAGTATGTAAATGGATCAACTGGTAATACGAAACATTATACTAATGAGTTTGTATTTAAAAAAACCAAATAAACACAAAATAGAAGACCATATATATATAACATAAAAAATGGCTGACCAACGAATGTAGTTATCATTCTTGATCTTCCTTCAAATGCAACATCATGATATCTACCCATCAAAATCACAATAACCAAGCTACTGATAAAAAGACTATCACATTTTCATAGTCGGTCACTATAAACACATACAGCTTTCTCCATCAACCTAGAAAAGTGGATTAGATCTCCATTAATGGGTTTTCAAGATCACAAAATGGTTTTAGAAAAAAAAAAACAAATACATAAATGGAAAACCACGCAATGATGGAGTTATTGAAGGAAAAGCACAATGTTAGAGCAACCCTTCCCCTAGGGTATATTTTCATAACACCAATCCCAGGGAAATAGATTTGTACTTACCATCTCAGATGGAATCAGTACATGATTGGGTTATAAATGTTTTAATATGTATAATGAATTGTTTTAAGGGAAAAATAGCATGGGTTAAAATCAATATAATTTTGGGAACACCAATAATTTAGGAAAAGGGGTTAACAATTGGGAAAGAATGGTGATAATTTCAGTCATTCAATTCAAGGGGAAACCAAATGAAGTTTTTAAGGCTAAATTAGATGACAAAGATAAATCACACAACATATAAAAAAACTATTAATTTCAGAATAATGATTACTAGAAATCCCCTATCTCAACAAAGTCGAACAACACCGAGCCAAGATAATTACACATCGAGTGCATCAATGTCGAACGCCTATGAATTCCAAAATAAATATCATTGATTATACGACATCATAAACACCAACCATACATTATTCCAAAATTTCCATATACAAGAAAACACGATGCTACCACTATCTTAGCTAATTAACATAAAACATTCCTGAATGAAATAGATAAAATAACCCCCCTTTATGTCACGTTGCATAATAGAAAGTGAAGATGGTGATCATGGCCTAAAATATGTAATAATTGAGTAAGAATATAGTAATAGAAAAAATGAACACCATTTTTAACAAATATTAGAAGATCAATTATTAAAATGAATTAAGTAGTGAAAACCCAAAAAAAGGTTGCAAATTAGTGAAGAAACAATCTAAAAAGTTGATTTTTATTTATTGAATTGAGTGATACAATGAGAAGAAAAATTCACCTATGAGGGGAGAAGATGTAGACTAGGATTTAGGATCGTAGGAGGGGAGGCAGAGGCCAGAAGATGTAGATTTGGGGATGGGGAGGGTGATGATGGTAGATATGGAAGTAGGGGATCCATAAATTGGTAGCTGGATATGCAGATTGGTGACAGCGGTGACCGGCAGCGCGTGAGATATACTGATCGGTGGCGACAATTGGGGATTTGGGTGAGGAAGAGGGTGGATAATCAGGGAAAGTTTGGGGAAGCTAGCATGGATGGAGGATAGGGGTCATTTTGGGGGAAGGGGTTTGTGTTGTAGTAGTGTAAGTAGGTATCATAGAGCGATAGAGCCGTAGAGATGGTGGGCTTAGGGTGAGGAAGCAACCTAGCGGCGGTGGGGTTAGGGCGAGGGATCCATGTAAAATTTTTGGTGGCTGGACAAGGAATTTTTTTGAGAACAACAACAAACTTTAGCTGTCTCTATTGCTTCCATTATAGGCTTTCCTTGGAAGTCTCTCATGCCTACATAAAATGGCTGGAAATTTAATATACGTTTTTATGGAATATGCATGGAAGATACATTGGTATTTGGTTATTATATTAGGAAGAAAAATACATTCATTTTTAATAATATACTATAATGAGATGATTCAAGAATGATGATCATGTGGAGGAATGTGATTATATTGATAATATTGTGAAGTAATAGGATATATTTATGTTGAATTATTTCCTGATTAATTTTGCAGTGTATCATTATTATAAAATGAGGGGTTCAGGGAAAAAAGGAAAATAATGTATTTTGGATGGGCTATTAGCAACGAGGACCAATCAAAAATTCCCCGTCACTAAAAACTGCATCATAGAAGGTAGCTTTTACGATGTGTCATATAAAAACCCATCTTTTTCAATAGGAGGATGGCTTGACACAAAGAGATTTTGTGGCATTTATTTATTTAACTATTTCTGATCATCCATTAGACACATTGAAAATAATTATTTATGATGGGCCACAAGACAAATCAAAAATAAGTAATTGTGATGGGTTGTAGTATAGTCTCAAATAATTTTTAAAACCAAAAAAAAAATGAAAAGAAAAATATAATTAAAAAATTAAAAACATCAATAATATTTAAATTCTATATATACAAATTTGAATATTTAAAATAATTAAAATATTATAAAAAACATTTTCAATCAAAATTTAAGAGTATAAATGTTGGCATAATGAATCTATCACTATGGAGGTGTATGGAATTATCGATGGGGAGGTGGTCATCTAGAAGAGGTGGGGGAGAGAACTTCATTTCTACAACCGGAGCCAAATTTTGCATATACTCCATAATTTGATCATGTTGATTCTCTTTTCATCATGGAATATCATCCTCTCGCAGATGCTGTTGTTGATAGAGCTCTTCATGCTTCCTATGAATTGTGTCTATAACCTAAATCTGAGCTCACAGCTACTCCTCATACTGTGCAATTGATGATGTTGACTCTAAAAAAGATCCCATTCAGTTGGACGCCATCCATGTAGTAGTAACATACAAAATTTCACACATAAATCAATAAATAATACCAAGAACATGATACACGATTCTGAAGAAAAATAATAATGTACAAATTCAAAAACAAAATATCAATGAATCAACATCACAATAATGATTTAATCTTTAATTGGATAAAATATAGGTATTATTCCATTAAATCAACGATGAAATGTTTTTTGAAATAAATAAACTCTTCAATCTGAGTGGAAGTAGGACATAACACAACACTTTAACAAGAAACACTCCAGACATCCCTTGTTGAGATTCTTTGTACCTCGATTAACCACATGATGTACAACTAAATAACCATTCATTTTCAAAATAATATATGATGCAATCATTTTTATAACATCTTTTATTTTCTTGTGTATTGTTTTTAAATATTATATTGATTATTTTCTATAATAGGTGCTGAGACAACATGCTATTTTGTACCCCAATTTTCCTAGAATAAATGTTTTAAAATATAATAAATATATTAAATAGAATAAGTGTGTTGTTATCCAAAAAATGTGTAATAACTCTTAGACAGGTGTTCATATTGGAAATCTTAGGGCACCATTGTGTTTAAAATGTAGGTTTTATGCTAGGTTAAATATATCAAAGGCCAACACAGGTCGTTTTTTAAATTTTTTTCACAGGGGAGAATGTAATAATATAATTTTACTTAATAATTTGTTTTATTTTTTTGGTGTGGTTAGATACTTATTTTTAATTATAAGACTATAGAAATCATATCAGGATTGGATGCAAATCTTTGGAGACTTATACGATGTTAGAAGAGAGCATTCGTGAAGGATGATAATGGATCAGGAATAGATTGTAGATCATCACACCAGTGGACTTGAAGGACCTCATCAACGACATCAACATATTTGTTCCTCATCATAAGTTGACCAAAACTCCATGTATGACATTTTTTTCTTGTAGTTTCCATCCCGTTATTCATCCTATACAAATACGAATCAATTCAATGAATATAAATTGATAGGTCCATCATTGTTTGATTCCAAATTGATTTATTTATTTTTGGTTATTTTATTTTTCCCTCCTCTTTTTTCCTTTAGGTAATAATAAATCGAGGAAAAATGATAAAAGGGTGGGGTTCATTCTTTACTTTTATGTTTTGTGGATTTCTCCCTATGTTAATTGGTTTTTCATCAAGTGAACTTCCTTTTGGCCAGCATTTTGATGAATACTTAGTAATAAATCATTTTGTGACCATTATTTGTCGCAATAGATCAATATCATAGGTGTGATTCATGATCAGTGATGTGATTAAGGAGTGATGATGGTGTCATAGTAGATCTTCAGTACCTGTTCAACTCATTTTTTATGCACTGAAATTTATGGTTCTACGATGGAGATTAATTAGAAGATATGAACATGAAATCTATAAATTAGGAAATTAGAGGGTTGAACGAACCCCAAACTGATTTTTATGACTAGATTAGTGGTTTTGGCAGTTCGTAGATCGACACAGAAGATATCGCTAAAGGAACATGAAAATACTAAGCACCAGAACATGTATTTTGGGATTACACAACATGTGGTACCCCTTGGAAAAATCGCTAGGGGTCTGGCTAATGTTAAGGATCACATAATGTGTGTCCCCTATCACACAAGGTGTGACCATCCCCGGTTTACTCGGTGTGTACTTAAGATGTAAACATACACCAGTTTTAGTACAATGGAATAAACACGCCATGTACTCTGACATTGACACAACCATACTACACGAATAGGGTTCCCATTGTCCCTACAAGTCATGTATCCTCCTCTATATGATATATATTTGGAGACTACATGACATGTGAGGATCTTTTACAAAGTCATGAATTATGATAGCTTGACACACTGTGTCCCCTCTGGGACACAAACCCTGTACTCACATAAATATTGATTGATGCTTTTTTCATTCTTAGTTTAGACCATTATAGTTTGACATCAATCCCTAGGCCCATTCCTTGATAGTAAAATATAAAATTACATCCAATTCACTAGATTGGTATCCCCTCTAGAGGCCATGTCTCAGATCATGTATTGTTTTCCTTCTACGAGACAGGAGTGTGATCATTTATCAACCCTAGTTAGAGTTGTGGAATGAGAAATTATTCCCTATGTAGGGACTAGATCCACCATCTAGCATGTGGCATCAATTGGGTTGGTGGAATCCTTAACATATGATCCCCTATATTGTGGGTCGACCTGGATTGGGTTTGTGGTGTCCCCATGTGGTTTTGTTCATGGAACCCTATGTTTTTATAGAATACTTCATACACTTGTACATTATATTTGGGTGGGGAACACTGATCTAGAAATATTTTTTGAGTGTCTCTGATCATAGCATGGATCTTGGAGAGTGTTCTCCTAGAACAAGCATTACATTGAGTAAAATCTGGTTGTTGGTATTTGGTTATGATCGCTTGATGGCGTGTTGTCTCTACAAAGCGTACATGGGTTTTGTTTTTATTAGACATTGATTATTAAATTGTGCATTGAGCTTACAATACTTAGTGAATTGTGTTTATAGTTTTAATGGTTTCTTATTGAGTATTAATGTACACACCCCTACATGGAATATTCTCACACATGTTGTGTCTTGTGGATACGAAAAACCTTTTTTCTGAGTTCTAGTAGGATTGGGGGTGGGTTGAGAATAGCTAGAGATTGATAGACTGAGGTGTTGACCTCTTGTATACTATTGACTAATTCCTCACCCTTGGAGTAGGTTAGACTCTATTCAATTTTCATTCAGATTTTCTTTGGCCCATTTTTTTGAAGACATTATTGTGATACTATGTTGTGAGATCTTAGATGTCGTCATGGTTTTTTATTGTTTTATATTTCATTATTGCATCTATTAAAATGTGTTTGTGTCTCTGTGTGTACTTTTACATTAGGATAATTATTACCATTTGTCAAATATGTTTTATTGGTACTGGTCTCTAGTCCCTAGCCTATTGGAGGCAGGTTTGTGGAAGTAACTGGTCAGGCCCCTCTGGGACATGTCAAGACAGAGTGGTATTAGAGTAGTTAGTTCTACATTAGTTCTGAAGGGCTATGAGATTGGTTTGGGTAAATAGTGTTAAGTGTTTTGAGTTTAGTTTTAAGGACATGGATTCCAGTGTGGATGCGTCGTACGACGTATCCATACAATGGACCATGAATCAAGGGACAGACCATGAAATTTAAATATTTTCATTTTATTATAAACATAATTTTCTTGTAAGCATGTTATATACATAATGTTGAACTTATGATGCACACAACATTGAATTAACTTTTGTTACACAGAAGAATGATTTTTACTGAATTTTTTTAGAGAAAATGTTTTAAAACCTAATTTAGAAACTTTTATGAAATTTATTTTAAAAAAATGACATAATTATAGAATTCAAAAAGGTAAAAATTTTCTTAGGGTGAATTTTTGGTATTTTTATGTCAAACTTCATTTTTAGATGAACAGTAAAAATTACACCAATTTAGTTAAATATAACCTTTTTGTTTAAATAATTTTTAATAGTAAATTATATTTTATATTTGTTATAGAGTCACATTAGATGAATTATACATTTATATATATAATTATATTCATTAGAATATATTTACTATTGAAATTGAATATAATAACATAAAAACATATTAACATTTTTTTCTACTTATAAAACCAGTTATTTTTCCCTGTCTACAGGATTAGTGTTAATCATAATTTTCACACTTCTGTGATTTTTATTTCAAATATATTAAATACATGGATGTTGTTAGGATGCTTTTTGTGGTCTAATAATATTAAATTAATTTTTGACCATAAATATTAGTTAAAGTGATTAAAATTAATTACGATGATTATGGTAAATTTAATATTAAAAAGGAAATAAACCATAATATTAAGGATAAAAATGACCTAGAAACATGTAAAATATAAATTTTATACCAATAATTCGACCATATCGCAATTCAGTTATAAATTTATGGGTTTTGGGATATTATTAAATGGTAGTTCCCCAAATAAAAGGTCATGTAAGAAAGAAGGAAAAATAATGATCTTTACTTACATTTACCATTTATAAAACATTGAGATATGTAAAAAATAACTTATTTGGGCATATAATGTTTTTTATATATATGGGTTATTAAAATCCTAATATTTTATCTATAATTTTCAGATGTGGTTTAGTTACCTAGAATTCTTAAAAACGTTAATGTAGTTATTATTTAGTTAATAATTAAATAAAATATTAGATACTATAAATATTAATAGGGAAGATAATTGAATGAATTAAGGTATTTATTTTTTTATTTTAATATATCATATTAAAACCCAATAAAAATAATATTTTTTATCCCAATATTATATTAATATATTAAATATAACAGTAAAAATATAATGCCAAAATATATATTATATTTATTTAATAATAAATGAAAATTTATTAAATGATTTAGAATTAAAAAATTATTATATTCAGAGAAGATATTTTTATGTTTTTATAAATTTTAAATATGTTCTATTAATGGGCCAATTATTCTTTTATAATTAACATATTGACACATATAATTTAAAAATGATGTTTACACGGTCTGGTTTAACGTAGTGTTTTTGCACATCACATGGACTTGTTTAAAATTAATTTCAAAAACACATGAGAATTTTTTTTAAATTAGTTATAATATCAATAATAAATTTTTATATTTATTATAATAAACCTCACATTATTTTATTTTAAATGGATAAATTAATTAGATAATAAAACTTGATATGTTAATAAAAAAAACATAAATGGTAAAATTGGGAAATCTTAGATGTTATGGAATCAAATTATTAAAATGAACCATGTTTTGTTTGGTGGAGGTTTCAATAGACTATTAATCTCATTTTATCCATTATTCATCCAATTTTTATTCATTTTAGGGAAGGTAAACCACCCATTAATGAATACCTTTTGGTAATTAAAAGAGTTTCACTCCCCCTGCACTATAAAAAAGAAATAACTCTACCCCTTCATCACACCTATAAAGCCACATTAGACCACCAAAAATCTATCCAATAGTCTAAAAATATCCCTACCATATAACTAGAAGCCTCACCTTGGTCAAAAATCAATCCGAGTAATCTTTTGGTATACACCAAATGAAGTTACCTGATTAAGAGTTAACACCTTCTCTCAATCTTTTTAGTTTCATTTCCCTTATCCACTCCCTATACTCTTCTTATTACATGATTACCTAATGAAAAAAGTATCAAAAATATACTAGTATGTTGTTATAATATTTTATCAACCTACACATACACACACCTCCATCTAATGGGTAACAATCATACGGTTTCTGTGTACGGCGAACTACTAACTCACGAAATGATGATTGTTCAATTCTAATTTACCGCATATCATGGTGGACATTATGATAGTAAATATACATATATATGATATAAATTATTTTTATAATGTCTCTATGATTATTCATTATTTGTTTATGACATTCTTGTATTCATTCCTAATTGTGTAAATTTGATAATTTCACTTGAGGTAGTGTGGACTACAACCCCCTCAAAGTCGTATGAATTCTTCACACCATACATGGAACATATAATGGATGGGTTGAATAATATTATATAACTTATATAATATATATATTATAATCAAATTATAATACAAATATGTTTTATTTATTTTTCATTCTTTTAATACAATAAAGAAATAAATGTGTGTTCATGTGTACGTACGACCTACCGTCTCCAAGAACAATGTACATCATTTATAATCTCAAAATAATATTGAATAATATAAGTACATTTGTTATGAATAAATAAGATAATTTAATCATGGTTTAATTTTTGTATATGATAAAATAATGAACTGTTAAATAGGAGAAATAAGTTACAAGTTCAAATATACTTAAAAAAACATGGAAATTAACACCTCAAATAGTTAACATAATTAATGAGTGTTAACAAAAGGGTAATAAAATATTGTAAGATGTTAATATATGATATTATAAACATTAGTATAGTAATTTTATGCATTATGAACATGTTTTAAACAACTATACATGATTTTAAATACCACACAAAAAAGTACGGTGTAAGGTAAGAGATTATTCTCTCATTTTCATTCCCTCAGACAATCATAATTGTTGTGCACCTAATTTCTTATATATGGTTTCCATACTAACCATTTTACATATAATATCATAATAATATCATCATCAATTTATTTAAATGATTTATTTAATATTTTACACCTTTGGGTTTTCGAATTTATTTTTTACTATATTACTAAGGGATTTTCATCTAACTTTTTGAATCTTTCAGATTAATGTCATATTCACTGCTTACTTATTTTTTTTATACCTACGACACAATTTAATAAATTATATAATGATTTCAATTTATTTCATGGTATTAAATTTTTCAATTGATTTTACTCTTTCATGTAACCCTTGATTAAAAATCTTCTCACGTTGTTATGGAATTTCGTCAAAATTTACGTTCTATTGAGACTTCTTTTTTATTATGCATTGATTCAGTTTTATTTTGTGTATATAATATGTTTCTCATGTTATATCATGAATCATATTATTTTCATTATATTCTTAGTTTCATGTCGTACCTTTTTGGAGATTATTATTCAATTGATTCAAAGTGGTGTGAGACACGTTGGTGTGTTTAAATATTATTCATCTTAAGGATGTTCTTAATTATTATCTTTTCAATATCACTACATTTTGTAAATATTAAATTTATCTTGAAATAATATATTTATTTTAATAAATATTTTAATTGTAAATTTACATTAATATCCATATAGTTTTTAGGGATATGATTATTTCCTAAACTGTATACAACTTTTCATATGGTGTTCACCTTAAAAAATTTATATTCATGGTATGATGCCTAGAAAGTATTAGATTATTGGTTTTAAGACATGAAAGTATGCGATTATTGGATCTAATCCTTTATAATATTAGACTCATGGCCTAAATCCTTTATAGTATTATATTCATTGCATGAAGTCATTAAAATTTTAGATTATTGGTATGAAGCCTTGATAGTATTTGATTCTTGGATAAAAGCCTTGAAAGTGTTAGATTCTAGTAAAAAAGACATGAAAGTTTGATATTGTTGGCATAAAGAATTAATAATATTAGATTCATGGAACAATGACTTGATAATATTTTATTATTGGCATGAATCCTTGAATGTTATTAGATTCTTTGTATGAATCCTTGAAATGCTTATATCATTGTAATGAAGCCTTAGTAGTATAATATATATATTAATAATTAATAATTTATATTATGTAAATTAAATTATTATTCATCCATGGTACTTTGAATTGACGTTTCTATTGATAAATTTAAATCACTTTTTATTGATTTAGATGGCATGAGTTTTTGTTTCCTACCATTGCATATTGGCTAGAGGAAGTCACTTGCGTTTTAACCGTATGAGGAATCCTACTAATCAGATAGAAGTCCTTGTTGTAAATCATCCTCAAGACTCTATGTGGTAATGGTAAATCTAGGTGAACAAATAACACAATGATAAATCTCTCTTCTAAATATACTTCAAGTGTCATTTGAGAGAGGAGTTCTATCCGGACACATTGTGATCAGTAAGCACACAAAAGCTTTGGTATCTACAACACAATAGTTTGACCATGGAATAATATTAATAGAGGTTTGATGATATCACATGTTAATATATTGTTATGGTATGATATAAGTTCTTTAGGGTTCAGGACATTGAGTATGGAGTTTTCTAGAAAATAAGGGTGTCAATGGCATCTCTTAGGATTTCCAACTATTTTGGAGTTCCTGAGTGAAACATGTCTACAGAATTTTTTCTAGAAGAGAAGACACCGGTATTGAGAACTACTAGTTGGAACTCAGTAGCATTGGCATTCGCATCGGGTAGCCGTAAGTAGTCATTGGGATCCAAGGGGTTCTAATTCATGCTAAGGCAATCTGTGGACACATGGCCAACTTTGGAAGTCTCTTAGGGTGGTTCGAATCGTCCAAGGGACATATAGTGTTTCTATTGTGACGATTAGGGAAATATAGATTGATATTACACTACCCATCATAATAAAGGTTGATATATTGTTGAGGGATTGCCAATATATAAATAAAGATATAATTAGTGTGGTCCATATGGTGATAAATGAGTTCGAGGTGGAGGTAGGGTAGCTAGAGGAAGTTGGATGTTCGACATATTACCACCACCGTCCCAATGTGGTCCATGCTAAGCTCAGGGAGGATGTGGGAAGGGATGAAGCCAGTTGTAAGATAAGGACACCATAGACCATTATTCTTTAGGGATGTTACATGATATGATCTAAGTATTTACTACCTTCACTTCATTTTTATTGTTAGTGGTGTTAGGCAATCATTTTATTCCACAAATCTTTTTCGAGTCATGGAGATTTCAATTGATCTGTTGACTACAACCTTAATAATGAAGACGCATACTAGAGGAGTCTCAATGATCATGCATGGGTTCCAATTGTGTGAAAAAACTCTTATAGTTGTGATTTTTTGTCGGTATCTCTTAGTAGTATCACCAATGCCTTACAAAATCATTCGTAGTATGGAATGATTGTCTACAACAAAAGCACTGAATTACTATTTAAGGAGAAGAGTTTGGTTTTTCATTAATGAGGGAACATAGTTTTTCTTTTTCAGTGAAAAAGATATTGGATGATTAGGATGAACTCATGCATAGGATGGTGAAACTGATTACACATCAATTAACTTAACTAGCCCTTGGTGCAGTGAATGTTATGAGTCCTAAGATTCCTACAGTTATGGTAGAGTATGAGGATGTTTAACCTGAATATGATCTTGGATTAATTACCCACCAAGACATAAAAATAGGTATTGATCTAAAACCTGAAATGGAATATATTCTTGAGTTATCATATCAGATGGATCTCATAGAGATTTGCGGGATGAGGGTTTATTTGGGGATTTATAGAGGAGGGGCTTCGATAGACCCAGTTTTTGACCATAGGGATCCTAGGTTTTTTAACCAAGGAAGTTGGGGGTATTGAGGTTATATGTGGACTATACACACATAAAATAGGTTACCATAATGAATAAGTCTCCACTATCAAGAATCAATGAAATTTCTGATCAACTTAGAGGGGATCAATGGATCTATGGTTCACCTCATATCATGATATCACTAGTTTTGATTAATGGATAAGGATATATAGAAGATATAATTTATATGATGCAACAATAACCTTCTGTACATGTTGTGTGAGGAGGTTCATGCAAGACACATGAGGATGATTCTGGACACACTATTAGAGAACCAATTTTAAGTAATTATATTGACATGTTAGTTCTAGATGCAGGTGGTCCACAATCTAGGATACATTATATCTGTAGATGAATTTTTAGTGGACCCATCCATTGTCGAGGTAGTGTAAGCCTGGGAGCCTGCCAAGAGAATGAAAAAGGTGTGGTTCTTCCTTAGGTTCGCAGTAGTTGAACAAGGTCTCCATGTAGTTTTCCACGTTACAGTTATCCTTTGTAGATGGATATGAAGTAGCTTACCATCAATCAATTGTTGTTACCCTTCTACTTTGTAGTGAGTCCAGGAGGTGTATCTTGGACAAGTTCACTATAAGACCCTACATGATTAGATATCCATAGGACATGATATGGATGGATTTTGTAATGGTGATTATCATGGTGTACTTTTCCGAGGATACACAATGGTACCACTGACATTGAAAAATGAGGTTATGAGAGAGTTTGAAACACCTCCATTGGAAGTGCATTCAGGCGTGATATATATTTACCAGGACCACCAAAGTTATTTTTTGATGGCTATATATGAATAAATAAGTTGCAATATTTTTATATCGAGGCATTACTTGTGAGAATGTTAAAGCTGAAAAACATGATCCACAGGGTTTAACCAAACACATTGAGGTTTTAATGTGTATGTTAGATGAAATATCAATAGACGACATGATTTTCATACAACATACATCCAACAGACATGATTCCATCTAGGTGATGATAGATTATCTACCCATGTTGGACCACTTCTTAGAAATAAGGGAGTAGAGTCCAGTAGAGATCTTGGGATGTATTTCTGAATTATAGATAATAAGACTCCATGGAGTTCCATCATGATCTTTTTTTATTGTGATTCAATATTTGCATCCCGATTGTGGATGGGATAATAGGAGGAATTTGGGACTCACCTATTCTTGAGAATAGTGTTTCACCCTCAGACTGATGGATACAGTTGGAGGAAAATTCTGTTTTTATAGAAATTAGAGAGCGATTTAATGTTGTAATTTTTATGTATATGGGAGGACCACCTACCCCTAGTGGATTTTACATACAACAACAATTACCATTCCACTATTGCTATGGAACCAT
Organism: Viscum album; assembly: GCA_963277665.1. Classification (NCBI taxonomy): domain Eukaryota; kingdom Viridiplantae; phylum Streptophyta; class Magnoliopsida; order Santalales; family Viscaceae; genus Viscum; species Viscum album. The sequence continues at coordinate 714,206,568 of OY728134.1, read as the reverse complement.
TTGAGACAATATTCAAGAGACATGAAATTTGACACTCAAGGGTCGAGATTTGGTGTGACTAACAATAGAAAATGTGTATATATTCTTGGAATGGATGAAAAATACAAAAATCCATCATATGTATTATACTAATAGGTGAATGAGGCCATTGGTGTTCAACAAAGGTGACCATGTGTTCTTATCGGATTCACATTGATGTGGATTGAGAAATGTGGTCGTAATGGTATGTTATCTCTGAGATTCATCATTTCATTCCAGATACAATGTAGAATCAGTGAGGTGGTGTACCACTTAACTCCACCTCTAATGTTAGACCTGGTACATAATGTCTTCTATGTATCAATGTCAAGGAGGTATGTGAATTACACATCACATGTTATCAACTTGGGTGATCTGTACTATGAGGATGGAGTGACCATTGCTACGTTCCTGGCAGAGATCAATGATCAGAAGGAGATGATCCTTCATTGGTGATTGATTCCCCTTTTCATCTTCGATGTCCACCCAGGAACCATTATGAGATCTCATTTGATCAGGAGACCCAGATTCCAACCCAACACCCTAATCTCTTTGAGTAGTTTTTCTATTTTTAGGATGAATATCCTTATAGTGGAGAAAATGTAACATCATGTATTTAACATGTATTATTTTTAAACATATTATTGATTATTTATGAGACTATGAACAAAGTCGATAAGAAATTCTGAAGATCTGTGTGTCCGGAAAAAATTCTCGGAATATATTAAATAATTAAATAGAACACACGTGCAGTTTTCTTAAAAAATATAAATAACTCCAAAACAGTTTTCCAAATAGTAAATTTGAGGGCACCTCTTAATCTAGAATGTCATTGTTACTCTAGGTGCAACTAAACCTTGGTCGGCGTGGGTCATTTTTTGTAAGAAAAATTCACTGTCATTAATTTAATAAAATAACAAAACATAATAATTTATTAATTTTTTCAGTGTGATGACCTACTTCTTCTTTATATTTAATGTTATGACAATAATCTTAGGGCTGGATGATGAACCATAGAGAACTAGATTCTATTAGAGGATAGAATTATGGGTGGATGACAATAGATCAGGAATGGATAGTGGATTGTCACACTAGTGGAGTTGTAGGATATCATCAATGATTTCATCATAACCATTATTCATCAACTATTGATTCAAACACTATGTAGGATTTTTTTTATTGTAATTTACATGTCTGTCTTAATACTAGAAGAATGTGGATCAATTCAACAAAAAACAATTTATACAAACATCGTCAGTTTATTTTAAATTGATTGAATTGTTTCTGTTTGGATACTTTTCCCTCTTCATCTGTCCTCTCTATGATAATGAATCAAGGCTATAGGAACTATAGAAAAGGTTCGTTCCCACGTTTATAGTATTTGGATTTATCCCTCAATTCTTCAAACATTCACTATGGGTTCCTCCTTTTGGATAATGTATTGATGAATACTTTGTATTCTTTGATTTCATAACCATTATTCAGTGAAATAGATTGATACTGTAGGAATGGTTCATGATCAGTGATGTGATCAAGGTGTGATGACGGTAGTGGATGACCAAAGTTGGGTCAAAGTGGATTTTCGATATCCATTCAACCCAATTTTGATGATTGACAACATATGGTTAAATGGTGGTGATTTTTGAGTAGATCTAAACCTGGAATCCATTGATATGGAAACTATAGGTGTAGAAGAACCCTTATTTGTAGGTTCCAGCTAGAGAAGAGGATCTGGTGGTTCACATATCAACATTGAGGTGATCCTTGAAGAATTTATAAAATCTTTAGAAACACAACGTGTATTTTGGGATTCCTTGCCATATGGTACCCCTCGTTTTGGAATTGGGGTTCCAAAAATGTTACGTATCACAAGGTGTGTGAACTATATCACACTTCATGTGACCCTACCTGATTGACATAGCGTATACTTCAGAATTATGTGTACATGGGTTGGATCACACAAGCATTGACATGTCATATACTCCCACATAGACAATGCCAGGTTACAAGGACATAGAATCATGTGTTTACGAGCTTTATCCTCTTATACACATCATTTATTCGGATACTACATGTCTTGTGAGTCTCTTCCACATGGGTATGACTTGGGATAGCTGGGCACGCCCTGTACAACATGGTAAATGTCGATTACTCCCTTCAAGATTTATTGAGGCTCTTTTTTTTTCTCATTTTGGACTAGTAAAGGTTGAATGTTTCCCATTGGTCCTTTCATCAAGGATAAAGTAAAAAATAACATCCATTTCACTTGATTGTGATCCCCTATAGTGGTTGAGTCTTAGATAGAGTTGCAGTGTCCCTATGTGATATTGGAGTGTGATCCTCTAAAATCTGTAGTTGGAGTTTGAGGAATCAGTATGACCTACCTATGTAGGGTGTTGATCCTCCATCATGTCGGTTGTGTGGATAGGTTTTGGGGAATCATTTGCATAAGAACCCCTAAGTAGCAGTCTGATCCATATTGGGTTTGTGGTGTCCACCAGCAGTTCAAGGCATGACACTATATATGTTCATTAATGTCTTCTTCGAACAACACATTATCATTCAATGGGGTCTAATGAGGTAGAATTATGTTTTGAGTGTCTCTAATGATATAATGTTTCATGGAGTTAGTTCTCCTGAAATGAGAATAACATTGAGTAGAATCCAATGGCTGACAATTGGTTATGACTTCCTGATGGCATGATGTCTCTCCTGACTATATGTGCATTTTGTTCCTATTCGTCATTGATTTTTATATCCTGTATTGAGATGACAATACATGGATCTTCTAGTGTACTATTTTTAAGATATATTAGTGAGTATTATTGTACTCAATCCAAACATGAACTTTTCCTCCACGTGTCATTTCTTGTATAGATGACGACCCTTTTGATAGCGTCCTCGGAGGATAGGGAGAGGGTGGATCATAGATAGATCTTGATAGACTATGGTGTTAACCGATACTGTACTTTTGACTAATTACTGACCAATGATTTAGGATGGAATCATTGTATTATTGGTTGGGCTTGACTTTGGCTCTTTTTATATTTTTAGTACTTTAATGTTTTACTCTGTTGTGGGGTCCTGAATGTATGAATGAATTTTTTTTAGGTGTTTTACATATCAGAATTGTGGACTCGGAGATGTTTGTGTGTGTACAAGTATTTTCGGCTAATCCTACCAATATATGGAATATACATACTGGGTGCCAGACCCCAGCCCCTCTCCTATTTTAGGTGGGCATGGGGTAGTCATAGGTCAGGCCCCTCTGGGACAAGTTTTATCAATTTGAGAATGAATGAATTATATGATATCGAAGACCCAAATTATAAACCAACCTATTTATCCCATAAAAATTTATAGGAAACACATTTCATTATGGTTATAGTTATTCAACAAAAAATAATATCTGATCAAAAAAGATACTTGAAATTTCATTTCATCATTTAATTGCCATGTTTTCTCAACCACTTCAAATTTTATTATCTTATAACCAGGATGAATGACATCCACAGTATATTTTAGTAAATTATAAATCATTATGGAAATAATTAAGGGTTGAAATCAATATCATCATGAGTTTGCTTTTGTTTTAAATATGGACAAGGAACATCATTTACAAAAGATTGAAAATGTTATGGAAATGGAACCAATTTATAAGTATCTTCTCAAGAACTATGTTCACCATGCTAATTTCGAAAATCAAAATATTTTTTTTTAAAAAAAATAGATGACCACCCCACACTGTCAATTGTGAAAAACCACATCATTTCATGTTTATTACATGGGCAATAAATTTATCATTCAGAAAAAATAATAGCATCGATGCAGAAATTGATAAACAAATCTATAACACCCTCAATATATTCAGTTATTATGCTAATATTATTTGGATTCCTATGAATATTATCAAATCATGATCATTATATAAGTACTATTTTCTACTTCTTTTATCCAAATTTCTAGTACAATTTAGAAATAAATATATTAAAAATTATTCCTAAATATTATAAATTTTATCTATTTAACAAAAATTTTAAAATATTTGTGTGTATCTTTTCTAATTATCCATAACTACCACTAATTAAATTTTATTCTTACTGATTAAGGGTAATTTTAACTCATTACCAACAAATTTTACTAATTAGGACTACATTTAAGTAATTATGAGTAATGATTTACTAATTAATGCTATTTATTTAAAATATCAATAATTATTTCTAATTACATCCAGAATTTTGTAATTATCTAAAATTTTAAGTAATTATCACTTTTATTAGTTACTACTAAATACCCAAATTTAATACGGATTTTTACTAAATACTATCTCTTTTTAATTATAAGAGTAAAATTTTACTAATTATCATTATAGAACATTGAAGCATACTAATTACATTTATCCTTTAATAATTACCACTATTATTTACTAATTAGTAATATTTATTACTAATTATAGATAATATATTGAAATTACCACAAATTGTTACCAATTATAAATATTTTTTAATAATTACATCTATTTGTTACTAATTACTGCAAATTAACATTATTTTTTACGAATTACCACTAATTACCATTAATTTTAACTAATTGCTTCTAATGTTTACTAATTACATCTATTATTTTCTAATTATCACTAATTTTTACTAATTACAACAATTATTTACTAATTACCATTAATTTTTAAAAATTACCACTAATTAATCTTATTTTTTAATAATTTCCCATACTTAATTTTTTTTTTACTAATCACCACTTATTATCAATAATTACCAATATTTTTTCTAATTATTTATGATAAAGGAAAATATTTATGATATAATACTAATTACCACTATCTCTTACTAATTACCCATAATTATAATTATTTACATTAATTAATACGGATTACTTTTATTTTAAACTAATTAGTGCTAATAACTACTTTTTATACTAATTACAGATAAATACATATAATTGTTACTAATTATCGATGTTTTAAATTAATTTTTATTGATTATTTCTATGGTTTAATGATCAGAAGTAATGTTTACTAATCACCACTAATGTTCACTAATTACAACTAGTTACCATTAATATTTAACAATTACTTCTAATTACCATTAATTACTGATAGTTATTACAAATATTTAATAGTTATATTTTATTTTTATATTCCCTGCTAGTTACCACCATTTTTAATAATTATTGATAAATTACATTAATTTTTACTAATAATAGCTATATTTTTATAAATACATCATTTTAGTACAATTGTTCAATAATAAATGTTAATTACTGGTATTTTTTACTAATTACAGTCAATTATATCTAATTTTTACTAATTATTATTATTATTAATTAATTTTTACTAGTTTCACCTAATTTTTTCTAATTACCTCAAATTTATAGTAATTACCAATAAAATTTACAAATTAAGGATAATTTTTATTAATTACCACTAATTAAGGATTTTTCTTAATTACAGCTAGTTACCACGGTTTTTTACTAATTACTTCAAATTATTATTTATAAAAGTTAATTATAGGTCATTTTTACAAATTACTGCTATTTTTTACTAACTACTACTAATTATTTCTATTTATTACAACGTAATTCTAATTACATATATTTTTTACTGATAATACATGATTACCTCTATTGATTACTAATGATCACTAATTACCACTAATTTTTACTAATTACCACTAATTACTACTACTTTTTATTAAAAACAATCAATAACTACTAATTTTTACAATTTTATATTGTGCAATGCCGATTATTACTAATTATCGATAATTACTATGTATTTTTAATAATAAGATTTGATTACATTTAATTTTTTTTAATTTATATTTATTAGCTCTAATTTTTTATTATTCCGACTAATTTATAATACCTATCACTATTTTATTGAAATTACTTCTAATTTTTAGTACTTACCTCTTTTTTTAGTAATTATGAGTATTTTCTAGTTTTACCAATTTTTTACTATGAATAATTAATAATCATTGATTTTTATTTATTTTCAACAATTAACATTTATTTTTACTAGTTACCAATAATTTTTACTAATTACAATTATTTTTCAATAATTAATGTTAATTATTCACAATTTTTATATTCTTCTCAATTTCATTAAAATTTTTATTTGATAATTTTTTTTACTAAAAATTAATTTTACTACAAATTATTTTAAGTTAAAACTAAATAAATATGATTAAAAATAATTACATGAATTAGAATTATATATTTAATATAAAATCAAAGATTCTTATTATAAATAATTATTTCTAATTAATGATAATTACTAGTAAATAATAATACATAATTCTAATATGATATAAAATCATTTTATCAAATATTAAAAACATTAAATTAATACCATAAAATTGAAGCTTCTATGAAATGATTTTTTTAAAAATTTTATTTCATATAAAAAATTAAACTTTTAAAATATGAAATGAAGAGTAGAGGGGAGTGGAGCTCAAATAAAAATTGAATGCCAAACATTCGGGTGGGGTTGATATAGGTTAGATTAGTTGTGATGAAACTATTTTCGACGAGACCCATATCAAATACTACTAAACAAAAATAAGTATGTTGGATATCCAAATAATATTTGAAGTGGATCCCATTGCAAATAGTCATCTGTTGACATATTATTTGCAACATGTTACTAGTTCCAGTCCCAAATTACAAAAATGACCAAAGGTATTTGCGACGGGGGTAAATAGATGTTGAAAATAGATTTGTTTTTATTTGCTGAGCACATGTTCCAATAAAATTTACATCAAGAATGTTGTCCTATTTAAAATAATTGTTTATTTCGAATTACTTGTTGTAGGAATTGAATAATGTTGCAAATTGATGTTTTTGAAATACAATTTGGGACGGGTGAAAACCCTTCAAAAACCCGCATTTTCACATAGTCGAGACTACATTTTTATTTCATATATATATATTTTTAAATTGATTTCGTCTATGATTTTAATTTCCATAATATTTCTTATCAGTATGAATTTTGGATACTACTCCATTGGAGAGTGGAGGGATTGACATAGTTAGAGTTCACCATCAAAAAATTTAGTTATTCACTTATTAGTTATTCTATATATTTAGAGATTGGCTTCATACTCAAATATACTATAGTATATTTAGTGTGTTCATGAATGTAATACAAATATTATAATTTCTATTTCATGTAATTATTGACCATCCACACACATTTTTTAGAAGACATAGGCAACCCTTTCTCACCATTATTGAATAGATAATATTATTTAGGACCACCCTCCAATGTTAAATCATTTCACACACAATCCAATGAAATGTTTTTACATTTAAAATATTTTTTATATTATGTCATACCAATTATTGGAATACAAATGTGGAAAAATAATTTCAGATACTAATCATGAAATGGTATGTATTTCACATATATTGATTTTAGTGAAAAAAATTTCTACCACAATTTTGAATTTAAAATTATATGTCAATAGTTTTTCTTCATCACTTGTGTGCTCTCTTCAATACATATATATGATTTCATTAAAGTAAATATATTTCTTCCTACATATTGTGTGATTATAATTTCGAATAATTTGGACGATCTAAACATAACTGTTTCATTTTTTTATGAGGTGGGGTGTGATTAATTTTATATATAATATATTAATTATTTTTAAGACTCAGTTTACATGATAATATGATATTCCCCCATCATTTAATCTATTTTTCAACTTTCAATTTTTAAATTTATATATATATATACTCTTTGTTTTTTCTAATATCAATTTCAACTTAATACATATAAAATGGTCTCTAATGACAAATTTTATTCATAACTAATTGTTTAATTAGATAGAAAATTTCAATTCAAAATTATATTTACGTCATGTTCTTGTACCATCATATTCACTTTTATCATTGAACCATATGTCAATTTGGTAATCCAGTCACAAATACTCAATGTATGTATGTTAGGCTATTTAGGATTGGCATCTAATTTGTAACATGTTTTTTATCAATAGAGATAAAAGGGATAAGCCATAATGGAAGGTCATTTCTAGAATGATTGACTAACAATTCAATTTTTATGTTCTGTTTTTATTGATTAAAATTGGAATAATTTTGGGCATTCATTAGAAGTTACCATTGATGTTGATTGGATTTAGGTCAATTTTTCCTTGCCTTTATGGGTGAAAAATATTTTTCATGCGTTTCTAGAATGTTGAACTATGTTATGTGTAGAAACCCAAAGCATGATGTACATAAAAATTACATTACTTTTGCGGAATATCTAATACATAAAAAAACAAACACCAATGGACCGTAATAGTTTAGTGTCTTTGGAGACTCAGAATATAACCTTCTAATATTGGTGAAAGATTTTCAACATGTCCCATAACGCTCTTCCCCATTTTTTTTTACCTAAAACCTTTATTTATATCCTGGGGAAATGAAAAATAATAAACGGTGAGCTCAAATGATCAGTAAAGGTAATCATGTTGAAAATAAAACAAACCATATACATTTGAACTTCAAATTATGAACATAATATTTAATCATCAAAATCCTAAGTAATGACATAAAACATGGAAGTACGTAAGGCATAGGTCATAAAGAAAGATCAATCATGATAAAATAGATTGGTAATTATACATGTAATTATGGAAACCATTAGGAACATGTTACGATTTCCTTAGTAGCCAAGGCATTTCTGCAAAAACCATCTTAGTGGACAAAGTCCCTTTCTGAATTGAGTTCACTCCTCGTTCCAGTCTTGTATCACTGAACCAGATTAACATTCCGTTCCAGCCATGTCTATCCCATTAGATATAATTATTTACCCAATGCATTGGAGGGAGATATAGGTACCACCCATCTAATAATGATATCATTTTTACATGTTCCACAACATAAACATAATTCATTTATCATAACCCAAAAAATAAAATGGGTTTCATAAACATCATCCCATCATAACATAATACATATAAAACAAATGGATATCATTTCATCATAAGAAATGTTAAACCATGTAAATAATAGAGACATTATAATTGAAGCATACACATATGAAATAATTTCATCTTATATGGAAAATGGTTTTGATAAAACACTTTGAAATTAATTCTTGAGGAAAATATCCTTTCGTATTCAAAATCATTTTATTTTCACAAAATTCCATGATATTTTAAAAGAAAAGGATTTTTTTGAAAATAGACATGAAATGGTTTAGAGGATGCTTCATTAAAATTAGGCATTATTAAACAGTAAAAATCCATTTATGCCGTATAAGTAAAAAACATATTCTTCTCGTACTTTTGCGGGAAAAGTCAAAAAGTACCTCGTATGGTAAACAAAAGAAAGATTCCTTCCATAAAACAATGTAAAAGTCAAATAGGGGTAAAAATGAATTTAAACATAAATGGAATAATATTAAATACTTTATGAAAACATTTATTTTAAAACACGGACATGGATGATAAATATAATCCCAGTAAATACTTACGTATAAGCAATCTAGGATAAAAATGAGATTTGAAAAATTATCCCTTACCTTAGGTCTGATATGATTTTTACGTATCTAAACCTCCTCTATAATTATTTAAATAATGTCATTGACTTATTAAAGAATCATATTAATTTTTTTAATGTCATATATCATTCACTTATGACTTTATATTACTCGTTTTTTTGTAAATTCAATGTTAAAGCAGCATTTTCGGTACAATTGTTTTATTTATTGTATTTGTTTGGACATGTTGTTCATGATATTATTATTACTTATATAATTATTTAATTACTTCCAGAATGTAAATAATGATTTATTTATCATTTATATTCAGTATATATCTATATAATAGATAGATAAATGAAATGATATACACCGTTCATGGAGACGGTAGGACGTACGAACGCATGAACGTTGTTTTCTTTCCTTTATTGACTAGAATGGAAGTAAGTAGATGAAATATATATAGATATACATAAATCTAGTAGATTTTTCATGTCATATATTTCTTTATTATTCATTATATATACAATATAATCATTCTTGAATGGTTAACATGGAGAATAAATCTCATCGCGCTGTAGAGACGGTAATCCGTAAGTACGCACGAGCGATGATATCGTTACCATATTTATTGAATTGAATTGGAGTGGATTATATAATATCTTAGAATCAGTATCATGTTATAATAATAATATATAGTTATTCATTACACCATTATTCCCATCCATGTATGGTGGTGGTGGAAAAACCGATTACACCACGGCGTGGAGACGGTATTCCGTACGTACGTACGCGCGGTGTTTTCATTGTCCGTAGGATGGATAGAAGGTGAAATAAGATTGGTTCATATTTAAAATAATATATATGTATATAATTTAAACTTATGTTATTACTTTATAATGAAACAAAAAAATAAGAGGAATTAGAAGAAGAAAGTCACTTGAAAGAGTCGGTAGAAGAGATTACCCCTTCCTCAACGCACCTCCTTTAAACTTCTTCTTAGGGAACTTGAGTTGTAAATTTGAGGAGACCAGAAACTCCAAAATGTTGGAAGGAATGTGGAGATGTAAAATTTTCAGGGGTTGGTTGAGCTTTAAAGCACAAAATTGTGTAAATAGAAGATGGAGGAGGTTCCCTTTTATATGGGGGGAGGGGGCATCTTAGGAAAAACATAATATATTATTTTATAATAAAGTCATATTCGGTATTTTATATCTCCAAATTGATTTATTTTGAAGCGAAAGTGGGGATGGGTCGAAATACATTAAACCAATAGGTTTTAGACAAGTTTAGGTTACTATTTTAAAATTATCATTTAGATTTAACTCGAAGTTAAATAATTTATCTTTTATCGTGTCTTCTTCCTTTCTTACACTATATGGTTAATAAACTTACGATGACGAGCCAAACGCACCCCAAGTGGTTCATGATTAATATATATAACTCTATCTATGTCATATGTCCGAAAAATAGATATTTAGGAATAGAATAGAAATTAATAATATAATTTTTGTTTTAAAAACTATTTTATGTCAATTTTTACACTATTTTGTAATTGATTTTTATGAAATTTATAACAGCATGATTAGTTCTAACAATGTTAATTGAATCAATAATAAAATGTCATATTAACCTTGAAAATTAGTGTAATTTATAAAAATCTCAAAATACAATTATTTGGGTATTTATAACATCAATTATGTTAATATTTCATTAATAAGGTAATTACTGCATCATAATTTTTTCAAAAATAAATTAATGAATTTAATGTCTAAATATTATAAATAAAATACCATTTTGTAGATAATAGTTTTTTCTTTCTAATTAGTATTTATTGTCGAATTTATCTTATGTATAACCCTATATTAAAAATGTTTTAGTTATTAAACTTTGATTCTAACTCTTTTAACTTTTCCTTGAATTAAATAATAATAAATGTCCAAATCTAATCCAAGTGGACCTAAAGGGTAATATATTACAAGTAAGGCTGTTTTTTGGCCGAATTACACTTGTCCAAAAGAATTAGGACATGTTTTAGGGTAATAATAATATCAGTTTTACACTTAATTAACCTATTTACATTTAACCATGGTAAATAAAAGTAAAAAGTTACTATTCACCAAAAATTATTTTTATCTTCCCGAACCAAATTTTACTCCTTGATATTAACCGTTTCTCTCAGATTTTAAAAATTCCAATCATAGAAGAGGTTAAACTATGTTTTATGTAAATTTTCAAATTCTCTTTGGAGATTGGTAAAAGACGGTGAAAAGTTCAATAACATTTTTTTATATTTAAAATTATTATAAAATGACTTAAATGAATTAAATTGAACATATATAGGTATTATGTATAAATTATGACCTAAAATAAATTAAAATAATGTAAATAATTATTTAAATAAAAAGTCGGTTTTTAAATAGTAATATAATGTTTTCACTCTTCATCAAAAATTGAAAGTTTTCAGAAAAACACCAAAATTTCACCGTAGGATATTTTCGATATTACTAATCCAAAATTGAAGTCCATTTTGAATTTTAAAAGTTATAAAATTTCAAAAAGTGGGTATCAATATTCATAACAGCTAGTTCAAAATAATATTATAATAATATACCGTTTATTGAAACTCGGTATTACATACTACACACGCTATTGAGGAAGGTCTTGACTGCATGTAATGCAAGCCATGATAGGTCTCCGTGTATTGAATGCTTCCTTTGGTGTTGCGTATAACATAATCAAAACTTATTTCATTTATACATTAAACAAAATCTATACATAATGTTGCGTAGAGTAATTTCCACAAAATGGACATGAAATCGTGTGTAACACAAGCCATGAATAGTGTTGCGTATACTGCAAGCTAATATGGTGTTGCGTATAGTACAACCTAATCATGGTGTAATGTATAATAGAAGACATAAAAGAAATATAAAATAATATATCTTATAAAATCTCGGGGTGTTACATTCTACCCCGCTTAAAATGAATTTCACCATCGAAATTCATCGGTGTTATAAATCATTTACTACTTGAATGTTTTGTTTGTAAAATCCCAAATCGTAAAAGGAATAATATACATAATTTTAAAAAGTAACGTAAGAATGGTAACGGTTACCTAGATTAACTCATCACTGGGTTTCCACATAGGATAACATTGGTGGAAATATCGATATGGAAGAAAAATCTAACCATCATGTTCTGATGAAGAGTGGTAGAGGACCTGGCTATGAAAAATTCAACAATCACAAAGCCATAAATTTTTTGATGATTTAGGGTACCATCGGATTCATCAGATATCAGGACACTAGGAAAACATTTTTTTTTCAAGATCATTTTCCTAAAGTTGAAGAATTGTTGAATTAAAAGAAATACTTACTTGATTTGGGTACAATATTATTGCTGTTTGTGCCTTGAACAATTTCCACTTCATCTCATAAAGAAATGAAGTTGAATTACTCTTCCGTGAAGTGTTAGCCGATCAATTGATACAATGATTGGTCATTCCATCTGTCTCAAACAAAAGGATATAAAATGTTATTAAATATATATAATTCTATATATAGTGAGATTAATCATATATGGTTCCGAAAATGGACTTAAACATCATATATCATACTACATAATATAATAAAACTATTTTATACTAACCAGGGACTTCTTGTAGGCTAGTGTAAGGGGATAAAGGCATGTCGCACTTTGGTTGTGGGTTCGATTCCTTCATCCTTGTCCGATGAGATGGGTTGTCGCCCATTCTACAGGTTTTCCCCTTTCCTAAACTACACTATTATAACATTATATCAATTATATCGAAAACATTTCTATCCATAAACAAAAATAACTTATGTTCAACATAATCCATTCCAATTTTTAGGCTTTTCCAAAATAATTTTTTCCAAAATCATAGTATAAATAGAACGATTACAAAATATTTCATATAACAAGCACGTGAATACCATCATTTACCCCTCATATATAAAAAGATATATCTTTTTTATGGAATTCCAAACATGTGAATACCTTAATCATGTATTCTCTTGAAAAATGAATACCCATTGAACCTTAGTGAAAACATGAATGCAGTCAAAAGTTAACTCTTTCCACATACCAAAATCCTAAAATTCTATATACTCAAACCATGATATAACGTTGTCCTTATATCAGTCATGAGCTCATTTCATTTTTTCATTATCCCTTTATTATCTTCATATCAACATCTTAAAAAAAATATCTTTCAATCACTTTTCATGGTTAAAAGTACCATATAATTATTGAAAACCAATACATAGATATTCCAAATTCCCATGATACCATAAATGTGATTCCATGATACTATTGTGAAATCCCATTGCATAAACACTTTATCATTACACAACATCATTTTCATACTCAACATCACAAATAGTGATCACATATGACTTCCCTTTATCCTTTCCCTTAAGAGGTTGATCACGTTGATCATAATTAACCCTTGGATTAGGTCATTGACTAGCATAATGATCCATTTACATGCACATGAAGCATTGAAGTGTTGGTGGTGCGTTATGTGTAGTATTTTCTTTATTCACATCATTAGAAACCCGTTTTCCATTTCTTTGACACACAGCTGCTCGAAGACCTTATTTTCGACAATTAATACATTTTCTAGTGCCTTTAATACAATATCCACCATTCTTCCTTCGACACATTGAGCATGAAGAAACATTCATCTTCATTTCATCATTATTCTGAGATTTCTCCTTGAACTCCATCGTTCGTTTCTTTCCAAAACAATGATATGGGTATGTAACTCCAACATCCATTTCTAACTTGATATCACATTGCACATTTATATCATAGCTACTAAAGTCTCTTTTAGACAATTCCCTTCGAAGATTGGTTTTATGACATTGAATATTCAATCAACTTTACTTTCAGGTTGGATGATAAAGCCAGATGCATACATTTCAAGCCATGTCTAATTCGCTACGTATATAGAAATAGATTCATCACCCTATTGCATAAGCTGATGGAAATAATTTTCCATCTTTGATCGAAGAATAAGAGGGAAATACTTACTGAAAAACATGTTCTTGAACTCATCGCATTCCATGGATTCAATTTCATCTTGGGGCCTTGTATTCTTAGTCAGATTCTACCACTGTTCTGCTTCACCTTCTAAATGGTAAATGGCTAGAATAAATTTTTCATGTTATGAACAGAGAAGTATGGAAAATATCTTTTAAATGGTATTGTTTTATTGTTCAGTAATAAGTAGATCAGAAGACCCATTGAAAGAAGGTGGGTGTTGCCTCATTAAGGACACAATAGAATATTGTTCCCTTCTCTACTCATTTAGAAGTCCAGAATGGTTCGTAGCTTGTGTATGTAAAGAAATAATTTCTTCACTCCATCTCTCATAACATTGGTTTGATCAAGATGAAAATCATTGCATTGCCCATTACATTGATCAAAACGCTTCCTTTGGGTTGCATCCTTCATCTAAAACCCCAAAAAAATAGTGTGAGAGGCAAAAATCATGCTAGGAAAAACAACATAATAAAGGGGGAGTAACATCAATATATAAAATCTTAGGGTTAATTATATTAGTTTTACAATAATTATAGGACTATAACCTATACATATAATAATCCTAAGGGACATCCCTATACATAACTTAGAAATATCTCCAGGGATCTCACTAAAGTTATCACATCATAGTTTCCAATGGTTAATTAAACCATTCCTCTAATTCCAACTGTAGGGACCCAAAGCCTGACATACATAGACATTAAATTACTTTTTTGGAATATCTAATACATAACAATAATAGACACCAGAGGAGCATAATAGATTAGTTTCTTTGGAAACTCATAATATAATCTTCTAATCTTCGTGAAGGATCTTAAATATCTCCCATAAAGATCTTCCCCTTTTTTCCTTACCTAAAACCTTTCTTTATATCCAAGGGAAAAGAAAATAAATAAAGGTTGAGATAAAATTATTATTAAGGGTAAGCATGGAGAAAATAAAACAAACCATATACATTTGAACTTCAAAACATGAACATAATATTTAAACATCAAAATCTTGAGTAATGACATAAAACATGGTAGTATGTAAGGAATAGAACATAAAGAAACATTAATCATGATAAAATAGCTTGGGAATTGAACATTTAATTTTGTAAACCATTAAGTACATCTTATGATTTCCATAGTAGCCAAGGCATTGTTTCCAAGACCGTCTTAGTGGACAAATTCCCTTTCTGAATCGAGTTTACCCCTCATTCCAGTCCTATATCACAGAACCATATTAACTTTCCATTCCAGCCATGTCTATCTCATGAGATATAAATATTTACTCAATGAATTTTATGAAGATATAGGTCCCAACCATCTCATAATGAAATCATTCGTACGTGTGCCCCAACATAAACACAAATCATTCATCAAAACCCAATGACAAAAATGGGTTTCATAAACATCATCCCATCATAACATAATCCATATAAAACAAATGGATATCATTTATTATTAGAAAAGTGAAACCATGTAAATCATAGAGACATTATACTTGAAACATAAACATATGAAATAATGTCATCTCAGATGTAAAATGGTTTTGATAAAGCACTTGAAATGAATTCTCGAGGAAAATATTCTTTCTTTTTCAAAATCATTTTATTTTCACAAAATTCCATGAAATTTTAAACGATTTTTTTTAAAATAGTCATGAAAAATTGTATAGGAATCTTCATGAAAACTATGCATTATGAAACATTAAAATTCCATTTATGATGTATATGTTAAAAAACATTATTCTGGTTCTTTTGCAGGAAAAGTCAAAAAGTACCTCGTAAGGTAAACAATAGAAACATTCCTTCCATAACACAATGTAAAAGTCAAATAGGGGTAAACATGACATTAAACATACATATAATAATCTTAAATAATTTATTAAAGCATTTTTTTAAAAACTAGGACATGGATGATAAATATAACCCCAGTAAATACTTACGTATAAGCAATCTCAGATAAAAATGATATTTGAAAAAGTATCCCTTACCTTAGGTCTAATATGCTTCATACATATCTGAACCTCCTATATAATGATTTAGATAATTTCATTGACTTATTACTGAATCATATTCATTTTTATGATATCATATATCATTCACTTATGACTTTATATTAATCATTATTTTGTAAATTTAATGTTGAAGCAATGTTTTGGGTAAAATCGTTTTATTTATCATACGTGTTTGGACCTGTTTTTCATGATATTATTATTACTTACATCAAGATTTAATTACTTCCAAAATTTAAATCATGATTTATATATCATATATATTCAGTATATTTATATACAATAGATAGATAAATGAAACGAAATACACCGTTCATGGAGACGGTTGGTCGTGCGTACACATGAACAATGTTTTCTTTTCATTATTGACTTGAATGAAAGTAAGTAGATGAAATATATATAGATATACATAAATATTTTATCATTATCAGGTCATATATTTCATTTTTATTAATTATATATACTTTATTATCATTCTTGAATGGTTAACACGGGGAACGAATCTCATCGCGTCATGGAGATGGTAATATGTACGTACGCACGAGCGATGATATCTTTACCATATTTATTTAATGGAATTGGAGTTGATATAATATCTTAGAATAAGTATGATGTTATAATAATAATATATAGATATTCATTACACCATTATTCCCATCCAAGTAAGGTGGTGGTGGAAAAACTGATTACACCACGGCGTGGAGACGATATTCCGTACGTACACAAGCACAGTGTTTTCGTTTTCTGTAGGATGGATAGAAGGTGAAATAGGATTGTTTAATATTTATAATAACATATCATTATATAATTAATAATTATGTTATTACTTTATAGTGAAACAACTAAAGAAGAGGAAGTAGAAGAAGAATGTCACATGAAAGAGTATGTAGAAGAGATTACCTCTTCCTCGACGCACCTCCTTTAAACTTCTTCTTAGGGCATGAGGGTTGGCCTTTTGAGGTGACCAGAAACTCCATAATGTTGTTAGGAATGTGGAGAATAGAAATTGTCAGGGGTTTTCCAAGCATGAAAGTTCAAAATTGTTTAAATAGAAGATGGAGGAGGTGCCCTTTTATAACAGAGGAGAGGGGCACCTTAGGAAAAACTTAATAAATTATTTTATAATAAAGTCATATTTGGTTTATGATAGCTCCAAATTTATTTATTTATAATATAATGTGGGGAGGGGTTGAAATCCTCTCAACCAATATGTTTTAGACAAGTTTAGGATACTATTTTAAACTTATCATTTAGTTTTAACTCTAAGTTAAACAATTTTTCTTTTACTATGTCTTCTTGTTTTCTTACACTATATTGTTAATAAACATACTATAACAAGAAAAACGACCCCAAGTGGTTAAATATTAATATATATAACATTATCTAAGTAATTTTTCCGAACCATAGATTTTTAGGAATATAATAGCAATTAATAATATAATATTTGTTTTAAAAAATATTTTATGTCAATTTTGACACGATTTCCTAATTTATTTTTTTGAAAATTATAATAGCATGATTAGATCATCCAAAGTTAATTTAGTCAATACTAACATGTCATATTAACCTATAAAATTAGTGTAATTCATAAAAAGTCTCAAATTACATTTATTTTTGTATTTATAACATCAATTATGTTAATATTTAATTAATAAGGTAATTACTTCATCATCATTGTTTCAAAATAAATTAAATTATTTAATGTCTAAAAATTATAAATAAAATAAAAATATGTAGGAAATAGGTTTATCTTTCTAATTAGAATTTATAGACTTATTTAACTTGTGTAAATCCATATATTACAAATGTTTTATTTATTAAACATTTATTCTAACTCTTTTAACACGTATTTGAATTAAATAATAGTAAATTTCCAAATATAATCCAAATGTACCTAAAGGGTAATATTTTATTCCTAAGGTTTTTTTGGTCGAATTACACGTATCCAATAGAATTAGGACATGTTTTAGGGTAATAATAATATCATTTTTACCCTTAATTACCCAATTTACTTTTAACAGTGTTAAATTAAATTAAAAAACATACTACTCACCAAAATTTATTTTTATCGTTTCGAACCACATTTTACTCCTTGATATTAACGTTGTCTATCAGATTTTTGAAATTCCACTTACAGAATCGGAAAAATTGTGTTTTCTGTAAATTCTCAAATTCTTATAGAAGATGGGGAAAAGACGGTGAAAAGTTAAAAAATATATTTATATATCTAAAACTATTATAAAATGAATCAAGTGAATTAATTTTAACATATATAGGTAATATGTATCAATTTAGACCTAAAATGAATTTATATAAAATAAATAATTATATAAATAAAAATCTGGTTTTTAAATAGTAACCTAGAGTATTAATATTCATCAAAAATTGAATGTTTTCAAAAAAATACCAAAATTTCATCATAGGCTAATTTCGATATTATGAATCCAAAAATAAAGTCCATTATAAATGATAAAATTTATAAATTTTCTAAAAGAGGGTATTACTATTCATAATGGCTAGTTCAGAATAATATTATAAAAATATCATGTTTAGTGAATCTCGGTATTGCGTACTACACACGCTATCGAGGAAGGTCTTGACTGTGTGTAATGCATGCCAAGTCAGGACTGTGTGTAGTGAAAGCTCTGTTTCGTGTTTCATATAACATAATTAAAAGTTATTTCATTTATACACTAAACAAAATCTATACATAATGTTACACAGAATAATTTCAACAAAATGAACATGAAATTGGGTGTAACATGTGCCAAGAATAGTGTTGCATATACTGCAAGATAATACGGTGTTGCGTATAGTAGAAGCTAATCCTGGTGTAGTGTATAATATAAGACACAAAAAATAAAAAATATTATATCTCATAAAATCTCGCGGTGTTACATTCTACCCCCCTTAAAATGAATTTCGCCCTCGAAATTCGCCGGGGTTATAAATGATTTACTACTTGAAATTTTCATTTGTAAAAACCCAAATCATAAAAGGAATACTAAAACATAATTTGAAAAATTAAATTAAAAAATGTAATGGTTACCTAGATTAAATCATCACTGGGTTTCCACATAAGAGAACATAAGTGGAAATATGTAAATTGAAGAAAAATCTAACCATCATGTTCTGATGAAGAGTGGTAGAGGACCTGGCTATGAAAAATCCAACAATCATGAAGCCATAAATTTGTGATGATTTACGGTACCATCTAATTCATCGGATATATGGACATTATGACAAAATTTTTTGTTTTCAAGATCATTTCCAAAAAGATGAATAATTGTTGAATTAAAATAAATACTTACTTTATTTTGGTACAATATTACTGTTGTTTGTGCGTTAAACAATTTCCACTTCATCTCTTAAAGAAATGATGTTGAATTTTTCTTCCGTGAAGTGTTATCATATCATGCAATACAATGATAGGTCATTCCATCTATCTCAAACAATAGGATAGATAAAGTTATTAAATATATATAAGTCCATCTATTGTGATATTAATCATATATGGTTCCTAAAATGGACTTATACTTCATATATCATACCACTTAAAATAATAAAACTAGTATCTACTAACCAGGGACAACATGTAGGCTAGTGGTAGGTGATAAAGTCATGTCACACTTTGGTTGTGGGTTCGATTCCTACATCATTGTCCGACGTGACGGCTGGTCGCCCGTTCTTCATGTTGTCCCTTTTATTAAACTACACTATTATTACATTCTATGAATAATATTGAAAACATTTATAGCCTTAAACAATACTAAATTATGTTCAACATAATCCATTCCATTTTTTAGGCTTATCCAAAATACTTCTTTCCATACTCATAGTATAAAGAGAACGATTACAAAAAAGGTCATATAAAAAGGACGTGAATACCATCACATATCCCTTATGTATCAAAAGATATATCTTGTTGATCACATTCAAAACATGTGAATAGCATAATCTTGTATTTTCTTGAAAATTGAATACCCATTGAACATAATTGAAATCATGAATGCAATCAAAAGGTAACTCGTTCCACATACCAAAATCCAATAATTCAATATACTCAATCCAATATATAATTATGTCCTTATATCAGTCATGAGCTAATTCCATTTTTTCTTTATCCCTTAATTATCCACATATCATCTTCTTTCCAAAAATAATTTTAATTACTTTTCTTGGTTAACGGTAACATATAATTATTGAAAACCAATACATAGGTATTAAAAAATTACACGATACCATAAAAGAGATTCCACGATACTATTTTGAAATCCCATTGCATAAACACTTAATCATAACACAACGTCATTTTCATACTCAACATCAAAAATAGTGATTGCATATGACTTCCATTTATCCTTTTCTTTAAGTGGTAGTTCACGTTCATCAGCATTAACCCTTGGATTATGGCATTGATTAGCATAATGCCCAATTTACTTTCACTTGAAGAATTGAAGTGTTGGTGGTGTGTTCTCTGTAGTCATTTATTTATTCACATCATTAGATACCATTTTTCCATTACTTCGACACTCACCTACTCGATGGCCTTATTTTCCACAATTAAAACATTTTCTATTCCCTTTAATACAATCTCCACCATGCTTCTATCCACACATTGATCATAATGAAACATTATTCTTCATTTCACCATTATTCCGAGCTTTCTCCTTGAACTCCACCATTCATTTCTTGTCAAAACCATGAGGTGGATATGTAACACCAACTTCCATTTCTACCTTGATATCACAACACACAATTAATTCATACCTACTAAAGTCTCTTATATCTAATTCACTTTGAAGACTTGGTTTTAAGCGACTAAAGAATCAATCCACTTTAGTTTCAGGATGGATGATAAATCCAGATGCATACCTTGCAAGACTTGTCAAATTTTCTTCGTATATACCTACAGATCCATCATCCTTTTTCTTATGCTGATGGAAATCCTTTTCCATATTTGTTCGAAGAATACGAGGGAATTACTTACTGAAAAACAAGTTATTTTACTCATCCCATTCCATGGATTCAATTTCATCTTGGGGCCTTGTATTCTTAATTAGAGTCTACCACTGGTCTACTTCACCTTCTAAATGTTAAACAGATAGAATGACTTTATCATCTTCCGAATAACTAAGTATGGAAAAAATATTTTCAATGGTACTGATACATTTTTCAGCAACAAGTGGATCATAAGACCCATTGAAAGAAGGTGGACATTACCTCATGAAGGACTCAATAGAATATTTTTCCCTTCTCTGCTCATTTGGAAGTCTATAATGATTCTTAGATTCTGTATGTAAATCAGTATGATTTTTCACTCAATCTCTCATAACAATGGTTTTTTCAGGAAGAAAATCATTTCATTGATCATTAAATTGATCAACACGGTTCTTTCAGGTTCCATCAATCGTCTAAAACCCAAAAAAAATAGTGTGAGAGGAAAAAAACATGCTTGGGAAAACAACATAATAAAGGCAGAGTACGTTCAATATATATAATCTTAGGGTTAATTATAAGATTTTTAACATAATTCTCAGACTATAACCTATACTTATACTTATCCTTAGGGACATCCCTTGACATACCATAGAAATATCTCTAGGGATCTCACTAATGTTTTCGCATCATAGTTTCCAAAGGATAACTAAAAATTTTCTTTGATACCAACTGTAGAGACCCAAATCATAACGTATATATACATTACATTACTTTTGCAGAATATCTAATACATAACAAATACAGACACCAAAGGACCGTAATAGTTGAGTGTCTTTGGAAACTCAGAATATAATCTTCTAATCATTGTGAAAGATATTCAACATGTCCCATAAAATTTTCCAAATTTTTTTCTTACCTAAAACCTTTCTGTATATCCTGGGTAAAAGAAAACAAATAAAGGGTGAGCCCAAATCCTCATTAAGGGAAATAATGGAGAAAATAAAACAAACCATATACATTTGAACTTCAAAACATGTACATAATATTTAAACATCAAAATCTTGAGCAACGACATAAAACATGGAAGTATATAAGAAATAGATCATAAAGAAACATTAATAATGATAAAATATATTGGGAATTAAATATTTAATTGTGGAAACCATTACGTACATGTTATGATTTCCACAGAGGCCAAGGCATTGCTTCCAGGACAATCTTAGTGGACAAAGTCCCTTTTTGAATCGAGTTCACTCCTCGTTCCAGTCCTGTATAACTGAACCGGATTAACTTTCTATTCCAGCCATCTCTATCTCAAAAGATATAAATCTTTACCCAATCCATTAAAAAGAGATATAGGACCCACATATCTCATAATGAAATCATTATTACATGTTCCACAACATAAACATAAATCATTCATAATAACCTAAAGAATAAAATGGGTTTCATAAAATCATCCCATCATAACATAATCCATATAAAACAAATGGATATCATTTCTTCAAAATAAAATTGAAATCATGTAAATCATAGAGACATTATACTTGTAACATATACAAATGAAATAATGTCATCATATATGGAAAATGGTTTTGATAAAACACTTGAAATGAATTCTTGAGGAAACTATCCTATCTTTTTCAAAATCATTTTCATTTCACAAAATGAAATTAACTTTTACAAGAAAAGGATTTTGGTGAAAAAATTCATGAAATATTATAGAGGAATATCATGAAAATTAGGTTTTATGAAATATTAAAAATCCGTTTATGTCGTATAAATTAAAAAAACATTTTTCTCGTACTTTTGCCGGAAATGTCAAAAAGTACCTCGTATGTTAATCAAAAGAAAGATTACTTCCATAACACAATGTAAAAGTCAAATAGAGGTAAAAATAAATTTAAAAATAAATTCAATCATATAAAATACTTTAGGAAAGAATTATTTTTAAAAAATGGACATGGATGATAAATATAACCGTATTAAATACTTACATAAAATCAATCTCGGATAAAAATGAGATTCGAACAATTATCCCTTACCTTAGGTCTGATATGCTTCATACGTATATGAACATCCTGTATAATGATTTAAATAATGTCATTGACTTATTAAATAATAATATTAATTTTTATGATATCATATATGGCTCACTTATGACTTTATATGGCTCGTTCTATTGTAAATTCAATGTTAAAGTAGCGTTTTGGGTAAAATCGTTTTATTTATCGTATGTGTTTAGACATGTTGTTCTTGATATTATTTTTAATATATATCATTATTTAATTACTTCCATAATCCAAATCATGAATTATATATCATATATATTCAGTATATATATATATATAATAGATAGATAAATGAAAAGTAATACATTGTTCATGGAGATGGTAGGTCGTACGTACGCATGAACGTTGTTTTCATTTCCTTATTGACTTTAATGGTTGTATGTAGATGACATATATATGGATTTAAATAAATCTAGTATCATTATAACGACATATATTTCATTATTATTCATTATATATACTTTATTATCATTCTTGAATGGTTAACATGGAGAACGAATCTCATCGAGTCGTGGAGATGATAATCTGTACGTACGCACGACCGATGATATCGTTCCCAGATTTAATGAATGGAAATGGAGTGGATGATATAATATATTATAATCAGTATTATGTTAAAATAATCATATATATTTATTCTTTACACCATTATTCCCATTCAAGTAAGATGGTGTTGGAAAAAACTAATTACACCACGTCGTGGAGACAGTATTCCGTACGTACGCACACGCGGTGTTTTCGTTTTCCGTATGATGGATAGAAGGTGAAATAGGGTTGTTTTATATTTATAATAACATATCAGTATATAAGTAATAGTGATGTTATTACTTTATAATGAAACAACAAATGAAGAGGAAGTTGACGAAGAAAGACACTTGAAATAGTCAGTAGAAGAGATTACCTCTTCCTCGACACACCGCCTTTAAACATCTTCCTAGGGCATGAGAGTAGGTATTTTGAGGAGACCAAAAACTCTCAAATGTTGCTAGGAAATTTTAGAAGAGAAATGGGTAGGGGTTTGCAGAGCATGGAAGCTCAAAATTGTGTAAATAGAAGATGGAGGATGTTCCTTTTTATAAGGGAGGAGAGAGGCACCTTAGGAAAAACATATAATATTATTTTATAATAAAGTCATATTCGGTTTATAATAGCTCCAAATTGATTTATTTAGAAGATAAATTGGGTATAAGTCGAAATCCTCTCAACCAATAGGTTTTATACAAGTTTAGGTTACTATTTTAAACTTATCGTTTAGATTTAACTCTAAGTTAAATAATTTATCTTTAACAGTGTCTTCTCGTTTTCTTACACTATATGGTTAACAAACATACTATAACAAGCCAAACGAACCCCCAGTGTTTCATTATTAATATATATAACCTCATCTAAGTCATTTTCCCGATCCTTATATTTTTAGGAATAGAATAGCAATTAATAATATAATATTTATTTTAAAAACTACTTTATGTCAATTTTGACACTATTTGGTAATTATTATTTTTTTGAAAACTATTACAGCATGATTTATTCGAAAACGCTTAACTGAATAAATAATAACATTTCATTTTAACCTAGAAAATTGGTGGAATTCATAAAAAGTCTCAAATTACATATATTTGGGTATTTATAACATCAATTATGTTAATATTTCATTAATAAGGTAATTACTGCACAATTATTGTGTCATAAATAAATTAAATTATTTAATGTTTAAAAATTATAAATTAAATAAAATTATGTATGAAATAGGATTATCTTTATAATTAATATTTATAGTTTAATTTATCTTATGAAAACCCCTATATTAAAAATGTATTTGTTATTAAGATTTGATTCTAACTCATTTAACTCTTCTTTGAATTAAATAATCATAAATGTACAAATCTAATCCAAGTGGACCTAAAGGGTAATATTTTATTCCTAAGGGGTTTTTTGGCCAAATTACATTTATCCAATAGAATTAGGACCTGTGTTAAGGTAATAATAATAACATTTTAACCCTTAATTACCAAACATACTTTTAACCGTGGTAAATAAAAGTAAAAAGTTAGTATTCATCAGAAATTATTTTTATCTTATCGAACCACATTTTACTCCTTGATTTTAAAAATTTCTCTTGGAATTTCGAATTTTCACTCACAGAAGTGGTAAAATTAATTTTTATGAGAATTTTCTAATTCTCCAGGATATGGGTAAACGACGGTGAAAAGTTCAATAAAATTTTTATATATCTAAAATTATTATAAAATGACTCAAATGAAATAAATTGAACATATATAGGTATTATATATCATTTTTTACCTAAAATAAATTTACATAAAATAAATAATTATTTAAATAAAAAGTCGTTTTTTAAATAGTAACCTAGTGTTTTTACTATTCATAAAAAATTGACAGTTTTCAGGAAAATACCAAAATTTCACCCTAGGGAAATTTATATATTTCGAATCCAAAAATGAAGTCCATTTTGAATTATAAAATTTATAAAATTTCAAAATGTGGGTATTACTATTCATAATGGCTAGTTCAAAATAATATTATAATAATATCTCGTTTAGTGAAAATCAGTATTTTGTAATACACACGCTATTGAGGAAGGTCTGGACTGCGTGTAATGCATGCCAAGTCAGGGTTGCGTGTAGTGAAAGCTTAGTTTGGTGTTTCGTATAACATAATCAAAACTTATTTCATTTATACATTAAACAAAATCTATAATTAATGTTGCATAGAATAATTTCCACAAAACGAACATGAAATTGTGTATAACATGAGCCAAGAATAGTGATGCGTATATTGCAAGCTAATACGGTGTTGTGTATAGTAAAATATAATCATGGTGTGGTGTATAATAGGATACATAAAGGAAATTAAAAAAAATATATCTCATATAATCTTGTGGTGTTACATTCTACCCCCCTTAAAATTAATTTCACCCTCAAAATTCGTCGTGGTTATAAATCGATTATTACATGAATGTTTCATTTGTAAAAACCCACATCGTAAAAGGAATATTAAAAATTGATTTTAAAAATTAATGTATGAAATGTAACAGTTTCCCAGATTAACTCATCACTGTGTTTCCACAAATGAGAACATAGGTGGAAATATGAATATGGAAGAAAAATATAACCATCATGTTCTGATGAAGAGTGGTATAGGACCTGGCTATGAAAAATCCATAATTTTGTGATTATTTAAGGTACCATATGATTCATTGGATATAAGGACATTAGTACAACATTTTTTGTTTTAATGATCATTTCCCTAATATTGAAGAATTGTAGAATTAAAATAAATACTTACTTGATTTTGGTACAATCTTACTATTGTTTGTGCCTTGAACAATTTCCACTTTATTTCATAAAGAAATGAAGTTGAATTTGTCTTCCATGAACTGTTAGCTGATCATGTGATACAATGATAGGTCATTCCATATGTCTCAAACAAAATGATAGCAAATGTTACTAAATATATATAAGTCCATATATAGTGACATTAATCGTATATGGTTCCTAAAATGGACTTATACTTCATATATCATACAGCTTAATATAATATAACTTGTTTCTACTAACCAGGGACTTCATGTAGGCAAGTGTTAGGTGATAAAGACATGTCACACTTTGGTTGTGTGTTCGATTCCCGCAACCCTGTCCGACGCGACGGGATTTCTCCCATTCTGCAGGCTTTCCCTTTTCTTAAACTACACTATAATAACATTCTACAAGTAAAATCGAAAAAATTTCTATCCTTAAACAATACTAACATATGTTCAATATAATCCATTCCAATTTTTAAGATTATCCAAAACACTTCTTTCCAAACTCATAGTACAAAGAGAATGATTATAAAAAAAGGTCATATAACAAGTACTTGAATACCATCATTTATCCCTCATATATCAAAATATATATCTTGTTGATCACTTTAAAAACATGTGAATAGCTTAATATTGTATTGTCTGGAAAAAGTTATACCCATTCATCCTTAGTAAAAACATGAATGCAGTCAGAAGTTAACTCTTTCCACATACCAAAATCCAAAAATTCAATATACTCAAACCATGATATAACTTTGTCCTTATATCATTCATGAGCTAATTTCATTTTTTCTTTATCCCCTAATTATCCGCATATCATCTTCTTTCCAAAAATAATTTCAATTACTTTTCAAGGTTAATGGGAACATATAATTATTGAAAACCAATACATAGATATTCCAAAATTCGACGATAACACAAATGAGATTCCATGATACTATTTTGAAATCTTATTGCATAAACACTTAATCATAACACAACGTTATTGTCATACTGAACATCAAAAATAGTGATTGCATATGACATCCCTTTATCCTTTTCTTTAAGTGGTAGTTCACGTTGATCATCATTAACCCTTGGATTACGGCATTGAATTGAATAATTCCCAATTTAATTTCACTTGAAGCATTGAAGTGTTGGTGGTGTGTTCTCTGTAGTCTTTTATTTATTCACATCATTAGAAACCCTTTTTCCATTACATCGACACTCACCTACTCGATGAACTTCTTTTCCACAATTAGAACATTTTCTAGTCCCTTTAATAAAATCTCCACCATGCTTCTATCCACACATTGAGCATAAAGAAACATTCTTCTTCATTTCACCATTATTTTGAGATTTCTCCTTGAACTCCATCTGTCGTTTCTTGTCAAAACCATGAGATGGATATGTTACACCAACTTCCATTTCAACCTAGATAGCACACCGCACAATTTATTCATAGCTACTAAAGTCACTTATATATAATTCCGTTCGAATACTTGGTTTTAAGCCACTAAAGAATCAATCCACATTACTTTCAGGATGGATGATAAATCCAGATGCATACCTTGCAAGACATGTCAAATTTTCTTCGTATATACCAACAGATCCATCATCCTTTTTCTTAATCTGATGGAATTCCTTTTATATCTTTGTTCGATGAATACGAGGGAAGTACTTACTAAAAAACAAGTTATTTAACTCGTCTCATTCCATGGATTGAATTTCATCTTGGGGCATTGTATTATTAATTAGATTCTAGCACTGGTATGATTCACCTTCTAAATGTTAAATAGCTAGAATGACTTTATCATCTTTCGAATAACTGAGTATGGAAAATAGATTTTCAATGGTACCGATACATTTTTCAGCAACAATTGGATCATAAGTTCTATTGAAATAAGGTGGATGTTGCATCATGAATGACTCAATAGAATATTGTTCCATTCTCTGCTCATTTGGAAGTCCAGAATGATTCATAGCTTTTGTATGTAAAGCAGTATGATTTTTCACTCCATCTCTCATAACATTGGTTTTTTCAGGAAGAAAATCATTGCATTGTTCATTACATTGATCAACACGGTTCTTTCGGGTTCCTGCCATCATCTAAAACCAAAAATAAATAGTGTAAGAGGAAAAACTCATTCAAGGGAAAACAACATAATAAAGGGTGAGTACCTTCAATATATAAAATCTTAGGTTTAATTCTATGATTGTTACGATAATTCTCGGACTATAACCTATACTTATACTTATCCTTAGGGACATCCCTTGACATACGATTGAAATATCTCTAGGGATCTCACTAATGTTTTCGAATCATAGTTTCCAAAAGTTAATTAAAAATTTCCTCTGATACCAACTATAGAGACCCAAATCATGAAGTACATAGACCATACATTACTTTTGAAGAATATATAATACATAACAAAAACAGACACCAAAGGACTGTAATAGTTTAGTGTCTTTGGAAACTCGGAATATAATTTTCTAATCATGGTGAATGATCTTCAACATCTCCCATAAAATTTTCCAATTTTTTTCATACCTAAACCCATTCTGTATATCCTGGGTAAAAGAAAACAAATAAAGGGTGAGCTCAAATCCTCATTAAGGGAAAGAATAGAGAAAATAAAACAAACTATATACATTTGAACTTCAAAACATGTACATAATATTTAAACATCAAAATCATGAGCAATGACATAAAACATTGAATTATGTAAGGCATAGATCATAAAAAAACATTAATAATGATAAAATAGACTAGGAATTAAACATGTAATTTTGGAAACCATTAATAACATGTTATCATTTCCATAGTATCCAAGGCATTACTTCCAAGACAATCATAGTAGAAAAAGTCCCTTTCTGAATCGAGTTCACTCCTCGTTCGAGTCCTGTATAACTGAACCAGATTAACTTTCTATCCCTGCCATGTCAATCTCATGAGATAGAAATCTATACCCAATCCTTTAAAGAGAGATATAGGTCCCACACATCTCATAATTAAATCAATATTATGTGTTCCACAACATAAACACAAATCATTCATCATAACCTAAAGAATAAAATTGGTTTCATAAAATCATCCCATCATAACATAATCCATATAAAACAAATGGATATCATTTCATCAAAAGAAATGTGAAACCATGTAAATCTTAGAGACATTATACTTGTAACATAAAAAAATTAAATAATGTCATCTTAGATGGAAAATGGTTTTCATTAAACACTTGAAATGAATTCTTGAGGAAAATATTTTTTCTTCTTCAAAATCATTTTCATTTCACAAAATGCATTTAAATTTTAAAAGGAAAGGATTTTGGTGAAAATATTCATGAAATATTGTAGAGGAAGCTTCATGAAAATTAGGCTTTATGAAATATTAAAAATCTGTTTATGACGTATAAGTTAAAAAACATTCTTCTCGTACTTTTGCCAGAAATGTCAAAAAGTACCTCATATGGTAAACAAAAGAAAGATTACTTCCATAACACAATGTAAAAGTCAAATAGGGATAAACATGAATTTAAAAATACATGGAATCATATTAAATACTTTAGGAAAGCATTTTTTTTTAAATCACATACATGGATGATAAATATAACCCTAGTAAATACTTACATGTAATCAGTCTCAGATAAAAATGAGATTTGAACAATTATCCCTTACCTTAGGTCCGATTAGTTCATACGTATCTGAACATCCTGTATAATGATTTAAATAATTTCATTTACTTATTACATAATCATATTCATTATTATTATATCATATATGGTTCATTTATGACTTTATATTTCCCGTTCTATTGTAAATTCAATGTTAAAGTAGCGTTTTGGGTAAAATCGTTTTATTTATCGTATGTGTTTAGACATGTTGTTCTTGATATTATTTTTACATATATTCTGATTTAATTAATTCCAGAATCTCAATAATGAATTATATATCATATATATTCAGTATATATATATATATAATTGATTGATAAATGAAAAGAAATACATTGTTCATGGAGATGGTAGGTCGTACGTACGCATGAACGCTGTTTTCATTTCCTTATAGACATTAATGGATGTAAGTAGATGAAATATATATAGATATAAATAAAAATAGTATCTTTATCATGCCATATATTTCATTTTTATTCATTATATATACTTTATAATCATTCTTGAATGGTTAACATGGAGAATGAATCTCATCGAGTCATGGAGATGGTAATCCGTACGTACGCACGAGCGATGATATCGTTCCGATATTTATTGAATGGAATTGGAGTGGATGATATAATATCATAGAATCATTATTATGTTAAAATATTCATATATAGTTATTCTTTACACCGTTATTACCATCCAAGTAAGATGGTGGTGGAAAAACTGATTACACCACGGCATGGAGACACTATTCTGTACGTACGCAGATGCAGTGTTTTCGTTTTCCGTAGGATGGATAGAAGGTGAAATAGGGGTTTTTTATATTTATAATAAAATATCAGTATATAATTAATACTTATGTTATTAATTTATAATGAAACAACTAATTAAGAGGAAGTTGAAGAAGAAAGACACTTGAAGGAGTTGGTAGAAGAGATTACCTCTTCCTCGACGCACCTCCTTTAAACTTCTTCTTAGGGCATGAGAGTTGGTATTATTAGGAGACCAGAAACTCTCAAATGTTTATAGGAAGGTTGACAAGAGAAATGGGAAGGGTTTTTCCGAACATGGAAGCTCAAAATTGTGTAAATAGATGATTGAGTATGTGCCTTTTTATAAGGGAGGAGAGAGGCACCTTAGAAAAAACATATAATATTATTTTATAATAAAGTCATATTCGGTTAATAATAGCTCCAAATTGATTTATTTAGAAGATAAATTGGTTATGGGTAGAAATAAAATCAACCAATAGGTTTTGGACAAGTTTAGGTTACTATTTTAAACATATAGTTTAGATTTAACTCTAAGTTAAATAATTTATCTTTTACCGTGTCTTCTTGTTTTATTACACTATATGGTTAATAAACTTACTATAAAAATCCAAATGAACCCCATGTGTTTCATTATTAATATATATAACTTTATCTAAGTCATTTGTCCTATCCGTAGATTTTTAGGAATAGAATAGAAATTAATTATATAATATTTGTTTTAAAAACTATTTTATGTCAATTTTGACACTATTTGGTAATTATTATTATTTTGAAAACTATTACCGCATGATTTATTCGAAAACGGTTAACTGATTAAATAATAACATGTCATTTTAACCTTGAAAATTAGTGGAATTCATAAAAAGTCTCAAATTACGTTTATTTTGGTATTTATAAAATCAATTATGTTAATATTTCATTAATAATGTAATTACTGCACCATTATTGTGTCATAAATAAATTAAATTATTTAATGTTTAAAAATTATAAATAAATTACCATTATGTAGGAAATAGTTTTAGATTTCTAATTAATATTTATAGTTGAATTAATTTTATGCAAAACCATATATTAAAAATGTTTTAGTTATTAATCTTTGATTCTAACTCTTTTAACTCTTCTTTGAATTAAATAATCATAAATGTCCAAATCTAATCCAGGTGGACCTAAAGGGTAATATGTTATTCCTAAGGTTTTTTTGGCCAAATTAAATTTATCCAATAGAATTAGGACATGTTTTTGGGTAACAATAATAACATTTTACCCTTAATTATCATACTTACATTTAACAGTGGTAAATAAAAGTAAAAAGTTATTATTCATCAAAAATTATTTTTATCTTGTTAAACCACATTTTTCTCCTTGATTTTAAACATTTATCTTGGATTTTAGAGTTTCCACTCATAGAAGTGGAAAAATTAATTTTTATGAAAATTTTCTAATTCTCCTAGGATATGGGTAAAAGACGGTGAAAAGTTCAATAAAATTTTTATATATCTAAAATTATTATAAATTGACTCAAATGAATTAAATTGAACATATATAGGTATTTTGTATCAATTTTGACCTAAAATAAATTTACATAAAATAAATAATTATTTAAATAAAAAGTTGGTTTTTAAATAGTAACCTAGTGTTTTCACTATTCATAAAAAATTGAAAGTTTTCAAAAAAAATTCCAAAATTTCACCCTAGGATAATTTCGATATTCCGAATCAAAGAATAAAGTTCTTTTTGAATGATAAAATTTATTAAATTTCAAAAAGTGGGTATTACTATTCATAATGGCTAGTTCAAAATAATATTATAATAATATCTCGTTTAGTGAATCTCGGTATTTAGTAATACACATGCTATTGAGGAAGGTCTTGACTGCGTGTAATACATGCCAAGATAGTGCTGCATGTAGTGAAAGCTCAGTTTGGTGTTGCGTATAACATAATCAAAACTTATTTCATTTATACATTAAAAAAAATCTATACTTAATGTTGAATAGAATAATTTCCACAAAAGGAACATGAAATTGTGTGTAACACGAGCCAAGAATAGTGTTGCATATATTGCAAGCTAATACGGTGTTGTGTATAGTATAATCTAATCATGGTGTGGTGTATAATAGGAGACATAAAAGAAATTAAAAATAATATATCTCATAAAATATCGTGGTGTTACATTATACCCCCTTTAAAATTAATTTCACCCTCGAAATTCATCGGGGTTAAAAATCGATTACTACATGAATGTTTCATTTGTAAAAACCCACATCGTAAAAGGAGTATTAAAACTTGATTTTAAAAATTAATGTATGAAATGTGATGGTTACCTAGATTAACTCATCACTGGGTTTCCACATATGAGAACATAAGTGGAAATATGGATATGGAAAAAAAAAATCTGACCATCAAGTTCTGATGAAGAGTGGTAGAGGACATGGCAATGAAAAAGCCATAAATTTGTGATTATTTAAGGTACCATAGGATTCATTGGATATAAGGACATTAGGACAACATTTTTTGTTTTCATGATCATTTCCCTAAAGTTGAAGAATTGTAGAATTAAAAGAAATACTTACTTTATTTTGGTACAATCTTACTATTGTTTGTGCCTTGAACAATTTCCACTTCATCTCTTAATGAAATGAAGTTGAATTTGTCTTCTGTGAACTGATAGCTGATCATGTGATACAATGATAGGTCATTCCATATGTCTCAAACAAAATGATATCAAATGTTATTAAATATATATAAGTCCATCTATAGTGATATTAATCGTATATGGTTCCTAAAATGGACTTATACTTCATATATCATACAGATTAATATAATAAAACTAGTTTCTACTAACCAGGGATATCCCGTAGGCAAGTGGTAGGCGATAAAGACCTATCGCACTTTGGTTGTGGGTTCGATTCTCGTAACCTTGTCTGATGCGACGAGATGTCGCCGATTCTACAGGTTGTCCCTTTTCTTAAACTACACTATTATAACATTCTACCAATAATATCAAAAAAAATTCTAGCCTTAAACAATACTAACTTATGTTCAATATAATCCATTCCAATTTTTAGGGTTATCCAAAACACTTCTTTCCAAACTCATAGTATAAAGAGAACGATTATAAAAAAGGTCATATAACAAGCACTGCAATACCATCATTTATCCCTCTTATATCAAAAGATATATCTTGTTGATCACTTTACAAACATGTGAATACCTTAATATTGTATTCTCTGGAAAAATAAATACCCATTCAACCTTAGTAAAAACATGAATGCTGTCAGAAGTTAACTCTTTCCACTTACGAAAATCCAAAAAATCTATATACTCAAACCATGATATAACATTTTCCTTATAGCAGTCATTAGCTCATTTCATTTTTTATTCATCCCTTCATTATCTTCATATCATTTTCTTTCCAAAAAAAATATTTCAATCAATTTTCATGGTTAACGGTACCATATAATTATTGAAAACGCATACATATATATTACAAAATTCCATGATTACATAAATGAGATTCCATAATACTATTTTTAAATCCCATTGCATACACACTTAATCATTAAACCACATTATTGTCATACACTACATCACAAATAGTGATCGCATATGACATCCCTTTATCCTTTTCTTAAAGAGGTTGTTCATGTTGATCATCATTAACCCTTGGATTAGGTAATTGATTAGCATAATGGCCCATTTACATGCACATGAAGCATTGATGTGTTGGTGGTGCGTTCTCTGTAATCTTTTATTTATTCAAATCATTAACAACCCTTTTTCCATTACTTCGACACTTAGCTGCTCGATGACCTTCTTTTGAAAAATTAAAACATTTTCTATTCCCTTTAAAATAATCTCCACCATTCTTATTTCAACACGTTGAGCATAAAGAAACATTCATCTTCGTTTCACCATTATTCTGAGATTTCTCCTTGAACTATATATTTCATTTCTTTTCAAAACCATTAGATTTATATTTAACACCAACATCAATTTCTACCTTCATAGAACAACACACAATTTCTTCATAGCTGCTGAAGTCTCTTATAT
The DNA here is from genome assembly GCA_963277665.1 of Viscum album. NCBI lineage: Eukaryota > Viridiplantae > Streptophyta > Magnoliopsida > Santalales > Viscaceae > Viscum > Viscum album. The sequence goes on along the minus strand of OY728134.1, from coordinate 714,171,176 downwards.
CTAGTTCCCTTTGAAGACCTGGTTTTAACCCATAGAAGAATCGATCAACATTACATTTAGGTTGGATGATAAAGCAAGATTCATACCATGCAAGCCTTGTCAAATTCCCTTTGTATATACCAACATATTCATCATCCTTTTTCTTAAGCTGATGTAAATCCTTTTCCAACTTTTTACGAAGAATACGTGGTATGTACTTACTAAAAAACAAGTTCTTGAACTAGTCCCATTCCATGGATTCAATTTCATCTTGGGGACTTCTACTCTTAATTAGAGTCCACCATTGCTCTGCTTCACCTTCTAAATGGTAAACAACAAGAACGTCTTTATCATGTTATGAACATCGAAGTAAGAAAAATATCATATCACTGGTACTGATCCATTGTTCAGCAGCAAGAGGATCATAAGACCCATTGAAAGAAGGTGGACGTTGCCTCATGAAGGACTTAGTAGAATATTGTTCCCTCCTCTGCTCATTTGGATGTCCAGAATGATTCATATATTTTGTAAGTATAATAATAATATTTTTCACTCCATCTATCATAACAATGGTTTTTTCAGGGAGACAATCATTACATTTTCCATTACATTGATCAACATGGTTCCTTCAGTTTCCATCCATTGTCTAAAACCCAAAAAAATAGTGTGAGATTCAAAAATCCTAATAGTAAAAACAACATAATAAAGGGGCAGTACCTTCAATATATAACATATTTGGGTTAATTCTATGATTGTTACCATTATTCTAGGACTATAACCCATACTTATACTTTACCTTAGGTACATCCCAAGAAATTCCTTAGAAATATCTCATGGGATCTAACTAAAGTTTTTACATCCTAGTTTCCAAAGGTTATCTTAACCTTTCCTATGATACCAACTATAGAGACCCAAATATTGATGTACATATACATTAACTTAATTTTACGGAATATCTAATACATAACAAAAACAGACACCAAATTACCATAATAGTTTAGTGTCTTTGAAACTCAGAATATAATCTTTTAATATTGTTGAATGATCTTAAACATCTCCCATAACGATCTTCCCCTTTTTTTCTTATCTAACACCTTTATTTATATCGTGGGGAAAAGAAAACAAATAAAGGGTGAGCTCAAATGCTCACTAAGGGAATGAATGGTTAAAATAAAACAAACCATATACATTTTAACTTCAAAACATGAACATAATATTTAAATAATCAAAATCTTGATCAATGACATAAAACATGGCAGTACGTATGACATAGATCATAAAGAAAGATTAATCCAGATAAAATAGCTTGGGAACTAAACATGTAATTCTGGAAAACATTAAGCACATGTTATTATTTACTTAGTATCCAAGGCATTTCTTCCAATACCATCTTCGTCGACAAAGTCCCTTTCTGAATCGAGTTCAATCCATGTTCCAGTCCTGTATCACTGAACCAGATTTATTTATTGTTCCAGCAATGCTTATCTCATGTGATATAAATCATTACCCAATGTATTGGAGAAAGATATAGGTCCCATCCATCTCATAATGAAATAATTCTTACGTGTGCCACAACATAAACATAAGTCATTCATCATAACCCAAAGAATAAAATGGGTTTCATAAACACCATCCCATCATAACATAATCCATATAAAACAAATGTATATCATTTCCTCATAAGAAATGTGAAACCATTTAAATAGTAGAGAAATTATAGTTGAATCATAAAAATATAATATAATGTCATTTTAGATGGATAATGGTTTTGATAAAACACTTGAAATGAATTATTGAGGAAAATATCCATTGTTTTTCAAAATCATTTTCTTTTCACAAAATGCCCTGAAATTTCAAAAGAAAAGTATTTTGTTGAAAATAGTCATAAAATATTGTAGAAGAAGCTTCATGAAAATTAGGCTTTATAAAATCCAAAAAATCTGTTTATGTCGTATAAGTTAAAAAAACATTATTCTCATACTTTTTCCGGAAAAGTAAAAAAGTACCTCGTATGGTAAACAAATAAGATTCCATACATAACACAATTCAAAAGTCAAATAGGGGTAAACATGAATTTAAACATACATGGAATAATAGTAAATAATTTATGGAAACATTTTTTAACGCACTAACATGGATGATAAATATAACCCTAGTAAGTACATATGTATAAGCAATATCAAATAAAAATGAGATTTGAATAATTATCCCATACCTTAGGTCCAATATGCTTCGTACGTATCAAACCTCTTGTATAATGATTTAAATAATTACATTGACTTATTACAGAATCATATTCATTGTTATGATATCATATATGGTTCACATATGACTTTATATTACCCGTTCTTTTGTAAATTCCATGTTAAAGAAGCGTTTTGGGTAAAATCGTTTTATTTATCGTACGTGTTTGGACTTGTTGTTCGTGATATTATTAGTACTTATATAATTATTTAATTACTTACAGAATGTAAATCCTGATTTATATATCATATATATTCTGTATATATATATAATAGATATATAAATGAAATGAAATACACCATTCATGGAGACGGTAGGCCGTACGTACGCATGAAAACTATTTTCTTTTCCTTATTAACTTGAATGGAAGTAAGTAGATTACATATATATATATATATATAAATTTATTATCATTATCATGTCATATATTTCACTATTATTCATTATATATACTTTATAATCATTTTTTAATGGTTAACATGGAGAATGAATCTCATCACTTCGTGGAGATGGTAATCAGTACTTACGCACGAGCGATGATATCATTACCATATTTATTGAATGGAATTGGAGTAAATGATATAATATATTATAATCATTATGATGTTTTAATAATCATATATAGTTATTATTTACACCATTATACCCATCCAAGTAAGGCGGTGGTTGAAAAACTGATTACACCACGGTGTGGAGACGGTATTCCGTACGTACGCATGCGTGGTGTTTTCGTTTTCCGTAGGATGGATAGAAGGTGAAATAGGGTTGTTTCATATTTATAATAACATATCAGTATATAAGTAATACATATGATATTACATTATAATAAAACAACTAATGAAGATAATTAGAAGAAGAAAAAACTTGAATTAGTCGGTAGAAGAGATTACCTCTTCCACGACGCACCTCCTTTAAACTTCTTATTAGGGCACTAGAGTTGGTCTATTGAGGAGACCATAAACCCCATAATTTTTCTACTAAAGTTGATTAGAGAAATTGGGAGGGTTTGATCGATATTGAAAGCTCAAAATTGCGTAAATATAAGATGGAGGAGATTCCCTTTTATAAGGGATGAGAGGGGCACCATAGGAAAAACTTAAAATATTATTTTATAATAAAGTCATATTTGGTTTATAATAGCTCCAAATTAATTTATTTATAATATAAAATAGGGATGGGTCGAAAGCCTCTCAACCAATAGGTTTCATAAATGTTTATGAAACTATTTTAACCTTATCATTTAGATTTAACTTTGTGTTAAATAATTTAACTTTTACCGTGTCTTCTTGTTTTCTTACACTGTAAGGTTAATAAACATAAAATAACAAGCCATACGAACCACAAGTTGTTAATTATTAATATATATAACCTTATATAATTCATTTTCCTTAACCTTAGATTTTTAGGAATAGAATATAAATTAATAATATAATATTTGTTTTAAAAACCATTTTATCACCATTTTGACACTATTTGGTAATTGATTTTTTTTGAAAATTATAACATAATGAATAGTTTTAACAAAGTAAATTTAATAAATACTAACATGTCATATTAACATATGAAATTAGTTTAATTCATAAGAAGTCTAAAATTAAAATTATTTGGGTATTTATAACATCAATTATGTTAATATTTCATTAATAAGGTATTTACTGCATCATAAATGTGTCACAAATAAATTAAATTATTTAATGTATAAAAATTATAAATAAAATACCATTATTTATGAAATAGTTTTATATTTCTAATTAATATTTTTAGTCGATTTTATCTTATGCATAACCCTATATTAAAATTGTTTTAGTTATTAAAATTTTATTCTAACTCTTTTAACTCTTCTTTGAATTAACTAATAATAAATTTCCAAATCAAATCCAAGTGGAACTAAAGAGAAATATTTTATTCCTAAGATTGTTTTTGGTCTAATTAAACATATCCAATAGAGTTAGGACATGTCTTAGGGTTATAATAATATCATTTTTACCCTTAATTACCCTATTTACTTTTAGTCGTTGTAAAAATAATATATCTCATAAAATCTCGGGGTGTTACATTATGTAATAATTTCATCATTCATCCTTTGATAGAATGATTTATTTATTTATTTTAAATTTCAGAATCCCATTGATATTATGTGGTGTTTGATTTAGGTTATAGTGTTCTTCATGGATAATTGAATTTTGGTTTTGGAGATGTAGGATATGGATCATTTAACTCAAATTTGAGGCTGATATAATTCATTTCGTGGCTAATTGAATAAAGATAGTTCACAAATTCAATTTTTTATGTGAAGATACTCTTTAGAGAAGTTTTCATATGTAATTTATGGCGCACTATGATAATTTAATTCCTTGTTTATTCCTACATGCTAATCTATATTGGCGGTAATTGGATAGGTATTAGTGTATGAATTTACGGTTTGAAGATATTTTTTTCTTAATGAAACCAATTTTATTTTTCTATGAACGAGGAATCCCATTGAATATTTTCAAACCTAGAATTCATTTTTGAATTGTGTAGTATATATCCCTTTTTTATGTTTCTTCCATGGAGTGTTTTCAAATTAAAAATGATATTGGTTTCTTAATATCCAATGTAGAAAAATAATTCAAAAAATATAAACATATTTAGTATTACATAGTAGAGACAGTTAGTGTATCTTAATTTCCACTGAAACTATGTCCAAAAAAATATATTATATCACCATATCTAGTTTTTCCCCATTATTTCAATTCAGGGAATTTATTTTGATTAAATTTCATAGATAATTTACTTCATCCAAAGATCATCACCACCATCTGTTAAAAAATACAACAAAATTATATAATTGTTCTAAAATCATCATATTGGTTTATAAATCATTCCAATTATACTAACACAACAACTACATGTTTTTTTGTAATAGTGAAATCATTTATTGACTAATTATTGAGAAATATGATATTTCTAGTAAACTAATATTTTAAACTTGAAAATTGGCAATTTAAATATTAGTTACAAATGTGATATTGTATATTTCATGATATTTCATTATCATCAATCATTTATGTAGCATTCCTGCCAATTTATAGCTATTTACTAGCCCATTATAACAAAAAAATTTCAAAATAAAAGAGGCCTATAATATCTTTCAATACAACAATATTCAGTTTTTTGGTAGTTTTAAAATAGTACAACATCAATGTAACATATTCAATAAACTAACTAGGGAAAACCATCTTCCTTAGAAATAATACTTGACTGTACATACCACTTTAGAGTACAAAATATTCATTTTTTCTAAGAGAATATAAATGTTGTATTTTCCACAATTTCATATTTTATGATAAGAATTTTATAGTATAATTGGACCTAATGAAATTAATTGGATACATTAATTCATTTTAAAATCTTAGTGTCATTAAATTAAAATTGATATCATATTAAAATTGGTTGAAAAAATTGTCTAACTTTACTTCATTTAATTTAAAAAAATATGAGAATCATATTCATACCACGACCTATTAGATATCATATTAATGAATAAATATATTCAAGTAATCATTAAATTTTTTTAAAAAATAGAAGTATTCATGACACATATGTTCATATTGTATTCATACCATGGATATTTTTAAATAAAACTAGTATACATAACACAGAATGAATATTGAATGAATACTATCTGATTTTTGAAAACCACAATAAAATAGGAGACTTTGTGCTTCATTATGATAACAATTCATAGAATTTATAGATAAATATTGTAATTATATACATCTATATCAATATAATTTGGATCTATTTTTCATATTTACATAATCCTAATCCCATATGGTAAATTTTATACAGTATAAAATTGCATAATTGCACACCTCACATGATTGTTCTTGAAACACTTCATTTGTAATTACAATATGTCTACTATGTCTACTTTGTTTTAAGGTATATCCACTATACACACATAAATAATATACTATAAAACCAATTTTTCAAACTACATATAGTTGTATGCATAAAGTATTCATATATTAACTCATGTTAAAAATATTTTAAACACAACAATGTAGTATTATTTCATATTAAAACTATGTGAAAATAATAAATTCAAACATAAATATTTTTCCATTTTCCTCTAAATATATATATATATATATATATATTAGGCATTCATTCAATAAAATAATTCCATTTCAGTATGCATAATGCTTCAGTGAGTGCATGTACTCAAGTATAAATATTTATATAGGCACATTTATACAGTAACATGATTACATTTGATGTAATAAATCATTTTCTATATAGAAAATTGTGTAGTTACTTGAATAAACATCAGTGACTTAGACTGAATATATATGCATTTTTTATAGTACGCATTTACACATAGAATAACACTATGCGAGATTATAATTTAGTTTTTTCTCTTAGGAGTCTCAAATATTAATAACCTAATTCAAAGGGATTCACTTAGAGGAATTATAGTATGAAGTATGCATGAGTTTCAATCATCTAAAATTTACATAATATAAATCAAACATCTCATACCAATAATATGATGTTTCATTCATACATCACATATAAATTCATTTTAATAAATATAAAAATATTATTACTAATTTATTTATGAACATGTACATATGGTCTGGATATATTGTTTATAAATTTATTTGATCTGTTATACCAGTTAATTTTTTATTTTACATCTTAATTTTAAAATTTGAAATTCATTAAATCATTTTTTTTTTAAATTCTATTACACTATTCTAAAATTTATGTTACACAGATTATAAAATATTTTGTTTCTAAACTCCTCCTGATTATTCATCTTCTTAGGATGTTAATGTATTCAAATTCCATAACTCTATTATAATTCAAATATTTCACAGAATCTTTAGATATTATTTGTAAAAAACTAGTTCTATAAATTATGTGTTACAAGAATTCTATGTTTTAGTTTATTCATATGAATATCATTCTATTGGTGATTCATATAAATCATTTGATAAATTTTTTTGGTTCTAAATTATCAATTACATCGCAATATGAACTATATTGTTATTCTCATTGTTGTTACTTGAAATGTAAAAATAATTAACGGTGTTCCTATAAATTTCTGGGGATGAATCTTCCAAATATCTTCACCAAGGAACTTTTTGTTGTCCACTTAAAATTTATCTCACATTCTTGTCCATCAAGAAATAATTCATTTTACAATTATTAGATAACATTGTTTTTTACTCTACCACAATTAGCTAATACTCTTTTTTCAATCATTTGTTTTTGTATTTTTTAGACATATTTCTATTTGTAAACATTTTATGATGTCTATATTAGATTAATAATATTAAAATTTTATCGTATATACAATTAAAACTATGGATATCATTGAGATGAGAAGATAGAAATCATCAGTTAGATTTAACCTGAATATGTGTGCATATGGTTTCAATCATACAAATGTCTGCATAAATGATAGAGAATAGATGACACTCTGGTAGTCTTAAGTAGTTTCAGAATCACCGCATGTGGTTACACATATGGGGGTTTGGGGCGATGAAAGATATATCACTATATGCATTATTTCAACAAGAATGGATTCTCTTATACTGGATCATGTGGTATCTCCATAATGTCATTCAATAATGATAATCAGATTTCTATAAAATAATTAAACACTAAGATAACATGTTTATACAAATTATATTTACACAAATGTTTTAGATCCATATTCATTGTTAAAAATTGAAATATTAATTAATAATAATAAATCTTCTCTGAAAAATCTATACACATTTCCAGTTTATCAATCATTATATTTCAATATATACTATTTTATGTCATTTAAATCATACACTCACCACATTGTCAATAATATATTCCTACATTATAGAATTCATTCCATTATAGTAATCATTAATTCTCCTTGATTTTTAGTATTTCTCTCATGCCTCTTCTTTATAAACAAATTCCATATAGTATAATTCATTCAACAAGAATACATAGTCTGAAATCATATAAAATTTTATTTGTACTTTATGAACAAATTGATTTAATATATATACACATGGTCATGGAAATGTAAATCTCTTATTATATATCATGCTTCCAAATACACATCTCACCATCATCCTTTCACACCATATCCATGTGTCAGGAGAACCCCACTCAATTGATTTCATCCTGAAACTTCTTCCCACTCCCTCAACATGAAACATATATTTTATATATAATCACAATGATTTTTTGAGAGTTTGTATGAGAAATTATAGTTGAATAATCATTTCAGGAAAAATCATGAGTAAGGAATTAGTTTTTTAAAAAATAATGATTGGAGGGAATAATAACATAATTCAATTGTTCTTTTAGAATCTACATTTTTAGTATTTATTTATCGATTAACAACAAATAATTCATATAAATAAAAATTTTACATAAATAATTTTAATAAAATATTAGAAACATAAATATATAATACATTGAATTTAATTTCATCTAATTATTAATGATTTTATGACATTGTTGAGAAATATTAGACAACCCATCCTCAGTATTATTCAAATGAAAATTTCCATTATGACCACCCCCCTATAATAAATCTTTTTACACACCTTCCAAAATGATGTTTTCATACCACCCTTGGTACTTAATGACATTCAGACCCCCTATGACCCCTGGGTCAATGATAATATATGTGTGTCTGTGCGCGCGCTAATCATAGAATAAAATTAAATGGGTGTCCAAAAATAGAAAATAACAGTTTTCGTTGGGAAAAATATTCAAATTAAAATTTCAGGTTATTAAATTTTTCACCGACATCGTCATTAATTAATAGTAAATATAATTTTTTTTAATATTTTTAATTACTAAAGGACATAATTAATTAATTCAGTAATTTATTTAATCATGTCCATTTTTATCATTGATTTATCACTCATCAATATTTAGATTCCCTAAATAATATATATATAAATAATTTCCAAAAAAATAATGTAATTTCCATATATAATAAATATAATTTAACGTAATGAAAAAGGATATGTTTTCCACTCATTTGAAAGAAAAAAATACATAAGTCAAAGATCATAATATGTGGATTCAAAAATAATGATCTATATTTATTATACATTGAATGAAAATAAAAAAAAATAAAACTATAAATTAGAATGATTCATTAATTACTATATAAATTATTGAGAATTTGGTTCATATAGGCATTTTTGGTCAAGACCAAGTTTGCAGTTTTTGATCCCTCATGCACCAGATCAACACTTTTCATAGCCACTGAGCTTTCCTACCCATTTGGAATAGTTTACATGGCTCTTTAATCATGGTTACAATGCATTCTTCTCAAATCTCACAAAAATAAACCCAAACCCCAAAAGCATTTTTTGAATTAATCTCTTATAAAGATAATTTTTAATGCAAATAGCATCACTTTTAATTTGGCATGTAATATATTAGAGGCTTCTATATCATCATATGATATCGAGGGAGGATATCCTATTATCCCATTGAGACCCAACCATGAAGAATCTTTGTGGTCTAAAACCAAGGTGTTAGCATCCCTATATCCACCATCAAGGCCCGAGATGATCCCTCATGCATAATTTTTTCTGATGAAGAACATTCCTACATTACCAGAGGTGGATATCAAGCACCCCCATCCACACCGCAAGTTTAATCCCATAATATTGATGTCCTAATCAATGCTAATGGTGTTGGTTATACCCCCAATAATAGAAGGAGAAGAGGAATAAATCCATCAAAACTGATGGACATAGAAGATTATCACTTTTCTCATTCCTCCCACCCATCGCATAAACATCAATAATCCCTCGATAATCTTATTTAAATCACCTTCTCAAAGACCCAGATTGATGTTTAGGCTATATGGATGATGAAGGTAACATGACATATTTTTTAACAGCCGCTTCTCCTAGGGAGTCAAAGAAGTCCCTCGAGACCTGATAGGTGGAAATAAGTGGGAAGCATTAAGGTAATCCCATTTCATCGATTCAGATCTAGATTCCTACTCCCCACCACCCTATAACAAATTGTGAGAGCATTAAGATGTTGAATATGGTCAACCAAATACAGAAGAAGATTATTACCATCACTATTTTTACATTTTAACTCCCCCAATTCCCCATCATCATCATAGACATATTGGATTAGATACATATGATGATACATGGTTTTCATTATTAACATAGTTATTGTGTGGTTTTATCAAATAAAATTTTCCAAAATTTATTTAGAAAATATATGGAGGCTTCTAATATTGATTTATTTCCCAATTGTAAATTTTCATCGTATTTGTGTATTTGTTTTCATGATGATTAAATTTCTTGTTTGTATCAAAATATAGATTCTTTTATTATTTCATACATTCATTAATTTATTTTATGCTAAGGAATTGGACATATTCATTATAATTTTTATGAGAAATTAATAATCTAGGATGGGTATTTTATTTTGACAACTTATTATTTTACAAAAGATTATCACTAGGTTCATGTTGATCATTAGGAAATCATTGACTAAAATACCAAAATTTAGTAAAAATTACTTAAAAACACAAAAAATAATTTAAAATAAACTCCAATAAAATAATATATTATTATATATGATTCATTTTTGTTGTAATTATATTTAGCATGTTTGACCAAATATATTTAATCAAAACTATCCCCAAACAAATATTTTTTGAATTAAAAAATTTATAATTAAAAAATTAGAATTTTATCATTGTATTACCTATATAAAAATAATATTTATAAAAAAATAGTCTAAATTTTCAAAAATAATATTTAATAAGAAATTAATAAATTTATATTTTAGATTCCATTGCCCTGCACTAATGAACAGACATGCAAGAAAGATGATAAAATTATATAATCTTTTTCTTATATTTATTTTCTAAATTTTTTGGGTAATTTTATAAGGATGAATTTATTTATAATAAAAATTAAACATCAAATAATTTAAATACAATAATTATAATTTTATTAAAAAAATTAGAATGTCTAAATTTCAATGCAATTCAAAATGTATAACTATATATAAAAACTAAAATATACATTATGTTTGTGTACTGGTGACCCATAATATTTATTAAATTAGACTTATCATAAAATATGGACTTTTGAAAAATATACCAAAGACTTAATGAGCATGGAAGTAGGTGTATTGAATTAAGGATTCGCCAAATCTAAATTCAATTTTGAAACTTTTTAACTGCGCCTCCCTCAGGTTATCCCAAGATATGAATCCTATCCTTACATTTCCCCTCACCCCTCCATAGCCCCTTCATTTGGGATATATTTTATCCATCTTATTATCATGATTTATGATCATAAATTATCTATCACATTATAAGAAAACCAACACATGTTGAAAAGTGAACTAAATTGAAAAGTTTGATGAGGGATATTAATGGGAAATATCTATATGCTGAGAACACTTTTTATCATCAAAAAACATAGATACAAATTAATTAATTTAATTTTTTTAAATTTTGTTACATATTCTTAAATTAATTAAAATCAATTAATTGAAATCAATATGGTTACTAATTGATTCTTATAAATATTAATGTACACAATTAAGAACATTTTCCATGAAATTTAATGAAATATTATTCATCAACCTACCTCAAGGGATAATCCTTTTATACTGTTATAATCATATGATATATGCACCTCTCATAATGGAAAAAAACGATTTAAAAGTTCCAAAAAGTGATTTTGTCCTCTGTACCATTAGGGGGTCCACATTATCACCACTAAAATGAACTCATAAAGGGGGACCATTATTAGTGCAACAAAATAATTGATAAATGCCTCACATTATCAGCTCTATCTTATCCATTATAATGGTGATCCTTTATCAATGCTAGAAATTGTGATAATAATTGAAAATTCCCAATGATGTTCTAGTTGAATGATAGAACATGGGAACATATACACTAGTAACCCATAATAATATATTCCTATAGGGATATAAATAATTTAATTGAAATAAATTTTACATCCTAAATAAAAAAACACTACTATATACAACTCAAACAATGTCATTTATAATTTCATTTATAATTTATATCCACAAAAATTTAAAATAATTAATGTTTAATCATCATCTACACCTATGAAATCCTCATAAAATTGACTAAAAATGATATTAGTATCTGAACAAACCAACCAAACTAGAGTTAAAAAATCCACTTGTATAGGAAAATAAATTTTAAGTTAGTAAAAATATAAAGATATAAATCAAAAATAAATATGAATGAATACATAAATAAATTTCATTAGTAATTATAAAGACACACATAAAGTCACACGAGTTACAACTTCTGTCATATTGAGGTGTTGGTGATTCTTATACATCACAAATGAATTGTGGATTATTGTCCTAATGTATCAAATGAATCAGAATTTGTTTTCATTGTTTTATGTATTTAACTTGTTCTTATTACTAAAATTAATCGGGGTCACTATACCTGACTGATTTGGGTTGGGAAATATGTAAAAATACTCAATTTGGGTTAATGTTGGTTTTACCCATGCATGGGTTGGGTCTTGTCTCTGTTTGGATACATATAGACCACACATGACCCAATGTCCGAACATGTGGATGAAAAAAACCTCATCTCAGCTAGATGCCTAATCTTCATTCATTCCATCCCTTTTCAGTCCCTTGAGAAAAATGGGTGAAACCTAACTCCCTTCCTCCTCTTCTCCTCCTTCCTCCCCTTTCCTCAATCATTGATCTTGAGAAATCCTTGACTCACCTGCTCTATTACCCTTCCCCTGTGATAAAACCCAACTTCTCCATCAATACTTCTCTCATACCTCCTATAAAAATACCAATAAATCATTTACCTATCCAATAAATCCCTCATTGGTCACCTCCTCCCTTGAACATCCCACAAAAGCGATGAGAAGAAAGTCTACTTTCCTGATTCACATCCCCTTACTAATTTCGTGAGTGCGACATGGTGTTATAAAGATCTTTTTTTATCTTGTTATTTCTTATTATCTTCCTAATTTACTAATTTTGTCATGATGATGATAACTATACCATCACTCAATAACAATTTATTATTCTTATTCTAGGGGTTTTACATAGTAGATTCTTGCCAGTGGTTTAGGGGGGATGTATCTGGATGACACCAGATAGACATTTATAGAAGGGGGGTACAAAAAGGGGTTTTAATCACCCAGTTGCCTTATAAACTCCAATTCAGAAAGGGTTTTCTCCAACTACACATTCAATTATATATATAGTTTGGTTATTTATATCAAGTTAGTTGATTAAACTAAGTGGATGTCCTGACCTAAAAAGGTAACAATTCCTAAAGCTCCTACAAGTTATAGAGTTTCTAAATCATGGGATAATTTTCATAAGAAAAATAGAAGGTCTATTTGTTATTATTGTGTAAATGATTATAAATATAGGACTATCCATCATGGAACTAGTAATTTGAATTGAAAATTTAAAAAGTTAAAAAAAGTACTAGAAATAACATCATTAGTTGTCAAAACACAATTGGTCTTTGTAATAATTGTGAAGATGAAGATGATGGGATAGTTAAAATTTAACTATCTCATTTTAACTATGTAGAGTGTAGAATAAATCTTGATAAAATGATAATCACTGATAATTTATCATTTAAATATGTTGATAATAAATGTATTATATAAATTATTTATGTCTTTAAATATCAATTTAATGGTCATTTTGGTCAAGCATTTCTAGATATTTTTTATAGTAATATTTGAAAGAGAATGAAAAATTAATGTTTTTGTTTGATATGTTATGTAATATGGTATGTCATACCACCGACACATGAAAATAAATTTAGAATATGAATTATATTTTTATTACATCATATTGAATTTTTGATAATTTTATATTAAAGAAAATAAATTAAGATTTGTCTTTTTGAAAACCATAATTCGTAAAAAATTGGCAGAGTATTAGATCATACATTGAAATAATTGGGGATTGAAAGGATGAATACTATTAAAATAGAAAATTCAAGTTCTAATAATAAAATAATAAATTATTTGGTTATGAGGTTTAATAAATGAAATTTGTTTATTCTTGATCGATATTGTAAGAATATAATATGTTTTGAACATATATTAAACCTTATTGTTAGTGTTATGATAATGGAAATCCCCAAATCAATTTCTATATTTATAGTTTCATGATCATTTTTGAGAAGTTTACTTTCTATATTGGCTATTTTTATTATCATTGTTGCGGAGTTAAAAACTCACAGTTAATACAACACAATTCATGACGTGCTTACTAGGTTTCATTATTATTAGATTTTATTTGATATTACAGAGAAGTATGAGAAAATATTTATTTTCCTTAAGGAGGATTAATGATATTAGAGTTCTCATCTGTGATGTTGTGGATCCTACATCATAAAATTAGGATAATGATCATTTATTTTTCAAGTTTATAAAAATATTTTATGAGAGAATTGATTATTTTTTCGATTCTATACATGTGTCTTATCACACATTCTTTCATACTATTATGATATATAAAGAGAAATCAAGAAATGTTTGAAGAGTAATGATATTATTGTGAGTGAAATGGATATTTTAATGAAGGTGATGTTAGAAAAGTATTATGGTACTGGTTCAAATTTTAATTCTCTCTAACAAGTGGAATTTTTTCTTATTCCCTCATAAAAATTATAATATATTACAGATAGTTTTAAAATGATGATTAATGATTACAACCGAAATGATTAGATCTGTATTTTTATAGTGGTTTTTAAGAATATCTTCGTGTTTCACAATTAAAAATATCACATCCATGATGATCAATGTGATCCATGTTCACATCAAGATTCACATATCCATAATGCTAGTAGATGTAGTGATAATTATGTGAAATTAAAAGATGCATATAGATCAAAGAAAATTAAAATAAAATTGACACAATAATGGAATTAACTATAAAGATATATAAATATTGATGAGTATAAAAATTATTTCATTAGATGGTATATTTTAATTTAATGGAAAGTAAATGAAAGAATGTAATGTGATCTCTCATGCATTTCAAGAGATAATATTGCAATATTGTTTAGTATATTATCATAAAATTCCACATCTTGTATTAGAGGATGTTTCCATGATCCATTTTATAGTTATTTTAATTGTAATATCATTGAGTTGTTAAATGTATCATGAATAATTTATAATTCCTAAGAAAGTTGATATTCAAAAGAATGTAGAATTAGTGTCATTGATGGAATTAGGTACCATTAAAAATATTGTTATTTTTTTTATCATTTTATATTTATCAATTATAAACCGCAGTTTGAAAAAGAAAAAAACTGACTTGTTATTTCTTATGTTGTGTTTATAAGATATTCCATCATCAAAAATCAATGACCAATGTTTCACTTTCTAAAATTTAATAAGAAAGGATGATGAAGGAATGAGTTTATGGTTTTTTTACAAAATTTTTACCTTGTATATTTTTCAACAATATATACATATGGAGATCAGTGAGAATTTCTATTAGGGTTTTCAAAACTATTCTCTTTTCCATGTATAATACAATATTTTAGATGATATTTTATATATGTTCCATGATAATATTTTTACGTAAAATACAATAATATAATTAATTGAAAACATTGTTTTTAATAAATATTTTAAATCAATTTTCCGATATAATATTTCTTAATATTATGATTGATGGAATTCTATAGTGATATCCCATCATTGGACCATCAAGATAATTCTATTGGATACAATATTCAATAATATCTACTCACCTTATATTTTCAATGTATGACCACCACATTGTTAAATAATATTGTTCCTATGATTATGTATCCATGAAAACAAATTCCCTTTTATTTTACTCTTCATATATATTTTACAGAACATCATTTGAGAAATTGGATCATATGAAATGTTTCTAAATTATTATATAAATTGTTTATTTTTTATCTCATGTATCTTAAGAACCTAAAACCATGATTTTCTTACTTTAGAAGTTTAACATAACTCCTCTATTATATTATATACCCACATAGTTTCCTCTTAAAATGTATTGAGTGGAAATTAATGTTCTTTAAATCATCATTCATTAAGAGTTTATCCAACACATGTCATTAGATTCAAAACATAACATTAAAACAATTGAAACCCCACTGGTTTCACACTGATGTTCCATACCTGACATCTAAATGGAAACTAACATTAAATTATGTGTATCACAATAACTTATTTATAATTTATTATATTAGGTTATCAGTTTATGGAAGGAAAAATCATCCATATTTGGTTTTGATTAATCTCCATAATTATTTTATTAATCACATATATTGTATACATATGTTCCGAGATATTGGTCGTTTGTAAAAAATAAGTGGACGAATTTCATCTGATTTTGTTCCCAATTCTGTAAAATAATATTGATATGATGTGAAAAAATATTAGTGTATCTTTAATGATTTAATATATTGGTAGTATATTTATAAATAGGGCCACTTCACATTCATTACAGTGGTTGATGTAAATATGATGGTTATTTTCCCCAAGGACACCTGCTGTGAAATTATTCATCACCCTGAATATTATTGTGATTGAAGACTATAGGATATTTCTTAGTTCATTGTGTTAGATTTATAATGATAGTGGAAGAGAATGTGGATCTAAAGCACACACGTACTAATTGGAATGATTTTCATCATAAATTTAGTCAGTCATTGAATACTGAATTTAAATATAATTCAATGTGTTGCATATGCACTCTGGGATTTTATTCTATGTTGTTTGATAAAATATTCATGATATTTTAATTATATGATTAGGAAACTAATCCAAACATCTGTTAAAATAATGTTTCTGCATGATTTTATTCATTTTATGCCACTAATATTATTTCATTGTTTAATATTTTTATACAATTCTCACAACTCAAAATATATTTTTCATTTTTCAATTTGCTCTCTTTCTAAGAATGAATAATGTTTATAGTGGGTATTGTAATGGTTTTAATAGTGTAAAATGATTTTGATTATTTAAGTAATATTTTCTTTTTAATTTAGATAAATGATCTCTCTTATTTTTTATATTTTTTGGTCCTATTAGGATGGAGTGAACTAGTTAATTTTGACGTAATACTCTATTTGGTTCAGATGTAATAAATAAAAGAGAATGATTTTTGAGTTCATGTATTTTTTTCCAATTTTCTGCTGGATGTGGGGGTTTACCTAGTTTAACTACAATAATTACTACATGTTGAATAAAAAGAAAAATATTGTTCCTTATTTTCTTAATACAAAGCTATTGGGGTCTTATTTTGGTATGTTTTTGAATAGTTAGTGGGTTGTTAACCCTTACCATAATTATTATTCCCTTTACATATTTGTTTCACTTTTTTGTTGTTTTTCCAATTTTATGCCATTATTTTATTTGGTTGTTGAATATGACTATGATTTTATACTCAAACATATGATGGTCTGGCCTTCATTATTATTTATATGTTTCTGCTACTTCATTATTACATTTTTCTACATCATTCATGCCACCAATGACTATTGGATTCCACTAAAATTGTGAACCCTCCCTGTTGAATGCCAATGTTTCATTTTGGAATTGGATGCTGCTAAATTTTTTTATGCCAATGGATTTTTTTTGGTATGCATCTATAATTGTGGGATATATTTTTCTTCATTTTTTGGATTGGATTTAGTTGGAACCCACAATGCTGCATTGGGATGGGTTTGGGTCTAGGATGGGATCCACCAGGTGGGGTTGAGTTTGGAACATGATCCATCTTGTTGGGTATTGTCAGATGCATAAAACCCGATCAAACTAACCTAATCTGACCTGAATCACAGTGGTTTGGGTTGCGTTGAGTCCTTTTTCCATGCACCACCTATCCCAACCCCCATAATTTGGGTTGGGTCGGGTCAAATAATTATAAAACATGGGACCCAACACAACCTGACCCATTTTTTTAGTTGGTCCAGGACTAGAAAAACCCTCAATCCAACCTGACCCAACACATCGACACCCCTAAAAAATAATTTCAATTTTAAATAAAAAGTCACAATTTTAGTTATTCTATCACATTTCACATCTTATTATGGTGAGGGTAATTCATATATCAGACAAATTTCATATGGATCATTTTCCTAAAGTACACTAATAATGAAAATGAGTTCTCTCAGTTTTGAGTATATCACTTATTATTTTTACTAAAATGTGATATCAAACCAAAAACAAGCACTTTGAGACATTCTGGTCACACTATGAATTAGATTGAGGTGTGGCTGATTCGTACAAAAAAATGACATATGTATTATTTTCTTATGGTATCAAAACGATATTAATGTATTTTCCTGGATCTTAGTATGTCACTTGATCCTTTAACAAAATTCATTGTAAATTTTCAACTAAAAGTCACACCTTGAGTAATATTGGTCACACCATGAATTAAATTAAGGATTAGTTGATTCCTACACATCAAAATGACTTATAGATCATCTTTATAATGTTTCAAAACGACCCTAATTTGTTTTATTTCTTTTTATTATGTAAATTCTATTATTTACTATATTTATTGATCACCGAAAAAAAATTCACATTTGGATTTATACTAATCACACAATTTTTGGGATTGAGGTTTGATTGATCGATAGACTTGAAAAATTACATATGGATCCTTATCATGATGTACGATAATGTTTTCAGACATAATTAAAAATATAGTAACTAATAGGAAATAAACTCCATGAATATATTACATTATTCCATTTTTTCATTCTTATCATTATTATTATTTACCGTGTTCCACGAAATATATATATATTTTTAAAAAATAAAAACATATAATTATATTTCATTATGTAATAATTTTATATCTATACTAAACATAATTTTATAATGCAATTAAAAATATAAAATTAAATTATAAATAAACATAGAATTTTTTCCAAATGATATTGAATAAAAAATGACTAAATTAATATTTAATAGGACATATCCCTACATGTATAAACCTACATGCAATCAGTCCGACCTAATTAAGTATTCTTTTTATTGTTTTTCTTGTCATGAAAATAATATTTATATCATTTAATAAGTATTATTTCATTTATAATAAAAAAAATATCGTTAAAAATTTTCAACAATGTAAAAATTACTTTATAAATAAATTATACAGTGAAAAAATTTCAATACAATTCACAATAAAAATTATATATATATATATATATAAATTTAATGATATAAATTCAGTTGTTTAAATTTATACCCATAAAATTAATTTAATTATTATTATCTTAAAATAGGCTTTCTCATAATAATTCATCAAATCCCTAAAGTTTAGGGAATCATGTGTACCAGATTAAGTTTTCCCAAAATCCAGTTTCACATTCACCAAACCTTCGCCTCACCTCACTCATGTTCTCCCAAGATATGTGACATGTCCTTCTATTTCCCATCACCACACTTTATCTCCTTCACTTTGTATAAAGGTGATCCCTCTTATTATCTCAATGGATGAGCATAAATGACTGAACATGTTATAGGAAAGATAATGCACATTGAATGGTGTGCTAAATATAATATATGGATGAGATATATCGATGGGAAACATATCTACAATCAGAACACTTTTGATTATAGATAAAATATTTGGGAATTAATTTATCCCCATTTTGAATATTTTGTTAAAAATATATAAAATAATAATAATTGATAATTGACATCAAAATGGTAACTAATTTATTCTTATATGTTTTAATCAAAACTATTAACAAAATTTTATAAGGAATTGATGGAGATATTTTGGGTAAACCTACCTCGAGCGAGCTGACTTTTCTCCCTCTATCATCTTACAATCTATGTACCTCAAATCATGTGCTAAAATGGGGTCTGTTGAGGCTCTTTTTGAATTTATTAATAGACACATGGAATGGGATACGAATAGTCTAAGAGACTAAAATAAACTAACACGGTTGTTCAATAGAAATTGAAATCATGAGAAGCCTAACACAAATGTTATTAAAATCATAGCTATGATTTTTAGGAAACACGAGTAAACATGGAATATATTAATTTATAAATTAAATATATATATAAATTTATATATTAAAATAAATAAAAATTAAATTCCCTCAAAAAACTAAATAAAATTACACTAATGTAAATTATAAAATTTGTGACTAAGATTTTGTTTTGAAGGATTTTAAAAAATCATTTTTTTATATAACTACACAATTTATTTTAAATTTTAAAACCACATGAAAAAATATTTACAAATAATTAATTATTTTAATTTATGATTGTTCCAAAATTAAAAACTCACATAATACAAAAAATCTTTCGATCCTAGGGTTACCACCCCATCCAAATATCATCAAAAGCGTTAGTTTTTTAGAACGTATACAAGGTTAAATTAATTTTTTAAAAAAATCTATCAACATGTGAGAGTGAGTGAAAATGTTTTTCTAGGTTTTGGTTATTCATTGGGGTTTCCTTGGTTTTGAATAACCATGAGGGTGGTACTATAGTTTTAATTTCCAATCATGTTTCTTTATATATTTTGTTGGCTGCTTCTCTTCCAGATGAGTGGCACGATGGAATATGATATTGTAAATAGTTATAGGATCTTCATCCTAATTTCTTAAAATAATTGTTCATACATACTTTCATTAAATGATCAAGGAAGACCAAAATGGTGATTAGGTTCAATATAGAAATGGTAGTGAATACACTGGTGTTCAAAAATGCATATGGTGGAATTATATGATTTGGAACACAAATATGTGTCCCATCCAATCCCGAGCTGAAAAGGATGATTTTGGATGATGCATATAGATCATAATTATCTACTAATATGGGATGAACTGTGATGTATATACATATTAATCAAAACTTTTGGTGTAAAAAATTAAGAGAGAGGTTGTGGAATTTTATTCTCAATGAATGGAATATTATAATGTCAAGGATTGATTATATATGTCAAATGGTACATTTAACCATTTTCCCTTTCTAGTATGGAATTAATAAAGAATAATCATGGATTTCATCATATGATTACCTAGAATAACTATTGGTAATAATTACATTTTTTTGTAGTCAATCACTTTACAAAGATGACCCATTTCATTTCAATCAAGGAATATTTTATTCTTGACCAACTCATTATGATATACATATTGGATGTGTAAAAACTGCATGGAGTTTCAGTATCTATATTATCTAATTTAGATCTGAGGTTTACCGAATGGTTCTGAAGAAACCTTTAAGAATAGTTGGGTATACAACTCTATTTCAGAAAAACTTATGACCCTCCTGAGGATGTTTACATTAGGAGAACCATGAAAAATACATAAAAAATGATAATATCATCCTCAATTGATTTACATGTATGTTAAAATTAACACATTCACATCATAATGTTCTCATATAATAAGATCTTCCATCCTATAATTCATATATATCCATATTAGGAATTGTATGGGATGTAGTGTTGAACATTGACATTTCGAGATGATGTTAGAGAGTGGATTCTGATTGGATATGATATTTTTCACGACATTATAGAGAAGTTTCAAACAATTAAGCGTCATGTGAAATCTGTGATAATTCAATAGAAGTTTCATGTTGATAATCATGTGTGAGACCATTATTTTAATGTTAGATATAAGTGGTTCCTCTTAATATCCCTATAAAACAAGGTCATGAGGTTTAGGAAAAATTTAATGCTTAGTTTGAGATACATTAGCCGCATTGATATCCTTGATTAAATCAAATCGGTGTCTTACTTACTAGCACTCCCACCTTACCTACCTATATAACATGATGAGTCCCATGTATCTGTTTTAAGAAAGTACATACTTGAACCCACACATATACTGAATTTATTGGTGATACCATTGGGATAATACCTTTCATATTCATATAATATAGAAAATTTATTAGACCATAGAGGAATTATTCAATGAAATAATAAAACACAGAAGGTCAATGTGTTGTGGAGAATCCACATGTTTAAAAAAGGAACATAGGAACAATAATTAGAGATAAAGCAGAAATATCATCACCTCTTTGAAAATTATCATAAAATAAAAAATTTCATGTGTGAAATTCTTTATGGTGGTATAATTAAACACCATTTTTATATAGTTATTAAAATGAGAATTAAGAATATTATTAAATATTTTATGAAATATATATAAAGGTAATACCCAATATAAATGTATTTTTAAACATAGAGGAATAATTTCTTGATTTTTTAATAAAACAATTTATACTAAAATTGATTTTTAATTTTATTAATGAGAAAATAATATTATTATTTTCTTTGATGATTAAGAAATTTAACATAAAAAATAATCATAATTTTCGAAATAAGTATTTAAACATTAATGTATAGAAAGAATTTGTGATTTTTTAAATATACTACTGTTTCTATGAATAGTAAAAATAATTTATTTTAGAAAATTGTGATTTAATTTTCTAAAAAAAAATCAAATTTTTTTTTCAAATTATAAAAATAATAATTTATTATAATTTTATCCAATAATTACTTTTAAATATTAATTATACTAGATTTATGGAAATTTTTTAGGGGTTTCAAACATTTTTATTATAAAAACTGTTTAAAAGTGCATAATGTTTCTCCATATTTATATAATTGAAATAACACAAATGAACAATACTATTTAATTTAATTTTATAGATTACACAAGTATATATAGTTGTTTTTAACAATTTAATTATTATTTCTTGTGATGTAGATACTATGAGATTATATTTTCTTTAAAAAATGCATTCCTTGAAAACCTGTTTTTTGTCACGTATGTAGGTTTTTTTTAAATTACGTTCTGCCACATCTGTTAAATGAGTGTTGAAAATTTGATTCTATATTTTGAATCATCACAATTTCTATTATCTACCATGTTCAACATAAATTTTATCCATAATGAATAGTTAAAAAATAATTATTATTTACCATAATTAATGTAAAAACAGGTTTATCGAGGATATAAAATAACCAAATAAGCATAAAAAATGATCCAACACATGGCTAAATACTATTTTATTGTAATAGTTTGACATTAAAAATTATAAGGATCAATAATTTTCTTTTTAGAATCATTTGTGATGGTAAAATAATTACTTTATTTCATTATTTTTAAAAACAGTTGGTGTGTATTCGACTCCACTTATAAAAGGCCACCAAATCTCCTCTCAGTTACAAACATACAAAACCCAATATATTTTAAAATACATATCCAAATACCTTCCATAATTCCATAACCTCATCCTAGATAACTATAATCTGATTATAAATCTAACTTAGTTGGGATTTTTTAAAAAATAAAAAGATGTTTTTCGGGGAAGAGGTAACATCTTTAGAAATGTGTTTTGTTTTTTTTCTTATTTCACCTTCATTAAAACTTATTAAATAATGATTAGATAATATATACATTAAAATAAATATAATTATATGTTTTTATGTTATGTTAATGACTTAAATTCATCTCTTCCTCCATCAAATGGGATATATTTACATTGATCATTTGTACGAAGGACTACGTCCTTGCAAAATGATGTAATTTGTTTTGAAAACCCATTTAACATGGAGGAAATAATGGTGTTTTTAATGTTTAAATTATATATTTTGTATATATTTATAAATATTTATTTATAATATAAACTACACCTTTATACTTTTCATTTTGTCAGAAATACAATAATATCTCTCATATGTAAGGTGGATTATCGCCTCATGAAACGATGTGATTCGTTTTTTCACCTAAAAATTATATATATGGTAGTAAGGATTAATTTTATTTTGATAAATAACATTAATAATATAATAATAAATATAGAAAATAAATTTATCATATATTTTCTTACCATACCATCCATTGAATAAGTGATCATGTCCTTTGTGTGAATGGAGGAAGACCGCTTTGTGAAGCGATGTGGTTCATTTTTATTACTAAATCACAAGGATGGTATGTGGAAGGGTATTTAAAATAAATAATAAGATAATTATCAGATTATTATAGTAATATAATTATAATATAATACATAACTTTTTTTCCATCACAATTATCAAAAAATGGAAATTACTCATTTGTACATATGATATATTATTTTGATGATTTTAACATAGATATTTTATCTTAACCATAATTAATGGATAGTTTAAAATTTAAAATTTAAGTATAAAAATGAAAATTATTTCATTATTACCATTATAGGTATGATTAAATAATAATCACTTTGACGGTATTGAAATCATTGATGCGATTTTTGAAATATAAATCGGCTATTTTTAAAAACTATGACATAAAATTAATTAATTATGTTTTTGATTAAGGAATAATGAAATATAAAATAAGGTAATAATAAAAATGAAATAGGTTCTTATGCATGAAAATAATTAACATAATTTAATTTTTTAGAAAGATAAATATTTAACATTATAAATTAGGCTCGAGGTAAGGGATCTCTACAAAATTACCTTTCCTTTAGGTTATGAACTTTCTCTCTGTAAAACACATTATCTCTTCATTTAATGTTATAGAATTATTTTAAATTATATATATATATATATGTATCTTAGATATATAACTTGTTTATTATCAATTACTATTATGGCGAAATACTTTTTTTGTGATCATTTTCCAATTGCATTCATTCTTAAATTAACATTGTTTAGATATGTAACAACATTATTCAACCATTTTTCATTTCATGGGTAATAATTATGTAATGCCTTAGGATATAATCCATTATGTGGAAAATATATGTCATGACAATGTTATTATTGGTGCACCCATATATTAATCCAATTTGTTGGACAACACTTCAGTCTCATGAGGTTTCATTTATGGGATTAGAGATTAATCCTAATCCATTTTGGGACATTTTCCAGAATGTGATATCCTATAGGGAATTATCCTTGACTAATTTTTTTATCATGTGATATATTTCTTCCATATTTCAAATTTCTCTATGACCTTTTTATACCCTATTTTTATGTTACACATCCATGTGATTCCTCATGATCTATATCTTTTATTATATAATGTGACACCTTTGAGTCACATGTTATGTTTCCTAGTCATGTGTGTGGCCTTTATTGGTTTTTTAGATCATGCAATTGTTTATGTATCCGATAGATTATCCCATGTACTTTTAATATCTCATTATGAAGAATAAAATAATGATTCCACGTTTTATGTTACTTTTACAATATAAGAACCTAATCATTAAAATACACTATCCATTATAGTCTTTGGGATTATAATTGTTTGTTATTTTTGTTTAAAACTCCTGTAATAATGTGTCTAAAATACATGGGTAGCTACAAATATCCCCTAAAAATTTAATCACCAATGAGACAATCAATAAAACATCCTTGGAAAATATGATACAATCTATGTAGAATCTAAATGATAAATTTTCAATATCTAAAATTGGATATGGTCATCTAATCAGTGAATTCATCAATTAAAATGACAAATTAAAAGGGATTATTTGGTAACAATTATAATTTTTATAATTATCTCATTCTAATGGAGGATATAAGAGGTCATGGATATGACTATAATATAAATTTCTCAAAAATCACTATTTTATGTTTGAATTTTATGAATCCCATTATTAAAAATATTGAAATAAATTATATTGGACATTCGAGGCCGTATTAGGGAATTTGTGGAGTTGTATCACATATATGAATTTATGTGGTTTTCATTTGTGTAGATCATGGTTCTTGTTCACATATCACTACCACTTATGAGGGCCACATTCATTTTTATAGAAGTATCAAATGATTTGATCTCATTTTTATATGAAAAACTGCCTATATTTTGTTTCTTCTTTAGATGAATTAGTCATACAGAGAATGATTATGTCTGTAAATTTGTTGATGGAGAGATTAATATTTTCATGTAATATGGTCTAGGGATTTATGAAAAACCATTGGTGGTGTTATGAAAATGAGTCGAAGAGACCATGGGATACAAATAAAAACACCAAACCAGAATGCATGAAATATTTTCCTAAACAGAAAAAATTCATTAGACCAGGAGTTTAAAATTATTTTATAGTCCAAAATATTCATATATTGACAGAGGATTTGGAGACATTAGCTTCCCAAATTGTTTCTAGGGGTTTCAGGAAGACCTTTTTATGACCATGTTAAATTTACATATAAACAGTATATGTTCTGACACTCATAACTAGGTGGTCGATCTAATTTTTTATCCTCATTTTTCCCCTCTACGTCTGGTGTGAATTAGAATCAGTCTACGAAGAATAGTCTGAAAAGGAATTAGATATGGAGGTTGATAGGTCAATGGGATCATAGTACTGATGTTTCTATTGTGGAACACATATACAAAAAATGAATTATAGTGGATAAAAATGATATTGAGTTATACTATAGAAGGTGTAAAATAGTGGTGGATGGAACAATTGTTGATTATATATAAGAAGAGTCTAGTGTGATCCAAACCCTTCCATTCTGGTGAAAATATTAATATTGAACCATCATGGACTTGGAAAACCACTATATTATAGACGCTCTAATTTCAAAGTACAAATGTGAACCTAATGTGTTTTTATATCTAAAAACATATTTTATATTAATATCATGTCCAGTTTTACGACAAAATATTATTTCCATGGGTGATTTTTTTCCCCAAAAAGGTCACTCTATTGGTTTTTTCCTTCTATGGAGGGAGGATTTGGATTCCATGGTCAATAGTTTCTATTGGAATAAAAATGCTTCCTATATTCCACATCAGGATTCCATTACATATGAATTTTGGGTTTATATGTGTGTCCCACATAGAAGGATAAATGAATCTCTTGATAGATTCTCAAGTAATTGAAGTACAATCAACTTGGGATCTTCTAATAGGTGGGATCATTAATGATATCTTGTACCGAAATGAAAAATGAGGGTGTGGTATAAGTAATTGTTCATTGATTCTCAACTAACTACCAGTAGTCTAAACTGTATGTTTTTCTTATCTATGACACATATTAAACACTTTTACCTATTTTCAAGGAAAAATGTACTCTAATAGTAGATCATTATTACCTAATTTTTTGTTTGATGAAATGGATCAACTTATTTAATTTTAAATTGGGTCCTATATTTCATGCATTGTATAAGATAACATAACCATCCACATTAACATTTATTATGGTATAAGAACCCTAGATATGAGGCTATCTTTATGATTGAATGTTTTTGCAATACTGAGGTGGATTTTGAGGGGATGATCCATTCTCTTCGAACATTTTTTGGAGTTTGATGTAATGAATAAAATCATTCTTATAATATCTATGATAAAAGGATAAATTGATAATGGAATACATAGCCCTGAAATCCTATGTGATTCCACTGAATGTGGGATAAATGAGCACTACTCTCACCCACCTCAATTGTAGTGTTATCCATAATTTCAACCCCATAAGAATATTTTTATGACACCTTAAATTAATAAATACGTATGATAAATGTTTGTGCATGTTTCCCATGTTAATGTATATTATTACAATATTCATTACATTCAAAAAAATGATTTTGTGAGATTCCATAAGAATGATATCTCCTATCTCTTTACTCTTGATAGTAGAGTTTCATTGAATGATAAGTAGGATCAAGCTTTAATCCGTCATTTTTTCTCTGATCTTTTTTAGGTGGGGAATATACCATCTAATTGGATATCACATAATTTATTAGATAGTGTTCCTATAGATTCATTTGGATGCACCACAACCATTAACACACACATTTCCTCCCCACTGGATTCCCTCTTCATCCAATCCGTAATTCTTAATAATACAACTCACAGTCATAAATTTAATCTGAAAATACATCTTCATATTCTTGACCGATTTACTCTCCAAATTTGTATTCTCCACCCCCCCAATACCATCCATGTTCTTCATCACATCCATACTTTAATCTGTCTACCTCTCAAATATCCACATCCCATTTCGAAATTTCATTAGAAAATAAACTATCTTAATCAATATATATTTTATTGGTAAATACATATTTATCCACAAACAATCACTGATTACCCAACATATTTCCTTTGAAAGTAACAAATCCATCCCAATGAAATTCCATCTTCCCATTCAATTTCCTTCACAATTGTAGCATCACTTTTAATGGGTATATTTTTGTAAGTGCCCCTGTGTGAGAGTCAGTCCCCTAGCAATAGCCTTGGATCAATTGGGTGTTTTGATTTCTTAAAATCTGAAATGATAAAAAAGCCTTTATTTTTAATTTATTCCATAAATACTAATAACAAAAATAATTTTTTATTTTCAATTCCAGAACATCAAATGAAATATATTCAAAATAATTCAAAGGTTAACAAACCGATCATAATAATTAACAACAACATACATTTAATATATAAACTATATATGGGAAGTGAAAATTATATTAATTCAAATTCTTATAATTATCTATCATTCAAGAGAAAAAATATTATTTACAAAAATAATTTAATAAAACTAGGAACATTATGAAATAATAATTTAGAATCAAATATTGAAATCTAGAATTGATGGATGAAAGAAAAAACAATAATAGTAAATGAGAGAAGAAAATATCAAAAAAAATCTAATTAAAACAATTGAACTCATAAACAAATTTAAATTTAAACTCATGAAGAAAGTTCCCATCAATTTATCGGTTGAAAAAATGTAGAAAATTAAAGTGGTAAAAGAGTGAAGAATATGTATGTTCATTAACCATAGACCTAGGTACACATGGTAGGATAATCAATATGATTTCACTATGATAAAAGAATAGAGATTATAAATCTAACCAGACCCTAAGAAAAATAGATGAAAGTAGGAAGAGTGAAAATCATTAAACACAAGATAAAAACTAAAAGCCGGAAAAATTATTAGAAAATATATGAAAATGAAAAAACAAAAAAGTAGACCGAGATCCCCTTACCAAGGCTAAGTCTCACCATTATCAAATAAGAATCCTTCTACAAACCACTGAAATAATGGTTGAGGAATCAAATTACCCATGATCTCCTCAGCTATCCATAATTGTAGTAGTTGTCCAGATTATTTTCTATATTGGTTCGATATCTTGAATGTTCAATAATAAGAACCAATTGTCTGTACCTTAGTATATATTTTGTGTTCCACCACCTACGAACAAGTATTTGCGATGGAAACTCATATTTGTGTCTTTGATAACCCGCTTAAAGAAAGGACCATTGAAACACATGAGAGGAGCTTCAATCGTTTATGTCGATAATTGAGTCCATTGAATCCATCAAACAAATCTGATGAAAGAAGGGAAATCAATTAGGCCAGTCGACCAGAAAGAGAAGGATGTCGTGGGCCTCTGGAAAACCCAAGCTCACCTGAGATAAATATGTCAAACTGCCTCTCCATCTCTAGTATGATGAATTGAATCTTTAGAAATAATGGTAGAAACCAAATTTGATCAAAATAATAAATGTTCTAGAACAAGTAAAACCCAATAAGAAATCATTTAAATGAAATGAATATGTTATTTTAGATTTTGAAAAAGAGATAGATAAACCCAATTAGGATATGATACCACATTGTTTTGTGAACCACCACTAAGCCAGAGTAAATCCCCAGGCAATAGCCGATGATCAATTGAGTGATTTGATTTAATAAAATATGAAATGATGAAATAATGTTTATTTTTAATTTATATCTAAAATATAGAAAAAAGAAATAATGTTAGAGTTTTCATTCCATAACATCAAATGAAATATACTCAAATTAATTAAATGGTGAAAAAAATATTACTTTATTTATCAACAATATACATTTCCGATATAAAATACATATGGGTAGTATGAAGTAAATAAATTCTAATGATTTAAATTAATTATTATAATACAAAAAATATAATACGTACAAAACTGATTTATAAAACTAGACACATTGATAAATAAAATTTCAGAATCAAATATATCATTCTAGAATTTATGGAAGCATGAAACAATAGTAATATAAAATGAGAAAGAAAAATGTCTAATTAGCTCCTAATTATGATAATTTAACACAAAACCAAATTCAAATTTAATCTGAAGAGATGAGTATTCAAAAATTTAAAGGTTTAAAAGATATATAAAAGTAACACAATAAAACGTATAATAAAATTTATGTACTTTGACAATAGGCCTACATGAACGGGGTATGTTCATCAATTGAGTTATACTATGAAAAAAGGGCATATAGTATAAGGTCAACAAGAAACCAAGACACATGGAAAAAAGGAGTACAAAATACAATCACAACATAGGAGATAAAAACAAATAGAAGGGGAAAGTATTACATAAAAACCCGAATGTCAAAAACTATAAACAAGAATGATCCCCCTTACTAAGGCTCAATCTAACATTTATCAATAAATAAGCCTCCTATGACCTACCTAGCTTGTGTTCAATGAATTAAATTCTTCACGATCTCCTCTACTATTGAGATATGTAGGATCTATCCATATCTGTGTAGAGGTTCAATATATTCTAGGATTAAAAATATGAATAAACTACCATTACCATAGTAAATAATTGGTGTTTCTCTTCCAGTGAACAATGAGTAACAATGGAAACTCCTCTCAATGTCCCCAAGTAACCTATTCAACAATGGATCACTGAAACACGTGTGTGGCATTGCAGTCCTAGATCATTAGAATTAACTTCACCAAATCCCTAAAATTTAGTCAATTGAAAAAATGCAAGAGACCATGGATTGGATCAAATCATGCACCATTGGAATAATTCCTATTCTATCATGACTGATCAAAGTTTGCACATCATTGATGGAAACTAGATATGAAGATAACTATTCTATCCCAACAGATGAAGCCTCTATGAAGGTGAATCCCCTTATGAAGATTTCCTCCAATAGATAGATGAGGTAGAGAATAAATTGATGTTGGATTCATCCAATTTTATTTGAGTTATTGCTAATCATATGGAACAATCGAAGCTCGGAAACTAGATATCAAGGTGTTAACTGCACAAGAATTAGGTGGAGGTGAATAAAATAACAGGGAGCATGGGTAGATGAGATATTTTGTGTCATTATCAGGATCCGTATTTAAAAAAACCCTAAAAAATATGCATTGTAAATTAAAAATTATATAAATTAATAAAAGAAGAATAGGAAAATTTATAGGTTCCATGTTGAATGAGAACTATCATCCTATAAATCCTCCTTCAATCATAATAATTCTATTTTCTATAGAATCTCTCCTTGAAAATTCCCACAACCTCTAAAATATCTCATGTTTAGTCAGAAGATGTCCAAATCTAATTTTTCCATTCTATCAATGGTTAAGTATATCATTGATTGAAGTTATAACAGACAAAAAGAACCATCAGCTTATTCTAAAAAAATGTGTCTCCTTCATCCTAGCATATCCATCCTCCTTTACTAGAGTAGAGTAAAAACTTCCCAAATCTAAACCATAATTAACTTAAAAGAATCAAACCAACTAATATTTGTTCATTTTTTCATCATGTAATTTTTTATTTCTGTCTATGAATTTTTTTTTCAACTAATTTTCTATCAAATATATCAGGCTTTCATGGTATTAAATAAACTAGGTTCCATATTCAAAAATCATATTATTCAACTGTGTAATTATGTATTCCAATATTTTTCAATATTTTTTTATGATTGCATTTTTTTAGTTTCATTCTAATTTTTATCATACTTATTTTTGTTCATCCATTCTTGTATAACTTTTCACATATGTATGTATAGGATTATGGCTTATAAAAACATTCCCTTTTACAATAATGTTTTATTCTTCCAAACCATATATTGGAATATATGTGTGGAAAATAATTTTTAGACACACTCTATGCAATAACATATATTATGCATATGATGGTATCAATGACAATGTTTTCTTATTATGTTTTTTATTTCCATTAATGCATCAATAGTTTTTCTTCCCCATTTTGGTACTATAATCAATATACTTGTATGATTTCATTCATGTAAATATAACACTTCATACACTTTATGTGATTATAATATCTAATAGCTCAGATGATTTAAACATAACTATTTTTTTGTGTCTAGTAGGGTTTGATTAATTTTTATATGATATTATATATATATAAATATATATTATTTTTAAAGACTCATATTACTAGTTAATTAGATATATCCCTTAACCATACCCCTAATTTCCGATTTTTATAATTCAATTAATAAAAAATCACACTGATTTTTTTTTCTAATATTAATTTAAAATAATTACTAATTAAACTGTCTACACCATCATATTTTTTTCTTAACTAATTGTTAAATAATATAGACATTTCCAATGAAAATTATATTTAACTCGTGTTCTTGTGCATTTGTTTATAATGAGAAAGCATCACAACTTCCTATAATGAAAAATAAACTGGGTTACAAGATCAAAAAAATGAGTTATACACTTATTACTTGGAAGGATAGAAATAATTTCATAGGGTGTGCAGGAATGATAAGTGAAAGTATCTGCAGAGGCTCCCATATTTTCAAGGTAATCAGAAAGTTGATTGGCTTCACAGTATACATGTGTTATATTATAATGAATCTATGCGATAATGTTAATACAATTAATCCATTTAGTTGTGAGTTTCCATGCATGATTAATCTGACACATTCTAAACCCTTGGACAATATTGAATTAGTCAATTTCAAAACATATTGTGTTCCAATTTCATTGACGAGAAAACTCCATTCCCATGATAAAACCCATAATCATTTCACGAAGAGTAGTATATTCTTCTAAATATCCAAGAACCCCTATAAGTAAATCACCATTATTATCTATAAAGGATATTCAGTAGCCAGCAGTCTCAATATTTCCTCTCAAGGTTCCATTCAAGTTACATTTGATACTGCCTATAAATGAAGGTATCCATAACACCTAAATGGGTCCCAACATTTTAGGAAAATTACACAGAATTTGCAGTTTGTATAACCAAAAAGTATTCGATTGTGTTTTCATAGTTTTCATTGTGTAAACAGTTAGCCTACAGAGTCACGATTAAAATCTCAGTGAGTGAAACATTGTGGTTTAAAGAAAAATTTTCATGTCGTCATTTTTTCCTTCTAATCCATATAATATGGACAATTTTAGTAAATAAAACCAGGAAAAGTATGTGATCCTACTTTGAGTGATGAAATGTTGATATTGGGAGTAGAAAATCCATGATGATAGATGCAGTTGGAGGATGATTTTTAAACCGAGAAAACGTTGAGTTCCAGAGGGAGGAAGCGGTCATAAAGCACAAAAATAGGTGCTTTATATCATCTTGATGAAGATAGAATAAGGAATAGGAAGAGTAGAGGGGGATGCCAATCCGTAGTAGGATGTCTTCCACTGGAATCTTATTAAGGTGGAGGTGCCAAAATAGTCTAAACTGAGAAGGTTGCATCCATTTTTGTTAACATCCCTATTCTAATATAGTTGCCTTGCATGGGTTGATTGTAAAATCCATGGGAATCACGAAAACCCTTTTCACACGGTTGCCATATGAGAATGAAATTATTGCAAAAAAATCATATTTGGAAATTGGGAGGGCTATTTGATGTGGAAACATGTTGATATTCTCATGTTTCTCCAGGATTATGGAACTGTAGTATGTATAAGTGTATTTGGGTGATCATAAAGTCAATAAAGGGGGAGGTTGTCTAGTATTCCTTCTAGAATTTAATGGAATAATTCCCATTTACTAACCACTGATATTGGTTTTTAATATTTTGTAAATTATTTTTAGACTTGGCCAAACTAAGGATTTCATGTAAGTCATTCTTCCATCAATCATCATTCTAAAAAATTTTGATCTGAGAAAATCAAGGTAGTGTGATTTTTCATTAATAAGACCCCAAATAAAAGGATCCGGAAGGGACTGGATGAAATGTTCAATGTTTGTAATACCAAGTCCTCTGATGTTGAGTGGAAAGAATGGTTTCTTTGAGTGGGATGTAATAATTTTTCATTCAAGAATACAACAACTCCACACAAAATTAATCATAAGATAGATAATGGTTTTAAAGGTGGAAGTGGTCCATTAGTACACGATAAAGGAGTAAACATGTTCTAAATTAATCACATTATTAACTATGAAAAACCTTCCTTCCATTGAGAGAGACATGAAACACAATTTTGAGAGAGTTTTTCTAAATTGAATAATCACATAAAAGAAATAAGAGGTACGTGGTATTCTATGAAACAATACACAACACCTGATGAGATGTGTATTATTATGGTTGATGAATATATAAAGGATGGTTTTTCATCCCTCACAATAATGATTAATGAGATAAATCACAATAAAATACAAAATGTAAAAACTCTTATACAACCCAATCCTTATAAGATTATAGAAAATTTTTGTGAAAATGGTGTTAAATTGAAATCAAAGGTTTCTTCTTTGAGATTAGAACTACAAAGCATAGAAATAATTGCAGAACCCATTACCACTTAGGATAACCCTTACTCAACATTGATAGAAGAATCTTGTTACAGATAAAACTATCACAATCAAATCAATGATGTGACTTTTTCCCTGATTGTTAAATATAATCAAAAAATTGAACCACTAATTCCCAAATGATAAATAGATTCAAAATAAAAATGAAATAGTGAAGGACATAATTTATAATCTATGAAATCAAAGCTAAAAAATGAATTTAATTTATTAAGAAATATTGAAATTCAATATGGGGAATGAGAGGGAATTTTTAATGGGTGTCTAAATCATGATAAAATTTATTTTATGAATTCATATGTGGAAAACATGTATCCATGTCTTGAATCTCTTTTATAAATCTCCATTTATGATTTTTTCAAAAACAAAAATCATAAAATCATTTTGAGAAATAAAAAACATAGAGTTCATAACCATTCTTAGAACTCATCTGTGAATTTTGGCACTTGAAACATCAATTAAAAAGGAACCAATTTTATTAATATAATTTGAAAATCAAACTGATTTCTATTCATATCCCCCTAATATTTTTTAATGTCTTATCTAACCCTATCTTGAATTCTAGGTTGACACATCCACTTTCAAGACATATGTCATGGGATATATTCAAACAAATTTATTAATCATTTATCCTTCTATTGAATCTAATAAATAGAATATTCTCTTTGATTTATCATGCAATATTAGGAAGGAAAATTGATGGATACATTTCAATATTAATGAAACTAGCTCACTCCATAGGACCTCAATGATTTATCATGAATCAATTTTTAATCCTTAAATCAAACCTCAAGGGAGAATAAATAAA
The DNA here is from genome assembly GCA_963277665.1 of Viscum album. Taxonomy (NCBI): domain Eukaryota; kingdom Viridiplantae; phylum Streptophyta; class Magnoliopsida; order Santalales; family Viscaceae; genus Viscum; species Viscum album. The sequence goes on along the minus strand of OY728134.1, from coordinate 714,135,609 downwards.
AATCTTGTTAAATTAGATAAAAATGGGATCCTAATAATGATGAAATATATTGTTAGATAAGTTGGGTGGCCCATATCGAGCTCAAAAATTTAAATTAATTTCTTTCCAGGAGCCAACCCGAATTTTTCAATTTTTTTATTTTAATTATGTTATTTTTGTTATTTTGGTTAATGGAACCCCATTTGGATTTCCAATGTGATCTAATGTATCTTGTGTGAAATTTATTAGATTCATAATTTTAATATTTATAAAAAATCCATTTCATTCTAATGTTCAATCCCAAAAATAAATCACCCCCGAGTAGTCTATATGTGACATGAAGAATATGTTATTAATTTATTATTAATTCCTCAATAACATTAAAATTGGAGATTTTATTTCATGATTTCATTTCAAATCACCCAAACCCACCTTTCTTCCCAATTCTAATCTATTTGTTCTCTCCTCTTTTAAAATATAGGATAATTACTTTCAATGTGGGGGTAGGGGTGAAAATCATGGATTAAAAAAACCACTTATGATAAAATTAAATTCAATGAGAAAAAATCAATTAATTGTCCATCAATTCCTCAATTTACATTGTGAAATAAGAAAATTGAATTTCAAATGATTTTTATTTCCTTAGTTTTGAATTTAATTATTGTTTAAGTATATGAGCATAATTCTTGGGATGTTCAGTTGTACGATATGATTTTAAATATTTTTATCACTATATTTTTAATCACAATTAAACATTGCACATTCATTCGATCTGGGGTGTAAATTTGAGTTCTTAGGACCCTTTTATCATATGATGGTGTTTGGGGTCACATTTAGTTTAATTTCAATATCCACAAAAATGTAAAAAATAGAAAAAATGCATAGAACAATGTTTTTCCAAATGTGTGGAATTTGATAGATTTTTATGATGACTCCATAGTTTTTAACCTATATTTTAGACATAAAACTCTATTTTAGTGCATGGAATTGAGAAAATGTGTGGCATTGGTCACCAGGGGATCGTGACTCCATAGTTTTATTTCATAGAGTTTTTATTTTAATCCCTATTTTGGTTCATATAAAATGAACCAAAGAACTATAAAATGTTAAATAAATGCAAATTGATACTCATCATAAGGTTTAATGTGAATCACACCTAGTTCTTCCTTATTTTCCGTTTGAACAAGAAAATGCCATCAAGCCTTTTGTGATGTAATACACATAATCATGCTAAATTGAAATTGGTTGAAATGCGATGATGAATTTGAATAAACTAATGGGAAAAGGATCGGTATTTTCTTATGAATCTAGATTTTTTGAAATTATTATTTTTGGTTTCAAGATTTTTCATCATGATGCCTTTTGGTGAGAATTGAATGTTAATATGTTTTTTAAAAAAGGAAATCATTTTCATATTTTTGAGATAATTTTTGTTTGGGAATAGAAAAACTCATGTTGGGGGGTATGATTAGCCACTGAATGTGGATAATATTCATTACTAAAATTTTAATATTAAAATATTTCAAAATCTATAAACATTAATTTGAGGTCATTTTATAATTTGAACTCAATTTCTCATCACATGTGCAATTAATATTTAATGTGAAAATTTGGGCCTAATCAATTATATACTTGTGGATTTATTTTTATTAATTATTTGTATTTTATATTTTGGGATATTGTTTCTAATTTTTTATTATAAAATTGTTTCTTTTAGTACATATTTATGGAACCCTAGGGAAGATAGGGATTTTTGGAATTGAATGTGAAAATTTTATGGAAAAAGCATAAGGGGCCTAGGGGCCATCAAATATTAGTGGGGGCCAAAATAGAAGCCCGATGATCATAAAATTTTAACATTAGATATATAAAATTATGTGGATAATTTAATTGAACTATGTACATATATAATTCGGAAGTTTTTATGATTATAGAGGTAGAAAAATATGAAGATTCAATTTGTTTCCAGAACCGAACACCCATAAACTCAGTCCACCATTTCGAGCATAACATCCAAACGACTAAACCCATTGTCTTGAAATTTTGAAATATAATCTATAAAACAAGGATGTATATATTTATATTATATTAATATCAATTAATCTCCAATATATAATGACTTGTTTTCATGCCAAGAAGTGGGATGAATGTGGCCCTATTTTTGTGGTCAACTTTGAAACATCAATTTTTTTTCTCACACACCATTTGAATATCCAAATTAATAAATATGGAATTGATTGGTTGGGGTATAAATAAGGGTCCTAATATGAATATATAAGGTTATAGTATTTAAGGTAAATAGGCTCCATTTTTTTCTTTCTATATTAATTTCCCACATTTATTTTGCAATCGCATCGCCAATTTTTCCCATGTAAAATTTTCACACTAATCCTTGTGAATTTCTTCACACTAAGATGGAGTGATCATTATTTCATTACTTTTCATCCTCAATTCCTCACTCATGAGTATAATACTAGTTTCCATTGATATAATTGAATCAATGGGAGGATAAATATATAATGAGGTGATAAAATGGAGTATCAAGGGGTTGTATTTTATGTTATTGTTCATTTAATAATAAATAATCAATTATTTTATTTGAGTAATTTATTTGATTATTTTTTTCTTCCTCTTCCTTATTGAATTTTATCGTATCACATTTTAGTTGCTAATAATATCCATTACCTTGGAGTGATCATTAAAATGATACTCCAATATTATAGTTGATTAGAATATGTCTATGTTGTTATAATACCAATAAGTGGTTTGGTTATATTTATTTCATTGAATGAATTCTTCACATGCTAATGAAATTCAAATAATTGAAAAAGGAAATAATCTAATCCATCAAAATGAGATAACCTAAGATAAACTCCTTATTTCATTTGAATTCACATAATTCATAAATAATATTTAATAATAATATAAATTTCAACCAAATTATTCCACTTAATAGATAATTCACCCCCATAGAATGTGTGTTTCTTTAGGTAACTTCATCGGTCTCTGAGGATTCAATAACCCATGTTGTGATCCAAGAAACCTCTTGCACCATAAAACATGGGAAAGTTTTGTCACAAATAAATTGATGATGCATAAATAAAAGGGTTTGGCTTCCTTAGATTAATGGAAATGTGGTTTCACTAATTTAAAATTATAAAATGTGTGTTTGACTATTAAAACCATATAAAATGTTCTCCAATTAGCATGAAATATAATGATAGTTGTCATAGAATTATTTTTGATATGTGTTGGTAGATGTAACATCAATTCTATGTGTGATTTTCTCAAGGTAAATAAATTATGAGTTCAAAAAAAAATTTGTTCCATAGAAACATGATCCATTGTGGGAGAGCTGATCAACCGATCTTAAATTGCTATGAAATCAAACAACAACATATGTGTATTGTTTTTTTGAATTATAGTAAATGATATCATGTAAAAATAACATGGTGTCTTCCTAATATTATTAAAAATGATGTTTTAGTTATTTAAAATGTTTAAATGCATGTTTGACTACTAAAAAACTGATAAATGATTTTCAATTGACCTGAAATGATATAATAGTTCTCTTTTAATTATTTCTGATGATTGTGAGTATACATTGCATTAATTAATCTTTTGATGTGATCTAACTGACTAAAGTACTTTTTAGAAAATAATATTCTTTTAAAAAAATCCCTAGAGGGAGAGCTAGAAAAATTGGTTTGTATTGATGTTAAATCCCAAGAAATCAATTATAGATTTATTTTTGAATTCTATTATTTGTTGATGCATCAATCTGATATATCATTTTCCAGAGACGATCGAAAAAATAGATGAAATAATTCAAAGCACTGAAATGCTATTTTTATGGTTAAAACAATCCAAAAAATATCTAATTGATGAAAAATTTTACGATAGGTCTTTTATAATTAATTTTCAACTATAGGAGTAGACATCACATTAGTATAATTTGAGATGTACTCGAATAGACTAAATAAAGAGTTTTTAGAAAATGAATGTCTTTAAAAATGTTCTCCTTTTATGGATAGTTTTACAAATGAGCTCATATTACTATAAAATCACTTGACATAAACAATATATTTATTTTATAATTATAAAAACCGGGGATGCATCAAACAGAGTAGTAATTTTCCCAAGACAACTAAAAAAAACATTTTCCCTATTTTAAAATTCTTCAATGCGCATTTAACTGTTAAAACCAGCTAAAATGATTTCCAATTTATGTTAAATATTATTATAGTAGTATTACAATGTTTTTTTCTTATGTGTGAGTAGACATTGCGTCAATATGAAAGGTGATGTGCCTGGAAAAACTTAATTCTTTGAAAATGATAAACAATAGATTTATTTTTTAAATAAAAAATAACTCCAATAATTATTAAATAATATATTTTATTATTCATAATTAAAATATTTATGTCAATTAAATGAAAATATAATATATCATTTTGTTCTATTAGTTAGTAAGTGTCCTCTCATCCCACACCTCATCTCACTGGTAGTAGGCTCATATCGACTAGTCCACACAATAGGTCTTAGAGTGTGATCAAATACATAGTTAGGGGCGATGTATTCATCAACATTTCCAAGAGTGATGTCATCAGTTATGGGATTAGTAGCAAAACATGAAATGATCTCACTTCCAATCAAGTTCCTTATATGAAATTGGAATGTATCTATATCAATGAAAATGAAAAAACTACATTGAAGCCCCTACTGGTGCCCCAATCCAATGAATGTGGTACTACAACAACTACAAATTACATAGGGGATTCAATATCAAAATCAGTGGTGTAACTAGTACCCCTATCTAGAAATGGGTATATAGGTAATGTATTGAATGATTCCATGTATGATAAGGAAGGAACAGTCAGTCTATGTGTAGTGTTGATAGACTCTAAATCAGGGTGCATAGGCAATGTCTCAGATGGATCCATGAATGATGAATATGGTCTTGTTAGTTTCTATGTAGTGGTATCTGGATAATTATAAGAAGTGTAATGTGATGAACAACATTGTTATTAAGGTTTGTTGTCATGGGTTCATGATAGACTAAGATAGGAATGATGTTTAATTTTTTATAGCATATACGACACTCTAACATTAGAGTGATGAACTCAGCACTGTGCAGTGCACTTGTCATTAAATCATGAGCTCAACTCAACTCATTAGTAAGGAATACATCACATGAATCAGGTGTGATCATATCATGCAATCAATCGACCCCATCACTATGAAAAAAAATACATTAAACAAAACAATAACAAATTAATAATAAATAATCAATAAGTGAGATAAATTCAAATTACGAAGGATTTATATGACCCTCCTTATAGAGTGTTAAATCACTTATTATGTCATATATATCAGAGCATATATTAAATGTGAGTTCCATGATGAACATGTAATCTAGAATATGAAGTGACATAACACTGTTGACATGGATCCAACATGAATTTGTATATTTCATGTATATTATTCTAATATCAATCTTTTTTTCCTATAAGTCGAATAGCATGCACCACTACAATCTACCTACGTGGAAGCATAATTGTTGGTCAGTATCTGAAAAATCAAATGAAGCTATCATATTTTTTCCAATCAACAATAAGAAAATTGATCAATGGAACCATATCAGTAGAATGATGAAACCCCATATTACAATAATCTATAAGATATACCAATATCATAGATTTAAACGGAGTCAAATTAATCTACATATACAAATAAATTTTATAAATTATTAATCATTGTAAAAAAATTATATGAATAGTTATTCATGAATACCTCGTCAATCGAAAAACATTAAAACATATGATAGTAAGATGATGTGGAATGTTCAGTCCTATATAAACATGTCTCTGAGTAGCACCACCAATGAATTGCAAGTACCAAAATTTAAAATATTATATAAATAACATTTAAACAAACGAGAACAATATCATTTTTATGGATTAAGGATATATAAAAAAAGAGAGATACATTAAGGTGGTCAAAAATAGTGAAGGACCAAAGAATCATTAAGAAAAAAGAAGATGACCCTAGGAGGAAAGGATCCTAAATTAAGGAAGATGGAAGCATTTGGGCTTTGAGGGTGCCTATGATCTTCTTGCACATAAAAATATGATATGATAGGCTCTAAGGGATACTACCACTTCCTAATAAATATTTTTAAAGAATCAAAGATTTTTTCTTGACTATCCTCATAGATATATTGTTTTTCTCACATACCTTTAGTCCTGTGACCATCGCCTTAGTCTCAACTTGAAGGGTTTCTCCTCTTCAAAAAAGGCCGAAAAGACCACCACAACAGAACCCAAATTGTCTCTTATAGTAGTCCAACCTATAATCAATTCCCCTTGAAGGATATGTCATAGTTGAGTTTGAACCTGCCACATATGAGGTACCAGCGTACCTAATGACTAGGTCCTTCCATCACCTCCTTAGTTACCATGTATGGGAGAATAGGTCTTACAAATGTCGTACCTTGGAAATCTGTACATAAACTAACTAATTATAGCAACGTATTAATTATTTTCAAGATGGTGCATACTCGATTGCTAGAGGAATTATTTTGACGTGCATCATACCATGCTTTCCAAATAGTCCATCAATCTGTCATGAAGATTACTTCATTATCATTCCTCTTTGGACCATGTTAACATGGTTCATAAAATCATTGGTTCAAGGCATCCTCCTATATACCACTTGGATTTTTCCACCCTAAGACCTGTATGTGAGCCTTCCAGCTCCACTGATCCCAATTAATGTTGATGATGATTCGCACCATAGTTTATTATTGGGGATGAATACAGCACCAGCATCAGGATGCCAAGTTAACACCCATGAATTGAATGTCATCATCAATGGGTATGAAATTATTATAGACTCTCCATAGAAAAAAAGTTAAAAATTGAGGGAATTCCCTTACACCAAAACGTTTCCAACCATGGGACGAAAGAGTTCAAGTCCCTCCACACACTACCATAGGCCTTGAGTGAAAACTCTCTCGAAATAGATCCCTTAAGGATGTGACGGTCATGGCCCTCATATTGTACATTCTTCTTAATGGAAATGAATTGATTATAATTGAAATGGTGTGGATAAATCCAAGGTTCCCACACGATTATTTGAACAATATATCTAGTAGTGGTCAACTAGGAATCCAAAGTTTTCCTCCCCTAATCCTAACACTAGAAATTTACATCACCAATACCCACCAGCCAACGTGCATTATGAAGAAGGCCCTATGTGTGTGGGTGAATAGGCTTCCATGTTCTCAATGGTCGATACCATTGTACTTACATACCCAGTATGTACTTATATAGCATGATCTATCCCCATAGATTATGTCACTCCATATTCTCTCATTCCAACTTGGCATCCATCCCTTGAATGATTGAATATTCACTTTTCCAATTGATGCCACCGTCAGATATAGTTCTTGGTAAATGCTTCCCTGAGGCCCAATAGTTTGTTATTTCTATCTGATTATCCCATATAAAGGACACCATTATCACCTCTATGTCGGCAAGCACACTTTTTTGAACATACATGGTGGACCCGAGGTGCAAGTTTATAGAAGATTGTACACTATTTAAATGAAAGGTATGTATTAAAAATTCGATGAACCTATGATCAAATGGGCCCATGCTCAATGCATCAAGAGGAAAATAAGAGACAAATTAAGGGACAAGGTTAGTTAATCCTATCTATGCATAAATATTTAATGATATACAACAAAAACATATCTCTATTGCCTCCATGCATGATTACCTACACAGCTCTCCATACATAAGTAGAAGACACACTAAAACCAAACTATACCACCCATAACACTCAAAATATACAAATTGATATTGGTGCACCAGATGAAAATATGATCTACAATGATCTGAAATAATTTTCTACCAATCAATCACAAAAATCTATGCTCTTAAATATATCAACAATGTCACCTTATCCACATCTGGATCAATGGGGATGAAATGAGTGTCCATCCAGGTCATCCAAAACCTACCTTTAATAAGGGCCCATAGTGTGTCTCGTAAGGGAGTGTAAAAATATCTATTTCTAATGCAATTCCATCTAGATAGAATTAAACCAATAAAAACAGCTCCATTCATAGGAATACCTAGTAATATTGATACATCTTATAATGGAAACATCATCACTCCCAGAGTTATGTGAATTGAATGCAACTCTTTCCTCCATCTCTCGACCAAATCAGAAATGACTAAACCATTAGTGGGTATATACCTACACATTTTCAACCCCTAGAACCTAATGCGACTCAAATAAGGTATGATGGGATTTTGTGGGATACCATGGTTAAATTGATTGTCCTGTAAGACTTTTATTATCTTCTCATCACCATTATGCAATAGGTATTATGATTTGTGCTCACTATATGTGGTGGGAAGAGATGGATCCTTAGGGCCTAGATGTAGTTGTGACGATTCCAACTATGTAAATAGTTAATGAGATGTTAAAAACATATACATATATGTTTCACCTAATAAATCTATAACCATAATACATTAAATATTTTTTTGATAGTTAATCATTTAACCAATATGTTATATTATTATATTAATTAAAATTAAACAGTATTAAATTTGTAATGTGATAATATATTAATATATATACGTATGTTTATTTCATACAATACATTAATATATATATTTAATACAATACAATATATATATATATATTAATTATTATACATTGTCATGTTAAATATTTATTATTTATAATTTTCATTCAATACATTTGGTTGTCAAATTAAAATGTAATAATATAATAATATATTAATATATATAATAAACTATAGAAAATATGAATCACAAAATAACAAATTAATTTAGTAATATATTTTAATCAATTAAATACAATATATAGAACTAATAATTAAAAACCAAAATATTTAAATTTAAATTATTTTTAAATTTTCTTTTCAAATTCTTTTAAATTATTTTTGAGTAATGAATCGAATTATTTGATCAAACATTTTTATTAGTTGTAATTAATTAGAAAACATTTTTAAAATAAATTACATATTAACTTAGTAATTAATATATATATTGTCCCAATACAATTATAAATTATTTATAAAATTAATAATTAATTTAAAAAAATATTTTATTTAATACAATGCAACAATATGTGTGTTTCTCTATATGTTAATTCTAATATATTAATATATTAACTCTATATTATTTAATTATTATTCTTTAATTTTTTTGATCATTAAATTACAATGAAATAAAATATTATTTGATTAATATAATTATATATTAATGAATATATATATATATTACAATAGAATAAAATATAAATTAAAAAATGACTAATTAATTTATTAATATATTTCATATAATTAAATAATATATATATACATATAGAAACTGATATATTATAAATAAATCAGTTACAAAAAAATGTTTATTGAGATATTTAATGAAAATTATAAATAAAATGAATGAATAAGTTATTCTACAAAATCATAATAAAATATTAAAACAGAAATTTTGTTTTATCATTTATAATTTAATAATTTGAAAAACCAATATTTATTCATAATATATATGGGACGTATTACATGATGTATTTACAATGAAATAAGGAACACATATGTTACATTATTAAAAAATGACACATGCATGATATATACAAAATATACATAAAAACTATGTTTTATAAAAAAAATTAATTCAAAACAAACAATATAATAAAAATGTCATAAAATTATAATTTTGTTTGCAAAAAAAATAATGGTAAAAAGATATATTTAAAAATAATACAAATAATGTTTGTTTTACAAAATATTAAACATTTAAAAAGGTGATATAATGACATGAAATTCACAAAAATGATGTTTCTTGGGAAAAATTCATATTCATAGTGAGTTATTTTATTTTAAAAAACATAAGATATGTCCCATACGTTAATTAATTTTTTTACATTCCAAAAAAATATTCGAACTATATATAAAAATTTTAAATATAAAATTTACATTTCCATGAACCATTAACTATTGTAATTAATATAAATAATAACATCTGATAATAACAAGAGACAATATATGACATCAAATAAAATTTAGAAAAACCAGTATTCATATTAAAATTTATTTTAATTTAAAAATAATAATAAAACGCTACATTAAATTTAAAATATATTTTTGGGGAAACATTATTTTACTTTAACCCAGTAGAGATGTCAATTTCCGATTTTGGATCTTGATTCACCAAAGTATAATGTCTTTTAGGATTCTAGGTTGACCATGTCAATGACAGTAGGGGTATATAGCCTATATTGACCACTGAAATACATCATGGAGTGGTACAATGGGTTATGTGTGGAGGGATGCCTGGGTCTATGGGTTCTGTAGGAGTGATGGCAGGATCTGTAGGGTTGGATGGTGGCACTATGCCGAGGGAATTCTAGATCTTTGACATGAGGATCGGCATGATCTAGGGAAAAGGATGACCATATTGTGTCAAGGATTCATTAGGTTATATGAATTAGGCAATTTATGTGAAGGCATCTTCTATAAAAATCATCCAAATAAGGATCTTTCAAATAAATATTATTATATATTCATGGTTATTTGGAATGTGAATTCATAATTGGAATCATCCATATAAAACAAAAATAGAGGTCTTGTTCATTAAGATCACCTTCAGATTGGAAATATTAGAAAAAATATCCTCAATATATGTGTAATTAGTTTGTCCAAAAAAAATATTTTCCAATATTGTATAACTATTTTTAATATACATGGAAATTACACTTATCTAGACATTAAAATGATTATAACTAGCACCATAAACATTATCAAAAAGGAGAAAATTATTTGAAAAAACATGGGGCATGAATTTCAGGGGATTGACTTCTATCTATGGTTATACAATAGAATTATTTATTAGGAAAGATTATGTGATTGGGAACCTATAAAGACCCGACCACAACTGCCATGAGTCGGTGCCTTAATTAATTACAATTGGAGTGATTACAAGAAAGTTATATCTCGAAGGAATTACTAGTTTAGTAGTAATGGAAAACCAGATACATACATAAATTCAATATAACAACATTAAATGAAATACAATATATATGTTCATTTGTCAACATTTATAACTACTAGGTTATCCCTGCATGTCATTCATAATATACCTCTTCATTTACAAGTAATTTGGAACACAAGAAAGGGGTGATCTCAAATTCTCTATAAGGTTATAGAATACAACTGAAGATATCATAAACATAAAACTTAGGCATGTTGAATAACTAAAAAACACATATACCTCTAAAAATAATCATGAACACATTTTGGTAGAAATAAGAGTTGAATAAATAATTCCATAATAATACATAATCATGAGTATTCTACTAGTTAAAAAACCATGTGAACATTAAATTACGAGTTTCATAATGGGATAATTCATAATTATGAACATTATAACCATATCGCCAAGTCCTTGTATGAGGACAATAAATAACCATTTTTTCAAGGCCTGATTCTCATACTATAGATTGTCCCATGAGACCAACTTATACATCGATGGGATGTAGAATCCCCCACCCCTCAGTTACTAATTCAAACACATTCATCATATTAATTTGGATAAATATAAACAAAATATACATTCATATTGAAATAGATATATGAAATGTCAAAAACTATCACCAAATATTAAGCATTAACAATAACCATTCAGAGTAAATTGGTGAATGATTTTAAGATTTACCATCCATAGAAAAACTAATCAGAAACCATTAAATTTAATATGGTATATAATATCATAAAATATTAATCCCAGTAATACATAATAATCAACAATTGTGTTGAAATAGAAGAAGATACTCGTATAAAATCATCGGGTAATCCTTGAGATATATTCATTTTTATATTCAAATGAAGTGATATTTGGGAAAAATATTATTACATAACTATAAGTGAATTAATAGATTAATTTCATAAAAAATTATTGATTTTCTAAAAGTAATGGTTTCTTAAAATATATTATATAGTACCCTTGAAAATAGGTGAGAATTTGAGAAATTCCCTTGAATCAAGATTGTATTTTAGGAAGAATGTTTGAACAATCCTTTTAAAACATACAAGTACCCATAAATTAAATTAATATTATGGTTTTTACACTTATATATAACAATAAAATAAAATTTATGAAGATTAAAACATAATAAATATGAATTTAATTGAGTATTATATAGAATAAGAGTAACCCGAATTAAAATTGAGGATCGGGTAGAAAACCCTTAGCTTATATATGAATGTGTTCTTCACATGATCTTAGTGTCCTATATAAAAAAAAATTCATTAATTAATATTTCCATATTATATTAGTCATTTAATTTATTTATTCTAGCTTAGTTATGTTCATTCATGGCCTTCTTGATGTGTTTAAGATGTACAATTTTATTGTTTAGTAGCATTTTATTCCTTGTTATTCATGACCGGTTTTTTCTATACATGAAATGATAATTATGTAAGATGATATTGTTTTTCCATAATAGAAGTTTTATTTTATTTTTTAGCATCCATAATATTACTTGGTTATAAATATCATTTGGTTATTAGAAGTTTTGATGAATCATTGTATACAACATTAATGATAATTGTTTGGGTTAATTGGCTGTTTTTGACCCCAATAAACTCATTTTGATTTATTAATTAATATATTGTGTAGAAAAATATTCCAGAACCTTAAATAAGTTATAATACATATTTTACAGTCTTTTTAAACCCTAAATATGGTTTCATTTCCATAAATGAATATGGTAATTTAAAATCAAAACTATTGATCCAAGAATTTGAAAACGTAAGACATCTTGGATGGAGTTTTCCTTTATATAATAAAATAAGGGTAAAATAGAGATGGAGATGAATTATTGCATTATCCAAAACAAAAATATATTAAATTTTATTTACTTTAGTTATCATAATATTTGTATTTAAGGAGTTCATGAAATAGAAATAGAATAAATGAACTCGAGAAAAAAGAAAAGTTGAGAATCCTTTATAAACATTTAACAACCTAACATCGTCACTTAAAAATTCATAAAATATATTCATTAAATAAAAATGGGTCTATAATAATTATAAAATAATATTTATAGTAATTGGGGTCTTTAATTACATATACCAAAACAATCCAATTGAAATTAAAAGTTAATAACATAAAAAAAGTTATGAAAAAGGGAATGGTGGTAGATTCCTTTACCATTCACAGTAAATCCATAGAAATGATGGTTGGGGCCATGGGGTATTTATCAAACCTTGTGAGAACTACTAGAGAGTTATAATTACTAAATAATTTAGTATGGATAATTTTTAATGAATTTTAATGATTGAATGAGTAGGTATTTATAATAAAAGATAGGAAGTTTTATATAAATTTCAACAGACACCTCATTAGTGTTATTTGAAAAATAATGCAATTACCATTGTATTTTCCATTGGTATTGTCCACATGGGACACCTAATATCATATTTCGATGTACACAAGTCTACATGAATTTTATATAAATTATTACATCATTATGATTTCATTAATCATACTAAAAACTCAAAACTATATTTTTACTATTCTAAAAAACTAATGTATTTTATACAATTCTCCTTAATTTAGAGAAACCTAAAACCAATGTAATACATTAAGAATAGAATTAAATTTTTTGAATTTTATTTTCTAAATAGTATTAATTTAATTTTAATATAGAATCATAATTAATTCGGAAAATAAATAATTTAAAATTATAATTTGATTTATATCACATTTAAAAATTAATCAACATCTCATTATCATATAAACATACGACAATAAAATAAGAAAAATAATTACATTTCATAAGGGTCATCTTACTATTAATAATTTAATGTTACCATTCACCAAAAATGTTTTTTGTCTTATCAGACTCTAATCATCATACTTAATGCAATTGTGAATTTTAGCCTTTTCAAAATTCAAATAAAAGTGATTGGAAAATTATGTTTACAGGATAGGTTATAAGAAAATGGATTTTTTGTGGAGACTCAATGTTTCATAAATTCAATATTAAATTTATTTATAAAACAATGAGGTGTTACATTCTCCCCTCCGTACGAAAATTTCATCATCGAATTTAACTTAATGTTACCTCAAAAAATGATTTTGATAGATCTTCATCATAAGATCCTCTGGCTCCCATGCTTCTTCTTAATACTATGATTCTTTAAAAGAATATTTATAGGTAATTTCATCTAATTCATCAACATATTTTTCATAGTGTCTAGATTCTAGATAGGCTCTTCACAGTAAGATAATTCAGGATCCAGTTCTATACCTTCAGAAGCGAGGACATGCGTTGGGTTGGGAATATGGTTTCTTAATAATGGGAAATGGAACACATTATATATCATACATAGTCTAGGAGTTATTTCCTAACAAAAAGCTAAAAATTCAAATATTTCCAAATTTTTAAAATGTCCAATGTATCTAGGGATCAATTTCGCATTTTTCCCAAATCATATAACACCATCCATAGAGATACTTTTAAGATAACTAGATCTGGCATTTGAAATTCCAAATCCATACTTTGATTATCAGCATAATCATTTTTCTCATTTTAGATTATTTGATATGGGTTTTAGTAGTCTTTACCTTCACATTTCTTTCCTCCACAATCTTTGGACCCACGTTCTTCCATTCACTGACTTCATCCAAACATGTTGGTGTACAACATAACTTTCTATACAATGCTTCATATGATGCCATTTGAATGCCTTAATGGGAAATACTATTGTTAAAAAACTACACCAAAGGTAATTATTAATCCAACGTACCTTGAAAATACATTTATAATGATATGAACATGTATTATAAAGTTTCTATCGTACTTTCTGATTTCCTGTTAGTTTGAGTGTGACAAGAAGTACTTAATTGAATCTTAGAATCCATATATTTGTGAGGAATTTTCTATAATATTTAATTAAAAAATGGATCATGATTAGATACTATTGAAATAGGTTCTCTGTTATGTATTAAAAGTAAATTGATATAGAGTCGTGTAAGGTGATATAGTGGAAAATCCTCCCTCATGTCATGATAATGTGAAGATATCATAATTTGATCCACGATTACACATATTTCATCTTTCATTCTTGGAATTTTATGCAATATAGTGAAAAAAATCATAGTGATGTCATCCCATTTCAATGTAGGAATCAGTAGAGGTTTCGTGACTCCTTTAGTATGTTGTCTTTCTGCCACCACTTATTGGAAAACTAAACATCTTGATACATAATCTTCATCTTCTCTCATTATGTTGTCCCACTAGAAATGTTCCTTAAAATATTTATACATTTTAGTACTACTAGGGTGTATAGAGAATTTCTAACTATGGGATTAATATAATAACATCATTTTCATCTCAGGTATAGAGGGAACACATAACTTCCTCCCAAATTTCATAATTCCATCTTAATATATGAATCCTTTCAACATCCCATCTTTCACAACATTAATTTTATTATGAATTTTCTCATTATCTGGATGATAGCTTTAAATATTTTCTAATAATGATTTTTGGGTAACCAATTGATATTGAAATGATTTTCACCTTATAAGATAATTCCCATGTCCATCTTCACTAGATCCATGAATAAAGGATCCCTTTAAATATTCATTTTGTTTAAAACTATGTGATCATTCATACACAATGAATCAGCTACCATATTTTCCATTCCTAATGGTAGTGTATGGAATAATCATAATCCTTGAGTAGCTCGATCCATATCCTTGTCATCATTTTCTTTTACTCAATTAAGAGATATATTTTATACTATTTTGATACATATATATATCACTTATTTCACCATAGAGATAGTGTCTCCATTTTTGAAGAGCAATTATCACTAATGATAACTCATAATCAAGAGTAGGATAGTTTTTTTCATGAATTTTTAACTTTCATGATGCATAGGCAATAATTCTATAATTATTCAGGATGATACAACTAATTCATTTCATTGATGAATCACTATAAATCACAAACACATCATTCCCCGATCATAGAGTTATGATCAGATCATTCAATACTCTCCTATTTAATTCTTCAATGCATTCCTCACATTCTTTTGTCCGTACAAACATAACCCATTTACGTGTAAGGTTGGAAATTAGGTTGGCTAAATGGGGAATGTTCTGAAGGAAACATCGATACCAACCTAATAAACCAATAAAAATATGTACCTCGATTTGGTTCATTGGTATAGGTCATTCCTGAACAACCTTTGTCTTCCTATGATCTATAGATATCCTATACTTATAGATAATATGTCCAAGAAAAGAAATTGATTGAAGAAAAAATTAACACATGCTAAACTTCCCATAGAATTCATTTCTTCTAAGAGTCATCATAATAGTGTGAAATTTTCTTTCATTATCATTGTATCATTTGTAGTATAGCATGATTTAATCTATAAATGTAACGCCCCGACCCCAGCTACCCAGAGTCGGTGCATTACTTCGTAACATTGGCATGATCACAAGAAAGATCAAATCTCGAAAGACCGATTGGTTTAATAGCCTTGGAAACACTAGATATATTCATAAAGTTTTACATTACATTTCAAAGTGAAAAACTACTACAACAACAAAGTCTTCATATCCACACTATTAACCCCTCATAATATCCCTGCAAGTCAATCATAATTTACTTCTTCACTACCTGGGAAAAATAAAACATAGAAAAGGGGTTAGCTCAAATGCCCAGTAAGGATAACAATATAGCGGAACATTCAAAATAAGCATAAACATTTAAGGCAATGAATTACTAAAACAAAAGCCTTTTAAAAATGAACTTCAACATAGTATGGCAAAACTAAATTGAAATAATGCCATTTACTTATTCACATGGATATTCTACTAATCGATTAATCACATGCAAAATCAATAACCACTTTCATAATGTTGGAATGCATAATGTCAAACGTTAATTTCATTGTCTAGGCCTCATCCCAAGACCTATGGGTTACTTCTAACCGGAACCCAACCCGGAGTGCCTCTAATAACCGGACACCAACCCGGAGTGCCTCTAATAACCGGACACCAACCCGGAGTGCCTCTAATAACCGGACACCAACCCGGAGGGAATACTTTTACCAGTCCCTAACCTGGAGGGCTTACTTTAACCAGTCCCCAACCTGGAGGGCTTACTTTTACCGGTCCCCAACCCGGAACATACTTGTTTAGCACATTCATCTGAAGAAAAGTTTGAAATATAACATAAACATTCGGATTAAAACTAGCATACGAAATGTCAATAGTTTCACCATAAACTATGAATGGTATAAAATAGCACATCCACAGTCAAACATATCACAAAACCTTCAATACAATATATAAGTTTTGTATCATAATAAATCAACTTGAAATAATCTTAAAATCCATCAAAGGATGTTGTCATAGATGAAATCAAAATTATTTTTAAAGAAGTATCTCCTTTTATTTTGAAATAATTTAAGATCCATATAAAATAAAACATTTTCTTTGAAAATATTCTTATAAGCTTGTATGGAAAGCTTCGACGATTTTATAACGGCGGAAAATAACCGCACCCGCCGTATAAGTTAAAAAAAACATTCTTACCTCAATTCTGTCGAAAAGGTTAAAAAGGACCTTGTTTTGAAAATGACGGAAAGATTCCTTTATAAACCTCTTATAAAAAGTCAAACAAGGGTATAAATGACTTTAACCCATATTCTTGTAAATAGTAAAAATGTTTTGAAATACATTTTTAAGAAACATGGATGTGGATGATAAAGATATCCCAGTAGATTATTACGTATAAACAACCTCGGATAATGAAGAGATTGTGAAATAACCCTTACCTTGTACTTTTCCTTGGTTGGGGTAGGTTAACCTCCTGTATAATAGTGAAATAATTGTTACTAAATTATACAATAATCATATACATTAATATGATATCATATATGATCTTTTAATATTGATTTGATAATAATATCTTAGTATTATCGTCGTTTCGGGTGTTAACTTACTCATTTTCTTTATATGTTTTGTTACATAAGTCATGTTTGTTGTATCTTATTCATATCCAGAATGATATCAAGTCCTTAAACATCATTTTTAAATCATTAAATGATAATTATACTTGAATGGATACGATGGAGAATGAATCTCATCGCGTTCGTGGAGACGGTAGTCCGTACGTACGCACGAACGCTATTTCCATTTAATTTTTATTTTAAAAGAATCGAATCCAAATGATACATAGGTATATTACTATTCCATTATAATATAATATTTTATATATGTTACTTAAGTTCATTAACACCATCCTTTATACGTTCCATGTGTGGTATGAACGAGTCATATCATTTTAAGGGGGCGGTAGTCCGCACTTCCTCAAATGAAATTATCGTATGTATATACAACATGAAACGAATAATGGTATGAAATAAAATGGAATTACAGAAGCTTATATATAAAATATATATCATTAATATCATATTTAATTACAGTTCCATCATAATGGCCACCATGAGAGGCGGTAAGATGTATTTGAACAATCATCGTTTCGTGAGGCGTTAGTTTGCCATCCACAGAAACATTATGTTCATCATCCATTAGATGGAGTTGTGTGTATGTGTAGTTTGAATCCATATTATAACAACATCCTAGTATATTGAGGATACTGGTGTTGTTACAAAAGAAAGGAAATAAAAAGAGTTTGGGGGTTGGAGAAGCAAAATAAATGAAAATAATTTAAGAGAAATCGTTACCTTTAATTTAGGTAACTCACTTTGGTTAGAACCAAAGGACTTGTTGAAATGCTTTCTGCCTAAGGGGAAGCTTCAAGGAGGAGGAGAGGGATGTGGGGAGCTTAGTGGGGCAGATTTTGGACGAGCCAAGTGGCTTGAGAGGTGTGAGGAATGAGTAGAAGTGGTCTCCTTTTATAAGGGAGAGGAGGGGCTCTTTAGGAAAGAGTGAAAGTATTACTTTATAATATAATTATATTCGGTTTATAATGGTCCAAAAATCATTGAGGTCGAATATAAGATGACTAATATTCTAAATAACATCAACCAATAAGAATTGGACAGGTTTTAGATAATATTTTAATCATTATAATATTATTTATTTCCATGATTTATTAATGAGGTAAACATTGCATCATTATTGTGTCATTAATAATTTAACTTATTTGATGTCTAAAAATTATAAATAAAATATCATCATGTAGTAAATCTTTTTATCTTTCTAATGAATATTTATAATCGAAAATCCAACATGTATAACCCTATGTAAAAATTGTTCTTCTAAAAGATGTAAGCTTATGCCATTTTTATTTTTATTTTAACTTTATTAATATAATGTGTCCCTACAACATACAAGTGGCTCCAAGGGGTCCCCAAATTGACCCAAGGATGCTCATGGTCGGGTATGTGTCCACCAATAAGGTTAGGACACATTTTAGGGTAATTTTGTATTATTATAATATTATTTTTTTAACCCTTATTTACCGGATTTACCCTTTAACCATGGTAAATAAAATATTTACCGCAGTAATTATTCAAAATGTGTAAAAATAAAAGTTACCTATTTACATAATTTGGACATCCTGATTCCAAATATTGAATCCATTTTCCTAAATTCAAAACACAGAAGTGGCCGAAATTAATTTAAAATTAATTCCCGCTGTCAAAACAAAAAGCGTGTTTTAAGAGGTAATAACTATCAAAAGATTGACATTTGTTTATGTTCGGTTTAATTGTAAAATTATGTCCAATGACCAAAATTATATTAAATGGTAAAAATATATTCTAAATATACTTTAAAACCACTCAAATTCACAATTTATCACTATTAATTATTTTGATTAAAAAAGTTGTTTTTAATTAAAATTTAGTAATTTTCACTATTCATCAAAATATGAAAGTTATCCGAAATGTACCAAAATTTCACCCTAGGATAATTTTGATATTATGAATCCAAAAATGAAGTCCATTTTCAAATATAAAATATATATAATTTCAAAAAGTAGGTATTACTATTCATAACAGCCAGTTTGACTGGTTGTGGTGTGTGTTAAAACTCGAAGTTGCGTACAACACACGCTACTGTTTTATTCAAAGGAAAGCGTACCATGGAAGCTTGGGAAGTTTCATTTTAAATTTTTTGATGTCTCCATTTAGTCAAAAAGATTAAAATATTTAATTTAAAAAGGTTTCACTATCAAAAGTTGATAAAAGTGCAATACTGAAAATGAATCTGTTCTTGCATTATGACTAAGAAACTCATAATATGGATTCTAAAATTATAAAGTTTAAAATTTAGTTAATACTATCCATGACCTCTTTTAATGGCTTTTTTTGTACGTCATGGTGTGATTGAAATTGGTGTTGCGTGTAGTTAATGTTATTGAATTATTTTGAAGAAATAACACACTATAAAATCTTGGGGTGTTACAATAAATGCCACCACA
Source organism: Viscum album (assembly GCA_963277665.1). Taxonomy (NCBI): domain Eukaryota; kingdom Viridiplantae; phylum Streptophyta; class Magnoliopsida; order Santalales; family Viscaceae; genus Viscum; species Viscum album. The sequence continues at coordinate 714,115,110 of OY728134.1, read as the reverse complement.
AATTCATTAAGAAATTCCTTGAAATCACTATTCGATATATCAATCAAAATATTGGGTGAATTAGTCAGTCCAAAAGGAATTATTATAAACTCGTAAATCTCATAGCTAGTTCGAAATGTTTTCATTGAAATATCTTCCTCCTTCATAGAAAACTAAATAAATCAATATCATTGGAAAATCATCGAAAAATACTTGTCACAATGAAGATGATAAAATAAATCATCAGTGTGAGGTAGGGGATACTTGTTCTGTATTGTTATAGCATTGATCTTTGTGTAGTTAATGCACCACCTCATAGATTCATACTTCTTCGTAACAATAAGAGTAGGGGATCCACACGAAGATACACTAGGGAGAATAAATCATTTTTCACAAAATTCTTTCAGTTGTTTCTTTATTTATACTAATTCCACAATGTTCATTCTATGCGGAGTCAATGATATAGGCCTTGAACAAGGAATTAATTCAATAGATAACTCAACTTCTCAATCTGGAGTATTTCCATGTAAATCCTCTAGAAAAACAACAATATATTTTTTCGCAATAGAAACTTCATGGATTTGAATATTCTATTACTTACTCATATATATTGTGTAACACCCCAGGTAAATAAAGAATACGAAATTTTTGTATTTATCCATATTTGTGAATAAAATATTAATATGACTTTAAAGGGGACGCTATGCTCGATGGCGTACCCAACACGCAACAACGAGTTTCTTGGGAATCTTACGTTGCACTCTAATAATAAAATAATATTATTTTAAATGATAGTTAACATGTAGCCGTTGTATTGGCGGGAATGGATAGAAATAACTAAAATATGATTTCATATGTTTTTAATTGTTTTTACATTTATCCAATAAAGAATAGAGGCTTAAAATACGGAAAGAATTCAATTTTAGGCGTATATGCCCTAGTTTTCACTAAAGGTTCACTTATCACCTTTTGATGTTGAACCATCATTAAATATAGTTTTGTTCACTCTTAAACATTCTTTTGGACCAAATAAAACTCTTATTAAGAATCGGGACATCAAAATTTACTTTGTGTAAATTTTTGGTATCTTTCCGATAAAGTTCATTTTTTTAAGGAATAGTGTAAAATGTTGTATTTTAATTCAAAACCACTTTTTAATCTAATTTATTTATATGATTAGATTATCTTTTGAATTGGTTTTAAAGTGAAATTAGAAAATATTTTTACCATTAAATCCAATAGTGGTGGTTGGAATTAATTTCACTTTGAAATCGGACTTAAACTGGTGTCAATCTTTTGATACTTATTGTTTTATAAAAACACGCTATTTGCTCTGACAGCGGGAATTAATTATTAAATTAATTAATGTGACTAATATGTTTTGAATTTTGTAAAACGGACTTCATTTTTGAATTCAGAATATCAAATATAGCTTAGGGTGAATTTTTGGTAATTTTCTGAAAAACTTCAATTTTTGATGAATAGTGAAACCACTAAGTGATAATCAAGCAAACTGATTTTTCAGTTAAATGAAAGTTTACCACTAATGTGTATTGAATTTTGAAAATCCGACATACATGGTTGTCATTAAGAAGTAAAATGTGGTTCAATGAGATTATAATAATTTTTGGTGAATAGTAACTTATTAAGTTTTTAATCGCGATTAGTGATAATTAGTGTAGTTTAAGGTATAAATAATACTTTAAAAATATGAAATGACCTAGACACATGTCACAACCCTATTGGTTGTGTCATGGCCGACCAAGACAAGCCATGGCCTAACTTGGGGACCCCATGGATCCACTTTTGTTGGGAAATAACATAAAATACTTTTTATTTAATGTTAAAGTGAAAATGACACTAACATAGTATGTTTTACTAAAACAATTTTTAAGTGGGGTTATACAAGTCCAAATTTTGATTATAAATAGTCATTGGAAAGATAAAAAGATTTCCTATATCATAGTATTTTTTTTATAATTTTTAGACATTAAAGAAATTAAATTATTTATGACATAATAATGATGCAGCGATGACATCATTATTTGACAATTTAATTAAAATGGAAAGATAATGAACAAATCTACAATATACACATGGACAAAACCAATTGGATGAGTGGATTTCGATGCCTTATCACCTTATCCACGAATTCTACCAATGTGGGACCCTTTAAAACCGAAAAGCATTTTCAAATAAAGTAATATTTCTTTGCTTTCCAAAAGTGCCCCTCCTCTTCTCTTATAAAAGGCCCCCACCTCCACCTTATTTCACACACTTCAAAAGCCTTTGGCTCGGCCAACCCCTGCCCATTTGCTCTCTCCACATCCCTCTCCTCATCCTAGAGGATTTACCTTGGGCAGAATCCTTTCAAAGGAAGACTTTAGGCTCAAATCAAAAAGAGTTACACTTTTAAAGGTAATTGTTTCTCTCATATTCATTTGTTTTATTTTGCTTCTCCAACCCCCTAATCTCTTTTTATTTACTTCTTTTGTAACAAAAACAGTATCTTCAATATTCTAGGATGTTGTTATAATATTTATTTGAGCTACACTCTCACACAACTACATCAAATGGTTAAAGAACATACGGTTTCCGGGGATGGTGAAATTCTGCCTCCCGAAACGATGATTGTTCAATACTCATTTAACACCTTCAAAGGTGGCCATTATGATGTCACTATTTTTATATATGATATATAGTATGTTTATGTTTTCCTTAAGATTCTGTTTTTTACATTTTGGTCAAACCTTTATGGTTCCCATTATGGGTAAACACGATATCTTCATTTAAGGAAGTGCGGACTACCGCCCCCTCAAAGTGATTTGATTCGTTAAATACCATATGTGGGACATATAAAGGATGGAACTATGATATTAAATATGATATTATACTGGAATTATAATATACCTTTATATCATTATTATTCCATTCTATAAAATACGAATAGAAATGAAAGTAGCGTTCATGCGTACGTACGGCTTACCGTCTCCATGAACGGTGCATTTCATTTCTTACCTCTAAATGATTATGTAATGTTATAAATGCATGAATGTACTGGATATATATGACATATATTATAACTACAACATGAATACAATTCTGGATATAATAAACATTTGGCCACATGAACAACATGTAATTGTAAGAAGTCCACTTTCGACTTAAGAACCAAATACCGACAAAATGAACATTATTAACTTAAATGATTACATAATGTTCACAACATGTCAATAATTGATATAAAAGGAATAATGAACTTGGAAAAGGTTCTTAAGCAAATAGAAATTAACTCAAGTTTATTATTCAGGACGTTAAAGAACGATCGAGTCAAGTCGGACCCGAGGTAAGGGATCCTGCAACTCTCTTTCTCTTTAAGTACACTCTTTTATGTCATTTCTTTTAAGCTCATCTTTCTGATGATTGGGATGTTATTTTATATTAATCCTACTGTAATTTTTATGTTCGTGTGATGAGAGACCCTATTCTCTCTCATCAATCCATTTTGGAAGTTTTATGTGGCGCCGTTAGGCTGCCGAGTTCTCGTAAGGGATTTTTCATCTCACTTTTATTCTCGTGAGATTTACGCTACTTTTGACACAAATTTCATTGAGTGGTGTATGTACTGCCCATTATTCTACACTTTGTGTAAAATACTTTCGTTTATGAGTATTTACATCAATGATCTATTGTCCCTCTTTCATGGGGTGTATTTTTTGAAAGATACCCAAGTCGGTAAGGGAACCTTTCACCCCCCTCTTTTTAAAAGACTTCTTTTATTGGGTCTTTTAATTTACATATTGTTACATTGGGATATGTTCTCATGTATCCTTAATGATGTAAATTTTTTGTCCAAGTGATGAGATACTCTTTTTATCTCTCATCAACTCATTTTGATGTGACGCCGTTAGGCTGTCAAGGGAACTTCTTAACCCAATTTCGATTTCTTTGGGTTCGACATGTAGTCATTGAATATGTCATCCATTCAATATGTGTGAATGACATTTTATTGTTTTACACTTAATATCCACTTATATTGGGTGTATTGATATTCTTCACACATATTTTTGAGATTGATTTGTCCTTAATTTAAGGATACCTTCTTTATAAGGGATTTCATCACATTTGACATTTCTATTGAGGGTTCATTGTTGTTATGCACCAATTCACTCTTATATGGTGTATATACTGTCCTTTGGAGTATTATATCATGAATCCATTTATTCTCATGATATTATAAAGTTCTGACTAAACGTTATTCCTCAATTATTGTATTCAAGTGTCTCTAATTTTGGTAAAACCCATTTAACCAAAATATCATTTTAAATGTTTTAATTATTCGTTCTTATTAATATCCATGTTTTCAAAGTGGTTTTAAGGATTTATTTATATGGATATTAATGGTTTAAAATTTTAAAAGCTTCAAGGTGGTATGGGACACTTTGATTCAAAAATATCTTTATTAAATGTTTTAAATGGTTTTGGAAATGGTTTCTTTTTATATGGATTCATTATTTCAAAATACTAAAATGTTATGTTGTGTTTGAAATGTGGAAATGTTTTGTTTCCTTTATGAATATTTTATGTGATACGTGTATGTTATGGTTCTTGGGCATTGTTATGAAGAACGGGTGGTTCCGTGATAAACTAAGGGCGGGTGAGCCCGTTATAGCTCTCCAATGCATTGGGTAACGCGAAGGAGTGAAACGTTAAGGTTTCTCCGAAGAGATTTTAGGGAATATACTGTGATGGGTATTCCAAACGTAACCAAGAGGGTTACTCCCTACGTAAGAATGTTATGAATGCCTCAAGTTACCTTTATGTCTTATGATTTCTATGATTTATTCATTTTTTGATGAGTTAGGTTAAAGTGCCTATGTTTTATGGGTAAGTTATGATTTCATCTTTATGTATACATGAACTCATGTTTCCTTTCCATATTTTTATGTCCCTTACTGAGCTTTTTATGCTCATCCCAAGTTTCTGAAATGTTTTTCAGGTCAAGAGGAAAGGTACATGATAAGACGTTAGAGTCAAGGATGTGTTAAGAGAGAATCCATATTTTATTTTAAATATGTTCTCGTTGATGGGAAGAATGAATATTGTCTTTTATGTAATCCACTTTGTTTAAATGTGGAATGTAATGCAAGTTTCATGATCTAATTCTCTAAAACTCTAAACCTGAAAAGATCCTCAATGTGTAATCTTGTAATAACTCAAGATTAAGTAAGTTTTAAGGCTGGGGCCTTATAGTTGGTATCAAAGGTCGGTTTAGATAACTTTAGAGGTTAGGGTATTCCTTAAGCATAAGTGACATTACCATAATGGTTAGGATTTCAGAAAGAGTCCTAGTTTTAGATAAAGTGAATGAGTAAGTGTATATTAGTGTTTATCTTCCTCATTAGTACATGATGGTTTTGTTGATATACTCACACTGACCTTTTTGGTTTTAGTAAATGGCTGGATCTAGCAGGCACCAAAGTAACAGTGGATGTGAAGGAAATTGTGATAGTCTTTTGAGCAAGCAACTGAATGATATGGGAGCTGCAATAAGAACTCTTCTGATTATCCTCAACCAACTATCTGGAGTCATGATTGACCACCTAAACCTTGGAGTTTTCTCTAAGGCATCAAATATGCAAGAAACAAATCCCTACGGAAGTGCAGGTAATAATCATAAAGGTATGAGTGTTCAAAAACCTATGTGTCAGAGATGTGGAAAGAAACACCTAGGGAAATGTTTCAAAGGGACAGAAATATGCTATAGATGTGGAAATGAAGGTCATAAAGCAAGAACCTGTAATGGAAAAAGGAAGCATCCTGTTGACTCGAGGAAAGAGAAAGAAGTTCTTTCTGAGGGATCAATTGAATGTTTTAAATGTGGTGTGCATGGTCATTATGCAAACACATGTTCTATGAAGAAGTATCGTGAATGGGGTCACCAAGAGCGTACAAATGTTCGTTTACCAATACCTAATGCCATTCCTATTGAGGATGAAGAAACTGACAATGACCAATCAAAGGTATGTACTATTTCATGACTGTTGTTTTCCTATTTTGAAATCTTAGGATATGATTCATGATTTTGTTTGTAGGAAAGAGGTATTTCGGAATAGGTTGGAAAGGAATGGATAATGGATCATGAAGAATGTTGAATGAGTAAGATGTCAACATATAAGGGCTTCAAGAGTTATGGTGAAATTCTTAAGAGTATTATGTCTCTTTTGATGATGGGGTTACATTAGAAGACTTTTTATATTATGTGTAACCCTGATGATTAATATAGGCAAATTTTATCCAAGGAATAGTTACCTTTTCTTTTGTGGACATAGTTATAAAGAACCACGTGGGTTTATATGATCCTTACTTTTGAGGTAATTATGGGTTACTAAAGGTTATGATTGAAGTGGAGGGCATGAGATGAAATTGAGGTTAAAATGTGTTATGATTATTTTGAAGATTTTATCTCGTTTTGGGGAATGTTTTAAGAATTATATAGTTTTGGAAAAAGGACAACACGCAGACCGTGTGACATCCCGTCGCGTCGGACAAAGCTGCGGGAATCGAACCCACAACCAAAGTGCGACTGGTATTTATCGCCTACCACTGGACTACGTGAAGTCCCTGGATAGTTTGACTGATTCTTTTGGTTATATGATTTTATGAATTAAGAGTAAGTTGATTTTGGGTTATTTACTAAAATGATTACCCTATCATGGAGGATATGTGATTGGGATAATTACTTTTCAATGCGTGACTTTAGGAGCAACTGATGTTGTTTGGAGATAAATGTTACGATTTAACTTGGAAGACTATGTGACTAAATCTTTCAAATATTTGGGTTTCGATCTTATTTTGGTTTACTTTGAAGAATTTTATGGACAAATTGTTTATCGAATGATCCTTGTTGAACATTGGGTTTTGTTTGACAAATTTTGGATGTTAAGAATAGATTTTATTTTTATAAAGGGTTATCCTTTTCTGGATTATCCGATCTTGTACTAGCCTTTTTGGTTTTGTTTTTGGATAAAGTCTAAAGACATGGGAAGTATATAGCTCTCTTTTGTGGATTAGGTGATTCTCTAGAAGTTGATTATGGTACTCTGAATGCGAACAAGTCTCCCTAAATACTCGTCTTTTGAAAAAAATATGAGTTTGATTAAGGAATCTAGTAAAAGTTGAAGGTCAACATGATAAGTGATTATGTTTCCTTATGAATAAAATTCCTCAATAAAATGTAACTTAAAACAAAAATGTTGTCTATTAACTTTTTCTACTAGGGAATCGAATACCGTTTAACCCATCACAAGTTTGTGATTTTCTCGTGGTTAACTTTCTCCTAAACATGTTTTCTAACACTCTCCATCAGAACATGACCCTTTGTTTTTTCCTCCATGTCCATATTTTCATACTTGGAGTCCTAGTATGGGTTAACTCGGGTGACCTTTGTACTTATCTTTCTTTATTTTAAAGTGATTGTTTTACCAACTCTTGTTCCGATGTGGGACTTCCAAGGATTTTTCCAAGTCCAATTTTAAAATTGCGCGGACGCAATTCCCAAAAGGGGGGAAGGATGTAACACCCCAGGTAAATAAAGAATACGAAATTTTTGTATTTATCCATATTTGTGAATAAAATATTAATATGACTTTAAAGGGGACGCTATGCTCGATGGCGTACCCAACACGCAACAACGAGTTTCTTGGGAATCTTACGTTGCACTCTAATAATAAAATAATATTATTTTAAATGATAGTTAACATGTAGCTGTTGTATTGGCGGGAATGGATAGAAATAACTAAAAATATGATTTCATATGTTTTTAATTGTTTTTACATTTATCCAATAAAGAATAGAGGCTTAAAATACGGAAAGAATTCAATTTTAGGCGTATATGCCCTAGTTTTCACTAAAGGTTCACTTATCACCTTTTGATGTTGAACCATCATTAAATATAGTTTTGTTCACTCTTAAACATTCTTTTGGACCAAATAAAACTCTTATTAAGAATCGGGACATCAAAATTTACTTTGTGTAAATTTTTGGTATCTTTCCGATAAAGTTCATTTTTTTAAGGAATAGTGTAAAATGTTGTATTTTAATTCAAAACCACTTTTTAATCTAATTTATTTATATGATTAGATTATCTTTTGAATTGGTTTTAAAGTGAAATTAGAAAATATTTTTACCATTAAATCCAATAGTGGTGGTTGGAATTAATTTCACTTTGAAATCGGACTTAAACTGGTGTCAATCTTTTGATACTTATTGTTTTATAAAAACACGCTATTTGCTCTGACAGCGGGAATTAATTATTAAATTAATTAATGTGACTAATATGTTTTGAATTTTGTAAAACGGACTTCATTTTGAATTCAGAATATCAAATATAGCTTAGGGTGAATTTTTGGTAATTTTCTGAAAAACTTCAATTTTTGATGAATAGTGAAACCACTAAGTGATAATCAAGCAAACTGATTTTTCAGTTAAATGAAAGTTTACCACTAATGTGTATTGAATTTTGAAAATCCGACATACATGGTTGTCATTAAGAAGTAAAATGTGGTTCAATGAGATTATAATAATTTTTGGTGAATAGTAACTTATTAAGTTTTTAATCGCGATTAGTGATAATTAGTGTAGTTTAAGGTATAAATAATACTTTAAAAATATGAAATGACCTAGACACATGTCACAACCCTATTGGTTGTGTCATGGCCGACCAAGACAAGCCATGGCCTAACTTGGGGACCCCATGGATCCACTTTTGTTGGGAAATAACATAAAATACTTTTTATTTAATGTTAAAGTGAAAATGACACTAACATAGTATGTTTTACTAAAACAATTTTTAAGTGGGGTTATACAAGTCCAAATTTTGATTATAAATAGTCATTGGAAAGATAAAAAGATTTCCTATATCATAGTATTTTTTTTATAATTTTTAGACATTAAAGAAATTAAATTATTTATGACATAATAATGATGCAGCGATGACATCATTATTTGACAATTTAATTAAAATGGAAAGATAATGAAAAAATCTACAATATACACATGGACAAAACCAATTGGATGAGTGGATTTCGATGCCTTATCACCTTATCCACGAATTCTACCAATGTGGGACCCTTTAAAACCGAAAAGCATTTTCAAATAAAGTAATATTTCTTTGCTTTCCAAAAGTGCCCCTCCTCTTCTCTTATAAAAGGCCCCCACCTCCACCTTATTTCACACACTTCAAAAGCCTTTGGCTCGGCCAACCCCTGCCCATTTGCTCTCTCCACATCCCTCTCCTCATCCTAGAGGATTTACCTTGGGCAGAATCCTTTCAAAGGAAGACTTTAGGCTCAAATCAAAAAGAGTTACACTTTTAAAGGTAATTGTTTCTCTCATATTCATTTGTTTTATTTTGCTTCTCCAACCCCCTAATCTCTTTTTATTTACTTCTTTTGTAACAACAACAGTATCTTCAATATACTAGGATGTTGTTATAATATTTATTTGAGCTACACTCTCACACAACTACATCAAATGGTTAAAGAACATACGGTTTCCGTGGATGGTGAAATTCTGCCTCCCGAAACGATGATTGTTCAATACTCATTTAACACCTTCAAAGGTGGCCATTATGATGTCACTATTTTTATATATGATATATAGTATGTTTATGTTTTCCTTAAGATTCTGTTTTTTACATTTTGGTCAAACCTTTATGGTTCCCATTATGGGTAAACACGATATCTTCATTTAAGGAAGTGCGGACTACCGCCCCCTCAAAGTGATTTGATTCGTTAAATACCATATGTGGGACATATAAAGGATGGAACTATGATATTAAATATGATATTATACTGGAATTATAATATACCTTTATATCATTATTATTCCATTCTATAAAATACGAATAGAAATGAAAGTAGCGTTCATGCGTACGTACGGCTTACCGTCTCCATGAACGGTGCATTTCATTTCTTACCTCTAAATGATTATGTAATGTTATAAATGCATGAATGTACTGGATATATATGACATATATTATAACTACAACATGAATACAATTCTGGATATAATAAACATTTGGCCACATGAACAACATGTAATTGTAAGAAGTCCACTTTCGACTTAAGAACCAAATACCGACAAAATGAACATTATTAACTTAAATGATTACATAATGTTCACAACATGTCAATAATTGATATAAAAGGAATAATGAACTTGGAAAAGGTTCTTAAGCAAATAGAAATTAACTCAAGTTTATTATTCAGGACGTTAAAGAACGATCGAGTCAAGTCGGACCCGAGGTAAGGGATCCTGCAACTCTCTTTCTCTTTAAGTACACTCTTTTATGTCATTTCTTTTAAGCTCATCTTTCTGATGATTGGGATGTTATTTTATATTAATCCTACTGTAATTTTTATGTTCGTGTGATGAGAGACCCTATTCTCTCTCATCAATCCATTTTGGAAGTTTTATGTGGCGCCGTTAGGCTGCCGAGTTCTCGTAAGGGATTTTTCATCTCACTTTTATTCTCGTGAGATTTACGCTACTTTTGCCACAAATTTCATTGAGTGGTGTATGTACTGCCCATTATTCTACACTTTGTGTAAAATACTTTCGTTTATGAGTATTTACATCAATGATCTATTGTCCCTCTTTCATGGGGTGTATTTTTTGAAAGATACCCAAGTCGGTAAGGGAACCTTTCACCCCCCTCTTTTTAAAAGACTTCTTTTATTGGGTCTTTTAATTTACATATTGTTACATTGGGATATGTTCTCATGTATCCTTAATGATGTAAATTTTGTGTCCAAGTGATGAGATACTCTTTTTATCTCTCATCAACTCATTTTGATGTGACGCCGTTAGGCTGTCAAGGGAACTTCTTAACCCAATTTCGATTTCTTTGGGTTCGACATGTAGTCATTGAATATGTCATCCATTCAATATGTGTGAATGACATTTTATTGTTTTACAATTAATATCCACTTATATTGGGTGTATTGATATTCTTCACACATATTTTTGAGATTGATTTGTCCTTAATTTAAGGATACCTTCTTTATAAGGGATTTCATCACATTTGACATTTCTATTGAGGGTTCATTGTTGTTATGCACCAATTCACTCTTATATGGTGTATATACTGTCCTTTGGAGTATTATATCATGAATCCATTTATTCTCATGATATTATAAAGTTCTGACTAAACGTTATTCCTCAATTATTGTATTCAAGTGTCTCTAATTTTGGTAAAACCCCTTTAACCAAAATATCATTTTAAATGTTTTAATTATTCGTTCTTATTAATATCCATGTTTTCAAAGTGGTTTTAAGGATTTATTTATATGGATATTAATGGTTTAAAATTTTAAAAGCTTCAAGGTGGTATGGGACACTTTGATTCAAAAATATCTTTATTAAATGTTTTAAATGGTTTTGGAAATGGTTTCTTTTTATATGGATTCATTATTTCAAAATACTAAAATGTTATGTTGTGTTTGAAATGTGGAAATGTTTTGTTTCCTTTATGAATATTTTATGTGATACGTGTATGTTATGGTTCTTGGGCATTGTTATGAAGAACGGGTGGTTCCGTGATAAACTAAGGGCGGGTGAGCCCGTTATAGCTCTCCAATGCATTGGGTAACGCGAAGGAGTGAAACGTTAAGGTTTCTCCGAAGAGATTTTAGGGAATATACTGTGATGGGTATTCCAAACGTAACCAAGAGGGTTACTCCCTACGTAAGAATGTTATGAATGCCTCAAGTTACCTTTATGTCTTATGATTTCTATGATTTATTCATGTTTTGATGAGTTAGGTTAAAGTGCCTATGTTTTATGGGTAAGTTATGATTTCATCTTTATGTATACATGAACTCATGTTTCCTTTCCATATTTTTATGTCCCTTACTGAGCTTTTTATGCTCATCCCAAGTTTCTGAAATGTTTTTCAGGTCAAGAGGAAAGGTACATGATAAGACGTTAGAGTCAAGGATGTGTTAAGAGAGAATCCATATTTTATTTTAAATATGTTCTCGTTGATGGGAAGAATGAATATTGTCTTTTATGTAATCCACTTTGTTTAAATGTGGAATGTAATGCAAGTTTCATGATCTAATTCTCTAAAACTCTAAACCTGAAAAGATCCTCAATGTGTAATCTTGTAATAACTCAAGATTAAGTAAGTTTTAAGGCTGGGGCCTTATATATTGAGTTCTCTTCCTCCATAATAATTGAATTCAGTAGAGCTACTAGGGGTGGATCTAGATGAGAATCAGATGGTGATGTTTCTTCCATACAGATAAGTGATTCTACATCGTCTTAAAAATTGTAACTTCTTTCTTCTTGAAAAATATTTTCACCTCATAATTTGAAAGTCAATCATACCAAGGAAAATATCATACTAAGTCATGGGTATAATGATAAAATCATAAGATAAAAAACCTTGATATTCCAATAATGGGACTACCTGACACATCTATGTTGTAATAATACATCCCTTTGGAGTTTTGACTGACAACTCACTTATTAAATAAAATTGGAAATATTTAATTTTCAAGGAATAAATGGGAAGATATAAATGAATGCAATGATCCAGAATGAAATAAATCATTCCCAATGGTTGAGGAAACAATTAAAGTACCTTCCACCATATCATTAGAGGCTTGAATATTAGTAGTAGTGATTTCCTAGGTTTGGACTTCTCCCTTGGCCTTCTTTGGTTAATGTTTCCTTGATGCCTATGACAATCATTTCCAAAGTGTACCATATCCCTAAAAATTTATAATAAATCATTGGTAGTTTCTTTATCTCCCTTAAAATCATGGGATATGTGCCATTTTTCTCCACACATCTAACAAACAATCATACCCATTAACAAATCTGTTGAGTGTCTCTCCCCACAATTATCACAGGGTGGAAGGTCAACTCATCCCTTCTTCCCCATTTCATTATTTCCTTTTCTAAAGTTCTCTCATTTCATCTTATTCTCTTTCATTACCTTAAAATCATTAGACATATTGAATTTATATTCCTTCTTGATAGCACTTGAGATAATATATTCATATAATTAGAAACTTTAGGTGACTACATCTCTTCATAGTAATGGTTTTAAGCCATGAAAGAATAGACCAATCATTCTCATATGATTACACATTTAGTTTGTGGAATTTCATGCCAAACTTGTGATGTTATCATCATACTTTTCAACATTATAATCCTCTTTCTACCTCATCTTCCAAAACTACATTTACATGTGTGCTCAATCTTCATGAGGGAATTATTTTTCTATGAATAATTCCGTAAAAACCATTCATTCCATTTATTTTATGTATTGCTACTACTTTGTGTTTTTAGTTAAAGATCACCATTGATCTACATCTTTCGATATATGACAAACTTCCATGTTAAAATTCACTATTTCGTTACATCCCTTAGTGAGAAATATCTCCTCTAATGATCTTATACACAAATCTGCTAGGAACCGTTTTGTAGTCCTGTTTAATGATGGAGGTTATTATCACATATAGAGGTCTAAGATAGCTTCTCCAAATTGTGGATTGTGATTCTCTATACAGGTAATGTTACTGTTCAAAACTCGAGTCAGCTGTCCCAATATACTTATAAGTTTCTTGGCACCAGTCATAGCACTAGAGCCAATATCATTATCTTACTTCAGAGGGAAATACCTACACGGTACATGCGTTTTTATGTGAAATACATTCCGTTTAGAAGGCATCATATATAAATAATGACATAAAATTGAATTTGACATGAATCATAATTTACAATCTTAATGTAGAAATGTAAATACCATAAATTGAAATCATAATAATAGTTAATCTCATAATCATAAGCATGGTTTATTTGAGAAAAATTTTATATTTTATTCCTTCATAATGGTTTGTAATAAAATGTGAATTATCTTAATCCCATCCCCCTATATTGTCAAATTAGGTGGGAAGTAAGGCATATTGTGGTGTACCAGGATACCCTGGGTCAATCCCAAAACTCCTTGATAGAGTTGTAACTCCTAGGTATATCTTTGCTAGAACTATTTCCACTTGTAGTATCTATACAATGTTGTTTTTGATATAAAGATACAAATAAACTTTTAATTACCAAAATTATAGTATGTTTTAATATGTTTATCCTCAATGTTTATGTTAGGGTTTTTTTCTATAATCGACATTTCCTAAATCTTGTTTCTATTTTTTCTACTAAACTTCTACTAATTCCAACTGTAAAGACCTGAACATAGTATCTTGGAGTCGGTTCCTTAATTAATTACATTGTCATGATTACAAGAATTTAATATCCCTAAGGAATGAATAGTTTATAGTTTTTTGAAAATCATATGTAATCATAAGGTCAAAATTACAACATAAAATGAAATACAATATAGAAATTCATTTTACAGCATTCATAACACCTAGGTTATCCCTGCATGTCATTCAAAATATAACTATTCATGTCCTAGGAAAATGAAATATAATAAAGGGTTGATATAAAATGCTTAGTAAGGGTATTAAATATAGTGAAAGTTATCATAAACATTAGGCATCGTGACTAACTAAAAACACAAATACCATTAAAAATAAACTTTAACACATTATGTCAGGATTAATTGTTGAATAAATAATGCCATAATAAAGAATAATCATGGGTATTATACTTGTCAAATAACCATAGGAACATTAAATTACTAGTTTCAAAATTATGGATTGAATAATTTTGGACATCATAACCACACCATCATGTCTTTGTGAAAAGATCATAAATAAAAAATTATTAAAGTCCTAATGTTAAGACTGTAGTTGTCTCAAGACTCCTTCTGATGCATCGCAGGGATATAAAGAGCCCCACCCATCACATAAAAATTTAAATTCATTCTTCATATGAATAGGGATAAATATAAAAAAATATATTCATTCATATTAAAACAATTATATTAAATGTAAATATCGTTCCCAAAAACATTATGCGTAAATAGTAACCGTTAGGAATAAATTAGTGAACAATTTTAAGATAGAATGTCCAAAGTCAAAATAATCATAAACCATTCAATTAAATATGGTATATATTATCAAAAAATATTTATCTCAATAATACATAAGAATAAAAATGAGTTTTGAAAGATATTAAGATAATCTTATAAAATCACAGAGTAATTCTTGAGATAAATACTCTTTTAATTTGAAAAGAACATTTATATTGGAAATATATTTTTATATAACTAGAAGTGAGGTAAAATATTATTTTTAATGTAAAATTAGTGGTTTTATAAATATAATTGTTTTTAAAAAATATTTTTTATAGTTCCCTTGAATATAAGTAGTAATTTGATAAATTCCCTTGAATGAGGTTTTTATTTTAGGAAAAAATATTGGAAGATCCATTAAAAACATATAAATCACCATAAATAAGAGTAATATTATGGTTGTGAAAAATATATATAACATTAAAATATATTTTCGGAGGAGTTAATATTAATAAATAATAATTTAATTTAGTTATGTAGAGAATAAGAGTAACCCAATTGAAAATTGAGGTTTGGGTAGAAATCTCATACCTTATGTCAGATGGTGTTATTCACGTGATTAGAGTGTCATGGATAAAAAAATTTAACTCATTAATTAAAATGTATAGAACATATTATTTGTAAAATTAATTTATTATATTCTTACTATGTTCATTCATGTCCATCTGTATGGTTTTTATAGGTTCAATTTTATAATTTGGTAGTGTTTTCAGCCATTGTATTCATGAACGGTTTACATATATACATGTAAGGATAAACATGTAAGAATAGAATGGTATTATAGAATAAAAGTTGAATTTTTTCACATTAATATGATTTCAAGATTATAAAATTAATTTCTTTATTGAGATTGAAGATGAATCATTATATAAACAATTAATGATAATTGATTGGGTTAATTGGTGTTTTTTATCCCACAGAACTCATTTTGATTAGTAAATTAATATATTGTGTTAAAAAAATTTAAGAACATAAAATAAGTTATGATACCTGTATTATATTATTATTCAACCTCAAATTTTGTATCCAGACCATAATTGAAGAGGGTAGTAGAGATTGAAAACCTGTCATTCTTGAATGTGATAAATTAACGCATCACAGGTAGTGTTTTCTTTTCTAGTATAAATGAAGGAGAAATGATAGATGATGATTAATTTTTTACATTATCACTACAAAACACCATTACAATAAGTGTATTGTATTATTATTTACATTTTTATGGATGTAGGTGAGTAAAGATAAATATTATAAAGGAAATCAAATTAAAATTAATGTTGAGAAATACCTTACGAAAATTCGACAACCTAACAACAACTTATAAAGATTCATAAAATATTTTAATGAGATAAAAAGGGGCATATCATAATTATTACATAATATGTGAAGTAAGTAAGATAATTAATTACCCAATACAACATAATGAATTGAAATTAAAAGCGAATAACGAAAAAAAAGTGCTTGAAAAAGAGAAGGGTGGTAGATTCCATTACCTTGAAGTGTAACTACTAAAACATGATTGTTGGGACCATGTGGGATTGAGGAATCATTTGGAGGACTCATAGGTTGTTAACACTACTATATATCATAGTATAATACATTTTTAATGAATTAAAATGAATTAATGAGTGGGTATTTATTGTAAAAGGGGGATTTTTTATTAATTTCAATCGACACATCATTTGTGGTATTTGAAAAAGTAGGGGCTTGCCAATGTTATGTCCCCATAGTATTGGCCACTTGGGAAAGCTCATATAATATTTTAATATGCACATGTCTACCTGATTTTATGTTAATTATTATATCATTATGATTTTATTAATCAAGCCAAAAATTAAAAACTATATTTTTACTATTCATGGAAAACAATAATATTTTATAAAATTATCATGAAGTCAACATAACCTGATATCGATGTCCAGAAATCAAAAATGAATTAAATTTTTTTAACATAATTTTCTAAATATGAATATTTAAAATTTTATATAATATAATAATTTATTAAAAAAATATCACTATTAAAAATATAAATCATTTTACATCACCTTGAAAAATTAATCTAGATCTCGTTATCTAATAACCTTAAGACAATAAAATAATGATATGATTTACTATTCATAAAGGTCATATTAGTATTCATAGTACTTTTCATAATGGTATGTAACAATTGACTAAAAATTATTTTTTTCTTATCAGACTCCAAATATATTAATGAACACAATTTTGTATGCATGTTTTTCAAAATTCAAATCACAATGGATGAAAAATTATGTTTAGTGGACATTTTATATCAAATTGGTGTTTTTTGGAAACTCAGTGTTTCATGAATTCCATATTAAATTTATTTATAATACCTTGGGGTGTTACATAACCTTTCAATCCATGATGATGGACATAGTTAAGTTGATTCCATGGTTTATGTATGTATTGTTTCTTACTCGATGGTTGTCCATGGGACTACCAGACGACAATTTCTCAATAGATTTATATGATCTATAAGTTTCATGAGAAGCTAGTTTCCCTAATAATAGGTATTTAGAGATAATACATATAGAAAAATTTTAAGAGGAGAATGATTAAAAGTAATTTTATGGGGTTTGGGTTGTTATTAGTGCTATTTATAATTAAATCCTTGGAACCATGAATGTTGAGCCATATGAGTTTTAGGGAAGGAAAGGATTAAAAGAACATGAAGTGCGAGTGCACATGGTTTAAAAAATATATGACATTCCACCTAATTTATAAAGGATTTAATGAATCCAACAATTTTAAAAATTATTGTCTCTTAAATTGTTATAGTATTTTGAAAACCTATTAGATAATACTTTTTGACTACATGTGTGAGGAGTAAAATTAACGTTAGGTACATTTTGAGATAACATATTTATGGATACACTTCCTTAATATGTGATGTTATAAAAATATTTTTCATTAGTTAAAATGAAATGTATTATTTTTTGAAATTTCATAAAATTTTATGGAAGAAATTTATGTTAAAATATTATATGCTAACTCAATTTAATATTATTTTAGAAATAAATATAAAAAAATGGACGATATAATAATATATCATATATCATAATTACTTCCCTAAATGATTACTAAAATTAAATAATTGTTATCATTTACTTTTAAATTAATGATGGTGGTAGTGATTAAAAATTTAATTTCATAAAATTTTATGATATAAATTATTATAATGAAATTGTAGTTTTATTATTATTGAAAACCATTTATGTAACACCCCATGATTTCAAAGTACGTTATTTATTCAATGTAATTCAATAACATGCACTACACGCTATACCGAGTTCATGCACACCACAACATTCTGAACTAGCCGTTCAAAAGTGGTTATGAATAGTATTAATTAAATTCTGAACTATATATAATCCTTAGAATACATATTATGAGTTTCTTATACATAATGTAAGAACTAATTCATTTTTTTATATAAAATATGTATTTGAAAAAAATGCACTTTTACTACCTTTTAATGGTGAACCCTTTTTAAATCCAATATTTGAAAGATTAATATATTAAATTTGACAAAATTAACTTATTATATAAAATTGGAACATAAGAATGTAGTTTCAATAATGTTTTGTGTTTTTCTGATAAATTTCATATTTGGGTGAATAATGAAAATTACTATATTTTAATTGAAAAGAAATTTTTTAATAAAAATAATTTATAGTGTTAAATTATAAATTTTAATGGATTGTAAGTATAAATAGATTATATTTTTACCATTTAATCCCATTATGGTAATGTTAATTAATTTCACTTGAGATTAGACATAATGAAGTGTCAATCATTGATAGATATTGTTTCTTAAAAATATACCTTTTGGTTTTGACAACGGGATTTAATTTTAAAATAATAGATGAAACTTATATGTTTTGAATTTGGTAAAATAGACTTTATTTTTTGATTCTTAATATCTAAATTAGCCTAGGGTGAATTTTTGGAATTTTTCTTAAATCGTTAAATTTTTTATGAATATTGAAAAAACACAGAGTTATTGTTTAAAAAAGAATTTTTAACTAAATAAATATTTATTATATTTTAATTTATATTAGGTCAAAATAGATACATGATACTTATATATGTTCAATGTAATTCATTGGATTCAGTTTATAATAATTTTAGATATATAAAAAGTTTATTGAACTTTTCACCGTCTTTTTCCCACCTCATAGGATAATATGAAAATTTACAGAAAACATATTTTTACCACTTTTGTGAGTTGAATTTCAAAATTCTGGGAGACATGGATACTATCAAGGAGTAAAATTTGGTTCAATGACATAAAAATAATTTTTGGTGAATATTAGCTTTTTACTTTTATTTATCACGGTTACAAGTAAATAGGGTAATTAACGGTAAAAATGATATTAATATTACACTAACACATGTCCTAATTCTATTGGACAATAATATCTCGACCCAAAACAACCTTAGGATTAAAATATTTTCATTAAGGTCCACTTAGATTAGATTTGGACATTTATTATTATTCAATTCATGGAAGAGTTAAAATAGTTAAAATCAATGATTAATAACTAAAACATTTTTAATATAGGGTTATTAATAAGATAAATTTGATTATAAGTATTTATTGGAAATAGAAATATATTTCATAAATCATGGTATTTTATTTAAAATTTATAGACGTTAAATATATAAATTTATTTATGACACAATGATGATGTAGTATTACCTTATTCATGAAAGAATCAAATAAATGGTATTATAAATATTTAAATAAATATAATTTCAATGTTTTTATGAATTCCACGAATTTCTAGGTGAATATTACATGATGGGGATGATCCAATGTATCTTTTTATAACTTATAATGTTTTGATGACTTTCACAAAATCAAAATAGAAAATAGTGTCAAAATGTACATAAATTAATATTTAAGAAGAATACTATATTATTGGTTGATATAATATTCCTAAAAATGTAAGGTTCGGCCCAAGGGCTTAAATAATATTATATATGTGATTAATGAGCCACTTCAGTTTCTCTTGGATGTTTAGAGTATGTTTACTAACCATATATATTATGAATACAAGAAGACACGGTAAAAGATAAATTATTTATCTAAGAGTCAAATATCAAAGTTAAGGTTAATATAGTGACCAAAACCTATTGTTTGAGAGTTTTTAGACATATACTTACCTTAGAATTTTCATAATTCATTTTTGAGCCACTGGAAACCGAAAATGAATTTATTATAGAATAATATTTTTAGTTTTTTCTAAGGTGCCCCTCACCCCTCTTATAAAAGGGAACTCCCCCTTCACTCTAATTAAAACCTACAACGGCATTTGTCTTGGCCAAACCCGGAAAAAATAATCTCTAAACATCACTCACATCAACCTAGAGGTCTAAGTTTGATCATAAATCCATCCTATGGAGCCCTTTTGATCAAATCAAATAAGAAGATCTCGAAGAAGTGGTGATGTTTTCACCACCCTCTTTCAAGTTCCTTCCTAATTCAACTTATTATTTCATTATTATTACCATTCTAAAATAATAAATCCTGTATATTTTATATATTGTGATGTTATTATAAATATTTCCCAAATATATTCATTATTCTATTCATCTTATGAAATACAATGTCACCATCCGTGCGTACATACGGTTTACCGTCTCCACGTTGTGGTTTAATTTGTTATTCAACACTATGTTGTTGGGATGGATATAATGATGAGTAATATGTATATAAATAATTTAAATAACATTATAATGTTTTTGTAAAATTATTATACCATCCAATTCCACACATTTAAGTAAATTATATAGTCTCTCATGCGTACGTACGGATTACCGTCTCCACGAAGCGATGAGATTCATTTCCACATTCACCATTCATTGGTGATTATAAAAATATATATTAACAATATTTTAGTAATATATGACATAATAATGATACTAGATATATATATATATATTTATATATATTAGTACTTATATATTTTTTATTCACTTAGTTCCGTTCAAGACGTTATGAAAATGGAAACAACGTTTATGCATACATACGGACTACCGTCTCCATAAATGGTGTTTTCCATTTCATATATATATCTATTATAAAAAATTATATTCTAAATATATATGATATATATATCATGTTTTATATTCTGGATGTATTTAAACCATGATGTATTTTATACGATCAAGAGTAACATGTTAAAACATGTACTATAATGAAATCGATTATTACCCGAAATGTTAATTTACCAGGGAAATTATTATTAAATGTATAGTATAAATTAATAAATGAATCATGTATGATATCATAAATATTAATATGGTTCTGTTATACATTAATAACTTACTATGATCTTCATATAAGAGGTTAAACATACCCTCGACTAAAGGAAAGTGCAAGGTAAGGGGTTTTTATCTTGCTTCTTATTCCCGTGAGATTCATACCATATTGCCACTATTACATTGTGTGTGGTGTATGTACTGACCATAATTGTATTATTTGTGTAATATACTTTAATTTATGTGTATTTACATATTCATTGATTGATACCTCTTTAATGGGGTGTATGTTTCATACGTTAACAAATTGGTAACGATTTATTTCACAATATCTTCATTATCTGAGGTTGTTTATACATAATTATATACTCAGACCTCTTTATCATCCACATAAATGTTTTTTAAAAATGTATTTCAAAACATTCTTACTAATTTATTGAATTTGGGTTAAAGTTATTTATACCCTTGTTTTACTTTTTATTAAATATTTATAAAGGAATATTTTCGTCGTTTTCCAAACAAGGTCCTTTTTAACCCTTTTGACAGAATAAATTTAAGAATGTGTTTTTTATCTTATAAAGCGGGTGAAGCTATTTTCTGCCATTATAAAATCATCAAATCTTCCCTTACAAGCTTATAAGAATATTTTCAAAGTAAATGTTTTATTTTATAATTATGTTACTTTTAAATTATTTCAACAAAATTGATATTTCTCACAAATAGTAATGATTTCATCTATGTCAATATCCATGGATGGATTTTATGCTTATTTGAAGTTGATTTATTATGATACAGAACTACCATATTGTATTGAATTTTCTGTGATATGTTTCACTGTGGATGTGTTAATTTTATACCATTCATGGTTTATGGATAACATATTGAAATTTTGTATGCTATTTTTAATACGAATTTTATGTTATGTTTAAACCTGTTCATATGAGTAATGCATTGGACATAGTATGTGACGGGTGGATCCCATTATAGCTCCTTGATGCATCAGTAGGTCTCATGAGACAATATAGTGTCTTGGCACAAGGCCTTGACAAAATCTTATTTGTAGTTCTGTCATAAGGCCTTGAATATGTGGTTATGATAGTCTGGCATTATTCATTCCATCATTATGAAGGTGGTTAGAGATATTTCATATGATTATTCGACTAGTAGAATATCCATGTGAATATATAAATGGGATTATTTCATTTTATTTTTCCATATTATGTTGATGTTCTAGTTTAAAGGGATTTTGTTTTTTTACATGGCATTAAATGTTTATGCTTATTTATGAATGTTTTCGCTGTATTTCTTACCTTTACTGAACGTTTGAGCTCACCCCTTTCTATGTTTTTTCCCAAGATTCCAAGAAGTGTATTATGATTGATATGCAGGGTTAAACCAAGGGAATAATGGTGTTCATAACGGATTATGTATGATGTTCTGTATTTTATAATGTGTAATGTAACATTCATTTATGTAATCTATATTCCAAGACTGGTAAACTGATCGGTTCTTCATGACTTTATTCCTTGTAACCATGCCAATGTATTAAAATAATGCACCGACTCTGGGTAACAAGGGTCGGGGAATTACAGTTGGTATCAGATGATGTTTAGAAAAATAATTTGAAGCTAGATTTAGATAATCTCTGATTAGAGCTCCTAAACCTAAGATAGACATTGAGGATTAGTATATGAGGACTTCATAAAATATTGGTAATGTAGATATTTTCTGAGATTTATAAAAAAATACATCCCTGTCAGGATACGAGCAGGTAGAGGCTACTCTGGCATAGATGTACCTAGGGGTAAAACCGGAAAACACCGCATTGATCTAGAGTCGAACGAGAACTGATCCATGACAACGAGCCTTGCTTCACTCTTGATTAAGACACACTAGGGGGATATACTTAGGATAATTATAATTTTCTTTACAAACCACTATGAAGTGTTTATGATTATATACCTCCTCAATGAATTTTTTTTATGATTATGGATTATGTCCACAAACTATTCAATTTATGTTAGGTATTTTACATATTTGGAATTATGAATTATGATTCATAAACTGACCTAGTGTATGCCATTGTTTAGAAATGGCGCCTAGTAGAAGGAATAATAACTCCAGCAATATGTATGATCTAAAGAGTAATAAGGGTCATATAATTCTTGGTATTAAGCCAACATTTAGAAAGGAAATAGTCTCCCATGTATTATCATCATATAAAAAAATAGTATCATAAGATAATTAAAGAATTCATTGAATCATATGGCTTTGAAGAGAAGTAAGAGAAGAAAAGGATGGTAGAAAGAAAGATGGATAATGGGAATAAGGGAAAAAATGCTTTTCTAATATTTTATAATTGTGTAATGAATCACCTTGGTAAATGCTTGAAGGGAAGGAGAGTTTGTTAAATGTGTGGAGAAAAAGGACACGAATTACGTGATTTCTAGTGTAAGAAATCAATTTCAAATGTAAAATTCATCATCTTCAAGTTATTGAGACACTACACGAATAAATATCTCATTCATAAGAGTATACCGCAAATGATGTTATTGGATAACAATCATGTTGTGATAATACCTCCGATGAGGAAGAAAGTCTAGTGTTCTTATTTTTTATTATAGAATTCCTTAATTTCAGTCTTGTATCAACAGTAAACTGGTTACATGAATTATAGAGAAAAATAAGGATTGTACTGTAGTACTATTTTATTGAGGATTTGTGAGTATATAGTTCTAAGAAAAGTTACTTAATAGTAAGCTACTCTTTTTGGAAAATACATGGTTGAAGGAAAGGTAATCCTTAATATGGTAATGATAATGAGGTAGTGATTTTGGAATAAGAGATGGGTTATTTTGGTAATTTAGGATGTTGTGGTGTTGTAAAAGAATACATGATGAAGGCATTCACATGTTATTACCTAAAAAAAGGATCCTCATTATGTTTAACATCCTTATATATTTTGGACTGAGAGTTTGGATATATGTATTTTGGATAATACTAATGGTTGGAATGGATTATGATTAAAATTGGATACTATTGTTAAGGTTATTTTTTTTTGGATTTCCATAAAAATGACAACCTAGTGGTCGGGTGACAACATATCATGTCTGGCAAGGCCGGGAGACTTGAACCCCCAACTAATGGGAGGCAAGGTTGTATCACCTATCACTGACCCACATGATGTCCTAGATTGAATAATGTAGTTTTTAAAGGGCCTAATATGTGAAATATAAATTCATTATTTTTGGAACCCTATACGATTTAGATAAATAGAATATTTTTATATTCCATTATATTTTGAAATGAAAGATGAGTTTGTGGTAGAAATTGGTTAAAGGATGTAACTCTACTTTCCAAGTGTACTTTTTTTCATCCTATGAAGGAATTAATCCTTAAACATTAGGGAAGGGATCTTAAAACCAAAAATTGGTTATCCTAATACCTTATGTTTTGTTGAACCGATGATATTTTAAGTCATCATAGATTCATGGCTTTTAGGCCCTCAATTTTACACTTGTTTGGGATTGATTACCTCAATCAGTCCCTATAAATATTTACATTTTTCCTCTAATTATGTATCTCTATTTTCCAACAATGTTCTCTTAATCGATATCATAATTTGGTGGTGACTTTTTCATTCCCCATTTCCTCTTATTAAAACTAAATTTTGTTAACCAAATTTCCGATGTGGGTTTTCCCACAACTGTATTTTATAATTTCAACATTTAATTTTTGAAGATAAATTTCAAATTGTGAGGAAGAAATTTATTGAAGGAGGGAAGAATGTAACACCACATGATTTCAAAGTACGTTATTTCATCAAAATAATTCAATAACTTGCACTACATGCTACACCAAGTTTGGGCGCACCACAACTTACCAAACAAGCCATTCCCAAGCAGTTATGAATAGTATAAACTAAATATTGAACTATGTATAATCTTTAGAATCCATATTATGAGTTTCTTATACATAATGTACGAACTAATTCATTTTTTCAGATAAAAGAAGTATTTTTCAATAAATGCACTTTTACCACCTTTTAATGGTGAAACCATTTTAAATCCAATATATGAAACTTTTATATATTTAATTTGAAAAAATAATTTTTTTTTCAATCGGGAAATTAGAATTTATTGTCAATAAAGTTTTTTTGTTTTTCTCATATAATTCATATTTGGGTGAATAGTAAAAAATACTATATTTTTACTGAAAACAACTTTTTTATTCAAAATAATTTATAGTGTTAAATTATAAATATTAATTTTTTGGAAGTATAAATAGTTTATATTTTTAACATTTAATCCAATGATGGTAATTTTAAGTAATTGAACTTTGATATTAGACATAAAGAAGTGTCAATCATTTGATAGATATTATTTCTTAAAAATACGCCTTTTGAGTTTGACAACGAAATTATTTTTAAATTAATAAATGAAACTTCTATGATTTGAATTTGGTAAAATATACATCATTTTTGGATTCATAATATCTAAATTATCCTAGGGTTAATTTTTGGTATCTTTTTTGGAAAACGCTCAATTTTTGAGGAATAGTGAAAAAACACAGAGTTATTGTTTAAAAAAGAATTTTTATTTAAATAATTATTTATTTTATTAAATTTTATATTAGATAAAAATAGATACATAATATTTATATATGGTCAATGTAATTCATTGGATTCATTTTATAATAATTTTAGATATATAATAATTTTATTGAACTTTTCACCGTCTTTTACCTACCTCCTAGGAGAATTTTCAAATTTATATAAAAATTAATTTTACCACTTATCTGGGTTAAATTTCTATAATTCGAGACACAAGGTTAATATCAAGGAGTAATATGTGGTTCAATAAGATAAAAATAATTTTTGATGAATAGTAACTTTTTCTTTTATTTACCACAATTAAAAGCAAATAGGGTAATTAAGGGTAAAAATGATATTTATATTACCCGAACACATGTCATAATTTTATTGGACAAGAATATATCGACCAAAAAATCCTAAGGAATAAAATATTTTCTTTTAGTTCCACTTGTGTTAGATTAGAACATTTATTATTATTTAATTCAAAGAAGAGTTAAAAGAGTTAAAATCTAAGTTTAATAACTGAAACATTTTTTATATAGGGTTATTCATAAGATAAATTTGATTGTAAATATTAATCATAAATCTATAAAGATTTCCAACATCATGGTATTTCATTTATAATTTTTATACCTTAAATAAATAAATTTACATATGGAACAATGATGATGCAGTAATTAAATTATTCATGAAAGAATCAAATAAATGGTATTATAAATATTAAAAAAAATACAATTTCAATGTTTTATAAAATCCAATAATTTTCAAGGTGAGTATGACATTATAGGTATGACCCAATGTGTCTTGTTCGTAGCTATCATGTTGTGATTACTTTCACAAAAACAAAATACCAAATACTGTCAAAATTGACATAACTTAATATTTAAAACAAATACTATATTATTGGTTGATATAATATTCCTAAAAATTAAAGGTTCATCCAAAGGGATTAAATAATATTATATATGTCATTAGTGAGCCACTTGAGGTTCTCCTGGATGTTTATAGTATGTTTATTAACAATATAGAGTAATAATTCAAGAAGATATTGTAATGGTTAAACTATTTAATAAAGAGTTAAATCTAAAAGTTAAGTTTAATATGGTACCTAAACCTTTCTAGAACCCATTGGTTGAGATTTTTCGACCCATACCCACCTTATATTTTATATAATTCATTTGGAGACATTATAAACCGAAAATTATTTTATTATAAAATAATATTTAATGTTTTTCCTAAGGTGACCCTCACCCCTCTAATAAAAGGGCACTGACCATCACTCTAATTCACACCTTCTAAGAAATTTGGATGAGCCAAACCCTGCCCAAATATTCTCTCAACTTCCATCAATTCAACATAGAGGCCTCATTTTGATCATGAAGCCATCATATGGAGCCCTTTTTACACATCAAAAAGGAATAACCTGAAGAAGTGGTAATGTTTTCACCATCCTCTTTCATGTTCCTTTCATATTCAACATATTCTTTCATTATTATTCCTATTATAAAATAATAACTCCAATATCTTATATATACTGTGATTTTATTATAAATATTTCCCAACTATATTCATTATTCTATCCATCTTATGAATGATAATGTCTCCATGCATGCGTACGTAGGACTTACTGTCTCCACGCTGTGCTGTAATTTGTTATTCAACACTCTGTTATTTGGATGGATATAATTATTAGTAATATGTATTTAAATAATTAAAATAACATGATAATGTCTATGTAAAATTAATATACCATCCAATTCCACATTATTAAGGAAATTATTTTGTCGCTTGTGCGTACGTACGAATTACTATCTCCACGACATGATGAGATTCATTTCCACATTCACCATTCATCAACGATTATATAAATATATATTACTAATATTTTTTGTAACATATAAAATAATAATGCTACTGTAGAGATATACATATGTGTACTTATATATATTTTATTAACATAGTTCTATTCAATACGTTATGAAGACGGAAACAACGTTTATGCGTACGGACTACCGTCTCCATAAATGGTGTTTTCAATTTCACATATATATCTATTATACACAAATATTTTATAAATATATATGATATATATATATAATGTTTTATATTCTTCATGAATTTTAATCACGATCTAATTGAAACAATCATGATTAACAAGTTAAAACACGTACGATAAAGAACGCGATTATTACCCAAAATGTTAATTTAACATTGAAATTATTATTAAATGGGTAGTATAATGTAATAAATGAATAATGTATAATATCATAAATATTAATATGGTTCTGGTATATGTTAATAACATACTAATATCTTCATATAGGAGGTTAAATGTACCTCGAATTAACGAATGTGCAAGGTAAGGGGTTTTCATCTCACTTCTTATTCCCGTGAGATTTGTACCATATTGCCACTATCAACTTTTGTTAGGTGTATGCACCTCCCATAATTGTATTCTTTGTGTATTATACTTTAATTTATGCGTATTTACATATTCATTGTATTCTTCCTCTTTCATGGGGTGTATTTTTTTTATGTTACCAAATTGGTAAGGGGTATTTCACAATCTCTTCATTATCCGAGGTTGTTTATAGGTAATTATCTACTAGGATCTCTTTATCTTCCACATCCATGATTCTGAAAAATGTATTTCAAAACATTCTTACTAATTTATAGACTATGTGTTTAATCCATTTATACCCTTGTTTGACTATTTAAAATATTTTTGTAATGGAATCATTCTGTCGTTTTCCAAACAAGGTCCTTTTTAACCATTTCGATAGAATTAAGGTAAGAATGTCTTTTTTAACTTATATTGTGGGTGTGGCTATTTTCCTCCATTATAAAATCATCCAAACATACATTACAATATTATAAGAATATTTTCCATGTAAATGTTTTATTTTAAAATAATGTGACTTTTAAATGATTTAAGAAAAGATATTTCTCTCAAATATGTTTGATTTCATATATGTCAACATCCTTTGATGGATTTTATAGTAATTTAAGTTGATTTATTATGATACAAAACATTCATATTTTATTAAAGGTTTTGTGATATTTTTGACTATGGATGTGTAAATGTTATACATTGCATGGTTTATGTAGAAATTATTGACATTTTGTAAGCTATTTTTAATATGAATGATTGTGTTATTTTTAAGCTTGTTCATATGAGGAATGCATTGGATTGGTAAGTGACGGGTGGAGCCCGCTATAGCTTCTCGATTCATCAGTAGGTCTCATGAGACAAACTAGTGTCTTGGCACAAGGCCTTGAAAAAAATCTTATTTGTAGTCTTGGAACAAGACCGCGACTATGTGGTTATGATTGTCTGGCATTGTACATTCCGTCATTATGACAGTGGATAGTGAAATTGCATGTGATTATTCGACTAGTAGAATATCCATGTGAATAAGTAAATGGAATCACTTCATTTTATTATGCTATATTAAGTTGAAGATCATGTTTAGAAGACATTTTTTTAGTTATACATTGCCTCAAATGATTATGCTTATTTATGAATGTTTTAGCTGTATTTATCACCCTTAATAAGAATTTGATCTCACCCTATTATATGTTTTATATTTCCTAGGATTCCAAGAAGTGTATTGTGATTGATATGCAAGATTTAGCCAAGGGAATAATGGATTTAATAATGGATTATTTATGTTTTTTTGTACATTATAATGTGTAATGTAACATTCTTGTATGTAATATATTTTCCAAGACTGCTATATCGATCGGTTATTTGGGACATGATTCATTATAATCCTGACAATGTATTAAAATAATGCAACGACTCTGTGTAATTAGGGTCGGGGCGTTACAATTTAATGATGCTATGGTGTGAAATGTATTCATTTTTATATAATTTTTCCATATATCATTAGGGCACCTGAAATCCATTAAGTTCAAAGGGTAGTCTCAAAACATTTTATTAGATGGTGTGTGGTATGATTTAACATTAGGGGATGTTCTTGAAGGTCTTTTCAAGTTTAGTAATGGTAATAAGTGGTTTTCTAGGTTGTCTCTGTACTGTGAGATGATGTATTAGAATTTTTTGAATTTTTTATTTTTATTTGAAACATAGATTACCTTTATTTTAATATATATTATTATAATACATATATTTATATTACTACTAAATTGTATAAATATATTTGTTGAACAACAATATTTCCTTACGTTCCTAAATGGTTACTCTAAATTTTCTAATATTATTGATTGATAACTCAAAATTTTCTTATGTGTCTTAGGGGTAAAGCAAAATGTTCTTATATTATATAAGCTTACCATAAAATTATGATATTTTATTGATGGTTAACCTGAATATTTCATATGTTATATATTGTTAACATGATATTTTCTTATGTAAGGGTAATACAATGTTATTTAATTGTAATATAATGTTATGTAAAGGTTATGTATGTTCAACCTATAGTTATATATGGGAGATTACATAATGGTATTTATGATTTGGGATTATAATTTTTTTTCTATTTTACATTTATGTTTTAAAACCATATTTTATTTTTATGTTATTGGTGAAATTATATTAGAATAATTACTTCATCACATTTAATAATTGTTATTAAAAAATTCATTGAAATTAAAAACATTTATATTAATAGATGGACTATGTAAATAATTTTAACTATTAGATGACTTACCTATACAACTAGGGAATTATGTTTTCATGTGACCTTCATAGTTTAATAATCTAGACCATTATAGAGGTTCCCATTAAATGGGATATCCATGTCATTTCAAATATGGTTTGACATTGGCCTCCCTATTGTATATATACAATTCATGTTCATCAGATGAATGGTAATATAAAATAATACACCAAAATGATTATACTCCCCGACAAGAATCCACATATAAGTGTAGAAGTAATTACTACTCATTGTTCTCCAAAATGAACCAATGAATTGCTCCTCAGATAAATGTACATGATAACATGCTATGAAAAACTGTGTGCAAGAATATCATAATACAAGACTATTAATGAAATCATACTAACATTGGTCTAGTAGAAGGATAATAACTTGAAAACTAAAACCGGTCATATAATCATGGAACTTTGTCATGTAAAATGCATGATTTTTTTTGCTAAATGAAAGAACAAGATATTATGTAGCCTCAGGAATATCTATATTAATGTGACATTGGAAACATAGAACATATCACATCACTCTATCCAAAACCACTTCAACCTAAATTCAACAATCCACATAATACAATATAGTCTCATAGAATGACATTAGAAATAAAACAATAATTTCAATTTAAAACATTATTTTAATATTATATTATAATTGTAATTTTTTTAATTATAATATACTATATTATTTTTAATTACCTATGATGTGTAATTTTCAAACACCCTTTCAAAATAGATTTAAAAATTCTATATATTTGTTGATAATATTTCCATATCACCTCCAATCATCATACCCCAATGACATTTATCCTTAGGAATTTTTATTTTGAAAACATGAACTTCTTAGTTATCTCTATGAATGTATTTAATTCATAAATATATCCCTTGGTGTTAATGATTTTATACTACTAAAAAATAACTAATCCTAATACATATTTCAATTACTATAAGAACTATTTTTCAAACAAATAGGGTATTTAAAACCAATGTTTATGATTTTTTTATTCCTGGACTCTTCCTTAAACATCTTCTGTAAATTTCATGAAATGTGTTGAGTATGATATCGATGAGGGGAAGGTATTGGTATTCATGATATAAAATCAATCTATTTGACATCCTTCATTTCCCAAAAATGAACTGAAACAAGGAAAATACATTCAAAATGATTCACAAGCTCTCTAAGGATTGACTATGACTAGGTAAATGGTGTGATGTATTACATACCAATGATTAAAAACCCAATGGTATAGAGGCTCTATAAAGATATTTGTTTGGGAAATAAAATAAATTATTGTATGATTTCTATGCTTTAATGTTCCAAAAAAGATTTAAACATCATATAATTTATAAAATAATCCAAACATGGAGAAAATATCAAAAACAGTCATTCATGAACTACCTTTAACCAATAAAATTTGTTGAGTTCGTTAGAAAAATTAAATAGTATATAAATGATAAAAAACACATTAATATTTGTGTAAGATACACATATGTTGTTTTAAAACTCAATAAGAGTCATCCTGGTGACCATAATGTTATAAAATAACCTTTTATGATGTTACCCATGCCTTCTAATAATAGATTTCATACTAGAAAGTATGATTCATTATCACTACCTTCAGAATGATAGAAATAAATTTACATGAACTTGACATATCAATAATAATATTTTAAATTAATTAATCATATAATAATGTGTGATATGATATCCCCATGGGGAGTTTTTAATTACCAAAAGGTCAATTCTAAAACAAATTTATCAAAATTCAACTGTGCTACTAAATTAATTAAAATTTAGTAAAGAAGTAGGTCAGGATTGATCCACAGGGATGTCGAATTAGTTTATTTAGTTTTTCAAAATATTTATTTTTATTATATTTGAATAAATTGGTGAGAAAACGTTTTTTTCATTGAATTTTAGAAAACAAAAATAAGAATGAAAAGTATAGAATATTGGCCTGGTTTGAAAATAAATTTTTAGATCATTCAAGGGTTTTATAATATGGGGGTTCAAGTGAAATTCTATTGAATTAAATATGTTTCTTAATTCATGCTTGGTGTTGGAGTCGAGAAAAGAAAGATCCAATGGTAATGGAATCCCCTCCTTGAAGTGACATTTCTCAATTTCCCTTGGTCTTGTAATTTAGAGCAATAATTAATCATTTTATCCTTGATAACTTATTTTAAATTAATTTCCCATAAATTTGATAGTGTCCATTCCTTATTTAGGGTTTATTGTTGTGTTATATTAAATTACCATACAACAAGGATTGTTTATCCCCTTTTCCTAGCAATGATAATTTTATAGGGAAGTAAAAAATAATGTATAAATAAAGGAAAGAAAGAAATAGGGGAGGGACCCTCATCTAGCTCCATGCTTTGTTATCTATGGGATCTAGATTTGAATGTCCCAATAAAATCATCCTAGATTTACTTTTATAGGCACCGTAGGGGTATCATAAAATTCATAGTAAAAATTTACACGATGTGTAATGTGTTCACTTATTGTGTAACCATTATACGAGTTTGCCATTGTAAATTTTTAATATGTGTGAATATCACATGAATTTCGTTCATATATATATAATTTAGACTACATTAAAAACTTTTATTTGGGGCTCATGACAAGTAATGATGAATTATGTCTCGGAATATTTTCACAACTTGAAATTTCATGAATTTTCTTCATGGTCTATGGTATTATATAAAATGAAACTATATGTCATGTAATAATGTTTCACAATGTGCAATTAATTTTTATACTCTAGATCTAATTTCACCTTTGTTATTTAGTATTTTACCTTATATTAGCTCCGTGATCATCCTCAAAAATCCGGTGTCGCACCACTTCGATGAACTCGCAGCGCGAAGTGTCTTTTTTCTCTAATATTGTACATCTTTCATTATTTTCTTATATATTAATTCTATCCTACCACAAAACACAAAATAGGATAAATTATCCAACATTAGGAAAGAATATTAATTTTAAAACACAAATCAATACTTTAAAATAACATAAAATATATGCATCAAATAATGTTATCAAATACACCCACACATGAATTCATACATGTCCTCAATGATGGAATCTCAATATACTACAATAGAAAGTCACCTTACCATGATTAAAATTTTATTTAAACAAAATAAATTGATCAAATAGAAAATTAAATGTTTTATCATCACATATAGAATATTTATCAAAACCACACTATTCAACGAATACAAATTAACCATGTATTTTACGTTTCCTCTTTTGAAATAGCCACCCTTATTCAGTCATCCATTCTTATTTTTCAATTCATTATCAATATGCATGCCACATTCTATTTAAGTCACATTGAATTTTTTCACCAATAATTAAGGTAAAAATTAATATATTTCATCAGATACCACAAGTTCATGTAACATACCATAGGTTTGTAAGGAACCTAACATCTCCAATGTGTAAGGATAGAGTCACAATTAATCATGAGGGATTCACCGATAATGATCAAATGACACTGACAGTTTAGGGTAGGTAGGTAAATGATATAAAAAATGACACTTAAAAATGATGATGAACTATAAATTACATTTCATGATAATAAAAAATAGCTCAATACAATTCTACCTTCACAGATTTCATTATTCAGTCCCCCTAAATTATCAGAGTGGGCTCATGTCACATATATTCTAAAGGAATGAATCAACCTCAGTTTCTCTTTTTTTTAAAATATATGATTATGATTAATTATAAATCCACCAAAAACTACATATAATCAACATATTATTGGTCTTGAAAATGGTGATTTTTAATCCTCCCAAGACCCAACCAAATTTGTTTCATCAATTATTATGCATGATAGGTGAATAATAAAATAAAATGAAATATAATTGGACAGAACCCCCAAATCCTAATAAAAATCCACCCTAAAAATAGACACAATGAATTATATCCCGATATACCCTAAAATGTCCCCCCCATAGACATATTCTTTTAAAAATCATGAAAATCATTAAGAAGAATGAATAAATGGTTATAATTGGATTGTAACGTGTTTCATTACCTAACATGGCTACTCATGGATTATGTAAGCATAAAATTGGATTAATTGAAAGTTGGTGTCACAATATGGGTTTAATAAAAAGAATATAAGATTCGTTTTAAAATTAATTTGTTCAGTCATAGATTCAATAATATTATGATAATGTTCTACATGAAAGAATTCCATTGTTTCTCATGTAATATACAAAAAATTGATAATATTAGGCCTAATGGATGTATCAAGAAGGATATGAATTGATTGGACAACAACTCATAAAAATTCATTCAAATAATTAAATTAATTAATGAAAAGATAAAAAATTCAAATCATGGGAAAATATTTGAGAAATTTAATATACAATGATTAATATTCTCCCAAAATCGTTATTTGAAAAATTATAATCCATGTGGTTATCTATAATAATTCATTACTCCATTTTTCTTCTTAAAAATAATTGATAAATAAATTTAAAATTCATGGCATGACAATTTTCAATGGTAGTGTATGTATCCTAGGTGAATTTATTAAATGATGAAAAAAATTTGTGAATGAGATTGGATATTAAATCCTTAAATATTTAAAATATGGAAAATAAAATAGAAAATTACACAACTGAAACTCTTACACTCCTTGAAGATTGATGATTTGAATTCGGTTGTGTAGGTATTTCCTGATCCCAATGTACGATGTTTAACGTGACTTTAAAATGAGAAATGGTCATGTAGTATATATTCCTTATACATGTTACTACTACCTAGAGTCTTGATGGTCCAAAAAATTAAAAATAAACAAGTTATATCACCTGCCATTATCAATGAATTTGGAAATATTTTGGGTGAGGACATGCATGCCTCTAAAAATTGAAAATAAATAAAGAAAACCTAAAAAATCTTGATGTCTCCTGGAAGAGATTTTGTTTACCATCATTGGAATGACCTTACCACCTTCATCATCAGCTCGCATGAGATATTATTGAAATAAATGTACCTATTTAGGGTCCATAAATGGTCTCAGTTGTGTCTGATCCCCAATGGTCGTCCCCTATCCGTCTTCTTTGAAATGATTAATTTTTCTCTATCATATTAGTTTATTGAACTCCATTGGATTGACCCACCATTTATTCTTCAATAAAAATGAACTAAATGGTAGTTCATGTACCATCCATGTAAATTATCATTTCCCAAATGTTATGGGGTCGATCACTCCTCTGGTGTCAGCGGTATTTTTCTTCAACATCTCTTTCCTCTTTTGTTGAGCATCTTCTTTTATGACCTCATTGAACTCGTGTACCTCAAAAATTTCATAATCATATTCAGATTCTAGTGTATATTATTCTACAAAATAATTTTCCTCTTTCACACCATAGTTCATTATTGTTTAGTGGATGTTGAAACTTACATGATTACTTCTAACACATAGATAATGTTCTTATTTTTGAACATCAATTAGTGAATTCCACGATTCTCAAAATGGCCTTCCTAGAATTAGTGAATTTCACTCCTCTTCTATATCGAATACTAGGAAGTCTATGTAGAAATAGAATTTTACAACCCTAATAAATATATCATCTATGAATCCTCTTTGGTATTTCCCTGTTGAATGTGATAATTTAAGAGCTACTCTTGTAAGATTTAGTACAACCCATCCCAAACTCTTGAGATTTGTGTATGAAATAATATTGAAACTCTCACTTAAGTCACACAAGTATTTTACACATTTGTTACCTCTGGTAAATGAAGGGATTGACAAGCTACCTAAGAATCTTTTCTTCTTAGGTAGGTTATTTGATACCAATTATGAACACTATCATGCGAGTGGAATGGTTCTACTATCATCCAACTTCCTATTATTGGTTTCCATCAGATTCATGAATTTCACATATTCATTATTATTTCAAGATCCTCTAAAAAAATTATATTAATAAGAAATTTTATAATTTGTTCTATAAATTTAATTCTCTGAAATTGTTTCTTCAATATAACCATTCATTCTAGAAAAATCATTATTCTCTAGTACAGAGGTGCTTCTTCTTCATATTATTCCACTTGTTTTTTTGTATCCCTCTTCTCCTTCTTAAACTTGTTATGGGCCTAAAAACTCTATACCACTTCATTTTTTTCATCCCACTACTAAGATGATGATCTTTTAGATCTTCATGTGGGTGCACATTAGGGAATCAACGAATAATTCCAGTCAGTCTCTCTCTATGATGATCAGTAATTTGGCCAACTTGAAGCTCCAGATTTCTTAATCTTTCCATTTTGTTCGATGCATATTCCTTTATCTCATTGAATACAACCCTCTAAGAAGCAATTAATATTTCTAGAATCTCTTCTAGTACATGGATCTAGCTTTTCAGTGTTGTACCTTGAGGTTATTTTGTTGGAAGCCTTGTGGTATTTGATGAAATCATTTCTATTTTTGTTGTTGTAGTTGTGGTCTCCAACCCTGAAATTAATTAACCATATTGTAATCAGAAAAATTATCATCAACTATACACGTACCTTGGGTTTTTTATTGATATCACATCAATATGTCTATATTCATGGTCAATGACTCATGTTGTGTTTCCATCTAGTCATTATTGTGATTGCATGAATTCTTTTTTTGTTGCATTCATTCTCCATTACACTGGAAACTAATGTTATACATTTCATTCTTAATTTTATAGCTCGCGTAAGAAGACATATTCAGAAGGGATCCTCATGCTAAAACAAAAAGAATTTATATTTTTCCAAATGAAAAACCCTTATATGATTTTTGTATATGTATGCACTGCTCTATTTCGTTATGGGAGAATATCCTTGTAATTTTTTAATGGTTCCCACATAGAGTACAATGAATCATATTCAAATTAAAAAATGTTTAGAATGTTTACCCATTTATCCATTGACTTAAATGGTAGAATGAAGTGGATGATGATATATCTAGCCAACTAATCCCATGATGTGATAAAATTTTCCAAAAAGCATTGAATCCAATCTCAAGATTGATTTCATATAGAAAATCAGAAAATACGGAGTCATAACACATCGCTTGAAAGATTCTAGATCTGGAATGTATCGCATAGCATACGAAAATTATCCAAATACATGTTTGTATCTTCATGTATAAGTCTGATGAATTTCACGATGTTTGAGATCATTGAAATGATTTGTGGATTCATATTTAAGTTTTTTGTAGTGATGAGGGTGAATTGATTTTGGGTTTCAATCATGTGTTTAATGAATACCTATTTTCTGTGATTGTCCAATGTCCTATATCTCTTTCAATATCCTTAGCAATTTGGTTTTGTTTTTTCCCCTCTATGATTTTTGTTAATTTATTTTTCATGATTGGTTCAGAATGGAGGGTGGCCTCTATTATAAAATTTCACACTACACAAGTGTAAAAAATTTTCATGAAATACTTTTATCTGATAATTGTTGCAGAAAATACCCAGCGTAAAAAGATACGTTGATATAAAAAAACTAACTAATAATTGAAATCGTTAAAACTAAAAAGAAATTGCCCCCAACAATGACAGCGGTATGACAGACCTATGGGGAGTCATTAATTCCCTATAAGTCTATGCAAAAATAAATTTATATAAAAAAATTGTTCTACTCAATTAACTAAATTATATTAAATACATCGGTCAATATCTATCCATATGGATAGTGAATTAGTTTAGGTAGTTTTTCAAAATATTTAATTTTATAATATTTGTAGAACGTGGTGAGAGAAAAGTTGTTTTGATTGACTTTTATAAAACCAATAAATAATAAAAAGCATATTATATTGGTTTAGTTTGAAAATAGATTTTTAAATCATATAAGGGTTTTTCGATATAGGGTTTAGGAGAAATTGGGATACAGAAAATATTTTGATCAATTGATGGTTGGTGTCAAATTCAAGAAGAGAATGATCAAATGGTCATAGAATCCCCTCCTTAACGTGGAAATTTCATATTTACCTTTGTCTTGAAATTTATGTTGTAGTAGAATCATGTTTGTATAGATACCATATTTAAACCTAATTTCCCCAAATTTTGACAATGTTCATGACTTATTTACTGTTATTACCTGATCAACGTTATGGTTTTTTTAATTTCAGTTATCAATTTTCATGAATAATGAAAAAGAAATGGATTGGAAGTTGAAGATAGAAATTATGAAAACCAAATACATAAAAAAATGAAATAAATTCAATGGAACATTCCCCATGATATTAAATTACCATAGCATAAGGTGGGTTTACCCCCTCATCCTAGAAATGAGTAGTTCAGAGGGAAGTATAAAATAGAGCATAATGAAAATAAAAAAAGAACTCAGGGAGGGTGAGACATCTCACTCTATGCTTTGGTATCTGGTGGATATGGATCTAAATTACCAATAGAAATAACATGTTCCTCCATTTATAGACATTTGACGAGGTATTACTACCAATTTTCATTGTGTGTAATGTTATTACACATCTTGTAATCCGTATCTGATTTCTTCAGTGATTTTTGAATCTGTTCAAATCTACCATGAATTTTATTCGAATATCTGTAATTTTGAATCCTTTCATTACATGTATTTGGGAGTAATTATGTGTAATTAAATTTCATAGTGTGTAACCTCCCCATGAATTCTTTATATATATATATATATATATATTCTTCACTAGATAAATTCACGATGTATAATGAGATTAAACAACGTGTAATCCCTCTGCTCTTGATTTCCAACTTCAAACTTGCTCCAAAATATGGTGCTTCAACAAGAGAAAAGAGAATTGTATTTAAGATAAATTATTCACCCACATTCATTCCATTTTTATAAATTCATTATTTCCTTCCAAAAAACATAAATCAATTCCATATCTCACAAATTGGATAGAATGGTAAATTAAATAAACTAATTAAAATATTAAAACACTAAAAAATGTGTGTGTAAAATACACTTAACATGATACAATGAGAGGATTAGTTAGAAACTTACATGTTGAGTAAATTTACCATTTTGAAAATAGGGAAAACTAATATCACTTATAGCTCGATAATGCATCTAGATGTCTATATCAAATTTGTCACACCAAACCAAATAATGATACTTCTTTGACTCTTCCCCATTAAATAATATTATCTTTCACTGTGATGTTAATTAACAAATATTCATCAACTATTTTCAAAAAAGTTCTCTTCCTATATACAAAACACCTTTAACCAACAATCGATTCATTACATGAGTAATTATTAGAAATTATGTAATATGAGTTATAGTTGACAAGATAAATTTTTCTAATCATGTAATTCTTTATTTTTTCTATTATTATAATAATGGATAATGGTTAAAAGTTAAATGAACCCTAATTGGGGTGGGCCCATCATGTTATTCTATATTTAGTTGTTGTTCAACGCCCTCATCATATTCTTGTTGATAATTTTCATCAACCTCAAAATTTTCTACCATATAATCTATGTAATGTTTATTAAGATAAATGATAAAAATACATTAACTTTGAAACATGAGAATATGAATGTTTGGATTGTCCACGTGATCAAAAAACAACTATTACTGATGGAAAATCATGAGATGTTATACCTTAAGTACATGACATTATATAAATAATTCTTATGGAAAAAATTCCAATTCAAATAGAACATCTATAGTAATTATAGAGATATACAAATCCACTATTTTATCTTTCAACTGATTATTAACCAATGAAAATATGATTACCCAATAAACATTACTATCCACTTTAAATTCAATATTCCAAAATTGATCCTTAAGTTTTAGTTTTATAATTTTGATGTTCTCTTTCCCTTGATTATTCATGGATTTTATCCTTATAAGAGTTTTTCATTGAAT
The DNA here is from genome assembly GCA_963277665.1 of Viscum album. Taxonomy (NCBI): domain Eukaryota; kingdom Viridiplantae; phylum Streptophyta; class Magnoliopsida; order Santalales; family Viscaceae; genus Viscum; species Viscum album. The sequence goes on along the minus strand of OY728134.1, from coordinate 714,074,672 downwards.
GGATTCTAAAAAACTAAACTATCAAAATTTCACAAAACATTCTAGTTACATATTATAATTATAACCATATTCGGTGTTGTATATCTGACTATTTAAATAAATAGAGGTGTCCCTCTTTTTATTTTGTTATAAAACAATTTTATTAATTATATATGTTCAACAAAACATAACATGAATATTAAATATTTTAACATTTTATTTTTTTATTTTAGCACCCTAAATTAAAAATGTATGCCCCAATGTTCTAATTTAAATATGTAATTATTGTTCATAATGTGAATTTGAATTGTATAAATCAAATACCGAAGGAGTATAAAACTAGTTTTGTAGAAAGGCATGCTTTCCATACACTATTCCGTTGTAAAATTAATACCCATCACACCTTAATTGGGGTTATTATCGCAGGGTACAATCATTATAGAGTCTGTATCCACATAAAGAATCTATGTTGGGATGTTATTTATCATAAAACCATGGTCCTTTACAATTTCTGGCTATTTGTTAATCTAAGCTCCTTTAATTATTTTCTCACTCAAAAATAGGTTATTAGAATTTAGTATATCTCTAATACATTAACATAGTGTCTATTAGGGATATGTATTACATAACATTAGGTCCCCTAAAAACCATGAATGTATAGCTTTTTATAAATCCTCCTCTCAAACCCACATAAATTCAAATCTATAGGGTCCCTCTTGTTTGTGTCTACCGCTATCAATATATAAATCAAAGTGGATTGGGGCGTGGTCAAATGAGGCATATGGGAGGTGATAAATAGGTATGGAGTCAAAAGGAATATCGCAATTAGTTGAACCAGGATACATATCTAACCTTAATTCAATTTTGGTATCATTAGAATTAATTTTTTTAGGTATTTGGTTTCTTATGTATCCCAAATCTGTTAGCTCTGTATTCTGGATAACCCACATAAAATTTGACAACATTGATAATGACCTGATAGAACCCCCTACATTCTCACAAGAAACATGATTTCATTAAAATAATCACCAATGAGAAGGGGCCTATAATTTTTTTACATAGAGAGTGAAAAATACCCCACGATATTCATTTACCAGTTTGGGAAAAAAACATAGAATCCCAGGAATCACCAATGTAGGGTAATCCCACAAATAGATAAGAACAACAATGTGATTATGAGAAAAATTGTGAATTCTGATATCTAATACATTATTTTTGAGAATGAATAGGACCCAAAATGGATTTCATGGGAAACTAAGAGGCTCCCTAAAAAGCCGGATATTGTCGTGACATGACACATTTCCTTCCCATCAAACATTTTTTTGGGATGGAAAACAATATCACGACTACTTTTAGTTCCTCTATGGTCGATATCCATGTTGTGTGTGGGTTGCAAAGCCAATTAGATTCCCCTCTAACAATTTTCATTATTGTAAGCGGTGCTTGTTCATTCCTACCTTTTACCCTAAATATTTGAGAATAAAACCCTGATCTACAACATTTCACCACTCTTCAAAAACATACACATATCTGGAAGCCTTATAAATTCATTTGGTGCCACATTGATCCATTGCAGGAGGGTCAAAGTAGGGTTCCCTCTGATAATCATCAACCATGTTAGGTGTTTTTATGGATTGTCACTATCATTCCATGTATGTATTCAACTTTATTAGATGAATTAATAGGAGGTCTATCAGTTGGTGGAATGATTGTAGCTGTGAGGGTTGGGGGGTCAGAACAAATTTGTATCATCATGAAGGTGTGTTTCCAAATACCATCAAACCATGATTGTGGCCTTGTAGGAAATATTATCATCACTCTAGGAGACTCATTTATCCCAACTTGATTATTTCATAAAAAATGGAAATATTTTGTGGGGTTGAATTCATTATTTATTTGTGGTACATAAAAGTACGGTGTTCCATAGTTTGATGTTGTGGCCCAAATATTTTCCCCATATTTTATTCTAGATCTATGTATGTTGATATATCCTTTGTACTTATTTCTTCATTACTTGTCCTTTAGACCATGAAAAAAAGAATACACCATTATTTTTTCATGTAATGAAGGGAAATATTGCATAATTATATTACCATTCTAATATGCTACATTGGAAGAAAAATCATTTTCTAACTGTCCAATGTATCCATATAAGAAATAAAACATAGTCATTTTTTCAAATTTTCTTTATATTAAACTTATTTTGATATTTTAAGAATGGGATGTACCCAATAATAGAGGTAATTCAAAGTCAATTAGGACCATAACCTTAAAAAGGGTTCCATAGAGAAAGGGGTATGATCAATCCCCTTCCATGAATGTTCAGATGTGGTATCCACATTCCTTGAGAACGCATTCTGATCTCCCCTAACAAGAATGAATAGAAGCTAAATCTAAAAGGATGACCCATTGAATGTTATATTCACGATGTCTCCCTAGTAATCCAGATATTCCATTATGATAATAAGGATACCAAAATACTAAGACCTCCTAATAAGAATCTTCTATTAATATTATTTCATTAATGAAATGAAAGACCAAAATTTGTGATCCAGTATCTCACATGGACACTCAATAATATAATAACTAGTCAGTTTATAGAATATTATTCACTGTACATAAATTAAAAGTGTTATTGGGGATGAATTTCCCAACACTAATGATATACATTCACCGCATCAAGATTCTGTCTTCATCATTCATCGTCGTAGTGGGCACCTTCTAATTTTTTGAAAGTGAGAGACACCACCATTATTTCCCCAAAAAATTATCCATTGCTTCAGTCAATTGGACCACATGTGTTCCTCACCAATGAGAATAAACTATATATGAATACCTTTTGAGAAGCATCTCCATCACAGATCTTCCTAACCTATGAAAAAATAAAAAAACCCAACCCACAAAAAAACCCATGAGAATGCTTTCAAATTTGGTAGAGGGTGAATAATTTTATTTATTTTCACATATTTATATATTTAAAAAATATTTACATTAAAATATTTATACATATTTAAATATTATATATAAATATTATATATAAATATTATATATATTTATTTAATAAAAAAAATTATCATTCTTATTTTTATAAATATATAAAAATATGTATAATTATTAATAAAAATCATTCGTAATATATTTATTGAATTTAATTAAATATTTTGTGTATATATCATTTATATATAATATATTAATATTTTCTTTTAACCATCAAATTAATATATAATATATTAAATAAAAAATTTGTTTCAAATTTTAATTAATATATTTATATTAATATTATATAATGTAAAATATACGTATATATATCAATATGTACAGGTCTTTATGTGTATATATGTTGTAACAACCCCTGATTTAATGGTATGTTCCTTTTTCATGTTATTCTCTTTGATGGATTTTTTTTCACACAACACCATGTTCCAACACACCATGATATATTAAAATAACTATTTAAATATCTATTATAAATATTATTACCCACATTATGAAATTTATGTATATTCCATATAATATTAACATTGTTCTTATTTTTTTACAATTATATAATAAAAAATATGATTTTATGAAAAATAAATTATATTTTTTCAAAAGTGAATTTTACAAACATTTAATGGTGGAACACATTTAAAACTAATATTTAACATATTTAGAATTTCTATACGACAATATAAATATAATTTTTGAATATGAAATATCAAAATTATCATAGATTAATTTTTTTAATTTTTCTATGATGTTTTATTTTTTAAAGAATTGTGAAAAATATATCATTTTATTTAAAAACAACGTTTTATTAATTATTTATGGTAATTTATATTTTAAAAATTTTAAATGTAAAAAAGAGTTCAATAATACATTTATTTTTAAAATTTATGTTATTATAATAATTTCAATATTAAATTTAGATATAATATCTTATTGAACATTTGATTGAATCTTTTACCAGCTTTCTTGGCATATCGGAAGGATTTGTGTTAAACTCAACCTATCCACATCTTTGAATTGAATTTTGAATAAACTAACATAAAATGTTGTGAATAGTATGATATTTAGAGTCTAAAAGAATTAATTTTATTTTATTTTCAGAATAGTAACATTAGTTAATTTTTATGTAACATGGTTAAGGGTAAATCAAGTAATTAAATGTTATAAATAATATTATAAAATTATAAAATTATCCTAACGATTTTCCTAATTTCATCGGATGAGTGGGTTTCATAAAAATTGACCATAAGAATAAATAATAAATTTTTCTAAGCCACATGGGCGAAAATATTGCATCTATTATATTTTATTGAAGGATAAGATAAAAATAATGTATAATAAGCCTATATATATGGAGAGCGAGATGGCGGAACAAGGGTAAAATGGTGAAAAAAACATGATTTTGGAAACCTAGATGGATGAAGGAAGATTATTCGAACTGGAATATTAAAGAACTCATCACTTGTAGATCATGTTGGTCATGTAGAGTTGTTTCATCAAGATTCAAGGAAGCTGATTGTGGGGGACCGAGTACAGGACATTAATGTTGATACGAAGAAGAACATTTCATACACGGTCAAATAATCTAGAAACCATTCCTTCTCATAATTTCATCTTCTTCATTATAGGTGTGTTATTTGAAAGGGTTGGATAGCGCATGTCTATGAAAATTAAGTGGTAGTCAACTAAATGGTTAACCTGTGAAGGTACACTATTAACACCAGAGTTCATGCTCAAATATGATAGCAGCTTTGAAAGTAAAATGAAATCACACAATGGATCTCTAAACATTTGGGATTTTGAGATTGGAATATGTAGTAAGGGGGTTAGGTTATTACCATATCATTTTCCCATCCGATGATAATATGAGTAACGCATGGAAATATGGATCTTTTTCCATGAGGCCTGGATCTTTATGAAATCAAGAATGGTAAAAAGTCATTAACTAAAATTAGGTAAGGAAAACTCATGAAAAATTATATCTTCATATCTATTTGTTTAATTGGATATAAGGTCACCCACACATTCTATGGGACATTGCCTCTATCATGGGGAATCACACTAGGATGGACCACCACAATGGTAACTCATGGTATGGGAATTATGAGTGGGTGATGGATGAATATTTCATGTCAGGCACTCTTGTGTAGGATGTTGTTTTAACCAAAAGATATTACATCATCATCATAGTGGTCTAGAATGAATAGAAACTGAAATTTTGTATGCATTTTCTGTTTTTCATTCCACCTCGCATCTGATTTCTAATGAAATAAGGAATTATATTTTTTCAACATGAAGGACCATGATGCTCCCATATGTCATAAGATGAATGGAAAGGATCATATCCCACTCCCTAAACCTACCAATGATCCAATTTCTGGTCCATGTATTGTGGATATGATGATATCCAATCTTTAAGAAGGAAAACAAGAATCCACTAGTCAGATCACCTCCCCATGGATGATCCTCATAAGAAGTTGTAGGGGGTGCATGCCCAACCAACACAAAATAAGACCCTCCCTCTAAATGTTAATCATGATCACTCTAGTTATAACACATGCAATATCTATCATGAAATGAAACCTACCCTAATGCATCATGGAATGAGTGTGAATGGAATGTATAATGATCTCAAGCCTCAGAATGGCGTTGATCCAGATGTCCTAAAATCTATGCCAAGAAATCTAAATAGTTTGGATTTTTAGAAGGAAAATACCCAATAAGATGAAATCCATGGGATTAATACTACAGTGGAAACTATTGGGTCCCACAGAAGCTTGACTGGCTCTCACTAAACAAGTCATACCCCTTATCCCATGTATATACCCCTCTAAAAAATAGATTACTAAGTGCATGACAAGGTGATATCAATAATTCTCCATTGAACCTAGTGGGGCCAACATGGAATACGTTGTATGGGCATGGAGATGATGATCTTGTAATAATACCTCTTATAGAGTAGGGGTTCTCAAAGGGGGTGGTTAATGATATTACTAATGAATCGGTCTCTGTTAGAGGCACCAATAAATTCTCAAATTTGAAATTACCTTTTCAAATTCACATGGTATATTAGGAAGATATCTTTCCTTTCTCACATGTTCATAGTGACCAAGCTACTAGATGAAAAAGTTCTATAATATAATCACATGAAACTGTAACATCCGTGAATATGTTTACACCACTAGGTGGTAAAATATGTAGTGATGAGGTTGATGATCAACCATCCCAAGAGCATGAATATATAATCATTAGGGTATATGAAAACATTAAGTGACTCACAATAAATGAGCACTCACATTATGGGAAAAATAATAGTAGAATGAAAAATGAAAAATGCAAAGCTAATATTGTACAGTGTGAGGGCCCTGGGACGAGGGACAGGGAATTCAAACAATGACACTTTTCTACTAGAATTTACATGGGTTAGGGAAACCCATAACATCCAAAACCCTTAGGTATTTAATTCTAGAAAACAATCCAATTATTATTGTGATTGTTTAATGTAATGTGATTTTTGAGAAATTGAGAGATTTCAAATGGTCCTCCATGGGATAATACATTATCTCTCAACACATTCATAATAATGGCATGGATCACCTTGGGATGCCCAGGCATCAAAGTATCCAAATTTTAAAATGTAACCTTAAAAATAAATGTCTTACAATCACTTTCAATATATCTAGGAATACCATTCAAGTATCCATTGTGTATTCCTTCTTATAAAACACTAGTATAAGAGATGTTTGGAGGGAGATTGAGGGGATTTATAAGAACATTGTATCAAAGTTGGTGGTGATGAGTTACGTCAATACTATACTTTTACCATAAGAAAATATAGACTCCAACTTCAACATATAACAAATTGGGGAATTCTCATTCTTCATTGATGAATGAAATTTAACTGACGTTCAAATTTTTGTTGTTGATTTCACATAGAGTAGGTTCAGGTAGAATAGAATGAAATAATGAAAACATGATAGTTTTTTTAAAAAAAAATATGATATAATTGTTTTAAATAGACTACTAGGACACAATATTACCAAATATCATTCTGATCATAATACCATTGTCATGGAGGTATTCAATATTTCATGGTTAACCCATCAACCTCTACATTTTATTAATTGTGGGTTATCAATTTTTGATTATGAGATGTAATTTTGGAGGAATGGAAGCTAGGGAAAACTAACATCCCATTTCATATAATTTTTAAGAAGCTAAAATATACCAAAATTCATCTATGGTAGTGGGTAAAAACACATTTTAAAAGATAGATAATGACATATATAGTGTTCAACAACGTCTTGAAAATATAAAAAAAAATATGGATCGAAGTCAATACATGTCTTCCCTTGAGGAAGTTGAAGCTAAAACAAAGATCATTGATGTTGTAATATTCATAATAAAGTTGGATAAGGGTCACATGATTTTTAAATGGATTAATTAATGATATAATATCTCTCATTTTATTCATAGTCTTCATAAGGACAAATGGGATAAGTTTGGTAATCATTCCATTAATATTAATAGGAAATAATAATGTAATGATAATGATGTTATTAAAATAGTGGTAGATTATTTTAGTATAATTTACTTAGATGATGGGTTGGAGAACACATCAATGATGGTTAAAAATATTCCCACTTATTTTGATGAGAAAAAAAATCAAAATCTTGTGGGAACACTTGACACATACGAAATCAGGAAAAGCCGTTTCACCCTCAAAATTGAATGTTCAGCTAGACCCAATCGATTCACTAATAAGGATTTTCATATTTTACAAGGATATTTTCTAGGAAGTTGTGGTTCATGTTGTGAGGGAATTTTTTATCATTTTATCTTCCCTATGGTATCAATTAATATTATATTTCCTTGATTCCAAAGACGAACAATGTGGTCATCATCAATGACTTTAGACCAATGGCCCATGGGAATAAAATTCATAAATTCTTTATTAAAATTCTGGTTTCTGTATTAAGGGAAATTATTAAGGACCACATCACCCTATACCAACATGGATTCATACCTATAATATAAATTCAAAATTTTCTATTTACCGCCTCAAAGAGTGTCAACATTATGAATAGGGAAGTGAATTTGGGGAAATATTCCATTTTGATTGATATTTCAAAATCCTTTGATTCCATAAAATTGAATTTTCTACTCAATATCGTTATTATATATGTATTTTAATACACCTATGTGTGATTAATAAGTTTTATCCATCCATCTTCTGAGTTATTCATATTAATAAATGGGATCCCAAGGGGTTTATTCTCATGTAGTAGAGGAGTTAGGAATGGAGATAAACTATCATTGAGTTGTTTTTTGATTTCTAATGTCTAAAAGAGTTGTTGTATTAATGATATTTCTTATTTTGGCATTATTAATAAAATTAATTATGGGAAGAATATCTTCACTCCCTCCCACTTACTCTATGTAGATGATATATTTCTCATTGTAACAGATTCAGAGTGAAACATTTACAGTATTCAGCCTCTATTTTATCACTATAAGGACGTTTTTGAACAAGACATCAGGTGGGTAAAATCCTTTATTATATTTTGTGAAGGAATTCCTTTATGAAAATACAACAGGGTGAAAATTAATTCTAGGGTGAGGAAGGGTTCACTTCATTTTATCTATCTTGTAGTCCCTAATATTTTGGGGAAATCAGAGATCCGGTTTATCAAAGGAATTAGTAATAGTATCATTACTGAACTACATAAATGAAAATTTAAGTAAATCTCTCGTGTTGGGTGCTTTTCTCTAATTAATTATGTAATTACATCAAAATGTTTCTCACCATTTCTCTATTTACATGTTTATAAGAGGGATCATTAAGGAACTAAAAGGCTTAATTTGGAACATTATCCAGACTATGTATGAATAGAAATGAAATTGGACATCGTTTATTAGAATGATTTTATTAAACCCATTGAAATGGGAGATCTTGGTATCAAATATCTAAATGATTCTAATGGTGGTTGGATTGGAAATTTCACATGGATCATGCTATCAATGGATGACTCCTCCATTCATTTCTTAACATTCATATCTAGTATAGGTTGATTGATAGATTCCCCTATAATCATGGGTCCTCCGCCAGACCATCAATTTAGTGACCCTTCAATGAAATTATACTAAAAACTAAATGGTTGGATTCCAAGAACTCTGATCTTAGCTGTTGTGACACTTTCTGGCTTGATCAGCCTCATATGAGTAGGATGTATGTCCCTTCTGACATGAGGAAAATGAATATATCAGATTTTATGACTTAATATTAGACACTTTAATATATTTCCCTATAGGGTTTCATAGAGATTTAAAAGCATGCCTTCATGGATGTTGACACTATTGTGTAAAGTCTTAGATGCAATGGGAAGTTTATTGTCATGTAATCTTACAAGACCAAGACAGGTAATTCCACTTGAATATTTGAGGTCAATTTTATTCAACCAACAAAAATTTCATTTCAATATGGAAAATATAGAGAAAAAAATTGCGAACATAGGATCAATTTTAGTAAATTTGGATAGTGAAATGCCTTGTCTTATCGACATTGTCTTAGTACTAAAGGTAGATTTCAACATATTTTCATTGATTTCTTATATGCTAGATCACATTGGAAATATGAACATCATTGTTTTGGTTTGAACTTCCACACAAGTAGGTCTATAACTGACTAGCTTGCATTCCACTACAACATTAGAGAGGGAAATTAGGTACAGAACCTATTTCAGGTAGCTATTTCTTCTTTTCATTACTCCATATGGAGGGCATGAAATATGAAGTTGTTTGAAGAGTAAGTACCCTCCATACATGTAGTATCCTTGTAAATTCAAAAGAATGTTTATGTTGTTTCTAATATTTAGGTTGGATCGATATACAATGACATCAGTGATATGAATTTTTTTTGATTTTTAGAGTTAGAAGTAGGCCAAATCAACCTTTGGTCCTCAAATCTGTGGGATGGATACCTCCCATCAGACTGTGGACCAAATCTAATGTTGATGACACTACCTTAGGGAATATAGGACCATCAAGGTGTGGAGGTATCTTTAGATACCAAAATGGTTTTTTAAATGCTTATTCTATCACTATAATGGAATTGGGACAAATTACGATGATAAATATGGGAAATATTTTATGTGATTAAATATTCTATTTATCATAAGTTAAATTCCTAATGAATTGAATATAATATTGAATATTATGTCACAATATTGAATAAATTAACCATGAATGTCCCATGGAATATGCTTCCCTATTGGGTGGAGTGTATGAATCATGTTAATCATCTTAACATGTTTGTTTCACATGAATATAGAGATACCAACCAGGTGGAATATACTTTTTCATAGAGGGTCGTCCATAAAGTAAGCAAAATGTGGTCCTTTAGAGCTGTTTACGATTGAAACTCACTGGTGAATAATGAAATTTTTTTATCTTTTCACACTCATATTTTTTAACCCACATCCAATTCCTAAACATGGTTGGTTGTTTTATTTTTCATAATAAATTTTATTTCACGGTGTTTGCTTGGTTTCTCGATATTTTGAATAAAACTATCAAACCCATACATTTAATGAATGAATCATTTTTCATATAGGATTATACAGAAGATATAATATAATGTAAATAGTAAATTTCAATATAATTATTTTATCCTCAACATGATAATTATTTTTTAATTTTTATGAAATAAATATTTTTATTAAAGGATTATATAATAATGATGTAGTAATTGTTTAATTACAGAAAATATCAAATAAATGATGTTAAAAATATTAAAATAAATATAATTTTAAATAGTTAATGACATTGACAATTTTTATAGATAATAGAGACATATTATAGATATAGTATAACTGTTTTTGTTTTGAAGTTATCATGTCATTAGTATATTTTTAAAAATCCCAATAATTAATTATATCAAAATTGACAAAAATGATACTTTGAAATAAACAAATTTTTATTAAATGATGTAAAATTTATAAAAATACTATAATACATTAAAATGACTAGAATAAAGATGAATATATTATAAATGATCTAGTGGGGGTTTTTTTATTATTATTTTGGTTATTATATTAACCATAAAGTGTAAAGAAGACAACTTGTCACAGTAAGAGTTAAACTATATAAAAAATGATTAAAGCAAAAAAATTGTTTTAATAATGTGATATAAACATGTCTAAAAAATTTGTTAGATTTATTTAGACCCATAAACATTTTATATTCTAAATAAAATACTTTGGATCCAGTTTTTAATATATAATTAATTTTTATTAATGTAATATTTTAAAGTATTTTAAAAAATTCCCCTACCAATCCTATAAAAAGGAACCTCCACCATAACTTTTGTTCATTACTATGATCCTCCTAGATCAATCAAAACCATAAAATTCATGTATAAAAATTATTATCTCTATTATGAATGTCATTCTATTCAAAAATTATCACCCTTAGAGTTTCATTGTGGATATCAAAAATAAGTACATCAAATAAGAGGTAATTATTTTTCAACTAATTCACGATTCTTCATTCTTATAAAAATTATTCCTATGTTTTACACATACTAATGTAATAAATTTTGAATAATATATTTTCTAATATGTTAGTATGATTATTAGAAAAACACATTCCTACATCTATCCTTCCGAGAAAAAAAATTCACCATGTGTGCGAATGTCAAACATACCATCTCCACACCATGGTTTAATAATTTTTCATCACTAAATTTTTTGGATGGGTATAATGATGGATATAATGTATATAAATCACAAATGTTCCATGATATAAATTCTTTATAATTTATATTCCATAAAATTACTTGAAACTTAACCATTAATGGAATGATATTATCACTCATGCATGCGTACAACCTACCGTCTCCATGACGTGATTAGAAATATCTTCCACATTTACCATTATATAATGATCATCAAAATGTATATAAAGAATAAATATGAAATAAATTAAATAATAATTTTACTGTAATAAAATATATACAAATATTTCATTTACCTTTGTCCATTCAATATGATAATAAAACAGAATCAATGTTCTTGCATATTTATGAACTACTGTCTCGACGAATGGTTTATTCTATTTCATATATATATCTTTTATATATGTTTGTATACATAATTTATATGATATATAAATCTTATTTAAAATAATTAATGTAATTAAATCATTATATAAGTAATATTATGATGAATAACATGTGGAAATACATATGATAAACATAGAGGTTATTAACCAAAATGATTCATTAACTTGTAAATTGTTAATAAAATCATAATATAAAATCATAAATTTTCACATAAGATATCATAAAAATTATTATGTTTTTTATAAGTTAATAATATGTTTAAAACCACTATAAAATAGTTTTTTAAATGAACGGATGGTATATAACCTAAGGTAAGGGGATTTCATCTCAATTTTTATATTTATGAGATAATTTCCATATACACAACTTGATTATTTTTTTGTGGAATATGTAATAACCTAGGACATGTTATATTATGAATTTAATTTATGTCATGATATTTTGAATTTCAAATTGATTTTATTAATTCATGGATCTCATGATTCAAAAGTAAATCTGGAAGTAAGGGACTATATCTCAATCCCCATTAATTGATTCATAGTTTGATATTATACACATAACCCTTATTTTATAGAACCATTGACATATCATGTCATTAATATATTTATTATCATATTTGATTAAATTTTAATCTTCTCCGAGGTTATGATTTAAATGTTTAAAGTGGTATGGGAAACTAATAATGTTTAAACATTTAATAATCACATCTCTTCTCCTTGGAAATAGTCATAATATTATTTTACATATTTTTACAATTGGATTATAAAGAACAGTTTATTTCTATTTTAACGTTCAATCATTTTTTAGGGAATCCATTTATGGTTTTTTAAGTGAATCTTTCTCTAAATCATGGTTTTAAATTCATTATATATTTATTCTTCTTAATAATTATTATACATGTCTATGATTTCAAAATTGGTTTTAAAAATTTATTTATAAGGACGTTAATGTTTTAAAAGGTTATTTTTTAAATTTCTCTCAAATAATTCAATGTTTTATGGGAAACGTTTATTAATAAATCTATTTTTCTTAAAAAATTTAATTTTATAAATTTATGGCTTTTGAATAAATTATTTCAATGTAAAAATGGGTATTCCTCTGAAGAAATTTAAATGTATTTTATTATAGTATTTTTTATCTTTGTGAACATCCTTTGTGGGATCTTATGATTGATTGATGTCGGTCACATATGATAACTTCTACCATATTTAATTTAACTATTTATGATTAGATTCAATAAAGATGTGTTATTTTTAATACCATTCATGGTTTATTATTTAACTATTTATGTTTCATATGATAGTATCTTAGTATGAATGTTTATGAGGTTTATGTTTCACTATTGTCATATAAGGAATGAACATGACTTAGTATGTGATGGGAGGGGCCTGTTATAGCCCCTCAATGCATCAGTAGTAACATGAGATGAAATATGTTAGTGTAAATTCATTCATGTTTATTTACAAGGAAATTTAAATTATATGGAGGATAGATCAGGACACAAATCAGAGGGGTTTCCCCAATATACATAAATTATCACAAGGATAGATCAGGATAATAACTATATTGAGGACATATCATGATAGTGACGACAACCAACATCATGCATTCCATCATTATGATATTTTTTAAGGATGTAACATATGATTATTAGACAATTAAAATATATATTTTAATGTTTATATGCGATTGATTGATCTATTCATTCCATAATTTTCTGAATATTATTTCTAAAAGATTATGTTTCTAATATACACCTTGCCTTAATTTTTTTGATTATTTATGATAGATTAAGCTGAATTATTTACCCTTATTATGTATTAGATATAACCTAATTATTATTTTTTATTTTCCCCAAGATACAATGATTTTTTTTAGTTGGATACAAATGTGTACACTAATGGGATTAATTGAATTATGGAAGGAAAATATTTTTGTATTTTATTTTTAAAATCTAATGTGAATTTCATGTATGTATATAGTATTCCAAGAAAATTAAATGGATTAGTCCATCAGGATTTAATTTCTTGTAATCATGAAAATGTAATAAAAAAATGCATAAGATTTGGACATCTAGGTTTGGGTCATTATAGTTGGTATTAAAGAAAGATTAGAACTAAACATGGATATCTAATTTCAAAAACATTGATTATGGAAGATAACCCAAATATAGAATTTGAGGATAAGTATTGAAGAAAATATATGAATATTGATAAGGTAGATGCTATGTGGGTCTTCCTAGAAATATATAGTTTCATAGATATTACAAGTGGAGTTTGTTAGGGAATAGATGTACCATTGAGTAATAACTCTTAAAAGGTTCATTGTGCCTGACTCGCATAACTAGGTACATTTAAACAGGACCTATAGCACACCTAGTTGGCACTCTTAGGGGATATGTTTAGGATAATTTATATTATCTTCACATAACATTATGAGATATTTAGAAGTAAATTTTCCCAAATGAAACCATATTTATGATTATGAGACTACATACAAATAGAATTTTCAATTTATGTAAAATATTTTGCATTTTTTGGATGATACATTATGAAATGATCTTACATAATTTATTTCTATTTTAGAAATGGTTCTTAGTAGATGGAATGTGAACCTCACTGATTCATTTGATCTATAAAGAATGAATGATCATTTTTTTTATGGTATAAATCCAATATTTAGAAGGGAAATAGTCTCTAAATGATTCTCATGTTATGAGGGCATTGTATCATGTGATAATAGAATAGATAAAGAGAAACAAAGGAATTATGGAATTGGAGGGAAGTATAAGAATAAGATGAAATATGGAAAAATATGGATATAGGCATGAATGGAAAAAAGTATTTTCCCACATGTAATAATTGTGGATGTAATCACCTTGTTACATGATTAAAAGGAATGTGAGTTTGATATAAGTGAGGAGAGAAAGGGCACCATGAAAAGGATTCAATGGATAAGAAAATGTTTCTAATTTACAATTCATCAACTATAAATATATGATACAATAGGCATATCTATGTCCCATGTTTCAAAATAATATACCCCAAATGAGGTTGATTGGTCAGGGTCAAGATTATGCTACTAAACTAGACAAAGAGGAATGAATAATGTTATTAGGATTGGATTAAATAAATTATTTCATTGTGTATTTTATCAGAGATTTATTGGATATAACAATGATGTGATATATACAGAATTTAATACAGTACTTCTTCTTCATGAATTTTGATGCACGAATGTTTTCATTATGGTCTTAAAGAGATCAAGGTATTCGTATATTTTATATGTGATATTAAGAGTTTTTTTGGAATGTAATTTTTGAACTTTATTTATCATTTCACTAAATGTATGGACGTTAAATTGGGACTGATGCTTTTTAATGATTCTTAAGGTAACTATTTTTTGAATAGATTATGTTGAACATAGGATATTGTTTTTGAAGGTTAAATTATTATTTACTGGATACTAAGTAGTAACATTATTTTCTTTAGTAATAATTTAGATGATGACGTAAAAAACGTATAGAACATATGATCCATCACAAGTTCTTTAGGCATAAAAAATCATAATGATTATCCATCTCAAATTGTACAAAATGAAGATAAAAGAGATTGAAGTACAACTAATGAAGAAAACTCAGTTTTTCAATAAAAAATGTTTCCATATGTTCATAGAGGTATATTAAATATTCAACATTTGGTAAAAAGATCATAAATCAAAAAAACATATCCTAGTACCATATTTTTCGATGAAACAAATGGTCCCTTAGATCATCGAAAATTTATTGCTTTGTGGGTTTTAACTATTTCCTTACCATGTTCTCTTTCACTCTCAATCATGACATGATGGTTAGTTTTCTCTTGCATGTCCCTATTTTTCATCATAGAACCCCTATAATTTTTTATATGTAACAAACTTCTTAATTCCCTTTCTATATTTTAATGTGGATGTTTTGACGACACTTATTCAAATAAGGGATTCTAATAAATTTATTGTGAATACTGAAACCCTAGTTACCAAAACTAAATTCAAATATTTCAAGGATGTGATTTTTTTATGTAAGGGAGAATGTAACACCCTAATATTTTAAGATATGTTCCTTTTTAATTTCATTCTTTTCTATAACTTGTGTTGAAAGCAACATCGATATCATTCTTACCATGTTCCACTAAACATTTCATTCAAATAGAAGTTATGAACTGTTTTAACCACATTATGAAATTTATTTATATTCCACATAATTTTTACATATGTCATATGTATTTCCTAGACAATTATAAAATATCAAATTTTATGTTATGTATAAAACCATTATATTTTTTTAAAAGGATATTTTACCTTCTTTTAATGTTGATCCCATTTTAAATACCATTTTTTACATATATAGAATTTTTTTTATTAAATAATAAACTTCATATTGGAATTTATAATATCGAACTTATCTTATAGTGAATTTTTCTTAAATTTTATGGGAATTTTCAATTTTTGATGAATTGTGAAAAATACAACATTTTAGTTTAAAAGATCATTTTCATTATTATTAAGTAAATATTACATATTAAAATTATTTTAAAGCTACAATAGATAAATAAAACACATATTAATCCAATTTAAATCATTGGAATCATTTTTATATTAATATTAAATATAATAACTTGTTGAACTTTCGATTGTATCATTTATTAGCCTTCTCGCCACATCTGTTGAATTAGAGTTAAACTTAATTTATCCACATATATGAATTGAATACAAGAAATTAATCATTGTGATATTTAGATTCTACTAGGATATTCTTTTTTATTTTTTTATTTTGTGAATAATAACTTTAGTAAGTTTTTATTTACCAAATTTATGGGTAAATCAGTTAATTAAAGATAAAAATAATACAATTTTGTTAATTGGATTGGATTATTATGTTTATAATAAAATCAATATTATTTTTCAATTTTAACTTTTTCAAGAATATTGGGTGAAAATATAACATTAATTATTTTATATTTAAATATATATTAAAATTCTCTTACTCATGCTTTTAATTATTAAATAAATAATATTAATGGGTTATACATAAGATGAATTCAACTATATATATTCATTTGATATATAATGATTTTATCATTATTTGATATTATTTTTTAATATATATAGAAGGAATAATTTCATTAATGACTTTTATATTAATGATGTCATGATAGTTTAATTAGTGGAAATATCAAATAAATGATATTAAAAATATTAAAATAAATATAATTTTATATAATTAGTAACATAAAAAATTATATAGGAAACTTATCCATGTTATTCTTATATTATAACTTTTAGTTATTTGTTATCATGTTTTTAGTATATTTTTTAAAATACAATGACTGAATAGTATCAAAATTGAAAAAAAATGATACTTTATGATAAATAATATTTTATTCAAGGATAAAAACTACACAAATATATAAATTTAACACAAAGAACTATAATAATTTTAAATATTTCATAAACGGTCCATTTTTGGTTTCTTTGTATTTTCATAGTAATTATATTGACCAAAAACGATAAAAAGAGAAGTTGTCATGGTAAGAGTCAAATTGATTAACTACTGGTTAATGCAAAATGATAAGGATAATAATGTCACCAAAACATGGCTAAAATAAATTTGGGTAATTTAAAAATAATAATTATATTTTCAAAATAACTCACTTTGGTGTTATTTTAAATATAAAATTAATTTATATTAATTTGATAATTTTTAAGATTCCAAAAACACCAGTCACCTATATTAAAAAAAGGCACCTCTACCCTAACTTACTCAAACCAATTAGGGCCTTCTAGCATTAAAAAATACCTACCAATTTATCCTCCCAAAATTTTGGGCTATGTTCTGGAGGTACGTGTCTTCTAAAAAGATTTCCCCTACTGTTCCTAAGAGGAGATCAAAGGAAGTCAATCGAAAAAGAGATAATTGTTTTACCAAATCATTCATATTTTTTTGTTCTTAAAATTTATATTCCTATTCTTTTCCTTACTAAAATAATAAATTTAGTTTTATATATATTATGAGATTTTATTATTATAATGGTATAACCGAATTACTCCTCCTATCCATCCGATGAAAAATAATATCACCATGACTGTATCTGAATGACTTACCCTCTCCACACCATGGTGTAATATGTGTTTCATCACTAATTTATTTGGCTGGGTATAATGATGGATATAATGTATGTAAAAAATAAATGAAATTGATTCTATATTATTAATATACCATCCAATTCCATAAAACTTTTTGATTAAGGTTATGATATCATTGCCCATGCGTACATACGACATACTGTCTCCATGATGGATTGAGATTCATCATCCCAATTAAACATTCAAGATTTATTATAAAATTATATTTAAATAATAAATATGAAATATATGAAATAATATTTCCATTTTAATAATATATATATATCTGTGTGTGTGTGTGTTAGTGGCCTTCTTTTATTCAATGTGATATGAAAACATAAACAACGTTTCTGGGTACGTACAACCTATCATCACCATGATCATGGCATTCCATTTCATATATTCATCATATATATATGTTTATATACTAAATATATATGATATATAAATCGTGTTCTAAATAATATAAATAAGTAAATCATTATATATGTAATATGCTACAGAATGAAAAGTCAATACACTTTCGATAAACAAAGCGATTATTACAAGAAATGTTTCTTTAAAAATAGAAATTGTTAATAAATGGGTAATATATATACATAAATGTATCATATATGATATCATAAATATTATTATGATTCATTTATAATTTAATAATATGTTTAAAACCACTATTCATGATTTTATTACATATATGGTGGGTATTATATTTAATGTATGGGTATATCATCTCTCTTTTTATATTTTTGAGACAATTTTCTATATTAACCACTTCTTTATCTTATGCGATGTTAATACTGACCACTAAAATTTTATATCCTGAATTTTATTTATTTCATGATATTCTATGTTTACATTTGATTTTATATTTCAGGGATCTAATGATTCAAATCATACTCAAGTAGAAAGGTAAACCATCCCAATGTCCTTTCATTAAGGTATAGTTTGTTGTTATAAACACCAATATTATTTTATGATATGTTCTTAAATCCCCTTATGCATATAATGTATTTAATATATTTTCTATAATATATTTATAAATGTTAATATTCATGGATCGTAATATTTAAATGATGAAATTTTTATGGAACACCATTAATGTTTAAATATTTAGTTATCACATCATTTCCCGATGCAAATATTATTGATATTATTTTATATATTTATTTAAAAGGAAAATGAAGGATATTTTAGTTATATTTTTTTGTTAATTATAATTTAATAAGAAGGTAAATTTGTAAGGTTTTTTAACAGACAATTTAACTAAAATATCATTTTAATTGTTTTCATGATTTTTTTATAAAAATCATTCTCATTCATGTATATGTTTTCAAAATGGGTTTTATATTTTTATTTATGATGACTATAATTTTATAAAATTTAAAATTTAACATTTCTCTCATAAATTTAAAAGATTTATTGTTAAATTCATTTCAAAAATAACATTCAAAAAATGTTTTATTTTATAAATACACAACTTTTGAATAAGATGTTTCAACGTAAAAAGGGGTATTCCTCTAAAGAAATTTCAAAGGATTTTGTAAGATTATTTTCATCTGTATCATCATCCTTTATTGGATCTTATGATTGATTTATGTTGATCTTTTATGACACCTTCTAGCATATTTTATTGAGGTATTTATGATTAGTTTGACTAGGAATGTGCTATTTCAAAACCATTCATTGTTTATAGATGATGTATTCACATTTTTATGCTAGTTTCTCGATACAAATGTTTAGGATGTTAATGATTCACCCTTTTCAAATATAGAATGAATTGGGATTAGTAAATGATGGGAAGAACCCTCTATAGCCCCTTGATTCATCAATAAGTCTCACGAGATGAAATTAGTTGGTAAAAAACACTTCACATTTGTTTCCAAGAAGGTTTAAATTGTTTAGAGGATAAATTATGACTCAAATCAAATGGTTTTATATAAATAAACATAAACTGTATTGTTGTTTGATCTTGACATTAACTATCTTGATGATAGATAATTATAGTTTAGACATATAGCATAATGCATTCCATCATTATGATATTAGTTATTGATATTAAATAAGATTATTTGACTAGTTCAATATCCATGTAAATTTTTATTTGGAATTATTTGATTTATTTTTTCCTAATTATGCTTTATATTATTTTTAGAAGGATTTTGTATTAGTTATAAAACATTCCTTAAAAGATTATTCTTATTCATTATAGCTTCCACAGAATAGTTTACCCTTACTGAGCATTAGAGCTCAACACGTTCATATGTTTTATTGTAACTAAGATTTTTTGATGTGTTTTGAGTTTGATATGTTGGGTAAAACTAACTTGGATTAATGTAATGGTCAATGAAAATTGATCATATATTTTATGTTTTAAAATGTAATGTGAATTTCAAGTAGGTATATATTATACCAAGACTACTAAACTGGTCACTCTTTCAGGATTTGTTTCCTTATAATCATGAAAATAAAATAAGATAAGGCACCGGATCTAGGCTTATGGGGTTGGAGAGTTACATATGTGGATGTATGTGTATATCTATAATTAAGTGTGTATATATTTTTTGTATGTGTATGCATGTGTTGTGACGTGTTGTTTATTTTTGTGTTTTTGTTTTGTGTATGTGTATGTTTATGTTGGTAAATGGTTGTTTTTTGGGTGTATGTATATGTGCATATAAGTGTATATATGTATAGGTGTGTGAAAGTGCATGTACATGAATACATATGTATGTATTGGTTTTTGTGATTGTGTATATTTATGTGTATGTGTATATGTATATGTATCTGTATGTATATATATGAAATGTTAATATGTATATGTATTTGTACATATTTTTATGTTCCATGTGATCATTTACATATATTTTATTTGTACATATATATATATTTATGTATAAACACTTTTACGTAATTATTTGTATGTGTATGTGTATACATGTGTGAATGTGTAAGTGTATATATATATCTTCATGAATACATCTGTATGTATAATTATATGTATGTTTGTGCATATATATGTATATTTATGGGTATGTGTATGTGTATGTATGTGAATATGAATTTGTATGTATATGTATGTGTATATATATATGTATAAGCATTCTTGTGTGTGTGTGTGAAAGTTTAAGTGTATGTATATATGTTTATATATACCTATATGTATAATTATAACCATGTCTATGTATATATATGTGTCTACATGTATGTTTATTTATTTATTTAATTTTATTTATTCATTTTATGATATTTCACAATTAGTTTTATATTTTTGTAATTTATTCACCTTCATTATTAGTAAAAATGTTTAGGAGACAGGCAAACCCACACCTAAGAAAAATTATTAGTTAATAAATGTTGACATAGAGACAAAAATAGGATTTATGACATCAATCTAAAAGGCATTCCCTCATCCATAATGGGAAAATAAAAATCAATAATAGGGTAATTTTCATAATTATGGTCAGAGTCACCATCATCGTCAGTATTTTCCAACTTTATTTGTGATTTCCATTGATTGAAGATCACATAGTTCCTGCACAAGAGCCTCATTCCAGTTGGTGAGGACATAGAAAGTGCATCCACGAGACCCGATATCAAGTCCGGGTGGAGACATATTTTAGGGTCAATATATAAGTACTATAGTAGGAGATGTAGTATTAATTGATTGGTAATGTAGAAACTTGATATATTCATCCATTAGGGCCTTTGGGCCACCAGTTTGGTCCTTAGTTCCTGTAATGATTTCAATCCACCCAAGGCCTTTGGGATAATTTTCTATGAAGGACTTTGTGCCACCTCAAGGCCATAGATCCACCCCAAGGCCTTCCGGCCACATTAATATGTTGATGTACCAGTAAGACTACATGTGACATGGATCCAGATGAGGATTCAGAGCAGAGAAATTCACCAGAGTAGAGATAACCGGAATTAGAAGAACAAGAGGGTATGATATTTCCATAAATACAAGTCATGTGTAGTTCTTCACAGGAATGAAAGTTGACCAACCCTGTGAAGGTGGAGTGTTGATATCTTGACATGTGCTACAAAGGAGAAATTCTATGTTTTATTGTCTGCATGATTCCATCTATGACCTATGGGTCTAGTATTTGTTTCTTTGCCTTTTGGCCTTTTAAGTGTTCCACCGCAACCCTTTAAAGGTGAATTATCAAAATAATAAAAAATTAAGTCCTTAGAGAAATTTCTTCATGATCACATAATACTTATCCTTGATCGTTTACTTCTCAGAAGTTTGCTAGATCATAGATTACTTGAAAGAATACCTAGTAAACACATTTCAACAACACCCCCATGTTTCAGCTCTATCATATTAGCCACGTCCTAACCCACGACCGTTATATACATATTATTTTATTTTTTTAATATGTGAAATTTTTTATATTTTGATACATTTTAAAATAATTTCATCTTTAATTAAATACTAATTTATTTAACTATTAATAAAAATAATAAAAGTTAATAAATAATTTTTTTATTTGTAATTGATACAATGCATATATCATTAATTAGAAATGGTGTTATTATTTATTGATTGATTTTTATCCATTTGTACGTGTTTGTAATTCACATAATAATTATAAATCAATGCATTTAAAAAAATATTCTTTTAATTTATTTAATTTTATTTATTCATTTTTATTATATTTTTTTAAATTTTGTAATTATATATTTCTAACTATTTTTGAATTTATTTATTGTTCAAATTAATACAATTTTGTTTATTATTTTTTATTTTT
This sequence comes from Viscum album, assembly GCA_963277665.1. NCBI lineage: Eukaryota > Viridiplantae > Streptophyta > Magnoliopsida > Santalales > Viscaceae > Viscum > Viscum album. The sequence goes on along the minus strand of OY728134.1, from coordinate 714,051,668 downwards.
TTCAATATTTTTATAATTTTTATAATTAATATTTAAATATTTCTATTCATTATGTTTTAATATTTCTAATATGGTTCAAATTTATATAGTTGATCCATATAAACCCATCTCAAATCAAGGTTATTTTGGAATGAAAATTCCATTTTGTTCGGAAGTTGAACTCAAATTTATGCCATCCCAACAACATTTTAGTGTTTTTCTATTGTGAAACTCTAGATTTGGTGTTTCTCAATTGTAGAAAAAAATTCATTTTTTAAAAATTTTATTAATTATAAATATAATTTTATTTTTTATTTTTATTATTTATTTGATATATTTAGAAACCCATTTAATAGTGTTACTATTAATATTTAGCAAATAACAATTATTCAATATAATAATTGTAAATATCTAATTAAATAAAAAAACTAAATATTCATTACTGTATTATAAAGCTCTTTTTAAATATATATAATGAACTTCCTAATATAATAAGAATCAAATAATTATAATAAAAAATACTTATCATATATTTTAATAATAATATTCATATATTAGATTTTAGTGATACATGGTAAAAAAATAAATTAAATTGTAAAATAGATTATATCAATAATTTATAAATATAATGTAGGAAACAAAATTTATCTATTAATTGTTAATATATACATATATTTATAATAAATTATTATCAAAATGTAAATTTTAATCAAAAATAAAAATAAAAAACATATGTGCTGACACGAAGATTCACTAATAAGATCCTAAATTCACAACACTACTATATCTTACCCTCCAATAGATATGTAGCTTTTAATGTTTTTTTGAGTTACTATTCATGATATTGACTAATTGGAATCTCTTCCTCTCTCTCTATTTGTATCTACTAATACCCCCTCTATCTATGCTACCATGCATCTTTTCCTGGTGTGTTGTATTGATTTCCCCACATCACTTGTCAGCCCCATCTTCACCCCCATAGGATCGAATAGTTACCTCTCTCTTTGGTGTTTTTATGGAAAACAAATTGACATTTCATTGGTTGATACAATCACTATCGAAGAATGAAAAATCACACATTATTTCTATCATTGATGATGTCCCCTTCTTGGTGCACATGGTATCTCTTTTAGTCATGGGTAAATTCATCATCAAATGGTATTTCAATGTGAATGTGCTAAAAACATGTTTCAATCCATTTTGATCCTAATGGAATGCATGGCCATAAGAGAATTTTGATTGGGCCACATGATCATCGATTTAGTCAGTGATAAGGATAAGCAATGGGTGATCCTTTGAAGGACGCAATCATTTGATAATCACCTTAAGGCCAGGGATGGTATTCAAAATGAAGATGATGACATGAGTGAGGCCTTTAATAATAAACCCTTATGGATATTTCATAAAAACATTCCTTTCAGCAGTCAATCTAAACAAATGATCTAGAATATAGGAATCCACATCTGGTGTTTTATCGATTGAGTTTGCTGAGACCCAATCTATTAGGGACCTTACATGTGTATTAGGTTTCTCATAGATTTTACAAAAACATATCATGAAGGAAATACATCATTAAATGTAGTATCATTTTATATGGATCATGTTTGAATATGAGAAACATCACATCTTCCCTTTTTATATGGATGGATCAACAAGATGAAAAAGTGTGTGGATCTAATTAATTTGAAGTTGGAGGTACCATAATCTTCTAGTATGGCTCCTGGCTCCGAGTAGAAATGAAAAAATTTCATTCATCCCATATGTAGTTATTATGATTGATTGAGAAAATATTTCCAAGGTATTTAAAATGAAATCATCCTTCGGACACACTAAATATATCATGGCCAAACCCTACCCTCATTTTATATACTATAGTCACCTTGTTCACCCCTATTACGAGGAGAAAACATGCATGAAATGCAGTCCCCAAGAAATAACTGATTATATATTTGGTTTTTAGGTTCGTTAATATAAAAAATTCTAAAACAGTGTTCATTTACAATTTATTACAAAAAAAATGATATACATAAATAATGTTAAAGTTTTAATTCAATAATATAGAATAAATCAAATGAATAAATCAGTTTTCAATAAGATCACAAACTAGAAGTGTCATTTTCAACTATTAATGCCCTGCAATAACTATCATTATAACAAAAACATAAACCATAAACATTGATTCCATAAAATAGATTCAAGCAATGAGAAAATGAAAATTCTAGAATCACATATATATTTCCATAATTACATGGAAGCATCATATTTGATGAAAAACGTAGAAACACAATTCCACAAAATTCTGCCATTTAAAAATCTAAATTCAAACCCATAAATAAAACATTCATTAAGTTTATATTAAAAAAAGAAGCATCGACATTCAATAATAGAGATCAATAAAATTTTGAAAACAAAATAGTAAAGGTGACACAAAATATTTACTTGATTCAACCAATTAACAATGTTCACGGGGAGGGATCATCACACGTTTTCACTTTTCAAAATAAATTAGAGAAAAATGAGAAAGTTGCTATAGAAATGGTAACTATGCATGGTACAACATCAAGAAACCATGACATACAAGAATCAAAACAAACCATAAATACCAATAATACAAAAACAAAGCCCCCTTTCCTTGTCTCGGTCATACCTATTGTAGATCCCTTATGATTGACATAGTACAGTGTTTCCTCTCATGAGTTCTAGAGTCACCACCCTCCATGTATCCAGTAGTTGTCCTAGATCATCCTTTGTGGACCATCCCTATAAGACGATGCATTCTGAGAACCACCGTTGTTATCAAAATCTTGCGTGTACTTGATGCAAAATACTAAGGAGACCGTCTTCTCCCAAGATAAGAATGAATGACTAGAAATAGTTATATCTAATGGTGATAGGGATATACACCAAAGACATGAGAAGATTCTTCCCACCATAGACCTGCTAACCGAGCCTAGATCAGCTGGTCAAGAACCAGCCATATCCAGTTGATGCTTCACTTCTCCCTCAGAGAGACCCCGAATTGCACATGGAAGGGAGGAATGTCGGAATCCTCTATACTCCTATCTATCCCTAGTGAAAAAAAATCCCTAAATTTGAAGGATCTCCCACATGAGGGATTTTTTGGATGATTTTGTGAATATACATATCAATGAATCTAACAAAGAAACTGCATAAATAAAGGGTATTTCTAGTGGGACACATCGTTGAACGAGCTAAAAAATATTGTTCAATTGCTAAAAAACACAACCATCATTTTAAAAGAGAATTTAATTTTTATTAAAAAAAGTGAATATTAAATTCACAAATCTCCATGTTGAAAATTAAAATGATTAACAATTTAATATTCAAATAACTCTACCATAAAATTTTAAAACTAACCACATAATGATTCTACACCACCCACCACAATAAAATTTGTTATCACGTCATAAATAGAAAACAACTATAGGGTACGACCCAATGGGTCCACTTAACATGTATCAATGACAAAATTTTGAAAAAATATATGATATTTTAAATAATTATTAAACATCATTAGAATTAAACAATTCTAAACAACTCCATGAAAATGGTCATAACTAAACGTACATTAATCACACTCTGAGATGATTCCATTAAGGAAAATAGGGCCAACAAATAATATTGTAATATAGGTTCTTGGAACAGTTCACCAGTTCCTACATAACACAAAAAAATGTAGTAGTATCCATCGTCTTGATGAAATGGAAAAATATTACTCATAGAATTCACAAAAAAATGTAACTCATTACAAAACAATGAAATCATGAAAATAGAAACCAAAATAAATTAGCATATAGAGGGAAAATGATAGAAAACATCCATATTAAATGATTAAATATAAATAGTTCTCAACCTAAACACATAAAAACATTAGAGGACTGGTGCACCAAGCATTGATGGCTTTATGAACGAGATGCACCACCTAAAAATCTAATAGGAAGAATCCCAATTCAGGTCACCATAAGATCCTTAATGGAATGATTCTGAATTTCAACTCAGGGAGATGACCCCCTAATGAAAATTAGAAAGGTAGTATCCTAAAAAATAAGTGAAACTTCATGGACACACGCAAGTAGTCCCACCATCATATTATGGATATAATACATGATAAAAAATGATGGGATGCTACTATAACCTACTGGGAAACACCACTAATGGGTCACACATTGTAGTTTATAATTACAAATTGTATAAGGTTCACACAACTATGATACCAAAACATAGCTTCTGAGAAGGTTCAAAAAAAGGATAATTGGGGTAATTCAATAATCAAAGAAGATAACTGAACACACAAACAACCCAACTCCAAACACGGAACCCAATACAAGATCACACCTGGAGAAAACAGTCCTAATGGATGCAGAGGAACAAAACAGATCATAAAATATCTCAAGTTGATGGAAAATTGTAGAAATTAGAGACCCAATATCCTTCCATCACCATACTGATAACCAGCTCCCAAATATAGTCAAACCTCACACAAAACATCTTCCAACCCAGAATCCATTGACACGGATAGGTAGAAACTACAAAGAGGCATCATCAAGGCTCAAATAGGAAATTCAAACTGGGAAATGACAAGGAAAAAACATTCATCAATAAAATGAAATTACTACCCAAGATTGAACAAAAGAAATCAAAATGAAACAATCAAATCATGCTACAATAGGTAAAATCCACTTATGAAACATTTGAAATAAAATAGAAATCAATTTCAATGTTCATGGAAGAAATATTTAATGCCAATTATGCTCTCATACCACATTGTTTTGGAGGATCCCCAGTATAGGAGGAAATCCCCAATAAATATCACAAAATATATTGGGTGTTTTGGTTTATTAAAATATGAAATTCTAAAATAGTGTTTATTTATATTTTACTAAAAAAATGCTTAATATAAACATTGTTCAAGTTTAAATTTAAAAATGAGTTTTAAATTAAATGAATAAATCAGCAGTCAAAAAGAGCACATATGGACAGTGGCATTTAAAAGTATTCAAAAATAGAAATAATTCTCATTATAATAGAAAAAATAATTTGTAATTATTAATTCAATAAAACACAATCATGAAATGAGAAAAAGAATTTCCATAACCACATGCATATTTCTAGAATCACAAGGTAGTCAAACTGGTGATGAATACCTAGTCTACGCAACACCCCAAATTGATCTGATTTATCCTGATAAATTAAAAACAAAAAATATAACTAGATTGGAAATATGAATTAAAACTACACACATCGAGGTTGAGAAATATAAATCGACAGTATATTGATAGGAATACAGTAAATGGGGCTTTAAGGATTTATGTGCTTCAGCCAATGAGCTACATACATGAGGTAGGATCATCACCTGTTTTCACTATGCAATATAATGTGGAGTAAAAGGATATAGAGAATAAAGAAACGGAAATCTATTCAAACTAATACATCAACAATCCAACACCTCTATGTATCACAACAAACCAATAATACCAAGAATACCATACAAAATCCCTATTACCAGGGATCTATCTTTCCTTTCGATGATCCTTCATTCGAGACATAGTTTGAAGTTGCCACAGATGCATTTGAGAATCACAGTCCTCTAGGTAGCCCACAAATATAATAGATCATTCAATATTTCTGATCCATATGAGTCGATGATGTCCAAGAACAACTGTTGCTATCAAAATCACATTTTTACTAGAAGCGACACACCGTGAAGATTTCCCGCTTTCGAGATGAAAATGGATAGTGAGAGAGACTGATATCCAATGGCGAGAAATAGAACCACCAACGATGAGAGTAGAATATTCCTACCATGGACCCACTAATGGAGCTACGATATTCTATTCATGAACTGACCTCATCATGATGCTTCTTGGGTTTCCTTCCAATAGTCCCTAAATCGCACATAGAAAGGCGATGCACTGGAATCCTCTACACATTCATTTCTCTACTTCAAAAATTGAAACATTGAATTTAGAGGATCTCTCACCCAATGGATTTTTTTCACTAAAGTGAAGAATATACGTGTCAAAAAATCCAACTGATAAATTGAGGTATGAAAGGGTTGTTCCATAGGGACACGCGGTTAGACAAGCTAAAAAGGGTGTTTCAACGCCTAACTAAACTAAATTAGCATATATATAAAATTACATTTAATTAACAATATAAAAGTGAATATAATATTCTTAACCCCAAAATATTGAATAATCATGTAACCAAACATGTGTTAAGAAATTGGGATATCCTTAATGATCACATGGAGAAACATCCATAAAAGCATCCACCCAACATTTTTACTATCCCCAACCAGAAAAGGAACCCACATTCCCCCACCTAGCCTAATGTCTATAAAACTTTCATAATTAGACCTCAGACCCATCACCATCCCCATGTGTCTACATCTCGTGATTATGAAAATACTACTCAGACAGTGTCTATGTGGATCTGAAAATATTCGTACTAGAATGAGTTGTCATTGTAGATAAGATGCCACCGACCTTCTAGCATCGTGACATAGAGAAGCCTGATGAAACCCCATGACTTTACAGGAATGTTATCAGGTACCTAAGATATGCATGACAATAGAATATGGTTCTTTTGTTGAGAACATATATATAGTGGATGACTTGAACAAAACTGTCACGTCCCAAACTATACTACGGCTCGACCCGCAACTACCTCATGCCTACCTCAATAGGCTAGGGGCTGGTGACCAGCGCCGAAGGAAATAAAAATTCAGGGTGGCATTTTCCTAAATAAATGAACACATACAAATCAATATCAATGAGTAAGTGCAATGGGAAAGGAAAAAAGATACAACTCTGCTATATAAATAAATAAAAAATATTCATCGACCTCTAAACAATACAAGTAAGGTGAAAAGAAATGGGAAAAAATACATTTCGAACCAAAAAAGTGCAACAACCTAACAACATGTGGAATATAAAATAACTGAGAGTGATCCCCACTCCTGGATCCCAAGCAATTACCATCTCATGCAGTCCAAGCACCCTGTATCCTTATGCTCCCCTAAAGACACAACCAACCTATCTGTCATCTGCAAGGACACTCCGAGTGTGGGAAAATCCCATGTTGGGGAGAGTATAAAAATACTCAGCAGGATACCCCTAAGGGTGAAGGGATAAGAAACTGAGTTACTGATGAGGTAAGAAATAGATAGAACAATGTATAAGAATAGGGTATCGAAAAACCCAAATAGAGTGTGATGTCAGCTCATCCACACATACGTAAATACAAATAGTGAGAAGATGAACTTCTAATCAATTCATTGCTACCTGTAGTAGGATTGTAGACTATTATAACCATCAGTTTCTAGAAATATAAAGCTTATGGCCTACTCTGAACTACATGTCAATGGGGATCAATCTATACACCTTAATCTATCCACTTTGGGTTGGTATGACTCACATGAATTGTTTTAGGATTCATCACAAGGAGAAGTCTTGGTGTTAGAATTTCCCACACATTATGTATATTCTATAGTCACATCAATCAAATATTTTCACTGTGTACCACAATCGTGGTATCGTGTAAAAAATTAGTGAAGACACTACCCATCCTAGTTGAAGGAAGTGCATAGAAGAGTCATTTGCAAACACATTTCCCAACCCAACTGGAGGGTGAGACAGAATGAGTAAATGAAGAACCTCGTAGCCCAACATCATTATGTGGTAGGTCTTTAAGAGAGAAATACGTTCCTCACTGCCCATCCACACTAGAGGGTAAGTTGTTATTGCTTTGGTAATTCTGAAAACATTACTACCATCATTGTCATCATCAAGCATCGCCGTGTATAAGCATCACACCTAGAAAAATTCATGTCACCTTAGATTGGATTCGCACTCAGAACATAAAAAATCATACCATGAATGTTACTATGATGGGAACCATCACATTCTACTTGGAAAAACACACAGGATAGTCTACTCACTGACCAAAATCTGAGTTCTGATGGAAGAGATCGAGAGGTACAAGATTCGTAAAGTAGTACAGAGCACATGTGGGGCCTGAAAGATGAGTGGAAATGCCTCATCATATGGCCATGTACATAGACATAATCGTGTACTAAACTGTAATGTATTACACCGAAGGTGTTCTAGGGTACTCCCAGAGTACATGGAACCTCATTCCAAAAAGATGATGAGCACAAGTTTCTCGTTATAGATCTGAAGGTTGAAAACATAATTCTATGGACATGCCTCATGAAAATGGTCTGGAATAAAAAAATTTGATCACTTCGTTGTGATCATTGTATAAAACTGCATAGGATATACTATTCATTTCCCGAACTAGTCTCCCGGTGAATAAACTACAGTCCACTATGCAATACAAAAATAGTACACCAAGGGGTCTGCACCTCGATATCAAAAAACATCACACAGTTCATGCCATTGTGATTACATTATAAAAAAAATAGGATCAGCAATTCATTCAACCAAAATGGAAAACTAGTGATAATGGTGATTTTCACGACAAACACTAGATTAGAATGTGATCACTACCAATCAAGAAAATGTTTTCACATCCAAACTGATCATACCATTGTGATCCTTGCAGAAAAGTTGGCATGATAGACTATTCTCTTTCCCCAAATGGGTTTCTGGTGTATAAGATTCCAAACACTGCATTACATTGAAAAGGCATCCTGTGAGGCCCATGCCTTTGCCCCAAATTTATTTAGGTTTATTTTTCCATTTCCATCCTCATGAAAAACACACATTATTGACTAATTATTTGTCCAAAATGGACACCCTAATGGAAATGTGACATTTCAACACAAATGCCGAAAATGATTCTCCTGGGGATTGCACCACTATTTTAGTATAAATACATGAATTCATTCAGGAAAAGTTCACCTCAAATCCAGGGTCACAATTTCTCTAAAGGAAAATGAATCAGACATCTAATGTAGATTTTATGTCCTTTATGAGAATCATCCAATAATTTTTTCAACATTATTATTATTATAAAAAACATACATATTTAACACCAAGCCTAGATCCCTAAACAAAACGATCTCAAAACGGCATCAAAAGGTCCGTTGTAAAACAAGGATTTTGTGGCTTTAGATGACATGAAAAACATACCCCCGTATTGAATGATACTGGGTTTTTATTAAAACCCCAAGTCTAAAATGGCTGGGACCTTCCCGAACCCATCGGTTTGGGTCGAACCACCGCGCCGCCAGAATCGCTCACTAGAGCCTGCTATTGGGAAGCTTATAAAGACTTCCACGATCACTCTGTTGCTCCAAATCTATATACTAGACTAGATCTAGACTCTATGGGGAGAGACGTTCAAAGCCCAAGCTGCCACTCGATTATCCATCGACATTTCGGGGTGGCAAAATGTAACTGCCACTTCTATTTTCTATTGTACCTCTATGGTTCCCGAAACATGATCCCAAGTACAGATTGGCACCCCTCGAGTGGATGGCTTCACCGATATGGGTCAAAATCACGATCGAAGTTCATTTATGAAAGGTGAAAATGTTTTGCAATTATGAACATGAAGAATGCAAAGAAAAGACAATTGTAAATTAAAACAGATGGTGGTCGTTGTTTGTTTGGCCATCATTGAAGGATTCCAAAGTATCAAAATCAAACATAAGTCAAAAAAGTGGAAAAAATGTTCAACCAGGGAGCTTCAAAATCCAAAATTGAAATCCTACCTCAAATGTAGTTTCATAGTTTTGTTCACTGTACTCTGATCTACATGTTTCTGATGTTTCATTATAATCCAATGATGTTCAGACATTGAATTTCCATTAGCTAGAGGTTCATCGTCTGAGAGAAAAATGATCCCACCTAGTCTCATTCCTCTAACCTCTTATTTATGGGAAACAGCGAGTGGATGTGAAATTTGAATCTCTCATTCCATCTCAACTGAGGTCACCCCTAGGGAAAACACCACATTACAAACTCAATGGTGGTCTCATATTTCCAATATGATTCCCTATTGGGAAGTTATTCAAAAGTTACGTTTAAATTAAAACAATTTAATTTAATTATTTTATTTACAGTTTTTCCCTCGAGGATTATTTCTATAAAAATATTTTAATAAAAAAACTTATAAACCTTCTAAGTTAAATGAAAATCTCTGGACTAATCCATGAGATAAAGCACTGGATCAGAGTTACATTTTGAGAGTTATTTTGGTTTGTGATATAAAATGAATGAATAAAAAAATTAATTCCGCAATTTAACATACTACTAAGGAGAAAAGTTACTAAATGTCTTGCACCGACAAGTTTTATGTTGTGCCTATTGTAAACACCATGTTCAGAACCCAACTCGGATCTTAGATTTCTAATTTGGTCATCTTTTTAAGAGATATCTTGATTTCATTGTGTGAATAGAATAAAAATACTTAATATTTTTGTATAATTTATTCCTGGAACACTGGTTCTAAAAATTTAATGTTTTGTCAGTTCGTAGCTCTATAAATATAAGTAGAAATATTATTAAGTCTTACATGGTGAGAACCAGGTTTCAACATCATTTCCTCCTTCAAGATTTTCATCCCTAAAAAGTAAAACTAGGAAAAAAAGGGAAATACATTGACCACATGTCTACCTCTCCCACTCCCTAGAAAACCTTCACATCTCCTTGATGGCAGAAAATGAAAACCAAAGGGATGTTCTTTACACATAAGGTATACTTATTTTGATAAAATATGTTGGAACACACATGTATCTCATCAGTTGTGATATGTGGAAGAAGTCATGAACCCACTCCAGTTATTGGGGTGTAGGGAATGGCGGTAGGAAACCTCTCCATCTCACGAATGATTCCAAATGGCCCAAAGATGTTTGGGGATATTTTTCTTCCCCAAATGAACCACTACATTCCATGTTGTGTTTGGAATCAGAGTTTGTCACTAGAACATGTTATCATGATTCCCTCCTTCAAAATAAGCATCTAGTGAAACACCAAAGGCTATCTGGTCACACATTATTTTAGAGTTGATGAATCACATCCAAGACTCTCTAACACACTCATTAAGTGAATGACTCAACACCATTGGCTGAAGAAATGTTCTACCCTCTGAGCTGGAGGGAAGCTGACTACTACGAAACTACCCATACTATGAGATCTTGAAATTTCTTTCTGAGAGAACCTATTAAGACATTCAAACTCTTTAGAGCATAGACTACCTCTAAGTCATTTTCTTGCAAGAATTTCAACCAGCACCACCATCATAGGTTCAATTCTATTTTGGATAAGATTCACTTGATACACTGATGTTCTGAGAAAACCACAAGGTTCTCACTCATAAGGTATGGTCATTAAAATATTAGCTCTGCCAAACCCACTAGTGAAAGCCCTAGAAAAGGGAGTTCAAGATGCAAGAATCCAATGTAAAAGCCAAGACATGCTTTGACAGTCCACTTCACAACCTCGCCTTGAACACACAAGTTAGGGGGACTCATCCACAACTCCTTGATACTAATTGTTCAGGGTGGAACTGACTCTCCCTCGTGGTTTTGATCATGTCACAAAAATTCATCATAGTGGGGGAAAACCCCATCATTATCATACATTAAATGATACATCGAACAACACTAACATGGGGCTATACAGACACCCTATTTCACCCTTTGTAAATCCTCGAGTAAGGATTTGGAATAAAAGTGTACATCACATAATGTCTAATATGTTCTACTACAAAAGGAATAAAATACACTTGGTGTAACTCTGATCTTCTCATGCACTGCTGGATTTATGAAATCTATAGCATGTAGCTTCCCATTTCCCCAACTGCTATCTCCCTATGCTTGACTCTGGATGCCTAGTGGTGGTGAAAGTATCTCACAATATCATCCACCAACCCCAGTTAATCCTGCTATTTTTCCAACAATGACACCTTGGGGACCACCCTCTCCTCACCAGGGAGATCCCGGATTGTGACATTTCCAATGTCATGGCGATGGATCTACCAACATCCTGGAATGTTCTACACATCTGCCTAGGTAGACTCTTTCCATGTGACCTCTCCCATCACATGCATAGGACTAGCCCTTCCATAGATTCTATAGCACGCTACGATGTCCCTGACCATGATCCTAAATCGCTTCAATGGGTGGCCTTATATATAAAGGGCTTTCCAACTGATGTCTGATAGATGCGGAAAATATCCCAAATCTATTATTCCAACTGCCATAACTGACCAACTGACACCCCTATAACAGAAATATCTCTATCATCAGTGCCTGATCTAGCACCCCGATATATGTGAGTTTGCACAAGGGAACTATGCGGGCACAAATATCCTCTATAGAGTCCCTTATCAATCTTTTGTGCCATGAATTTTCCATCATGGACCATTTCCATAGTGTATCGAGTAAGTTCTATAATCCTTGCCACATACTCAACCACCACCATCCCTCCCCACTGAAGCTCCACTAGGTCATGAATCCATACATATTATAAAAAATATGGGTAGTATTATTCTAAGCTGTAGAATTAATTCCATGAGAGTATCGACTCATCGTGAATCTGAGTATCCAATCTCTACCAACACCAAGCTAATTTATTGAAAATGATTTGATGGAAATGATTCCATATAATATATTAATGTTTGAACAAGTCTAAAGAGGTGAACCACTGAATCTATCCAACCCTTCACTTCTTGTGGGTATGACTCCCTGTGGATCCTTAGCGGTCTATAACACTATAACTCACTGAGTGCGCTCATCCTGTTCTCATCATCAGCCTGCGTTGTCGGTACAAACCACTACTCCATGGGTGGAGGTGATGCTACATTATTTCCTAGGGAAAGGGTAATTGTACGATGGATCGAGAACTAGGGCATCATCGCTCACAAAATCATCATCACGAATAGGATCTCATATCATCGATGATTATCCTTACAGAGTCATATTGAATCCTATAATGGAGTAAAATAGACAAATGAGAATATATATATATATATATATATATATATATATATCAATAATGATAGGGACTAGACTCAATAAGGATAGGAAAAGACTCAATACTATATGATACATCTACCAATGATCCCTGCAATAAGTTTCTTAGCATGCCGAATCGACAAGAATATAATTAGGTTCCTGGTGAATGGCTACGTCGATCGTCACACCATCACTAGGCTCCCTATCCTGAGATCCACCCTCGAGACATCTTGACGCTATTTCCCAAATACACAACCAATTCATTTTTAGGGATCATTCAAACAACATTCCATGGAATGAACCTCATCTGATAGAATCATTTTCTAGAACCAAACAGTACTAGGGATTGAGCCACAACTACCCCAAACCCGCTTCCATAGTTCAGGGCTGGAAACAAGTTCCGAAGGCATAATAAACTCAGGTAGGCCTTTACCGATGTACCTATACATGCACACACATCTAGATCAATGCAAAATTGAAGAGGGAATGAAAAAAATGTACGAAACTAAAATATATATAAACCAAAAATATGTATCGTCCTCTAAATAGTACGAGTATAATGAAAGTAAAAGGGAAAAAATAAATGACCAACCATATAAGTGCCACAACCTCGTAACATAGGGAAAATTAAAACAACTAAGAGAGAGCCCCACTACTGGATTCCAAGAAGTGACCACCTTAAATTTTCCTAGCACCACATTTCTCTATACACCTCTATGTTCACTATCAAACATTCTATTATCTGCTAGGGAACACAAAGTGTGGGAAAATCCCAAGAATGGGTGAGTATAAAAATACTCAGTAGGATACCATAATGGAAGGAGGGATCAATAAGTGGGGTAATGGAGAGGGAAGTAGTAGAATGAATAATGTACAACTAACGAGTACAACTGAACCCAACTAGAGTGTGAGGTAAACTCATCCACGCACAACGATCTAGAAATAGTGATGAGGTGAACATCTTGTCGAGTAATCACTACCTATAGTTGAAGAGTTGACTAATCCAACCATTAGAATATCGACATAGAAAGCCTAGGGAATACCCTACACTTCATCCCAATTTGTGGATGAAGAGTAACCAAATACCAATGATTGGATATTGCGATATGATATATATATATATATATATATATATATTCAACTATAGTTTCTCGAATGAGAATGTAAGTAAATCTCCATATCACTAGCTCATCCTAGGAAAAGAGTTTCAAATAATTATAGAAGTAAACACCATCTTTGACCAACATCCCACACTTTTACCACAAACATCATGTCAATGGGACATAATCACCACACCATGATACTATATGATTTAGCTAAGTCTGTCTCACTATTATGGGTTTTTATCGATTTATAAGGACTCATCTTTGGTGAAAAGTGTCCCTCCCTCATTGGAGTTTAATTTCACATCAAACACATATCTTCACTGTGAAACACAGTCGAGGGATCATGTCACAAAGTCTTGAAGCCACTACCTATCTCCACTGAAGGGTATACTCAAAAGTGTAATCGGAGAACCCACAACCCAACCCAGCTAGAGGGTAATCCCTAAAGAGTAAATGTAAATCCTCATTTCCCATCCCTACTAATGGTTATGTTCTGAAAGAGTAACAAATAACCACACTTCCTAGAGACACTATAGGGTATTCCTTGAAGATAGTATGACAATCCTCATGGTCTATCCTCGCTAGAGGCTAGGCCTAGAAGAGTAAATGATGAACCCCACCGCATAGCCCCGCTGGAGGGAATGTCATAATGACAGATTAAGAAGCCTCATTACCTATCCATACTAGAGTCTAAGGTCATATTGCTCTGGGGATTCTGAAAACTTCACTATCACCACAATCGTCATCAAGCATCGCCTCATATAGGCTTCACACCAATAATATTGATCATCACCTTAGATAGGTGTCACAGTAAATAAATCATGCATCTTACCTTGAAATACACTAAAAAGGGAACCATCATGGTCTACATGGAAAAAACACTCATGATAGGATATTTTTTTGATAAAATTTGAGTACAGAAGGAAGAGATATTACAGGTATAAGTTTCATAAAGTGGTACACGACACGTGTGTGGAAAAAATGAAATGTGACCCCACCACATCATTTGTACATGTACCTAGAAATACTAAGGTAAAAAATTGTGAACTAGTACCCAAAAGGTGTGGTAGTGTACAATTTAATACAAGTGACATCTAGACAAAAGGCTGATGAGCGTATGTTTCTCATTACTAATATGAAGGGTTAAAACGTAAGCGTAATGTCATACCTATTTCAAATGGTCTCAAATAACCAAAATGATCACAATATTGTGGTCCTTGAGGGAAAACACACAAGATCAACAATTCATTTTCCTGAAATAGACTCATGGTGAAGAAATTACATTCCACCGCATTTTGAGCAAATAGCGCCCCATGGGGCCCATGCCTCAATCCTGAAACACATCACACAAATCATCCCATTGTGATCACTTTGAAAAAATACTCGGGGTCATCAATTCATTCGTCCAAAATGGGAAATTTGTGAAAATGGTTATTTTTGCCGAAAACGCTCGATCAGTGATCGATCACCATCGATCATGAAAAGGCTCCAAACATCCAAATAAATCACACCATTACAGTCCTTGTAAAAAATCATGAAAGGTTGACTCTTTACATTCCACAAACGGACGTCTAATGCAAATGATGTAAAATGATGCATTACACTCAAAAGGAATCCCTTGGTGGCCATGACTAAGCCTAAAATTTATCTGGGCAGACCACGCCATATTGATCCACAAGAAATAACAAACAAGAATGACCACTCTTTTGTGCAAAATGGACACCGAGTGTAAATGTTACATTCCATCACAATCGCCCAAAATGGGGTTCATGAGGCCCAAACAACTATTTTAGTTTAAGAAGTTGAACGAATCCATGAAATATATTCCTCAAAACTATGGTAACAACACCTCTGACATGGCTTTAATCAGACATTATATGTAGATGTTACTTATGGTACGAGAGTTGTCGAATTATATTAATTTTACTATTATTATTAAAAATTGAGATTTAATAAGATCGAGCCTCAATCCCAAGATAATAATATCTCAAAATGGCTTCAAAGGATCTATAGTGAAACATGGATCATGTTTACATAGAAGACACACAAAACAAACCCCAAAAATTGAAAGATATAAATTTTTTGATTAATAACTACAGTCTGAATTGGCATGGACCGGCCTAGACTAGCCAGTCTAGATCGAACATCCACTTCGCCGCTGCTCCTCCTTCATCCTCCATATGCTCTGCCACCCACTAAAGTCCCTCACTGGAACTCGGCACCATAATGATTTTATGGGCCACCACAATCACTCTGGTGGTCAAAATAGTGACCCTAGAGTAGATCTAGACTCCTCGTGATGAAAACTTCAAAGCGCTAGCCTTTGTTCATTGATCCATCAATGTTTCGACGTGTTGAAAACTAACCGCCACTTCTGCTCATAGCTACAGTTCATATGTTTCCCGAAACTCGAACCTGAGCACAGATTAGGAATCCTTGGGTCAATGGCTCCACATATAGAGGGATAACTCCATGATCAGAGGAAGTTTGTGCTAGATTAAAATTTTTGTGATGATGAATGTGAATAGTGCAAAGAACATGCAATAAAAAAAATTAAACAGATGATGGCCATTATTTTTTTCCATTTATAAATGATTATACATCAGTGAAAATGAATAAAAGTCAAAAATGTGGACAAAATATTAAATTAATATGATGCAAAATCCAAAATATAAATTCTCCCTCAAATCTGCTTCCACCGTTTCATTTGTAGTGCTCGTTTCTTCCATTTTCTGAAGTTTTTTCGCAATATGATGACGTTCGGATGTCGAATCACTATTGGCAAGAGCTCCACCATCTGAGAGAGAAATTATTCAATCCTCACACATTCATCTAACCTTCTATTTAGAGGAAAATACAAGCATACAGGAAATCCAAATCTTCCACGCCCTCTCAACTGAGGTCACCCCTTGGGGAAAATTATGCTACTAACTCAACGATGGTCTTGAATTTCTTTTATGAGTCCTCATTGGGATGTTATTCAATGAATCATTTCAAATAAAAAAATGTAATTTAATTATTTTATTTACAATTTTTCACTCTGAGTATTTTTCTATAGATGGCTTGCACCGACAAAACTTATACCCTCATAGGGTAAACATCATGGTCTAGACTTATCGATGGCCTTCTATTTCCTAACCGAGTTACTGTTTGATAGTTATTTGGGTTTGAGATATTAAATGAAACAATTAATAAATTCATTCGTTTATTTCATGTACCTCTAATGAGAGTGCGGTCTGAACATCCTACACTGATATATTTTTTGTTGTGCCTAAGGTGAACACTGCATTACTGGCCCAAATGTGGTCTCAGATTCTTGATATAATCAAACGATTAAGAGATGTCATTTTTTTGTGGTGCGAATAGTGTAAAACACATCATATTTTTGTATAATATTTTCCGGGCACCCAGGGACTTGAAATTGCACACCGTCTTAGCTACCAGCTCTGAAATTATATTTAGAAATATTCCAATGTCTTACAGGGTGTAAAACAGGTCTCTTCACAAATATTCTAATCCCATTGAAACTATTATTTTGTAATTGTGTTTTCCTTTAAAACCAATGAAAAATATGAATTCTCTATTATAGAATCACCAAAAGCATTCATAGGACACATTATTGTCAAAAACCATGATCTAAAATATGTACATATTTTGAATCATATCCAAGGATTGTTTTCATGTTTGTTTCCATATCACTCGTCAAAGACATAAAGGCAGGCTTAGGCTGTTATGGAATGAAGAGGAGGACATTAGTATTAAATACTTCTCCCCAATCTATATTTTGGCCTCCATTAAATAGATGGGTCCACTTGTCTATGATTTTGTGGGTGTCTATTATTATCCCTCAAAAAATAAATGTGCATGTACTTTGATTTCTTATTTTATTTTAGGAATTTCATTCTTATTATAGTTATCATTAGTAGAAAATTCAAAAAAATTGTTCCTAGAGAAAATAGGGGGTGTCTATAGATCCACTACCCACATGGGAGGATTATTCAAAGAGATTAAAAGAAATAGACATTCCAATATAGGACATCATTGTATCCTATTCATGCGGTTCCATGTTTTCTTATATAACAACCATATTGAAAAGTATTTTGACAGATTATTGGAGTCCCCTTAATAAATCAACATGTTTAATCTTATACACATTTCTCAGATAACCGTAGACATGTCAGACCACTTCCCCAATATAATTAATAATTATACTAACCACATGAACCCAAGATAAAAAACAGACATCATGTTTGATTACTACATGATGATGGAAATATAATAAAAAGTGGTTATTAAATCTTGATGGAATCTATATGGTGTTAATATTCACACAAAAATCAACCATGTCATCTAAAAACTCAAATAGTGGAGTTTTAAAAGGATTATATAATCAGACCATCTATATTATTCCATTAAGGAAAGGCTTTATAATCTTCACTCACTCGCACCCTCTATCGCAACCCATTCTAGAATTTTAGAACTAGAATATTAACATATTAAATCCATTATATGGGAATAAATATAATGTTTAATGTTTTCTCATGACATCCACAGTAATGCGGGTGACTAAAATACACACTACATCTATCATAAATAAGCATTAAAGTGAAAAAATAACATTATTTCACATCTTACCTAATAAAAATAAACTATCTTCTGCTGTGATGATGTGATATATGGCATTATCTTAGGATTCTTCCTCAATCTATACATAGACGTTGATTCTTCTATCCCCATTGAGATTTACTCATCAATTATTCCAATTGTGATAGATCATATGAACTACTCTATCACCCTTGATATCACATATTCCAAACTCAAGATTTTACACAAGAAAATCAATTCCAGTAAATCCATGGGCCCTAGTGGCTGCAATTTGGTATTTTTTATAAATTACATGCATATCATAAGTCCAAATGTTTCATATTTTATAATAGAGCTACAACATTGGAAATCTAACTTCCCCTCCATAATCAATACCCTCATCAATATCATATCCAAAATCAAGATTCTCTCTCTTGTGTTATATTTTTATTTAATCGGTCATTCCAACATCACTTATAAAATATTCTAAATTTTTGTAGCTAACATCTTGCACACCTGGTTCCCTTCCATTGTCTTGGAAAAATATTACACCTTCATCCCCAAAAGTATTATCTCAGGAAATGAGATTATTTCTCATAAAACATTCCACTCCATGAATAATCGCACCATTTCCAAAATGGGTATCATAGCCTGGAAAATAGATAAGAAAAAGTCCATAAACATAATGGAAGTTACCTGCCTCTTGTTCATGCTGTGAATGTTGGTCCTCATCTATAAATTGGATAAAAGTTGTTACATAATATGTCACTTCTATATTATTTAATAAATGTATATATGGCTGACACATATAGATTTTCTCCCCTCATATATAGGGTATTAGATAAATCTCTGTAGGCCACCAACAATGTTGTTTAAAATAACATGTCAATGAAATATAAAATGCATCAATGTGTTGGCATGCATATATAAAGTATAACAGTATAGTAACATGAATACCCTGTACCTTATTCATCCCTTATCTTCTGTCTAAACATGTTATGAGTTAATTAATTAATTATCCTCTATTAAACATTAATGTTCACATGAGGTAAAAACAAACATTAACATCACCTCTTGATAATAATAGAAAATGTTCGAATATTTAATAATTAATCCTATAATGTTATTTTATAATAAAATGTTCCAATGTAGTAAGAAAGTACACCTAGACATCAAGGTTCCCCAAATCTATAGTAATTGAAGCCTAGATATAGGATAAGAGTGTAATCCAAGGATAATCATGCAAGGAATTACATAATAATGAATACTATCGATTCATAGGAATCTATCCAAGGGAACATGTCATTAAGATATGACTAGGAGTGATGGGTATAACCATGGAACCTACAATCCATTCAAGATACAAGGAGAGTATCTAAGGTATCCTATAAAAATTATTTCATGTGATTCTTAGGAATCCATAAATGTTAAAATAAAACTATGATGTGACTGGATGTTATGGGTATAACCCTTGAACATACAATCCAGGATGTATCCAAGGAGTGTATCCAAGAAACATGTTATAATATTTGAGGAATTATATGAATTCAAACCAGGAATCCCATTATAGACAAGGATCACATTCCAATGCTGGTCTCAACCAAAGGCAACTCACATCCTTGAATTGAAATGGGGCCCTCAACTACTCAATTAATTCCCTTCATAATCCATGGTAATCTCGAGACAAGCCATTCTTATAATAATAATTATGTCAAGGTACACTAGTATAATTAGGCGCCGTAAATTTAATTTATTTTATAATTTAGGGAATACAAAAAATATTCCACTATATATGTCATAAGGTTTAATCCATTTAATTTAATTAGTTTGACAACACTATTTTTATAAGAAATTGTTCGATCAATTCATTTAAGTTTTAATCATTCAATAAAGTCATTGGGTTCAAACCATTCATTTCATTAGATTGACAGGGCCATGTATCATGAAACCATATGATTTAATTCATTTAAGGCAAATTCAAATAGTGAAGTACACCATGCTACTTTACATTAACATGGAATGGGGTTATATAGACATGAAACCAAGCATTTATTTACAATTTCATAGGTTAATTAAAATATACAGTATATCAGCCAATTTTATTTACAATTTATTAATCAAGATGATATACATACCTTAAGTGGGTCAAGTGGCACTCAAGGATAACCAATACATATCAATTTTCTATTAATTAACGATGGGATTACCCTTATTGGGGTCAAGCCATAGAGTACACGTTCTTTCTATTAAAATTTAATTCTACAGCCTTTTAATATTGTAAGGCTTACCATTAGAAGGGTCAAGACAAGGCACACTTGAATGGTGTCTCAATCGATTGAAAACATAAAAAACCCAATTATGTTAAAAAATACTACATGGGATGCATGGTGTTGTGGATGTTACCAACAACGTTGAATTACATAATTAACATGACTCTTAGAATATAATTCTAATGGCCATAACCATGATGTTTAATTTCACAAAATTATGCCCGATGAAATCAGTGTGATGACATGTAAATTTATTAAATGAGGAAACATTAGGGATGAATTATAGACTACCTACCATAGGCTCACATGACTTCCTCATCCATTATTATTCTCTAGTTAATAATGTATTGTAGTAGATCTATATAGTAGATCAATGCCTTTAAAATATGGAATATGATCCTAAACCCTGATAACATAATTGAGATAAAGAAAGATGAAGAATGGCTAGTGGGGAGTATATATATTATGGATACACATCAAACTCAATTTACAACTATCAACTCAGAGTCACGATTGAATAGATATATCAATTCTTAATTTAGATGATTTTTATGATTCAAAATTGAGGAAATGATGTTCTTTCCACTAAAAATAACATAGAAGAAGGGGGACTTAATTTTATCATTCAGGGAATAAAAGTAAAATTTCCCATAAAATAGTATGTGCATGGTTTGGACATATGATTTTCAAAGACACGTCCCATACATGCATGGTAACCTCTAGGAATAGGTGAACTTTCATTGATAGAACATACAATTAGAGAAAATATATGCTAATAGGTTCAAATATCTCTTCTTGAAACTGTAGACCATACACACGACTAACTCTAACAGTGTGCTCTTCTAGAACAGTTTACTCTAATCGTGTGACTTGCCAATTTCTATGATAAGCTTGAATTTAGACTCAAAACAATCCATAGACACACTATAGACCATTTTGAACTCATTAGGAATCCATAATTGTTCCAAAATAATGTGTCAAAACAAATGCTAAAGTATCCATAAGTAACTGAAAAACTGGGTTCATATAATATGTTAGGCGGAAGAATTTTTTGTCTTATTAGTAACATGTCTTACTTAATGGGAGACCAAAAGGAATAAGCAGTAGTGGAAGGCCATTTCTATAATGCTCATCTATTTGTGTAATGTTGATGTTCAGTAAGGCTTGATCAAAATTGAAATTATTTGTGGTGTTCATTATAAATTACAATGGATGTTTATTGGCATTAGGCCATTTTTAATTATTTTAATGGCCTCATATATTTTACTTTGGGTGATTTTATATTTAAATATGTTATGTAATATTTTTATAGTCTATCCTTTGATAGAATAATTTAGTTAGTTATTATAAATTCAAGACTCTCTTTTATCTCCTGTGTTATCGTATGACTATTTAATACTTTTACTTTGATAAAATAATTTTGGTTGTATAGATGTAGGTTATGGATCATTTATTTAAAATTTGGGGCTGATTTAATTCTGTTTGTGGCTAATTGAGTGGATATTGTTCAGTAATATATTTCAATGTGAGGTGATACAAGTATGGGAGGTGCACTTAGCAGGTATCTGGTGAACAGGGCTGATTTAATTAAATGTATATTTCCAAAGGATAACACGCAGTGGTAATAATTTTATAGGTTTCAGTGTATGAATTACTAGTTTAATGATATTTTCCCATCATGATACCTTATTTATTTTGTTGTGAATGAGTAATCCCATTGAATATTTTCAGGGGTTTAATTCATAACATAATGGTATAGTTGATGTCTAATTTTTATGTTAATTCCAGGGAGTGTGTTCTAATTTAAATTATATTGGGTTATCAATCAATAATTTTGATAGATAATTATAAATATATAAAAATTTGAAGTATTACATAGAAGAGACAATAAATGTTTCTTAATTTCCACATAAACAATGTTTGAATAATTATAATATATCATTGTATCTCATTTTTTCCCTTTATTTCAATATGGGGTGATTCTTTTTATGAAACTTCATAGATAATTTACCTCATCCATAGATCATCAAATCCACCAACTAAATAATTAAAACACATTTAGGTAATTTTCTTCAATTCATCATTTGCGTTATTAAATAGTCATATTTATATTAACACTATCACTACATGTTTTTTTACAGTGAAAAAATTCATTGATTAATGATTTTTTGTGAAATATGATAAGGCCAATAAAATAATCTTGTAAATATAACAATGGTCCGTATAAGTATTATTTACAAATTTGAACTTGTATATTACTAATTTCTACATTATCTTCGATCATTTACATTGATTTCGTATCATCTAATATGTATTCACAGGACCATTCTGATACAATAAATATGAAATAGAATATTCCTATAATATTTTCCAAACTATAAATATATGGTTTTTCTAGGATATTAGAAATGGTGTAAGTTCAAAATAAAATATTCTGGAAATGAAAATGCGAAAAACTTCTTCCTTGGCTGGAATAGATGAAAGTACACACCCCATTACTCTACAGAGTATTAGTTTTTCTAGGAGACTAGAAATGGTGGAAATTTAGGGAATTTAATATATTATGATAATATTTTTATAGTTTAATTAGACATCATATCATTAATTAGATACATTATATATCTCTAAAATATTAGTGTCATTTAATTACACTTAATTTCATTAGAAATTCAGTTCACAAAATTATGTAATTTTACATCATTGAATTTAAAAAAAAAAGAGAATCATTTTCGTACCACAACCTTTTAGAAACTATATTGATGCATGATTCTATAATAAGTGTCATTAAAATTCTTTAAAAAAGAAAGGTATTCATTACGCTTGTATTCATATTGTATTCATACAATGATTGTTTTTAAATAACACTAGTATGCATTCCCTTATATATATAATGTATGAAATCTATCAGAGTTTGGAAAACCACCATAAACCGAGAAACGATGTGTTTCATTGTAAAAAAAATTCACAGAATTTATGTATATAAATTTTATAATTACATAAATATGTATCGATATTATTTTCATCAATTATTTGAAATTATATAATACTGAAAACATGTGGTAAATTGTATATAGTATAAAAGTTCATACATACACACCCCACATGAATGTCCCAGAATAATTTCATCAGCAACTATAGTATGTCTACTATGTGTTAAGGTATATCAACTACACTCACATAACACATATAGTATAGACTCAATTTTTCAAACTAGTTGGATCATTATACATAATATATGCATATGATAATTCAAATTAAAAACAATTTTAAACACACTAATATAAGCATATTTATTATAGAAACTATATGAAAATAAATAATGCATAATAAATATTTCACAATTTTCCTCTAATAGTATATATATATATGCATTTATTTAATAAAATCATGAAATTTCAGTATGCATAATGCTTTACTGAGGGAATATACACCTGTATAAAGATTTATAGAGATACATTTATACAGTTACATGATTACATTTTAGGTAATAAATCATCATTAATATCTAAAATTGGGTAGCTACATAGATACCCTTTAGAGAATTTGAATAATCATATATTCATTTTTAGGGTAGGCCTTTAAAATTTTCATGAAACTATTATATATATATATTTATTTTTTTCTCTTAGGTGTCTTCTATATTAATCACATTTCTCATAAGGCTTTACATAGAATAATTATAGTTTTCAATATGCATGAGTTTCAATATTCTATAATTTATATATATTGAAATCAACATTAAATTTTCAATATTATGTGGTTTGTTTCATAAAAAACCTAAAAATTATCTTTAACTAATATTAAACTATGATCACCAAGTTATTTATGAACATGAACAAATTATTTGGGTATCTTATCAAAAAATTTATTTGAGATGTTATAACAATTATTTTTTAATTTTCCATCCAAATTAATCAATTTGAATTTAATTAAATATTTAGGTTTTCCTGTTTTTTAAATTCTATAACTCTATTCTAAAATCAATTCTACACTGATTATAAAATTTTTTTCTTCTAAACTTATTCTAAATCATCATCGCTTATTGATATCGATGACTTCAAATTCCATGACACTATTATAATTCATCCATTTATTTATCTTGATATAATCTAGTTCCATCGATTATGAATTTCATTATTTGTATGATTAAATTATTTCTCATGAATATTATTATATTGGTGTTTCAATATAATCATTTGAGGAATTGTTTTTCAGTTTATAAATTATCAGTTCCATTAAAATAAATACAATATTGTTCAGGTAAAGATTTTTAAATGGAAAATAAAAAAAAAATATTGGTGTGTTTGTCAAATTTCCTATGCTTTATCCTCAATCTATCCTAATAATGGTTCTTCGGGTTAACCACATTAAATGTTTATCACATTATCATCCTTCTAGAAATACTTAATTTTTCAATCATCAGTTACCATGAAAGTTTACTATGACACAATTACCTATTACTAATTATTCAATCATCATTTTTTCGATTCTATTAGACTAATTTATTTTTATCAGCATTTTATTCTATATATATTAGAGTACTCAATATGGAAATTTTATCTTTTCTTAAATTCATACTTTGGGAAAAATTGAGATGATGGGCCAAAAATCATTGACTAATTTCCACCCGAATACATGCACATATGGTTTCAATAATACATGTATTTTCACTAAAAAAGAGACTCAATGGAAATCTAGTAGGAATTATTAGTTTCAGACTCACCGCATGTGGTAACAAACTAATCGTTATAGGGAATTTGATGATAGATATCAATAGACAGTCTTGCAACATGTATTGATTCACTTTTGATGGCTCAAGTGGTATCTCCTCAAAATAATTCACTCATGATTTTGACAATTCTATAAACTAATTTAATACTAAGATAACTTGTCATTACAAATCCCATTAATTCTTCTGTTTTAGTACCATATAAATATGTATATTTGGTAAGAATCATTATTAATAATAAAACCGACCTAAAAATCTACACACAATACAGAAAAAGTGAATAATAACAACAAAAATATATTATCAAATAATATATATTTTAATAAAAATGATTAATTCCAACATATAAATTATTCTAATGTTATTTTTTATAAGTAGCAATAACTATTCTTACAGACATACACATCTATTAGCACTAACTATCTTATACCAATATATCATTTATTATCAATTAAATTTGTCTATTTCTCATAAAGTTACCAATAATAAACTTACAAACAAACGAATATTTTTTTTATTTATCATTATGGGAAACACGTTTCCTATTAAACAAACAGATTAGAAGAAACTATTCAATATCAAAAAAATATTTTACTAATAATTTACTATATTAATTTAAAAATTTTACAAACAACTCATTTTTCAATAAAAATATGTGTATATATATTGAATTTAAATATTTATAATTTAATATTGTTTCATGAAATTAATATATATAGTTTGAAATTAAAAAATAATGATTCTAGCAAAGAAATTATAAACTTACAATGTAAAAAATATACAATTGGATGTATTGAAACTCAGTAATTTATTTTAGAAATATTTTTTTAATAATAATCAATATTTTTTATATTTAATATTATCATCATACAAATAAATGATTTCCCCAAGTCCCAACTATGGGATGTTCATTCCTAAATCCAATACCTAACAAAACTTAAAATACATAGAATGTCATGCCATTGTTCATTGCCAAATCCACTATGATAAAATAGTGTTTCAGCGACGGTTTTAAAAACCCCCACGAAAAAATTGTTTATATTTTTATTAAAAATATGTTTTTATTTTTTTTTTTGAAAAAATATATCTTCTAAAATATTTTTTTATTTTAAAGACGATTTTTAAAAAATTGCCACAAAATAGTGGTAGTTTTTTGAAAACCACAACAATATATAAGAAATTTTATTTTGATAAATTTTAAATAATTATTTATTATTTCTAATTTATAAATTCATTATTATTTACAATTAAATATAGTTTATAATGTATAATTTTATATATTTATAATGTTTCAATTAATTAATATTTATGATTATTAGTTAATACTATTTGTAAACCAAAAGAAAATCATAAATAGGTCGAAGAACAGAATTCGACATCAAATTACCATAACTTCTGATCCTAGAGTCCTTTTCAGCTCTACAACAAGTCAAATAGAAGTTTATCAAATGAGAAAAAACCATGTCATATTTATATCACTAGGTAATCAAAGGAAAAAATATATATTCACAATTCAAAAGTTGAAAATCGAACTCGAACATCATATGATCATCAATTTTAATCCGAGTGTCTGTTTGAGCTATATCATATATCAAATCGAATCATGTGATGATCGCTACACCACTTAGGTATGGTACAAACTCTTAGAGTTTTGTATCAATATTTATTCTACTAGAAGGTCCTAGAAGGCCTCTGAAATAGAGGTTTTAGTTGCAGACACTGATTTCTTAATTTTCAGACAGTTCTAACATTTGATCAATTTGTTAATTCGTCATGTACCTCATATCACGTCGAAGCTCATTTCACGATCTTAGATTTGGCTAGTTGTGGCAATTGAAAATGAGTATTAGATCATATTTTATGACCATTTCAGTGTTTTTGGGGTTTATAGTGGTTCTTAAGGTTTTATAATTTATTTATTTAATATTTTTATTTATTTATATATTTATTTAATATTATTTAATTAATTAATTAAGAATTTAATATTATTTATTTAAAAATAATTTATTATTATGTATTTTTTTATTCATTTTTTTATTTATTATTTAGTAATTATATACACATTAATTATAAATTTATTTTTTATAAACTTATTAATTATTCATTATTCATTTTTAGTTTATTATTCAATATTTATTTATTTATTTACTTTTTATTAATTTATTTGATATTTATTATTTATTAAATAATTATTAATGATTAAATGATTAAATATTATTTATTAATTATGTATTAATATTTATTAGTTATTAGTTATTATTAATTATTAATTATTAATTATTTATTTATTTATTTATTTAGTTATTAATTAATTTAATTATTAATTATTATTTAATTTTTAAATTTTAAATTTTTTTCTTTATTCTTTACTATTTATTCATTAATCTTAATTTTTTACTAACTAAATATTGCTTTATTATTATTTTATTATTCTTTTATTAATTATTTATTTATAATTTATTATTATTAATTAATTATAATGTATTTATTAAATATTAATTTTTTCATATTGCATATTAAATATTAAAATAAAAATATTAATTATTAATTAAAAATTATTAATTTTATAATTATCAATTATTAATTAATTGTTATTATTAATTAGAAATTATTAATGAATTATTATTTATTTCTATACTTATTTATTTATTTGTTTATTATTAATTATCTATTGATTATTTATTAGTTAAATATTAATTATTTATTAATTATTTATTCAATATTAAATATTGAATATTGCTTATTATATATTAAAATTAAAATATTAATTATTAATTAAGAATTATTAATTTTATAATTATCAATTATTAATTACTAGTTATTATTAATTATTAATTAATTATTATTTATTAATCTATTTATATATGTATTTATGTATTATTTATTATTTATTATTTATTCTTTCTTATTTATTATTTATTATTAATTAATTATTAATTATAAATTATTTATTTATTTTTATTTTACTAAATGTTAATTTATTATTAGTTGATTATTCATTATTTATTAAATAATTTATTAATTATTCATTATTTATAAATAATTTATTATTTATTTATTAGTAATTTATTAATTATTTATAAATTTGTCATACATTTTTAAATATAAATTATAAATTATAAATTCTTAATTCTTAATGACCAATTATTAATTATTTGTTATTATTAGTTATTAATAATTTATTAATAATTATTTATTATTTTTTATTTTTTATTTGTTATTTTTTATTTAATATTTATTTAATTATTTATTTATTAACCTATTATTTGTTAATTTATTATTAATTATTATTTATTTATTATATAATAAATTATTTTTTAATTAATCTATTATTTATACATTACTTATATATATTATGTTATATATTATATATTATAAATTATAAATTATATATTATATATTATATATTATCTATTATCTATTATCTATTATCGATTATATATTATCGATTATATATTATGTATTATATATTATATAATATATAATATATAATATAAAATAGAAAAAATATATATATATAATTTATATATTATATTATATATTATATATAAAATCATTATATATTATTTATTATTTATTAGATATTAGATATTGGATATTATGTATTATGTATTATGTATAATATATTATATGTTATATATTATATGTTATATGTTATATATTATATGTTATATGTTATATATTATATATTATATGTTATATATTATATATTATATATTATATATTATATATTACATATTATATATTATATATTATATATTATATATTATTAATTATTGATTATTGATTATTGATTAATAATTATTTAGTTTGTATCTATTTGTTATGTATTGCATGTTTTTCAAATATATATATATATATATATATATAAAAGCTTATTAAATTCATTTTACTTACCACATGAAGAGCATGCTGGAGTGGTAAAGTACTTGGAGAATAAGAAAGAGGTAAGGGGTTCAAATCTCACCCAATACAGAATTTATATATATATAATGGGCATATGCATGGGCATGTGCGTGGGATTGTGAATGGACATAGACTTATGCATGGAGAAGGATGGGAATGTGCATGGTAATAATTAATAAATAAAGTATAAAGATATAAATAAATTGAAAATATTTAAAAAATAAATAAATATAAAATTAAAAAAAATAAAAAAAATTAAAAATGATTTTGCAATGGTTTAAACCGCCGCTAAGTAGAAAAGTTAAAAAATTATAAATGATTTAGAGACGATTTATATTGCCGCTAATTATTTCCTAACACACTATTTAGTAGAAGTTTTCCAAAACTGTCATAGAATGATTCTGCTGCCGTTTAAACCGCTGCTAAATTAAAAAAAACCACTGCTAATTACAAATTTTGGCATTCTGATCGGTCATACCGTTCTGGATCATCTCAATGTGGTTTGATCTTTCAGATCGTCGACACACGCTTCATCATTTTCATTCATCATCGTAGGGCTCGTACATTCTATTTACCGGCAATTCTCATCCCCATTCATCTCAACCCCCAATCTAGAAGTCAATCAAGATCCCCAATATCTGTTTACCTTTTACCCCCCTTTGGCTCATCGCCACACTATTCCTCACCACCTACATTCCCTTTCAATCAATCGCCATCTTGGTTCATCGAACACACTCCCTCTAAATGAACTTATTGGATGTGAAAAAATATGAAATTTACATTATGATTTACCCATCCTAGGATATGAATTTTTTGTGAATGATGACACCCACATAGTTTGAAGATTGATCAGACTCCATTCTAAGTAACATTATAGTTTTACATGTAATTTTAATTGAAAAAACATTTTCATTCTATGAATTATAGTAAGAAATAATAATCACATAGAATTTTTTCATATGAAATTAGTGGAGATTAAATTTTTTACATATGAATGTACCCAAAATCATCTTATTAGGAGATTCATTCTTAATTCAAAGAATATTGGATATTTATTTTGCATACAGTTATAATTCATTTATTTATTTGGTGTATGCAATATCTAAGTTATGTTATTTTTCATGATTAATGTATGTTTACTATTCCATATTATGTTTGAATTTATTATATTAATTTTATTGTATCAATAATTTAACAGGGTATATAATTTTATATCTTGTGTCGATACAATTAAGAGTTTTGTCTATACATTCCTTATAGATTTAATTAGTTGAAATACACATAACAGCTTCTTATCTGTATTGAATTGAATTTATATTTGGATCACCACAGTGATTTTTTTCATGATTATAAATGTTACTGAAACATAGTATTTCATGGTAGTGTAATAATATTATTGGGTTGTTCTCTATTTTATGTTGAGGTGATTGAAACGTTGGGATTCCATGATTTTACTAGTGGTTGATCCTTGGAATCTGGTCATCATGTTTGGTTCGAATTTTTTTGTGATTCGTGTTAATTGTGGTTCCTATAGACAATTTGATATCTTTTTCAAGTGTTCATGTTGTGAATAATTGAATTTGAATGATTGAGAAGAACAATTGAAGGTGATCGGGGTGAGTGAAGAGTTCCAAGTTTCTATATTCTTTACAGTTAATAATTTGTTTTTGTTCTTCAATTTTTATATTGTGTTCTCATATTGAGATTCTTGTAAAAAATATTATGGTTGATTTTTTTGGCTTAAATAAGTGATGATATAGAGAATTAATTATCTTTTTAGTAAATTATTTTTGTTGGGTTATATAATTGAGCCTAATTAGATGCTCATGTCATGGTAGTCACCTCATATTTTTTTGCTTGTGCTCTGGTTCTTGTTTGATGTAACTGACATGTTAAGGTTGCAGAGTTTTACTAGTTTTTCGTCATCAAAATCTATTCTGGATGTTTTTCTGGATTTAATTGTGAATCTAGTTAATTGAGTTTCTTATAGGTTTCACAAGGTATTTTAGAGGTTATTACATTAATTTTTTTATATACTTCTGAATTGGATATTTGTAGTCTATTATATTATGTGTTTTTAAAATTAAGTCCTTATATATTTAATTAGATAAAATACATGTAGTTTATTATGATTATATTGAATTGCATCTATATTTGGAGAATCACAATTATATTTTCAAGATATAAAAAACCTATGATTCGTATAATTGAATCATATTTTATTTTAGTAAAAAAAAAATTTTTGTTATTTACTTTTTGGACGTGTTCGATTGAAGTTGAAATAAATTTCAGACATCTCCAAATGGGTTAAGGCTCTTTTTACACATATATCTCAGACAAAACTAACATAAATAAGTTAAAATATGGATATGTACATGTTTTTTGTTATAATTTTTTTTCATGTTCCTTCTTTGAAGACCGTGATGATCATGGAGTTTATTTCTATAGTTATAATGTAATTATGAGGCCATAGAGACATGCTATAAATTATGTAAGGGACTAGATTTTCATAAAGAGGCTTATCTAGTAGACTTTTCATATTGAAAGGAGTTCATAAGTATTGATTCTCCACTATTTCTTTGTTATCATTGGATCTAACCTTAGGGTCATTAGTGGATATATTCATTGGTGTTAAATGCCGATTGCTCCAATTGAAGTTTGTTTATTATTTCTATTCATATAGATATTGCGGGTAATTTTTGGTCTGAGAAAAGGGCACTGCAGCAACGGTTTTCAGGACTCTTGGTTGTTCGAGTCCAGCTAAAGGACATAGAGATAGGATACAAAAAATTATATTTTAATATGATGAAGCATTGCATATCTATTTTCAATGTGTCCCACATATTCGGTTTGATGAAATGCAGCTACATCGTTGAAAGGAATAGTGACCATAAAAGAAGGTTGTATGAGGTTATGATTTCTTTTACATTAGAATATAGTTGAATCTGATTTGAGAGACTGATGACTTAACTGTACAATGTTATTTTTTTTACTATTACTATAAGGATCATATTTCAGTGATATTATGGTTCTTATATGAGTTTCTAGTTTTATCGTGTAGAATTTTGTTTTCTATTTTGTAAGTTCAATGCACATATGGATTTGATATATTTTTAAGCTATTATTGGAATTTTAAATCACTCCATTTGATTTTCCTTACAAATTATCGATTTAATTTAAAGGATAGGGATAGTGTATTGGAAATTGAAGATATTATGAATTCATAGAAAGATGGACTCCATGTATTGTTTCCTGAAAAGTATTTTCCTTGCGTAGTGTAGTCTGAATGACAAGCTACATAATTGGTGTTTAGAGGGATTCCTCACTAAAGGCTATTTGAGATGGGACATTCTAGAACTTATTGATTTGAAGTAGGATGTCAGAGAGGAGGTATATCAAGAATTTATGGACATGAAAAGTAGTTTAATTTGTTGAAATGTTGTTGAACAAAATTAATTTAGTGGTTGAAACAAAGGAGTGTGAATGTGTATACAAATTTAGAGAGTGCATTATACAAATTAAAATATAAGATGCATTCAAGACCACACCATATAGGGATGCTGATACTATGATATGAGATCCAAAACTAGATTTGAGAGGGTGTTAGATCTGACCAAATAAATTTGATCTTTAGTGTGGGAAAATCATGACATCAACATGGGAGGATGGAAATAGTTAAAAGATAAGAGTTTTAACTTATTCAGTCCACCCAGAACAGATGTTCTTAATCTCGATTTAGATCACTTTGAACTCTAATGTTACAATTAAACATTCATGTTATTTATAAAACAAAATTTTATTGAATATTTTATTTATAATAAATGAAATAATTTCCTCACATTGTGATAAATATATTAATTGAGAGAATATTGGGGATTAGATCATTCATTTGAAAATTTGATGGAAATTCCAGTTTTACCCTTTTAAAATTCATTGTAGTATTCTAGGAATAAATATTTTCTGTAAATTATTTTGACATAAAATTTTCTGTTAGTCTTTCTAAATTAATGGGTTATAAATTCAATTAATAAAATGGAAGAATGATCATGTATTTGAGTGGAGAAAATGGGCCATGAAGACAGAGATGGAATGAACTGTCTATATTGGAGATAACTTCACTATTTGGGATGTATCATTTTCATCCAAGCTTGGATTGGGCCCAAAGGTTGAGGAAAGCTTAGGGACATGATTAGACACAAACCATCCTTCTAGAAGGCCAGCTAATTCACAATTTTAGGATGTTAAATAAGTAGTGAAATATGGATTAAAAAATATGTCTGAATTTCCCTTTAACAATTAAAAATGTTTTGTAATCATGTCCCTCCCCAACTCTATTTAATTGTTGTTTTCACTCCGGAAGGGATTTTTGAGGCATGGGAAAGTCTTGGAATAATGTGTGATTCTTGGGAGCCTCTAACAATTCTAGGAATAAGTAAAGTCTTGTAAAAACACCTCTTCCAAAAAGGGTATCCACTCACACCTCCTCTTGGTATTTAATTTCTCTCGTGCTTGTATCATTAATTGTTCACCAATTAATCATCGGTGTTTTTTCATTTATTCATCACGACTCATCATATTAGGCTTCAAATCAGAATTTGATACAATATTTTTTTTCTACCCTTTTAATCCATTGCTTATGCAAAACGTCTCCACGATGACCACACCACCCATAGAAGATTAGATTTCATAGTGATCAATCTATCTTCTACCATATTAATTTAATTACTTTGAATCATTGAGATACTGTACTTCACATAATGTGTTCCATGAATTGTGTATTTAAATTATAAGAAACTATGAAATCAATTGAAAAATTAACACAAATACACGTGAGTTCGATTATTGTGTGAATTATGAGTGTGATCTTAATCGGTAATACTAGACCACACATGATAAATTTGTAGAGTTAAAATATAACCTGTGAACACAATTTTACCTCATTTTCTAGAATGGATATGTGACATAATTTTTTACTGACCATAACAATTATTTAAAACATAAATCAAAGAAGGATATTATGATTGCGTGTTCTAAAGCTAGCCTAGGGATTATTTAATTTCAACTTTGTGGTCAAGTTAACTCCAATAGGATTTGAAGGTTAAAAAATTAGTTGATTATAATTAAGTGGATATTAATTTAAATGATAATTATTAATAAGTATATGAATAGGTAGTGGTATATAAATTATTCCATTTAAAATATTTTCTACAAAAACCTTTTCATGATGCTTATTTTTAATTGAACTTCATTTCCAAATTAAAAACAAAAAAAAATAGCAGTCTTCTTCCATAAAAAATATTATAGATTTATAAATGATAAACATCCCCCATCCATTCATTTAGTTTTTTTATATTATTTTATTTTATTTTTTGAATACCATTAAGAAGTTGTTTTAATTTAATTTCTCCTTTGAGAGATGACCTTGGTCAGCCACTCTACTGCACCCAAGTACCCAAAAAATAACCCTTCATTTTAGAGGACCCCTGAAAGAGACTTTAAAATTATAGCCATTTCCATAGAGGCGAGTAATTATTTCATCCATATATTGATTTTATTTTACATTTTATTCTCTACTTATCTTCTTTCGTTCTTATTTACCCAATATGAATGTTTTTTCTACTTTTATTTTCATATTCTTTATTTCTAGACCATTAACTAAAACTTCTCATTTTTATTTTACTATGGAACACCTTGATTCTTTTAATTTCTATTTTATTTTCGAGATGAACTAATATTGATGATCTTTTAGAGCTTGACCCATCTATTGAATGTATCCTTCGGGATGGAATCAGACATTCTCATTCTACGGAATGTTTCAATATTTAAGCTGTTGGAGAATTACCCCACTCCAAGAACATTGACATTGGAATCACGTCTATATAAAATCTAATAAAATAACCAATGGCTGAAAATATTGGAAATAATCTTACTATAAACATTGGATAATTGGCTGCACCTGATATTAAATATCAACCAAATTGTATTATATACCCAATTATCAAATCAAACTTTGAACTAAAATATGGATTAATTCACCTTCTTCAAAAATTTCACGGATTATCCGGTGACGATCAAAATAATCATTTAAAATAATTTAAGGTGGTTTTCTCAACCCTTAAACCAAGAAATTGTTTTTAAGATCAAATAAATTTAAGATCATTCCCATTCTCACTTGATAGAGCTAAAAAGAAATGGATTTATTATTTACAACCTGAAGATGTAACATGTTGGAATGATGTGAAACATCTTTTCATGAAGAGATTTTTTCCCGCATCATGGAACACTTACATTATTAACGAAATCATGGGGATAAAGAAAACACAAGTGGAGTCAATTTATGAGTGCCCAGAGAGATTCAAGAAATTTTGTGCAGGCTGTCCACATCACCAAATTAGTGAGGAACTCCTCATCCAATACTTCTATGGACTCAAAATAATAGAGAGGGACGTTGTGGTTGCCACAGATGGAGGAGTATTGGTGGAAAAATCACCAGAAGCCGCATCTGGATTGATCAAAAATATGGCACAAAACTCGCAACCATTTGGCGGTTGAGGTACACCCCATGTCAAGGGAGTACATCATGTGATTCCATCTTCTCTTGAAAGTCATTTCATTGAAACAATGTTGGAACAATTTTAAACTACGATGAGATAGATTAATTTGGCTCAAAAGACATCCCAACCTCCTCAGTCAAGTCCGTGTGGAATTTACATAGAGACAAGCCACCTAACTAACTTTTTCCCCTAATTACATCATTTATAGGATTGTGCAGCAGTATTACATGACAGACCATATCAGTAGCAGCAATAGCCACATACCCAAAAGAATTTTGATTCTTTTGAAATAACATAAATTCAAAGGATGAATGATCAACCAGACATGAGTTATGCATCTAGACAACAACAAAGTCCCCCATTTCAACAAAACATCCAGTATCCTCTGCCATACCAGGAGGGTTTCCTAAAAACCAAGAGGATATTTGGAGATCAAGAATCAACGATCCAACAACAAGGGAATACCCCACCCATGGTAGATTATAATATTGGTGTCCTTTTTAATCAAATTTTTCATAATCAACAGATCAAGTTAAAGAGTCAAGGTTCAGAGCTGAGGGAATTGAAAACTCAAATGAGGTAGATTGACACCACCCTCCATGAACTGGAATGTATAAATTCTGTAAATGAACCATCCCAACCTACTCCAAATAAAAAAGGGAATATCAGTGCCATCACATTGATAACCGGGAAGCAAACAACTGATACTTCTCCAACTACCATTCAACCATGATTGACCTTCAATCTAGAGAATCCCCATTCAGAACAGATGATGAGCATCCCAAGGAGAAAGATAAAGGTAAGAAAACGTTTAGTGATGTTCCTCCTAAAACCATTTCTTTTTCAAATAGGTTTATTCAAACTAACAAGTGGCTGAAGAGGCATTATTAAAGGAGGTTTGGACACATTCATGCTTGTGGAGATAAGCATACCTCTTATTGAATACATTAAGAAAATTTGATGGTATTTGAAATTCTTAAAATAACATTGTGACAATCAAAGAGTGATCAAGGGAAATGAGGGGATCAATCTAAGAACAGAATTTTTCATCACTTATTACACCAAATCTAGCAATGCAAACGAAGTGCATGGATCCTAGGATATTCAATATCTCATGCACCTTTGGGGATATGCACTTTTCTGATGCTTTTTGTGATTTGGGTGCATCCATAAATGTGATACCTCACTCTATATTCTCAACATTACAGGTTGGTGAGTCAAATACAATGAGAGTAGTGTTGTAGTTGGAGAATAGATCTAGAACATATCCAATAAGGGTAATTGAGTATGTACCTGTCTGAGTTAGAGACATGATCTATCTAGTGGATTTCTACATGCTTAAAATGGTGGAATATAAGGTATGTTCGCATGATCCCATTATCATAGGTAGAACCTTCCTAAAAACTAGGAATAAATTCATATATGTCCATGACGTTACACTTTCCAAGGAGTTTGGAGATGAAGTAGTGATATTTAATATTATGGATTCCAAGTAGTGCGACTTAGAGGACTGTTTTGGTTTTTTTATCTCCCATTATGAACCACCAAGTAAACCCCCCATGGATTTTGATTGATAAATGATTGGGTAGATTCTGTGCATTGGTTGTAGTTTGATTTCTAATATCACTTCCACACCGTTTTCTAATGAACAAGACTCTATTAGATTTGATTTAGAAATGGATTCATATTCCGATTTTGATCATGTGAACTCTGATTATGACACAACTATTGAGTATGCTGATGGATTTGAGGAACAATCCTATTATTTTGATGATATATTTTATGGTACTGATTCTATTTTTTCATATATTTCAGATCGTTCACTATATACATCCATACAACACCCCCTATATTGGAACTCAAGCGATTTCCACAAAATCTAAAATACTCATTCTGGTTGAGTAGTAAAAGATTACGTGATATCATTGCTAACAATATCACTTTTGAACATGAAGAAAAACTTTTTAATCTTTGGAGGGAGAACATCTTGGTAATTGGGTGGACCTTGGCTTACATATTAGGTATTATCCCCTCCATTTTCATTCATATGAATCTTTTAGAGGATGAGGCTATACCAGTGAGGAATCCAAAATTGAGACTCAATACAAACATTCTGGATGTTATTAAATAAAATGTTGAGAAATTACTTGAGGCAGGTATAATATTTCCCATTTCAAATTCTCAGTTGGTAAGTCATATTTTGGTTGTTCCTAAGAAAATTGGTGTTACAGTAGTTAAAAATTAGAAAGTTGAGTTAGTTCAAATAAGTGTGAAAATAGTTGGCATGTCTGTATTGATTATAGGAAACTAAATTAATCCACACACAGATACCATTTCCCTATCTCATTTATTGATCAAAATCTCGAGAGACTATCAGGGAAGACACATTATTGTTTCATGGATGGATTTTCTTGATATTTTCACGTTCCTATAGCTCTATAGGACCAGTAGAAGACTATATTCACCTACCCCTTCGGTTCATTTTTCTAATGGAGGATGCCATTTGGACATTGTAATGTCGAGGTACCGTGTAGAGATGCATTGTGATTATTTTTTCTAATTATCTCGAGACCTTCATGGTGGTATTTATGGATGTATTTACACTAAACATATCCTCATTTGATGAATGTCTATATAGTTTTTTAATGGTGTCAAATCATTGTATTAAGAATAATATGGTCTTGAACATCAAAAAGTGTCATTTCAGGGTAGAGGATGGCATTTTGTTAGGGAATGTTATGTCAACAAATGGGATCGAGGTAGGTAGATCTCAGGTATATATCATTTAAACGTTATCATATCCCTTGTGTGTGCGTGATATTAGATCTTTCCTAGGGAATGCGAGGTTTTATTGGCACTTTTTTAAAGATATCAGTACAATTTCTCTTACTTTGTCACGATTAAATCAAATGTATTCAAATTGGTTTTTGATGATTCATTAAGGTTATAATTTTATGACCTAAAGAAGATTCTGACCACTCCACTGATCATACAGCCCCCCCCCCACCCCCCAATGGGACATTACTTTTGAGCTTATGTGTGACACATCCAACTTTTTTGATCGAGTTGTCTTATCATAGAGGGTGGAGGAACATTCACATATGTTTTCCTAGGCATGAAGGACAGTGGATTCAGCCCAATAAAACAACACTACGATGGAAAAAGAGTTTCTTTCCATCATATTTTCTATAGATAATTTACGTTCAAATTTATTGGTCTCTAAAGTAGTAGTTTTTTCTTACCATGCAACTCTGAGTTACCACTTGATGAAGCCTAATGAAAATACAAGTCCAATCTGATGGATAATTCTTCTTCAGGAATTTGACATTGAGATAAAGGACACGAAGGTTTCAAAAAAACTAGTGGGGGAATTCATGAGTAGGCTTCCACACACACTAGAGGATGACACCTTGGACCAGGTACCACTTTTAGAAATTTTTTCAGATGAACATATTTATTCCATCTTCGGTACGCATTCATACCATGCTGATTTAGTGAACAACCATGTTGCATCTTAAATCCTTTAATATTTAAAGAAACATCAAGTTAAAAAATTAAAAAGCGAGTCTCAATATTATGTGTGGGATGATCCATACCTCTAGAACATGTGTAGTGATCATGTTTTTTTGAGGTGTGTTGCTGATCATGAGCTTGAGTCTGTTCGGAAATTATGTCATACACATTATTGTAGTGTACACATTGGATCCCATGAGATAGCTAGAAAAGATTTATAATCTGGATTATATAGTCCTAGATTATTCCATGATGCTCATGTGTATTTTAATTCATGCTCTCATTTCCAACACACTGGGAACACTTCTTAGAGACATGGGATTCCCAAATAATACATACTATTCTGTTATATTTTTTATGTGTGGGACATTAATTTTATGAGTCTTTTTCCTAGTTCATTTTTTTCTATATTTTTGTTGCTGTTGATTATGTGAGAAAATGTACAGAGGCTAAGGCCACCAGGAATGATGATTCTCATGTTGTTGTGGAATTTCTCAAGACACAATTTATTTGCTGGTTTGGAGTACCAAAGGCTATCATCAATGATCAAGGGACGGGAATCTGAAATTGGAATTTGGATTCACTGCTTCAGAAATATGGGGTGACACACATAACATCAACACCTTACCGCCCCCAAAAAAATGTCTAGTCTGAGGTTTCAAATAATTAATGGAAACATGGTTTGGAGAAAATTGTGCAACAGAATAGGAAGGATTTGAGAAAGAGCATGGATGATGCATTATGAGATTATATG
Organism: Viscum album; assembly: GCA_963277665.1. Lineage (NCBI taxonomy): Eukaryota > Viridiplantae > Streptophyta > Magnoliopsida > Santalales > Viscaceae > Viscum > Viscum album. The sequence goes on along the minus strand of OY728134.1, from coordinate 714,011,324 downwards.
ATAGCATACAAGACACCCAGTGGTATGTCCCCATTTCATTTTTTTTTGGGAAAGTGTGTCATCTACCCGTAGAAGTCGAACATCGGGATTATTGGGCTATAAAGAAACGAAACATGGATTTGGCCCAAGATTGAATCCAAAGGATGGTGCAAATTCAAGATCATGATGAGATTTGATTGTCTTCATATGAGAACTCAAGGCACTACAAAGAATGATCAAAATGATATCATGATAGAATGATCCAATAAATGGAGTTTCATGTAAGAGAAAAAGTCCTTCTCTACAGTTCACAACTAAAGCTGATTCATGGTTTGTTGTGCTCCATATGGTTGGGTCCTTATATTGTATCAAATATTTTTCCTTATGGTGAAGTGGATATCACAAAACAGGACACTGACATAAGCTTAAAAGACAATGGGAAACACTTGGAGAAATACATTGATGGACTTTCAACAATTGTAGTGCATTTCATCACATTGTCTGACCCCATTATTACTTGAGTATATCAGGTTGTTATTAACTATTTAACTTTTATAATATTTTTCCTATTTAAAATTCTTCTATTCATGTGCACATGTCATTTCATAGGATCACATTGAGGAAAATGAAAAATTTCATGTGTTTGGAAGTGGATTACATTTTAGGGTAGATATTCTGGATTTTCATCTGTGTGTTTTGTTTGTATTTTCTATTATTTTATTTGTTATAATTTACCAGAAAACCAAAAAAAACTAAAAAATATATATATTTTTTTATTTATATCATGTAACATTCTAATATGGATCATATTGAAAATAAATGTTTCCCAAATTCAATTATAGAAGGATAATCACAAGTAATATTTCACCATCATTGTTATATTTTTATAAAAACTGAATTCATCGATGAGATGAATGGTTGTGTAACTATAAATTCTTTTAGATTTTGACATCCTTATTTGTGATATTTGTTTATGTTAAATTATTTCATGGATTTATCCACACAAATGTTCACTCTACCCTAACTTGTGATATTTTTCCTACTCTATTGGAAGTATAGTCAAGTGAGGAAAAAAATAATTAGATCATCCATATGTTTGATTCTATTCTGATCGGTATCATTACTATACCGAATTGACCAATGATTGTGTACCTATTATCCGACAATTGTACACTGTAAAAAAATGGTTTGGGTCTAGGACAGTTCAAAACCAACTTTTCCTCAACCATTGATCTTGTTATAACAATTATAATTAGTGTTCTGTGGAGATCAAAAATTGGTTGAGAGTTGAGTGTATGATTTGTTCTAAGTGAAACACAAAAAAACAAATAAATATAAAAATAAATTAGGGGAGTTATGAAATGTACAACATATAGGGATATATAGGTCAGGAGAAAAGGATTGACTTTTGGGAATGCATAGGTGAGTGGGTCTTGAAATGCGATTATAAAGGAATGTAGAATAGGTAGAATGAATTAAACCATGTAAGAATAATCTTTGTACATGACCGAAATATACTTAATGAACGGTGGATTTATGATCATGGAATGGTTGGTAAACACACATGTGGAAAAATATTGGCATATTCAACCCATGACTTGTTTCACTATTATTAGTGTTTTGAATCTCAGTAGAATTTGTTTTGACACAATTAATGAGAAAATGAATTTAAAATTTATTGATATTGATTCTTTATGGGATTCATAAATTTCCTACATTTCCATTGTGGATTTAGAAATATGAAGACGCACATCTTGTGACAATTTTCTTGAATACATGATATGAGGGTTTTCCCATGAGGCAAAGGGGTAAATGTTGGGGAGTTGATAAAAGAAAATTTTATTGAATATTATATTTATAATAAATGAACTAATTTCATCACATTGTGTTCTAAATATGTTAATTTCTTGAATATTAGGGATTACATCATTCCTTTGGATATTTCATGGAAAAATTTATGTTTTATCCTTTTAAAATTCACTATATAATTCTTGGAATATGTAGTTTTGTTTAAATTATTTTGACATAAAATTTTGTAATTGTGTTCCTAACATAATGGCATAAAAATTTAACTTGGAACATGATAGATGGATCATGCATTTGAGTTGAGTAAATGGTACATGATGACAAAGTTGGAATGAACTATATACTTTGGGCATCCTTTCACCATTTGGGCCATATATTCTTCATCCAGTTGTGCATTGGGCCCAAATTTGGAGAGATTCTCAGGGATATGATTAGGCAGAATTCAGCCATCTATAAGTCCAGTTAATTCTTGTGTTTAAGAGGTTAACTATGTGTTTCTAGTAGGATTTAATAATTTGGCCGAATTTCCATTTCATAATTGAATTGTTTTGTAAACCTATCCATCCACAACTATATTCAAAGGTTTCTTTAACTCTATGGGAGGAATTGTCGAGGAATTGGGAAGGTTTGGATGAAATGGTGTCTCTTGTAATCCCGTTAAATTTCTTGGAATAAGTAAGGCCTTGTGAAAACATCTATTTCGAAAAGACTCTCCTATCCCACCTACTCTTTGTATATCGTTGCTTTCGGACTTGTATCTTGAATTCATCATCAATTAATCTTCGGTTATTCTACTTTTATTCTTCCTTAATCATACTATTTGAGTCCAAATCAAGAGTGCATACTAGATTGGGTTCTACACTATCATCCATTTTCTTATGAAAAACGACTCCATGGTGACCACAATGCCCACAGAAGAGTAGTTTTCTTAGTTATTGATCTATCATCTAAAAAATTTATTAAATTATTTAAAATCATTAGGATAATATAATTAACATAATATTATACATGAATTTATTTTTCAAATTATTAAAAACTAAGAAATCAATTGAACAATTAACACAAAAACATGAGAGGTCAGGTTTTTTCAGAATAATGAGAGCGTGATCTTAATCGGTAATGCAAAACCACATGGGAGAAATTTATAGAGTTTAAATATAATACATAAACACAAATTATCATCAATTTCCTTAATGGATATGTTCCCTAATTTACCACAGAACATATGCTATATTTAGAACATTGATCAAAGTAGGGTGCTATGATTGTGTGTTCCAAAGCTAGCCTAGTGTTTAAATAATTTCATCTTTGTGGTTATTTGAACATCCATAGGGTTAGAGAGTTAAAAAATAAGTCGATCATAATTAAGTGGATATTAATTTTATTTATAATTATTAATAAATAATGGAAGATTTAAAGTTAGATCGATTACTCCTTTTAAAATATTTTCTAAAAAATATTTTTTTGTTGCATCTTTTTAATCGAGCATCATTTCAAAATTTAAAAAAATGTTGTCTTCATCAAAAAACATCATCTAGTTTTTTAACTGATAAAAATTCCCTGAACCATACAAGTAGTGTTTTTATTCACTTTTATTTTAATTTTATAATACCTTTTAGAAGTTGTTTTAATTTACTTCCTCATTTGATAGACGCCTTTGGTCGGCCACTGTACTGCACGCAAGAACCCAAAAAATAACACTTTTTAAAGACCATGAATTTTCCATTTAATTTTTCATAATTATATAGAAATATTATGAGTCTATGAAAATTAATGGTGCGTGATTCCAAGGCCTGGTGTGCGAGGAATTAATTTAGGTACATTTTTTTCGGGTACCTTTAGTAATCGTGTGTGCAACATTTTGTATCATTTGAACCAGTTCACGGAATTGAAAAATGAGACACTGTTGAACTTGCAACGCTGATATTCTCTTTAGGTAACCTTCACCTCAACTGTAGTAGGTCTAGCGTGGATGTTGGATTTCCCGGTTTTCATGTGAGAGTTAAAATAAGAATAATATAAAACAATTAACTTTTATTTTTAATTATTTGAAACCTCTCATTTAAATATTTGTGGTGTGGACCACCTGACCATGAAAACCTCTTTTAATTTGATGTAACTCATGGGACCCCAATTAGTGAGCCAACATTAATTGATTAAATTTATTAACTTAATCTTCATTGGTGGTCGGGAATTGTTGGAAATGAAGTTAGTTGGAGGACTCTCGGTGGAAGAACCTCCAACAATGAAGAATGATCCTCGGATGACGAGTGAGGAACCAATGTTCGAACTCGTGTTGGAAGATTGTTGTGGGAGTGATGAACCATGGCTCATTCATCATCTTCATATTCTTCATCACGCCTTCTACAATGAACAATTGGGGTAGGAAAATTTTCTATATCATTCATCGTGATAAGTCATTGTCTTCAATATATAAACTATCTTCTTATCGATCTATCAAGAAGGGTCGGGGCCAAACAAACAGGGCCCAATCCCTCTGCAACATTAGTTTTCTATGTGTTCTTCGTGGGAGGATTGTCAGGTTGAGTGGAACCTGAACATGTTGCCGGCTACTAGCACCGGTAGGGTGCAAGGTGCTAGCTGGCACAACAGCCAACCACGATGGTGGTGGAGGCACAAATGCACCACCGATGGAGGTGCAAATCATCTGTTGTGGTGGAGGAGGATGGTGGCCGGCACGCTGGCCATCTGCATGGAAGAAGGGTGGCATGTGTCTGCACCACCTGTAGAGTATGAGGTCGCGGTAGGACACCAGGGCAGCCGACACCCGGCCAACCACGAGATGAGAAGTGGTGTCGTTACGCTGGTGGATGGGGAGCCAGCCGGAATCCCGACTGGACAAATTATGTCATGAAGCACCCGCTCTGGCGGCTCCCACGAGCCAGCATGCAGCACCACATGGCGCCCCGAGTTGGCCAAAACTAAACAACCCTTCCATCATTCGGGAATCCAGGGGGGTCGCCCCCCTGGTGTGGCTAGGTCATGTCCCGCAACGGCAGACCGTACCCTTCCGTGGGCCACACCTGGAGGTTCGGGCCCCTCCATTGTGGGTCGGGATGGCTGAGGCCTGGTCAGACCGGACCTGACCTCATTTGGACCTAGATATGACTTTTTGGCCATATCATGAGAACTGGGTGGCCATTTTACAATTAGTCTACGGTGCTAGAATCCTTTGATCGAGATGGTCATTTTGGTATAATCCACATGATTATCAGATATAGTAGTAGTACGATCGGGTTAGATCGAACCCAAATCCAACAAGGCCCTCAGAACGGAAACACTAATAACTTAAAGACCCGACGTCTGATTGACACGCCGTCAATCTCATTGGTCCTTATTGACATAACAAACCTTCGTGATACTTATTCGTGAGACTTATTGTTATTTTAAGTATCGTTTGATCTCCAGAGGAGATGATCCTACTAGAATCAAGAGTGCTTAGTGCAGGAACCCTCTCGCAAGCTGTACTTGAACAATCTACAGATCATGTCTGGGTCATCTTCAGATCTTCTGTCGGTCATATTCAGATCTTGTGTTGGTTAGAATCTTGAGATCCTGTGTGGGGAATCTTCAGATCTTATGCAGGTCATCTACAATCATGTGTGGGTCAATAACTGAGCTTCTCGATGAAGTTATATTACTTAGAAATATAGCTAATCATCTATACTTTCGTACTTATGTTATAGCTAGTGTGAGATGAGTCTTTACATTTTTGGTACACTACTGTGTGGTGATTCCTTTGTGGTATTCTTCTGTGTGGAATTACCATTATGGTAAATACCATCATGGTATTAACTTCATGGTATTATTTCATTCATGTAATAGTTGAGATTTTGGCTAGAGAGTTTTGCCTTGTGTTTTATCATTAATGTGATGGGTATACTTGATAACATAAGTATATGTATGGGCGTATACCTATATAGGGTCGACTGTGGTTTTCATGATTCTGAACATGGTGTTTCTTTGTGGTTTATCCATTGTGGATTCTAAGAGACCTTCGGGGGTCTCGGGGTCCCTACTGAGTATTGTTAAACTCACCGCTGCACAGGCTACACCCCCACCTTGCTGTGTATTGTGATGATGATGGAAAAAATTTGTTGAGGATAAGGGTGCCAGGACTAGAGGCTGCTCGGAGGTGTACCATTAGATGATACATACCATAGAGATGACCGTTTGGGATTTGTATATACCCTTTAGGTAGGATCCTTATCGGATGTTCACAGGAGTTGTTTTCAGCTTTACATTTACTTTGCAGTTGAGCTTGACTTCTGGGCCCCTTTACTTACTATACTAAATCTATTTAATATATATTTAAAATTGTTCTTGTATATTTTTGTGTGCTTGGTTTGTGAGAGATTGTAGGTTAAAAAGGAAATTCCTTCCTGATTTTAGGGATATGCATTTCTGGTACTAGTCTCTAGCCACGGGCCTATGGAAGGTTGGATTGGGGTAGTCAAGGAACAGGCCCCACGGGAGGGGGTCATGACCAATTGGTATATTAGGAGTCGGTTCTTCCAAACAACTTGGACTCTGTTCTTTTAATCGGAAATAGTGTTATGTTTTATGAGTATGATTTTTAGTTTGGGGATCAGGTGTTGGTGCGGCGGCTGACGTATCTATACACCAGGTCCTTGACCTCTAATTTCTCACTCAATGCACAAAAACACTTATTTCATGTGTGTTTCTAAAAAGTTTTCTTTTTGGGATCTTTCAGTCAGCTTACTGGGTGTAGCTTTTGACTGTGGCATGCCTGTTTCTTTTCAAGATGCCTCCACTCATACATCCATATAGGGTTACAGGTAGAGTTTGCGATGACATCACACTGAGCAATGAGGCTTTGGTGTAGGGCCCCCTTTCATTAGTTGTACCATCGGGTGGGGTACCAGTAGCACCACTACCCATTGACCAACCGAAGCCACCCGACCATGTAGAAGAAGGTGAAAATTAATTGAGCACATTACACGAGTTCCAGTGCCAGAGGCCACCAAGGATCTAGGTCGAGACGGATCCACAAGAAGCTGAGGAATGGTTGTAGGCCTTTGTCAGAGATTTCCGACTGCTAGGGACATCATTAGATCTTATGGTTATTCTTGCATCCAGTCTTCTTCTAGCAGTAGTGGGGAGATGGAGGAGTCTGATTCTCCAGATTCATGATGAGGTGACTCTCATCTGGGCGATCTTCGAGAGACTTTTCATGAAAAATTTCATCCCAAAGAACATATTCGTAGTGTGTATACCAGAGATTCTCCAGTTTTAGTAGGGAAGCATGACTATGGCTCAATATTCAGCGAAGTTCACCGACCTCTCACGCTACTCCACCTACATGGTGCAGGAACCATTCATCAGGGCCCAAACCATTGAGTAGGGGATCAAATGGGTGATTATAGCTTTCATGATTTCTCTCAGCATTGAAATGTAGGTAGGGGTGTTAGAGAGAGCACTCTTAGTGGACAACTTCCTTGTTGATTAGTCACCGACAGCGAGACCTACCACCGGACGTTATGTAGCCGAATCATCTGCAACTGGTATCATAATGAAGACATAGAGGTCCAAGAGGATCATATCAACAGGTGGATGACCACAGGATACCAGGTCAATCATGTGAGGCTCTCGAGACAGAGCGGTACAAGAGAGGAGTAGGCAGTGTTACTCGTGCGTCAGGCAAGGTCACATGGATAGTGACTACCCGGGCTGTCGTATGGATGAAGAGAAGACAGTCGAAGGACTTCCTGGTCAAGGGAAAATATTAGATTGAGGAGGTTCATCAGTTTCAGGAAGACGTGGAAGAGAATTTGGTCAGGAAATAGGCGGTGGGCGGGGATTTTAGGTTCAACCGACACCACATCTAGGTGGTCCACTGCGACCACAGGGAGCAGGTGGACAGGGACGAGATCAGCTCCAGGATGCTGGGGCCTACGACCATAGAATTATGGAGTTGATATGAGGTATGAAATTTGTTTACTCCACCCTAGATGAAGTACTTATATACACAAGTTCTAGTCACTCTTTTATTTCCACTAATATCATTTGGAGCTCTGAGAGTTCGGTTGAGCCGTTGTCTAGATAATTATGGATAGAGACTCCTACAGGAGATGACTCAACAATTACACGCTAGTGATGGAAGTGTGAGTTTACTCTAAGAGGAAAGATCATTAGATGAGATCACTAAATAGTGGCATCGATGCCTTATGACCTAATCATGGATATGGACTAGTTATCCACAGTCCATACTCAGATTGATTGTATTAGGTGCAAAGGGTGGCGTGTCCACACATATGGGAAAAGGATTTCCATAACAAGTGAGAATGGAACATTTTCAGGATAGGATGGACTTACCCAAAGGAGAGTGCATCCGCCCACACATCTGTGGCTAGAATTACCCTTGGAGCGGTTGATGTTGAGAGTCCATGATATCCTGTAGTGGTGGACCAGTACAATGATATTTTCCCAGATGATATTCTTGGTCTACCTCCTCATAGAGAGGTGGAAATTTATATCAAATTGTACCCAGGGATGATCTTGATATCTACACCATCATATAAAATGGATTATGTGGAGCATTGAGTGTTGTGAGTACAGCACATGGACTTTTAGAGTAAAGGGTTTATTAGGGCCAGTGTTTCCCCTTGCTCTGCCCCGATTTTGTTTGCCAAGAAGGTGGATGGGAGTTTGAGACTCTGTTTAAACTATAGGTGCTTGAACCAGATTACCATGAAGAAAAATTGCCCACTACCAAGTATTGAATATCTTTTTTATCGGATGATGGGAGAACAATGGTTTTTGAAGATAGACCATAGATCGAGCTATCACAATATTTGGGTACGAGATGAGGATTTGATGAAGACAACCTTCAGATGATGGAATGACCATTATGAGTACATGGTTATGCCATTCAGCATGTACAACGCCCCAGAATTGTACATGGGACTGAAGAACTGAATCTTCCTTTCATACGTCAATTGATTTGTGTATGTCATCATCGACTATATCCTCATATACTCAGCTATAGAGGATGAACATGCCTATCATCTACAAGTAGTACTGGACACACTCTGAGAGCACCAGATTTATGGTAATCTCTCAATGTTCTAGTTCTGGCTTTGATATATTCTCATCATGGTACACATCGTCTCAGAGGATGGTGTTGCGGTGGATCAAACCATGATTGGGGTCTTGCTTGTTTGGGAGCAACCCAGGACTGTGATGGAGGTGCAGAGTTTCCTAGGACCAGCCAGTTACTACAAAAGGTTTGCGCCTATCTTTTCCAAGGTTGCGACACATGTATCAATGTTGAAGTAGAAGTGGAAACCCTTTGTGTGGTTGTAGTGATTCCATTGGAGTTTCCCAGAGCTAATGAAGAGACTAAAAATTTCCCCCATAATGAAGCTACTAGAGGAGGGAGTTTGGTACTTGGTACACTGCCATTCATCAGGGAGAAGACTTGGATGTGTCCTGATGCAAGAGTGAGAAATGATCGATTATGGTTCTCAATAGCTGATACAACATGAGCAGAGATATTCTACCCATGACTTGGAGTTACTAGCAGTGGTCTTCACCTTGAATATGTGGCGACATTACATGATGGGTGAATGTTTTATAGTCTACTCTAATCACAAGATTCTCGGGTATATCATCTCTTAGAACCACCTGAACCAGAGACAACGGAGTTGGCTTGAGTTTCACTAGGACTATGACATCGAGATTTTCCATAATCCTAGGAAGCGAAACATAGTAGCAGATGCAATCATCAAGAGATATGGTATACAGTTGAATAGTGTGGTGATAGAGAAGCTAGTCACTTTTCGGATATCCCATGTGAATGGAGATGGAGAATCTTATCTTTATTCTCTGACAATAACTCCCCCACTCCTTCAGGGAGTCAGGGAGGCGCAACTTGGGGACACTGACCGCGAGGATCGACGTGCCCATATATCCAAAAGACATGAACCCGATGGATTCCATGAAGGTAGGGAGCACGTTATCCTCTTCAGAGGGCATAATATGGTACCACTGGAACTATTAAAGGATGTTTTGTGGTAGTTCCATACAACCCCTCTATTGGTACATCAATGAGTGGCGATGATATACCAGGACCTCAGTCGTCAGCACTGCAGGCCAGAAATAAAGAAATTAGTCACATAGTTTGTTTCATGGTGCCTCACTTGTCAGCAAGTGAAGGCAGAGAATCATGTTACAGTAGTCTTAGATTATACATTAGAGGATCCAGAGTGAATGTGGGGTGGAATTACATGGACTTTTTGACATGACTTCCACACTCGTCTAAGGAGCATGATTCCATCTGGGTGATCATTGACCGAATCATCTAGTCGGTCCACTTCTTACCTATCAGAGATCATGGATTAGTAGAGAGCATAAGACAACTCTACATATAGAAGATTGTATGGATTCACGGATTTACATCATCTATTTTCTTGGATCATGAAGCACGTTTTACTACCTGGATATGGATGGGTTTGCAAGAGGCCTTCAGGACACCGCTTCGATTGACCACTTCCTTTCATCCACATATGGATGGTCAGTTATAGAAAACCATTCATACCCTTTAGGACATGTTGCATGCTTGTGTATTTGATTTATTCCATCTCTAGGAGGATCACATTATCTTAGTGCTGTTCTCACACAACAACAATTATCACTCCAGTGCCAACATGAAACCATTTGAGGCATTGTACGTACGACCTTGCAGATCACCTCTGTGTGGGACTAACCCATGGGAGTCTGCACTCAAGTGACCGAATATGGGGAGAGCTACCTTGAAGAATGCACAAATCATCTAGGAGAAGATGAAGACTTCATATAGTGGGCATATGTCATATGATGACAGGAGATGTATAACTCTGGAGTTCAAGGATGGTGACCATGTATTTATAGGGTTCTCTCATTGATGTGGATTGCTGTGATTTGGCCGGGGTGGAAAGTTATCTCCAATGTTCATAGGACCTTTGCAGATCCTTATTATAGTTGGCGAGGTGTCCTACCACCTAGACCCCCCCCCCCCAGTTGCACTGGGTGCACGACATTTTCCATATATTCCAGATGGAGATGTACATGCATGATCCTTCACACATCACAGACTAGGGAGAAATGGACATTGAGGATGGGGAGATGCTTTCAGAGGTTCCAGTACTGACTGAGGATTGATAGGAGAGAGTCCTTCATGGGAGTTTTATTCCTCTGGTGCATGTTTTTTGGCAGCACATGAACCTCTAGGAGAGCACATGGGAGTGGGAGGCTTATATCCATGCACAGTACCCCCCCCCCCCACATGTTTCCCTAGTTCATGTTGTAGCTTTCATGGATGGGATGCTTGAGATGGGAATAATGTAATGACTGGGAATTTTTCATGTAATTGTTTTTCAATTATACTGAAATAATATAGTTCTGAAAAAATTAACGGCGCATGATTCTGAGGCCCAGTGTGCCCGGAATGAATTTTTGAACTTTATTTTGGTAGGTTATGTAAATGTGTGAGCGGAGTTTTTTAACTTTTGAACTACAACTCTAAATTGAAATCCGAGGACACCCTTAAACTCATAGTGCCAATATATTCTTAAGGGACTCTTCAACATGACCACAATTGGTCAAGGTTGGATGTTTGATTTCTGGTTTTTCATGGGAGAGTTAAAAATAATTAAAAAAATTATCTTCTATTTTTATTTATTTGGATCCTATCATTCGATTCTTGGTGGTGGGAACCACCTGACCTTGAACCCCACTTTTAATGTGACGTATCACATTGAACCCCTATTAAGGAGACTACATTAATTGATTAAATTAATTTACTTAATCTTCATTAGTGGTGGGGAATTGTTGGAAAAGAGGTTTTGTGGAGGACTGTTGGTGGAATAACCTCCTCAAACGAAGAAAGAACCTCCGGATCAAGAACGAGGAACCGATGCTCGAGCTCGAGTAAGATGCGTGTAGTTGGAATGTCAATCCTTGGCCTCTTCATCATCTTCATCTTCTTCATCACGTCATCTCCAATGAACGATTGAGGAAGGGGAATTTATCAAATCATTCTTAGTGATAAATCAATGTCTTCAATCTATGAACCACCTAATATCAATCTAATGTGGAGGGTGTGGGCCAAATTAACATGTCATGATCCCTATGCTACATAATTGTTTAACATGTTCTTCGTCGGTGGATCATCAGCTTGAGTGCAACCCGACCATGTTTCCGATGACTGGTGTTGGTGGGGTGCAAGGGGGCAGCCGACACATCGGCCGACAACGATGGTGGTGGCGGTGCAATAGTGCCACTGAAGGAGGTCGCGACCTGTTGGTCATGGCAGAGGAGGGAGGTGGTCGTCATGCCGACCGGCAATGTGGATGAAGTGTGGCATGCGTCATCTTCGCTAGTAGAAGAGTAGGCCATATCGATCGAGCCATGGCGGCACATTAGGGCGGTCGAAACCCAGACGGCCGCAGGAGGATCAGTGGAACAATTGCACCACTAGATTGTGAGCCTGCTAGAATATGGGAGTACTGTGTCACAACGAGAAGCACCCGCTCCGGTGGGCCCCACATTCCAGTACGCTGTGCCACGTGGCTCCCCCAGGTTTTCTAGATCTGAATGGAACATGGCCCGTTCAGAAATACATGGGGCGCCTCCCTTGGATGGTGGAAACGGTGGGTCATGTCACGACAGACTACACATAGTCATGGGTCACGCAGAGCAGGCTACGACCAGCGTGGGCTGGGCCTCGCCCAGCAGGTTGAACCGCTTTTTTGCAAGCCGGGCCAGACCACGGACCAGTGGGCCGGGCACACCATAGTCCCGCTCATTCAAGCCAGACCCGGACTGGGTCAGGTCGACCCAAAAAAGGTCAGGTCGGGCCAGACCGGGTCAGACAGGATTTGGGCCCATCTGGAACCAGATACACCTTTTTGTCAATATCATTAGAACCAGGTTTTTTTTTGAAGAACCATCTACAGAACCATGAATATTGGATTGAGACAGTCCATTTTGTATACTCCACTTGAGATTTGGATATATTTGGAGTATTTACAGGTTGTAGCGAACCAGAATCCAATCAGGCCTTGAGAACGGAAACTCTATTAACATACAAACCGGGTGTTCGACTGACACGTTGTCAGTCGCGTTGGGTACCTATTGACATGAACGACCATCATGATACTTATTCATCGGGACTCATGGTAGTTGAAGTATTTTCTGATTTCTGGAGTATTGGATCCTCCCATAATCAAGCGTGCTTATTGCGGGATCCCTGTGGCAGGCTGTACTTGAAGAATCTACAGATCATGTGTGGGTCATCATCAAATCATGTGTGGGTCATTTTCAGATCCTTTGTGTTTTATCTTCACATCATGTGTGGGTCAACATCATCAGAAACTTTTTCGGTCATCTACAGATCTTATGTGAGTCATCTACGATCGAGTGTGGGTCAACAACAGAGCTTCTTGATGACGTAAGATGAACATTAAATACATCTAATCATCAATACTTCTATACATAATTTATTCTTGATGTGAGATGAGTCTTTAACTTTCTAGTACACTTATATGTGGTAATACTTTCATGATATTCATCTGTGTGGTGTTACCTATGTGGTACATACCTTTGAGGTGATACCATTGTGGTATACATTCAATCGTGGAATAGTTGTGCTTTTGGATAAAGAGTTGGGCCTTATGATTCCACATGAATGAGATGGGTATACTTGATAACTTAGTTATATGTATAGGCATGTTCCCAGGTAGGGTTTGATGTTGTTTTGGGGTTGTGAACAAGGTGTTGCTTTGTGGTTTATCCTTTGTGGATTCTGCCAGATCTTCGGGGATCTCGAGGACCCTACTGAGTATTGTTATACTCACCACTACACGGGCTACCCCTGCACCTTTTTGTGTCTTATGCAGACGAGAGACAACATTGATCGAGGTAGAGGGTGTCAGGATTGGAGGCTGCTCAGAGATGGACCATTAGACGAGATGTACTGTAAAGGAAACCATTTAAGAGCTGTATGAACCCTTCAGCTAGGATCTTTGGTAACTGTTCACAATAACAATTTTCAAATTTACTTGTACTTTCCAGTTGGAATGGTATTCTAAAACCCTTTACTTACTATACACACTCATTTTAAAATATATTTTACAATGTTTTTGTATCTTATTGTCTGCATAGTTTGTGGGTGTTTGTAGGTTAAAAAGGAAATGTCTTTCCGGTATTAGGGTAATGCCTTTTCTGTGCAAGTCTCTATCTCAAGGCCTATGGAAGGTTGGCATGGGATAGTCAAGGCACAGGCCCCAGGGGACCGGTCACAACACAATTCATTTGAGATAACCCACGATAGCACCTTTATTTATCTTTTATGAAGAAGTATTTTTATGACAGAAATCTTTTTTTATTTTTCGATATGAAAGAGGATGATATTTATTCAATGCTTACAAATATAGATACATCGTGGGATATTTATTTCATTCCTATTATTTTCTATGTGCATTTAATATGAATATATTTGTGTAAGTTTTTAAAAAACATTTTGAACCAAAAAATTTGTAATTGAAAAAAATTAATAATACTATTTGACTCATCATATGTCATTTAACAAGAATTATTTTTACTGAAATCATTTTCATCCATTATAATTATATCCAAATAGGTTCTTATAGGTCACACATGGAATATTGGAGGTGTTCATGTTCTAATGATATGAACTAGCTAGCTTGAGAAAATCATTGGATGGAGGATAAGTTGAGTGAAGGTTCCATGTTTACATTCTAATATAAGTAAATGTTTTTTTAAATTTTTTCTACTATTTTTTTGTTTCAATTAGTATTTGTGCACATAGATTTTTATTCTCATTTCATATAACCATTTGAGAAATAAACATTAATTAAACACTCTTGTTTATTATTTTCATATTCTTATATATTCATTTCGTTATTGTTCATAGTGTGATTCTTGTAGAAGATATTAAATATTTTGATTCCTTATGATTACTGTAAAACATATTTGATAAAAAATGTGGGTGGATTGTTGTTCAATTCTTTTATGGTAAGAATATATGACGATTAACTCAGCTTATTCACATTATCATTGGTCAACACATACACCCATTCCTCAGTTACATCATGTTCTATTCTCAGATTGAATAGTTTAGGGTTTTTCATTGTAGTTATACTAAAAACTTGTTAAAATCATATAATTTTTTTGGATTTTACAATGAATAGTCCTTGAAAAATGATCAAGGAGGGAGGGTATTCGCACTTATTTCTTGGGGTTAACAATAGATGAAATCTCTTTTCTTTTGCGGTTTTAATTTTGAAAAACTTTAAAACAGCCCCTCACGATGCGCATTGAACCATCCAAACTCAACAAAGACCCCATTCAGAATCTCCCTAATCATTCAATAACAATGGAAGGTCTACAACATGGAATTTGGTTATATATTTACTTTTTACTATAAGAATTTTAATTGTTAATTATTTCTTTTATTTCTAATTTCAATTAGTATTTGTGTCACTCACATATTTGTATTATCATTTCTTACAATCATTTGGGAAAAGAAAATCATTTACTTATGTATTTTTATTATTATCCTTTTTATAGGTTATTTTCCTTATTTTAAACTTTGAGCAGGTTGTAGAAATGGGTGAGAATTTATGAAGATGATGTATTGTATCTGAAATTATAATATGGTGAAAAAACCAATGTTGTAGCTTTAGATTTTATACTACAAAAGAAGTAGAACTTTTAGGAATGATTTGTTTCCATATAAGAGAGTATCCCATGTAAAATGGGTTGAAGTTGTTAAATTTTTGATATACTTATGTATTGAACATAATGAAATTAATCATCATTTAGTAGGAATGCCAAAAAAATTCATAGTTAAATTTATTATTCAAACGCTCTATTTTATCATATTTTTGTAAACTTACCTATGACATTTTTTATGATAATCACACAATCTTATAATTCCCATTGATTTTATGGCCACCAAGACAATTTGAGTTTGGTTTAGAGGCTAGAGAAACATTATATGGAAAGGTTTCATGCGAGACGGTAGGAGGTCCCATCAGAGAATCCACCACTATGTGTACGACTGCACTTCTAGTATCAAAATACTTACCCTAATCCATGGTATAACCAATACCTCCTAACATGGATCCACCCCAATATCCACCACTTCCGTCGTGGGTTGGAGTAAGTGGTCGAGAATGATTCAAAGGGTGGGGTGTATTGCACATCGGTGTGCAAGCAGTTTCCCTGGAAGCTTTGCCACCTGAGCATCTATGTTGCATAACTATTTCTTAAAGAGGCTAAACGTGTTGGGAAATTAGTGGAATATGTACATAAAAATCTACACCTGATGTGTGAGTGAAAAAAATATGGATGATAGTTGAGGGGTATTAAGTAAATTTCCCAATTTTTGAAAATAATTAAACATGCTTGTAAGAATTGTTTAAATATTTTTCATAATTAACCATTATAGTTTTCAATTCGATAATTTTAGAATTATTATATAATAAATTATTATATATATAATTAGTTTTTTGAATATAATATAAAATTTTAAAATCAACTATTGGAATATCCATATATAATATTTTACTAATAACTATAATTTACAAATAGATACTAACTAATGGTATTACTTATAATAAATTGAATGATATATATAGATATTATTATCAATAGGTAAGTCTATATTATTAATCTATTTCTAAAAATTTGAACTAATATATATATTATTTTTTAGTATTATTATAATTGCAATAGATCTGTTTTATATATCGCAATAACTTTTAATGATATATTTTTTACCAATTATTTAGTGACATGAAAAATTTTGTGTGCAAAATGATTTACCAATAGAAAATGATCTTTTACCAAAAGATATACCAATGTTAGAAAAGGATAATTATTTTTTTAGTGACACAATTAAACATTATTCTTCAATATAGGATTTTTTTATCGTTTCAGTCCCACATTCACCACTTTGAAAACAATAGATTCAAAAATTATATAATGCATGCAATTATAGTAATCAGTCATTCTCCATACAATTCAATATTACTCACATGCATCTTCGAAATAGAAAAAATTGATATATTACTATTCTTACAATAAACATACATTGTTTAAAATCACATAAACACATGTATCCATTCCTTAGGCAGACATTAATTTAATTTCTATACACTTTTGAACATAAATTTTCATCAATAGTTATATATTATTATTCAATCTAAAGATGTCACCACCATTCTTTAACTCCATGTCCATGTGTTAAGAGAACCCCACTCACTAAATTTGTTATCCTATTTCCTCACACTCCCTCAACCAATGACATAGACTCCATAGATCATCACCATAATAACTACTACAAATATTTCCTTTTACAGTGTGCAAATTCTCCTTTAACAGAGCTAAAAAAGAACTTCTTGTTATAGAAATGATAGGGGGTCTCCATTAACAGTGCTAAAAAAGCAATGATAATGGGGGTCATTTATCTTTTATAAAATTATACATATAAAAACCCCCTTTTTCAATTATTTTTTAGCTCTTTTAATGAAAACCATTATTGGAGCTATTATTGTTGTCGATAAAGGCCTAGCTACTTGTATGTGCTTTTAAAATAACAACACACCCGGAGGAAAAAACCAGCAATTTCCTTATAATTTCAAGAAAAGTTATAATTTCAAACAATGTTATATATATATTTAATTGAAACCCTAAATAAAAAAATTTCTACCCGTGGTATATAACAAAAAACAAAATTATTTACATTTAAAATAAATTTTTATACAATTACATTTAAAATTATACAAAAAATAAATATCATTAATATTTCATATTTTGATGCACATGATCCCCTCCCATAAATATTCACTCATAGTATCAGTTTATGATGAAATCATATCATCCTAAGAAAAAGGTTCCCTCTATATAAGGAAATAAATATTATGTTGTTAATATTATAATGAAAAAAATAAACATTAATATGAACGAACACGTTAATAAAATGTCTATATTTAATAAAGAGAAATATTTGGAGTTATATTGGTCACACCGTGCATTCTATTAAGGTGGGATTAATTCCTACAATTTTGAATTGTGTTATGGATCATTTTCCAAAAATATAAAAACAATATGAATGTGTTTACTCAGTTTAGAGAATTTCACTTGTTCTTTTACTAAAAATAATGTTCATTTTAAATAATGGCACATTTGGAGTTATACTAGCCATGTTGTGCATCACATTGAGATAAATCTGATTCCTACATATTTTTAAATTAATGATGGATAATTTTCCTATAGTATAAAAATAATCTGATTGGATTTACATGGTTTTTAAAATTTCAGTTGTGGTTTTTCAATCAATTGTCATTCCAAACATCAAACATTCATTTTGAGTCATACTAATAGCCTCGTGTGTTAGTTTGATATGATACTACTTCATTCAAATAAGAAATTACTTCTGAATAAATTTCATAAATTATAAAGACAACTGGAGTGCATTAATGAGGGACACGTTTGGAAGAAAAAGGTCAATTTTATACTAATAACAGACACTTTTAGTCATACCGGTCACACCATGCGTCAAATTGAGGTGTGGGAGACTCCTATACATCAAAAATGACTCATGGATCATTTTTCAATAGTATCAAAACAATATGAATACATTTTCTCAGTTTTCAGTATGTCACTTGATTTTACATAAATTAATGTCAATTTTGAATAAAATGAGACACATTTTGTAATACCAGAAACACTATGTGTTATATTTAGATTAGCCTTATTCCTACATGTCAGAAATGGAAAATCGATCGTTTTTTTAAAATATAAAATCATTTTTAATGAGTTTGATCAATTTTCAGTATGTCACTTGTTGTTTTTACTTATATTAAAGACAATTTTAAATAAAAAAATACACATTTAGTTATATTAGCAACACCATGAGTTGTATTGAGATGAGGATGATTCTGACACATCAGAAATGAGAAATAGTGCATTTTTGTAAAATATAAAAACAATCCCAATGCATTTCATCAGTTTTTAGTATGTCACGTGTTGTTTTTATTTAATTTTTGTCAATTTAAAATAAAAAGAGTCTTTTTTGATACCAGACACACCGTGAATCATATTGATTTGATTCTAATTCCTACACGTCAAAAATATAAAATAGATCATTTATCTAAAATATCCAAATAAAGTAAACTTGTTTTATCAGTTTTCAGTTTGTCACACATTGTTTTTACTTAAATTATTGTCAATTTTGTATTAAAAAAAGAGGCATTGAGTTATACCATCCACAAATTAAATTTTATTGAGTCTAGGATTATTCTTACACATAAAAAATGACTAATTGATTATTTTTTGAAAATATAAATATAATCTGAATGCATTTTTTTGGTTGTCAGTATGTTTCTTATGGTTTCTACTTAAATTAATGACAATTTTATATAAAAAGAAACAGTTATATTTATTCCAGCCAGACTATGCATTGTATTGATGTGCAACTGATTCCTACATGTCAAAAATGCCTACTATAGAATTTTCATTAAAAATAAAAATATTCTGAATTTATTTTCTCAATATTCATTATGCTAGTTGTGGGTTTTTTCGAAAATGTCATTCCAAACTAGAAACATCAATTTTGAGTCATATTGGTTACATCATGTATTAGAATGACCTCGTACTACATCATACACATCACCAATGACATATTAATCACTATCCTAAATTATGAAGACAATAAGAAAATTTTTTATTGGTTTTAAGTGACTGACATGTTTTGAATAAAAATGTTGATTTTATACAGACAATGAACACTTTTAGTCATATCGGACACACTGTGCGTTGGATTGTGGTTTATTTGACTTATATGCATAAAAAATAACACATTTGATTTTCTCCTAAATTATCAAAATAATCCAAATTTATTTTTTTAGTTTTCAGTATGTCACTAGTTGTTTTTACATAAATTAATGTCAATTTCCAAAAAAATAATAGACATTTTGAGTTATACTGGCTACACCAAGAATCTGATTGTGGTATGGATAATTCCTAAACATCACAAATAACTAATATATCATTTTACTAAAACATCCAAACAATATGAATTAATTTTCTCAGTTATTAGTATGTAAGTTGTTCTTTTTTACTAAAATGTCATTTCAAAATGAAAACACACATTTTGATTCATATTAGTCGCATCATGAGCTATTATGACATGAGCCTACTTTATATATGTCAAAAATGACTTATTAGTTACTGTACTAAATTATCATGAAAACAGGAGTGTGTTTTATTGGTTTTCACTGAGTGACACATTTTGAAATAAAATGCCAATTTTGAAATGATAACGGAAACTTTTAGTCATACCGGTCACACCGTACATATTATTGAGGGGAATTTAACTCCAAAATATAAAAAATGACTCATGAATTTTTCACCAAAAGTATTAAGACAATAAATATGTGTTTTCTTGGATTTTAGTATGTCACCTTTTGTTCTTCCCAAAATTAATGTCAATTTTAAATAAAAAGATACATGTTGAGTTATACCCTCCACACCATGTGTTGTATTTATGTGTTAATGTTTCATACACATTAAAAATGACTAATAGATCGTTTTAATAATATATCAATACAGTATGAATGTTTTTTCATCATTTTAATAATGTCACATGTTTTTTTATTTAAAATATTGTCAATATTAAATAAAAAGAGAGACTTTAAGTTATACCCGCCACACTATAAATCGTATGGAGGTACGACTTATTCAAACATGACAAAAATGAAAATTTTATTTTTGTACTAAAATATCAAATAAACTCGAATGCATTAATTTTGTTATCAGAATTCCACTTTTTGTTTTTACTTAAACTAGGGTCAATTTTAAATAAAAAATACACTTTGAGTCATACCAGCCACATCTTATGTTACCATGCTTTCCATTATATATTTTTTTTGAAATGGAAAAATGAATTGACGACATTTATCATTTAACATCACGTTTCATCCACTGCCTTTGAAGGAAAGTGATAAATGTAGATAGTGCCGGGGTGGAAAGGTTTTGGGGCAGAATAAGTACGCGAAATACATTTTCTTCATGATTAGTCAAAAATTTAATTTTTATTATGTTAATGTTGTATATAAGAGATTATAATATAAAAAACATAGTATATTAAAAAAACATTACCTTCCCGTTGAATTTTTGGTTGTATCCTCTAAGTCATATCTCTCACGAGCAGGAGCATAATCGAACGAACCACCTGACATAAAAAATCCACATGTAAAAGAAAACAATTATTATGTGAGTAATACTAAAAATAGGTAAATTAATTAAAAATATTAAACAATCCAAAACTTCTATGGAAGTCACATATTCATGTTATTTGTGTATATTTTTCTATCAGGTGTTCTACCCTTTCATTTCTGAGCACATCTATATCATCTTGTCAAAATGATTTTTTTGAGAGTTATAGTAGTACCAGAAAAATAGAAATTCACAAAGGATTAATAAATATTTTAAATTAAATAGTAATTATCATAAAAAATTCCTATTTAGGGATTCTATATTTTTCATGGAATATGATCTCTCTCATAAATTTAGAAATATAATAACAAAAATCTTATCCATTGGTTTGTTTCAAAGACTATAAAAATAATGAGTAGAATAAGTAATCTATTTTGATATATATTTTTATAGTGAAAACAAATTATATATACCATGATACATGTCCAGTCATAGTACTTTTCTACATTCTCATCCTTAGCCCATGGACTCATTCCTTTTGTCATGATATTAATGCACTACCCTATCATAATATAATCCCAATTAAAAGATAATTTAAATTATATAACTTGATTTTTAGTTCTATAGCGTTGGATGATGTAAATTAAAAATTTAGAAATGTCATCATGTGTGTATGGTTTGTTGGATATCCTTGCATTGATTCCAGAAAATAAATCTTTTAATAATCTAAATTTATAGCAATGAGAATCCAATGCTGCCAAAAAACAAATAAAGGAATAAGTAATGAATGAAATGTAAAAAAATTAATATGATTAAATTTTAGAGTCTTACCCCTTCATCATTGGTATAAAATATATTCTATCATCCAATATTCTTCATTCAAATGAATCAATTAGACTTCCACTATTTAATCCCTTTTAATCAATTTTTCTTGTTCTATAGAGGTGATGTGAGGTCTAACGAGTAAAACAAATTCATGGGAAATTCCATACATATGATTTTCATATATACCAATACCAAAAATATGAAATTCCTTTAGTCATAATTAACACAATATTTCATATTTTGGAAAATCAAATCATGTAAACTTACTTCATGTATACATTTACAACTAAGCTTCCTAGTCATTCATAGTTGAGAATTTCCGTTACACTCCCAACACCAATGAAGTCTTGAAATTTTCCTCCATATAAATTTTCTTCCAAATCTACTATGTGATTGAAAACATCTTTTAACATTGTATCAACATAAAGCTTCAATGATTTAAAATTTGGATATAGAACATGTGAGTAATGCTACTTTCAGTAGATATTTTTTATCAATTGGTTAACCCATTAGATGTTTTTTAGATGATCTTTTGCTTCACCACCATCTATTGGTCCATTTGTAAAAACATTCATCAGTTCAGATCATTTTTCATTAATTGTTAACATTTTCAAATTAAAAGTAAATTGGAATGTAATACCCCATTATCAATTAGTTTTATTCATGTTTTGGTGTCCCTATGATGAATGCACTAATTCAAAAATGTGAATATCATCCTCATGAATTGGAACTGGTAGCTACGGGTTTGACACATGGGATCCGCTAATCGACACTAAAAATGACCTATTGGAAATAGTCTACAATGTAGCATGTTGTTTTTAATATTGAACACTGCATACCCCGTAACAAGGTTATGGGTGGGTGTTTCTAAATATAAATCACATTAATTATCACCTTGTAGAATATCAGTATATGAAATATATTAATGTTCATAGAATTCACATTTCATAGATGCATTTATTAAAAGATTTATTACCACTACTAATACATATTGTTGTGGTGAATGGTTTTCATCATAGCTGGTGGGGTGGGGAGGGATCTTCATGTGGTGTCTGTTCATGAGATGGTTCTTCTCTATGCCTCCACCTATTAATGTTTTCATAATCTCTCTCTTCCATTGGAATTTCATTCAAGGGTAGTTATTCTATATATCATATATTTTATTAATTATCATTGATTGTACTCTTTTTTCTCTCAAAATATGTTTGGGGTGTCATCCCAAAACCTGTACCTCTGACACAACCCTGATTTTCTAGCCACTTCATGGCCACTGATAGTTTCTATTCACCTGGAATCAGATTTTTTGATTCTTGTGACTGTATTTGATATAAAATATAGAATGTAAGGGATAATTTTTATGTGATATCAAATTAAACCAATATCATTATTACGTAGTGCTTACACATGTTTCCCACACATTTTTGTATGTTTTCATCTATTAGTATATCGTCTATATGTACACGTGCCTCCATTCATAACACATTGCATGGGAGGGAAGTATATTTTGATTTCAAGTCAACAATATGTATATAAATAAATTATCAAAATTATGGAGTTTATTAATTTCAAATATAAGTGTTCTGGTTGATTTAAAATACATACCACTTTTTCCATGTAACATGTACCCCATCCTTACATTACGGTAGGGGTACACTAGTTTTTCTACACGATCCTTATTTCCAGCACTTTGTTGCAGTTTCATAAATTAAAAATTTTCGATGAAATTTAAGAATAAAAATTTTATCAAAAAACATATTAGTACCCACAATGTACAAAAAAATAAAAATTGTCACGATTACTAGTAAATGAATCACGGGCTTCTTAGATTATCAAGTGTGAATAGATAACTGGTTGGGGCAGGATTATCTTACATTCAACATCATTAAGATGATTTATTGTTAAAATTGTGTAGAATTGCCTATGAATCCTTCTATGAAACATTAATACATACTAATTGTGGGATTCATCTACTATAAATTCACATTAAAATGGATCATGAATACTAATTAAATGTTTAATTATAAATTTTTTTAGTAAAATAACGAAATGATATCATAATGTTAAAATATTCTATTCACACATCAGTGTCCTCATCCTGGCCACAACATGGTTCCACAAATCAACAGCAATTGGCACACATTTAATGGTGACGATACCAATATAACTGTTAAACATGGCCTTGTTAGGCTTAAAATTCTAGCCTTGTGAATTGCATCCGACATCGAATTTGATGCCTCTAAATTTCACCTTAAAGATATTTTCTAACACTGTCAAACTACAACACTCCTTTTTTATACGACATTAGTCCTTCATTTCATACCATTTCCCCAGAATCAACATCTTCAATATGTTCTTTTAGAGTGGTATCATCACCATCTGTATATTTCCATTGTACATCTTTAATGGGAGCATCATGAGGTTGAGATAATTATTGTTCCTTAGGAATGGGAGTAATATCACATGTTGAATGTCATTCATCTGCAGTCTGAGCAGTAGTAAGAAGAGAGATCTATTGTTCCTCGGGATTTGGAGCACCTACACATGAAGAATTCATTATCTATAGATGTGGATTAATAATTAATTTAGAGTACATAAATGCAGCAGAAAATGAATAATAACATGAGGTATCAAGATATATATTATAAAAAATGTAACGTAATTATTGGACAATATTTATCTTTTTTAATGGATGAATGTATTTGAGCACTCTATCGGTGATCCAAATCCCTTTATTGTGGTATCCTATGACATAAAAAATGAATCCAACATCGGGACCTCTATAAAATGATTGTGAATTCCCAATGAAAGGGCCATCCTCGGTTGAATTTTCATCTGACCATTCATTGGTTTTGGTTAATAACATAAAAATTACAACATTCGGTTTGTGGGATCTGGAACATAAAATACTGGTATCACCTCTGATTTCATTATAAGGGGTTCAACATTTTGTAACCTTCCTTACTAAAATCTACATTTATGAATTCCAATTCATATATATTTTAATAGCACTCATGTTATCAACCCACGTGTATTAAAAAATCAATACATTGAATGTTGTATAATCCAACCCCCATATTTTTTTGATGATACCAAAGTATATCATATTTTCATATATTGGATTTTTGTCCTTAGTAGATGAAACATGCATCACAACTTCCCCAAGTGTAACTCCACTATATTTAATGGTATTTTTTCATCATGATCATTTGTATAGAATGTATAATAATTAATTACATAACCATTGTTAGATAATACATTCACACATGGTCATCTGTCTAGCCATCAATGTCGTTCTGAAATTATATCTGAATATTAATCTAACTCCTTAAAAAATTTGGCCAAAAACCATCCTATAAATCGTTGAATATGTCTGTTTGATGTCTATATTTCTACCCTTGATGGATTCAAATGAAAAATATTTTCATTATGGGTTTCAACATATAGGGAAACCTCCAAAATTATATACAACATGTAACGATGGGCCTCCTCCATATCTGTAATATTGATTGTGACAATATCCCTTCCAAAAATTCTTTCACAAACTAGCCACCTAGTGATATGATTTTGAAAGACTAATGCTTTCTGCACCAGATTTGTATCTTGTACAAAATTCATTAACTTCCTCAATAATATATATCAATGCACTACAATCCTCTAGCTGACTACAATTTTTCACATACCCTTTCAAAATAATCATATAACATTCAATGGGGTACATCCATCTATAATGTATAGGACCATATAGTTTAATCCCTCTCATCAAGTTAACCTTCAATTGAACCATGATATCCAATACTATTGGTGGGAGTAAGATATCTAATTCACAGAATATTATGGAACTTTTTCATTCAACAGTTAGTATTCAAGTGAACCATGATATCCAATACTATTGGTGGGAATAAGATATCTAATTCACAGAATATTATAGAAATTTTTCATTCAAAAGTTGGTTGTATCACTGGGTATATAACATTGCTGCATATAGAGGTGAAGAAGAAATCGAGTTTGGTTAATTTCTGAAGAACAATATTTGAAAAAATGCAACATAAATCAATAGGAATTACATCTTTAATTAAAACATGGTTGTCATGTGATTTTAAACCCTTTAACATTAATGTAGTCATTCACACGATGTTTTTTTATATTTGATGAATACACCTCTGGAATCTTAATGTCATTCAAGAATCTTAAAAAATAATATCTCTTCTACCTATAATGAGTGTAATCTACTAGATGAAGAGATGTTTTTTTCACCCTTCACTGGCACCAACACTTCTCATATTCCCTGGTCAACCCTGTCCAACATGGCTTTAATTACATGCTTTGTTTTTCTGGGTTCATTTAACAATGTGTCAATGACAACATCACATATATTTTTTTCAACATGCATAACACAAGGAAATTTCATACGTACAAAATATTATAGTATTGAAATTCAAATAAAATCTCTTTTCAAACTAGTATTCATAAGGTTTTTTGATGATTTTTTACCCAAATTAGTGTCCATATGATTTTCATTCTCGAACAGTTGACCACCTTTTAGTGGGGATGTTCTTGTATATTCTTTTGAACTTCCAACGAATGTTGAAATCCAAGATCGGTACTTATGTCATTAGGGGTGAAATATATGATGTCAAAGAAACACATATTTCAATGATTCTTTCAACTTAATAGTCTGTGTACCTTGTTCACAGATGGTACACAATTGAGTTCCATTAATTCTACATCCTAAAAAATTTCCATAAGCATGAAATAAATTTATCATCCCATAAAAATTGTCTCTCAATGTAACATCATAATTTATGTAAGCATAATATAACATAACACATAAATCCCTAAATAAAATCAAATCATTGACCATTGGATCCTAATTAACATAAATATCATTACCCCGTTGTTTGGGTCCACATGTAATCATATATAACACGATGTACATTTGTATAATTCATAATCATGGAGGAATGTTATAATTTACCAGCATAACTGGCCATGTACTGTGAGTTCTTATTTTAAAATCCAAAGGAATCACTCCATCTATAGATAATTCAAGAAGATGGTTTCATGGATCATTTACAAATATAGGATACTCATGATCAATTTTCATCCACTTAGGAGGGTCCATTAGGTGACATAGTTTCCAATATTTATTTCTTATGTCCGCATTCCATGTCAATTTCCCTGCAGTCTCCTCACTTCCTTATAGGCACCTAAATCATGGAATGATTGTAATGTACCATATTACATTTGTAGGACAAGATTCATCTTTTATGTGTTGAGAAGCATAGCACTTTGTGAATTATCTATATCAATTTTGTTCATTGTGAAATAGTATAAAATCATTTTTTTCATGCGTGTATTCTTTTAGAGGTCATACCCATCGATCATAGAATCCACATGGCATTGTATGTTTGGCACAGAAAATCATTATATTCAAGGTGTATGTTCGTATGAACATCCACCGAATGATGTCATCCCAGTTTGTTACTTATGTCATCGGCGTAGAAATCTATGCTGTTATGGAAACATGGTTTTCAATTAATTTTTCAACCTAATTCTATGTATACCTGTCTCGCAAGAATTACACCCATGAGTTCCATTAATGCTATATCATTACAAAATTCCATAAGCTATAATCTCATATATTTTCCCATATAAAATGGCTCCCAATTTGAAATCTTAATTTCTATAATCATTATACAACATAACACCAGAATACCACAATAATTTCACGTATTCGATCAGTGGATCCGAATAATCATCAATTTCATTAACTTGTTGTTTGATAAACATATAAGAATGGATAACATGATGTATTTTCATTTCATTCATAACCACAGTGGAAAGTAATTATTTACCAAAATAAATTGCCCTGTAATGTGAGTACTTCTTTTAAAATCCAATACAATCACTCCCTCTATAAATAATAGAAGACAAAGGTTTGGTGGCTCATTTATAAATTTAGGATAATCATGGTCAATTTCCTTCTACAGTGGAGATTTTCCTGGTTGATGTATATTCCAACCTTTTCTTCTTGTGTCTGCATGTTATGTAAATTTCCCTATAGTGTCCTCACTTCCTTATAGGCCCCTAAACCTTGGAATGATTGTAAGGTACCATAAAACATTCATAAGAATGGATTCAACATTAATGTATCTATATTAACCACACTTTGTCATTATCTATGTGATTTTTGATCCTTGTAAAATAGTATATAGTCATTCAAGAGGGGTGTATTCTTTTAGATATCATACCCATCGATTGTATCATTTGTTTGGCATCATATGTTCATATTCATTGCTCATTATTTTCGGGGATCATGACATTCATGAGATCATGAAATACTATAAAAATACTATCACTCCATCCAATCCATTCATTCAAATTACACAACTTTTGTATAGGTGTAAAAGGTGTATATTCAGTGCAACCGCCATATAATGGCATCTTTTCACGACTCTTTTAATTCTCAAAAAATTTTGGTCAATCAAAATGTTTATCTTCACATCTCCTTGTCATTTCTTAAATATTATATTCATCATCATTCACATCTATCATCATGCCCTTGATACAGTCTTCTTCATTTTCCACAATTGTAATCAAATCTGATGATCCATAAAATGAAATGTTATCATTTCCAGTAGCTACATTTTCCTCTTCCCCTTTTTTATTCTATCATTTATAACATTGATCTATTATGTGATATAGGAAGTGTTCTACAAACTCCTCTGGACTGAATTTTCTTGAATAAATACAACATACACATGAATAATGGATTTAAGAAGGGTAGTATGCATGATCTTTTGCAAACATGAAGAACACTTTCAATACATCTTCATACTCCTTTGTTAAACGATTGGTATACATCCATTAATTATTCATATCCACAATATTTGTTTCGATGATATGAATATTTAAAAAAACAAAAACACAAAATGGGCATTTAAAATAAAGGGAACTCAACATTTTAATGATTGTTATTATTGCATTTTTACCTAGGACTCATCCCCTTAGAATCTAACAACATCTTCCTTTGAAAACTATTTATGGAACCAAACATTAAATACCATTTAAAAAACAGACCATTTACAAATAATACTCTTGAAAATAACACCTATTTTTTTTATTGAAACCTGTATTAAATATACATTCAATATATTTACATCCATTTCTGAATGTCAATCGGTTGAGTTGACAAACACTTGGAATGATACTGTAATCCATGCCAAGTGTATAAATAATTTTAATGATTTTTAAAATAAAAAAAGGGTAAGTTGAACACATATTATTTTTTAAGAAACATTTCAAAAACACTTGAATTATTTTAAAAGTGACACATATTCATTTTGACAAAGACATAAATCCCTAAAGAGGATCATTGTAAAGGATACATAAAACAAATTAACCAACATACTATAAAATATAAATCTATAAAAGGTTTAGCATGTATCTCAAGAAAAAATAGTATAAATCAAATTGTTTAATCCAATAAGTCTACTGAGAAGTGAATCATTGATAGATAAATATGTAAGTGTCAATTGGCCATGATACATTTGAACATAATGTCACATCTCTTAAAAGTGGGAAACCATCATCTACTTGATGCTGGAATCATGCAGTACCTAAGCTAGATCTTACCAATATAGTACATTATAAAAAATGATTCCCTTATTGAGGATATAAATTAGGACAATGTTAATGTACTATAGATACTCAAACATTATCTTTTATCGATGGATCATTTCACATTGTGATTAAATATATTTCAAACACTTTCTAGTGTATTCAAAAAAAATATCACCCAAATGATAATACCGATAACACCTCATGGATACCACTACTATTTAAAAATATAAGAAAGGATATGGGATGTTTCTCTTATGTGGCATTAACTGTCTAGACCAATAAGAAACCACAGTACCATCACGGACTAGAACTACTAAAATATTGACTCTTGATATAACACAATATAAGACATAGTATTTACCCCGCACATTTATGATTAAGATTGGTGTTTTCATAAATCTACCATTAGTATCTTAAAAGGATATATCATGAACATATAAACAAAATAACCATACCACAATCTTGGTTAGGGCCGTATTAGTGGTTCCAATCAAGAGGAATCTTGGTTGACCATCTGGTAATAAATGTAAATTCCCAACCAACCACAAATTGACTAAATGAGTCATTTACTATTCTAAAACATCATTATGGTTGGACATAAATAATATATTGTATCATAGAGGCTTCCCATATCTGGATTTGGTTTTTAGGGGATATGTCGATAGAAACATCATAACTAGGGAATAATCTGGTGAGCTGGATTAATCATCACCATGAACAAATCTATGAAAAGGTCCTGGTTATAGGAATTTTTATGAGGGCGGTGAAGAATATGTGGGGTCCAAACCCTGCTCATCACCAAACCCACGTCCGCTGTCAAGGACTCGCTACTTCCATCTCAGGCCGCTACCAGTCATGTGTGGTCATGTTGTTGCTGTTCCTATCCCATGAATACCCAACCATGAAGATTATTGGGGGTCCCTAACCCACCTCCACCATTAGTGATAGGGTTGTTCCATCATGCAGAGGATTATGGATCGCCGCAACAAGTCGAGGCTGGTATCCCACAGACACCCAATCATGATGCATGTTTAGTAGACCCACCTCTGGCATCAGGGCTTGGTTGCTTCTATCCCACATGATTTTTCCAAAAGAACATACCTGAGAGTAAATTCAATCCCCACACATCTTCACCCCAGTTAATTCATGCATGACCATCATAGTTAATGATAATGGTGATGCTTCTACCTCCGCAAATGGAGATAGGCATAGAAGAAAAAAGCGCCAATTGATAATAGAGGGGGATATAGAGGAGGGATTCATTGTTTTCATGACTCACTCAAAGACATGGATGATTTAAGATAAAGAATATTTTCAACCTGATATAGAACATATATATTGTACATTGTGATTCATTTTAATTTAAACTACCCCCTCCCAATTATCCATCATCATCATGGCTATGTTGGAATAGATTGCATGATTTTGTTATCTTGATAAACTTGTTAACGAATTTCATATATTTTAATTGAACTATTTCCTGAATAATTTGTTTAGTATGCCATTATTATAAAATGAGGGATTAGGAAACAACTAGAAAATGGTGTATTTGTGATGGGGTCCCATCACAAATTTCCCATCTCATAAAAATTTATCACCAAATGTAGCTTTAAGAGATGGTTTTTAATAAAAACTATCTTTTACGATGGCAGGGCAGCAAGTCACAAATGATTTTTTCAGGTTTATTTAATTAACTATTTGTGACCAGCCAAGAAACCTACTGAAAATAATTATTTGTGATGGGCCCCATGACACATTATAAATATGTAATACTAATAGGTTTTAGTCTAGTCACAAATTGGTTTAAAATTTAAATAAGGTTCAAAAATTTAAAATATAAAAATCGATATATATTATTTAATAAATAATATACAAAATGTTGAACATCTGATATAATAAAAATATTGTAAAAACTATTTTCATTCAGATTTTATCATTATAAATATTTTCATAGTGAATCAACCACTATGGTGGAAGAGGGTATTCTCGAGTGGGAGGGGAGGGTCTTCTAGAAGAGTAGGTGGATGAAACTAATTCCCTACACCCTGATCCAACTATCACATATACTCAATCATTTGATCATGATGTTTCTCCTTCCATCATAGAATCACATCCTCCTGTTGAATCTATTATTGATAGAGATCTTCTTTCTCCTTATGCATTTTATTTATAAACTCAGTCTATGTTCGTAGATACTCGTCATTATATGCAGTTAATGACATTGACTCTACACAATATCCCAACAAGCTGGATGCCACCCATATAGCAGTACCATAATAACATCCACGCATTAATCAAGAACCAATAACAAGAACACGTTTCACACTTTCCAAATAAATATAATGATGATCGTAGTCAGAATTTTTCGATGAATCAACATAACAATAATGATTTAATCTTTTACTTGATGGAATATTTTTTTTGTGATGACATCAACAACACTATGTTTTTTTAAATAAATAAACGCTACAATATGAGTGAAAGAGTAAAATAAATTAACACTTTAATAGAAAGCGTTGTAGATATCATTTTTTGAACCTACTTATGACATCCTTGCTCATTTTTCATATATAAACATGATTTGTTACATAAAAGTGCACTTAATACAACTTAGAAGATCAAGACACTAGTTTCCTTTGGCGCATAGGAACATTAAATAACCACTTAAAACATAAAATACACATCTTTGTTGAACTATTATTACATGACCATAACATTCCTTTGTACATAGCATTGAATTGGATAAACTTAAAAAATACATAAGAAAAGGGTGATCTATAAAGACTACTAAAGGAATAAACGCCGAATAACATGGGGAAGAAAATGAATTTTTTTCAATAGGCATATAAATAGTTAAAAAATGAATCATGAACATGAAGGCATGATATAACATGATATTCATAACATTGTAGTGTGGAAACAATATAATACATGATATTGGCATGTTCCAAGGATCATTGTACAATGATTAGCATGAGTAAACTCTCATTGAACATGAATTAGAATGAGTAAATACTCATCTCATATGAATTATCACGAGTAAAGCCAAATTTTACATGATTTATCCTGATAATAAACATTACCCAATGCATTGAAGTGCAATCAGGTCACACCCTTCATAATAAATTCTTTTTATTTAATAAATGTGCTGCATAGATCATATAACATGGATTCATTAAAAATAAAAAAATTTCCTTGAATAAGGTATGTGGAATAAATACATTTAATTATATAATAAATAAGTAAATTATCATAAAGGGAATACCATTGATAGAGAAATGGGTATAGTATTCACTATATGATGGTTTTGGCAAGGATATTCATTGTGCAATTTCAGCAGCATGATAACATCAAATAGAAATTTGTAAAATAGGTTGAGGAGAGAGAAAGGGGTATATCATAATTTATACATGAAATAGATAATAAGGGTATCAAGTTATATAATATCCCAACATATGAAATGAAATTTATGATGCATAATAAAAAATAATTTCTTGAATAAAAATGAGAAGAGATAAATCCCTTACAGAATTTCGGCACGGTAACAGGAGTACATGTGTAATGTCCCGGATTTTTTCCATGTATTATTTTAATATTATATGGAAATTAATTAGAGACCAGGCTCTAAGACAGCGTGCTGTACCGAGGCCTGGTGAGCTCGAAACAAATGTTTGAATTTAATTTAATAATTAAATTGTGCGCGCGTGCGGTTTACTTGAAAAAGTGGAATAACACATGGACGGTTTCTCGGATCAGAAATATGAGGGCACCATTTTGTTCAGAACCACGATTTTACCTTATGTGAGGCCTAACATTGCCAGCATAGGTTGGTGGTGAAATCTGGCTTTTGGACGTAACTGTAATAAAATATTTAATTATAATATTTTCTTATCCTTGTTGAAACGTAATCATTTATCCTTTTAAATAGAGATTTCGCAGGGAGGGTCAGGGTTACAATTCCCATAACTCTGGTTCTCTCTAGAGAGCTCTGGAGAAGACCTCTCGACACGGTGAAGATGATTCTTGATGATTTTCGCCGGCGACGACGACGCATCGACCGGATCATCTCCAACAAATTCCTTAGATCCAGGTAGGATGTTAAAATTGAAATTTCTTCCCATTTTTTTATTTCCACGATGAACGTGGGCTAATCCATGAATAGATTAGCACATGGATCGATCATTCATGCAGGATGGGATATTTGCGGTGATCGTGGGTATTTGATTCTTGAAATTTATTTTTGGTTTTCATTCATCCTTCCAATGGTGACGAACCAAGATCGTCATAAACATCGATCGAGGTTCTTCCATCTCGATTGTTGTGTTTTTCTCTCCCGATTCCCACGCGTTCCCCATGTGCGTTCTACACATTCTTGGAGGGAATCAATCGATGCACATTCTTTTGCTGGCGCAACAATCTGAAATCAATGATCCAACCTTGAGATGTCCTATCGGAGGTGCGACATCATCATCGGTGGAAAAATTGTTGTGGTTCGGCATTCTCGTTCTTTACGTGTTTTCGTGCGGACGGATCGGGACGCGTCATCAAGGATGATCGGGAGCCCGAAACTGACAAAATTGGTTTCGTAGGAGCGTGATGACCCCAAATACGGAGTCTCATGATGATCGTACGGTTGGATGAAGATCCGGAGGATCAGCCGAGGCGTGCGGAGGAAGACAACGCTTCTGGAATTTTCCCGACTACATGTCGTCTAGTATAGGACACACAATGTTTGTTCATCGGTAGATTTATCGGGCGTGTACTTCAGGAGTACACAGACACGGGCAGGGGACACAGCCAAGGACATGCCGTGTATACCCCTCCCCGGCCAGACCCGGCCAGATACACGGGATACCCCGTGTAGTGGTACACGGGCAGGCCACCCGGACACGGGCATAGACCGTGTACGGTCACATGGCCAGTGTACATGGAGCGAGCCCTAGGTGCTCGGACATGGCGTGTGATTCTTCTACATGCCGGGTAGTTTTTTTTATCCGAAAAACCGAATGACACAATCCGGTTAAACGGGCAGTACCGGGGGTCAAGGAACACGTCATGTACATTTTCTACATGCCATGTTGTTTAGTTTTACACAGCTTGGAGGAATGACACAGGCTGTTTACACAGGTAGTACCCAGGGTCACGGAACACAGCGTGTAACCATAATACATGTCGTGTAACCTTTTCTTCATAGATTGAGAAACTTTTCTTCTATGACTTGGACTAGTTCTTAGGGTTCATACACTTGGTTCTCTCCTGAATGTTCTGGTATCATTTCCTTTACTCAAGAGTATGATCCCTTCAGCAGAACTTCCTGAGTAGAGTTATTGAAATCCCCACTGTGAGACTTAGAGTCGGATCCTCTATTATTTTCTGGAAACCCTAGGTATATTTCTTGGTATCGATGTGAACAACATTACCAGGGCGCTGATCCTCTGCATAGTGGATTAGCTCAGACTGAGTTGTTGGTATCACACCATGACTTGGTTGTGATCCCCATATGAGAATCGTCTTCTCCAAGTACATGTGGAGTGTGTTCTCCCGGAATGAGTACTTTGTATCTTTCTCTTCAGACCTAGTAGTGTGTTCTCCCGGTTGCATGCTTAGTGGAATCTTCGAGCTGGATCCTAGTGACGGTATCACGATAGTCGATCATGCATGAGTATATCTGGATATGCTTGCTA
Source organism: Viscum album (assembly GCA_963277665.1). Classification (NCBI taxonomy): domain Eukaryota; kingdom Viridiplantae; phylum Streptophyta; class Magnoliopsida; order Santalales; family Viscaceae; genus Viscum; species Viscum album. The sequence continues at coordinate 713,976,138 of OY728134.1, read as the reverse complement.
TATTTTCAGTAGACATATACTGTGTATAGATGATTGTATATTTCCCTTGTGGTATTTTCCCTTGTTGTTTTTCCTTTGTGGTTTTGGGGTGTCCTACTGGTTATTGTTATACTCACACCTACACGGGATTTTCCCGCACGTGTCATGTCTTGAGTAGACGATCATGCCTTTGATAGGATTATAGGAGGACTAGGGCCGGACGGTTCTCAGTGAGATCAGATAGGCCGAGGTGTGTTATTACTTCTACAGACTGTAGTTCCATCACTTTTCCTTTCAGTTTGGACTTTGTTACAGGCTTTCTTTTTGGTGGGCTTGTACTTTTTGGCACAAGGTTTTACTTTCTTGCAGTTTACCTTCTTGTCGTACTACGTGGTTGGGTTTTTGTGTATGCATGCCTATTTTCCTTTTAGTAGTTTGTACATATTAGCTTTGCAGGCTTAGAGATGTGTGTGCATGTGTACAGGTTTATAGGAAATGCCTCCCATGTTAGTGGAATGCCTACTCGGTGCTATTCACCAGCCACTGGCCTATTGGAGGCGGTTTGGGGAGTTGCAGCTCAGGCCCCATTGGGTTGGGTCATGACAAAGTGGTATCAGAGGTGGTCGGTTCTACCTTAGGACCGAGAGTCTGTGAGTTGGTTTGTGGCAACAATGTTAAGTTTTTCGAGTTCGGATTTTAGGCCAGGGACCCCCGTGTTGGTACAGGCGACCGACATATCCATACAACATGACTCTGATAACATGCTTTTCGACTAAGAATATGAGAACACTATTTGCAGGGAGAATAATGGTACATGCATCATATAGGAATGAGTTTCGGTTTCCATGTCATTTTTGATTCAACTCTCCAGATATACTCACTGACTGAGATACATCTTGTTTCTTTAATAGGATGCCTCCGCGAAATTGCACCCACTAGGATCTAGCAGCTCGATCACGAGGATGACCCCCTCAGTGATGAAGCCTCGATAGAGCGACTGGGTCCCCCAGTTTTACCACCAGTTGGTGTGCTAGTTATCCTGCCACCTGTGGAGCAGTGTTTAGTTCCTGCTGTACCAGTGGAGGAGGAGCACAGGCTGAGCACACTCCACGAGTTTCAGAGACAGATACCCCTCAGGTTTTGAGGTGAGCATGACCCTCTGGCAGCAGAGGACTGGCATGAGGTGGTGACCAGAGTCTTCCGTTTGGTCAGGACAGTAGCAGAACAGATGGTGACCCTGGCATCGCGCTATATGGATGGCTCGACATGACAATGGTGGAGTTTGGTTATCCAAACTCACGACAAGGTGACACTAGCTTGGTCGGAGTATGATATTTTCTTAAGAGTGGAGTTTTCACCGGTTACCCTGAGAGCAGTACACATACAGGAGCTTCTTCAGCTTCAGTAGGGAACCATGACGGTGGATGACTATTCATCAGGGTTTACCGACATCTCGCGGTACTCGATGGATATAGTCAAAGATCAGTACATCAGATAGCTGACTTTTGAGCGAGGCTTGCGTAGGGATATCTAAGCTAGCATCATCCCTATGAACATTACTACCTATGTCGGGGTGCTCGAGTGGGCTCTGGTGGTTGAGAGCTTCATGGAAGAGCAGAGACAGCTGGCAGATGTCAGTAGTGGGCGAGTTGGAGTAGAGACCTCGACAGCAGGGAGCCGACGTCAGGGACCCAGGCATGGGAGACTTTTTCAGAGGAGGTCCCAGGATAGGGGACCTTCCGTACCGGGTTCGTAGTGCGCATCCATCCAGCCTCGAGAGAGGCGATGCTACTCTAGTGATGTCAGGGGACATCTTGCTCGAGATTGTCTGACCCATCGTACTACTGACAAGGGAGTAGTATATGGACCACTGAGGTAGAGGCAACTTCTGGAGAAGACAAATTCACGGGGTGGCAGACGTGGTAGGGGAGCTGGGATAGCAGCTGGAGGTGGTCAACATTTTGATCTTTTACCACCACCACCCCTTAGGAGGTCCACCCCAGGCTCAAGGATCTAGTGTACAGAGGTAGGGACAGCTGCATGTGGCAGAGGATTATGACCCATGTACTCCCGTAATGATTAGTGGTACTATTTGTGTTTTCTACATTGGATGCCGTATTAATAGACACAGGAGCTAGTCATTCCTTTCTTGGCTGCTTATCTTGTTCGAGACCATGAGATTCTAGTTGAGACCTTGAATTGACCCTTACGCTTAGAAACACCGACTGGAGAAGATTCAGTGATCACACACCTCTGTAGACAGTGTGACCTGACCCTTAGAGGCGAGAGTTTTGGTTGGAACCTCTTGGTGGTAGCATCGAGGCCTTACGATGGAATTCATGGTATGCATTGGCTATCCAAATTTCATGCCCAGATCGACATTTTTATGAGAAGGGTGTGGTGTGCCCACAGTGATGGAATGATGTTCTCTTTTGTCGGTGAAAGAGAGACCTAGGCACCACAGGATGGACTCGTGTGTGGGCGGGCACAACCGATTTCACATCAGTTGGCTAGCCTAGACCTTAACGCAGCAGATGTTATGAGTTTCCAGTTTCCAGTAGTAGTAGCTGAGTACGAGGACGTCTTTTCAGAGGATGTCCCCGGGCTACCTCCCCATCGGGAGATAGATTTCTTCATTGAGTTGCAACCTAGGACGACACCGATATCGGCATCAGCATATCGGATGTCTCCTGCAGATCATCGAGAGCTGAGGGTGCAGCTGGATGACTTGCAGAAGAAGGGCTTTGGGAGACCCAGTGTTTCTCCATGGGTGGCCCTAGTGCTTTTTTCCAAGAAGGCAGACAGGAGCTTGAGGAAATGTGTGGATTACTAGTGCTTGAATCAGGTGACCATAAGGAACCAGTATCCACTACCGAGGATCAATTACCTCATCGACCAGTTGAGAGGGGCACGATGGTTCTCGAAGGTTGATCTACGATCAGGCTATCACCAGTTGCGAGCATGGGATGTGGATATACCGAAAACGGCTTTCTGATGTCTCTATGATCACTATGATAACATAGTGATGCCCTTCGGTGGGATGAACGCCCCAGCAGTGTTCATGGGACTCCTGAAACGGATCATTCATCCCTAACTAGATCGGTTTGTAGTGGTATTCATCAATGATATACTTGTTTACTCTGTGTCTGAGGAGGAGCATACAAGACACCTATGGATGGTTCTGGACACACTCAGAGAGCACGGGTTGTATGGGAAACTCTCGAAGTGTCAGTTCTGGTTGTAGGAGGTCCACTTTCTAGGACACGTTATCTTAGCAGACGGTGTAGCAGTGGTCCCACCCATGGGCGAGGCAGTTCTATCATGCGATCCACCATGAAGCGGGACAGATTTGTGGAGATTCCTTTGGTTGGTAGGCTACTATTGAATATTCATCCTTGATTTCTCCAAGATTTCAGCACCAATGACATCTTTGACCCGAAAGGGGCACCCATTCATGTGTACCGAGAGATGCCATTAGGCTTTCCAGTAGTTGAGACAGAGTTTGATGACCGCCCAAATCCTGGGATTACAAGAGGAGGGTGTCAAGTATGTAGTGTTTATGATGCATTAGGAACCCGGCTTGGTTGTGTCCTAATGTAGAGGCAAGTAGTGATTTCTTATGTCTCACGTCAGTTGTGGACACACGAGCAGAACTACGCGACCCATGATCTTGAGTTAGTAGCGGTAGTCTTCGCATTGAAGATGTGGCGATAGTGCCTGATGGGCGAGCTGTTTAACATATACTCTGATCTCAAGAGTCTTAGACATATATTTTCTTTGAAGGATCTAAATTTGAGACAAAGGCGTTGTCTTGAGTTCCTCCAGTATAAGGACTTTGAGATCGTTTATACCCCTGGTAAGGGGAACGTGGTGGCAAATGATCTCTTTAAGAAATCCAGTTCGTTGTTGCTGGATAAGGCGGCGAGGTAGCTAGCCTCGTTACAGGTATCCTTAATGGATGAAGATGAGGGAGCTTACCTTCTGTCGTTGGTTGTTACCACTAAACTCTTATAGCGAATCAGGGACACACAGCCCGACGATGCTAGCTATGAGACTCTACGTGCTCAGATATCCACAGGTATTGTTACTGAAGGATATTCAGTAGGTGGGGAGAGCGTTGTTCTTTTCAGAGGGCGCACAGTAGTACCAGTGACGTTACGGGAGGAGGTTTTGATGGAGTTTCATACATCCCCTTTGGTAGTGAATCCGGGCGTAGGAAAGATGTATTAGGACCACTAACGTCAGTTATGGTTGCCAGGAATGAAGAAGGGTGTGGCAAAGTTTGTCTCTTGGTGCCTTATTTGACAGCAAGTAAAGGCTGAGCACCAGGTGCCATTAGGCTTGACTCAGCCACATGAGGTACCATATTGGATGTGGGACGGGATATCCATGGACTTCATGATGGGTCGACCACATAAATCCAAGGGACACTATGTCATCTAGGTGATCATTGGTCAACTCACCAAGTCGACCCACTTTCTAGCCATACGGGAGCACAATTTAGTGGTAATTTTGGAAAGCCTCTACGTGCAGAAGATAGTCTGACATTATGGGGTTCTATCCAAAATCATCTCAGATCGTGATGCTCGTTTCACATCCCGGTTGTGGAAGGGATTGCAGGATGCTTTTGGGACTCAGTTACGCATGAGGACAGCGTTTCATCACCCGACTGATTGTCAGACAAAGCGGACCATTCAGGTCCTGGAATATTTGCTTACAGATTTCATACTTGACTTTGGGTGTAGCTGGGAAGATCACATACCACTGGAGGAACTCTCTTATAAAAACAGTTATCATTCCACTATTCTAATGGCACCATTCAAGGCTCTGTACGGGCGACCGTTCAGGTCACCACATTGCTAGAATGACCCAGGGGAGTCAACACTCATGGGCCTAGAGATGGTGAGAGCTACTATAGAGAAGGTGTAGGTTATCCAGGAGCGAATGAAGACTGCACAGAGTCGGCAGACGTCGTATGCCGATAGGAGGTGGATGCCCTTGGAGTTCAAGGAGGGAGACCATGTGTTCCTTCGGGTCTCACCTCGACGGGGATTGCCGAAATTTGGCTGAGGCGGCAAGATATCTCCAAGGTTCTTTGTACCTTTTCTGATTCTGAGTAGAGTTGGAGAGGTGTTGTATTGCTTGGCTCTACATCCTCAGATGGACTAGGTACACAACATCTTCCATGTGTCGATGAAACGGAGGTACATACGTGATCCATCGCACGTCATCGACTGGGTCGAGTTGGACATCGATGATGGGGCGACCTTTGTAGAGTACACAGTAGAGATCGAGGATCAGCAGGAGATGATCCTTCGTGGGAGAGCTATTACCTTGGTATGTGTCCTATGGCAACACGGAAACCTCCCTGAGAGCATGTGGGAGCGGGAGGCTCAGATTCGCGTGCAGTACCCACATCATTTTGAGTAGCCTTTGTTTTGTCTTTTCGGGGACATAAAATCCCAAAGTTGGGTTTGATGTAATGTCCCTGAATTTTTCCACGTATTATTTTAATATTATATGGGAATTAATTCGAGACCAGCCTCTGAGATGGCGTGTAGTACCGGGGCCCGGTGAGCCCGGAACAAATGATTGAATTTAATTTAATAATTAAATTGTGCGCGTGTGTGGTATTCATAAAAAAGTTGAATTACTCTCATACTGGTGCTCAGATCATAAATCTGAGGGCACTATTGTGTTCGAAACATCGATTTTACCTTAGGCGTGGCCTAACTTCGGTCGGCACAGGTCGATGGTGAAATCTGGCTTTTGGACGTAACCGTAATAAAATATTTAATTAATATATTTTTTATCCTTGTTGCAAAGAAATATTTTATTCAATTAAATCGATATTTCACAGGGAGGGTAAGCGTTACGAATCCCATAACTCTGATTTTCTCTAGAGAGCTTTGGAGAAGACCTCCCGACATAGCGACGATGATTCTTGATGATTTTCTCCGGTGACGATGACACGGCGACCGGATCATCACAACGAATGACGTAGATCCAGGTAGGATGTTAAAATTGTGATTTCATCCCATTTTTTATTTCCATGATGAACGCAGACTAATCCACGAACAGATTATCCCGCGGATCGATCATTCTTGCGGGATGGTATATTTGATGGGATTGTGGGTATTCAATTGTTGAAATTTATTTTTGGTTTTCATTCAACCTTATAATGGTGACGAACCAAGAAAGACATGAACATCGATCGAGGTTCGTCCCTCTCGATTGTTGTGTTTTTCTCTCCTGATTCCTACGCGTTCCGCGTGTGTGTTCTATGCTTTCTTGGAGGGAATTGATCGTTGTGCATTCATTTTTTGGCGCAACAATCTGAAATCAAAGATCCAACCTTGAGACGACCTATCGGAGGTGCGACAGTGATAGCGTCAGACAAATCAGTGTGGTTCAGAATTCCTGTTCTTCGAGCGTTTTCATGCGGACGGATCGGGATGCGCCATCAAGGCCAATCAGGAGCCCGAAACCGACAGAATCAGTTTCTTAGGAGCGGGAAGATCCCAAATCCGGAGTTTCGTGATGATCCGTCATTTGGATCAAGATCCGGAGGATTATCCGAGGCACGCGGAGGAAGACGACACTTCTGGAATTTTCCCAACTACATGTCGTGTAGTATGGGATACATGGCATGTGTTCATCGGTGGATTTACCTGGCGTGAACTTTGGGAGTACACGGACACGGGAAAGGTACACGGCCAAGGACACGCCGTGTATACCCCTCCCCGGCCAGACCCGGCCAGATACACAGGATACCCCGTGTACTGGTACACGGGCAGGCGACACAAACACGGGCAGAGACCGTGTACGGGCACATGGCCAGCGTACACGGAGCGAGCCCCAGGTGCTTGGACACGGCGTGTGATTCTTCTACACACCGTGTAGTTTCTTTCTATCTGACAAACTGAATGACATGGGCCAGTTACACGGGCAATACCCAGGGTCAAGGGACATGGCGTGTACTTTTTCTAAATGCTGTGTAGTTTAGTTTTATACAGCTTGGACGAATGACATAGGCCGTTTACATGGGAAGTACCCGGGGTCAAGGAACATGCCGTGTACTTTTTACTACACACTGTGTAACCGTTTCTTCATGTCTTGAGACACTTGTCTTTTGTTACTTGGACTAGTTCGTAGGGTTTGTACCCTTAGTTTTCCCCTGAAGTTTATGGTATCATTTCCTTTACTCAAGAGTATGATCCCTTCTGAAGAACTTCGTAAATAGAGTTGATGGAATCCTATCTATGAGACTTAGAGTCGGATCCTCTATTCATTTCTGTAACCCAAGGTAGAGTTCTTGGTATCGACATTACCAACATTACCCGGGCGCTGATCCTCTGCTTAGCGGATTATCTCAAACTGAGTTGTCGGTATCACCCCATGTTTTGTCTGTGATCCTCATCTGAGAATCTTTTTCTCATAGTACTTGTGGAGAGTGTTCTCCTAGAATGATTACTTCGTATATTTCTCTTCAGACCAAGGTGTGTGTTGTCTCGGTTGCAAGTTTAGTGGAATCTTTGAGCTGGATCCTAGTAGTTGTATCGCGGTAGTCGATCGTGCATGACTATATCTAGATATTTATGCTATATGTTAAGTAGACATTTACTGTGTAGAGCTGAATGTATCATTCACTTGTGGTATTTTCTCTTGTTGTTTATCCTTTTTGGTTTCTGCTTGTCCTACTGGGTATTGTTATACTCACCCCTGCATGGGCTTTGCCTGCACGTGTCGTCTCTTGTGCAGACGAGCGATTATTTGACAAGATTCTTGGTGGACCAGGACCAGACGGTCCCCAGTGAGATCAGATAGGCCGAGGTGTGTTCCTATGTCTACATACTGCAGTTCCAGCACCATTCAATTCAGTTTGGACTTTGGTACAGACTATCTTTTTGTTGGGCTTGTACTTTTTGGCCCAGGGTTTTACGTTCTTGTCGTTTACCTTCTTGTCGTACTCTTTGGTTGGGTTTTAGTGTATGCATGCATCATTTCCTTTTAATAGTTTTTTACTTATCAGATTTGTGGGCTTGGAGATGTGTGTGCATGTGTACAGGTTTATAGGTATTGCCTCCCAAGTTAGTGGTATGCCTACTCGGTGCTAGTCACCATCCGCTGGCCTACTAGAGGCAGGCTTGTGGAGTTGAGGCTCGGGCCCCACTAGGACGGGTCGTGACAACACGAGAGTGATTAATGAGAGAAAATGGGTATCTCACCATTCAAAGAAAATAATGGAAGTATAAGGTAGGTTGGAAACATTCCCCAGAATTTTTAATTGAATATAAATTGATGTTACAACATAAGGAATCTTAGAAAAAAATTGAGAAATGACGGAACCCTCATGAAATTTCATCATAGTAACCGCTTAGGTAAGGGTCCATATTGGGGGGGGGGGATAAATGAACACATATTGAAATAAAAAATGGAACATATTATTTTTATTATAAAATTATGATAATATAACCAATTTAAATGAAAATTATAAATTTCAAATATGGTTCTTGAATTGAAAGGAGGAGGAGAAGGTCAGAATCCCTTACAAAATTTTATCATGGAAACATGTGTATATAAAGGATCATGGATGGATTGATGATATTGGAAAGAATATAACATTATTTATAAATAAAATTTAAATTAAGGTTAGTATGTATGAACATATCCCAACATATTAAAATTGAAATAAAATGATATATCATAAAAGAAGTTCATGATAAAAGATGAGAGTAGAAGCTCCCTTACTTGTATGTGTGATCCCAAAGGGTTGGGGGAACTTTATTGGGAGCATAGGGAGCCTTTTGAGGACTTTAGGGACTAATAGAAATAGGTTGGTCGAGCATTAATGAGTTTGAGTGAAGATAAATGGGACCTTGGGTTGGTTTACATAGGAATGTGGGAGATTCTTTATTAATTTGGTATGGGACACTACACACTAAAATTTTCAAAACCACAAACCATCCAATATTTATTTCACATGATTTTAGGAAAAGGGGAGGGGAATAAATTATTTTATAATTCTAAGGGATGAAGATATAAATATATTTCCTTTTATTATTTGATGTTGAGTCATACATTAAAAAAGTAATTTAAAATCATAAAATATTTATTAAGTAATTGAGGATTCAATGAAGCCTTATAAAATAAAAAAAACAAAGAAAAAATATTATTATCGTAAAGGTAAATGATTTATTTGGCCTCATATCAATTTTATAGTATTTTATTACATCATTATTGGGTCATTTTGATTCCATAAAATACATTATATATTTATACAGTGTTTAATTTTTACCCAAACATTCAACTATTTTAGAAAATTATGAAAACGTCACCTTTGGATAACTTCGAATCCCGGATTCAAATTATTATATTCATTTTTTATAAAAAAAATTATAAATATTTTTTTACTTTTAAAATAAAAAATGAAATTTATTGAAATTTGATGGGTTTTGAAAATAATAGTTTTTAAACTGTAATAAAAATTACAGTTGATTTCATAAAAATTATAAGATCATTTATATTTAATTAAACATACTTAATTATGATATTTAATTAAAATATTATTTATTTCAATAATATTTTAATTCACCAAAAATGATTTCTTAATGGAATTTTAATTTTTATCAAAAATACAATTTGTGTGTTAAGAATAATTTACATAGTGAAAATAATAGGACAGATGTATATTCATTATTATATACAAAAAAATAATGTACATAATCATAATTCTAGGGTGTTACATATCTCGTTATTACACCAGCATACACACTAAGAGTATAGTGTATGATGGTGGAGCTTTCATGGGGATGTTCGATGAACTATGTTTGTGTTGAGTTCTCAATAAGCTTGAACGTCTCTTATAAATGGTTTCTCTCATATATAAGTTGATGGATCTCAGCTTGGGCTTGGTCTAGAGAAAATCCACGAAATGTTATCTCCCACCAAATCTCTGATAAATGCGCTGAATATAAAACAATTATTTTTGTATCGTCCATCTAAACATCTTTCAGAATTAATTATACAATATCATATCTATTTATAAACGATAATTATAATGTTAAATTTTGTATTGTTTCCAATATTACAAAAATCGCATAATGGTTGAAAATTAATATTTATATTTAAATTTATACTTATATATTTGTAATGAATATGACATAGTATAACATACATTTTCAGTAAAAAATATTATTCATATATCCAGGTCATTACATACTTCCCCCTTATGAAATTTCACCCATGATATTTAATTTGAAATAATGAGGCTAAAATAGGTGACAGTGTATCTCCTTCATCTTTTCAATGAGGCCTTCAATATTTCCTATTAGTATTTAATTTAAATATAATGTGTTCAGGCGTCACAATGGTACTTCAAGATATTTTCTAAATCATCTACTTCCCTTACCCAGAAACAACTCAAGCATCAATGATTATATTGATGGAAGCATTGATAAGTCATTAAAAATATATTTATTATATATAATTTTGAAATATCTCCTTGAATATGTTTTTCATAAAAACCTATTACTGATTCATCTAGAAATATTAGAAAATAGGTTTTTGGTATGTCAGTTTTGTTATTACCCCAAAGACAGAAATCCATAATTTTATATATATAGGCTACTCAGAGGTCTCCCTATTTTGTAGGAACTATAAAATCATTTAGTTCTTCATTATTTTGGAATAAAGAGATGAATTTGATAAGAAACTAACAGTACTTCTATATCTTATCTTGGTATGAAATATGAGAGCCCATGATTTTTCAATAGATGGTACATGATCCTTGATTGAATCGTGTACCTCAAGAGGTATTGGCTACCTCATAAAGTTTTTTTCAGGTAACATAGATATTTCAAAAGGTTTCAAAGTCATATGAGCATTACTTTAGGATAATATTTCCAAGTATATCTTTTAGAAGAGATATAAGTGTTGTTTGTGAACTTCCTCCTTCTATTTTTTATATAAGAAAAATAAATTACAATTAGGGGTTTGAATACTTAGCTAATAAGAATGTAGAAAAGAAAACATGTAAGGATAAACTTTCATATGAATTTTATATCCTAACATGTGATACCCTATATTTCAATATATGTTGTCCGTGATCTATTTCATAACATATATTCATATGGAATTTTTCATTCCCCTAAAAATGGATTTTATTACGCCTAAGAATTTACGAAAGCATATCCCTAGGGAGTGTTGAACTAAGAGTGCAGAAAGGCTCATTGTCGTGTACCAGTTCTTATTCTAGTCCACCTCAAAGTGGTGTTTTCAGGAATTACCCAAAGATACTATTGTTCCAGATCCACCCCTACTTATTCATATCTAGACATGTATGTATTTTCTTGATAATCCAATTAATCTATAATCACCAAAATTTAAGGATTATTTTATTATACTAAGTCTTATCCTTAATTATTTCACTAGAGTTTTCGAATCCTTATACAAAAAAAAAACATAATCTATCATTTGATACCAGCTATAACAACCATAAAATTTATTTCATATTTAAATATGATTTATTAAATAAAAATTCAAATAATATAACCCAGAAGATTCATAGGTCTTTGGTATTTTAGGCTTAGGAACATTATATAAAAACATAATACATGAATTACACATCAATATTAAAAACATATTTAAGAGTACCACAACATTCATTCCTGATTATAATTTCTGAGGATAACCTGAGGGTAAACATAAGAAAAAGATGAGCTATAAATCCCAATAAGGGAATAAAGATGGAATAAAACGAGTAATAAAATACATGTTAGTCAATAGACATATAAATAGAGAATTAAAGATACATGAACATGAAGGAATGATATAGTTTGATATTCATACCTTGGAAATGTGGAAAAAACAGAAAACATGACATTAGCATGAGCCAATGCTCATTGTACATGGATTAACATTAGTAAACCCTCATTAATAATGAATTATCATGAGTAAACCCACATTGAACAAGAATTTTCATGAGTAAACCCTCATTTAAGATGACGTATCTTGATACAATACATTACCCAATGCATTAGAGTTCTATTAGGGCACACCCTTCACAATCATTTCGTTTTCATGTATAAGTGTGCCACATAAATCATACAACATGGATTCATTAAACATCATAATTTCTTACATGAATAAGGAATTAAGAATAAATACATTAAACTCCCTAATCCATATGTACATGAGAAAAAATTTTAATACCATTTATAGATAAATTGGTATGGTATTCACTACATGATGATTTTGGCATGGAAAAGTATGGTGCAATTTCTACAGCATAATGACGTCAAATAGAAATTCATAAGAATGGTTGATGAGAGGGAAATGGGTATCTCATCATTTATAAATAATATGGATAGTAAGGAGATCATTTAATATATTATCCCAACATATGAAATATAATTTAAGACACATAATAAATAAGAAATTTGTGAATGGAAATGAGAAGAGAGAAATCCCATACAAAATTTCGGCAAGGTAATGGGTGTACATGAGAGGGATTAATGAGAATGAATGGGTTCTTTAGTAATTCAAAATTATTAAGGACAGTATGGGGGAGGTGAGAAAACATACCCCATCTAATTTAATGTAAAATATAATGATGTAATAATATAAGAAAACATGGGAAAAAAAATTTAGAAAGGAAGGAAACATTACAGAATCTCGTCATAGTAACAGCATAGGTAAGGGTCCAAAGGTGAGGATAAATGATAAAAAAAAATTAAAAAAAATCAAAATTAAAGTAGTAAAATTATTATAAATGTACGAAAATATTATAAAGTTTAATTTAAAAGAAAAATTTCAATGATGGTTCTTGAATTGAAAGGATGAGAGGAATGTGAGAATCTCATTAGAAATATCAGCATGGTAACATGTGTATATAATGGATCTTGGATTGGTTAATGAGAGTGGAAAGGAATATCTTATTATTTATTAAACACATGGAATGTAAGGGGAGTATGTATGAAAACATTCCAACATATTGAAATTTAAATTGAAATACATATCCTTAAAGAAGTTCTTAATAATCAAGAAGAGTAGAAGATCTCTTACTTGGACATGTGATCTCAATGGATTGGGAGAGGCTTCGTGGGAGATTATGGGTGTCTTGGTAGGAATATATTGAGTAATATTAATAGGTTTATGGTGATTAAATTATCTTTTGTGAAGATAAATGGGTTCTTGGGTGGGATTATATTGGAACGGTGGGGGAATTTGTTCGTATTTTGGTTTTGGACCCTACATACTAAAATACTCAAAACCACAAATCATCCTATGGTATTTTCCCATGAAATCCAGAATCTGGGAGAGGAATAAAGAATTATATATTGATAAAGGATAACGATATTAAAATATTTTAATTTCTTATTTGCGGGTGAGTCATACATTCAAGGAAATTATTTTAAAATCCTCAAATATTCAATATTTCATGGTGGTTTCAATAATTCTTTATAAAATAATACAAAAAATCTAAAAGAAAATAATTTTAAAAATAAAATAAATAAATCGATTGGTTTTATTTTTAATAATGTTTTATTACATCACTATTTGGTCATTATGTGTCCTAAAACTCATTATATATTTATGTTGCATTTTGTTTTTATCCCGAAATTTGACTGTCATAGAAAATGTTGAAAAATTCCAAATTGGATAATTTCAACATTTGGATTCAAAAAATAATATCCATTTTATCTAAATAAGTTTCTAAATATTTGAATTTACACTTTTAAAATAAAAAAGTACAATTATTGAAAATTTATAAGTTTTGACAAAAATCATTATTAATTGTCAATAAATATTTCATTTAAATCCATAAATAGAATGTGATAATTTATATTTAATAAATTTAATTTAATTATAATATTTTATTAAAATATCATTTATTTTATAAATCCATTATTTCATAAAAATAGATTTCTTAACTAAATTTTAATTTTAACCAAAAATATTTTTTTGCATTAAAAATAATTTACAAGGTAAAAATAATAATATGAATTTAAATACTTTATTCTATGAAAAAATAATTTATATAATTATAACGCTAGGGTATTATTACATATCCCTTTATAACACAAGAAAACACCCTATGATTATTGTGTGTGATGGTGGGGCTTTCATTGGGCCATTCAATTAACATGATTTTGGACGTGATCTCTATGATCTTGGACTTATATTGTAAATGGTTTTTCTCATTATAATTTGGTGGCATCTCATATTGGGCTTGGTCTATGGAAAATCCATGAAATGTTATATCCCAAGAAAGCTCTGATAAATGGGATTTGTATGGAATAATTCTACTACTAGAGGCTATCGACCCTTCATTCTTAATTAATTTTCAATTATAATTTCTCTTTATAAAGAATAATTATAATGTTAAATTTAATAATTTTTTCAATAGTCATGTTGATCAATATTTTAATAGTAACATAACAGTCAAAAATTTATTATTACCTTTCTATTTATACTTATATATTATTAATTAATGTGACACTGTAAAACATACATTTTCAGGAAAAAAAATATTATTCAAATGTTCGGGTCGTTACAGTATTTGTAAATCGATTGAACACATGTTGGAATACTAAACAAAAACTCATTTTCACCATAATATAAGATGAAATAATTTTCATAACATCTCATATTTTTTGTTTTCTGTTTTTAAATATTATATGAATTATTTTTGAGACCTAAATCTAAGACGACATGTGATTCTGAGACCCGGTGGTCTTGGAATAAATGATTTGAAATATATTAAATATAACATGCATTAAATTTTCTCGAAAAGGCTGAGTAACTCCTAAATGTGTGTCTGGATTTGAAATCTGAGGGAACCGTTGTGTTCAAATGGATGTTTTACACTAGGAACAACATAACCTTGGTCAGCGCGGGTTGTTTGTGAAAATGTTTTCACTGGACGAAAATTAATAAAATAAATTTTCTTAAGTATTTATTTTACTTTTTTCAGCTCACTAACATGCTACTTTTTAAATACACAACTATGGAAATCATATAATGTTTTTCTGCTAAACCCTGCAGACCTAGAGGATGGTAGATGAGGTCATTCGTGGTAGAAAACTATAGATCAAAAACAGATCATGGATTGTCACACTTGTGGAGTTTGAGGATCTCATTAATAATGGAAACGTATCTGTTACTCATCAGTGACTGACCTAAAATCTAGGTAGGGTGTTTTGTTGTGCATTTTTTATAACATTTGTAATCCCATAAAAACATAGATCAATTCAACATACATTAACTAATATGTGCATCATAAATAGATTCCAACTTGATTGAATTGTTTTTGGTTGGTTGATTTATCCCTCTTCGTTCATCGTTTCTTAAATAATGAATTAAATCCAAATGAACAATGAGGGATCTTATTTCATCAATTTTTTGTTTTTTGTATTTCTCCCTCTGTTCTTTAAATGGTCATCATGGGATCTTCCTTTTTCCCATGGTTCGATGACTACTCTGTATTAGATCGTTGAGTGACCATTATTCAGTGAAAAAGATCGATACCATATGTGCACATCATGATCAGTGATGTGATCCAGATGTGATGATGGAATATAAATAGATATGGGGTACTCATTCGACCCATTTTTGTAGCATGACAACGTATGGCTTGACAGTTTAAATTTCTGAGCGGATTTGATCCTGTAATCTATAAATATAGACACTAGTTGCTTGGACGAACCCTGATTTGCATGTTCTAACTCTATCAGACGATTTTGAAGTGCCTAGATCGAGAAGTAAGATATCTCTGATGGATTTGGGAAATCCCAATCAACATGGAATGCATTTTGTGATTTCATGAAGTGTGGGACCCCCAACTATAGTTCTAGGTTTTTGGATGATGTTAAGTATCACACATCGTGCATCCCCTATCACATGAGGTGTGATACTCCCTGGTTGACTCGGTGTGTACTATAGAAATACACAGATACCTATTGTAGTACAAGGTCCCATGCACAATGTGTTATCCAATATTTAGAAAACCATGCTACATAGGTAGGGTATCGTCTGTCTCTACACACCGTTTATCCTCTTCTATATGCCATGTACATGGAGACTACATGTCGTGTGAGGCTCTTCCACATGGGCAGGGCATAGGATAGACTTACACATTATGTACCCCCGTTACACTAAATGTACTTCCATCAAGAGTGATTGGAGATCTGTTTTTTCTTAGTTTTTACCTTTAAAAGATGAGTGTGTTCCCTTGGTACTGTCCTCGATGGTACAATGTAACATTACATCCACATCACTAGATTGTGACACCCTTTATAGGATAATTCTTTTATATTGTTGTGTTTTCCCTCTCTTATACTTGAGTACGATACTCTATCACCCGCAGTTGGAGTTTGTAGAATTATAATTTCTTCCATAAGCAGGCCATCGATAATCCATCTAGTATGCTCTATCGGTATGATTTTTAGAAACATTGGAATATGATCCCCTATGTAGTGGGTCGATTCGGATTGGGCTTGTGGTGTCCCCCATAATTTTTTGGTGTGACACCCTATCTATGTATCAATGTTTTTATAAACTAGTACATTCTCTTTGGGAGGGGACGAATGTGCTAGACCTTTTTCTTGAGTGTCTCTAATGATAGAATGGCTAATGGATTATGTTCGAATGGAATTATCATTGGATCAAGTAGAATCTAATGGCTGATAGTTGTTTATGATTGCTTAATGGCATGATGTATATACTGAGTGTATCTTGGTTTTTTTACTATTCTACATTTATTTTTTAATCATGTATTGAGCTTACTATACATGGTGCTTTTTGATTATTGTTTTAGGGGGTTGATACTGAGTGTTATTGTACATACCCCGGCACAGACGTTTCTCACACGTGTTGTGTCTTATGAATATGAATAACCATTTCAAAGTGTCCAATGAGGATATGGAGAGGGTGGACCACAACTCGATCTTCACAGGCCGAGGTGTTTAATTGGAGAATACTATTGACATAGTTCTCACCGTGGAGTAGGTTAGGCTTTTGGTAGTTTTAGTTGAGAATTATTTGGAACCTTTTCTGTTTCCAGTCTTAATGGTTGTAATCAATTGAGGGATATTAGATATATACATGTGTTTTGTCAGTTGTTATTCTGTTTTTCATTGTGTCCATTACTGTCAGTGTGTGTGTATCGGTACATTAGGCTAATGCCTCCCATTTTAGGAATACACCTACTTACAAATAGTCGACAACCCATGACCTATTAGAGGTAGGATTGGGGTAGTCATGGGTCAGAAAGCTCTAGAAAATGTCGTGATAGAGTGGTATTAGAGTGTTTTGTTATACTTTAGGAACAGGGGTTTTTGAGATTGGTTTGGGGAAATCGCGTTAAGTGTTTTGAGTTTGGATTCAGTCCTGGGATTCCAGTGTTGTTGCAACGACAGATGTATCCAAATAATGGAACATGAATCATGTGACACCCCAGTACATTATAATATTTTCCATTTAGAGTAAATAGAAATATTTTTTGTCATTATTTGGGTACAAATATTGACGAATGCAACATGGATCATTTAATTAGCTTGTGTTACACCCAAGAACGTGTTTTACAACATTTTATTTGAAAAACTATTTTATAAACCAATTTGGAAATGTTAATGAATTTTCTTTTTAAAAACAAACATAATTATTGAATCCACATTTTCAAAATTATCATAGTGTAAATTTTTGGGTTTTTTTGTGAAACATCAGTTTTTGATGAATAGTTGAAATTACTGCAATTTTGTTAAAAATAGTTTTTTCAATTAAATAAATATAAATGATAAATTATATTTCATATTTGTTATAGAGTCAAATTAGATAAATTATACATATATTTATAAATTTAATTTTATTATAATCAATTTCACATTGAAATTGAATAAAAAAACATAACAAACTTTTGAATGCTTTTTTCTAATTTAAAATCACGTTATTTTTCTCCATCTGTTGGTTTAATATTAATCTCGATTTTACTAATTATGTTATTTTAATTTTAAAATTTATAAATAAATATATGTAATTAGTATGATACTGTTTACCTAATAAGATCAAATTAGTTTTTGACCAAAAATATTAGTGAACATGAATAAAATAAATTATGGTGATTAAGGTAAAATTAACCTTAATATGAGACTAAACGTTAATATTAGTGACCATAATTACATGGAAACTCATATAAAATCCATTGGATTCAAAATATTAGACCATATATCCACATGGATTGAAATATATGGGTCATTGGGATATTATAAAACAGAAATTATCTATATAAAAGGTTAAGTAAGAAAAAAGATAAAACGAAAACATTCCATACATTTAACATTCATAAAACGTTGAGATATGTACAAAACATCATATTGGTTTAATATATATATATATAATTTTTCTTATTATATGTGTTTTATTTATCATAATAATTTTAAAATAGTTTTAAGAGAGGTTATAGTTACATAAAATTCTTAAAACGCCAATGTTGTGATTATTTAGTTATTAATTAACTAAAATAAATGATAATACAAATATTAAAAGTTAAGTTAATTGATTTAATTATTGTGTTTATTTATTTTCACATGAATATATAATGTTACACACCTATAAACATAACATATTTTAATTCCAACATTATATGGATATTTTAAAATTAACATTAAATACATAATGTCAAAATAGACATTATTGATATATTATAATACTGAAATTTTACTAAATGATTTAAAATTAATAAAAATCCAATATTCTTCCAAGTTATGTTTTAGTGTTAATAAATATTTAATATGTTCATGTAATGGAGAAATTAATTTTTTATAATTAAAATATTTACCAATATTTTGTAAAAAATTTGTTTACACAGTCCGGGTTTAAGAAGAACTTTAGATTGTCACGAGCACTTATTTGAAAATTAGTTCCAAAAAATAAGGTAATTTAATTATATAAATTACATATAATATTAATAATTCATTTAATCTATATGTTCTAATAAATCCTACATTATATTATTCTTAATGGTTAAATTATTTAAATGTGAAAAATAGATGCTTCAATTAAAACCAAAATGATAAAATTGTGGGATCTTAGATGTCAATGAACCAAATTTCTAAAATTCACATATTTTTTATCTTTAGAGGTTATAATTTAACATTATTCCCTTTTAATCCATTATTTTGACATTTTGGAGGCACTTTAGGTAAGCTAGACCACCCATTAATGAATAACTTTAGGTATTTACAAGAATACCACTCCCCCTCCACTATAAAATGGAATGAACTCTACCCCTTCCTCACACATTTCAAGCCACATTGGATCATCAAAAATCTATGAAAATACTCTCCCAAAATCCCTCCCCTCTCCCTAAAATACTCTCCTTTGGTTTAAATCAATCAAAATAATCATTTGTAATAAAATAAATCCAGTTTCTCGATTAAGATATAACACATTCTCTCAATCATTTTTGTTCCCTTTTCATTATCCACTCCATATACTCTTCTTATTATATAATTTCATAACAAAAAATATATATAAATAATATACTAGGAATATTTTATTATAGGTGTTTGTAATATAATTACAGACATCTCCATCTTCAGGTAATGAACATACAATTTCTGTGTACAACGAACTACTACCTCACGAAATGATGATTGTTCAATTCTTATATACCACATCAAATAGTGTCCATTATGATGTAAAATATATTTATATATGATATAAATTATATTTATAATGTATCTATTGTTCTGATATTTTTATTTATAATATACCATTATACATTTCCATGTTGTGTAAATATGATAATTTCGTTTGAGAAAGTGTGGACTACTGCCCACTCAAAGAGATATGACTCATTCATGCCATATGTGGAACATATAAAGGATGGTTTTAATAAATATATATAACATATATAAAATAGTTATTATACTTTAATTATAACATACAAATGTATCATTTAGTTTTCATTCATTAAATACAACAATGAAATGAATGATGAATTCCTACATATGTATGACCTACCGTCTCCCTGAACGATGCACTTCATTAATAATCTCCAAATATTATGGAATATTCTAATTACATATGTACTGAAAATATAAAATAATTTGGTTATGGTTTAAATTTTGGATATTATGAAATCATGAACTAATAAATATGAAAAAAATTATATGTCCAAACATACTTTAGAAAACTAGGCAATTAACACCTGAAATAGTTAAAATAATTTAAGAGTGTTGACAATAGGAAAATAAAATATCATAAGAAATTAATGTATGATATTAAAAACAATATTATAGATCTGTTATAAGTTATTAACATATCTTAAACCAATATACTGGAGGATATAGACCACACCACAAAATTATGGTTTAGTTAAGGGATTATTGACACATTTTCATTCTGAGGGACATTCTTAATTATCATGCACCTAATTTCCTATAGTTAGTGAATATACTTCCAAATTAACATTTTATATAATTAATTATATTATATTCATGGAATTTAAATTTTTTATTTATGATTTATTACTGTTTATTTTTCCAATTCATTAGTTACTACATTATTAAGGGATTTTCATTTCACTTTTTAAATCTCTGAGATTAATGTCATATTCACTACTTACTTCATTTTTGTGCTATAAAAACTAACCATTTTGATATATTATATCATAATTTAACTTTATTTAATGATATGAAATGTTTCAATTGATGTAACTCCTTCATGGAACCCTCGACTCCAAATCTACTCAAGTAGTAATGGAATTTTATCTAAATTTATATTCTATTGAGACTTATTTTGAATTATGTGAAAATTAACTTTTATTTGGTGTATATAAATCTTTTTTCATGTAATATAATTATTTATATTATTCTCATGATATTCTATGTTTCATTTGATACTTTTCTTGAAATTATGATTCAAATGTCTCAATGTGGTATGTGACACTTTGGAATGTTTAAAGATTATTCTCCTCAAGAATGTTCTAAATGGTTATCTTTACAATCTCACTTAATTTTTTCGATGATAAAATTCTCTTGAAACAGTCAAATTATTTTTAAAAAAATTAATTGTTAATTTATGTAAATAAACATATTTTTTTTCTTGGATATGATTACTACATAAACCACATACCATTTTTCATATGGTGTTTACTCTTAAATTTTTTGATTCATAACAAGAATTCCGGAAAGTACTAGATTCTTGGCATGAAGCATTGAAAGTATTAGATATTGACAATAATCTTTGGCATTATTAGATTCATGGATGTTATCCTTAATAGTAATATATTATAGGAATGAATAATTGAATGTAATAGATTCTTATCATGAAGCCATGAAAATATTAAATTCATGGAATGATGCCTTGACAATATTAGATTCTAATAATAAAACCATGAATGTTTTACATTATTGGCATGCAACGTTGATAATATTAGATTCAAGGAAAAAATCCTTGACAATATTATATTCATGGCTTGAATCCTTGAATGTATTATATTCTTGGAATGATGCCTTTAATATATCAGATATCTGGAATGAAGCATCATTGGTATATTATAGATACCAATAATTAAGCACTTATATCATTTAGATTTAATTATTATTCATTTATGAGATATTTCATCAACATATCTGTGGATACATTTCATTCTCAGTTTATTGATTTAGATGGCATGAGTTTTTTTATTACCTTTCCAAATTGATATTTCCTTATCACGTTATATAAATGGCATGGGTTAATAGTTATTTACCATTCCATTTTAATTTATTCATTTTTATTCATTATTACATCCACATTATTCACCCTTAATTATCATTTGACCTCTTCCTTATTATGTTTCCTTTCCCGAGGTTATAAAGAAATGATCATTGAATAAGCATTCATGGACACAATTTATTTCATTTTATAATGTCTCATGTTCATATTTCTTATTTTCCAATGTATTATGGGTATCATGAATATAATATGGATTTCCAAGCCTACCAAACAAAACGATATTTTTGGATTTTATAACTCATAATAATGACAATTTAAGGTAATAATACACTCGGTCAACACTTTTCGGATCGAGGAATCAGACATCATATAGGAACGGTTGTGTTTTCCATGTCCTCCTGGAGATTTCTCTTGAGATATACTCAATGACCAAGATATATCATGTTTTATTTTAGGAATCATCCACATTGATATCTATCATGGATTATAATACATGATCATGAGGATGATCCGCCTAGGGACAAGACATAAAAATAGGGGTTTGTACCGAGGATAACATATTCTGGTGGTTCACTAGTTATACCACCACCTGTTCAGCTACAGCTAGAACAAACACTACTAGATGAGGTTTCACGCATGATGAGTGTGTCACATGTGTTACATTGACATTGACCACCCAATATTCGAGGTTATCTAGATCCCCATGTGTTTGAAGACTAGCTAGAGGTAGTCACTCATGTTATCCGCCTTGTGAGGATGACTACTGATAAAATGAAAATCCTTACTAAAATTATTATATAGGATTATATGGGGAGATGATAGAGCTTGGTTACCAAGCCATATAATGAGAATAAACCATCCCGAAAATACTACAATTGTAATTTCATAGAGGAACTCTATCAAGATGCAATGCGATCAGTATCCATGCATGAGACTTGGTATCTGTAATATGGATGTATTAACGTGGGAGAGTATTAATTGAGGTTTACTAATATCTTGTGTTACATCCTTGATATGGACACAGACTAGTAAAATAGAGCTCAGAACATTGTGTAGGGATTGATCTAGAAAATTAGGGCATCAGTGGTATCTCATAGCATTTCAACCTTTTTTTGAGTGCCAGAGTTAGCCTTGTTGTTAGAAATTATCATGACTAAGAAGACATCAGTAGTGGTATCTAGTATTGGAAACCCATTAACATTGACATTGGAAACAGGTATTTGGTGGTATTCATTGGGATCTATGTGGGTTAGATTCTTTTTGAGGCAATCACATGACTCGCGATCTATTGTGTGAGGCTCTAAAAGTGGATCAAATCAGACTAGGGGCACATTGTGTTTGTCTTGTGATGGTAGGGGACATCTGATATAAGATTACTCAACCAATCACATTGCTGATTGGGAGTGGGTCGAGGGACCGCTGAGATAGGTATTGAGGTAGGTGTAGGGGGTATATAGGAAATCATATGTGTTATAGGGGTAGGAAGGGATGTAAGAGGTGGCTCGATGTTCGACCTATTACCACCCCCAGGTGCTCTACCCAAGGCTCTGGGAGCATGAGGGTAGGGATGAGGCCAGCTACAAGCTATACACCCCTATGAACCTAAGGATCTAGGGATTATATGAGGTAAGATATATGTCTTTTCAACCTTTTATTCACTTTTTATAGACAAATTGTCTAGTCATTCCATTCATACCACAAATCTAATTCAAGACATAGTGATTTTGGTTGATCCATTGACTCATACATTATGCATGGAGACTCAAACTAGAGGAGACACATTGATCATGCGCTACTGCCGACGGTGTGACCTGACTCTTAATGATGAGAGTTTCAGTTGGGAACTCTTAGTAACAATGTTGAGGCCTTGCATCATCATTCTTGGTAAGGACTAGTTATCAATAGATAATGCTTAGAATGACAGTTTTAGTAAGTGTGTACTTTTTCCACAATGGGTTACCCATGTTTTTTTACTAAGATGGAAGTTAGTGGATTGTGGTTATATGTGGAATATTGGTGCTTACACCATGTGACTGTAAAGAATAAGTATCCACTATCGAGAATCAATGACCACTCTGATCATCTAAGAAGGGATAAATGGTTTTTGATAGTTGACCTCAGATCAGGATATCACTAGGTATGAGTAAAGGGTGAGGATATACCAAAGACAACATTTAGATGTATTTACAGTCACTATGAGTAATTAGTGATGACCATTGGATTTAATAACTCCCCAGTACTATTTTTGGAACTCATGAAAATGATCTTTCATATATTCTTAGACATGTTCATCATAGTCTTCATCGATGATATCCTTATGTACATATCATCTGAGGATGAGCATGTGTGATACATGAGCATGATTCTGGATGTACTCCGTGAGATCCAGTATTACAAGAATCACTCTATATGATAGTTATGGATGCCGGTGGTCTACTATTTGAGACACATTTTCTCAGTAGGTGGAGTTGTAGTGGACCTAAACATGGCCGAGGCATTGTTAGCTTGAGATCCATCCAGGAGAATGACCGATGTGTGGTCATTCCATGAGTTGGAAGTTATTGAACAAGGTTTCAGATAATTTTTCATCTTTTCAGTTATCCATTGTAGATAGATATGGAATAGTTTACATCTAATCGATGGTTGTTACCCCACCTCTCTTATAGTGTGTTTGATAGGCACAACATCATGTTTTCGATTGTGAGACCCAATGTGCTCAGATATCCATAGGACATTCTCCTGCTGAATTTTCTAAATGTGTTGATCTAGAAATTCTATTTAGTGGATTCATTATCACAATTGTACAACCGACATTAAAAAATGAGGTTCTGAGAGAGTTTCATATGTATCCTTTAGAAGCGCATCATGGTGTGAAAATGATTCACCTGGACCTTCAATGTCATTTTTGGTGGCTAGGCATGAAGAAATGAGTTTCAATGATTGTCTCTTGATTCCTTACTTGTCATCATGTGAAAGATCGTTCTAATATCTAGAGGGTTTAACCCAAACCCTAGAGGTGCGAATGTTGAAGTGGTATGGAATATCTATGGATACCATAACAGGATTACCAAATTCATCCAATAGACCTGATTTCATCTGGTTGATTGTAGAATGAATCACAATGTCGGCCTGCTTCTTAGAAATATTGGATTAGATATTAGTAGAGATCTTGGGATATCTCTAAGTAGAGGAGATATGGAGACTCAATGGAATTCCATTGATAATAATTTCTGATTTTGATGCTTTATTTACATCCTGGTTGTGTGAGAAATTATAAGAAATATTTAGTACTTAGCTATGCTTGAGCATAATGTTTCACCCTCAGACTGATGGCCAGACTGAGTGGAAAATTCTGGTTCTAGAGGGAATCGTGCAAGATTATATGTTGGATTTTGTACATGGATGGGTTGATCACCTACCTGTAGTTGATTTCACATTCCACAACAACTAACATTCCGTCATTTGTATGGCACCATTTGAGGCTTTATACAGGAGACCCCTTGGGTCACCACACTGTGTGGGACCCCTTGTTGCGGTGTTGGGGTATCGGATGATGTTAAGGATAACACTGTATGTGAAAACTATCACATATCATGTTACTCGTTTCGGGTGTTGAGACGTGTACTTAAGAAGTACACAGACATGGTTTGGAGTACACTAGAATGAAAATAACTTGTACACTGACACAAACACAGACAGGTTACACAAACATAGTATTGTGTGACTCTACAAGCCATGTATCATCATATGAACTATGTGCATTTGGAGTCTTAATATCATGTGAGGCACATCCACATGGGCATGACTTGCGATATAAGTACACAACATGTATGTTGTGGTACATTTCATGTATTCCCTTAAAGAGTGCTTAAGTATCATTTTTGTCTTAGTTTGGACTATTGTTGTTAGAGTGTTCTCTCATGGTCATTTCCTCGTGGATACATAGTTACATTACATCCATATCACTGGATTGGAATCTCCTATAGAGGATGAGTCACATATAGAGTTTTGGTATCCCTTCGTGGGATTGGATGGTTATCCTGTATTATCCCTAGATAGAGTTTGTGGAATCAGCATGACCTCCCTATAGAGGGGGTTGACACTCTTTCTAGAATGTTGTACCAGTAAGAATTGTGGAATAATTATTATATGATACTCTATGTATCTAGTAGACCAGGATTGGGTTTTTGGTGTCCCCGAACAGTTCTGGGTGTGACCCCAATATGTGCATCAATGTCTTCATATACTAGCATGTTCTCTTTCGGTGGGGCCTAATGAACTAGACCTCTTTGTTGAGTGTCTCTGATGATAGGACGACTTGTGGAGTGAGTTATTTTGAAATGATCATTAATTTCAGTATAATCCTAAGACTTGAAGTCGGTTATTACTTCATGATGGAATGGTGTCTCTCCTTTGTATATCTGGATTTTATGTGGTTTTATATTTAATGTTATGTCTTATATTGAGATGAATATACTTGGTGATTCGTTTTTAGTGTTTTGAGGTATCTTATGGAGTATTATGATACAAGAAAACTCACTGGAGAATTTACCACACATTTCATGTCTTGTTCAGATGATGACCCTTTTGATGGTGTCCTGGGAGGATTGGTAGTGGGTGGAGCATAGATGGAGCTTGATAGACCATGTCGTTTATTGGGAGTGAATGTTTCACATAGTCTTATCCCTTGGTGTAAGAAGTCCTATTTTTAGTTTTTTTGTGGGATTGACTTTGGAAATATTCCTATTTTTAATACATTATGGTTGTACTCTATTGTGGGGTCTCATATGTTTTCATGCATTGTTTCTGTTGTTTTACATTTTAGAATTTTTGGGCTTAGAGATGTGTGTGAGTATACATGTACTTTATGATAATAACTCCCATTTATGGAATATACTAACATGGCACTAGTCAACTGCCCCTAGCCTTTTTGATGGGGTCATGGGGTTGTCCCAGATCTGGCCCCCTTTGGATGGGTCGTGACAATTTGATTTTGCATGAATTTTATGATAACCATGACCCAAATTGTAAACCAACCTATTTCCCTTATAGAAATTTATAGGAAAAAAATTTCATTTTGGTAACAGTTATTCATCCAAATAGAATATATGGTCAATATAGATACCTGACATTCTGTAAACACCTTTAATAGCCAAGAAGTTTCTACTGCTTTTCATTTTATTGTCTAATTCCAAGAAAAAGGACATCCATAGTAAATTTTAGTAACTCATAAAATAATTAAGGTTTTAACTAAGTGGATAAATAAATATCATCTTGAGATTCTTTTTGATCAAAATCAAGACATCAAACATCATATATAAAAGTTAGATATTTTGATGTATATGAAAGAAAATAATAAGTATCATCACAAGAACTATGTTCCCCATCCTGATGTCAAAATTTTTTTTTGAGAAACAAAACACAATAGATGACCACCCAACATTTTCCAATGTGACAAACCACCTCATATCACATTAATTACATGGACACTTAATTTTTCATTTAGAAACAAATAATAGTTCAAATGATGAAAATGATAAAAAAGCTACAACACCCTCAATATATTCATGTTTTAAACTAAAACTGTTTGGATTCTTGTGATGATTTACCAAATCATGATAATGTTATATTATTTTTTTTACTTCCTTGTTTCATATTTCTATTATAATTTAAAAATATTAATAGTAAAAAAAAATTCTATATATTATGAATTTTATCTATTTACCATAGATAATTAAGAATGAGATTTTATTTTTTTAATTTTTAGTAACTCAACTAATTACATAAAATTTTAACTAATTAAGGGTGTTTTTTTCTAATTACAAAAAAAATTTACTAATTCCCCTACTTTTAAGTAATTATCAGTAAATATTTTGTAACTAATGAAATTATTTTAATTACTGCAAAATATAAATATATACTACTAATTTTTACTAAATAATATTTGGTGTATAATTATTACAGTTAAATATTATTTATTATCAATATTTAACATTAATGCTAACTAATTATATTTTTTGTTTACAAATTAGATCAATTATTTACAAATTAGAAACATTTTTGACTAATTATTAAAACTTTTTATTAATTTATACTAATGTTTTACAATTAGCACAATTTTTTACTAATTTCATCTATTTTTTACTAATTACATCTATTTACCATTATTTTTACCGATTACCTCTAATTACCATTAATTTTAACTAATTATTGCTAATGTTTACTAATTACCTATAATGATTAGTAATTATCTCTTATGTTTGATAATTAACTGTAATATTAAATAATTGCCACTAATTTTTACTAATATCTATTATATTTAACGAATTAACGCAAATTACAATTTATTTTTACTAATCACCACTAATTACCCATAATTACTGCTATGTTTTTCTAATTTTTTTTATTATCGATGATATTTACTATCTACTTCTAAATACCAATATCTCTTTCTAATTACCCCTAATAATAACTATTATTACTAAATAATACCAATTACTTCTATTTTTTACTAATTAGTGCAAATTACTTCTCTTTTTCCAATTATTGTTAACTACAACTAATATTTACTAACAGTCTCTATTTTATATTGATTAAAGAAAATGTTTTCAAATCACCACTAATGTTTATTAATCATCACTAATGTTTACTAATTACCACTAATCATAAATAATATTTAATAATTACTTTAAATTACAATTAATTACAACTGGTTATTACAAATATTTATTATTTATCTTTTATTATTACTATGTTAAGCTAATTACCTCCATTTTTTAATAATTATTTTTTATTTCTATTAATGTTTACTAATTTCATCTAATTGTTTTTATAAATACCACTAGTTACTTCTAGTTTTCAAAAATCAATGATAATAACTGCTATTTATTACTAATTACAGTCAATTAATGATTATTTATACTAATTATAGCTATTTTTATTAATTTTTACTTCTTACCCATTATTTTAACTGATTAGAACTAATTTACAGTAATTACCAAAATAATTACAAATTAATGACAATTTTTATCATTTACTTCTAATTAAGCCTATTTTTTACTAATTACTACAAATTACCAGTTTTTTTACAAATTACTACTATTTCATGTTAATAAAATATAATTACAACTCAATTTTACTAACAACTGCAATTTTTGTTCTATGTACCGCTATTTATCACTATTGTTTACAAAGTAATTCTAATTATCGATAAATTTTACTAATTGTAGATGATTTGCTATATTTTTTTTACTAATGATCAATAATTAAGTCTACTTTTACTAATGATCTCTGATTACCGTGAATTTTTACTACGTACCGCTAATTACAACATCTTTTTTTTAATGACAAACAATTAAAACTAATTTTTACTATTTTAAACTATATAAGGCTTATTATTTGTAATTATCTAAAATTATAGTTTTTTTAATTATTTATAGTTAATTACTATTATTTTTTATTAATTTTAATTAGTTAACACTATTATTTACAGATTCCAGGTAATTTTTAATATTTTGTACAAATTTTTAATACATATCGCTATTTATTATGAATTACTTCTAATTTTTCCCAATTATTGTTGTTTTTTAGTAATTATTTGTATTTTTATGTATTACCAATTTTCTACATTGTGTAATTAATAATCATTAATTTTATTAATTAGCACAAATTTACAATAATTTTTACTAATTACCATTAATTTTTACAAATTACTTTCAATTATTACTAAATTTTACTTATTAATAACAGTTTTATTAAAATATTTATTTTAAATTGTTAATTACTAAAAAATAATACCACTATAAATTATTGCAGATTAAAAGTAATCACTTCTAATTAAAAATAATTACTGTAAATTAGAACTATATATTTAATTTTAAATCAATACTGCTAATTATAAATAATTATATCTAATTGACTCTTATTATTTATAAATAATAATACCACATTCTAATGTGAAGTAAAATTAATGAATCTACAAATAAAAAAAATTAAATGAATACCTATAAATCGAAACTTCTATGGGATGAAAAATTGAAAATATTATTTCCA
Organism: Viscum album; assembly: GCA_963277665.1. Lineage (NCBI taxonomy): Eukaryota > Viridiplantae > Streptophyta > Magnoliopsida > Santalales > Viscaceae > Viscum > Viscum album. The sequence goes on along the minus strand of OY728134.1, from coordinate 713,946,384 downwards.
GTAAAAAATTATTCTTTTAAACAATGAAATGAAGATTAGAGGAGTGTAGAACCCAAATAATAACTGATTTCCAAAATAACATGTTGGGCATATAAAAGTTAGATTAGTAGTGACAATACAATATGTGATGATACCTGTCTAAAATACAGTTGACACAAAAATAATTATGATTGATATCAAAAAGTTATTTTTGATGGGTCATGTTGCAAATAGTCATCGGCTAACACATTATTTATAATGTGTTATTAATTCATGTCCCAAATTAAAAAATGATGTAAGGTATTTGCGATGAGGGTAAATACCTATTTCAAATACCTTTTCCGTGATTTGTCGTCTACATTTGCCAAATCTATTTTCGATAGGAATTTTGTAACATTTGAAATAATTGGGATGGGCAACAAACCCATCACAAAACCGCATTTTCCCCGTGTGGGTACATTATTTTCATTTCCTATTTTTTTCATTTTGATTCCACCTATGATCTTCATTAACAAAATTTTGGTTATCGATATGGCTTTTGGATCCTACTCCATTAGATAGTGGAGGGATTGACATAGTTAGAGTTCGTTATCAAATATTCTAGTTCTTCACATATAAGTTATTCTATTTATTTATAGATTGAATTCATACTCAAATATACCTTTTTATATAGAGTGGATTCAAAAAAATAGTGTTAAAATTAAAATTTTAATTTCAGGTTATTATCGAGCATCTTCTCACATTGTTGAGGCAACTTAGACACCCCATTCTCACCATTATTCAAATTCAATTGTCCTTTGGAACCACCCTACTATGTTAAATTTTTTATCATAGTATGCAAAGAAAAGTTTTAACTAATAAAATATTTTTATAATTTTCCATACCAGTTATTGGAATACATCAGTGTTAAATAGTTTAAGATAATCATATTCAAATGTAAAGTATTTCACATATGACGGTTTCACTGACAATGTTTTCTACTAAAATTTTCAATTTCCAATTAGGTATCAATTGTTTTTCTTCTCCACTTTGTTGATATCCTCTATAGACATGAATGATTAAATTCATGTAAATATATCCCTACATACATTTTTTGTGATTATAATTTCTAATAGCTTGGAAGATTTAAATACAACAGTTTAATTTTCATTTGAGGTGGGGTTTGATTAAATTTTTATATGCTTTATATATTACTTGTTTATAATCATTTTACATTAGAATATTATATAACCCATAACCTTTAATCTATCACTCAATTTTTTGAATTATGGAACACTAATGATTTATTTGGGTTCAAAACTATCAATTCCTATACAATATAAACTATATTGTTATTTTCTTGGTTGATAATTGCAAAGAAAAAATTAATTAATGGCGTGTCTATTAATTTCTTGGGATTCATCCACCAAAAATCATCATCGTGGATCTTATTTTTAGCCACTGCAAATGTATCTCACTTTCTAATCTATCCAGAAATAAATCATTGTTTAATCATTGGATACTATACTTTTTTACTCTATCACAATTAGCTATTACTCATTGTTCTTTCTTCTTTTCTGGGATTTTTTAGTCCTAATTCTATTTAGAAACATATTGTGTTATTTATATAATAGTAATTCATATTGAAAGAGTATCCTTTTTAAAATTCATGCAATGGAGAATATAGAGATGACATGGTGGAAGAAATTGGTTAGATTCCACCTCATTAAGAGAGCATACTGTTTAAATCATATAAGTGTTTTCACAAAAGATATAGATTGGATAAGAGTTTAGTAGGATTTCGTATTTTCAGACTCACCACTCGTGGTTACACATAGGGGGTTTTGGGGAAATGGACGATAGATCGCTATATGCGGTACTGCAAAATATTTGTATTCTCTTATAATGTCTCATGTGGTATCACCTCAATATCTTTCACTAATAATTAATGTATTTATAGAAACTAATTTAATACGAAGATAACATATTTATAAAAATTAAATTTATTCAAAAGTTTTAGTTCCGTATTCATCGGTGAAATTTAAAATATTCATTACTAATAATAAAAAATCAATAATAATCCATACACCTTTTCTAGTTTTTCAATCATTATATTTAAATATATGCTATTTTATATCATTGAAATCTTACACTCACCACATTTTCAACAATACCTTCTTACGTTATATAATGCATGCTATTATAGTCTGCATTCCCTATCATTTCAGTTTAGTATTCCTCTAATGCCTCTTCTACATTAACAAATTCCATATAGTATTATTAATAAAACAATAATACGCTATTTCAAATCACACAAATATGTATTCATATATTATGAATAGATTGATTTATTTTATATACACATGTGCACATAAATGCACATCTATAATTATATATAATGATTCCACCAACACGTCTCACCACCATCAATTCACTCCATATCAATGTTTCCCAAGCACCCCACTCACTTCACATCATCCCCAAATTTCCTCTCACTCCCTCAACCAGGGACATAGTTTCCATAGGTCATCACCACAATTTTGTGAGCTCATATATGAAAATTTTAAATTAAATACTCATGTCATGAAAATGATGGGGTTAGGTATTAGGTTTTTAATATAAATATTGATTGAAAGAAATAATTAATAAATTCAATAGTTCTATTATCATCAATGTAACACCCCGAGATTTTATGAAAAATATTCTTTTAATTTCATTAATTTCTTGTGTTTTATTCTACAACATGATTACCTTGCGCTATACGCAACACCGTATTAGCTTGCAGTATACGCAACAATATTCTTGGATCGTGTTACACACAATTTTGATAATAATTATTTTACACAACATTGAGTATATATATATATTAAATGTATAAATGAAATATGTTTGGATTCTGTTACACGAAACAATGAAGGATTCTTTCACAACACGCAACCCTGACTTGGCTTGCATTACACGCAATCGCGACCTTCCTCAATAGCGTGTGTTGTACGCAATACTGGGTTTTAATAAACAATGATATATTATTATAATATTGTCATGAACTATCCGTTATGAATAGTATTACCTAAATTTTTAATTTTATAACATTATTAATCATCATACACATTTTCTATAACATGGTATAAGAACAAAATAAATTTTTTCGGGTAAAATAAGTATATTTCAAAAAATGCAGTTTTGCCGCCTGTTTATAGCGCACCCACATTAAATCTAGTTTTTGACATGTTTATATGTTCAATATGACAAAATAAAATTCTTATTTTGATTCAGGTTATAAAATTTTCCATTAGATAAAGTTTTGATATTTTTCCGACAACATTCATATTTTAATGAATAGTAAAAACACGCTATATTTTAATTAAAAACAACTTTTTTCATCGTAATATCTTATGTGGTTAAATTAGAATATTGAATGGATTTAAAGTATAAATAAAATATATTTTTACCATTTAATATAATTTATGTCATAAGCATTGATTTTACATTGAATTCGTAGGATAAAACAATTCAATCTTTTGCAATGTTTTAAAGAAAAACCTGTTTTCTTTCGACAACGGGATTAATTTTAATTTAATTTATGAATCTTTTTTGTATTGAATTTGGAAAAATGGATTCCATATTTGGAATTAGTGGGTCCAAAATATGTTAATAAGCTACTTTTTATTTTTGGGCATTGTGAATAGTAACTACGGTAAATTTATTTACTATAGTTAAAGGTAAATCGGGTAATTAAGGGTAAATATAATATTATAAAATTACCCTAACACTTGTAAAAATCCTACTGGATGTCTAAAAGTAGACTCATATAACATAAGGTTCGGATTAGATTCATTTTATGGACTTTTTTCAATGAAAATAATTTAATTATTATTAAAACCAAAGAATGTGACAACATGTCACTTTCTTAAATCTTATAACTATAATAATTTTAATTTAGTGATAAACTTCATGAAAAATAGAACATGAATAGTATCCAGAAGTATAATAAAATTATCTATATCATAGGAATTTATTTAGATTTTTTATGGATTAAATAATTATCATTTATTATGACACAAAGATGATGCAGTAATTGTCTTATTAATGAAATATTGACATAATGGATGTTATAAATGCCCAAATAAATGTAATTTGATACTTTTTATGACATACATTAATTTTTTAGGTTAATATGACATGTTATTGTTGATATATGTAACTTGGTTTGAACTTATCATTCTGTTATGAATTTCATAAAAATCATGTACCAAATAGTGTCAAAATTGACATAAATTAGTTTTTAAAACATATATTATATTATTAATTGTTATTTAATTCATAAAAATCTAAGGTTCGTCCAAATGACTTATATAAGGATATATATATTAATAATAAACAACCTGGGGTTCTTTTGGCTTGATATAGTAAGTTTATTAACCTTATAGTGTAAGAAAACAAGAAGACACGGTAAAAGTTAAATTATCTAACTTAAAGTTAAATATAAATGATAAGGTTAAAATTGATACCTAAACTTTTCTAAATTATATTTTATGAGAGGATTTCGACCCATCCCCACCTTAGATTCTAAATATATCAATTTGGAGTTATTTAAAACCTAACTTGGCTTTATAATAAAATAATATTTTTAGTTTTCCCAAAGGTGCCCCTCTCATTCCTTATAAAAGGGAACCTCCTCCCTCTCCTCTTCACACCATTTTGAGCATTCATGCTCGGCCAAACCCTAACAAAATCTCTTCTCCACTTCCCTAGTATCATCCTAGATGTCCTGGTATTCTTAAAAGACCATCCTTAGTTCATTAAGTGGAAGTTAAGAAATGGCGCATCAAAAAGAGATAATATCCATTACCAATCCTTTTCAATTTCTTTCTTATTCAACTTCTTCTTCATTAGTTGTTTCATGATAAAGTAATAACATCAGTATTTATTATATACTGATATGTTATTAAAAATATGAAACAACTCAAATTAACCTTCTATCCATCCTACGGAAAAAGGAAATCACCGCCTGTGCGTACGTACGGAATACCGTCTCCACGCCGTGGTGTAATCTATTTTCCGCCACCACCTTAATTGGATGGGTATAATGGTTTAATGATTAACTATATATGATTATAATAAATTTATATTGATACTGAAATATTATACATACACTTCAACACAATTTCACGATCATGAGAATGATATCATCGCTCGTGCGTACGTACGGACTACCGTCTCCACGACGCGATGAGATTCATTCTCCATGTTAACCATTTAAGAATGATTATAAAGTATATATAAGCTATAATAATGAAATATATGAAATTATAAAGCTACTGGATTTATGTATATATGTATGTCATCTACTTACTTCCATTCAAGACAATAAGGAATGGAAAACAGCGTTCATGCGTACGTACGGACTACTGTCTCCAAGAACGGTGTGTTCCATTTCATTTATCTATCTATTATATATATATATATACTGAATATATATTATATATAAATCATTTTTTATATTATTTATGTATGTAAATCATGATATATGTAATAATAATGTCAAGAACAACAAGTCCAAACACCTACGATAAATGAAACGATTTTACCCAAAATGCTTCTTTAACATGGAATTTACAAAAGAGCGGGTAATATAAAGTCATAAGTGAACCATATATGATATAATAACAATGAATATGATTCTGTAGTAAGTTAATGACATTATTTAAATCATTATACAGTTGGTTCGGACACTTACGAAGAAAATTGGACTTAAGGTAAGGGAAAATCTCGCAATCTCAATTTTTATCCGAGATTGTTTATACTTCATAATTTACTGGGGAATATTTATCATCCACATCCAAGTTTCCTCAATATGTAAATATTTATATCCTTATACAATATTTTATATCCAATTTTACCCTTCTGTGAGTTTTTAGTAATAGATATGAAAGGAATCTTTTGTTGTTTTTCGTACGTGGTACTTTTTGACTTTTCCGACAAAAGTACGAGAAGAATGTTTTTTTTAACTTATACGGAATGAATGGATTTTTAAAACATTATTTCCAAGAAGCTTCCTTTAAAATATTTCAAGTTTATTTTTAATCAACTTCTTTTAGTTTATAATTGTATGACATGTTAAGAAAGGAAAAGTGGTTTTTATGTAGAAATGATATTTTCCTCAAGAATGGAGTTCAAGTGTTTTATCAAAATTATATTCCATATAAGATAATAAAGGGTTCTGTTTCAATATGTATTATTACATTGATTTGATTATGTTGTGATGAAATTATATTTATGAATTACTTTATCTTATATGAATTGTTTTATGATGTCATGATGTTTATGAATGCCATTTTTATTACATGGGTTATGCTATGATGTATGGTTTATGATTTTGTGGCACACATAAGAATGATATCATTATGAGATGGGTGGGACCTATATATCCATCCAATGAATTGGGTAAAGATTTTTTATCTCATGAGATAGGTATGGCTAGAACGGTAGGTTATACCGGTTCAGTGAAATATGACTGAAATGAGGAGTGAACTCGGTTCAGAAATGGACTTTGTCCACTAAGATAGTCTTGGAAATGAGTCTTGACTAATAAGAAACGATTCTCTATGATTATGTGTGTATGCCACAAAGTTTCATGTTTTATGTTATGATTATTGGGATTACATTTCACTACAATGATTTATCCCATGTTATGAAATTATCATCACTTTTGTAGGTTATGATTTCCAAAAGATATGTTCTTATGAATATGACGTGATTGATATTTTTTTTGTTTACCCTTGCTGAGCATTTGAGCTCACCCTTTTATGTTTTCTTTTCCCCAGGACATAAAGAAAGGATTTAGGTTAAAATGAAAAAGAAGATCTTTATGGGAGATGTTGAAGATATTTCACCACTATTAGAAGATTATATTCTGAGTTTCCAAAGACAATAAACTATTACGGTCCTTGTGTGTGTGTTTTTGTTATGTACTAAGTATTCCACAAAAGTAATGTAATGTCCATGTACGTTAAGCATTGGGTCTCTACAGTTGGTATCAGAGGAAAGGTTTAGTCAACATTTGGAAACTGGGATCTGAGAACATTAGTGAGATCCGTAGAGATATTTCTAAGGTATGTCTAGGAATGTCTCTAAGGATAAGTATATGTATAGGTTATAGTCCTAGAACTATGGTAACTATCTTATAATTTAACCTAAGATGTTAGATATTAAGGGTACTCCCCCTTTATTTTGTTGTTTTCCCTAGCATGATTTTTGCCTCTCACACTATTCTTTTTGGGTTTTAGACGATGGCTGGAACCCAAAGGAACCGTGTTGATCACTGTAATGGACAATGCAATGATTGTCCTCCTGAACAAACAAATGTTATGGGAGATGGAGTGAAAAATCTTATTGCTATACTTACACAAGTTATGATTCATTTTGGACTTCCAAATTAGCAGAGAAGGGAACAATATTCTATTGAGTCCTTCATGAGGCAACGTCCACCTTCTTTCATTGGGTCTTCCGATCCACTTATTGCTAAACAATGGATCAGTACCTCTAAAAAGATATTTTCAGTTTTCAATGTTCTGAACATGATAAAGTCATCTTAACAGTATATCTTTTGGAAGGTGAAGCTGATCAATGATGGAATCTTATCAAGAATATGAGTCCAAGAGATGAAATTGAGTCCCTGGAATGGGACGAGTTCAAGAACTTCTTTTTCAGTAAGTACGTCCCTCGTATTCTTAGAACAAAGATGGAAAAGGAATTTCTTGAGCTGAAGCAGAAGGATGATGAATCTGTTGGTATATATGAAGCGAATTTTACAAGACTATCAAGGTATGCATCTGTCATTATCATCCAACCTAAAAGTAAAGTTGATCGATTTTTCAGTGGCTTAAACCCAAGTCTTCGAAGGGAATTAACTATAAGAGACTTCAGTAGCTGTGAAGAAATTGTGTGTTGTGCTATCAAGGTAGAAATGGAAGTTGGAGTTACATATCAATCTCATGGTTTTGACAAGAAACGAATGATGGAGTTCAAGGAGAAATCTCAGAATAATGGTGAAAAGAAGATGAATGTTTCCTTATGCACAAAGTGTGGAAGGAATCATGGTGGAGATTGTCTTAAAGGGACTAGAAAATGTTTTAAGTGTGGAAAATAAGGTCATCGAGCAGCTGAGTGTCGAAGTAATGGAAAGAGGGTTTTTAATGATGTGAATAAAGCAAACACTGCAGAGAACGCACCACCAACACTTCAATGCTTCATGTGAAAGAAAATGGGGCATTATGCTAATAAATTCCCTAATCCAAGGGATAGTGATGATCGACATGAGCAACCGCTTAAGGCAAAGGAAAATGGGAAGTCACATGCGATCACTATTGGAGATGTTGAATATGACAACGATGTGGTGGAATGATTAAGTGTTTATGTAATGAGATTTCAATATAGTATCTTGGAATCTCATTTATGGTATTTGTGGAATTTTGGAATATCTACGTATTGGTTTTCAATAATTATATGATACTGGTAACCAGGAAAAAAAAGTGATTGAAATATTTTTGGACAGTAGATGATATGCGCATAATGAAGGGACAAGAAGATAATGAGATATTTGATTGTATTTATGAGCTCATGATTGATATAAAGACTAAATATATAAAATTTTGAGGATTTTGGTATGTGGGAAAAGTTATCTTTTGATAGCACTCATGTTTTCACTAAGATTCAATGGGTATTCATTTTTCAAGGGATTACATGATTATGGTATTCACATGACTGGAATGTGACGAACAAGATATATGAGGCATTCATGTGATCATTTTCTCTATACTATGAGATTGGACCGAAGTATTTTAGATAAGCCTAAATATTGGAATGGATTATGTCGGACATAATTTAGTATTGTTTCTGGATAAAACATTTTTTGATATTGTTGATGGGATATTATAATAATGTAGTTTTAGAAAAAGAACAACCTGTAGGATGTGCGACAACCCATCGCGTCGGCCAATGATGTGGTAATCGAACCCACAACTAAAGTGCGACGGGCCTTTATCACATACCACTGGCCTACCGAAAGTCTCTGGTTAGTAGAAACTAGTTTTATTTTATAATGCGGTATGATATATAATGTATAAGTTCATTTTTGGAATCGTATATGATTAACCTCACCAATGAAGGACTTATGTATGTTTGATAACTATTGCCAAATTTTTTTTTGAAACAGATGGAATGACCCATCATTCTATTACATGATCTGTTAACACTTCACGAATAACAAATTCAAGTTCATTTTTTAAGAGATGAAGTGGAAATTGTTCAAAGCACAAACAACAGTGATATTGTACCAAAATCAAGTAAGTATTTCTACTAATTCAAAATTTTCAACTTTAGGGAAATGATATTGAAAAACAAAAATGTTGTCCTAGTGATCTTATATCTGATTAATCAGATGGTACCCTAGATGATCACAAATTTATGGCTTTGTGATTGTTGGCTATTTCATAGCAATGTTCTCTACCACTCTCCATCAGAATTTGATGGTTAGATTTTTCTTCCATATCCATTTTTCACCTATGTTCTCCTACGTGGAAACCCAGTGATGAGTTAATTTGGGTAACCGTTACATTTCATACTTTAGTTTTTAAAGCCATATTTTGGTATTCCTTTTTACGATGTGGGTTTCTATTAAACAAACTTTCGAGTAGTAAACCATTTATAACCTCGACGAATTTCGAGGACGAACTTCATTTTAAGGGGGGTAGAATGTAACACCACGAGATTTTATGAAAAATATTCTTTTAATTTCATTAATGTCTTGTGTTTTATTCTACACCAATATTACCTTGCGCTATACGCAACACCGTATTAGCTTGCAGTATACGCAACACTATTCTTGGATTGTGTTACAGACAATTTTGATAATAGTTATTCTACGCAAAATTGAGTATATATATATATTCAATGTATAAATGAAATATGGTTGGATTCTGTTATACAAAATAACGAAGGATTCTTTCACAACACGCAACCCTGACTTGGCTTGCATTAGACGCAATCGCGACCTTCCTCGATAGCGTGTGTTGTACGCAATACCGGGTTTTAATAAACAATGATATATTATTATAATATTGTCATGAACTAGCCGTTATGAATATTATTAACTAAATTTTGAATTTTATAACATTATTATTCATGTTACACATTTTCTAGAACATGGTATAAGAACAAATAAAAGTTTTCGGGTAAAATATGTATTTTTCAAAAAATGCAGTTTTGCCGCTTTTTGATTGAGAACGCACTATAAATCTAGTTTTTGACATGTTTATATGTTCAATTTGACAAAATAGAATTCTTCATTTGAATCAGGATATAAAAACTTACATTAGATAAAGTTTTGATATTTTTCCGATAACTTTCATATTTTAATGAATAGTAAAAACACGCTATATTTTAATTAGAAACAACTTTTTTCATCGTAATATCATATGTGGTTAAATTATAATATTGAACGGTTTTAAAGTATTAATATAATATATTTTTACCATTTAATATAATGTATGTCATAAGCATTGATTTTACCTTTATTTCGTAGGTTAAAACAATTCAATCTTTTGCAATGTTTTAAAGAAAAACCCGTTTTCTTTCGACAATGGGATTAATTTTAATTTAATTTCTGCATCTTTTGTGTATTGAATTTGGAAAAATGGATTCCATATTTAGAATAAGTGGGTCCAAAATATGTTAATGAGCTACTTTTTATTTTTGGGCATTGTGAATAGTAACTACGGTAATTTTTATTTACTATAGCTAAAGGTAAATCGGGTAATTAAGGGTAAATATAAGATTATAAAATTACCCTAACACTTGAAAAAATCATATTGTATGGCTAACATTAGACCCATATAACCTAAAGGTCGGATTATATTCTTTTTATGGACTTTTTGCCATGAAAATAATTTAATTATTATTAAAACCAAAGAATGTGACAACATGTCACTTTTTTAAATCTTATAAGTATAATAATTTTTAATTTAGTGATAAACTTCATCAAACATAGAACATGAATAGTATTAAGAATTATAATACAATTATCTACATCATAGGAATTTATTTATAATTTTTAGGGATTAAATAATTATCATTTATTATGACACAAAGATGATGCAGTAATTGTCTTATTAATGAAATATTGACATAATTGATGTTATAAATGCCAAAATAAATGTAATTTGATACTTTTTAGGACTTAAATTAATTTTATAGGTTAATATGACTTGTTATTGTTGATATACGTAACTTGGTTCTAATGTATCATTCTGTTATGAATTTCATAAAAATCATGTACCAAATAGTGTCAAAATTGACATAAATTAGTTTTTAAAACAAATATTATATTATTAATTGTTATTTAATTTATAAAAATCTAAGTATCGGACAAATGACTTAGATAAGGATAGATATATTAATAATAAAAAACCTGTGGTTCTTTTGGCTTGATATAGTATGTTTATTAACCTTATATTGTAAGAAAACAAGAAGACACGGTAAAAGTTAAATTATCTAACTTAAAGTTAAATCTAAATGATAAGGTTAAAATTGATACCTAAACTTATATAAATTATATTGGATTAGAGGATTTCGACCCATCCCCACCTTAGCTTCGAAATATATCAATTTAGAGCTATTTAAAACCGATCTTGACTTTACAATAAAATAATATTTTTAGTTTTTCCAAAGGTGCCCCTCTCCTCCCTTATAAAAGGGAACCTCATCCCTCTCCTCCTCACACAAATTTGAGAATTCATGCTCGGCCAAACCCTGCAAAATTCTCTTCTCCACTTCCCTAGTATCATCCTAGAGGTTCTGGTCTTCTTCAAAGACCATCCTTAGTTCTTTAAGTGGAGGATAAGAAAAGGCGCGTAAAAAGAGGTAATATCCATTACCGATCTTTTTCAATTTCTTTCTTCTTCAACTTCTTCTTATTTAGTTGTTTAATGATAAAGTAATAACATCAGTATTTATTACATACTTATATTTTATTATAAATATGAAACAACTATAATTAACCTTCTATCCATCCTACGGAAAAAGGAAATCACCGCGCGTGCGTACGTACGGAATACCGTCTCCACGCCGTGGTGTAATATATTTTCCGCCAACACCATAGTTGGATGGGTATAATGGTGTAATGAGTAACTATATATGATTATTATAAAGTGATATTGATACTGAAATATTATAAATACACTTCAACACAAGTTCACGATCATGAAAATGATATCATCGCCCGTGCGTACGTACGGACTACCGTCTCCACGACGCGATGAGATTCATTCTCAATGTTAACCATTTAAGAATGATTATAAAGTATATATAAGAAATAATAATGAAATATATGACATTATAAAGATACTGGATTTATGTATATATGTATGTAATCTACTTACTTCCATTCAAGACAATAAGGAAAGGAAAACAGCGTTCATGCGTACGTACGGACTACCGTCTCCAAGAACGGTGTGTTTCATTTCATTTATCTATCTATTATTTGTATATATATATATACTGAATATATATGATATATAAATAATGTTTTATATTCTGGAAGTAAGTAAATCATGATATAATTAATAATAATGTCAAGAACAACAAGTCCAAACACCTACGATAAATGAAATGATTTTACCCAAAACGCTTCTTTAACATGAAATTTACAAAAGACCGGGTAATATAAAGTCATAAGTGAACCATATATGATATCATAACAATGAATATGATTCTTTAATAAGTTAATAAAATTATTTAAATCATTATACAGGAGTTTTGGACACTTACGAAGCAAATCAGACTTAAGGTAAGGGAAAATCTCACAATCTCAATTTTTATCCGAGATTGTTTATACTTCATAATATACTGGGGAATATTTATCATCCACATCCATGTTTCCTAAATATGTAAATATTTATATCCTTATACAATATTTCATATCCAATTTTACCCTTCGGTGAGTTTTTAGTAAAAGATATGAAAGGAATCTTTTGTCGTTTTTCATACGTTGTACTTTTTGACTTTTCCGACAAAAGTACGAGAAGAATGTTTTTTTAAAACTTATACGGCATGAATGGATTTTTAAAATATTATTTCAAAGAATATTCCTTTACAAGTTTTCATGTTTATTTTTAATCAACTTCTTTTAGTTTATAATTGTATGACATGTTAAGAAAGGAAAAGTGTTTTTCAAGTAGAAAGGATATTTTTCTCAAGAATGGAGTTCAAGTGTTTTATCAAAATTATTTTCCATCTAAGATAATAAAGGGTTATGTTTCTATCCCTATTATTACATTTATTTGATTATGTTGTGATGAAATAATTTTTATGAATTCCCTTATCTTGTATGAATTGTTTTATGATGTCACGATGTTTAAGAATCCCATTCTTATTACATGGGTTATACTATGATGTATGGTTTATGATTTTGTGGCAGACATAAGAATGGCATCATTATGATATGGATGAGACCTATATATCCATAAAATGCATTGGGTAATGATTTTATATATCATGAGATAGACATGGCTAGAATGGTAGGTTATACCGGTTCAGTGAAATAGTACTGAAACGAGGAGTGAACTCGGTTCAAAAATGGACTTTGTCCACTAAGATAGTCTTGGAAATGAGTCTTTACTAATATGAAATTATTCTATATGATTATGTGTGTATGCCACAAAGTTTCATGTTTTAATTTATGATTATTGGGATTACATTTCACTACTATGATTTATCCCATGTTATGAAATTATGATCTCTTTTGCAGGTTAAGATTTTTAAAAGATATTTTATTATGAATATGACGTGATTGATATTTCTTTTGTTTAACCTTACTGAGCATTTGATCTCACCCTTTTATGTTTTCTTTTCCCCAGGACATAAAGAAAGGATTTAGGTTTAGAAAAAAAAAGAAGATCTTTATGGGAGATGTTGAAGATCTTTCACTACGATTAGAAGATTATATTCCGAGTTTCCAAAGACAGTAAACTATTACGGTCCTTGTGTGTGTGTTTTTGTTATGTACTAAGTATTCCGCAAAAGTAATGTAATGTCCATGTACGTTAAGATTCGGGTATCTGCAATATACATTTTTATAATTGATTTATCAATTTACATTAAACAGATTCTGTAAATAAAAATTGAACATAAATAATTTTAATAAAAAATTATAAACAAAAATATTTAATACATTGCATTTCATATTAGGCAATTATCTATAATTTCCTATCATTATTGTGAAAAATTAGACAACCAATCCTCACCATTAGTTAAATGTAAAATGAATCTGATACCACCCTCTTATGTTAAATTGTTGCACACACCTTCCATCATGATGTTTTCAGAACACCCTCGAAACTGAATGATTTTCAGATCCCCTATGACATTTAGGCCCATGAATATATGTTTTTATGTGTAGTAGTCACAAAAAAAATATTTTAAATGGGGGTCAATAAATATAAAATTACTATTTTAATTGTGAAAAATATTTAAATTTAAATTTTTTGTTTTTAATAGTTTCACCAACATCTTCATTAATTAAAAGTATATATTATTAATTTCTCTATAATATAAATTATTAAATGAAATAATTAAGTATTACAATGGTTTCTTTTACCATATCTCTTTTTAACATGGATTTATCCATTAGCAATAAATATATTTCTTAAATAATAATTGTATATAAATAATTTCAATAAAAAATTATGTAATTTCAATACGTAATACATTGAAATTTAAGTGATAAAAGAGAAGGTTTCACATAACTGACGTGAAATAATGAAATCCAGAAGTCAGATATCATAAAAGACATATAATATTAGTTTTAGTCTTCATACATTGATTCAAAAAGGCTGATCCATATTTAGTATATATACAATGAATATTTATAAAACATAAAAAAATAATTTAGAATGATTTCATAAATATGATATAAATTATAAAGTGTGTGGTTAGTATCATCATTTTCAGTCAAGATCATTGTTTTAGTTTCTGATCCCCCATGTACCAACTCTATGCTTTTATTACCCACTGATCTTTCCTCTTCTTCTGTATAGTTTTCTTGGCTCTACTATCAATGTTGTAGTACTTTCTAATCAATTATCACAGAAAAACCCAAACCCCAAAATGTTTCTTTGAATCAACCACTTCTCTGGAAATTTTGGAACACTTATATCCTCACTTTTCATATCGTATGTAATCTGGCGGAGGATTCCATAACACCGTATGATTTAGAGGGAGGTCGTCCTGCTATGCCATGGAGACTCAACCGTGAAGAATCGGTGTGGTCCCAATCCAAGGTGTCAAAATCCCCACATCCACTGTCAAGGCCCAGTGGGTTCTCTCTTGCATTATTTTTCATTATTAACACCATTCCTACATAACTAGAGGTTGAAATAAGTCCCCCCACATCCACACCCCATGTTATCTCCCACAATATGCCTGCCCAAGACAATGTGAATTGTATTTGTTTTCCCCCACTAATGGAAAGTGAAGAATAATAACACTATCAGAATTGATGGACATGGATGACTCTAACTTTTAAAATTCTCCCCACCCATAACATAAACATAAATAAGCCCTCCATAATCAAATTTCAATCAACTGATCAAAGACCTATATTGAAGATTATTCTATATAGATGATAGAGGTAGAATGCTTTATTTTTTCTAATAACCCCATCTCCGAGTGAGTCAAGAAATTCTGTCGAGACCTGATAGGTGGAAATAAGTGGAAATCATAAAGGAAATCTGTAGTAACCAATTCATATCCCAATTCTTACTCCCCATAACCGTATACCTAATAATAGGTGCATTTTGATGGAGATTCTAGTAAACAAGATGTAGAATAAGACTATAACTATCACAATTCATTTTCATTTTAACCTACACCTCAATTACCACCACCATTATGGCCATGATGGATTAGATTGACATGAAGATTCATGGTTGTCATGATTTATGTAGTTATAGTATGGATTTTTTTAAAAGAAAAATTTCCAATATTTCTTTTCAAAAATATAAAGACTTCTACTAATGATTTTGATTCCTAATTGTACATTTTCTTTGAATTTATGTATTTTTTGTTCTGATGATTAATTTTCTTGTTTGTTTTATACTATAAAAGCTTGTTTTATTGGAAACATTCAATATTTAATTTTTATGCTAAGGAGATGTAAATATTTATGTTTATTTTTTGAGAAACTAAATAATTAAAGAACGACTCATTATTTGGACATCTTTTTATTTATTAATAGCTTATCACCAGATCCACATTGAGATTCAGGATGTCTTCGACCCAAAATACCGAAATGTAGTAAGGAAAACATAAAAACATAGAAACATATTTGAAATGAACTCTATGAAAATAATATATTATTAAATACGTTTCATTTTGAGTATTACATTTATTTAGCATATTTGACCAAATCTATTTGAAAAAAACCAAAAAAAATATATTTTATTTTGTAAAAAATATATAATTAAGGTAATTTGAATTTTCTCATGATATTACCAATATAATTGTTAGTGCCAAAATATTTCGTGAAAGGAAGGGGCGAAAAAGAAGGCTGGCATGCTGCCTCACGAAGCACCAATGCGAAGCACCGACGCGAAGCACCCCGAGCAGCGCGGTCTCGTGAAGCTCTAGATGCGGTAGCTCTCCGTGAATGCATTTGACTTTCATGAGCCTGCCGCGAAGCTCCATAGGCGGTAACTCTTCACGAATGACGTTGACATTTGTGACCACGCCCCGAAGGACCTGAGGCGGCACGCGAGTTCTGCTTCGTGGCGCCCCTTCCCTATAAATACTGGACTCCCTATAAGTCCCAAAAATGGAAAATCCGACCATTCGGCTTCTCCTCTCCTAAATCACGAAGCACTCTTTTCCCCAGGAATCATGAGCTCCGAGAGGTACTTCTACTTCGCGAGACGCCTTTGCTTTGTCTCGTTTTGAGCCCCTCTTTCGAGAGGGATGCCCTTTGCGAAGCTCAAGGGCATTCGCTAAGGAAGGGGATTCCCAAGGGAACCCGGGCAGCCGCTGAGAGTTTATGCTTCGGGAAACACACAAGCTGGACTAGTGATCCGTATGCTAAGGCAGGATCGCTACACATCGCGAATCATACTGCTTCGCAGCACCCTGCTTCGCGAGGCACCCCTTCTTCGCGAGGCAATCCTCTGCGAATATTGTTCCACTTCGCGACGCACCCTCCACTCACACCTATGCCCCATGATACGGCCAAGGCACTCCACTTCACGAAGCACACTCCATTTCTTGGAAATTCCTCTTCCCATGCGACCCTCCAGGTTTGCACAATGTTATTTCAAAGTCCCATGGACAATACCACCCGTAGCATTGCTTCGCATAATGCTTATTCGTATAGGCACGCTAACGGCTATTGCTTCTTCGCATAGCCACACTAACGTGGACCCCTTGATGGTTCGCTCCACAACCCCCCCTGACTATGGACTTACTGGTACCTTCCCGTCCCCAAGGACCATAGGGTACCGATTATGTATGTCCTAGGGGTGCGGAGTGAACTTACCTCGTCCGTGCTGCAGGACGTTAAACTGCCAAGCATCATGTCCTCAACACATGATGTTAAACTATGACCCAGCCTCGTGCCTCTCACAAAGGGTTCCCCCATCTCGAACATTTTTTACGCCACTCGTCCCCACGGGAGCGGACACCCCCTCACATGGAATGAGATCCTCCTTGTCGGAGCGACGTTTGTCCATGGGGGAAGGGCTGCCTCAGAGCATAAGCCCCTAGCCTTTCCAACGGATGGTTTCACCCCTGCAACTCCGTAATTCTCCACTACCAAGGTCAGTGGAGGGCGTAATAGGGAATGAGGAACCTCCCATCATTGGTCCCAAGTCCCTCTTTTGCTATGATTTGTCACACTCTAGGCCTCTAACTTGGAGTATGTCCCAGCACCATGGGCCTCCTAATGTTTAAGCCCCTCTTCGCTTCTCACGGACGCATCCTTCGCGATGTGATCGTCAGGTCCTTTCAACCACTTGTTTCTCACACCGAGCATGACTCATGTGGGATTAGAGTGAGCACCGACCCTAACCCCCACCCATAGCGAACTACGAGGACTTTGATCCATGTCATGGAATGGTACGTAGGAAGCCTCCACGAGGTTCAAGCCAATTTACTCGGTCTTTCAATCACGTCGAGTTTCGCCCTCCTCCCGTATGACGTTAAACTGGACGCCCTCGTCCAGAATGACATTAAACTGCATACCCTCGTCCAGCATGACGTTAAACTGTATGCCTCTTGTCCCGCATGACATTAAACTGAACACCCATTTGAACTAAGAGGTCTTTGATCCATGTCAAGGCGTGGTACGTAGGAAGACTTACTGAGGTTCAAGCCCACCCATCATCCAATTCACGTCGAGTTCTACCTTCGTCCAACATGACATTAAACTGTATTCCAGTCCGATGGCAAGCCGTTGTGACTAACCCGAACTATGAGGAATTTGATCCATGTCAAGGCGTTGTATGTAGGAAGCCTCTATGAGGTTCAAACCCACCATCCGGTCATTCCGAACTCATTCACGTCGGTTCAACCCCATCCCGCATGATGTTAAACTGTATTCCAAAACCTGAACTACGAGGACTTTGATACGTATCAAGGCATGGTACGTAAGAAGCCTCCCCGAGGTTCAGGCCCAACAATCATTGGCCCAGACCTTCTCCTTGTCGGTGTGCCAACCCCCTCCATTTTCAACCGAACTATGAGGACTTTGATCAATGTCAAGGAATGTTATGTAGGAATCCTCCCAGACGTTCAAGCCCATCTCCCATCAGACCAAGGTCTCTCATGTATGTCGGTTCACCGACACCCATCGCCCGTCATTTATTCACGTCAAGGTTCACTACCGTCCCGCATGACGTTAAACAGTATTCCATCAATCCTTTGAACTACGAGGACTTTGATCCATGTCAAGGCATGGTACGTAGGAAACCTTCCCAAGGTTCAAGCCCACCACTTGTGGACCCACGGGTCTACTTTCACGTTGGTTCACCGATGAAACCCTTTGAACTACGAGGTCTTTGATCCACGTCAAGGCATGGTACATAGGAAGCCTCCCCGAGGATCAAGCCCACCACCCATCGGACCAAGGTCCACCTTCACGTTGGTTCACTGACAACATCCATCGGGCCAACTTCAACCTTAACTTCATTTCACCGGAACCATCCCAAACTACGCGGAGATCGATTCCCTACCACGGGGATACATAGGAAACCTCTTCAAGGCTCAAGACCAACTTCATTATCGCCCTTGCGATGGTCCCATTTCATTCCCCCTCCACACCATTCATGCATCTATCACCCATCCTGATTCTCACCCGGACCGTCATATCTTAGTGAGAACATGTCGATACGCTCCTCTTCACAGCTGCCCATGGGCTGCTCCCGTTATCGGCTCCCCTTCAATGGAAACCCCTCAATCCAATCTATTCTAGCTATTGCTCCGATCGAGCTGATCCATCTCCGCTGGACGTTAAACTCACGGCGTACCCTATGTTAAACACGGGAAGATGAGAAAAACCTCAGATATGTGTCTATGGCATATAATTACCCGCACTCGATGTGGGATGCCTCGGGCTTCCACGCCCTTGAGAAGCCCTGTGACCTGGGATAATAGACAGTCATGCCAGGTTCCCCAGCATCCAGACATGCTACAGATGCCTCAACGTGACTACTCCCCCGACTGAATGTTGCTGCCCTGACCGGACCCTTTGGAATGTCCTGACAGAAGCACTGTAATTAACCGGCATCCATGGAAACATGGCACTGTGAAGAGTTTCATGAACTACGTATTAAATCTATGAGGGAGACCCAAACTAGGTGACGAGTTTTGAGGAGGAATCCACAGAAGGAAGAACCGACATCCCATCATCCCGTTTCGATCTAGGAGAAGACATCCCTGAATAAGGAGTGAATGCCGCCCGCCTTTGGAAAGAGGGAACGCGGGGAAACAAGCGCAGCGCGTCCTCCTCCGCGGACGGATTGATGTGCGCGCCCCGACGAAAGCGTTAGAAACATAAATGGTGAACCCAATGTGAAATTATTCTCATCAATATGGAGATTAGTAGCGTTCGACACACCAGTAGATTGTCGTGTCATCGGATCCTGATATTCAGCGCCTGGTCCCGCCAAACAAATAGCGGGCCTGTCGTGAAACTCACCGGAAGTTGGGGTAGTAGAACGTGGGGCACTCCATTCTGCAGTGTGATGGAGTGGATCCTTCTTACAGACGTGGAGAATGGAAGGACAATGGGCCACTGGTCGTCAATCCTTTTACTCTCAGTGCTGATGAGTTGATCCATTCGTTTCTCAGGAACCATGCTGTTGTTATAGAGACGCGATCACCGCCTGCTAGCCTACACAAAGGCAGGGGAAACACCTCCATAGCCAACCCACATGGCACCGCTACCACCACGATGGCCGCCACATCGCGTAATATGGGGCACCCACGTCCCCTTTCCCCATCAGAGGTCATCCAGCGAAGGCCGATCAACAACCTCGTGCATAGTTATGAGGAGGAAGGGGTCATCCCAACTCGGGATATGGCCTGCCTAGACCTGGAGGCATCCAGGCCCCGCCGTCAATGCCGCACCTAACAGGTCGCACAGGGATCCCCTGCTCCCCACCCCAACGTTCAACCGTTTCGGGAGCCTGTCCCCAAAATGCCTTGACGACTCCTCGCCTTACGCTGATGAGGTGGGCGATGCCCGGATCAGCCCGCTCAGGGTCCCAACCCAAGGGCTCGAGGAAAGAGCTCCCAGCCGTCCGCATCAGCGCCACCATCAGACTCCGCAGGAAGAGTAGGCAGGCCATTCCCCTGCACCACCTGCACCTGCTCGTCTGACCCGAAGTCAGCACCGGGCCCGAACTGAGGACGCTCGCCCAGGTGCGTTGACGTCAACAGCTACAGTGGCCCATGCCACCATCGACGTGCATCATTAAGTCCCTTCATACACTGATCATGGGCACTCCTACACCCAACCAAGATCGAGACACCAACCGCCCTACAGGCAGGCTGGGTTGACTCTCCGGGTTGCAGGCCCGAGTGGTGATCGCCGCGAACTAACCCGCAATGATGTCAACCCAAACGGATGCCCTCCCCGTACCACTCCTCCATAGAGCATGGGCCTTCCCTACTACAAAGCTCGTCATGGAGGTATTCCTCGTGCTACCCACATCCTGAAGGAAGACCTTCCCCGCGGAAGTGACGCTCGGCGCGGAAACCTCTACCGCGCCAACTATAAAGGGTATGAAGTCCATCCTCCTGCCCTTGACTGCCGATCTGAAGTCACTGCCCATCCAGTCCTTCTCCAACATGGGGGCCCTCCCTACGCCCTCTCTGCAACCGGTGAAGGTCCTCCTCGCCCCAGCAACTCGAGAAGCGAGGGTCAGCCTCGCTCCGCCCATATCGACCATGGAGGTCCTCCCCATGCTCCTGCTGATTCCAACAGAGGTTCCTCCCACATGGGTGCTATCCATGGAGGTTCTCCCCATGTACCCATCGACATTTTCCCCAGTTCCCCTCACACCTCGGCTATCTTGAGCGGGGGTCCTCTCCGCCACGACCCCAGCGCCGTCCCGAGACTACATGATTTGGATCAACCCTGTCCCGAAGAGCCACCCCGGGGAAGGAGAGCGGGTCGTCGCCGCCACAAGAAGAGTCCTGGGAAGGCCTGGGTGGAGATCAAACCTACCCGATTCTCTGACTCTAAAGCGGAATGCGACTCAGTGATGGAACCTTCTCACCGCTCCTCCGTATCAAGGACTAGGGCAGGAACCAGACGCATTAGCCTCATTCTCCTGGAATATGAGGTCCACCAGATTCCCATATCTCTCCGCAGGTACATCCAGGAGGAAGAAATATGGGTAATTCCACAGGTCTTGACCGCACAATCACCGCCATTATCACCAGAAGTGCCCTCACCTCTACCAGTGATCACAGAGATCTATTTTGGGGTCCAACGGCGGTAGAGCGACGACATGACCTGTCGCCGGTAGCCGCAATTCCTGTGCCGTAAGTTGTGGCTATCATCCCATCGTATCGTGACATCGTGGCCAGGTCACCTCACTCTTCGGAGGATGGCCAGGAATTCGGCGGCCAGTTAGCTCGTTCTCCGTATTCTCTGTCACCGAGTTTACTATCCTAGAGGTCCGCCTCGGTACCGTTACTGGTCCCTCAGCCGCCCCCAGTTGATGAGTGGGGCAATATAGGGCCAGAACCCGAGTACGAACCCGGGAGCTTCTAGAGTATTCTTGCAGCGGATTACTTCCCGGAGAAGTTCTGGCTGATGGCGGCACAGAATTTTCGTGCACCAGAGTCCCTTACCCCTGAAGAAGTGGGGTGCATTTGGCGAACCCTATGGGTGACACACATCTGCCTTCGTTACGAACGGGTGGTGTACCCCAGAAGTCTAGAGCACTACGATGAAATCAATGAGCAATGCCGCCTGATCAATTCGGCCGCACTCCTTGTGGCCCAGCACCCCGAGTCGCCAGGCCGTCAGACCGCCCTTCAACAGAAATGTGTTCAGAGTTTTAAAGTACTCCGCAGAATCGTCAGGGAAGCTACCTCCCATGTGCAAGTCCGTGGTTGGGGACACTATGCCGCTCTCCTCTTCGACCCTATCCGACGGAAGCCTGATTCGCTATGCGACATCGAGGAAATTCCCTCGAGAGGGGTCGCGGTCCACATGGATGACGTAGTGGACAAGGAAGACGAGCTTGAATTTCTTGATGGAGACTTACCCCCTGAGGGCGTACCGCCACTGCTGGACCCATCAGGGAGGGTTACCCATCAGCAGAGGAACCCGTTAGGCCCCCCCTTACCCACCGAGTCGCAGGTACTAGGTCGAAATACCGGCAAGGGTATGGAGCATGTCGGAACTGTCAAGCGCTCCGACCTGTTTGCCTCTGTACAGAAAAAGGACGAGGATCCCGAGAAGTCCACGTTACACTAGTAGCTTGCTGAGCAGAAGAGGTTGGTTGACAAACTCTTGGCTGAGCGCGCCGTAGAGCGACGACCCGACTATGGTAATCCCAGGCCGGGGCAGCAGGGGTAGGAACAATTTCCCCCCGTTGAGATGCCTCCGGGAAACCCTGATCATGCTACAACCGCAGACAGGGCAGAATCTAGAACTTATAGCAAGAGGGCGCGATACGTCTCGCCAAACCCCCCTGAGCGACGGGGCAACCTGAAGAACCCAGTCCGGGTTCCCCCAGTCGCCCCACAGGTCGTTTCGCCAGTTGATCCATGAGCTGCTGAAGCCATCTACCGTGTTGAAGAACCTTGCAATGCAATTATGGTTAGGGATCCACATCAAGACAGGGACCCCCATCTGGATGATCTTATTGCAGCACTCACAGCCCGCCTCGATGCGTTGGAAACGCGGCAGGTGGCGGTCCCACCGGATGGCAAGCCTTATCCCGCATGGGTGGATGATATGCACGCACCTCTGGGTTTTGGGAACCCCACTTTCTCTCTCTTCAATGGGACAGGGGACCCATTACAGCACTTGGCACATTTTTCTTCCATGTGTGGCCCCATGCTGGGGACCCCGTCTCAGTAAGAAGCCGCCAAACTCTGGTGTTTCGTACAGACATTGGAAGGTCCAGCATTCGTTTGGTACATCCTGCTCCCTATCAGATCGGTGACCGGTTGGGAGGACCTCTGCCGGCAGTTCCTATACCAGTTCAGCTCCAACAAATGGAAGACCAGCATTGCAGACCTCTTCAAGTGCAAGCAAAGGCCTGATGAGAATGTTGAATATTTCATCGCCCGGTGGAAAAGACTTATGTATTCCCTCGATATGCCACTGACTCAGGAGCAATTACTGACGATGTGTATGGGGAACGTCAAAACGGAGCTGTTACCCTCCCTGATTACCAAGAACTACCCTGGAAGGTTCATAGATTTCCCAGATAAGGCTCAGCGTCTTGAGGAAGCTCTGAAATAGGCTAGTCAGTCACGTTTGTTGCCCCTTATGATCCCTGCCAGGTGGACCACCAGGGCTGAACCTGCCGCGGTGGCCCAAATAGAAGCCCCTAGGTAGCTAGAATTACTTCCAGCGGCACCATCCCAGCAACCCCGCAGAGGTCCTCCACCTCAAGAACAAGCTCCTGCCCAACAGTGACCGCCTCAGAATCGACAGGTTCTCCCGCGCAATGCGCCACCACCACCTAGGTGAGACAATCAGGCGCCGCCTCCTCGACAGGCCCCTCCGACCCCTCGTCAGGGTCATGCCCCCAGGGCCCCCTATCTGGAAAGAACGCACCAGACTTATTCGTTCAATGAAGATGAGGTCCCTGGATACATCTGAAGTGATTTAGAGCAAGGGATTGTGCGCCTGCCCGAGTGCAGAAGGCTGGCAGAGGCGAATCTCATTGATCACCCAAACTACTACCATTATCATCGGATTCTGGGGAACACTCTCAAGCAATGCTATGTGTATAAAGACTGGCTTAAAGACCAGGTCAACAACAACATAGTCAAGTTGGGCCCGGCACCAACACAAGTGGCAGGTGTCTATGCAGGATTAGAGATCGGCAGTGACAGCGAAGGCGAGTGGAAGAAGGTTCCCACCCGCGGATCCCATAAATACGAGGATTGGATGGCTCGAAAAACCATCATCCATGCCCAGGGTATCATCCGGTCGCACCTGAAGTAGCCGGAACCTTCATAAGATGTAGACGGTACCTCCGCATCATCTTCACAGTTGACCTCTTCCCAAAAGGGCAAGCAGCGGCAACGCAAGAAGAAGCAACGCGCACCGCTGTTGCCGTCGTCATCCCGCACTCTCGGCAACTTTATGCCCCCTGAAAAGGGGATTCCTCCCAGAATCCGCCCGGTACTGGATGAAAACTTGAGCGACAGCCAGGGGTACGCTTCGGTTAACACCGTGGAGCTGATAAATCCCTATATGACCCCCGACGAGGGGGAACGCCAGGCGGACCTCCCCAACGTTTCCAGTCGACGTCAACGTCAGCGGAATCGCAACCGCGCCAGTCATCGAGGTACGCCAGTGGGCACTTTCAGCCAATCAGTGCACGCTACTGAGACCAGACAGTAGGCTGAGCGCAGAGCTCAGCACACGCAACCCCATATGACGCCCTCGGCTCTACCTCCACCAACGTTTGTGCTACTAGATCCGGGAGAGCTGCCTCGTTCGTATCACAATAATTCTTTCCCGGATACAAGCCAGCCTCCGCTGTCCAATCCTAGTCTGGAAACTACTCTCTAGGCTTCAAATAGCAGGCAGAAGGATGTACCCAGTACAAGCCGATTGCCGGTTCAACCGGAAGGACCCGCTATGCCTCCAAATGCCGAACGACCTCCTGTAAGTAGAGGTTCGCGTTTGGCAGAAAAGTATGATGTCCTGAAGCACCTGGACAGCATTCTGGCAAGGATTTCTATCCTTGAGGCCCTTCGCCTGTCATCTGAAATGCGTGAGGCACTTGCCTAGGCCCTAACGAGCCCCCTCCAATTTGAGACGAAGGTAGCAGCTGCAAAAGCCTTCCATACTGAGACGATTGAAAACGCCGAATGTCAGGAGGTTATCTCGTTCTCCGGTGAAGATAAGGACCCTCATATACAGGGGCACATTCGCCTGTTGTACATCACTGGCCACTTCAATGGTGTGGAAGTCCGTTGTTGCCTCGTTGACATGGGTTCCAGAATCAATCTAATTCCAACTCGGATGTTGCGAATGTTGGGTCAGTCTGAAGATGATTTAACTCCCTCTGACCTCAGAATCCAGGGGTACGACAGGACCGATCAAACCCCAGTCAGCATGATCCCCATGAAGACTCAGTTCAGTGGCTTAATTGCCAACACCGAGTTCATGGTCGTCTCTCAGGACACCGCCTACAACGCGTTGATGGGTAGGCCATGGCTCCATCTGCATGCAGCGGTCCTTTCGTTGTATCACGAGTTCATCAAATACTCACTAAACGGTCGATTAGGTGTTCTCCATTGATATACGTCCACTTTCGCTTCTTGTGAGGCCCGCTATCTGGATGCGGGTTATTACAAATGTAAGGATAAGAAAATCCTAGTATGTGAGGATGAACCCACCCCAGTCACAAGTGATCCCTGGGCAAGTGTGGATGATGCCTACATCCTCCAGATCCACCAATTGGAGGCCACGACCCCCGACATGGGGCAATGTTTCGTTGTTTTGGGTACACAAGAAGGCATGTTCATGTGTCCAAGAGACGGCGGAAAATCACCTCATACTCCTACATCAACCAGGCTCAGGTTATCCTGGAACCTCCTACCCCTGTACGGTACTGGAACGTCAGGCTTATGATAATGGCGGTATGCCATACATGTCTCTTCTGCTGGGCTGGAATCCACCGACTCAGGCCAAAACGTCACCACTGCTTTGATATCATCAAACGTGTCCCCTTATGCCTAAGGCCAGATGGGATAGGGTCGACCGCCTTCATTGCTATGGTCTCAATGGCAAGTGAGTCTCCTGATATGATGACCACTGCTGCCCAAGCCGGCACCAGCTGCCCCCCAGGTTTTGATAGCCCAGAAGTATCTCCAGTCGCGGGAAATCCCCCCACGGGTGGAGAGGAAGACCTGGAGGATGCTCCTCCCACCTTTTAAGAAGGCGTCTCTACCACGGTTGATGAACTGGTATAGGTGATCCTTGGTAACGAGTCATATCCGAAACCCACATTGATCAATGCAGCCATGTCCCCCGAGGAGCTGCAGCAGTACATAGACTTCCACAAACAACACCGTGACATGTTTTCCTAGAGTTACAACGAGATGCCAGGACTAGATCCCCAGGTAGTCGTTCACCGTCTGGGCCTCCCGGGAAAACATCGTGGGTTTAAGAAGCCTCCCAGGAAAATACACCCTTCTCATGGTGGAATGGTTGAGGCCGAAGTTGAGAAGCTTATCAAAGCCAACTACATTAAGGAATTCCAGTACCCCAATTAGCATTCCAACATTGTGCCAGTCATGATGAATAATAAGAATATCAGAGTTTGCATCGACATTCATGATCTTAATCGCCACTGCCCAAAGGATGACTTCCCACTCCCGGTGATGGAGTTATTGATTGACGCCACGGCCGAGTTCCAATCTCTCTCTTTCATGGATGGGTATTCCGGGTACAACCAGATCCAGATGGCCCCCGAAGACGAAGAGTCCACTGCCTTCAAGGCTCCCCAAGGTACCTTTTTCTACCAGGTTATGCCATTCGGCTTGAGAAATTCATGTGCCACTTATCAGAGGGCCATGCACCGCATATTCAAGAAGATTCTTGGGACATTGGTGGAATTCTACGTAGATGATCTTGTATTCAAATCATGTCAGCGCCAGGACCATCTCAAAGACCTTGAGAAGGTGTTTGGTTTCCTCCGTTCCCGTCACCTGAAGATGAACCCATTGAAGTGTGCCTTCGGGGTCACCTCTGGGAAGTTTCTGGTCTTTTTTGTTAGATACCGAGGTATCGAGATCGACCCGGAGAAGATCAAGGACATCAGCCAAATGCCTCCCCCGAGCAACATTGGGGAACTTCGAGGCCTCCAAGGACACTTAGCCTATATACACCGATTCATTACGAATCAGGCTGGCAAGTGTATTCCCTTTTCCCAACTCATGAAGAAGGGCGCCGCCTACGAATGGGATGAGGAGTGTCGGACCGCCATCGAAGAAATCAAGCAGTATCTGTTCCGACCTCCGGTCTTGATGCCACCCGTCTCCGAAAAGCCACTAGTCCTTTATGTGACTGCCCTGGAATGATCCATCGGTGCACTGCTCGCCCAGAAGAATAACGAGGGTATTGAGAACAGTCTCTACTATCTCAACCGAATGCTTCTCGATATGGAGGTCAGATACTCCCCTATCGAAAGAGATTCCTTGCGCTCGTCTTTGCCTTACAGAAGTTGTGACATTTCCTGGAACACCATGAGGTGAAATTGGTCTCCCAGGTAGACCCACAAAAGTACATCCTGAACCGCCCCATGCTGACTGGCCGACTGGCACGGTGGGCGGTGATTCTCCAGCAGTTTGATTTTAGGTTCGTACCTCATAAGGCCATTAAGGGACAAGCGTTGGGAAACATTTTAGCTGCCCATCCAACCTCCATAGATCATTCACTGGACCTGGATTTTCCTGATGAGATGATCCTCTTAGTCGATCATACCGTCCGATGTTAGAAAATGCATTTCGACGGCGCCTCCCAGAGCCCCACCGGTAGGCGGCTCAATGATCCTATGCTCAAAAGAGTGGGACTGGGTATTATATTCATTACACTAGTGTATGTCGTCGTTCGATACTCATTCCTGTTGTCATAAGGCTGTACATACAACAAGGCAGAGTACCAGGCTCTCATCACTGGCCTCGAGTTGGCCCTTGAGATCCATGTGCCCCATCTACATGTGATGGGATATTCCGAGCTGGTAATCAAACAGGTTAATGGAGACTACTTCATCAGGAAGCCGGAGCTTGCACCATTGCTGGAGTACACCCTCCACCTAATGGCCCAGTTCTCCTCTCGACCAGAGGTTACCCCTGTCCCACGGTCACAGAACGGTCAAGCAGACGCCTTGGTTGGCTTAGCCGCGTCACTCGCAGAACCCGAGCAAGATGATTTGATTATACATGTGGCACACCGGAGAGTCATTTCCCCCGTCACCCAAGAGGACAATGATGGCCTGCGAGTAGGTCATCTCACCACCGGACCCTCTAATTTAGGGGTCCCGGGTTCATCAGGCACCGTGGTTGAAGCCACTCCTAACTGGAGGGAACCTTTTTTCGAGTAGAACCAAAATGGTTTCCTCCCGGACGACCAGGCCGAGCGCGAGATAATCTGACGCTGTGCGCTGCAATTTACCCTCCAGAGCGGCCCCAGTCTTGAACAGATCCTTTATAAGCGGAGTTTCGATGGCATCCTCTTCTGTTGCATTCAAGGAGTAGAGATACCTCAAGTTATGCAAGAGGTTCACGCCGGTTGTTGTGGTTCCCATCAAGCTGGGCCGAAGCTGTCCCATCAAATCCGGAGGTTGGGGTACTTATGGCCCTTTATAATCCACGATTGTATTGGGTATGCCAAGAGATTCCACGCGTTCCAAGTTCACACCAACTTCCTGCATCGGCCGCCAGAGCCCCTCCACCCCACCAAGTACTCTTGGCCATTTTTGTTATGGGGACATGATGTAGTGGGACCATATCCACCGGCAATAGCCCGCTAGTGTAGGTTCATCCTGACTACTACAGATTTCTTCTCCAAGTGGGCAGAGGCAGTTTCACTCAAAGAGGTCAAGGCCCGTTCCATCGTTGACCTTTTGAGCTCCAATATTATCCACTGGTTTGGGGTCCCTCACGCCGTCCTCACCGATAACGGCACCAACATCCAAGCGGCTGAACTAAAGAAATTTTATGCCAAGTACGACATCCGTTCGAACCATACCTCCCGCTACCACACGCAGGCAAATGGAAAGATCGAGGCGTTCAACAAAACCCTCTCTAACATTCTGCAGAATATGGTTGGTCAGAAAAATAAAAGTTGGTCAGAAAAGCTCCCTAACGCCCACTGGGTTTATCGGACGACGACTCTCAACTCTACCTAGGTGACTCCATATTCCCTAGTGTGTGGAGTTTAGACCGTCCTACCCATTGAGATCCAGCTTCCATCATTACGCACTGCAGTATATGATCACCAGACATCAGATGAGGTAGCTGAAATCCGTCTAGATGAATTAGATGCACTGGACGAGAACCGGCTTCATGCCCTGCACAATCTGGAATATCATTAGGATAGGATAGAGAGGGCCTTCAACAAGAAGGTTTGTCTTCGTTCCTTCCTACAGGGCGACCTAGTACTGGCCCTTCGAGCGCCAATGATTCCCGATAGGAAACCACCCAAATTAGAACCCAAATGGGAAGGGCCATATATCATCCATAAGGTTTACCCCATTGGAGCATACTCCTTGGTGACCACGGATGGAGAGCGCATAACCCCGCCCACCAATGCCAAGTTCCTTAAGCGATACTTTGCCAAGGGCAACAGGGTCCCGCACAACCTTAAACTATGAGAGGTTCCAACATGACCTTAAACTACATGTTAGGGTCCTGCACGACCATAAACTGCAAGAGGGTCCCGCATGACCTTAAACTGCACGTTAGGGTCCTGCACGACCTTAAACTTCATCTTTGTCTGTCATGACGTTAAATTATTCATTATCGTCCAACAAGACTTTAAACTGCACCTTGGTCCCGCACGACCTTAAACTATATGGTTATGGTCCCGCATGACCTTAAATTGCATGTTATGGTCCAACACGACCTTAAACTGTAGGGTCCTGCACGACCTTAAACTGCATCTTCATCCTGCAAGATGATAAACTGTGAAATGGTCCCGCATGACCTTAAACTGCATGTTATGGTCCAACACGACCTTAAACTATAAGGTCATGCACGACCTTAAACTGCATATTCGTCCTGCAAGATGATAAACTACAAAATGGTCTGAGCTCTATGACATTAAACTAAGATCTCCCTCCATCCTTACTGCAAGACGTTAAACTGCAAGCCAGTCAGGCCTTCCTGACTGAGGCTCATCCTCAGGCCCCTTGGCCTCCTCGGGCCCCCCCGGCCCCTGTCCATACTGTAAGACGTTAAACTTCAAGGCAGTTAGGCCTTCCTGACCGAGGCTCAGCCTCAGGCCCCTTGGCCTCCTCTGGCCCACTTCCCCGTCTTCACTGCGAGACGTTATACCGCAAGCTGGTCCGGTCTCCTTGACCGTGGTCCAGCCTCAGGCCCCTCGTTTGTCCTCGACTTACCCTCTTGCGGAATTGTACGGTATGGTGTGGGACTATGTCCTCATTCACGTCGGATTACTTACAGTACCTTACATATCCCCAAATGAGATGCATCCTCGTCCCTAATGACGTTAAACAGCTTCTCAAGAACTACGTGTGGCTTGATTCTCGTCCTCATGAGATATGTAGGAATTCTCAAACGCCTCGTCTTGAGCCCAGCTCCATGCTTTTCTCTTCCACTATCCCCCCTGGGAATAGTTTCCTCCGAGGCTCCTACTGTTGCGAGGGGTAGTCTTTCTTAGCCCCTCTCATACAACCCCGCTCACACAAAGATTGTAAGGGTGCCACCATGTGCCCACTCCCCTTCTTTTATCCCCCCACGTCCTCACCGCATGAAGCTAAACTACATGCCCTTCAAGAACTACGTATGGCTTGATTCCCATCCTAATGGGATATATAGGAACGCCCGGGTGCACATCCCCCCTGGAGATGTTTGCCTCTTTCGTGGATGGATACGACTATGCTTCACCAACTCCTTGAATGGGATTCCATCATTTTTTTCACACCCAGAGGGACCCCAAATAATGTCCTGGATACTATGCCCAAGGGCTCTCCTACCGATACAGGCCAACGCCCCCGAGGGTTTTTTAAGCAATAAGCCGATACAAGTCCCGCGTTGCGAATTTGGTCAGCGGTCGACGCTCATTTGTTGCTCCCATATCAGGTTACCATAGGAACGTTGTGTTTCGAACATGGTCAATAGTGTCTTGGATCTTTAGGTCCACCCCGAGATGTCCCAGACATCGAGTGTAGTGATTCGTTCTACCCCATCCCGAAGTAACAAGCTCTTCCTCGGGTGGCGCTAGAAATCGGGCCCACGACCCCGATTCCCCTTAGGGGGGTGTACGATGTGGTGTAGGACTACATCCTCATTCACATCGGGATCATGTACCATTCCGTACGCCTTCCCTTACGAGGCCCAGCCTCAGGCCCTTGGACTTCTCGGGTCCCCGACCCCTGTCCTCATGTAAGACGTTAAACTGCAGACCCCTGAGGCATTCTTGACTGATTCCTGACCTTAGGCCCCTTGGCCTTCTCAGGCCCCTCCGCCCAACCTCTTACCCAGGGTGTATGGTTTGGTGTGGGACTATGTCCTCATTCACGTAGGGATCATGTACCCTGTCGTACGCCTTCCCTTACGAGGCCCAGCCACAAGCCCCTTGGCCTCCTCGGGTCCCCGACCCTCGACCTCACTGCAAGACGTTAAACTGAAAGCAAGTCGGGCCTTCTGGACGAGTGCCTAACCATCAGGCCCCTTGGCCTTTCCAGGCCCCGGCCAAGGTCCTATGTTATAGGAGTGTATTGTGTGGCGTGAAGTTATTTTCTCATTCACGTCAGTCTCGTAATGACCACGCCACATACCTCTCCCTTCTGAGCTGTTTCATCGATCCCTTTTCGGCAGTTCACCAATGTGCCTAAGAGTACTCTGGTTTATTACCTGGAATGCCATGTTTTACTCGGGCATGTCCGCACCCACTTTCCAGGCTCTGTGTATCCCTGCATCATGGCTTCCATCATCTTTCACACCTGGAGGGACCCCCAAGAACGGCCAGGATACTACGCCCAAGGGCTCTCCTACCGTTACGGGGCAACACCCCCGAGGGTTTTGGACAACAAATCGATAAAATCCTGTGTTGCGAATATGTTCAGCGGTCAATGCTCATTTGTTGTTCCCACCTCAGGCTAACATGATATGGATGCTGCATTTCCACCATGGTTAACAGTGTTCCTCTATC
The DNA here is from genome assembly GCA_963277665.1 of Viscum album. NCBI lineage: Eukaryota > Viridiplantae > Streptophyta > Magnoliopsida > Santalales > Viscaceae > Viscum > Viscum album. The sequence continues at coordinate 713,913,776 of OY728134.1, read as the reverse complement.
ACCACCCAAACCCATTAGGCCCAAAATGTCAGGTGCACAATTCACACGCTTCATAACTTCACCATGTCCAAGTAGAGTCTCGAAACCCTTGGTACTTTTCCTCCGTGCACGTCTGCGCGTTGGGGAAAAAAGCCGCGTCAAAGGTGTCCTTCGGGGCTCTCTGCCGACTTCCCTCAGATGGACGCCCCAAGTTTGCGATAAGGATCTCCCCCCTTGTTTCCCACACCGAGTTTAACTATCGTGGGCTTAGGGATCGGGTTGACGTCTGTGCTAACTTGGGAGGTTGTTACCATTCATGGTCCGAGTTCTATGACCATAAACTAAGATCCTATCAGAACTACGTTTAGCTTAATTCCCGTCATAATGGGATGCGTAGGAATTCCCAGACCTCATGTCTTTCGGTCCAGCTTGAGTTAAGCTAATTCGCCTCTCTGGTCCTACCATCGGGACCCCGACTACTGGACCACGTGGCGTAGTGAGGGATTATGTTCTCATTCACGTATGGTTTTCAATAGCTACACCACGCGCACCCCCGTTCATAGAGTTTGCCCTCCTATTCCTTTTCCCGCATGACATTAAAAGGCACCCTTCCGAACTACATGTGGCTTGATTCCCATACTCATGGGATACGTAGGACCACCTGAATGTCTAGGCTTTGGGTCCAGCCCCACCTCTTAGAGATCTCCTGATCTCCTGTTCACCTAGGCCACTTGGCATATCCCTCTCCAATAGGGGGATATGTAGGTATGATACAAGGTTTTGGGCACCGTGCCCCCTTCTCCCGAGAACCTGCAATCTCTTGGTAACCCTCAAGTTCAGTCTCTTGACCCCTTACAGTGGTTCACCCATGTGTTAAGAGTACTCTGGTCTAGGACCAAGAGTGTCGGATTCAACTTGATCAACTTCCTTCCACTTGTCAAGCTTCGTGTTCCCCTCCATTCGGGCTTCCATTACCTTTCAAACCCTGAGGGACCCCCAATAACGGCCTGGATACAATGCCCAAGGGCTCTCCTACCGTTACGGGTCGACGCCCCTGAGGGTTTTGGACAAAAAATTGATAAAATCCCACGTTGTGAATACGGTCAGCGGTCGATGCTCATTAGTTTGTCCCCATTTCAGGCGAACCCGACAGGATGCTGTGTTGCGATCATGGTCAACAGTAATCCTCTGTCGTCACGCCAACCCCTTCAGTCCTCGAATGTTGGTTTCATGATTCACATCATTTTCCACCCCATCATGTCCAGGTGGAATCTCGACAGCTTTTGGCTCTATCCCTCAGTGCACCTTTGCATGTCAGGGGGACAAAGCTGCAATATGGCGTCCTTCGGGGCTCCCATGGTCCGAGCTCTAAGACCATAAACTATGATCCATAAGGGACTACATTCAACTTGATTCCCATCCTTATGGGATACGTAGGACCGCCCAGACGCCCTGTCTCAGGGTACAACCCATTTAGGGAGCCAGTCTCTCCCCCCTGATTCACCTCGTAACTCTACAAAGGCCCCTCAGCCTAAGGTCTCCCTCTCCGAGTGGCGTAAAATGTGATGTGGGATCATGTCTCCATCAATTTGTTTTATAACACTGCGCACATTCCCTGCCTAGCATCGTCTCTGCTACGTCTGTGCTGCATGACGATAAAATGCATGCTTGGTCCTATCATACGACCCTAAACTGTGACCTTATCGTCCTGGCCGCACGATGAAAAACGGCACTGCATTGTGGTGACCTCGTTGTAGAGGACATCACGTTGGGTATTGGTCATGTGACATGCCATTTGTCAATGCCTATCACGTCTTGATTCTTGTGGCGACACCAGGGCCTGCTACCCTAGGCCTGTCGCTTCACAAAAAAAACCATTCACCTTAAAGAACAAACAAGATTTATCAAATTCCGCTTCTTTTAGTGAAAGGGCCACGAACGCACTCCCCTTTTCCCCCGGAACTGGTATCTTACCATGTCACCCTCCAGAACTCATGAGGCTTGATTCTCATCCTCACGAGATACGTAGGAGTGCCCGGGCACTTCTCCGCGGGCCCGGCCTAATTTTTGCTTTTGGTCCATTGACCTAAAGCCTCTCCCAATGGGATCAGACAGCGTGATATGGGATTATGTCCTCATTCACATCAAGTTGTTCACCACACCATACACACCCCCTATTCCCATTCATGCCAGGTGTATGAGTTACTCCACCATGTGCCTCTTATGTCTCCGCCCATCCATGGTCCAAATTCTACAACCCTAAACTAAGATCTCCCTATGGTAAAGGAATCTTCTCCCTCTATCTAATACGTCTCGTTGTCATATTCAGATGTGTTTTGACAAGGAGACCGAAGTGTGGTATTTTTATAGGGACATCTCCTTCATCCCATGACCAAGCTTCGTGAGCTCGCTATTCGGATCCTCATCTTCTTCCACATCCAAAAGGACCCTCAGATGTCATGGATACTAGGCTTAAGGGATCTCCATGAATGCTGGACCTAAGGGCCCTCCAATCATTTCGGGCCAAAGTCCCTACGGATATCTGAAAACATTTGTGACATAGTCCCGTGTTTCGAACATGGTCAACAGTCAACACTCATTTGTTTGTTCCCATTCTAGGCTAACGCGATATGGATGCTGGGTTTCCGCCACGGTCAACAGTTATCCTCCATCGTCACACTGCCATCATCGTGTTTTGAATCTCGAGCTCCATGATTCACAAATTTACACTTCCTCTTGTTCAAGTGGAATTCCATCAGACTCAGCTCTTTCTCTTAGCGCATCTAGGTGCGCTAAATGACCGTGTTAGTGTCACTGGGCCAGTATTCACTGAGCGTCCCTTTTCCCCAACCTACCCCTTTTTGTCAAGAAATTCCCACCACTACTGCTTGTTTCTCACACCCAGCACGACTCACGTGTGCTTAGTAGTTTTTGCGGGATGTGTACCAACACGTCCAGGCTTCTCATCGTCCCGCACGACATTAAGTTGTGCTTTCAGAACTACGTAAGTCTTGATTCCCATCCTCGTGGGGTACGTAGGAATGCCCGAACACTCTACATTGGGCCCAACCTAATCCTCACTCTTGGTCCCTCGGCCTGAAGAGTTTCCTCTGGGGGTACGTGGTGTGATTTGGACTCCAAGTCCTCATTCACGTCGTTTTCACATCTACCGCACCGCACGCTCCCGAGGATCTTCCCTTTTATTCCACGTCCTATCGTATCACGTTAAACTATAGGAGTCCATGTGTCCTCAACACATGGCACTAAACTGCGGTTCTACCCTGAACAAGTTCAGGATGCCCCATGTTAATCATTAAATGCACCAGAGCCTCTAAAAAAGAGGATTTCACCTGCCATTGTTGGTCTTTGACTGCATTGTGTTTCCAGAACTACGTATGGCTTGATTCCCATCCTCATGGGATACGTAGAGACACCCAGGCATTTCACCTAGGGTCCAGCCTCAGGAATCACAAAATCTTTTTCCTCCCCATTTCTGTCCCTCTGGCCTGACCCCTCAGGGGGAACGATGTAGCTGTAATTATTCCCTGAACAAGTTCAGGATGCCCCAAGATCCCATTGGGAAGTGACAGACCCCCTCGCCAGAGAGGCCCTGACTGAAAGAAGGAATGATCTATGATCAAACCAATGCGCCCATATGGTGTACTCCCACCATGGTGGTGTAACTACCTAAGTGTTGGAATCTGTTCGGACAAACCATCAATCCATATTCCTCGCTTTGCGTGCCCCTTATTCGGACCCTCGTCCCCTTTCATGTCTCACGGGACCCCCTAACGGCCCGGTCTCATGCCGCATCAGCTCACCAACCATCCTTGGCCAATGTTCTGGAAGACTGGTCATGTTTGGAAGGACCCCGAACAGTATGGATGTTTGACCTATGGTCAGCCAACTGTCCTGGGTCAATGTCCCAAAAGATTGACCAACAATATTTGTGACATGGTCCCGTGTTTCGAACTTGGTCAATAGTTGACCCTCATTTTTGTCCCCGTTACAGGCTAATGTAGTAAGGATACCGCTTCTCCACCATGGTTAACGGTTTAACTTTATTGTCACGCCATCCCCACAGTGCTCTGAATCTTGGGTATCATGATCCACACTTCCCATTTTCATTTGTTTGGACCGATTTCAGCGCCTCTGGCGTTGTATAGTTCGTGCATAAGAGCACTCTGAAGAAACGGTAATTCGGTTGTCCTGGAAACATCCTTCTCCGGTCAATCCTCTCCCATCTTTCGGAAATCCAGACTGGTAATACGAATCCCGGATTCCCGGAGTATGGTCTCCACTCGTAAGTTAGGTGGGACGAGAAGGCAACTATCTCCTGTTTCTCACATCGGGCTCGACCCACGTGGGCTTGGGGAATTGTCGTCGAACGTCCCGCAAACATTGTATGGATGTAACAAGGCGATTCAAATAGGGGAAATCGTGCGTGCTACGACATTCAAAGAAAAGAAAGAAAAAATTGAGGCAAGAAAGTACCAATAAAAGGTTTTTCTGTTTGTTAAAATACTCGGGGGTCGACTCTCCACATGGATGGATTGACCATGTCAAAAGAGCGTTGCAGATCCGCCACCCGTTGGCTTATGGTGTCCAAGGCTTGCTGCCGCTGACTTAGCTCCCGCTGCTCCTCAGTAGCGGCGGGGCGCAGTTCGTCAGTCCTGGCTTTGGACCTCTCTAAGCCAGCTTGAATGGAAGCCATCTTTCCAGAGGTCTGCCTCATATGCTCTACTTCCTCTTCCAGCTGGGCCTTCAACCGTGAGACCATCTCAGATTGTGAATTAAGAGAGGCTGAAAGCTCATCTGCCCGGGTCTGCATCTCTTGGACCTCGCCTTCAGCCTCCTGGAGCTTCATGATGTTGGTCTCCTTCCTCCGCTGCCAACCCACGCTGAGCCCACGATCATGCTCCCAGAACATCTCATCCATAATATCTCGGATGAGTATGTGAGGACATTGGGCATCTACTCCACCAGTGCACAGTTCGGGCAACCGCGAGCGGACTCTGTCCAATTTGGCCAGCCATTGTACTTGGGGGTGTACTTGATGAAGCGCGTGATTAGCTACCATGACCGTCGGTAGACTATGCTGTTGTCTTCCTCATCAGAGGTTGTTTCGTCCCAGTCTGCACGATTGGCAGGCTCGTACGCGGGATACGCCCACAAGAAATCCTCAGCATGATCTACATCTGGTGTTGAATCCAGTACGACACCTGGTGCTGAAGCAGGCGTGACAAGACTGGGACCGACCGGTTGATCCTCTTCATCGGAGTCCACCTCGATGACCTCAGGCACGACCCTGCTGGTGGCCCCGCCAGTAATGATGTGTGTCACAGCTTGAGGAGATGGGAGGTCTATCACCACCATCACCAGCATGCCCATAGGTGGGAGGCCACCAGACATCCTGACTAGTCTTGCTGCAGCAGCCCATGCCAGTCGGAGAACTATACGACATAGAGGGACATAAACTATAGTTGGAAGCCATAGTGTACATGTGACGATGAGGAAACCGCTATAGGAAACATACGGAGATCGAACTCCTGTCACTGTTCTGGAGCTGGTACTAACAGATCCCCAAGGAGAGGCCCTCCGTATACTGTTGGAAGGTCTGGAGATTCCGAAAGAGCCACCATGGGTGCTCTGGTCCCACCAGACGCGGAACTGGACACAGCCATATGCGCGGGTTCTGAAGGTCCCGCAACATCACCCGCCGACGGGTGAGAACGAGGCCTGCGAACAAGTTCCTCCTGCATGGCTCAAACATTGGTGAGAAGTCCATAGTGACCCAAGAACGGATCATATGGAAAGAATTTCGGAATGCTACCTCGAGAGCCTCTGCGAAATCGTCGGGATCTGAGCCTTGATCTCCGACCTCTCCCTCCTCCAACAGGCTCCCTCCTCCAGCCTCATCCTCCCGAGAGGAGTCCTCTGATTCTTTCGGGATGGGGAAGTGCTCCCTCAGATCGGAAGCCGATAACTGTGGGGGGGGGTCATTTGATTCAACAGTACCCTCACCCGGTCTGTCATTGGGCGAGGGACACCACTAGAGTGGACGTAATCCTCCAGCTCATCCAAGTACTGTTCTGCCTCCACCAGAGACGCCATGAATCTAGCCCGGACTAGGCCTATGCCCGATAATTCCATCCCGAGGCGATTCAGGTGGGCCCATATCTCGAGTGGGCTAAGGAACTGCTGGTTGACGTCCCAAATGTCCCAGGCTTCCGGGAAGACATAATCCTCTTTCATGTCGATATGATGCAGGCGCTTCCCCGGAGCCTGAGTGGATATCCTACGAAATCCCCTCGGTGGCTGCCCCTCCGGATGGCCCTGCTCTTCTGGAATCACCGGATCCACCGCTGCTTCCATACGCACGGCTGGTGCGGGTCTCGCCGCCATGGAAGCCCCGCTACCGCGAGCGGCCCTAGCCGCCCTCCGACCCCAACCTCGAGATAGAGGAGGTCCACCGTCACCGATCTGAATAGTTGGTTGCTTCAGCATCTCCCCTGGGTATGTAGCCTCCCAACTAATGGCATACCCCCTCACCAATCTGAATGCGGCGATGGATGGAGGCAATGCAATTCGCATCTTCCCATATTCCCGTGTGAAAATGAGCCACAACTGCCTCATCACACATGGGTTCTCCTCGGGACACACCTCCCAGTAGACCTACAGGGTCAGCTGCTGGAGGCACCAGAACTGCCTTGCATACCGATGCGGGGTGTACGGTTCGCAGAGTGGATCACGATCTATTAGTGCCACCAAAACTCCGCCTCGAAAGGCCATGAGGTAATCCAGATGTTCTTCCGTTCCCCTCCCATCATCAGTAAGTATCCCTGTCGGCAATGGGAAGGGGTGGAAATTAAACACATCCTCCCTCCACACCCGATTCAGCACCATCGACATGACTAGTTTGAACGGGAAGCACCCGACCGCGTTCAGGATGGAGAGGTGTATGTTCGATCCCGGTGGTGAAATGTTGTTTGGATACTTGTAAATCCCCTTGATGTGTGCTGTGATCCACCCATACAGGAGGTGGAAGGGCTCGCATATCCTTGGCGGCTTCTTGCCCTCGCTAATGTGCCGCAACATTCTGTATAGTTTGACAAGCATCGAAATCCCCATATTGATCTGATGCCTCATGGCCAACGTGGACGCCATTATAAATGAGTTGGACCGCACCCCCATGCTTGGATCCCTCACCAGTAGGATCCAACCACAGATGAGAGCCGCGATGAACGTCGCCAACCTGACTATCGACTGTTGTTCAGTGCTGACACTGAAACCCCAAGTCTTCCATTGGCTGTCCTCCATGACCCGCCAATACGAGTGCCCCGTGCCCCATTGGGCCACCCTCGGACATGTTCGAGGCCCTAGAGGGAACTCTCGATTCTCTGGGAAATTTAGGAAGCACTTGAACAATCTCCTAAAGTGGACATCCTTCACTTCCTCCTTGTCCTCTCCAGGGACGAGCGCCATCAACGCTGACGCCAATCGCGACATTTGCTCTCTATCCTCCCACGCGCTTATAACAGGGAGGAACTCATCATACATGGACCCCAAGATCGGAACCCCAGAAATCTGGTGGACATCCCACATGATGATTCCCACCTCCCCATGATGCAGGTGAACGGTATTGGTCCTAGACGACCATCTGCTTAGCAATTCCGACATCAATTTCTTTGGTTGGTAAATGTGGAATTGGGGGGCCCATGCCGCCTCATACAACCCCACTCTCCTCAGATCTTCCTCAAACTCCTCGCATGAGGCACCTACCCAGTAGGCCCAGGACCAGTCATGAGTAATGTTGCCGCCCTGGCGCAGGTCCCACTCATCAGACCATCCCTTCTTCGAATCCTGCAAAGCCGCCTTCAGCATGGTGCGGTAGAGAGAAGGGGACGTCTCTGGTTGCAGTGGCTTCCCGTCAATATCGTTCAAATGGTTGTAGAGACAGTCAGTGCTGACTGGTGTGAAGTCCTCTTGCGCATGACCATCAACCACCCTGAACCATTGGTGCTGGCATGGTGTGCTCTTGAACCAGCAAGCTGGATCGTCCCTACTCACCTTAGGGATGAAGACGTCATCCCTCAACCCAAAGCTGTACAATGGCAGTTTATTTCACTACGGATAATCCTTCTGACTCTCCGATAGAAGATCTGTCAAAGAAGTGTGGTCCAAATGGCTTCATACCATCTAACCAAGGCCTGGACAGTTGGCCATCTCATCCCGACGAGCGGAATCTGCAAGCACCCCTAATATAGCCTATTGATGGGCCATTTGGATTCCGACCCTCAGAAAAGAATTTTTCTGAACGGATCGCGAAGCTGGATCGCGAAGCCGGATCGCGAAGGTCGGTCGCGAGACCAAGCCGCGAAGTCTGGCCTAGGCCGACAAGCAGAAGTTCACTTGGCGGGGATGCGGAGTCGGAGACCCGCGGTTCGCCGCGAAGCTCGATTTGCGGAGGGCTGTCGCAGAGTACGCGGAGCTTCGCGAAGTCGAGAGCAGAAAAAGACAAGGAACTCGCGTGAATCCAAAAGAGGTCAACCCCCCTATTTATAGGCGGCGACCCCAAAGCATCGCGGCGCGCCTCACCCGCGTGGAGCATCACGGCACGTCCGGATCCGTGGCCCCGGTCAGCACCGCGGGCCCCCTTCGCGAAACTGCATCGTGAACCACCGACAATTTTGGTGATTTTCCCTCAGAATTTAACCCTTCAACCTCCGTGGCTCCAAGTGTGAGGGGGGGAATTTGTTGGCGCCAAAATATTCCGCGAAACGAAGGGACGGAAAAGAAGGCCGGCATGCTGCCTCGCGAAGAACAGACGCGAAGCACCGACGCGAAGCACCCCAATCATCGCGGTCTCGTGAAGCTCCAGAGGCGGTAACACTCTGCGAACACATATGACGTTCGTGAGCCCGCCACGAAGCTCCAGAGGTGGTAACTCTTCGCGGACGACGTTGACGTTCGCGAGCGCGCCGAGAAGTACCTGAGGTGGCACACGAGTTCTACTTCGCGGCGCCCCTTCCCTATAAATACTGGACTCCCCCTGAGTCCCGAAGATGGACAATCCGACCTTTTGGCTTCTCCTCTCACGAATCGCGAAGCACTCTTTGCCCCGGGAATCATTAGGTCCGTGAGGTACTTCTACTTCGTGAGACGCCTTTGCTTTGTCTCGTTTTGAGCCCCTCTTCTGAGAGGGATTCCCTTCACGAAGATCAAGGGCATTCGCGAAGGATGGGGATTCCCAAGAGAACTCGGGCAGCCGCGGAGCATTTATGCTTCGCGAAACACCCATGCGGGACTAGTGATCCCTATGATAAGGCAGGATTGCTACTCATCGCAAAGCATACTGCATCGCAGCACCCTGCTTCGCGAGGCACCCCTTCTTCGTGAGGCAGTGCTCTGCGAATACTGTTCCACTTCGCGATGCACCCTCCACTCACACCTATGCCCCATGCTAAGTCCATGGCACTCCACTTCACAAAGCACACTCCTTTGCTTGGAAATTCGCCTTCTCGTGCGACCCTCCAAGTTTGCACGATGTGATTTCAAAGTCTCATGGACAATACCACTCGTAGCGTTGCTTCGCCTAATGCTTCTTCACATAGGCACACTAACGGCTATTACTTCTTCTCATAGCCACGATAACGTGGACCCCTTGAAGGTTCGCTAACCAACCCCCCTCGAATATGGCCTTACTGGTACCTTCCCTTCCCCAAGGACCAGAGGGTACCAGTTATGTAAGTCCTAGGGGAGCGGAGTGAACCCACCTCGTCCGAGCTGCAGGACGTTAAACTGCCAAGCATCACATCCTCAACAAATGATTTTAAACTGTGACCTGGCCTCGTGCCTCTCACGAAGGGTCCCCCCCAGCTTGAACATTTTTTACACCACTCGTCCCTACGGGAGCGGACTCCCCCTCACATGGAATGAGATCCTCCTTGTCGGAGCAGCGTTTGTCAATGGGGGAAGGGCTGCCTCAAAGCGTAAGCCCACAGCCTTTCCAACGGATGGTTGCACCCCTGCATCTTTGTACTTACCAACTACCAAGGTCAGTGGAGGGCGTAATAGGGAAAGAGGCACCTCCCATCATTGGTCTCGAGTCCCTCTTTCACTGCACATTTTCGCACACTGGTCCTCCATCCTGGAGTAAGTCCCAGCACCATGGGCCGCCTAACTCGTAAGCCCCTCTTCACTTCTCACGGACACATCCTTCGCGACGTGATCATCAGGTCCTTGCAACCACTTGTTTCCCACACCGAGCATGACTCACGTGGGCTTAGAGTGAGCACCGACCCTGACCCCCACCCATAGCGAACTACGAGGACTTTGATCCATGTCAAGGCATGGTACGTAGGAATCCTCCATGAGGTTCAATCCACTTTACTCGATCGTTCATTCACGTCGAGTTTCGCCCTTGTCCCGTATGACGTTAAAATGCACGCCCTCGTCCAGCATGACGTTAAATGGCATACCCTCATCCAGCATGTCGTTAAAATATATGCCCCTTGTCCCACATGACATTAAACTGCCCTCCCATTAGAACTACGACTTCTTTGATCCATGTCAAGGAGTGGTGCGTATGAATCCTTCACGAGGTTCAATCCCACCCATCATCTAATTCACGTCGAGTTCTACCTTCGTCCAGCATGACATTAAACTGCATTCCAGTCCAACGGAAAGCCGTTGTGATTATCTTGAACTACGAGGACATGGTCCATGTCAAGGCGTGGTACGTAGGAAGCCTCTATGAGGTTCAAACCCACCATCCGGTCGTTCCGACCTCATTCACGTCGGTTCACCCCCGTTCCGCATGACGTTAAACTGTATTCCACAACCCGAACTATGAGGACATTGATCCGTGTCAAGGCATGGTACATAGGAAGCCTCCCCGAGGTTCAGGCCCAACAATTATTGGGCCAGACCGTCTCCTTCTCGGTGTGCCAACCCTCTACATTTTCACCCAAACTATGAGGACATTGATCCATGTCAAGGCATGGTATATAGGAATCCTCCCAGAGGTTCAAGCCCATATCCCATCGGACCAAGGTCCCTCATTTGATTCGGTTCACCAACACCCACCGCCCGTCGTTTATTCACGTCAGGGTTCACTACCGTCCCACATGATGTTAAACTGTATTCCATCAATCCGTTGAACTACGAGGAATTTGATCCATGTCAAGGCATGGTACGTAGGAAACCTTCCCAAGGTTCAAGCCCACCACTAGTGGACCCACGGGTGTACTTTCATGTCAGTTCACTGATGAATCCCTTTGAACTACGAGGTCTTTGATCCATGTCAAGGCATGGTACGTAAGAAGCCTCCTCGAGGTTCAAGCCCACCACCCATCAGACCAAGATCCACCTTCACGTTGGTTCGCTGACAACATCCATCGGGCCAAGGTCCACCTTCATGTCAGTTCACTGGCACCATCCCGAACTACACATACTTTGATTCCCTACCATGGGGATACGAAGGAAGCCTCTTCATGGGTCATGCCCAACTTCAATGTCGCCCTTGCGATGGTCACATTTCATTCCCCCTCCACTCCATTCATCCATCTATCACCCATATTGATTCTCGCCCGGACCGTCATATCTCGGTGATAGCATGTCGATACGCTCCTATTCACAGCCGCCCATGGGATGGTCCAGGTATCGGCACCCCTTCAAAGGAATCCCCTTAATCCGATCTATTCTAGCTATTGCTCCAATCGGGCTGATCCGTCTCCGCTGGACGTTAAACTCGCGGCGTGCCCTGTGTTAAACATGGGAAGCTGAGGAAAACCACAGATATGTGTCTATGGAAAATAATTCTCAGCGCTCGATGTGGGATCTCTCGGGCATCCACGCCCTCGAGAAGCCCTATGACCAGGGATAATAGACAGACATTCCAGGTTCCCCAGCATCCAGACACGCTAATGATGCCTCAATGTGACTACTCCCCTGACTGAAGGAGGCTGCCCTGACCAGACCCTTTGGAATGTCCCAATAGAACTAGTGTAATTAACCGGCGTCCATGGAAACATGGCACTGGGAAGAGTTTCACGAACTACGTATTAAATCTATGAGGGAGACCCGGACTAGGTGACGAGTTCTGAGGATGAATCCACAGAAGGAAGAACCGACATCCCATCATCCCGTTTTGATCATGGAGCAGACGTCCCTGAACAAGGAGCGAATGTTGCCCGTCTTTGGAAAGTGGGAATGCGGGGCAACAAGCACAGCGCGTCCTCCTCCGCGGACGGACGGATGCGCGCCCCCGGTGAAAGCGTCGGAAACAATAATATTAAATTCGATAAAATCATTTTTTGTTTTTATAAAGTTATATTTAATAAGAAATGAAGAAATTTATATTTCAGAAGACATGGCTCAACTCATATGAACTGGAATTCAAGGAAGATGATCAAATTATATATTCTTTTTCTTATTTTTCTATTCTATAAAATATTTTTTTTCCATTTTATAAGGATGATTTTATTTTTAATAATAAATAAACATCAAATAATGTAAAAAAATAATTATTATTTAATTGAAATATTCTACAATGTAGAAATTACAATGCAATTCAAAAAAATTTATAAATATATATAAATTAGGAAATATACATTATGTTTGTGTACTGATTACCCATTAAATTACTTGAATTACAATTATCTTAATATATGGCATCTTGAAATAATATACCAAACCCCTATTGATTATGGTAGTAGGTGTACCGCATTAAGGATTCACAAAATCAAGTTTCAATTTGGAAAATTCCTTACTAAACCAACCTCAGGTTTCCCCAAGACATGTGACCTCACCTTCTATTTCCCCTCACCACTTCATAGCCCCATCACTGTGGATAAAGGTTATCCATCTTATTATAATAATGGATGAGCATCAACTACTGACCAAGTTATATGAATGACAACACATGTTGAATGGTGCTAAAAATTAAATAGTTGGATGAGAGATATCAATTAGATATATCTATATTTTTAGAACACAATTCAGCAAACATAAACATCGATATAAAATAATTTATTTAAAAACTGAAAATTTTGTTATAAATATTAATGATAATTCAAATTATTTAATTGGTGTCAATATGGTAACTAATAGATTCTTATATATTTTAATCAACAAAATTAACAGCTTTTTCCTTGAAATTAAATGAGATAATACGCATCAACCTGCCTAATGGGTGCTTCCTTTTATACCGTTATCATCTTATGATATGAGTACGTCAAATCATGGGAAAATGGTATTTAGCATGCCAAAAAGTTGTGTTTTCATCAAATACATTAAGGGGTCCCCTTTATCTCCACTAAAAATGCAACGACAAAGGGGGAATTTTGTCACAGCTAAAAAACATTGAAAAATGACTCAGTTTGTCAACTATATTTTAGTGATAATAAAGGTTGAACTTTTTTGGTTCCCTAAATTGTGAAAATAATGGCCATTTTGTTGTGATGATCAATTTTTATAAAAGAACATGACAAAATATACACTTGTTGCCCATATGAAAATATTATTATATGGAAATAAATAATTTAATTGAAATAAATATTACTTTATATTTAAAAAACACTACTATATACATCTCAAACAATGTTTTGTATAATTATATTTCGAATTACTATCCACAAACCATTGAAATTATCAATGTTTTGTCATCTTTTTCACATGTTCCCCCCACCTAAAAACAGACTAACCATGATATCAGTTGTCGAACAAACCACCCCAACCTGACTAATTGAATCCACTAGTGTATGAAAATAAATCTTCTGTTAGTAATAAAATAAATAAAAAATAAAAATTAAATATGAAATAATTCATAAATAAATTTTTTTAGTAAATAGAATGAAACACTTAAAGTTACAGCGGTCACCCCATGTGGGGTATTGTGGTCTGGGTGATTTCTATTCATCACAAATGATTTATAGAACATTGTAAAAATGAATAAAAATAATCTAAATGTGTGTTCATGGTTTTTAGTTTATCACTTGATCTTTTTACTAAAACTAATAGGGGTGTCCAGACCTAATAATGTTGGGTCAGGTTATGTGAAAAAAAAACTCAGGTTTGTTTTATGTTGGGTTGACCCATGCATGTTATGGGTTACGTTTCAGTTTGTCTAAATATAGACCCAAACTAACCTAATGAGCAAAAATGTGTATGAAATTACACCCTCATCCAGAATAGATGCCTCATCTTCATTTATTCACTCCCTCGTGCCTGCCAGCACCTCATCTTACTCCAGCGGACCATGAACTCCCCACACATAAAAAAACCATACTCCCTACTTCCACATCATTCCCTTGTGACTGAATGGTGAAACGCTACTCCCTCCCTCCTCTTCTTCTCCTTCCTCCTCCTTCCTCGAGCTTCCATAATGAGAAACCCCTATGTCACCATTCCTCTTCTCCTTACCTTGTGTGAAAACCATACTCCTTCTTCCAACCTCCTCTCCTTAATCCATTAAAAACATAGATTAATCACCCACCTAGCCATGAAATCCCTCATTACTCACATCTTCCCCCTAACATTCCCTCTAAATATATTAGAATAATGTCTACGCGCCAGATTCGACTCCTCCTACTTGTGTTATGAGTGCGGTTTTCTATTACATAGTTCTTTTTTTATAGTGTTATTTCTTAATATCTTCCCCACTCACTAATGTTGTGGTGATGTTGATAACACTACCATCACTCAATGATTATTTATTCTACTTCTTCTAGGTGTGTTCCACAACAGAATCTTGCTAGAGGGTCATGGGAGTATTTGGCAAACATCAGCTAGCCATTCATGGGTGGTGGTTCAAAATTTGGTTCTAATCCAATAGTTTCAGCATGAACTCATATTCAAAAGGGGTCATCTCCAACTACACATTCAATTACATAAATATGTTTTGTGGGGGTGTATTAAAAAAATAGAAGATGAAACTGAGGGAATATGGCCACCTAAAAATTTAACGATTCCTAAAGCTCAAGCATGTTCTAGACTTTCTCAATCATCGGATCATTTTCATAAGAAAAATAGAAGGTATATTTGTTATTATTTTGAAAATGATTATGCTTACATGTATGTCCATCATGGAACTAGTAATGTGAATAGGAATTAGGCATGGTGAAAAAAATCCACAAACAAACCATGAGAAGAATATACAATCCACTATTGGTCATAGTATGAATTGTTAATATAAGGATGATGAGATAGTTAAAATTTAAGTAGATCATTTTAACTAAGATGAGTGATGAATAAATCTTGATAAAATGATAATCATTAATATGTTATCATTTAAATTTTTTTAGAATCAAGGTCATAGTGAATTTATTAGAGTTGTTCAACCTCAATTTCATGTTCCATCTAGGTAAACAGTTCAAGAGATTTATTGTAGTGATATTTTATAGAGAAATAAAAATTAATGTATTTGTTTAATAGGTTCTCTAATATAGTGTTTATTACCACTGAAATATATAAATAAAATCCGAATATTAATTATATTTTTGTGACATTACATTTTGATAATGATAATTGGATCCTAATGAAAAAAAACCTGGCTTTGACTTTTTTCAGTCCATAAAAAAGAAAAAAATGGATGAGTATTTGAACGAACATTAAAATAATGGGGTATTGAAAAGATTTTTACTATTACCATATAAAATTATTTTTCTAAAAATAAAATGATTAGTTATGTGGTTATGTGGGTTAATGATTTAAATTGTCCTATTCTTAATGAGAGTTTATGTATATAAGATGTTGTGCACATATTTTAATTGACATTAATAGTAATGGGATAAAGGAAATATAAAAATAAATTGCTACATTTTGAGTTTCATGGAAATTTATAATAAGTTAAGATTAAATATTGTCTTTTTTCATTAGCATTATTGAGGATTTAAAACCCGTATTCAACCGACCATAATTCATGATGTGCTTACATGGTACAATTCCTATTAGATTATGTAGGATGTTGTATAGGAGAATAAGAATGTAGTTACTTTATTTTTGGTGGATTAATATATATAGAGTGATCTCGTTTCTGAGGGTGGAGTTCCTACATCATATGATCGGGAGAATGCTCATTTATTTTTCATGTTTTTTAGAATATTTAATGATAGAATTGATGATTTTTGCACTGTAAGAATGTGTCTTATCCCAAATAATTTCATACTCATTATGATATATATTTAAAAACCATGAAATAGGTGAATAGTAATGTAATTTCTATAAGTGAAACAGATATTTCAATGAAGGTGATGTTATACAAGTATTAGGGTATTGGTTCAAATTTTATTTCTCTCTTACTAGTGGATGTTGTTCTTAATAGACTATAAAAATTATAATATGATTAGGATTGTTTTAAATTGATGTTTTATGATGATTAAAATTATTATTTGATCAGTAAATTAAATGAGATTATGAAAAATATCTTTGAGTTTCACAATTAAATATATATCATCCAAGATGATCGATGTGTGTCATGTTCTCATCAAGAATCAGATAATCATGATGCTAGTATAGGTAGTGAGAATGATGTGGAATGGAAAGATCCATATAGATCAAAGAAAAGTATATAAAAATTGACACAATATTGGAATTAAATTAAAATAAATATTGATATTGATGACTGTGTGGATTATTTCAATGGATGTGATATTTTAAGTTGTTTTAAAGGAATGGAATGAATGTATCATGATCGCTCATGCATTTTCAATGATATTATAGATATTCCAAGTATAGTATCATAAGATCCCACATTTAGTATTAAGGGATGATTCATTGACACCGTTTTAATGTTTTATGAATACCAATATTTTTGAGTCATTAAATTGTTCCAAAAATTTGTTTATAAATATTAAACAAATTGATATTCAATATAAAGATGAAGATGTTCAATTTTTTTAATTAGATACCATTAAAAATATTTTGATTTTTTATCATTTGATATTTGTAAATTAGAAACCAATATTTGAAAAATAAAAATACTTGTTCATTATTCTATTGTGATGTTAAAATATTCCATCATCCACAATCCATGACCAATGTTTCACTGTCGAAAAATGACAAAACAAGTGTGATGGATGAAAGAATTTTGGATTTTTTATAAAAAATATTTATATTGATTTTTTTCCCAACTCCACACACATATAAGGATCTCATAGGATTTCTCTCAGGTTGTTTAAAAAAATTCTCATTTTCCAATATGATACCATATTTTAAATGATATTTTACATGTGTCCCATGGTCATATTTTTACGTAAAATACAATAATATCATTCAATTTACTCAACGTGTTGAATAAATAATGTTAAATAATTTTCCTATGAAATATTTCTTATTACTATGCTTGATGGTATTCTAGTGTGATACATTATCACTGTCCCATTAAGATAAATATTTTTGTTACAATATTCAATAATATCTACTCACATTAGAATATTATTGTATGACCACCACGTTGTCAATTAATATAGTGCCTATGTTCATCTATCAATAAAAAATGACCATTTTATTTTATTTTAAACATATATTTTATGGATCATAATTTGATAAAGTAGATCAACGGAAACATTTCTACATTATTAAAGTCATATTATTTTGGTTTTCTCATGTATCCGAAGAACCTGAAACCATTATTTTTTAATTTAGAAGTTTAACACCACTCCATTATTCTATTGTATACTCGTAATGATTACACTTCTAAGTGATGATAGAAAATTAATGTCATTGACATCCTTATTCATCATGATTCGATCCAACATGTACGATTTGATTTAGAACATAACATTCAAACAATTTAAATTCCACTGGTTTCACTCTAATGTGCATTGCATGACATCTAAATGGAATCTATGCTTAAATGAAGTGTATCACAATAACTTCTTTGTAATTTCTTATATTATGTTATCACTTTTTGGAAGGAAAAATCAGCCACATATGGCATCAATTTAGCTTTATGGTTATTTGATTAATCATATATATAGGATACAAAACTTCTCACTTGTTGGTAGGTTAAAAAAATAAATTGAAGTATTTCATCTAATTTTTTCCACAGATCTATAAAAAAATCATGATATGATGTGAAATCAATATCAATTCTTCCTGAATGATTTAATAGAATTATTATAAAGTCATATATTTGACCCATCACATTCATGATATTGGATGAGCTAAATACAATGGTGATGTTCCACAAGTCCACCTACTAAAAATTATACTTCACTTGGAATATTTTTGTGTTTGAAGACTATACTATGTTTCATAGATCATGGTGTTATGTTGATAATGATAGGGGATGATAGAATGTACATGGCACACACACATACGTATTGGGATGATTTGCATGAAAAAGTTAGTCAATCATGTAATATAGATTTGAACTATAATTCAAAGTATTCCATGTGCATTATGAATTTTTATTCTATGTTATTTGATAAAACATTCATGATATTTTAATAAGATGATTATGACCCTGCTACACACAACGTTTAAAATGAAACTCTTGTATGAGGTTATGTATTTTATACCACTCATAATATTTCATTGTTTAAAATTTTTATATAATTCTTTATAATCAAAATATGTTTTTCGTTTTTTTCTCTCTATTTATGACTGCATAACGTTTACAAGACTGCAATGTAATGGTATTAATAGTGTAAAATTGTATTCATTATTTAGTATTTTTGTTTTATTTTTATCAAAGATGAATGGCCTCTCTTTCTTTTTTATTAGTATGTAGTTTAATTTACATATTTTTTTCAAGTACAATTTTTGGACAGATTCTTCTGTATCGGAGGCTATAATGTCCATGTTCTTGTTAGTTGTTGTTGATTTATTTATTTCGCTAAATTTCTATAGAGTTTTTTATGATTATGAGTTCTTGTTAAGATGGAATAAAAAATGTTATTAGTACATAATACTCTATTGGATTCAAATGAAATAAATGAAAGAAAAATATGGAAATGGGAATGATGTTTGAGTTCATGTATTTTTAATCCAGTTGTCAGCATGAAGTTCGGGTTTGAAAAGTTTATATACACCAATTACATGAATTGGAATAAAATGATAAAGGTTGTTATTTATGGTGTTAATACAAAGCTACTTGACTCATATTTCTGAATTTTTTTTCTTTTTAACTTGTTGGCTACCCCCTAACTATTATGCACTTTCCTTGTTTGATTCCCCTATTTTATTGTGATTGGAATTACATAACTATTTTTCAATGATGAATATGTTTTTTATTTTATTCTCAAACTTATGGAGTTGTGACCTTACTTCTAATTTATATTTTTAAGCTACTTAATTGTTAAATTTTTCTTGTATTTTGAATTCCACCATTGTCTTTGGGATGAGACTAAAATTTTGAAGACACTCTATTGGATACAAAAATTTCATTTTGGTAGTGGATGCTTTGACAATTTGGATTCTGCAATATTTTTGGTTTGGGTCTGGGTGTATATTATCGATTTACATAATTTTTTTAGGATTGGATGTTGTTGGAACCCACTATATTGAATTGGGTTGGGTATGGGTCTAGGATTGGATCTATTGGGTATGGTCATGTCTGGAAATGGATCCATCATGTTCTGTTGTGTCTAATGCATAATACCCACTAAAACCTACATGAATTGACCATACCCACATTAGTTTGGGTTGGGTCTAGTCCTTTGTCCATGGACCCCATAACCCAACCCCTATATATGTAGGGTTGGGTTGGGTCAACTGATTATGAAACATGTGACTCCACATGACCCTGACCTTTTTTTAGTTTGGTATGGACCTAATGTAGTCTAAACCCATCTCGACCCAACCAAACCCATGTACAACCCTAAAAAATAATTTCAAATTAATATAAAAAGACATAATTTTAGATATACTAGTCACATTATACATCAAATTGTAGTGAATATGATTCCCACACAACACACATTATATATGGATCATTTTATTATAGTATGAAATTAATCCAAACAAGTTTTCACAATTCAGTTTATATCCCTTATGATTTTGTATTAAAATTTATTATATAAAAAATAGAAGAACCTTGAGTCATACTGGTTACACCATGAATCAGATTAAGTTGTGATTGATTCCAACACATCAAAAAATACTTGTGTATCATTTTTCTAATGTATCAAAAAAATATGAATGTGTTTGTTCAGTTCTCCATATTTTGCGTGATCCTTTTACTAAAATTAAGTTCAATTTAAAAATACCACACATTGAGTCATATTGGTCACACCATGCCTATGATTAAGGTGCAGTCGACTCTTATACATCAATATTACTTATAGAAAATTTTTATAATGTTTCAAAACAATCCTAATCTGTTTTCTTGGTTGTTATTTTGTAATTTTCTTATTTACATAATATAATGTAAAATTAAAATAAAAAGAAACATTTAGCGTTATAACAGTCACATGATGTGTTGGATTGAGGTTTGATTGAACTTTAAACATAAAAAATTACTTATTGATCATAATTATAAAGTACAAAAATGTTTCAAGGAATACATCAATATATAGTATCTAATTTGAAATTAACTCCATGAAAATAACATGTTATTATATTTTTTTCATTTTAATTATTACATTTATTTAGAATGTTACATGAAATATATATGTCTTTTAAAAAATTAAACACAAAAATATATATCATTATGTAAAAAATTAATAATGATATTTAACAGAATATTATAACACAATTAAAAATATATAATTAAATTATACAAAATAGATCTTATTCTTGAATTGTATTGAATAAAAAAGAACAAATTTATATTTAATAGGCTTTATCCCTACACTTATGAACCTACATTCTAGAGGAATGACCTAATTACATCTTATTTTTCCTATTTTTTCTATAATGAAAATATTATTTATAGAATATTATAAGGATGAATTTGATTATAATAAATAAATTCATTAAAAAATTTCAACAAAATGATTATTATTTTATAAATAAGTTATAATATGTAGAAATTTAAATACAATTCAAATTAAAACACATATATATATATATTAAAAAAATATGCATTAACATGGAAATTGTTTGACCCTTAACAATACTTGAATTATTATTATCTAGAAAAATTTCAACTCATAACAATTCATCAAATCCCTATACATTAGGGAAGTATGAGTACCAGATAAAGTATTCAGAAAATGCAGTTTCACTTCCACGAAATCTTTTCCTCACCTCACTCATGTGTTCCTATGGTATGCAACCTGGCCTTATATTTCCCCTCACTACTCTGTAGCTCCTTTACTATAGATAAAGGTGATCCATCTTATTATCTCGATGGATGAGCATCAATTACTTACAATGTTATAGGAAATCCATTACATTTTTAATGGTACACTAAATATAAATTATGGATGAGAGATATCGTTGAGAAATATCTATACCCCCAAACACTTATCACCATAGATAAACATTGATGGGAATTTATATATCCACATATCGATTTTTTTTAAATTTTGAAATTAATATAAATTGATGAATTGAAATAAACATGTTAACTATTTTATTCTTATATGTTATTAGAAACACAATTAACACAATTTTACATGAAATTGTATGATATATTTATGGTAAACCTACCTCGAGAGATATTCCTTTTCTCCCTCTATCATCTTAAAATCGGTATACCTTAAATCATGTGCCAAAATGGGATATATGGAAGCTCGTTGTCAATTTATCAATAGAAACATGAAATAGTATAATGTTAGGTTAAGAGCCTAAAATAAATTCAAATTACTGTTCAATAGAATATTGTATCCCAAGAAGCCTGAAACAAATTTTATTCAAGTCAGAGCTATGTATTGTAGGAAACACAAGAAAACATGTTTCATATGAATTTATTAGTTATATAACTAAATAAATAAATAAATATATATATATTAATTTAATAACATGAATAAAAATTAAATGGCCTTAAAAACATAACAAAATTTGACACTGGTAACTAATGAAATTCAGGACCAATGATGTGTTTTGAATGATTTTCCAAAATCAACTTTTCAGATAATTACACATTTTATTTAAAATCTAAAAATCACATGCAAGATAATTTTAAAATAATTAATTATTTAAATTTATGATTATTCCAAAATTCAAAACACTCATAATTCGTAAAAAATATCGAACCTAGGGTTACCACCCCATCTTAATATCATACAAAGAATTATTTTTTCAGCACATCTACTATGTTAAATTAAGTTTCTAACAAAAACAATCAACATGTGGGAGTGTGCGTCTATTTTTTTATGTTTTGTTTATTCCTAGTTTTTTCCTTTGTTTTGAAGTACCATGGGGGTGACACCATAGTTGTTTTTGTCAATCATGTTTCTTTCTAGATGTTGTTCGATGTTTCTTTTCCAAACGAGTGGAACGATGGAATACAAAATGATGAATAGTTAATGGATCTTCATACTACCTTTATAAATTCATTATTCATCCCTAAATCTGTCAGATTATCAAGCATGACTAGAATGATGATTAGGAGATATAGAATAAGATAGTAATACTCTGGTGTTCAACATTACAGTAGATGGATTTATAAGGTTTGGGACCCTAATATGTGTGTCATAAACACCAAAGATAAAGATTGAGATTTTGGATGATGGGTATATCTCTTCCTTAACTATTAATATGGGAAGCATTATGATGTATAGAGGTCAAAAGAAAAACATTTCGTGTGAAAATGAAGAGGGGGATTTTGGAATTTCTGTCTCAATGCTTGGTATACTAGAACGTAGGATGAAATATATAAGTGGAATGGTATAATTCAACATTTTACCTTACCGGTTTGGAAATAAGAAATCATAATCATGGCTTTCATCCTAATACCCACAAGGATAACTAATGGTCATAATTTTATTTCAGTGGTTACGATAACATTACAAAGTTCGCACATTTCATTTCTTTCATGGAATATTCTATATTGACCAACTCGCTATGATATACATATTTTTTTGTTAAAATTGTATGGATTTCCACTCTTTATATTGTCTAATATGGATCTGTGGTTTTCCAAAGAGTTCTGGGGAATACTTTAGAATGTTTTTGGTATAAAAATCAATATTAGCATTACTTATCACCCTTAGGATGATGGTCAGTATAGGAGAACCATCCAATCTCTGGAGGAGATTCTAATATCCTTCTTAATTGTGTTTCATGTAAGATACAATTAACACCTTAACTTCATAAAGATATCAAATAATAGAAAATTCCTTCATAGAATTCATATAGATCCATACTAGGATTATTATGGGATGTAGTGTCAAACTTGGACATTTTGATATGAATTTGCAATGTGGATTCTGATCGGATGTGATATTTTCCATGACCTGATAGAGAATTTTCAAACCATTATGCGTCACATGAAATCTGTGAGAATTCAATAGATGTTCTATAGAGATAATAGTTGGTGTGACCATTATTTTGATGTTTTTGATAATTTGTTTCTCTACATATCACCATGGAAGATAGTCATGAGGTTTATAAAAAATATAAAGAAAATTCCTAAAGACATCAGCACCAATGTGATCCTTGATTGCATCCAATTTGTGGCCTAGAAATTAGCACTCCACCTAAATTACATTTACTACATGACATGTTCCATGTATCCCTCTTAAGAAAATACTTTATATAACCCACAGATGTTCTAAATTTAGTAATGATACCACTGTAAAAATCACATTTATATGAGTATCATCCATAAATATATGAGATCACAGAGACAATGTACTATGAAATAAGACAACTAACCTAGTCAAAGTGTTGTGGAGAAACTATAGGTTTAATAAAGCTTCATGGGAACTAGAGGTGGAGATAATGAAAAAATACCATCAAATGTTTTCAAATTATCATTTAATAGAAAATTTCCTGTGTGAAATTTTTTATAGGGTAATAATGAATAAACCATTTTTTTTATAAGAGTAAACTATGTTTGACAGCTCGTGTGACGTTTTACACTGAACCGAAACAAACCATTAATGTTTAAATGAAACCATTATGAACTACTAATTAAAATGATAGTATGAATATGATTAACTATTTTATGGAATATATATGATGATAATACCCAATAGAAATATAGTTTTAAACAAAGGGGAATAGTTCTCAAATTTTTAATAAAAAAATTTACTATAAAAATGATTCCTTATTTTTTTAAAGAGAAAATACTACAAATAATTTTTTGAGGATTTAGAAATTTTACAGATAATAAAAACATAATTCCAGAAATAAGTAATTCAACATTAACATACAAAAATAATTTAGTCATTTTGAAAAAAATCATATTATATATGAATATTGAATATAAATTTTATTATTAAATTGTGATTTATTTTTTAAAAAATAATCCAACTTTCGTTTTTAATTTTTTTTAATATAATAATAATTATTGTTTAGTTTTATTTAATACCATTAGTTTAATTTAAATCATCATCATACTAGATTAAAGTAAATGTTTTTTATTATGGTTTAAAATGGTTATTCTAAAAAATGATTTACTGTTCATAATGAATCACCCTTTTAAATATTTGAAATAAAACTTATTGAAAAAATGGTTTAAATTAAATTAATATATCACACACACAAATATATATATATATATATAAAATAATAAATTAAAATTATTTATGATTACTTTTCATATAGATAATATGAGATTATGTTTTAAAAAATGCTTTTCTCGAAAACCCATTTATTTCACGTATGCACGTTTATTTTTAAATTACATTATGCCACATCTATAAGATGAGAATAAAAAATTGATTAAATATTTGAGATCATCATATTTTTTTTATTATATAATGTAATTCTAAATTTTATCCACCATTAATATCGATAAAGAGTAAAAAAATTTACCATATTTAAGGTAAAAAAATTTATCAGGGATTCAAAATAACAATATAAGCGTTAAAAATGATCCAAAACATATCTAATTAATATTTTATAGAAATAATTTGGAATTATCTATTCTGTTGTTATATAATTGTCCATTTAAAATCCATTTAGCCTGATAAAATCATTAATTTATATAATTATATTAAAAAATTAATGATCTGTCCAATCCTCCACTTATAACAATATCCTCATCTTATAATAGGAAACCCACTCTTCTCTCAGTTACACAAATAAAAAACCCATTGGATTTTCTAATAACTATCCAAATAACATCCTTAATTTTCTCCCCTCATCCTAGATGACAATAATATTATTATAAATCTAACCTAGTATGCATTTGGATGAAAATATATAGAAGTTACTCGAAGAAGAGGTAATGTCCTTAAACAAGAATTTTGTTTTATTTATTATTTCAACTACATTATATGTTATTAAATAATGATGATATAATATCCCAGGTAACATTTAATTAAATGTTTTTGGGTAAAGGGAATGACTTACATCCATCTCCTCCTTCCTCAAATGGGATACATAATCATTTATCTTATGTACATAGGACTACATCATTGATAATCAATGTAATTTGTTTTGCATAAATGCTTATCGTGGGTGGAAATAATGATGTTTTTAATGATTAAATATCATATTTGTGATATAAATATAAATAATTGATTATAATATAAAATACACATTCTAACATTCCATTTTGTAGGGAATATGATTATATCGCTCATGTGTAAGGTGGAATATCACCTTGTAAAGCGATGTGATTCATTTTTCACTTAAATATTATATGAATGGTAATAATGATTAATTTTTTCTTGATAATTGATATTAATGAAGTTATAATAGATAGGTAAAATAAATATATCATAGAATTTCTTAACATTCCTACTATTGAATAAATGTTAAAGTAATTTGTGTGAATTAAGGACAATCACGTTACAATGTGATATGATACATTTTTATTACCGGATCACGTGGATGAAATATGAAAGAGTATTTAAAAAAAATAGAATGATATTTATGATATTATTATGAAATTATAATTACAAAATAATAATTATCTTTTTTCCATCATGATCATCAAAAAATGGAAATTTTACTCATGCATACATACGATATATAATTTTGATGATTGTAACAAATATAGTTTATCTTAACCACAATTAATGTTTATTTTAAAATTTAAATTAAATGTATAAAAATGATAATTATTTCATTATTACTATTCATGATATTATTAATGTATATTCTCATTGATGATAGTAAACATACTAAGGTGGTTTTTGACATATAAGTCGTTTATTTTTAAAATGTCTAACAGAAAATTAATTGGTTAAGTATTTGAATAAGAAATAGTGAAAAAGAAAATAAAAGTAATAATAAAATTAAATAGGTTATTATGTGAGGCAATAATTAAGATAAATTTATTATTTTGGAAGATCAATAACGTACATTAAAAACTAGGCACGAGGTAAGGGGTCTCTCCAAACCACCCTTTCCTCTAGGTTACAATCTTTCTCTCTCTAACACGCATTATCTCTCCTGTTAATGTTATTTAATTATTTTAAATTATATATATATATATATCTCAAATATATACCTATCTTATTATTCATTTAATTTATGGGGAAATAATTTCTTTATGTTCATTTTTCAATTGCCTTGATTCTGAAAATTCCATTGATTATGATTTGTAAAAAGATTATTCAACCAATTTTATTTCTATGGGTAATTATTATGTTATGAATTAGGATTGAATCCCTGACACCGAACACATATATAATGAACATGGTATTATGGGTGCACTCATATAGTACTCCAATGCATTGGGTAAAGTATCATTCTCATGAGGTTCCATATATGTGATTAGGGAGTAATCCTAATTCATTTTTTGGACATTGTCCACAATGTGATATTGTATAGGAAATTATCCTTGACTTATGCTTTTATGAGTTTATATGATTCATGAACATTTCCTATGACTCCATGATCGAATTATAAAATGTTATTTATGTTATTGATCCATGTTATTCCTCATGATCCCTATATTTTTTATATGATGTGAAACATTTGACTCACATGTTATGTTTCCTAGTCTTGTTTGTTCACTTAATGGATTTTTATAGCTCACACATTTATTTATTCTCCCCCTAGTTTTTCTCATTGACAATTAAAATCTCATTATGAAGAATAAAATAACAATTACTTTTAACATAATATGACCCTAATCATTCAAAGACAATAGTCCTTCCAGTCTATGGGATTGTAATTGTTGGATATTTTCGTTTAATACTTAGGTATTAATATGTGTAAAAGACATGGGACACTATAAATATCCCCAAACAAGTTCATCACCAATGAGTCAATTAATAAAATTTCCTTCTTAAATAAGATACAATATATGTATCATCTAAGGGATATCTTTTTAATAAGTAAAATTGGATATGGTCATCTGATCATAGAATTCATCAATAATAATGATAATTTAAAAATTATTATTTGGAAACTATGTTTTTTTAAAAATTATCTAATTCGAATGAAGGATCTAAGAGATGATGGGAATGATTATAAAATCAATTTCTATAAATCACTATTTTATATTTGAATTTTAGGCAATCGTATTTTATAAAAGATTGATATGAATTATATTGGATATTAGAGGTTTAATTAAGGAATTTGTTGACTGGGATCACTTATATCAGATTCTTTTATTGTCATGTGTGTAGATCAATGATCTTCTTATTGACTCAGAACCACTTCTGAGGGCCACTTTCATTTTTATGGAAGACTCAAATGATTGCATCGCATTTGAATATAAAAAACTACATATATTTTGTTTCTTCTATGGATGCATTAGTCATATAGAGAAATAATGTGTCCCCAATGTGGTTGATAGTGAGGTTAACATTTTCATGCAGTATGGTCCATGGACATGGGAAAACCCATTGTAGTGTTTTGTAAAGGAGGCAAAGAGAAAATGGGATACAGATAAACCCACCAAGCTTGCATGCATGAAATATGTTCATGATCAAAATAAATTCATTTTTTAGGGACTATTGAATTATATTATAGACCAGAAAATTCCTACATGATCAGAGGATTTAGAGATTTCAGCTTCCCAAATTGATCCAAGTGTATTATGGTAAACCTTTTGATAACGATGTTAAATTTCTCATAGTGATCGCCAACACTGCAACATGCTTTCCTGCAACTATTGAAGGTAACATAATAATTTAGTATAATATAAAAAGGATATGTTCTGATGCTCTTAACTAGGTGGTCACTGTATGTTTTGATCCTCATTTTTTCTCTTCCATGTCATGTGTGAATTAGAATCAGACTATGACAAATATCCTAGAAGGGCATCAGATATGAAGGATGACATGTCGAGGGTATCTCATTACTTATATTTCTGTAGTGGAACCCTAATACTCTAAATGAAATCTATAGATTCCAAATGTTATTGATTTTTACTCTATATGGTCTAAAATAGTGGGGGATGGATCCAATATTGATTATAGAGAGGAAGCATCTAGGGTTATCCAGACCCTCCCATCCCAATGAAAACTGTAATCACGAACCGTCATTGGTGTGGCATCCTACAATATTATTGATACTCCGACATAAAATTATGAAAGTGGAATTTATATTATTTTATGTCTAAAAACATATTGTATATTAAGGACACATCCATATTTATGAAAAATGTTTTTTCCATGGGTGACTTTTGGTTTCCTGAAATGGTCAACTTAGTGGTTTTTGACTTCTCTTGATAGATGATATGGATTTTAGGGTATAGAGATTCCCTATTAATCACATTTCATCCTATATTTAACAACATGATTCCCTTATATGTGAGTATGTGGGTTTCTATGTGTGTCATTTGTTGAAGGCTAAATGAATGTCTTCATATATTCTCAGGTCATTGTAGTACTGTCTACTTGGACTCTTAATGTAGGTTTGGGAATTAATGATATCATGTACCTGAGTGAAATGTGAGGGGGTGATATATGTTCGTGTTATATGATTCTAAATTTACTACAAACGATCTAGGATATATGTATTTCTTATTTGGGACACACAAGAAACACTTTTACCTATTTTAAACGGAAGAATATAATCTCATGGTAGAGAATTTGTACAGATTTTTTATGTTTGATCGAATGGATGATCCAATTTAGGTTTATGTCGAAGTACTATATTTATTGAATTTTTCCAGATCACTTCCCCATCCACATTAAAAAAACTTCGGGGACCATAAACCATATAGATGAAAATATCTTTAGAATTGAATGTTTTTGGAAGACTGAGGTGGATTTTGAGGGGATGATTCATTCACCTCAGACATTGTGGGAGTCTAATGTAAAGAATAAAATCTTTCTTCAGGCTTCTATGATAAAAAGAAAAATTGATAATACAATACACCACCCTGACATCCAATGTGATTCCATTGAATATTATCTAAATGAGCTCTACAGTAACCCACCAAAAATGTATTGTTATCCATAAATTCAACCCTAGAAGAAGAATTGGATGAGACCCTAAAATTATGAAATACATATGGTCAATGTGTGATCATGTTTCCCATGTAAAATAAGGTGCTTAAAATATGCTTTACTTCCATAAAAATGATTTTGTGAGACTACATAAGAATAACTTCTCATGTCTCTTTATCTTGATGGTGGAGTTTCTCCGAATGATAAGGTAACTCATGATCTTATCCTTCCATTTTTATTTGATCTTTATTCAAATGGGGAATCTTCCATCTCCTTGGAAGTCACTTCTTGTATTAAATAGTGAACCTTTCAAGGACATGTGGCTCAACCTTAACCATTAACACATACATTACCACCTCTTTTGAATCCCTCATCCCTCAATCTATCATCCTTCCTTCTACGATTCCCATTCACAAAATTAATCTGAAAATATTTTATTCATATTCTTCTTATATTTACTCCCCAAATGCGTGTTCTCCTAAACCAATTCCCTCAAACCATCCAATATCTTCATCACATTAATCCTCTAATTCAGCTTCATCTCAAATACCTGCAACAAATTTCTAATTTTCATCGGAAAGTATACATTTTTCATAAACATCAATTTTCATGGTAAATACATATTTATCCTCAACAAATCACAGCTTACTCTACCTAATTCCTCAAAAAATTGTAATATTACAAACTCCATAGTTTCATGGTAAATAACAAAACAAAATAAAATAAAAAACACATATATAGCATAAAAAACTATGGTCCAAATCATGTTGTTTCCATTCATGGTCATCCATCAAATGAAACATCGGGATATCATCCCATAAAAATCACAATAACCAAGCCAATTGTAGTACCCCCTGTTTCTGGTATGTAACCCTTTAATGATGCATTTAATGGTTTTAAAGTTAAGGGTGTTGAATGAGAGATTTCGGGGAACATGGAATGATGTTATGAGGAAAAGAGGCAGTCGCACGGGAGGTGCACGGTTTGTCTAAACCATGCGGCCACACCATGCATAGTGGGTATTAGAGGCGGTGGCATCCCCATGGTGGGCACACGATTTTCCTAACCGTGAGGTCAAACCATGTGAGAAGGGTGGTAGAGGGAGTAGCTGATGCATGGTTAGCGCACAGTTTGTCAAACCGTGCAAACTAACCATGCAGACACTTAAACGAGATCCTATAAAAGTGAATCTCATGCGTTTTTTCCTATAAATGGCTCCTTTCTCATCCTAAGCGGCCCTAACATGGGTTTTTGGTTCTCCTAAGGTCAAGGAGGTTTCTCCCATCGTTTTGGAGGTGATCCATTTAACACCCCAAGATTTTATTAGATATATTATTTTTAATTTCATTGATCTTCTATTATACACTACACCAAGATTAGCTTGTAATATACGCAAGACCGCATTATCTTGTAGTATATGCGACACTATTTTTGGCTAGCATTACACGCAATCGCGACCTACATCGATAGCATGTGTAGTACGCAATACCGAGTTTGACTAAACAATGAAATAATTTTATAATATTATTATGGACTAGCCGTTATGAATAGTAATAACAAAAATTTAAATTTTATAACATTATTATTCATCATACACTTTTTCTAGGATATGGTATGAGAACAAAATAATTTTTTTTGTAATGTATGTATTTTTAAAAAATTGCAGTTTTCCCGCTTTTTTATGGCACATCCACCGTAAATCATGTTTTTTACATGTCTATAAGTTCAATTTGACAAAATAAAATTTTTCTATGGAATCAGGATATAATCATTTACATTGGATAATTTTTTCATATTATTCTGATAACTTTCATATTTTAATGAATAGTAAAAACACGCTATATTTTAATTAAAAACAACTTTTTTCATCAAAATAATTTATATGGATAGATTATCATTTTAATTGGTTTTAATGTGTAATTAGAATATATTTTTACCATTTAATCCAATGTTGTTCGTTAGAATAAATTTAACTTTGAAATTGGATATAAACAAGTATCACACTTTTGAATGTTTTTATTTCTTAAAAACACGCTATTTGTTTTGATAACGGGAATTTATTTTAAAATTATTTACTTCAAATTATATGTTTTAAATTTGGAAAAATAGACATAAATTTTGATTTCATAATATCAAATAATTCTTAAGCTGAATTTTTGGTATTTTTCTAAAAAGCTTCAATTTTTTATGAATAGTGAAACCACTTTGTGGTAGATAAAAAACTGAAATTTTCCTTTAAATGAAATTTTACCACTTCTATGAATTGAGTTTCAAAAATCCGAGAGACACAGTTAATATCAAGGACTAAAATGTGGTTCAATGAGATGAAAATTATTTTTGATAAATAGTACATTTTTACTTTTATTTTTCATGGTTAAATGTAAATATGGTAATTCAGGGTAAAAATTATATTAATATTACCCCAACACATGTCCTAATTCTATTAGATAAGTGTAATTCGACCGAAAACAACCTTTGTAATAATATTTGACCATTTAGGCCCACTTGGATTAGATTAGGACATTTAATATTATTTTATTTAAAGAATAGTTAAAATGGTTAAAGTCAATGTTTAAAAACTAAAAAAAATTTCATATAGGGTTATACATAAGATAAATTCGACTATAAATAATAAATATGAAGATAAAAATATTTCCTACATAATGGTATTTTATTTATAATTTTTAGACATTAAATAATTTAATTTATTAATGACACAATGATGATGCATTAATTATCTCATTAATGAATGATTGACATAATAGATGTTATAAATACTCAAATAAATGTAATTTGAGACTTTTTATGAATTAAAATAATTTTATAGATTAATATAACATGTTATTATTGATTTAATTAACTTATTTAGAACTAATCATTCTTTCATGATTTACAAAAAAAATCAATTACCATATACTGTCAAAATTGGCATAAAATAGTTTTTAAAACAAATATTATATTATTAATGGTTATTTTATTCCTAAAAATATAAGGTTCTTCCAAATGACTTAGAAAAGTTTATATATATTAATAATAAACAACTCGGGGTTCGTTTGGCTTGTTATAGTAAGTTTATTAACCTTATAGTGTAAGAAAACAAGAAGACTAGGTAAAAGTAAAATTATTTAACTTAATGTTAAATCTAAATGATAAGGTTAAAATATAAACCTAGACTTGTATAAATTATATTGGATGAGTGGATTTCGACCCATACACACCTTAACTTAGATGTAAATCAATTTTGAGCTATTAAAAGACGAATATGAATTTATAATAAAATAATATTTCTTGTTTTCCTAACTAGCCCCTCTCCTCCCTTATAAAAGGGAACCACCTCCCTCTCTTCCACACACCACTTTGAGCCTTCAATCTCGCCCAACCCCTGAAAATTTAACTTCTCCACTTCCCTATAAACATCCTAGAGGTGCTAGTATTCTTCAAAGACCATATTTAGGGCCCTAAGAGGAGGTTAAGAAGAGGCGCTTCAAAAAAGGGGTAATGTCTGTTGCCGATTATTTCAACTTTATTTCTTCTTCTACATCATATTCTTTAGTTGTTTCATTATGAAGTAATAAAATCAGTATCAATAATATACTGATATGTTTTAATGTATGAAACAACCCTATTTCACAATCTATCCATCCTACGGAAAACACCATCACCACGTGTGCGTGCGTACAGAATACCGTCTCCACGCTGTGGTATAATATGTTTTCGACCACCACGTTACTTGGATGGGAATAATGGTGTAAATAAATATATATATATATAATTATTGAAAAGTGATAGTGATTCTGAAATGTTATAAATACACTTAAATACAATTCCATGATCATTGGAATGATATCATCGCTCATGCGTACGTACAGAATACTGTCTCCACAACGTGATGAGATTCATTCTCCATGTTAACCATTCATGAATTATTATAAAGTATATATAATAAGTAATCATGAAATATATGACATAATAATGATACTGTATATATATATATGTGTGTGTGTGTGTGTGTCATCTACTTAATTTCATTCAATTTAATAAGGAAACGAAAACTGCGTTCATGCATACGCACGGCCTACCGTCTCCATGAACGGTGTATTTCATTCCATTTATCGATCTATCTATATATATATGTATATGATGATTATATAATACATATAAATAATGTTTTAAATTCTGGAATTAATTAAATTAGGATATAAGTAATAATATCACGAACAACAAGTCCAAACATGTACGATAAATAAAACGATTTTACCCGAAACACTGCTTTAACATGGAACTTAAAAAAGAACGGGTAATATAAAGTCATATGTGAACCATATATGATATCATAATAATGAATATGATTCATTAAAAAGTAAATTAAATTATTTAAATAATTATACAATAGGTTCAGATACTTATGAAGCATATCAGACCTAAGGAAAGGGATAACCTTTCCAATCTCGTTCTTATCCGAGATTGTTTATTCATAAGTATTTGCTGGGGTTATTGTTATCATCCAAGTCCATGTTTTCAAAAAGTTTTTTAATGTATGTTTAATTTACTTTTTACCCATTTTGTCTTTTACTACATGGTATGTAATTAATCTTTCTTTTGTTTACGATATTAGTTACTTTTTGACTTTTCCGACAAAAGTACGAGAAGAATTATATTTTTAACTTATACGGCATGAAAGGATTTTTACAGTTTTATAAAGCCTTATTTTCATGAAGCTTCATCCAAATTATTTCATGAATATTTTTAACAAAATACTTTTCATTTAAAATTTCATGACATTTTGTGAAAATAATATGATTTTAAAGAAGAAAGTATATTTTCCTTAAGAATTCATTTCACGTGTTTTATCAAAACTATTTTTCATCTATGATGATATTATTTCATATTTGTATGTTTCAAGTATAATGTCTATATGATTTACATGGTTTCACTTTTCTTATTATGAAATGATATCCATTTCTTTTATATAGATTATGTGATGATGGGATGATGTTTATGAAACCCAGTTTATTTATTGGGTTATTATGAATGATGTATGTTTATTTTATGGAACAAGTAATAATTATTTCATTATGAGATGGGTGGGACCTATATCTCCCTACAATTCATTGGGTAAATATTTATATCACATGAGATAGACATGTCTGGAATGGTAAGTTAATCTGGTTCAGCAATACAGGACTGGAATGTGGAGTGAACTCGATTCAGAAAGAGACTTTGTCCACTAAGATGGTCTTGGCAGCAATGCCTTGGCTACTATAGAAATCATATCATGTGCTTAATGTTTTTTCACAATTACAAGTTTTATTTAAAAGGTATTTTATCATGATTTATGTTCTATATTGATCTATGCATTACGTACTGCCATGTTTTATGTCATTTCACAAGATTTCGATATTTAAACATTATGTACATGTTTTTATGTTCAACTCTATATGGTTTGTTTTATTTTCTCAATTCTTAACCTTACTGAGCATTTGAACTCACCGTTTTTATGTTTTCTTTTCCTGAGGAAATAAAGAAAGGTTTTATGTATGAAAAAAATCGGAAGATCTTTATGGGAGATGATGAAGATCTTTCACCACGATTGGAAGATAATATTTCCAGTTTCCAACGACACTAAACTATTACGGTCCTTTTGTGCCTTTTCTTGTTATGTACTATGTATTCCACAATTTTAATGTAATGTTCATGTACGTCAAGCTCTGGGTCTCTATAGTTGGTATCATAGGAAAGGTTTAGTTAATCTTTGGAAACTAGGATGTGAAAACTTTAGTGAAATCCCTAGAGATATTTCTAAGGTATGTCTAGGGATTTCCCTAAGGTTAAGGGTACGTATAGGTTATAGTCCTAGAATTTCGGTAAAGATCATAGAATTAAACCTAAGATGTTAGATATTGACGGTTCTCCCCCT
Organism: Viscum album; assembly: GCA_963277665.1. Lineage (NCBI taxonomy): Eukaryota > Viridiplantae > Streptophyta > Magnoliopsida > Santalales > Viscaceae > Viscum > Viscum album. The sequence continues at coordinate 713,878,466 of OY728134.1, read as the reverse complement.
TTATTATGTTGTTTTCCCTACCATGGTATTTTCCTCTCACACTATTATTTTTGGGTTTTAGAAGATGGCTGGAACCCGAAGGAACCGTGTTGATCATTGTAATGGACAATGCAATGATTGTCCTCCTGACCAAACCATTTTCTTAGGAGATGGAGTGCAAAATCTTATTTCTATAGTTACACAAGCTATGAATCATTCTAGACTTCAAAATGAGCAGAGAATGGAGCAACATTATGATGAATCCTTCATGAGGCAGCATCCACCTTCATTCAGCAGGTGTTCTGATCCCTTAGTGGCTGAACAATGGATCAGTAATACTAAAATGATATTTTTAGTTCTAAAATGATCTGAGCATGAAAAATTCATCGTAGTAGTATATCGTTTGGAAAGGTGATTCTGATCAATGGTGGAATCTTATCAAGAATACGAGGCAAAGAGATGAAATTGAGTCCATGGAATGGGACGAGTTCACAAACTTGTTTTTCAGTAAGTGCTTCCCTCGTATTCATCGAAGAATGATGGAATAGGAGTTTCTTGAGCTTAAGCAGAAGGATGATGAATATATTGGTATATACGGAGCGAATTTTACTAGACTTGAAAGGTATGCATCTGGATTTATAATCTAACCTGAAAGTAAAGTTGATCGATTTTTTAGTATCTTAAAACCAAGTCTTAAAAGAAAATTATCTATAAGAGACTTCAGTAGCTATGAAGAAATTGTGCGTTGTGCTATCTGGGTAGAACTGGAAGTTGGTGTAACATATCAATCTCATGGTTTTGACAAGAAATGAAAGATGGAGTTCATGGATAAATCTCATAAAACTAGTGAAAAGATTATGAATGTTTCTTTATGCTCCATGTGTGGAATAAAGCTTGGTGGAGATTTCCAAAAAGGTACTAGAAAATGTTTTATGTGTGGAAAAGAAAGTAATCGAGTAGTTGATTGTCTATGTAACGGGAAAAAGGTTTCTAATGATGTGAATAGAGAAAAGACTACAGAGAACTATCCACCAACACTTCAATGCTTCAAGTGCAAGGAAATGGGGAATTATGCTAATATATGCCCTAATCCATGGGTCAATGATGATCATCGTGAGAAACCTCTTAAGGCAACGGATAAAGGTATGTCTCATGAGATCCCTATTTGTGATGTTGAGTATGAAAATTATTTTCTGTAATGATTAAGTGTTTATGTGTTGGTAAAAAATCCTTCAAGGTATCATTGAAGCATTTTTGAGGTGATTGTGTTTGCTGACAAAGTGGACATCTGAGTAGTGATTGTTGACAAAGAAAAAAAATGACATACAAATTTGTTGACAAAGAGGATTTCATGGTGTAATGTCGAGTTCAAGAGATGAGGTCAACGATCCATGTTTTATTCAAGAACGTCGATAAATGGAATGGATGATCTGGAGGGAGTACAAAAGAACAGATACAAGGTGGCGCCGAGGACATGGAGAATAGGAAAATTGTGCGCCATATGTTTTTCAAGATCAGAAGATCAAAATATGTCAAAGTAAAGTGGTTCGCGCAGGTTTGGGAGTTGGTCGCGCAAGTGTCTAAAATGACAGGGGACTTGAGTGCCGAAATTGGGTCGCGCAGGTGACTTGCGCACCGTCGCGCAGGGTGGTCAGATTTCCTATAAATACTAGACCACCCCTCCTCATTTTTAACGGAGTTCAAAACATTGAGAAATCAGAGCTCCCATCACGCAGGTGTGGTGGTCGGTCAAGTGGTGATTGTGGGTCGCGTTGGTGAATTTGCGCGCTAGTAGTTGAAGTTGTGCGCCGATGTTAGAAGTTGCGCGCCGGTTGGCTGTTCCGCTCCAATATTGGTTTTGGCATAAAAGGAAGAGAGTCTCGCAAGTTTGGAGTTGAGGAAGATTGAGTCGCGCAAGTGTCTGATGAGGACTTGCGCTCCCGTTGTGACTTGTGCGCCGATACTTGGGCGCAGAGATTGACTAGCACGCCAAGTAAGGAATTTTTCCAGTAGTGCTTCTCGGACTGCGTGGAAGCTGGTACGTTGCCCGATACCTTCGGTGCAAAGAGATATTCATCTACCGGTGAATGTTGTACTTCAACAGAGCATCTACACACAGAGGAAGTTGCATTCATTCATGCAAATGAAGAGACCTATAGGTCTATAAACTGTGAGTGGATTCCTTCCAAGAGAAGTTAACTTAGGAAGAGGAAGAAGGTGATCCTCTCCACAGGCAGTGAACCAGAGAGAGAGAGAAATAGGGAGTGACCCTTGAGAAAGCAGTGAGCTGACCCTAAACATGTAAAGGTTGTGAGCCTGGGCTTAGATGTGATCTAGCCCGAACCTTGTAATCCACAGCTAGTGAAGATTAGTGGAATTTGGTACGACCGGCAACTTGTCGGCATATGATCTTTGGATGTAGCCCTTTGCTGTGAACCAAGTAAATTTGTTGTGTCCTGTGCATACTTAGTTTTCTATTTACTTTGTGCAACAGGAAAAAGAGAGAAGAGAGTTCTTCTCAACAGCGAAACAAGATCAGAACGGGCATTAATTTTAAATTATTCATACCCTGATTCACCCCCCTCTCAGGGTATTCAGCCTTGTGTACCAAACATTATGTAATGGGATTTAAAAATAGTATCACAGAATCTCATTTATGGTATTTTGGAATTTTCAAATATCTATGTATTGGTTTTACATAATTATATTGTACGGTAACCAAGAAAAAAGTGATTGAAATATTTTTGGAAAGCAGATGAAATGCGCCTAATGAAGGGATAAGGAGAAAATAATGTGATAGTAATCATGAGCTCATGACTACAATAAGGACAATGTGATATCATGGTTTGAGTATATAGAAATTTCTGGATTTTGGTATGTGGAATGAGTTAACATTTGAAAGCATTCATGTTTTCACTAAGGTTAAATGTGTATTATTTTTTTCAATAGAATACATGAGTAAGTTATTCACATGATTGGAATGTGATCAACAAAATATATCGAGGATAAATGATGGTATTCACATGATCGGTAGATGACATTTCTAGAAATTTTTTTCTTTATACTATAAGCTTCGGCAGAAGTATTTTGGATAATTGTAAATATTTTAAATGGATTATGTTGAACATAAGTTAGTTTAAGTATAGAATTGTTTTTGATATAATTGATGGAATGTCATAATGATGTAATTTTAGAAAATGGAAAACCTGCAGGACGGGCTACAACCCATCGCATCGGACAAGGATGTGGCAATCGAACCCACAACCGAAGTGCGACTGGACTTTATCACATACCACTGACCTACAGGAAGTCCCTAGTTAGTAGAAACTAGTTTTATTTTATTAAGAGGTATGACATATGAAGAATAAGTTCATTTTTGGAATTGTATATGATTAACCTCACCATAGATGGACTTATGTATATTTGATAACATTTTCTAACCTTTTGTCTGAAACAAATGGAATGACCCATCATTCTTTCACATGATCTGTTACCACTTCACGAATTACAAATTAAACATCAATTTTTTAAGAGAGGAATTGGAAATTATTCAATCCACGAACAACAGTGAGATTGTACCAAAATCAAGAAACTATTTATTCTATTTCAAAATTTTCAACATTAGGTAAATGATATTGAAAATAATTAATGTTGTCCTAGTGCTCTTATATCTGATAAATAAGATGGTACCTTAGATCATCCCAAATTGTAGGCTTTGTGAATTATGGATTTTTCATAGCCATGTTCTCTACCACTCTCCATTCGAACTTGATGGTTAGATTTCTCCCATATCCATATTTTCACATATGTTCTCCTATATGGAAACACAGTTATGAGTTACATTGGGTAATCATTACATTTCATTCTTTAGTTTTTAAAATAATGTTTTAGAATTTTTTTATGATGTGGGTTTCTATAAATAGTAAATGATTTATAACCCCGACGAATTTTGAGGACGAAATTCCTTTATTGGGGGTAGAATGTAACACCACGAGATTTTATGAGATATATTATTTTTAATTTATTTGATCTTCTATTATACACTACATCAAGATTATATTGTACTATACGTAACACCGCATTATCTTGGAGTATATGCAACACTATTATTGGCTTTCATTACACGCAATCGCGACCTACCTCGATGGCATGTGTAGTACGCAATATCGGGTTTCACTAAACAACGATATATTGTTATAATATTATTATGGACTAGCCGTTATGAATAGTATTAACTAAAATTTTAATTTTATAACATTATTATTCATCTTACACATTTTCTAGAATATGGTATGAGAACAATGTAAAATTTTCATGTAAAATATTTATTTTTAAAAAATTGTAGTTTTCCCGCCTTTTGATGGCACACCCACCTTAAATCTTATTTTTGACATGTCTATAAGTTCAATTTGACAAAATAATATTTTTCTATTAAATCAAGATATAAAAATTTACATTGGATAATTTTTTCATATTATTCTGATAACATTCATATTTTAATGAATAGTAAAAACACGATATATTTTAATTAAAAACAACTGTTTTCATCGCAATAATTAATATGGTCAGATTATCTTTCTAATTACTTTTAAAGTTTAATTAGAATATATTTTTACCATTTAATATAATTTTGTTCATTGGAATTAATTTTACATTGAAATTGGATATAATCAAGTATCAATCTTTTGATGGTTTTTGTTTCTTAAAAACACGCTATTTGTTTTGATAACATGAATTAATTTTAAAATTAATTAATACCACATCCATGTTTTAAATTTGAAAAAATAGACATCAATTTGAATTTTTAATATCAAATATTTCTTAGGCTGAATGTTGGGTATTTTTCTGGAAAAATCAATTTTCGATGAATAGTGAAACCACTTAGTGGTAGTTAAAAAAACTGACTTTTTCATTTAAATGAAATTTTACAACTTTTGTGAATTTAATTTTGAATATACAAGAGACACAATTAATTTCAAGGACTAAAATGTGGTTCAACGAGATGAAAATAATTTTTGTGAATAGTAACTTTTTACTTTTATTTACCACGGTTAAAAGTATATAGGGTAATTAAGGGTAAACATGATATTAATATTACCCCAAAACAAGCCATAATTCTATTGAATAAGTGTAATTTTACCAAAAACAACCTTACTAATAAAATTTGACCATTTATGCCCACATGGATTAGATTAGGACATTTAATATTATTTTATTTAAAGAATAGTTAAAATAATTAAAATCAAAGTTTAATAATTAATACATTTTTAATATAGGGTTATTCCTAAGATAAATTCTAATATAAATATTCATTAGAAATTCAAAAAGATTTCTTAAATAATGATAATTTATTTATAATTTTTATACATTAAATAATATAATTTTTTTATGACACAATGATGATGCAGTAATTATCTCATTAATGAAATATTTACATAATTGAAGTTATAAACACACAAATAAATTTAATTTGAGACTTTGTATGAATTACACTAATTTCATAGGTTAATATTACATGTTATTATTTATTTAATTAACTATTTTCTAACTAATCTTTCTGTTATGATTTTCAAAAAAATCAATTAACAAATAGTATAAAAATTTAAATAAAATAGTTTTAAAACAAATATTATATTTTTTCTTGTTATTTTATTCCTAAAAATCTAATTTTCGGCAACGATGACTTAGATAAGGTTATAGATATTAATAATAAACAACTTGGGGTTATTTTTTCTTGTTATAGTATGTTTATTAACCTTATAGTGTAAGAAAACAAGAAGACATGGTAGAAGTAAAATTATTTATCTTAAAGTTAAATATAAATGATAAGGTCAATATAGAAACCTAAACTTGTCTAAATTCTATTGGATGAGATTATTTAGACCCATATCCACCTTAGCTTCGAAATAAATAAATTTGGAGCTATTAAAAATCGAATATGACTTTATAATAAAATAATATTTTATGTTTTTCTAAGGTGCCCCTCTCCTCCCTTGTAAAAGGTCACCTCCTCCCTCTCTTCCACACACCACATTGAGCCTTCATGCTCGACCAAGCCCTACCAATTTCTCTTCTCCACTTCCCTAGAAACATCCTAGAGGTCCTTGTATTCATCAAAGACGATATTTAGTTCCCTAAGTGGAGGTTAAGAAGAGGCGCTTCAAAGAAGTGGTAATGTCCATTACCGATTCTTTCAACATTATTTATTTTTCTACTTCGTATTCTCCTTTAGTTGTTTCATTATAAAGTAATAACATCAGTATCACTCATATACTGATATGTTATTATATGTATGAAACAACCCTATTTCACCATCTATACATTCTACAGAAAACGAAATCATCGTGCGTGCGTACGTATGGAATAACGTCTCCACGCCGTGGTGTAATCTATTTTCGCCCACCACCTGATTTGGATGGGAATAATGGTGTAAATAAATAACTATATATGATTATTGAAAAATTATATTGATTCTGAAATATTATACATACACATAAATTCAATTCCAAGATCATGGGAATGATATCATCGCTTGTGCGTACGTACGGAATACCGTCTCCACGACACTATGAGATTCATTCTCCATGTTTACCATTAATGAATGATTATAAAGTATATATAATAATTAATCATGAAATATATGGAATAATAATGATACTAGATTTATGTATATATATATGTATGTCATCTACTTAATTCCATTCAATTATATAAGGAAACGAAAACATCATTCATGCATACATACGGCCTACCGTCTCTATGAACGGTGTATTTCATTCAATTTATTGATCTATAATATATTTATGTATATGCAGAATAGATATTACATATAAATCATGTTTTAAATTCTTGAATTATTTCAATCAGGATATAAGTAATAATATCATGAACAAAAAGTCCAAACAAGTACAGTAAATAAAATAATTTCACCCAAAACGCAGATTTATCACGGAACTTACAAAATAATGGTTAATATAAAGTCATAAGTGAACCATTTATGATATCATAACAATGAATATGATTATGTAATAAGTCAATGACAATATTTAAATCATTATACAAGAGTTTTAGATACTTACGAAGCATATGAGACCTATGGTAAGGGATAACCTTTCCAATCTCGTTCTTATCCGAGATTGTTTATTCGTAAGTATTTGCTGGGGTTATTTTTATCATCCAAGTCCATGTTTTCCAAATGTTTTTTTATGTATGTTTAATGTCCTTTTTACCCATTTTTTCTTTTACTACAAGGTATATAAGGAATCTTTCTTTTGTTTAGATTATGAGGTGCGTTTTGACATTTTCGGCAAAAGTAAGAGAAGAATGTTATTTTTAACTTATACGGCATGAAATGATTTTTACGGTTTTATAAAGCCTTATTATCATGAAGTATCCTCCAAAATATTTCATGACTATTTTCAACAAAATCATTTTCTTTTAAAATTTCATGAAATTTTGTGAAAAGAAAATGATTTTGAAGAAGAAGGGATATTTTCCTCCGGAATTCATTTCAAGTGTTTTATCAAACCCATTTATCATCTAAGATTACATTATTTCATATGTGTATGTTTCAAGTTTAATGTCTCTATGATTTACATGGTTTCACTTTTATTATTATGAAATGATATACATTTCTTTTATATGAATTATGTGATGATTGTATGATGTTTATGAAACCCATTTTATTTATTGGGTTATTATGAATGATGTATGTTTATTTTGTGGCACAAATAAGAATGATTTAATTATGAGATGGGTGGGACCGATATCACCCTCCAATTGATTGGGTAATGATTTATATCTCATGAGATAGACATGGCTGGAATGGTATGTTAATCTGGATCAGTAATACAGCACTGGAACGAGGAGTGAACTCGATTCAGAAAGGGACTTTGTCCACTAAGATGGTCTTGGCAGCAATTCTTTGGATACTATGGAAATCATATCATGTTCATAATGGTTTTCCACAATTTCAAGATTTATTTAAAAGCTATTTTATCACGATTTATGTTCTATTTTTATCTATCCATTATGTACTGCCATGTTTTATGTCATTGTACAAGATCTCAATGTTTAAACATTATGTACATGTTTTTATGTTCAAATGTATATGGTTTGTTTTATTTCCCCCATGCTTACCCTTACTGAGCATTTGAGCTCAATCTTTTTATGTTTTCCTTTCCCCAGGATATAAAGAAAGTTTTTAGGTATGAAAAAATGGGAAGATCTTTATGGGAGATGTTGAATATCATTCTCCACGATGACAAGATTATATTCCGAGATTCCAAAGACAGTAAACTATTACGGTCCTTTTGTGTCTGTTTTTGTTATGTACTAATTATTCCGCAAAAGTAATGTAATTTCCATGTAATTCAAGCTTTGGGTCTCTATAATCCAAAGGATTCTCTTGGCGAATGGAAGCCAGTTTCTTGATGTATGTGATCATTCTTGATCATTTTCTTAGATCTACTAAGATAAAAATTTCCTCTACTCTCAGTTTCTTAGATCTATGCCCGTTATGGGTATATCTATGTGTGTGGATGCCAGATATGTTGAGTTTTGGTTTTGGTTGTGTTAAGATAAGACATCTAAGGAGGATCCTTGGTGAATCGGCCAAGTTTTCTTGTGCGTTCTCCGTTTGTTAGGATTTTTGTCCAAACCTTTGAGTTAGGTGGATTCACTCTCGATTCCACTTTCATGGAACATGAAGGATTAATTCAAATTGATTTAATTTATTCTTTTTTATTGTGAAATTATCGTGAAAATTATGTTATAAATCTTTTTTAGGGATGATTTATGGGTTTTGATGAAATTAGGTAAAATGAATGAATGGTTTTTGAAAAGTGTTTTGGTTTATTGATTTTAAAATGGTTACTTTAAAATATGGATTTTCTGGATTTGGAAAATCGTTTGAGGAAAAAAAGTTTTTCAATAATAGGTATATTTTATTGAAATTGTTTTGTCATGGTTGGAATGGTGTGGTTTTTGGGCATACATGTTGTGTGCGTTCATATTTCATTTACGAGGCTTGGTTGAAATATTACCTTGTGATCGGTGCCAAAAGTGTAATGTAACATGGGGAATAATTACCTTCTGATGACATGGTAGATCGATGAGAAACTGCTCATGAGTATGGAACTGTCATAACGATGCATGCATGGTGGATTTCATGTGATGTGAAATGGTTGGTTGTGTAGATTTTTGAAATAGAATGGTTATGCCAAAGTGGAATTGTGAATTTTATTGGAAACATTGCTTGGTTGCTTTTCTTGAGAAATATGGGTTTTTTTTTTGAAATTAGATTTGACAAGGAACTTGTTATATTGTGAACTTTGTTTTTAATTGTTTTATATAAATTGTTTTATATAAATGTGCTAATATGTTTTATCCTAGATGCATGGGTTGGGATGTCATCACAGAAAACCTACTTAGTTTCATTACTCACCAATTAAATTGGCACATTGGTGCTTTTGCAGATGTCAAATACCGGGACATTGTCAAAGGTAATGTGTCACATGTTTAGAGCACTGCTTTGTGATACTTGGGATGGTTCATGATGTTGGATCATAGAGTATGTTGAACATGGAGTTGGGTTGTTGTCTTGTAGTCTTTTAGTTGACTTTCCACTATTTAATCTAATGTTTTGTGTATATTTCCACTATGGTTATTTTTTTTGGTTTATGATAAAATAAATGGTTGAGTTGACATGGTTTTTATCATGCATCATTTAGTTGATTAGTTTTGTTATAGTTGTTTGTTTAGTTTTATGTTTTAAATGGGTAAATCGTCCCCCATTTGTTTTGAAACCCTTTGGAATTTATTGCCAGCCTTTGGCGCCATGGGTATGTCGCTCAAGGCCAAGTAATGACTTTTTGTATTCTTAATCCAATAAGGATAAGCGGGTCATTACAAATTATATCATCTTGTTCGGTCCTTGCCTAACAAGTGGTCATCAATATTCTTGGTATTGGAATTAAAATTCATTCTTTTCAATTCCATGGGTGGTCTTCCTATATAGGAGTTGGATTTTCGGAACTTCAAATGTATAACATAAAATGATGTAGCTAACAAGTTTATGATGAACTTCAAGTTATCAGGGTGTTGGGTACATAAGAGTTTTTGATAAACCTCTAGAATGTTGGAAATCTCATTGTCATGGGTTCAGCCAATGAGAACAGCATGAAATGAATTATAGAGGAATGACATCCCGCTAGGATATCAAATCTCATTGTGTGGAATGATTTATGATTTGGTACAATGATGTAAATTTTTGAAAAATGCAGAATTGATTTTAAAATGAATGATTTTGAAAATAGTATATTATATCAATTTTTTAACCGAGTGGATTTTCAAAAATCATGTGGGATGTTTTCAAAAAAAGTGGTTGAACATGTGAAAATGTTGTTTTGGAAAACCATGTCATGATATTTGATGTGATAGAATTGTAAATGCTAAGCCTTCAGTTGCTAATAAGCGAGACTAATGGTGTGTGTTGTTTTTATTGAAAATGTCACTCGTTTGGCATCATAGAAACCAACCTGAAAAATTTGCATAGAATGTGGTCACACTTGAGCCACATGTGAACCAACAACTAGTACAAATAATAGTTCAAGCGTTTCAGGATATGGAAACGGGTAATCAGATGGATGAGTCAAGGCATGTAGACCATTCCATCTAGATCCTGAAGCAGAATCCACCCATATTTCAGGGTGACTCTAAAATAGAAAGGGCGGAGGTGTGGCTGAGTAGGATGAATCGTATCTTCGACATCATCGGCACCCCAACAGAACTGAATGTATAGTTGGTGATGTATATGTTGGAGGATCTTGCACGACAGTGGTGGGAGATAGTGGTGCAAGCTAAGGTGGATCAAGGCCTGTGCTGGAATGAATTTTAGGAATTGTTTAATTAACAATTCTATCCTCACACGTTCAAGATCCAGAGGACAACTGACTTTTTTACACTGAAGCAGGATAATCTCTCTGTTGTGGAGTATGCGGCTAAATTAATGAATCTAGTGCTCTTTGCACCGGAGGATTCCACAAGTACGTCACTGAAGGAACTCATATAAGAATCTAGGTTGTGACATGAGATTCATTCGAAAATTTCTATGCTCTGTATTATAGATTATAAGGACATTATAAACAGAGAAATAGTAGCAGAAATAGACATTTCAGGAGTTATAGGAGGAGGAAGTATGATGATACCCACAGGAACAAGTGGGAACACTAATGATTGGAACAAGTTAAAGAGGGACACCTACTTCCAAGGTGGGAGTGCAAATTAGAATCAGACGGATGGATCGATGATTCTTCCTCCACGACCCATGATGAAAGATGGGTGTTTTCAATGTGGCATGATCGATCACATGAAACGCAAATGTACAACACCACCATGATCATTCAACAATTGAAACAATATGGGACATCTTCAGTTATATTGTCGTAGTGCTCCACGGTCGGGTGTTCGTGACACTTCCCAGGCATCGCAAGCATTGTATGCTTCGACAAGATGAGGACATCAGAGTCAGTATCATTAGAATAACAGAGCTATCCATGGTGATTCTTGAAATACCCTGACTCCTAAATAAGGGAAATCTCAGCAAGGCTACAAGGAGCAAAGTGCAGCAACAAAGCAATAGTATGGAGTAGAACAGGTGATTGTGGATGACCAGTATGGACCATCTACGGTGGTAAATATGATTCTTTTGAATTCTAACCTCATGTATGTTTTGTTTGATACTAGTTCATCACATTATTTTCTTTCTTCTTGTACTACTGTTTTATTGAACATAAAACCTGAAATGATTCCTTCTGCGATAAAACATCAAACTCCTCTCAGTGAAAGGGAATGTAGAGCCTTTGTTTGTAGATCATGTTCTATAACGGTTGATGGAGTTGATCTGAAATGGGATTTCTCTATGATGTATATGGATGTCTATGATATAATCTTGGGTATGGATTGGTTGATAGAGTTCAGGGGTCACATCGATTATTATAGCAGAATAGTCAGTTTCTTGACTGAGAATGGCGTCGAGAATCTCTTTAGAGAAGAAAGAGTGGTGAAGGTAGGTGCAACGTTCTTGTTGGCACAAGTAGTGGAAACAATCTCTTACAAGTTTTATATGTTTCAAATGGAATATATGGAAATGATCCTGAATAATAGTTTTCTAGTAGTCCTGGATCAATTTCCTGATGTTATACCAGAAAACTTCTATGGGTTACCACCTATGAGAAGAAGTGGAGTTCACGATTGATCTCCTTCCGGGAACCAAAAATATATCACTTCCATCTTCTAGGATGGAACAAACAGAGTTAATGGAATTGAGAGTGCAGTTGGAAGAACTGGAAAGCAAACGTTTTATTCAGCCAAGCGTCTCTACGTGGTCAGTACGAGTTTTTTTGTAATGATAGATGATAGAACATTGAGGCTATGTCTAGATTATCGTAAAATTAACCATGATACGATAAAGAATAGATATCCACTTCCATGCATTGATGACCTGTTTGATCAATTGAGGGGAGCTCAGTGGTTCTGCAAGATTTATTTGCAGTCATGGTATCACAAGTTGTGAGTTCGGAAAGAGGATATTCCGAAGACAGCATTCAAAAGCCGATATGGACACTAAGAATATGTGGTCATGCCTTTTGGTATTATGAATGCACCGGTGGTCTTCATGGATTTTATGAATCGAATAATTCATCCATATCTATATTCATTGGTTGCAGTGCTTGTGGATGACATATTGGTTTATTCAAGAACAAGGGCTGAGCATGAGCAACACTTGGCGATAGTGTTGGAAATATTAGGGGACCATCAATTTTATACCAAATTATAAAAGTGATATTTTTTTATACAAGAGGTAAGCTTTCTGGGCCCTGTTGTTTCTGAGAAAGGTGTTTCAGTGTATCCGGAAATGATAGAAGCTGTTATTTCGTTGAAACCAACGAAGAATGTCTTTGAAATATGATGTTTTCTTGGTCAAGATGGTTATTACTGATGCTTTTTGCGTGAATTCTCATGACTATATTCTCCTATGAAAACATTGATAAATAAAAAAAGTGCATTTCAATGGAATGGGGAATTTCAGAGATCTTTTCAAGAGTTGGAACATTTCCCTACATCAGTACCCATCTTGATCTAGCCCGAATCAGTACATGGTTATGTTGTGTATTGTGATGCCTCGGTAGTAGGTTTGGGATTTGTTATCATGCAAGAAGAAAATGTCATTGCTTATGGTTCAATGTAGTTGATGGTGCCTGAGAAGAATTACCCAACACATGATTTGGAGTTAGGTGTAGTCTTCCATGCCTTGAATATTTGGCATCATTCTCTCTTTGGTGAGAAATTTACTATGATTACGGATCACAGAAGATTTAAACCCATTTTCTCACAGAGATATTTGACTCTAAGGCATATGAGATGGATGGAGTATCATCAAATTTTTGACTTTGACTTGATGTATACAACGAGTAATGGAAATTCAGTGGCTGATGCATTAAGCAGAAAGTAGTATGCTCAGTTGGTGAAAGAATCTTCAGAATAATGGAAGTTGATGTCGGACTAAGTTGAAATTCATGTCAATGTAAAGACCGAGTTGATTTTTCGGTTTTCTTTCCAATTGTACTTGTTCTGGATTTAGTGGAGATAGTAAATGAGGCATAGGAATCCGATGTAGACTGTGTTTCAATAAACTCAAAACTCAATCGTGGGGAGACCATTTATGGATGGCAGCTGGTTGGGAGTTCAGTTTTGCGGTTTCGAGATAGGATGGTTGTACCTTAAACTGTTCAGGAACAACTCCTTCATGCTTATAACCATTCTAGAAGGGATGATCATCCAGGAATACAAAAAATCTATAAGGCATTGAAAGGGAAGTTTTGGTTCATCGGCATGAAACGTAAGGTAGAGGAATTTGTTTCTAGGTGTTTAACTTGTCAGAATGTTAATGCAGAACATCAGCAGCCAAAGGGTATGTAGAAATCACTACCAATTTATGTGTTGAAATGGGATCAGATTGCAACAAGTTTTGTTACAGGTCTTCTATGAACAGTCTGGAAACATGGTGCCATTTGGGTGATAGTTGATCGTCTAACGAAGTCGGATCATTTCATCCCTATTCGTGAAACTCAAACAGTGGAAGATCTTTCAAAAATAAATATCTGAGAAGTGGTAAAGTGACATGGAATACCAGTTTTAGTTGTTTTAGACAGAGATCTGAGTTTCATATCTCGTTTCAGGAAATCCTTGCTGAATGATCTGGGATCTCATTTGAATATGAGTTCGGCGTATCATCCTCAAACTGATGGACAATCCAAAAGGATGATACAGACGTTTGAAGAAATGTTGCGGGCTTGTGTATTAGATTTTGGGGGCTCATGGGAGGAGAATATACCCTTAGTGGAGTTCCTATACAATAACAACTATCAAGACTCGATACGCATGGATCCGTTTGATACATTGTATGTGAATCCTTGTCGTTCTCCACTACGCTAGGGGGAAACTAGTGAGACATCACTAGTTGGGCCAAGATTTGTCCAAGAAACAACAGAGAATATTCAGATGATAAAAAAGATGATGGAGACAGAACATAGTCTTCAAAAAAATAATGATGATCATTGCCGAAGACTATTGTCATTTCCAGTTAGAGATCATGTCTTCTTGAAAATCTATCCATGGCTGGACATCGTCGTTTAGGGAAACTGGGCATGTTATCTCCTTGATATAGTGTCCCTATTGAGATAATGGAATGGGTTGGAGAGGTGGCATATCATTTAGCATTACCACCATGGTTTAGTGCAGTGCATAATGTGTTCCATGTATCTTAGCTGAAGAAGTATTGGCCTGATCCTGACCATATGATCAGATGGGGTCATTTTAACCTAGTGCCAGATGCTTCGTTGGTACATATCCCGGTGCAGATTTTGGATAGGCAAGATAATGTCTTGAGAGGACAAATCATCTATCTAGCTCGGGTTTTGGGGCAACATGGACAGATTCAGGAAGAGAATTGGGAACACGAGAAAGAAATGAAAGAGAAGTGGCCAGAACTCTTCCAGGCAAGCAGTGTTTTTCTACTTTCTAGGGATAGAAAGGCCAATGTTTTGGAGAGTGTAGTACCCCCAGTTTATTGTATGTAACACTTTCATGATGCTTTTAATGGTTATAATGTTAAGGGTGTTGAATGGGAGAGTCAAGGGAACATGGAAAGATGTTTTGAGGCAAAGAGGAAGTCGCACGGGAGGCGCACTGTTTGTCTAAACCGTGCGGCCAAACCGTGCGTAGTGGGTCTTGGAGGCAGTGGCATCCACATGGTCGGTGCACTAATTTTCTTAAATGTGCAGCCAAACCATGAGACAAGGGTGTAAGAAGCAGTAGCTAACACACTGTTAGTGCACGATTTGTCAAACCGTGCAAACTAACCATGCCTCTAGTTAGACGAGATCCTATAAAAGTGGATCTCACGCGTTTTTGCCTCTAAGTGGCTCATTTCTCATCCTATGCAGTCCAAACTCGGGTTTTTGGTTCTCCAATAGTCAAGGAGGGTTCTCCCATCATTCATGAGGTGATCTAAAGGATTCTCTTGACGAATTGAACTCGGTTTCTTGAGGTATGTGATAAGTCTTGATCGTTTTCTTAGATCTACTCAGATGTACATCTCTTCTTCTCATGGTTTCTTAGATCTATGGATGTTATGGGTAGATCTAAGTTCATGGATTCCCAAAATTATGGGTATTTGTCTTGGTTGTGTTAGGAGACGATATCTATGGAATATCCTTGGTGAATTGGCCAGGTATTCTGGTGCGTTCTCCGTTTTTTAGGGTTTTCATCAAAACCATTGAGGGAGGTGGATTCACTCTGGATTCCACTTTCTTAGAACTTGAAGGCTTAGTTCAAATTGATTTAATTTATTGGTTTTCATTGTGAAATTGTGGTGCAAATCATGTTATAAATGTTTTTAGTGATTATTAATGGGTTTTAATGAAATTATGGAAAATGAAAGAATGGTTTGTGAAAAGTGTTTTGGTTTCATGATTTAAAAATGGTGATTTTAACATATAGATTTTATGGATTTGAATTTTTTTTTGCGGGAAAAAGGTTTTCAATAAAAGGGCTGTTTTATTGAAATGGTTTTGGCATGGTTGGAATGGTGTGGTTTTTCGGCGTACTGGGTGTGTGCGTTCATATTGAATTTATGAGGATTGGTTGAAATATGACCTTCTGCTCGGTGCCAAAATTGTAATGGCACATGGAGAATAATTACCTTGTGATGTCTTGGTAGATCAATGAGAAACCACTCCTGAGTATGGAACTTTCATAACGATGCATGCATGATGGATTTCACGGGTTGTGAAATGGTTGGTTGTTTAGATTTTTGAAATGGAATGGTAATGCCAAGGTGGAAATGTGAATTTGATTTGAAACATTTCTTGGTTTCTTTTCTTGAGAAAGATGGGTTTTATTGGAAATTAGTTTTGACATGGAACTTGTTATATTGTGAATTTTTTTTTGGAATTTTTTATATAAATTGTTGTATATAAATGTGCTAACATGTTTTATCTTAGAGGCATGGGTTGGTAAGTCATCATGGAAAACCTAATGGGTTTCATTACTCACCCCTAACATTGGAACGATGGTGCTTTTGCAGATGTCATATACCAGGACGTTGGAAAAGGTAAAGTGTCACATGTTTAGAGGTATGCTTCATGATACATTAGATGGTTCATGATATTGAATCATGGAGCTTGTGGAGCATAGAGTTGGGTTGTTTTTTTGTATTCTTTGAGTTGTATTTCCATTTTTTACTCTGATGTTTTAGTGTTGCTTTCCACTGTGGTACTTTTGGTTTGTTTATGATAAAATAAATGGTTGAGTTGACATAGTTTTTATCTTGCATAATTTAGTTGATTAGTTTGGTTACAGTTGTTAGTTCAGTTGTATGTTTTTAAAGGGAAAATTTTCCCCCATTTGTTTTAAACCCTTTGGCATTTATTTCCAGCCTTTGGCGCCATGGGGATGTCACTTAAGTCCAATTAATGACTTGTTGTATTCTTAAGCCAATAAGGATAAGTAGTTCATTACACCAATGGTAAAATGACTATGATGTTTCCAATGTTGGTCGTTATTAAAATTTATATCATGCTCCATAAACCTAGAAATGCAGGTTATATCTCCATTAATGATGGTTCAAGATTACCGAATGAATAAAGAAAAATAAAACACCAATACAAAAAATGGAAATAATAGTTTCTAACAACCTGTTTAAACTCTACGAGATGGTATTTTATTTTTTGAAAATATAAGTTGATTTTTGTCCAAAATAAATATTGTAATTAATGTAATTATTTATTGAATGTGAAGTGGTGATTTGAAAATATTTTTAAGGTCCCCCAAGGTTCTTTGTTTACTACACATGTTTGAGATTGTCAAAGTGGTGTTTTAATGTAGTTGTGTTATAGTTTTTCTCAAAAAATTTTGGTTTTTATTGATTTTAGGTGTAAGAAACAAAGGAATGTAGTTTGGAATTAATATTGAATTGGAGATAGTAGAAAGAGGCTACTGGATTCCAACCACATAGTAGTGCCTAGGTTCGGTGTCCATCGTGAAGCAGAAATGCACAATTTTCATAGACCATGTCATAGAGAATATTATACTAAGGTAAATTTTGATTTTCATATTGATCATCTAACATTAATGGTACTAGTATAATATGGTAATGGATAACCAAAAGGATAACCTATTTAAGTGAAAAATGTGAAACCTATAATTCATATAAGTTAACTCTATAATTTGGATGCTATGTAAGGGTATTGGCCTAGTTCCTTGAGTTGTGTCAATGTAATGCATGACATGTGTAAATATATTCTAGGAATTATATTGCACTTGCATAAAGGATATAAGAGTATACCACACTAAAGAAGGTGTTTTCATCATGCATTGTAAGAAATATTGGGAGTAGAGTTAATTTTACCCATAAGGATTGGGGATAATCTTGAGAAGAAATAGTCCATAAGGAATCAGCACAATATTTTACTAAGTGTGGTGGTTTGTGAGATTTCCCATGAGATATGATGATCTCTAAATCAAGAGTTTCTATGTTCATGGTGAGTTTTATGCATTAAAGCTAATGAAAAAATATTCGGGCAATATTGACCACACTATGGAGCTCGATGTTTTGGTATTGGGTGTCTACTAGTATAAAATCGGAAGCCAACCATTGCTTAGAAATGGACATGGTGGACTTGAATGAGATTATTTGAACTGTATACTGGAGGACCCCCACATCATGGTGCCCTCAGTGAAGGAATTTAGAATGGCAAGGTAAGCATCATGTTTTTTCCTAGAGAATATTGAAAATGGCCACCATCCATGGTTGCAATCATTTAAAAGTGTGTATATATTTAAGGGGAGACTCATCAAGTAGTTCTATAATGATAAATACATTTGGTTGGTAATTTTCCCTAGATAAGTACAAAACACAGCGTTGCAATGGTGGTTATGTCATGGTGATTGTGAGTCAGTAAATGGAGATGTCCTTGAAAATTCATATAATGCATGAACCAATCATAAATGATCCAAAGATCATGAAATTAATATTTTAAACATAATTCAATATAATTTAAATAGATTTATTTTAATTTTTATGTTTTATTAATGATAAATCAATACGACACTGCAACGAGCAATAAAGAATAATCACTTATACATAGAACCAAACACCATACAAGAAAAATATTTTCCAACGAAATATCATTCATCGCCAGTTGTGAAAAACCATGGATACCTATATAAGATCACAAAAAATGAGTAAAGTCTGTCTAAATTTAGACCCATGTGATGTGTTGAAATAATTCATATCATTTTCCAATAATTTGTATAAATTTATAATGGGTCGAATCAAGATGTCATTTCATATACACCAACACCCAATTGGTAGTATAAGATAAACAACATATTTGTTAAAAAAATTCTAGCTAATATACTCCAAAAATCATAAATTACAAGATTATAATTTCCAGAAAAAAAACATATCATCAACATTTATCCATATCATATTAGAGATTAAAAATTAAAACTACAAGTAGACATCAATTGTTTATATATCTGGTTTCAAGTGTGAAACTATACATTTCAAGTGTACAACTAGATATAAAGAATATATTCAATAGAAAATTATTAAAGAAACTTTATACCTATATGATATAAATAACCTATCAAAGAATAGGAGAATAAAAAAAATAAAGAGGTATAGGAACTGAGAAGTATCATAGCTTCATCATTTTAGTCAAGAAGAATATTAACACCCTTGATGAAACAATTGATAATCTAAGAGTGACCTAAAGGTATAAATATTTGTTTAAATAAACCTGTTATTTTAATTCATCTTGTCAACTCACATATGTAGAAAATAGAGAAGAATACGATTGTTTTTTGATTCTATCAAATCCACATATTCCCTTTCATTACAACATATTCAAAACTAGTTTCTCTTAAGAAACATTAAAGAATAAATATAAATAAAAACTCAATCATTTATAGAAAATACACATAAACTGATCAAAACTGGTTAAAAAAAGACATACAATCTCTTATAAGAAATTAAATGGACCAAACAACATGAAGATGCAATGAGATGTCATATTTGTGGATTAATAACCATCATGAAATCGAAACCTATTGAAAATAATCATTAAACAAATAAAAAACCTTTTAAAATTAATGGACCAACCCAATAGACCCCTAAATAATCAAATATTCCTTACTCAAAAAAAATAATCATATATATAAATCAGAGATACTAATGTTACATAATACAGGTTTCACAAATTAAAAATGCATAATGAAATATGATAATTCATTTTATAACCTTAAAAAAAATATAGACTTAATAAATTTTGTATTCAAAATTTATATAGATTGGTGGAAGATTAACTGAGTTTTTGAAACATGTTATAATGTTGGTTCCAAAAAAAAGATCCCATGAAAATCTTAGTAGACATACTATAAGGAAGAATAAATCATCTAAGGTGCTTAAAATTCTTTAATTAATGATTATATGGTGATATTGAAAGTGATTTTTTAATGCAGGAAATATAATCATTGAATTGTTGAGGTTGGGAAATATTTTATCATGCTCACCAACTTCCATAAGGGGGTGATAACTTCACACTTGTCTATGATTTATCACATCAGAAAATTCAGGTATCATAAAGGAAACAATGAAGTGGATATCTTGGTTTTGAGTGGTAGCTTAGAGGACACTCTCTTTGTTTTCACTGATCATGAATCTCTACCTAGTGTTGTAATGATTTGGTTTGCATTAATGCTTCTGAGAATCACAAATTTTGACCACAAAGAACCTTTTCTCACATGCACATTTAATATTTAATTTGATATGGTGAGTAGGTTTATGTAAAATCCATGAAAATACCTTTGGAAATATATTAAGTGGATATGGAGAAATGTATTTACGATTTCAATAATTGATTTTAATTTTGTTAAATTTTAAAATGTTAATATTAAATGGTGTACATATTTTGACTGTAACAAATATAGGAAATATGATATTGATGACATATTCTGTTTTTATTGTATGTGTAGGACTAAAAACATAAAAATAAAACATGAAATTTAGACATATGTTATGTAAAATAAAAGTAAAACATGGATTTAAATAACTATTTTATGTAAGATTTATATCTTAACGATGCAGTGTGAGAACAAGGGTTTTCATATTTCACAATTTATTGGGACTCCCAAAGCTCTCTTCACTTATCTAGAAATCAGGTTTTCAAGAACAATTTTAAGTATTTTTTTATAAGTTTACAATTCATCTGGGTAATAATAATGAATTGGCAGGCTTCAATGGTTAAAACTGGAAATATGGTACTAATATATGAAGTATAAAAACTTATATATAAATGTATCAAACATTAATAAGAATCATCAATGTAATAATGAAAACAAAACCAAAATATAAAAATTCACAAAATATAAAACCTGATATATAACATCAAAAGCTACTAACCAAACCTTGTATTTTTAATTTTTGATCTTCCTTCAAATGAATAATCATGATATCATCCCATCAAAATCACAATAACAAATCCGGTGATAAAATTACTGTCACTTTTCTATAGGTGGTCACTATGAAAATTTATAGCATGCTCCATCAACCTGGAAACATTGATTAGATATCCATTAATGGTGGATAAAGATGAAAAAATGATTAGTGAAATATAAAACACAAACATAAAAAAGAATACCCCATGACAAGGGGTACTAACACCTAAATAATATAAATATCTAATAAGATTTAAAAAATTGAATAATGGGAAAAAGAGATTAAATAGTCACATAATTCACCATAAAATATCATAGGGATAGGGAATAAATGGAAAACCTATAATCATAAACTAACTAACCACTATAATTCATCCTTCAAAGAGATAATTAACATACTATTTTACAAACAAAAATTCTACAAAAATTAAATATTAGAAATTGATTCAGTCATAAAATTAATTAAAGGTTACATGATCACCCCTTTCTCAAATATTTCATATTTATTACTTCCAATTATATATAGCAATGCACTAGAGTAATAGAATAATTCATCATGATTATTTGATGAAAATAAATATGGTTAACCCAATTGTTTACCTAACATAATAGTTTCACAATCCTCTATAAGACACCTAAAAATATGCTTCTATTGCAACAATATATATGTAATAGTATGCCTATGTAGAAAAAAAAAGTAAAATAGTTTTCCCAATAAAGAAGGAAACTTTTGAAAAAGAAACCACACAACCATCCCCTTCACCCAGGATTAAATATCCACCACACAGGGCCTGAGTGAAGAGTGAATGAATATGATAATAATAACACCTTCATGAAGAAAATATCTTCACAAAATCAGGTTCATGGAGGGATTCATTTAATTTAAGGCATATGGTTAGAGAAACCCTTCCCCTGTGACAAATGTTTATAACACAAAACCTAGTGAAATAGTGTTGTACTTTCCATATCATAAGGCTTCATGGTGTGGGTGGGTTATCAAAGGTTTAACATGCATAATGAATTGGTTTCATGGAATAAAATGGTGGTATTCAATGAAGATAATGTTTTAAACACCATGAATTCAGAAAAAATGGTTTACAATCGAAGAATAATGTTGATAGATTGAGTAGTTTAATTCAAGGGGCTAACAAACGAAGTATTTAAGGCTCCATTTGGTGGACATAGATAAATCCCACAACTTATAAAAAACAATTCATTTCATAATATTGAATTCTAGAAATCACCCCCCTCAACAAATTCGAACAACAATGAGACAAGATAATTACAGATCGAGTACACCAAAGTCAAACCCCCAAGGAATTCAGAAGAAATAGCCTTGATTCTGACACATCATATACACAAACCAAAAATTATTCACAAACATCCATGTATAATAATACACACTGCAACCACTATCCAAGTTAATTATCATAAAAATTTAAAGAAAGAAAAAGATAAAATAGTCCCCCTTCATGTCACACTACACAATAGTAACCAAAGATTGTGTTCTTAGACAGAAATATTCCCTAATTGAGTTAGAATATATTAAAGGATAAAATAATCACCATTTCATATTAACACATAGAAGTTGAACACTTATTAAAATGAATTAGATAGTGTAAAATATATAAAAATGATATAAATTAGGGAAGAATCAGTCTATAAAGTAGAGATTTATTTAAAATATTGAGTGCTACCACAAGAAGAAGAATCCCCTGCTGAGGGGAGTTGAGGAAGAAGAAGTTTCATGATCAGAGAAGGGGTGGAGGAGGCCCGATTATAGGATGTTGAGGATAAGGAGGGTGAAGTCGGTAGATGGGTAGGTGGGGGAGCTGTGAATGGGAAGCTAGATCATTGGATTGGGGGTGATGGCGACAGATGGTGTGCAGGATCTATAGATCAGTGCTGACAACTAGAGGTAGAGGTTGAGGAAGAGGGTGCAAGATCATGGGAGGTGTGTAGGAACTAGCTTGGTTGGGGGATCAGGGGCAAGAATCTGTGCTGTGGCGGTGGTGTGGTGAGGTCTAGTTTGGAAAGAATGATACAGTGTGAAAAGAAATGATATTGAGAGGAGAAATTCATTTATCATGTTTTTTTGAGATAATTTTAAAGGAAGAGAAGTGTTAAGAGGTGAAATGAAGTGAAATATATTTCTCTTCAGCTATTTTTTTAATCACCCCAGAATTGGGATGATTTGGAAAGATATAATGGTGGACGGTTGTTAATATTTTAAAATTCCAATTTTATCCCTATTTTCTACATATATCACAAAATTATTTCTTTTTTCCCTTAAAAAGATTCACCTTAAAATATGGAGAGAAATTCAAAACATTTCGTTTCTTTCTCTATGTTATTGATCCAAAAGAAAGGAGATAAATCAAAATCATTTCTTTTCATTTCGTTTCTTTTACAAAAATATCCCCAAACATTGTGTTATGGAGTGGGATCCATGGGGAGGTGGTGGGATTTGGGAATGAAATCCACGTGGGAATTGAGGTGGGGGCTGATTTGTTTTTGAAAAGAGACTGACATAAGAAGTATATATTGATTCCTTTATTGACCATAATTAGCGATCAAAAGTTTTTCATTGTATGAAAATATTTCATAAGGTGGTGGGAAATGTTAAATATATGTTAAGGAATATGCATGGAACAGTGATTAGGTATTGGTTATTATAGTTGGATGAATATTACATTCAAATTAAAGAATATATTATAAATAGAAGATTCAAGAATGAGGATCATGTGGATGAATTTGATTACCATGGTAAGGTTTTTATGGAATTTCATATATTTTTTTGAACTATTTCCTGAATAATTTGTGTAGTGCATCATTATTATAAAATGAGAGGTTAGGTAACAACTACAAAATGGTGTATTCTTGATGGGATATTTGCGACGAGGAATCATCGAAAATTTCCCATCACTGAAAAATGAATCCCAAAATTTATCTTTTGCAAGGGGTTGTATCAAAAACAATGTTTTGCGAAGGTAGCAACGTCCATCACAAATAGTTTTTTCCAAGTTTATTTAATAAACTATTTTTGATCGGCCATGAGACTCATTACAAATAAGTATTTTATAAGACCCACAAGATACATAAAAAATGATTAATTATGATGGATTGTAGTCTAGTCACAAATAAGTTTAAAAATAATTAATATTAAAAAATTAAAAAATTAAAAATATAAAAACATCAATGAAATTTGAAATAAATAATATATTAAAATTTAAACATGTCAAATAATAAATATATTATACAAAATATTATCATTAAAATTTTCACATAATAAATGTAGGCATAAAATATCAATCACTATAGAGGTGGAGGGTATTATCTAGGGGGGGGGAGGGTCATCTATAAGGGGAGGGGTGAATTCATCCCTATACCTTAAACTAACCGTCGTATATTCTCCATCATTTAATCATGTTTTTTCTCCTTCAATCATCATATCACATCCTCCTGCTGATGGTGTTTTTGATAGATCTATTCCTACTACATATGCATTGTGCATATAAAATAAATTTGATCTCGTAGATACTCTTAATTCTATGATATTTATGATGTTGACTCTACACAATATCCCCTT
The DNA here is from genome assembly GCA_963277665.1 of Viscum album. NCBI lineage: Eukaryota > Viridiplantae > Streptophyta > Magnoliopsida > Santalales > Viscaceae > Viscum > Viscum album. The sequence continues at coordinate 713,853,835 of OY728134.1, read as the reverse complement.
GTCATGTAAAACATCCATGCAGTAGTACCATATAAACATTCACATGTTAATCAAGAACTGATTCCAAGAACACATTATGGGATTCTGAAGAAAAATAATAATGTACGTAGTGATATTTTTTCTTCTGAATCAACATCACATTTATGATTTAATCTTTTACCAAGTGAAATAATGGTTTTGGTTCATGACACCAACTACACAATTTTTTAGGAAATAAATAAACAGTACAATCTGAGTGGATGTGGGAAATACCTAAACACTCTAATAGAAAACACCCCACAAATACCATGTTGAGCCATTTTTTATATCGATTGACCACAAGATGGACAGCTAAATAACAACTAATATTCACCATAATATAAGATTCAATCATTAATTAATATCTCATATTTTCCGTGTATTATTTTTAAATATTATATGAATTATTTTTCAGTACAGTGATTGAGACGGTATGAGATTCTAAGTCCCATAGTTCCCAGAATAAATATTTTGGAAAATATTAAATATATTAAATAGATTTTTTGTGATGTTTTCCAAAAGAAATGTGGAATAACTACTATATGGGTGTTGAGATTAGAAATCAAAGGGTACTATTGAATTTAGTATGGTAGTTTTATGCTAGGTGAAACATAACCATGGTAAACTTGGGTCATTTGTTAAAAATTTATCATGGTTGAGAAATTAATAAAATAAATTAACTTAAGAATTTATTCTATTTTTTTGATATGGTGATATGGTTCTTTTTAAATATACGATTATGGAAATCGACTTGGATTGGCTACTAATCCTTGACAACATAGATTCCATTGGTGGATCTCATTCATGGAAGAGGAAAATGGATAATGAACAGATAATGTATCATCAAACCAGTGGAGTTGGAGGATTCTGTCAATGATGGTAACATATCTTTTCCCCATCACGGATTGTCCCAACCTCCAGGTTGGATGTTTTGCCCTGTAATTTTCATCTTGTTCTTAATCTTGGATGAACGTGGATCAATTTGATGAACATGAATTTATACATGCATCATTGGTAGATTTTAAATTGATGTAATTATTTTTGGATCGTTGATTTATCCCCCTTAGTTCAACCTTTCGGCAATAACAAATCGACGCCAAATGAATAATGGATATGGTTTGTTCTTCACATTTTTGACTTGTGGATTTCTCCCTATGTTCATCATACATTCAACATGGGAACATCATATAGGGACACAGTTCTAATAATAACTTGTATTAGATAGTTGTGTGACCATTCATTGGGATAATAGATCAATACCGCAGGTGGGGTTTCTGATCAGTGATGTGATCAAGGAGTGATGATGGCATCAGAGATGATTTTTGGTGAAAATTCATCCAGTTTTAATGCATGAATATGTATGGATTTTGGTGAATTTTTTTGAGAGAATTTGAACCTATAATCTATAAATCTTGTAACTAGAGGATTGGATGAACCCCGATTTGTAGTTTCCATACAGATCAGAGGTTCTAGAGGTAAGCAGATCGATGCAAAACAGATACCAAAAGGATTTGTAAAATCATGAGCAACAGAACTTGTATATTGGGATTACACATCGTGTGTGACCCCTTGGATGCAATTCTATGGTTCTAGCTGATGTTGAGGATCACATAATGTGTGTCCCTACCAAGTTGACTCGGCGTGTACTTCAAAAGTACACATGCACAAATTGGAGTACAAGGGAATAAACACGTAATTTACTCCGACATAGTCAAAACTAGGATACAAAAATATGGTAATGTTTGTCTTTTCACATCATGTATCATTTTTTACATGGAATGTATTTGGTGACTACATGTTGTGTGAGGTTATTGCACATGTGTTGGACATATGATAGCTTGAAACACCATGTACCCCCAGGTACATGTCATGTACTACCTTCAAGAGTGATTCAGGCTCCCTTTTTTCTTATTTTATAACATTATAGGTTGATATCATTTCCTTGGTCCTTTCCTCAAGGGTAAAATATAGAATTACATCAACATCAGTAGATTGTGATCCCCTCAAGAGGATGAGTCTCAGAATGATTTATGTATTCCCTTTGTGATATAGGATTGTGATCCTCTATCTACCCTAGTTTAAGTATGTGGAATCAACATATGATCCTTAAGTAGGGTGTTGATCCTCCATATAGAAGGTTTTATCAGTAGGGGTTGTGGAATCATTATCATATGATCACATATGTAGCAGGTTGATCTAGATTGAGTTCGTGGTGTCACCCATTGGTGTTGGGTGTGACACTGTATCTATGTATCAAAGATTTATTAGACCAGTACGTTCTCTTTGGGAGGGTCCCAGTGATCTAGACCTCTTTGTTGAGTGTCTCTAATAGTAGCTTGGATCGTGGAGTATGTTCTCCTAGAAAGAGTGTTACTTCGAGCAGAATCTGGTAGCTGAATGTTTGTTATGACTACCTGATGGTGTGATTTCCTTCTTTAGTATATCTATGTTTTGTTCTAATTCATAGTTTATTATTAAAAATTAATTTGAGATTAACATATTTAGTGATTTTTGTATAGAGTTTAACGGGTTTCTTATTCAGTATTATTATACTCACCCCTTCACAGAATTTCCCCACGAATGTTGTGTCTTGTGAAGAAGACGACCCATTTAATGGTGTCTATGAAGGATATGGAGTGGGTGGAGAATAGCTAGAGCATGATAGACTATGTTTTTCACTAGGAGCATTTTATTAACCTAGTCCTCACATATGGAGTATGTTATATTCTTTGCAGTTTTGGTTGGGCTTGTCTTTGGCTCCTTATCAGTTTTTAGTACTCTACTGTTGTACACTATATTGGGATCAAAGATTCATGCATAAATTTTTATCATTTGTTTCACAATTTAGAATTGTGGTCATGAATATGACTACACATGTACAGGTACATCATTCTAATGCTTCCCATTTGCGAATCATGTTTACTCGGCACTAGTCTCCATCCAATGGATTGTTGGAGGAGGTATTAAGGTAGTCACGGATCGGTCCCCTCTGGGACATGTAATGATAGAGTGGTATCAAAGCTGTCAGTACTACTTTAGGAATGGGGTCTATGATATTGGTTTGGGGAAACATTACTAAGTGTTTTGAGTTCGGATTTCAGGACAGGGATTCCAGTGTTGTTCTGGCAGCCAATGTATCCATACAATGGAACATGCATAACGTGGATCCCCAATACATTTCAATACAATACATTTAAAATAAATGTCAATTTTTTCATTCTTTATAAAAAAAGTTAATATTAAAATACACACAACACTATATTAGCTTGCATTACATGCATGAATGAGTTTTAGTGTATTTTATTGGAATAACTATTTTAAAACAAAATTCGGAAACTTTTATGAGTTTTTGTTAAAAAATAATAATCATTATTTAATTCAAAATGTAAATATTAACAAAGGGTTAATTTTTGGGATTTTTCTAGGAAACATCATTTATGATAAATAGTGAAAATTTCGACATGTTAGTTTAAAACAACCTTTTTAAATAATTATAAATGAAAAATTATATTTTAGATTTGTTAGAGAGTCATATTAGATAAATTATACATTTTTATATATAATTATATATTTCAAAGTAAATTTAAATTGGAAATTGAATACAAAAACATAAGAATCTTTTGAACATTTTTTCTACAATAAAAACCTATGATTTCGCCCCTTCTGTGGGATTAGAATTAACCATAATTCTCCAAATTCTATGATTTTAATTTCAAAAATATGAGATAAATTGATGTAATTAGTTTTTTATTTGTTTTCTAATGATATATACATAATTTAGGACCAAAATGATTAGTGAATTTGATTAAAGTTTATTACATGGGATTAAGGTAAAAAAAAGATTAATAAGGAACTAAACCATAATTTTAAAGAACAACATTACATAGACAGTTGTAATAAATCTATTTCCATCCAATAATTCAAACATATCACAACATAGTTTGAAATTTATTGGTAATTGTGATAATATTAAATGGATGATCCCAATATATATGTTTTAGTAAGAAAAAATACAACAAGGAACATTCCTCACCTTTAACATTTATAAAACATTGAGATATGTTAAATGATATTATTTTTTATATACATATAATTTTTAAATATATATGGGTTATTTGTATCATATTAAATTTTCAATAATGTGTAGATATGGTTTAATTACTTATAATTTTTAGAAAAGCAAATGAAGTGATTATTTAGTTAATAATTAACTAAAATAAATTATAATATAAATATTAAAAGTGATTTCAATTGAATGAATTATTGTATACATTTTTTACATGAAAATTTAATGGTAAAAACCTATAATCCTAATATATTTTCATTTCAATATTATATTGATATTGTTAAATTATCATTAAATAAATAATGTAAAAATAATCATTATTGTTATTTTACAATAATAAAAATTTCATTAAATGATTTAAAATTAATTATATTTATGTATTAAGCCATGTGTTTCTTAAGTGTTAATAACTATTAAATATTTTATATTAATTGACCTATTATTATTTTATAATTAACATATTGAGCCATATATTTAAAAATTGTGGTAAACACAGTTTAGGTTAAAGCAGCATTTCATCACGTCACATGCACTTGTTTTAACATTAATTTATAAAAGAAATAGTAATTTTATTCCATAAAATATATAAAATATATATAATACAATGGATATTTATATATTCTAATAAATCTCACATTATTTTAGGCATAATGGTTATATTAATTAGACTAGAAAACTATATTCTTTAATAATAAATTCAAAATGATAAAATTGAGGAATCATAGATGTTAAGGTACCAAATTAATAAAATGACCATATTTTTCTATTATGCAAGTTTTAGTAAACTATTATTACTATTTAATCCATTATTTTCCATTTTGGATCCACATTAGGTATGGTAGACCATCCATTAATGAATACATTTTAGTATTTACAATAGTGCCCATCCCCATCCACTATAAAAAAGAAAGCACTCTAACCCTTACTCACACCTCTCAAGACACATTGGCCCACAAAAACTCTTTAAAAATCATCTCCAAACATCCCTCCCCTAAACCTAGTAGACTCCCATTGTTCATAAAACAATCCATGGAATCTTTTGGTGTAATCCAAAAAAAGATACTTTATTATGAGGTAACACCTTTTCTCAAACTTTTTAGTTACATTTCCATTATCCAGTCTCTATACTATCCCTATTATATGATTAAAAAAATACCAGCATAAAAAATATACTAGTATTTTTTTTATAGGTTTTTGACCTACAATTACACAAACCTATATCTAATGGGTAACAAACATATAGTTTCTGTGTACAACAAACTACATCCTCACGAAACAATGATTATTGAATTATAATTTACCACTTCTCATGGCGGCCCTTATGATGGATATTATATTTATATATGATTTATATTATATTTATAATGTACTTATTCTTATGTAATTTTTATTTAGTACATACTTTTACGGTTTCCATGTTGTGAAAATATGATAATTTTGTTTGAGAAAGTGTAGACTACCGCCCACTAAATGTCATATGACTCATTCATTACATACATGGAACATATAGATGATGGTTTTTAAAAACATATATTACATATATAACATATATATGATTATTTAATCATCATATGCATTTTAATAATTTATTTTTTATTCTATTAACACAAAAAAGTAATGAAAGTAGCGTTCATGCGTACGTATGACCAACTGGCTCATTGAATAGTGAAATTAATTTAGAATCTCCAAATTGTATGGACTATTAAAAGTACATATTTTTTGATTATATAATATAATTCATTCATGGATTAATTTCTAGAGATGTTGAAATCATTATCTAATTAATAGGAGAAACAATTAACATGTCCAAACATACTTATGAAAACTAGGAAATTAACACATGAAATAGTTAAAAGAATTAATGAGAATTAACAAATGATTAATAAGGTATTGTAAGATGATAATATAAGATATTATAAAAATTAGCATAGTTAGTTTATAAGTCATTAAAAAATTTTACAGTACTATACAAGAGGATAAATCCCACACATCAAAATGAAGGTTAAGGTATGACATTCCTGTCTCATTTTCATTTCGTGAGACATACTTATTTTTGTGCACATAATTTCGTATATATTGGGTGCATATTACCAATTTGACATATAAAATCACTAATTATATTATCTTAATTGTATTTAAATCTTTTATTTATGATTTACTACCTTTCAGTTTTCCAATTCCTTTGTTACTTCATTAGTAAGAGATTTTCATCCCACATTTTAGATCTGTGAGATTAATGACATATTCACTGTTTATTTTTTATGATATTACTACTACCCATTTTAATATATTATATCATGATTTCCAATTATTTTGTGATATTAATTTTTTCAATTGATGTTTCACTGTCATGGAAACGTTGACTCAAAATCTACTCAAGTAGTAAGGGAATTTCGTCTGAATTCACATTCCATTGAGACTTATTTGTTTTTATATGCTGTTTCACTTTAATATTGTGTATATACCGCCCTTTTCATGTTATATCAGTAATCTTATTATTTTAATGACATTCTAAGTTTCATGTCATACCATTCTAGATATTTTGAATCAAATGTTTCAATGTGGTATGAGACACATTGGAATATATGATGATTATTCCCCTTAGAAATTTTCAAAATGGTTATATTTGTAATATCACATACTTTTGTGATTTTTAACATTTTATTTAAACAATCAACTTATTAAAATAATTTTTAATTATAAATTGACATAAATATCCAAACCCTATTTCATGGATATCCTCATATCATAAACCACTTAAATTTTTTCATATGGTGTTAAAAATACAAAATTTATATTCTTGGCATGAATCTTAGAAATTATTAGAATCATTGAATGAATCCTTGAATGAATTAGATTCTTCAAATAAATCCTTGATAGTATTATATTCATGGAATAAATTCTGGATTTTATTTTATTATTGGAATGAAGCCTTGAAATTAATATATTATTTTCATCAACCCTAGATAGTGTTAGATTCACAGCACAGAGACATGACAAAATTAGATTATTGGCATGAAGACGTCGATGTATTAGATTCATGGCATTAAGCCTTGATAATATCATATTCATGGATTGAATCCTTATCAATATTAGAATCTTTTCATGAAGCATTTTATGTACTATATTCTTGGCATGATGTATTTAATGTATTAGATCCTTGGAAAAAAGCCATAGTGGTATATTATAGATATTAGTAATTAAGAATTTACCTCATTTAGATTCTATTATTTTTCATCCCTGATATTTGGCATCGACAAGTCAATGGTTTAATTTAAGTCTCATTTTGTTGATTTAGATGGATGATTTTTAGTTTCTTACGTTTTCATATTGATATTGACATATCGAGTTATTTGAATGGAATGTGTTTTTAGTTATTTACTATTCCATGTTAATTAATTTATATTGAATCATTATTGATTTTTCTTAACATACCCTTACTAAGCATTTGACCTCACCCTTATTATGTTTCCTTTCAATAGGTTATGAAGAAGAGATATTTGAATAAGAATTCATGGACACATTAAGTTTCATTTTATTATGTTTCATGTTTTTATCTTGTATCTATAAATGTATCATGGGTATCATGCATGTAATATGGATTTTGAAGACTTGTAAACTTAATTGTCCTTCAGGATTTTATTCATTGTAGTCATGTTAATGTAATATAATAATGCACCAGTTCCAGGCTTCAAGGGTTTGGAATGTTATACATAATATTGGAATGGTTGTGTTTTCCATATCCTTATTGAGATATTTTTATAAATATTATCAATGACCAAGGTAAATCTAGTTTTATATCAGGATGCCTATAAATTGACAACAATCTAGTATTCTACTACATGATCATGAGGATTATCAACCTAGGGACAATACATCAATGCAAGGTATTGTACTGAAGATAACACCTTTAGGTGGTTCACCAGCTATTCCATGACTCATTGAGAAATAGATAGCACCGACACTACTATAATAGGATTATCAAGGTCTGATTTCATTGTATGAGTTTCATTTTATGTGACCTCCCAGGTATCATGGAGACCAAGTCACCCAGGTTACTGGGGATGGCAAGAGGTAGTCACTGAAGTTTTCCCCTAGTGAGGATGCCTTCCAATCAGATAACAGTCTTTGTTTCAAGTCTCCTCTGGGACTCTATGGGGTGAAGGTGGAGCTTGGTGACCTAGACACACATCTTGAATGATCTACCCTAAATAGATATCAACTTTTATTTTAGAGAGGAGCTCTATCTTGGCCATATTTGGATTGTTACGCATACATGAGCATTGGTATCTTAAATAGGGTAGAATGACAGTTGCAGATTATTCAATGACATTTACTAATCTATCATGTCAATCCATTGATATTTTATGATACCAGTTCATCCGGGTTTGGACCATTGAGTAGGGATTATTCTTGTATATTAGTGTTTTGGTGGTATCTCTTAGCATTTACACCTATGCTGGAGTGCCTGAGTTAGATTTTCTAGAAAAATGTTTTTTGACAGAGCAGACACCAGAAGTGGGGTCATGAAGTGGGAACCTATTATCTTAGACCTTGAGAGAAGGTAGCCAGTGGTAGTCATGGAGATCCAACTACGTCAGACGCTTTTTGAGGAAATACCTAGATTGAGTGTCGGTTTATCAAGGCTCTTAGGTTGGATCTAATCTTCTATGGGGAAAGTATTATTTCTCTTTAAATGGTTAGGGAAATATGGAATGAGATTACCCAACCCCTCATACTACTAATTGGGAGATGGTTGAGGGACTATTAAGAAAGAGATAGAGATAGGAGAAGGGTTGTCTATAGGGAGATATATGTGTTAGAGGGGTATGCAAGTTAGCCGGAGGTTTTTGGATGTTTTACCTATTACCACCACCATCCCCAGCTAGTTCACGCTAAGCATAGGGAGCAGGTGGTCAAGGACCAGTACAACTACAATCTATGGACACCTATGACCCTGAGGATCTAATGATTATATGATGTATGATCGTTGTATTTTCTAACTTTTCATAAATTTTTATAGAAAATGGTGTTATTAATTCCATTCAAAACAAAAAACTTATTCGAAACAAAGAGATTCTAGTTGATTTGTTAATTCAACCCTTAAGTTATAGACTCATACCATAAGAGACTCAATAATCATGCACCAGTGCTGATCATGTGACCTGACTCTTAGAGGTGCGAGTTTCTGTTGGAGTCTCTTGGTAGCAGTGTCGAGGCCTTACGTTGTAATTATGGGTATGAACTGGTTATCTATAATTAAAGAACAAAATGAATATTTTAGGAGTTGAATTTGGATTATCCATAGTGATGTATCATTGTTTTTAATTGTCGGTGAAAATAAAATTCAGGCAGAGTAGGATGGAATCATGCATAGGAGGGTGTAGCCGATTGTGGATTAGTTAGATGGCCTAACCCTTGGTGTAGTGAATGATATGAGTTCATAGTTTAATGGAATTGTAGTGGAGTATGAGGGTGTTTTCCCGATGGATGTTCCACGTTTTCCTTCCTACCAAGAAAAATACATCTTCATTGAAAAACACCCTAGGAAGACATAGAATTTTTATCCAGTATATCAGATGGCTCTCATTGAGCATTTTGAGTTGAGGGTGTAGTTTGAGGATTTGAAGAGGAAGTGCATTTTTAGACCCAACATTTCAACCTAGAGAGACTAGGTTTGGTTTCCAAGATGGAAGTTGGGGGATTGTGGTTACATGTGGAAAATCGACACATAAAATATGTTACCATAAAGAATACGTATCCACAATCAAGTATTAATGGCCTCAAAGATCAGCAGAGTGGGGCTCGATGGTTCTTGAGGGTTGACCTTATATCAGGATATCACCAATTGTGACTAAAGGACAACAATATTCTGATAACAAAAATTAGATGTTACAATTGTCACTATGAATACTTGGTGATGACCTCTTACATGACATGCTCTTCATCAGTGTTGATGGGACTCATGAACATGATCTTTCAACACTTCTTATATAGGTTAAATGTAGTCTTCATTGATGATATCCTTATTTACATGGCATATAAGGAGGAGTATTCTTGTCACTGGAGGATGATTCTAGGCGTACTCATAGAGAACCTACGTAATGAGAATATCATGAAGTTATATTCTTGATGTAGGTGGCCCAATTTTATGGACACATTATGTAACGCCCCGACCCCAGCTACCCAGAGTCGGTGCATTACTTCGTAACATTGGCATGATCACAAGAAAGATCAAATCTCGAAAGACCGATTGGTTTAGTAGCCTTGGAAACACTAGATATATTCATAAAGTTTTACATTACATTTCAAAGTGAAAAACTACTACAACAACAAAGTCTTCATATCCACACTATTAACCCCTCATAATATCCCTGCAAGTCAATCATAATTTACTTCTTCACTACCTGGGAAAAATAAAACATAGAAAAGGGGTGAGCTCAAATGCCCAGTAAGGATAACAATATAGCGGAACATTAAAAATAAGCATAAACATTTAAGGCAATGAATTACTAAAACAAAAGCCTTTTAAACATGAACTTCAACATAGTATGGCAAAAGTAAAATGAAATAATGCCATTTACTTATTCACATGGACATTCTACTAATCGAATAATCACATGCAAAATCAATAACCACTTTCATAATGTTGGAATGCATAATGTCAAACGTTAATTTCATTGTCTAGGCCTCATCCCAAGACCTAGGGGTTACTTCTAACCGGAAGCCAACCCGGAGTGCCTCTAATAACCGGACACCAACCCGGAGTGCCTCTAATAACCGGACACCAACCCGGAGTGCCTCTAATAACCGGACACCAACCCGGAGGGCATACTTTTACCAGTCCCTAACCTGGAGGGCTTACTTTAACCAGTCCCCAACCTGGAGGGCTTACTTTTACCGGTCCCCAACCCGGAACATACTTGTTTAGCACATTCATCTGAAGAAAAGTTTGAAATATAACATAAACATTCGGATTAAAACTAGCATACGAAATGTCAATAGTTTCACCATAAACTATGAATGGTATAAAATAGCACATCCACAGTCAAACATATCACAAAACCTTCAATACAATATAGAAGTTTTGTATCATAATAAATCAACTTCAAATAATCTTAAAATCCATCAAAGGATGTTGTCATAGATGAAATCAAAATTCTTTTTAAAGAAGTATCTCCTTTTATTTTGAAATCATTTAAGATCCATATAAAATAAAACATTTTCTTTGAAAATATTCTTATAAGCTTGTATGGAAAGCTTCGACGATTTTATAACGGTGGAAAATAACCGCACCCGCCATATAAGTTAAAAAAACATTCTTACCTCAATTCTGTCGAAAAGGTTAAAAATGACCTTGTTTTGAAAACGACGGAAACATTCCCCTTATAAAAAGTCAAACAAGGGTATAAATGACTTTAACCCATATTCTTGTTAATAATAAAAAATTTTTGAAATACATTTTGAAGAAAACATGGATGTGGATGATAAAGAGATCCCAGTAGATTATTACGTATAAACAACCTCGGATAATGAAGAGATTGTGAAATAACCCTTACCTTGTACTTTTCCTTGGTTGGGGTAGGTTAACCTCCTGTATAATAGTGAAATAATTGTTACTAAATTATACAAGAATCATATACATTAATATGATATCATATATGATCTTTTAATATTGATTTGATAATAATATCTTAGTATTATCGTCGTTTCGGGTGTTAACTTACTCATTTTCTTTATATGTTTTGTTACATAAGTCATGTTTGTTGTATCTTATTCATATCCAGAATTATATAAAGTCCTTAAACATCATTTTTAAATCATTAAATGATAATTATACTTGAATGGATACGATGGAGAATGAATCTCATCGCGTTCGTGGAGACGGTAGTCCGTACGTACACACGAACGCTATTTCCATTTAATTTTTATTTTAAAAGAATCGAATCCAAATGATACATAGGTATATTACTATTCCAGTATAATATAATATTTTATATATGTTACTTAAGTTCATTAACACCATCCTTTATACGTTCCATGTGTGGTATGAACGAGTCATATCATTTTAAGGGGGCGGTAGTCCGCACTTCCTCAAATGAAATTATCGTATGTATATACAACATGAAACGAATAATGGTATGAAATAAAATGGAATTACAGAAGCTTATATATAAAATATATATCATTAATATCATATTTAATTACAGTGCCATCATAATGGCCACCATGAGAGGCGGTAAGATGTATTTGAACAATCATCGTTTCGTGAGGCGTTAGTTTGCCATCCACAGAAACATTATGTTCATCATCCATTAGATGGAGTTGTGTGTATGTGTAGTTTGAATCCATATTATAACAAAATCCTAGTATATTTAGGATACTGGTGTTGTTACAAAAGAAAGGAAATAAAAAGAGTTTGGGGGTTGGAGAAGCAAAATAAATGAAAATAATTTAAGAGAAATCGTTACCTTTAATTTAGGTAACTCACTTTGGTTAGAACCAAAGGACTTGTTGAAATGCTTTCTGCCTAAGGGGAAGCTTCAAGGAGGAGGAGAGGGATGTGGGGAGCTTAGTTGGGCAGAGTTTGGACGAGCCAAGTGGCTTGAGAGGTGTGAGGAATGAGTAGAAGTGGTCTCCTTTTATAAGGGAGAGGAGGGGCTCTTTAGGAAAGAGTGAAAGTATTACTTTATAATATAATTATATTCGGTTTATAATGGTCCAAAAATCATTGAGGTCGAAGATAAGATGACTAATAATCTAAATAACATCAACCAATAAGAATTGGACAGGTTTTAGATAATATTTTAATCATTATAATATTATTTATTTCAATGATTTATTAATGAGGTAAACATTGCATCATTATTGTGTCATTAATAATTTAACTTATTTGATGTCTAAAAATTATAAATAAAATATCATCATGTAGTAAATCTTTTTATCTTTCTAATTAATATTTATAATCGAAAATCCAACTTGTATAACCCTATGTAAAAATTGTTCTTCTAAAAGATGTAAGCTTATGCCATTTTTATTTTTATTTTAACTTTATTAATATAATGTGTCCCTACCACATACAAGTGGCTCCAAGGGGTCCCCAAATTGACCCATGGATGCTCATGGTCGGGTATGTGTCCACCAATAAGGTTAGGACACGTTTTAGGGTAATTTTGTATTATTATAATATTATTTTTTTAACCCTTATTTACCGGATTTACCCTTTAACCATGGTAAATAAAATATTTACCGCAGTAATTATTCAAAATGTGTAAAAATAAAAGTTACCTATTTACATAATTTGGACATCCTGATTCCAAATATGGAATCCATTTTCCTAAATTCAAAACACAGATGTGGCAGAAATTAATTTAAAATTAATTCCCGCTGTCAAAACAAAAAGCGTGTTTTAAGAGGTAATAACTATCAAAAGATTGACATTTGTTTATGTTCGGTTTAATTGTAAAATTATGTCCAATGACCAACATTATATTAAATGGTAAAAATATATTCTAAATATACTTTAAAACCACTCAAATTCACAATTTATCACTATTAATTATTTTGATTAAAAAAGTTGTTTTTAATTAAAATTTAGTAATTTTCACTATTCATCAAAATATGAAAGTTATCCGAAATGTACCAAAATTTCACCCTAGGCTAATTTTGATATTCCGAATCCAAAAATGAAGTCCATTTTCAAATATAAAATATATATAATTTCAAAAAGTAGGTATTACTATTCATAACAGCCAGTTTGACTGGTTGTGGTGTGTGTTAAAACTCGAAGTTGCGTACAACACACGCTACTGTTTTATTCAAAGGAAAGCGTACCGTGGAAGCTTGGGAAGTTTCATTTTAAATTTTTTGATGTCTCCATTTAGTCAAAAAGTTTAAAATATTTTATTTAAAAAGGTTTCACTATCAAAAGTTGATAAAAGTGCAATACTGAAAATGAATTTGTTCTTGCATTATGACTAAGAAACTCATAATATGGATTCTAAAATTATAAAGTTTAAAATTTAGTTAATACTATCCATGACCTCTTTTAATGGCTTTTTTTGTACGTCATGGTGTGATTGAAATTGGTGTTGCGTGTAGTTAAAGTTATTGAATTATTTTGAAAAAATAACACACTATAAAATCTTGGGGTGTTACATTCTCCCCTCCTTCAATAAATTGCGTCCTCGCAATTTGAAATTATTCTTCGAAAATAAAAGGTTGAAAATATAAAATATATTTGTGGGAAAACCCACATTGGAAATTGGGTTACTAAAATTTAGTCTTAATATGAGGAAAAGAGAAATGAAAGGGTCACCACCAAATTATGATCTCGATTAGGAGAACATTGGTGGCAATTTGAGACATATAATTGGAGGAAAAACGTAAATATTTATAGGTAGTGATTGAGGTCATCAATCACAAACAAGTATAAAATTGTGGTCCTTAAATTCATCAATCTATGATGATTTGAAATACCATCGGTTCAACAAAACATAGGGTATTAGGATAACACATTTTTGACATTTCAAAATATCTTAGTTGAAATCCCACATCGAAAAATGAATTTACGAGGCCTCTATTTAAAATAAAGAGTGGAAAGTATGAAGATTACCGAAAATAACACATACTAGGGTTCCATGTAGTAAAATATGGATATGGAAGAAAAATCTAACCATCAATTATCTGATGGAGAGTGGTAGAGAACATGGCTATGAAAAGGCTAACAATCCCAAAGCCATAAATTAGTGATGATTTAAGGTACCATCTAGGAAAAAAAATTTGTTCTAATTTGCTTTTCTTAATATTGAGGAATTTTTTATGAGATTGGCTAAGATCATATGGAGATATACTTACTTTATAATTAGAGTTTTATCCATTAATAAATTTCTACCACAAACTCATCTTTCACTCTAAAAGATAATAGAATGTAAAAAATTTCTATTTACACTATTTGTATAGGGTTCTAAATTAAACGAATTTATAATTCATCTAAAAGATCTTTTAATAAAAACTACATTATTTAATCCAGGACATCTCGTGGGCCAGTGGTAGGTGATACACCCTTGTCGCCCTTCGGTTGCGGGTTCAAGTCTCGCAGCCTTGCCGGACGTGACGGGTTGCCGCCCGAACTCCGGGTTGTCCTTTTATGGCAATCCAAAATAATCCAAACTAGAACTATCCAAAATACTTCTGTCTAAACTCACAGTCCAACATTTATAAGGAAGGTAAACATAATATAGATCCTTTTTACCCCGTAATAGAATATGAATACCTTCATCATGTATTACCATATTCCTTATTGATTACATTCATGCTCCCTTATTCCATATAGAATGCTGGATATACTTCATTAATCCAAAAATGTTTTAAACCCCAACAATGATGGAATATACAAATCATTAATCAGTTCCAAGGTAGTCAAGAATATCCAATATAATTTATCCAAAATAATCACATATTATTCCAAAATCACTACCTCAGTATCAGAACTATATTATGATTTATCATTCTCTCAACCATATATTTTCCAAAAATTTAACCTTCTATTGAGTCACTTTTCTTTTTTCCACACAATCTCAAGTCCTTAATGAAATAGTACTGTAGTACAGTCCTTATATACTCCATAATTATTATAACAAGTACATTGTTGATACAACACTCAATTGACATAATCAACATAAGAACTCTAATCATTCCTCTTCATCTGTGGTAGTATCATAACTTGATTATTATCCAATATCATCATTTGCGGCATAGTCTGATGACTGGGACATAGGTTCGCGTAGTGTCCAAACTCCTTGCAAATGAATCATTGTACATTTAAAACCATTTTCTTACCCTTGCAGTCACGTACTTTGTGCCCTTTTCCTCCACACTTATAACAAACTCCCATTCCTTTCAGGCAAGTTCCAGGGTGTTTCTTTCCACAGTTACCACATATGGGAAAATTCTTCTTTTCCCTCATCCCTTTATCCATCTTTCTCTCTTCCATCCTTTTCTTCTCTTGCTTCCCTTCAAATCCATATGACTCAGTAAACTCTTTACTTATCTTATCAACACATGATATTATTTATTCACATGATGATAATACATGGGAGACTATTCCTCTTATAAATTCTAGCTTAAGACCATGAAAGATATGATCCTTCCTTCTCTTTGGATCATGTGCATTTCTGGAGTTCTCATTTCTTCTACTGGGCGCCATTTCTAAACAATGGCATACACTAGATCAGTTTATGAATCAAAATACATAATCCCATACTTATAAAACACTTAACATAAATTGAACTATTTATGGATATAATCCATAATAATAAAAATGTTTTCTTTGAGGAAGTATATACTCATAAACCCTTCATAATGATTTGTAATGAAAATGAGAGTTATCATAAGCATATCCCCCGGGAGTGTCGTAACCAAGAGTGCAGCAAGGCCCGTTGTCGTGCACCAGTTCCCGTTCGAGTCTATCTCAAAGCGGTGTTTTCGGGTTTTACCCCTAGGTACATCTGTGCCAGAGCCGCCTCTACCTGCTCATATCCAGACAGGGATGTATTGCTCGGAAAACTCACAAAATCTCTACAATACCAAAATTCTATGAAGTTCTTCTATACTAATCCTCAAAGTTCATCTTAGGTCTACGTGCTCTAATCAGAGTTTATCTAAATCTAGCTTCCAAGGTTTGTACTAAACTTCCTCTGATACCAACTGTAACACCCTGACCCCAGCTACCCAGAGTCGGTGCATTACTTCGTAACATTGGCATGATCACAAGAAAGATCAAATCTCGAAAGACCGATTGGTTTAGTAGCCTTGGAAACACTAGATATATTCATAAAGTTTTACATTACATTTCAAAGTGAAAAACTACTACAACAACAAAGTCTTCATATCCACACTATTAACCCCTCATAATATCCCTGCAAGTCAATCATAATTTACTTCTTCACTACCTGGGAAAAATAAAACATAGAAAAGGGGTGAGCTCAAATGCCCAGTAAGGATAACAATATAGCAGAACATTCAAAATAAGCATAAACATTTAAGGCAATGAATTACTAAAACAAAAGCCTTTTAAACATGAACTTCAACATAGTATGGCAAAAGTAAAATGAAATAATGCCATTTACTTATTCACATGGATATTCTACTAATCAAATAATCACATGAAAAATCAATAACCACTTTCATAATGTTGGAATGCATAATGTCAAACGTTAATTTCATTGTCTAGGCCTCATCCCAAGACCTAGGGGTTACTTCTAACCGGAACCCAACCCGGAGTGCCTCTAATAACCGGACACCAACCCGGAGTGCCTCTAATAACCGGACACCAACCCGAAGTGCCTCTAATAACCGGACACCAACCCGGAGGACATACTTTTACCAGTCCCTAACCTGGAGGGCTTACTTTAACCAGTCCCCAACCTGGAGGGCTTACTTTTACTGGTCCCCAACCTGGAACATACTTGTTTAGCACATTCATCTGAAGAAAAGTTTGAAATATAACATAAACATTCGGATTAAAACTAGCATACGAAATGTCAATAGTTTCACCATAAACTATGAATGGTATAAAATAGTACATCCACAGTCAAACATATCACAAAACCTTCAATACAATATAGAAGTTTTGTATCATAATAAATCAACTTCAAATAATCTTAAAATCCATCAAAGGATGTTGTCATAGATGAAATCAAAATTCTTTTTAAAGAAGTATCTGCTTTTATTTTGAAATCATTTAAGATCCATATAAAATAAAACATTTTCTTTGAAAATATTCTTATAAGCTTGTATGGAAAGCTTCGACGATTTTATAATGGCGGAAAATAACCGCACCCGCCGTATAAGTTAAAAAAACATTCTTACCTCAATTCTGTCGAAAAGGTTAAAAAGGACCTTGTTTTGAAAACGACGGAAACATTCCTCTTATAAAAAGTCAAACAAGGGTATAAATGACTTTAACCCATATTCTTGTTAATAATAAAAAAATTTTGAAATACATTTTGAAGAAAACATGGATGTGAATGATAAAGAGATCCCAGTAGATTATTACGTATAAACAACCTCGGATAATGAAGAGATTGTGAAATAACCCTTACCTTGTACTTTTCCTTGGTTGGGGTAGGTTAACCTCCTGTATAATAGTGAAATAATTGTTACTAAATTATACAAGAATCATATACATTAAAATGATATCATATATGATCTTTTAATATTGATTTGATAATAATATCTTAGTATTATCGTCGTTTCGGGTGTTAACTTACTCATTTTCTTTATATGTTTTGTTACATAAGTCATGTTTGTTGTATCTTATTCATATCCAGAATGATATCAAGTCCTTAAACATCATTTTTAAATCATTAAATGATAATTATACTTGAATGGATACGATGGAGAATGAATCTCATCGCGTTCGTGGAGACGGTAGTCCGTACGTACGCACGAACGCTATTTCCATTTAATTTTTCTTTTAAAAGAATCGAATCCAAATGATACATAGGTATATTACTATTCCTGTATAATATAATATTTTATATATGTTACTTAAGTTCATTAACACCATCCTTTATACGTTCCATGTGTGGTATGAACGAGTCATATCATTTTAAGGGGGCGGTAGTCCGCACTTCCTCAAATGAAATTATCGTATGTATATACAACATGAAACGAATAATGGTATGAAATAAAATGGTATTACAGAAGCTTATATATAAAATATATATCATTAATATCATATTTAATTACAGTGCCATCATAATGGCCACCATGAGAGGCGGTAAGATGTATTTGAACAATCATCGTTTCGTGAGGCGTTAGTTTGCCATCCACAGAAACATTATGTTCATCATCCATTAGATGGAGTTGTGTGTATGTGTAGTTTGAATCCATATTATAACAGCATCCTAGTATATTGAGGATACTGGTGTTGTTACAAAAGAAAGGAAATAAAAAGAGTTTGGGGGTTGGAGAAGCAAAATAATTGAAAATAATTTAAGAGAAATCGTTACCTTTAATTTAGGTAACTCACTTTGGTTAGAACCAAAAGACTTGTTGAAATGCTTTCTGCCTAAGGGGAAGCTTCAAGGAGGAGGAGAGGGATGTGGGGAGCTTAGTTGGGCAGAGTTTGGACGAGCCAAGTGGCTTGAGAGGTGTGAGGAATGAGTAGAAGTGGTCTCCTTTTATAAGGGAGAGGAGGGGCTCTTTAGGAAAGAGTGAAAGTATTACTTTATAATATAATTATATTCGGTTTATAATGGTCCAAAAATCATTGAGGTCGAAGATAAGATGACTAATATTCTAAATAACATCAACCAATAAGAATTGGACAGGTTTTAGATAATATTTTAATCATTATAATATTATTTATTTCAATGATTTATTAATGAAGTAAACATTGCATCATTATTGTGTCATTAATAATTTAACTTATTTGATGTCTAAAAATTATAAATAAAATATCATCATGTAGTAAATCTTTTTATCTTTCTAATGAATATTTATAATCGAAAATCCAACATGTATAACCCTATGTAAAAATTGTTCTTCTAAAAGATGTAAGCTTATGCCATTTTTATTTTTATTTTAACTTTATTAATATAATGTGTCCCTACCACATACAAGTGTCTCCAAGGGGTCCCCAAATTGACCCAAGGATTCTCATGGTCGGGTATGTGTCCACCAATAAGGTTAGGACACGTTTTAGGGTAATTTTGTATTATTATAATATTATTTTGTTTAACCCTTATTTACCGGATTTACCCTTTAACCATGGTAAATAAAATATTTACCGCAGTAATTATTCAAAATGTGTAAAAATAAAAGTTACCTATTTACATAATTTGGACATCCTGATTCCAAATATGGAATCCATTTTCCTAAATTCAAAACACAGAAGTGGCAGAAAATAATTTAAAATTAATTCCCGCTGTCAAAACAAAAAGCGTGTTTTAAGAGGTAATAACTATCAAAAGATTGACATTTGTTTATGTTCGGTTTAATTGTAAAATTATGTCCAATGACCAACATTATATTAAATGGTAAAAATATATTCTAAATATACTTTAAAACCACTCAAATTCACAATTTATCACTATTAATTATTTTGATTAAAAAAGTTGTTTTTAATTAAAATTTAGTAACTTTCACTATTCATCAAAATATGAAAGTTATCCGAAATGTACCAAAATTTCACCCTAGGCTAATTTTGATATTCCGAATCCAAAAATGAAGTCCATTTTCAAATATAAAATATATATAATTTCAAAAAGTAGGTATTACTATTCATAACAGCCAGTTTGACTGGTTGTGGTGTGTGTTAAAACTCGAAGTTGCGTACAACACACGCTACTGTTTTATTCAAAGGAAAGCGTACCGTGGAAGGTTGGGAAGTTTCATTTTAAATTTTTTGATGTCTCCATTTAGTCAAAAAGTTTAAAATATTGTATTTAAAAAGGTTTCACTATCAAAAGTTGATAAAATTGCAATACTGAAAATGAATCTGTTCTTGCATTATGACTAAGAAACTCATAATATGGATTCTAAAATTATAAAGTTTAAAATTTAGTTAATACTATCCATGACCTCTTTTAATGGCTTTTTTTGTACGTCATTGTATGATTGAAATTGGTGTTGCGTGTAGTTAAAGTTATTGAATTATTTTGAAGAAATAACACACTATAAAATCTTGGGGTGTTACATATTATCTCAGTAGATAATTTTTTAGTGGACGTAGACAAGGTTGTGGTTGTGTTAGCATGGGATCCAACCAAGATCATGACAACTGTGTGGAGATTCCATGGGATGGTAGTTGTTGAACAAGGTTTCAGAGCATTTGGACACATTTTAGTTATATTTTGTAGATTGATATGGAGTGTATTACCTCAAATAGTTGGTAGTTGTCCCTCTACTCTTTCATTGAGTATGGGATGCTCAACATGGAGATGTCAACAATGTGACACTACATGCTCAGATATCGATATGACATGATCCTGATGGATTTTCTAAAGTTGTAGATTGTGACCCTCTTTTAATAGGATGCATAATGGTATCCCAGAGGATGAAAAATGAGGTTCTGAGAGAATTTCATACATATTTTTGATTGTGCATCTAGGTGTGGAAATTATTTACCCGGAACACTAAAGATAGTTTTGGTGGCTAGGTAGGAAGAAAGGAGTTTCAAAGATTGTCCCTCGATGCTATACTCAGGAGCAACTGAAATATGAGAACCAAGATCCAGAGGGTTTAACCCAACCCCTACAGGTTCCAAAGTAGATGTGAGATGAAATATACATGGACATAAAGATAGTATTACCACAAACATATATCAAAAATGATTCCATCTGGGTGATCATAGATCATCTCACCATGTCGGCACACTTCATAGCAATACTGGAGTAGAGTTCAGCAGAGAAATTGGGATGAATCTATGTAGAGGAGATAGTGAGATTCCATGGAGTTACCACAATGATAGATTCTAAATGTGATTCTCATTTTACATCCCGATTGTGGAAGGGATTACAGGCGGCATTTGGGACTCACATATGCTTAGGCACAATGATTCACCCTAATATTGATGGCTCGACTAATAGAGAAATTTAGGATCTAGAGGACATATTGAGAGATTTAATGTTTGATTTTTTACGTAGTTGGGAGGATCAACTACCCTTAATGAATTTCTCATACAAAAAAATTTTCCAATACACTTTTTTTAAGAAAGCATTCGAGACATTATACGGGTGACAGGAAAGTATACACTCATGGGCCCAGAGATGGTGAGAGCTACAACATAGAAGGTGTAGACCTTCTAGGTGCAGATGAAGACTGCAACGAGCCATCATAAATCATATTATAACAGGTGACTGAGGACATTGGTGTTCCAGTAAGGAGACCATGTGTACATATGGGTTTCACCTCGATGTGGATTGAGGATATTCAGCTACAGTGTTATATTATCTCCGATATTCGTCATTCCATTCTAGATATTTTGTTTGGTTGGTGAGGCGGCGTACCTCAGAGCTCTAACAGCATGGTTAGTCCTGGTAAACAATGCCTTCCATGTGTTGAAGTAGAGGAGGTATGTTCATGATATATAACATGTTATCAACTGGGGTGAGATATACATTGAGGATGAAGAGACCTTTGTTGAGTACCTAGTTGAGATCAAGTATCAGGTGAAGAGGATCTTTAATCGGGGATCAATTCCCCTTTTTCATGTTCGATCATAGAACAAGAACCTTTTAGAGACCTCATGGGAGTGGGAGACCCAGATGAATTCCTAGTACAACCAACTATTTAACTAGTTTATCTATTTTTGGTATGAAAATCCCAAAGGTGGAGAGAGTGTAACATCTTAGAAATTCCATTTATTATTTTTAAATATTGTATGGATTATTTTTGAGAATAGGCACAGTGATGAAAAGTGATTATAAATATATTTTTGTCCCGAATAAATTTTTGAAATATATTAAATAATTAAATAGAACATATGTGTGGTTTCACTGAAAAATAAAAATAACTCTTAATATGGTCAATAAATTGGAAATCTGAGAGCATTACTGATTTCAGAATGGTGTTGTTACTCTAGGATCAAATTAACGTTGGCCGGCATGGGATGTTAGTGAAATGATTTTCACAGGCATGAAATAAATAAAATAGCTAAAATTAATAATTTATTTTTTTTGTTCAATGTGACGACCTACTTCTTCTTTAAATATATATATACGATAATCATCTCAGGTGTGGCCACTAATCATTTGAGAAATGGATGTTGTTGGAGGAGAGCATTCTTGGTGGATGACTAAATTTCATGAATAGACTCTGGATCATCATGCCATAGGAGTTTTAGGATTTCATTAATGATGGAAACATAACAATTCTTCATAAATGGTTGATCTAAATTCTATGTAGGATGTTTTTCATGTAATTTGCATCCCGTTCTTAATCTTGAATTAATTCGGATCAATTCAATAAACAAGAATTGATACACACATTGTTGGTAGATTTACAATTGATTGAAATGTTTTTGGTTCCTTGATTTATCCCTCTTCATCCATCCTTTCTATGATAATGAATTGAGGCCAACCAAACAACAAATGAGGTTCATTCCTCACTTTTATGATTTGATGATTCCACCCTCCATTCATCACACGTTCACAATGGGTGCTTCATTTTGGCCAATAGTTCGATGAATACTTGGTATTCAATCATTGTTTAATCATTATTCAGTTAAATGGGCTGATACCACAAGAATTGTTCATAATCATTGATGTGATCATCATGTGAAGATGGAAATGGATGAATGGAATTAGGTTGGAACAGATTTGTGGTATCTGTTCAACCTAGTTTTGAGGTGTGAGAATGTATGGCTCGATGCTGGTGATTTTTGAGCCGATCCGAACCCAGAATACATACATATGGAAACTAGATGTGTAAAAGAACCATGATCTGTATGTTCCATCTAGATCAGAGGTTCTGGAAGTGCATATATGTAACGACCCAATGTATCATTAAGGGAAAATCCCTATTGGTCTTATTAAATGTATCTTTATATAAAATGATTTTATAAGATGTCATCTTCTTTGGTCTTATGTTAAGAAATTTGATTATTGCTAATATAGCCGTTGAACAGTGATCACTTGATTAGTATAAATATAACACTTTAACAAATCCAATTTACTCAGACAAAAGAAGCGATGGCCTCATCCAGTAGAATTTCCCCATATGAAGCTCATTTGTTGGAGCTCGAAAAAGAGGTGGCATCCTTGGGCTTCACTCATAACCAAGCCCTATCTGAGCTTCACCATGTCATGCTAGAACGGGACTGTCTACTGGAAAATTGGAAGTTGATAGAGATTACCACTCGAGCGATGTTATCTGAGCCAGCACAAGAGTCTTTCACAATCGCATACCTTACCATTAGGTCTTATGCAGAAATTTTAAGGGGTTATGTAAAAAATAAGTTGTACTATGATCAAGTACATTATTTTTGTATATAAAAATGAATGTAATTTCTAGTCATTTTTGATACATTGTAAATAGTTTTTAAAGTAAAAATGGTGTTTTTAGTTAATATTTAATTAAGAAATCTATTTTATTAAATATAGGGATTTTTGAGTTAAATGATATTTTAATAAAATAATTATATTATTATTAAATTAATTTATATTTAATATAAATGATATTATAATTTTTTGAATAAAATTATAATTTTTATTACGGTTCGAAAGCCATTTCTGTCAAAACACGTGAATTTTCGATAAATGTGGTTTTTTTTAAAAGATTAAATTCACAAATATATAAAAAATTTTAGATAAAATAAATGTTATTTCTGGAATCAGGACGTCGAAATTATTGAACAGTTAATTTTTCATAATTTTTTGAGACAGTCAATTTTTTTGGTAAAAATTAAATACCGTTTAAATATATAATGTGTTTTATGACATCATAATGACCCAATAGTGATGTAATAAAATACTATAATCATTATGATAGGCCAATATATGTTTTACCATTAAAATAATGTGATTTTGGGTTTGTTTGACTTACTTTTCAAAGCATTAATGGACCCCTCAAGACTTATTCAACACCTTGCCATTTTAAATTAATTTCCATGGGAGTGTGACTCACCTCCATATAAGAAACCATAATATTTTAAGAAGTTAGGACTTTGGCCATATAAAATATTTTTTTCATCTTCCCTTTTCCAAAACACATGGTCAAAAACCATGGGATGGTTTTTGGTTTGGATTAATTTAATGTAGGGGGACCCAAACCTAAATAATGAATAATTCCCTCACCTTTCCTATATAAACCCACCCAATCTCCCACATTCTCCTCACTCAAAGCCTTTGGAGTTCATCCAACCTCTTCCCTACTCTATCTATAATCCTCCCAAGGTACCTCAACTCCCATGAATCCTCTCACAAGCCTCTCTCTAGCCTTTGGAAGCACATTTCCATGTAAGGGTTTTGTCTTCCATTCTCATTTTTTTCCAATTTTTTATAAGGTGTTTTTTCATTTAATTTCAATTCTGAATGATGGGGTATGGTTTCGAACCTACCTCATACTTCCATCTTATTGTTCGAATGACGGGAGACCCCTTTCTCTCTCATTAAATGCCTCCCATGTACACCCGTTACTATTCCTAAATTCTGAAAGGAACTTCTCTCTCTTATTTTACATTCAAGCAATAAATAAGAATCATGAATAGAAATTCCATTACAATTTTTGGGACATGTATCTATATGTCCTTCTTACTGTCCATTAAATTTTAATATGATGAGGAATTCCTTTCTCTTTCATCAACCATTTTTATGAATTCTTATGTCACGCCGTTACGCTGCTGAAATTACACCGATTTTCAAAGCCAATGCCATTGTGTAGTGGATACCATGCCCATTTCTCCATCAAGGGTATCCACCTTTATGAACATATAATTATTAATTACAACGTTTCATGTATGAAATCAACATTCCATTATCATGGAATAAATGATTAAGTTTTATGAATCCATGTTTTATGATCCATGTGGCACACTTATGCATGAAATGAAATGTTAAAGATGGGTGTGCCCTTATAGCGCTCCAATGCATTGGGTAAAGTACAGTATCATGATATGTCATGTGCAATGAGTGTTTACTCATGCTAATTAAAGTGCAACGAGGTTTTACTCGAGCTTTATGAACAATGAGGATTTACTCATGCTCCATGTGCAATGACCCTTGGATCATGCTAATTCCATGTTAAGTGTTGTTGCCACATTTCCATGTTATGATTATCATGATTTATCATGCCTTTATGTTCATGTTTCTTTTATTCTCTATTGATATGCCTATTGTCTAACATGTATTTTAATCCTCATTTAATTCCATATGTACTCCCTTACTGGGCTTTATAGCTCACCATTTTCTTGTGCATGTCCTCAGGTTATCCCATGCAATGCTAAGTACGAGGGAATGTAGTGGTCATGTAAAAGAAGTTTTCAATAAAGATGTTTTATTTCATGTTTTATGTTTTTATGTAATGATCCTAAGCCCCAAAGACACTAAGCCTCCCGATATTCTTTGTTGTATCAAGTGAAGTTTTATGTAATAAATCATGTTTAAGTTTGTAATAAAAGCAGGGTTGTCATAGTTGGTATCAGAGGATAGGTTTAGTTATATTTGGGATTAGGAATCCCTAGTAAAGCCTTAAATAAAAGACTAAGTATAATAAAAACATCCCTAAGTTTTGGTAAATAATGAGTAAGTGGTTTATCAATCAAATATATCTCTCTCTGGATATGAGCATGTAGAGGCGGCTCTACCACAGATGTATCCTAGGGGTAAAACTCGAAAACACCGCTTTGAGCTAGACTCGAACGGGAACTGGTGCACGACAACCGGCCCTGCTGCACTCTTGGTTACGACACACCCATGGGATATGTTTTGGTAAATTCAAAATCAAAGTATGAACCCTTATTAAGGGAATTAAAAAAATCACCTATGAATATATGTTAGAAATTAGATAATAAAAAGCCTAGATTGAAGCCTATAGACTCTTGAGTAAGGAAATAAAAGATTATTTATAAGTCATTAACTTTTGTCTTTGTATTATCTTTTATTTGTTACCCCTAACTTTCCTATTATTCCAGCCAATGGCTAGTAATAGGAGGACTAGGACTAACAACTGTTGTGAAGATCAGTGTGATGACTGTATTAATGAGATGTCCAATCCAAAGGTAGCGGGAATCGTGAACATTGTCACGCTTCTCTCTCAGCTAACTCAAGTTTTGAATAGAAACACGGGTCAAGAGGAATGTTCAACCCCCCCCCCCCCAAGATAGAATAGGTCGCTATCCAGAGCTTCATGAGGAAATTCCCTCATACTTTTAGTGGATAATCAGATCCCACGATCAATGAACAACGGATTAACTCCATTGAAAATATTTTCTCCATCCTCCAATGTTCTGAACAAGAGAAGGTTCACTTGGCGGCTTATCTTATGGAGGGTGAAGTTGATCAATGGTGAAATATGATTAAAAATACGAATCCTGAGGAGGAAATCGAGGCATTGGAATGGAAGAATTTCTGTAAGACGTTTTTCGATAAATATTTTCCACGCACCCTTCGGCTTAAGATGGAAACAGGCTTCCTTTCCCTCAAGAAAAAAGATGAAGGATCTATTGGAGCGTACAAGGAAAACTTCACGAGGCTTGCACGATACGCTTTCGGCTTTGCCGTTACTCCCGAATGCAAGGTTGACCGCTTCTTTAGTGGGATGAATCCTAGATTGCGGAATGCATTAGTGATCCATGACTTCGAAAGATATGAGAAAATTGTCTGATGTTCCCTCGAGGTCGAAATGGAGATCGGGAAATCACAGGGGTATCATGGGGACAAGAAGCGTAAGGTGGACTTAAATGTTGGTTGTCCGATGGATAAATCCAACAGTTCTATGAAGATCCAGCACCCGACTTGCGAAAAGTGTGGAAGGAAGCACCCAGGAAATTGCCTTAAGGGGATGAGGAAGTGCTTCAGGTGTGGAAGAGAAGGTCCCCTAGCTGTTAACTGTCTGAAAAAAAAGACTCACAACTATGACAGATGAGAGGAGCGCTCTGTAGAACCTCAACGCATTGTTCATTTCTACAAATTCAATGAACCGGGTCTTTTTTCAATTCAGTGCCCTGATCCAAGGCTTTTCGGAGACAACCAATAACCTCCAAGGCAGAAGGAAGAGCTTTTTCCATCACTTCTGCCGATGTGAACCCCGAAAATGAAGTGATGACAGGTACGCTAGATATTAATTCAAGAATAGTGAAAGTACTTTTTGATTTAGGATCTAAGAATTCTTTTATATCTCGAATGTTTAGTAGAATAGTCCCAGCACCACCACAAATCATGGAAGTAATGTTGTCGGTGAGTACGGAAGATGGGGAAATCATTGCATCCAATGAATATAAGTCCTCCCCTGTTATAATCTATGGATTTAATTTCCCGGTGAACCTCATCATACTCCCTCTGGTGGAATTTTATGAAATTCATGGCATGTGTTGGCATTCTATATATAGAGCCAACATAAATTGCCGGGAGAGGGAAATTACACTCCATATAAATAATCGACCCCTGGTTCTTTACAAGTGTTAGGAGGAAGATGAATCTCCTTTAGCTCCATCATCTCACACATGGATATTACTGCCTTATGAGCATGCGTATCTGGCTCAGATGATTGAGTCTAAGGAAGAAACCATCCTTGAAGAAATGCCTATTATGAGGGAATTCGCTGAAGTGTTTTCCGAGGAACTGCCTGATCTTCCTCCTATAAGATATGTTGACTTCTCAATTCAACTAATACCTAGGGCGCTACCAATATCTATGACACCATATAGAATGGCTGTTGTTGAGCTTGAAGAGCTGAAGAAACAACTTCAGTAGAATCTAGATAAAGGGTTTATATGCCCAAGTGCTTCACCATGGGGTGCACTAGTCATCTTCGTCAAGAAGAAAGATTGGTCAATGCGGCATTGCATCGATAATCATGAACTTAAGAAAATCCCGATAAAGAACAAGTATCCTCTCCCAAGAATAAATGACTTGTTTGATCAGCTGCGTGGAGCATAATACTTCTACATGGTGGATTTGTGGTCGGGATATTATCAAGTAAGGGTGAAGAAGGAAGATATCCCCAAGACTGCTTTTCGTACAAGATACGTTCAATATGAATTCATAGTAATGCCTTTCGGATTCACTATTTCACCAGCAATATTCATGGACTTGATGAATTGAGTTTTTAGACATTACCTTGACAAGTTTATGGTAGTCTTTATAGATGATACTCTAATATAATACAAAACCAAGGAGGATCATGATGATAATTTAAAAACTGTACTAGGGACATTTCGCAAGGAGAATCTCTATGAAAAGTTCAGAAAGTGTGAGTTCTGGTTAAAGGATGTCTCATTCGTGGGCCATATCATCACAAGAAATGAGATATCTGTGGACCCCTCCAAAACAGATGCAATTGAGGGATGGTTGAGGCCAACATCGGTAAAGGATATACGTACCTTCTTGGGGTTAGCTGGATATTATCGACGATTTCTGAGGAATTTCTCACAATTGTCCAACCCTATTACCATGCTAAATCGAAAGGGAGTAAAGTTTTCTTGGAGTGATGAATATGAATAAATATTCAAGGAATTGAAATGTAGGCTTATCACTACAACCGTACTCACATTACCCACATTTGGGGATCTTTTTGTGGTATTCAGTGATGCTTCGAAGAAGGGATTAGGCTGTGTGCTGATTCACAATGATAAAGTGATATCCTATGCCTCAAGGCAGTTGAAAATCCATGAGCGAAACTATCAAATGCATGATCTGGAGTTGGTGGCTGTGATATTTGTCTTGAAAATCTAGCGGCATTATCTCTATGGAGAGAAATGTGATATATATCTTGACCACAAGAGTCTTAAATATATATTCACACAGAAAGAGCTTAATATGCGCCAGAGAAGATGGATAGTGCTCATCAAGTATTATGACTATTCAATACATTACCACCATGGGAAAGAGAACAAGGTGGCAGATGCCCTATGTATAAAGGACTGAAGAATTCTATCAAAGATGACAATTGAAAAGGATCCAATCTTATTAGAATTGATGAAGATGGACGTGGGAATCATAAATAAGGAAACATCATCAATCCTTTCACAAATGATGGCTCAACCATCTCTTTTGGAAAGGCTAAAGGATGCTCAAAAGGATGATGTGGGAATTCAAGAAAAGTGGAAGTTATCAAAAAGGGGAAATCCTCGGAGTTTAATGTTAATGAAGAAGGTATTGTGCGTTTTGGGAAAAGAGTATGTTTTCTATCATGTCCGGAGCTGAAGAAGGAACTTTTGGATTACGCACATAGTTCAAATTTATCTTTTCACCCAGGGAGCAGAAAGATGTATTGAGATATTCGAGAAAACATTTGGTGGGATAATATGAAGAAGGAGATCGCTGAATATTCATCAAAGTGTCTGGTGTGTCAACAAGTGAAGGAAGAGAGGTGGAAGTCTAAGGGGATGATGCAACGATTACCCATACCAGAATGGAAATGGGAGAACATCACCATGGACTTTTTCACCAGACTTCTGAGGACATCCAAAGGCAACAATGCAATCTGGGTTGTTGTGGATCATCTTACAAAGACTTCACACTTCATTGCTATTCAGGAGTATTTCTCTTTGGATCAACTAGCATGGATATATATCAGGGAAGTGTAAAGGTTTCATGGAGTACCAATATCTATTCTGTCTGACCGAGATCTAAGATTCACCTATATGTTTTGGAAGAGTCTTCAACATGCTCTGAATACTGAACTAAACTTCAGTATGGCCCATCATCCTCAAACTGATGGCCAATCCGAGGGGACTATCCAAACACTTGATGATATGTTGAGAGTGTGCTCAATGGAATTTAAAGGAGGATGAGATCAACATCTTCCTCTGGTTGAGTTCTCTTATAATAACTGTTTCCACTCGAGCATACAAATGGCACCATATGAATCCCTATATGGGAAAAGTTACTGAACACTGGCATGCTTGGATGTGGTCGGTGAACGTAAGCTGCTTGGACCAGAAATGGTCAAAGAAATGGAGGAGATGGTAAAAACCATTCAGCATCATATCAAGGAAGCCCAGAGTCGACAGAAGTGTTTTGCAGATAATCATCGATGAGACCTTGAGTTTAAAGTTGGATACATGGTTTTTCTATGCATATCTCCGTGGAAGAAAGTCACGAGGTTTGGAAAGAAAGGGATGTTAAGTCCAAGGTACATCGACCCCTTCGAGATTCATGATCGTGTCGGGGCTGTGGCCTATCGACTAGCACTTCTTCCTACTATGGCCAATGTACATGATGTCTTTCATGTATCCCTCTTAAGGATGTTCATACCAGACCCTTCACATGTACTCTCTTCCGAGGTGGTACAACTGGAGGGTGATCTTTCTTATGAGGAGAAACCAGTGAAATCTTAGATCGTAGAGAAAAAGTTCTATGAAATAAGACAATTCCCCTTGTCAAGGTGTTGTGGAGAAACCACAAGTTTGAAGAAGCAACTTGGGAATCAGAGGAAATGATTAAGCTGAGTTACCCACATTTTTTTAGTGTGGCAAAAGGAAAATTACGAGGGCTAAATTTCATAAGGGGGGAATATTGTAACGACCCAA
Organism: Viscum album; assembly: GCA_963277665.1. Lineage (NCBI taxonomy): Eukaryota > Viridiplantae > Streptophyta > Magnoliopsida > Santalales > Viscaceae > Viscum > Viscum album. The sequence goes on along the minus strand of OY728134.1, from coordinate 713,822,552 downwards.
AGTTTTATTAATGGAAAATCCATCTTGATCTTATTAAATGTCTCTTTATATATGTTTTTTATAAGATGTCAACTTCTTTGGTTTTATGTTAAGAATTTTGACCGTTTCTAATATAGCTGTTGAACAGTGATCACATGATTAGTATAAATATAAGACTTTAACAAATCCAATTTACTCAGACAGAAGAAGCAATGGCCTCATCCAGTAGAATTTCCCCATACAAAGAACATTTGTTGGAGCACGGAAAAGAGGTGGCATCCATGGGCTTCCCTCTTGACCAAGCCCAAGCTGAGCTTCACCATGTCAAGCTCTAATGGTACCATCTACAGGAAAAGTGGAAGTTGATAGAGATTACCACTCGAGCGATGCTATTCGAGCCACCCCAACAGTCTGTCACCATCGCACACCTTATCCTTAGGTCTTATGCAGATTTTTTAAGGGGTTATGTAACAAATAAGTAGTACTATGTTCATGTACATTATTTTTTTATATAATAATGAATATAATTTCTAGTCATTTTTGATACATTGTAAATAGTCTTTAAAGTACAAAATGGTATTTTTAGTTATTATTTAATTAAGAAATATATTTTATTAAATTAAGGGATTATTGAATAATATAATATTTTAATAAAATAATAATATTATTATTAAATTAATATTTATTAAAAATAAATGATATTATAATTTTATGAATGCAATTATAATTTTTATTAAGGTTTGAAGGGCATTTCTGTCAAAACCCGTGAATTTTCGATAAATGTCAGTTTTTATTTTAAAAATGAAAATTAACATCTTTAGAAAATTATTTAAATTAAATAAATATTATTTCTTGAATCAGTACGTCGAATTTATCCAACGGTGAATTTTTTATAATTTTCTGAGACAATCAATTTTTTGGGGAAAAATTAAATACCGTTTAAATATATAATGTGTTTTATGACATCATAATGACCCAATAGTGATGTAATAATATACTATAATCTTTATTTTCGACCAATATATGTTTTCCCATTAAAAAAATGTGATTTTAGGTTTGTTTGACTTACTTTTCAAAGCATTAATGGACCCCTCATGACTTATTCAACACCTTGCCCTTTTAAATTAATTTCCATGGGAGTGTGACTCACCTACACATAAGCAACCCTAATATTTTAAGAAGTTCGGACTTTGGCCTTAAAAAATATTGTTTTCCTCTTGCCTTTTCCAGAAACCATGGGCATAAACCATGTTATGGTTTGTGGTTTGGATTAATTTAATATAAGGGGACTCTAACCAAAATAATGAAGAATTCCCTCACCTTTCCTATATAAACCCACCCATGCTCCCGCTTCCTTCTCACTCAAAGCCTTTTTAGTTCATCCAACCTATGCCCTACTCTCTCTAGAATCCTACCATGGTGCCCCATTCTCCCAAGAAGCCTCTCACAAGACTCTCTCTAGCCTTTGGAAGCACACATCCAAGTAAGTGTTTTTTCTTCCTTTCTCATTTTATTGCAATTTTCATTAAGCTGTATTGCCTTTTAATTTCAATTATGAATGTTGGGGTATGGTTTCACACCTACCACATACTTCCCTCTTATTGTTAGAATTATGGGAGACCCCTTTCTCTTTCATTAAATGCCTCCCATGTACACCCGTTACTATGCCAAAATTCTGAAAAGAACTTCTCTCTATTCTATTACATTCATGCAATAATATTGTATCATGAATCTAAATTACATTACAATTGTTTGGACATTTAACTATATGAACTACTTACTTTACATTACATTTAAATATGATGAGGAACCCCTTTCTCTCTAATCAACCATTTTTTTGAATTCTTATGTCACACTGTTACGCTGCTGAAATTGCACAGATTTTCTAAGCCAATGCCATTGTGTAGTGGATACCATGCCCATTTCTGCATCAAGGGTATCCACCATTATGCACCCTTAATTATTGATTAAAAAGTTTCATGTATTAATTCCACATACGTTTATCGTGGAATAAATGATTATGATTTATGAATCCATGTTTTATGATCCATGTGGCACACTTATGCATGAAATGAAATGATTAAGAAGGGTGCACCTTTATAGCACTCCAATATATTGGGTAACGTATAGTATCATGATACGTCATTTTCAATGTCTGTTGACTCACGCTAATTCAAGTGAAATGAGGGTTTACTTGTGCTTCATGTGCAATGAGGATTTACTCATGCTCCATGTGCAATGAGCCTTGGCTCATGCTAATTCAATGTTAAGTGTTGTTGACACATTTCCATATTATGATTATCATGCTTTATCATGCCTTTATGTTCATGTTTCTTTTATGCTCTATTGATTTTCCTATTGTCTAACATGTATTTTACTCCTCATGTTATTCCATATGTAATCCCATACTAGGCTTTATAGCTCACCATTTTCTTATGCATGTTCTCAGGTTATCCTATGCAATGCTAAGTACGAGGGATTTTAGTTGTCATGTAAAAGATGTTTTCAATAAAGATGTTGTATTTCATGTTTTCAGTTTTTATATATTGATCCTATGCCCCAAAGACACTAAAGCACTCGATATTCTTTGTTTTATCATGTGATGATTTATGTAATAAACCATTTTTATGTTTCTAATAAAAGTAGGGTTGTCATAATATATCAACACAGAAGAGGTCCTTGATGAGTCAGGAATCCCAAGAAACACGGTATGCAGTTCGATATTACAAGGTATGTGGGCCCCTAGCTGTGGTGATGGGGTTCCAGAAGAAGTTATGGATAACATGGTGTGTGAACCCTATCACCTAGCCTGTGACCATCCCTGATTGACTCTATGTGTACATCATAAGTACCCAAACATGGGTTGGAGAACATAGGAATGAACATGTCGTGTACTCCCACATAGATACGGCCATGTTTCATGGACATATTATTGTCTGTCTCGATACACCATAACTCCTCTTATTCATGTCATGAATTTGAAGACTGTTTTCGACGCTTTCGCCGGGGCGCGCGCCCATCCGTCCGTTGGGGAGGACGTGCGGCGCTTCTGTTGCCCCGCATTCCCGCTTTCCAAAGGCGGGAGACATTCGCTCCTTATTCAGGGATGTCTGCTCCTTGACCGAAACGGGATGATGGGATGTCGGTTCTTCCTCCTGTGGATTCCTCCTCAGAACTCGTCACCTAGTCCGGGTCTCCCTCCTAGATTTAATACGTAGTTCGTGAAACTCTTCCCAGTTCCGTGTTTCCATGGGCGCCGGTTAATTACACTGCTTCTGTCGGGACATTCCAAAGGGTCCAGTCAGGGTAGCAACCTTCAGTCAGGGGAGTAGTCACGTTGAGGCATCAGTAGTGTGTCTGGATGCTGGGGTACCTGGCATGTCTGTCTGTTATCCTTGACCACAAGGCTTCTCAAGGGCGTGGAAGCTCGTGGCATCCCACATCTAGCGCGGGGAATTATATGTCATGGACACATATCTGAGGTTTTCCTCAGCTTCCCGTGCTCAACACAGGGTATGCCGCAAGTTTAACGTCCAGCGGAGACGGATCAACCCAACCATAGCATTAGCTAGGATAGATCGGATTGAGGGATCCTCCTTGAAGGGATATCGATACCGAGGCCAGCCCATAGGCGACTGTGAAGAAGGGCGTACCGACATGGTCTCACCAGGATAAGACGGTCCAGGCGAGAATCGGAATGGGGGGTAGGCTGATGGATGGAGTGGAAGGAGGGTGAGATGGGACCATCGCAGGGGCAACAGTGAAGTTGGGCTTTGGCCTTAACGAGGCTTCCTACATATCCCCATGACAGGGATTCAAAGTCTGCGTAGTTCGGGATGACGTTGATAAACTGACGTGAAGGTGGACCTTGGCCCGATGAGCATCATCTGAGTACCGACGTGAATGTAGACCCGTGGGTCCACTAGTGGTGGGCTTGAACCTTGGGAAGGTTTCCTACGTACCATGCCTTGACATGGATCAAAGTCCTCATAGTTCAGATGGGGCTTTTTCGGTGAACCGACGTGAATGATGATGGGTGATCTTGAACCTCGTGGAGGCTTCCTACGTACCATGCCTTGAAATGGATCAAAGACCTCGTAGTTCAGGTGGGAATGGGCGTGCAGTTTAATGTCATGCAGGACAAAAGGAGGCATGCAGTTTAACGTCATGCTGGACGAGGGCGAAACTCGATGTGAATGAACGACTGAGCAATGTGGCTTGAACCTCATGGAGGCTTCCTACGTACCATGCCTTGACATGGATCAAAGTCCTCTTAGTTCAAGTGGGATTAGACATAGCGGCTTGCCACAGGACTAGAATGGGACCCGACGTGAAATGACAGGTGGTCTTGAACCTCGTGGAGGCTTCCTACGTACCATGCCTTGACATGGATCAAAGACCCCGTAGTTCATAGGATTGGTCACAACGGCTTACCACTAGACCAGAATGCAGTTTAACGTCGTGATGGATGAGGGTGAGACCCGACGTGAAATGACGGGTGGGCTTGAACCTCGTGAAGGCTTCCTACGTACCATGCCTTGACATGGATCAAAGACCTCGTAGTTCATAGGATGGGTCGCAAGGGCTTACCACTGGACCAGAATGTAGTTTAACGTCGTGCTGGATGAGGGTGAGACCCGACGTGAAATGACGGGTGGGCTTGAACCTCGTGGAGGCTTCCTACATACCATGCCTTGTCATGGATCAGAGACCTCGTAGTTCATATGGGTTGTTTTGTCGGTGAACCGACGTGAAAGTAGTCCCAGAGGCCCACTATTGGTGGTCTTGAACCTCGTGAAGGCTTCCTACGTACCATGCCTTGACATGGATCAAAGTCCTCGTAGTTCGGATTAGGGAATACAGTTTAACGTCGTGCAGGACGATAGTGAACCCTGACGTGAATAAACGACGGGCATTGGGTGTCAGTGAACCGAAGTAAATGAGGGACCTTGGTCCAATGGGAGATGGGGGCTTGGCACACCGACAAGGAGACGGTCTGGGCCAATGTTTGTAGGGCTTGAACCTCAGGGAGGCTTCCTACGTACCATGCCTTGACACGGATCAAAGACCTCGTAGTTCGGGTTAGTCACAACGGCTTGTCGTCGGACTGGAATTGCAGTTTAACGTCATGCTGGACGTGGGTGAGACCCGACGTGAAATGACGGGTGGGTTTGAACCTCGTGGAGGCTTCCTACGTAACATGCCTTGACATGGATCAATGACCTCGTAGTTCATAAGGGTGTCAGGGTCGGTGCTCACTCTAAGCCCACGTGAGTCATGCTCGGTGTGAGAAACAAGAGGTTGCAAGGACCTGAAGATCACGTCGCGAAGGAAGTGTCCGTGAGAAGCGAAGAGGGGATTACGTGTTAGGCGGCCCACGGTGCTGGGAGTTACTCCAGGATGGAGGCCCATGGCGCGACAAAGCGCGGGAAAGATGGGCCTTGGTCCAATTATGGGAGGTGCCTCGTCCCCTATCACGCCCTCCACTGACCTTGGTAGTGGGGAAGTACGGAGATGCAGAGGTTCATCCATCCGTTGGGGGGGCTAGGGTCGCCCTTCTCTTACGAACATACGCCACTCCGACAAGGAGGATCTCATTCCATTTGAGGAAGAGTTCCATTCCCATGGAGATGAGTGGTGTAAAAAAATGTTCGAGTTGGGGGGACCCTTCGCAAGGGGCACGAGGTCGGATCAGAGTTTAACGTCATGTGTTGAGGACGTGGTGCTTGGCAGTTTAACGTCTTGTAGCTCGGACGAGGGTGGGTTCATTCCACACCCTTAGGACTTACATAACCTGTACCCTCTGGTCCTTGGGGAAGGGAAGGTACCGGTAATTCCATGGTTAATGGGGGTCATGGAACGAACCATTGAGGGGTCCCCATTAGCGTGCCTATGCGAAGAAGCATTAGGTGAAGCAACGCAACTGGTGGTATTGTCCATGGGACTTTGAAATCACATCGTGCAAACCTAGAGGGTCGCACGGGAAGAGGAATCTCTAAGAAAAGGAGTGCGCTTCACGAAGTGGAGTGCCTTGGCCTTAGCATGGGGCATAGGTGTGAGTGGAAGGTGCTTCGCGATGTGGAACAGTGTTCGCGGAGCACTGCCTCGTGAGGAAGGGGTGCCTCGCGAATCAGGGTGCTGTGAAGCAGTGTGCTTCGCGATATATAGTGATCCTGCCTTGGCATAGGGATCACTAGCATAGGTTGGGTGTTTCGCGTAGCATAAATGCTCCACGGCTGCCCGGGTTCCCTTGGGAATCCCCATCCTTCGCGAACACCCTTGAGCTTCGCGAAGGGCATCCCTCTCAGAAGAGGGGCTCAAAACGAGACAATGCAGAGGAGTCTCGCGAATGAGAAGTACCTCACGGAGGTCATGATTCCCGAGGCAAAGCGTGCTTCGCGATTCGGGAGAGGAGAAGCCGAAAGGTCGGATTGTCCATACTCTGGGACTCAGGGGGAGTCCAGTATTTATAGGGAAGGGGCGCCACGAAGCTGGGCTCGCGCGCCGCCTCCTGTGCTTCGCGGCGCGCCAGCGAACATCAATGCCAGCCGCGAAGGATTACCGCCTCTGGTGCTTCGCGGCAGCTCGCGAACGTGAAATGCGTTCGCGGAGCATTACTGCCTTAGGAGCTTCGTGGCGGCTCGCGAACGTCAAATGGGTTCGCGGAGGATTACCGCCTCAGGAGCTTCGCGGCGGCTCGCGAACGTCAAATGGGTTCGCGGAGGTGCTTCGCGGCTGTGCTTCACGATGCAGCGCGCCAGCTGTCTTTTTCGTTCATTTCTTTCGGGCCATATTTTTGGCACCAACAAATTTCTCCCCTCAGACTTGGAGCCGCGGAGGGAGAAGGGTCGAAGTCTGAGGGAAAATCGCCAAAATTTTCGGTGGTTCGCGATGCAGCATCGCGAGGGGGCCCCGCGATGCTTGCCTGCGCCGCGGATCCGGACGCGCCGCGATGCTTCGCGCGGGTGAGGCGCACCGTGATGCTCCGGGGTCGCCTCCTATAAATAGGGGGTCCGACCTCTTTTTTCATCATGTGCCTTCCTTGTCTTTTTGTGCTCTCGACTTCGCGAAGCTCCGCGTACTCCGCGACAGCCCTCCGCGAATCGAGCTTCGCGACGAACCGCGGGTCTCCGACTCTGCGTCTGCGCCAAGCGAACCTCTGCTTGTCGTCCTTGCCCAGACTTCGCGGCTTGGTCTCGCGACCGATCTTCTCGATCCGGCTTCGCGGTCGAGCGTCACGGTCGAGCTTCGCGATCTATCCGAAAGAATCCTTTTCTGAGGGCCAGAGTTAAAATGGCCCATCAAGAAGCTGTCTTGGGGGTCCTTGCAGATGCTGCTCGTCGGGAGGAGATGGCCAACTGTCCAGGCTTAGGGGAGATGATCCGGAGCCACTCAGACCACACTTCATTGACGGATCTGCTCTCGGAGGGTCAGAAAGATTATCCGCAGTGCAAGAAACTTTCGTTGTACGGCTTTGGGCTGAGGGAAGACGTCTTTATCCCTGAATCGAGTAAGGACGAACCAGCTTGCTGGTTCAGGAGCACACCGTGCCAGCACCAATGGTTCAGGGCAACCGATGGTCACGCACAGGAGGACTTCACACCTGTTACTGCTGACTATCTCTACAACCATGTGAACGACATAGATAGGAAGCCATTGCTGCCGGAGACTTCCCCTCCCATCTATCGTACCATGTTGAAGGCGGTTTTGCAAGATTCGAAGAAGGGATGGTCCGATGAGTGGGACCTGCGCTAGGGCGGCAACATTACTGATGACTAGGCCTAGGCCTACTGGGTAGGCGCCTCATGCGAGGAGTTCGGGGCCGAGTTGAGGAGAGTGGGGTTGTATGAAGCGGCATGGGCCTCCCAATTCCACATTTACCAACCGGAGCAGCTAATGCCGGAGTTACTGAGTAGATGGTCATCTAGGACCAACACCTTTCACCTCCATCACGGGGAGGTGGGCATCAGCCTGTGGGATGTCCACCAGATTTCTGGGGTCCCAATCTTAGGGGCCACGTATGACGAATTCCTCCCCGTTGCCAGCGCGTGGGGGGGTGCGGAGCAAATGTCGCGATTGGCGTCGGCGCTGATTGCACTTGTCCCTGAAGAGGACAAGGAGGCAGTGAGGGACGTCCACTTCAGGAGGTGGTTCAAATGGTTCCTGAATATCCTAGAGAATCGAGAGTTCCCTCCGAGGCCTCGAACTTGTCCAAGGGAAGACAAACGGGGCAAGGGGAACTCGTATTGGCGGGTCTTGGAGGACAGCCAATGGAAAACTTGGGGTTTCAGTGTCAGCACTGAACAACAGCCGATAGTCAGGCTGGCGGCGTTCATCGCAGCTCTCATCTGTGGTTGGATCCTACCAATGAGAGATACAAGCATGGGGGTACGACCCAGCTCATTTATCATGGCGTCGATATTGGCCATGGGGCAGCGGATCAGCCTGGGGATCCCGATGCTCACCAAACTGTACAGAATGCTGCGGAATATTAGCGAGGGCAAGAAGCCTCCAAGGATATGAGGGCCCTTCCACCTCCTGTATGGGTGGATCGTAGCGCATATCAGGGGGATTTACGAGTATCCAAACCCCATTTAGTTGTCGGGATCGAACTTCCGCCCCTCCATCCTGAGCGCGGTCGGGAGCTTCCCATTCAAACAGCACGTTCCAATGGTGTTGAATCGGGCGTGAAGGGTGGATGAGTTCAATTTCCATCCCTTCCCGTTGCCGACGGGGATGCATACTGATGACGGACGGGGAACAGAAGAACATCGGGCTTACCTCCTGGCCTTCCGAGGTGGAGTTTTGGTTGCACGAATATATCGTGAGCCGCTCTGTGAACTGTACACTCCACATCGGTTTGCGAGGCAGTTCTGGTGCCTCCAGCGGCTGACCCCGCCGGTCTACTGGGAGGTGCTTCACGAGGAGCACCCGTGTGTGATGAGGCAGCTGTGGCTCATGTTCACACGGGAAGATGGAAAGATGCGGATTGCATTGCCTCCATCCACCGCCGCCTTCAGATTAGTGAAGGAGTACAGCATCAGTTGGGAGGCTGCTTACCCAGGGGAGATGTTGAAGCAGCCAACGATCCGGATTGGTGACGGTGGGCCTCCCCTATCTCGAGGTCGGGGTCGGAGGGTAGCTAGGGCCGCTCGCGGTAGCCGTGCATCCATGGCGGCGAGACCCGCACCGGCCGAGGGTATGGTAGCAGCGGTAGATCCAGTGATTCCAGAAGAGCAGGGTCATCCGGAGGGGCGGCCACCGAGGGGATTTCGTAGGATATCCACCCAGACTCCGGGGAAGCGCCTGCGTCACATTGATATGGCAGAGGATGTCGTCTTCTAGGAAGCATGGGATATTTGGATGTCAACCGGAAATTCCTCAGCCCATCCGAGATATGGGCCCACCTGAATCGCCTCGGGATGGAATTGTCGGGCATAGGACCAGTTCGGGCTGGATTCATGGCATCTCCGGTGGAGGCAGAATAGCACCTGGAAGAGCTGGAGGATTACGTCCACTCCGGTGGCGTCCCTCGCCCAATGACGGACCGAGTGAGGGTACTGTTGAATCAGACGGTCCCCCCATAGTTATCGGCTGCCTATCTGAGGGAGAGCTTCCCCTTGGCGGAGGAATCAGAGGACTCCTATCGAAAGGATGAGGCTGGATGAGGGAGTCCGCTGGAGGAGGGCGAGGTCGGAGACCGAGGCTCAGAATCCGATGATTTCGCATAGGCTCTCGAGGTAGCATTCCGAACATCTCTCCTTACGATCTTTTCTTGGGTCCCTATGGACTTCTCACCAATGTTTGAGCCATGCAGGAGGAACTTGTTCGTAGGCCTCGTTCTCGCTCCTTGGCGGGTGATGATGCGGGACCTTCAAAACCCGCACCTATGGCTGCGTCCAGTTCCGCGTCTGGTGGGACCAAGGGGCCCGAGGTGGCTCCTCTGGAATCCCCAGACCTTCCAACAGTATACGGGGGGCCTCGTCTCAAGGTCCCGTCAGTACCGGCTCAAGAGCAGTGCTCGGAGGTCGATCTTCGTAAGTCTCCTCCACCGGTCTCCTCGCTGTCACAGGTAGGCCATGCCAACTAACGTTTATGTCTCTCTGTTGTACAGTTCTTCGACTGGTGTGGGCCGCTGTGGCATGGATGGTCGGGATGTCTGGTGGAGTCCCTCCTAGGGGCATGCCGGTGATGGTGGCGATAGTCTCGCCATCTCCTCAAGCCACAACGCACATCATTACTGGCGGGACCACCAGCAGGGCCGTACCCGAAATCATTGAGCTGGACTCCGAGGAAGAGGATCAACCGGTCGGTCCCAGTTCTGTCGTGCCTGCTTCAGCGCCAGGTGTCGCACTGGATTCAACACCGGATGTTGATCCTGCCGAGGATTTCCTACTGGCATATCCCGTGTACGAGCCTACCAATCGCGCAGACTGGGACAAAACGGCCTCCGACGAGTAAGACAGCAGCATAGTCCGCCGTCGGTCGTGGAAGCTGATCGTGCGCTTTATCAAGGACACTCCCCAAGCACAATGGATGGCCGAAATGGATAGGCTTCGCTCACGGTTGCGCGAACTGTGCGCTGGGGGAGTGGATGCCCAATGTCCTTACGCACTCATCCGAGATCTTATGGCTGAGAAGATCCAGGAGCATGATCGTGGGCTCAGCGTGGGATGGCAGCAGAGGAAGGCGATCAGCATTAAAAAGCTCCAGGAGGCTGAAGGCGAGGTTCAACGGATGCAGACCCGGGCAGATGAGCTTTTAGCCTCTCTTGATGTTCAATCTAAGCTGGTCTCACGGTTGAAGGCCCAGCTGGCAGAGGCAAAAGAGCACATGAGGCAGACCTCTGAGAAGATGGCTGCTGTTCGAGCTGATGTAGAGAGGACCAAATCCAGAACTGACGAACCGCGCCCCGCCGCTGCTGAGGAGGAGCGAGAGCTGATTCAGCGGCAGCAAGCCTTGGATGCCGCAAGTCAATGGGTGGTGGAGCTGCAAAGCTCTTTTGACGGGGTCAACCCGTCCATGGGGGAAGTCAACCCCCGAGTGTTGTAACAAACCCAAAACCCTTTTATTGGTACTTCCGTGCTTCCAAATTTTGACTTTGTTTTGAATGTCGTAGCATTCACGATTTCCACTGTTGAATTGCCTTGTTACATCCCTACAATGTTTGCGGGACGTTTGACGACAATTCCCCAAGACAATCCAGATTCCTGAAAGATGGGGAAGGCTTGATCGGAGGAGGAACTTCCAGGATAGCCGAATTACCGTTTCTTCAACGTGTTCTTATGCACGGACGGGGCAACGCCAGGGGCTCTGAAATCGGTCCAAACAGATGAAAATGGGAAGTGTGAATCACGATACCCCAGATTCAGAATAATGTGGGGATGGCGTGACAATAATGTACAACCGCTAGCCGTGGTGGAAAAACGTAACCCTTACTGCGTTAGCCTGAAATGGGGGCAACAAATGAGCATCGACCCCTGATCGTATTCGCAACGCAGGATTTTATCAATTTTTTGTCGATCAATCTTTCGGGATGTTGGCCCAGGACAGTAGGCGGACCATAGGTCGAACATCCATAGTGTTAGGGGGTCCTTCCAAACATGACCAGTCTTCCGGAACGTTGACCCAGGACGGTAGTTGAGCCGATGCGGCATGAGACCAGGCCGTTAGGGGGTTCCTTTAGACACGAAAGATGACGAGGGTCCGAATAAGGGGCACGCAAATCATGGAATATGGGGTGATGGTCTATCCAAACAGAATCCAACACTTAGGTAGTTACACCACCGTGGTGGGAGTACGTTGGATGGGTGTATCGGTTTGATCATGGATCATTCCCTCTTTCAGACAGGGCCTCTCTGGCGAGGGGGATCTGTCACTTCCCAGTGGGATCTAGGGGCATCCTGACCTTCTTCAGGGTAGAACCGTAGTTTATTGTCATGTGCTGAGGACACATAGTCTCCCGTAGTTTAACGTCATACGATAGGACGTGGAATAAGAGGGAAGGAGGCGTGTGGTGCGGTAGATATAAAACCGACGCGAATGAGGACTTGGAGACCAAATCACACCATGTACGCCCGGAGGAAACTCTTCAGGTCGAGGGACCAAGAGTGAGGATTGGGCTGGGCCCGATTGGGAGTCCCTACGTACCCCACGAAGATGGGAATCAAGCCATACGTAGTTATAAAAGCGCATTTTAACGTCATGCAGGACGAGGAGCGGCCTGACCGCGTTGGTACACATCTCGCCAAAACTACTAAGCCCACATGAGTCGTGCTCGGTGTGGGAAACATGTAGTAGTGGTGGGATTTTCCCGAAACAGAGAGGGGCAGGTTAGGGCAAAGGGAAGATCGGTGAATACCAGCCCAATGACACTAACATGATCATTTAGCGCACCTGGATGCGCGAAGAGAAAGAGCCGAGTAGATGGAATTCCACTTGAACATGAGGAAGTGAGAACGTGTGAATCATGGTGCTCGAGATTCATATCACGATGATGGCGGCGTGACGATGGAGGATAACTGATGACGTATTCGCAACACAGCACCCTGTCGCGTTAGCCTAGAATGGAGGCAGACAAATGAGGGTCGACCGTTGACCATGTTCGAAACACGGGACCGTGTCACAGATGTTGTCAAATATCCGTAAGGACGATGGCCTGAAACGATTGAAGGGCCCTTTGGTCCTGCATTCATGGAGAGCCCTTAAGCCAAGTATCCATGTCATCTGGGGGTCCTTCTGGACGTGGAAGAGGATGAGGATACAAATAGCGAGTTCACGAAGCTAGGTCATGGGACTAAGGGAATGTCCGCATGAAAGTCCCACACATCATGTTCTTTGTCGAAACACATCTGAATACGAAAACAAAATGTATTAGAGAGAGGGAGAAGATTTCTTTCCCTTGGGGAGATCTTAGTTTAGGGTCGTAGAATTCGGACGATGAAAAGTTAGACTGGGCCCGTGGGGAAGTGCCCGGGCACTGCTACGTATCTCATAGGGATGAGAATCAAGCCTTACATAGTTCATGATGGAACTTAGACCATAAATGGGTAAAGGGAGAAAGGGACGCATGAAATCAAAACCCGACGTGAAGGAGGACCTAAGCCCTACTTACCATGCATTCTCTGGGGAAATGCTCGAGTCGAGGGACCGAACACAAAGGTTAGGCTGGGCCCGCGAGGGAGTGCCCAGGCGCTCCTACATATCTCATAAGGATGAGAATCAAGCCATACGTAGTTATGGATGGTGACATGGTAGGATACCAGTGTCAGGAGAAAAGAGAAGTGCGGGCGTGGCCCTTTCACTAAAAGAAGCAGAATTTGTTGTATCTTGTTTGTTATTTGGGGTGAATGGTTTTTTTTTGTGAAGCGACATGCCTAGAATAGTAGGCCAGGATGTTGCCACAAGGATCAAGCCGCGATTGGCGTTGAGAAATGGCATGGCACGTGGCCAGTACCCAACACAATGTCCTCTACAACGAGGTTACCACAATGCAGTTTCGTTTTTCGTCGTGCAGCCAGGACGATAATGTCACAGTTTAAGGTCGTGTGATAGGACCAAGCATGAATTTTATCGTCATGCAGTGCAAACGTAGCAGAGACGTTGCTAGGCGGGAAATGTGCGTAGTGTTGTAAAATACAATTGACGGAGACATGATCCCACATCAGATTTTACGCCATTCGGAGAGGGAAACCTTAGGCCGAGGGGCCTCTATAGAGGGGAAACAGGGGGAGAGACTGGTTTCCTGAATGGGTTGTACCCGGAGACAGGGCGTCTCGGCGGTCCTACGTATCCCATGAGGATGGGAATCAAGTTGGACATAGTCCCGAATGGATCTTAGTTTATGGTCTTAGAGCTCGGACCATGGGAGCCCCGAAGGACGCCAAATTGCAGCTTCGTCCCCCTAACATGCAAAGGTGCGATGAGGGATAGCACCAAAAGTGTCGAGATTCCACCTGGTCATGATGGGGTGGAAAATGACGTGAATCATGCAACCAACATTCATGGACTGAAGGGGCTGGCGTGACGACAGAGGATTACTGCTAACCATGTTTGCAACACAGCATCCTGTCGCGTTAGCCTGAGATGAGGACAAATAAATGAGCATCGACCGCTGACCATATTCGCAATGCGGGATTTTATCGATTTGTTGTCCAAAACCCTCGGGGGCGTTGGCCCATATCGGTAGGATAGCCCTTGGGCGTAGTATCCAGGCTGTTGTTGAGGGTCCCTCTGGGTGCAAGAGGTGATGGAAGCCTGAATGGACGGGAACACGAAGCTTGACAAGTGGGAGGAACTTGACCAAGTTGAATCTGACACTCTTGGTCCTAGACCAGAGTACTCTTAATACATGGGTGAACCACTGCAAGGAGTCAAGGGACTCAACCTTGAGGGTGATCGAGAGATGGCAGATTCCCAGGGTAAGGGGGGAATGGTGCCCAAAACCTTGTATCATACCTACACATCCCCCTCCTGGAGAGGGATAGGCCATGTGGCCTAGGTGATCGGGAGATCAGGAGATCACTAGGAGGTGGGGCTGGACCCGAATCTTAAACATTCAGGTGGTCCTACGTATCCCATGAAGATGGGAATCAAGCCACACGTAGTTCTGAGGGATGACTTTTAATGTCATGCAGGACAAGGAATAGGAGGGCTAACTCTCAGAACGGGGTATGCATGGTGCAGCTATTGCAAACCCAACGTGAATGAGGACGTGGTCCTACACTACGCCACGTGGTCCCGTGGTCGGGGTCCTGAAGGTAGGACCGGAGAGGTGAACTTGCTGAACTCAAGATGGTCCCAAAGACAAGGGGTCTCGAACGTAGTTCCAGATTAGAATCTTAGTTTATGGTCTTAGAGCTCGGACCGTGGAGGGTGATAACTCCCGAGCAAGCATAGATGTCAACCCAATCCCTAAGCCCGCGTGAGATAAACTCGGTGTGGGAAACAAGGGGGGGAAGATCCTTATCGCAATACATGGGGCGTCCATAAAAGGTGAGTCGGTGGAGTGTTTCGAAGGACACCTTTGAGGTAGCTTGTTCTCCCAACGCGCAGACGTGCACGGAGGAAAAGTACCGAGAGTTCTGAGATTCTACTTGGACATGATGAAGTGATGAAGGATGTGAATCGTGTACCCGACATTTGGGCTTAATGGGTTGGTGTGGCGATAGAGGAAAACTGTTAACCATGATGGAAACACAGCGTCCGTATCACGTTAGCCTAAGGCGGGAACAACAAACGAGCATCGACCGCTGACCATATTCGCAACGCGGGATTTTATCGATTTGTTGTCCGAAACCCTCGGGGGCGTTGGCCCGTATCGGTAGGAGAGCCCTTGGGCGTAGTATCCAGGCCGTTCTTGGGGGTCCCTCCGGGTGTGAAAGATGATGAAAGCCCTGATGCGGGGATACGCAAAGCCTGGAATGCGGGTGCGGACGTGTCCGAGTAAAGCTTGGCATTCCAGGTAATAAACCAGAGTACTCTTAAGCACATTGGTGAACCGCCGAAAAAGGGATCGACGAGACAACTCAGTAGGGGGGGGGAGCATGGCGTGGTCATTACGAGATCATCGTGAATGAGGACATAATCCCACACCACACCATATAATCCTCTCATGGATGAAGGATATGCCAAGGGGCCGGGATGGGATGAGGATTCCCGAGAGATGGGGCTGGACCCGAATTTTGGACATTTGGGTGGTCTTACGTATCCCATGAGGATGGGAATCAAGCCACATGTAGTTCTCTATATGTAGTTTAACGTCATTACTGGACGAGAAGGGGAGCAATATACTCCGAAACAAGGGAGGTGTGCGGTATGGCGAAGAAGCCGATGTGAATGAGAACATAGTCCCACACCACACTGTACACCCTGGGTAAGAGGGGACCTGGGTCGTGGCTCGGAAATGCCAAGGGGCCTAAGGTCAGGAATCAGTCAGGAAGGCCTGACTGGTTTGCAGTTTAACGTCTTACATGAGGACGAGGGTCGGGGACCCGAGAAGGCCAAGGGGCCTGAGGCTGGGCCTCGTAAAGGGAGGGTGTACGGCATGGCACATGATCCCAACATGAATGAGGGCATAGTCCCACATCACACCGTACACCCTTATGAGGAATCCTGGGTCGTGGCCCGGAGAAAAGGGAAAGTTATCAGTCAGGAAGGCCTAACTGGTTTGCAGTTTAAAGTCTTACATAAGGATGAGGGTCGGGGACGCGAGAAGGACAAGGGGCCTGAGGCTGGGCCTTGTAAAGGGAGGGCGTACGACATGGCACATGATCCCGACGTGAATGAGGGCATAGTCCCACATCACACCGTACACCCTTATCAGGAATCAGGGCCGTGGGCCCGATCGCTAGCACCACCTGGGGGACGTTTGTCACCTCGGGATGAGGCAGAATGAATCACTATTCTTGATGCCTGGGACATCTTGGGGTGGACCCGAAAGTCCAGGACACGGTTGACCATGTTCGAAAAACAACATTCCTATGGTGACCCGTATGTGGGAAACAAATGAGCGTCGATCGCTGACCTAATTCACCACGCGAGACTTGCATCGGCTTGTTTCTTGAAAACCCTCGGGGGCGTTGGCCCGTATCGGTAGGAGAGCCCATGGGCATTGTATCCAGGCCGTTCATGGGGGACCCTCTGGGTGTGAAAAATGACGAAATCCCATTCAAGGAGTGGGTGAAGCATAGTTGTATCCATCCACGAAAGGGGAAAACACATCCAGGGGGAATGTGCAGCCGGGTCGAGGCTTGCTCGATGTGGGTCGGGGCAAAAGTGTGCACCCTGCCATGTCTTGACTTGAGGGGAAGATTTTGGCTTTGGGCCGGGCCAACGGACGAAATGTCTGGGCGGTCCTACATATCTCATAAGGATGAGAATCAAGCCATACGTGGTTCTTGAAGGCCATGCAGTTTAGCGTCATGCGGTGAGGACGTGGGAGGATAGAAGAATGGGAGTGGGCGCATGGTGCGACCCTTATAATCTTTGTGCGAGCGGGGTTGCATAAGCAGGACCCAGAAAGCCTACTCCCTGCTACACAAAGATCCTCCAAGAAAACTATTCCTAGGGGGGATAGTAGAAGGGAAATGCTTGGGGCTGGGCTCAAGGCGAGGCGTCCGAGCATTCCTACGTATCTCATAAGGATGAGAATCAAGCCACACGTAGTTCTAGAAATGCATTTTAACGTCATGCGGGACGATAAGAAGCATCTCATTTGGGGATATGTATGGTACGACGAGTAATCCGATGTGAATGAGGACATATTCCTACACCATACCGTACAATCCCACAAGAGAATAGATCAGGGAAAACCAGGGGGCCTGCGGCCGGGCCACGGTCAAGGAGACCTAACCAGCTTGCTGTTTAACAACTCGCAGTGAAGACGGGGCCGGGGCCCGAGGAGGCCAAGGGGCCTGAGGCCGAGCCTCGGTCAGGAAGGCACGAATAACTTGCAGTTTACTGTCTTGCAGTAAGGACGGGGATGCAGTTTAGGGTTGTGCCGGACTTTCTCGCAGTTTAGGGTCGTGTTGGACCTTTTTGCCCTAGGAAAAGTATCGTTTGAGGAATTTGGCATTGGTGGGATGGGTTATACGCTCTCCATTCGTGGTCACCAAGGAGTATTCTCCATTGGGGTAAACCTTATGGATGGTATAAGGCCCATCCCATTTGGGATCTAACTTGGGCGGTTTCCTACCGGGAATCATTGGCGCTCGAAGGGCCAGTACCAGGTTGCCCTGTAGAAAAGAGCGATGATGGACCTTCTAGTCGAAGGCTCTATCTATCTTGTCCTGATGCCTTTCCAGATTGTGCAGGGCATGAAGCAGGTTCTCGTCCAGTGCCTCCAATTCAGCCAGACGGATCTCGACTACCTCATCTGATGTCTGGTGGTCGTAAACTGCAGTGCATAACGACGGTAGCTGGATCTCAATGGGTAGGACGACCTCAGCTCCATAAACCAGGGAATATGGGGTCACCTGGGTAGAGTTACGAGTCGTCGTCCGGTAAGCCCAGAGGGCGTTGGGGAGCTTGTCCGGCAAACATTTCTTCTTCTGACCAACCATCTTCTACAGAATGTTAGAGGGGGTCTTGTTGAACACCTCGATCTATCCATTCGCCTGCGCGTGATAGCGGGAGGTATGGTTTGACCGGATGTCGTACATAGCGTACAATTTCTTCAATTCAGTTGCTCGGATGTTGGTGTCGTTATCGGTGAGGACGGCGTGAGGGACTCCAAACCGGTGGATTATGTTGGATCTCACAAAGTCAACGATGTAACGGGCCTTGACCTCTTTGAGCGGAACTGCCTCTGCCCACTTGGAGAAGAAATATGTAGCAGTCAGGATGAACCAACAATCGCGGGCTGTTGCCGGTGTATATGGTCCCACTACATCATGTCCCCATACCGCAAATGGCCAAGAGTACTTGGTGGGGTGGAGGGGCTCCAGCGGCCGATGCAAGAAGTTGGCATGTACTTGGCACGCGTGGCATATCTTGGCATATCCAATACAATCGTGGATCATAGAGGGCCAAAAGTACCCCAACCTCCGGATTTGATGGGACAGTTTTGGCCCAGCTTGATGGGCGCCACAGGAACCGGCGTGAACCTCTTGCATAACATGAGGTATCTCCCCTCCTTGGAGGCAACAGAGAAGGACACCATCGAAACTCCGCTTATAAAGGATCTGTTCCAGGCTGGGGCCGCTCTGGTGGGTAAATTACAGCGCACAACGTCGAATTCGCTCGCGCTCGGCCTGATCGTCCTGGAGCTGACCATTTTGGAGATACTCGACAAAAGGTGCTCTCCAGTCGGGGGTGGTTTCAACCACTGCATCTGGTGAACCCGAGACTCCTGGTATGGAGGGTCCGGCGGTGAGATGGCTTACCCGTAGGCCATCATGGTCCTCTTGGGTGACGGGGGCAATGACTCTCCGGTGTGCCACATGTATGACCAAATCATCTTGCACGGGTTCCGCGAGCGACGCGGCTAAACAAGCCAAGGCGTCTGCTTTGCCGTTCTGCGACCGTGGGACATGGGTAACCTCTGGTCGAGGGGAGAACTGGGCCATTAGGCGGAGGGTGTACTCCAGCAATGGTTCAAGCTCCGACTTCCTGACGACGTAGTCTCCATTAACATGATTGATTACCATCTCGGAATCTCCCTTCACATATAGGTGGGGAACATGGATCTCAAGGGCCAACTCGAGGCCGGTGATGAGAGCTTGGTACTCTGCCTCGTTGTTCGTACAACCTTCTGATAACAGGAATAAGTACGGCAGGACGGCTTGCGCCAGGGTAATGAAGACAATACCCAGGCCCACTCTGTTGAGCTTGGGATTGTTGAGCCTCCTACCGGTGGGGCACCGGGAGGCGCCGTCAAAATGCATTTGCCAACACGGGGCGGCATGATCGACTGAGAGGATCGTCTCATCAGGGAAATCTAGGTCCAGGGATTGATCCGCGGAGGTTGGATGGGCAGCTAAAAAGTCGGCCAATGCCTGTCCCTTAATGGCCTTCTGAGGTACAAACCTGATATCAAACTGCTGGAGAATCACCGCCCACCGTGCTAGTCGGCCAGTCAGCAGGGGACGGTTCAGGATGTACTTCAATGGGTCTACCCGGGAGACCAATTGCACCTCGTGGTGCTGAAGGTAATGTCGCAACTTCTGCTCGGCGAAGACGAGCGCAAGACAACTCTTTTCGATTGGGGAGTATTGAATCTCCATATCGAGAAGCATGCAGCTGAGATAGTAGAGACTATTCTCAGTACCCTCGTTGTTCTTCTGGTCGAGCAGCGCACCAAGGGACCTCTCCAGGGCAGTCACGTAAAGGACCAGTGGATTTTCAGAGACGGGTGGCTTCAAGACCGGAGGTTGGAGCAGAAACTGCTTGATTTCCTAGAAGGCGGTCCGACATTCCTCATCCCATTCATAGGTGGCGCCCTTCTTCATGAGCCGGGAAAAGGGCTTACACTTGCCGGCCAAATTCGCGATGAATCGGCATATATAGGCTAAGTGGCCTTGAAGGCCTCGAAGCTCCTGAATGTTGCTCAGGGGAGGCATTTGGTTGATGGCCTTGATCTTCTCCGGGTCGATCTCGATACCTCGGTATCTGACAACAAAGCCCAGAAACTTCCCGGAGGTGACCCCAAAAGCACACTTCAGCGGGTTCATCTTCAGGTGACGGGAACGGAGGAAGCCGAACACTTTCTCAAGGTCTCTGAGATGGTCCTGGCGCTGGCACGATTTGACTAAAAGGTCATCCACGTAGCATTCCACCAATGTCCCGAGGATCGGTTTGAATTTGCGATGCATGGCCCTCTGATTAGTGGAACCTACATTTTTCAAACCGAACGGCATTACCTGGTAGCAAAAGGTACCCTGGGGAGCCCTGAAGGCAGTGGACTCCTCGTCTTCAGGGGCCATCTGGATCTGGTTATACCCGGAATACCCATCCATGAAAGAGAGGGCTTGGAACCTGGCCGTGGCGACAATAAACAGCTCCGTCACTGGGAGTGGGAAGTCATCCTTTGGGCAGTGGCAATTAAGATCGCGGAAGTCGATACAGACTCTGATCTTCTCATTCTTCTTCCTGACTGGCACAATGTTGGCAAGACACATGGGGTACTGGACCTCCTTGACGAAGTTGGCTTTGATTACCTTATCAACTTCGGCCTCAACCATAGCACCATGGGAAGGGTGCATCTTCCTGGGAGGCTTCTTAAACCCACGATGTTTTTCCGGGAGCCCCAGACGGTGAACGGATACTTGGGGATCTGGCCCTGGCATCTCATTGTAACTCCAAGCAAACACATCACGGTGCTGTTTGAGGAAGTCTACGTACTATTGCCGCTCCTCGAGGGACATGGCTGCACTGATCAATGTGGGTTTCGGATCTGCCTCGCTACCAAGGTTCACCTATACCAGTTCATCAACCGTGGTAGAGAGGCCTTCTTCAAAGGCTGGGGGAGCATCCTCCAAGTCATCCTCCCCACCTGTAGGGGGGCTTCCCGCGATGGGGGGCGGGGGCTTCTGGGCTATCAAAATCCGAGGGAAAGCTGGTGCCGGCTTGGGCAGCAATGGTCATCACATCGGGAGACTCTCTTGCCATCGAGACCATAGAAATGAAGGCAGTCGACCCTATCCCAGTTGTCCTTCGGCCTAAAGGGCCACATTTGATGATATCAAAGAAGTGGTGACGTGTCGGCCTGAGTCGGCTAATTCCAGCCCGGCGGAAGAGACAAGTATGGTGCACCGCCGTTGTCATGAGCTTGACGTCCCGGTACCGTACATGGGTAGGGGGTTCCGGGATGACTTGAGCCTGGTTGATGTAGGAGTACGAGGTGATTTTTCGTCGTCACTTGGACACGTGAACATGCCTTCCTTGCGTACCCGAAACAACGAAACATTGTCCCATGTTGGGGGTCGTGGCCTCCAACTGGTGGATCGGGAGGATGTAGGCGTCATCCATGCTTTCCCAGGGACAACTTGTGATCGGGGCTGGTTCATCCTCGCTTACTAGGATTTGCGTGTCCATACTTTTGTAATAACCCGCATCCAGATAGCGGGCCTCACAAGAAGCGAAAGGGGACGCGTCTCCTTGGAGCAGGCCTACTCGACCATTGAGCGAGTACTTGAGGCACTGGTGATACGATGAAGGGGCTGCTGCATGAAGATGGAGCCATGGCCAACCCATCAATGCGTTGTAGGCGGTGTCCTGAGAGACAACCATGAACTCGGTGCTGGCAATCAAGCCACCGAACTGAGTCTTCAGGTGGATCTTTCCGACTGGGGTTTGCTCTTTCCTGTCGTACCCCTGGATCCTGAGGTCATAGGGAGTTAAATCACCTTCGGACAGACACAACTTTCACAGTGTCTAGGTCGGAATTAGATTGATTCCGGAACCCGTGTCAATGAGGCAACGACGGACTTCCACACCATTGAAGTGGCCAGTGATGTATAGCGGGCGAATGTTCCCCTGTATAGGACGGTCCTCATCTTCACCGGAGAACGAGATAACCACATGACATTCATCGTTTTCGATCGTCTCAGTATAGAAGGCTTCTGCAGCTGCTACTTCCGTCTTGAACTGGAGGGGGCTCTTTAGGGCCTTGGAAAGTGCCTCGCGCATTTCAGATGACAGGAGAAGGGCCTCAAGGATGGAGAGCCTCGCCAGAATGCCGACCAGGTGATTCAGAACATTGTACTTTCGTGCCAAACGCGAGCCTCTGCTTACAGGAGGTCGTTCGGCATTTAGAGGCACAGCGGGTCTGGCCGGCTGAACTGGCGATTGACTAGTACTGGGTACATCTCGCTGCCTACTAGTAGAAGCATGAAGGGTAGTCACCGGACTGGGATCAGATAGCGGAGGCTGGCTTGTAGCTGGGCAAGACTGACTGTGATACGAACAAGGCGGCTCCCCCCGATCCAATAGCACGAACGGCGGTGGAGGTAGAGCCGAGGGTGTTAGATGGGTTTGCGCGTGCTGAGATCTGCGCTGAGCCTGCTGCCTGGTCTCAGTAGCGTGCACAGCTTGGCCAAGTGTGCCTGCTAACGAACCTCAATGAACGACGCAATTGTGATTCCACTGACGTCAACATTGGCTGGAAATGTTGGGGAGGTCTGCCTGGCGTTCCCCCTCATCGGGGGTCATATAGGGCTTTACCATCTCCACGGTATTAACCGAAGCATACCCCTGGCTGTCGCTCGAGGATTCATCCACCCTTGGGCGGATTCTGGGAGGGATCCCCATCTCAGGGGGCATAAGGTCACCGAGAGTGCGGGATTACGACGGCACTGGCGGTGCACGTTGCTTCTTCTAGCGTCGCCACTGCTTGCCCTTTTGGGAAGAGGTCAACTGTGAAGACGATGCGGAGGCACCAGATACTTCTTCTGGGGGTTACGACTGCTTTAGGAACGCCCAGATGATACCCTGGGCACGGACGACGGTTTTTCGAGCCATCCTGTCATCGTATTTCCAGGACCCGCGGCTAGGGACCTACTGCCACTCACCTTCTCTGTCGCTTCCGATCACTGATCCTGCAAAGACACCTGCCACTTGCACTGGTGCTGGCCCCAACTTGACTATGTTGTTGTTGACCTAGTCCTGAAGCCAGTCTTTAAACACATATCATCGCTTGAGGGTGTGCCCCAGGATCCGATGATAAGGGCAGTAGTTGGGGTGATCGGTGAGATGCGCCTCTGCCGGCCTTCTGCACTAAGGAAGACGCACAATCCCTTTCTCTAGAGCACTTCGGAAGTAGCCAGGGACCTGATTTTCGTTGAACGAATAGGTCTGGTACCTTCATTCCGGATAGGGGGCCCTGGGGGCCTGGCCCTGACGAGGGGCCGGAGGGGCCTGCCAAGGAGGCGGCGCCTGATTGTCTCGCCTAGGTGGCGGTGGCGCGTTGCGCTGGGGAACCTGTCGGTTCTGAGGCGGTCGCTGCTGGGCAGGAGCATGTGCTTGAGGTAGAGGACCTCTACGGGGTTGCGGGGGTGGCGCCTCCGGCAACAATCCCAGCTGCCTCGGGGCTTCTATTTGAGCCACCGCGGCGGGTTCAGCCCTGGCGGTCCTCCTGGCTGGGATCATAGGGGGCAGCAAACGTGCCTGACTGGCCTGTTGCAGGGCTTCCTTGAGGCGTTGATCCTTATCCGAGAAATATCTGAACCCTCCAGGGTAGTTCTGGGTAATCAAGGAGGGTACCAGCTCTGTCTTGACGTTTCCCACACACATCGTCAGTAATTGCTCCTGAGTCAGTGGCATATTGAGGTAATACATATGTCCCTTCCACCGGGCGATGAAGTCTGCGACTCGTTCATCAGGCCTTTGCTTACACTTGAAGAGGTCTGCAATGCTGGTCTTTCGCATGGTGGAGATGAACTGGTATAAGAACTGCCGATGAAGATCCTCCCAACTGATCACCGATCCGATAGGGAGCTGGCTGTACCAGACGAATGCCGAACCTTCCAATGTCTGTACGAAACATCAGATCTTGGAGGCTTCTTGCTGAGCCGGGGTCCCCAGCATGGGGCCACGCCTGGAAGAAAAATGAGCCAAGTGCTGCGGCGGGTCCCCTGTCCCGTTAAAAGGCGAGAAAGTGGGGTTCCCAAAACCTGGAGGTGCGGGCATATCATCCACCCACGCGGGATAAGGCTTGCCATCCGGTGGGACCGCCACCTGCCGCGTTTCCAACACTTCGAGGCGAGCTGTCAGCACCGCAATAAGATCCTCCGGGTGGGGGTCCCTGTCTTGATGGGGATCCCTAACCACAAGTGCATTGCCAGGTTCTTCAACATGGTAGACGGCTTCGACCACTCGTGGGTCAACTGGCTGGACGACCTGCATGGCGACTGGGGGAACCCGGATTGGATTTTTCAGATTGCCTCGTCGCTCGGGGGGATTTGGCGAGACGTATCGCGCCCTCTTGCCGTACGTTCCGGCTTCCGCCCTGTCTGCGGCAGTAGCATGATCAGGGTGGCCTGGAGGCATCTCATCGGGGGAAATTGTTCCTGCCCCTGCTGCCCCGGCCTGGGATTACCATAGTCGGGTCGCCGCTCTGCGGCGCGCTCAGCCAAGAGTTCGTCAACCAGCTTTTTCTGCTCAGCAAGCAGCTGGCGTAACGTTGCCTTCTCGGGACCTTCGTCCGTTTTCTGCACAGAGGCGGATGGGTCGGAGTGCATGACTGTTCCGACCTGCTCCTTACCCTTGCCAGTGTTTCGACCGAGTACCAGCGACTCGGTGGGTACAGGGAGACCTCTTAGGTTCCTCTACTGACGGGTAACTCTCCCTGACGGGTCGAGCAGTGGCGGTACGCCCTCGGGTAGTACGTCTCCATCATGGAACTCAAGCTCATCTTCCTTATCCAAAACATCGGCCATGTGGACTACGACCCCTCTTGAGGGCATATCCTCGATGTCACATAGCGAATCAGGATGCCGTCAGATAGGGTCGAATAGGAGAGCGGCATAGTGTCCCCAACCATGGACTTGCACATGGGGGGTGGCTTCCCTGACGATTCTGCGGAGCGCTTTAAGACTCTGAACGCATTTTCGTTGAAGGGCGCTCTGGTGGCCTGGCGACTCAGGGTGCTGGGCCACAAGAAGTGCGGTTGCATCGATCAGGTGGCACTGCTCGCCGATTTCTTCGAAGTGCTCATGACTTCTGGGGTACACCACCCGTTCATAACGGAGGCAGAAGTGTGTCTCCCACAGGGTTCGACAAAAGCACCCCACGTCTTCAGGGGTAAGAGACTCTGGTATGCGGAAATTCAGTGCCACCGTCAGCCAGAACGTCTCCGGGAAATAATCCACTGCAAGAATACTATAGAAGCTCCTAGGCTCGGACTCAGGGTCTGGCCCTATGTTTCCCCACTGATCAACCGGGGGCGGATGAGGGACCGGTAATGGTACCGAGGCGGACCTTTGGGATAGTAAGCTCGGCGGTGGAGAATACGGAAAACGAGCTGACTGGCCGCCGAATTCCGGTCCATCCTTCGAAGAATGAGGGGAACTGGACACGATGTCACGATACGATGGGCGGATAACCACAGCTTCCGGAACTGGAGCCGCGGCTACCGGCAACAGGTCGTGTCGTTGCTCTATCGTCGTTGGCCCCCAAAATAACTCTCTGTGATCTCTGGTAGAGGTAGAGGGATCTTCTGGTGACAGAGGCGGTTATTGCGCGGTCGAGACCTGCGGAATTCCCAGGATTTCTTCCTCTTGGATGTACCTGCGGAGGGAGATGGGAATCTGGTGGACCTCATATTCTGGGAGAATGAGGCTAATGCGTCTGGTTCCTGCCCCAGTCCTTGATACGGAGGAGCGAAGAGAAGGTTCCGTCACTGAATCGCATTCCGCTTCCGAGTCAGAGAAGCGGGCAGGTTTGATCTCCACCTGGGCCTTCCCAGGGTTCTTCTTGTTGCAGCGACAACCCGCTCTCCTGCCCCGGGGTGGCTCTTCGGGACAGGTTTGACACCTATCAGGCAGCCTCGAGGCGGCGTTGGTGTCGTGGCAGAGAGGTCCCCCACTCGAGATAGCCGGGGTGCGAGGGGCACCAGGGCAAATGTCGAAGGGTACATGGGGAGGACCTCCATGAACAGTACCCATGTGGGCGAGGCCTCTGTTGGAACTGGCAGGAGCATGGGGAGGACCTCCACGGTCGATGCGAGTGGAGTGAGGCTGACCTTCACTCCTCGAGTTGCTGGGGCGAGGAGGGACTTCTCCGGTTGCAGAGAGGATGTAGGGAGGGCCCCCACGTTGGAGAATGACCGGATGAACGATGCCTTCAGGAGGATGGACTACGTACCCTATACAGTGGGCGCGGGAAATGTTCGTGCGCTGAGCGTCACTGCCGCGGGGAAGGTCTTCATGCGGGATGGGTGTAGCACGAGGCATGCCTCCATGACGAACCTCGAAGCGGGGAAGGCCCACGCTCTGTGGAGTAGTGGTACGGGGAGGACCTCCGTACGGGGTGACATTACCACGGGTTAGCTCGCGGTGATCACCACTTGGGCCTACAACCCGGAGAGTCAACCAGGCCTGCCCGTGGGGCGATTGGGGTCTCGATCCTGGTTGGGTGATGGAGTGCCCCTGCTCAGTGTGTGTAGGGGATTCACGATACACGTCGGTGGTGGGTCCGGCCACTGTAACTGTCGACGTTGACGCGCCTAGGCGAGCGTCCTCAGCCCGGGCCCGGCGCTGACGTCGGGTCAGGAAAACGGGTGCAGGTGATGCGGGGACGTAGTCTGCCTGCTCTTCCTGCGGGGCCGGACGGCGGGGCTGACGCGGCCGGGTGGGAGCTCTCGCCTAGAGCCCTCGGGTCGGGATCCTAGGCGGGCTGAGCCGAACGACGCCCGCCTCTTCAGCGTAAGGCGAGGAGTCGTCAAGGCGTTCTGGAGACAAGCTCCCGAAACGGTTGAATGTTGGGGTGGGGAGCAGTGGCTCCCTGCGCGGGCTGTTAGGGCGGCGTTGACGGCGGGGCCTGGAGGCCTCCAGGTCTAAGTGGGACATATCCCGGGTCGGGATGACCCCTTCTTCCTCGTACCTGCACACGAGGTTGTTGATCACCCTTCGCTGGATGACCTATGATTGGGAGAGGGGGCGTGGGCGCCCCATGTTCCACGATGTGGCGGTCGTCGTGGCGGTAGTGGCGCTACGTGAGGTGGCCGTCGTGTTGTTGCCGCTGCCTCTGCGTGGGTGAGGAGCGGACGGTGATCGCGTCTCTATAACAGCAACTTGGTTCCTGGGAAACGAAGGGATCAACTCGTCAGTACTGAGAGGAAAAGGATTGATAGCCAGTCCCCCAGCGTCCTTCCATTCTCCACGTCTGTAAGAAGGATCCATGCCAACACGCTGCAGAGCGGAGTGCCCCAAGTTCTACTGCCCCGACTTCTGGTGAGTTTCACGACAGGCCCGCTATTTGCTTGGCGGGACCAGGCACCGGATATCAAGATCCGGTGACACGTCAATCTACTGGTGTCTCGAACGCTACTAATCCCCATATAGATTAGAATAAATTCACGTCGGGTTCACCATTTCTGTTTCTGACGCTTTCACCGGGGCGCGCGCCCGTCCGTCCGTGGGGGAGGATGTGCGGCTCTTCTATATCCCCGCATTCCCGATTTCCAAAGGCGGGTGACATTCTCTCCTTATTCAGGGATGTCTTCTCCTTGATCGAAACGGGATGATGGGATGTCGGTTCTTCCTCATGTGGATTCCTCCTCAGAACTCGTCACCTAGTCCGGGTCTCCCTCATATATTTAATATGTAGTTCATGAAACTCTTCCCAGTGCCGTGTTTCCATGGGCACCGGTTAATTACACTGCTTCTGTCGGGACATTCCAAAGGGTCCAGTCAGGGAAGCAACCTTCAGTCAGGGGAGTAGTCACGTTGAGGCATCAGTAGCGTGTCTGGATGATGGGGTACCTGGCATGTCTGTCTGTTATCCTTGACCACATGGCTTCTCGAGGGTGTGGAAGCCCGAGGAATCCCACATCGAGCGCGGCGAATTATATGTCATGGACACATATCTGAGGTTTTCCTCAGCTTCTCGTGCTCAACACAGGGTATGCCGCAAGTTTAACATCCAGCGGAGACGGATCAACCCAACTAGAGCATTAGCTAGGATAGATTGGATTGAGGGATCCTCGTTGAAGGGATATCGATACCGGGGCCAGCCCATAGGCGACTGTGAAGAAGGGCGTACCGACATGGTCTCACCAGGAGAAGACGGTCCGGGCGAGAATCGGAATGGGTGGTAGGTTGATGGATGGAGTGGAAGGAGGGTGATATGGGACCATCGCAGGGGCGACAGTGAAGTTGGGATTGAGCCTTAACGAGGCTTCCTACGTAACCCCGTGGCAGGGAATCAAAGTCCGCGTAGTTCGGGATGACGTTGATAAACTTACGTGAAGGTGGACCTTGGCCCGATGAGCATCGTCAGAGTACCGACGTGAAAGTAGACCCGTGGGTCCACTAGTGGTGGGCTTGAACCTTGGTAAGGTTTCCTACGTACCATGCCTTGACATGGATCAAAGTCCTCGTAGTTCAGATGGGGATTTGTCGGTGAACCGACGTGAATGATGATGGGTGGTCTTGAAACTCATGGAGGCTTCCTACGTACCATGCCTTGACATGGATCAAAGACCTCGTAGTTCAGGTGGGAATGGGTGTGCAGTTTAATGTCATGCATGACAAAAGGAGGCATGCAGTTTAACATCATGATGGACGAGGGAGAAACTCGATGTGAATGAACGACCGAGAAATGTGGCATGAAACTCATGGAGGCTTCCTACGTACCATGCCTTGACATGGATCAAAGTCCTCGTAGTTCAAGTGGGATGAGTCACAGCGGCTTGCCACTAGACTGGAATGGGACCCGACGTGAAATGACGGGTGGGCTTGTACCTCGTGGAGGCTTCCTACGTACCATGCCATGACATGGATCAAAGACCTCGTAGTTCATAGGATGGGTCGCAATGGCTTACCATTGGACAAGAATGCAGTTTAACGTCGTGCTGGATGAGGGTGAGACCCGACGTGAAATGACGGGTGGGCTTGAACCTCGTGGAGGCTTCCTACGTACCATGCCTTGACATGGATCAAAGACCTCGTAGTTCATAGGATGGGTCGCAAGGGCTTACCACTGGACCAGAATGCAGTTTAACGTCGTGCTGGACGAGGGTGAGACCCGACGTGAAATGACGGGTGGGCTTGAACCTCGTGGAGGCTTCCTACGTACCATTCCTTGACATGAATCAAAGACATCGTAGTTCATATAGGTTGGTTTGTCGGTGAACCGACGTGAAAGTAGACCCGGAGGCCCACTATTGGTGGGATTGAACCTCATGAAGGCTTCCTATGTACCATTCTTTTACATGGATCAATGTCCTCGTAGTTCGCATTAGAGAATACAGTTTAACGTCGTGCAGGACGATAGTGAACCCTGACGTGAATAAACGACGGGCATTGGGTGTCGGTGAATCGACGTAAATGAGGGACCTTGGTCCAATGGGAGATGGGGGCTTGGCACACCGACAAGGAGACGGTCTGGGCCAATGTTTGTTGGGCTTGAACCTTAGGGAGGCTTCCTACGTACCATTTCTTGACACGGATCAAATACCTCGTAGTTCGGGTTAGTCACAACGGCTTGTCGTCGGACTGGAATTGCAGTTTAACGTCATGGTGGACGTGGGTGAGACCCAACGTGAAATGACGGGTGGGTTTGAACCTCATGGAGGTTTCCTACATACCATGCCTTGACATGGATCAAAGACCTCTTAGTTCATAAGGGTGTCAGGGTTGGTGCTCACTCTAAGCCCACGTGAGTCATGCTCAGTGTGAGAAACAAGAGGTTGCAAGGACCTGACGATCACGTCGCGATGGAAGCGTCCGTGAGAAGCGAAGAGGGGCTTACGCGTTAGGCGGCCCACAGTGCTAGGACTTACTTCAGAATGGATTCCCATGGCACAACAAAGCGCGGGAAAGATGGACCTTGGTCCAATTATTGGAGGTTCCTCGTCCCCTATCACGCCCTCCACTAACCTTGGTAGTGGGGAAGTACGGAGATGTAGAGGTGTAGCCATCCGTTGGGGGGGCTAGGGTCGCCCTTCTCTTACGAACATACGCCACTACGACAAGGAGGATCTCATTCCATGTGAGGAAGAGTTCCATTCCCGTGGAGACGAGTGGTGTAAAAAAATGTTCGAGTTGGGGGGACCCTTCGCGAGGGGCATGAGGTCGGATCACAGTTTAACGTCATGTGTTGAGGACGTGGTGCTTGGCAGTTTAACGTCCTGCAGCTCGGACGAGGGTGGGTTTACTCCACACCCCTAGGAATTACATAATTGGTACCATCTGGTCCTTGGGGAAGGGAAGGTACCGGTAAGGCCATGGTTAAGGGGGGGTCGTGGATCGAACCATCGAGGGGTCCCCATTAGCGTGCCTATGCGAAGTAGCATTAGGCGAGGCAACGCTATAGGTGGTATTGTCCATGGGACTTTGAAATCACATCGTGCAAACCTGGAGGGTCGCGCGGGAAGAGGAATCGCTAAGCAAAGGAGTGCGCTTCGCGAAGTGGAGTGCCTTGGCCTTATCATGGGGCATCGGTGTGAGTGGGAGGTGCTTCGCGAAGTGGAACAATGTTCGCGGAGCACTGCCTCGCGAGGAAGGGGTGCCTCGCGAAGCAGGGTCCTGCGAAGCAGTGTGCTTCGCGATGTATAGTGATCCTGCCTTGGCATAGGGATCACTAGCATGGGTTGGGTGTTTCGCGAAGCATAAACGCTCTGCGGCTGCCCGGGTTCCCTTGGGAATCCCCTTCCTTCGTGAACACCCTTGAGCTTCACGAAGGGCATCCCTCTCAGAAGAGGGGCTCAAAACAAGACAATGCAGAGGAGTCTCGCGAAGGAGAAGTACATCGCGGAGCTCATGATTCCTGGGGAAAAGCGTGCTTCACTATTCGGGAGAGGAGAAGCCGAAAGGTCGGATTGTCCATCCTCAGGGACTCAGGGGGAGTCCAGTATTTATATGGAAGGGGCGCCACGAAGCTGGGATCGTGCGCCGCCTCCGGTGCTTCGCGGGGCGCCCGCGAACGTCAACGCTAGCCGCGGAGGATTACCGCCTCTGGTGCTTCGCGGCGGCTCGCGAACGTCAAATGGGTTCGCGGAGGATTACCGCCTCAGGAGCTTCGCGGCGGCTCGCAAACGTCAAATGGGTTCGCGGAGGTGCTTCGCGGCCGGGCTTCGCGGCTGTGCTTCACGAGGAAGCGCGCAAACTATTTTTTTTGTTCCATTCTTTCGGGCCATATTTTTGGCGCCAACAAAGACTATAGGTTTTTTGAGGCTCTTCCACATGGGCATTACTTGGGATAGTTGGGAACACAATGTACACCCTCGTACATGCGGAGTACTCCCATAAAGTGTTCTTGAAGATCTTTGTTTTCATAGATTGGACTAGTATAGGTTTAGTGTTCTCCCTTGGTCCTTTCTTAAAGGATACAATGCGAAATTACATCCACATCATTGGATTCTGATTCCCTCTAGAGGTCGAGTCTCATATAGAGTATTAGTGTCCCTCCGTGAGACTATAGTGAGATCCTCTATCATCCCTAGTTGGAGTTTGTGGAATTAGCTTGACCTCCCTAAGACGTGCATTGATCATCCATGTAGTCGGCCTCATTGATTGGTATTGTGTAATCGTTGGCATATGTTCACTTATGTAGCATGTTGACCTAGATTTGGTTTGTGGTGTTCCTCAGTAGTTCTAGGCATGAAAACCTATATGTGCATCAATGTCTTATTAGATGAGAACTTTCTCATTGGGTGGGGTCCAGTGATATAGACTTGTTTTTCGAGGGTCTCCATTGATAGCAATGATCCTGGAGTGAATTATCCCGAAATTAGTGTTGATTTGAGTAGAATCCTATGTTTGACATTTGGTTATGAATGTCTGATGGCATTGCATCTCTCCAGATTATATCTAGGTTTTGTTCGGGTTGTACATTGATTATTATATCTTGTATTGAGTTGATTCTAATTGGTGATTAATTTTTAGTATTTTCTGGGTATCTTACATAGTATTATTGTACTCAATCCCCACATGAACCATTCATGAACATGTCATGGCTTGTGTAGATGAAGACCGTTTTGACGGTGTCCTGGGAGGATAGGGAGTGGATGGTTAATAATGGAGCATGATAGACTAAGGTGTTTTCCTGGAGTTTATTATAGACTTATTACTAACACATGGAGTAATATGGACTCTATTTAGTTTTGGATATTCTTGGCTTTGTCCCTGTTACGATTTTGAGTATATTAAGGTTTTACTCTATTGTGGGTTCTTAGATATATAAATGAATTGTTTTAGTTGTTTGACATTTCAACATTGTGGGTGTGGAGAAGTGTTCATGTGTATTGGTATATTAGGCTAATGACTACCATTTATGTAATATAACTCCTCGAAGATGGTTACTAATCCCTATCCTATCAAAGGTAGTAATGGGGTAGTCTTCAGTCGGGCCCCACTAGGATAGGTCGTGACAATTTTATCCTTCATGAAATTTATAATAACCAAGACCAAAATTATGATCAAACCTATTTATCTCATATAAATTTATCAGAAACGCATTTCATTCGGATAACTGTGATTCCACCAAAAAGAATATATGATCAAAACGGATACCTAATATCCCATTATCTCATTTAATGGTAGTGAATTTTCAATAGCTTTAAATTTATCTATCATACATCAAGGATATAAAAAATCCATGGTAAATTTTAGTAGTTCATAAAATCATTATGGTTATAAATAAGGGGTAAAATCAATATCATCATGAGTTTATTTTTGTTAAATATATGGAAAATCAACATAATATACAAAACATTGAAACTATGATGGATATGGAACCAAATTATAAGTATCTTCTCATGAACTATGTTCACCATTTTGATTTCAAAAAACTTAATCTTTTAAAAAAAACAAAACAAAATAAATGACCACCCAGCTTTTTCAAATATTAATATCCTCCACATATAACATTTATTACATGAACATCTAATTTTTAATTCCGAAATAAATAATAGTTTTGATGATTAAGATGACGAAAAAGCTACAACACCCTCAAAATATTCATGTTTTACACTATAATTGTTTGGAATCCTATTATCATTTATCAAATCATGATCATGTAATAATTATTATTTACTATATCCTTGTACCACATTTCTATTGATTTTTTTTAAAAAAAATTAAAAAATCATGGTATTTATTATGAATTTTAACTATTTACCAATGTTTTTTAGTAATTATTGTTGATTGTTTCTAATTATCATTAACTACCACTAATTAAATTTAATTTTAACAAATTAATGGTAATTTTTACAAATTACTAATAAATTTAACTAATTAAATATACATTTAATTAATTATTAGTATATATTTACGGATTAATGATATTTTTTGTCTTATTATCAATAATTTTTACTAATTACCACAAATATTTAGTATTTATCTCACTATTTAAATAATTATTGCCAATTTTTTAATTACTATTAAATAGAAAAATTTACTACAAATTCATACTAAATAATACGTGTTAATAATTATACAAGTAAAATTTTACTAATTATCATTATGTGACATTAATTGTTTCTAATTACCTTTATTTTTTTACTTATTTCCACTATTATATAGTTATTAGTTATATTTTTGAATAACTATCAACAATTTCTAGTAATTACTACTAATTGTTACTAATTAAAACTATTTTTTACTAATTATATCTATTAGTTACTATTTACTGGTAATTACCATTATTTTTTACTAAATACCTCTAATTACCTATAAGTTTAACTAATTTTAGATATTGTTTACTAATTACCCCTAATGGATACTAATTATCGCTAATGGTTTCTCATTACCCCTAATGTTTACTATTTACCACTAATTTTTATTAATTACCACTATTAACAATTATTTTATACTAATTACTACTAGTTACCATTTATTTTTACTAATTACCTCCAATTATCAATAATTACAACTATATTTTTCTATTTCTTTCTGATTATCACTAATATTTACTATCTGCTACTAATTTCAACATTGTATTACTCATTAACCATAATTATAATTACATTCACTAATTAATAACAATCAGTGCAATTTTTTACTAATTGTTTCTAATTTCTTATATTTTATTTACTAATTACAGATAAATAAAACTAATTTTCATTAATTATCTATATTTTTAATTAATTTTTATTGATTAAAACTAATGACTAATGATCACCACTGATGTTTTCTAAAAACTACTATTGTTTAATAATTACCACTAGGAACCATTAATATTTAACAATTACTACTTATTACCATTAATTACTACTAGTTATTACAATTATATTTTATTTTTCTCTAATTTTTACAACATCCCACTAGTTTCCATCATTTTTTAATAATTATGGATAATTTCCACTATTTGTTACTAATTAACACTAATATTTTTATAAGCACAACTATTATCTACAATTTTTCAGTAATCAATTCTAATTAACAAAATATTTTACTAATTACAGTCAATTATTGCTAATTTTACCTAATTATTGATATTTTTTATTAATTTTTAATTGTTAACTGTAATTTTTTACTTATTACTACTAATTTATACCAATTACCACATTTTTTAACTAATTAACAATAATTTTTATTAATTACCACTAATTATGACTATTTTTACTAATTACTTCTAATTACAATGGTTTCATATTAATTACTAAAAAAATTATTTATAAAAGTTAATTATACCTCATTTTTACTAATTACTACTATTTTTTTCTAAGTACCACTAATTATCGTTATTTGTTATAATATAAATTTTATTACCACAAATTTTTACTAATGATAGATGATTGTCTCTATTTTTTTACTAATGATCAAAAATTAGGCCTATTTTTAATAATGATAACTGATTACCGCAAATTTTTATTAATTGCTGCTAATTACTACTACCATTTATGAAATACAATTAATTACTGCTAATTGATACTATTTTATACTGTGCATTGTATATTTTTACTAATTATCGACAGTTAACGCTAGTTATTACAAATTATAGTTAAATACAAATAAATTTTATCAATATTTATTTATTACCACTATTCCCTACTAACTATGACTAATTTTTAATATGTATCGCTACTTTCTAGAAATTACTGCTAATTTTTAGTAATTATCTATATTTTTCGTAATTATCGTTATTTTTTTTATTAATGAATTTTTATTGAGTAAAATTAATAATCATTAATTTTTGTTAATTATCGCCAATGAACAGAAATTTTTACTAATTACTGCTATTTTTTTTCTAATTGTCATTATTGTTTATTAAATTATGTTTAAAATTAATAATTTGACTTATTTTTACCACTTTCAATAAAAATTTTATTTTAAATTGGAAATTAATAAAAATTAAGACAACCAATAATTATTAAAAATTAAAATGAATAACTTCTGATTAAAATTAATTAACGTTAATTAGAAATATATATTTAATTTAAAATCAACACTACTAATTATAAATAATGATTTCTAATGAACAAAAATTACTATGAAATAATAACACTAAATTTTAATATGAAACAAAATGAATGAATTTAATATTAAAAACCTGAAATAAATTCCACAAAATTGAATCCTCAATGGGATAATAAAATGAAAACATTATTTCGTGTAATAAATTAAACATGTAAACAATGAAATGAAAATTAGAGGAGAGTATAACATAAATAAAAAATGAATGACAAAAAATCTGATGGGGGTATATATAGGTTACATTAGTAGTGAAGAAATTATTTGAGAAGGGACCCGTATGAAATACTACCAAATGAAAATAAGTAAGTCGGAGAACAAAAAGATATTTGCAACGGGTCTCACTGAAAAGAGTCATATGCTCACATATTATTTGTGACATGTTATTATGTCCATTCAAAAATAAAAAAAATGAAAAAAGGTGATTTCTATTGGGGAAAATACCTGTTTCAAATACATTTATAATGATTCATCATGCACATCTGCAAATGATGTTTACGTCAGGAATTTTGTCCCATTGAAAATGATTGTTTATTTAGGATTAGTTATGATGGGAAACGAATCTCATCGCTAATAGTTGTTTTAAAAGACTATGTGGAATGGGCAACAAACTCGTCACAAAGTTGCATTTTCCTATAGTGGGGAGATCATTTTTATTTCCTATAATTTTTCTTTATTCCATATAAGATCCTAATTTCCATAATTTTTATTGACAGTATGACTTTTGGCTTCTATTCCATCGGAGATTGGAGGGATTGACATAATTAGAGTTCATCGTCAAATTATTTATTTCTTCACTGATTAGTTATTCTATTTATTTAAATATTTAATTAATTCTCAAATATAGTTTCATATATGAAGTGGGTTTATCAAAGTAGTGATAAAAATAAAAATTTTATTTCATGTAATTATATAGCATCTATTCACATTGTTTAGACAACTTGGACAACTCTTTCTCACCATTATTCAAATATAAATGGCCTTTTGGATAACCCTTCTATGTTAAATCTTTTCAATCTACATTAAAATAAATTATTTATCTTTTATAATATTTTATTATAATTTTTCCATCATTTTATTGGAATACGCGTGTTAGAAAATAATTTTAGATACTCATCATTAAATGGTAAGTAGTTCACATATTCTAGTTTCTCTGAAAAATTCTAATACTAAAATTTTGAATTTCCGATTATATATCAATAGTTTTTATTCTCCACTTTGATCCCTCTTCAATAGACATGTAGGATTTCATTCATGTAAATATCTCCCTTCATACATTTTTTGTGATTTAAATTTCTGATATCTTGGAAGATTTAAACACAACTATATTATTTTTTTGTGTGGTGGGGTTTGTAATTTTTTTATATTCAATATATATTATCTGTTTTGACTCATTTTATAGGATAACATGATATATCCCATTACATTTACTCTATTTTACTTCTTTCAATTATTCAATTTTTAAAAACTATACCCACTTTTTTCTCATATTCATTTCAACTAAATACATTTAATATGGTCCCCAGATTATTATTTTATTCATAACTAATTGTTTAATTAGATAGAAATTTTGATTTCAAAATTATATTTATGTCATGTTCTCGTGCCTTCATATTAACTATTAACATTGATCAGTATATCTATTTGCTAATCTTGTCTCAAAGCATGAATGCATGTATGTTAGGATATTGATGTTTCATGTTATATTTGTAACATGAGTTTTCTCCTGGTTGACCAAAAGGGATAAGAAGTAGTGGATGTTCATTTCTAGAATGCTTGTCTAAAAATTAAATTTTAATGTTTTCTATTTCATTATTAAAATTGGAAAGATTTTTGGTGTTCATTAGAAGATAACACTATGGTAGATTTGCGTTAGGTCCATTTTTCATTTTCTAGATAGAAAAAAATTATTTTTCATATTGTGATAGAACGTGGAACTATGTTATGGAATATTTTCATCATCCATCCATTGATAGTATGATATATTCATTTCGTCTAAAAATTTCAATATCATTTCACTTTTGTGGTGTCAGATGCATGTTGTATAGTTTTTCTTGGATAATTTAATTCTGGCTTTGGAGATGTAGGATATGGATCATTTTACTCAAATTTGAGGCTTATTTAATACATTTTGTTGAAAATTGTAAAATTATTGTTCCCAAATTTACCTCTTTGTATGGACATACTAGTTAGGGAGGTTTTCATACCTATTTTATGGCGCACAAGGATAATTTAAGTCATTTTATATTCAAATAGGTTATTTTTTTTGGTGGTAATTATATAGGTTGTAGTTTATGAATTAATGGATTGATGATATTTTTTCTTCATGATAAATTTTTATTTTTTTTTGCGAATTATTAATCCCAATAATTATTGTAAAATGTGGACTTAATTTCTGAATCATGTAGTAGATGTCGAATTTTTATATTGCTTCCATTGAGTGTGTTCTGATTAAAAATTATTTCTATTTATGGATTTTATTTTGATGAAACTTCTCATAAAATTGACTTTATCCATAGATCATCACCACCATTGGCTAAATAATACATAAAATTTAAATAATTAACTTAAAATCATTATTTTTATTCTTAAATCATCCCAATTATATTAACACAACCACTATATGTTTTTTTAAATAGTGATAATATTTATTAACTAATTAATGTTTTTGAAATATGAGATAATTCAGTAAACTAATATTTTCAACCTGAAAATCAAACTTATAAATATTATTTACCAATGTTAACTTGTATATTAGTTGATGTTTTATTAACTTCAATCATTTTAATTGCATTCATGAATTTTTAAAGGTATTCACTAGCCCATTCTAACAAAACAATTTCCAAAAAAATCCAATAATCTCATTCAAACATAAAGTATTCAGTTTTTCTGTAATATTTGAAATATTGTATCTTCAATGTAACATATTCTGGAAGCTAAATAGGGAAAACCATCTTTTATGGATATAATATTTGTTTTCATATGATATTTGAATTTAAAATATCCTGATCACATATGGTAAACAGAATATAGTATATAATTGCATGCTTGCAAACCTCACGTGATTATGGCAGAATCACTTCATCTCTAACTATAATAGGTCTAATATGCATACAATGTGTCAATTTATATCCACTAATCAAACATAACAAATATAGTATAATAACAATGTCTCAAACTACTTATAGTTGTATGAATAAAGTATTTATATATTAATTAAAATTAAATAATATTTTAAACACAATAAAATATGCCAATTTAACATTGAAACTATATTAAAATACACAATCTATACATAAATATTATAACATTTTTCTTTAATTATATATATATATATATATATATAATTTATTCATTCAATAAAATGATTAATATTCAGTATGGATAATGATATAGCGAGTGCATCTACTCATGTATAAATATTTATATAGTTCCATTTGTACAATAATATGATTATTTTTTGGTAATAAATATCTATCAATATGGAAAGTGGTGTAGTTACACGAATAAACATCAGTGACTTTGACTGATCTATATTAATTTTTTATAGTGTAAATTTACACTTACCATGAAACTACGAGAGACTGCAATTTAGTTTTTTCTCTTAGGAGTCTCGAATATTAATAAATTTATTCCTAAGTCTTCACGTAGAATAATTAAAGTATTCAACATGAACGTGTTTCAATATTCTATAATTTATATATTATGAAATCAAACATCAATTTACAATATTATGAATTTTAAATCATACAATACATTTATATTACATTATATATCTATAAAACTGTGATCACAAATTTATTTATGTACATGGACATATTGTTTTGGTATCTTATTACTAGATTTATTTCAGCTATTATAGAATTTAATTTTTTATTTTTCTCCCTAACTATTGAATTTGAATGTAATTAAATCATCTTGTTTTTTTAAATCCTTAACAATATTATAAAATATATTTCATAATGATTATATAATATTTTGATTCTAGACCTCTTCTGATTATTCATCTTATGATTGTGTTGATGTCTTTAAAATCCATAACTCCATTATAATTCATATATTTCATTTAATCTTTAGTGTATATTGTGAAAAAAATAGTTCCATCAATTATGTATTACATGATGTCTATGATTAAGTTTATTTTATTGAGTATTATTCTATTGGTGATACATGGAAGCCCTTTGTTAAATTTTAGGGTTCTAAATTATCAATTCTATTACAATATAAAATATATTGTTCTTTTCCTGGTTGTTACAGTAAAAGTAAAAATAATTAACGATGTGCGTATCAATTTCCTGCGATTCATCCTCTAAAAATTTTCACCAATGATCTTTTGGTTAGCCACTATGTATGCATCTCACATTCTCATCCGTCTTGAAATAATTTGTTGGTCAATCATTGGTCAACATAGTTTTTTTATCTGTCACAATTAGCTATTACACATTCTCCAATCTTCTTGTTTGGGATTTGATAGTCCTATTTTTTTAAACATTTTTTGTTGTTTATATAATAGTTCTCTGTATTGAAATTGAATCATTTTAAAAATTCATACTCTGACAAAAATTGAGATTATATGATTGAAATAATTAGTTAGATTTCACTCGAATAGGTTCACATACAGCTTCAAGAATAAAACTGTTTCCACAAAAGATAGAGATTGGATGGTAGTATGGTAGAATTTAAAAGTTTCAGACAAACGGTATGTGGTTACACATTGGGGGTTTGTGGGTAATAGACGATAGATCGCTACATGAAATATTTCTACAAATAGGGATTCCCGTATAA
Source organism: Viscum album (assembly GCA_963277665.1). Lineage (NCBI taxonomy): Eukaryota > Viridiplantae > Streptophyta > Magnoliopsida > Santalales > Viscaceae > Viscum > Viscum album. The sequence goes on along the minus strand of OY728134.1, from coordinate 713,782,215 downwards.
TATCTCATTCAGTATCTCCTCAATCTCTTTCACTCATGATTATGGGATTTCCATAAAAAAAATTATTAATAAGATTACTTTTTTATAGAAATTCCATTAATTATAATGAATTACTTATATATGCATTGTTAAAATTTAAAATATTTATTAATAATAATAAATCATCGTTACAAAATCTATACACATTTTCTATTTGGTCAATCATTATATTTCAATATAGAGTATTTTATATCATTCCAATCCTACTCTCACCACATTTTCAACAATATATCCATATGTTATACAATGCATGCAATTATAGTATACATTCATTTTCCTTTCATTTTAGTTTTCCTCCAAATCCTCTCCTACATTAAGAAAATTTATATAGTATATACAAATAACAAGAATACAATTTTTTAAATTAAATAATAATGTATTTTTACATTATGAATATATTGATTTATTTTATATACACATGTGAACATAGATGAAAATATATTATTATATACAATTCTTCTGTCTACATGTGTCATATTCATCCTTTCACTCTATTTCTATGTGTTAGGAGCACACTACACACTTCATTTCATCCTCTAACATTGCTCCACTCCATCAACAAGGGACATAGATTCCATATATCATCACAACATTTTCTTGAATGTTTGTATAAAAATTTTTAATTAAAAACTCTTTTAATGAAAATGCACGAGTTAGGTATTAGTTTTTTAATAAATGTAATAATTGAAGGTAATAATTAAGTTATTAATTTTTTTTCATATCCATTTTTAGCATTGATTTATTATTTAACATTAAATAGTTTCTATAAATAAATATTATACATGAATGAATTTAATAAAACATTAGGAACATCAATAAAGAATACATTGAATTTCATTTCGTGTAATTATCCAACATTTTCTCACATTATTGAGACACATTTGAAAACCCATCCCACCCATTTTTCAAATGTAAATGGACTTTACAACCACTTTCCTATGTCAAATATTTTCACATGTCTTCCAACATCATCTTTTAATACGACCCTTGGTATTTAAAGACGTTCGGACCCCTATGACTTTTAGGCCAATGATAATATATATATATGTGTGTGTGTGTGTGTTCTAGTCACATAATAAATTTTTTAAATGGGAGTCAATAATTTAAAAATGTCACTTTTATTTGTGAAAAATATTTAAATTGAAATCATATCTTATTAAATTTTTCACAGACATCATCATTAATTTAAAGTAAATAATAATATTTTTTTTGAATATTAAGGACTGAAATACATAATTATGTAAGCTAATAATTTCTTTTATCATATCCATTATTATCAATGATTTATCCATTAACTTTAAATAGTTTCCAAAAATAATAATTGTATTTAAATAATTTCTATATATTTTTTTTAATTTCAATATAAAATGAATTGCATTGAAAGTGATAACAAATGAGGCCTTTTTTAATCACATGAAATAAAGAAATACATAATTCAAAGATCATAAAATCTATATAATATTAATCACAATCTTCATATGTGTAGTTAAAAAGACCAATCCATATTTAGTATACATTGAAAAATATTAAATAAAATAAAACAATAAAATAAAATGATTCATTAAATACTATATAAATTAGGAAGAATGTGGTTCATATAGGCATTGTCGTTCAAGCCTGGGGTTGTAGTTTCTATCCCCTATGCACCAGCTCTACACTTTTCTCACAGATTGAGCCTTCCTCTCCTTCTGCATAGTTTCCATAGATCTTCCATCATGGTTTTGGTGTTTGTTTCTAAAATATCACAAAAAAATTACCTGAACCCCAAATGATTTCTATGAATCAATCTCTTATCCTGAAATTTATAAATACTAATATTATCACTATTCATTACATATGTAAACAGGAAGAGGCTTCCATATCATCATTAGCTATTGAGGGAGGGTGTCCTGCAATCCCATGGATACCCAATGATGAAGAAACTGTGTGGTCCCAAACCAAGGCATAGGTAGCCCCACATACACCATATGTCCAATGGGTTCTCTCTTGCATACTTTTTCATGATGAACATCATTCCTAAATCACCGGAGGTGGAAGTCAAGCACCCCACATCCTCACCCCACATTTACACCCACAATATGAATGTCCCATATAATGTTAATGGTGTTGTTCTAACCCCACCAATGGAAAGAGGAGAAGAATAAAACCATAAGAACTGATGGAAATAGAGGATTATCTATTTTATCAATCTTCCTGCATGTCACCTAAACATCAAGAATCCCTCCATATTCCAATTTCAATCTCTTTCTCGGACACCTATATTGATGATTAGGCTCTACAGATGATGGAGGAAACATGCCTTATTTTTCCTAACATCCCATTCTCCAAGAGAATCAAGAAAGTACATCGAGACCTGATAAGTGGTAAGTAGTGGAAAGCCTAAAGGGAATCCCTATCCATCGATTCAGATACCAATTCATACTCCCCACCACCCTTTACCCTATTATGGGAGAATGAAGATGGAGAATATAGTCAACCAAATGCAAGAGAATACTATAAAAATCATACTTATTTTTCATTTAAACTCCCCCTAATTCCCCATTACCATGAAGGCCATGTTGGATTAGATCCATTGGACAAGACATGGTTTTTGTGATTTATATTGTTAATGTATTGGTTTTTTAATATAAAATTGGCCAAAATATATTTTAAAAAATATATAGATGCTTCTATTAATGATTTGTTTACTAATTGTAAATTTTCATTTTATCTATGTATTTGTTTTACCGATGATTAATTTTCTTGTTTATTTCAATGTATTGAGGCTTGCCTTATTTTAGACGGTCATTATTTTATTTTATTATAGGGAATTGGAAATTTTCATATTGATTTTATGGGAATCTAAATAATCATGGATGGGTTCCTTATATTGAAATATTATTATTTATTAAGAGTTTATCACTTGGTTCATGTTGGGATTTTGGACATCTCTGACCCAAAATACTAAAATGTAGTACGGCGTACAGATATACTCAAAAACTAATATGAAATTAACTCCAAGAAAATAATATATTATTAAATATGTTTAATTTTTATTAGTAATTTTATTTATAATTGTTGAAAAATATATTTAAATAAAAGAAACACCAAAAAATATTCTATTATGTCAAAAATTTATATTTAAAATAATAGGATTTTTATCATGCTATTACCAATATAAAATAAAATTATATAAAGAATATTTATTTATTATAAAATTATATTTAATATAAAATTGATAATTTAATATTTTATAAGGCATAACCATACTCATATGAACCTTCATTGAATCAAGACGATCAAATTACATATTCATTTTCATAATTTTATTTTATATAAATTTTTTATTATTCTATTTTATAAGGATCAATTTATTTATAATAAAATATAAACATCAAATAATGTCAAAATAGTAATAATTATTTTATAGTAAAATATAGAATGTAGAAATTTCATTTCAAATAGAAATAAAATGTATAAATATAAATAATTAATTAAATATACATCAATTTTGTATAATGATGACCCATAATATTACTTGAATTGCAATTATCTAAAAATATTGATTCTTGAAATAATATACCAAACCCATAATGAGTATGGATGTAGAGGTACCGCATTGAAGATTCACCAAATCCAATTTTACTTTGTCTAATTCATGGCTACACCTCCCTTGGGTTTTCCCAATCTATGAAACATAACCATACATTTCCCTTCACCTCTCCATAGCCCCTTGACTAGGGATAATGTTTATCCATATTATTATTATGATGGATTAGAATCATCTACCTACCATGTTATTAGAAAACCAACACGTGTTAAATGGTGTACTAAATTCAAACGTTTTATGAGAGATATTAATGATAAATATCCTTATGCCCAGAACACTTTTCATCTAATATAATCACAAATATAAATAATTAATTTAAAATTTTTGAATTTCGTTACAAGTATTGAAATTATTTAAAATTAATGAATTAAAATAAATATGGTAACTAATTGATTCTTATAAATTTTAATCATAGTAATTAACAACATTTTCCCTAAAATTTAATGACATATTAGGCATTAACCTACCTCAAGGGAGCTTAATTTTATACTATTATCATCTTATGATATATGTACCATGAATAATGAAATACATGGATTTAAATATTCTTAAAAGTTACATTATCCTTAGGGCAATTATGGAGGTCCCCTTTATCACCACTGAAAAAGCACTGATAAATGATGGCCTTTATCAGTGCTAAAAAGGCAGTGATAAATTCCACGCATTATTAGCTCTATTATAACACTACTAAAGGCATACCATATTCTTTAATAGAGATGGTGATATTAAAGGCTAATTCTCTATGATGTCTATGTTCAATAACAACTCATGGAATTATATACACATGTAACCCATAAGAAAATAAATAAATTTATTAAAAATATGATTATATCCTAAATAAAAAAACACTACTATATACACATCATAAAAAATTTCTATAATAAAATATAGAATAATTATACACAAAAATTTAAAATAATTAATGTTTCGTCATTTTTTTCACCTGCGAGCCCGTCATAAAAAAACAATGACCACGATATAAATTTCCATACAAACCACACCAACTCGAGTAAATGAATCCACTTATATAAGAAATTAAATAATAAGTTGGTAAATATTTAACAAAATAAATTAAACATACATATGAAAGAATAAAAAAATAAAAATTCATTATGAAATAAAAAGACACACTGAATGTCACACCGGTCACACCGTGTGTCATATAGATGTGTGGGTGTTTCCTATGCATCACAAATGAATTATGGATCATTGTATGTATGTATAAAAAAACTAAATTTGTAGTCTTTTTTTCAGTAAGTAAGATTATCATTTCAGTAAAATTACATTGGTGTCTAGAACTGACTGGTTTGTTTCAGGTTATGTGATAAAAAATAATTGGTTTGGGTTTATTTTTGGTCGAACCATGCATGGGTTACGTCAGGTCTTGGTTTGGATACATATAGACCCAACCTAACCCAAAGACCTGGCATGTGTTTGAAAAAACCCCTCATCCTAGTTGGCTACCTCCTTTTTATTCATTCCCACCCTTATAATTACCTCATGAGAAACTAGTGAAACACTTCTCCTTTCCACCTCTTCATTTTGTTACTCCTTCCCTAAGAGTCCCTCGCGAGAAAACACTAACTCCCCTTCTCTCTTACACTTACCTTGTCAGAAAACCCTACCCCTCCATTAATCCTACTCTCCTACCTCCATTAAAAACAAATATAAATTGTCCACACAGCCAATAAGTCCCTCCATGATAACCTCCACCCCTTACCTTCCATCACAAGCGATCATGGGAATGTCTACATTCCATATTTTCCACCACCAACTTGTGTTGTGAGTGTTGTATGGTGTTACATAGTTCTTATTTTATCATGTTATTTTTTATTATCTTGCCCATTCACTGCTGATATGGTGCTAATGATAATAATACAAATACTCAAAAACTATTTATTCCTCCTCTTATAAGGGTGTTCAAAACGTATTATTTCCAGTGGGTTAGGGGGGAGTATATGTAAAACACCAGATAGACATTAAAGGAATGTGGTACAAAAAGTGGTTCTAACCATCCAGTTTTCTAATGAATTAAATTTAGAAGGGTTATTACCCAAATACACATTAAATAAAATAAATAGGAAGGGGATTAGTAACAAACAATTTGACTAAATTTATTTTATGTGATCACCAAAAAAGGAAAAAATTCCAAAAGCTCCTACTAGTTCAATTGTTTCTCAATCATGGGATCATTTTCATAAGAAAAATGAAAGGTGTATTTTTTCTTATTTCGAAAATGATTATGCTTACAAATATAACCTACATGGAATTATAATTTGAATAGTAATTTCATAGGGTAATAAAATACTCAAATAACCCTTGAGAAAATTAAACCCACTATTGTCGTTGTACAAATTTTGATGATGAGGATGATGAGATATTTTAAATTTATGTAGCTCATTTTAACTGAGATTAGATCAAAATTACTCTTGATAAAATGATAATCATTAATATGATGTCATTTAAATATGTCTATAATCAAGGTCATGTAGAATTTATTTAATTTTTTCAAAATAAATTTAATGTAACATCCATGAAAATTTCTCTAAAGATTTTTTGTAGTTATATTTGATAGAGAAAGAAAAATTTAAGTCTTTGTTTGATACGTTCTCTAATATGGTATGTCTTACCATAAAAACATTGTACTAAATTCAAAATATGAATTTTATTTTTGGGACTTCACAATATAATGATGATAATATGATCGTAATGAACATAATAATCAGGTTTTACCTTTTTGATGTCCATTAAAGGGAAAAATTTGGCTAAGTATCAGAACATATTTTGAAATAATGGTGGATTGAAAAGATTAGTTCTTTTACCAAAGAAAATACTATTTATAATAATAAAGTGATCAATAATTTGGATATTAGGGTTAATGATTAAAAAATTTCTATTCTTAAAGTAGAGTATATGCATATAAGATGTTATTCATGTATTTTAAACCCTATTGTTAGTGTTGGGATAATGGAAATATCAAAATCAATTGTTATATTTTGAGTTTCATGAATTGTTTTGAGAAGTTTAAATTCTATATTGGCTCATTTAATTAGTATTGATGAGGATTTAAAAACTCATAGTAAAACAACCATTATTCTTGAGGTAATTACTAGGTGGAATTATTGTTAGATTATGTGGAATGTTGTAGAGAAGTATGAGAAAGTACATATTTTCATTGAGGAGGATTCATGTATTTAGATTCATCTCCTCTAAGAAATTGGGGCTCCTAAATCATATGATTGGGACAATGATCATGTATTTTTTGTAACACCCCAAACTTCTACGGTATGCTTCTCTTTGAATAATGTGATAGTGTGTGATGTACGCAACATCGAGTTCTAACACACCACAACCAGTCAAACTAGCCGTTATGAATAGTAATACCTACATTTTGAAATTTTATCAATTTTATATCTCAAAATAGACTTCAATTTTGGAATCAGAGTTTTGAATTTATCCTAAGGTGAGATTTTCGTACTTTTCGGATATCTTTATTATTTTCATCAATAGTGAAAATTACTAAATTTTTAATTAAAATAAATTTTATAATCAAAATAATTAATCTTGATAAATTATAAATTTGAGTGTTTTTAAAGTATATTTAGAATATATTTTTACCATTTAATACAATTTTGGTCATTGTACATAATTTCACAATTAAACTGAACAGAAACAAGTATCAAAATTTTGATATTTATTATATTGTAAAAACACGCTTTTTATTTTCACAGCGGGAATTAATTATAAATTAATTTCTTCCACTTATGTGTTTTGAATTTGGAAAAATATATTCCATATTTGGAATCATTATGTTCAAATTTTTTAAATATTTATCTTTTATTTTTAGACATTTTGAATAATTACTTCAGTAAATATTTTATTTACCATGGTTAAAGGGTAAATCCCGTAAATGAGGGTTAAAAAATTAATATTATAATAATTACAAATTACCCTAAAAAATGTACTAAACTTATTTGTTGACACATTTCCGACAATGGGCATCTTTGGGTAGATTTTGGGACCCCATGGAGCCTCTTGTAAGTGATAATGACACATTGTATTAATTAAGTTGAAATAAATACAAAAATGACATAAGCATATATCTGCTAGCAAAACAATTTTTAAAGTGGGTTATATAAGTTGGAATTTAGACTATAAATATTAATTTCAAAGATAAAAATACTTCCTACATAATATTATTTTATTTATAATTTTTAGACAATAAATAAATAAATTTATTTATGACACAATGATGATGCAGTAATAAAAATAATAGGGAAAAATTAAAATAATTGATATTATAAATACCCAAATAAATAAAATTTTAGACTTTTTATGAATTAGACTATTTTTATAGGTTAATATGACATTTTATGATTTACTTAATTAAATTTGTTCGATGTAATCATTCTGTTATTATTTTCTCAAAAATCAATTAATGAATAGTGTCAAAATTGACATAAAAGAGTTTTTAAAACAAATATTATATTATTAATTGAAATTAAATTCCTAAAAATCTAATGATTAGCCAAGAGACATATATCCTGATAGTTGTATAATTAATGGTTAACTTGGGGCTCACTTGGATGTATATAGTATGTTTATTAACCATATAATATAAAAATATAAAGAGACATTGTAAAAGTGAAACTAATTAACTAAGAGTTAATACTTAATGATAAGGTTAATATAGTGACCCAAACCTATCTAAATACTATTGGTTGAGTTTTTTTAGACCCATACCCACCATAAACATTAAATAATCCACTTTTTAGCCATTAGAAACTGAATATTAATTTATTATAAAATAATATTTTTAGTTTTTCCAAAAGTACTCATCACCCCTCTTATTAAAGGACACTCCACCTTCTCATTAATTCACACCTTAGAAGACTTTTGGATCGGCCATAACCTTCCCAAATACTCTCTCAACTTCCTTCAGTTCATCCTAGAGGCCTTCCTTTAGTCAGAAAGCCATCCTAAGGAGCCCTTTTGATCAAATCAAAAGGAAGAACCCGATGAAGAGGTAATGTTTTCACCACCCTTTTTCAAGTTCCTTTCCTCTTCCACTTATTATTTATTTGTTATTACCATTCTAAAATAATGAATATAGTATCATATATATAATGGGATGTTATTATAAATATGGTACAACCATATTCATTATTCTATCCATCCTTTGAATGACATGTCACCATACGTGCGTATGTACGTCTTACTGTCACCACGTCGTGGTGTAATTGTTATTCAATATATTATTATTTGGATGGGTATAATAATGATTTTTAATTGATGTAAATAATAAATATAAAATTATAATGATTCTGTATATATGATATACCATGAAATTATATATTATTTTAATATCAAAAGAGTGATATTGTCGCTCGTGCGTACGTACAGACTACCGTCTCGACGAACGCGATGAGATTCATTCTCCATCATATCCATTCAAGTATAATTCTAATTTAATGATTATTAATATCATATATGGAATTTATATCATTATGGATATGATTAATATATAACCTATCCATGAAAAACAAGGCTTACATAACAAAACATATAAAAGGATACGTGTAAGTTAAACCCGAACCACCGATAATACTAAGATATTATTAACAAAGCAATGTTAAAAGTTCATATATGATATAATATTAATGTATATGATTCTTGTTTATTTAATAACACTTATTTCAGCACTATATAGGAGGTTAACCTACCCCAACCATGTAAAAGTACAAGGTAATGGTTTATTTCACAATCTCTTCATTATCTCAGGTTGTTTATACATAATTATCTACTGGGACCTATTTATCATCCACATCCATGTTTCATAAAAATGTATTTGAAAACATTTTTACTATTTACTAGAATATGGGTTAAAGTCATTTATACCCTTGTTTTCTTTTATAAGTGGTTTATAAAGGAATCTTTTCGTAGTTTTCCAAACAATGACTTTTTTAACATTTTCGACTGAATGAAGGTAAATTTTTTTTAACGTATACAGCGTGTGCGGCTATTTTCCGCAGTTATAAAATCTTCAAAGATTCCCTTAAAATATTATAAAAATATTTTAAAATAAAATTTTTTATTTTATAAATATATTACTCATAAATGATTTCAAAATGGAAATATATTTTTCTATAAAAAGAGTTTTGATTTCTTCTATGTCAACATCCTTTGCTGAATTTTAATCTTATTTGAAGTTGATTTATTATGATACAAAACATCCATATTGTATTGAATATTTTGTGATCTGTTTTACTGTGGATGTGTTATTTTTATACCATTCGTGTTTTATGGAGAAAGTATTGAAATTTCGTATGCTATTTTTAATACGAATGATTATGTTATGTCTAAACCTTTTCATATGGGAATGCATTGGACATAATATGTGATGGGTGGAGCCCGCTATAGATCCTCGATGCATCGGTAGGTATCATGAGACAAACTAGTGTCATGGCCCAAGGCCTTGAAAAAATCTTATTTGTAGTCTTGGCCCGAGGCCTTGGCTATGTGGTTATGATAGTCTGGCATTATGCATTCCATCATTGTGAAAGTGGTTATTGATATTGCGTGTGATTATTCGATTAATATAATATCCATGTGAATAATTAAATGGCATTATTTCATTTTATTTTTGCCATACTATGTTGATGTTCATGTTTGAAAGGCTTTTGTTTTAGTGAGACATTGCCTTAAATGTTTATTCTTATTTATGAAAGTTTCCTCTATATTGTAATACTTACTAGGCATTTGAGCTCACCCCTTTTCTATGTTTTATTTTTCTCATGATGTGAAGAAATAATTTATGAATGACCTACAGGGATAGTATGAGGCGATAAGAGTGTGGACTATGGAGACTATAATGTTGTAGTTTTCATTTTTATGATTTAATGTAAACATTTTAAATATATCTAGTGTTTCCAAGGATAATAAACTAATCAGTCTTTCGAGATTTGATCTTTCTTGTTATCATTCCAATGTTATGTAATAATGCACCAACTCTGGGTAACTGGGGTCGGGGCGTTATTGTTGGTTTCAGAGGAATTTTAATATAATCCTTAGAAGCTAGATTTAGATAAACTCTGATTAGAGCACATAGACCTAAGATGGACGTTGAGGATTGGTATAGAAGAATTTCCTAGAATTTCGGTAATCTAGAGATTTTGTGAGTTTTCCGAGCAATACATCCCTGTCAGGATATGAGCAGGTAGAGGTGGCTCTGGCACAGATGTACCTAGGGGTATAACCCAAAAAAACCGCTTTGAGCTAGACTTAAATGGGAACTGGTGCACGATAACGGTCCTTGGTGCACTCTTGGTTACGACACTCCCAGGGGATATGCTTAGGATAACTATCATTTTCTTTAAAAATAATTATGAAGGGTTTATGAGTATATATTTCCTCAAAGAAAATATTTTTATGATTATGGATTATATCCATAAATAGTTCAATTTATGTAAACTGTTTTATAAGTATGGAATTATGTGTTTTTATTCATAAACTGATCTAGTTTATGCCATTGTGTAGAAATGGCACCTAGTGAAAGAAATGGAAACCGTATCAATGCACGCACTCCATTTAGGGATTTCCCTCCTTCTCAAGATAATTATAGTGTAGCTGGTAATGAAACCGGTGCCGATCAACTAATCACCATACTGGGACAACTCACTCAGGTTATGAATAATAACCTTACCCATATGGAGCACCCTGATTCGCAGCATGGAGGATCAATGTGAGATCTCTTCATGGGGAAAAAATCACCAATGTTTAGTGGGAGTAAAAATAACTTAGTGGCTGATCAATGGATATGTTCCCTAGTGAAAATATTTCAGGCATTGGGATGTATGAAAGGAAAAAAGTTGTCATGGCAGTTTACCGCCTCACTGGAGATGCTGATCAATGGTGGTCAGTGATACAAAACATGAATGTAGATGATGAATTATCAAATATGGAATAGAGGGAGTTCAAGGATATGTTTTTAGAAAAATACTTTCCTCGTGACCATCGAGCATATATAGAAAATTAATTTCTGAGTCTGAGACAAAATGAGGATGAGAATGTCGCAAATTATGAGGCTAACATTACATGGTTAGCAAGGTATACTGGAGATTATATACGTAACCCAAGAAGTAAGATTGATTGTTTCTTTGATGGGTTAAAACCATTTATCCATCAAGCATTAGTCTCACAATCCTTCTCGTTGTACGAAGACATTGTTTCATGTACTATCATGACAAAGAAATAATTCTCTATGTCATATGAATTTAAAGAAAAGCAAGAGAAGAAGAGATCTGCTGAGCAATCAGGGAATGAAAATAAAGTGAAGAAAGGAAAAGTTGAATATCCATCCTGCGGTAAATATGGGAAGAAGCACCCTGGTACTTTCTTAAAAGGAACGGGAGTCTATTACAAGTGTGGTGAAAGAGGCCACCAAAATCGTGATTTCAAGGGGAAGAAGGAAGCTACCAATGATCAGTGCAGCAATTATAGGGATATGGAACATTATGCAAATGAATTTCCTAAGAATCAAGGGAACATACCTCAGAAAAGGCCAAGGGATCAAGGCCAAGAATATGTTATAACTACTGCTGAGGTAGAAGCTTTGAAAGATGTGGTGGCAGGTAATTTAATGGTTTCCTCAAGTTTAGAAAATGCATTATTTGATTCTGGATTATCGAATTGTTTCATATCTTCCTAGTTTGCTAAGAAAATTAGATATTTCCAATTTGATTTAGCAAGGGAGTTATTAGTTAAAACTCCTAAGGGAAGTATCATTGCAATAAAGATTTGTGAATCAGTACCCATTAGAGAACATAAATGTTCTTTATCTACTGATCTCATCGTCATACCTATGATTGAGTATGATATAATCCTCGGTATGGATCCGATTTCGGACCATGATGCGATGATTTATTGTAAGAAGAAGGAGGTTACGATTTTTGATTATGATGATAACGAACACCTTATCTTTAGAGAAGAACTGTCACCACCTAATTATTATCTTGATCAACCCCCAGTAGCTGAACTAAATTCATTTATTGGGGAGGAAGAGAATGAAATGACTGTGGGTGAGGAAAGGAATGTTCAAATAGAGGATTTACCTGTTATGAAAGAATATATAGATGTATTTCCGGAAGATTTACCTGGACATCCTCCAGAATGAGAAGTTGAGTTTTCCATTGATTTAATTCATGGATCAAGGCCTATATCTAAGATCCCTTATAGAATGGCCACTATATAATTAGTTGAACTAAAGAAACAAATAGAGGAATTGATTAATAAGGGATTTTTTCTCCCTAGTGTTTCTCCATGGGGAGCCCCTGTTCGTTTTGTTAAAAAGAATGTCGGATTTATGAGGTTATGTATATACTACATGAAGATAAATGCTATAACAATAAATAACAAGTATCCCCTACCTCGCATTGATGATTTATTTGACCAACTGCATGGATCTCAATAATTTTCAAAGATTGACGTTTGATCTAGATACCATCAGTTCTGTGTGAAGAAGGAAGACATTCTGAAGACAGTATTTCGAACCAGGTATGGGCATTACGAGTTTACAGTAATGCCATTTGGATTGACTAATGCACCCTCTGTATTCATGGATCTGATGAATAGAGTTTTCAACGAATATCGCGATGAATTTGTGGTGGTATTTATTGATGATATCTTGGTATACTCCAAAAGCAACGAAGATCATGAAAATCACTTGCGCATTATCCTGAAGACTCTGAGAACACATGAATTATATGGGATGTTTAGAAAGTGTGAATTCTTGCTCCAGGAGATCTCTTTTCTTGACCATATTGTCTCTAAAGATGGAGTCTTCGTTGATCCTTCAATTACCAAGGCAATCCAAGAATGGCCAGCACCTACAATTATAATTGAGGTACACAGTTTTATTGGTTTGGAAGGTTATTATTGACCTTTCATCCAGAATTTTTCCCGATTGAAAAACCCATTAGCGAAGCTCACACGTAAAGGTTTTATGTTTGTTGGGACAAAAGAGTGTGAATAATGTTTCAAAGAACTGAAGAGAAGATTACTCAATGCTCCTATTTTGACTCTACCATTGGGGAATGATGGGATCGTTATTTATAGTGATGCATCGATGAAAGGACTGGGTTGGGTCCTTATGAAGAATGATAGGGTTATTGCCTATGCATGACGACAGTTGAAAATTCATGAACAAAACTATCCTACTCATGATCTCAAGTTAGATACTGTGATCTTTGCATTGAAGATATAGAGGCACTACCTCTATGGTGAAAAATCGGAGATTTATACTAATCACAAGAGTGTAAAGTATATTATCTCACAAAAAGAACTCAACATGAGGCAAAGGATATGGCTTAAATTACTCAAGTATTATGATTGTACGATACACTACCACCCGGGGAAATCAAACAAGGTGGAATATGCTTTGAGAAAAAAATATCATGGAGTTTTGAACAATATGAGAATTGAAAGGGATCCAATTTTCATGGATCTAGTGAAGATGGACATGGGAATAACCAGGGAAGGTGAAACATCCATGATTTTTCAAATGGTTTCCAAACCATATTTACTAGAAAGGATTAAGAATTCTCAGACTGATGATGAAGATTTCCAAACGAATATTAAAGCTGTGAGTGATGGGAGATTTGAGACTTTATGTATGAAGAAGGAATTTTGAAAATTGGGAAGTGACTTTGTGTTCCTGATATACCTGATCTAAAAGGGAATTTCTGGATGATGCTCATAGTTCCAATTTCTCTATACCCCATGAGAGCACCAAAATGTATAGAGATTTGAAAGAAGTTTTTGGGTGGGACAACATGAAGAGGGAGATTGCTGATTTTGTGTCATGATGTATGGTTTTTAAACAAGTGAATGCTGGAAGGCAACAGCCTAGAGGAGTTTTGCAACCTCTTCCCATACCTGAGTGGAAATGGGACAATATTACGATGGACTTTGTCATGGGTCTAACAAAGACTCCTATAAGTAATGATGCAATATGGGTTATTATTTATCATCTTAACAATTCAGCACATTTTCTTGATATAAGAGAAGATGTACCACTGGAACGTCTAGAAAGACTATATATTAATGAAGTTGTGAGACTTCATGGAGTACCCCTATCAATTGTTTCTGATTGTGATGCCCATTTTACTTCACGATTCTGGAAAAGCCTTTAGAAAGCCTTGAATACTGAACTTCATTTGAGCAACTCCTACCACCCTCAAACAGATGGAAAATGAAAAGAAACTATTCAAACCATAGAAGACATGTTGAGATCTTGATCACTTGACTTTCAGGGTATCTTGGATCAATATTTACCTCTGGTAGAATTTTCTTATAATAATAGCTTCCATTCAAGTATTAAGATGGCACCATATAAAGCAATATATGGAAAGAGATGTCGCACACCAACCTGTTGGGAAGACATTGGTGAAATAAAACTTCTAGGTCCAGAACTGGTTGAGGAAAAAATGGAAAAGGTGAAGGTAATCCAAAACCATATCAAAGCAGCTCAAAGTAGGCAGAATAGATATGCCGATAATCGAAGGAAGGATTTGGAATTTCAAGTAGGTGATCATGTTTTCCTGAAGATATCTCCATAAAAGGGAGTCATATGTTTTGGTAAGGAAGGTAAATTGAGTTCCAGGTACATCGGATCTTTCTAAATTCTAGAACGAATTGGTTCTATAGCTTACCGATTGGCAATGCCGCCAAGTCTTTCCAAAGTTCACGATGTGTTCCACGTATATCTGTTGAGTAAATACATGCCGGACCCAACGCATGTACTCACCTATGAAGAATTAGAACTGGAACCCGATCTGTCTAATTGCGAAGAGCCCGTCAATATTCTTGATACGAGAGAAAAAGTACTAAGAAACTAGATGACTCGTCTGGTAAAATTCTTGTGGAGAAACCATAAGATGGAAGAGGCAACGTGCCAACCTGAGGAACTTATGATGAAGAACCGCCCAAGTCTTTTCATGCGGTAGTATTCTAGAAATTTTGAGGATGAAATATTTTGAAGGAGGGGAGAAGATAAGACCCCATGCTTCTACGATACGTTTCTCTTTGAATAATGTGATAGCGTGTGTTGTACGCAACATCGAGTTCTATCACACCACAACCAATCAAACTAGCCGTTATGAATAGTAATACCTAGATTTTGAAATTTTATAAATTTTATCTCTAAAAATCGACTTCATTTTTGGATTAGGAGTATCGAATATAGCCTAAGGTGAAATGTTGGTTCTTTTAGGATAACTTTAATATTTTGAGGAATAGTGAAATTTACTAATTTTTTTATTAAAAACAACTTTTTTAATGAAAATAATTAATAGTGATAAATTATAAATTTTAGTGGTTTTAATATATATTTAGAATATATTAATAAAAATTAATACAATTTTGGTCATTGGACATAATTTTGACAATTAAACCGGACAAAAACAAGTATCAATCTTTTGATAGTTATTTTATCGTAAAAACACGCTTTTTGGTTTGACAGCGGGAATTAATTTTAAATTAATTTATTCTACTTATGTGTTTGGAATTTGGAAAAATGGATTCCATAGTTGGAATTAGGATGTTCAAATTGTGTAAAAAGGTAACTTTTATTTTTAGACATTTAGAATACTTCGGTAAATATTTTATTTACCATGGTTAAAGGGTAAATCTGGTAAATGAGGGTTAAAGAATAATATTATAATAATAACAAATTACCCTAAAACGTGTCGTATCCTTATTGGTTGATACATTTATGACCATGGGCATCTTTGGGTCGATTTTGGTACCCCATAGAGCCACTTGTAAGTGATAATGACACTTTATATTAATTAAGTTAAAATAAATACAAAAATGACATAAACATATATCTTTTAGAAAAACAATTTTTACATAATGATATATATGTATTATTTTGGTCTATAAATATTAATTAGAAAGATAAAAGGATTTCCTACATAATGATATTTTATTTATAATTTATAGACAATAAATAATTTAATTTGTCAAGGACACAATGATGATGGAGTAATTACCAGAATTGTGAAAAATTAAAATAATTGATATTATAAATACCCAAATAAATATAATTTGAGACGTTTTATGAATTACAGTAATTTTATTTGTTAATATGACATGTTAGTATTGACTTAATTATCTTTTTTAGAAGTAATAATTCTGTTATGATTTTCACAAAAATCAATTATTGAATAGTGTCAAAATTGACAAAAAAGAGTTTTTAAAACAAATATTATATTATTAATTGATATTCAATTCCTAAAAATCTACGGTTCAGACAAAAGACTTATATCATGATAGGTGTATCATTATTGGACCACTTGGGGGACTCTTGGATGTATATATTAAGTTTATTAACCATATAATATAAAAATATAAAAAGACATTGTCAAAGTGAAACTAATTAACTAAGAGTTAATACTTAAATATAAGTTTAATATAGTGACCCAAACTAGTCTAATTCCTATTGGTTGAGTTGTTTTGCGACCCATCCCTACCTTAACCTTTAAATAACCCACTTTGGATCTATTAGAATCCGAATATTAATTTATTATGAAATAATATTTCTATCTTTCCCAAAGGTGCCCCAAACCCCTCTTATAAAAGGGCACTCCCCATTATCATTAATTCACACCTTAAAAGACTTTTTGCTCGGCCAAACCCTGCCCCAATACTCTCTCTACATCCCTCAATTCATCCTAGAGGCATTACATTAGTTAGAAAGTCATCCTATGGATCCCTTTTGATCAAATCAAAAGGAAAACCCCGAAGAAGAGATAATGTTTTCCCCACCCTTTTTCTCGTTCCTTTCTTCTACCACTTCTTCTTTATTTGTTATTAACATTATAAAATAATAACTCCAGTATCTTATATACACTGTGATGTTATTATAAATATGGTAAAACCATATTCAGTATTCTATCCATCCTTTGAATGACATGTCACCATACGTGCGTACGTACGGATTACCGTCTCCACGTCGTGGTGTAATTGTTATTCAATATATTATTATTTGGATGGGTGTAATAATGATTTGTAATTAATGTAAACAATAAAGATAACATTATAATGATTATGTATATATGATATACCATCCAATTATATATTATTTTAATATCAAAATAATGATATTGTCTCTCGTGCGTACGTACGGACTACCGTCTCCACGAACGCGATAAGATTCATTTTCTATCGTATCCATTCAATTATAATTATAATTTTATGATTAATAATAGCATATAAGGACTTTATATCATTCTGGATATGATTAAGATACAACCTATAAATGAAAAAAAATGGATTATGTAACAAAACATATAAAATAAAATGAGTAAGTTAACACCATAAAAAAACGATAATACTAAGATATTATTAACAATGCAATGTTAAAGGATCTTATATGATATCATATTATTGTATATGATTCTTGTATAATTTAATAACAATTATTTCACCACTATACAGGATGTTAACCTACTCCAACCAAAGAAAAGTACAAGGTAAGGGTTTATTTCACAATCTCTTCATTATCTGAGGTTGTTTATACGTAATTATCTACTGGGACCTCTTTATCATCCACATCCATGTTTCTTAAAAAATGTATTTCAAAACATTTTTACTATTTACTATAATATGGGTTAATGTCATTTATACCCTTGTTGACTTTTATAAGTTGTTTATAAAGTAAACTTTTCGTCTTTTTCCGAAGAAGGTATTTTTTATCCTTTTCGACAGAGTTAAGGTAAGAATGTTTTTTTTTCACTTATATAGAGGGTGCAGCTATTTTATGCCATTATAAAATCGTCGAAGCTTCCCTTAAAAGATTATAAGAATATTTTCAATGAAAAAGATTTATTTTTTAAATATATGACTCTTAAATGATTTCAAAACAGAAATAGATATTTCTCTAAAAGGTGTTTTGATTTCATATATGTCAACATCCGTTAATGGATTTTAAGCTTATTTGAAGTTGATTTATTAGGATACAAAACTTCCATATTGTATTGATGATTTTGTGATTTTTTTGACTGTGGATGTGTTATTTTTATACAATTCATTTTTTATGGAGATAGTATAGACATTTCGTATGCTAGTTTTCATACGAATGTTTATGTTATCTTTAAACCTTTTCATATGGTAATGCATTGGACTTAATATGTGACGGGTGGAGCCCGCTATAGCTCCTCGATGCATCGGTAGGTCTAATGAGGCAAACTATTTTCTTGGCACAAGGCCTTGAAAAAATCTTATTTTTAGTCTTGGCACGAGGCCTTGGCTATGTGGTTAAGATAGTCTGGAATTATGCATTCCATCATTAAGAAAGTGGTTATTGATATTGCAAGTGATTATTCGATTAGTATAATATCAATGTGAATAAGTAAATGGCATTATTTCATTTTATTTTTTCCATACTATGTTAACGTTAACATTTTAAAGGCTTTTGTTTTAGTTATACATAGCCTCAAATGTTTATTCTTATTTACGAATGTTTCCGCTATATTGCTATCCTTACTGGGCATTTGAGCTCACCCCTTTTCTATGTTTTATTTTTCCCAGGATGTGAAGAAGTAATTTATGAATGACCTACATGGATAGTATGAGGGGATAAGAGTGTGGACTATGGAGACTATATTATTGTAGTTTTCATTTTTATGATGTAATTTAAACATTATGAATATATCTAGTGTTTCCAAGTCTACTAAACTAATCGGTCTTTCGAGATTTGATCTTTCTTGTGATCATGTCAATGTTATATAATAATGCACCGATTTTGGGTAACTTGGGCCGGGGCGTTACATTTTTCATGTTTCTAAAAATATTTTATGATATAATTGAAGATTTTTTTCATTCTATGAATGTTTCTTATCACACATTCTTCCATACTCATAATGATATATAAAGAAAAATCATGAAATGATTGAATAGTAATCTTATTACAGTGAGTGCAATGGATAATTCAATAAAGGTGATGTTAGAAAAGTATTAGGGTATTTATTGCAATTTTAATTCTCTATTACTTGTAGAAATGTTTCTTAATCCATTATAAAAATTATAATATGTTTGGGAATGTTTTATAATGAGTTTTTAATGATAATGACAGAAATTATTTTATTATTAAATTAAGAGAGGTTATGAATAATATCATTGAGTTTCTCAAAAGAATATATCCCATCTAGGAAGATCAATGTGAGTCATGTTCTCATCATGATTCGCATATTTATGATTCTAGTAGAGGTAGTGAGTATGGTGAGAAATGGAAACACTCATATTGATCAAAGAAAAGAAATTGAAATTGAAAAAATAATTGAATGATCTATAAATATATTTATATATTGTTCAATGTGATAATTATTTAAATGGATTTGATATTTTATGTTGTTGGAAAGGAAAGGAAATCAATAATAATGATCTCTCATGAATTTCCAGATATATTTTAGTAATTACATTATGTATAGTATCATAGAAGTCCAAATTTAGAATATAAGGATGAGTCCTTGATCCCCTTCATAGTTGTTTGAATACCAATATAATTTAGTCATTTAATTGTTTCGAAAATTGATTTAAAAATCCTAATCCAATTCATATTCGAAATAAAGTTGAAGAAGTGGACTTTATTGTATTTTATACAATTAACTATATTATGATTTTTTATCATTTTATATTTAGAAATTGCAATCCTCTGTCTGAAAAGGAATAATACTGACTTGTTCTTTTTTCTATTGTGTTTTTAAGATATTCTATCATCAAGATTCCATGACCAATGTTTCACTGTATAAAATTGATTAGCAAGGGATGATGGAGGAATGAATTTCATATTTTTATTACAATTTGTTTAAATTGATTTTTTTATAATCCATATACAAATGGAGTTCGTGTACCATTTCTATCAGGTAATTCAAAACACTTCTGATTTCCTAGTATTATAAAATTCTTTCGATGATATTTTCATGTTCCCAAATATCATATTTTTACTTAAATTATAATAATAAAATTCAATGTACTCAACATGTAGAATAAATCATATAAAACACTTTTCTGATATAATATTTCTTAATAATGTGATTGAAGGTATTTTAGTGTGACACACCATCACTATACCATCAAGATAAATCATTTGGGGAAATTCATCAATAATATCTACTCACTTTAGATTTTAAATGTATAACCACCACATTGTAAAATAATATAGTAACTATTTTCATGTATCCCTGAAAAAAATTTATTTTATTTTATTCTTTGTATATATTATTTGTATCTTTATTTGAGAAATTAGATCAGATATAATGTTTCCCCGTTATTAAAGGTATAGTTTTTTGATTTTCAAATGTAACATATGATCTTAAAACCATGATTTTTCAATTTAGAAGTTTAATGGAACTCCTCTATTCTATTTTATACCCACACAAATTCCAGATCTATGTGCTGAGTGAATATTATGGTGCTTGACATCCTTATTCATCATGATTTGATACAAAAAGAGTAATTTGATTAAAAACTTATCATTCAAGCACTTGAAACCCCAATGGTTTCACAGTCATGTGCATTACATGATATCTAAATGGAAACTATCCTTAAATAAAGGGTATAAAAATCACATCATTATAATATCTTATATTATGCTATGACTTTGTAGAAGGAAAAAATAAGCCTCATTTGGTGTTGATTGATCTCTATGATTATTTTATTAATCACATATATTGGATACATAACTTCCCAATTATTGTTTAGTTATAAAAAAATATGTTTACACATATTAGATAATTTTCTTCCCAAATTTATAAAAACTGTCTTGATATGAAGTGAAATCAATATCAGTGTTCCCTAAATGATTTAATATTATTGTTTTAATTTAATAAATAGGTCCACTTCACAATAAGGAGATTGGTTGAGGTAAATGTGATGGTGATTTTTCACAAGGCCTCATACTGCCAAATTATATTTCACCTGGAATATTATTGTGTTTGGAGACTATGTAATATTTCATAGATAACATTGATAGATTGTTAATTCTAGGGTAAGATCATATGGACTGGGTATACCCACATATTTATTGGGATGATTTACATGATAAATTTAGTCAATCATTGAATATTTATTTGAACTATAATTAAAAGTGTAGCATGTGCACTCTGAGTTTTTATTATTCTTTATTTGATAAAAATATCAATATATTTTAATAATATGATTATGACCCTTCTCCACACAACTGTTAAAATGACCTTTCTATATGAGTTTATTCATTTTATATGACTCATAAAATTTCATTGTTTGGAATTTTTATATAATTTTCACTAATCAAAATAAGTTTTTGGTTTTTATATATTCTCTATTTTTATGACTACATAATGTCTATAAGAGTACAGTGTAATGATAATAATATTATAAAATGGTTTTCATTATTTACGATTCTTTTCATTTTAATTTTCATGAAAAATAATCTAATTTTTTATGTGATTTTAATATAATTTTCTTATTTTTTTAGTCATGCATTTTTTGACAAAGTCTTCTTTATCAGAGGATACAATGAAAAATATTTTGTTTGGCTATGTTTATTTATTTATTTTGGTAAATTTATAGTGTCAATTGTATGTTTGTGATTTCATATTAGGATGGAGTGAACTACTTTAATAGGGCATAATAAAAAAAATTAGATAAAATAAATGAATGAAAAAAGAAATGAAATATAATGATGTTTGAGTTCATGTATTTTTTTTCCAATTATTTGTATGAATTTGGGGTTTTCCATGTTTAACTACAATAATTAAATTACATTGAATAAAAAGAACATGGTTGTTCACTTTAGTGTTAATACAAATATAATGGGGATATCTTTATGAATTTAGTTTCCTAGTTAACATGTTAGCTACCATTACTCTAATTATTAGGAACTTCACTGGTTTGTTTCCCCTAAGTTATTGGGATTGGAATAACATGCTAGTGTTTTTTGTTTTGTTATAGAGTATGTTTACCATTTTATGATAAAAATTATGAATTTATGACCTTCCTTAATATTTACATTTTTCTTCTACTTCATTGTTATATTTTTCTTCGTTTTTCATGCCACTAATGTCTATTACTCCTTCACTATGGATTAAGGTGATCCCTATTATTATCTCAATGGACGAGCATCAATAAAAGATTATGCTTTAAGAAACCCAATACATGTTAAATGATGATCTAAATAAAATATATGGATGAGGTATATTTATGGGAAATATCTATACACTAAGAACACATTTCAACATAGATAAAAATAGCAGGGAATAAATTTACCCCTATATTGAGAATTTTCTTACCAATATTGTAATTAATAAAAATTGATGAATTTTAAACAATATGGTAACTAAATTTATTCCTAGATGTTTTACTCAACACAATTAAAAACATTTTACATGAAGTTGAATGAGATATTTGGAATAAAACTATGTTGAAAGAGATTCCTTTGATCCCACTATAATCTTATAATTTATGTACCTCAAATCAAGTTCCATAATGAGATCTGTTGAAGATCTTCGTCAATTTATCAGTAGACACATGGAATGGGATTGTGTTAGGCTAAGATCATTAAATAATCTATACTCAGTGTTCTATATAATATTAAATCCTTAAAGGCCTGACCCAAATGTTATTAAATCAAAGCATTGTTTTGTAGGAAACATCAGTGAACCTGTTTCATATGAATTTATTATTTAATAATATATTTTAATTAATTTAATAAAATGAATAAAAAATTCATGCCCAAACAAAATCAACAAATTTTGACACTGAGTTAAATGAGTAAATTCCGAACCAATGATTTTTTGAAAGGATTTTTCCAAATCAACATTCAAGATAACTACACATTTTTGTAAAAAATTTGAAAATCACAAGCATGAACATTTTAAAATAATTAATTAATTAAAATTATGATTATTCCAAAATTGAAAACACTCATTTTTCATTCAAAATTTTAAACCATGTTTTACCAACCCATCCCATGGTAATCAAAATAATTATTTTTAGCATATATAATTGGTTAAATTATATTTATAAGAAAAAATATCAATATGTGAGAGAATGTGAAAATATTTTTAAATGATTTGGTTATTCCTAGAGTTTTTTTGTTATTAATTTCTATAGGGGTGACAACATAGATGCTATTTTCAATCATGAATGTTTCAAGATGTTGTTGAAATCTTTTATTCTAGATGTGTGGCATGATAGAATAATATCACATGGATAGTTAATGTATCTTCATCCTAAATTTCTAAAATAATTATTCATCCATACATCAATGACATGATCAAGGAGGACCAGAATAATGAATATTTTCTATAGAAAAACGTATTTAATAATATGACGTTCAACTTTGTAGAAGATGGAGTTATAAGGTTTGGGACAAAGATATGTGTCCCATAAAAACCATAGCTGAAGATGGAGATTCAAGATGATGTGTATAGCGCATCTTTATCTATTAATATGGTAAGCACTGTGATGTATAGAGATCTGAAGAAAAACATAGGGTGGAATAAATGTAGAGGGAGATGGTTGAATTTTGGTCTCAATGGTTGGTATAATAGAAATTTAATTATGAATAATATATGTTCAATGGTATAATTCAATATTTTCCCATTTTTGGTTTGGAAACAAGAAAACACAATACTAGATTTCATCATAAAACTCTATATTATATCTAATGGTAGTAATTCCATTTTTTTGGTAGTGAATCACATTACAAAGTTGACACATGTCATTTCTATCAAGGAATATTTCCCTATTTATTAACTCTCTATGTTATAAATATTTGATGTGTAAAAATTGAATGGAGTTCCAGTATCTATATTATATACATTAGATAATTGGTTTACCAAATGGTTATTAAAGGCTTCATAAATGGTTTGGTATGAAATTCTGTTTTAGCATTTCTTATCACCCTCAATAGGATGTATTGTATTAGAGAACCATGAAATAATTAGATGAAATTCTAAGATCATGCTCAATTTATTTACATATAAGTTAAGATTAAAACCTTTAATTCATAAATTTATCTTATAATAAGTGCATAAATTATCTCATTCATATTGATATATAATAGGATATGTGTGGGATGTAGTGTCAAACTATGAAATTTTAAGATGATGTTGGACATTGGATTCTAACCAGACATGATATCTTCCATGACATGATAGAGAATATTCAAACCATTAAGCATCACTGGAAATATGGGATAATTAAATAGAATTACCATGTAGAGAATCATTGTCGAAACTTTTATTTTTATGTTAAAGATAAGTTTTTCCTCAACAAATCACCATGTAAAATAGTCATGAGGTTTTGGAAAAAATTTAAAGCTTAGTCCTAGAAAAATTATTCCTATTGAGATCTTTTTCTGCATCAAAGGAGTTTCCTACTAACTAGATCTCCCACTAAACCAACCTACAATACATGATGTGTTCCATGTATCCCTCTTAAGAATGTACATACCAAAACCCCCACAAGTACTAACTCTAGTGGTGATACCATTGGGAAAATACATTTCATATACACATTATCCATTAAATATATTATATCATAGAGACAATGTTCTATGGAATAAGACAACTCACCTTGTCATAGTTTTTAAGAGAAACCACATGATTAATGAAGCAAAATAGGAATTAGAAGTGGAGATAAATAAGAAATAACATCACTTGTTTTCACCATAGCATGTAGTGGAAAATATCAATTGTGAAAGTCTTTATCAGGGGAATAATTGAACACCATTTTGTGTTTTATTGAGAAAACTAGGTTTAATAGCTTTTGAGACATGCAACACCAAACCGAAATAAACCATTATTGTTTAAATAAGATCATTATGAACTAGTTTTTAAAATGAAAATTATTAATATGATGAACTATTTTATGGAATATATAATGGTAATACCAAATTTAAATTTACTTTTAAACATAGAGGAATAATTTCTCCTTTTCTTAAAAAAAAATATTTATACTAAAAATGACTTATAATTTTATTGATGAGAAAATTATATAATTATTTTTTAGAATTTAGAATATATAAATATAAAATGAAGATAATTTATGATATATGTATTTCAATATTAATCTACAGAAATTTTTTAGAATTTTTGGAAAATATTTATTTTTTATGAAGAGTAATTTTTTTAATTGTGATTTTTTAAAAAACAAATAACATTTATTTTTTAAATTTTAATTAAAATTAAAATAATTAATGTTTAGTTTTATTTAATAAAATTAATTACATTTAAATCATCTTTATACTAGAGTTTAGTAAATGTTTTTTTGGTTTAAAACACTTTTATACAAAAAACTACTTTATAGTGCATAATGTTTCTTTGTGTTTAAATAGATGAAATATCACCTATTGAAAAAAATGATTTAAATTAAATTTATAGATTACATATATATATATATACTAATTTAAATATATTTAAATATTATTTCTAGTGATATAGATAATATGAGATTTCTTTTCTTAAAAAATTCTTTTCATCAAAACCTATTATTTTATCTCGTATGCAGTTTTATATTTATATTACATTCAAACACATCTATTATATGCGTGACAAAAAATTGATTTCATATTTCTAATCATCATAATTTTTATTATCTAATAAGTTCAACATAAATTTTAAACATAATTAATATAGAAAATTAAAAAAATTATTTACCAAATTGAAGTTAAAAACGGGTTTACCAGGGACTTAAAATAACCATATAAGCATTTAAAATGATAAAAAAGACATCTCTAATTACAATTTTCTAGTAATATTTTGACTTAATATGTTCTAAGGTTCAATAATGGTTCATTTAGGATCCTTTT
The DNA here is from genome assembly GCA_963277665.1 of Viscum album. Lineage (NCBI taxonomy): Eukaryota > Viridiplantae > Streptophyta > Magnoliopsida > Santalales > Viscaceae > Viscum > Viscum album. The sequence continues at coordinate 713,755,735 of OY728134.1, read as the reverse complement.
TGTAAGATAAAATAAATAAGTTATTTTATTATTTTCAGAAAATTATGTATGTGTCCTCTCCTCCACTTATAAAAGGCCACCAACTCTCCTCTCAATTATATACTTAAAAAACCAACTGTATTTTCCAAAACCTATCCCAATAAATTCATTATTTCCATTATTTCATCCTAGATTATTATAATTATATTAACAGTATAACCTAGTATGGATTTTTTTGAAAATACTAAGATGTTGTTCGAAGAAGAGTTAACGTCCTTAAACAAGTGTTTTGTTTTTTTCTTATTTTACATAATTTATATCTTATTAAATAATAATTATATAACATCCAAAGTACCTTACACATATTAATATGTTTTCTATCAAGGTAATTACTTACAAGTATCTCCTCCTCTCTCAAATGGTATACATAATCATTACTATTGTTTACGTAGGACTACTTCCTTGCAAATTGATATAATTTGTTTTGAATAACTGATTTTCATTGATGGAAATAATGGTGTTTTTAATGTTTAAATATTAATTTTTTTCTATAATAATAAATCATTAATTATAATATGAACTAAATATTCTTACTTTCCATTTCGTTTGGAATACGATAATATCGCTCATATGTAAGTTGTATTATCACCTCATGAAGCAACGCGATTAATTTTTCACTTATGCATTGCATGAATGGTAAAAATTATTAATTTTTTAGGATAAATAAAATTAATTAAATAATAAAAAATATTGAAAATAAGTATGTCATATAATTTCTTACCTAACTTTCCATTGAATTGATGATAATGTCCTTTGTGTGGATGAAGGACTACTACCTTGCGAAGCGATGTGATAAATTTTATTATGGAATAAAATGAATGGTATGTGAAATGGTATTTTATATAAATAATAAATTGTTTATTAAATTATTAAAATATTATAATGATAAAATAATACTTAACTTCTTTCCATAATGATTATCGTAAAATGGAAATGTCACTCATGCATACATATGATATACTGTTATGATGATTGTAACGTAGTTTGTTTATCAAAACCATAATTAATGTTTAGTTTAAAATGTAAAATTTAAGTATATAAATGACAATTAATTTATTATTACAATTTTTGGTATTATTAAAAAATAGTTTCTTTGACTATATTCAACATAACCAAGTTATTTTTCATATATAAATTGTTTATTTTTAAAATGTATGATGATAAATTAATTGGTTATGTATTCGAATAAAGAATAGTGAAAAATAAAATTACCTAATAATAAAAATGAAATAGTTTCCAAAGAGTGTAAATAATATCATAATTTTATTATTTAAGAAGATAAATAATGTACATTACAAATTAGGATTGAGGTAAGGGATCTCTCTAAACCAATCATTCTTTTGGTTATGATTTTTTTCTCTCTAATACACTATATATCCTATTAGTGTTATAGAATTATATAAAATTATATATATATGTGTATCTCAGATATATACCTAGATTATTATACATTCTATTTATTGTAAAATACATTCTTTATAATCATTTTCCAATTTCATTCATTCATTGAATTCCATTTATTGTGATTTGTTAGAAAAGTTTTCAACCATTTTTATTTTCATGGGTAATTCTCATGTTATTCCATAGGATTGAATCCTTGATGTGGAACACACATTTCATTACCATGTTATTATAGGTTCACCCATATAGTACTCCAATACATTGGGAAAATATTCTGTCTCATGTAGTGTCATTTATGGGATTAGGGAGTAATCATAATCCATTTTGGGACATTTTCCACAATGTGATATCCTATAGAAAATTATCCTTGACTCATGTTTTTAACATGTAATACGTTTCTTCAACATTTACATTGACTCCATGATCTTTTTATAACAAGTTCATTATATTACTAATCGATGTGATTCCTTATGATCTCTGTCTTTTAGGATATAATGTGACACCTTTGACTCACATGTTCTGGTTCCTTGTAATGTTTATTCCCTTAATTGGGTTTTTATCTTAGGCAATTATTTATATATCCCATAGGGTATCCCATGTACATTTAAAATCTCATTATGAGGAATAAAATATAAATTCCAGGTTATATTTACCTTTTTACATAATAAAAACCTAATAATCATATGACACTATGCTTCATGGTCTTTGGGATTGTAATTGTGGGATATTTTTGTTTAAAAATCATGTAATAATAAGTGTAAAATACACGGGTCACTATAATTATCCCCTAACAACTTCATCACCAATGATTCCATCAATAAACATTCCTTATAAAATAATATAAAATATGTGTACTGTTTAGAGGATAACTTTTCCCAAAGGAAAAATGGATACAATCATATGATATTTGGATTCATCAATGAAAATGAAAAATTAAAAGGGATTGTTTGAAAACTACGATATTTTTTATTATTATCTCAATCTAATGGAGTATCTAAGAGATGATGGGTATGATTGTAATATAAATTTCTCCAAATAACTATTTTATGAATGAATATTAGGCATCCCATTTTATAAAATATTGAAATGAATTATGTAGGATATTGGAGGCCATATTAGAGAATGTGTGGAGTGTTATCGCATAGATCACATTATTTTCTTTACATTTCTTTATATCATGGTTCTGGTTGACAACTTCCAATAACTTATGACGGCCACATTCATTTTTCTGAAAGGCTAAGATGATTCTATCTCATTTATATATGAAAATATGCATATATTTGTATGTATACTGTGGATGAATTAGTCATATAGAGGAAGCTTCTGACTCGAAATTGGTGGATGGAAAGATTGCTATTTTCACGTAATATGATCCATGGATTAGGGAAAAACGATTGGTGGGGTTTGGTAAAGGAGATGAAGAGAATGATAGATATAGTTAAACTCACTAAGGATGTATAAATGAAATTTGTTTAGATAAAAATAAATTCATTAGTCCAGGTTTGTTGAATCATTTTATAACTAAAAAAATTCATACATAGAGGATTTATAGATTTCAGCATCTCAAATTTTTTCATGTGGATTTAAGAAGCCCTTTTTATTACCATGTTAAATTTCACATGGTGATCGCCAATAATGATACATGCTTTCCGAGAACAATAGAAGGCTACCTAATAATTTATTCTAATAAGAAAAGTGTATGTTCTGACCCTCCTAACCCGGTGGTCACTCCGAGTTTTGGCCCTAATTTTTTCTCCTCTATATCAGGATTGAATAAAAATGAGACTATCATGGATAGCCTAAAAATTCATTATATATGGAGGTTAAAAGGTTGAGGGGATCTCAGTTTTGATATTTATGTATTGGAAAATAGCATTTCTAAAATAATTATAGAGGCTCCAAATGATATTGAGTTATACTCTTGAAGGATTAAAATATTGGGGGATTGATCCATTATTAATTATATAGAATAAGAAGCCATGGTGATCTAGACCCTCCCATCCAAATAAATATTTTACCATAAACCATCATGGGTTTGGAAACCCACTATAGAATAGATTCCCCAATGTAAAAGTAGGAATATATTTCTGATATATTTTTATGTATAAAACCTATTATATATTAATGATATGTCTGGTTTAATGATCTCTTTCCTATGGGTGACATTTTGGTTTCCCAAAATGGTCACTATAGTGGTTTGTGCCTTCCGTGGAGGGAGGAAATCAATTTCTATGTCAAGAGATTCTATTTGAATCACAAAAAATCTTATATTCAACATAAAGATTCCCTTAAGCACGATTTTATGGGTTTATATGAGCATACTTAGGATAATAAATGACTCTCTAGATATATTCTCAAGTTGTTTTAGTACAATCTACATGGGCACTTGAAATATGTGCAGACATTGATGATATCATGTACTGAAATGAAAAGTGAGGGGTGATAGAAGGTATTGTTCTTTGATTCTCAATTTTCTACAAGCAGTCAAGAATAATGTTATTTCTTATTTGGGACACACATTCAACACTTTAGCCTATTTTCATGATATTAATGTGCTCTCATATTATATAGTTTTTACATATCATTATGTTCGACTAAATGGATCATCCTATTTATGTTTACCTTAATGTCCTATATTTCTCGAATTTTATCAAATCACATCACCATCCACATTATGATTTTCTCAAGTTCCATAAACCCTATATACGAGACAATATTTAGGATTGATTGTTTTTGGAATACTATGGTGGATTTTGAGGGGATTATCAATTCTATTTATACATTTTAGAAGTTTGATGTCAAGAATAAAATCATTCATTTGGAGTATATGATAAAAATGATAATGTGATAATACCGTACATCACCCTGATATCCATTGTGATTCCATTGAATGTGGGTTAAATGATCACTACACTCACACACCTCATAAGTAGTGTTATCCAGAATATCAACCCTAAATGAATATTTGGATGGGTCCCTATACATAAGAAATAATTATGGTAATTGAGTATGCATGTTTTCCATGTTAAAGAAATTGATTCTACTATTATTTACTTACAACAATAGGATTTCTTGAGATTCAATATTAATGATATATCATATTTCATTACTCTTGATGGTGGAGTTTCTTAGAATGATATGTTGACTAATGCTCTTATCCCTCATTTTTTCTATGATCTTTATTCAGCTGGGGAATCTACCATCTTTTCGGATATCACTTTGTGTATTAAATTGTTTTCCATCTAAGGACAAGTTTCTCTACCAAATCCATTAACACATATGCTTCCACCTCTATAAATTACCTCATCCTCCAATCCTCCATCCTTCCTTATATGATACCCATTAATAAGAATACTCTAAAAATAATAATTCATATTATTGTTCTATTTGCTCTATAATGGCCTGTTCTCCTCCCCCAATTCCCTCAAAAAATCTGATAGCTTTATCACATGCATCTTCTAATCAATATTCTTCTCAAAGTCCCACATCCCATTTATAATTTTCATCAGAAAATACACATTCTTAATTCACATTGATGTTCATGGTAAATACATATTCATCCTCAACAAATCACCATTTACCCTACATAATTCCATTGAAAATACTAAATCCATCACAATTTAATACCATCATACCATTCTATTTCCTTAAAAATTACAACTTCTCTTTTAATGGGTCTTTTGTGGGGAGCACCGGTACATGAGTGGTCATCCCCATGCAATATCCTAGGATCTATTGTGTGTTTTGGTTTGTTAAAAACCCAAATGATAAAATGGTGTTTATTTTCAATTATTACATAAAAACTAATAATAGAAATAATTATTGAGTTGAATATCAATAACATCAAATGAAATATATTCAATTAAATTCAAATTTGAACAAGACATCATAGTATCGAACAACAACATACATTGAATTTATAAACATTATATGTGTAGTGACAATTATGTCAATTCAAAAGCCCATAATTAATTCCCATATAAGATAAAACATAATCGTGATGAAAATAATTTAATAATAAAAGGAATATTGAGAAATAAAACTCTTGATACAATTATAGCATTTTGAAATTGATGGAATCGAGCAATAACCACAATTGTTAATGGGAAACACAAATTCCCTAAGGACATCTAATTTATAAAATCTGAAATAAAAAACAAAATTTAATTTAAAATCAATAACCCATTTTACATCAATTTATAGGTCATAAATATATATAAAAGTAATGTGGTAAAAGTGAAAACATGTTTTATGTTCTTCAGCCATAGGACCTACATGAACTGGGAAAGATCATAACTGGGTTTTCACTATTAAAATGGAAGATAGAGTACAAGGATAACCAAGTACTGAGACACATGGAAGAAAGAAGTACCATAGACAATGACACATATCAAGAACAAAAAAAATAATAGGCAAAAGGCTTAAAAAAATTGAAATAGGAATAAACTATAAACCAGACCGAGAACCCCTTAGCAAGGATAAGTATCATCATTATAGAGGAAGGATCCTGCTACAAGTTGTTGAAATCATGGTTGAGGAATAAAATTCATAATGATCTTCTCATCTATCCAGATAAGTAGATGTAGAACATATTCATCATTGTATAGGTTTGATATCCAAAAGGATCCAAAACAAGAATTGATTTTCGGTACCGCGGTAGATCATTGGTTTTGCACCTCCAATGATCAATAAGTTGGAGTGTAAACTCCACTATGTGTCTCCAATAACCCTCTTAAAAAAGGGGAATTGAAACACATGAGATGAGCTTCTATCATTGATGGGGAAAATCAAGGTCACTGAATCCCTAAAATGGAGCCTATAATAGACGAAAAATCAACGAAGTCAGACAACCTCAATGTGTAGGATGCCATGTGTCATTTGAAAAACCAAGCTCGCCTGAGATGAAAAAGGAAATTTGCCTCTCCGCTGCCATTATTTTGAATCAAAGCTTGCAAACTGCTGGTTGAAACCAAATCCGCACATGATTATTCTCTCCCGACTAATCGAATGTAAAAACCACAGTGGAATATACTCTTCAATGTCAACCACGCTGTTGGGGGTGTCTAACCTCGGGATCCAAGATCCACCATAGGTTTCAATGAAAGAAATTATATTATTCCATTCATGTTTGAAATAGACTAAACTAGAACCCCTATCTTTATCATCATAACTATCTAGTTTATTTTGATGATAATTTCTCTCTCAATGAACCATAAAACATAAACTAAGAGATTCCCTTATTTCCATGGTGTTGCTGCTCACTCTATCGTTGTCATTTCCCTCTCACCATGAATGGATCAGGGTCATCAACAACTCCACTCTAATATATCTATGAAGAGATTGATCCCACAAATTTTGTTGGATCATTCTATGATGAGATTGGACAATCAATTACGATATACCAAATTTCAAAGGGAGCACCGCAATATCAATGGGAGGAGGTACAACCAATACAGCGGCATGTGGACAAAAGAGATAGTTTGGGTAGTTCATAGGATCCATCTATAAAACAATCAGTTATAAAACATGGATAATAAATAAAAAAATTATATTATTTATTAAAATATGAATAGTAAAATTCACAAATATATACCATGGATATTAAAATACATAAATAGATTTAATATTCAACCACATCACACTCTCAAACATTAAAATTAAATAATAAACCAGATGATCATTTTGCCCCCTCTAAAATCATCAGCATGTGCATATCCTAAATAGAAACAAATAATATCTAAGACCCAAATATCCCCCTTACATGTATCAACATGAAAAAATCATCCCAAATATGAATGATATTTGTCCAGCTTAAAACATGCTTAGAATTAAAAAATTCTAAACTACTTCATGATAGAGGTATTACAAACTCATAACTAATTCTCACTCTAAGACGATGCCAATGAGGAAAATAGGACAATAGAATCACATTCTAAAAGTTCCCCTAAAAGATATCAATAGTTATTATAGATTGACAATTAATAGAGCATTATATATCCTCTTAAAAAACATTTATAAAAAGATATAAAATTCCCTAAGAATTGTTATTCAGTATTGAAACTATTTAATCATGAAAAACAGTGAAAGAAAGTAAGCAGTAGAAAGAGGATGCATAGAAAAGGAAACAACAAAAATATTATGGTCACCACACAAACCCATAAAACCATAAAACGATCAACGCACCATGCACCATCATGTTTAAAATCGATACATTCCACCTGGAAACTCTAACAAGAGAAATATCTACACAAGGAACAAAATTATCCTTAATGAATGGATTCTGAATCTCCACCCAAGGAGATTACCGTAAAAATAAAATCCAAGAGGATACATCCTCAGACAAATGGAAAACTAAAATGAAATATGCAGGTAGTCCCAACATCATAGGACATCTCAAAGATGTGAAAACAAAGGCTATAAGCTAGCTAGAAACTAGGGGAGACAAGTGGATAAAGGGCCACACAGTTTATACAAGTCTTACTAATGGAAAAATGTTCCCAACACTAGGAGAAAAAAAAGATGCTAAATATGGTTGACAATAATCAAATAAGTTAAGTGGCCTCCCAATCCATAAACAAGATAACAACACCCATATACTACACAAGCCAAGACACAAAACTCTCTATAGGTTAATACCTCGAGCAAATAGTCCAAAAAGACGCAAAATAAGACAATAGAGATAACATTACCTAATATCCATGAAAAAAGGTAGACACTAGAAACAGAAGATCCTTCTAAATCCATACTCCTGACCAGCTTTGATCCCTCCGCATTATGGTGATAGCTTTCAGTCCTCAACTAGAAATTTTTACGATGAATAACAGGTACAAAACAATTCCAAAACCCAACCATTCTTGACGATAGTTCGTTGATGAAGGAATGGGAAAAAGGTGACATCATTTCATTCACATCGGGAAAGAAGAAGACGAGAATGGTTTCGGTGTTCTTCGTGGGCACAGGTGTTTCCTCAACTTTCTCCTATCAAAGAGGGAGAAGATGGTTCTTATCATTCCTTAGTGGAAGGAGCGTTCTTCGCATTGTTCGTTGAGAGGATGAAGTTCCCTCAATTCCCCAAACCCTCTCTCAAGCTCTTCCCAATGATTATGAAAACAAGAAAAATAAAATACATTCTATTATTTTAATGGTTGGAATTAATTCAAAATAATTCAAAAGGGAGATAATTAATTAATTGGAAGGGTTTAATTAATTAATTGTGAGATAGTTGGCACATTAAAAAATTGGGGGAAGGTGGAAAGTTTAACCCACATAAATCGGGGGTTAGAGGTGTTCCAAAATTAATGGGGAGTTAGAAGATTTAAAATAATGTGGCCCCACTAATTAAAATCATCCGAAGGGAGGTTATGTGTAGGTGGGCCCCACCACTAACCTCCACATGGAGGTTTTAATAGCCATAAAATAAAAATAAGTTGAGTCTGATTTTTATTTAATTTTATTTAAAAACCCCGAAAAACTATATTCCACTCTCATTAAATTGAAACTACGGTGAAGGTCTCACTAAGCAATCACTGATGCTACGAGTTCAACAGTTCCCTCATAATTTGATTTCGAGCACCAGTTGAAAAGTTATCTAATACCTCTCGTACGTTTCTTGAACGTACCCGTGAAAAACTTCTGAAATTGATTGCTGGAACACTATGCCTTGGAATCAAGCGCCGTCAGACACTATAGACTCATAGAATTCCAATGTATTTAAAAAAAATTCCACGGGAAATAAAGGTCTTTACATTCTCCCCACCTCAGGAATTTATGTCCCCATAACCTACAACTCGAACTAAGGGAACAAAAGGGGGTACTGAGCATGCATCTATGCCTCCCGCTCAATTGTTCTCTCCTGGAGGTTCCTGTACTGCCAACAAATTTTCACCAGAGATATCGACCGTCCATGTAGGACCCAAACCTATCGATCCTCAATCTCCATTGGAACCTCTATGAAATTCTCCCCATCATCAATTTCCATCTCTCCATGATCGATGATGTGGGTAGGGTCATTCACGTATCTCCTCGGCAGAGATACGTTGAAGATGTCGTGCAACCGTTGCAACTGAGGTGGAAGAACTAAGAGCTAATCCACCTCTCCTACTTTGTTGAGTACTTGGAATGGTCTAATGACACACTATGATAACATTCCATCTCGTCCAAATCTCTGCAAACTCATCGATGTGAGAACCGTAAGAAGATGTGGTCTCCATCCTCAAACTCCGGAGTTCCCCATTTCCTATCAGCATATGACTTTTTCCTGCACTGTGCAGTCTTCATCCACTCCTGGATGATCTGCACCTTTTCCGTGATGGCCCGTACCATCTCTGGTCCCCCTAGTATTGACTCCCCTGGGTCTGTCTAGCATAGTGGTGATCTGTAAGGTCGTCTGTATAACACCTCGAAAGGTGCCTTTCCGATAGTGGAGTGATAGCTGTTGTTGTAGGAAAACTCCAAAAAAGGAATGTGATCCTTCCAGATGTGACTGAAGTCAAGGACACAAGTCTGTAGCATGTACTCGAGGGTCTGGATGTTCCTCTCACTCTGACCATCCGTCTGAGGATGGAAGGCGGTGCTCAAGCGAAATAGTGTCCCGAAAGCTTCATGTATCCCCTTCCATCACCGAGATGTAATCGTGTGTCATGTTCAGAGACAATAGAAGATGGTACTCCTTGTATTCAAACAATCTCATGTACGTAGAGGCATCCCATGCTCTCTATTGAGCCCTGCTCTCTAATTGGTAGGATGTGGTCCAACTTAGTGAGTCAGTCGACAATCACTTAAATCGAGACATGACCCCTGGATGTACGTGGAAGACCCATCACGATGTCGATGGATATCCCATACCACTAACACTCAGGGACCTCTAAGGGTTGAACCAAGCCTGATGGTACCTAGTGCTCAGCCTTCACATGCTGACAAGTGAGGCGTCGTGAGACAAACTCTGCTACCACCTTTTTCATACCTGGCCACCATTGATGTCATCGAAGGTCCTGGTACATCTTCGCCACTCATAGTTGTACGTCTAGAGGGGATGTGTGGAACTCCCTCTACACATCCTCCTGAAGTGCAACTGGTACCATGGTATGTCCTCTTAAGAGTATGATGTCCTCCCCACTTTCAGAAAATCTATCAAGAGCATTCCCTATGCATATATGAGAACGTTGCGTCTCATAGTCAGCGTCGCCACACATCGCCTCCCTGACTCTCTAAAGAAGTGGAGGAGTGAAAGTAAGAGAATAAAGATAGGATTCTCCATCCCTATCCACAAAGGATGTTTGTAAGTCATCTCGTAGATCTGTCGCCTCTCCTAGAATCTATATACCAGTCCTCCTGCTAAGCGCATCTGCAACAACGTTCCCCTTCCCAGAAGTATATACTATCTCTAAGTCATAGTCCTGGAAGAACTCAAGCCATCATTTTTGTCTCAGGTTCAGGTCCCAATGGGAGAAGATATACCAGAGACTATTGTGATCATAGTACGTTCTTAAATGTTCACCCATCAAAAAGTGTTGCCACATCTTCAAGGAGTCATGTCATGGGTAGTGTAGTTCTTCTCATGCTATCTTAGCAGCCAAGAACCATATGAGATCACTACACACACCTGCATCAGGACACACCCAAGTTCAGTCCTTGATGCATTGAAATAAATTATGATCGCTATACCCCCCTCTGAAAGACTCAAGATGGGGGCACTAGTCATCCTATGCCTCAGCTTGTGAATGCTCTGTTGGTATCTATCCGACCACATGAAGGGTTGCCCCTTCTTCGTCATGGATGATAGTGGTGCTGCAACTCTGGAGAAATCTAGTACGAATCTAAGGTAGTACACCGCAAAGCACACAAAAATCTGTACATCCATCACACTCCTGGGTGGCTCCCAAGTAAGTACCGATTCGATCTTTTTTAGATCCACTACAACTCCAGCCTCCGAGAGGACATGTCCCAAGATGTAAACCTCTCGAATATAGAACTTGATCTTCGAGAGCCTACAATAAAGAAAGGGCTGTCAGAGTTTGTCTAGTACTACCTAGAAATGGTAGGAATGCTCCTCCTCAGTAGTCGAGTAGATCAAAATTTATTTGATGAAGACCACAAAAAATCGATCGATGTAAGGCTAGAAGATCATATTCATGAGACTCATGAACACTGCTAGAGCATTGGTTACACCAAAGGGAATTACCAAGAACATGTAGTGGCTGTAACAACACCTGAAGGCCGCCTTCTGCACATCCTTCTCTCTAACTCTGAGCTTCTAATAGACTGATCTGAAGTTTATATTCGAGAACCATCGTGCTTCCATGAGCAGATCAAAGAGGACATCAATCCTTGGGAATGGGTACATGATCTTTACGGTCACTTTGTTTACGCGACGGTAGTCAACACAGAGCCTCAAGCTCCCATTTCCATTCTTATTGAACAGAATAAGGGCTGCCCAGGGAGAAACACTAGGTCGTACAAATTCCAACCCCTAGAAGTCCTTTAGATATACTCGCATCTCGCGTAGCTCAGCAGGAACCATCCGATATGCCTGAGTAGATATCAGTGTCATCCCCGAGTAAAGGTCAACGTATAAGTCCACCTCTCTATGAAATGGTAGTACTAGAACATCTTTATGGAAAACATCTGTGTTCTGGTATACCACTACCAGATAAGTCAGACTATCCACATATACTGATCAGATGGTAAGGCAATCCATCTGGTGAGTGATCAGCTGCACCCTCCTCCGAGTAAGTACGTCTGGCACTGCAAAGGTTCCCTTCTCGCCGGTGATGCTGAACCATGTCCCATCCATGTGGACAGACCGCACTTTTCATCTAATATAGTCAATCTAAGGATGGACTGTAGATAACTAGACTGTATCCAAGATGACATCGTAAGGCCCCAACGATGTTACAAGGAGATCACAGCTAAAACACTTGCCTCCAAGAGTATGATCACACTGTCAGCACCAATGTGTAATCGTCATGTCTGCTCCAGTATGAGTCTCTAGACATATGGATGGAGCCAACGACTCTATCAGAATCTTAGAGCTCCGAGAGAGAGTAGTGGCTATGAATGAGTGACTAGAACCTGTGTCTTTAAGACCAGCAGCTATGTTGGAGTTGACACAGATCATACCTCGAATCATCTCCGGAGGGTCGTGATCGTAGGCCTCAGCTTCCTGAATCTATGATCTGCCATGTCCACCCAATCCCTATGGTTGGGGTGGACCTCTTGGTTATGGTGGCGGTTGAACCTCGTAACGTCATCCACCGCCAGCTGCACGACCATCTCCTCTTCCACATCCGCATGTGCCCTGTGGACCACCTCGATCGAACCTCTGCCTCAGCCTGAGAGGTCCCCCAAATGTCTGCTTATCATCAGTATGGTGGGTCGGATAGTCATGATCCATGTGATCATGACCGCCGTAGGAGTAACACTACCCACTCCTAGCCTGTCTAGCTCCATCTCTACTCTGGGTGCCCCACACAACCGATCCAGAGTCGCGCAGTAGATTACCTGTGGGTCTGGTCCTCTAGGACACCTGCATCATCTTTCTACCGCCAGCTATAGAAGACATCGATGCATGTCGACTAGTGGTCGGTCTCACTTCCGGAGACTTCTTAGCAAGGAAACTGTCCATTAGGAGGGCTCGCTCCAACACCCCGGTCTGTGTCGGGATGTTGTGGGAGATAACTGGAGCTCTGATCTCTCGCCTGAGTCCCGAATCAAAGTTTAGGGTCCTAAATAATGGGCCTCGTACCATATAAGTGGAGTAGCACGAGAGGTCGGTGAACCACGTTGAGTACTGAGATACACTCATATTTCCCTGTGGTAGATGAATTAGCTCTGTATCTGCACTTCTCGAAGGATGGCTGGTACAAACTCTACCTGAAATAGGCTCTCAATGTCTTCCCATAGAAGTGAAGCCTCATCATGCATCTGGAGAATCAAGATCCACCATCTTCCATCTGCTTCCTGAAGAAGGATGGATGGAACGATCACCCTGAATTCGGTTGGTGCCCTTACCAGTCTGAAGACTCTCACTACAGCCTCCCGCCAATCCTAAGCCACCTGTGGGTTTGTCTCTCCCTTGAACCTGGGTGGACTCTTGCACTGGAACTCGGGATGCGTGCACAAGTGGTATGCACTCTCTACAGCCTAGGCTAGTGGAATCTGTTGCCCAACGGAAAGTCACACCACAAGTTCCTCAAGTGGAAGAAGGATCTGTACTGAGGCTTCATTGCTCTTCGGGCTGCAGTACGAACAACTCATGGGGCCCTAAATGGTCGTCCGTGGGGAGGAATCATGAAAGAACAGATGTGACATGGTCATATAACTATACCTGGTGAGCTGACTTGGTTTGATCTACATAATGAAAACTTTTGAAAACAAACACTCAATTAGTTTTTTCATGCACTGAGTCGGAAATCAGTAGTATGGGTCATGCTGTATGGATACTTCGGCTGCCGCAACAACACTGGACTACTAGAACTGAAAATCACACTTAGTACCCTTAACACTATTGCTTCATAGAAAATAAATATCAGAGTCCTATATACTGCCGTAGAACCGACTCTTCTAATACCAATTTCTCATGACCCGTCCCCCAGGGCCCATATCATGACTACCCCAAGCCCGTCTTCTATATGCCAGGGGATGGAGACTAGCACCAAAGCCATAATTCCCTAAAACTGGGAAGGCATTGCCTTTATAAATCGTAAACACACACAACTAGAGTTAAAGCGGAATAATACACTATGTAAAATCTATATAACAAGTGTACTGAATGTAATGGGGGGTAGAATAAAATCCCAACTGTAAAGTACAAATACAACTAAATGAAAGTAAAATAGAAAAGGGACAAACAACTGAAAAGTGAAAGCAGCTCCTGGATCATCCTTCGGGGTTCCGACCTCATGGGTAGGTATTGATGGCCTTCACAACACTCCACATCCATCATACTCCACTCTATACTGATACGTCGTAAGTTCCTCTTCCAGGTACCGTCTAGTCCTGGTGCTCTCGGCCTCCATCAGCGATGTCCGTCATCTGCATCCAACACATCAATGTGAGGGCATAACCCATGCCGGGGTGAGTATAACAATAAGCAGTAGGGACCCCGAGACCCTCAAGGTATCACAAATTCAAACAAGGATAAACCACAAGGTATGAAATCAATGGATTACCATTATTTAGGTATATACCCATACATATACCTATGTTATCAAGTAACCCATCTCAATCATGAGGAAAACAGAAAGGTCATTCAATCAACTGAAACCATAATTTTCATTATAGAAACCAATGTTGCTGGAGAACTCCTGCTATGTCAAACATAGTTGGTATGTCGCGACACCAAGGTGTTTATCACTAACAACGAACTGATCTGGTACTCCTCCTATCGAGTACTGCAGATTTTATTTCATCTACCAGGCACTCCGTCTGCTGTGGGTCTACCGCCAAAAACCGGGCGCTCCCCCCAATAGCCTATAGAGGTACTTCTCTTGTCGAGTAACACAAGTCTTCTGCAAACTACCAGGCTCTCCATCCACCTTGGGTTTGCCTCCAAATACTGGGTGCTTCTAAATAGGCAAGTCGAATCACTCTGATTCGAATAGGTCATGCAGACATCTGGTCTGTCATCTACTTGGTATCCGCACTCCGCATGCTTGTCTCCAGGAAGATCCACTCCATGAGCTTCTGGTCGATACTCCATGTTTCACAAAGTCTCATGTGGAAGTTTCTAAAAGGTCCACCATGTCATAGGGGTCTCAACGCAACAGACAGTGCGTCAATCAAATGACTGATCATTGAGTTATTATCCTTTTAGTTCAGGGGGCCCCATTGGTTTCATGAAAAAACCAACCTAACCATATCTCATGTATACCCAGAAATCTAATGGGGTTTCCTCAAATGGACGGATTTGTTCCATGAATATCGGTGCTGCTGACGATTCATCAAACGGATGCATGTAGCCCTTGATATGGGGGAAAAGGTAAAAACAGGTCAGACAGGTTCGTGTACGGTTCGACCCAGTTGAACAGACCCGACCCGGTCCGTGAATCTGACCTGGCCCGAAGGGAAGGCCCAGCCCAATGGGGCTTCCCGGCCCAGAGGTACGGCCCAGCCCGAGGGCTGCTCGGCCCGAAAGCGGCCTAGACCGAAGGGTGGCTCGGCCCGAAGGGGCAACCCAACCCGGTGGCCCACGTGGCCTTATGGGGGCCCGCGCGGCCATCTGGAGACCCGTGCTACCTTGTGGTAGCCCGCGTTGCCTTTTGGAGGCCCGCGTTACCCTGTGGCCGCCCACGTGGCCTTGTGGCGGCCCGCATGGCCTTGTTCCCCCCCTTTGTCTGAAACGATCGGCCCGAGGCTCTGGCCCCTAGTAGTCGTCAGACCCAAAGTGTCCCACCTGATGCGCGTACCGGCGGCTAGCTCAGCCGGCCACCCTCTCATGTCTACCATGGCCTATGTCCATAGTCCAGTATCACCGGCATGGCGTGACGTCACAACGCCCCTCCGTCGTGGACCGCCCTAGACGTGACTTCCTGCTGCTTTGCGCGGCGCGATGGGGCCACACCCCCATCCGACCATTGCGGCCCTCTGGACCGCAAACCTTTCTTCTGGCATGGTGTGACTGCACCACGTCCCTCCGTTAGTGTTTCGGCCCACCTGGTCGTGGCTCAGTTCACTAAGGGTCATTGCGGTGTCGTGCCCTTGTGGCGACCAGGCGGCCTTGCGCTGCCGGCTTTCTTTATAACCGACTTGTTGTCAGTCTCTGTGTGTACCGCCTATGTCGTCATCATTCAAGAACTAAAGAAAGGGGAGGGTTGTGCCATGTTCGTCTTGTATGAACCCTCCTCATTAAGGTGATATAATTTAGTCCTCATCGAGAAATTTGTGTAATGAAAAACGAGTACAAAACAATTAAAACACCCTACCTTGCATGATGATTGTTCGTTGATGAAGTCTCTGGAAAAGGTGACATCATATCATTAACGTCAGGAAAGAATAAGCCGAGGATGGCATCCGTTTCCTTTGTGGGAGGTGGTGTTTCCTCAACTTGCTCAGGTTTAATAGGGAGAAGACGATGCTCTTCGTTCTTCGGTGGAAGGAACATTTCTCCTGTTTTTCTTTGAGAGGACAAAGTTCTCTCAATTAGCCAAACCCTCTCTCAAGCTCCACCCAATGATAATGGAAACACCAAAATTAATAGGCATGCTATTATTTTAATTGTTGTCCAGAATTCAGAATAATTCAAAAAGGAGAAAATTAATTAATTGCAAGGGTTTAATTAGTTAATTGTGAGAGATTTGGCACACTAAAGAATTGAGGGAAGGTGGGAAGTTTCACCCACATAAATGGGCGATTAGAGGTGTTCCAAAATTAATGGGGAGTTAGAAGAGTTAAGTAACTTGTGTGGGCCCCACTTAATGAAATCAACCCAAGGGAGGTTATGTGCAGGTGTCTTCCACCACTAACCTCCACTTGGAGGTTTTAGCCACAGTAAATTAAATATATGTTGAGGCTTATTTTTATTTAATATTATTTAAAAACCCCATGAACTATCTTATACTGTCGTTAAAACGCAACTGCGGTGAAGGTCTCACTAAGCAATAACCGATGATACAAGTTCAACGGTGCCCTCAAAAATTGATTCCGAGCACCAGTTCATAAATTATAAAAAATCGCTCAAACATTTACTGAATGTACTTGTGAAAAACATTTGAAATTGATTCCGGGCACACCGGGCCTCAGAATCAAGTGCCATCAAAAAACATTGGACTCGTAAAATTCCCATGTATTTAAAAAAAATCAGCAGAAATCTGGGTCTTTACAGAAAAACTGGTTGAATGGGTATTTTTATTTTTTTTAATTTAAGGGGTATACTTTTTATTATTTTTGAAACTAGGTTTGTTGAGTGCCAATTCAATTAGCACTCTCTCAAATAACTGACAACGATAATTCAATTTTCACTCAACCTTTTTTTTCTATAATCCCAAGCCACCCCTCCCCATCCCCCCATATAAAGATCTTATATATATTTTTATATAATTATAATTATAATTATAATAAATATATTTGTTATAAAAAATAAAATAAAATAAATATAATTATATTTATAACAATTATATAATTATAATAAATATATTTCCAAAATAAATATAACTGTTATAATTATATTAATACATCAAATATATAATCACAGTAAATATTATAATTATAAATATAACAATAATAATAATACATAATTATAATCAATATATAATTATAAATATAATAATTAATTAATAATAATAAACATACAATTATTAATATAATAATTATATAATGATAATCATAACAAATATATAATTAAAAAAATAATATAATTTTCTTCAATATTTATTTATAAATATAATAATTATATGATTATAATTAATATAAAATTTCCATAAATATATAACTATAATAACTATATAATAATAAATATAATAAATATATAATTATAATAAATATCCACTTATAATTAACATATTTTTATAATATTTATATAATTATAATAAATATATAATTACAAATATAATAACAATAATAAATATATAATTATAATAAATATTGAATTATAAATATTTTAATTTTATAATTATAATAAATATACAATTGTAATTACAAAAATTATATAATTATAAATATAATAAGTATGTAATTATATTAATTATATAATTATAATAAATGTACAACTTTAATTACAATAATTATATAATTATAAATATAATAAATATATAATTATAACAATTATATAATTATATTAAATATATAATTACAAATATAATAATTATAATATTTTAATAAATATACAATTACAATAAATATATATTTATTAAGTGTATTATAATAAATTTATTGTGAAAATGTATTATATTAATAGATATTTATATTAAAAGAAAACTAATGAAGTGTATTATAATATAAGTATTTAATAAATGTATTTATAATAAATGTATATTTATAATGCATGTAAATTTGTTAAATATATTATATTTATATATATTCATTTATGATAAATATTAATAAATATAATACATTTAATAAATATTTATAAGAAATTCATATTTATCAAGTGTATTATAAAAAATGTAATAAATTTATAAATATTTATAACAAATGCATATTTATTAAGTGTATTTATAATAAAAGTATTTAATAAATATATAGTACATTTATTATAATACATTTAATAAATACAAATTTATTAATATACTTATAAGTAGAATATATTTATTATTAATATACATTTATAATAAATATATATAAATATGATACATTTAATAAACATTTAATACATTTATTATAATACATTTAATAAATGTATTTAATAAAATATTTATTATAAATTTAGTTTACAAAAGTATATTTATAAAATGTATTAATTTATAATTATACATTCATTAAATACATTTATTATAAATATTTAAAAATATAGATCATTTATTATATATAAAAATTTATAATAGAATATAAATATACATTTATTAAATATATTTATAATTATAATACATTTATTAAATAAATGTATTTAATAAGTTTATTTAGTAAATTTATTATAATAAATGTATTTAATTAATTTATATTTATATTATATGTATATTTATTAAATGTATTATAATACATTTATTAATATTATTAAAAATATAATATAATTTTTATAAAAATACATTTATTAAATATATTTATAACTAAAATAATTTTTTAATATGCATTTATAAATATATATTTATAATAAATTTATTATAGTTATAAATATTTATTTACAAATAAATTTATAATATATTGAAAATTTTATATTTATTTATAATCATATTCCTAATTATATATATATATAACAAATATATTTAAAATTGTATAATCATAAATATAATTAATCATTTAATTATAATTGTATATCTATAAATAAATATTTATAATTATATAATTATTAACATTTATTTATACATTATTTTAAATTGACTTTGTATATAAATTAAAAATATATTTCTAATTACATAATTTTAGGTGTATATTTATAAATACATATTTATATAGTTAAAATTTAAATTTATTTATAATTATGTTGAAAATATTTTAAAACATATAATAAATTCAGAATATATATTTATAAATTTAATTATATATGATTAAAATATATATATAATATAATATATTTATTATTATTTTTTAATATATAAAAATATATAAAATAGTTTAGTGGGGAGGCGGTTAGGATGGGGCATGCCCAAAACGCCACTTGAAGTGGAGTTTTGGAAGAAAAGCATAATGCACCAAACCAATTTGCGCTGATGAACCCCATTTCCCAATTTCAAATTGATATTCACCCCTTTAACAAAATTCAAAATAAAAAATCCCCATGGGAAAATTTTAATGATATACACGATTTAACTATAGGCCTAAGTGAATATGGGTTGATCATCACTGGTTTTCTACTATGAAAAAGGAACAGAGAGTACAAGGAAAACCTGAATCCAAGACACATGGAAAAAAAAATTACCTGATCGAGTCACGACACATGAGATAAAAAATATATAAGGGTAAATGATTACATAAAAAAATCAATGGAAAAAACTATAAACATGAATGAGACCCCCTTACTTGTGATCCATCTCACCTATGTCATGGAGGATTCCATCTATGACCTATTGAGATATTCTCCAATGAATTAAATTCCTTATGATCTCCTATACAATCCAGATATGTAGAAGCTATCTAGATCTGTGTAAATGATTGATATCTTACTGGTTTATGATCAATAATCGACTTCCATTATAGTAGTAGATGTTCCGTGTTGTGCCTCCATTGAACAATGAGTCACGGTGGAAACTCCTCTCAGCATCTCTATGAACCCTCTCAACCAATGGAGCATGGAAACACGTTAGAGGAGTTGTTGTCTTTGATGATTAAAATAATGTCCACCAAATGCCTATAATGGAGTCAGTTTAATAAGGCAGTAGACCATGGATAGGAGGAAATCATGCACTATTGGAATCTCTAAGCTCGTCTATGATATCACTCTGGTGAAACTGTGGTGCCCAATATTATAGGAGTTCTCGCCGATCATACCGAACAACTAAAACACGCATACCATATATCATGGTGAGCACTACACTTGAATTAGGATGAGGTGAAAGCAATAATGGGGCATGTGTACAGAGGAGATAGTTTGGGCCAATTTCCAGATCCATATGTAAAAACAACTCTTAACAAATAGGATTAATAAAAAAAGTATTTTCATTAAAAAAAGATGAATATGAAGATTCATAGGGTCATAAATAAATGATAGCATGCTTCCTATAAATCCTCCCTCTATCATCGTAATTCCATTATCTAATGAATACCTTATTGAAAATTCCCATAACCAATTAAATATCATAGGTATAGTCAGAAGATGACCAAATAATATTTTTCCATTATATAAATGGTTAAGTAGATATTCAATTGAAGGTGTAGTAGAAAAGAAGAACCATCAGCTAATTCTAAATCAAATCTGTCTCCTTTCTCCAATAAGATCAACTATCATTTACTGGAGTAGATTCATAACTTCTTAAATATGAACCTTAATTTACAGGTAATAATCCAACCAATTACTATGTGTTCATTTATCCATCATGAAAATAATTTATTTCCATTTATGAATTTCTCTTCAACTGGTTTTATTTCAAATAGATTAGGCTATCATGGAATTCAGTAACCCTGGTTCCATGTTAAAAAATCCTAGTATTCAACATTGTTATTATGTTTTCTTCATATTTTTGTTATGTTTTCAAAAACCATTCTAGCATTTTTTATGATTTTTTTTCAGTTTCTTTAAAAATTTTATCATCCTTATATTTCATCATTCATTATTGTATGACTAATTACATTTGTATATATTGGATTATGGTTTCTAAATAATTTCCCTTTTACATTATTTTTAAAATCATCCCAACCAGCTTTTGGAATACATGTGTGTATAATATTTTTCAGAAACTCTTCATAAAATGACATATATTTTATATATGTTGGGTTCACTAAATGATTTATCTTATCGAAATAGAAATTTCCTTTATATATCAATATTTTTTTTGTAGTTTGGTTCTAGCTTCAATATACTTGTATGATTTCATTCATGAAAATATTTCCCTTCATACATCTTATAGGATTACAATCTCTCAAAGCAAGGATGGTTTAAATATAACTATCTTATTTTTTTGTAGTGGGGTTTGATTCAATTTCATATGATATATATATATATATAATTTTTTTAGACACATCTTACTATATAATATGTTATATACCTTACCTTAACCTTATTTTTCATATTTTGATAGTTCAATTTCTAAAAAAACTCATTTATTTATTTATAATATCAATTTAAACTAAATAATATTTAAATTATCAACACTATCATATTTGTTTCATAACTAATTGTAATATTATAAAGAAATTTCTAATTCAAAATAATATTTAACTCATGTTCTGGTCCCATTATATATACTCTTAACATTGAAGAATATTTCTCTATTGGTAATACATTCTCAAAGAATTAATGCATGTATGTGAGGCTATTTAATTTTATAGATTACTTATTACCTGTATTTAATCTTGGGAGAGAAAAATGAATATGAAGTAGTGGAAGGTCATTTATAGAATTCTTTTCTAACATATTCATTTATTTTGATCAGTGATGATTGATTAAAATATAATGGAATTGTGGTTTTCATTAAAATTCTCAAATGATGTTTATTGGCCTTAGGAAACTTTTGAATGTTTTTAAGGGAATTAAATATTTTTAATGGTATTATAGCATATTGAACTATTTTATTTAAAATTTTCATCACCCATGCTTTTCCGGAATATTTGATTTAATTATATTAAATTAATCACTCATTGTACCCTTTTGTGACTTCAGATATAGTTTTTAGATTTTTTCTATGACAATCTATCTCTAATTTTGTGTATATAGGTTATAGATCATTAAATTAATATTTTAGGCTAATTTAATTAAGTTTTTGGATAATTTATTTCTAAATGTTCAATAATTTAATCCATTTCATGGAGATACAGGTCAGTGTGGTTCACTTATCTGGTTTCTTGTGCACAAGGAAGATTTAATTAATTTTATATTACAACCAGCGAAGTATTATTGGTTGTATTTTTATAGGTTTTAGTGTAAAAATTAATTTCATGATGATATTTTTTTTAATTTTACCATTTTTATATTATTTTGAATGAGGAATCCAATTGAAGATAGTAAGAGTCATGCTTGATTATGGACTAGTAAAGTAAATTTAACTTTTTATGTTGATTCTATGGGGTGTGTTCCAAAAAAAAAATTGGGTTCTCACTCTTCAATGGTGAATCATAAATTAAAATATATAAAAATATATGGTGTTACATAGTTGATACCCTCAATGACTCTAAATTTCTATCGGAACAATGTTCATAGAAATATTATATATCAACATACCTCAATTTTACATTTATTTAAATATGAAGAGTTTCTTTTGATGCAACTTCCCATTTAATTTAATTAATCCATATATCATCACTATAAAGACCCTTGATTAATATGAATAGAAATTACATCATTTCTAATCAATAATTTATACATTATGGAAAGAGACGCCCAAGGAATATACTACATTATTGCATTTTTCAAACATGGAATCATAAACTCTAGTACAAACATGAGCTTATTTTTCTCCCACGTGTTTCTTCATGAATAACACCCTTCTCAGGCACAACACAAATTATATATTTATTCATAAAATGGTGAAAAGAAACATAGAAAGGGGTGATATCAGATGCTATGTAAGGGTAAAAAAGGGAAACATGTAAGCATAATCACGAGCATAATGGTATGAGAACGTTGTGATAAAATTAGAATAACATTACCTGCATATCAAATATCACAATCATGAATCATTGATTGAATATTTGTAGTTTATTAGACATGAAACCTAAGGGAATCGTGAGCAAAATCCATGAGTGAATAAAATAGGAATAAGACATGTAATTGTGGAAGACTCATAATAATATAAAATGGTTTCCATAGTAGTCAATACATTGCATCAAAGGTCGTTATAGTGGAATGGATTCACCCCAAAAACCATCTTAGCTGTCAAGGATCACACCCAAGAGCATATTAGATATCATAGTCCATTATTGATTTATTTTCACTCACATTACTTCCATTACTATCTCATGAGATATAAATCATCACCCAATGCATTTGAGGGAGTTAGAGGGCCCACCCATGACATAATAAAACCATACATATGTGTGCCGCCAGATCATAATCATTAATCACATTATAACCCATGAAATAAAATTTTTATCATAAAAATATAATCACATCATAACATGTAGAAAGGATACCGGTTTTATAATCATTTCATCAAATAATAAACAATTGAAATAAGTTGGCTTCATAAGAATGTCACCCATGAAAGAGAAACATGTTTCATAAAAAACAATCCATTAAAATGTAATCCATTCAGATAAAGAATATGAAAGAAACATTTGGATCTATTCCCTAGAATTTCATGACTAAATAAAAAATATGTTATCTTAGATGGAAATTTTTTTTAGTATTTTATTAGAAATATTTATTGAGTAAAAATATCATTTCTGTTTTGAAAAACACTTTTTAATGCATAAATAATTTTTTAAAATGATTTTCTTCAAAAATTACATTGAGAAAATCTAAATGAAAAACATAAGAAATTTAAGAATATTTTTCCCTATAAAATTATATTATAAGATCATTTTCAAAATAACAATTTAATTTATTTAATATGTTATTATGAATAAATTTGATTTCTGACTAAATATTGAAATACAGAAATATTTTAAAAAAATAGTATCTCAATTATCTTAACTACCATAGAGTGGTGAAATGAGACTAATAAAACAATATTTAAAGAAAAAAAATAGGACAATAAAATTAATTATTTTTCATGCCTGATATATCATAATTTGTAATCAACTAATGTGATATAAAAAAACCCCTATAAATGATGAGATTGTTGTAATAAACTCTTACCACTTCGATAACATTTAATCATACTCATCATGTAAGAAAATGAAATTAAATAAATATTTAATATTATTAAAATATGGATATTAATTATAAAAAATATCAAATGGTAGTATACAAACTAAATAAAAGAATACAGGTGGACAATAAAACATCTATCTAAAAAAATGGAAAATCGAGATAAAAACAACCGTATTGATTTTTTAAAATATCATCTATAAAAACTTATGAAATATATATCATACAATGGGTATTAAAATAAATATAAATTTAATTAAAATAATCATAAAATAAATTCAATGAAATTATATTTACCACAAAAAAACCAGTGGTGAATATGGAAGAAGTCACATTGGAATCAAAGTGAGACTAGAAAACCTCTAACCTCAGGTCGTGACTCTCATAGAACTAATTCAGAACAAAATTATTATAATTATAAGTTTTTGACATATCTATTAAAAATTTTTATTGAATTATATGGTACACTATATGATTTATTTATCACCTTATATTACCATTTTTTAATAATTCCATGATAAAGTCACATTTTGGGTAATACCCACTTTGTTTTTCTCCATATGTTATTATCAGTTATATTTCTAGTCCTCATACATATTGTATCATTCCATGTAATTATAGAATATAATGATTTCATATTTATTAATATTAATGAATTAATTAGTAATTTTACCTTAGATGTAACACTATGTAGGATAGCGCACCCAACATACAACCTTGTGTTCCTCCAAACTCTTACGTTTCACTGAAGACTGAGTTATATAGAAAAACAATATATTTATAATACTATTATTATAATAGGTAGTAATCCCATAGAAATATTATATATTGGAAAAAATAGGACTACATATATTATGTTTACACGTGATTATTTAATATTTATATATTTATCAAATAAATTTAATTGGCATAGAAATAATAATAAAATCCAAATCAATGCATTCAAATCTCAATATTTATAAAAGGTATTATTATTTCCCTTTAATGGAGATCCATAAAAATTATCTTTTTGAGACATTTATTGACTTTATAGGTTAAAATAATATTCATTTTAAAATTTATAATGTCAAAATTATCTTAGGGTGAATTTTTGGGAATTTTCTGAGAAACTTCATTTTTTAATGGATACTAAAATATACGTAATTTTAATTCATAATTTAGTTTTTGTATAATTTAATTATATATTTAAATTATATTTTAATTTGGTTTTAATGTAATAATATATCAATTATATAACTATTAATCTGATTTATACCATTATAATAATTTTTATGTTGTATTTAGATATAAAATCTGAATTAACTTGTGAACATTATCACCTTAAAACCCGGCTTCCTCATCACATTTGCGGGATTTTAACTAAAAATAATTTTTTGGATTTTATGAATTGAATTTCGTTTCGTGGAGGTACATATATCTATTCATTATAATAATTATATTCTATTTAGACCAAGATAATAATTTACAAAAATTATTACTGAAAGTGATAAAAATTAATTACAATGGTTATTTTAAAAGTAAGCGTAACATGGTTCTACACATTAATATTAAGGTCCCAAATGAACTATTAACTTAACCAAAACCCATTTGATAGGCATATTTATGCAAAGAAACTTCCATTATTCATCATTTTTTAAATTACTTTTTTAGGTAATAACATTTTCACACCTAACTTGTTTTATAAAATGCCAAGTGATTCAATTCCCTTCCCTACAAAAGGTCACCACCTCTACCTCTTCCCCACACCACAAAAATAAATTATAATCAAAAAAATATCTAAAAAATAGCATCCAATTATTACATCATTCAATATTGAAGCATCCAATTGGAAATAAATCAATCGAAGGAATCCCATTTGAGCAAATAAAAAAGTGTTATCCAGATATGATGTAACATTATTATTCAAGCTTCATTATTTTATATTCTTAATATAAAACTAATTTCATCTTATTCTAGGTTAATATAACAAACCATTATCCACAATATAATATAATGTTTTTTTCAAGGGATTATCCTTCCCTTATACACACTACTATATAATGGGAAATGAACGTACAGTTTCAGTGTACAGTTAATTACCACCTCACGAAATGATGTTGTGAATTTTTACATTACCATCATTCATGATTAATAAATATAATGTAAAACCTATTTATATAAGTTACATATGATAATATTTTTTTTATAAATATATAACTCTTTTTTAATGTATACCTTTATACACTCTATTTTTTATAAATACGATAACATCATTTGAGGAAGTGTGGACTACCGCCTTTTCAATGTGATGTGATACATTCACACACTACATGAAGTGTATTAAAGACGTGGTTAACTAAAAATAATGTAAAATTTCATAACATTAATATGATATTCCTGACATAATTACAATTTTAAAAATATAATTCATCATTTTCTTTAACACATTTCCATGAACAGAAAATGTGATAGCCTCGTTCATGGACATGTGGACAATAACTTCCATGAAATGATGTGATTAATTTTATATCCCCATAATTATATATAAAAGTATATATGATTAAATAAAATGATATACATGATATGATGATAATTTTGGAAAGATATATTTTTACTTAACATCTTTCCATAATGATCAACGAAAAATGAGCATGTTACCCATGAGTACATATGGCCTACCATCTCCATGAATGTATTGTTTTATCATTTTTCATGAAAATATTTCATGATTAGTTTAAAAAAGTGCAATTGATATAAAAATATGATAATTATTTCATGATTATTATTCTATAAATGTTTATACAATATCCCATTTAACATGATTTTCCCTACCAAAGTCATTTTGATATATAAATCGAATTTGAACAAAACACATGATGTAACTCTAATTGTTTAAGTAGGTTTATAAAACATTGAAA
This sequence comes from Viscum album, assembly GCA_963277665.1. Lineage (NCBI taxonomy): Eukaryota > Viridiplantae > Streptophyta > Magnoliopsida > Santalales > Viscaceae > Viscum > Viscum album. The sequence goes on along the minus strand of OY728134.1, from coordinate 713,728,345 downwards.
TTAGTGAATTAAAATTAATAATAAACCTGAATTTTTTTCTAAATATAGTATATAATTAATAGACAATTTTTTTTAAGGATGGTAGAGAAACATGATATTTGTTAGACTCAAGGTATGTGATCTTCCTTCAATCTCTTTTCATTTGGGAATTTCATGATGATGGGCACTATTATTCTTATATAATGTGTATATACATCCCCCATGACAATATATATCCATAATTTATCAATTATCATTTTATTTAATGTTTTATTAAATTTTACAATTTCTCTCACCATGGACATTATTTTTTTTTGGATTCCTTTTCAATATTTCATGTATTACTAAATGAAAAACCTTATTATTAATTTTTAAAATTTTCTTTGTTGTTAATAGTTTTTATAAATTGGTTTTATTATTTTAATATATTGAAATGTTTTATTATGATTTAAAATTAAATTTTATTAGTGAAATGTTTAAAATTTCAATATTTTATGTGATAGGATTATATAATTATACTTGGAAATTTGACATGTGGTTCTATAATAAACTAATTATTAGTGGATCAATGATAATCCAATGATGGGTGGCTCTGTGACACCCATCTAGTTAAATGGGAATGGCTATCAGTTTAATGGCTTTTACATTGTAAGAGTGACTTGTAAGGAAGTCCACCGTATGGTTATTCCATTTATAATAGTGACTAGTATAATGTTGTTCCAATTTAACTTTATTTATTTTCTCAGAGTGTAATGGTGTTTAGGGTATTAGTGTGATTATAAAAATGGTACGAAATGTGATCATTATCATATAAATGTATTCACTAAATATTACGCTAAAAACAATAACATTATATTAAATTATTCATATTTGATTTAATTTTTATTATGAATTAATAGATTTCATCTATTATTATCTCATATTGAGATTTTTTTGCTCACCCAGTGTTTTTAAATTCCTTTTATAATACTTATGGATGTGTAAGGTATTGGAATAATTCATGTCAGTCGTTTTGATGTATTTTCAGAAAAGATATCATGTTTTATTTTTTAAATGTTTTAGATTGTGGAAAACTGGAAACTAATCATAATTATCTTCTTTGTATAACATGTATTCATTATATATGTATTATTACATAATTACCTAAAACTGTAAACCTTAAATGATCCTCAAAATGATATAAATTATAATTAGTGACCTAACTCAAGATTATTTAATATTTTATGGTTGGATCCTTATTTTTGGTATTAAATGTCAATTTAGATAACTTTAGAGGTTTGTATAACATTAATAACATTACCATGAAATATTTTACATTAAAGTTATGTTAAAATGATATATAACTTGTAGAATAACATGTTTCATCGTTTCAAATATATTTTTTCAAAAGGATTTTCCATGGAAGAAATTAAGAAGATATAGTGGGAAGGCATGAAGAGGAAAATATAATTTTGAATCAGTGTCCCAAGATAATCAGAATTAGATCAGAGTAGATTTTTTTTGATGGCTCAGTTTAAGTAGACTATAAATATTGTCTGTTTCTATACAAAAGAGTAAACAAATCTACCATAGTGGAACATGAAAATAGTGGGGAATTTTATATGTCAATATCCCCCAACATTCACAGGATCATATAACCCTATGATAGTTGAACTATGGATTAAATACATTGAAAATATATTTGATGTCATGGGTTATTTAGATAAATAAAAGTTAACTCTTAGACATCAATCATCTAGATAATTAATATGATCAATGATGGTAAATGGTTACGAATACATGGAAGAGTGAAATTATTTATGCCTTGGAATGGGATGAATTTTAGAATATCTTCTTCGAGATATATTTTCCTAAGGATGTATGATATTAGATGAAAAATCATTTATTTGAATTGAGATAGATGGACTACTATTTAGTGGCTATATAAAAATTAATCTTCACTCTAAGGACAAGATATATCCCAAATGTTATATGATATATCGATAGAAATATAAATCTATTGTACTCATGATTTGACGTAAAATATAGAAGGCCATTGTCTTCTCATGAGTTAAAGTTCGTGTGTAAAACCAATTTAATTTGATGAGACGGTATATATTAATTATTTTGATGATCATGGTCCTTGTGATAAAAATTAAAATAAGTTTTCATGTCAGAAAGAAACTTTAAGACATTTACCAATGCAGTTTGGAGGTAAGAAAACCATATTCTCATATTTTTAGAAGTGTGATGAAAATAATCATGGAGAATGTCTTTCAATGTCTTTGAAGTTATTATTATGTGGTAAGAATGGTTGTATGGTTCGTGACTGCAAGGAAAATTACTATAAGAGTAATCAAACTCCATAAATAATATGTTTTAGTTGTAATAAATGAGTTGGGGCATTATTTCAATGTGTGCCAAAATTTTATTAACCATGTTGAAAACCCGCAAGATTGAATAAAAATGTGATTAAAAAATATTTTTTCTACTATTTCAGTTGATGTTGGTCCATTAAAAAAATTGTTGATAGATCCAGGGAGCATAGTGTATTTTATGATTTATCTGAGAACAGGATACCATCAGCTAAAGGTGAAGGATAATGACATTCTGAAGATACAATTGGAGTTGAGATATGTGAATTATGAGTTTTATTTATTCCCTATAAGATATCTAATACACCTACTATATTTTTGAATCTTTTGAATAGAGTTTTCTACCAGTTTTTTGATCACTTTATGGTTCTTTTATAGATGATATTTTAGATTTTTATGAAATCAAAGAGGAATGTGAACTAAACTGAAGATTTTTTTTGAAAACATTAAATGAAAAGAATCAATATAAAATAATAAGTAAGAGTGAATTTTTTTTAAAAAAAATTCATTACCTTGACATTTTGTTTCTAAAGATGGAGATACTATATACTCCTCTAAAAAAGTTGTTGAAGAGTTTTCATGACCAAAAAATTTCAATGAGATTCTTAGTATTAAATGATTAACATGTTATTATAGAAGAATTTTTGAAAACTATACTTGTTTATCTAGTCTAATAACTATGTTAACACAAAAGGGAGTTTGGGTTATCTATATAAAAGAATGAAATGATTGTTTTCAAGAACTGAAGAGATGACTAGTCAAAGCCAATGTTTTTGACTTTCCATCTACAAATTGTGAATACTTGTTGGAAAAAAATCCCTCAAGGTATCATTGATGCATTTTTTGAGGTGATTGTGTTTGTTGACAAAGTGGACATCTGAGTGCTGATTGTTGACAAAGAAATAAAATGACATACTAATTTGATGACAAATAGGATTTCATGATAGAATGCAGAGTTCAAGAGTTGAGGTCAACGATCCATGTTTGATTCAAGAACGTCGACAAAAGGAATGGATGTTCTCGAGGCATTACAAAAGAACATATACAATGTGGCACTATGTACATGAAGGCTTGGAAACATGCACGCTGTGTACTTGAAGGAATTGAAACTTTCCCTCCATATGTTTTTCAAGATCATATCATCAAAATGTTGTAAAGGGAGAAGTTTTGTGCACGTATTGGTGGTGTCGTGCAAGTGACGTGCGCGCCGTGAAAGAGTTGTGCGCGCCGATCCCTTGGAATATTGAGAACATGTGTGCCTGTGGTTTTTGAAGATCATAAGATCAAAATATGACAAAGGAAATAGGTTCAAGATTGTTTGGAATTAGTTCACGCAAGTGACATGCAGGAGAAGAGACATGTGCGCCGAGACTTTCCCACCGAGGAGAGACTTGCGTGTCGTCGCGTAGGGGTGACCAAATGCCTATAAATACTGGACCAACCCTCTTCATTCTTCATCAGAGATCAACACTTTGTTGATTCAGAGCTCTCGTAGCGCAGTTGTGGTGGTCGCGCATGTGGTGGTGTGTCGTGCAAGTGGGACTTGCGCGCTAGTGTTGGATGTTACGCGCCATGTGTTTGTTGCGCACCTGAAGTGGTTTAGGTGAGGAAGTATGTGAGTCGCGTAGGTTTGGAGTTGCAGAATCATGAGTCGCACAAGTGGTTGAGGAAGAATTGTGAACCATTTGTGACTTGTGCGCCGATACATGCGCGCCGGATTTGACTTGCACGCCAAGTAAGGTTGATTTCCCGGCAGTGTTTTAAAGCTGCGTGGAATCTGGAAGTTTTTTTGATACCTTCGATGCATAGAGAGATTCATCTGCTGGTGAAAGTTGGAATTCAACAGAGCATCTACATATAGAAGAAGATACATTCCTTCATGCAAATAAAGAGACCAGCAGGTCTATAAATTGTGAGTGGATCCTTTCCGGAGCAGTTTGTTAAGGACGAGGAAGAAGGTGATCCTCTCCACCGGTAGTGAGCCAGAGAGAGAGAAACAGGGAGTGACTCTTGGGAAAGTAGTGAGCTAGCCCTAAGCCTTGTAAAGGAAGTGAGCCTGGGATAGAGTGACTCTGCCCGAAACATGTAATCCAAAGTTAGTGAAGTTTAGTGTAATTTGGTACGACCGATAACCTGTTGGCATATGCTCCTTGGACATAGCCCAATGAGGGTGAACCATGTAAAAATATTTGTGTTTTCCTACTTACTTCCCTGCATTGCATTTAATTCTTCATCATCAGATAAAGAAGAAAATAATTAATCATAATAAACACAAAAGTGAAAACAAAGTGACCCTTGTAATAAAGAGGTCAAGATCCAGTGGGGAAAGAAGAACTTTGAAAAATAATATCAATACCCTGATTCACCCCCCCCCCTCTCAGGATATCTAGTCCCCTATTGATCCTAACAATACTCATAAATAAAATTACCCTACGAATGATTTGAAATATCATATGTTTTTTTTCATTAAAAATTTGGAGAAATAATTTATATGGAGTTAAATGTGAAGTATATTCTTACCAAAAGTTTTTTTTAGTATATATTCACTCAGAAAATATTGAACAGAAGATAGAGGGTGGATCAATTATTACATGAAATGTTTGAATCATTTAGGAATGCTAAGTCTCTTGATTTTAATATTGATAAAGGAGTTATTTTTTTATATGTGAAAATGTTATGTATTCCTCATGTGTAACATACCGACCCGAATGCCATTAAACCAGTGTTACGATCCAATGGGTTACTTGGCCTCAAGAGAGCCTCTCCATACGCCGGAGGATACTAACTACTAGATAGGGTGTAAATGTTTTAAAATGGGGAGACTATACCCTCATATTAGAGTAAGCAGTGGAAAAAAACAATTTATAATAAACCATAGAAAGTACGTATAGTTAAAAAGTAGTAAACAAAAGAAATTGAACAAGATGTAACATTTAAATGCTGAAAAAATCCCAAATGGATATGCAATAAAATACAACACAGTTCACCCGCATGTCCGACAGTACAAATACAAGTACAAAAGAAACTAAAATATATATATGTGGGCTTCAACCAATTACATGCTTCCGCTACACACAAAACCAACAATAATATGATGGGTCTACATTATCTACAATAAAGGATCTATGTAATGCAGAGTTATAATGGTTGTTCAAATCACAATGTTTGGGAAAACGAGAGGAATGGATACTACTGATTAATCCTAATTGATGACCACTATCCATTTCATCAGTAATTTGGTAAATTATTATGATTTGAAAAATTTTAAAATAAAAAAGATTTATTTTTTAACATATTATATATGGAAATAAATATTATGATTTAATAGTAAATAATTTAATTTATAGTTCAAAATTTATATATTTATATATTATTTATTTTGAATTATATTACTATTTTTTCACTCTATAATTTATTTACAAATTAATAATTATTGTTTTTACAAGTTTTGTAAAATTAATTTTTATTATAATTATATTTAGGTCTATATGATGTAATAAATATAATTTTATAGAAACGAAATAAATAAAAATAATATTTATTTGAGAATATATTCTTTCCTATGGATCCCATTTGTATAGGAAAAAATAAAATAAAATTTTTTTATTCAATATCATTTTAAAAAATAAATTATTTTTTCAATTTAAATTTATACTTATAAATATCATGATAATATTCCATTTAGATTAATTATGAATTTTGTACATACTTAAAATATATTCTATTATTTTATTTATATAATATATTTTTTCAAGCATGAAAAATAAAATTAGTGATAAAAATAATATATATATTATGACATAATATTTTCACACAGTTTATATCAAATCAGTTATTGTGTTTTGAAATAAAACATACAATGATTGTGTTTATTTAGTCAATAAATTCCAAAATCTCAATATTACTGTTGTAATAAAATTTAAAATAATAAAAATAAATAATAATAGCAAAGCCTTGATTTTTTAACTTGTCCCAATATCATCTAAATATCACATATCCATGATGATTTTCAATAACATAGTATTAAATAAAATAATGGAAAATTAAAATATGTATAACCACTATATTTTGAAATATAAAATAAAGATAGTAAACATGAATTGAAATACTTAAATAAAAATAAGATTTATTATTAGGAAACCAAATCAGCAAGATAAGCCTATATATTTTATGTAAAATAATCAAAGAAAAATTATAAATAAATAAAATACCTACCACACCATGACAACATTGTCTGGTCATGGGGATTTAATTTATTAGGGTCTATGTTTTCTTTGTAATTCCTTATTTAATAACTAGGATCCATTTGTTATAAAATTAGTTCACATAATTCCAAAATATAGAAATGAATAACTATTTTTGTTACTTCAATCTTATTTTAATAATCCACTAAAAATATATAATTCATCAAATAATATTACATGAACTGGAATGAAAAAATGATATAGAACCCCATTGGACAACATAACACTTCAATAGATAATACATTAAAAAATTATAGAATTATCATCAACACAACTGAATAATATCCAAATAAATATTCAACTTAAAAAAATCAATAGCTTTGAGAATTCAATTTTATATTTATCAAATATGTATTTCGATAAATTAATATTTTTCTAATACATATAGAATAATATCAGCAAGAACCAATGAATAAAAAAAATAAGAAAAGAAAAAACCAAGAATAAAAATTATTAGACAGATTCGTTAATAGTAAACAATTTCAAACTATATTTGACAATAAACAAAAAATCATAGGTGTTCACCATTATAGGTCAACGAAAAAAAGTGGATTACTGTAAAAGGTACATTTCGATGTCACATGATTTAAAAAATTGGAATATGTGCACTTGGTTGATTCTATCATGAGTATTGTACATTGCAAATATTAAAGGTGTAAAAATTATATAAAGAAATAACACATATAAAAAATGATAAAAAATCAATAAAGAGAAAACACTGGTCCAATACTCTCCTTACCAGTGTTTGGTATAACATTTTTTAAGCCAACATGATATGGGATGAAATCCTCATATTAAATTTTTATTACTCTTGGTTGATATACACAAAAAAAACATCATTAGGACCTCCTTTATTGAACCAATAAGAAAAAATATAGACCTTATTATCTATTTATAAGATCCTCTATGTACACTATTGGATTTCCTGATCATCAACCATAGCCTTCCATCTGTTTGTTTGTTGTATGTGTCTATCCAAAAAAGAATTGTATTCCTCTCTGGCATAGGTCATGAAATATTTCCTATCCATATCTAATTAATCCACTACTATTTCCACTCCAGCGAAGAAGAAACCCACTTATGGGGTCCCTCCTATCTCATGACAAACCAGGGGGAAAAATTTTGTCCCCACCTAAAACACTATGAAAGTAAACCTGAAAAAACCATGAAAAACATGGTGTATCATCTCTTACTGTGAACCAAGGGGACACGACCAAGATTCCAAGCCTTCTAGATCTATTTAGAATAGTATCTCCCCCCTTATTCATACTACTATCCCACTTGGTGAAATTGACTGTCCCAAACCAGCTGATATAACCATCCACGAAATAGAAAAAGTATTAGCTTACTCGAAATTGAATAAGTCGAAAGAAATAAAGATGTTCATGTGGGTGTGCATAATCATGTACATAAATATATTGTAAGGGAACCCGGTAATAACATCCAAAAATGTTATTAGATAAGTAGTGGATAATATTGAATAAAATAATTTACACATATCTAAAATTTGACAAATAAATATAAAACATTAAAATTAAATTTTATTTAAAACAAATTTGAATATAAATCTATGATTCTATATATTGGAAATTAATATGAAACCTTGTAATGATTTTACACCACCCATTAATATTAATTTGTACTTCACATCCTAATTTGGAAACACCTATAGGTTTTGACCCAAATAGTCGACCATTAGGCATCAATATGAAAAATGTCATAAAAATTTAATGACAATATAAATATTAAAGAAATGATCAAAATTTGAATTACTCTAAACAAAAATTACACACATCCTTGAAATTATATATGTCTCCCTTTGAGGAGGTGAAAAAGAAGATGTCCCTCACTACTATCTAGTGCTTACATTTTAAAGGGGAGTATAATCATACAAATCCTCTAAAATATTGAAAAATAAATCCCAAAAAATTAAGAAATGATATAAAACAGAAACCCAATTGAATCATGAAAATCTATCATCCAAATAATAAATAATAAATAAATATGAAATGAAAAAAAAGTAAATAGTTATTGGAGTTTCTGTCCTAGGGCCAACTGTTTATACGTTAATTATATAAAATGTCAATGTATTGAATATTAATAAAAAATATTTTTACCTGTTGTTAGATATTATACATGAATATAATGTAATAATTTCCATGATTATACATTTCATTGATTATGTCATTGTTTTCCCCGCTATATTCAGAACATTGATGTGCTATGATGATATTCACAAATAGTGGTCGTAGTTGGATAATATACTATGACGGGACACATAGAACATAGAATTTCAGGTGCAAGGACTTGTAAGTAAATTAGGCTTCACCTCATGAAGATCTCACTTGGTAGTATCCATGATGGGATATTTTGAGAATAAATCCTCCAACATGAATTATTTATGTTTTTGGTGTCATAAAATATTTCTATATACAAGCATGTGTGATGGACCATTGAATTTTAAAATATTATTAATGCATGTTACAACTCGTGTGATTAGATATATTTCATAAACTATGATGATAATAGTTCATAGAGATGTTAGATTCCCTTCCATCTTTATGGAATCTAATATATTGTCCATTTGATTGAAATAGAAATGTCGCATTAAATTCCATTAGCATTGTGTAACGGCCTTTTTATTTAAGATAGTCAATGAATGACATATCGATCATTTAGGTTGGAAACATCAATGTGAAACTTACTTGATGAGATTTTTTAACAAAGAGATTATATTACACATTGACTGTTTGAATGCAGTTCTCTATGTTGTGACATTATGTCCTTTTTCTTGAGTGACCTGACCAATTTCCAGATAGTAATCTTTGAATTTTGGTAAGCCTTCCTAATGCCAATGAGAATTAATTCTCTAGGTTCACACTTTATGTGTTTTTGTTGATCTGAATTAAATTATATCTGAGATTAATTATTGGAATAAATATTATTCTCAAGTCTAAGAATAATTTTATTCATTTTATAAGGATTTAATAAATTAAATAAAATTTTATTCACCGATATGTGAATAAAATATTTATTTTATTTATTTAATATTTAAATAAATATTTTTTCACTAGATTTTAAATAAAATATTTATTTATGAATGAAATTATTATTTGCTTGTTTAATAAATGATAGTTGAGTTTCAACTAAGAAATACAGATTCTGTTAACAAGTAACAATTAACAATACTATTTCATAATATTAGTAATTGCGAAAGTTGTTTCACGGAAAAAAATAATAAGTATATAAACATTATTATGCGATATGGAATTTTTGGAGGTAATAAATGATAATTAATGGCTGGTATGAAATTAAATAATATTTTAACAAAAATGTCAACTATACAAAGAGGCGTTTATGTTTATTGTGTAGGGAATCCAAAAATTTAGAACAGATAATTTTTGAGCACAACGAATTCTTTTTCAAATACTTCTTCTCACTCCCTATCAAGAACCTGTATTTTAAGAGAGATTTCATCAATACCTAAGAACAAGTGATCAAAAATAAACAATGAATGGAATTTGAATCATTACTCAAGCACCCCGTGGTCAAGTGTTTTTTATTTGAGATCATAGGAGCACATATGGATCACTACTAGAGTTATTCTATCTATGAATCCTCATATAACAGTGGAGAAAATTTGAGAGGTTATTTTATTGAAGATCAAAATTCATCAATGATGAAAATTCCAAAGCTTAGTAAGTTATTTTGTAAAATATTCAATAAATTATTTATAAATGTAATGTGAAAAATATTTTCTCTTGGTTTCTTGAAATAATTGTTAAATGATATTTTTATATATCACCCACATCTCAATTCTTCTGCTATGACCGAAACAGACATGTGGATTCATAGTGATAATGTTTTAATTTGAAATTATTTATTTTATTATTTATTTATTCTAATTTTGGTTATATATTAATTTCATATTATTCATTTTTTAAACTGATATGAATTAACATGTTATCTATATATTAATCAGGTTCGTTTAGTGTTTTATTTTCTTAAATTCCTATGAACAAATTAAGAATGACCGGAGATTCCTTTCGGATGTGCCAAATCATTGGATAGTAAAAATTGGTTACACGATGTGTGACCAGAGCAATCACCATATACCCATGGGAATTGTATCTAGATGTTATGGGCTTTTATTACACATGGCATGTTGACCATGCCAATTAGTCACATGTCAAGTGGATATAGTGTGTTTTTATTTCATGTACAGACTGTGTAGTCCAGCTGAGTTAACATGATGAATACCCTAGAATGTGAATTCTATAAATTTTAAATGAGGTAAATGTCACGTTTCTACATGTACACGTTGTGTAGTCTCCCAATAATTGAAAAAATTAAAATAACATTAAATTTTAAATTGTTGTATTAAAACCTTATTTTATTGATTGGCACACTATTATGTGTTAAAAATTTTAATAATAAACATAAATAATTTTAAATGATAGATTAATTTATTATAATTAATATATCATTATTGTTACTACCTTTTATTGACTAGGAATTACATTAATTATTGGTATCTGAAAATAAAATCATATTATCATTACTATGAAAAGGGATTAAATAATCATGTTTTTTAATTAATTTATTCATGCATGTTTGTCATAAATAATAGAATAATAAATAAAAAAATGATTAATAATGATTTAACTTTTCATATTCATTGCATGTATGACCATTCATGAGCTTCAACAATACCTACATATGTATTTGACTTTTCAATTTAATTTATTGCATTAGTTTTAAATTATTTAATATTAAATTTTCTGATGTCATACAAGTCACCCCTCCCTCTATTATTATGTAGGACCTGTGTGCCCAAATATATTTTTGTAATCCCCTTTAACCAATACTATTGTTTCCCTAACCTATATGTGAGTAATAAATATATGTATTTGATAGTGCATCCCAAGGCATGTGGTGGAGGTTCGTGATAAATCCATAAGGATTCCAACCCATGTGATACACAAGTGGATAGGTGGAATGGTAAATCTCATGGAAAGACAGGAAATTTAAGTTATTTCCCCAAGGTTAATGGATGATTTAATATCCACTAATTAAATAAACCATTATATAAATGTAATGAACATGTTATTTAATTATTTATTTATTTCTATCTATGGAATAAAATGTTTTATAGATAATTTATTGCGATCACATGAATAATTAAACTAATGTGAAAAGATTAAAATATAAATAAAGGAATTGTGTGTAAATGTTTTATACATCATGGTAAATTAATTTAGTAACATCCACTTAATATTAACATGATTTTTAATAAAAAAAACAGTTAAAATTTATGAATAATAAATTAAAATTGATCAATGAAATATTATGTCAGACTAATTCATCCATGACATGAATTGGAATGAAACTATACTACTAATTGTAGTACGTTTCCCAATTATGGACATATACTTTAATTGGGGAGTTCTCATAATATTATTGGCTAGACAGAACCGAAATTGTTTTGAGTATAATGAACATTGTTGGTTTAATAAAAATTTGGAGCCAGGTGTTGAGGAAATCCATGTTAGGATTATAGGATTGGGGAATCCACCTAATTTATAATGGAACTGCAGGTCTAAATTTAGAAAAAACGCATACCGAATTACATTATTATGGTTTTCATGGACAAAGTATGGATCACAAATAAAATTATTGGGGATACCTTCCACAAGAATGTTAATGAAATTACACATTTTAATATCAATGGTGAGGTCTATAGAGTCTTGATAATATAGTGGGATATTTAATATACATTTAGTTTATTATATCTCACTTATTCTATAATCATGAAATGTATTCATAATTTTCTGTTTTCAATTGTGGAATAAAATGAAAATTTAATTATCAATACCAACCCTACTGTAAAAATTGGTGAAAGATAACATGCTAACTGGATGTAGCATCTAGAATTGGTTTAGATGACTATGGGTTGTGTTATTCCATGAACAAAAATCATGCATTCTTGTATCCTGAATTCCTGATCCTCTAGCAATATAGGTGAGAGATGAAGAGTTACTTATAAATGAAAAATATTTCATCAACATAGTTGATATTCAATGTTTGATTGTTTTATAAATGTATAGTGAGATAATGAAGTCTAATTAAAATATGGATGCATATAGCATGCATGCACACCTCCATAGTATTTACCAGAAGAGATCTAGAGAAGAATAGTTTGAGTACACCAAGGTGCTCTTTCCTAGAATTCTTTGAGAGGGTCCCCTAGCTAGGCCTCATGTAGTTATTCTCGTTGGCTAAATTGATCATTTATAAGTTTTAGGGTATAATCTCCCTCAAGATTCAGTCACCAAAGTCATTTTGGCATCAGTCCCTTAGAGATTCTATATCTTGTTATGAATTTTAAAATGAAAAAAAATTTATATATCTCTTCCAAATCTTCTTATTCTTCATCGTCATTTATGTAATGATACGATGCATGGTAGACTTTATGTTCTTATGGTTTAAAAATGGTAAGGGAGGGCAAATATAGTTAAGACCAATGCTTCTTAAAACCCTTCTAATAAGATGAAGATCAAGGAGAAAGCACGGGAACATTATGATATCATTTTCATGTGCTTAGAAGGGACACCGAATGAAAAACTACACCCTACCAATGAATCAAAGGGAATATTTAGGTGCATTTGTCATTGAGTGATATTTATCAATTTCAAAAAAATGGGTATTAGATAAATCTTGTGGTTCTAACATATGTATTCAAATATAATAACCATGTTTATATAAAAATACTATCATAGGTGAGGTAGATCTTCTAGTAGCCAACAAAACTAAAATTAATGTTGTTGTTGTTATGAACTACCACCTCATTTTTTAATCCATATGATCCTGGTTTTAAAGGGATATTATTATGTGGATTCAATTACAAAAAATATTATTTATGTATCTGAACTAGATATGGACGGTTTTATTTTCTTATTTTGGAATAAATATATCTTCTTTTATAAAGATATCATTTGTTAGGGTAAGACACATATAAATTATTGTTTATATGTCTTGGATTGCATGAACCAAATAATGACAATTGATAAGGATGTAACTTCACAATACACATACCACTCCAGTTTTTCTCATCACCGACATTGTCATGTAAATGAAAATAAATTTTCAAAATTATATGATGAATGATATTTATATTACTTCAAACTAAAACCAAATGGAGTTTTTCACATATTTTTATTTGAAAAAATGACCAAATCCCTATTTAGTGGTAAAGGTGGAAGGGGTAATACGCTTCTTGAATTCATTCATACTAATGTGTGTTGAACATGTCCTATTGAAAAAGGGGTGGGTACTCATACATCATAACTTTTAATACTGATTTTAGTAGAAATGGATTTGTCTATGTAATGATTTATAAGTTGAATTCATTGGGAAAATTCATTGAATACATGAATGAAGATGAAACCCAGCTCGGTAGGAAGATTAAGAACCTTTTATCATAACATTGTGGAGAATAACTTAATGAAGACTTAATTAAATATATATGGGAGTTTTGTATTTTCTCTCATCACACTTATCCTTTTATGGATCAGTGGAATGTAGAATGTTAAATGAGGAATAACACCTTGTTGGACATTGATAGTACAATGATGAGTCATGGAATTTTTACATTATCCATTTGGGCATATGTGTTAAATAACACATTGTAGGTACTAAACAGATATCTAATTAAAGTAATAAATGGTATACCATACCAATTATGCAATATAAAGAAACCTATTTTTTCTTACTTATATGTGTTGGGTTGAAAATAATTTGTTATGTCCACTTATAGTAATAATCTTGAACCATGAGGCACAAAGTGTATGATTATAGGATATCACAAAAAATGGATATTACATATACAATAATTCAGGAAAAATGATCTAGTATAATGACATCCCACATTTCATGAAGACTATATTATCTCTAAAAGAGATAGTGAGAGTCATATAGACATTGAGGATGTCCGGGCTCAAGATACACAAGATTTGGAACACTAACAAATCACACAAAGCCCTGTGGAAGAAGATATTTTTCCAGAGACAACAATACTGAGTAGAACTACTAGAGAGTTTTGAAAACTAGAATGGTATGTTTTTCTAGTAACTAAGGATGGTGAATCACTATTAGTTTATAATTATGGATCTCTAACCTATAATTAAGAAATAAGTGGAATAATTGTTTCCAATTAGAACGAAGCCCAGATTTTTGAAATTGATTCCACATAACAAAAGAAATTATGTATTTTGGTAGAACCTCTAGTAGATGCAAATAACATTGGTTTAAAAAGTTTATTCAATAGGAAACTAGATTTGGATGGACAAGTTATTATATATATGATATTAATTATTGAAAAAGTGTTTAAATAATATTAAGCCATTGAATAAAATGAAACATTTTCACCAGTTGAAATACTGAAATCCATCAAAATTCTACTTTCCATTTCAACTTTATATGATTATATTATTTGGAAAATCGTTTTCAAAACTGACTTCATTAATAAATTTTATTATAAAGATTTTAATATGACACATCATGAAGGTTTTTAAATCCAATGAATGTCATCAAGGTATGATAATGGAATATATTATTTTATCGATTAAAGTAATCATCCTGATCATTGAATATTCATTTTGATGAGGCCATAAAAAATCTAGTTTCAGAAAGAATGAATGAAATTGATGTGTCTATAAATGGTTTAGTAGATGTCATGTCATTTTGATAATTGTATATGATGATTACATATTACTCATTTTAAATTTAATATAAGTCTTACAATTTTTTAAGGAATGGTTGAATAAATTATCAAATATGAAGTACTTGGGAGATGCATAATATATTTTTGGGATCAAGATACATTGTGAAAAAAAAACAACTGGTTTATCAGCTTAATTAAAAGTACATACATTAACATGATACAAAAGTTTTTTAGTATGGAAAAATCCAAGAAGGGATTGTTTCTAGCATCACAAGAAATTCATCTTTCTAGGAAAATGTGCCTTCAAATACACAAGGAAAGATAAAAAATGACAAGGATTTCATATACAATGACGATTCGGTTAGTCAAGTTTGCAATGATATGTACATTAAAGATGTTACCTACACATTATGTGTGGTAGTAAGATATCACAGTAATCATGGTTACCTACAATAGATGATCATCCAGACTATCATTATTTGTCTAAAGAATACTATGGATATATTCCTGGTTGATAGAGGGGATGAGGAAATAGTCCTTTGAGGATACAAAGATGCTAGTTTCTAAACAGATCAAGATGAAATAAAGTCAAAAACCAGATACATCTTTACATTGAATTGAGGCGTTTCATGATGTAACAACTCAAAGCAGGTTGTCGATGCATATTCTATAGTAGATTCTGAGTATATTACAGATTTTAAGGAAGATAAAGAAAATAAATTTATGTGTAACTTCATCCAAGATATTAATGTGATACATAACTATATATATCTTTTCACACTCAATTTTTGTAATATTACAGTAGTTTCTTGAGAAACATTTATAGGGTCGCATTAGGAAATAAAACAGGTAGATATTATGTATCATATATTGATGTATTTTCCGAAGAGAGGTGAAGTTGTAGTGAGATGTATTTCCATGGAAGACAATGTGGTGGAACCCTTCAGTAAAGAGTTTTCATTGTAGAAACATGACTATGATGTGAGGTCTAGTAGACTAAATGTCATATGTAGTTGTCTCTTGTCCATGTGGGTGTTTTTTAGAGTTGTTGTCCAAGAACCAACTCTTTATAATTTGATTTAATAAATACTATATGTATTGAATATTAATAAAACTTCTTATTACATATTGTTTGTTGTTATTCATGACTCTAATATAATAATTTCATAGACTATACATTGCATTGATGATGTCATACCAGTTCCCCACTATAAGGAGAACCTTTACATGCTATGGAGATATTATCAAATAATTTTCTAGGGTTGGGTAACGTTATATTATTGGATAGATACTACATATACTGTCATGTGATAGTACATATATGTTGATGAGGCTTCCCCTCATAATGATATCACTTGGTAATCTTAATGAAAATATATTATGAGAACCTAACCACTAGTAGAAATTACACATGTTTGTGTGTCATCAAATATTCTTAACTACAAGTGTGTTTTATTGACCTAATCCTTTAAGAATATTATTAATTCTTGTTACAACATTATTACTGAGATGTACTTCAAAAAGTAGGACGATTATTGTTCATGGAGAAGATGGATATGATGGGTGTTCCATGAGTGACTTGTTTGTAAAAAAACAAGTTGATGATAGATTATTCCTGTCAATATTTATGACATATGATATCTCGATCCTTTGACTGGAATAGAATCATCACATTAAATTCCATGGACATGGCGTAATGATGTGTTTATTACATATAGTCAATGAAAGGAATATTGATCATATATGATGGTGACACATATGTGAACCATATTTGACGAGATATTGTGATAAAGGGCTTATATTACACAATGATATTTGAGATATATTTATCAATATTATGACATTAAGTTATTTCACATGGTTTCGTTGGACCATTTCGATTTAGTAATTTTGCACTTTAGCCCAACCCCCCAAATTACAACAAGGTAGAATCCTAGATGGTCACATAATAAGTGCTTCTGTAGATACCGATTAAATTCTATTTGAGATTAATTAATTGAATAAATATTATTCACAATTATGAGGAATAAATGTATTCATGTTATATTAATTCAATAAATTAAATAAATATTTATTTTCTAGCATGAGAATAAAATATTTATTATTGTTATTGAATATTTTAATAAATATTTATTTTCTAGATTGTGAATAAAATATTTATTTATGAATAAATTATTTATTTGGTTGTTTAATAAATTTTATAAGAGTTTGAATAGAAAATGACCTAGTCTATGAAAACATATCAATTAACAATATTGTTATATAATATTTGTTATTTTTCATGTTGGCGCACTCTAGAAAATAATAATTATATGTAATTATTATTATAAGGAATGGGATTTATTGAATGTAATAAATAAAATTTAATAGATGTTATGAAGTTAAGTAATATTTTATCTTAAATACCAAGTCTAAAAATAGTCGGTTATGTCTATTGTGTAGAACATCCCAAAATTGGGAATAGAGAGATTTTGCAGACAAAAAATTCTTTCTCAAATCGTATTTCTATCTCCCTCTCAAGAAATATTAGTTTAAGATATATTTCATCAAGATCAAGGAAAATGCTATCAAAAATAAAAAATGAATGTTATTCAAAACACTGTACATGCTCCCAGATATTGATTATTGTTTCTAAGAGATTATAAATGCACATCTAGATCACCAGAAGAGAGATTCAATCCATAGATACTCATAGCGCAACAAATGTAATCAAAAATGGTTTTTTTCAAACGATCTGAATTCATCAACAATGAATGTTACTAGGATAATGTATTCATTTCATAAAATAATTAATAAATTTATGAAAAATATGATGTGAAATATAATATCTATTAGTATCAAGCAATTTTTATTTGATGATATTTTATTTATCTCCCACATTTTCGAGATTTATATGTGCCTAAAACCAACAATAGCCTCCAAATAAACCCAAAACACCAATGATGTGACACCCAAACCAATTTATTAAACCAAGAAAATCTTCAAGATGAGACACTCTACAATGATAAAACCTATCAGGAGCTATTTCAATATAGAAAAACTAATGAATCCTTAAAGAGGTTCTCGAATCTCCACCTAGTGAGAATAGTTTTTATAATCTATTTAAAAAAGGGGGATTCCTAAACAATTAGTTACCATTGTAAAGAACAATCCATAGGAAAAATATATGATGTGAGACACTCTAGAGATCAATGATAAATAATATAAAAACTAAGAAGTCAGATCTCATTATACCTCTCTAGAAACAAAAGGCCCCAAATTCACATGAAATATATTTCAATCCACTAATCGGTTGTATTAGAAAGTAAAAAAGATGTTTTTGACTATTAAATCATCAAACACTAATGAAACACCCAATAATACAAAATCTCAATCACCACTCGCAATGGAAAATAACAAAGATCTCCCACATCCATCTAGAACCTAAAATAGAGGAGCAAACTATGGATAAATTGGATCCCACTCTCCTAATGCTAAAAGGAATAACAATTGATAAAAATCAATTGGAAAAACTCTTCCACACAAACCACAACTAATTGAGTCACCCTCACTTATGCTAACCTTGCATAAAACCATTCCTAACCATGAAACAATTGGGACACAAATGTACTAACAACCAAAAGTCATCTTTAGGGCTCCTACAGGAAAAGAGAATAGGGAAACAACAAGGAAACTCTCTCTGTTGAATATTGAAAATTACAACTAAAGAGAATAACTTTCCTAATTGAATGAAAATAATAAAATAATTCTATAATGGAAAACCTCTAACATAATTATTTAACCAAATGAATAATCCATTCTAAATTATGACATCACAAAATTATGCTCAATTATGCTTCGATACAAACATTTGGGGTTGTGTTGTGTAAGATCATCCACTTTTAATATCCAGGATATGTTGGGTATAAATTTTTTTTTCATAATCCCAAAATATGGAATTGAAAAAATATGTTTATTATTATGATATTATAAAAAAAATAAAATGAATATAAACATAGAGATTCAAAAAAAATTCCACTGTCCTTAATGAATAAATGATATTCAACATCATTAAATCGAATCACATTTCAATGGTTACATCATTAATAATGCGGGATAGAACTCCCAAAATCATTGTAAGATATTTTAAAAAATATTATAAAAAGAAAAATCAGAATCCACCAAAATGTGAATAAAATTTCTTATTCAACAAAATTGTATTTCAAAAATTGAAAAAAATATTTCAAATCGTAATGAATAAAATCAGCAAGAACGAATGAAGGAAACAAAAATTAATTACCATATAATGGATAAAAATTCTTATATATAATCTTTATAATTAAATAATATTAATAAATATTTACCAATTAATCATGAAGCAGTAATGTTAAGTATTTTAGTTTGAAGAAAAAATTGCAAAGAGTTAAATGGAAAATTGTCATGTAACACTATTTTTCCATTTATCTACGTGCACATGGAAGATCCAACATGAGTTTCTACTATAATGATTATTGGTGTACAATAAGAAGACAATAAACGTCACATTAAATGATTGATAATCAGTTGACAATGAAATAATAATGGACCACCCGCCACATGGCATTTGGTATCACCTTTTTCCAATCTTATATGCTATTGATATAGATCGATATAGTCATGTCTATGTCCAATAGCTCTGGATTCCCAAGGAATAGATCTATGAAATAATCCCCCAAATGAAAACATTAACCCATATACTCTCTTATATATTTTCAATGTCTTAAAATTATGCCACTATAATCTTAGATCATCCGTTCTCACCTTCCAATTACATTGTCACTATCTGAGTACACACAAACCAAACTCTTCATCGTTGGGGGACATGGTCAAGAAATTTCTCTTATCCTAATACAATCTATACAATATTACATTACTTTGAAAATATAAGAAAATACCCTTATGGACTCTCCTATCGAACATGTAATGAGGAAATAATGTTGGGGTGCCGATCCAGACTCTCCACCAAGAAACATGATAAAATGAGGAAAATTTATCCATATCCACACTTTTGGTGGACTAGAGGGATGCAACCAAATGTAATATACATATATAATTAATGTGAAATAGATATTACCACCAATTATTGTTGTTTTATTCTTTTTGATATCAAGCCTCTGACCCCCAATAATTGAGTTGTAACCAACTAAGCACTGGAAGAAGAAGCACCGTACCCGAAATTGAAGTGTCCAATAGAAACAAAAAACAGTATTTGGGAATTCTTAATTTGATAATCGTATACAGTAAAAGGTAGCCTAGAGATAACATCCTAAAAACTTATAATTGATATAGTGGATAAATATGGGCAAACATATATCAATATTCTCAGAATTTATTAAATAAAAAAGAACATATTAAAAAATACCATTAAATTTTAAAACATAAATATAATATTCAAAAAAACATGTAGATGATGGTGATATATAATTGGGAGGGTGAGATAAAATGAAAATGAATTGTGAACATTATAGATGTCACGACCCGTCCCCTAGGGTTCGTGCCATGACTACCCCAAGCCCACCTTCTATAGGCCAGGGGCTGGCGACTTGCACTGAAAAATAATATCGCTATAATGGGAAGGAATTTCCAATAAACCTATACAAAAACACATTCCAAAAACACAACAAGATGTAACCGTAATATAATCTAATATAGTAAAAAGTTTTATGAAAGTAAAGGGGCTGGAATACTTGCCCAACTAGAAAGTAAAATATCAACTGGAAAACAAAACTACTATGGGTTCATCCACTGAGGATCCTACTTCAAGGGTATGTAAAGATTGTCTCCACAACACTCCACTTCTTCCCATCTCCTAAGAGTACCACCTAGTCCTAGTTCCCTCAAACCTCAGCCCAACTACTAGTCATCTGCACAAGACACAATAAGGTAAGGACGAAGCCCGCACATGGGTGAGTATAACAATACCTAGTAGGGACCCCAAAACCCATGAGGTTCTCTTAGAATTCCACAATGGATATACACAAATCATGTTCTCAATCACTAAGCACAATGAAAAAACACAGCTCAAATAGATTCTCGTCTCAAACTAGGTATCAATGAAGTATACAAGTACATATAATTAGACGCGAAGCTAGATCATCTTATTCTGTCAAAAGGAACTACATCTGACCATAAGGATTAGGACACCCATAGTATCGATAGGGAGTAACCCCCACTGACCCACACAAGATATGATCTGCTCTGTATCGATAGATAACTAATCCCCCCAATGACCCACAAATGTTCTGACCCACCCGGAGCCTATAGGAAACTAACCCCTACAATGACCCACACATGATCTGTATGTACAGACCCACACAGGATCGCTGATTTCTGACCCACACATGATCTGACCCACACAGGATCAGTATGTGCTGACCCACTCAGGATTGTTTAGCACTGACCCACACATGATCTGACCCACTAATGATTGGTTTTGACCCACATATGATCCCTCTATACTAACCTCTATATGATCTATCTCTAACCTCTACCTCACTAACTACATCCAGATTCCCACTCATAGCGCACATGATTCTGTGAGAACCACTCATCCAGGCTTCAGTCATATTTCAATCGTCACTAAGACCCACGATGAAGTAACTCGATGATCTTTCATCTCATAAGCGTTCCATCACAATATATGGTGCGTCAAACGATGCCCGATTTGTAATTTATTATAATTTTAGTGCTGAGGGCCCAGTTGGATTCGGAGTAGATCCAAGCCGGCCACATTACAACATTCTCCAAAACATAAGTTGGGTATCTCAAAAGGATCACCTCAATTCAAGGATACCAACGCTGCTGATGCTTCATCAAATGGACATGTGGTTCTCAATATATGTCCCTTTATGTATTTCTAGTTCTGGTTGGGCCCAGGACCAGTCGGACCCAGTTTTCGTCCGACCAAGCTGGGTTGGGCTGGGGTCTAGCCTGGCCTGCAAGGGGGTGGCCCGACCCGCAAGTGGGGGTAGCCCGACCTGCGGGTGGGGGCTGCCTGACCCACAATGGGGTGGACCAACCACTGAGGGAGCGTGGGTTGGCCCGCTTGGCAGCGTCCTAGCCCGTAGGGCAATTGGCCCAGCTACGTGAGGTGTACCGAGTTGGAGGGTGGCCCAATATCCACTAAGCATGAAAAGGTTGGGAATTTCCACCCCGGTTCCACAAACAACCTTGATGTCGTTCATCTTCTGAAACGACGGAGCCACGTGGGTGATGGCTGGGTGTCATGGATCCCACTGGAGGCTCGGGTTCTTCCTCCTCCACCGCAACTTCAGCCTTGGATTCCTACTCACATGTGGCACATGATTGTTTCCCACCCTTCCCATCATCATCTGTCTGATGAGCCGACCGCCTTATCTGACAGTTGTGGCTGAATGTTTGCGGCCATTTTCTCACCGGCGGTGCGCAATGACATGTGAGACCTCCACCATTGCTGATCGGTTCTATCCTCTTCGATGAACAACACGACTTAGTGCCATGACCTCCTCTTGCGGTGTACATTGGTGATGCACTTCCCTCGTACCTGGTTGGTGGTTCCTCTCCGGTGATCGTCTATGGGGGGAACAAGGTTACAATTGTAACGGATGTTTCAGACTAGGTCTGTTAGGTCCACACCATCAATGTTAGGTCATAAACAGAAGGGGTGATTAAGGGATTAATAATAAATTGAATTAAATAACATGAAAACAATAACAAAGATACCCTACAACAACCTACCAAATAAAATTAATGAATCATATAACAATTCATTAGTCGGTTTATCAGTGTTCCTCATATTATTCAATAACGGGAAAGAGAAATACATTTAAAAAATTGGTAAACAAATAAACCACCATCGTTGAAACATTAGATAGGACACATTTATGTATGTGAGTCAGTGATCGCCATCCCTGTAACTAACTTCTAATGACATTGCTCAATCGTTGATCTCTGGTTCAGGTTTCGGTGTTGCTCAACACCGCTTGCCGAAACCACCTTTATCCACCAAGGGTCTGGCATCTCAAAACATTATCATCACTTTGTTGCTTGGTCAAGCCTGGGTTTCAGCACCCCCCAAAATCCATATAAGTAAGAGATGGGGAGTTTATGTATTGACATTGGGAATTAATGGGGACTCGTTAATTAAGAAGCATCCTAATTTCCCCAACATTATGTTACTTATATTGAAGGGATAAACAATTTAATGAATTGATACATCGCTTGTCCCACACTCAAATTTTCCATTAGAGGTTATGAGAGAAAATAAACTAATAAATTTATTTTATTTTATATCTTTTAAAATGTCCCAAAACATAAAATTTTCTCCAAACCTATTGTGGTCATCGAAAATCCTCCCTTAAGAGAATCCTATTGTCGTAGATTCAACATTGCACATATATTTTTGATCTGATCACTCGTTCAAATTTTAGAAAATGTCATTACCACATTAATTGAACGTACATTAAATTTTTTTTCATAAATTCATTCTGGGCACATAGGGCCTCGAAATCACACGCTGTCAATTTTCACAGACACAAAATAATTCCATATAATAAAAAATAATACATGGAAATTATGGGTCTTTATATTCTCCCCACTGTAGGGATTTTCATCTTTGAATGGAACACCATTGTCTAAGGAAACAAATGAGAGTATTGAGTATGAATATGACCCTCTCGGTCCTATGTGATCTCTTGGAGGTTCTCGTACTGCCAGCGAATGAATTCTAGATGTATCGACCACCCACGAAGGACCCACTCCTATTAATCCTGAATCTCTACTAGAACCCTTGTAAACGTCTCCCCATCATTGATTTCCAGCTCACAGTGGTTGATGATATGAGATGGTTCTTTCTCGTATCTCCTCATCTAGTATAAGTTGAAGACATTGTGCTCCCTCCCCAACTGCGACGGAAGTGCCAAGTGGTATGCCACCTCACCTATCCTCAAAAGTATCAGAAATGGTCCAATAAACCTCAGTGATAACCTGTGGCCTCAGCAAAATATATGTAGTCCTCGTAGAGGAGAGACTCATATGAATATGTGGTTCCAATCATGGAACTCCAATGGTCTCCATCCCCAGTCAGGATAAGACTTATGTCTTCTCAGTGTAGTCTTCATCTGCTCTTTGAGGATCTGCACCTTCTCAGTGGTAGCCAGTACCAACTCTGGACCCATAAATGCTGACTCCACTTGGTCTCCCTTGTATTGATATGATCTTCATGGTGGACCGTACAAGGCCTCATATGGTCCCATACCGATGGTGGAGTGATAACTGTAACTCCACCAAGGGAAAGTGATCCCACCAACTACGACCAAAATCTTGGATGTATGCATGAATTGGATGTTTCGTGTGCTGCAGAAGTTTGTTGGTTGGTGTATCCAACTAAAATTTTATTATTAACAAAGATCAATCGGAGATCCTTAACGATAATAAAATGTCGGATCTTCGGATTATAAGGAAGAATGAAAAAGTAATAGGGGCGTCCCAAAACAATATATATGATCATCAAATGTTGGTTATAATTAATTTAATTAATTAAAAAGAAAAACCTTGATGGAATTTATTCATTATTGATGTTTATAGTCACGATATGATGTGATCTGTCATTATGCCACATATCCAAGTGTAGGATTCCACTAGATGATATCCACATGTACTCCATGTATCATTGTAAGTGGATCTATCTCTCGTATCTTTCAAGCGTTCTTGGTGGAAAATGAATTCTCTCATGGCATGTAAGCTTTTCAAAATCCTTTGTGCACAACCACAAAAAAATCTAGTCTAATGAGAAATATATAATTGGGATTTTTTTATTACGTAGACTAATATAATGAATTAATTACCCCCAATTATTTATTCTTTTCATTTAATTCTTAGTAATACCCCATGTCTAATGATAAAAGTTGACTTTAATTATTACTTGACATGCACCCATCAAATTACATCTAATATTATTTAATTAATTAATTAATATTAATTAATTAATTATATTATGTTAATTAATTAATTGATTAATATTATTTCTCATAAATTCATAGAAAACTTACATATAGTTTATATTTTAATACACATAGTTTTTTCTTTTATTATCCATTTTTCTTTTTTTACTCCACCACACTTATTAGAAATTGAATAATGACTATTTATTTCTCAAATAAATATCACTTCATTACTCACTAATAAATTTATTATTTCTCCCACAATATATTCTGTCGAATAAATAGTGTCAAAATAAATGAAGTCAGGCATCCTTGAATAATTATTAAACCACAGTTGGGAATTATCTATTTTCAAATTGTTAAATTAATATTTAACTGGTATACTTGGACGCATTTTGTGTGTGACCCTCTCAGCATCTTTCTCACTGGAATTATGCAGATCTTGCCTAATGTCCTAGGATAGCGTCTAGGAACATGCCCAGGAACACAATGATAATTATGTTAATGATGCAATAATGTGTCCCCTCTTATGAATTCATACTGTGTAAAGTAATCCCTTTGTCACAATATCTCACATCGAGCGGGTTGCATTCTAGTGCCATCAACCCTTGTGCTCGATTATTATTTCATTGACTTTCCGGAAATGAAATTTTCCATTCCTCACAATGGAATGGATTTATTTAGGCTATATAAATTCCATAAGAGGGCCTGAGATATCAACTTTCATTATGGAACAGAGGGGAAAAATCCTTTATCGCATTATCTATAAATGCAGTATCACTTTTGATGCACCCAATGTATCATACCTCCCTATGAACAGTGTGTCGTCACATTTTTTTATCATTAAATATTTGAATTATAGTTGTAATAAACATTATTAGTAATCTTAAAGTTTTTGTAACAATAAACACGTCTGAAAATATGAACATCCATTAACACTATGAAATGAGTATTTCTAGCTAGCGGGGCTCGTTCTCATTATATCCTCTTGTATATTACCAATGGCACATAACATTAGAAGGTTCCTCAATGTTTTATGTGTCCTCACCCCTAATGGCATGTATTATTTTTTTCCCTCAAATAACATCATCTGGGGATCAATCATATATTCGAGAATAATGATATGGTACTTATAGGATCTCTTCATAGCAGTGATCCGCTATGACCCTTTAATGTAACATTTATCCTTAGAAAATTACCACATGCATTGTCACATAGAAGAATAATCATGATGTGACAATGTATATATTTAATGAATAAATAACAATGTAGTTATTTCTAGGCCACCAACTCCAATAGACTCCTACTTGGACTAGGGACAACAACTACAAACCTCTAACCCACAATCTCTCACATGATATTCATGCTTCTGCTAAGATATGCCTTTAGTAATGGGGTTTTCGATGTTCTCTTCTATGGAAACTTTTCCCATTGCAACATCACACCTTTGAAAGAAATCCCTCAAGATGTGATTCTTCTGGAGTATGTGCTTTGTCTGCTGATGTGACCATGGTTCCTTTTCAAGAGCCACTACTGTAGTATTATCACAATACAATGTGATAGAATCTTTACTACTAGGAACCGCATCTGGATCCTAGTCAATGTTTCGAATCTAGTTTTATTCCTTGACTGCATCATAAGCCTCTATATATTTGGAATCCACTGTAGAATCGGTGACATTTGTTTTCTTTGAGCTCTTCCAGCTCACAGCTCCACCATTGAGATAGAAAACATATCTTGATTGCAACATCAGATCGTTCTAATCTGTCTAAAAACCATCATCAACATACCATATGATAACATGATATTCGTCTCCTCCATACACTAGGAACATATCCTTAGTTATTATTAGATACTTATGGATAGAATTAACAATAGTACATTGTTGTTCTGCTGGATTTTATTGATATATTCCTTCCATGCTATGTGTATAGGCAACATCAGGACTAGTACATTACATGGAATAGATGATGGATGCTATAGATGAATCATATGAGATCTTACACATTATATCATTCACTTTCTGTCTCAGTACACATATTATTAGATAGATGTAGTCCATGTGACAACGGAACCAATCCCCTCTTGGATTTTTCTATACTAAATCTCCTTAGTATTTGGTCAATGTATGTACCATGCCTTAGTCCAAGAAGGCTCTTGGATCTATCATGAATGGTCGTGCTCCATAAAATGTAGGTTGCTTCACCCTAGTCCTTCATAGAGAAACACTTTTCAACCATTCCATAACTAACTGTAAGACTGGTAAATCATTTCCAATATGAAATATGTCATCAACATATTCATCTAGGATAACAATCACATTCCCATTAAACCTCTTATAAAAACATGGATCACATTCGTTCTTAATGATACCAAATTACTTTATGGATTCATCAAATTGAATGTTCATGACCTGAATACTTTCTTTAATTAATAAATTGATTTTTACAACTTAAAAATCCATTTGGCTTCACCTGGAGTCAAAAACCCATCCAGTTGTGTCATATAAAAATATTCCAGAAGGTTTTCATTACTTAATACTATTTCGACACCCATTTTCCAAATTTCGTAGTAATGGTAAGTTTCTATGAAAAGAATGATTCTTATGGATTTAAATATTGAAATTGGAATGAAGGTAAAACCATAGTAAATTCCATGATGTTTTCTGAATCCTATAGACACTAGCATTTCTTTATAGGTACTAACTTGAAATTGCATCTCTAGTTTTCTCTTGAAAACTCATTTGCATCCATCATGCTTTAAATGAACTGCCTCATCGATCAAAACCCAAACTTGGTCATGATACATGGAATCCATCTCATAATTCATATATTCTATTCATCTATCAGCTTCTGAGATTTACACTGCTTCCATTTTGGAGAGAGGTTCATCATTTTCCATCAATAATGATTCACCATCCTTAGTGACTAGGAAACCAAATATCTATGGTTCCCTTACCTCTCTTGATCTCTTACATAGTACTTCTGTTTCTGGTTCCTCTTCCATGGGGACTTGTGAAGCTTGTTCTTGTACCAAATCCTGTGTATCTTGCTCATAAACATCGTTGAATTCAATATTTCTCCCACTATCCTTTTTTAGGATGTTCTCAATATAATGAAATACGACATGTTTGGAAAAAATCATTTTCTTGTCTGAAGGGTTATATTGGAAATATCCTTTTGTTTCCTTGGGATATCCTATAAAGATACACCTCGTTCCCTGGGGGGATAAATTGTTTCCTAATAAGGAAATAAAAATTTCTCGTATCCCCATACACATGAGTGTGACCAAATGGGTTTCTTTCCATTCTATAACTCGAAGGGAATTCAATTTTCCTCCTTAGTTGGTACTCAATTCAATGTGTATGTTGGAGTTTGTAATGCATATCTACAAAAGGATAATGAATGATCAGCATGACTCATTATTGACCTCACCAAGTCAAACAATGTGTGGTTCATCCTTTAACTAACAACATTCCATTGAGGCGTATAAGTAGGACTGTGTAGAGATAGAATCATAGATTCCTGTATAAGATCGATGAAGTCTTGGTTCATATATTCTCCACCTCGATCCAATCGAATATTCTTAATCTTCATATCTGTTTGATTCTCTAATTAGTTCATGAATTGATTAAATTTCTATAAGTAATATAACTTATTCCTCATTGAGTAGACATAACCATATCTACATAAAACATTAGTAAAAGTAATGATGTAAGAATAAACATCTCTATCTTCTACTAGAAATTGTCCACACACATCCATATTCATCAATACAAGAATCTACGTGGTCCATTCACCCTTTGAAATGATTGGAGGATTCGTCATTTTCCTTAAAAACAAGAATGACATATATCAAGTGGTTAAGAATATATGAGTCAAAATAGCCATGTTGGAAGAGAATTGTCAAGGGATTCACATTTACATGACCATGATAGTGATTCCACAACTCGGTGATGTATGATCCTTGTTAGTTTTTTTGTTAACGATTTCCAACACTATGTTTTTTGTAATTTTATACATAAAAAATATTATTTAATGCACCATAACATTAACATACATTGTTCATATAAAGGAAGAAACCCTTATTTCCAAACATGAAATTAAATCCATCCATATCTAAACATGATAAAAAAATTATGTTTTTGGTAACAGTAGGAAAATAAAAACAGTTATGAAAAACCAAAATCATCCTAGTAGGAAATGAGAGGTGGTTTTCTCCAATGTATAACACAGCCAGGCTCGCACCATTGGTAGCTTGAAGATCCATCTATCCTCTAAAAATCATTCTAAATATACATTGTTCTTGAATTTGAATACAGATGTGATCCCCTCAAGCTATATCTAATACACAATTTGTAAAAATATAAATATTACACTCGATAATGAACAAACATTTAGCATCCCCACGCTTCTGGGTGCAGTTCCTCTTCCAGCAGCATTGCTTGCAGAATGGAAAACATACCACCTCTAGTTCCTTTCCTCACATCTGAATCTTCCCCTTCTTGAGATATGATGCTCAGGGGATTCAGAACATTTATAATTCTTTTTACCTTTATCCTTTTCCTTTATTTTCTAATTCACCATAAAGACTGTGGGTTTTCCACACCCCGTGTCCTATTCTACCTAGAGAATTATGGTAAGTATTTCTGATATAATCATTTCAATGGTGCTCATGTTATAATTGACAATTAAACTAGAGAAGGTATTGGGCACTGATTATAGGATGATATTTGTATGCAACTCAGCCGGGAATTTAATGTATAATCACATTACCATTGAAACCGATCATATGATCATTCCACTCAGTGATGTAAAATCCATGATTAGTATGGCCAATGGAATGGACAAGAGACTATGTAGCCTCCTGAATATCTCTATTAATGTTACATTGGACGTGGAGACCATATCACATCACTATATCTAGAACCACTTGAACCTAATTTCCACAATCCACAAAATACATTATAGTGTCATGGAATGACTCTAGTAATAAAGTAATAATTTTAATTTTAATCAATTTTTAAACATTATATTATAATTTATGTTCTTTTAATTTGGAAATAATATAATATTCCTACTTACCATGGATGTGTAATGTTCAAACCCAAATGAAAAAACATTACACATTCTACATATTTTGTCTACAAATGTTCATATCACTTCCCGCCATTATACACTAGTGACTATTTATCATTTGGGATTTTAATCGTATAAACAAAAACTTCTTAATTATCTATGTGGATGTATTTTACTCATGATTAAATCCCATATTGTTGATTATCGTATACTACCAAACTATAAATAATAAAAACACATATTTCAATTACTATGAGAACTATTTGTTAAACAAAAAAGGATAATTATTCCAATGTTTATGATTTATTTATTCCTGGAGTCATGCTTTAACTTCTTTCACAGATTTCATACAATGTTTTGAGTATGGTATAAGTGATGATAAGGTGTTGGTCTCCACGAAATACAATCTAACCATATCGCATCCTTGATTTATCGATGATGAACTGAAATAAGAAAAATAAATTTTACATCTATCGAAAAATTTCTAAGGAATACTAATAAATATGTCAAAATTGAGTTGTTTTCTTTATAAATAATAGAATGAAAAAAGTTAATGGGGATTGATTAATATCTTTTTTGGTGTAAATAAATTAATTTCTAGTATTATTTCCATGCATAAATGTACCAGAAATATTCTAGAACTTATTAAAATTTCTAAAAAAAGCCACACATTGTAAAAATATCCCAAACAATAAATCAAACACCACCTTCAACCTATTAAATATGTTTTGTTGGTTAGAAAACTATATATGATTAAAATGATAAATAATTTGATTATTATGGCTTATGATCTCCATAAGTTTTTCTGAAACTAAATTAGAGTCATCACTGTGAACATAAATGTTAAAAATAAACTTTTATCATGTTACCCATTCCTTCTAGTAATAGAGTTGATACTATAATGTCTAATTCATTATCATTTTGACCAAAATTATAGGAATAAATTTACAAGATCTTATGATATCAAAATTAATATTTTAAATTAATTAATCGTCTAAAAAATTTTGATATGATATTTCAATGGGGCATCATTAATTCCTTATAGGTATATGAAAAATAAAATTTATAAAAACTCATCTATGATACTCAATTAATTATAATGTATTAAATCACTAGGATGTGATCAATACATAGGGAAAATGAATTATATTATTTAGATTTTCAGAATATATAATTTTATTAGATTTGATGATAGTGGTTAGAAAAAGATTATTTGCTTGAAATTTAGAATGAAAATGAAGAATAAAAAGTGAAGAAGATTGGTTTGGTTTGTAAATAGATTTTTTAAAGGGTTTCAGGGTTTTATAATAAATTATTTTTTTTGAAATTTGAGTGAATTAAATAGTTTGCATAATTCAGACATGGTTTTTGAGTCAAGACAAGAATGATCCAATGGTCATCGAATCCTGTCCTTGTTGTGACAATCCCCTATATCCAATGATTTTGTAATTTCGGTTATTGCTGAATCAATTTTGTCTCGATACCATATATAAACTTGATTCCCCTAAATTTGTCAATGGTAATTCCTTATTTAGGGTTGGAAATGGTTTAATTTTATGGTTTATTGTAGTTTCAATTATCAATGGTCATAATAAAAGAAAAAATAAATCGATTGGATGTTTAAGATATAAATTATAAAAACAAAATTCATGAATAAATGAAATAAATCCAACAAAACCTTCCCCATTATATTAAAATACCATAGCATAAGGTGTCTTTACCCTCTCATCCTAGCAATGATATGTTTAGGGAGAAGTATAAAATAATGCATACGGAAATGAAAGATAGAACTCATGGAGGGAACAATGGCCTGCTCCAAGCTTTGGTCTAGCAGATTTGGATATGAATGTCCCAACAGCATGAGCATAGATTTAATTTTATAGGAACCACATGGGATCACATAAAATTCATCCCGAAAATTTACCCAATGTGTAATGTGTTTAAACATTTTGTAATCTTAATCTGAGTTTTCCATTGAGAATTTTCAATCTCTGTGAATCTCACATGAATTTCATTTGGAGATAAAGAATTTTTACTCCTACCCCAACATGTATTTGAGACTCACGACATGTAAGGATGAATCTAATCATGTAATGTCTTCAAAACATGATATTTTATGACTTTTTTCACATTTTATGGAATGATATGAAAAGAAAAAACATTTCATGGAATAATGTTTCATGATATGTGATTCATTTTTATATTCTGGATCTCATTTCACCTTGTATACTTCATTTTTACCTCATAAGTGATCCATGATCATAATCAAAAATCTAGTGTCACAAAACTTCAATTCACTCGCAGCATGATGTGTCTGTTTTCTCTAAAATTGTCCACATTTAATTATTTTTTTATAAATTAATTATATCCTACCTCCAAACACAAAACAAGTTAAATTTTCCAACATTTGGAATGAATATTTATTTAAAAACACAAATAAATACATTAAAATACCCTAAAATATATAAATGAAATAAGCATATCAATTACCCCACACTTGAATTCATACT
Organism: Viscum album; assembly: GCA_963277665.1. NCBI lineage: Eukaryota > Viridiplantae > Streptophyta > Magnoliopsida > Santalales > Viscaceae > Viscum > Viscum album. The sequence goes on along the minus strand of OY728134.1, from coordinate 713,695,520 downwards.
TTTCCTCAATGATGGTAACTCAATACACTATAATCAAAATTCACCTTACTATGATAAAAATTAAATTTCAACAAAAGAATTTGATCAAACAGAAAATTAATTTTTTGGGCATCACATATATAAAATTTATCATTGCCTCAATTTTCAAACAATAATAATCAAAAAAATATTTTACTTTAAATCTTTTGAAATATCCACCCTTATTCAGTCATCCATTTTCATTTTTTCAATTCATTTTCATTGTACATGCCACTGTCAATTTACCTCACTTTTAATTTTTCCACTCATCATCATGGTACAAATGAAAAGTGTTCATCATATACATCATGAACGTATAACATACAATATGATTTTAAAGAATATATCTTCTCCACCACATTAGGAATGAATCACAATTAATCACGAGGGATTCACTGTTAAGGATCAAATGAATCTAAGCGATTAGGGTAGGTAGGTATATGATATAAAAATTAAAACTAAAAGAAGGTTTAACTCTAAAGTACATTGAATGATAATCAAAAATACCTTAATTAAAATCTCCCTTCAAATATCTCATTCCTCTCCCCAAAAAATATTATTAGAGTGGGATCAGGTCACATGTAATCGTAATGAATAAATTAACCCCTCTTACTATTTTTTTTTATTTTCTAAATTTTATTCCAAATATATGTTTTGGAAAAATCTCACATACCCCCCCCCCTTAATAAAATATGATAAAAATATCATCATTCTGGAAAATTATTATTATTTATCCTCCCAAGAAAAACTAGAATTTTTTATCAATTTTTTTGGCAGGATTGGTTAATAATAAAATAAAATAAAAGATACATGGCCACTCCCCCAAATCATAATAAAAAATCACCCAGTAAAAAAGAACCAAATTTTGTATATCCTAGTACAACATAAAATACCCCCACAGTTATTCTCTTAAAAATCATGAATTTTTTTTTGAAAAATGTAGGAATTCATAATTTAGTAGTTTAATGTTCTTAATTTCCTAAAAAATCAATTCATGGATTCTACGGGCATAAGAAATTATTATACAATGTGAGTATCAGGATGAGGTGATAATAAAAAAATGTATAATTAATTTTTAAAGAGATTCTATTTAGTCATATATTCTATAAGATTAAAATAATGTTGTAGATGAATGAATGCATCAATATCCCACGAAATATATGAAAAAAATAACTGAAAATATTAGGCTCCATGGATGTATCTAGAATTATATGAATGGTTTTGACAATTACTCATGGAAATTAATATGAATAAATAAATTAATTAATGAAAATATCACTAATTCAAATCATGGATATGTCTTAGAAAAAATTCACTTACAATGATTAATATATTCGCAAAATCATTAATTTTCACATCCTAATCTACATGGTTCTCTCTAATAATTCATTGTCCAATTTTTCTCATTCCAAATTATTTAAACATAAATTTAAAATTCATGGAATTTTAATTGTCCAAGGCAGTTTATGTATCCTATTTCAATTGATTAAAGAATGAATCAAATGCAGGGCATGCAATTATAAATTAAATCTCTAAATAATAATTTTTTTTGGGGAATATAATAGAAAATTAAATAACTAAAATTCTTACTCCCCTTGCAAACTAATGTTTAGAATTCGGTTGTGAAAGTACTGCAAGATCCCAATTAACAATGTCTAATGTGTCTTTATGATGATAAATGATCTTTCAATATCTCTTCCTTCTAGATGTTTTGATATATTTATAACACCATAAAAATTTTATGGTATGTTGATATTAAATACTTTATACTCATTAGATATACTATATTTCATGAGGCACTATGTCCTTTGTGAAACGATGCATCATAGGAGAAAATTATATGCTATCTATTTCACATAATTTTTTCACTTCTATGTATTGAATTTTGAAAAAGAAGTCATCTGGAGTTGTGACCAGTATGCCTTTTGGACCATGATAAAACCAAATTTATTTTTTTTGATGAATACTAACATTAACTTATGTATTTTAATTTGAATAGTAAAATGAATCATATCAATATTAAATAATTATAAAATATTATTTTCTTAAGGCAATATGATAATGAGATCTTAATTAATTTTACAATATGATATAAAACTAATTATACCTTTCAATTTGTTATTTTTAAAATTTATTATTAATTTTTTAAATTATATTTTAAATAAATAAAAAATGATTTTTTATATTGGAGTTCATTTTTTAATTCAACATGTTGAAAAATGGTTAGGGTGAATTTTTGGAATTTTACTACAATACAAGAATTTTCGTGAATAGTAAAAAACCAGTTTTGAGTTATCAGTAGTTTAATGAGATCATAATGATGTAATAATTGAATATAAAAGTATTGTATACTTTTTTACACTTCTTTATGAAATGATGTGTCCCAAGTGGAATAGACTATGGGAATATACCATGGGCAAGCCCATGGTTTGGCAAAAAACCACTAATGAGGTGTCCCTTTGAAATTATTAAAAAATACCTCTCATTTTCTGTAAATACCCACTCATCGATTCGTTTTATTTCATTAAAAATCCCTCATCATCAAATATATGGTTTTTTACCTATATAATAGTCCTCCCATGGTTTTCTTAATCCCCAATGGTTTCATCCTTCAAGATCTAGAGTTACGCTACAATGTTAGGGAATCCTTGATTCTATTCTGTTAGTCGACACTAATTTAATGTTATCTCATTGAATTTCTATTATAATATTTTGGATTTTTATTTTATGTATTATTAATACTTTCCTTTTTATTTCAATATGATGAGGTACCATTTTTCTCTCATCATTTCATTTTATGAAATTTTAATCGACATCGTTAAGCTGCCGACTTTTCAAAAGGGATCTCTCACAATTTCATTTATTTTAGAGTTCATCAATTCTCTATTTTATATTATCACCTCCTCTCTAAAAATGACCATGTTAAAATCTAGTATCAACTATATACAGGAATTATATCAATTTAATTGAAGAACCATTTTCAATATTCTTTCTCCCTCCCTTTTATTTTTATAAACAAAATCATCATCCATGATATTCTAATTTATAACCTCTGTGGGAGACGAAGTTTCATTCATCACATTCTCCGAAATTAATGGTAATGAAACCATTTTAATTGTTGAACCAGATAAAAATATATCTATTTAATATCATTAATTTTCTGTAATCCTTATACACTCATAATATAAAATAATAATACAAATCAAGTTCATTATGAACAAAACGACCATGTTAATCCGAATATTTGTAATAGACTTATAACTAATGAATCAAAAATATGTTATATAACCCAAAATCATTATATGATCATTTATATCTCCCTAATTTCATTAATATTATTTATTAACAATTATTTATGTATATCCATATTTCACACGAACTTCCATTCATGAAAGCATGAAAACGAATCATGGAAACCACGGAAGAAAATGCTTCCAAACAATTAAAATTGAAAAACATAATACTATTATTAGGACCATGAATGAACCTACTAAGGTTATAATAAATCAATTACATGTTTATGTGTTTCCGTAATTATTAATTAATGTATATAAATTTGATTATTTAGGTTATTAAAACAAACGTAGAACACACTCGGGCAAAAGGTGAGGGGTCTCTCATCTCACATTCATTTATCTAAGATTTTCATTGTTTGACACTTATTTCTTGTATGTGGTATTTGTGTAATTCCATTAGATATATAATAACATGATTATTTATATAGTAATTTTATTTAATGGTTTATTTGAGGGTTATTAAGTTCTGGTCATATGATTCGACCGATTATATTGTGGTAAGGGCCTTTGTCTTAACTACCATTTTATTATGACTATCATTGTACTATGCCCCTAATAATACATATGTGGTGTACCTAAATCCCATTTGAAATCAATTTTCATTTAAAATTATATTTATATTAAATATCCATAATCTCATATCATGGATTTGTTTGTTGTCTGAATCGTATACCATTTTAAATATGGTGTTAGTTTGGAATGTAATTTTAATTATGGAAATATTAATGAATATGTATACTATACTATATAAGGATATAGAAAAGTCAGATTTATTTTGTTTTGGATCAATTAATATAGAATGATTTGGACATTCATTGTTGTGTGGGGCCTGCTATAGCCCATCGATGCATTGGTAGGTCTCATGAGACAAATCAATTTCATGACAACACCTTCGAGTTTGTTTCCAAAAGTTAGATGGGTTTATACCCACAGAAATAATCCGTTTTTATGAAATTATTGTATCATGTTCCAAATACATGATGTCCAATTAAAAATCGTTCTCTTTAATCATTATCATTTATTACTATCCATTAGGTTTTCACTATGATAAAATCTTTGGATGAAGTTTTATTATCAGTTTATTAATGGCATGAGTGTTTTTTCATTCATCATGCCCTGTTGATTATGTCAAATTATTTACAATTCAGTTATTATTGATTCATTCTTCCACCATTTGTATCCCATATTATGTGTTTGTGCTCCACTTTTCATTGATTACTTTTTACTGGTGAAATAGAGGAGATCATTTATTATGTTCTTGTGGAGGCAGCTTTTAGTTTTTGTAATGTAATGTATTTTGTAATATTTTACAATATAATTTGAATAACCACTATATATCTAGTTTAATCAATACTACTAAATGGATCATTCCTTCGGGATTTTAATTATTTCTATCCATGCCAATATAAAAAGTTATTCTTCTGGTGTGGTCTATAGGGGTCGCGCTGTTACAGTTGATATTAGAGGATGTTTAGTAGAAAATTTGGAAACTAGAGTAGGAAATGTATAGTAGGGAACAAAACCCTAAGGTAGTATTTGAGGATAAATGTACAAGAACATCCAAGCATTTTGTTAAGGAAAATATTCTGTGGATCTTTTATGAAATTCATCCTTGTCTGGATATGAGCTGGTAGAGGCAGATCTGGAACATATGTATCTAGGGGTAAAACAAGAAAACACCTCTCTAAGCTAGACTCAAACAGAAACTGGTGCATGAGAAATGGCCCTTTCTACACTCTAGGTTATGACACACCCTGGGGATATTCTTAGCATAATTAAAATTTTCATAACAAGCCACTAAGAAGGAGTTTAATGTAAATTTTTTCTTCATAGAAAACTTGTTTGTAAGATTTTATATGCATAGAATTTATATATATGTTGAGTGCATTTCTATTTAATATTCATAAACGAATCTCGTGTATCACAGTATTTAGAAATTTTCTGTAATGGTAGAAGGAGAATAAATACATGTGGGCAAGGTAGGGATCTCCCTACTGAGAAAGACACCACAATAAAGTTTGGAGATGATCATATCATGACCATATTATGACAACTTACACATTTTGTAACGAATAGCCATTCCACATCTGTGTTGGATTGTTTCATGCAGTAGAAGCCCCCATCATTCAGTGGGACTAATAACCCAGTGATTGTTGAGTAATGGATCATGTCCCTTGAAAAGATATTAAGGGAATTAACATGCATTGAAAATGAAAAGGTAGTATTGGTAGTATATTGTCTCAAGGGAAATGTAGATCAATGGTGGTCCTTGGTTCAGAATACCACGAAAGAAGTAGAAATATTAAATATGGAGTGGAGGACTTTTAAGGAAATATTCTTCGAAAAATATTTCCCTTGTGAGCAATGAAATGAAATTGAGAGGAAATTCTTGGGCTTAATGAAAAGGGAAAATGACAATGTTTCATAGAGTGAGGATACCTTCACAAGGATATCCAGTTATGTTGTAGATAACGTACGTGACTCAGCAGACACGATTGATCATTTCTTTGAAGGTGTTATGCCATGTATTCTAAGGGAATTAGCTTCTCAAACATTTTCATCATATGAAGAAATTGTATACTATGAAATCAAAACCGAGAAGGAATTTTCTAGATCCAATTTCTTCAAAAGAAAACGTGATAAGAAGCGGTACTCTTATAAACAAGGAAAAGGAGAAGAACCAAATAGTAACAATGAAACAACGATATTCACATTATGTGCAAACTGTGGAAAAAATCATCTCAGGAAATGCTTAAAAGGCATGGGAGTCTACTATAAATGCAGATAAAAATAACATTAATCTGATGAATGCAAGGTGATGAAATAATTCAATGATATTCAATTTTACAATTCCAGATATATGGCACACAATGAAAATGAGTGTCCTATGCGCCATGGAAACTTGACTCAGTAAAGGCCCAGAGAGAAAGAGATAGCCTATATGACTTGAACCGTGGAGGTTGAAGTTTCTAATGACGTGGTGGCATCTACATTAATTTTTTCCTCGAACATAGACCACACATTACTTGATTCTAGATCATCACATTAATTTATATCTTCCCAGTTTTACATTAAAATTTGAAATGTCCAATTTGATTTAATAATGGTGTTGTCAGTCAAAACTAACAGGGGATGTATCATTGAAAAAAGGCATATCAATTAGTTCCCCTCGAGATACCAAAATATGCATTAGTTGCTAAATTTATCGTTATACCAATGACTGAATTTTATATATTTCTCAGTATGGATTGGCTATAAAATTTTGATGAGAATATTTTTTTCATGAAAATGGAAGATACAATTTTTAAAATGAGGTATAATCTTTTATCTTTAGAGCAGATACCTCACCATCTAATTCTTATCTAAACCCACCCCCAGTAGCTTTATTGAATGAAAATCTTTGAGATAAAGATAACACAATATCTATTGGTGAGGAAAGAAATATTCAAATTTAAGATATGTAAACAGTGAAAGAATACATTGATGTGTTTCCAGAGGATTTACCTGGACATCCTCCAGAGCAAGAAATTGTGTTTTCCAATGATTTAATTCATGGTGCAAGACCTATATCAATGACCCCCTATAGAAGGACCACTGTGGTGTCAGTGGAGAAAAAGAATCAACTAGGGGAGTTGAGTGGAAAATGATATATTCGAACCAGTGTTTCTCCATGAGGATCCCCGGTCTGGAAGATATTCCAAAGACAGAATTTGGAACTAGGTATGGGCAATACGAGTTTACAGTGATTCCTTTTGGACTGAAAATGCACCCTCTGTATTCAGGGATTTAATGGATAGAGTTTTTGAGGAATATGTTGATAACAGTATTGTGGTATTAATCGTTGATATCCTTGTATACTCAAAAAGATATAAAGACCATGAAAATCACTTGCAGATTATTCTGAAAACTCTTAGAAATAATAAATTATAAGGGAAGTTTATAAAGTGCGAATTATAGCTTCAATTAGTATATTTTCTTGTCCATATTGACTCAATGGATGGAATCCTAGTTGATCTGGGAATAACAAATGCAATCCTAGATTTTCCAATGCCAACAAACATAACAGAGGTACATAGTTTTATTGGTTTAGAAGGTTACAATCAGCGTTTCATTCTAAATTTCTCCCGACTGTCTAACCCTCTAACAAAGATCGCATGGAAAGGTGTTATGATTCTGTGGACAAAAGAATGTAAAGAATGTATCGATGAATTGAAAAGAAGATTCATCAACGCTCCAAGCTCGACTATTCCATCTAGAAGTGATGGATAAGTAATATATAGTAATGAATCAATCAATGGTCTGGGTTGCATCCTTATAAAAAATGGAAATGTTATTGCATATGTGTCAAGGAATTTGAAGGCTCATGGGAAAAATTATACAACACATGATCTTGAGTTAGCAGATATAATTATTTCTCTAATGATATGAATACACTATCTTTACGGGAAAAAATGTGAGATATACACAAATTAAAAGAGTTTGAAATATTTTTTCACACAAAAATAACTCAACATGAGGCAACGAAGATGTATCGAGTTACTCAAATATTATGATTTTTCAATGCACTACCACCCATGAATGGAGAATAAGGAGGAGAATTCTTTATGTAGTAAGGATCATGGTCTTCTTACTCAAATGAGGGTTGAGGGAGATCCTATATTTTTGGATCAAATAAACATGGATATGGGAATTGTTGAGGAAGGGGATACATATTTTCTCCTTCAAATTATTGATAAACAATCTTTATTAGAGAAGATAAAAATCTCTCAATCTAATCATGAGAATATTCAAAAGAAAATAATGCTGTCAACGTTGGGAGACTGGTTGACTTCGTATATGAATAAAGAGATCTGAAATTTGGGAAGTGGTTATCTATTCCATCAGTACATGAGTTAGCAAGGGAACTGTTAGACAATGCCCATAGCTCAAATTTCCCTATACATCCAGTAGCACAAATATGTACATAGATCTAAAGGAATATATTTGGTGGGAGAATATAAATCTCGAAATTTATAGCAACGTAACAAGGTGTCTAGTTTTTCAACATGTGAAGGTAAAGAGGAAACATCCTTGAGGAGTGATAAAACCTATACCTATTCATATGTGTAAGTGGAATAACATTACAATGGATATTGTCCCTCAACTACTGTGAACATCTAGAAGGAACGATGCAATCTGGGTAATTATTGATCGCCTCAAAAAATAATCACATTTCCTTCCTATAAGAGAGGATTTACAACTTGCGTGTCTGAAAAGACATTATATAAATGAATTTGTAATACTTCATGGTTCACCTCTATCGATTGTGTCTGATAGAGATCCCATGTTGACATCATAATTCTGGAAATGTCTACAAAAGGTTTTGAATACAGAGCTCTGAATGAGTACTGCTTATCACCCCCAAAATGACGGACAGTCTAAAAGGACAAGTCAAAATCTAGAAGATATATTGTGGTCCTGCACTCTTGACTTCCAAGGTATGTGGGATCAATACTTCCCTTGGGTGGAATTTTCATAAAACAATAGTTTCTATTCTATAATTAAAATGGCTCCATATAATGAATTATATTAAAATAGATGTCAATCACAAACTTTTTGGGATGATTTTGGTGAGGGGAAACATATAGGCCATGAAATTATTGAAGAAACCACAAAAGAGGTGAAGAAATTACATGCGCACATTAATGTACCCCAATGTAGGTAGAAGAGTTATGAAGACAACTGAAGGAATTATTTATAATTCCAAGTGAGAGATTGACTTTCTGAATGTAATTATATGGAAGGGTGTCTTATGATTCTGTAAGAAAGGGAAACTGAGCCCTAGATACAATAGACTATTTGAAATTCTTGAAAGAATGGGATTGGTATCTTACCTATTAGAAATGCCTCCAAGTATTTCAAATTTCAATGATGTATTCCATGTGTCATTGTTGAAGAAATACATGCGATACACAATGCATGTACTCACATATGATGAAATCGAATTAGAACCAGAATTGTCAAACTGTGAAGAGCCTGTTGGGATTCCTTACACAGGGGAGCATGTATTGAGAAATTGAACAATTCGTCTAGTAAAGGTTCTTTGGATAAACCAGAATATGGAGGATTCCATATGGGAACAAGAGGATTTTATAAAGAAGAACCACCCACATCTTTTAGGTGGTATTAATACATAAAATTTCGAGGATGAAATATCCGAAGGAGGGAATATTATAAAACCCCAAACATTTTATGGATCATTGCTCTTAAATTCATTATATTCATTAGATAGCCTATATTTCATGAGGCACTAAGTCTATTGTGAAATGAAACATCATAGGATAACATTATATTCTATAAATTAAACGTGAATTTTCTACTTCTAGGTTTTGAATTTCTAGTAGCTGTTATCTAGAGTTTTGACCTGTAAGTCATTTGGATTCTGATAGAACCAACTAGATTTTTTGATGATTTGTAAAATACCATTATAAATAGTAATATGAATAGTAATATGACCCTAATTAATAGTAATTAATGATATAGTTTTATTTTCTCCTATAAATAATATCATGAGATCTTAATTAATTTTCCAATATGATATAAAACTAAATATATCATTAAAATTTTTATTTTTCGAACTATTTATAATTTTATTTAAAAATTATATTAAAAATACATAAAAAATTATTTTCTAAAAATGGAGTTCATTTTTGAGTTATAAATGTCCAAAAATGGTTAGGGTGGGTTTTTTTGATTTTTCTAAAATACATGAATTTTCCGTGAATAGTAAAAATACAATTATGAGTTTTCAGTAGTTTAATGACATCATAGTGATTTAATAATTACATATAAAAGTATGGTCGAATTGTGTAAATTAAAGTATTACATATGGTGTCCCATGTGGCTTAATATATGGGAAAATAACTTGGGAAATCCCATGGTTAGGGAATAACCACAAATGAGGTGTTCCTTTGAAATTATTAAAAAATTAACTCTCTTTTTCTATAAATACACACTCATCCACTCATTTTCATTCATTAAAAATCCGTCATACTCTAATATTTGGTGGTTTAACCTATCTAGGAGTTCTCCCAATGTTCCCTTAATCCCCCAAGGACTCATTATTCATGATCTATGAGTCACTCTACAAGGTAAGGGAATCCTTCATTCTTTTCTTTTAGTCGACACTTATTTTATGTTATCTCTTTCAATTGACATTGTAATATGTTGGGGATTGATTTTATGTGTTATTATTACTGTACTATTTATTTAAATAGGATGAGGTAGCCTTTTTATCCCATCATTATATTTTATGATATTTTAAGCGACGTCGTTAAGTTGCCGAATTTTCAGAAGGGATCTCTCACCATTTCTTTTATTTTCATGTTCATCTTGTTTCTTTTTCTCTCCTATACTCCTCATTCCAAATGACCATGATAAACCCTATTATAATCTATATAATGGAATTATATCATGTTAATGGAAGAACCATCATCAATATTCATACTCCCTCTATTTTATTTTTATAAATGAAATCAACATCCATGAGGTTGCAATTTATATGCTTTGTGGACGAAGGAGTTTAGTTCTCCACTTTTCCCAAAATTAGTGGTCATGATAAAATTTTAATTGTTTAAATAAATAATAATATATGTATTTCATCTCATCAATGTTCTGGAATCTTTAGACACATATAATATAAAATAATAATACAAAACAAGTCCATTATAAACAAAATGACAAACTTAATACGAATATTTTTAATAAACATTTAACTAATGAATCATCATCATGGTATATAACCCAAAATAATTATATGATATTTTATATATACTTAATCTCATTAAAAATATATATTAACAGTTCATGATGTTTAACCACATTTCAAATGAACTTCCATTCACGAAAAAAGTAAACAAATTATGAAAACCAAGGAAGAAAATGATTCCAAACAAATAAAATTGAACCTCTTAAACCCATGAAAAGGGACATGAATGAACCCTATAATGTTATAATAAATCGATTAAATGTATATAAGGTTCTGTAATTTCTAAATAATGAATCTAAATTTGATAATTCATGTCATTAAAAAAAATGAAACACACACACTCGAGCAAAAGGTAAGGGGTTTCTCATCTGACTTTCATTTTTGTGATATTTTCATTGTTCTCCACTTATTTCATTTATGTCGTATAAGTATACTGACATTTGATATCTAATAACATGATTATCTATATATTAATTTTATTCAGTGTTTCATTTTAGGGTTATTATGTTATGGTCATATGATTCAACCGATTACATTGTGGTAAGGGCCTTTGTGTCAACTACCATTTTTTTGTGACTACCTTTGTATTGGGCAACTAAAAATACATATGTGGTGTAACTAAATCCCATTTGAAATCCGTTTTCAGTTGAAATTATATTTATATTAAATATCTTTAATCTCATATCATGGATATGTTTGTTTTCTAAACTGTATACAATTTTACATATAGTATTTTTAGGAAAGTTATTTTTATTATGGAAATATTGATGAGTATGTATACTCTACTTTATATAGATATAGAAAATGCAGATTTTTTGTAGCGAATCAATTTATAAATAATTATTTCGATATGCAGTGGAGGGTTGGTCCGATATAGCCCCTCGAGGAATCGGTAGGACACAAGGTAAAAATCATTTTTTCTACAAACCCTTCGAGTTTGTTTCCAAATATCATATGGGTTTCTACCCACATAACTCAACCATTTTTTCGGTATGATGTTATCGTGTGCCAGAAACATGATTTCCAATTAATGATAATTCTCTTTATTCATTATCAGTTATTACTATCCATTAATTTTTCACTATGAAAAAATATATGGATGCAGTTTCATTTTCAGTTTATTAATGGCGTGATATTTTCATTAATAACCCATGCCATGTTGATTATGTCAAATTGTTTACATTTCATTTATTTTCCATTCATTATTCCTCCATTTTTATTCATTACTAAGTGTTTGATCTCTCACCATACATTTTTTACTTTCAAAATGTGATATAGAGAATAACCTTTATTATGTTTTAGTGGATGCAGGTTTTAGTTTTCATTATGTATTGTATTTTGAAAACTTTTCCAATTTAATTTGAGTAACACCTATGACTCTAGTTTTTTTTCATAATACTAAACAGATTATTCCTTCATGGTTTTCAATTCCTTCTAACCATTCCAATATAACAATTAATGCACCACCTCCGATCTAGAGGGGTCGCTGTGTTACAATATTGGGTATTGATGGTCATAAAAATTAAAAATAGACATTTAAAATAACATGCCATTATCAATGAATTTTGATGTATTTGGAGCAGGGGCATTCACAGCTCTAAAAAATACAAAATAAATAAAATAAAACAAAAACTACATGGGTTTCATCCTTCAATATTTTTTTACCATCATTGGATTTACCATAAATCCTTCATCTTTCTCTCATGTGAGAGATGATTGAAAAATGGGTACCTCTTTGGTGTCCATAAATGGTCTCAGTTGTGTCCCATCCACATAGGATGGCCCATGTCCTCCTTCTCTGAAAAGACTAATTCATGTAGATAGTATTATTTTATTGATCATTTTTGGATAAACCCACCATTTATCTCTCAATACTATTGAAATAAATGGTAGTTCATTTACCATCCATACCTATTTTCCTTTCTCAAATGTTGGGGGGTTAATCACCCATCATGTTTCAGCAATCTAGTTCTTCAACCTATATTTTTCATTAGGTGAGAATCCTATTTTACGACATCATCAAACTCATGTACATATTAAATTTTAGAAAAATATTCATCATCTAGTGTATTTTCGTAAAGAAAATCATTTTCCTCATTCAAACCACAGTTCATCATTTCCCAGTGGATATGGAAACATACTTGATCACTTCCATCTCATAAGAAGAGTTATCCATTTCGAAAATCGACGAGTTCACACACTTTGGCTAAAAATGGACTTCCAAAAATTGGGGAATTTCCCTCCTCTTCCATATCCAATACTAGGATATTGATGGGGATGTAGAATATTTCAAACTTAATCATAATATCTTCGATGAATCCACTTGGTCATTTGACTATTAATATACTAATTGAAGAGGTAATCTTATAGGATTCAGCACATCCATTCCCGAACTCTTGAAAGTTGTGTATGACATGATATTGACACATACACATAAGTCAAACAATTATTTTCCACATTTTTTAACTCTAATAAATGAAGGGATTGCAATGCCACCTAGAACTATTTTATATTTAGGTGGGTAATTTGATACCACTACCGAACCCTCCCATGTGAGTGGAATGGTTCCAATATCATCCTACTTCCTCTTATTGGTTACCATATCATTCATGAGTTTCGCATACGTCGACATGTTTTCATGATCCTCTGCAGAAGGAATATTAATAAAAAAATTTCTAAAGTGTTCTAAAAATTTACCTTTCAGAATGATATTCTTCATTTGTACCATTATTTCTTGAAAAGGAATTATTTTCTGGTATAGAGGTTGTTATTCTTATTCTTCATAAGCTACTTATTCTTTGTTGGCTCTCTATTCTCTTTCTATCACTGGTTTTTGTCATGAAAACACCATACCACTTACTTTGGTTTTTCCCACTTCGTAGTTGTATTACCTTAAAATATTCATGTTTGTGTACTTTATGGAATCATAGTTGTATTCCTATGATTCTCCCTCTATTATTATTAGTAATTTTGCCAACTTGATGATCGAGATTCCTTAGTGTGGCCTTTTGGTTTGAATCTTCTTATTATTTTTTCCAATACAACCCAAAAATATTCCATGAATGTTTCCATCATCACTCCCAAGGAATGGATCAATCTTGTCAGTGTTGGACTTTGCAGATAATGTTGTTGGATACCTTATGTAATTTTTTAAAATCGGTTCCATTATTATTGTTTTTGTGGTCTTGAAACCAGAATATTATTACCATGATTGTAATCAGCATAATTTTCATCTACTAAACATGTACATAGGGTTTTTGTTTTCTATCCAATAATGGTGTCCATATTCGTGGTAATCAACTCCAGTTTTGATTCTATCTAGTAATTATTTTTTATTGCATGAATTCCTTTTCATTTCATTCATACTCAGTTCCACTAGAAACTATTTCTATCTATTTCATCCAGATGGTTGTAACTCACTTCAGGAGACATATTCATTAGGGATCCTCTAGCTATAACATCAAAAATTGACCTATTTCTTCAAAAAAATTCCTTAAATTATGTTTGGATAAGAATCCAAAACTCTGTTCCATGATAGAGGGATTTTCTAGATAGTTTTTATACCACTACCACATAGAGTCCAATGAATCATCTTCAAATTGAAATAAAATTAAGAATGTTTATATATATATATATCCATTGATGTAGAATGTGGGACAATGTGGATAATGAATTTTCTATCCAACTCATCCCATGTTGTGATATAGTGTTCTAGCAAGCATTGAATCTAATCTTGTGCTCGATCGTGTAATGAAAATCAGAAAAGATAGAGTTTTACCGCATCACTTGAAATGTTCTAGAGTTGGAATGTATCACAGATCTCAAAAAAACATCCCATTTTTTTTGAATCTTCATGGAGAATTCCTCTGAATTTCAAACCCTTTATAATCATTTAAATGATTGTAGTATTGATTTTATAGTACTTCGTAGTGATGGGGGTAGCTATGGTGGTTGGTTACAATCTTGTGTTTGATGGATGCCTATGGTATGTGAGCATCCTAGTTCCATGATCTCATTGAATAGCCCAATGAATTTTATTTTTTTCTATTCCTTCCATGATTGATGCTAAATTACTCTTTTGTAATGGTTCATAATAGAGGGTGAACTCGATGATGTCCTTTCACCCAACTCTAGTGTTGTAGTTGTGCATGAAATATTTTACTCTGATAATTGTGGAACAAATTAACTAGTTTAAAAATATAAATTGAAATAAATAAATGTAAATAAATTAAAATTTTAAATCATAAACTCTAAAAAGAAATATTCCCCAACAATAGTGAATGATTTATTTCCACATGGGGTGTCGTTAAATCCCTACTGGTCTATGAAAAACAAATTTAGAAAAACTCAACCATGATACTCAATTAATTAAAATTTAGTATATAATTAGGTCGATATTGATCCATATGAATGTTGAATTAGATTATTTAGTTTTTAAAAATATTTAATTTTATTATATTTTATGAAAATGGTGAGAAATATGTTTTTTGATTGAATTTTTAGTAAAACAATAATGAATGGAATGCCTAATAGATTGGTTTGGTTTGGAAAAAGATTTTTAAAGCATGCTGGGGTTTTGTAATATAGGGTTTATGTGTAATTAGATTAAATAAAACAAAATATGGTTTATTCATCCTTGGTATCTAATTCAAGAATATAATGATCCAACAGTCATAGAATCCGCTCATTAACATGGAAATTACCGATTTCACATGGTCTAGAAATTTATGGATTTTCTGTATAAATTTTGTCATTATACAATATTTTTATCAAATTTCCCATAATGTTGAAAATGTTCATGCCTTCTTTAGGGTTGTCAATTTACCAATTTTATGGTTTCTTCTAACATCAATTATCAATGGTCATGAAAAAACGAAAAGAAAGGGATTGAAAGTTGATGATAAATATTATGAAAAATAAATACATGAACAAATGAAATAAATACATCAAACCTACCCAATTATATTAAATTACACACGAATAAGGTGGGTTTACCCCCTCATCCTAGCAATGAGAGGTTTAGAGGGAAGTAGAAAATAACGCATAATGAAATGAATGAAATATCTTAGAGAGGGCACAACGTCTCACTCCAAGCTTTGGTATCTTGTGTATCTAGATTTGAATCCCATACATCAGCAGAATGCTACTCTATTTATAATAATCATATGATCTCTTCCTGAAAATTTTCTTGAGGTGTATTTTTATTAAATGTCATGTAATCATTTTCTGAGTTTCCTCCGTGATTTTTGAATCTGCACAAATTGTGTGTGAATCTAATTTAAAAATATGAAATTTTGACACCTTTCATGACATGTAATTTGGAATCACGATGTGTAACTATCATTTAATGTCTGTAACCATAACATGAAATGTCCAAATATATATTC
The DNA here is from genome assembly GCA_963277665.1 of Viscum album. Classification (NCBI taxonomy): domain Eukaryota; kingdom Viridiplantae; phylum Streptophyta; class Magnoliopsida; order Santalales; family Viscaceae; genus Viscum; species Viscum album. The sequence continues at coordinate 713,679,072 of OY728134.1, read as the reverse complement.
TTCACTTGATAAAATCATGACATGTAATGTGATTACACAATGTATAATCAATCTGCTCCAGTTTTTCCATCGTCCAACATCTTCTAAAATATTGTTCACACTGTGAGAAAATCGAAATTCCTTTTAGATCCCTTATTCACACCCCTTTATTCCTATTTTATAAAATGATTATTTACTAGAAAAACTCTAAAAACTAAAAATTCTCTCACAAATTGGCAAGTATATTCAATTAAATACATAAATTAATATATTAAAAAACTCAAAAATGTATGCATGAACTACACTTATCATGATAATAAGATAGTCATAGGTTGAATAATATATGTGGAGTAAATTTACTATTATGAGAATAGTGAAAATTACAGTGAATTATATCTCCAAAATTCATCAGGATGTTTATATCCAACTTGTCACACTGAACCATAAAAGGATAATTCTTGGACTCGTCCACTATATAAATATTTTATTTTATATTGATGTTGTTTTATCAAAAACTTATTAATTAATTTCAATCAAAGTATCTTCCAATATACAAAAAACCTTCAAGCAACACTCGATTCATGAAATGATTAATTATTGGAAATTATGTTATATGAGTTGTAGATGACCATTAAAATTGTTTTAATAACGTCATTCCTTATATTAACTGTTATTCTAAAAGTGGATAATTATTAAATGTTCAATGAAACCTCATTGGAGTGGGACCATAATGTTATTATATATTGAGTTGTTGGTCCACACCATCGTCATCTTCTTGTTCTAAATTTTCTTCATTCCCATGATTTTCCACCATCTAATCTTTGTTATGTGTATTATTATCCCGGATAAAAGGACATTCTATATGATACATGAGGAAATGATTATTTTCATTGTGTATTTGATGAAAAAACTACTATTTCTAATGGAAAATAAAGGGATGTTCCAGCTTAAGGTCATGACATTATATCATTAATTCTTATGGAAAAAATACATTTTTAATAGAACACATACTATAATTATAGAGTTATAAAAATACATTATCTTATATTTAGATTGATTTGTAACCAATGAAAATATGTGTGTCCAATCATCATTATCACTTACTTGATAGGTAATATTCAACAAAATAACATTATGTTGTAGTTATAGAATTGTTATGGGATCAATTGCTTGATTATTCCTCTATTTAATCCATGGAAGTGTTTTTCATTGAATGGATTCTAAAGATCTTCACTCTCCATGTTTTATAACAATTAAATTTTACATATTAGAACTATAACCATGTTCATTGTAATGTCTCTAAAAATTCCAATAAATAGTGGTGTCTCATTTTTTATTTTTTATTTTAAAACATTGTAAATAATTATATATGTCTAATGAAACATAATATGAATGTTAAATTTCATAAATATTATTTTTTTATTTTACTATACAAAAAAAATTTATGTTCCTCAAATGAAATTTCTAAATGTAAATATTATTCATAATGTGAATTTGAATTTTATAAAGAATTTTTCAAGGGACTGTAAAACAAGTTTTCTAGATTGGCCTCTTATTCATACAATATTCCATTGTAAAATTAATACCCATAACACCCTATCTATGGTTATTTGAACTGGGTAAAATCATTCCAGAGTCTGTATTCACATAGAAAATCTAGGTAGAGATATTATTTCACATAAAACCACAGTATATTACTAGTTTTGTCTATTTTAAAAATCTATCCACATTTAAATCTTTTCGCACTCAAAATATGACTAGTGGCATTTAGAATATTTCCACGACTTCATCTTAGTGTCCACTAGGGATATGTTTTACATAACATTAGTATCTCCCAACAACCATGAACGTATAACTTCTTCCAAATCCCCCTCTGAAACCCATATGAATTAGAATATATAGGGTCCCTCTTGTATGTGTATACCACCATCATGATATAAATTGATAAGGATATAAGAATGGATAGATGATGCATATGGGAGGTGAGAATCATGTATGTATTCAAAAGGATTATCCCAATTAATATAACAAATATACCTATACTGTCATAATTTAATTTGGGTCTCTTTATAATTCTTATGAAACTAGGTATATGTGTTTCTTAATTATCCCAAATATGTTATCTCTACAATCTGGTTAGCCAAATGAAAATTCAACATCATTGATAATGACCTTTTAGAAACCCTTATATTCTCATAAGAATATATGATTACATTAAAATAATCACCAATGATAAGGGGGATAGGCATTTGTTTACTTAAACAGTGGAGAATCTACCAATATATTCATTTATCACCATCGGTAGGAAAACCATAGAATCCCAAGAATCCCCCATGTAGGGGAATCCCACAAATAGATGAAGACAACACTGTGATTATGTGAAAAATTCAGAATTTGGATATCTACATCCTCTTTCTTGATAATGATTAGACCCAAAAATGGACTTGAAGGGAAACTGAGAGACACCCTTAGAAGACAACTATTGTCTCCACATAACACACGACCTTTCTATCGTCATTTCTTTGGGAAAGAAAACATTATCATGACTTTATAGTGCTTCTATAGGGGATCAACCAAACTGGGTGTGGGTTTCAAATCTAATGAGATACCAGACTAACAATTTTCTTTATGGTAGGAGGTTATTGTTCATTGCATCCCTTTCCCCTGAATATTGTAGAATAGAACCATCGCTCGCAACATTTCACTTAACATAAAGAAACTACACTAGTCTTGAAACATCATAAATTCATTTGGAGCCACATTGATCAGTCGTAGGAGGTTCAAATTAGTGGTTCCACTGATTATCATCAACCACGTTTGGCGTTCATAGGGAATATCACTATCATTCCATTAAAGTATTCGTAATTATTATATGAATTCATTGTAGGTACATTAGTTGTGGAAATGACTGTTGTGGGGGGGTCAGAACAGATTTTTTCATCATAAAATTGGGTTTGGAAATACCCTGAAACCATGAATGTATCAATGCCAGTGGTATTATCATCACTATAATAGAATTATATATTCTAACTTCATTACTTCTGGAAATAATGGAAGAATTATTTGGGGATGGATTCAACATTTATTGGGTATACATAAAAGCATTGTGGTATATATGATTATTTTATGGCCCAAATATTTTCACCTTATGTTTTTCATGAGCAACATATGATGTTTGGTACTTTTTACATATTTCTCTATCCATATGTCATTTTGACTATGAAAAAAAGGATGCCCCGTGATTTTTTTCTTGTAACCAAGAGAAATATTGTATAATTATATTACCTTTTTAATATGATGCATTGGTAACAGAATCCATTTCTGAGTGTCTAATGTTTCAATATATGATATAAAACATAGATATTTATTTATATTCCCTTGATATTATGATCATTTTATTTTTTTCCAGATGTGGCTTACCCCATAAAATTGGGAAGTCAATGTAAAATAGGAACCTAATCATCAAAAGGGTTCCACATAGAAAGGGTTATGATCAATCCCATTCAATTAATGTTCAGATGTGGTCCCCACATTCCTTAGGAACACATTCTAATGCCCCCCAAGAAGGATGAACATAAGTTAAATCTAAAAGGATGACCCATAGAATGATATATTCATGATGTATCCCACAATATCTAGATCATACATTAAGATAATAAGGTTTCCAAAATGTTAAGATCTCCTTATAAGAATTTTATTTTAATACTACTATTAAAAGAAATCAAAGACCAATATACCTAATCCAGTAACTTATATGGACACTCAATACTAAAATAAAAATATAATTTATAGAATATTAATAAATGTAAACAAATTAAAAGGGTGATTGGTGATGAATTTCCCCACATTAAATAATTCATTCTCAGCATCAAGAATCCTTATCCATCATTCATTGCAGTAGTGGGAACCTTCTCATTATTTGATAGTGAAAGACACCAGCATTATTCCACCAAATAATTATACATCTCTTCAGTCAATTGGACTATAATTATCCCTCAATAATGATAAGAAACCATAGATGAATACACAATAAAAGCATCTCTATCACTGGTCTTCCCAACCTAGGATGAACCATGGAAAGCCCAACCCCTATTAAGACCTAAGAGAAAGATTTAAAAAGTGGTAGAGGGTGAATAATATGAATAATTTTCACAAATTAATATATTTAATAAAAAATTTTCCTTAAAATAATTATACAAATATAAATATGATTTAGAAATATGATTTATATTACTTTTAACAAAAAATATTATCAATATTATTTTCATAACTATATAGATATATGTATAATTATTACTAAAATTGATTTAGAAAATATTTATTTACATTAATTAAACAATGTGAACATAATTAATTTAAATATCATGTATTAATATTTTATTTAAACCATTATATGAATATATGAAGTATTAAAAAAATATGTGATTCATATTTGAATTTTATATTTATATTCATAATATATAATTTAAAATATACGTATATGTTTCTGTATGTATGTTGTAACACCCCATTATTTTATTTTATGTACTTTATTAATTCTCTTCCCTTTGGTGGTTTATGTTCCACAAAACACCATGTTCGAGAATATCATGATCTAAAAAATAGTCATTTAAATAGATTTTATGAATAATATTATGCACATTATGAAATTTATGTATATTAAAAATTATTTTAAAATTATTCTTATATTTTACAATTATATAATAACAAATATTATTTTACCCATAAAAAGTATACTCTTTTATAAGGGAAATTAACTGCCTTTAATGGATATCCAAATTTAAAAATATTTTTAACCCATTTAAAATTTTTATATGCAAATATAAATTTCAATTTATAATATTAAATATGGAAATTATCTTAGATTAAATCTTTGGTAGTTTTCTAAGATGTTTTTTTGACAAATATTAAAAAAATACAACATTTTAGTTAAAAACTGTGTTTTCGTAATTATTATTGATAAATTATATATTAATTTTTTTAAAGTCACAATTGATTAATAATACATATATTATTCCAATTTAAGTTATTAAAATCATTTATATATTAAAATTAGATTTAAATTTTTTTTGAACATTTGAATGACTCTTTTACCTTCCTTATTTCCACAAATGCATGATTAGTGTTAAACATTATTATCCCACATATATGAGTTGAATTTGAAAAAATGGACATAAAAGATTGTGAAAAGAATGATTTTTAGAGTCTAATAGTATCAAATTTATTTATTTAGATTTTATGATAGTATATTTAGAAAATTTTTATTTACCATGGTTAAGTGTAAATCAAGTAATTAATGGTAAAAATCGTATTTTAATATTTTAAAATTACCATAACAGTTCACCTAATATCATTTGTTGAGTGTGTTTTATAAAAAATAAACCTTATTCATAAATAATAACTTCTTTAACCCTATTTTGTGAGAATATGACAATTATTAAAATTTATCTAAGGATAAAATAAAATTAATGTACAGTGAGGTTGCATATATGGAGAGGGAGATGGTCGAATAAGGGGAAAATGTTGAACACCATGATCTTGGAAACCTATATGGATGAGGGAGGATTATTGGAACTAAAATCTTGAATAAAACATATCCTATAGATCATGTAGGACTTGTGGAGTTGTTTCATCACACTTTGAAGAAGATGAGTGTGGTGGACCAGGTAATGGACAATAATGTTGACTCTATGAAGAAGTTTGCGTACAAGGCCAAATCATCTAGAAAACCCTCCTCCGCATATTTTGATATTCCCCCTCATGGGAGGGATATTCAAAATGGTTGGATAGTGCATGTATATTCAAATAAATACGTATTCAAGGAAACAGTTTACCTGTGAAGGTACTCTATTATCACAGATGTTCATGTTCAAAAATGGGAGAAGCTTTGGATGTTCAGTGAAATCACGCTTAAAATCCCTAAACTATTGGGATTTTGATTAATAAAGATGGATGTATTGGGTCGAGGATATTAAAATATCATATTTCTCATCTGATGATCATAAGTGTAAGGCAAGGAGCTATGGATATTTGACCCTGAAGCTTAGATTTTTATGAAATCGGGAATGAGATCAAAAGATTGACCCAAATAAGGTAATGAAAACTCATGAAAAAATCCCGATTCATATATATATATATATATATATATATATAAGTTGAATTGGATAAATTGTATCCCACATATTATTTGGGACATTTCCTCTATCATGGGGGATCCAATTAAGATGGACGACCAAACAACTATCCCATGATTGGGAATTGTGCATGGGTCCTAGTTGAATATTTCATGTAATGCAATTTTGTGGAGGAAGTAGTTATAACCAAAAGAGATGACAATATCGTATTACTGATCCAGTATGAAAGGAAACTAAAAAATTTTATGTACTGTATCTTTCTTGTTCCATATCTCATCTGGTTTCAATATAGATAATGAATTATCTTTTTGCAACATGAAGGGGAATGATGCTCTGAAATGCCATAAAATTAAGATAAATGATCATATAACACTAAATAAATCTAAAAATATTCAAATTTATGGTTTCTATAGCGTGGATTTGATGATATCCAATCCTATGGATGGAAAATAGGAATCCACTGGGTAGCCCAGCCTTCCATGAATGAAGCTCGTAAGGAGCTGTTAGGGGTGCATGTCCAACCTCTGCAAGAAAAGACACCCCAAATTGATGTATATCATGATATCTCTGTTGATATAACATGAAATGTTGATATTGAAACAACGCCTAACATGATGAAACATATAAAGAGTTTAAATGAAAGATCTAATGATCTCATGACCCATAATAATGTTGATCATGATAGCCTACGATCGAAAACAAAAAATCCCAATAGTTTGGATTTTCTGAAGGACAATACCCAATCAGATGGGCTCCATGGGCTTCTTACTATAGTGGATAATATTGGGTCCCCTACTAGACTAAAAGGGTTTCACTCACCAAGTGATACCCCCTATCTCATGCATAACCCCATCTAGAATTCAAATTACTAAGTGCAGGACAATATTCAATCAATAATTCTCATTTTCATATAGAGGGGCCAACAAGGACTAAGCTGTCCAAACATGAAAAAGATGATCATTCTAGAATCTGTCTTTTAGAGGATATGTCCACAAAAAGGGTAATTAATGATGGAAGTAACGTATCTATTGCTGTAGGAGGCAACCATAAGTGGTCAAATATGAAATTACCTTTTCAATACTAGTTTGTATCTTTGGTAGATTGCATGCCTTTCCTACAAGTGGCTAGTGAAAAAGCTACTATAAGAAAATCACCTAAATTTGAATCACATGAATTTATTATATCTAAGAATATGTTTACACCACTAGGAGGAAAACAATGTTGTGATGAGGTTGAGGATCAACCATCCCCAAATAGTTAAAACCGAAACATAAATATAGAATAAAACATGGAGGGACTCATAATATAGTCATACTCCCATGATTTATAAAATTAAGGTAGAAATAAAATGGAAAAAGTCCATGATAAGATTGAACACAATGAGGTCCTTGTGACTAGGGTTTAAGAATTAAAACAATGAAAATTCTATATTTTAATATCCAAGGGTTAGAGAACCTCATAATTTCCAAAACTCATAGGCATTTCATTCTTTCCAGAAAACCAATTCTTATTGTAATTGTAAAACCCATGATGATTTATAAAAAATAATAGATTCCAAGTTTTCCTCCATGTGATAACACATTATCTTTAAATACATTCACAATAATGACATGAAACTATTTATAATTCTCTGGAATGTAACTATGAAAATTTTCAAATGTAACCATAAAAAGAACACATAATAATACTTTCAATTTCTATAGGAATACAATTCAGGTCTCCATTGTGTATGCGTAGAAATACTGGACAAGGATAAATGATATTTGAAGGGAGATTTAGGATATATCTAGGAACATTATCTCAAAGTAGGTGGTGATGGGTGACTTCAATACAATTCTTTCACTTTAAGAAAAAAATGACCCCAACGTCTACATATTATCTGCGAGTGATTTCTCATTCTGAATTGATTAATGAAATTTTACTGAAGTTCCAATTGTTGTTGCTGATTTTATTTAATATAGGTTCACCTATAATAAAATGCATGAATGAAAACTTGATTGTTGTTTTTTTGAAAAACGATGACTGAAGTGTTTTCGCTAGACTACCATGACAGACTATTCCCTAACATGATTATGATTATAATCTCATTTTCTGGGAGGTATTCACCAACTCATGTTCAACCCCTCAACCTTTAAATTTTAATAATGGTCTGATAATGATTTCTAGATGCAGAGAAGTAATTTTGGAGGAATGGAAGCTGGTGAAAACTAGAATCCCACTTCATAGACATGTTTAGAAGATAAATTATACCAAAATTATTCTATGGGAGTGGGAAAAAAACTCATTTTTAAAGATTGATATTGAAATTTAGAGTGATGAACATCATCATGAATGTATAACAAATAGGGATCAAAATCAAAACATTTCTTCCATAGAATATGATCACGCTCAATCCTAGATCTTTTATGTCATAATAATCATGGAAAATATGGATATGGGTTACATGAATGTGAAATGGCTGAAGTAATGATATAAAAACACATTTTTTCATAGGATTCATTGGGAAAACATGCCAAGGTATGTAATAATTCCATTAATATAATTAGGAAACTATTAAATACTAAAAAAGATGATTTTATTGTGGTGGTTGTTTATTTTATTATACTTTACTCAAATTAGGGGTTATACAACACATCTAATATGATATTAAAAATTCCCATGCATTTATGAGAGAAAATATGAAAATCTTGTCATAACAATTGTCACATCTGAAATCTGGAAAATTGTTTTCTCCCTCAACATTGAATGTGTAGTAGGACCCAATGGATTCACCAATATGTTTTCCATTTTTTCAAGGATATCTTCCAAGAATAAGTGGATAATGCTGTGATGTATTTTTTTCTTCATTTTTCTACACTTTGGTATCAATTCCAATTTTATATCCCAGATTCTGAAGTTGGAAAATGCGATCAACATCAAGGACTTCAGACCACTGACCCATGGGTATACAATTACTAAATTAATTATAAAATTTCTTGTGTCCAAATTAGGGGGAATTATTAAAGACCACATCACTCCAAACAAATATGGTTTCATCCTAGTAAGATGAATTTATAATTGACTATTTACTATCATAGAGAGTGTCAAATTTATGAAGGGGAATGTGAAAGGGGGGAAATTTTTCCTCGTGATTTATATTTATAAATCCTTTGACAACCACAAATTGAATTTTATAGTCAACATACATAGTATATATGGGTTTTCAACCAATGTTTTGAGATTAATTTGTATTTCCCGTTTATCATTTCATTTTCCGATTATAATACATGGGATCCCAAGGGGATACTTCCCATGTACCAGAGGAGTTATGAAAGGAGATCTAATCTCATGGAATATTTCATTAATTACTATGTAATACATGATTAGGTGTATTAATTATCATTCTTAGGTTGGACTCATTAAAAAAATTAAGAATGGTCGGAATATCTTCACTCTCTAGCACTTACACTATGTAGATGGTATTCTTATCTTTGGAAAAGCTTCAAAGTGAAACATTTACAATATTCCATCTCTGTTTTATCACTATGAGGATGTTACTGGACAATCCATCAACTGGGGAAAATCTATTATTTTCATTGGGGAAGGATTTCCATGTTGAAAATAGAATATGTTGGCAATGAAACATATGGTGAGGAAGTGTTCCCCTAGTTCAATATATCTTATTGTCCCTCAATTTTTAGGGAAAGTCAAGAGGCAGTTCATCTGAGGAATCAATAATAATATCATCATCCAACAAGACAAATGGAAAGGGATGTAAATCAGTCAAGATGGGAGATTTAATCTCATATATTTTGTCATTACATCAAGTTTTTTTCACTTTTTTTCTAATTACAAGTGGCCGATAGAAATCATTTGGGAACAACAAGGCCTATTTATTAACATTATTTGGACTAAATCTATACCTGAATGTAAATTGGTAACTATTTGTTGGACAGATTTTATTAAACCCATTGAAATAGGACAACATTGAATCAAAGATTAGAAGGTTCCATTTTTTTTTAGAAAATTCACATGGATCATTCTAACAATTAATGACCCCTTAATTAATTTCATATCTTCCAAATAAAGTATTGGTTGATGGATGGATTCCCACATAATCATGGGTCCTCAATCTGGTGTTCTGTTAATTGATCCTTCAATGAAATTTTATTGAACACCAAATGGTTGGATTCAGGGAAGTATGATCTTAACTATTGTGACATTTGTTGGTTTTATCATCCCCTTAAGAGTAGGATTGATGTCCATTTGGATAGGTGGAGAATGAATATATTTGACTTTATGAGTCAATATATAAGCCTTGAATAAATTCCCCTATTGGTTTTCATGTAGAATCAAAATCATATCTTCTTGGATGTTGACGCAATGATATAGAGGCCCAGATGAAATTGGCAGTTTACTATCAAGGAATATAAAAATATTATTGACGCTCCTTTCCATCACAGAGTTTAAAGGAATGAAAAGGGAAATACTTTGAACTCAAAGTAATTCATCCTTTGATGAAAACATCAAAAAATTGACAAAGGAATGCACTTTGGTCACGCACGTTCTACCAAGGCCACACAAGTATACATTCATGATGCCCAATGGTCACGCAGGTGACTTTCGCGCCCTATTTGAAATTTCTCCTAGGGTCTCTCTAGCCTATAAATACCCCTGTGCCCCCCCATTTTAAGAGGAAAAATTCCAGAACCTCAGATTTGAAACCCTGACGCCCTAGACTCTTCTCAAACCTTCTGAACACTTCTACGGTAATTTGTTACATAGAATGGAAGATCTAAAGATGGGGATGATGACCTAAGTGTTGAAATTCATCAACACTTGCACGCATAGGTGGCCAGCCCTTAAGGGAAATGTCCAAACATGCACACCGCATTACTCCTTCCACATAACATGCGTGCCTCTCTTCTAGAGGTCTCCAAGGTTAGGATAAAAGGCATTAGCCAAGCCTCATCCAAATTATACTCTAAGGATTGAAAGTCATGCAAGTATCAAGATGTCGTGCAGGTATACCTGCATGAATAGGACTTTCATGCCCACACAGTACTTGCACGCCACCATAGTACTTGAATGCCCCTTTCTTTTTTGGTTCCCCCTCTTGCCTATTTCACCTCTCTTATACCTATCCACCTATCATCTTCAGGATTAAGCCTTCAGAACATTCTCTAAATCCATTTATGGTCTGATTTCCTTCTTGGCTTTTTAATCTGAAAGGAATTTTGTGGAACATCTCTAAAAATCTGGTGATTTACACATATTTATATGACTAATGTTAGAGAGTTCATTCATTCAAACTCATCCTTTAAGATGAGATAATCCTTAACCCGGGCCTCCTTTTTAGGAGTAATCCTCAGTCCAAATACTCATTAATTTGGGAATCCTCCTTAGGAGTAAGCCCCAAGTTCTCATTAATTTGGGCATCCTCTTTAGGAGTATGCCCCAGTTATAATTCCCTTAACCTGGGCCTCCTTTTCAAGAGTAAGCCCCAGTCCCCTAATCTAGTACTCTTTTTCAGGAATAAGCCCCAGTCCAAATTCTATTTTATTTGGGGTTCCTTCTTAGGAGTAAAACAAAATCACAGGTCCCCTAACCTCGGCATCCTACTTAGGATAATCCCCAGTAATAATTTTCTAAATATGGGCATCCTCCTCAAGAGTAAGCCCCATGTTCCCAAAACTATTACCATGGGCCTCCTCATCAAGAGTAAGCCCCCGTCATATTTCCCATAACATGGGCTTATTTTTCATGATTAAGCCCTAGTCCTAAATATGGGCATCCATAGGAATAATGCCCAAGTCCCTTAATTTTTCGAATCCTTTTAGCATGGGCCTCATTCTCAGGATTAAGCCCCAGTCTTAATTTCTCTTAACAAATTGTAATTTACATTTGATCTAGGCTTCCTTCTCAAGAGTAAAACCCAATCATAGGTCCCCTCTTAATTTGGGCATCTTCCTCAAGAGTATTCCTCAAGTTAGAGTATCCAAAACTCCATAAAGTAAATATACCTTTATGGACTTTGTTCCTGGTTTTAATCCCAGAAGTAAAATCCAATATTCATCTATTTTGTGTAGTCATGCATACATAATCCCCATATCATTGCATTTTCCATGGCACAATTATCTGGTATAACCAATACATATTGTTTCTCCCACCGATCATGACTCATGTGAGCTTAGAGTGTAAAAGTAATCATGAAATCATTCTTTGAGACATAAATCATGTATAAACATAATACTCCATTACTCGAACTACGTGGGTTCTGATTCTTTTTATTAAAAAAGGATATGTAGGTAGCCCATCTGTGGGTATGATCCCAACTCTGAAATAATCCATGTCCTTATGAATGACAATAAACTTCAAGTGACCCACTGAGTGGCTTTAAAACCATTATGGTCATCATAATGACCAAGATAATTTTACGAATTTAACGATACCATTGACTAAGAATATTTAACAAATAAAGATGATTCTCTATCGATGAAGAACCTCAAATACATATAAAATATTCTCAAAATCTTCTACATATCAATCATTTATTGTTAGATCTAAAGGAAAGATCATTTTATACTTGGTAATGTAAAAAGGATTCACGAACATAACATAATTCTATAAAGACAGTCCCGAAGTAGACTATAATTCCCCTAAAAATGGTGTGATGAGTCCGACCTCCCATCCTCTCGACAAATGAAAATTCATAAGCCTCATCAGTCCACATATAATGAGAACCTACCATTGAAAAGTAGGTCCAAATGGATATGGAATAATTCGATGTTTCCGGTTCTATGAACAAACCCGTTAGAAACCGATTGGAATGTTTGAACCTTTAATCAATGAGGTCATCCCCAATTCCAGAGGAAACAAAAAAATGGTGAACCCGACGTGAATTCATAACCATGTTAAACTGATGTTTTACTTATTTGTTAGGCCCATATTTAAAACTCAATGAGAGGGCCAACAAATCAATCAATAACATATGTGCTCATTCAAAAGATGTAGCAGCTGAACTTATCTTGATTATGTTTGTTATATCAAACAGGAACTCTTTTACAAGATCGTCTGCATTACATGAATGGATTTTCTTAAGTTCACTACTGTGAATAGTTCTATTGTGAAAACTTCTACTGTGAAATCCTCTCTTGTGAATGCATCCACTACTACTCATTTTGGATAGTCGTCCGCTCTGAGGACGACATCACCTACACAGCGTCTTCAACGTTGGGTATCAAATTCACTGGTTATGAAGTACCGTCAAAATGTACTATTCCGACACTAGAGGCTGCTTGACAATCCCCCCAAGTAAATAATTCAACCTGGTCATCCAGACAGCGACGACCAAAGATCAAGAAATAGGTGGTTCCAACCACCGTCTCTTACTATTTCGGGTCGGTATCCCCGAAACACAATCACCATTCACCCCTGTATTCTGGAGAGGTGAATAATCAGGTCCCTCAGGGAAATAATTCAAGGAGACATGTGTCCTTCCTGAGGATTCCCATCAACAATCGCCACCAGACTCGTGCGGCAGTGCGCCCTCATCATGATGTGGGTATCATTTCTAGGCATTCGGATCAGGTTCCTTGAACTCGAGTAGGAAAGGTGAACCACGAGAGGCGAAATCTGGTTAACAATGAGCAGGTTCTCATCTCTTCCATATCTGGAGAAGTCCACCAACCTAACAAGGTGGCAATCAACGAGTAGGCACACACACCCGTCCGTTTTAATCGTATTGTCCAGCTGACTTTTCTGGAAGCTGCACACCAATCTCACTAGGAAATTCTGGTAGATAACTATAGAAGGGAACATACACCTGTTTATAAATCATTGGCTAGTCAGTAGGCTCATATTCCCACTTGTGATGGAGCCTGCCATCCCAATGTGTTTACAACTGGTGAACATGTACATACACCTCATTACACTCATCAATCCTGCCACCAGCCTCGTCTGTTAGTGTTGAAGGAAGCTAGTAAACCATGATCGAAGGAGTGCAATCAGAAGACACATACACCTAGTAGTATTGATCAAGCCTACCAGCAGTCTCATTTGGTAGCATTCCGAGAAGCCAGTCGAGAATCTCCGGCAACAAATAGGAGGCAGACCCAATTTTCTGCCCCCACAATTGAGTACTGTCAGGATTCATAGACTGGAAAAGGAGGATATGAGCAGGCACATACACCTACTCCAAGCATTGAATGGATGTATATTCCCATTCCGGACGCTAAACTAACCAAGAACATTCTATCAATGGTGAAAGAGAATAAACAAATCCCTGCTCATATTCTGGATGCCTTCCTAGATATTATAACCACTTCAACAGTATTTCAAGGGAAGACACATAAATCTATAACTACTAGTGGTGTGACACATAAATAGTTCACTCCGGAACAGACCCACAAATCTATTCCAGTCAAAGAGGGTTTTGGGGTGTACTCCCCCATATCATACGGACAAACAAGTCAGGCACATCCACCTGGTTTGAGCGAAGATAATCAGCTTAACCTGATCATTTCTCATGAGCAGGCACATACACCTTCCAAATTGAGTAAGAAGGCATCTAAGAAGAAGTGCTTCCCAACACAGTCAACAAATGAAAGGATCATCTATGACAAGGCCTTACTCGATGCTGGAGTTCTTGATGCACTCAATCAATTATATGTTGCAACTCAAGATTCTACTCTTTTAGTTCCCAATAGTTGGGACATTAATAAAAGAATGTTTGCATCAGACACTTCCTCATGAAGGCTTTCTTCATGTCAATTCGGTCGATCTAGAAGTTTCATCTTCACATGAGATCCAAAAGAACCCTCTGTGTGGATAGAAGACCAAGGAGAAAAATGATTCATCTTTTTCTGTAACGCACCATGGTGGACCTCCATAAGATGATGAATTTAGCTGAGAAGGTCCTCTCTGAAGTAGTAATTCGCATTGTCAAGAAAATTCATCAGAAGACAATGTAGTGGTGAGAAAGCCATCTTATCATGAGGGACTTCCAAATGTGATGCCAGACATGTCTGATTATTTACCACTATCAGGTGAAACACTTTATCAATAATATGATAGCCTAGGGTGTAGGCCATTCTACGAACCACCCCTAAGTCATGCATCTTCTAGTTTGATCAGTGAATTATCTACCAATATTTTTGAATCCGATGAAGCAGTAAGGAATCACCAGCTCTGGTCTAACTAGGTAGATGAATCTTAATTGAATGATAAGGAGGAATTGCTGAATATGAGAAAAAATGTTGAAAGGTGAAGTTCCAGTTATTTTTTGGCCTTTGGCAGATTCTCAGTATGACATTTTAGAGATGATGACGGAAGATGAAATTCATGATATTCATCTCAACATTAGGAAAACTCTTTGTTAGTTAAAAAATAAAATATTATCTTATAATGAATATGAAAATCATGTCATGATAATAGAATGGTTAAAAAGACAAATTGATTTGGAATCTCTCTCAGTTTCACGATACCCGAAGGTTGAAAAGAAGTAGAGAGCCCTTCACCGTTCATGCCTTCGCGCACTAAGAATATTGAGCCAGTTAATTTCCAATTCCCCATCTGGTATTCATATCAGGGGATGGGGTGTTCATGGATCGCTACATCTCATTGTACTCTCCAGTTAGCAAAGCTCACCAAAAAGGGTCTCATGCAATCTTATTTCTAATGGTTGGCCACAATCAATGGGTTTTGTTTGTAATCAAAAGCTTGAATAAAAACATGACTCAAGTAGTTCCTCTAAAAATAAATCATACATAGAAGAAGTTGTTGAATTACTCCTTCATCAAGAAAACAAGAATATTGAACATGCCTCTAATTTGGGGCAAGAACATCATCAAGTGATGGATGTGTCAGAAATCATCCATCGCTCTTTCGAGCCGGGTGATAAAAGTGGAAGCAGGTTGATGCATCCAGCCAATTTCTGGACTAATATCCATAAGATCAGGATATCTTACAAAAAATTCTCAGATATAGCATGCCCAGATCTACCCCAACATGCAAGACTGTGATCTTTATTAACCCAACCCTCAGAATCAACAAATAGGATTCGAGGAGTTGAGCAGGAATAGCCCCAGTACACCAGACTGGGGACTTTTTCAAATCATCAATCCCTCCCTCAGAGAATGTTAGTCTTCTCTCGATTGGGGAAGAAGACTGAAGAGGTACGAAGAATAAAATTATCAGGAGATTCCATCCAAATTATGGTTCGTCAAGATGTTCTTGAGGGATTGAATCAACAAAAGGCAATGTCTCATCAAGGACATGGAAGAACACAATATCACAGAAATTCTGATAGAAGAGATGCAATGCATTATGTATCAATCAATTTCATCAATGTCGTTTTTGTTGATCCACCAGATGAGGCTCACTCGGAGGGATCAGATGAAGAGGTTCCTTCTCAAGAGCTTGTATTCTTAGACACTAATAAAGAAGGTGTGTGTACACGAAATCAAAGGATTACTCAGAATCTAGGTAATCCTTCAAGTAACCCACATCACCCTCTACAAAAGGTGTCCAATAGGTGGAAACGAAATAATAAGGTTACATACCCTTCCTCTGGAGAAGGCCAATCGCTCTCACTAGAGCAAATATTTTCACAACAAGAGGAAGAAATGAAGGAATTGAGGAAGTTGAACGCAAAACAACTTCAATGTAGTCTTCCTCTTAGGCATGCTAGATTCAACCAGACAATGGAATTTGTTGCGTCTACTGAGATGGATCAATAATATCCTCCTCTACCAGTACACCCTCAAAGGTCTAATCTGACGGGTTAAGTGCAACAACAATCGGTAGTGCTGCCATCAGTTTCAGTACCAGTTGCCACATCTGTACCAGATCTAGCTATTGCACTAGCTCAGGTCCAAAATCAACCGAATGTTTCTCAAAAGTTAAGAACTATTATTGAGTCATTAACAGCTCGATTGGAAGCAATGGAGGGAAAGTGTGAACAAATTCAACCAGAAAAGAGAGATTACCCTGAGTGGGTCGATGCAATACATCCACCATCAAATTTTCCAAGCACCACATTTCAAATATTTAATGGTTTGGGAGACCCAAAGCAACACTTAACACATTTTATTTCTTATTGAGATCCTATTATAGGAACCCCCAGCAACAGGAAGAAGTTATTCTCAGGTGTTTTGTATTGTCATTACATGGGCCTGCATTCGTCTGGTACAGAAGCTTGAAATCCCAGTCAATTACCGGATGGGAGGTTCTCCAAAAATGATTCCTTCTTCAATTCAGCTCATCATTGCCAAATACAATAGTTTTTGATCTTACAAACATTATGAAAATATAGAATAAAAGGGTCTTAGATTTCATTGCTCGCTAGAAGGGATTAACTTATTCCCTGATCATTACAATCCCTCAAGATGAATTTTTGCCAATCTGTGTGGAAAATTTACATGATGAGTTGCGCACACCCCTGATCCCTTTGAAATACACAGGAGGGTTTTGAGACCTTACTTCAACCACTCAACAGATTAATGATCCTCTTATAAAGACTAAGGATAATGCTTGTGTAATTCCATCAGCTCCAGGAATGAGAATTGTTAAAGCAGATACTACTACAGTTATGCATAATCAAGAACCTTTACCTGCTTTTACGTCAAAACCTTCATCTTCTCGAAGGTCTCCACCTCCTGAGTGCCAACAACAAAGATCGTTTCATCAAGATGATCAAAGTGATCAAAGACGAAAAAAATTTGAGGATTTGAAGAGCGATGTTTACTCTTTCCGAAATGAACAATTTCTTGGTTATTTCATTTCGGCTATAGAAAATAATTTAGTTCAATTTCCAAGGCCCGAGAGGCGGAAAAAGGAAGGATATGAAGACCATCCTAACTATTTCCCATTTCAACAAATTTTGGGGCATCCCATTCAGGAATGTTTTGTCTTCAAGGACCTCCTGCAAAAAATGGTCGACTTGGGACAAGTCAAACTGAAAGGTTCTTCCTCATAGGTAGCATGTGTTACTGCTATGAATCCAGAGGAAGAGGGAAAGTGGCAAGAAGTCAAGAACAAAAATGTGAAAAAATATAATGATTGGATGGTAAGAAAAACAATCAACCGAACTCATGCTTTTTTTGCGAACCTAATTGAAGAATCCTATTGTGTCTTCTTCCATGAATGTTGCAGCATGACCCTCTTCATCAGAGTGAAAATCCTCAAAGAAACAACTTAATTTCAAGAAATAGGAACAATAAGAATAAGTTGAAATTGTGTCAAATCCCAAGTTGTCTTTAACTCTGGATGATTTTATGCCATCTACTTCGAAGCCACGGGCACCGCCCCACCAAACGGGACAACCTAAAAAGGCTAATCAGGTAGAGTATTTATCGGATGAAGAGTTGATCTTCGATTCTGTTAATATGATTCAATTAATAGATCCATATTCCAGTCACAGTTTTGATTTTGATGAGCCCGAGTTCCCTATATCAAATGGAGAAATATAAGGATGTTTCAGAGGATCATGGTATAGGGGAAGACATAGATCTTTCATAGGACACTATTACAATTCTACCACTTCTAGAACAGTGTATGCGGCAGAAACTCGTGGTAGATCCCTTCAACGAGCTCATCAAGAACAAGAAAGGTCTTCTACACAAGGCAGACCCAGTCCTGGCACAATTATTTTGGGAGATCGGTTGGGGGATCCAACTTCTTCCTCTCAGCAAGTAAATAGACCTAGTCGGTCTAATCTTCCAAATCCAGGATTATTACCAACTCCAATCCCAATAGAAGATGCATCACCTTCTAAATCATCTACTTCTAAGTTACCTGTGAAACTACATGTTCATGTTGGGAAACACAGACCTTTGGATAAAAAGTATGATGTATTGAACACATGGCCCAAATACAAGCCATGTTATCAATTTTGGATGCATTGAATTTATCAAAGGATCTTCGGGAGGCACTCATCAAGGGTTTATCGAGTCCTCAGGAGTTTGAAAATGAAATTGTTGCAGCTGAAGTCAACCATGTAGAAAATAATCCTGCAGAATGCCATACAGTGATATCTTTTACTGATGAAGATGAATATAATGGTGTGCATGGACATATTAGACCTTTGTACTTATCTGGAAAGGTCAATGGTGTAGTCTT
Organism: Viscum album; assembly: GCA_963277665.1. NCBI lineage: Eukaryota > Viridiplantae > Streptophyta > Magnoliopsida > Santalales > Viscaceae > Viscum > Viscum album. The sequence goes on along the minus strand of OY728134.1, from coordinate 713,659,861 downwards.
CTGACGTGTTCTGATTGAACATGGTTCATGAGTAAACCTCTTACCCATTCGCACACTTCTTCAATTAAGCCTTAAGGAATCTGATTAATCTCCTTCTATTTTTATGTTACACGGATAAGCTAAAAATGAAAAAGAACGACTGGGCGAGATTACACTCAGAACTCAGTTTGGAGATCTTGTATCCAATTCAAGTTTCATGGTTGTTGATCAAGACTCGTCCTTCAAAATCTTTCTTAGAAGACCCCGGCTACCTCAACATGTAGCTATCCCTTCATCATACCATCAATGACTCAAATATTGTTTTGATGGTCAAATTGGGACATTGTATAGTGATAAATCCCCATTCAAGACATGTGAATCTCAATACATTGAGGCAGAATTCTATCACATGAAAGGAAATGTGAAATCCAAAAAAAGGGAGATTACAAAAGTTAATGCTCCATATGGTTTGGAAAAGGTTCCAGTAAACCCATTTAGACATGTGAGTACAGATTATGTGTTACCAATCAGTCTAATTGACATGATAGACTCAAATCAAAATACACTTATGGAAACCTCTATAATGTCAATCATGGTAATCAAGCCAGACAACATGAGAGAAAGTGGTGATCCACCAAGAAATGATGAAATCTCAAATAGAGATGTCTTCATTTCATCTGTTGAAATCCATCAAGTCTATACTTTGCCAATCAGATCAGAAGAAGTTATAGCAATGTAAGAGTTAAACGATGATATCAATTCTCAATCCATCATCTCTTCTATATTACCCACAGAAGACCCTTCATCATCAACCGAATCACAAATGGAATCTTCTTCTTCAAGATGTTTAAATTTTATCATCTCTTCTGATCATGGAAATTATACTTCTTTATCTATTATGCAAGTATAAACAGAAGAAATAACACATGTTGAAGAAGAAGAGGAAGATCTGAGGTATTTTCCTCTAGTATTTGAAGAGGGTATCTCTACCACTATGGATGAACTCAGATAAATATATCTGGTTACAAAATAAAATCCACACCCCACTTTAATTAGTGCGTCTATAACTCTTGAAGAGCAAGAAATGTATATTTCCTTTCTAAAGAAAAATCGAGATATATTTTCTTTGAACTATAAAGAGATACCAGGGCTTGATCTTGATGTTTACAATCATCGTTTGGGTTTTCCAGAAGAACATTGAGGATGCAAACAAGCTGTTAGAAGAACACACCCAACCTATGATTCCAAAATTTATGCTGAATTGGATAAGATTTTCAAAGATAACTTTGTCAGAGAAGTTAAAAATTCCATGTGGATGGCTAATATTGTCCCAGTGAAAAAGAAGAATGGGAAAATTAGAGTTTGTATTGATCTTAGAGGTCTTAATTGACATTTTCCTAAGGATGATTTCCCAGTACCGATTATGGAACTCTTAATTGATTCAGCAGCTGGTTATGAAGAACTTTCCTTCATGGATGGATATTTCGGATATAATCAAATCCTAATGGATCCAGATGATGATGAATCTACAGCCTTCAGAGCCCCCCAGGGTGTGTTTTGCTATCGGTTAATGCCCTTTGGCCTAAAGAATGCAAGCGCAACATATCTGTGTGCCAGACATCATATCTTCAAACCCTTATTAGGGAAATGAGTTGAATGTTATGTGGATGATTTTGTGGTTAAATACAAACAATGTTATAAACACATGGTTGATTTAGAATACATATTATGCAAAATTTGGAAACATAATTTAAAGATGAACCCCTTGAAATGTGTTTTTGGGTAACCTAGGGAAATGTTTCGGCTTTGTTGTACACCATCGTGGTATCGAAGTCGATCCTGAGAAGAAAATGTCAATCCTTGGTATGTCACCTCCTCTAAATTTGAATGAATTGATTGGACTTCAAGAACACTTAGCTTATATATGGCGTTTTATCGCCAATTTGGCAGGAAAAGGATTACCTGTCACCAAATTGATGAAGAAGGAAGTCACATACCAGTGGACTGAAGAATTTCAAGAAGCATTAGAAATTCTCAAGAAATATCTCTTGAGTCCACCGACGTAAATACCACATATTGAAGGAATACCACTTATCCTCTATGTGATAGCATGAGAGTGATCATTGGGTGCCTTTCCTGCTCAGAAGAATGATGCTGGGAATGAAAACAACCTCTACTATCTCAGTCGTACAATGCTTGAAGTAGAAACCCGAAATTCAAATATTGAGAAGTGCCGCCTAGCATTAATATTTGCAGTTCAGAAGTTGAGACACTACATGAAACATCACAAGGTCCAACTAGTATCTCGCAATAAACCGCTCAACTTCATCCTTATTCATCCAATGCTTATAGGACGTCTAGCAAGGTGGGCAGTTATTCTGCAGCAATTTGACATTCAGTATGTTCCTCATAAGGCAATAAAGGGGAATGCTCTGGATGTTTTCCTTGCTGAACACCCTTCAGTAGAAGACACATCTTCAGATATTGAACTCACTGATGAGGATGTCTTCCCTATTCAAGAAAGTCTTCATCATGGGAAATGTACGTTGATGGTGCTTCTAGAAGTCCAACAAGGAGGAAAATGTAAAATCCTAAATTCAACAAAGCTGGTTTAGGAGATATACTAATTTCCCCAGAAAAGAAATTTCTACCTTATTCCTTCTCATTATTGGGATGTGGTACAAATAATGAAGTAGAATACCAAGCTCTTATTGCAGGATTGGAGTTGGCACTTCAAGCACAAGTGAGTCACTTAAAGGTGAAAGGTGACTCAGAACTACTAATCAAACAAGTAAATGGGGATTATGCAATTAGAAAAGAAGAAATAATCCCTTTGCATGATTACGTCAGAGAGTTAATGGCAGAGTTTCCTTTGGAACTGACATTTTCATATGTCCCAAGATCACAAAATGCCCAAGCTGATGCACTAGATAATATATCCACAGCTCTCTCAAATCCAAATCAGGATGAGAAAACCACTTGTATTTCCCACCGTCAAACAATTTCAACTTATGTTCAAGCTATAAAAGAGGACATCAATGAAATTAGTCCCATCACTGAACCATATGGTCATACTACAGGATGGATGACACCTATGACGGAATACCTTCAAAATGAAACATTTCCACATCATAGATCTGGGAAAGGACAAGTCCAGAGATGTGTGGTCAATTTCACTCTTTATGATATCCCAGATCACTTAGAGAAAGTTCTCTACTAAAGGGGTTTTGACGGAGTTCTCTTCAGATGCATTGATGCTGAAGAGACAATGGCTGTCATGAAAGAAGATCATGCAAGAGTATGTGGTTCCCAGTAGTCTGGACACAGACTATCTGATCAAATTCGGAGAATTGGATATTTTTTGCCTCCAATGATACAAGATTTTTTTGATTTCACAATGAAGTGTCATTCATGACAATTACATGGAAACTTCATTCATCAACCCCCAGAGTTGCTTCATATAGAAAAATACTCGTGGCCATTTTCCACATGGGGAATGGATGTGGTGGGACCTTATCCTACAGCTACAGCCAAGAAGTTTAAGTATATTCTTACAGCTACAGATTTTTTTCCAAATGGGAAGAGGCACTTCCACTCAAAGAAGTTAGTTCTAAATGCATTGTTCACTTCATTAATTCTAACATAATTACTAGATTTGGTGTCCCTCATACCATATTGATGGAAAATGGCACAAACATCTGTTCATCTGAGGTGAGGAAGTTGTATCAAGAATACAACATTAAATCCAAGAATTCCCCTTGGTATCATGCAATGGAAAATGGCCAGATAGAATCATTCAAAAAGGCTCTGTCAAATATACTGCAAAATATGGTGGATAATGATAAGAAGTCATGGCCTGATAAACTCTTTCGTACATTATGGGCTTATCGGACCACCACATGTACTACAAAACGGTCATCTCCATATTCATTGGTATATGTAATTGAAGCAGTATTTCCAATTTAAGTTTAATTACCATCTATCATTGTAGCCATTTGTGGTCAGTCGTCTACAGATGAACAATCTCAAAAGAGATTGGATGAATTGGAATGGTTAAATGAGAAAATATTGTGCACCCTGCACCACTTGGAAGTCTATCAGAATCGAATAGCACTAGCTTTCAACAAAAAATATCATCTTCATTCATTCATTCAGGTAGAATTGGTATTAGATCTCAAAACTCCAATTATTCTAGGAAAGAAACCTCCCAACCATGAGCCAAAATGGGAAGGACCTTATTCAATACATAAGGTCTACTCCAATGGAGCTTATTTTTTAATATAAATGGATGGAAAACTCATCACTACTCCATCAAATGCCAGATTTCTGAAGAAATATTTTGTATGAACACAAAATACACAAACGGTCCATGCATATGACCTTTAACTATTGGAATTTCATATTGTCCAACAAGACATTAAAGTGCATAACCAATGGTCCATGCATACGACTATAAACTATTGGAATTTCATATTGTCCAGCAAGACAATAAACTTCATAAGCAATGGTCCATGCATAAGACCTTAAACTACTGGCATTTCATATTGTCCATCAAGACATTAAACTGCATAACCAATGGTCTATGAAAAAGACCTTAAACTATTGGAATTTCATATTTTCCAGTAAGACATTAAACTGCATAACCAATGGTCCATGCATACGACCTTAAACTATTGGCATTTCATATCGTCCAGCAAGACATTAAACTGCATAACCAACGGTCCACACATACGACCTTATACTATTTGAATTTCATATTTTCCATTAAGACATTAAACTGCATAACCAATAGTCCATGCATTTGACCTTAAACTATTTTCAATTTCGTCTAACATGATGTTAAACTGTGTCCCTTTCATCGTACTATACGACGTTAAACTATAGATCTATGGTCCATGCATATGACCTTAAACTATTGGCCCTTACATCCAACATGACGTCAAACTGTGTCTTCCTGACTACTTGAAGTTAAACTATACAGAAGTCCCTTACATACAACATGATGTTAAACTGCATAACCAACGGTCCAAGCATATGACCTTAAACTATTTTAATCCTTATCGTCCAACATGATGATAAAATGTATCATCCCTTTCATCGAACATGATGTTAAACTGTGCCATCGTCCAACATGACGTTAAACTATGAAAAATTCTCTAGTACGTCCAACATGATGTTAAACTGTGTCCTCTATTTTCCTCACTGCATGACATTAAACTGCACAGTCCCTTTAATACGTTTTACATGATATTAAACTATATTTTTTCCGTGATACATGTCACTAAACTGTGCTGCACAAATCGTCCTAAATACAAGTCTTTAAAATGCATAGACGCTTCATATTTCCTACATGACATTAAACTATGCATCGTTAAGGTTCTTTCCACCTCTTGTTTCTCACACAATGTATGACTCATGTGACCTTAGAGAAAACATAGACCATAACACCATCTTGGGGCTGCTAACCACGCGTAAAGTACCAACACCATTTTTTAGGTCGTTGTCCCCATGAACAACTTGATCACTAATTCATTATTTAATTGAGATTTGCGGGATTTGATCATTGCCTTCCAGGCTAGGTATGTAGGAAACCTCCCATGGTTCATGCCCAAAACCAATCTCTTCACATTGTTTCACCTTTTTCCTTGGTTCATGACATTAAAATGTACATCACCTTTGTCCTGTATGAATATAAAATTCAACATTCAGTGGTGTCCTCACTTGAGAGGGAATCATTATATACATTGATTATCAATCATGTAATATTCCAAAGACTATGTGCATATGTGGAAATACCTGAACATTTTATCATGGGTCAAGCCATCATTCCACTAAAGTCACATATTCACCCTTCAATTGTACGAAAAAAATCTGTATAGATGGTATTTCAAGAACTACGTGCGGCTTGATTCCCTTACTTTTGGGATACATTAGAACGTTTGAGTGTCCCTCGAATCCAGCCACAAATTTTTTGGGCCAAACCCCAAATTCCACTTTCAATCCCCTGGCTGAAAAGTCCCTATGAAAACACACACTTTTTATTCAATATAATGGTCTGAGCTCTATGAACTTAAACTAATATATCTTACAATTTAGTCCCACATGACATTAAACTGTATTTCAAGAACATTGTATGGCTTGATTCCCATCCTTATGGGATACGTAGGGAAGTCCCACATTTCAATTCAGGACCCAGCCATAGCATGATTATGGTTAGCATTGATATGTGTATCTCTACATACATTGGACAATACCCATTTTTATGTGTCATAATACTAATCTTAAATATTTTCAGATCTTCGTTACCCTTTTCTCGACTTCTAGTCACAAAATGTCCAATTTCTGAGAGTTCTTTTTCCTGACTATGGAAGACGTGCCCTTAGGCGGCCTTGAATAAACAGTCTACAAAACAGACTTATCAGCCAAACGATACTATTATTTGACAATGCAACAAGTGCCTATAGGCGGCCCTTCGTAATTCAACCCTAACAGGTTTTCAGAAAATGGTAACTTCATTCTTGGGAAGAAAACATATTTTTTCCTTATTTGTATTATAAAAAATATGTAAAGGAAAATATACATCCTTAACATATTATCCCCATTCTCATTTTCTTGATCTGAACATATCCATGCCTATGGGTTATAATTCCCTTCCCAACGTTTGGGTCAGACCTTTTTAGGGGTGCCATTCATCCAGTTTTTAGACAATCTTGTTTGGAAATATCTTCTCCATATTCATGTACCTCTGTCCATACAACAAAATCTATGATTTGGAAATTTTGAATCCCCATAAACGTCCAATGGCTTTTTAGGAGTAGAAAAGTAAATTCTTTAGAGTTCTTTTTCCCGACTATGCAGCACATTCTCATAGGCGGCCTTGCATAACTAGTCTACATAACGGACCTGTTAGCCAAAAGAGACCATTATTTTACTATGCATCCAATGCCGTTAGGTGGACCTACATAATTCAACCCCCTAAAAGTTTTTTTAAATAATGTTATCATCATTCATGGGATCTACATTTTCTAATGCCTTTTATCCCTTTTCATATCATTCCGTACATTCAAAATTTCATAAGTCATGGTTTACAATTTTTCCCTCATACTTGAGTGTGGTAATATGTTTTCTAATAAAGCTTCTAGTAATTGAGTCAATTTTTCCATTCGGTCAAAGCTATTTAAACCATAAACATTATTCTCGTTATGTCCGACAAGCATGACATTAAACTACCCACAAAAGACAAGGGAACTATGAATAAAAGTCAAGTTCCAGCTCACTAAACAAACATTTCTTATGATTAAGCTAATATTGAGCAATTAAGAGATTCAAAGTTTGTAGGGTTATTTATAATAATCCTAGTAAAAATCAAACTATGCTTACTATACCCATTAGCATAGGTAAAAATATATAGTAGGTAGAAATGGAAAATGCATGCACAAATGATTGAAGATAAGAGTGTTATTCATTTGTTGCATAAGAATTAGAAGGACATCATCAAACTGGATTCTCATATATTTTCCAGGAATTACAAAAGGCTATCAACATAAGTCTTCGCTTGATGTACATCATCCTGAGCTTCATCAACAACCACTTTAAGCTCATGCACTCAGACAACATCATTCTTTTCATCTTGATGGAGTTCTATCTTGGTATTCGTGATGGATTTCATCCCATTATCTTGAGCTCCCTCCAATGAATTATTGAGATGGTCAAATTCCCCAGTAATAATATCTAACTGTTGCAGATGGTGCATCTACTGGATGACTTTATATATGATCTTATTCATCAGCTCCTTCATCTTGGCAGCATAGTCAGCCTCAGCTCGGGATACTGTAGCCTCAAATTCACTGATGTTGGCTGACAGCTTTACCCTAGTCTGATCTTCACGACACTTTTTCTTCTCCTCCCTCCTTAAGATGACTTGTTTCACTGCGACATAGATCTTTTGATATCAAAAACCACCAAGTCCCATCATGAGAAACATTGATCACATTGATGGGATCATTGATGAAAACTATTCAAGAGGCACTTCAGATATGATTTTTCATATATTTTTCCATGCCTTGTATAGTGAAAATTAGAGCTCCTTTTGTACTTCTGGATCCGACTCAGCATCACTGTCCTTTGGGGAATGTAATCTGGGATTAATGCACTTAAGGAAGTGCCCTATTCTGCTCCTCCCCCCTGAGCTGAGCTTCATCGCTTTCAATTCCCGTTGGGGTGGAGGTTGAGGCCTCACCTCCAGATCTAGCCACGGAAATTGATAGCCCTGCATAATCAATTTAAAGCTTTGGTTAGTTTCAAAGGATAACAAAAGTTAATTGACTGTCTTTGAAATTAAGTATAGTCGCAAATATTATTATCCCTTACCCAACGGTAGATTAGCAACCTGAGAAGGCTCCTCCCCATATTTCCTAGCTTCGACAGGACTTTCAAGATGATTTTGAGGATGCTCTACTGGGTTTAGCTCCACTTGTTCTAATGTCTCTCCAATAGTAGGGCTTTTTGTACCCCCTTCAGGCATGGGTAGTTTAGCAGCTTGCTCAGACAGAACTGCATATTTGAACCGATCATGATTAGATATATAATGAGAAGTTATTTTTAATAGGATGAAGGATAACACTCGAGTCCATAATTTTTAAATAACATGGTAATTGTACATGATTTATAAAATCTTCTAAAGATGCACCAAGTTCCATCATATCATCTAATGTCATCTCAAAATCCCAGTTAATCTCACCAGTGGGAGAATTTGATGTATCTTATTGGTGACCTTCACCCTGCGGTACCTGACCCTGGAAATCATCTTCATATAAAATCGTCGCATCAATTTCAATAGCTTCCAAAAGCTCTAATGCAGGGGTTTAACCTGTAGTATCTCAGAATGGAATTTCGTTGATGTTTCATTCAACATTTCATGAAGCATTGTTAACTTACCAAAAGCAGGTACTTTAATTCATGAAACAATAGCAGGAGGGATACTGGGAATAGATGCCGGCTCTTCTCTAGGAGTAGGCAAGTCGGCCTGAATTTGAGATTGTTCCACATCACCCTTCGTGGTCCTCAAAATAGGATCATTCCTCTCCCTCAGAGGGTAAATTGACGAAGCCCCTACAATCCCCAGAAATATGAGCAACCTTTTCATGGGTATAGACTCATGATTATCTGAAGGACTTACTGCTACTAATGAAGTGTTTAACTGTGGACTTCCTCCTTCATTGCCTTTGCTTATTTGGTTTTTTGGGAGTATCGGAAGTCTCCTTACATGCACTTGAATTGGAGAATGGAAGGCCAGGTCCAACTCTTCATTCATGGCCTCGTGGCCTGGAGATATCTCACCTGATTCGCGAGCAGATTCAGCAGAAGCCCCGATGCCTGTACCACCAGGGCTATATTGTGGTGAATAAACCTCAGTAGTTCCTTTAATTGCAAGCTGGAAGATGAAGAAAATCGTTTCCTTAAGTAAAAACTCTTTTACTGAAATCAAGTTCCATGGAAAATTAGGAAAGAAATCTTACATCTTCAAGGTCTAAGTAATCGTGCCATTCCTCATCTGTCCCCTCAGCGGCTCTACGATCAATCATTTCCTTCACCCGCTTGGTTACGTGAATAGAATTGTCTATGGAATATATGAGCATTTCCATCTCTATGATATAAGCCCGCACTTCATTGGGGTTATCCTCGTAATGGATATCTGTAGAATCTACAGGATTCCCTATTCCAGGGTAGTGTAGACCCTCACACAAATCCATCCAGGTAGTCTCAGTACCGTAATATAAACTCTGCCATGTCCAGACAACCTCTGGTTGTAGATATTCAGTATGTGTACCAGATGGTTGTGACGAAGGCCCACAATCTTCGACTTCAGCTTCTTTCCCACCCCCTGCAACTACTGATATGGAATAAGAAAATAAGACTTTTTTATCTATATAGTAATGGTGATTAAATAACCACAATGAAGTAACATACCATGTGTTAATGGATTGGGTCTATTTATTCTGAATGGATGATTATATCAGGAACGAGGCCTCTTTTCCTCTTGTTGTGCCTCATCATCCCCATCTTGGGAATCTGGTGAGCCGGTCCTAGATGAGGAATCTGACAAATCCGCTTCAGGTGGGGAATCATCACCTTCATGTAGAAGGGTTTCTTTCTTTACAACCTTCTTCCTTTTCCCCACCTGATAAACTAGGTGATTCAGTACCCCTTTATGGTATGTTGCTATCTAGTGCTCGGCATACCATGTAGTCAAGTTATATGCCACTTTTTCAATTGGTAGATTAAACACTGCCCCGGTCATCTCCCTAGATGTCAGCAACCGTAGTTGCTAGGCAACAATCAGATGATTCTCTAACCTGACATGTAGAGTGGGAGATACAGAAGTCTGCTGCAAACACTTGAATTGACGTGAAAATCTATATAGAGTAGAGGCCTCCCATATAATCTCTCATTCAATCCTAGCGACTAGAACACCATCTCTGTAGGGCAGCATGTATGCCCTCAAATCCAAATTGGTCTCCATCATTAACAAACTGCCCGGTTGGCGGATTTCCATAAGTAAATAAATTAAATTCCTTATACATGCTCAGACTCACCTTCATGTCATAAGAGTTGAGCTCTAGTGGAGGAATTCTATAGAATTCCTGTACTGATGGCCTGAAAGAACTTCCTCGAATCTATACTCCATTCTGTACATTATACATCCTAAAGTGAGTGGCGATCCATCCCCAAAAAACATGGAATGGTCCCAATATTATCAAAGGATACTTACCCATGAAGACATGGAGTAAGATCCTGTGAATATTTGCTAAAGTATGGGTATCCAACCCAACCATTTTTCCATCAGCCAACTTTTCCGCAATAACAAACATCCCTGGCTTAACACCTCCCATCGATTCCCTGACTGGCAGAAGATAAACGCTGAGCCACAAGGCCAAGAATCTCTCCAGACGAGTCTTCTTTGGGATTCCATGATTCATCTCATATCCCCACCTCTCCAATTATTTTGCTTCCAGGGTCGGCTAGAATGTGCTAGGAGCACCCCTCTTCTCAGATTTAGGGATGGTGGTAAGACGAGTGGGCATCATCTCATTGGGACCATTCATCATGGATCCCTTCTCCGTCGATCCTTTCTCCTTCGTCTCCTTCTACTACTTCTCAATAAGATACACATTCATCCACTCATTTGGATTAATATCATTTCTAGAATGAGTTAAAGAGGTCTCTGAACTATTGATCTTGTGGACGATTTTCAGTAATTCCAGAGCTAAATCTGGAGTCTTCTCTGAATCATTCCATGTCACCATGGGAGGGATTAATTCATCATTCATATCACCTGAAATTGGAGCCCCTGTGATTTTGTGGACATCCCATGAACTGATTTCTACTTCTCCATGATTAAGATGGAAATAATTGGATTCTGGACTCCAATTGCTGAGTATCTCCGGCATGAAGTTATGAGGCTTATAAACATATGTTTACCCAACCCAGATGGCATCATACATCACAACTCTTTTCAAATCCTCGAAAAACTCGGCACAGGTTTGTCGCACCCAATATGCCCACATCTAGGATTGCTTCACACCACCTCCAGGACAGAAGTCCCAACTTCTCTTCCATCCTTGGGATTGATCCGTCTGAGAGTTTTGGAAAATTAAGGGATAACAATGTGGGTACAACATAGGTTCATGAGGTTTCAGATCCGTCGTACATGGGCTATGATTCATCATATATGCCTTCTCTACTGTTCTAGAACTTAGAAATACTCCTCCACATGAGATATTTACTACAAAAAAGTTGGTGTAGTTCTGAAACCATGAAATTGGAAGATAGATCTTTACCTCTGGAATGGTAACTTCTCTCAGAAGACCATAGCCATAAAAAGGCTGATAAATGCTTTTGGGGGAGTCAACGTGATACTTCTTCAAATACTTATCCAAATCTGGGAGAGTGTTGTCACAGACGTTATAGTAATCATGGCCAATGATGCTCATCATATCATCAAGTCGCTTGCTTTTCAGTTCACCAGTCGTTCCGATTCTCTTGGGTGCCATTGAATCTGCACAAAAGTTGAATAAATTAACTCTTAAATGGGTTTATTTTTCATAAAATTTGTGAAGAAATTTGAATAAAATGGCAAAAAAATTAAGGCGTGCATGTCTCATTTTGGCACGCAAGTATGGATGTGTCGTGCATGTTTTTGGTGCTCAGGTATCACCGCGCAAGTACAAATACCTTAACAGTAGTACGACAACAAAGAATCAGCGGAAAACAAGTAACATGCGCGGAGAAGGTAACTTTCGTGGTGAGAGATCGAATATTCTAAATCCGGTAGCTTTGCACGAGAATGATCACGTATTTATAGGCCAGGCCACAGCCTTGTGCGTCGATGCCTACGCGGTTCAACACTTGTGTGCGGCCCTCTGTGCGCTCAACACTTGCGTGCCCCCGTTACTCTGGGGTTCTTCTTTTCCTCAGAGTCACGTACTCATTTCTTTCGGATTCCACTCTGAGGGGGAACTTTTGTTGACGCTCCTTTCCATCACAGAGTTTAAAGGAATGAAAAGAGAAAAACATTGAACTCAAAGTAATTCATCCATTGAAGAAAACATCAAAAAATTGACCAAGTGATGAACAAAGGATCAAATGCACTTCGGTCGCGCATGTTCTACCAAGGTCACACTAGTATACTTGCGCGAATCCCAGTGGTCGCACAGGGGACTTGCACGCCCTCTTTGAAATTCTGATTAGGGTCTCTCAAGCCTATAAATACCCCTTTCCCCCCACCATTTCAAGAGGAAAAATTACAAAACCTCATATTTGAGCTCCCGACACCCTAGTCTCCTCTCAAAGCTTCCATATACTTCTAAGGTAATTTCTTACCTATAATGGAAGATCTATTGAGGGGTAGAAAGGCATAAGTGTTGAAATTCATCAACAGTTGCACACCTAGGTGGCCATCCCTTAAGGGAAATGGCCATACTTGAGTGTCGCCTTACTCCATCCACATAACTTGCGCGCCTCTCTTTTGGATGTCTCTAGGGTTAGGATAAAAGTCTTGAGCCAAGCCTCACACAAATTCTACCCTAAGTATTGAAAGTCGCGCAAGTACACAGATGTCGTCTAGGTATACCTACGTGACTAGGACATGTGCACCCACGCAGTACTTGCGTTCCCCTTTCTTTTTTGGGTGCCCCTCATGCCTATTTCTGCTCTCTTATACATATCCACCTCGACTCTTTAGGATTAATCTTTCATAACATTCTCCAAAGCCAATTATGGCCTGATTTCCTTTTTGGATTTATTATCTGAAAGGAATTTTGTAGAACATCTCTTAAAATATGGTGATCTATGCATCTTTATATCGCTAAAGTTAGAGAGTTAATTCATTCAACCTCATCCTTTAAGATGAGAGAATCCTTAACCTGGGCATCCTTTTCAGGAGTATTCCCCAGTCCATGTTATCATTAATTTGGGAATCCTCCTTAGGAGAAAGCCCCAAGTCCTCATTAATTTGGGCATCCATTTTAGGAGTAGTCCCTAGTTATAATTCCTTAAACCGGGGCCTCCTTTTCAGGAGTAAGCCCCAGTCCCCTAATCTGGGAATCCTTTTTATGAATAACCCCTAGTCCAGATTATTATTGATTTGGGATTATTTATCAGGAGTAAACCCAAATCACAAGTCCCCTAACCTGGGAATCCTCCATAGGAGTAAGCCATAGTCATAATTTTCTAAATATGCTAATCCTCCTGAGGAGTAATCCCCAAGTCCCCAAAACACTTAACCTGGGCCTCCTCATCAGGAGTAGGCCCCAGTCATAATTCCCTTAACCTCGGCTTCCTTTAAAGGACTAAGCCTTAGTCTCAAATATGGGCATCCCCCTTAGGAGTAAGCCTAGAGTCCTTTAATTTTTCAAATCCTTTTATCCTGGTCGTCCTTCTCAGGAGTAATCCCCAGTTCTAATTTTTCATAACCAAACTTAATTTACTTTTGATCAGGGATTCCTTATCAAGAGTAAAACCCAATCATAAGTCCCCACCTAATTTGGGCATCTTACTTAGGAGTAAGCCCAATGTTAGTGTATCCAAATCTCCACAAAGTACATATACCTTTATGGACCTTGTTGATGAGATTCTTCCCTAATGTAAAACCCTATATTCTTCTATTTTGGGAAGTCATGCATACATAAGCACCACATCATTGCATTATTGTGGCACAATTGTCTGGTTTCACCAATAACTCTTGTTTCTCACAACGAGCATGACTCAGGTGAGCATAGAGTGTAAAAGTAATCATGAAATCTTTCTTTGAGCCACCAATATTGCATAAACATCATAATCCCATACTCGAACTATGTGGGTTTTAATTCCTTTTCGAAATAAAGGATACGTAGGTAGCCCATATGCAGGTATGATCCCATCTCTAAAATAATCCATGTCCTTCTGAATGACAATAAACATCAAGTGCCCCACACACTGGATTTAAAACCAGTATGTTCATCATAATGAGCAAGATACTTTTATTTATTGAAGGATACCATTGACTAAGAATACATAAAAAATACAGATGATTATCTATCGATGAAGAACATCGAATACATATAAAATATTCTCTAAATCTTCTACATATCAATCATTGATTTTCAGATCTAAAGGAAAGCTAATTTTATACATTGTAATGTAAAAGGATTCACGAACATTACTTAAATCTATACAGATAGTCTCGGAGTAGACAATAATTACCCTCAAAAAGGTGTGATGAGTTCGACCTCCCATCCTCTCGACCAATGAAAATTCCTAAGACTCATCAATCCACAACTAATGAGAGACTACCTTTGGAATGTAGGTCCAAATGGATATGGAATCATTGGATGTTTCCGGTTCTACGAACAAACCCGTTAGAAACTGATTGGAATGATTGAACCTTTAATCAACGATGTAATCCCCAATTCCAGAGGAAACAATGACCAAGATAGGTAATTCCACTAAAATAAAATCTTTTCGTACTTCATTCAAGTTCAATTTTTTTCAGCCTAAAAAATTAATTCTCCTATATAAAATGCAGAGAAAATAATTACCAAAATATGACCAGTTGAGGAAATATGGGAATTTCATTATTTCACCTTACCCACTTTTTCATGGTACTAAAGATGAAATTAAACAAATATTCATTGATTGCTCATATGCAATATCACTTTGGAAATATGTAGGGAAGTGTTTTGGTGTAGACATCAACACATTTAGGTCTCTCACTAACTAGATTGCATTCCTATGAAACATTGTACAGTTCCATCAGGTACAACTGTATTGCTCGCAGCTATGACTTCTATTCATGGCTCTATATATAGGGCATGAAACATGAATCTGTTTAAAGAGAAGGTCCCCTCCATCCATATTCTAACATTAGAAATTCATAGGGATGATAATGGTGATTCTAAAATTTAGGTTGGATCTATATACAATTACATCAGTGATTCGAAAATTCATATGTTTTTTAGAGTTGGAACCAGGTCGAAGCATCATTTAGTCTTGAAATATGTGAGATGGATACCTACCATAATAATATGGATCAAAGATAATAATGATTGAACTACCTAAATAATTCAAGGACCATCTGGATATGAAGGTATCAATAGAACCCATCATGATTTGGTTAAAGGAATCTTTTATCAGTATACTATAATTGGGACAGATTATGGGAATGAATATGGTAAATAGTTTATGTGATTAAACATTTTGTTTATCATATGTTGGATTACTTAAGGATTTAATATGATTTTGAAAACACAGTCTCAACATTGAAGAAAATAACCAAGAATGTCCCATAGAATCTCCTTTCTCATTGTGTGGCTTGTATGAATCCTGTTAATTAGTATAACTTTATTGATTCAAATGAATATAGAGAGTCCAACTAGGTAGATGATACATTGTCAAAGAGGGTAGTCCATTATGTAAGAACAATGTGGGCCTTTAGATCTCTTGACTATTGCACCTCACTAGTGAATGATGACATTTGATGAATTGTTCTCTCTCATATTGGTAAACCCCAATGAAATTCCTAAACTTCATTTTTTGTCTTATTTCTAATAACTAATTTTTTAGGATAGGGTTTACTCGGTTATGGGATATTTTGTGTAAAAATATCTGACTCATAATTAAAATAATTAAATAAATATTAATATAGGGTTATACATAAGATAGAATCAACTATAGATAGTAATTATCAAAATAATAAGTTTATATTCAACATGGTAATTGATTTTAAATTTTTTTGGGAATAAATAATTTAATTAAAGGAATCTATAATAATGATGTAATACTTTTTTAATTACTGGAAATATCAAATAAATGATATTAAACATATTGAAATAAATATAATTTTACATAAATAATGACATTAATAAAATATAGATAACATAAACATATTAGAGATATTTTATAAGTGTTTTTGGGAAGTTATCATGTTTTCATGATATTTTTAAAAACAACAATTATGAATTGTATCAAAATTGAATAAATGATACTTTAAAATAATTAAAATTTATTAAATGATATAAAATTCCTAAAAACTAAAATTAATCCAAATGAATAGAAAAATGTTAATTATGTCATTATTGATCTTGTGGGGGTTCTTTTGGGATTTTTAATAATTATATTGACCATAATTATTAAAAATAAAATTTTTCTCATTAAGAGTTAAACTTTATAAAAAATGGTTAATTCCAAAATATAATGATAATAATGTGACCTAAAATTGTCAAAATAAACACATGTATGGAATAATTAGATCACTACTCATAACATATTCCCATTAAACTACTTTTGTTCCATTTTTAATATGTAATTAATTTATATTGATTTAAAATTTTAAAGGATACAAAAAATGCCCATCCCATTTCTTATAAAAAGTAACATATTCCCTCACTTACTCACATTACTATGAGCATCCTTGAACAAAAAACCCCTCCCACTCTCCTCCCCAAATTATTATCTCAGTTATGTAGGTCATTATCTTCAAAAAACAACACCTAGTGTTCCTAAGATAAGATCCATAATAAGTGCATCAATGAAGAGGTAATTATTTTACCAACTCATTGATGATTTTTTTTCATCTTCTACTTCCTCTTCGTATGTTTTCACAAAATAAAGTAAAAAATTTAGTATTATATATATTATTATAAAATATTATTATTATTGGAAAACCACATTCATCCTTCTATCAATCCTATAAAAAACAATTTCACTATGCATGTGTACGTACAACTTACCGTCTCCACATCATTGTGTAATTTCTTATTCATAACTACATATTTAGATGGGTATAATGATGAATATAAAGGATTTAAATAATAAAAATTCAACTATATTGATTATATATAATTAATCTACCATCATATTAATTTCCACTTAACTATTAAGTGAATGATATTGTCACTCATGTGCATGTACGACTTTTTGTCTCCATGGCGTAATTAGATTCACCTTCCACAGTCACCATTATAGAATGAATAATAAAATTTATATAATGAATAAATATGAAATAAATTACATAATAATTCTATTTTAATAATATATATACATATATGTAATTTACCTTCTTCCATTCAATATGATAATAAAATTGAAAGAGTGTTCATGCATATTTATGAACTACGATCTCCATGAATGATGTATTCCATTTCGTATAACTATCCTCTAAATTTTTTGGATACTGAATATATATGATATATAAATAATTTAAATCACGATATAGGTAATATTATCAAGAATAACATGTCAAAACAATAATGAAAAACAATGTGGTTATTAACCAAATGATTCTTTAACTTTGAAATTAGAAATAAAAGGGTAATATAAAGTCATAAATGTATCATATATGGTATCATAAATATTAAAATATTTCTTAGAATTTAATAATATCTTTATATCCACTATACAAGAGTTTTGGAAGTTTACAGATTTTATAAAACCTATGTTAATGGGATTTCATCAATCTTTTTATATTTATGATATGATTTCCATATTCAACACTTGTTTATCACATGTTTTGTACATAATGACCTATGACATGTTATATTATGAATTTGATTTAATTAATGTGATTATTTTTTCTAATTTATTTTATTCTTTCATAGATGACATGATTTCAATGTTACTCATGCAGTAAGGGACTTCATCTAAATATCATATCACAGAGTCATGGTTGGATTTTATAAACACCAACAATCTATTATTAAGTTTTTAAAGTCCATTTTTCATATCATGTCATTATTTGATTTATTATTGTATGTTATTAAATTTTAATCTTCATAGAGCTTAATTTATAATTGTTCAAGGTGTTATGGGACACTCAGAATGTTTAAATATTTAATGAACATATCTTTTCTACATGAAAATATTAATTATATTATTTTACATATTTATATAATTGGATTATAAAAAAATTTATGTCTATTTTAAACTTCATTATATTATTTTATTAGGGATACATTTATTGTTTTATTTAAGTGAATCATTAACTCAAACATGGTTTTAAATGCTTCTGTGATTTGTCATTCTAAATCATGATCATTCGTGTATATGTTTCAAAGTTTGGTTTTAAAAATTTATTTATAAAGAAATGAATGTTTTGAAATTTAAATTTTAATATTTCTCTAAAAAAATTTAAGTAGGTATGGAAAAAAATGATTAAAAAATTTAATTTTTAAAAATATATATAATTTTATAAATTTATGAAATTTGAATAATGATTTCAAAGTAAAAATGGGAGGTCACTCTAAATAAATTTATATATATTATTTAGAGTATTTTTATCTATGTAAACATCCTTTTATGGTTCTTAGGAATGATTGGGTTTGATCTCATATGATAACTTCAACCACATTTTATTGAAGGGTTTATGATCACTTGGACTATGCATGTTCTATTTTGATACCATTCATGGTTTATGGTTGATGTGTTTACATTTTTTCTGATAGTATCTCAATATGAATTTTTATGGCGATCATGTATCACCATTTACATATAATGAATGAATTGGAATTAGTAAGTGATGGGACGGTCTTGATATAGCCCCTATATACATCAGTAGGTCTCATGAAATGAAATTAGTTGGTGAAAAACCCTTTATGTTTGTTTCCAAAAAAATTTAAATCATAAAGAGGATATATCATGACACAAATTATATGGTTCTATACCCACATACAAGAATTATCTCATGGATATATCCTAACATGAAATATCATGAGGATAAATCTTTATAGTGCTGACGTCCGACATCTTGAATTCCATCATTATGAGATTGTGTATTGATATTATATATGATTATTATACTAGTAAAATATCAATGTGAATTATTATATGGGATTATTTGATCTATAATTTCTATATTGTTCTCAATATTACGTTGAAACAGATTATGATTTAGTTATACATAATACCTTAAATGATTATGATTATTTGTGATAGGTTCATCTGAATTATTTAATATGTTGATCATTAGATCTCACTCCATTATTATGTATCATTTTTACCTTGATAAAGAGATGTTTTTTTAGTTGAATACATATGGGTATACTAAGGGGATTAATTTCATGATATAAGAAAAATATTTTTGTTTTGAACCTTTTAAAGTCTGATATGAATTTCATGTCTATATCTAGTTTACGAAGACAATTAAATTGATCGTCACTTCATGATTTAATTCATTGTAGTCATGAAAATGTAAAAAAATATGAATAGCCATAATGAATATAGATTGGGGGAGTTACATTTGGTATCAATGGATGTTAAGTACTAAACTTGGAAATCAGATTTTGAAAACATAAATTAGGGAATAAACCCCAAAGATTGAATTTTTATATAAGTATATAAGAAAATATCTTAATTTTACTAAGAAATATATTATGTGGATCTTCTTATAAATACATACCTATATAGATATTACATGTGGATGTTGTTATGGAATAGATGTAACATGGAGTAAGAACTCCGAAAATTTGTATTGTTCCTGTGTCAACATAACCAAGTACATAACAACGGGCCATACTACACACCTGGATTGACAGTATCAGGGTATACGTTTAGGATAATTCACATGTTATTCACAAAACATTTCGAGATATTTAAAACTAAATATTTCCCTAATGAAACCGTGTTTCATGATTATGAGACGAGATACACATAAAATTATCAATTTATGTTAAGTATTTTGCACTTTTTTTGGATTATACATTATTAAATGAACCACCCTAGTGTATTTTTTCATTTAGAAATGGTTCATAGTAGAAGGAATGTGACCCTAACCATTGAATGTGATCGAAATATAAAAAATGATCATATATTTTATTGTCTTAATACAAATTATGAACGGAAAATAGCATTTAAATAAATCTCATCTTATGAAATCATTGTATCATGATTTAATGGGACAGGTAAATAGTACCCAATGTATTATGGATTTGGAGGGAAGAAAAATAATAACATGAAAACATGAAAACATATGGCTAATGGGAATTAGGGAAATAAGTATTTTCCCACATGTAATAATAGTAGAAATAATTACATTGTTACATGAATAAAAAGAATGGATGTTTGTCATAAGTGCTGAAATAACAACCACCAAGAATAGGATTTCAAGGATAAGAAAAATTTTTCTTATGTAATATGCTTCAAATATAAATATATAAGATAGTGTGAAAATAAATGTCATGTGTGTCAAAGGAATATACCCTAATTCTGGCTAATGGGTCATGGTCAATATTATGCTAACACCAAAAAAATAGGATTGATTAATGAGATTAGGTTTGGATTAAAGAATTTATGTAATTTGGGTATTTTATCAATGATGTACTGGTTATTAAAATGATATAATATATAAGGAATGTGATACAGTACGTATTCTTTAAGAATCTTGAAGCACAAATGTATTCTTTACGGTTTTTAGGAGATCAAGGCATTGATATTTATTCAATGTGATATTAAGAGTTGTTGTCAGAATATAATTTTTTAAATTTAGTTATCCTTTTACTAAATATTAGGAATTTTAATTTGGAAGAAGTATTTTGAATGAGTCTTAAGGTAACTATTTATGGAGTAGATTAAGTTGAACATTGGATATTATTTATTAAGGATAATGTATGATTTACTACATTTTATGTACTAAGATTATTTTACTTAGTAATCATTTAATTTATGAAGTAAATTCTTATAGAACATATGATTCATCATAAGTGCTTCTGGAATAAAAATTCATCTTGATTATCCATCTCCAAGTGTGAAAAATGTTGTGAAATATATTGAAGTTAACTAAAGTAGGAAACTCTACATGAAAATAATGTATGTTTTCTTATGATCATAGTGGTAAAACAATTATTGATATTTATGAAAGATGATGTTGAATCCAAAAAATTATCCTGGTACCTTTTTTTATGAAACAAAGGGTCCCTTCGATCATCACATGTTTGTAACATTGTGATTGTTAACTTTCTCCTTACCATGTTATCTATCGCTCTCCATTACAAAAACATAGTTATTTTTCTCTTCCATGTCCTTATTTTATAACATGTAACACTAGAATATGTTATCTATGATGACCTTCTTACTTTCCATTCATTATTATAAAGTGGATATTTTATCGACCCATGTTTTGATGAGGGATTTTAACAAATTTATTTTCAATAAAAAAACCATAGTTACCAATCCTGAATTAAAATATTTCAAGGATACAATTTATTTTTGTAGGGTATAATGTAAAACAATACTATTTTATGGTATGTAGCTTTTTATTGTTATTATCTTCAATATCATGTGTTACACGCAACACCAATTTCATGAATTCCATGTTCAACTAAAATTGTCGTTTAAATAGTAGTTATGAATAATATTATCCACATTATGATGTTAATTTATATTCCATATAATTAAACCAATCAATGAATTACACAATAGGTAAATTCCACTAATGATACATTTGAAATAAAAGAGAAAAAAATTTCAAAATTTAGTGACGAAAAATAGAAACCCAATTAGGCTCTGATAACAATTTTTAATGGGGAGTTCCCCAACATGAGAGGCAGTCCCCACACAATAGCACAAAATCTATTGGGTGTTTTGGTTTGTTAATATACAAAATGATAAAATATTTTTTATTTATATTTTACATCAAAAAACTCAGAAATAAAACCAATTTCTAAGATGCAATTTCATAATAAGGAATAAATAAAATTAATAAATCTGCAATAAAAAATATCACAAACTAGAAGTGGCCTTACAAATATTCATGGCAAGAAATAATTCTCATTGAAAAAGGAAAAATAATTTGTAAACACTAATTAAATAAAATAGAATCATGAAATGAGGATAATAATTTCCAAAATCGCATATATAAATATTTCCAAAATCACAAGGCGACATAAGAAGTGATGATTAACATGGCTACACAATGCCCCGATATAATTTTATTTAATAGGATAAATTAAAAACCAAAAATATAATAGGCTATGAAATATGAATTAAAACAAGAGTTATCGATTTTCAGTAATAAATATTAATAAAATTTGGAACGGAAAATAGTAAAATGGATACCAAGGATTTACGTTCTTCGGCCAATGACATATTTACATGAGGAATGATCATCGCAGGTTTTCACTATGAAATATAAAGTGGAGTATTGGGAGATAATGACTATAATAGTGGACATATATACACACTATAACTTCAAAAAACCAACACCTATAAGAATTAAAACAAGCCAATAATTCCACGAATACCATACCAATGACCTCTTACCGGAGCTCTGTCTTTCCCATTGATGATCATTCATGCTAGCCATAGTTTGAAGTTGTCGATGATGAGTTCGAGCATCACCATCCCCTAGGTATCCTATAAATATCCCAGATCATCAATTATAGTCCATCCATATGAGTCAAAATGGTCCATGAACAATGGTTTCTATCAAAATTTTGTGTCTACCGGAATTGCCACATTGTTTAGACCATCTGGTGTTGAGATGATAATGGAAGCTGAGAGAGAATGAAGCCCAATGTTGAGAGGGTGAACCACCAACGGTGAGAGAAGGTTCTTCCTACAATAACACCACTAACAGAGCATATATCTATTATACATGAACCAACCTCATTAATCTGATTCTTGACTTATCCCTCTGAGAGTCCTTATATCACCCCCAGAAAGGCGGTGCACCGGAATACTCTTTGCATCCTTCTCTTTCTTGAAAAAATGTTAACATCCAATTTAGAGGATCTCTTACATAATGGAATCATTCACAGATGTGTTAAATGTACTTATCCAAAAATACAATTGAGAAATTGGGTAAAGAAGGCGTGGTTTCACTAGGACACATGGTTATACAAGCTGAAAAGGGTGGTTCAATATCTAACTATACACATGTAGCATATTAAAATGAAATTTAAATTTAATAAACAAAATACAAGTGAAAATAAAAGTCACAACCCAAAAATACCCAATAGCCATGTAATCAACCTCGTGTTAGGAAATCAGGGTATCCTTGATGATCACATGGAGAAACACCCATCTAAGGCTACCACCCAACAATTTTTCTCTCCCCAACCAGCAAAGTACCCCAATTCCTCCACCTATACCAAATACTATACATCTTGAACCATCAAAAACTGACCCCCTCAACTCCCACTTGTATCCACCACCTGTGATTATGAATATTCTACCTAAAATGTCTTTATATGGAACTAAAAAGATACATTATTTAATTAGGTGTCATTATGGAGAACATGACATCAACCTTATTTCATCAGGACCTAGAGTATACAAATGAAAAACTAGGACTTTACATTCATGGTATCAACTACCTAATATATGGAAGAAAATATAAGATGGTTATTTTTATTAGAACATTGATTTGGTGGAAGGATTGAACCTAATTGTCACAAGTATAACTGTATCGATGCTTGAGCCACAACTACCCCAATCCATCCTTGGTAGGCCATGGGCTGGAGACCACAAACAATGGCATAACAATCTGGTGGAGGATTTTTAATATGTAATTTTACACACACACTTAGCCTAATCAATGAAAATGTGATGAGGGATTGAACAAAAGGTACAAAAATACTATATAAAATCCAGAAATATGCATCCACATCTAAAAAATACAAGTAAGGTAAAAGTATAAGGGGGAAAATACATGCCCAACTGGAAAAGTGCCACAACTCGGCAACTGGTGGAAAAGTAAAATAGCTGAGAGAGATCCCTGTTCTAGGATCCCAAGAAAAGTCCACAACATGTTGTCCTTGTACCCCATATCTCATTGCTCCTCCAAAGTCATGATCTACCAGTCTTTCATATTCAATGGATCGTCGAGTGAGGGAAAATCCCATGTAGGTGTGAGTATAAAAATACTGAGTAGGATATCCCGAAGGCTCATGGGAGCAGCATGTGAGGTACTGAAGATGGAGATATTGATAGAACAATGAACAACAAAATAGTATATCTCAAATCAACTAGAGATTGAGGTAATCTCTTCCAAACACAAGGACATAGATACCGTTAGAAGATGAACATCTCATTGAGTTTTCTCTTCCTATAGTAAGAGAGTAGACTCATCCATTCCTGATAATCTAGACACAGAAGAAACATGGCATACCCCACATGTATTCACCTCTACTGGACGGAGAGTAACCAAAGCCCAAGGAGTGGGTACTATAATAAGATATATATATGCTCAACCAATGAAGCCTAAACTAGTGGGTAAGGGGATCTCCATATCCCTATCCCATCCCATGAAACTACTCATCAACAGTTATTTAAGTAAACACCATTGATTCCCATAATCCCACACATCTATGTTGATCAAAAAGTCAAATGCGATCAATTACAACAACTTGATACTATCCTCTATGGGTAGGTCTATCTCACCAGAATAGATTTAGGTCGCATCACTAGGATACATCTTGGTTGGAAAATAACCCCTATTTCTTGAGAATCCAAAGTCACATAAAAAAGTCTCATCACTATGCAGCACAGTTCAAGGATCATGTTCGAAATTCACGAACCCACTACCTAGTCCCACTAGAGGGTGTTCGTAAACGATTCCTCATCAAAACCACACCGCATCCCAAATAAAAGGTAATACCAAAAGACTAATTTAGGAACCTCCCTGCTTAGAGCCACGAGAGGTTAATGAATGAAAGAGTAACCATAGATCATCAATAAAATGCCTCATTGGAGGGTAATCCCAAAAGAAAGAATAAAAAACCTCACTACCCAGCCCCAGTGGATTGTAATCCCGAAAGAGTAAATGATGAACCTCATGGCCCAGTCCTGCTAAAGGGTATGTCCTGAGGAGAGAGTGGTGAAACTCACTACCTAGTCATGTTGTAGGGTAAGCCGATATTGTTATGGTTAT
The DNA here is from genome assembly GCA_963277665.1 of Viscum album. NCBI lineage: Eukaryota > Viridiplantae > Streptophyta > Magnoliopsida > Santalales > Viscaceae > Viscum > Viscum album. Next base: position 713,634,483 of record OY728134.1, on the reverse strand, counting down.
TCTAAAAACATCTCTTACATCATTTTAATCATCTAGGATCGTCTCATATTGGCATCACTCTCCGAACATCGAAAATCACCTCCGATAAGCATGGCACTAAGATCATCTCACATCATACGTCAAAATCCACTATGGTGGGTATTGTCGCATTCTAAACATTAAAAAATGTAGTATTGGCTACTCATATGAAAAAAGTAGTGTTTAGATGGAAGATATATGAGATATAGAAGATTTTTAATGTGGTACACAACATGTGTGGGGCCCAGAAGATGTGTGACCCAACCTCATCATCTAGATGCATGATGATCCATGATTGGGTACTAATCTATTAACTAGTACCCACAAGGAATTCTAGTGTACTTCCAAAGTACATGGTACCACTAGGAAAAAGGTTGAAGAGCACATGTTGCTCATTACTGATCTGATGGCTGAAGATGTATGTCTACTGACATTCCTATTGAATAAGGTCTTAAATAACAAAATAGATGACAACATTATGATACTTATAAAAAATTCACAGGTTCGACAATTCAGTTTCCAAAAAATGACTCTCGTTGATGAAATTTTATTCCATCACGCTCTGCGCAAATAGTGCCCCATGGGGACCATAGTATGATCCTAAAACACATCACACGGATCGCCACATTGTCATTCGCTCAAAAAAACACATAGGATGAGCTATTCATTCATTCAATATAGACAACTGGTGAAAATGGTTATTTTCCCCACAAATTCACGATCAGTTCATGATCACTTCCGATCATGAAAATCCTCTACACATCCAAACAGATCACACCATTGTGATCCTTGAAGAAAACTATTCATGGAATACTATTCACTTGCCCCAAATGGACTTCCAATGCAGAAGTTTTAAAATACTACATTATGCTCATAAGGCATCCCATGGGACCACACCTCGACTGAAAATTTAGTCGAGTAGATTACACCATTGTGATCCTCATGGAAAAACCCACAAGATCTACTAATCATTTGTCTAAAATGGACACCTAGGGAAAAGTGACAATTCACATCAAATTCCCAAAATGAGGCTATTATGGCCCACACCACTATTTCTCTTCAAGCTCTCTAAATCATCCTTGAAAGGTCTGCCTCAACATTAGGGTCAAAATACCTCTAATGGCGCATCAATAGGACATCAGAAGAATATGTTATATCTGCTATGAGAATCATCAAATAATAATAATTATATTATTATTATTAAAAATGGACATGTCATATAACTGATTCTCGAGTCCAAAAAAACATATCTCACAATGGAAATAAAAGATTACCCATACAAAAAGGGTCATGTGGATGCAAACGTCATGTAAAATGGAACCCTTTATTGAGTGATCCAGGGTTTTTATTAAAATACACTGTCTGAATCGGCTTGGACCGTTCCAAACTGACCAGTTCGGCTTAAACTATCTCGCCTCTGTGGATTTGTCGCGCTATGCAGCCCTCTGAATTACCTCTTCAGAACCCTCCACTAGAATGCATCCCTTGACCACCATAGTCACTCCAGTGGTCCAAATCATGATTCGGGACCAGATCTGGACTCCCTGGGATGAGTCTTTCACAACAACTTCCACCTCTCAACGATCCACCAAAATTATGGCATGTGTAAAACTTACCACTGCTTTGGCTAACCGTTGTTCTTCTTCTAGTGCTCAAATCCCAATCCTGGCCAAAAAACAGGACTCCTTTGAGTGAGGGGTTCAATGACACGAGTTTAACTCCACGATTAGATGGAATTTTAGTATAATGATTAGTTTTTCTACAATTCATGTGAAGAATGAATATAACTGGAAATTAAAAATTGAAACGAATGATGGTTGTTGTCTTTTTTAAATCGTGAAAGGATTCCAAAATATAAAAAATGAACAGAACTCAAAAATGATAACAAAAGTTTCAATCGACATGATATATAATCTGAAATAGAAATACTACATGAAATCTAGTATTGGCATTATGTTCACTACACTCTGATCTTCCAGGTTCTGATGGTTCCTCATGATCCAATGAATTTTGGATGTTGAATCGCAATCAGCCAGAGCTCCATTGTCTAAGAGGGAAATGATCCAAACCATGATCATTACTCTAACCTCCTATATATAGGAACCTACCAGAAGAAATCAAATCATATTCTCCCACACCCTCTCAAATGAGTTCCCCCCAATGGTAACCACCATTCTATGAACTCAATGGTAGTATCACATTTATAATCTGAGTCCCCATTTGGATGTTATTCAACTTATCGTTTCAATTAAAACTTTTTAAATTTTAATTGTTTTGTTTACAGTTTTGACCTCAAAGACTTTTTCTCCAGAAGGCTTGCACCGACAAAACATATACCCCTCCTAAGATAAATGATAATCTCTAGACCCAACCATGACCTATGATTTATGATCCGAGTAACCTTTTGAGTGTTATTTGGGATTGGGATAATAAATGAATGAATTAATAAATTAATTCATCGATTTAACATACCACTAATCAGTGAGGGGTCCAAACAACCCATGAAAATATATTTTTTGTCACACCAATTTTAAACTATATGTTCTAGACCCAACCATGGTCTCATATTTTAGATATGATCATCTATTTAAGAGATATCCTATTTTAGTTTTTTGAACAGTACAGAAACACATAATATGTTTGTATAATTTATTCATGGAACACTGGCCATCAAAATTGCACTCTGTATTAGCTTCTAGCCTTGGAAATAAATGTATAAATATTCCAAAGACCTACAGGGTTAAAACTAGGTCTCTATATCATTCCCTCATTCAATATTTTATTACCTGGAATGGAAAACTAGGAAAAAAACTCATGATACTGATATGATATTTGCCTCTCCTACCCCCAGGGAAACATGCACATCACCATGTTGACACAACATGAAAACCATAGGGATGGCCCATTCTCATATGGTCTACACTTGTCAATGATATGCAGAGAAATATACATGTCTCTCATTAGCTGTGGCATGTGGAAGATATTGTGTGACCACTGTAGCAATTGGGGGGTTGGGAAAGGTAGTAGGAAACCTCTCCCTCTCATTCAAGATTCCGAACTTCCCAAAGTATCTCAAGGGGTGGTTTACTTCCCCAACCAAACCTCTACATTCCATGTCACGATTGGAGTCATAGTTTTTCCATGGAACAACTTCTTGTGATTCCCTGCTTCAAAATATCCATCTGGTGAAACACTCAATGATATCTAGTCATTAAAGATTTCATAATAGATGCATCACAACAGAGACTGTCTAACATGATCGACAAGTGAAGGAGTCAACACCATCTATTAAATAATATTTACCCCCTCTAGATCCAACAAGGTCATCCATAGGGAAGATAACTTCTACGAAACCTCCCTCATAGGGAGATCCTGGGATTTCTTGCTAAGGGCACCTGCAATGACACTTCCACTTTCTGAATCATAGATTACCTCTATGTCATAGTCTTCTAAGAATTCTAACCATGAACACTTTCTTAGGTTCATGTCTCTCTTGGTGAAGATGCACATGAGACATTGGAGGTATGATAAAACCCCAAATCACTCTCTCAGAAGGTAGTGTCTTTACATTCTTAGTGATTTGGGTAGTTCTGTTTATGTGGTTTCAATCTGCACAACCTATACATGATAACATTATCATGATTGATGTTCAGAATGCATGTTACTAATGACCAGGGAATGTGATAAAACACATCCAACTACAAGATTGTAGACATAGAAAGAATGTGGCAGACCCCAGGCATCATTTACCCTCTTGGAAAGAGATTAATATCCAAAACAAGAACTCTACCAATCCCACTAGTGGAACCTCATGAAAAGGGAGGTCAAGTAGTAAGACTCCACTAGAAAACCCAAGACCTTCTATAACACTCCACTGCATGACCCCTCAATGAACACAAATGTTAGGGTGATTCGTCGACCACATATTTATACTAACAACCTTGGGTGGAACTATCTCTCCCTCACAAATTTTATTGTGTCACAAGGACATATATTAGTGAGGGAAGAACCCTATATCCAATTCATTAAAATCTACGTTGAAAATAACCAACACATGGTTACACCGACAACCCATGTCACCCTCAGAAACTCCTAGAGGTTGAAGTTGGAAGAAAATAGTACCTCACAAATTTTATATCATGTTCTATTGAAAAAATTATCAAAGACATAGAGTTCACCCTTATCATATCATGCACTGCAGGATTATAGACATCCATAGCATGAAGCAGCCAACAACCCTGACCACCAGCTCACTAATCCTGACGCAGACCACCTGGTGGCGGTGTAAGGATCTCTCAATTCCTTCTACCCAACACAGTTCATCCTACTCATATGCCAACACTACCTCACTAGGGACCACCCTATACTCACCTGGGAGATCCCGGATCATGTCATTGCCTCAGCCAAGGCAGTGAATCTACCGACATCTTATAAAACTCAGCACATTTGGTATGGTATTCTCGTGTAACATTACCTCCCCCACGATTAGAATATAACTATCCCTTCTAGTGCTTTACCGAAACTGTACATCATCCCTAAACATGATCCTGAATCTTATCATGAATAGGCCTTCTATGTCATGGTCTGGACAACTGACTTCTATTAGCTGAAGTAGACATACTAACTCTATTGTTCTTAGTGCCAAAATATTCCACCTGGAGCCCCTATGATATAAATTTTTCAATCACCAGTACCAACTCATGAACCCTAAGATATGTGAGGATTCACAAGGGCACTACACTAGTGTGAATCTCCAATATGGGTACCCTTATAAAACATATGTTCCTTGAAGTTACCATCATAGACCACATCAAAATACTATAATGTATTTCAAAACACCCTGTCTTGTACTCAACCACAATAATCCCTCCTCATGAAACAACTATTGGATGTTATCCAATGAGGTTATCGACTCATCACGCACTTGAGTATCCTGGCTCTACCAATTCCATGTTAATATGGGGAAAAAGGATAGCTTCCAATGTTTCCATCAAATCTATATGTGTAAAAATATTTCTAATGAGGCGAACCACTGACTATATAAAATCCTTCACTTCTTGAAGGTATCACTCACTGTGGATCCCCAATTATCTCTAATACTAGAACTCATGGAGCATGCTCAACCTACACTCATCATTTCTTTATGATTCTGGTACTAACCACTACTCCACAGGTGGAGGTGCTACTTCCTGCCCACCTGGAGAAAGGAAAATTGTGTAATGGATCCTCAAATGTGGCCTCATCGCTCATGAAGTGGTGATATTGAAATAGAGCTAGTATTCTAGTTGGCTATCATTGTAGAGGCATCCTAAATATATTCAAGTATTACCATGGTAATATGAGCATATATATATATATATATATATCAACAATGATGGGGATATATCTCAAGAAGGACTATCAAAGACTAAATCCTATATGTTACATGTACCATTGTTCCCTATAAATAGTGTCTCAGCACAACGAGTCGACAAGCAAGTAATCTGGGTCCTGGTGAATGGCTACATTCGTCACCGCACCATCACCGAACTCCTTGGCCAAAGAACCTATCTCTAGACAAATTTCCATTGTTTACCTAAAACCCAAATAATTATTTTTTTTGGATTGTCCAAACAACTCCCCAAGGAAAGAACCACCTATGATACTTGCTTTGTCACGACCCAAACCATACCAAGGCTCAAGCCGCAACTACCCCAAGCCTGCCTCCATATGACATGTGATGAAGTATAGTTCTTAAGGCATAACAAACCCGGGCATGCCTTTTCCTATGTTCATGTACAAACAAACAAAAATATATCTTAATGAAAAATTTCATAGTGAAAGTAAAACAAGTTTCAACACTCATATATATATAAACTACAAATATGCGTCGACCTCTAAAAAGACTTATTAATATGAATGAAAATTTAAAAAAAAACACGCCCAACTAGAAATGTTCCAAAACTCGGTAATATGTGGAAAATTAAAATAGTGGAGAGAGATATCTTCTCCTATATCCCAATAAATGAAATCCTCACGTGGTCCATGTAGCCCATATCTCTATGTTACATTGAAGTCATGATCTACCTGTCCATTGTCTGCAAGGTCACACCGAGGGTGGGAAAATCCAAAGTAGGGGTGAGTATAACCATACTCAGTAGGATACCCCAAAGCCTCATGTGTTCATCATGTGAGAAAATGAACATGGAAGCAGTATATTGAACAATGTTAAGAAACATTGTTCAACACAAACAAACTAGATAGTGAATTAAGCTAATCCAAACCCAATAATCTAAAAACAGTGAGAGGATGAAATTATTATCGATTACTCTCTACATATAGTTGGAGAGTATACTCATCCCACCACAAGAATCTAGACACGGAAACCACATGGAATACCACGTGTGTCTTCGCCTCTCTTGGGAGTAGAGTAACCAAATCCTGAGGAGTGGGTACTAAAAAATGGTATATATATACGATCAACCAGAGACTTCCAAATGAGAGATTAAGGGGATCTACATATCATTAGATCAGATTATGAAAAGTTTATCAAATAGATCTAGAAGTAAACTCCTTCAATTCCAAGAATCCCACACATCTTCCATGAATTTCAATTTAAATGGGATCAATCACCGCACATTGATACTATCCTCTTTAGGTGGGGGTGTCTCGCCCGCACTATTTTAGATCGTGTCACAAGGACATGTCGTGGTGGCAAAAAAACCCCATAATTCTTGAGAGTCAAAAGTCACATAAAACACATCTCATCCTGATTCCACACCATCTAGGGATCATGTCAAGAAGTCCTAAACCCGCTACCCATCCCCACTAGACAGTATTATCAAAAGAGTCATTCGCAAACCCAATTCCTAGCCCAGTTAGTGGATAAGACCGAAATAGTAAACAAAGAACATCACTACCCATCCCTGTATAAGGGTATGCTGTGAAAGTGTATCCAATGAACCTCACTGCCTAGTCGCATTGGAGGATAATCCCTGAAGAGATAATGGAAAACCTCACTACCCAGCCCCACTGGAGGGTAATACTAGAATTGTAATTGATGATACTCACTACCCAGCCCCACATTAGTGTATTTCCAAAAGAGAGAACAAAAAAACATTACATATCAATTGTGATGGAGGAAAATCCAATATTACTCTAGTGATTTTGAAAACATCATTTCCCTCAATTTCGTCATCATGCAGTGCCTTAGATATGCATTATGCCAAGAACATCAACTATCGCCTCAGATAGAAATCACAAATAAAAAATTTCACTTCATAACTCTAATGAAACAATAGAGGGAACCATCACATTATATTATTAAAAAAACACAATACATGATACTCACAAGCAAAAATCTGAGTTTATAAGGAAGAGATACGAGAGGTAGAAAATTAATAATGTTGTAATTTGAACATGTGGGGACCACATGACATGTGACCCCTCCTCATCATCTGGCCATGTACCTAGCCATACTCGGGTACTAAAATGTGAAATTGTACCCTTAAGGAATTATAGTGTACTCTTAGAGTATATGGAACCTCTAGACAAAAGGATGACAAGTGCATATTAGTCGTTACTGATCCAAAGGATGGAAACGTAAGTCTACCAACATGAATCTTGAAAATGGCATTGGATAACCAAATAGATAAAACCATTACTATCCTTTATGATGAATGCAGAGGATCAAATATACATTTTCAGGAAATGGTCTCCCGGTGATGAAACAACATTCCACCGTGCTGTAAACAAATTGTGTCCCACGGGGCCCACTCCTTGATCCCAAAACACATCACACAGATCGTTCCATGGAGATACCATTGAAAAAGTAAATATGATCGACTATTCATCTGTCCAAAAAGTACAAATGGTGAAAAAGATGATTTTCAACGCACACAAATGATCGGTGCTGGATAACTAACGATCATGAAAATGATCTACACATCCAAATTGGTCACACAATTTCAATCCATGTAGAAAAGAATGCAAGGTAGACTATTCACTTGCCCTAAATGGACTTTCGATGTAGAAGCTATAAAATGCTGCATTACACTCAAAATGAATCCTATAGGAACCAAATTTTAGCCACTAATTTGGTTGGTTGGATCACGCTATTTCTATCCTCATGGAAAAACAAACAAGATCAACTAATCATTTGTCTAAAATGGAAACCTGGTGAAAATGTGACAATTTACTGCAAAAGACCAAAAACAAGGTTCTTGGGCCCCACACCAATATTTCAATTTCAGCACTCTATATTATCCTTTTGAATACCTCCTCAACTCTGGGGTCCCAACACCTCTTACGGCATGCCAATCGAACGTCGTACATAGAAGTTACATCTGGTACGAGAATCCTCGAAATAAACAACTATATTATTAATATTAATAATAGTCGGTACTTAACAATGAGCCTCTAGCTACAGACTAAAATATCTCAAAAAAGCCTCAAATGTTTTACCGTGAAACATGGATTGCGATAATGTAGAAGGCAAGAAAAAAGAACCCCTGAATTGAAATATACATGGTATTTATTAAAAACCACTGTCCGAACTGGCCTAGACTAGCCTAAATCGGCCGGTTCGGCTAGAACCGCTACGCCGTCGTAGCTCAGTCCCCATGCTCCACTGCCTAGCATGTCCCGTGCTGAAACATGCCACCAGAAAGCTTCTACAAACCGCCATGGTCACATCAGTGGTCCAAATCATGATCTAGGACCAGATCTTCACTCCCTTGGATGAGACCTTCACAGTGCTAGCCACTTCTTGAAGATCTATCATAATTTTAGCTTAGAGAAAATTAACTGCTACTTCAACTTGACATTGGGCTTCCTCTTTCACTGAAATCTAAAACCCTTGCATAGATCAGAACTCCACATATCAAGGGATACACATATAACAATATGACTCCACGATCATAGTTCATTTGTCCAAGATGAAGTGTTTTGTGATGAAGAACGTTAAGAGAGTGAATAACGAGAAAATAGAAATTGAAACAGTTGATGGTTGTTGTTTGTTTGGACTTTATTAAATGATTACACAACATTAAAAATGAGCATAAGTGAAAAATAAAAACTGAATATTTTACAAGGGGGTGCATAATCAAAAAAATAATTCCATCCTTGGATCTAGTTCCCTCCTTACATTCATTGGGATATGATCTACTAGTGTCTGATGTTTCATTATAATATGATGATGTTTGGTCATCAAATCGCCTTCGACTAGTCCACATCCCTCTAAGAGAGAAATGAACCAACCCCAACAGATTCCTATAACATCATATTTACAGGAAACTTTTAGTAGACGTGAAATCCAATTATCAGCTTCCCTCTCAACTGAGGTTACCCCTATGGTAAAAACAACACTACAAACTCATCAAAAGTCTCACATTTCCAATCTAAGTCCCCATTTGGATGTTATTCAAAGTATCCTTCCAAATAAATCAATAAAATTTAGTTATTTTATTTACATTTTTTCCGTCCTGAACATTTTATATAGAATTTTTGTGCTAACAAATCATATATCCCTCTTAGGGTAAACAACATGATCCGGACTGAACCATGGCTTCATATTTCTAATCTGAGTTACTGTTGGAGAGTTATTTTAGATTAAGATATTAAATGGATGAATAAATAAATTAATTCATCCATTTAATGTACCTCTAATGAGAGAGGGGTCCAAATGTCCCACACCAACATATTTTATGTTGCACCTAGTGTAAACACTATGTTACACACCCAAATTCACTCTAATATTTATGATCGTATCAACCCTTTAAGAGATATCATGTTTCTATTGCATGAATAGTTCAAAATACTTAATATTTTTTTTATAATCTAGTCTAGGAACACTAGACTCGAAATTGCACGTCATCTCAGCACCTAGCTCAGAAAATATATGATAATATATTTCAAAGTCTTACATTACGAAAAAAGGTTCGATAAAAAACTGTCCAATCACAAGGAATATATTATTTTGGAATTGTGGTGGGCTTGGAAACCAATGAACAATATCATTTATATGGCACAGAAGCACCAAAATATGCACTAGAAATTATTTTTTTCTGAAACAAAGATATAAAATATTGAAATATGTAGAATCATATCCATGGTTTTTTTACGGGTTTTTCCCTATAACTCGTCAAGGACATGAAGGAGGTCTCAACCTATTTCATTATGAAGAGGAGTACATAAGAATATAATGCTTATCCCCAATATATATTGTGGCCTCCCATCAACAACTGGGGCCAACATTCTAGTTTTTTTTGGGGCTCTATTATAATCCCCCAGAAAAATAAATGTGCAAGTACAAGGACCTCATTGTTTATTTTATGATTATCATTTTATGAATTGTTCTCATTCAAAGAGTTTTAATAAAATCGTTCCTAGAGAAAAGAGGGGGGTTCTTGATGATCTGATACCCAAATGGGAGACATATTCCAATTGATTAAAAGAAAGAGACATTACAACCAAGGACATCATTTTATCCTATTCATACGGTTCCATTTATTCTTATAGAACGCCATCATTGAAAATTGTTTTGATTGATTCTTCGAATCCCCTCCTTGAATCAACATATTTAGTCTCTTCTGCATTTTTCACCTAACCCTAGACATGTCAAACCATGTCACCATTCTAATTAATGTTAATACTGATCAGAGGAACCACAATGAAAAATGAACTTCTTGATTGAATGCTTCTAGATGAGGGAATGAGAATGAAAATAGGTTATTAAATAATTATGGAATCTAGAAGGTGTTAATATTTACAATAAATTAATACATATCATCTCTAACCCCAAAAAGGTGAGTTTTAAAATGTTCATCTACTAAAACTAGGAATTTTTTTCCATTAGGAAATGGATTGAGAAGATTCAATATCTCCTACCCTCTGTCACATCCAATTCATGAATTGTAGCACTAGAAAATGAACATAATAAATCATTTATATTGGAAGAAAGATAATGTTTCATTTGTCCTAATGACATCCAAATTAATGAGGGTGTCTCAAATAGACACTACATCTAACAAAAATAAGCTATAAGGTGACACAAGAACTTTATTTCACATCTTACCTCATCAAAATAAACTATCTATTTGAGGGAAGATGAGATATATAATATCATCTTATGATTCATCATCGATGTATAAATGGCCAATGATTATTCCATCCACAATGACATTTCCTCATCCATTATGTAACACCCTGAGATTTTATGAAACATATTCTTTTAATTTCATTTATGTCTTGTGTTGTAAGCTACAACATGATTACCTTGCTCTATACGCAACACCGTATGAGCTTGCAGTATACACAACACTATTCTTGGATCATGTTACACACAATTTTGATAGTTGTTATTCTATGAAACATTGAGTGTGTATATATAAATATATATATATTCAATTTATAAATGAAATATGGTTGGATTCTGTTATAAAAAACAACGTAGGAGTCTTTCATAACACGCAATCCTGACTTGGCTTGCATTACATGCAATCACGACCTTCCTCGATAGCTTGTGTTGTACGCAATACCAGGTTTCACAAAACAACGATATATGGTTATAATATTATTATGAACTATATGTTATGAATATTATCAACTACATTTTAATTTTATAACATTATTATTCATCTTACACATTTTCTAGAACATGGTATGAGAAAAAAAATCAATTTTTCGAGTAAAATAATTATTTTTCAAAAAATGTAGTTTTACCGCCTTTTGATGGCTCACCCACTTTAAATCATTTTTTGACATGTCTATAAGTTCAATTTAACAAAATAAAATTCTTCTTTGGAATCAGGATATAAAAATTAACTTTGGATAAAATTTTCATTTTATTCTGATAACTTTCATATTTTAATGAATAGTAAAAACACAATATATTTTATTTAAAAACATCTTTTTTCAACACAATAATTTATATGGTCAGAGTATCTTTTTAATTGGTTTTAAAGTGTAATTAGAATATATTTTTACTCTTTAATCGAATGCTGGTCATTGGAATCAATTTCACTTTGAAATTGGATATAAACAAGTATCAATCTTTTGATAGTTATTGTTTCTTAAAAAACATGCTATTTGATTTGATAACGGGAATTAATTTTAAGATTAATTAATTACACTTCTATGTTTTTAATTTGGAAAAATAGCCATAAATTTTTAATTTGGAATATAAAATAATTCTTAGTCAGAATTTATGGTATTTTTATGAAAAACTTCAATTTTCGATGAATAGTGAAACCACTTCGTGGTAGTTAAAAAAAGTGAATTTTTCACTTAAATGAAATTTTACCACTTATGTGAATTGAATTTCTAAAATACGAGAGACATAGTTAATATCATGTACTAAAATGTGGTTAAATGAGATGAAAATAATTTTTGATGAATAGTAAGTTTTTACTTTTTATACCACGGTTAAAAGTAAATAGGGAAATTAGAGGTAAAAATGATATTATTATTATCCTAACCCATGTAATAATTCTATTGAATAAGTGTAATTAGACCAAAAATAACCTTAGGTTTAAAACATTACCATTTAGGCCCACTTGGATTAGACTAGGACATTTATTTTTAATTTAATTAAAGAAGGGTTAAAATAGTTAAAATAAATGTTTAATAAGTAAATCATTTTTTATATAGGGTAATTCATAAGATAAATTAGAATATAAATATTCATTATAAATATAAATATCTTTCCTACATAATGGTATCTTATTTGAAATTTTTATACATTAAATAATTTAATTTATTTATGACACAATGATGATTCAGTAATTATCTTATTAATGAAATATTTACATAATTGATGTTATAAATACCCAAATAAATGTAATTTGAGACTTTTTATGAATTAAAATAATTTTCTAGGTTAATATTACATGTTGTTATTAATGTTATTAACCTTTTTCGAACTCATATTTCTGTTATGATTTTCACAAAAATCAATTACGAAATAGTGTCAAAGTCGACATAAAATAGTTTTTAAAACAAATATTATAATATTAATTGTTATTTTATTCCTAAAAATCTAAGGATATGCCAAATGACATATATAAAGTTATATATATAAATACTAAACAACTTGGTGTTCTTTTGGCTTGTTATAGTACGGTTATTAACCTTATAGTGCAACAAAACAAGAAGACGTGGTAAAAGTTAAATTATCTAACTTAAAGATAAATCTAAATGATAAGGTTACAATAGAAAACAAAAGTTTTCTAAATTATATTGTATGATAGGATTTATACCCATACCCTCTTTATCTTAGAAATAAATCAATTTTGAGCTATTAAAACCCGAATATGACTTTATAATAAAATAATATTTGTAGTTTTTCCTAAGGTGCCCATCTCCTCCTTTATAAAAGGGCACCTCCTCCCTCTCATCCTCAGACCACATTGAGCCTTCATGGTCGGACAACCCCTTCCAAATTCTATTCTCCACTTCCCTAGAAACATTCTAGAGGTCCTGGTCTTCTTCAAGGACCAATTTTATGCCCTAAAAGGAGGTCTCAAAGAGGCGCTTCAAAGAAGAGGTAATGTCCGTCAACGATTTTTCCAACTTTATTTCTTCTTCCACTTCTTATTCTATAGTTGTTTCATTATGAAGTAATAATATCAGTATCACTAATATACTGATATGTTATTATAAGTATGAAATAACCCTATTTCACCATCTATCCATCCTATGAAAAACAAAATCACCGCACGTGCGTACGTATGGAATACCGTCTCCACGCCATGGTGTAATCTATTTTCGGCCACCACCTTACATGGATGGGTATAATGGTGTAAATAAATAACTATATATAGTTATTGTAATGTGATATTTATTCTGTAATATTATAGATACACTTCGATACAATTTCATGATCATGGGAATAATATCATCCCTCGTGCGTCCGTACGGACTAACGTCTCCACGAATGCGATGAGATTAATTTTCCATGATTAACCATTCAAGAATGATTATAAAGTATATGTAATGAATAATAATGAAATATATGACACAATTAAGTTACTGGATTTATGTATATATATATATATCATTACTTTATTCCATTCAATTCAATAAGTAAATGAAAACAGCGTTCATGCGTACGTACAGACTACCGTCTATATGAAAGGTGTATTTCATTCCATTTATCGATCTATTATATATATGTATATTCTGAATATATATTATATATAAATCATGTTTTACATTCTGGATATAAGTAGTCATGATCCATGTAATCATATGAATAATTACAAGTTAAAACACGAATGACAAATGAAATGATTTTATCCAAAATGCTACTTTAACATGATGTTACAAAATAACGGGTAATATAAAGTCATTAGTGAACCATATATGATATAATAACCATGAATATGATTCTGTAATAAGTCAATGACATTACTTAAATCATTTAACAAGAGGTTTGGATACGTACGAAGCATATCAGACCTAAGGTAAGGGATAATTTTGAAAATCTCATTTTTATCCGAGATTACTTATTCGTAAGTATTTACTGGGGTTATTGCAATCATCCTTGTCCATGTTTTATTAAATTGTTTTCATGTATGTTCAAATTTCTTTTTACCCATTTTGTCTTTTACCCCATGGTATGGAAGGAATCTTTCTTTTATTTACAATACAAGGTACTTTTTTGACTTTTCTGACAAAAGTATGAGAAGAATGTTTTTAACGTCTACGGTATGAAGGGATTTTAATGGTTTTATAAAGCTTTATTTTAATGAAGCTTATTACAAAATATTTCATGACTATTTTTAACAAAATATATTTCTTTAAAATTGCATGAGGTTTTGTGAAAATAAATTGATTTTGAATTAGAAACGATATTTTCCTCAAAAATTCATTTCATGTGTTTTATCAAAACCATTTTTCCATCTAAGATGTCATTATATCATATGTGTATGTTTCAAGTATAATGTCTCTATGATTTAAATGGTTTCAAATTTATTATTATGAAATGATATCCATTACTTTTATATGGATTATGTGATGATGGGATGATGTTTATGAAACCCATTTTTATTCTTTGGGTTACGATAAATGATTTATGTTTATATTGTGGCAAAAGTAAGAATGATTTCATTATGAGATGGGTGGGACATATATCTCCCACCAATGCATTGGGTAATGATTATATATCTCATGAGATTGACATTGCTGAAATGGTAAGTTAATCTGGTCCAGTGATACAGGACTGGATCGAGGAGTGAACTCGATTCAGAAATGGACATTGTCCACTATAAGATGGTCTTGGCAGCAATGCCTTGGCTACTATGGAAATCATAAAAAGTGATGAATGGTTTTCACAATTAAATGTTTTATTCCCATGCTATATTATCATGATTGATGTTCCTTTATGATAAATTCCTTACTTACTTCCATGATTTATGTCTTTTCTCGATGTTTTAAGGATTAGATATCATGTTCATGTTTTTCCTTTCAAATGTTTACGGATTGTTTTATGTTCTCTATGTTTGAATTTACTGAGCATTTGAGCTCACCCTTTTTATGTTTTATTTTCCCCAAGAAATAATGAATGGTTTTAGGTAAGGAAACGAAAAGGGAAATGTCATTATGGGAGATGTTGAAGATCATTCAACATGGTTAGATGTTTATATTCCGAGATTCCAAAGACACTAAGATATTACGGTCCTTGTGTGTCTGTTTTTGTTATGTATTAAGTATTCCGAAAAAGTAATGTAATGTCCATGTATGTCAAGCTTCGGGTCTCTACAGTTGGTATCAAAGGAAAGGTTTATTCAACCTTTGTAATGTAGGATGAGAAAACTATAGTGAGATCCCTAGTTATATTTCTTTGTTATGTCTAGGGATGTCCCTAAGGTTAAGTATAATTATAGGTTATAGTCCTAGAATTACGGTAATGATATTAGAATTAAACCTAAAATGTTAGATGTCGAAGTTACTCCCCCTTGATTATGTCATTTTCCTTGTATGATTTTTTCCTCTCACAGAATTCTTTTTTTGTTTTAGTCAATGGAGGGAACCGGAAGGAATTCGGTTAACATTGAATATAGTGGACAAATTGGTGACTATGAGCAACAAAATTACTTAATGCCTATAGAAAAAGATATTGTGATTATGCTTAATCAGTCATCGCGATATATGATTAACAAGTTGAAATTTAGTGGTATTCATAATTCATCAAATAAGAGGAAGATAGACTTTTATGCATGTTCGCATGTTGAGGAGCATAAAGAAAGGATGATTGCGATTTCTAAAGAAGGGATGAAGAACCTTGAAGAATAACTCAAATGGTGGGAAATATATTATCTGTGTGGAGAAAATGGTCATAGAGTGACAGACTATTATGGAGTTCAATGTATTATTTGTGGAGAACATGGGAATTACCCAACTCAATGCCCTGACCTAAGAAGTTACTTCTAAATCAAGGAAGGACTTATTCCATGAAAATCATTGAAGAGGATGGATTGAAGTGTTTATGTATTGGTATTAAATAATAATGTTGTTGAAGTACTTTTATGGTGTATTGGAATATTTTTGTATTAGTCTATTGTGGATTTCAATAATTGTATGGTACTAGTAACCATGAAAAGTGATTTAAATATTTTGGAAAGTAGATGATATGCGTATAATGAAGGGATAAGGAGAAAATGAAAATTTTCATAGTATTCATGAGCTCATGACTGATATATGGACTAAGTGATATTATGGTTTTGGTATATTGAATTTTTAGGGTTTTGGTATGTGGAAAGTGTTAAAATTCAACAACATTCAAGTTTTCATTAAGGTTCAATGGGTATTCATTATTCAAGAGAATTCATGATTAAGGTATTCACATGTTTGTAATTTGACCAAAAAAGATATATCATATAATATATGGGTGATAAATGATGGCATTCACGTGAATTTTAAGTGACATTTCAAGTAATCATTTTCTTTATACTATGATCTCGAATCAAAATATTTCAGCTAATCCTAATGATTGGAATGTATTATGTTGGACATAAGTTAGTATTGTTTAAGGATAGAACTTTTTTCAATATTATTGATGGGATGTTATAGTAATGTAGTTTTAGAAAAAGGAAAACCTGTAGGACGGGCGACAACCCATCAAGTTGGACAATGCTGTGGGAATAGAACCCACAATCGAAGTGTGAGTGGCCTTTATCGCCTACCACTAGCCTACGGGAAGTCCATGTTTAGTAGAAACTAGTTTTATTATATTAAGCAGTATGATATATGAAGTATAAGTCCATTTTTGAAACCATATATGATTAATCTCACTATAGATGGAATTGTGTATTATTGATAACTTTTCTATCCTTTTGATTAAGACATATGGAATGACCCATCATTCTATCACATGATCTTCTAACACATCACGAATGACAAATTCAACTTCATTTCATTATGAGATGAAGTGGAAATTGTCCAAAGAACGACCAACTGTGAAACTATACCAAAATCACGAATGTATTTATTCTTATTCCAATTTCATCAACATTAGGGAAATGATCTTGAAAACCAAAAATGTTATCCTAGTTCCCTTATATCTGATGAATCAGATGGTACCTTAGATCATCACAAATCTATGGCTTTGTGATTGATGGATTTTTCATAGCGATGTTCTCTCCCACTCTCCATCATAACGTGATGGTTAGATTATTCTTCCATATCCATATTTTCACCTATGTTATCCTATATCGAAACCCATTGATGAGTTACTTTGGGTAATCATTACATTTCATACTTTAGTATTTAAAAATACGTTTTAGTATTCCTTTTTACGATGTGGGTTTCTATAAATAGTAAACGAGTTATAACCCTGATGAATTTCGAGGTATAAATTCATTTTAAGGAGGGTAGAATGTAACACCCCGATATTTTATGAAAAATATTATTTTAATTTCATTGATATCTTCTGTTGTAAGCTACAACAATATTACCTTGCTCTATACGCAACACAGTATGAGCTTGCAGTATACACATCACTATTCTTTGATCATTTTACACACAATTTTGATATTAGTTATTCTACGAAACATTGAGTGTATATATATATATATTCATTATATAAATGAAATATGGTAGTATTCTGTTATACAAACCAACATAGGAGTCTTTCACAACACGCAACCCTGACATGTCTTGCATTACACGCAATCACGACCTTCCTCAATAGCGTGTGTTGTATGCAATACCAGGTTTCACTAAACAACGATATATGGTTATAATATTATTATGAACCAGACGTTATGAATTGTATCAACTAAATTATAATTTTATAACATTATTAAACATCTTACACATTTTCTAGAACAAGGTATGAGAACAAAATCAATTTTTCGAGTAAAATAATTATTTTTCAAAAAATGTAGTTTTGCTGCCTTTTGATGATGAACCCACATTAAATATTGTTTTTGACATGTCTATACGTTCAATTTGACAAAATAACATTCTTCTTTGGAATAAAGATATAAAAATCTACTTTGGATAATTTTTTCATATTATTATGATAACTTTCATATTTTAATGAACAGTAAAAACACGCTATATTTTATTTATAACCAACTTTTTTCATCGCAGTAATTTTTATGGATTGATTATCTTTTTAATTAGGTTTAATGTGTAATTATAATATATTTTTACCATTTAATCCAATGTTGGTCATTGAAATTAATTTCACTTTGAAATTGGATATAAACAAGTATCAACCTTTTGATAGTTATTGTTTTCTAAAAAAACACGCTATTTGTTTTGATAACGGGAATTAATTTTAAAATTAATTAATTCCACTTCAATGTTTTTAATTTGGAAAAATAGACCTCAATTTGTAATTCGCAATATCAAATAATTCTTAGGCTGAATTTTTGGTATTTTTCTGAAAAACTGCAATTTTTGATGAATTGTGAAACCAATTAGTGGTAGTTAAAAAAACTGACCTTTTCTTTTAAATGAAAATTTACCACTCCTGTGAATTTAATTTAGAAAATCCTAGAGACATGGTTAATATCAAGTACTAAAATTCGGTTCAATGAGATGAAAATAATTTTTGGTAAATAGTAACTTTTTACGTTTTTTACCACGGTTAAAAGTAAATAGGGTAATTAAGGTAGAAATGATATTATTATTACCCTAAAACATGTACTAAATCCATTTCTTAAGTGTAATTAGACAAAATACAACCTTAGGAATAAAATATGAAAATTTAGGCCCACTTGGATTAGATTAGTACATTTATTAATAATTTATTTAAAAAGAGTTAAAATAGTTTAAATCAAAGTGTAATAAGTAAATAATTTTTAATATAGGGTAATTCATAAGATAAATTAGAATATAAATATTTATTAGAAAGATAATAATAGTTCCTACATAATGGTATTTTATTTTTAATTTCTAGACATTAAATAATTCAATTTATTTATGACACAATGATGATGAAGTAATTATCTTATTAATGAAATATTGACATAATTGATGTTATAAATACCCAAATAAATGTAATTTGAGACTTTTTATGAATTAATATAATTTTATAGGTTAATATGACATGTTATTATTGATTTTATTAACTTTATTCGAACTAATATTTCTGTTATGATTTTCACAAAAATCAATTACCAAATAGTGTCAAAATTGACATAAAATAGTTTTTAAAACAAATAATATATTATTAATTGTTTTTTTTACTAAAAATATACGGTTCGGCCTAATGACATAGATAAGGTTATATATATTAATTATAAAAATCTTGGGGTTCGTTTGGCTTGTTATAGTATGATTATTAACATTATGGTGTGTGAAAACAAGAATACACGGTAAAAGTTAAATTACCTAACTTAAAGTTAAATATAAATGATACGGTTAAAATTGAAACCTAAACATGTGTAAATTATATTGTATGAGAGGATTTAGACCCATCCCCACCTTAGCTTAGAAATAAATCAATTTTGAGCTATTAAAAACCGTATATGACTATATAATAAAATAATATGTTTAGTTTTTCCTAAGGTTCAACTCTCCTCCTTTATAAAAGGGCACCTCCTCCCTCTCTTTCTAACACCACATTGAGCCTTCAATCTCTGCCAACCCCTGAAAATTTCTATTCTAAACTTCCCTAGAAACATCCTAGTGGTCCTGATCTTATTCAAAGTCCAATTTTAGTGCCCTAAAAGGTGGTCTCAAAGAGGTGCTTCAAAGACGAGGTAATGTTCGTTGACGATTCTTTCAACTTAATTTCTTCTTCCACTTCTTCTTATTAAGTTTTTTCATTACGAAGTAATAACATATGTATCACTCATATACTGATATGTTATTATAAGTATGAAACAACACTGTTTCACCATCTATCCATCCTATGGAAAACCAAATCACCGCGAGTGCGTACGTACGGAATACCATCTCCACGTCGTGGTGTAATCTATTTTCCGCCAGCACCTTACATGGATGGGTATAATGTTGTAAATAAATAACTATATATGTTTATTGTAAAGTGATATTGATTCTTTAATATTATACATACACTTAAATACAATTCCATGATCATGGGAATGATATCATCACTCATGCGTACGTACGGACTACCATCTCCACCAATGCGATGAGATTCATTTTCAATGATTAACCATTCAAGAATGATTATAATGTATATATAATGAATAATAATGAAATATATGACATAATTAAGATACTGGATTTATGTATACATATATATATATATATCATCAACTTAATTCCATTCAATTCAATAAGGAAATGAAAACAACGTTAATGCGTACGTACGGACTACCGTCTCCATGAATGGTGTATTTCTTTCAATTTATCGATCTATTATATATATGTATATTCTGAATATATATTATATATAAATCATGTTTTATATTCTGGATATAATTAATCATGATCAAATTAATCATATGAATAATAACAAGTTAAAACACGAATGACGAATGAAACGATTTTACCCAAAATGCTACTTTAACATGAATTTACAAAAGAACGGGTAATATAAAGACATAAGTGAACCATATATGATATAATAACAATGAATATGATTCCGTAATAAGTCAATGACATTACATAAATCATTATACAGGAGGTTTGGATACGTACGAAGCATATCGGATCTAAGGTAAGAGATAATTTTGCAAATCTCATTGTTATCTGAGATTTCTTATTCGTAAGTATTTACTGGGGTTATTGCAATCGTCCATTTCCATGTTTTATAAAAGTGTTTTCATGTATGTTTAAATTCCTTTATACCCATTTTGACTTTTACCCCATGGTATGGAAGGAATATTTCTTTTATTTACCCTACAATGTACTTTTTTGACTTTTCCGACAAAAGTATGAGAAAAATGTATTTTTAACGTATATGGCATGAATTGATTTTTACGGTTTTATAATGCCTTGTTTTCATGAAAATTCCTCCAAAAGATTTCATGACTATTTTCAAAAAAATATCTTTCTTTAAAATTTCATGAGGTTTTGGGAAAATAAATTTATTTTGAGAAAAAAGGATATTTTCCTCAAGAATTCATTTCAATTGTTTTGTCAAAACCATTTTTCCATCTAAGATGACATTGTTTCATATGTGTATGTTTCAGGTATAATGTCTCTATGATTTACATGGTTTCACTTTTATTATTATGAAATGATATCCATTACTTTTATATGGATTATGTGATGATGCGATGATGTTTATGGAACCCATTTTTATTCTTTGGTTTACGATGAATGATTTATGTTTATATTGTGGCACATGTAATAATGATTTCATTATGAGATGGGTGGGACCTATATCTCCCTCCAATGCATTGGGTAAAGATTATATATCTCATGAGATAGACTGTAACATCCAAAATAG
This sequence comes from Viscum album, assembly GCA_963277665.1. Classification (NCBI taxonomy): domain Eukaryota; kingdom Viridiplantae; phylum Streptophyta; class Magnoliopsida; order Santalales; family Viscaceae; genus Viscum; species Viscum album. The sequence continues at coordinate 713,612,612 of OY728134.1, read as the reverse complement.
GTAATTGATAATAGATATTTTTATCTCTGTCTATTAGTGAATTAGATAGTGTTTTAGAGGCTTAAAATAAGAATAAATCCAATCTTAAGCATGGAATACACTATTATTTTTAAAAGATTGTTTTACTGCCTTTTAATGCCAAACTATTTTTAAATCTGTTTTTTACAATTTTATAAGCTATGTTTGTCAAAATAAAATTATTCTTTATTATTTGGACATCAAAATTTACTTTGTGTGAATTTTTGGTATTTTTCTGATAAAGTTCATTGTTTAATGAATAGTGAAAAATGTTGTATTTTAATTCAAAACCTCTTTTTAATCTAATTTATTTATAATATTAGACTATCTTTTGAATTGGGTTTGAAGTGAAATTAGAATATATTTTTACCATTAAATTCAATGGTGGTCATTGGAATCAATTTCACTTTGAAATTGGACTTAAACAGGTGTCAATCTTTTGATACTTATTGTTTCATAAAAACACGCTATTTGTCATGACAGAGGGAATTAATTATTAAATTAATTAATTTAACTGATATGATTTGAATTTTGTAAAATGGACATCATTATTGAATTCAGAATACCAAATAAAGCTTAGGGTGGTGTTTTGGTATTTTTCTGAAAAACATCAGTTTTTGATAAATAGTGAAACCACTGAGTGGTAGTTAAAGAAATTGATTTTTCGTTTCATTGAAACATTGCCACTTCTGTGATTTTATTATTAAAAATATGACATACATGGTTATCATTAATAAGTAAAATGTGGTTCAATGATATTAAAAATAAATTTTCGGTGAATAGTAACTTTTATGTTTTTAATCGCGATTAGATGTAATTAGTGAAATTTAAGGCAAAAATTATATTATAATAAACTGAAAATACCTAGACACATGTCCTACCCTTATTGGATATGTCATGGCTGACAAAGACAAGCCATGTGTCATCTTGGGGACCCCATGGTGCGACATTGGTAAGAAAATTACATTAATATCTTTTTATTTAATGTTAAAATTAAAATGACACAAACATGAGTTGTTTTACTAAAACAATTATTAAATGGGGTTATACAAGTCAGATTTTTGACAATAAATATTCATTAGAAATTGAAAAATATTTCCTAAATCATGATATTTTTTTTATAATTTTTAGACATTAAATAAATTAAATTATTTATGACATTATGATGATGCAGCGATTACATCATTAATAAAGGATTTAAATAAAATGAAAATATAATGTAAAATCTATGACCTACACATGTCCAAAACCTATTGGATGGGTGTATTTCGAACCTTTATCACTTTAACCTCGAATTATATCAATGTGGGTCTTTTTTAATCCGATACTCATTTTAAAATAAAGTAACATTTGGTTACTTTCCAAGAGTCCCCCTCCTCTCCTCTTAATAAAGTCCCCCACCTCTACAACCTTATCCACACTTCCAAAGCCTTTGTCTCGGCCAAACCCTTCCCAATTTCTCTCTCCACTTCCCTCTATTACTCCTTGAAGCCACACTTTGGGCAGAAGTCTTCCCAACGAAGCGTTTGAGCTCAAACCAAAGGGAGTTACCCAATTTTATCGTAATATCTTCACTTGTGTTCTTTTGTTTTATTTGCTTCTCCAACACCATTAACACTTTCTATTCATTTATTTTGTAAAAAGACCAGTATATCCCATATACTAGGATGTTGTTATAATATGGATTCGAGCAACACATACACACACCTACATCTAATGGTTAAAGAACATACTGTTTCCGTGGATGGAGAATTTCTGCCTCCCGAAATGATGATTGTTTAACATTATTTTAACCCCATCATGGGTGGCCATTAAGATGAAACTATATTTATATATGATATATAATATGTTTATGTTTTTCTTAATCTTCTGTATTTTTCATTTTTGGCATACCTTTATGGTTTCCATTATTGGTAAACGTGATATCTTCATTTAAGGAAGTGCGGACTACCGCCCCCTCAAAGTGATTTGATTCATTAATACCATATGTGGGATGTATAAAAGATTTATTTATGATATTTTATAGGTTATTACACTTGAATTATAATATACCTTTATATCATTATGATTCCATTTCATAAAATACGAAATAGAAATGGAAGCAGCGTTCATGCGTACGTACGACTTACCGTCTCAATGAACGGTGCATTTCATTTTCTACAACTAAATGTTATGTAATATTATAAATGAATGCATGTACTAGATATATATGATATATATGATATCTATATCATGAATACCTTTCTGGATATAATGGATACATTAACAACTTGTAATTATAAAGGGTTTATTTTCTATTGAAGTACCAATGATCGTTAAAACGACCGTTATTAACATAAATAATTACATAGTGTTCATGACATGGAAATAAGGGATATAAAAGGAATAATGAACTTGAAAAAGGTTCATAAACAAGTAGAAATTAACTTAAGTTTATTATTTAGGAGATTAATGAACGACCGAGTCAAGTCGGACCCGAGGTATGGGACTTCGTCTCAATATCCTTTCATTGAGGCATATTTTGTTTTATACACAACCTTCTTTTATAAAGTGTATAAAACCCTTTGACTTTTATGTTTATTCAAAAGTATTATTTTTTATACGAAGCGTTTACTAAACGACAAAAGGGATTGTTGTTGTCGTACGTATGTGGCAAGAATGACTTCTCCGCCACCGTGACCATTATTTGAGTTTCGGCTTCCTCTACAAGCCATACCTTTTTTTAAAATAAATATAAATAACATGTATTAATTTTCTTTTGTTTTGGAATTGAAAATGGTTTTCATAATGTTTTCAGATCAATGTGGTGTATTGAAATCTTGTGATTGAAATGTGGAAATGTTATGTTACCTTTATGCATGTTTTATGTCATACGATTATGTTGAGGTTCTTGGGAATTATTATGAAGACGGGTGGTTCCATGATAAACTAAGTGAGGGTGAGCCCGATATAGCTCTCCAATGCATTGGGTAACGCGATGGAGTGAAACGTTAAGGTTTCTAAGGAGATATTTAAGGAATATACTGTGATGGGTATTCCAAACGTAACCAAGGGGGTTACTCCCTACTTAATGATGTTATGAATGCCACAAGTTACCTTTATGTATTATGATTTCTATGATTTATTCATGATTTGATGAGTTATGTTAATGTGCCTATGTTTTATGGGTAAATTATGAATTCATTCTTATGTATATATGAACTCGTGTTTCCTTTCCATATTTTTATAACCCTCACTGAGCTTTTTATGCTCATCCCATGTTTTCGAAATGTTTTTCAGAGGTCAAGGGAAAGGTACATGATAAGATGATAGTGTAAAAGAAGTATCAAGAAAGAGTCCATGTTTTATTTTCAATATGTTTCCGTTTATGGGAAAAATGAATACTATCTTTTATTTTAACAACTTTGTTTAAATGTGGGTTGTAATGCATGTTTTATGATTTAATTCTTTAAAACTCTAAACCTGAAAAGATCCTCAAGGTTTATTATTGAAATATCTCATGATTAAGTAAGGTTTAAAGTCGGGACCTTATAGTTGGTATCAATATTCAGTTTAGATAACTTTAGGAGTTATAAATCTATTAAATTATTATCCAAAAATATTTTTTTTGAAATGATATAGCATTTTAAGATTACCATGTTACTTCTTCTAAGAATTGTTTGTTCAGAATGGTTTTCCATAGAGGAAACGGGGATGTAGTGCTAGGAATACATACAGAAGTAAATAACCATCCGAATCAGCATCCTAAGATGGTCAAAATTGGAACTGAACAGTTTGTTGCAGTAATGGCGTAGTTGACTCAAGCGATAAATGGCGGTGGTATCCATGCACGAGATCAGCCAGATCAACCACAGAGGAACATGTCAGTGGTGGAACATTTCATGAGGCAACATCCCCCATCATTCAGATGATCATCTGACCCTGTGCTAGTTGAAGGGTGGATTAAAGCACTAGAGAATATTTTTGATGTCATGGGGTGTTCAGAAAATCAAAAGGTTAGTATTTATATTTACCATTTGGTAGGTGAGGCAGATCAGTTGTGGTCGATGGTTAAAAATATCAGGGACACTGATGAGATTGATGCTCTTGACTGGGATGAATTCAAAGGTATGTTTCTTGAGAAGTATTTTCCTAAGGCTGTTCGACATAGGATGGGAAAAAAATTCATGGAATTGAGGCAAGAGGAAGACTCATTGGCTGCCTATGAAGAGAGGTTCACTCGATTGGAATGGTATGCTCCAAAGTTTTTCCGAGACCTTGATAATAAAATCAATCATTTTTACTCAGGATTAAAACCAAAATATCGCAGGGAATTAGCTTCTTGTGAATTTAAAAGTTATGAAAATCTTGTTCGATGGGCTGAGAAGGTTGAAATGGAGTTTTCCGATGATCAAGTGTTCTATAACAACCATCAGAAGAAGATAATGAGATGGCAGGAGAAAGGGAAGAATTCTTCAAAAAAGTCTGATGGTAAGAAAACTAAGTTTCCAGTTTGTGATAAATTTGGTAAAAGGCATGCTGGGGAATGTCTTATGAATTCTAGAAAGTGCTAATGATGTTGTAAGATTGGACATAAGGCTCGTTATTTCACTGAAAAAGATCAAGGTGATTGTAAGTCCAAATTTGATTTACAGTTAGTGAAATGATTTATGTGCAATAATATGGGTCACTATGAAAATGAGTGTCCGACAAAGATCTTGAGTGATGGGAAGCAGTTAGAATATAAGCAGAAAGGGGTGGTGAAATCCTTTGCAACTACTTCAGCAGATGTAGGGCCATCAAATGAAGTTGTATCAGGTAATTTGTTTGTTTTTTCAGATTATGCCAGTGTGTTTTTTGATTCGGGTTCCACACATTCTTTCATCTCTGAAACCTTTTCTTGTAAAATAGGAATACCATCTCAAGAAATGACTCCTGAACTTGTGGTAAAAACACCTGGGGGAAATGTTGTGGCAAAAAGAATTTATAATAATCTTCCTATCCTTATCTCTGGAAAGAACCTACATTCAAACCTTATTGTTCTACCTCTAGTAGAGTTTGATGTTATCCTGGGTATGGATTTGATCTCTATTTACCATGATAAGATTGACTGTAGAGATAAAGATGTTTCTTTTGAAAAATACTTTCAGTTTGTGTACAAGAATGATCCCTTAATATTGATAACTTATCAAGAGGCCGAAAAACTTGTAAAAGATGGAAATGAATGTTACCTTGCGCGTATTGTTGAAATCAAGGGAACTGTTTAGATTAATTATGTGCCAGTGGTAAATGAGTATCCTGATGTTTTTCCTGATGAGTTTCATGGAATAATAACAGTTCGGGATGTTGAATTTACTATTGACTTTGTTCCTGATGCTAAGACAATTTCAAAACCCCCTTATCGAATGACTCAAATTGAACTTTTAGAGTTGAAGGAGAAATTGGATGATTTATTGGAGAAAGGATTCATTCGACCTAGCACATCACCATGGGGTGATATTGTTTTATTTTTTAAAAAGAATCATGGTTCTATGAGACTTTGCATTTATTATAGAGACTTTAATAACATCCCTATTAAGAACCAATATCCTTTGCCTCATATCGATGATTTGTTTGATCAGCTCTTGGGAGATCAGATTTTTTCAATGATTGACCTGAGATCAGGGTACCATCAGCTGAATGTAAAGGAAGCAGATGTTCTGAAGACTGTGTTTCGTACATGATATGGCCATTATGAATTTGTAGTAATGCCTTTTGGGCTAACCAATGCACCTTCTGTATTCATGGAAATAATGAATAGAATTTTCCATGAGTTCTTGGATAAGTTTGTGTTCGTTTTCATTGATGATATTTTGGTGTTTTCTAAAAGTAAAGAGGAGCATGAAAGACATTTAAGGGTTATTTTTTAAACCTTAAAAGAAAATAAATTGTATGGTAAATTCATAAAGTGTGAGTTTTGGTTGCAAAAAATTTCATTCCTTTGTCACATTTTTTCTAAAATGGGATAACCGTTGATCCTGCAAAAACAAAGGTTTTTGAAGAATTGGCAAGACCCACAAATGTAACAGTGATTCGTAGTTTCCATGGTTTGGAAGGATATTATCGAAAGATTGTTAGATATTTTTCACGGTTTTCTAGTCCAATGACTAAGCTAACTCGGAAGGGTGTTAAGTTTATCTGGATAAAATAATTTTATGATTGTTTTCAGGAATTGAAAACAAGATTGGTGAATGCTCATGTTTTGGCACTACCTTCCAGGAATGGGGAATTTGTTATCTACAGGGATGCTTCATTGAAAGGACTTGGTTGTTTCATAACGCAGAATGATCAGGCAATTGCTTATGCTTCACGACAATTGAAAACTCATGAGGTAAATTACCATACACATGATTTGGAATTATTTGATGTTGTTTTCTCTTTAAAAATTTAGAGGCATCATTAGTATGGATAAAAGTGTGAAATATATACCGATCACAACAGTTTAAAGTATATATTCACTCAAAAATAATTGAACATGAGACAAAGGAGATGACTAGAATTAATCAAGGATTATGATTGTACAATTCATTACCATCCGGAAAAGAAAATAAAGTGGCTGATGATTTGAGTCGAAAAAGTAATGCTTCATTTGCAATGTTGCATTTGGAACGTGATCCTTCGGTTAAGGATTTTATGAACTTTATCATAGAAGTTTTTGGTGGAGGATTTTCTTCTGTTTTGTTTCAGGTATCTGTGAAATCTTCTCTATCAGACAGAATCAAGCAAGCATAGAAGCAAGATAGTGAGTTGCAGAAAAAGGTAGAGCTAGTTCAGAAAGGTAAGATGCCTGAATTCAACATTGATAATGATTGAGTTTTTAGATTTGGGAAGAGATTGTGTATGCCTTGTGATTCAAAGTTGAAGGGAGAGTTGTTATGTGAAGCTCATAGTTATCCATTTTCAGTTTATCCTAGAAGTACTAAGATGTACATAGATCTGCGGGAGTACTACTGGTGGGATGGAATGAAAAGAGATATAGTTGATTTTACTGTGAAGTGTTTGAAATGTCAACAGGATAATGCAGAGCGATAGTTACTGAAAGGAATGCTTCAGCCTTTACCAGTGCCATAGTGGAAATGGGAGAATATATCCATGGACTTCGTTGTGAGATTGTCGAAGACCCCTCGAGGTAATAATGCAAAATGGGTTATTGTTGATCGCTTGACTAAATCTTCTCATTTCCTTGCTACACGAGATAATATTACCTAGATCAACATTCCTGTTTGTATCATAAAGAGATAATCAGGTTACATGGAGTTACCCTCTCCATTGTATCTGACCATGATCCCAGGTTCACTTCTAACTTTTGGAATGTCCTTCAGAAGTCGTTGGGTACTGAATGAAATTTTAGTACATATTTTCATCCTTAATCAGATGGGATGTCAGAACGAACAATTCAGACATTGGAGGATATTCTACGTTCTTGCTCTATGGATTATCAGGGAAGTTGGGACCAACATATTTTTTTGGTTGAATTTTCATATAATAACATTTTTCATTCCAGTATACAGATGGCACCATTTGAGCCGTTATATGGTATGCAGTGTCGAACTCCATCTTTTTGGGATGAAGTGGGTGAAAGAAAGATGATGGGACCAGAATTGGTAGAAGAGTTGGAAGAAATAGTTCATCTGATACAGAAACACATGAGAAAAGCTCAGAGCAGGCAGAAGAGTTATGCGGACAATAAGAGGAAGGATCTATATTTTGAGGTAGCTGATCATGTTTTTTTCAAAGTCTCACCATGGAAAATTTTGATGCGATTTGGTAAGAAAGGAAATCTGAGTCCAATGTTTATTGGACCATATGAAATTATGGAGAGAGTTGGATCAGTTGCATACCAGGTGGCTTTACCTCTGTGTTTATCTCAGGTACACAATGTTTTTCATGTTTCGATACTGAGGAAGTACATGCCAGATCCATCTCATGTTTTGAGTCCAGAGGTAGTTCTGCTGAAAGAGAACCTATCTTATGAGGAACAACCGGTCCAGATTCTTGACCATAGTGAGAAATTGTTACAGAATAAGGTGATTAATTAGGTAAAAGTTTTGTGGAAAAACCACATGATGGAAGAGGAAACATGGGACTCTGAAAATGCAATGAGGGATAAATACCCCCACTTATTCGATAAGTAAATAAATTGCGGGGACACAATTTTCTAAAGGGGGGAAGGATGTAACATATCAAGTAGGTAATGAATAATATATATTTTTATCTATGTCTATTAGTGAATTAGATAGTGTTTTAGAGGCTTAAAATGAGAATAAATCCAATCTTAAGCATGGAATACACTAATATTTTTAAAAGATTGATTTACTGCCTTTTGATGGAAAACAATTTTTAAATCAATATTTTGCAAATTTTATAATCTATGTTTGTCAAAATAATATTATTCTTTATTATTGTGACAACAATATTTACTTTGTGTGAATTTTTGGTATTTTTCCGACAAAGTTCATTTTTTAATGAATAGTGAAACATGTTGTATTTTAATTCAAAAACTCTTTTTAATCTAATATATTTATATGATTAGATTAACTTTTGAATTGGTTTTGAAGTGAAATTAGAATATATTTTAACCATTTAATCCAATGGTGGTCATTGGAATCAATTTCACTTTGAAATTGGACTTAAACTGGGGTCAATCTTTTGATACTTATTGTTCCATAAAAACACGCTATTTGTCATGACAGCTAGAATTTATTACTAAATTAATTAATGTAACTTATATGATTTGAATTTTGTAAAATAGACATCATTTTTGAATACATAATATCAAATATATCTTAGGGTGATGTTTTGGTATTTTTCTGAAAAACATCAATTTTTGATGAATAGTGATACCACTAAGTGGTAGTTAAAGAAACTGATTTTTCGTTTTAATGAAACATTGCCACTTCTGTGATTTGATTTTAAAAAATCCGACATACATGGTTGTCATTAAGAAGTAAAATTTCGTTCAATGAGATTAATATAATTTTTTGGTGAATAGTATCTTTTAAGTTTTTAATCGCGATTAGAGGTAATTAGTGCAATTTAAAGCAAAAAATGATATTATAATTAAATGAAAATACCTAGACACATGTCCTACACATATTTTATGTGTCATGGACGACCATGAAAAGCCATGGGTAAACTTGGGGACCCCATGGAGCCATATTGGTAGGAAAATGACATTAATATCTTTTTATTTAATGTTAAAATTAAAATGGCACAAACATGAGTTGTTTTACTAAAACAATTTTTAAATGAGGTTATACAAGTCTGATTTTTTGACTATAAATATTAATTAGAGAGATAAAACTATATCATACATCATGATATTTTTTTAATAATTTTTGGACATTAAATAAATTACATTATTTATGACATCATGATGACGCATCGATTACCTCATTAATAATGAATTTAAATAAAATGAAAAGATAATGTAAAATCTATGACCTACACATGTCCAAATCCTATTGGATGGGTGGATTTAGAAACCGTATCACCTTACCCTCAAATTATATCAATGTGGGACCTTTTTAATCTGAAAATCATTTTAAAATAAAGTAACATTTCTTTAATTTCCAAGAGTTCCCCTCCTCTCCTCTTATAAAAGGCACCCACCTCTACCTCCATACCCACACTTCCAAAGCCTTTGGATCGTCCAAAACCTGTCCATTGTTTTCTCCACATCCCTCTATTACTCCTTGAAGACTAACATTGGGCAGAAGTCCTCCCATGGAAGCCTTTGAGCTCAAACCAAAGGGAGTTACCCGATTTTAAGGTAATGTCTTCACTTGTGTTCTTTTGTTTTATTTTGTTTCTCCAACCCCCTAAACTCTTTTTATTAATCTCTTTTCTAAAAAAACCAGTATCTTCCATATACTAGGATGTTTATATAAGAAGGATTCGAGCTACACATACACACACCTGCATCTAATGGTTAAAGAACATACTGTTTACGTTGATGGTGAATTTCTGCCTCCAGAAACGATGATTGTTCAACATTTTTTTAAAACCTTCAAAGGTGGCCAATAAGATTACACTATATTTATATATGATATATTATATGTTTATATTTTTCTTAAGTCTTTGTATTTTTAATTTTGGGCATACCTTTATGGTTTCCATTATGGGTAAACGCGATATCTTCATTTAAGGAAGTGCTGACTACCGCCCCCTCAATGTGATGTGATTCGTTACTACCATATGTGGGATGTATAAAGGATGGAGTTATGATATTATATATGATATTACACTGGAATTTTAATATTCCTTTATATCATTATGATTCCATTTCATAGAATACAAAATAGAAATGGATGAAGCGTTCATGCGTACGTACGACTTACCGTCTCAATGAACGGTGCATTTCATTTCTTACCTCTAAATGTCATGTAATACTATAAATGCATGAATGTACTGGATATATATGATATATATTATATATACATCATTAATACCATTCTGGATATAATGGATACATGAACAACTTGTAATTATAAAGGGTTTATTGTTTACTCAAGTACCAATGATCGTTAAAACGACCGTTATTAACTTAAATAATTACATAGTGGTCATGACATGGAAATAAGTCATATAAAAGGAATAATGAACTTTAAAAAGGTTCTTAAACAAGTAAAAATTAACTCAAGTTTATTATTCAGGAGATTAAAGAACGACCGAGTCAAGTCGGACCCGAGGTATGGGACTTCTTCTCAATCTCCTTTCATTGAGGCATATTTTGTTTTATACACAACCTTCTTTTATATGGTGTATAAACCCCTTTTACTTTTACGTTTATTAAAAAGGAATATTTTTTATATGAAGCGTTTACTAAACGACAAAAGAGAATGTTTTTTTCGTACGTATGCGGTGACAACGACTTCTCCGCCACCGTGACCATTATTTAAGTTTCGGCTTTCTCTACAAGCCATACATTTTTTTTAAAGAAAAATAAATACCATGTTTTATTTTTCATTTGTATCGGTATTGAAAATGGTTTTCATAACGTTTTTATATCAATGGGTTGTATTGATATCTTGTGATAGAAAGGTGGAAATGTTATGATTCCTTTATGCATGTTTTATGTGATACGATTATGTTGAGGTTCTTGGGCATTATTATGAAGACGGGTGGTTCTTTGATAAACTAAGGGTGGGTGAGCCCGAAATAGCACTCCAATGCATTGGGTAACGTGAAGGAGTGAACCGTTAAGGTTTCTCCAAAGAGATTTAGGGAATATACTGTGATGGGTATTCCAAACATGACCAAGAGGGTTACTCCATATGTAAAAATGTTATGAATTCCTCAAGATACCTTTATGTCTTATGATTTCTATGATTTATTCATGATTTGATGACGTATGTTAAAGTTCCTATTTTTTATGGGAAAATTATGATTTCATTCGTATGTATATATGAACTCATGTTTCCTTTCCTTATTTTTATAACCCTTACTAAGCTTTTTATGCTCATCCCATGTTTTTGGAATGTTTTTCACAGGTCAAGGGAAAGGTACATGATAAGATGATAGTGTCAAGGAAGTGTCAAGAAATAATCCATGTTTTATTTTCAACATGTTTCTATTGATGAGAAAAATGAATACTATCTTTTATTGCAACCACTTTGGTTAAATGTGGGATGTAATTCATGTTTTATGATATAATTCTCTAAAACTCTAAACATGAAAAGATCCTCAGGGTGTATTCTCAAAATATCTAATGATTAAGTAAGGTTTAAGGCTGGGGCCTTATATAGACATGGCTGAAATGGTAAGTTAATCCTGTTTAGTGATACAGGACTGGATCAAGGAGTGAACTTGATTCAGAAAGGTACTTTGTCCACTATGATGGTCTTGGCAGCAATGCCATGGCTATTATAGAAATCATAACAAGTGCTAAATGGTTTCCACAATTAAATGGTTTATTCCCATGCTATTTTATCGTGATTGATGTTCCTTTGTGATAAATTCCTTACTTACTTCCAAGAATTATGTCTTTTCTCGAGGTTTTAAGGTTTAGATTTCTTGTTCAAGTTTTTTCTTTCAAATGTTTATGGATTGTTTTATGTTCTCTATGTTTTCCCTTACTGGGCATTTGAGATCACCCTTTTTATGTTTTATTTTCCCCAGAAAATAAAGAAAGGTTTTAGGTAATGAAACGAAAAGGGGAAGATCGTTATGGGAGATGTTGAAGATCTTTCAACATGATTAGATGTTTATATTCCGAGTTTCCAAAGACACTAAACTATTAAGGTCCTTGTGTGTTTGTTTTTGTTTTGTATTATGTATCCTGCAAAAGTAATGTAATTTCCATATACGTCAAGCTACGGGTATCTACACATTAGCCTAATTTTTTTAGATTATATGAACTAATTTATCACCCCTGTTATCACATATTCCAAAACCTAGCTATCAATAAAGAAAATCAATTCAAGTAAATCCATGTTCCCGGATAGCTTTGCTTTTGTCCTGTTAAAAAATTACAGGCATATCATAGGACCAAGTGTTTCATTAATGCGACTACATGTTGGTTTTTGGTGTTTGAAATGTGAAAGCACCTAGATACTCTACAAGGAACATCCCCATATGACTCGAGAGGGGTAGTTACTATAACTATATGGAATGACTTTCCATTTATGTTTTTTAATATGTTGAAGATGTTTTTGGTTCACACTTACCCTTTAAAAGTGTCATATGAAAATAAAAAAAATAGATTTGGCGAAGTGTTTCATCTTTGATAAGTGACCTATATCATGGAAAATCTAACCTCTCCTCATTAAACAAAACCCTCATCACTCTAATATGAAAAATCCTGATACCTGCTCCAATGCTATAATTTAGTCCAATCAGCCATTCCAACAACACCTATAAAATATTCTAAATATTTATAGCTGACATATTGGGGACCTTGTTCTATTACATTGTGTTGTAAAAACAGTACTCCTTCATCAAAAAAAGGCTTAACTTCGGATATGCAATTATTTCCCATAAAACATTCCACTCCATGAAGACTCACACTAATTCCAAAAGGGGTATCTTGACCTAGAAAATGGTCATGAAAATGTCCATCAACAAAATTGAATGTACCCACCTCTGGTTCATGTAGTGAATGTTGTGATTCATCTCCTAATGGGTTGACATTTTTATATAATGTGTCTCTTATATATTCTTTAACATATGTATCAATGGTGTACACACATATAGTTTCTCTTAACCTAGATAGGGTGTGATATAAATCTATGTTGGCCACCACTAATAGATTTTATAACATCATTTCCATGTAATATAAACTGAAATAATGTGTATGAGTGAATATATAAAGTATAAAAGTATAGTAATGCAAGTAACCAACTAACTGATTCTTCCCTCACTGGTGTATGATCATGTTACCACTTCATTAATTAATTAAGTTCATGTTTATATTATTATTCATGTGAGGTAAAAACTAAGAGTAACATCACCTCAGGATAATAATAGTAATGGTTCCACGATATAAAAATAAAACTTATAATTTTATTTAAAAATAAAATTATCCAATATAATAACCAACGAAACCTACACATCAAGGGTCCCCAATTAAGTATTTATTGAAGCCTAGGTATGTGGTAAAAGTGTAATACAAGGAGAATCGTGCAAGGAATTCCATAAAAATGATGTCTAATGAGTCTATGTAATCCATCCAAGGGAACGTTTCATTAAGAGATGATTGGGAATGATTGGTATAACCATGGAACCTATAATCCATTATAGATCCATGGAGTGTATCTAATGAATCCTATAATAATCATTTCTTTAGAGTTTAAGGAATCCTTCCATGGTAAAACAAGACTAAGGAATGACTTGACCTTTTGGGTATAACCATGGAATCTACAATCCCTGATGGATCCATGTATTGTATCCAAGGAAATCTATATTAATATATGAGGGATTATACGATGTCGTACCATGAATACCATGATAGACAAGTATTGAATTAGAATGTGGGTCTCATCTAAAGGAAACTGACAACCATGAATTGAAATGGGGTTCGGCAGTGCATAAGGCATTCCCTCAGGATTCCAAGGTAAGCATGAGTCAAGCCATTCCTATAATAATTATTTTTTCAAGGTCCACTAGTATAATTTGTAACCTTACATTTAATTTTGTTTTTTCATTTAGGGAAAAATTTAAAAATTCCATTGTATATGTCTTAAGGTTCAAGTCATTTCCTTTAATTAGATTGACAAGTCCAACTGAGCAACCAATCATTCTATAAATCCATTTAGGTAGAAATCATTCAATAAAATAATTGGGTTCAAAAATTTCCTTTCATTAGTTTGACAAGGAAAAGTAGAATGAAACTATATAATTTAATCCATTTAAGGGATATTCAATAAATAAGATTCACCTCACTACCTTCCATTAAAATGTCAAGGGGGAGATACAGACATGCGACCAAGATTTTATTTACAATTATTTAGGATAGATAATATATACATTATACTAGAAAATTTAATTTAAAATATATTAATAATGTTGATTTATTTACCATAGGTGGGTCAAGCAGCACTCAAGTATAAAAAATACAAATCAATGGTCAGCTGATTAAAGATGGTCTAATCCATAGAGGGGACATGGAATAGAATAAATGTGCTTTCCATTATAATTGAATTATATATACATTTAATATTTTAAGGCATAACATTATAAGGTTCAAGACAAGGAACACCTTAAGGGTGGATCAATTGATTGAGAACACTAACAACCAAATTATAGTGAACCCCCCCCCCCCATAGGGGGTGGATGGTGTTTTGGACGTTACCACCAACCATGAAGTACATAACAAACAAGAGACTTAGAATATGGGTCGAACACCAATTATCATGACATATAACTTCAACAAACAATGCCCGATGAAATCGGTGAGATCACAAGGAAATTTAAAAAATGAAAAAAATTTGGGATGGATTATAGACCACCTACCTTATGCTCATATGACTCTCCTCATCCAGTATCAACATATAGTTATTCCTGTATTGGTGTAGATCTAATGAATAGATCAATACCTAGAAAATAAGAAATACGAACCACAATGTTGATAACATAATCGAGATAATGAAATAGGAAGAAAGGAAAATGGGGAGTATAGATATTACTGATACACATCAAATACAAATGACAATGATAAACTTTGAGTCCATACAGAAGATGCCTCTCAAATCATAATTTAGATGAGTTTTCGGATTCAAATGGGAGGAAAATTGTGTTCTATCCACAAGGAATATTATAGGAGAAGGGGGTTTGTTTAATTATATCATACAAGGAGGAAAAGTAAAATTACCAATAAAATATCATTTTCATGTTTTTTCAATATGATTTTTCCAATTGTGTGCCATCCATTCATGTTAACCTATAAGAATAGGTATATTCGCATGGATATGCCTCACAATTGGGGAAAATATGTGCTAATCGGGTAAAATGGATCTTCTCGAAACACTATAAAATTCACACTATTACCTCTAACTATGCTCTCTTCCTACATGGTTTAATCTAATCGTTGGACAAGCTATTTTCTCCCAAAACCTTTGATTCATATTTCAAACAATCCTTTTACACCCTATAGAAGTTATCTAACTAATTAGGAATCCATAATGTGTATGATATAACATATCCGACCATAATTTATAGTGTCCATACCTGAGTGAAAAATTGGGTTCTTACAATATGATAGGCTTTTAAGTTATGGTGGCTTATTTGTAACATGTGTTTCATAATGGGTGAAAAAAAGGGAACAAGTAGTAGTGGAAGTTCATTTATATCATGCATGTCTAGCACTTGAATTTTGGTGTTCAGTTATGCTTGATTGATATTTATATGATTTATGGTTTTCATTAGAAATTACCATTGATGTTGGTTTGCGTTGGGTAATTTTAACTTATTTTAATGGAATGAAATATTTTTCTTGGGGTGATAGCATATTTAACTATGTTATGTATTATTTTTATAGTCTATCGTTTGATTGAATAATTTATTTATATTCATTAAATTGAGGACTCTCTTTTCAATTTTGTGTTTTCATATATAAGATTTAGTTTTATACTTGGAAATTTTATTTCTAGTATAGTACATATATGTTATGGATAATTTATTTAAAATTTTAGGTTATTTAAATTTATGTTGTGGCTAATTGAGTATAGATTATTTAGTAATATAATTTATTTTGAGGAGATACAAGTTAAGGAGGTGTGCTTAGCTGGTTTTCGATGCACTGGGATGATTTAATTAATTCTATATTCCTATTGGATAACATGTACTTGTAGTAATTTGATAGGTTTTTAGTGTATGAATTACAAGATGGAATACATTTTTTCCTTTGTGAAATCCTTTCTATTTTGATTTGAACATGGAATCCCATTGAAGATTTTTCAAAGGTGGACTTCATTACTTAATTGTATAGTAAATGAGTATTTTTTATGCTACTTACAAGGTGTGTGTTCGGATGAAAAATTATTTTGGCTTATCGCTCTCGAATTTTGATAAATAATTCAAAATATATAAAATATTGTAGTGTTAAATAAAAGAGAAACTCAATGATTTTTAATTTCCAATTAAAAAATGTTTTAAAAAATATAACATATCACCATATAAATGTTCTTCCCCTTTATTTAAATATCGGGACTTTATTTTGATGAGTATTCATAGATAATTGACCTCATCCATAGATCACCACCCCCATATACTAAATAATTAAAGCAAATTTAAATTATTTTCTTAATTTCAGTATTTTGATTATTAAATCATTCATATTATGTTAACACTATCCCTGCATGTTTTTGTTTATAGTAGAGAAAATATTAATTTATTAATGATTGTTTGTGAATTATGATATGAGTTATAAACTAATACTATAAACCCAACAATGGGCCCTATAAATATTATTTATAAATTTGATATTATATGTAACTTGTTTCTACATTCTCATATATCATTTTCATGGATTTGATGACATTTTATAGGTAGTCACTCGCCCATTATAAAACAATAAATACAAAATATGAGATTCATATAATCTCTTTCATACTATAAATATTTTGTTTTTATAAGATATTAGCAGTGGTGTAGATTAAACATGAAATAGTTAGGAAACTAACTTGAAAACAAATCTTCCTTAGATAGAATACATGATTGACCATGCCCATTTATTCTACACCCATTCCTTTTATAGAAGTCTAGAAAATATTAAACTTCATGAAATTTAATATTTTTTTATAATATTTTTATAGTTTTATTAGACCACTTATAATTAATCACATGCATTCTATATTTTCAAAATCATAGTTCCATTCAATTACACTTGATTTCATATGAAATTTGGTCAACAATATTGTGAAATTTTAATTTATTGAATTTTAAAAAAACCTCAGAATCATATTCATGAAATGAACATTTAGATACCATATTGATTAATGAAGCTATAATAATAATCATTAAATTTACTGAAAAAATGCAGTATTAATTACACCTGTATTCATATTGTATTTATACCATGAACGTTTTTAAATAACAACAGTACTCATAGAAGTATATATATATATTGTATGAAAACTATTAGACTTTGGAAACCACCATAAACTGAGAAACAATGTGCTTCATTATGAAAAAAATTCATAGATTATATGTATATAAATTTTGTATTTTTATAAATTTTTATCCATTTTATTTTCATCAATTATTTGAAATTAGATAATATAGATCACATATGTAAAATTGTACATATTTTAGAAGTATATACATACACTTGTTACATGAATGTCCTAGAATCTTTTCATCAGTAATTATAGTATTCTACTATGTGTTAAGGTGTACACACTACAGTCACAAAACACATATAGGATAATCTCAATTTTTAAAACTACTCACATCTGTATGCATGACATATGCATATGATAATTAAAATAAAAAACAAATAATAACACTATTATATAACTTTTTCACTTTTAAACTATTTGATAATAAATAATGCATACATAAATATTATAGCATTTTCCTCTAAAAGTATATAAATTTTATCCATTAATTAAATAAAATAATGCAATTTTAGTATGAATAATTCTTTAGTGAGTGGATCTATATCAATTTAGATATTTATATAGTTACATTTATATATTTACATGATTAAATTTTAAGAAATAAAAAGACATTTACATGGAAAATTGTGTAGTTACAAGGATACACTTTAGTGACTTTAACTAAAACAATATTCATTTTTATTGTAGTCATTTACACTTAGAATGAAACTTTTAGAAATTTCCATTTTTTTTCCTCATAGGAGTCTTCTATATTAATAAATTTATTCATAAGGATTCTCTTAGAAAAATTATAGTTCTAAATATGCATTAGTTTAAATATTATATAATTTACATATTATGAAGTCAACCATTAATTTACAGTAATATGAATTTTTTTATAAATATCCAATAAATTATCTTTAAAAATTATTAAACCATGATAACGAACTTATTTATGAAGAAGAAACAAAAATTTGGGCATCTTTTTAGTAAATTTATTTGGGATGTTATACCATTAAATATTTTATTTTTCATCATAATCAATCGATTTGAATTTAATTAAATCGGTTTTTTAAATTCCATTACTCTATTGTAAAATCTATTTTACACAGATAATAAAATATTTTTCTTATAAACATCTTCTAATTCTTTATCTTTTAATTATGTTAATGTCTTAAAATTCTATGAATACATTTTAATTAAACTATTTCATATAATCATTAGTGTTTATCATAAAAAAACTAGTTCCCTTGATAATTTATTCCATTATTTCAATTATTTAGTTGATTGACATTAATCTCATTCTAATGGTGTTTCCTAGAAATCCTTTGAAAAATTACTTTTTCATGTTCTAGATTATTAATTACAATAAAATATGAAATTTATTGATCTTGTCAATATCGTTACATTCAAAAAAAAATTAAATAGTGTTCATATCAATTTCTAATTCTTTATCCTCCAACAATCATAACAAAAGATCTTCTGGTTAGCCACATTAAATATCTCTCACATTCTCATCCTTCTAGAAATAATTCATTGTTCAATAATCAGTTCACATCATAGTTTACTCTGTCATAATTACCTATTATCCAATCTCCAATCAACATTTCTAGGTTCTGTTAGACCTATTTCTTTTTTTAGAATTTTATGCTTTTTATATTATAGTTCTCAATATAGAAATTATATAACTTTTTTAATTCATACATTCGTGATCATTGAGACGAAGGGAAAAAAATAATTGATTAATTTTAACTTGAATTCATGAATATACAGTTTCATGAATACAAGTCTATTCACAAATAGAAGAGAATGGAAGGAAATATGGTCGAATTTAGTAGTTTCAGACTCACTGCATGTGGTTACACACTAGGTTTTTTGGGGCATTGGATCATAAATCTCTACATATAGTCTAGAAAATGTATTTATTTAATTATGACATCTTAGGTAGTATCTCCTCAATCTATTCCACCCATGATTATTAGATTTTTATAAACAAATTTTACACTAAGATAACATTTCCATTAAAATCCATTTAATTCATATGTTTTACTTCCATATGAACAGGTAAAATTTGTATAATTCGTTAATAATAATAAAACCTATCTAGAAATATAATAAAACTACAAAAAATGTGACCTATAAAAACATAAATGTCTAGTCATATAATATATATATGACAATAAAAATTATTAATTCCAATATATATATTATTCTATTGCTATTTTTTATACGTAACAACAACACTTATTACCACCCTATACATTTTTTATTACTTACTATATTATACCAACATATATTTTATTATCAATTCAAATTTTCACTATATTATATGATTAGCAACAATAAATTTACAATCAAATGAATATATTTTTGTTATTTATTATAACTGAAAAATTTGTTTCATATCCAACAGACACATTATAAGAAATTATTCAACGTCATCAAATATTTTACAAATAATTTTCTATACAAATTTTAATATTTTTATTAAAAAAAGTCATTTTTTACTAAATATATGTTCATATATAATGAATAAAAATATTTAGAATATAATAACGTTTATTTAAATTAAAATATTAAAAATAAAATTATGAATGATGGATTAAAATTTATAATGACTCTAAATAAAAAATTTAAAACATTCAAATTAAGAAAAATATAAAATTCGATGTATTGAAAATAAATAATTTATTTTTGAAGTATCTAATTTTTATTATAATAACCATTTTTAGTATTTAATAATATCATCCTACAAATAAATGTTTTCCCCAAGTACCAACTGTGGGAAGTTCAATCTCAAATCACATATAAAAAAAACTAAAAATACTGAGGAATTCATTCCTTGGTTCATTTGAATAACTTTCATCCCACTCTGGCTCTTCACCATAGGGTTTGACCTTTTGGATCATCAAAAAACGCATCATACATTTTGTTCATCATCACAAGGTTCAGCCTTTGAATTTATCACCACAATGCTCATCCCCATTCATCTCTCCCCCAAATATGAAAGTCCTTCAAGATCCCACAATATCTGGTATCATTTAACCACTCTTCATCTCATCGCCACACCATTCCTCACCACCTACAGTCCCGTTCAATCATTTTCCCACTTGGTTCATCGATATCATGCCCTATCGAAGAACATATTGGATGTAATAAATTGTGATCATTATATTATGATGTACCCAATATGGGATAAGAATTTTTAGTGAATGATAATACCCATATAGTTTTAATATTGAAATTTTTTTTTTTTAAGTCTCATTATAGGTTGAGATGTAATTTTAATTGAACTAATATTTTCTTCATATGAATTATAATAAAGAATAAAATTAATAAAGAAATTTTACGTCTTAAATTATTGTAGATGAAAAGTTTTACATATGAATGATCCTGAAATGATCTGATTATATGAATCATTTTTAATTCTGTTAATAATGGTTTTTTATTTAGTATAAGGATAAAATTAATATTTTCATTTGGTGTACACAATTCCTGAATTTTGTTCCTTTTCGGGATTAATGAATGATTTCATTTCCTTATGATGTGTAAATTCATTATATTAATTTTATAATATCAATCAATTAATAGGATATGACATTTAATATCTTCAGTCCATACTATTAGAAGTTTGTCCAATTCATGCATTGCAGATTCAAGTTGTTGAAATCTTGAAAATATTTTCATATATATATTGAATTTAATTTATATTTGGAGCATCACAATTATATGTTTAAATGATTTTAAATTTTATTGAATCATAGCATGTCATGTCAGTGGAATCATATTTTTTGGTTGTTCACCAGTTCTTGTTGATGTAATGGAAATGTTGGGGTTTCGTGATTTTACAAGAGGTTGATCCATGGAATCTGGTCTTTATGTTTGGTTGGATTTTTTTTGTGATTCACGTTATTTATGGTGCCTATAGACATTTTATGATCTTCTTCAATTTTTCGTGTTGTGAATATTTTTATTGGAAAGCATGAAAAGAAAAACATAAGGTGATCAGGGGCAGGGAATATTTCAAATGTTCTTGATTATTTACCTCCAATAATAAGGTTTTATTCTTCATTATTTTCTATTATTTTCTCATATAGACCTTCTTGTGGAAAATATTCATGCTGATTTTTTAGGCATAAATATGTGATAATATAGAGTAGTAATTATTATATTTTATTAAATTACTATTATAGTGTTATCAAATGGAGCATAATTGTGAAGCCCATGTCATAATTGTGGCCTCATATTTTTGGGATCAGAATTTGTTATTCTTGATATAATAGACTTGTTATTGTTCTGTAGTATTACTAGAGGATGATCATTGGAATCAGTTCTGGAAGATCGGTTGTATTTTATTGTGATTCATATTAATTGCATTACCTATGGGATATTCATTAATTTTTACAAGTTATTACATTAATTAATTGAAATAATATTGAATTTGATATTGAGAGTTTATACTAGTATGTGTTTTTAACCAGAATGCCTAATTTATTTAATTATTTTAAAAACATGTAACAACTAATGTTTATATTGAATTGAATTTATATTTGGAACATCACAATTCTGTATTCATGTGACTAAAAAATAAAGTTTCATTTAATTGAATTATAGTTTATTTTACTAATATTATTATGTTTATATGTTATTTACATGTTGGACAATTTTTATTAATGATGGAACAATTGTCAGACTTATCCGAAGGGGTTATGGCTCCTTTGACACATAAATTTCAAAAGAAAGCAACATAAATAAGTTACAATATGTATTAGTACATGATATTTGTTATAAAAAATTATTTTTATGTGTCTAGTTTGAGCACTACGACAGTCATGATGATGATTTATAAAGTTATAATATAATTATGAGTCCATAGATATATGTTGTAAATTATCAATGGGAATAGATTATCATAAAGAGGATTCTCATGTGGAATATACAGATTTAAATGAGTTCAAAATTATGTAGTAACTACTGATTTTTGTTATCATTAGTTATGTCCTTAGGGTCATTTTATGACATATTACATGGTGTTAAATTTTGGTGGATCCTGATTGAAGTTGGTCTTTTGTTTTTATGCATAGAGCTTTTACGAGTCATTTTTTGGAAAAATAAAATGGAAAGGAATCCACTGATTTTAAGTCTCTTAGTTTTTAGGGTGTATCTAAATGTCATATAGTTAGTTATGTGACATTGATTTATTTTTCCATAGGATAAAGCATTGTATATCTATTTTCAATGTTTTACAAATATTTTGTTTGATTAAATATTGCTACATATTTGAATAAAACAAGGACACGAAAAGGAGGTTATATCAGGTTCTATTTATATTTTAGTTAGAATATATTGGACTATGATTTAAGAGAATAATTACTTATGTCTAAAATGAGTTTGTGGTTGCTGCTACTAAAAAGAGCATATTTCTGTGATATTCTTATTCTTGTATGAGTTTGTAGTTTTATTATAGAGAATATTGTTTTCTATTTGTTATATTCACTTTACATATGATCTGAGATATTTTGGAGTTATTATTGGAATTTGAAAACTCTCCATTTGAGTTTCCTTCTAAATTCTCAATTTAATTTCTAAGAAAATGATAGTGTAGTGGAGACTGATGTTAGGGCGAATTCACAGAATGATGGAGTCCACGTATTATTGTCTAAAACAATTTTTCCATCCATAGGGTAGTTTTAATGACGTTGTACATACATGGTGTACATATGGAGTCCTCACTCATGACTTTTTGAGATCATTCCATTCCCAAACTAGTTGATTTGATGTAGGAAGTGAGAGACGAAGTATATCCATAATTTAATGAAATGAAAATTATTCTGTGCTATTGAGGTATTGATGAATAAAATTAATTTAGTGGTTGAAATTTAGTATTGTGAATGTGGAAACCAAGTCAGAGAGTTCATTAGACAAATTGAAAGTGATGGGGAATTCCAGATCATACAATATAGGGAGGATGATACTTTGAGTGGATATCCAAAACTAGCTTCGTGAGGGTGTTGGATAGGACCTTAGAAATTAAATCTGTACCATGTGGACTTCATGAAATCATCCTGGGGGTTGGAAATAATTAAAATATGGGATTTTTAAATTGTTTAATTCACCTAGAACTCACGTTATTAATCTTGATTTAGATCACTTAGAACACTAATGATATAATTAATATTTCATTTTATCTTTTATGAATAGTTATTTTTACAGTAGAAACCTATTTTTATTTTTGGATATGAAAGTGGATGATTTTTTATTCAATTAATAGAATAACTACTATCATCATGGGGTATTAATATATTTCATATTAGTTTTTGTATGATTTTAATATGAATAAATTTTCATATGTTGTTAAAAAACATTTTAACCTAAAACATTGTAATTGAAAATTTGAATCATACTAGTGGACACATCATATATCATGTAACAAGAATTATATTCACTTAAATCGATTTGACCCAATATACTTGTAACCTTTTAGGCACTTATAGGCCATGAATGGGATTTTTAATTTGTTCATGTTATGAATATATGAACATGGTAGCTTGAGAAAATCATTTAACGTTAATTTAGGTGAGTAAAGTTTCTATGTTTACATTATACTATGAGGTTTTATATTCTTCATTTATTCTCTTATTTTTCTTATTTCAATTAGTATTTTTGTACACTTATATTTTTACTCAATTCTGACAACTATTTGAGAAAACAACATTAATTAATTAATCTAATTTTTTGTTTTAAATTTTGTTATATGATAATTTTCTTATTGTTCATAGTCAAATTCTTGTTGAAAATATTAAATATTATGTTTCCTTAGGATTATTGTTAAACTTATTTGAATGAATAAGTGGGTGTAATGTTAGTATGTTCTTTTATGATAAGAATATATGATGATTAACTAAACATCTACACTTTATCATTGGTCAACATATACATCCATTCCACAATTGCATCTAGTTCTGTTCTCCAATTGAATAGTTCATGGATTTTCACCGAAGTGACACTAAAATAATGTTAAAATGATAGATTTCGGGGATTTAATAAATAATACTCCTTGAAATCATCAAGGAGGGAGGTTATTATCATTTATTTATTTGGGTTAATACTAGTTGAAAACAGTTTTCTTTTTGCAGTTTTCAATTTGAAAAACATTAAAATAGTCCCTCGCCATGCACTTTGAACAATCCAAACTCAATAGAGACCCCATTCAGAATCTCCCAAATTATTCAATAACAAAATAAGTAATACAAAAAAGAAATTGGTTATATATTTATCACTAACCAAATTAGTTTTTATTCCCCATTTGTCTCTAGTATTACTTATTTCAATTAGTATTTGCATTAGTCATGTATTTACATTCTCATTTGTTACAATAATTTGGGAAAAAACATCAATTAATTATGTTTATTTCTTGTTTTCCATTTTATATATATACCTATTATTATTATTCACACTTAGAAGCTTAGATAAATGGGTAAAAAATTATTATTATTAGATATTGTATGTGAGTGAAGTATATATTGTAGAAAATCTTATGTTGTAGCTTTATATTTTCTATTACATGAGATGTAGAAATTTTTGGTATTATTTGTTTTCACTTAAGTGAGAAACACTTGCAATATGGGTAAGGATTATTAAATTTTCAATATACTTATATATTGAAAGTACTAAAATTAATCATCGTTTTGAATATATTCTAAAAAAAATTTCTCAGTTAAATCCTTTATTCCGAGGATATATTCTATCATTTTATTGGTTGACACACATATGTCATTACTGGGGTTGCTCATGCAATCATAGAATTCCCAAGTCTATATAAACACCATGACTATTCATTGTTGTTATAGAGGTGTGAGATACATCATATTGAATGTATTTATACTAGATGGTAAGAGGTACCATCATATAATCCATTTCCCTGGGTACGACAACATTTCTACTTTCAAAATCCATGCTCTAAGATATGGTAGAATCAATGAATCCTTACATGGATCCAACCCCACAACCACTGCGGATGATGTTGGTAGGAATATGTGGGGGGAAATCATTCATAGGGTGTGGTGAATTTCACTTGGGTGTGCAGGTAGGTGCCCAGGCAGCTCTGCCACCAGAGCTTCAGTGAGGTAGGGCTACTCTCTAAAGATGCGAAAGGTGAGGTAAAGAAGCGGAAGATGTACATCAGTGTCTGCACATGATGGTTGAGTGGAAAATTATTGAATGATTTTTATGGGTATTATGTAATGTTTCATGTGTTTGATCATGTATAAACATGTTGGTAACAATATTTTGAATTTTTTTACATATAAACCTGTATAGTTTCGCATAAGCTAAATTTATAATTATTATATAATAAATTATTATATATGTAATTAGTTTAATGAGTATATTAAAAATCATTTAACATAAACTATTGGAATATCCACATATAATTTTTTTATAAAATATAATTTACAAATAGATATTAAGTGATGGTATTTAATATAATAAATTGAAAGGTATATTTTGATAGTATTATCAACATATTAATATTTCATATTAATCTATTTATAAAAATTTAAACCAATATATATATTATCTTTGGGTAAAATTATAATTTCAGTGTATATGTTTTATTTATCACTATAACATTTAGTAATAGAGTTTTTACCAATAATTTTGTTACATAAAATTTTTTTGTGGTAAAATGATTTACCAACAGAAAATGTACTTTTAACAGTAAATATACTAAAATGGAAAATGGTAATTATTTTGTAGTGACACCTTTTCCAGTTTTTCAATATTTATAATTCAATAGAGACTATTTTATATCATTTCAATCCCACATTCACCACTTTTTAAAAAACATATTCATGCATTATATAATACATGCAATTATAGTATGCAATCCTTCTCCATGTAGTTTATTATTCCTCACATGCCTCTTCTACATTGACAATATCTATATAGTATCATGCTTATAATAATCATACTTTTTTTGGAATCACATTCCCATTTATTAATGTTTAATGAAAACATTAATTAAATTTATATACACTTTTGTACATCAATGTACATATATAATTATATATAATTATTCCATGTAGACATGTCACCACCATCCTTTCACTATATGTCCATGTGTCATGAGCACCTCACTAACTTAATTTTTTCATCCAGTTTCCTCCCACTCCCTCAACTAATGAAAAAGATTTCATAGATCCTCCCCATAATCACTAATACAAATATTGACTTTCACGTCATGAAAATTGTACTTTAACTACACTAAAAAATAATTGTTAATCACAGAAAGGATAATCGGGGGTCCCCGTTATCAGCTGTATTTTTAGTGTTGATATAGGCCTATATTGATACATTACCTATTAATATAATAATCACCGAGAAGAAAAAATATGTAATTTCCCTATATTTTAATAAATAGTATTATTTAAAATAATGCTATATATTTTAAATTAATATCATGAATAAAAAAATTTCCACCAATGTTATATATAAAAAAACAGCAATTTACATTTCAAACTAAATTTTTTATATAATTAAATTTACAATTATCCACCAAAAATTCAAACACATTAATATGTCATATTTTGATTCTAATGACCCTCTCTCATAATTATCATCCCATAGTATCATTTTATGAACAAATAATCTCAACCTGATCAAACGATTCCAAATATACAAAAGAAATATTATCTAAGTAATAGTATAAAGAAATAAATTAAACATTTATATGAAAGAAAACAATAATAAAATGTCAATATTTAATAAAATGACACATTTGGAGTTATATAAGTCACAATGTGCATTCTATTATTGTGGGATTGAATCCTACATGTTACAAATGAGTTATGGATCATTATCCTAAAATATAAAAACAATTCGAATGTGTTTTCTTGGTTTTTAATATGTCACATATTCTTTTACTACAATTAATGTCAATGTTAAATAATGACACATTTGGAGTTATATAAGCCACACAATTCATTCTATTGAGGTGTGTCTGATTGCTTCCTATTATAAATTACATATGGATATTTTTTGAATAGATTCAAAACAATCTGAATGCATTTTCTTTGTTTTCAGTATGACCATTTTGGTTTTTTACTAAAATTTCATTGAAAACTAGAAATGCACATTTTGGGTCATATCGATTGCATCATGAATCTATTTGATATGATACATATTCATAAACATCACAAATTACTAATAATTAATTTTATTAGATTATCAAGACAACCAGAGCGTGTTTTATTAGTTTTCATTGAGAGAGATGTTTGGAACTAAAATTTCAATTTTAAACTGCTAACAAACAATTTTAGTCATACCAGTCACACCATGTATTGGATTGAGGTGAGTTTGACTCATAAACATCACAAATGACTCATGGATCATTTTCCAAAACTATAAAAATAATAGGAATTCATTTTATCAATTTTTAGTATGTCACATATTTTTAATTAATGTAATGTCAGTTTAAAATAAAAAGAGACACTTTGAGTTATACAAAAACACCAGGTGTTTTATTTAGGTTCTTATAATTCCTACACATCACTAATATCTAATACATAATTTTTATAAAATATAAAAACAATACGAATATGTTGTCTCAGTTTTCATTATGTCAATTTTCATTTTTACTTAAATTAATGTCAATTTTAAATAAAAATAGACAGTTTGAGTTATACTGGCCATCTCATGCATCGTATTTTGAAGAGTTAGATTCCTTCACATCAAAAATGACTAAAAGATCATTTTCTTAAAATATCAAATCTATCGGAATTCATTTCATCGGTTTCCAGTATGTCAGTTATTTTTTTACATAAATTAATGTCAAATTTAAATAAAAAGAGACACTTTGAGTGATACCATCCAAACTAATCGTAATATTGAGGTGTGGATGATTCATAAACATAAAAAAATGTCTAATATAATTTTTTTATAAAATATAAAAACAATATGAATGTGTTTTGTTAGTTTTCAGAATGTCACTTGTTGTTTTTACTTATATTAATGTCAATTTTAAATAAAAAGAGACACTTTGAGTTATACTGGACACAATGTGAATTTTATTGATATTATGCTGATTCCTACACAAGAAAAATAAATAATAAATAATATTCCTAAAATATCAAAACAATATGATTGTGTGTTTTTGGATTTAGTATGTCACTTCTTGTTGTCACTTATGTTAAAGTAAATTCTAATTAAAAAGAGACACTTTGAGTTATACCAGACACACCGTGCATTTTATTGAGGTGAGGAGGATTCCACCATGTCAAAATGACTAATAGATAGTTTTTTTAAAATAGGAAAACAATCGAGATATGTTTTATTGGCTTTCAGTATTCTAGTTGGGGCTTTTTCCTAAAATTTTATTCCAAGATCTAAACACTTATTTTGAGTCATAGTGGTTTAATTATGAATATGTTTGATATGAGACAACCTCATACATGTCACAAATGACCTATGAATTACTATCCTAAATTATCACGATAAATAGATCATTTTTTATTGGGTTTCAGTGAGTGAAACATTTTCAAATAAAATGCCGACTTTATACTGATAACCGTCACATTTTTATACCATCCACACTCTACATTTGATTGAGGTGAGGATGATTCCTACACATAAAATATGACTCATGTATTTTTTCCCTAAATTATCAAATCAATCTGAATGAATTTGTTTAGTTTTTAGTATATCACTTGTTGTTTTTACTTAAAGTATGGTAAATTTAAAATAAAAATATACAAATTGAGTTATACAGGGCACACCGTGTGACTTATTATAGTGTGGATAATTCCTAAACATCATATATCCCTAATATATCATCTTAATAAAATATCAAAACAATAGGAATGTGTTTTCAGGATATCCACTATGTTAGTTGTTTGTTTACTAAAATGTCATTTCAAATTGGAAACATTATTTTTGATTCATATAAGCGGCATCATGCATCAGTTTGATATGAGACCACTAGTTACATGTCAAAAGTAACATATTAATCATTGTACTAAATTATCAATATAGCCGAAGAATATTTTATTTCATTTCAGTGAGTGACACATTTTGAACTAAAATGTCAATTTTAAACTGATAAAAGACACATTTATTCATAACTGTCACACCATGCCTCTGATTGAAGATCATTTGACTCCTATATATAGAAAATGACAGATGAATTGTTTTCATAAATTATAAAAATAATCCAATTGTGTTTTATTGGGTTTTAGTATGTCACTTATTTTTTTTACTTAAATTAATGTAAAATTTATATAGAAAGAGGCAATTTGATTTATACCGGCCACACCATGCATCGTATTAAGATGTTCCTTAGTCCTAAACATAAAAAAATGACTAATATATCATTTTACTAAAATATCAAAACAATCAGAATACGTTTTCTCAGCATTTAGTTTGCCAGTTTTTGTTTTTACTTAAATAAATGTCAATTTTAAACAAAAAGAGACAATTTGAGTTATAACGGAAACACAATGCATTGTTTTGAGTTGTGTCTACTTCTTATATATCAAAAAATGACAAATATATCGATTTCATAAAATATAAAAATAATTCGAATGCATTTATTTTATTTTCAGTCTGCCACGCAATGTTTTTACGTATATTAATGCCAGTTTTAAATAAAAAGATACAATTTGAGTCATACGTGCTGCATAATCTATTACCATTCATTCAATTTGAGTTCATTATCAAAATGGAAAAACAAGACTATCAAAAGTTATCACCTATCGTCAGGTTCCCTCCACTTTCTTTGAATTAAAGTGAAAAATGTCAATAGTGCAGGGGTGACAAGGTTTTGAGGGAGAATATGTATGTGAGTGACATTGTCTGTGTCAGTATTCAAACAGTTAATTTAGTTTTTGTTACTGTTGTATTGAATATTTAATTTTATGATGAAAAACATAGTTTATAAAAAAATGTTACCTTCTTATTGAATTCTCATTTGTATCCTCGACGCCCTATCTCTCATAAGCATGATCATATTAGTACGAACCACCCTGACTCAAAAAAGGAATCCACTTGTATAAGAAAACAATTCTTATTTTAGTAATATTAAAAATAATTAAACTAAACCAAAATATGAAACAATCCACTACTTCTATGGATGTCACATCTTTATTCTATTTTTTTACATTCTTCCATCAGGTACGTTGCATATTTTTTCTGAGCACATGTTTATCATCTTGTTTTTATGCCTAATTTTGACAATTATATTTGAATTTGAAAAATATAAATACACATATTGAATTTATTTTTATTAGATGGTAAGTGGTACCATCATATAATCTATTTCCCTTGGTATGGAAACATTTCTACTATCAAAATCCATGCTCTAAGATATGGTAGAATCAATGACTCCTAACATGGATCCACCCCCACAACCACTGCTGATGATGTTGGTAGGAATATGTGGGGGGAAATCATTCATATGGTGTGGTGAATTACAATTGGGTGTGCAAGTAGGTGCCCAGGCAGCTTTGCCACCAAAGATTCAGTGAGGCATGGCTATTCTCTAAGGATACGAAAGGTTAGGTAAAGAAGAGGCAGATGTAAATCAGTGTCTGCACCTGATGGTTGAGTGAAAAATTATAGATTGATTTTTATGGGTATTATGTAATGTTTCTTGTGTTTGAACATGTATAAACATGTTTGTAACAATATTTTGAATGTTTTTACATATAAACCCGCATAGTTTCGCATAAGCTAATTTTATAATTATTATATAATAAATTATTATATATGTAATTAGTTTAATTAGTATATTAAAAATAATTTAACATAAACTATTGGAATATACACATATAATTTTTTTATAAAATATAATTTACAAATAGATATTAAGTGATGGTATTACATATAATAAATTGAACGGTATATTTTGATAGTATTATCAACATATTAATCTATTTATAATAATTTAAACCAATATATATATCATCTTTGGGTAAAATTATAATTGCAGTAGATATGTTTTATTTATCACTATAAAATTTAGTAATAGAGTTTTTACCAATAAATTTGTTACATGAAAATTTTTTGTGGTAAAATTCTTTACCAACAAAAAATGTACTTTTAACAGTAAATATACCAAAAATGGAAAATGGTAATTATTTTGTAGTGACACATTTTCCAGTTTGTCAATATTTATAATTCAATATAGACTATTTTATATCATTTCAATACCACATTCAACACTTTTTAAACAACATATTCATGCATTATATAATACATGCAATTATAGTATGCAATCCTTCTCCATGAAGTTTATTATTCCTCACAAGCCTCTTCTACATTGAAAAAATCTATATAGTATCATGCTTATAATAATCATACTTTTTTTGAAATCACATTCCCATTTATTCATGTTTTATGAAAAACTTAATTTAATTTCTATACACTTGTGTACATAAATGCACATATATAATTATATATAATTATTCCATGTAGACGTGTCACCACCATCCTTTCACTATATGTCCTTGTGTCATGAGCACCTCACTAACTTAATTTTTTCATCCAGTTTCCTCCCACTCCCTCAACTAATGAAAAAGATTTCATAGATCCTCTCCATAATCACTAATACAAATATTGAATTTCACGTCATGAAAATTGTACATTAACTATGCTAAAAAATCATTTTTAATCACATAAAGGATAATGTGGGGTCCCCATTATCAGCTCTATTTTTAGTGTTGATATAGGCCTATATTGCTACATGACCTATTAATATAATAATCACCGAGAAGAAAAAATATGCAATTTCCCTATATTTTAATAAATAGTATTATTTAGAACAATTCTATATATTATAAATTAATATCAGGAATAAAAAAATTTCCACCAATGTTATATACAAAAAAACAGCAATTTACATTTCAAACAAAATTTTTTATTTTATTAAATTTACAATTATCCAACAAAAATTCAAACACATTGATATTTAATCTTTTGATTCTCATGATCCCCTCTCAAAATTATCCTCCCATAGTATCATTTACTGAACAAATAATCTCAACCTGATCAAACGATTCCACATATACAAGAAGAAATATTATCTTAGTAATAGTATAAAGAAATAAATTAAACATTAATATGAAAGAACATAATAATAAAATGTCAATATTTAATAAAATGACACATTTGGAGTTATATAAGTCACAATGTGCATTCTGTTATAGTGGGATTGAATTCTACATGTTACAAATGAGTTATGGATCAATATCCTAAAATATAAAAACAAATCGAATATGTTTTCTTCGTTTTTAATATGTCACAAGTTCTTTTACGACAATTAATATCGATTTTAAATAATGACACATTTGGAGTTATATAAGCCACACAATTCATCATATTGTGGTGTGTCTGATTGCTTCCTATTATAAATTACTTAGGGATAGTTTTCCACTAGTTTCAAAACAATCTGAATGCATTTTCATGGTTTTCAGTATGACCATTTTGGGTTTTTACTAAAATTTCATTGAAAACTAGAAATTCACATTTTGGGTCATACCAATTGAATCATGAATCTATTTGATATGATACATATTCATAATCATCACAAATTACTAATAATTAATTTTATTAGATTATCAAGACAACCAGAGCGTGTTTTCTTAGTTTTCATTGAGAGAGATGTTTGGAACTAAAATTTCAATTTTAAACTACTAAAAAAACATTTTAGTCATACCAATCACACCATGTATTGGATTGGGGTGAGTTTGACTCATAATCATCACAAATTACTCATGGATCATTTTCCTAAACTATGAAAATAATAGGAATTCATTTTATCAATTTTTAGTATGTCACTTATTTTTAATTAATGTAATGTCACTTTAAAATAAAAAGAGACACTTTGAGTTATACAAAAACACCAGGTGTTTTATTTAGGTTCTTATAATTTATACACATCACAAATATCTAATAGATAATTTTTATAAAATATAAAAACAATACGAATGTGTTTTCTGAGTTTTCATTATGTCATTTTTCATTTTTACTTAAATAAATGTCAATTTTAAATAAAAGGAGACACTTTGAGTTATACTGGCCATCTCATGCATCGTATTGAGATGAGATAGATTCCTACACATAAAAAATTACTAAAAGATCATTTTCTTAAAATATAAAATCTATCGGAATTTATTTCAACGGTTTCCAGTATGTCAGTTATTTGTTTACATAAATTAATGTCAATTTTAAATAAAATGAGACACTTTGAGTGATACCTTCCAAACTAATCATAATATTTAGTTGAGGATGATTCATAAACATAAAAAATGACTAATATAAATTTTTTATAAAATATAAAAACAATATGAATGTATTTTGTTAGTTTTCAGAATGTCACTTGTTGTTTTTACCTATATTAATGTCAATTTTAAATAAAAAGAGACACTTTGAGTTATACTGGACACAATGTGAATTTTATTGAGATTATTCTGATTCCTACACATGAAAAATAGATAATATATAATATTACTAAAATATAAAAACAATATGATAGTGTGTTTTTTGATTCAGTATGTCACATCTTGTTGTCACTTATGTTAAAGTAAATTTTAATTAAAAAGAGACACTTTGAGTTATACCAGACACATCGTGCATTTTATTGAGGTGAGGAGGATTCCACCCTGTCAAAAATGACTAATAGATAGTTTTTTTAAAATATGAATACAATCGAGATATGTTTTATTGGATTTCAGTATTCTAGTTGTGGTTTTTTCCTAAAATTTCATTCCAAGATCTAAACACTTATTTTGAGTCATAGTTGTTTAATTATGAATTTGTTTGATATGAGACAGCCTCATACACGTCAAAAATGACCTATGAATCACTATCCTAATTTATAACGACAAATAGATCATTTGTTATTGGTATTCAGTGAGTGACACATTTTCAAATAAAATGTCGACTATATACTGATAACTGACACTTGTATTTATACCATCCACACTCTAAATTTGATTGAGGTGAGGTTGATTCCTACACATAAAAAATGACTCATGTATTTTTTCCATAAATTATCAAATTAATCTGAATGCATTTGTTTAGTTTTAGTATATCAGTTGTCGTTTTTACTTAAATTATGGTCAATTTAACATAAAAAGATACACATTGAGTTATACAGGGAACACCGTGTGACTTATTATATTTTTGATAATTCCTAAACATCAGATATGCCTAATATATCATTTTAAAAAAATATCAAAACAATAGGAATGTGTTTTCATGATTTCCACTATGTTAGTTGTTTTTTTACTAAAATGTCATTTCAAATTGGAAACATGAATTTTGAATCATATAAGAGGCATCATGTATCATTTTGATGTGAGACCACTACGTACATGTCAAAAGTAACTTATTCATCACTGTACTAAATTATCAATATAGCCGAAGAATATTTTATTTGTTTTCAGTGACTGACACATTTTGAACGAAAATGTTAATTTTAAACTGATAACAGACACATTTATTCATAACTGTCACACCATGCCTCTTATTGAAGTTCAGTTGACTCCTATATATCAAAAATGACAAATGGATTGTTTTCATAATTTATAAAAATAATAAAATTGTGTTTTATTGGGTTTTAGTATGTCACTTATTGTTTTTACTTAAATTAATGTAAAATTTAAATAGAAAGAAACAATTTGATTTATACCGGCCAAACTGTGCATCATATTAAGATGTGCCTGTGTCCTAAACATCAAAAAATGACTAATATATCATTTTACTAATATATCAAAACAATTAGAATATGTTTGCTCCATTTTTAGTTTGCCGGTTTTGGTTTTTACTTAAATAAATGTCAATTTTTTTAAAAAAAGAGACAATTTGAGTTATGACGGAAACAAAATGCATCGTTTTGAGTTGTATCTACTTCGTACATGTCAAAAATGAAAAATATATCTATTTCATAAAATATTAAAATAATTTGAATGCATTTATTTTATTTCCAGTCTACTACGTGATGTTTTTACGTATATTAATGTCAGTTTTAAATAAAAAGATACAATTTGAGTCATACGTGCTGCATAATCTGTTATCATTCATTCAATTTGAGTTCATTATCAAAATGGAAAAACAATACAATCAAAAGTTATCACCTATCGTCAGGTTCCCTCCACTGTCTTTGAATTAAAGTGAAAAATGTCAACAGTGCAGGGGTGACAAGGTTTTGAGGGAGAATTTGTATGTGAGTGACATTTTCTGTGTCAGTATTCAAACAGTTAATTTAGTTTTTGTTACTGTTGTATTGAATAGTTAATTTTATGAAGAAAAACATAGTTTATAAAAAAATGTTACCTTCTTATTGAATTCTCGGTTGTATCCTCGATGCCCTATCTCTCATAAGCATGATCATATTTGTACGAACCACACTGACTCAAAAAAGGAATCCACTTGTATAAGAAAACAATTCTTATTTTAGTAATATTAAAAATAATTAAATTAAACCAAAATATGAAACAATCCACTACTTCTATGGATGTCACATCTTTATTCTATTTTTTTACATTCTTCCATCAGGTATGTTGCATATTTTGTCTGAGCACATGTTTATCATCTTGTGTTTATGCCAAATTTTGACAATAATATTTGTATGTGAAAAATATAAATACACATATTGAATTTATTTTTATTAGATGGTAATAGGTACCATCATATAATCCATTTCCCTTGGTAGGACAACATTTCTACTATCAAAATCCATGCTCTAAGATATCGTAGAATCAATGACTCCTAACATGGATCCACCCCCACAACCACTGCTGATGATGTTGGTAGGAATATGTGGGGGGAAATCATTCATAGGGAGTGGTGAATTTCACTTGGGTGTGCAGGTAGGTGCCCAGGCAGCTTTTCCACCAGAGATTCAGTGAGGCATGGCTATTCTCTAAAGATGCGAAAGGTTAGGTAAAGAAGCGGAAGATGTAAATCAGTGTCTGCACCTGATGGTTGAGTGAAAAATTATAGATTGATTTTTATGGGTATTATGTAATGTTTCATGTGTTTGAACATGTATAAACATGTTTGTAACAATATTTTGAATGTTTTTACATATAAACCCGCATAGTTTGGCATAAGCTAATTTTATAATTATTATATTACAAATTATTATATATGTAATTAGTTTAATAAGTATATTAAAAATAATTAAACATAAACTATTGGAATATACACATATAAATTTTTTATAAAATAGAATTTACAAATAGATATTAAGTGATGGTATTACATACAATAAATTGAACGGTATATTTTGATAGTATTATCAACATATTAATCTGTCATATTAATCTGTTTATAAAAATTTAAACCAATATATATATCATCTTTGGGTAAAATTATAACTACAGTAGATATGTTTTATTTATCACTATAACATTTAGTAATAGAGTTTTTACCAATAAATTTGTTACATGAAAATTTTTTGTGGTAAAATGCTTTACCAACAAAAAATGTACTTTTAACAGTAAATATACCAAAAATGGAAAATGGTAATTATTTTGTAGTGACACCTTTTCCAGTTTGTCAATATTTATAATTCAATATAGAATATTTTATATCATTTCAATACCACATTCAACACTTTTTAAACAACATATTCATGCATTATATAATACATGCAATTATAGTATCCAATCCTTCTCTGTGCAGTTTATTATTCCTCACACGCCTCTTCTACATTGAAAAAATCTATATAGTATCATGCTTATAATAATCATACTTTTTTTTGAAATCACATTCCCATTTATTCATGTTTTATGAAAACATTAATTTAATTTCTATACACTTGTGTACATAAATGCAAATATATAATTATATATAATTATTCCATATAGATGTGTCACCACCATCCTTTCACTATATGTCCTTGTGTCATGAGCACCTCACTAACATAATTTTTTCATCCAGTTTCTTCCCACTCCCTCAAATAATGAAAATGATTTCATAGATCCTCGCCATAATCACTAATACAAATATTGACTTTCACATCATGAAAATTGTACTTTAACTACGCTAAAAAATCATTGTTAATAACATAAAGGATAATGGGTGGTCCCCGTTATCAGCTCTATTTTTAGTGTTGATATAGGCCTATATTGCTACATGGCCTATTAATATAATAAACACTGAGAAGAAAAAATATGAAATTTCCCTATATATTAATAAATAGTATTATTTAAAACAATTCTATATATTTTAAATTAATATCATGAATAAAAAAATTTCCACCAATGTTATATACAAAAAAACAGAAATTTACATTTCAAACAAAATTTTTTATATAATTAAATTTACAATTATCCAACAAAAATTCAAACACATTAATATTTCATCTTTTGATTCTCATGATCCCCTCTCAAAATTATCCCCCCATAGTAACATTTTCTAAACAAATAATCTCAACCTGATCAAACGATTCCACATATACAAGAAGAAATATTATCTTAGTAATAGTATAACGAAATAAATTAAACACTAATATGAAAGAACACAATAATAAAATGTCAATATTTAATAAAATGACACATTTGGAGTTATATAAGTCACAATGTGCATTCTATTATGGTGGGATTGAATCCTACATGTTACAAATGAGTTATGGATCATTGTCCTAAAATATAAAAACAATTCGAATATGTTTTCTTGGTTTTTAATATGTCACAAGTTCTTTTACTACAATTAATGTCGATTTTAAATAATGACACATTTGGAGTTATATAAGCCACAAAATTCATCATATTGAGGTGTGTCTGATTTCTTCCTATTATAAATTACTTATGGATAGTTTTCCAATAGTTTCAAAACAATCTGAATGCATTTTATTGGTTTTCAGTATGACCAATTTGGTTTTTTAGTAAAATTTCATTGAAAACTAGAAATGGACATTTTGGGTCATACCGATTGAATCATGAATCTATTTGATATGATACATATTCATAAACATCAAAAATGACTAATAATTAATTTTCTTAGATTATCAAGACAACCAGAGCGTGTTTTCTTAGTTTTCATTGAGAGAGATGTTTGGAACTAAAATTTCAATTTTAAACTGCTAACAAACTATTTTAGTCATACCAGTCACACCATGTATTGGATTGAGGTGAGTTTGACTCATAAACATCACAAATGGATCATGGATCATTTTCCTAAACTATCAAAATAATAAGAATTCATTTTATCAATTTTCATTATGTCACTTATTTTTAATTAATGTAATGTCACTTTAAAATAAAAAGAGACACTTTGAGTTATACAAAAACACCAGGTGTTTTATTTAGGTTCTTATAATTCCTACACATCACAAATATCTAATAGATAATTTTTATAAAATATAAAAACAATACGAATGTGTTGTCTCAGTTTTCATTATGTCATTTTTCATTTTTACTTAAATTAATGTCAATTTTAAATAAATGGAGACACTTTGAGTTATAATGGCCATCTCATGCATCGTATTGATATCAGATATATTCTTCCACATCAAAAATGACTAAAAGATCATTTTCTTAAAATATCAAATCTATCAAAATTCATTTCATCAGTTTCCAGTATGTCAGTTATTTTTTTACATTAATTAATGTCATTTTTAAATAAAAAGAGACACTTTGAGTGATACCATCCAAACTAATCATAATATTTAGGTGAGGATGATTCATAAACATAAAAAATGTCTAATATGTAGTTTTTATAAAATATAAAAACAATATTAATGTGTTTTGTTAGTTTTCAGAATGTCACTTGTTGTATTTACTTATATTAATGTCAATTTTAAATAAAAAGAGACACTTTGAGTTATACTGGACACAATGTGAATTTTATTGAGATTATGCTGATTCCTACACATGAAAAATAAATAATAAATAATATTCCTAAAATATAAAAACAATATGATTGTGTGTTTTTGGATTTAGTATGTCTCTTCTTGTTGTCACTTATGTTAAAGTAAATTTTGATTAAAAAGAGACACTTTGAGTTATACCAGACACACCATGCATTTTATTGAGGTGAGGAGGATTCCACCATGTCAAAAATGACTAATAGATAGTTTTTTTAAAATATCAAAACAATCGAGATATGTTTTATTTTCTTTTAGTATTCTAGTTGGGGGTTTTTCCTAAAATGACAATCCAAGATCTAAACACTTATTTTGAGTCATAGTGGTTTAATTATGAATTTGTTAGATATGAGACAACCTCATACACGTCAAAAATAACCTATGAATCACTATCCCAAATTATCATGACAAATAGATCATTTTTTATTGGTTTTTAGTGAGTGACACATTTTCAAATAAAATGCCGACTTTATACTGATAACCGACAAATTTATTTATACCATCTAGATTCTACATTTGATTGAGGTGAGGTTGAATCCTACACATAAAAAATGACTCATTTATTTTTTCCCTAAATTATCAAATCAAACTGAATGCATTTGTTTAGTGTTTAGTATATCACTTGTTGTTTTTACTTAAATTATGGTCAATTTAAAATAAAAAGATACACATTGAGTTATACAGGGCACACCGTGTGACATATTATAGTGTGGATAATTCCTAAACATCATATATGCCAAATATATCATTTTAATAAAATATAAAAACAATAGGAATGTGTTTTCATGATTTCCACTATGTTAGTTGTTTTTTTACTAAAATGTCATTTCTAATTGGAAACATGAATTTCGAGTCATATAAGAGGCATCATGCATCAGTTTGATATGAGACCACTACATACATGTCAAAAGTAACATATTAATCACTGTACTAAATTATCAATATAGCCGAAGAATATTTTATTTGTTTTTAGTGAGTGACACAATTTGAACAAAAATGTCAATTTTAAACTGATAACAGACACATTTATTCATAATTGTCACACCATGCCTCTGATTGAAGTTCAGTTGAGTTCTATATATCAAAAATGAAAAATTGATTGTTTTCATAATTTATAAAAACAATCCAATTGTGTTTTATTCGGTTATAGTATGTCACTTATTGTTTTTACTTAAATTAATGTAAAATTTAAATAGAAAGAGGCAATTTGATTTATACCGGCCACACCGTGCATCGTATTAAGATGCGCCTTAGTCCTAAACATCAAAAAATGACTAATATGTCATTTTACTAAAATATCAAAACAATCAAAATACTTTTTCTTAGTTTTTAGTTTGCCAGCTTTTGTTTTTACTTAAATAAATGTCAATATTAAATAAAAAGAGACAATTTGAGTTATAAAGGAAACACAATGCATCGTTTTGAGTTGTCTCTACTTCGTACATGTCAAAAATGGAAAATATATCGTTTTCATAAAATATAAAAATAATTCGAATGTATTTATTTTATTTTCAGTCTTCCACGTGATGTTTTTACATATATTAATGTCAGTTTTAAATAAAAAGATACAATTTGATTCATACATGCTGAATAATCTGTTACTATTCATTCAATTTGAGTTCATTATCAAAATGGAAAAACAAGACTATCAATAGTTATCACCTATCGTCAGGTTCCCTCCACTGTCTTTGAATTAAAGTGAAAAATGTAAATAGTGTAGGGGTAACAAGGTTTTGAGGGATAATTTTTATGTGAGTGACATTGTATGTGTCAGTATTCAAACTATTAATTTAGTTTTTGTTACTATTGTAGTTAATATTTAATTTTATGAAGAAAAACCTAGTTTATAAAAAAATGTTACCTTCTTATTGAATTCTGGGTTGTATCCTCGTTGCCCTATCTCTCATGAGCATGATCATATTAGTACGAACAACCCCGACTCAAAAAAAGGAATCAACCTATATAAGAAAACAATTCTTATGTTAGTAATATTAAAAATAATTAAATTAAACCAAAATATGAAACAATCCACTACTTCTATGGATGTCACATCTTTATTCTATTTTTTTACATTCTTCCATCAGGTATGTTGATTATATTTTCTGAGCACATGTTTATCATCTTGTGTTTATGACTAATTTTGACAATCATATTTGTATGTGAAAAATATAAATACACAAACGATCAATAAATATTTTAAATTAAATAGTAATTATCTTCAAAAATACCACTTTAGGGATTATTATTTTTTCATGGAATATGATCTCTATTATAAATTTATAAATATAATATCCACAATATTTTATATTGGTTTGTTTCAAGCACTGCATAAATATTGAGTAGAAAAAGTATTTTGTTTTGATATGTGTTTTGATAATGAAATATTATTATATATACCCTCATAATATTCATGTTGTAGTACTTATCGTCATTCTCATCCTTATCCAACGACCTCATTCCATTTTTCGCAATATTGATTCACATTCCTATAATAATATAATCCTTATTAAAAGATAATATAAATAATATAACTTGATTTTTAGTTCTATAATGTTGGGTGATGTTTATTGAAAATTGAAAACATCCATCATGTGTGTATGGTTTTTTGGATATACATGCATTTAATATAGAAAATAAATATTTATAGTAACTAAATTTCCTGCAAATAGCATCCTATGCTACCTAAAAACATAAAAACGAATAAGTAATGAAAGGAATGAAAATACATTTGACATGATTAAATTTTAGAGTCCTACCCCTTCATCATTGACATTAAATAGAGTTTGTCATCTGAAATTTTTATTTCAATGTATTTGATTAATACATTCAATATTTCATCATTTTTTATATATTTTTTGTTCTATAGATGTTATTTTAGGATTAGAAAGTCTAATAAAACACATTTTAAAATATCTTCCATTTTTTTTAAATATATGCCTCCCAAAAATACGAAATTTATTTAGTCAAAATCAACACAACATGTCTATTATTGGAAAATCAAATGGTGAATACATTCTTCATGCATATATTTATAACTCAGAGTCCTAGACATTCACAGTCGAGCATTTATGTTCCACTATAAAAAAAATTAAGTGTTGAACATTCTTTCCATAAATATTTTCTTCAAAATGAACTATTTTATTGTGATCATATTTTACCATTGTATCCACATGAACTATCAATGATAGTAAATGTGGATATAATATGGGTTGGGTAATGGTGTTTTCTATAAATCTTTTTGATTAATAGGTTTATCCTTTAGATGTATTTGAGATGGTATTTCACTTCATCACCTTCTCTTTGTCAAGCAGTTATAACATTTATTAGTTCAAACCTTTTTCATTAATTATTAATGGTTTAGCATAAAATTTAAATTATATAGGAATACCTCCTTGTTGACATGTTTCTAACATGATTTTGAGCCATGTGATGAATGTTCCAATAAATTTTTCTAATGTATGAATATCTTCTATAGGCATTGTAATAGTTATCTATGTGTTCTTCTTATGGGCTATGTTAATCGACACTAATAAATTGCATGTTAGAAGTGGTCTAATGTGTAGCATGTTGTTCTGAATATTGAATACCATATCCCTCGCAGAAAG
This sequence comes from Viscum album, assembly GCA_963277665.1. Lineage (NCBI taxonomy): Eukaryota > Viridiplantae > Streptophyta > Magnoliopsida > Santalales > Viscaceae > Viscum > Viscum album. The sequence goes on along the minus strand of OY728134.1, from coordinate 713,569,566 downwards.
GTGATGAGTGAGGGTTTCTATATATAAATCATAGTCATTATAACCTAGTAGAATATTAGTATTGGAATGGTATTAGTGTATGTATAATTCACATTTCATTGAAAATTTTATTAGAACAATGATTACTTATTCTATGAATTTTTTTTAGGGAAATAGATTTCCTTATAGTAGGTGGGGGGTGGGGGGATCTCCATGTAGTGTATGTTCATGAGTTGCATCTTCTCCTTTCCTCCCCCATTAAAGCTATCTTAATCACTGTATGCCCTTGGAATTCTTCTTCAACGGTAGATATTATTTCTCTCATCCATTTTATTAATTCACTTTTATTGTCCTCCTATTTTTTCCGGAAAATATGTTCGGGGTGTCACCCTAAAACATACACCTCTGATACGGCCATGCTGTTGTGGCCGCTTCAAGACCACTGAAATATTATGTTCATCTAGAATAGGATTCTTTAATTCCTGTGACAATATCGGATAAAATATACATTAAAATAAGTGGACATTATTTTGTAATTGTGAATTAATGAAATGTTTATTTTTGTAATCCTTAAAAATGTTTCCTACCCCTTTTTTATATTTTCATCTAGTAATATATCGCCCTTATGTACCTATGCCAACTACCATAGCACATAGCGTGATATGGAAGTGTCTTTGGATTTCCAGAGCCGTATATTGAGTTTAGAATGTCGGTTTTTCACTTTGACCAACTTAACCTTGGTCGATGCTGGTCATTTGTGGAAAAAATTTCATTATGGAAAATTTAATAAAATAAATTAACTGAAGAATTTATTTTATTTTATTTATAACTGAGATATGCTTCTTTTTATGTATACATCTATGGAAATCATCTTATATTGGGACACTAAACCATGAAGACGTAGATATTAATAGAGGAGATAATTCTTGGAGGATGATAATGATTCAATAATAGATAATGGACCATCATAGTGGTGGAATTGGCGGATCTCATCAATGAAGACAACATATTTTTTCCTCATCAGAAATTGACCCAAACTGTAGTTAGGATTTTTATTCACATAATATTCATGTCATTTTTAATCATGAACATACACAAATCAATTCTATGAACATGAACTGATACATACATATTTTGTATATTCAAAATTGATTCAATTGTTTTTGGTTCATTGATTTATCCCATATTGTTCATCCTTTCCGCATTAACGAATTGAGGCCAAATCAACAATGGTCAAGGTTCATTATTTACATGTATTTTTTATGGATTTCATCCCTTGTTCTTCGGATTTTCATCATGGAACATCATTTGTGCCCACAATTCGATGCATACTCAGTTTTAGTTCATTACATTACCATTATTTGGCATAATGGATCTATACTAGAAGTGTAGTTCATGGTCGGTGATGTGATCAATGTGTAATGATGGAATCTGAATAGATTTGAAGTAGTCGTTCGACCTAGTTTTGAAGAATGATAATGTACAACATGACCGAGGTGATTTATGAGCAGATTTGAACTCGATATCAATATATATGGAATCTAGAGGCATGGAAGAACCGCCATTTGTTGGTTCAAGCCATATTAGAGGTTCTTTTGATGTGCATATCAACGTAGAAGAGATCCCTAATGGATATGGAAAATCCCGAGCAACACGACATCTATTTTTATATTATATTCTATATAGGACCCCGAGGCTATAGTTATAGGGTTTTGACTAAATCTAAGGATCACACACTGTGTGTCTCCAATCACACATGGTGTGACCTTTCCCAGTTAACTCAGTGAGTACTTCAGAAGTACACATACAGAAGTTGGAGTAAAAGGGAACAAAGATGGTCAAGCTATACAGACATGGTATTGTGTGTATCTACAGTCATGTTTCCATTTCTACATTACTTGTATTTCGTGACCGCATATCATGTGAGGCTCTTCCACACGAAAAGGATGGATGAGAGCATAACACACCATGTACACCTAGGTACATGCCATATAGTCCCTTCAAATGATATTGAGTCTTTTTTACATACATTGGACCACTATAGGTTTAGTGCATTCCAATGGCCTATTCCTTGTGGGTACAATGTAACATTACATCCACATCAGTAGACTGTGATCCCTTCAAGAGGTCAATTCTCAAATAGAGTTTTGTTGTCCCTATAAGAGAGTCAAGTGAGATCCTATATCACCCCATGTTTGTGTTTTTGGAATCATCATAACGTCCATAAATAGGGCATTGATCCATCATCCCACATGACATACATGTTGGGTATATAGAATCATTCGCATATGATCCCCTATATAGAAGGTCAGCCCGGATTGATCTTGTGGTGTCCCCAAGAGGTTTTGGGTTTGACGCCATATATATGTATCAATTTTGTCTTTGACCAGTACATTATCATTCGGTGGGGCACAATAAGATATACCTTTTTGTTAAGTGTCCTCAATGATAGAATGGATCTTAGTGAATGTTCTACCAAAAATATTGTTTCTTCTAGAAGAATCTTCTGGTTGATAGATGGTTATGACCGCCTGATGGTGTGGTTTCTCTCTAGAGTATAACTGGGTTTTGTTCGTATTCTACATTTATTTTTAAATCATGTATTGATATGACTATACATGGTGCTTTGTTTTTATTGTTTTAGGGGATTCATACTTAGTATTACTGTACTGACCTCTGCACGATCTTTTTCTCGCACATATTGTGTCTTGTGCAGAAGAAGAACATTTTGATGATGTCCTGGTAGGATAAGGAGTTGGTGGAGCATAGCTAGTGCATAACAAACCGAGTAGTTTATTGAGAGCATACTATTGACTTATTCCCCACCCTTGGAGTAGGTTAGACTATTTAGTTTATGTTGGTCTTGTATTTGGAACATTTTTTGGTTTTAGTACTTTCATGATGTACGGTATTGTGGAATATTTGACGTATACATGCATTTTTTTAGTTGTTTAATATTTCAGCATTTTGGTAATTAAGATGAGTTCTTGTGTATGGGAAATTTAGGATAATACCTCCCTTTTGAGCAATACACCTACTCAGTGCTAGTCTCTATCCCCTAACATATTAGTGGTGGGATTGGGGTAGTCACGGGTCGGTACACTATGGGACATGCCATGAAAGAGTGGTATTAGAATGGTTGTTCTTTAATTATGACGAGGGGTATGTGATAATGGTTTGGGGCCACAATGTTAAGTGTTTTGAGTTCGGCTTTCAGGCCAGGGAATCTAGGGTTGTTGCGGCTGCCGATGTATCCATAAAATTGAATATGAATCATGTGACACCCCAAGACTTTATAATATTTTATTTATTTCATAAATATATTTTTTAATTCATTATACACAATGTAAATCTTATTCTATTCAAAACATTGAATTAGCTTGTGTTACAACCAAAAATGAGTTTTACTGCATTTTTTTAGAGAACCTATTTGAAAACCTAAATTTAACACTTTTGTGAATTTTATTTTTTTAAACCCATTATTGAATTTAGTATGTCTAAATTAGATTATGATTAATTATTGGAACTTTCCTAATAAATATCATTTTTTGGTAAATATTGAAAATTCCTGCAATTTAGATAAAAACAAAATTTTCATTTAAATAATTATTAATTCTAAATTATATTTGAAATTTGTTAGAGAGTCACATTAGATAAATTATACTTATATTTATACAATTATTTTCATTATAATCCATTCCAAATTGAAATTTAACATAAAAATTTAACAAACATTTGAATGTTTTTTTCCTAATTTAAAACCCCATTATTTCACCCCATTTTTTGGATTGGAGGTAATCTTAATTTTCAAACTTATATTTTATGGATTTATAAAATACTACATAAAAAATGTAATTAGTATGAGATTTTTTGTCTAATAGTATCAAATTAATTCTCAATCCAAAATATAAGTGAAGGTTATTAAAATTTATTACGACGACTAAGTTAAAATGAAACATACTATGGGAAAAAACCTTTTTATTAAGGACCAAAATGACATGGAAACTTTTCGAACATCCATTAACTCACAATAATTATACCATATCACCACGTAGTTTTAAATTTATAAGTTATTGGGATATTATTAAATGGGTGTTCCCTATATAAAAGGTTAATCAAGGAAAAAAAGACAAAAACAGACCTTTCCTTACCTTAAACATTTATAAAAATTTGAGATATGTAAAAAACATCATATTTTTTGATATAAATATACTTTTTAATATAAATGGGTTTATTATCATATAATTTATCAACAAATTTTATAGATGGATTATATACTTATAATGCTTAAAAACACCAATATAGTGATTATTTAGTTAACAATTATCTAATTTAAATCATAATATAAATATATAATGTTAATTAACTGATTGAGTTATTTTCATTATTTATTTTTCTACATTAATATATTATTTCAAAAAAAATATATATAATATATTTTAATTAAAACATTATATAGTTATTTAAAATTTAACATTAAATAAATAATGTCTAAATATACATTATTGTTATTTAATAATAAATGAAAGTTGTTAATTGATTTAAAATTATAAAAATTAAATATTATTCCATGGTAATTATAAGAGTTAATAAATATTAAATATGTTCTATTCATTGTCCAATTAATCTTTTATAATTATCATATTGACCTATATAATGTAAATAAATAGTTAACACAGTTCGGGTTTAAGCAATGTTTTAGCATGTAACATGCACTTGTTTTTAAATTAATTTTGAAAACACATGAGATTTTGTTTATAAATTAGATATAAAATTAATAATTAATTTGAGTTATATATTCTAATAAATCTCACATTAGTATAGTCATAATTTTTAAAATAATTATATTTCAAAACTATATGCTTTTATAAAAAAATTGATAAATTTGGGGGATCTTAGATGATAATTTTTTTATTAAAATGATTATATTTTTGTGTGGTGGAGGATTTTATATATCATTATTACACATTAATCCATTATTTTTCCATTTTGGTGGCAATTTAGCTATGTAGACGACCCATTAATGAATACTTCTTGATATTTACAAGAGTTTCACTCCCCCTTCACTATAAAAACGAAGGAATTGTTCCCCTTAGTCACACCTCTCAAGAAACACTTTCTCTTAAAAAATTTATCCATATAGTCTCCCAACATTACTCTCCTCGACCAAGAATCCCCCCTTGAAGAAATCAATCAAAGTAAGATTTTGGTATAAACCAAAAGATGTTACCCGATTATGAGGTAACACATTCTCTCAAAGTTTTTAGTTTCATTTGAATTCACCACTCCATATAATCTTATTTTTATATTATTACATAAAAAATGTATAAAAAATATATTAGGATTTTATATTCTAAGTTATCTACCTACACATATGAAAACCTCCATTTAATGGGTTATGAACATACTGTTTCGGTGTACGGAGAACTACTACATTTCTAAACGATGATTGTTCAGTTATCATTTTCCACATATCATGGTGTCCATTATGATGAAAAATATATTTATATATGATATATATTATATTTATAATGACTCTATACTTTTAAAAGTTTTATTTAGGCATTTATTTATGCTTTCCATGTTGTGTAAATATGATAATTTAGTTTGAGGAAGTGTGGACCTCCGCCCCCTCAAAGTGATATGACTAATTCATGCACTACATGGAATATATATAGGATCGTATTAATAAAACTATATAAAATATATAACATAAATATGATACTAGAATTATAATATACATATGTATCATTTAGAATCCATTATTTTAATACAGCCAAGAAATGAATGAACCATTCATGCGTATGTACGCCCTACCGTCTCCATGAACAATGAAATTCATTTATTATCTCTAAATTTTATATACTATTCTAAATACATATGTACAGAATATATAAAATAATTTATTTATGTTTGAAATTTTTTATAATGTGAAATCATGATCTAATAAATAATAAAATCAAGTTACATGTCCAAACATACATAAAAAACAAGGAAACTGACATAGAAAATAGTTAACATAATTAAATTGTCTTAACAAGAGGGTAATAAAATATTTTAATAAATTAATATATGATATTGTAAACATGAATAATGTTCCTGTATAATTTAGTAACATATTCTAAACCACTACACATTATGATAAAGACCAAAAAACAAAATTAAGGTTAAGGGAAGTGATTCTTGTATCATTTTCATTCCATGGGACATACATAATTTTTGTGCACTTAACATCTTATATATGGTGTACATACTGACACATTTACATATAATACAATGAATTATTTTTTCTTCATGGTATTTAAATGATTTAATTTTTTTATTACATTTGGGTTTTCTAATTCACTAGTTACTACATTAGTAAGGGATTTTGAACTCACTTTTTAAAACATTACTCTTTATTAGGATATAAATACTTGAAATTTTTATATATTATATAATAATTATCCATTATTTATTTATATAAATTTTTTTAATATATGTTACTCTTTCATAGAACACTTGACTCAAAATCTACTCAAGTATTAAGGGAATTGCATCACAATTTACATTCCATTGAGGCATATTTTTTGTGACAATTGAATTTTATTTGGTGTATATACAACCTTTTTCATGTTATATCATGAATCCTATAATTATCATGATATTCTTTGTATCATGTCATACCATTTTATAGAATATGATTCAAATGTTTCAAAGTGGTCTGCAACACATTGAAATGTTTAAATATAATTATCCTCAATAATGTTTTTAATGGTTATCATTGAAATCTCACATCCTTTTGTGATGGTTAACATTATATTAAAACAATCTTTTTAATTTTATAATATTTAATTGTAATTTTACATAAATAACTATATCATTTGACATGGATATTATTATTTCCTAAATCGTATTCCATTTTTCATAAGGTGTTCACTTATAAAATTTTAAATTTTTATTATGAAGCCTTTAAAGTATTAGATTCAAGGAATGAATTAATAGATTATTCAGATGAATCCCTGAAAGTATTATATTCATGGAAAAAATCATCAACAATATTAAATTCTGGTCACGAAGCCTTGATAGTATAAAATTATGGGAATAAATCCTTGATATTATAAAATTCATGGAAGAAATAATTGAAAGTATTAGATTCTTGTAATGAAGACTTTAATGTATTAGATTCATGGAAAGAATCCCTAACAATGTTAGATTTATGGCACAAACCCTTAACAATTTTATATTCATTCTTGGAAGCTTTGAACGTACTAGATTCTTGGCATAAGGCATTGAATGTTTTAGATCTATAGAATAAATACTTAGTGGTATATTATAGATATTAATATTTATTAATTTTCCTTTTTTATCTTCATTTATTATTCATCCATGAGATTTTTTATAAACATTTCTAGTGATACACTTCATTCATAGTTAATTTATATAGATGACTTGAGGTTCTATTTCTTACCTTTCAATATCAATATTTCCGTATATTATTATTATAAAGAAATTTTACATCAGTTATTTACCTTTTCATGATAATTTATTCGTATTGATTCATTATTTATTCTTCTTTACTTAACCTTACATAAAATTATATTTCAACCTTATTATGTTTCCATTCCCCAGGTTATGAAGAAGAAATTTTTGAATAAGCATTAAAGGATGTGGTTTATTTCATTTTATATTGTATCGAGGTCATATTTCATATCTACCAATGTATTACGGGTATCATGTATGTAATATAAAATTCCATGACTACTCAACTGAATTTTCATTTTGGATATGGTTCCTTGTAGTCATGCAAATGTAATGTAACAGTGCACTGACTCTGGGATTTTGGGATCTGGGCATTAGACATCATATATGAATGGTATTGTTGTCAATGTCCATATTGAGATTGATCTCCAGATATAATCAATTTTCATGGAACATGTTGTTTTATTTCAAGATACCTCCACATAGAAAACTATCAAATATTCCACTACCTAATCACAAGGATGATCTGCATAGGGAAAAGGCATCATTACAGGGGGTTGTATCGGAGATAGTACCTTCGGGTGGTTCACGTGCATTACCACCACCGGTTAAGATATAGATAACAAAAAAACTATTATCTAAGTATTATTATAAGATTATTTCATTTCAAGAGTTTCATTAATGGTGTCCTCCCAGGTTTTGGGGTGATCCACACCACCTGGTGGCTAAGGATTGGATACGGGTAGTCACTCGTGTTTTCCGCCATGTGAGGATGCCTACTGATCATGTCACAGTTCATACTGAAGGACTTCTTCAGGACACTGTAGGGAGATGGTGGATCTTGTTTACCCAGTCACACAACTATACAGCTCTATCTTTAATAAACATCAATTTTTATTTTAGAAATGAGATCTATCAAGATACATTGTGATCGGTACGCATATACAAACTTCTATATCAACATCATGGCAGTATGACTATGGTATAGTATTTAGTGAGGTTTACTGATCTATTACATTCAAAAATTGATATAGTATGAGATAATTTATTTAGGTATCAGACCTTTTAGGAGGGATTTATTGATGAAATTAAGAAATTAGTGGAATCTCATAAAATTTCAACCTACATTGGAGTTCCTATGTTGTCCTTATTGGTAGAAATATTTCTAGAAGAGGAGACCTTAGTAGTGGGATATAGTTGTGGTAACCGAGTACCATAGACCTCGGCATCAGGTAGTCATAAATACTCATAGGGATCTTTGTGTGTCAGACACTTCGGTTGGAAATCCCACGACTCAGGGATCGATATGTAAGGCTCACAGGGAGGCTGAAATCAGACTCGGGACATGTTGTGTTTCTCTTAAAACGGTCAGGGACATCTAACATGAGATTACTCAATCCATCATACAGATTATTGGAAGATGGTCGAGGGACCCCCTGAGATAGAGATAAAGTTAGGATAATGGTGTTCAATAGAGTGACATATGTTGTAGATGTGTAGGAAGGGAAGTAGAAGGTGGTTTCTTGTTGGACCTACTTCCAACACCACCCCATGGTGGTTAACACCATGCTCAATGAGTAGGTGGGTAGGGATGAGTTCACCTACAAGATATGTAATCCTTTGACCATGAGGCTCCAGGGATGATATGAGGTATGATATATGTCTTTTCTAAAATTGATACTATTTTTATAGACAATGGTTCGAGACATTCCTTTTATACCACATATCTTCTTCGAGTCAGGAGATTATGGTTGATCTATTGAATAAACCCTTACACCTAGAGACTCATATTGGAGGAGACACAATGATCATTCACTGGTGCCGATAGTGTGAACTGACTCTTAGAGATGAGTATTTTAGTCCAGATCTCTTGGTAGTAGCATGAAGGCATTGTGTCATCATTCATGGAATAGACTAGCTATCCATAGTTAATGATCAAAATGTATATTTTAGGAGAAGAGTGTGGTTTGTACTCAATGATGGAACACGGATTTTCATTATTGGTGGAAAGGAAATCTAGAAAGATCAGGATGAACTAATTTAAAATGAGGGTGTAACTGATTACTCATCAGCTGGATGGCCAGACCATCGGTGTAGTGAATTTTGTGATTCCTCATTTTCCTACAGCTATGCTGGAGTATGAAGATATTTTCCCAAATGGTGTTCTAGGTTTACCAACCCACTAATACAAATGCATCTACATTCATCTAAAACTCATGATGTAATTGATATCTAATCCAACATATCAGATGTCTCATGCAATTCTTCGGGAGATGAGGGTTTAGTTATGGGATTTGTAGAAGAAGGGATTGTTAGACCCAATCTTCCACCCTGGGTAGACCAAGTTTTGTTTTCAAATTTGGTAGTTAGGGGTTTACATTTACATATGGACTATCATCACTTAATCCAGGTTAATGTAAATAATTATTAGCTACTATTGAGAATTGATTAACTCTTTATTCATCAAAGAGGGGGTTGATGGTTCTTAATGGTTGGCCTCGGATCGGGATATCACCAACTTCGAGTGCATGAAAATGATATGCTGGATACAAAAATAAAATGTTGGTACGTTCACTATGAGTATTATGTGATGACCTTTGGCATGATGAAATCCCAAGCAGTATTGATGGTAGTCATGTATAGGATCTTTCAACCCGTCTTAGATAGGTTCATGGTAGTCTCCAACGATGATATACATTTGATAATAACTTATGAAGAGTTTCCATGACACATGATGATGATTATAAATATACTCTTAGTGAAATATCTTTACAAGATTATCTTGAAGTGTTAGTTTTGGATTCAGGTTATCAACTTTTTGGGACACATTATCTTAGTAGATGGATTTTCACTGAACCCGAACAGAGTCGATTTAGTGTTAGATTGGGATGCAACGAAGATAATGACAGAGTTGTGGTGTTTCCATGTATTGGTAGTCATTGAACAAGGTTTCATAGTTATTGGACTCATTGCAGTTATCTATTTTAGATGGATATAGAAAAATTTACCTCCAATTTATGGTTGTTACACCTCATATCTTACAACGAGTCAGATAGGCGCAACATGGAGATTTCGACTGTGCGACTCTACTTGATCAGATATCTATATGAAATACAACTAATAATGTTTATAATGGGTTTGAGCATGACTTTTTTTTTCAGACGATGCATGATGGTAACACTAACTTTGGGGAATTAGGTTATGAGAGAGTTTCATATGTCTCATTTGGTGGTACATCCATGTAAGGAAAAGATTTACCAGGACCTTCGTAGTCAGGTTTTGTGGCTAGGCATGATGAAAGGCATTATATTTTCTGTCTATTGATGCCTTAATTTTCAGCATGTAAATGTTGAGCATTCAAATCCATAGGGTTTAACCCCAACCATTGGGGATCCAATGTAAAATGGGATGGAATATCCAAGGAATATACGAAGGGCTTCCCATGTTCATCTAGTAGGCATGATGTCATCTAGGTGATGGTAGATAAACTCACCATGTAGGACCACTTATTATATATATAGGAGTAGATTTAAGTAGGGAGAATAGGACATCACTATGCATTGGAGACAGTGAGACTCAATGGAGATACCTTAATGATTGTTTCTAACTCTGATTCTTCCTTTAGATCCTGATTTTGGAAGAGATTACATGAATCATTTGGGTCTCTCCTACGCTTGATTATTGTGTTTCACCCTTAGACTGATTTCCAGAATGAGGGGAATATTTGGGTTCTAGATGAAATTTTCTGAGATTTCATTTTCGTTATTGTACTTAGTTGGGAGGATCACTGATCAATGGTGGAGTTCACATACAACAACAACAACCACAATTCCACCGTTGGTATGGAACCATTCGCTGATTCATATGGGAGACCCTACATGTCACCATTTTCTAGGAATGGTATAGGTAAGTTGACAGCCATGGGCCTAGTGTAGGTGCGAGATGCAATAGTGAAGGTGCATATATTCCAGGATTGGATGAATACCACACTGAGCCCTCAGAAGTCTTATGCTAATAGGTGAAATAGGACTTTGGATTTCTTGGAAGGATACTATGTTTTACTATTGGTTTCACATCAATGTGGATTGAGGATATTTAGCTTCGGTGGTATGTTGTCTCTGAGACACATCATTTCATTCCATATACTATGTTTAGTTGGTGAGGAGGCATACCACATAGATCTACCTTTGCAGTTAGATTGCGTACACGATTTCTTCAATGTGTTTAATCCATGAAGTTATGTGAATGACCCATCACACATTATCGACTGGGAAGAGTAGGACATTGAGGATGGAGTGACATTTCATGAGTTACAAGTAGAGATCGAGGATCAGTATGAGAGGATCATTTTTGGGTGATTGAATTCCATTTTTCGTGTTCGATGGTAGAACTAGAATGATTAGGAGAGATCAAGGGAGTGGGGGGAAAGATGAGAGACCATAACCCCCATCTCATAGAGTAGATTTTCTATTTTTGGGATGCAAATTACTAAGGCTGAGAGAATGTAATGTCTTGTATTTTTTATGTAGTATTTATAAATATTCTGTCAATTATTTTTGAGACTAGGTGCTAAGACGGTATGTGATTTAGAAGCTTTGTGTTTCTAGAATAAATCATTTAAATATATTAAATTATTAAATAGTAAACACACTCTATTTTCCAAAAAATATAACTATCTTCTAAAAAGGTGTGGAAATCGAAAATCCAATAGCACCGCTGAGTTCAGAATGATGTTGTAACCCTTGGGGAAAATTTACCTTTGTCGGCGTGGGTCATTTGTGGAATTTATCCCATGAGTGAAAATAAAAAAATAATTATACTAAAGAATTTATTTTATTTTAATAAGTGTGATGACATACTTCTTCTTTAAATATTCCACTATGGAAATAATCTCAGGATTGGCCGCTAATCATTAGTGAACAAGATGTTGTTGGAGGATAGCGTTATTGGAAGATGATAAGGGATCTAGAACGGATTGTGGATCATCATTCAATCAGAGATTGAGGATCATATCAATGATGTCAATGTATACATTCTTCAGCAACTATTGATCTAAAATCTAGGTAGGGTGTTTTTTCTTGTGAATTACAACCCCTTATTAATCCTAAAGGAGTGTAGATAAATTCAATGAACAAGAATAGATAAATTCATCATCAGTAGATTTAAAAGTGATGGAATTATTTTTGGATCATTGTTCTATCCCTATTCATCCAACTTTTCTATGTTAAAGAGTCGAGTCCAATTGAAAAATAGACGATTTTCATTCCTCACTTTCATGATTTTTGGATTTCTCCCACCATTCTTCACATGTTCACTCTAGGTTCTTCCTTTTGGATGATAGATTGATTAATTATCAGTATTCGATAATTGTAGAACAATTTTTCAGTGCAATAGGTAAATATCACAAGAGAGGTTCATGATCAGTGACGTGATCAAGGTGTGATGATGGTAGTTCATGAATGGGGGTGGGCTAGAACAGATTTACTATATCCCTTTCATATTGGTTTTGAGAAACAAAATTGTGTGGATTGATGGAGGTGGTTATCTAATGAATCCAAACCCAAAATCCATATATATGGACACTAGAGGCATGGATGAACCCCGAACTATAGGTTCCAAACATATAAAAGGTTCTTGCAGTGCACATATCAACATAGAAGTGATCCCCAATGGATCTAGAAAATCACCTAAAACAAACCATTTATTTCGGGATTACAAACCATATGGTCCCCATGGTTGCGACATTGGGGTTCTAGATGATGTTAAGGATCACATGGTGTGTGAATCCTATCACACAGCATGTGACCCTCTCCTATTGACTTATCATGTACTTCAAAATTACAAAAGCAAGGGTTGGAGTACATAGGCATGGACACATCGTGTACTCCCACACAGACACAAACATGTCACACAGACAGAGTATCATGTGTATCTACATGCCTTCTATACTCTTGTGCACTCCATGCATTGGGAGACTACATATAGTGCGATGCACTTCCAAACATGAATGAATTGGTAGAGCTAGAAATTCCGTGTACGCCCAAGTACATTCCATGTACTCCCTTCAAGAGTTCTTGAGGCTCTTTGTTTTCATAGTTTGGACCATTATAACTTGAGTGTGCTCCCTTCGTACTTTCCTCAAGGCACAATGCGACATTTCATACTCATATCAGGATTTTGATCCCATCTAGATGTTGAGTCATAGATAGAGTTTTGGTGTCCCTCCATGAGACTATAGTGTGATCCTATAACATCCGTAGTTTGAGTTTGTCGAATCAGAATAACCTCCCTATGGAGGGCATTGATCATCTATATTGACGAACATATCGATAGGGTTTGTGGAATCATTGTCATACAATACTCTAAATAGAGGGTTGACCCTGATTGGGTTCTTGGTGTCCCTCAATAGTTCTGGGCGTGACCCCATATGTGTGCATAAATGTATTCCTAGACCAACATGTTCACTATGGGTGGGTCCCAATGAGCTAGAACACTTTTCTAGTGTCTTTGATGATTTCATGGCTCATGGAGTGAGTTCTACTTAAAGGATAATTTCTTTGAGTAGAATCCTAAGGCTGATTGTTGGTTATGACCATGTAATGGCGTGGTGTCTCTCCTGTGAATATATTGGTTTTTTATGCTTGAAAATTAATTGTTATATCTTGTATTGATATGTATATACTTTATGTTTTATATTTAGTGTGTTTGGGGTATCTTACAGAGTATTATTGTACTCAATCCCCATGCGAGATTTTCCCACACATGTCTTTTCATGTTCAAATGTCGGCCCTTTTGACGGTGTCCTGGGAGTATAGGGAGAGGGTGGAGCATAGTTATATCTTGATTGACCAAGGTGTATATTGGGAGTGTACTTTTTTACTTATTCCTCACCCTTGGAGTATGATTGACTCTACGTAGTTTTGTTTGGGATTGACGTTGTCACCTTTTCAATTTTCTATACATTATGTTTGTACTCTGTTGTGGGGTATTAGATGTGCACATTCATTAGTTTATATGTTTTAAATTTTAGCAATGTGGTTTTGGAGATGTGTGTGTGTGTACATATAATTTAGGATAAGGCCTTACATTTATGGAAGATACATACTTGGAACTTGTCCCCTTCTGCTTCTATGTTTGAGGCAGACATGGGGTAGTCACAGGTCCAGCCCCTCTCCGATGGGACATGGTAATTTGAGTTTTTTTGAATTTTTTGATTACCAAGACCCAAATTATGAAACAAACTATTTATCCCTTATGGATTTATTGTAAAAAAATTATTTAGTTACTATTGATTTAACCAAAGTGAATATCACTTCAAAATAGATACTTGACATTCCATTATCTCTTTTAATTGCCATGAATTTTCAACAACATCAAATTTTATTGTCTTTCAAAAAATAAATACGACATCAATAGTAAATTTTAGTAACTCAAAAAATCATAATGGTTTTATCTAAGGGGTGAAATGAATATCATACTGAGTTTCATTTTATAAAGATAATGAAAATAAAAATCATATACAAAATTTGGAAACTGTGTTGGATATGGAGCGAAATTATATGTATCTTTTCAAGAACTATGTTCACCCTACTTATTTCAAAAAACATAATCATTTAATAAAACAAAACACAATGGATGAACACAAAACATTTTCCAATGCAATAAACATGCTCATATCATGTTTATTATAGGGAAAAATAATTTCTAATTCTGAAAAAATAATAGTTTTGAGGATGAAAATGTTAAAAAAGCTACAACACCATCAATATATTTAGATTTTACACTAACAAAATTTGGATTCGTACGTTGATTTATCAAATCATGATCATGTAGTATGTAATGTTGTTTAGATCCTTGTTTCAAATTTCTACTACAACTTAAATACAAAAATTTTGACAAATAATTGTATATATTAGCAATTTTTTATATTTACCACTAATTTTTAATAATTAATGTTTATTTCTTCAAATTATCATTAACCACCACTAATTATATATATATTTAACTAATTATATATAATTTTTTCTAATTACCAAAATATTTTACTGGTTACCACTAATTTTAATTAATTAACAACAAATTTTTACTAATTGATGCCATTTTATAATTATAAATAATAATTACGAATTACTACAAATACTGAGTAATTATCTCATTTTTTGAGTAATCGTTGCTTTTTTTAATTAATGCTAAACATAAAAAATAACTATTAACTTTTACAAAAAACTATTAGTTTTTAATTATAGTAGTAAAATTTTTCAATTTATCATTATGTGACATTAATGCTCAATAATTACCTTTATTACAATCTAATGACAAGTATTATATTCTAATTAGAAATAATTTTGACAAATTATAAAGAAAATTTGTAATTATCGCTAATTATTACTGATTATAGCTATTTTTCTAATTAAATCTATATTTTACTAGTTTAAACTAATTACTATTAGTTTTTACTCATTACACTAATTATTGTTAATTCTATCTAATTATTTCTAATTTTTACTAATTATACCCAATGTTGACGAATTACTACTAACTATTACTAATTACCACAAATTACCAGTATTTAATACTACTTATAGATAATTACATGTTTTTTACTAATCACATCGAATTATCAATAATTATCATTGTGTTTTTAAAATTTTTTATTATTGTCTATAATATTTACTATGTACTCCTAATTAACACTATCCCTTAATAATTACCCCTAATTATAACTATTTTCACTAATTAATACTAATTAATAATAATTTTTTACTAATTAGTGCTGATTAATTCTATTTATTTCCAATTACAAATAATTACAACTAATATTCACATTTTCACTCTATTTTTTTACTATTTTTTAGAGATTATGGATAATGTTTTCTGATCACAACAAAAGATTACTAATCACCACTAATTTTTAATAATTACAAAAAAATACCAATAATATTTAATAATTACGGCAAATTACATTAATTTTTTCTAGTCATTATAAATATTTTTTAATTATCTCGAATGATTACTATGTCCTTTAAATTATCATGATTTTTTAATAATTATTGAAAATTTCCTTTAATTTTTACTAATTCTCACTATTGTTATTAAATGTAAAACTAGTTCATAATATTTTTCAAAAATTAAATCTAATTACTGGTATTGATTAGTTGTTATAGTCAATTACAACTAATTGTTTCAGATTACTGCTATTATTTATAATATTTAAATGGTTATCTCTATTTTTTATTGATTACTACTAAATTCTAGTAATTACAACAATTTATTACTAATTAAGGATATTTTTTTAATAATATCTAATTAAGGATATTTTTTATAATTACTTTTAATTACAAGGTTTTTATACAAATTAATGAATTTTTTTAATAAACATTAATTAGAACACATTTTTACTAATTTCTAATATTTTTTTCCAGATATCGGTAATAATATCTATTTTTAAAATGTAATTCCAATTAACTCTAATTTTTACTAGTGATATATGATTACCTCTTTAATTTAATAATGATTAATAATTATGTCAATTTTTTAATAATGATCCCAAATTACCATTTTTTTTACTAAGTACACCTAATTACTCCAACTTACTATTAAATACAATTAATTTCTAATTATTATAAATATATTATACTAGGAAATGCCGATTATTACTAATTATTCATAATTATCAATATTTTTATTAATTGTAGTTAATCACCAATAATTTTTTTTTAATCTATACTGATTACCATTATTTTTATGGTTTGTGACCAATATTTAATACGTATCAATATTTTTTATTAATTACTGCCAATTTTTCAGTACTTACTTCTATTGTTGAGTAATTAATGGTATTTTCTAGTATTACTTATTTTTTACTATGTAAAATTAATAATAATTAATATTTATTAATTAGAAATTATTAACTCTAATTTTGACTACTTGCTGTTAATTTGTAGAAGTTACCATTATTCTATACTAATTATTGTTTATAATTAATAAATTTTACAAATTATTACCAATTTAAATAAAATTGTTATTTTAAATTATTACTTTCTAAAAAATAATTCTTCTTCTAATTATTCAAAATTTAAACTAATTGCTTCTGATTAAAAATTATTAGTACTAATTAGAAATATATATTTAATTTAAAATGAATTATGCTAATTATAAATAATTATTTCGAGTTAACACTAATTGCTGGTAAATAATAATACTAAATTCCAATATGAAATAAAATAAATGTATCTAAAATTTAAATAACTAAATGAATACCACAAAATCAAAGATTCAAGAGTATGAAAAATTGAACGTTTTCATTCCTGTAAAAAATTATACTTTTAGACAATGATATGAAGATTAGTAGAGGGTATAGCTCAAAATAAAAATGACTGCCAAAAAATCAGGTGGGGGATATAGAGTTTATTCTATTAGTGATGAAACTATTTGCAATGAAACTCGTCTCAAATTATACTAATAGAAAATAAGTATTATGGGGATCAAAAATATATTTGTGATGGGTCCCATTGTAAGTATTCAATTTCTGAAATATTATTAGTGATGTGTTTTTAATTCCACACACAAATATCATAAATGATGAAATGTATTTGTGACAATGGTAATTACGATTTTCAAACACATTTTTTGTGATTCTATGTGCACATGCGTCAATTATATTTTCTACATGAGTGTTATCCCATTGAAATAATTTTTTTATTTTACATTATTTTTTATGGAAAACTAATCATATCGTAAATAGATATTTTCGAGTGACTATTTGGGATGGGAAACAAACCCATTAAAATACTATATTTTTCCATAGTGAGGTGATCAATTTATTTTACTATATTTTTTTATTTTGACTCCATATATGATCCTAATTACAGTAATTTTTGTTATCTTTATGAATTTGGATAATACTTTATTAGAGAGTGGGGGGATTGACATAATTAGAGTTCATCATAATATAATTTAGTTCTTCACTAATTAGTTATACAATTTTTTTATATATTTAATTCATACTCAAATATACTATTGTATATGGAGTGGGTTTTGGAAAGTAGTTTTAAAAATAAAAATTTCATTTCATTTAATTCGAAAGCATCCACTTTCATTTTTGAGACATCTTCGACAACCCTTTCTCTGAATTATTCAAATGAAAATATCCTTTCAGACCACCCTCCTATGTAAAATCAATTTACACACAATATAAAGAAATGTGTTTAACTATTACAATATTTTTTATAATTTTCCGGACCAGGTATTGGAATACATGTGTGGAAAATAATTTTTTATACACTTAGAGAAATGGTAATTATTTCACATATGCTGGTTTCACAGACAAAGTTTTCTACTACCATTTGAAATTTCCAACTATGTATCAATATTTTTTCTTCTCCACATTGCATCTCTCATCAATAGAAATGTATAATTTTATTCAAGAAAATATATCCCTGCAAACATTTTGTGTGATTATCATTTAAGATATCTTGGAATATTTAAAGTCAACAGTTTCAATTTTTTGTTAGGTGAGGTTGATGAATTATTTATTATCTATATATATTATTTTTTTAGATTTATTATAGAGGATAATATGATATATATTATATCCTTTACACTATTTTTCATCTTTTGATTTTTCAATTTTTTTAAAAATCACCCTTTGTTTTATCTAATATCATATTCAACTAAATACAGATAAAATGGTATCTAGCATATTATATTATTCGTAAATAATTTTTTAATTATATAGACATATTCAATTCAAAATTATATTTACCTCATGTTCTTGTGCCTTCATATGAACTCTTAACATTGAACCATGTGACTCTTTGGTAATCTAGTCTCATTCCCTCAATGTATGTCTTATAGGATATTGATGGTTTACGTCTTATTGGTATCATGTGTTTTGTCCTGGTATACAATAAGGAATAAGAAGTAGTTTAAGGTAATTTCATTCATGCTTTTCTAACAATTAAATTTTAATGTTCAGTGCATCTTGATTTAAATTGGAATGATTTGTATTTTTATTAGAATTTACTAATGTAGTTGATTAGCATCATGTCTATTTTTCATTTTCATGATTGTATAAAATATTTATTGTATAGTTCTATCATATTGAACTCTTTTGTGGAATACTTTCACCATCCATCCTTTTCTAGAATAATTGATTTACTTCTTTTAAAATTATGAATCTCTTTTTACATATGTGGTGTAATATGTGGGTTGTAGAGTTTATCTCAGATTATTGAATTCGAGTTGTGGAGATGCATTTTATAGATAATTTTACACAAATTAATGGGTGATTTAATTCATTTTGTGGTTAATTCAATGAAATTTGTTCAAAATTTAATTCATTTTGTGTCGATACTTGTTGGGGAGGGTTTTTTCTATTTATGGTGCACTACTCAAATTTAATTCATTGTAAATTTTTAGAGGCTAATTCATATTGGCAGTAATTGAATAGGTATTACTGTATGAATTAATTGATTGAAGATATTTTTTTCTCCGTGATAGATTTTTTATTTTTATTTTGAATGAGGAATTTCATTGAAGAATGTCAATGGTGGACTTCATTTCTGATCGTTGTAGTAGATGACTCCTTTTTATGTTGCTTCCATAGAGTGAGTTCTGATTAAAAATGATATTGGGTTCATAATATTGATTGTTGAAATATATTTCAAAAAATATTAAAACAATTAGTATAACGTAGTGTAGACACTAAATGTTTCTTAATTTCTAGAAAAGTAATGTTCAAAAAAATAATGTATATCACCATATCTCAGTTTTCCCCTTTATTTAAAAATGTATGTATTATTTGGATGATACTTCTCAGATAATTGACTTCATCCATAGATTATAACCCTCATCTTCTAAACAATACAAAAAATCTATATAATTGTATTAAAATCATCATTTGTGTTCATAAATATTTCCATTTATATTAACACAACAACTAAATGTTTTTTTATAATATTAAAGACATTAAATTACTAATGATTGTTTGTGAAATATGTGGTAGCCAGTTGGCTAATATTTTAAACTTGACAATAATCCTTCTAAACATTAGTTATCAAATTGATCTTCTATATTTCATTATGTTTCAACATCATTAATCATTTTCATTACATTCATGAATTTTTATATGTAGTCACTATTCCATTCTAACACAACAACATTAAATATGATTACTATAATTACATTAAAACTAACAATATTATGTTTTTCTGTTAGTTTTTAAGTAGTACAATATCAATGTAACATATTTAAGAAACTTACTAGGGAAAACCATCTTCCATAGATAGAATAATTTATGGAACATACCCCATTACACTACACAATTTTAATTTTTTCTAATAGAATAGAAATGGTGTAACATCAAGGAATTTCACATTTTATGATATGGGTTTTAAAGATTAATTACAACATATATCATTAATTGGATACATTCTATGTATTCATAATCTCAGTGTCATTCAATTACACTTGATTTCATTATAAATTTGGTTGAAATACTTCTCTCATTTTAGTTCATTGAATTTAAAAAAATATGTGAATCGTATTCATACCATGACCATTTAAATATCATATTGATATTTAATCCTACAGTAGTATTCATAAAAATTGTTTAAAAATGGAATTATTAATTATAATTGTATTAAAATTTTATTCATAGCATGAATGTTTTTAAATAACACTAGTATGCATACACTAGTATTCATATAGAATGAAAAATATCTTATTTTGGAAAACACCATCAAATAGGAAATGATGTTCTTCGTTTTGAAAAAAATTTATAGATTATATATATATAAATATTTTAATTATATATATCTGTACCAATATTTTTTGCATCTTTTGTTTGAAATTACATAATCCTGATCATATATGGGAAATTATTTATAATATACTATTTCATACTTGCACACCTCAAATTATTATGTCAGAATAACTTCATATGTAATAACAAAATTTCTGTTATTTTTTAAATGTGTTAAGGTATATCTAATATATACAGATAGAAAATATAATATAAACACAATTTTTAATCTACTTATAGTTGGGTGCATAGAGTATTAATATATTAATTCAAATTTCAAAATATTGTATTCATAATATTGTCGGCCAATTTTACAATGATTCTATGTCAAAATAAAAAATTCATATATAAATATTATATCATTTTACTCTTATATATTCATATATATATATTGGGCATTCATTTTATAAAATGTTTCATTCTTATTTTTCATAATCCTTCAATGATTGTATCTACCTAGGTATAGGTCTCTATAATGTTACATTTATAAAATTACATGATTAAATTTTAGGTAATATATATATATATATATGGAAAATTATGTTGTTATAAGAATACACTTTAGTGAATTTTACTGAACCTATATTCATTTCTTATAGTACACATTTACACCTAGCCAGAAAATACGAGGGGTATGAATTTAATTTTCTCTCATAGGAGTCTCCAATATTAATCACTTTATTAATAAGGATTCACTTATAAGAATTATAGTATGAAATATAAATATGTAACAATATTCTATAATGTACATATTATTTTATCAACCATCACTTTCCAATAATATGAATTTTCATTCATACAACACCTATAAATTCTCTTTAATAAATATGAAACTATGATCACTAATTTATTTACGAAAATGAACAAAAATTTTGCGCATCTTATTAGTAAATTTATTTGAATTGTTATACCATTAATTTTTTATATTTGTCATCCTAATTATTTTATTTTATTTTAATTAAATCATAGTTTCTTTTTGTTTTTTAATTCCATAACTCTATTTAAAAATCTATGTTAGTTGATTATAAAATCTTTTTTTTCTAAACACCTACTGATTATTTATCTTCTGATGATATTGATTCCATCAAATTCCATAACACCATTATAATTCATAGATTTCATAGAACCATTAGTGTTTATTGTGATAAAACCATGTTCCATAAATAATTTATTAAATGATTTCTTTGATTCTGTTGAATTGAATTAATATCATTCTATTGGTAATTCATTGCAGAGACCTGAAGCTTGACGTACATGGACATTAAATTAATTTTGAGGAATACGTATTACATAATGAAAACAGACACACAAGGACCGTAATAGTTTAATGTCATGGGAAACTCGGAAAAATAATCTTCTAATCATTGTGAAAGATCTTCAACATCTCCCATAAAGATCTTCCCCTTTTGTTTTCAAACCTAAAACCTTTCATTATATCCTGTGGAAAAGAAAACATATAAAGGGTGAGCTCGAATTCTCAGTAAGGGTAATCATGGTTAAAATAAAACAAATCTTATACTTTTGAACATAAAAACATGAACATAATGTTTAAACATCAAAATATTGAGCAATGATATAAAAAATGGCAGTACATAAGGCATAGATCATAATGAAACATTAATCATGATAAAATAGAATGGGAATAAAACATGTGATTGTGGAAACCATTAAGCACCTGATATGATTTCCATAGTAGCCAAGGCATTGCTGCCAAGACCATCTTAGTGGACAAAGTCCCTTTCTGAATCGAGTTCACTCCTTGTTTCTGTCCTGTAACACTGAACCTGATTAACTTACCGTTCCAGTGATGTATATCTAATGAGATATAAATCTTTACCCAATGCATTGGAGGGAGATATAGGTCCCACCCATCTCATAATTAAATCATTCTTACTTGTTCCACAAAATAAACATATATCATTCATAATAACACAACGAATAAAATGGGTTTCATAAACATAATCCCATCATCACATAATCCATATAAAAGAAATGGATATCATTTCACAATAAGAAAACTGAAACCATGTAAATCATGGAGACTTTATACATGAACCATACACATATGAAATAATTTCATCTTAGATGGAAAATGGTTTTGATAAGACACTTGAAATGAATTTGTGAGGAAAATAACATTTCTTATTCAAATCAATTACTTTTTAAAAAAAATCATGCAATTTTCAAATAAAATATTTTTTTAAATATTCATGAAATCATTTGGAGGAAGCTTCATGAAAATAAGGCTTTATAAAATCGTAAAAATCCATTCATTCCGTATAAGTTAAAAAAACATTCTTCTCTTACTTTTGCTGGAAAAGTCAAAATGTACCTCGTAAAAGAATGATTCCATAAATACCATGTATTAAAATTAAAAATTGGAAAAAGGACATTAATAATACATGAAACCATTTTTAGAAAACATGGACATGGATGATAAATATAACCACAGTAAATACTTATGTATAAGCAATCTCGGATGAGAATGAGATTGAAATAATTACCACTTACCTTAGGTCAGATATGTTTTGTATGTATCCGAACCACCTGTATAATGATTTAAATAATGTCATGGACTTATTTCAGAATCATATTCATTGTTATGATATCATATATGGTTCACATATGACTTTATATTACCCGTTCTTTTCTAAGTTCCATGTTAAAACAACGTTTTTGGTAAAATCGTTTTATTTCTCGCACATGTTTGGACTTGTTGTTCTTGATATTATTACTTATATCTTGATTTACAAAATTAAAAAGTGTAAAACATGATTTATATGTAATATATATTGATCATATACTTATATATATGATATATCGATAAATGGAATGAAATACACCGTTCATGGAGAGGGTAGGCCGTACGTACGCATGAACGCTGTTTCCATTTCCTTAATGAATTGAATGGATTTAAGTAGATGAAATAAATATATATATACATAAAAAAATTATAATTATTATGTATATATTTTTTGATTACTTATTATATATACTTTATAATCATTCATGACTGGTTAACATGGAGAATGAATCTCATCGCGTCGTGGAGACGGTAGTCCGTACGTACGCACGAGCGATGATATCATTCCCATGATCGTGGAATTGTATTGAAGTGTATGTATAATATTTTAAAATCAATATCACTTTCCAATAATAAAACATAGTTAATTATATACACCATTATACCCATCCAAGTATGGTGGTGGTGGAAAATAGATTACACCACGGTGTGGAGACCGTATTCCATACGTACGCACACGGGGTGATTTCGTTTTCCGTAGGATGGATAGATGGTGAAATAGGGATGTTTCATAGATATAATAACATATCCGTATATTATTTATTCTGATGTTATTACATCATAATTAATCAACTAATGAAGAATTAGTAGAAAAAGAAATAATGTTGAAAGAATCGTTAACAGACATTACCTCTTCTTTGAAGCGCCTCTTCTTAACCTCATCTTAGGGCACTAAATATGGTCTATAAAGAGGACCATGTCCTCGAGGATGTTTCTAGGGAAGTGGAGAAGATAAATATTCATGGTTTGGCCTAGAATCAAGGATCAAAATGGTGTGAAGAGAATATGGAAGGGGTGCCCTTTTATAAAGGAGGAGAGGCGAACCTTTGGAAAAAATAAAAATATTATTTTATTATAAAGTCATATTCAGTTTTTAATAGCTCCAAATTGATTTATTTCGAAGCTAAGGTGGGTATGGGTAGAAATAATCTCATCCACTATAATTTATAAAAGTTTGGGTTTCTATTTTAACCTTATCAGTTAGATTAAACTTTAAGTAAAATAATTTTACTTTTACCGTGTCTTCTTGTTTTCATACACTATATGGTTAATAAAAATACTATAACAGGGGAAACGAACCCCAAGATGTTTATTATTAATATATATATATATCTTTCTCTAAGTGATTTTTCCGAAACATAGATTTTTAGGAATAAAATAACATTTAATAATATAATATTTCTTTTAAAAACTATTTTATATCAGTTTTGACACTATTTGGTAATTGATTTTTGTGAAAATCATAACATAATTATTAGTTCGAATAAAGTAAATTAAATCACTAATAACATGTCATATTAACCTATAATTTTATTGGAATTCATAAAAATTATAAAATAACATTAATTTGTATATTTATAACATCAACTATGTTAATATTTCATTAATGAGATAATTACTTCATCATCAATGTGTCATAAATAACTTAAATTATGTAATGTCTAAAAATTATAAATAAAATACCATTAGGTAGGAAATGTTTTTTTTTTCTAATTAAGATTTATAGTCGAATTTATCTTATGTATAACCCTATATTAAAAATGTTTTAGTTATTAAACTCTGATTTTAACTATTTTAACAATTCATTAAATAATTTAATAATAAATGTCCTAATCTAATCCATGTGGGCCTAAATGGACATATTTTATTCCTAAGGTTGTTTTTGGTCGAATTAAACATATCCAATTGAATTAGGGTATGTGTTACGGTAATAATAATATCATTTTTACGCTTAATTATCCTATTTACTTTTAACTGTGGTAAATAAAAGTAAAAATTTACTATTCAACAAAAAATATTTTCATCTCCTTGAACCACATTTTAGTCATTTATATTAACAGTGTCTCTCGGATTTTCGAAATTCAATTCATAAAAGTTGTAAAATTTCATCTAAATGAAAAATTCATTTTTTATCTACCTCTATGTGGTTTCACTATTCATCGAAAATTGATGTTTTTCAGAAAAATAAAAAAAATTCAGCCTAAGCATTATTTGATATTCCGAATTCAAAATTGATGTCTATTTATTAAAATTCAAAAAATATAAGTGGAATTAATTAATTTTATAATTAATTCCCGTAATAAAATCAAATAGCGTGTTTTTAAGAAACAATAATTATCAAAAGATTGATACTTGTTTATGTCCAATTTCAAAGTGAAATTAATTTCAATGACCAAAATTGGATTACATAGTAAAAATATATTCTAATTAAACTTTAAAACCAATTAAAAAGATAATATAACCATACAAATTATTGCGATGAAAAAGGTTGTTTTTAATTAAAATATATCGTGTTTTTACTATTCATTAAAATATGAAAGTTATCAGAATAATATGAAAATTTTATCCAAAGTACATTTATATATCCCAATTCCAAAGAAGAATTTTATTTTTCCAAATTGAACTTAAATACATGTCAAAACAAGATTTAAAGTGGGTGCGCCATTAAAAGGAGGCAAAACTGCATTTTTTGAAAAATACTTATTTTATCCAAAAAATTTATTTTGTTCTCATACCATGTTCTAGAAACTTTTTAAGATGAATAATAATTTTATAAAATTCAAATTTTAGTTAATACTATTCATAACGGCTTGTCCATAATATTATAACAATATATCATTGTTTAGGGAAACCTGATATTGTGTACCACACACGCTATCGAGAAAGGTCGTGATTGCGTGTAATGCAAGCCAAGTCAGGATTACATGTTGTGCAAGACTCCTTTGTTGTTTCGAAAAACAGAATCCTACCATATTTCATTTATACGTTGAATATATATATATATATATACTCTCAAATTTTCGTAGAATGACTACTATGAAACGATCTTGAAATTGTGTGTAACACAATCAAAGAATAGTGTTGCGTATACTGCAAGATAATATAGTGTTGCGTATAGAACAAGATAATATTGGTGTAGCATAAAAAACATGACATAAAATAAATTAAAAAGAATACTTATCATAAAATCTCGGGTTGTGACATTCTACCCCCCTTAAAATGAATTTCTCCATCGAAATTCGTCTATGTTATACATGGTTTTCTACTGGAATGTTTCTTTAATTCAAACCCAAATCGTAAAATGATATACCAAAACTGAACTTTAAATACTAAAGTATGAAATGTACCGGTTTCCCAAATAAACTAATCACATGGTTTCAACATAGGAGAACATATGTGAAAATATGGATATGGAAGAGAAACTGAACCATGAATTTCTGATGGATAGTGGTAGAGAACATGGGTATGAAAAATCCAACAATCACAAAGCCATAAATTTGTGATGATCGATGATACCATCTGATTCGTTGAATATAAGGGCACTTGGAAAACATGTTTGGTTTTCAAGATCATTTCCCTAATGTTGAATAATTTTCGAATCAAAAGAAATACATACTTGATTTTGGTTTAGTCTCACCATTGTTCGTGCCTTGATCAATTTCCACTTCACCTCTTAAAAAACAAATTTGAATTTGTCATTCATGAAGTGTTAGTAGATAATTTGATAGAATGATGAGTCATTCCATCTGTTTCAAACAAAAGGTTAGAAAAATTTATCAAATATACATAAGTCCATCTACGGTGTGGTTAATAGTATATGATTCCAAAAATGGACTTATACATCATCTATCATACCGCTTAATAAAATAAAACTAGTTTCTTCTAACCAGGGACTTCTTATAGGCCAGTGGTATGCGATAAAGGTCAGTCACACATCAGTTGTGGGTTCGATTCCCACAACTTTGTCCGACGCGACGAGTTTTCGCCCGTCCTGCAGGTTTTCCTTTTTCTAAATTTACATCCTTAGAACATTCCATCAATAATATTTAAAAAAGTTCTATCCTGAAACAATACTAACTTCTGTCCAACATAATCCCTTCCAATCTTTAGGCTTATCCAAAATACATATGTCCAATCTCATAGTATAAAGAAAAAAATTACTTGAAATGTCATCTACCAAGCATGTGAATACCATCATTTATCCCCGATATATCTTGTTGATCACATTCCAATCATGTGAATACCTTAATCATATATTCTCTTGAAAAATAAATACACATTGAACCTTAGTTAAAACATGAATGTTGTCAAAAGTTAACTCCTTCCACATACTAAAATCCCAAAAAATTTATATACTCAAACCATGATATCACTTTGTCCTTATATAATTCATGAGCTCATTAATACTATCAGACATTTCATTATCTCCTTAGCACTTGTTTATGCGCATAATAGGCGATTTCCCAAAATATCTAAATAACCTTTCATGGTTACCAGTACCATTCATCACACACGTTCAAAACATAAGGAAAGACAACAGTGTAACAATCAGTAGATGTACCTTTATTCCATAGTACCATGAGATTACTTATACAACATTACTCTTGATAAACATGTGATCATTCCAATACCTTCATAAACCGTTGACTGAGCTTCAGCAATTCTTTCATCTCACATATCATTTGTAGTCTCTTCATCATCATCCACATAAATACTACCCATATGACCATGCTGATTCTCATTATGAGATTTTCCCTTAGGGCATTGGTTTTCATAATTCCCGTACATTCCACATTTAAAACACTTAACCATTGTTGATGCCTTAGAAATACCATTATCATTGTCCATGGTGTTAACTGAACCATTTCCTTTGAACATACTATATTTAGGTCCTTTTTTCCACACCCAATGCGTCTTCCAGTTCCTTTGAATCATTCCCCTTGATGCCTCTTCCCACATGACTTACAAGAGGGAAATTGAACTTTCTTTCTTCTATGATCATCATGAAACTCCATATTTATCTTATTAGCTGAGTCAGGAAACTTATCAAAGCTGAGATTATTGATCATATTATGAGATTTCTGATTAGGCATAATAATGATGTTTTTTCTTCCAAATCCCATTTCATTGGCTTGATCATGATGAATATCATTCCATTGTCCATCATATTCTCCATTATTGTGAATCTTCCTGTTTCCAGCCATTTTATAAAACCCAAAAAGAATAGTGTGAGAGGAAAAAATCATGATAGGTATAACAAAATAATAAAGGGGAATTAACATCAATATCTAACATCTTATATTAAATTATAAGATCTTTACCATAATTCTAGTACTATAACCTATACTTATACTTAACCTTAGGGACATCCCTAGACATACCTTAGAAATATCTCTAGGGATATAACTAAAGTTTTCGCATCTTAGTTTCCAAAGGTTAACTAAACCTTTCCTTTGATACGAACTGTAGAGACCCGAAGAATGACGTACATGGATATTACATTACATTTGCGGAATACTTAATACATAACGAAAACAAACAAACAAGGACCGTAATAGTTTAGTGTCTTTGGATTCTCGGAAAAATAATCTTCTAATCTTGGTGAAAGATCTTCAACATCTCCCATAAAGATCTTCCCCTTTTGTTTTCTTACCTAAAACCATTCTTTATATCCTGGGGAAAAGAAAACATCTAAAGGGTGAGATCAAATGCTCAGTAAGGGTAAGCATGGATAAAATAAAACAAATCATATACATTTGAACATAAAAACATGAACATAATGTTTAAACATCAAAATCATGAGCAATGACATAAAAAATGGCAGTACATAAGTCATAGATCATAAAGAAACATTAATCATGATAAAATAGCATGGAAATAAAACATTTGGTTGTGGAAACCATTAAGCACATGATATGATTTCCATAGTAGCCAAGGCATTGCTACCGAGACTATCTTAGTGGTCAAAGTCCCTTTCTGAATCGAGTTCACTCCTCGTTTCGGTCCTGTAACACTAAACCAGATTAACTTACCATTCCATCCGTGTCTATCTCATGAGATATAAATCATTACCCAATGCATTGGAGGGAGATATAAGTCGCATCCATCTCATAAGGAAATCATTCTTATTTGTGCCACAAAATAAACATACATCATTCATAATAACCCAACGAATAAAATGGGTCTCATAAACATAATCCCATCATCACATAATCCATATAAAAGAAATGGATATCATTTCATAATAAGAAACGTGAAACCATGTAAATCATAGTGACTTTATACTTGAACCATACAGATATGAAATAATTTCATCTAAGATGGAAAATGGTTTTGATAAGACACTAGAAATGAATTCTTGAGGAATATATCCTTTCTTCTTCAAATCAATTTATTTTCACAAGACATCATTCAATTTTAAAAGAAAAATATTTTGTATAAAATAGTTATGAAATATTTTGGAGTAAGCTTCATGAATATAAGGATTTATAAAACCGTAAAAATCTGTTCGTGCCGTATAAGTTAAAAAAACATTCTTCTCGTACTTTTGCCGGAAAAGTCAAAAAGTACCTCGTAAAAGAATGATTCCATACATACCATGTAGTAAAAGTCAAAATGGGTAATAATGACATTAATCATACATGAAACCATTTTTAGAAAATAGGGACATGGATGATAAATATAACCCCAGTAAATACTTACATATAAGCAATATCAGATAAGAATGAGATTGGAATAATTATCACTGACCTCAGGTCTGATATGCTTTGTTTGTTTCCGAATCTTCTGTATAATGATTTAAATAATGTAATTGACATATTAACGAATAATATTCATTGTTATGATATCATTAATGGTTCACTTATGAATTTATATTACTCGTTCTTTTGTATGTTCAATGTTAAAGCGGCATTTTGGGTAAAATCGTTTTATTTATCGTACAAGTTTGGACCTGTGTTCTTGATATTATTAATTATATCCTGATTTACTTAATTAAAAAGTGTAAAACATGATTTATATGTAATATATATTCATCATATACATATATATATGATAGATCGATAAATTGAATGAAATACATCGTTCATGGAGACGGTAGGTCGTACGTACGCATGTACACTGTTTTCATTTCCTTATTGAATTGAATGGAATTAAGTAGATGACATACATATATATATATACATAAATCCAGTAACATTATTATGTCATATATTTCATGATTACTTATTATATATACTTTATAATCATTCATGAATGGTTAACATGGAGAACGAATCTCATCCCGTCATGAAGACGGTAGTCCGAACATACGCACGAGCGATGATATCATTCCCATGATCGTGGAATTGTATTGAAGTGTATGTATAATATTTCAGAATAAAAATCACTTTACAATAATCTTATATAGTTATTTATTTACTCCATTATATCCATCCAAGTAAGGTGCTGGTGGAAAATAGATTACACCACGGCGTGGAGACGGTATTCTGTACGTACGCACGCGCAATGATTTCATTTTCCGTAGGATGGATAGATGGTGAAATAGTGTTGTTTCATAATTATAATAACATATCAGTATATGATTGATAATGATGTTATTACTTCATAATGAAACAACTATTGATGAAAAAGTATAAGAAGAAATAAATTTGAAAGAATCGGTAACAGACATTATCTCTTCTTTGAAGCGCCTCTTCTTAACCTCCTCTTAGGGAACTAAAGATGGTCTTTGAAGAAGACCAGGACCTCTAAGATGTTTCTAGGGAAGTGGAGATGATAAATGGATAGGTTTTGTCCGAGCATCAAGTCTCCAAATTGTGTGAAGAGAAGAGGGAAGGGGTTCCCTTTTATAAGGGAGGAGAGGGGAATCTTTGAAAAAACTAAAAATATTAATTTATTATAAAGTCATATTTGGTTTTTAATAGCTCCAATTTGATTTCTTTCGAAGATATGGATGGTATGGGTCGAAATAATGTCATCCAAAATAATTTAAACAACTTTATGTTTTTATTTTAAACTTATCATTTATATTTAACTTTAAGTTAAATAATTTTACTTTTATCATGTCTTCTTGTTTTCTTACACTATATGGTTAATAAACATACTATAACAATCCAAACGAACCCGAAGTTGTTTATTATTAAAATATATATCCTTATCAAACTCATTGGGCCTAACCTTATATTTTTAAGAATAAAATAACAATTAATAATATAATAATTTTTTAAAAAAATATTTTATGTCAATTTTGACACTATTTGGTAATTGATTATTGTGAAAATCATTAAAGAATGACTAGTTCGAAAAATGTTAATTAAATCAATACTAACATGTAATATTAACCTATAAAATTAGTGTAATTCATAAAAAGTCTCAAATTACATTTATTTGGGTATTTATAACTTCAATTATGTAAATATTTCATTAATGAGATAATTACTGCATCATAATTGTGTCATAAATAACATAAATTATTTTATGTCAAAAAATTATAAATAAACTACCATTAGGTTTTAAATATTTTTATATTTATAATGAATATTTATAGTCAAATTTATCTTATGTATAACCCTATATTAAAAATAATGTAGTTATTAAACATTGATTTTCACTATTTTAACACTTCATTAAATATATTAATAACAAATGTCCTAATCTAATCCAAGTGGACCTAAATGGTCATATTTTTTTCCTAAAGTTGTTTTTGGTCGAATTAAACTTATCCAATAGAATTAGTACGTGTGTTAGGGTAATAATAATATCATTTTTACCCTTAATTATCCTATTTACTTTTAACCGTGGTAAATAAAAGTAAAAGGATACTATTCACCAAAAAATATTTTCATTTCATTGAACCAAATTTTAGTCCTTGATATTAACCATGTCTCTCGGATTTTTGAAATTCAATTCATAGAAGTGGTAAAATTTCATTTAAATGAAAAAGTCAGTTTTTTATCTACCACAAAGTGGTTTCGCTATTCATCGAAAATTGATGTTTTTCAGAAAAATACCAAAAATTCAGACTAAGCATTATTTGATATTCCGAATTCAAAATTGATTAATATTTTTACAAATTAAAAATATAGATGTGGAATTAATTAATTTTAATATTAATGCACGTTATCAAAACAAATAGCATGTTTTTAAGAAAAAATAACTATCAAAAGATTGATACTTGTTTATATCCAATTTCAAAGTGAAATTAATTTCAATGACCAAAATTTGATTAAATGGTAAAAATATATTATAATTAAACTTTAAATACAATTAAAAAGATAATCTAAAGATATAAATTTTTGTGATGAAAAAAGTTGTTTTTAATTAAAATATTGCGTGTTTTTACTATTCATTAAAATATGAAAGTTATCAGAATAATATGAAAAGTTTATCCATAGTGAATTTTTATATCCTGATTCCATAGAAGAATTTTATTTTATCAAATTGAAATTATATACAAGTCAAAACAAGATTTAAAGTGGTTTTTCCATCAAAAGGCAGCAAAACTGCATTTTTTTCAAAATAATTATTTTATCCGAAAAATTTATTTTTTTCTCATACCATGTTATAGAAAATATGTAAGATAAATAATAATGTTATAAAATTCAATATGTAGTTAATATTATTCATACAGGATTTTCCATAATATTATAAAAATATATCGTTGTTTAGTAAAACCTGATATTGCGTACAACACATGCTATCAAGGAAGGTCGTGATTGCGTGTAATGCAAGCCAAGTCAGGGTTGTGTGTTGTGCATGACTCATTTTTGTTTCGTATAACAGAATCCAACCATATTTCATTTATACGCTGAATATATATATATATATATATATATATATATATATATATATATACTCTCAATGTTGCGTAGAATGAATACTATCAAACGAACATGAAATTACGTGTAACACAATCCAAGAATAGTGTTGTGTATACTGCAAGATAATATGGTGTTGCGTATAACACAATATAATCTTGGTGTAGCATAAAACACATGACATCAAATAAATTAAAAATAATACTTATCATAAAATCTCGGGTTGTTACATTCATGGAATGTCTTTGAGAATTTTTTTGGGTTTGAAATTATCAATTCCATTACAATATGAAAAATATTGTTCTGGTCCTGGTTGTTACGTGAAAAATAAACTATAATTAATGATGATCATATCAATTTATTAGGATTTATCCTTCAAAAATCTTCACCAATTATCTTTTGGTTATCCACTACAAATATATCTCGCATTCTAACCCTTCTAGAAATAATTCATTTTTCAATCATTAGTTAACATAATTATTTACATTGTCACAATTATCTATTATAATTTGTTCAATCATCTTTTCTACGCTATATTATTCCTATTTCTATTTGTAATGATTTAATTTTGTTTGCATTATAGTACTCCATATTGACATTGTATCATTTTGGAAAATCAATCTATGTTGAACATTTCGATGACAGGAAGGAAATAATTGGTTAGATTTCACCTGAATATGTTCACAAATAGTTTAATGTGTACATTTTTATTCACAAACGATAGTGATTTTATGGTATTCTGGTAGTCTTTAGTAGTTTCAGACTCGCCACATGTGGTTACACATAGGTGATTTTGTTGAAATGGTACATAGATCACTACATGAGGTCCGGTATCAAATAGGGACTCTCTTATAATGGATCTTGTGGTATCTCCTAAATCTCTTTGACTCATGATATGGTCTTTCCATAAAAAAATTAACAATAAGATAACATGATTATACAAATTCCATTTATTTAAATATTTTAGTTCCATATGCAATTGTTAAATATAAAATATTCATTAATAAAAATAAAACTTCTCAAAAAACTCTATACACCATTTCTATTTTTTTTATTCATTACATTTCAATATAGACTATTTTATATCATTTTAATGTTACAATCACCATATTGTCAATAGTATATTCATATGATATATAATGCATGTAATTATAGTATGCATTTTATATCCTTATAGTTTAGTTTTCCTCCCAAGCCTCATTTACATTAACAACTTCCATATAGTATTATGCATAAAAAGGAATTGAATGTTTCACATCTCATAAACATGTATTGATAAATAATGAATGCATTGATTTAATTTATATAAACTTGTGCACATAAATTCACATCTATATTTATATTTAATGCTTACAGCTACACATCTCACCATCATCCTTTAAATCCAAATCCATGTGTCACAGGCACCCCAATCACATCATTATGCCCTTAAATTTTCTCCCACTCCCTCAACATGAGACACATATTCCATAGATCATCACCACAATTTTTGAGCAAGAGTATGAAAATTCGTAATTAAATACTATTTTCATGAAAATGCCCTGGTTTGGTAGTAGTTTTTTGTAAAATTATTGATTGAAGAGAATAATTAAGTAATTCAAAAGTTATGTTATCATATACATTTTTATTATATATTTATCAATTAAAATTAAATAGTTTCTATAAAAATAATTTAGATAAGTAATTTTAATAAATCAATAGAATTTTCAATATACAATTAATTTCATTTAATATCATGTAATTATCAAGAAATTTCTCACATTATTGAGACAAATTAGGAAACCAATATTCAAAATTAATCAAATGTAAATTCCTTTTAGGACAACACTCCAATGTTAATTATTTTCACTCACCATCCAACATGATGTTTTCAGACCACCCTCGGTACTTAAAGATGTTCAGATCCCCCTATAACTTTTGGTACAATGATATTATATATACATGTTTGTGTGTACCAGTCACACATAAAAAATTTTAAATGGGAGTCAATATATAAAAAATGGTTATTTTCATTGTGAATAATATTTATATTGATATTTTAGGTTATTTAATTTTTCTCCGACATCATCATTGATTAAATGTAAATATTAATTATTTTTAATAATATTAATGTTTTAAGGAAATTATTAAGTATGTAAATAATTTATTTTATCACCTCTATTTGTATCATTGATTTATCCATTAAAAATAAATATAATATTTCAATAATAATTTTATATAAATACTTAAAAAATTATTTATTTTCAAAATATAATACATTTAAATTAATGTTAAAAAACGATGTGTTTTCACTCATGTCCAATAATTACAACTATATGTCAAATATCATAAAATGCATATAATATTAATTTCAGTCTTCGTATATGGATTCACAATGTTTGATCCATATTAATTATACATTGAAATAAAAATTAAAAAAAAAGCAATAAATTTGAATGATTCAGAATATACAATATAATTTATGGAGAATGTGGTTCATATCATTATTTGTGGTCAAACACATGGTTGTAGTTTCTGATCCCCTATGCACCAGTTCTACACTTTTCTTACCTAATATGCATTCCACTTCTTCCACATAGTTTCCATGGATCTTCCATAATGTTTTTTGAACTTTTTTCTCAAAAATCACAAAAAACCAAACCCTAATATGTTTCTTAGAATAAATCACTTCTCATGAAATTTTTAAACACTAACATCCGCACTGGAAATTTCATATTAAATCTGAAAAATGATTCTGTATCACCATAATTTTTTTTATGGAAGTCATCCTACAATCCCCTAGAGACTCAACCATGAGGATCTGCACGGTCCCAAACCAAGGAGTCTACAGCCCAACGTCCTCCATCAAAATCGAGGGGGTTCCCTATTGCATAATCTATATTGATGAAGATAATTCCTAAATCACCATAGGTGGAAGTCAAGAACCCCACATCAACACCCCAAATTTACTCCCATAATATTCACTCCCAAGACAATGTTTATGGTGTTGGTTCTTCACCCACCAATGGAATGAGAAGAAGAATAACATTATCAAATCTGATAAACATGAAGGTTTCTCACTTTTCCCATTCTTCATGCATATTTTATAAACATCAATAAGCTCTCCATAATCCTATTTAAATCACTTAATCAGTGTCCCAGATTGATGTTTAGGCTACATGGATGATAGAGGAAGCATGCCTTGTTTTTTCTAACAGCCCCTTCTCCAAAATATCAGGAAAGTCTATCGAGAACTTATAAGAAGAATGAAGTGGAAAGCATTAATGGAATCCTCAAACATTGATATAGATCTCAATTATTACACCCCCAAATCTTGTACCCTATCATTAGGCAATGAATATAGATAATATGGTCAACTAGATGTAGAATATGTCCATAACAATCACAATACATTTTCATTTTAACCCGTCAAATCCCCATGACCATGATGCCCATGTTGGACTAGATCCCCGTGACGATACATGGTTGTAGCTTTTTACATAGTTATTCTATGGGTTTTAATGAAAATTTTGGGGATTTTTTTTTAAAAAATATATAGAGGATTCTATTCATGATTTTGTTTCACAATTGTAAATATCCTTTGAATTTATATATTTGTATTCCTGTTGATTAATTTTCTTGTTTATTTCACTATATAGTGGAATGTCTTATTTCTCACATTGATTATATTTTTTATGCCAACACATTAGAAATATTCATGTTTATTTTATTAGAAACTAGATAATCAAGTATCGCTACATTATTTTGACACATTATTATTTTTTAAGAGTTTATCAGCAGGTTCATGTTAACCATTAGGTTTTATTTTGACATGAAATACCAAAATGTAGTAATGCATACTTACAAAATCCTGAACTAGTTTGAAATGAACTCCATGATAACAATATATTATTAAATATGTTAGTTTTTTAGTATAAATTATATTTAGCATATTTGACCAAAACTATTTAAATAAAATAGACCCCAAAAATATATTTTTTTTATTTAAAAATTTTATATTTAAACTAATGGGAATTTTATCATGCTGTTACCAATATATAATGAAATTATATATAAACATTGTTTATTTTTATAAAATTATATTTTATAATTATGAAATTAATTTATATTTCACAATCCATGGATTTTCTCTTATAAAACATCAATAAAGAAAGATGGTAAAGTTACATATTCTTTTTCTTATTTTTCTTTTCTAGAAAATATATTTTATTAAATTTGATAAGGCCCAATTTATTTATAATGAAAAGTCAACCAAAAAAATTTCAAAACAATAATTTATATTTTATAATAAAATTATGAAATGTAGAAATTACAATACAATTTAATATAAAATGTAAAATATATTTAAATAATGAAATATTAAATAAGTTTCTTGTACTATAGATCCATTATATTAATTGAATTAACATTATCTAAAAATATGACATCTTGAAATAATGTTTCAAACCCCCAATGAGTATGGATGCAGGTCTATGACATTATGGATTCATCCAATCCAGTTTCACTTTTCAAAATTCCCCGATGCACCTCCAAATTTTTTTCCCAAGCAATGAAACCAACCCTTACATTGACCGTCACCAATCCATATACCCTTCACTGTGGATAATGGTTAACCATATTATTATAATGATGGATGAGCTTCAACTACAATCTGAGTTATAAAAATTCCAACACTTGTTTAATATTGTAATAAATACAAAAGTCGGATGATAGATATTAATGAAATATATCTATATTCCTAGAACAAATTTTATCATAAATATAGATATGAATAAATTTATTTAAAAATTTCAAATTTTGTTAAAAATATTTAAATTAATTCAAATTACAGAATTGAAATCAATATGTTAACTATTTCATTCTTATAAATTTTAATCAAAAAAATTAAAAACATTTTCCATGAAATTGTTTGTGATATTAGGAATCAACATACCTCAATGGATATTCATTTTATACAATTATTATCTTAGGATATGTGGACCTCAAATCATGGGACAAAATGGATTTAGCAGTGACAAAAAGTGGCGTTTTCCTCAATGACATTAATGGGGAGTTTTCCCCATTATCACCACTAAAAAGAACTGATAAAGGGGGACCATTATCAGTGATAAAAAAATTGATAAATTTCTCACTTTATCATCTCTATTTTAGCACTAATATTAGTTGTCCTATATCAGTTATCTAAATGGTTCTAATAATGGATAATTTTATATGATGTGTTGGTAGAATAAAAAACCATGGAAACATATTCACTTGTACCCCATATGAAAATATGAGTATATGAGAATAAATAATTTATTTGAAATATATTTTAAATCATAAATATAAAAAAACTACTATATACATCTAAAAAAATGTTTTACTTATAAATAATTGTTGGTCAGAGTAGAAGAATCAAGAGGTGGTGAATTGATTATATATATAAATTTTTTTAAAAGGTTTCTTTTACAAAATAATATCTTCCTATGAAAATAAAGACAATATCAGTTTGTAGTGAATTTATAAAGGTCTTGAAAAGTTCAATTTGGTTATCAGAAGACTGATTAGATCTCAATTTTACCAATATTAAAATTGGTAAATTTTTTGGAAAAACCTATTGATTCAAAACATATTTAAACAATTTCTAAAATGACATTCAATTTTCTGTTTATCTTAATTCATAAAATGAGAAACATTTATGAAATATAAGATAAAGAGCACGTAGAATTTAACAATAGGTTCAGTGTCAAGCTGGGACATAGACCTCTCTACTAGGTGATCAACTGCCACCAAGAGGTTTTTATTAATAAACTATTGATCCACACCCAAGATCAGGTTTTACAATATCACACCCAACATTATAAGTCACACTTGACGTCTTCAACAATTATTCATGGGAAAAACAAATAAACATATCACAAGGGATCTCTTCCAATGTTCTTCATGGAATCTAATTGTAAGAAGGGATTTAGAGTTAGGATATTTTAATCTCCTCTCGTTATGCTCAGTACACATTGTGTGTGACTGATATACACACATCAAAAATATTAATGACAAAGCACAACATAGTTTTGAAAGAGAATAGAGTTAATAATTTTCTGGGTGTTATGTAGTGATGCTCTGGACTCAATAGATGTTGGGAAAATGATATTTGAGTCGTCTTCTGGAAGTTGAATGCCGAACAGAGTATCATAGTTTCTGTAATCCGGCTTCCAGGTGAGAATAGGTACAAATTGTCAGTGTCTCGATGTACAGTGAGCTTCTAGAGGAATGTTTCAGTTTCGAGACTCCTTGTAATCTCAGGCTTCTTGTTCCTCTATATGCATATTCCCACAGTATATTTTTCAGCCTGTTATTTATGCCCTCTATCTTAAGTCGACGTAGTCCTTTTATACTCCAAGGTCCTCTAGTCATGAATATCTCCTCACGTGCATGTACCTCGTACTGTATATAGATAGTTCTATAGACAACATTAAATAATGATAGAATCAATAATTTTTCTAAATATGACCATTAAAAATAAATTGGAAATAATCAAATGGAAAGAGTTATTTATGTTTGTTGGTGAGTCATCTTAGATCTTTTTTCTTCAGCATTGTAATATCAGACTGCTATATTTGGTGAGTCATCTTCAGTGTGTCAACTATGGTGTGTCGACTTCGGTTTGTCAACCTCGATATGTTGAACTTTGGTCTGTCAACTTCGGTGTGTCGACTTCGGTGTGCCAACTTTGGTGTGTCGACTTCGGTGAGTCGAACTTCAGTCTATCAATTTCGGTGTGTCAAATTTGTGGTGTAGACTTTGGTGTGTTAAAATTTGATATATCAACTTTTGTGTTTCTACTTCGGTGTGTCGACATCAGTGTGTTGACTTCGTTGTATCGACTTTGGTGTGTCGAACATCGGTGTGTCGAACATCGGTTTATCGAACATCAGTGATATACAAATCATTATAATGCTATGAGTTAACCGAAAATAAATATAAACATATTCATTCAATAATATTAGTTATTGACTTATTTAAGTATATTATTTTTTAGGCCATAATGGATTTACTTAGAGATATTAAATGACACGATAATCTGTATAATGACATTATTTGTGATTACGAAAACTACAAAATCATAAAGGGTCGAACAATCTCCCCCTATTTGATTATTAAAAATTATGGAATACATAAAATATATATATATATAATAAATAGTTAGTATATATTTATGAAAAAATATGGTTGTTCCTTGCTTTAAATTTTAAAACAAAAGCTCCCCCTCAGTAAAAGGATTAAGGTGAGTAGATTCCATGTGTCCTGAAACAGAAAAATTCTCTAATAGATAAATAATGCACTCCTTAGGTTTAATGCATGCCTTATTTTTCTCCCCCTTTTTGTATTATAAAAAATAAAAGAAAATATATGAGGAGAAATAATACAAAACAAT
This sequence comes from Viscum album, assembly GCA_963277665.1. Taxonomy (NCBI): domain Eukaryota; kingdom Viridiplantae; phylum Streptophyta; class Magnoliopsida; order Santalales; family Viscaceae; genus Viscum; species Viscum album. Next base: position 713,528,506 of record OY728134.1, on the reverse strand, counting down.
GACACCCTAAGGATGTTCATTAAAATTCATAAAAGTACAAGAAAAAAAAAGATATAAATCTTTATCAAAATTTACAATCCATCACTATAGGTTTGGATGCAGAAGAGTGTTTCATTTTATTGAAGGATGTGAGGGATAAGTAGAAGGTTTGGGAGTGGTAGAGGGAAGAGGTGGTCGAAAGACGAGACCAGGCAAGGTAACACATGTAGGAACAGTAGTTGCAAGGGTAGACCACCTTTCTGAAAACACACTACTCCAAGTCTACTCTGTAATGATCCGTCCAATATGTGTAAGATCCTAAGAGACCGTCATATGAGTAGGAGGTCAGGAGGAAGGATCATGTGATGGAGCAGGAGGGACCACAACAACCTCTTCCTGAACATGTATATAAGGATTGACCAGGATGATGAAGTCATTATTTATTTCACCCCCATATATCTTTTATTTCTCAAAGTCATATGAATATTTCATAAATTCACATCACAAAGGAGTAAATTCCTTCAATTGGTGGACTAAATTCTTGAGAGATTCTATGACTAGAAGAATTATAAGATTTTTTTTGTGAGAAAATTGAAGCTATTAATGAGATCATGCTTGGTATATATCTCATTGAAATACTCATCCACATTTTCCATAATTTCATTCTGTGCTGCGGAGGCTTCATTGGGGCACTGTCTGACCATATTGTATAAAAGAGATGTATTTCAATGTACTTTTTCATGGGTTTCATTATTTGAAACACATTGAATATTTATAATTCCCTCTCTTATCACAACCATGAGAGACTCAAAATCAACAACAACACTTTTCCCACTTTTCGAACTGGATGGGCAGTCAACATTTTACCAAACTCTTATTTCAACTTCTTCAGATAAACAATGAGTAGAAGAGTTAACAAGTTCCTAGGAACTTAAAAAACACCACTAAATGATGAATTAATGTCAGTGGTTAAGGAACTCAACTCATTGGTCATCTTTCCTACTTCTTCTCTCAGCATGGTGTTGTGTTTAATAATGGTTTATGTTGTAGTAATGAGATTCAGTTGGATCTCATGGATCACTATTCATGAAATCTTGGCAGCATCGGCATCTGAAATACCAATGGAGGTGGAGGCTTCAATTCTGGATCCAACTGGGGCTATCAGAGACTCGCATATCTAATTTCTAAATATCTCAAAGTCATCCTTGGGGACATAGTTACTTGGCACTTACTAAGCTACTGGTTCAAATGGTGGAGGTGTTGTTGGTGGAATAGGTACAATATGTTCTGGTTCAGCTCGGACTTGTGGAGCAGAAGGAGGAGGTACCCTCTCCTCATTTGAGTCATACTCTAAAACGAAATGAATGTATCCTGGATCATTATTCCACTCTGTAGCACGAGACCAGTATCTTGGATCAACAATATCAATTCTGATACTCCTTCCCTAAGTCTCAATAACAACATCATCAACATCAACTTCTTCATTCTGGTTTCTAGCCATAATAACTTGTCTGGGAATTAGAACCATCCAAACTTTAGGTTCCGCTTGTGCTCCAACCACTTCAAATTCAGCACTCACTTCCTCAATATGAGGCACTGGAACCAAATATTTTTCCTCTTGGACAACAGCCATATGATCATTAAATACCTGAATGATCTCCTGATTTTCAGCATCAGGATGGGGTACTCTATCATCATGTTCATCATCTATATGACCAATAGCCTGTTTTTCATTATGATTGTCACCATAACTAGCCCCATGTAAAGATTTCTCGCGGGATCTGTCAACCACCTGTTGTACAACATTTAGAGAGTCACTCTGATAATCAAAACATACTCATTCTCCATCATCATTAGACTCATCACCAGACTCCTAATCTTATTTACTTACATAGAAAATCAAGTCCAGTAACATCAGTTTATTTTTCATCCTCATTAGATAAAAAAGATTATCTCGAGGGAAAATCCAAAGGTGGACTAGAAGGTCCATAAGTCAAATCATTGGGACTTTCAGCAATATAAAGATAACTCCTATAATCAAAAGGAGAATTTTATTCCCTTGGCACTTCAGGCTCATCCTCCTCATCATAATAAACTGGAGCCTCACATAGTTTGAGACATGGATCGAAGTGGTCCTTCGGTCAAGAAGGGTGGTAAACTGGATAGAAAGCCTCATACAACCATTCCTCATCTCATACCCAACATCTCTTCCATGGGTTCCAGAAGATTTTCATTCTCATACAAATGACTTTTTGAAGACCAAATCTATTATAGTCTCTTAACACTTCATCTCCATCTTCCACATAACCTAATCATTTCAACATATCTGAAATCATCCTTGGATAGTATAAGAATGTTTCCATCATCAATGGAATAATAAAAATAGAGATATGAACAATTAGAAACCATTATTTATTTACATTTATCCCATGTTTCAAAATAAGATCAAGAAACCATCCTGATACATCACAGCAGGGAAATCTCCCTTCCTTTGGCCGATTTGATGTTTTATGAACATAAAAAAGCAGTCCTACTTCTACATTAAATTCATTTGAAGCTGTCCTCCTGGATTCTCCATTTTAGTTAGCTACATCAGTGAATCTTCATAAGAGAAAAAAATTGAGGAAGGAGGAATATTACTAGGATAGTCAGCATAAACACCTTCATGGGGAATCTCTAAGCATTCATCCAATTCCAATGATTAGAAAGTTATATCATTTCCCTTTACTACTAATTTCATTCTTGATGATTCAACTTCATGTAGAGATATCCTAAAATGTTGACAGAACTCATGAAATGGCTGGGGATAATTGGGTCATTCATTATTGGCGAACCAATTGATCCACCATTGAGATTCTAGTTCCTTTAATAAAAAGGATTTGATTGTCAAGAACCACTCGGGAAATACCTCCTTTTTAGTCGTAACAACTCGACTCTCCAATCTCAGTTTCTCAGTCTTAGTGGACTCTCCTTTCTGATGCTTTGCAGTAGGAGATTTTCTAGGTTCTTCCATTACACTCTTGGTCCTCACCATGACTAGACATCAGATTCCAACTGTGTTGAGGTGTCGAGAGTTGAGAGGAAGAGTGAAAAAAGATATAAGGCTTTACGGAAGAGGAGAGCATGAACGGTCGGGATAGATTGAACTAGATATATCATATAGGGAGTGTAAATCGTAAAACATAAAAGTTAAATGCGGTAATATGAGAGAAAAAAAAGTGTCATTTTATTTCGAATAGAAGGAAATTAAAAAAAAACCCTTAATTACATCAGTGTGAACGAATAGGTTTCAAAGCTCGGTTTCATAAGAAAAGTTTCAAGAAAACTAGTTTCATAAGATCGGTTTCAAGAAAATAGGATTCTTATGATCAGATTCAAGATGAACGACTTCAAGAAAATCAATTTCATAAGATTGGTTTCAAATTGATCGGTTTAATAAGATCGACTTCATACGATCAATTTTGAGGAGATCAGTTTCAAAAGATTCATTTCAAGGAGATCGGCTTCATAAGATCTTTTTAAGGGAGATCGGGTTCATTAAATTGGTTTCAAGTATATTAGTTTCATAAGTTTGGTTTCAAGGATATCAGTTTCATAAGATTCGTTTCAAGAAGATCAGTTTCATAATATCAGCTTCAATGACATCAGTTTAATATGATCAGTTTCACGGAGATCAGTATTGAGGAGATCAGTTTCAAGGAGATCCTCTACTAATTAATCATTCCTTGTTCATGCCTGATGTAATTAATTCTCTTAGAATTTAAGGGTTTAGTGAATATATCAGCAAGATGATGTTCAGTCCCAAAAAATTCAAGAGTTATGTCACCTTTTTTATAATGATCTCTCAAAAAGTGTTGTCTTACATTAATATTTATTTTTTCTAGATTGAAAATTGGATTTTTAAAAAATTTCATAGTAGTTGGGTTGTCATAGATTATGGGGATATGTCTGAATTGAAATCCATAGTCAAACAAGGCAAGTTTCATCTAAAAAATTGTGTACAACAACAACCAACAGCAATGTACTATACTTCAATAGTTGATAATTCAGCTGAATTTTCCATTTTACTAAACCAAGATATTAGTTAATTTCACAAAAAGTGACATGTTCCTGAGGTACTCTTACTATATAACATACATCCACCAAAATCATTATCTGAATACTTAACAAAATCAAAAGGTTTTACTTTTGGATAAAAAAATCCTATGTTAGTTGTATACTTGAGTTATTTGAAAATTCTTTTAACACTATTTAGATGTGACTCTTCTGGGTTTTCATGATATATAGCACACATACACACATTGAACATAATTTCATGCCTACTAGTAGTTGAGTATAGAAAACTCCCAATCATTCCACTGTAAGTAGTTTGATCAACTGATTTTCAATTTTTATCATGCTCTAACTTACATTTAGAACACATAGGTGTTTCACTACTCTTAATTCGATCAAAGTCATATATTTTCAAAATATCTTTTTATATTTACTTTGATATATGATAATACCTTCTTTATTTTGAAATATTTGAAATCTAAGAAAATATTTATGTTCACCCATTAATCTCATTTAAAACTCACATTGCATTATGATTGAAATAACATTACATAAATAATTTTTAGAAGATTCAAAGAAAATATCATCTAAAAATATTGGGGATATTAAAACATCATTCAAAACTCTATTTATAAATAATGCAGGATCTGCAAGTCCTTTTGTAAAACCTTTAGAAATATGAAAATTATGTGACCATTCATAGAAAGCTCTTATGGATTTTTTCAAACCATATAATGCATTCAATAATTTGAACACAAGATTTGGAGGAAGTGGATTTGTAAAAACTAGGGGTTGTTAAAAAATCCTCAATTATTTCACCATTTAGGAATTCACTTTTGACATCCATTTGATAATGTTTAAAATCCAACTATGCTGCATTGGAATGTAAGATCCTAATTGCTGCATGTCTAGTTTCTGGAGAAAAAGTCTCTTCATAATCAATTCCAACTTCTTGATTATATCCTTGTGAAAGTATTTTAGCTATATTTCTAACTATATTTTCATCTTCATCATCCTTATTTCTAAACACCCATTTGGTTCCTATGGTAAATGTTTCCTTAGGTCTATCTAAAAGTTTCCAAACATTGATTCATTCAAACTGATTATGTTTTTATTGTATGGACATTACCCAAGATTCATCATTGATTGGGTCATTGATATTTTTTAGGTTCAAGCTGTGACATGAAGTCCTGATGTTCAACCTCATTTATAAAGAATGCTCTAGTTTTTTTCCTCTATCTAAATCTCCAACAACAACATCTATGAGTTGATTACTGAGAGATCTTTATGGTCAAGGGGATGTATGAATTCATATTTAAAGATGGTCTGGTCAATCTGGTTCACTATGGTTAGGTTGTGGAGAATATCCAGAACTAGAAGATTTCACAGATTCCTTCACATGCAGATTTGAGGTTTTATCATTAATGTCTAGAATGGACAAATCTTCTTCAATAGTTTCTAGCGAGGTCTTGGGCTCATGTTGATCTACTTCATCTAACATTATGTGTAAAAATTCCTCCACACATTTTTTTTCTTATTAAAGACTCTATAGGATTTACTTGATCCTGAATATCCTTGAAATATATCGTTATCTATTTTAGGGGAAATTTATCTAAATTATTTTTAGGGTTAAGAATATAAACTTTATATCCAAATACATTAATATATCCTACATTGGGTTCCATATTATTCCATAACTCGAAAATAGTTTTTTAAAGAATGTGTCTAATTAAGACACTTGTTATTATGTAGCTAGTTTTATTAACACCTTCATCATAAAAATAAATCGGTTAATCATATTCATTAAGCATGGCCTCGGAAATTTCTTATAAGGTTCTATTTCTTCTTTCTACCACACCAATCTATTGAAGTGATATTGTTTCATATAAGTTATGATTATATCCATGTGTAGAGTAGAAGGATTCGAAATATTGATTTTCAAACTCATGGACTTGATCACTTCTTAAATATTTAATCTTAAATACCTTGATATTTTCTACAGTCCAAGCATACATAGTAAAGTGAGAATGGGCTTCAATTTTATGAGCTAGGAAAATGGTCTTGGGGTACCTAGAGAAGTCATCTACAAGAACATAATCATTGTTCTTCCCATTGAGACTCAAAAATCTAGATGGTCCAAACAAGTCAATATGAACCAACTCGAGAAGAATATAAATAGTAACTTCTATCTTTGGTTTGAAATAGAATTTATGTTGCTTTCCTTTTTATCAAGGATTTCTTAATTTATTGATTGGAAACTCTAATTTGGGAAAGTCTATAACTAATACTTTTCTATTTAATTTCATATGAGAGTGTATATTACAATGTCCTAGTCTTCTATACCTGATCCATGACTGTTTGTGAATGGAATTTTGATAGGGGTCATTCGGTGAGGCTAGTGTGTCTAGATTTATAGTATATACATTATAATTTATATAAGTGGTAAATACTAAATTATTCTTTGCATAAAAAAATGGCATGAATAATTTTTAAATTTAACATTAAATACATCATCACATAGTTGAGATATTATGAGCAGGTTATATTTAATTCCATCAATATACAACACTTTAGAAAATTAAATAGAGTTGGGGTTACCAATTTTCCTAGGCCGATGATTTTTCCTTTACCATTGTCACCAAATGTGACATGTCCTCCATCGATATTGATATGAATTTTAAAGCCTGAAAAATCACCTTTCATATGCCTTGGAGAACCACTATCCAAGTAAAATATCTTTTTATAGGAACACATTAGGCAGTTTACCTACAAAACAATTTAACTAAAAAACAACTTTGGTACCCATACTTTTCTTGGTCCACATACATTAGTAATATAAGACTTAGGAACCCACAACTATATTCTGGGATTACAATAGGAAGAGTATAGATTATTTTAAAAATAAACATTATTTGGTCGTAAATAATTAAATATAGTAAATGAGTCTGTGGAACTCTAACTTGCAGTACAATTCTTGTTTTTGAAAAAGATATGAAATTTTCCAGATTTGGGTACAAAGTGGGATCTGGATAAATTCCATTGACCTGGTTAATATCCTATCCCATAAGTATACATAGGATTTATTTTTTACCAATAATTTTTGTAAGGTAAGTTTTCCCATTATTAAACTTTTCTATGTCATTCTTCAGTTTCTCATTACACATTTTAACTCATTGTTCTCTTTGGGAAGCTGAGCGTTTTTTTCATTTTCTATTGTAAAAGCAGATTTAGAAGTCACAACAAGAGAATGATATTTATTCAAATATTAATAATTTTCATTCAACTCATTACAGGTTTCCTCTAAAATGATGCAATATTCGAATAGTTCATCATTTGACATATTTTCAGACTTACATTCAGAATAACAAGAATTTAGGGGAGGAGAGTCTAAAGATACCTCAGTTGTGTTTTTCATGAGAAACATATTAGCGATATCATATTTCTCATTTTTAGTAGATCCTAATTCACTTGAGTTATCCTCGGAGGCACTCCCGTTTACCTTAATTTCATTCTATAAACCTTATATTGTTATTTTTGAAAAAAAATTAGTATTTCATCTTTGGGATGTCAGCCATTACATGACCTTTACATCTGCATTCATAACATATTATCTGTTTTGAATTATCATTTCTCTTCCAATCCTTCTTCCAATTTCCATGGTTATCATAAATTCCCTTGTAACTATTCTTTTTGATGAACTTCTTTTTTTGACATAATTTTTTGAATCGTCTAGCCAACTAGGATATTTCTTCATCACTATCTGAAGCAACTTCATCACTTCTTGGGCTATCAACTGTAGCATGAACATTCTCTTTGTCCTTACCTTTAGACGTAGTTTTCAGGAATTCTATAGACATTCATTTTGGGTCATCCTCCTCTTGATTTACCATCAATTATTTTTCATACATCATTAATTTTCCAATCTATTCCTTTACAAGCATTTTATCAATATTGCACGATTCTCTAATAGAAACAGATGTTCCATGCCATCTTTCTAGTAAGCATCATAGAATCTGCATTATTTTCACTATGGAATTCACTTCTATTCCTTATGAAATCATGGTATTCATTATTTCATTGATCAAAAGATACATATCATAAATTTACTCATCAGGATTCAGTCTAAAGTTATCGTATTTGATAGTATAAGTATTCAATCACATTTAAGAAACATTAGGTGTTCCTTCATGTGACATAGAGAGTGTCTCCCAAATTTCATGTGTAGTTTTATATGAAGAAATATGGTTAATCTATTCATCTCCTAGTGAAAATTATATTGCATTAATAGCTTTATAGTTATTTTTATAGGCATATTTGTTAGGTTCATCCCTAGTGCTACTAGAAATTTTAGGTATTTCATATTTACATTCCATTGCAGTATATATTCCAAATACCATAAATTCAAGATGTATTTTAATTTTAATCATCCACTATGAATAGTTAGTTCAATTAAATAATGGAGGTAGAATAGTATTATCCCCATCCAATATATTTTCCATGATAATGTTTGTAAAGGAATTTCAAAGAGAAAATTTTTTAAACAACAGAAATTTGAAGACATTTGAAACACAACTATAGTCACAGTTGACACAATTTGATAACCTAAGAGTAAATATAAAAATACATCTGATACTAAATGTTGGTCAGAATTGATGAATCAAGAGGTTGGTGAATTCATTATTTAAAAAAAATTGTTAAAAGGGTTCTTTTACAAAATAATATCCCTCTATGAAATATACACAAAGTCACTTTGTAGTGAATTTATAAAAGTCTTTAATGTTCAATTTGGTTTTCAAAAGATTGATTAGTTTCCAATATTACCAATCTAACAATTTGTATAGCTATTCAAACAAACCTATTAACTCAAAACAAATGTAAACACTTTCTAAAATAACTATAAATTTTCAGTTTATCTTAATTCATGAAATACATAACATATAATAAATATAATATAAAAGGAACAATGGATACAAATAGAGGTTCAGTATCAGGATGAGACTTAGTCCACTCCACTTGGTGATCATCGTCCACCAGGATTTTTATATTAATAAAACATTGATCCACACCCAAGATCGGGGTTCACAAAAGTTGACCAGGTTGTCTAGGTCACACTTGACCTCTACCCCAGTTTTTCATGGGGAACACAAATAAACAGATCACACAGGATCTCTTCCACAGTTCTACGTGGGATGTAAGTGTAAGAACGTATTGAGAGTGAAGATATTTTATTATCCTCATGTTAGGATTAGGAGATAGTGTGTCTGATATATATACACACCACTCAAATCTTATTGGAAAAACAGAATAGAGTTATGAAATAGAATAGAGTTAACAATTCTTTGGTTGTTATGCAGTAATGATCTGGACTCAATATATATTTAGAAAATGATATTTGGGATTTCATTTAGATGTTGACTCTAGAACAGAGTCTTATAGTTTTTATAATCGAGCTTCCAGGTGGGAATAGGTTCAACTCATATGTTTTTCGATGTACAATGAGCATGAATAGAATGTATCTTGTTCGATACTCCTTGTAATATCAGGCTTTTTTCCTCTATTTTCATATTTCCAATGTTTATTTTCCAATGTGTTCTTCATGCACTCTTTCTTAACTCGACATAGTCATTTTATACATCAAGGTCCTCCTGGCATGAATATCTCCACCCATGCATGTACCTCGTACTTTTTTTGGATAGTGCTAAAGACAACATTAAAAAATGTCAGAATCATTAATTTGTCTAAATAGGGCCGTTATAAATAAATTTGAAATAACAAAACCGAAACAGATATTTATAACTATCGATGAGTCAACTTCATTATGTTCTCTTCAGTTTGGTAGAATTGGTATGTTATATTCGGTGAGTCATATTCGGTGTGTCATCTTTGTTGTGTCGACTTCAGTCTATCAACTTCGGTCTGTCAACCTTCGGTTAGTCATCTTCGGTGTCTTGACTATGGTGTGTCAGCTTCAGTGTGTCAAACATAGACATGTCTACTTCTATGTGTCAACATTGAAGTGTCAAAATCAGTGTGTCGATCTTTGGTATGTCATCCTCAGAGTGTTGACTTCGGTGAGTCGACTTCGGTGCGTAAACATTGGTGTGTCGAACTTCCGTGGGTCGTACATCGGTGTTTGAAACATCCATGTGTCGAACATCGGTGTGTTGAATTTCAGTGTTATATGAATCATTACATGTCTAATAGTTATCCAAAAAATACATATAAACATACTTATTCATGAATATAAGTTATTTACTTATTTAATTATTTTTCTATGTATGAAATAATTGATTTACATAGAGATATTAAATTTCATGATAATCTGTATATTTAAAATATTTGTGATTATGAAAACTACAATATCATAGAGGTCCCAACAACATTTATTATTACTATATGCAAACCTTTATAGTTTTTAATGTTTCATCATATTTTTCAACTGCACCCCCTTTAAAAAAACATAGCATGATATCAGTTTCCCAACAAACAACCTCAAACAAAGTAAAAGAATCCACTTGTATAAGAAAATAATTCTTATGTTAGTAATAATATAATGAAAAAAATGAAACATTAATATGAATGAATACATAAATAAAATTTCATTTGTAAATTAAAAGACACATTTGATGTCACACCAATCACCCCATTTGTCTTATTGAGGTGTGGGTGATTCCTATACATCAAAAATTAATATTAGATCATTATCCCAATGTATAAAAAAAATAAGAATTTGTTTTCTTGGTTCTATGTATGTCACAGGTTATTTTTATTAAAATTATTACGGGTTGCCAGACTTGGATGGGTTGGGTCAGTTAAGGTGAAAAAAATAATTCAGTAAGGTTTATATTTGGTAGACCCGTTCCTGGGATTGGTAACATCTATGTTTGGCTACATATAGACTCAACATGACCCGAAGACTCTAAAGGTGTATGAAAAAACCCTTGCCCCGGCAGGCCACCTCTTCTTCATTCATTCCCTCCCTCAATCATTCCACCACATCCTCTTTATCCTACACCTGGCCATGACCTCCCCTTGCGTGGAAAATCCCTACCCCCTCCTTTATCGTCATTACCTCATGAGTGACTGGTGAAACTGTAATCCCTCCCTCCTCTTCTCCACCTTCCTCCTCCTTCCCTAGGCTTCCCTCAAGAGAAATCATGTACTCATGTTTTATCTTCTCCTCCCATTTTGAGGAAACCCTACTCATCCTTCCATCCTCCTCAACTTCATATATTCATATCAATGACCCACCTATCCAAAATAAATCGCTCCATTCTCACCTACTCCACGGACATCCCCTCAAAAGAGATCAGGTGAAGGTCTACTCGCCTGACTCACCTCCTCCTACTTATGTCATGAGTACAATACAATGTTAAATAGTTCTTTTTATTATGTTATTTATTATTATGTTCTCTATTCACTGATTTTTTTGTGCTAATGATAACACTACAAAAATTAATGAACTTTTTGTTCTTCTTCTTCCATGGGTGTTCCATATGATAGTCGTGCCAGTGTGTGAGGGGGGGTAGTATTGTGAAGACATCAGCTAGCCATTCAAAGAAGGTCGAACAAAAAGTGTTTCTAATACTCTAGTTTCCTCATGAAATCAATTTTAAAATGTTTATTTTACAACTACACATTAAATTACATAAATAATATGCGGGACTATTTGTAAACAAGTTGATGAAACTAATGGTGGGTGGTAACCTAAAAAACTAACAATTTCAAAAGCTACTGCTAGTTCTAGAGTTTCTCAATCATGTTATCATTTTCCTAAAAACTGTTGAATGTATATTTTTCATTATTGTAGAAAATATTATGCTAACATGAAATCCCTAGACGGATCTAGTAATTTCAATAGTAATATGACAAGGTGAAAAAAATACACACAAAAAACCTTGAGAAAAATAAAACCACTATTTTTCTCAGTAAGAATGGTGATGATGACGATGATGGGATAGTAAAAAATTTAAGTAGATCATTTTAACCACGAGTAGTTCAGAATAACTCTTGATAAAATTATAGTCATTGATAATTTATCATTTCCATATGTTGAGAATCAAGGTCAAAGTGAATTTATTGAAAATTTTCAACCTCAATTTCATGTTCCATCTAGGCGAATATTTCTTGATATTTATGGTAGTTATATATGACAGAGTTGGGAAAATTAATGTAGTTGTTTAATATGTTTTCTAATAAGGTATGTCTTTCCACCGACACATGGACATCAATTAATAATATGAATTATATTTTTCTGACTTAACATTTTTATGATGATAATTGGATCTTAACGAAAAAATAATCAGGTTCTCTCTTCTTACAGACCATAAAGGGGAAAAATTGTTGGAGTATTAGAAAATACGTTGAATCAATGGGGGATTGAACGGATTAATACTATTACCATAGAAAATTATAGTTATCATAATATAATGTTCAGTTACTTGGTTATAAGGGTTAATGATTATATTGGTATTTTCTTAAAGCAGATTATATGAATATAATATGTTGTGAACATATCTTAAAACTTATTGTTAGTGTTGGGATAAAGTAAATATAGAAACCAATTGTTATATTTAGAGTTACATGATTTTTTTTGAGAATTTAACATTCTAGAATTTCAATTTTCATTAGTATTTCTATGGAGTTAAAAACACCTAATCAACCAAACATAATTTTTGATGTGATTTCTATGTGGATTTTTTTTTAGATTACGTAGGATGTTGCAGATAAGTATGAAAATGTATTTATTTTTCTTTTAAGAGGATTCATTTCTTTAGAGTGGACTCATCTTTGATGTTGGGGCTCCTACATCATATTATTGAGAAAATGATAATGTATTTTTCATATTTTTGAAAATATTTTATAATAGAATTGATTATTTTTTTGAATCTATACATGTGTCTTGTCAGACATTCTTTCATACTATATATACAATATACAGAAAAATAATGAATTGGATGAAGTTTAATGTTATTACTATGAGTGAAATGGATATTTCAATAAATAAGATGTAACAAAATTATTATGGTATTTTTTTAATTTCAATTCCCTCTTACATGTGGACGTTTTTCTTAATCCATGATAAATTTTTTAATATTTTCAGGATTGTTTTAAAATGATGTTTGATGATGATGAAAAAATAATTTTATCTATAAATAACATAGATTATGAATAATATATTTTACTTTCACAAATGAAAATATCCCATCCATGATGATCAATGTGATTCATGATCCCATAAATATTTTCATATTCATGATGCATGTAGAGGTAGTGATAATGATGAGAAATTGAATAATGCATATTGATCAAGTAAAAGAAAATTAAAAAAAATGGAATGAACTAGAAAGATGTATAGATATTGATGATTGTGAGGATAATTTCAATGGATTTGAAATTTTATGTTTTTTGATAGGAAATAAAAGAAAGTATCATGATATCTGATGAATTTTTAGAGATATTGTAGCTATAAAAAACATCGAATCATTAGAGTTCACATGTAGTATAAGAGGATGTTCCCTTGATCCCTTTTAATGTTTTATAAATATCATTATCATTGGGAAATTAGATTTTTCTGAAAGTTGGTTTAGAAAGCCTAAAATAATTGACATTTGAAAAAAATGATAATAAGTGGAATTGATTGAATTTTGTAACATTAAAAATATTTTTATTTTTTATCATTTGTTATTTCTCAATTAAAAACCTCTAATTGAAAAAACAGCCAATTTCAATCTTTTTTTGTGTTGTTATGATATTCCACCATCCACATTCCATGATCATAGTTTCAAAGTGTAAAATTATAGAATCAGGGATGATGGATGAATGAATATTCCTTGTGTCCCATGATTGTATTTTTACTTCAAATACAATAATGCAATTAATTGTTCTCAATGTGTTAAATCAATCATGGAAATTAGTTTTCTTATAAAAAAATTTATTAGTACTATTATTGATGGTGTTCAAGTGTGATACACCATTAGTATCCCATTAATATTAATCATTTTGTGGTAATATTCAATAATCTCTACTGAACAGAGATTTTCAATGTTTGACCACCATATTGTCTACTAATAGAGTGCCTATATTCAATATAAATTGAAAAGGTTTACCATTTTTTATTCTCCATATATATTTTATGGATTATCATTTGATAAATTTGATCAACTATAACGTTTCAATATTATTAAAGGTATATTTGTTTGGTTTTCTCTTGAAACCTATAAATTAAAAACCATGATTTTATTACTTTATAAGTTTAACACTACACACCTATTCTATTTTATAACCACATAGTTTCTACTTCTATGTGATGAAGTAAAATTAAGGTGCTTTACATCCATATTCATCATGACTTGATCCATCATGTTTCATTAGATTCAAAACATAATATTCAAATACATGAAAACCCTTCGGTTTCACACTTATGTGCATTACATTATATCTAAATGGAAAATATACTTAAATGAAGTGTATCATAGTTAATTATTTAAAATTTCTTATATTATGTTATAACATTGGGGAAGGAGAAATCGTCCACCTATGTTGTCTATTGATCTCACTAAATATTTGATTGATCACATATATTGCACTCATAACTGCTCATTTTTTGGTCGGTTATAAAAAATGAGTTGATGTATTTCATTTAATTTATTTCCAAAATCTATCAAAACTATATTTATATGAAGTGAAATCAATAGAATTGTTTCATGAGAGATTTAATAGAATTCTTTTAAAGTCTTAAATAAGACCACTGAACATTCATGAAATTTTTTGTGGAATATATGATGGTGATTTTCTTCAAGGCCACCCACCACCAAATTATACATCAACTAGATTATTATTTTGTTTGAAGACTATAATATATTTATTAGTTCATGGTGTTAGGATGATAATTATAGGGAAGCGAACAAGGATATGGAATACATTCTTACTAAGTGGGATGATTTACATGATAAATTCATTCAATCATTGAATACTGATTTGAACTATAATTCAATGTACAACATGTGTACTCTGAGTTTGTATTCTATGTTGTTTGATAAAACATTCATGGTATTTTAATAAGATGATTATGACCCTGCTCCACATACCAGTTAAAATAACCCTACTGCATGAGTTTAAGCATTTTATACCACTCATATGATTTCATTGTTTAAAATTTTTATACAATTATCACTAATAAATATAAGTCATCAGGTTTCTTTTTTCTCTCTTTTTATGGCTGCATAAGTTTTACAAGAGTGCATTGTAATTGTAATAACAGTGTAAAATTGTTTTCATTATTTATGATTTGTTTTATTTTTAATGTAGATGAATGAAATCTCTTATATTTTTATATTGATTTAGTATAATTTATAAATTTTTTCTTGTTCATTATTTTGATATATTCTTCTTTATTAAAGGCTACAATGAAAAAGATCTTGTTTGGTACTGTTTCTTTTTTTCTTTTTCCAAATTTCATTAATATTTTGTATGTTTGTGAGTTATATTAGGATGGAGTGAACTACATTATTAGGACCTACAAAAATATTTAGTTCACATAGAATAAATGAATGAAAAATAAATAAAATATAATTGGGTTTGAGTTGATGTATTTTTTCTCTAATTATCTGCACAATGTAGGGATTTACCATGTTTAACAACAAAAATTACTTTATGTGCAATAAAAAGAACACGATTTTTCCTTATTGTGGTAATACAAAAATATTGGGGTCTGATTTTTGAATTATGTTTCCTAGTTAATAGGTTCGATACCTTCCCTTAATTATTATATAATATACCTGATTGTTTACCCTATTTTTTGAGTTTAGAATTTTATAATAGTGCATTTTTGTATTAATGTTGAATATGTTTTTGATTTTATTCTCAAACATGTGGAGTTGTGACCATCTTACATATTTATATTTTTCTACTGCATCAAGGTTATATTTATCTTACATTTTTCATGACACCAATTTCTGTTGGATGCGACTACTATTTGGAACACCATCTATTGGATTCCACTGTTTCATTTTTGGAATTGGATGCTGCAACATTTTGGATGCATCTGGATTTTTGGATTGTGTTTGGGTCTATATTTTTTGGTTATATTTTCCAATGTTTTATTGGATTTGATGATATTGAAACCCACTATGCTGCATTGTGTTGGGTCTGGGTCTAGGTTAGGATCCATCGGGTAAGGTAGAGTCTAGGATATGATCAATCAGGCTTGGTCTTAAATTATGCATAAAACCCACATAAAACAACCTGATCTGTCCCGACCTATAACGGATTGGGTTAGGTCGAGTCCTTTGGCCATGAACCACCGAACCCGACCCCTATATGTTGGGTGGGGTCAGGTCAAAAGTATTATTAATAATGTGAACCCACTCGACCTGACAAGTTTTTTAGTTGGGTCAGGACCAGAAGCTTCCTCGAACCAACGCAATTAGAACCTACCGATGGAAAAAACTAAAAAATAATATCAATATGAAAAAAATAAACAATGTTAATAATACCAATCACATTTTGCATAATACTATTTTGATTCTTATTCCTACACAGCACATATTACATATGGATCATTTTTCTAAAGTATTAAAATAATATAAACGAGTCTTCTTGATTTTGATTATATCACTTTTTTAAAAATTTCATATCAAAAATGAAAAAATCACTTTGATTCATTCCAGTTACACCATTCATCATAATGAGGTATGATTTATTTTAACACGTCAAAAATGACTTATAGACCATTTACCTAATATATCAGAATAATATGAATGTGTTTGTTCGGTTCCTATTTTGTCACATGATCCTATTACTAAAATTTTGGGCAATTTTAAATAAAAATCCACCCATTGAGTCATATTGGTCACACCATGCATCATATTAAGGGGTAGTTGATTCTTACACATCTAAATGGCTTATAGATCATTTTCTCGATGTTTCAAAACAATCCAAATGTGTTTTCATGGTTTTTATAATTGAACATGTTTAAATAACTAAATTTAATGTCATGTTAAAATATAGATACACATTTGGAGTTATACCAATCACATCGTGTGTCAGATTGATGTTTTATTGATCCTTACCCCAAAAAATGACTTATGTATCATAATATTAAAGTAGAAAAATGTTGTAAGGTGTACATCAAAATATAGTAACTAATTTGAAAAGAACTCAACGAAAACAATATATTATTAAATTTATTTCATTATTATTATTATTTTTATTTACCATGTTCCACCAAATATATATTTTTTAAAAACAATGTACTAAAAAATATATATCAATATATACAAAATTAATAACTATAATAAACAAAATCTTATAACTGAATTAAAAATATAAAATCAAATTTAAAAAAATCATTGATTGTTATCTAAAATGATTTTGAAAAAATTGAAAAAATTTATATTTAATAGGACATAGCCCCACACTTACGAACCTAAATGCAACTGGCCCGACCTAATTATTATTATTATTATTTTTATTGTCATGAAAATAATACACATTCCATTTTATAAGGTATAATTTTTTTACAATAAAAAACAATCATTACAAATTGTCAAAAATATAATTATTATTTTATATATAACTTCTAAATGTATAATTTTCCATACAATTCAAAAATATATATATATATATATTCAAAAAATATTCACAAATTTGGAAAAATTATGACCCATTACATTACTTCAATTTAGATTATCTAAAAAATTGAAACTCATGATAATTCACCAAATCCTAGAAGAGTTGGGTAGGAGGTGTACTAAATTAAGTATACAAAAAATCTGGATTCACTCACACAAAATCTTGGCCTCGCTTAACTCTTGTTTTCCCAAGATATGTGACCTGACCTTCTATTTCCCCTCACCACTCTGATTCTCTTTTATTATGATAACGGTAATCCCTATTATTATCTCGATGGATGAGCATCAATAACTGTCCAAGTTATAGGCATGCCATTACATGTTGAATGGTGCACTAAATATAATATATGGGTGAGAGATGTAACGCCCAAACCCCAGTTTCCCAGAGTCGGTGCATTTTTACATAACATTACCACGATCCCAATAGATCAAGTATCGAATGAACGATTAGTTTAGTATCCTTGGAATCACTTGATACATTTTTAAAGTTTACATTAAATCATAAAGTGAAAACTACAACAACATATTGTCTTCACATTCATATCTCCTTATACTATCCTGAAAGTCATTCATAAAATACTTCTTCACCTCCTAGTAAAAATAAAACATAGAAAGGGGTGAGCTCATATGCCCAGTAAAGATAAAAATATAGAGGAAAAATTCATAAATAAGCATAAACATTTAAGGCAATGTATAATAAAAACAAAAGCCTTTTAAACTTGAACTTCAGCATAATATGGCAGAAATAAAATGAAATAATTACATTTACTTATTCAAATTTATATTCTACTAATCAAATAATCACATTCAATATCAATAACCACTTTCATAATGATGGAATTTATACTTCCAGACTATCATAACAACATAGTTAAGGCCTTGTTCCAAGACTACAAATAATATTTTCTCAGGGACTTGTTCTAAGACACAAGTTTGGCTCCTGAGACCTACCGATGAATCGAGGATCTATAGCAGGCTCCACCTATCACTTATTATGTCCAACTCATTCCTCATATGAAAAGGCTTAAACATAAAATAAACATTCGTATTAAAACTAACATACTAAATGTCAATACTTTATCAATAAATAATGAATGGTATAAAATTTACACATCAACAACCAAACATATCGCATACCTTCAATACAATATTGAAGTATTTTATCCTAATAAATAATATTCAAATAATATTAAAATACATCAAAGGATGTTGAAATAGATGAAATCAAAACTATTTGGGAGAAGTACATATTTTATTTTTGAAATCATTTAAAAGTCACTTAATTATAAAAGAAAACATTTACTTTTAAAATATTCATATAAGCTTGTAAGGGAAGCTTCGACGATTTTATAACGACGAAAAATAGTCGCAGCCACCATATAATTTAAAAAAGATATTGTTACCTTAATTTTGTCGAAAAGGCTAAAAATGACCTTATTTGGATAACAATGGAAAGATTCATTTATAAACATCTTATAAAAAGTTAACAAGGGTATAAATGAAGTTAACCCACAGTCTATAAAATAGTAGGAATGATTTGAAATACATTTTTTAGAAACATGGATGTGGATGATAAAGAGGTCCCAGTATATAATTACATAAAAACAACATCCGATAATGAAGAGATTGTTAAATAAACCCTTAACATTTACTTTTCCTTGGTTGATGGTATGTTAAAATCTTGTATGATGGTAAAATTATTTTTATTAAATTATAAAATAATCATATACATTAATATGATATCATATATGATCTTTTAACATTGATTTGTTAATAATATATTAGTATTATCATCGTTTCGGGTGTTAACGGATTAATTATCCTTTATATTAGTTTTTATGTGATCCATATTATTTATGGATGGGATGTATATTATTCATATCGAGATTGATATCATGTATCTAAAAATTATTTTTAATCATAAAATGAAATTTATTCTTAAATGGATACGATGGGGAATGAATCTCATTGCGTTCGTGGAGACAATAAACCGTACGTACGCACAAGCGACAATATCATAGTTTTGATATTTAAATAATATATAATTGGATGGTATATCATATATACAGAATCATTATCATGTTATATTTATTATTTACATAAATTATAAATCATTATTATACCCATCCATATAATAATGTTTTTAAAAACAATTACACCATGATGTGGAGACTCTAAGCCGTACGTACGTACGTATGGTGACATGTCATTCAAATGATGGATATAATACTGAATATGGTTGTAAAATATTTATAATAAAATCATTGTATATAGAAGATACTAGATTTATTATTTTATAATGGAAATAACAAATAATAAAGAAGTTGACGAAGAAAGGAACGTGAAAGAGGGTGGTTAAAAAATTACCTCTTCTTCGGGTTCTTCCTTTTGATTTGATCAAAAGGAATCCATAGGATGAAATTCTGATCATACTAAGGCAACTAGGTTGACGTGAGGGAAGTTGAGAAAATATTTGGGCAGGGGTTGGCCGAACCAAAATGCTTTGACTGTATGAATTTTAGAGAAGGGGGAGTGCCCTTTTATAATAGGGGTGAGGGGCACCTGAGGAAAAACATAAAATATTATTTTATAATAAATTCATATTCGGTTTATAATGGCTACAAATTTAATTTTTTAGAGGCTAAGGTGGGGATGGGTTGAAATCCATTCAACCAATAGATTTCATCCCTTTTTTGTCACTAAATTAACCTTATCATTTATATTTAACTCTTAGTTAAATAGTTTGACATTTACCATGTCTCTTTGTATTTTTATACTATATGGTTAATAAACATAGACTATACATCCAAGCGCACCCCAAGTGGTTAATTAATGATACACCAATAATTATATAAGTCTATTGGCCGAACATTATAATTTTAGAAATTAAATATCAATTAATAATATAATATTTGTTTTAAAAACTCTTTTATGTCAATTTTAACACTATTTGGTATTTGATTTTTGTGAAAATCATATAAGCATGATTACTTAAAAAAACATAATTAAATATATAATAATATGTCATTTTAACAAATAAAATTATTATTATTCATATAAAGTCTCAAATTATATTTATTTTTATATTTATAATATGATTTATTTTAATATTTCATTAATTAGGTAAAAACTACATTACCATTGTGTCATAAATAAATTAAATGATTTAAGGTATAGAAATTATAAATAAAATACCATGATGTAGGAAATATTTTTATATTTTTAATGAATATTTACAATTTAATTTAACCTATGTATAAACATATATTAAAAATGTTTTAGTAATTAGACTTCTATTTTAACTATTTTAACTCTTCTTTCAATTAAATAATAATAATTGTCCTAATCTAATCCAAGTGGGACGAATTGATAATATTTTATTCGTAAGGTTGTTTCTGGTCAAGATAAACTTTTCCAATTTAATTAGGACATGTTTTACGGTAATAATAATATCATTTTAACCCTTAATTACCCTATTTACTTTTAATCGTGGTAAATAAAAGTAAAAAGTTACTATTCACAAAAAAAAAATTTATCTTATTAAACCATATTTTACTCCCTAATATTAACCGTATCTCTCATATTTTCTAAATTACACTCACAGATGTGATACAATTCTGTTTTATATGAATTTGCAAATTCTCCTAGGAGAAGGGTAAAAGACGGTGAAAAGTTCAATAAAATTGTTATTTATCTAAAAATATTCTAAAATGACTCGAATGAATTAAATTGAACTTATATAGGTTTTATGTAACTATTTTGAACTTAATTAAATTTAAATTAAAGAAACAATAACTTATATAAAAATTCGGTTTTATTCTATAACTTAGTGTTCTTCACTATTCATCAAAAATTGTAAGTTTTCAGAAAGATACCAAAATTTAACCCTAGGATAATTTGAATATTAAAAATCCATAAAAAGAAGTCCATTTTGAATGATAAAATGTATAATATTTCAAAAAGTGGGTATTACTATTCATAACGGCTAGTTTGATTGGTTTTGGTGTGTGTTAGAACTCGAAGTTGCATACAACACGTGATACTGCATTATTCAAAGAGAAGCATACTGTGGAAGCATGGGGTGTTACATTCTCCAATCCTTCAAATAATTTCATCCTCAAAATTTATAGAATAATACCACATGAAAGTAATCGGGTGATTCTTCATTATAAGTTCCTTGGGTTCCCACGTTTCCTCTTCCATTTAATGGTTTCTCCATAGAACATTTACCGGACGAGTCGTCCGGTTTCTCAGAACTTGTTCTCTTGTATCAAGAATCCTAACGGGCTATTTGCAATAAGATAGATCGGGTTCCAATTCTAATTCCTCGTAAGTATGTACATTTTTTGGGTCAGGAATGTATTTTCTCAACAGTGATACTTGGAAGACATCATGATCTTTAGAGAGACATGGCATCTTTTCAAAATGGTAAGCTACAGTCCCAATTTATTCTAGAATTTCGAAAGGTCCTATGTAACTGGGACTCAATTTACCTTTCATACTGAAAATTATAACTCCCTTCCATGGAGATACCGTGAAGAAAACATGATCTCCTAACTAAAATTACAGACTCTTCATTCGGTTTTCATCATAGCTCTTCGACCTACATTGAGCTGTTATAATGTGGTTTTGGATTACCTTTACATTTTACATTGTTTCCTCCACCAGTTATGGCCCTATGAGTTTTCTTTCCCCAACATCATCCCAACAGGTTGATGTGCGACATCTCTTTCTGTATAACACATCATATGGTGCCATCAGAATACTTGAATGAAATCTATTGTTATAGGAAAATTCTACCAGAGGTAAATATTGATCCCACATACCATGAAAGTCAAGTGAGAAAGATCTCAACATATCTTATAAGGATTTAATACTCCATTCTAGTTATCCATATATTTGAGGGTGGTAGGCCGTGCTCAAATGAAGTTCAATATCCAATGCCTTCATAAGACCCTTCCAGAATCATGAAGTAAATCGGGGATCACAATCAGAAACAATCTATAGGGGTACTCCATGAAGTCTCACAACTTCATTAATATATAGTCTTTCTAGACGTTCAAGTGGTTGATATTCTCTTATAGCATGAAAATGTTCTTAGTTGGAAAGACGATCAACAATGAACCATATTTCAATGTTCTTTCTATGAGTCTTTGGTACTCACATGTCAAAGTTCACTGTGATATTATCCCATTTCTAATCAGGTATGGGAACAGGTTTCATGACTCCTATATGCTCCTGCCTTCCAGCTTTCACTTGTTGACAAACCATACATATTGACACAAAATATGCAATCGCACTCTTCATGTTTTCCCACCAATAATGATCCTTCCAATCCCTATTCATTTTGGTGCTCCAAGGGTGTATAGAGATATTAGAACAATGAGCATCGTCTAATAATTACCTTTTTAGATCAGGTATATCGGGAACACAAAGTCACTTCCAAAATATCAAAATTCCATCTTAATGCACACAGTCAATCAATATCCCATCATTCATAGCTTTAATCCTCTTGTGAAACTCTTCATTATCGGTCTAAGAACTCTTTATCCGTTCTAGTAAAGAAGGTTTGGCAGTCATCTAAAAAACTATTTATGTTTCGCTTTCCATGGTGATTCCCATATCCATCTTTACAAGATCCATTAAAATATGATCCCTTTCAATTCTCATCTTGTTAAAAACTCCATTATCCTTTCTACTCAAAGCATATTCCACCTGATTTTCCTTCCCTAGGTGTTAGTGTATCGTGCAATCATAATACATGTGTAGTTCAATCCATCACCTTCACCTCATGTTGAGTTATTTATATGAGAAAATGTACTTCAAACTTTTGTGATCAGTATAAATCTCACACTTTTCACCATAGAAATAATTTCTCCAAATCTCCTAATAAAATATTACAACTGCTAACTCAATATCATGAGTAGGATATTTTTTATCATGAATTTTTAACTGTCACGATGCATAGGAAATAACTCTATCATTCTGCATAAGGACACAACCATGTACATTTTTCGATGCATCACTATAAATAACTAACCCATTATTCCCCGATGGTAGAGTAAATATAGGGGAATTGACTAAACTTCTATTCAGTTCTTCAAAACAATATTTACACTCTTTTTTCCAAATAAATTTAACACCTTTACGTGTGATTTTTGTTAATGGGTTATCCAGCCGAGCAAAATTCTGAACAAAACATCTACCATAACTTACTAACCAATAAAACTGCGTACCTCAGTGATACTCGTCGATGATTCCCATTCTTGGATTGCTCTGGTCTTAGAGGGATCAACTGAGATTCCATCTTTGGAGACAATACTTACAAGGAAATAAATCTCTTGAAGCCAAAATTCACACTTGCTAAACATCCCATATAATTCATGTCTTCTCAGAGTCTCCAATATAATGCACAAGTTATTTTCGAGATATTCGTAGAATTTGGAGTATAACAAGATATCATCAATTAATACCACTACAAATTCATCAAGATATTCCTTGAAAACATTGTTCATTAGATCCATGAATACAGAGGGTGCATTAGTCAATCCAAAAGGTATTACTGTAAAATCGTAATGCCCGTGCCTGGTTCAAAATGATGTCTTCAGAATGTCTTCCTTATTCACAAACAAATGATGGTATCCAGATCGATGGTCAATCTTTGAAAAGTATTGAGCTCCGTGAAGTTGTTCAAATAAATCATCAAGTCGAGGTAGGGGATACTTGTTCATTATTGTTATAGAATTGATCTCCCTGTAGTAGATAAATAACCGCATAGATCCATCTTTCTTCTTAACAAAAAGGATAGTATCTCTACATGGCGAAACACTAGGGAGAATAAATCCATTATTACTCAATTACTCTAGTTTTTTCTTTAGTTAAACTAATTCCATAGTGGCCATTCTATAAGGGGTCTTCGATATAGGCCTTGAACTAGGAATTAAATCAATGGAAAACTCAATTTCTCATTCTGGAGGATGTCCAGGTAAATCTTCCAGAAACACATCTACATATTCTTTCACAATAGGTACATCCTCTATTTGAACATTTGTTTCCTTATCCATAGTTATTTCATTCTCTTTATCCCCGATAATTGATTTCAGTTGAGCTACTAGGGGTGGATCTAGATAAGAATCAGGTGGTGATGGTTCTGCTCTAAAGATAAGGTGTTCATTATCATCATCATCAAAAATAGTAACCTCTTTATACGTACAATAAATCTTCAAATAATAGTCTGAAAGCCAATCCATAACAAGTATTATATCAAATTCTATCATGGGTATGACGATGAAAGTTTCAGATAAAGAACATTTATATGCCGTAATGGGGACAGATCCATAGTACTTTGCAGCAATGATACTTCCCTTAAGAGTTTTAACTGACAACTCCCTTGCTAAATCTAATTGAAAATATCTAATTATCATTGAAATTTGGGATTATATGAATGAATGTGCTGATCCAAAATCAAATAATTCAATTTTTAAACTTGAGGAAACCATTAAATTACCTACCACACTGTCTTTCAGAGCTTCTAACTCAGTAGTAGTGATAGCATAAGCTTGGCCTTGATCCCTTTCACTTTTCTGAGTTAAGTTCCCATGACACTTAGGAAATTCATTTACATAATTTCCCATATCCCTGCAATAGTAGCATTGAACATTGGTAGCTCCTTTCTTCCCTTTTCAATCATGAGCTTGGTGGACTTTTTCACCAAAATTGTAACAGACACCCATTACCTTCAAGAAAGTACCGGGGTGTTTCTTCCCACATTTACTGCATGTTTGATATTCTAATTTTCCCTTCATCCCCTTATTTCCATTTTCATACTAATCAACAGATCTCTTCTTCTCTTGTGTTTCTCTAAAGTCATAAGACTTAGAGATTTCCTTTTTTGTCTTGATAGCACATGGGATAATTTCTTCGTATGATGAGAAGGATTGTGAGGATAATGTTCGACTAATAAATTGTTTTAACCCATCAAAGAAACAATTAATCATACTTCTTGGGTTACGTGTATAATCTCTAGAATACCTTTCTAACCTTGTAATGATAGCCTCAAACATTGCAACATTCTCATCCTCCTTTTGTCTTAGACTTAGAAATTGCCATTCCGTATCTGCTCAATGGTCACGAGGGAAAGAAAATTCTATGAAAATATCTTTGAACACCCTCCATTACATATTTGATAATTTATCATCTTACTTCATGTTTTGAATCAATGAACTCCATTGATCAACATCTCTACTGAGATGGTAAACTGCCATGATAACCTTTTCCCTTTCATTACTCCAGAAGGCATGGAGTATTTTCTCTAAGGTATTTATCCATTACTCAGCTACTAAGGGATTTGTACTCCCATTGAATTTTGGTCGTTGTTGCCTCATGAAGCGATCATACATTGATCCTCCCTGATGAGGATCAGGGTGCTTCATACGGGTAAGGTAATTATTCATAACCTGAGTGACATGTCCCAGTATGGTGATTAGCTGATCTGCACCAGTTACATCACCAGCTCCACTATAAATATCATGATCATGAGGGAAATCCCTACATGGAGTGCATGAATTGATACGGTTTCCATTTCTTCCACTAGGTTCCATTTCTATTAAATTAAATACATTAGATTAATTTATGAATCATAATACATTAATCCAAATTTGTAAAACACTTAAGAAAAATAGAACAAGTAAAGGATATAATCCACAATCATTTAAATGTTTTCATTGAGGATGTATATACTCATAAACACTTCATAATGGTTCGTAATGAAAATAAGATTTATCCTAAGCATATCCCCTGGTAGTGACTTAACTAAGAGTGAATCAATGCCCGTTGTTGTGCACCAGTTCCGGTTTGAGTATAGCTCAATGTGGTGTTTTCGGGTTTTACCCCTAGGTAAATATATGCCAGAGCAGCCTTTACCTAATCGTATCCAGACAGGGATGTATTGCTCGGAAAACTCAAAAAATCTCTTCAATACCAAAATTCTAGAATGTTCTTCTACACTAATCCTCAAAGTCCATCTTGGGTCTACGTTCTCTAATTAGAGTTTATCTAAATCATGATTACAAGGATTGTACTGAACTTCTTCTAATACCAACAGAAACGCCGGACCCCAGTTAACCAGAGTTGGTGCATTATTACATAACATTGGAATGATCCCAAAATATCAAGTCTCAAAATACGGATTAGTTTCGTAGCCTTGGAATCACTTGATACATTCATAAAGTTTACATTACATTATAAAGTGAAAACTACAACAACATGTTGTCTTCACAGTCATATTTCCTTATTCAATCCCTGCAGGTCATTCATAAAATACTTCATCACATCCTGGGAAAAATAAAACATAGAAATGGGTTAGCTCAGATGCCCAATATGGATAACAATATAGAGAAAACTTTCATAAATAAGAATAAACATTTAAGGAAATGTATAACTAAAACAAAAGCCTTTTATAATTGAACATCAGAATAATATGGCAGAAATAAAATGAAACAGTTCCATTTACTTATTCACATGGATATTATACTAATCGAATAAATACATGCAATATCAATAACCACATTCATAATGATATAATGCATAATGTTAAACTATCATAACCACATAGTCAAGGCCTTGTGCCATGACTACAAAAAAAAAATTTCAAGGCCTTGTCCCAACACACTAGTTTTTCTCATGATTCCTACTGATGCATCAAGGATATATAGTGAGCTCCACCTGTCACTTATTATGTCTAAATCATTCCACCAATGAACAGGATTAAACATAACATAAACATTCATATTAAAACTAACATACAAAATGTCAATACTTTTTCCAAAAACAATGAATGGTATAAAATTAAAACATCCAATGTCAATCCTATCAGAAAACCATCAATAAAAAAGGGATGTTTCGTATCATAATAAATAAACTTCAACTAAGCTTAAAATCCATCAAAGGATGTTGACATAGCTGAAATCAAAACCATTTGAGAGAAATATATCATTTTTATTTGAAATAATTTAAATGACAGAACATTATAAAAGAAAACATTTAGTTTGAAAATATTGTTATAATATTATAATGGATTCTTTGACGATATTATAATGGAGGAAAATAGCTACACCCGCCGTATTAGTTAAAAAAGAAATTTTTACATTAATTTTGTCGAAAAGGTTAAAAAGGACCTTGTTTGGAAAACGACAGAATGATTCCTTTATAAACTTCTTATAAAAAGTCAACAAAGGTATAAATGACTTTAACCCATAGTCTTTAAAATAGTAAGAATTATTTGAAATACATTTTTAAGAAACATGGATGTGGATGATAATGAGGTTCCAATGGATAATTACGTGTAAACAACCTCGGATAATGAATAGATTTTGAAATAAAACCATACCTTATACTTTTCATTGGTTGAGGGTTAGATAACCTCATGTATGATGGCGAAATAATTGTTATTAAATAATACAATAATCATAAACCGTAATATGATTTCATATATGATCTTTTAATATTGATTTGTTAATAATATCTTAGTATTATCATCGTTTCGGGTGTTAACAGATTCATTTTCCATTATATTCATTGTTATGTGAGCCATATTTGTTATGGATGAGATGTATATTATTATAATCTAGAAGGATATAATGTCTCCAAAAATTATTTTTAATCATCAAATGATATATAGTCTTGAATGGATACGATGGGGAATTAATCTCATCGCATTCATGGAGACGGTAATCTGTACGTACGCACGAGCGAAAATATCATTTTTTTGATATTAAAATAATATATAATTGGATGTTATATCATATATAAATTATCATTATCATGTTATATTTATTATTTATAAGAATTAAGCATCATTATTATACCAATCAAAATAATAATGTTTTGAATGACAATTACACCTCGACGAGGAGACAGTAAGCCGTACGTACGCACATATGGTGACATGTCATTTAAATGATGGATTGAAAACCGAATATAGTTGTACCATATTTATAATAACATCTAAGTATATATAAGATACTATATATATTATTTTATAATGGAATTAACACGAAAGAAGAAGTTGAAGAAGAAAGGAACATGAAAGATGTTGGTGAAAACAGTACTTCTTCTTCGTGTTCTTCCTTTTGATTTGATCAAAAGGGCACCATAGAATGACATTATGATCAAACTAAGGCCACTAGGATGAAGTGAGGGAAGTTGAGAAAATATTTGGGTAGGGTTTGGGAAATCCAAAAGGCTTTGAAGGTATGAATTTGAGAGAAGTTGGAGTGCCCTTTTATAAGAGGGTTGAGGGGCACCTGAGGAAAAACATAAAATATTATTTTTTTTTAAAATTCATATTCGGTTTATAATGGCTCCAAATTGATTTATTTAGAGGCTAAGGTGGGGATGGGTATAAATCCTTTCAACCAATAGATTTCAGCCAGTTTTGGGTCACTAAATTAACCTTATCATTTATATTTAACTCTTAGTTAAATGGTTTGACATTTACCATGTCTCTTTGTATTTTTATATTATATGGTTAATAAACTTACACTATACATCCAAGAACACCCCAAGTGTCATGGAAAGTAGTGTTGAACTTCGACATTCCGAGATGAAATTAGGGAGTAGATTCTGATTGGACATGATATTTTCCATGATATGATAGTGAGGGTCCAAACCATTAAGTGTCACATGAAATCTGCGAGAATTCGATAAAAGTTCCATGTAGATAATAATTGGTGAGACCATTATTTTGATGTTAGAGATAAGTTGTTCCTCTACATATGCCCATGGAAGATATTCATGAGTTTTGGAAAAAATTTAAACCTTATTCTGAAATAAATCATCCCCAATGAGATCCTTGATTTCATCCATGTGGTGGCCTACCGATTTTCAGTCCCACCTAACCTACCTTCAATATATGATGTCCTCTATGTATTCCCCTTAATAAAGTACTTACCAAAACCCCAAATGCACTGAATTTAGTGGTGATACAATTGTTAAATGACCATTAAGATGTGTATCAGCCAGTAAATATATTATATCACCGATACAATGTTATATGAAATAAGATAACTCACCTAGTCAAACTGTTGTGGAGAAAACATATGTTTAAAGAAGCAACCTGGGATCTTGAATTTGAGATAAAGTAGAAACACCATTACCTGTTTTCACCATTGCATGTAATAGAAAATTTCAAGTGTGAAATTATATATTGGGTGAATAATGAATCACCATTTGTTTTTAATATAGAAATCAATATTTAATATCTTATGATACATTCTACACTGATCCAAAATGAACTTTTATTGTTTAAATAACACAATTATGAAAAAATAAATAAAATGAAATGTATGAATAAAATTAACTATTTTATAGATTATATATTAATATAACAACAAATAAAAATTTATTTTAACTCATTTTATAGTATTTCATTCATCATTATCATTGATTTTATTGATTTTTTTCGGTTTAATACACTTTTATTCTAAAAACTACTTTAAAGTTCATAATGTTTCTCCATAATTAAATAATTGAAATTACACCTACTGACATAATGATTTAAATTAAATTCGTAGATTACATATATATATATATATACTTATTAAAATCCATTTAATTGTGATTACATGTGATATATATAATATGAGATTATCTTTTATGAAAAAAATCCATTTCTTGAAAACCTAATTTTTGTCATGTATGCTCGTTTAGTATTAAATTACATTCCTCTACATCGGTAAGATGTGTGATGAAAAATGGATTACATATTTTTAATCATCATTATTTTTTTTATTTAATATGTTCATAATAAATTTTAACAATAATTAATAGTGAAACAATTTATTTACCAAATTTAAGGTGAAAACGGGTTTATCAGGAATTTAAAATAACAATATAAGCGTTAAAAATAATACAAAAACATATATAATTTTTATTTTATGGTATTAGATTGACTTTTTATCTTACAATGTCCAATAATGGTCTATCTAGGATTCTTTGTTCAATATAAAATAATTTCAATATTTCATTATTTTCAAAAATTTCAAATGTGTCATGTCATCCACTAATAAAAGGGAATACACTATACTCTCTATAACCCATTCACAGACAAAACAAATTGGATATTCCAATAACTATCTAAAACAATTCCTTAATTATCTCACCTGATAATATATTACTATAATATGTTCATAAATCTAACATAGTATGTATTTTGTTGAAAATATAGTGATGTTGTTCGAAGAAGAGGTAACATCCTTAGAATTGCGTTTTGTTTTTTTTTCTTATTTCACTTAATTTATATAATTTTAAATAATTATGATACAATATCCAATTTGACATATAATTTTATTTTTTTTATGTTAAGGGAATTATATACATCCATCTTATCCACCATCAAATGGGATACATAATTAATGATCTTGTGTACGAAAAATTACTTACTCACAAATTGATGTAATTTGTTTTCCATTACTTGTTATCGTGGATGGAAACAAATATGTTTTTAATGTTTAAATATGACTTTTAAGATATAATTAAAAATAATTAATTATAATATAAACTGAACATTCTTAATTTCTATTTTTTTAGGGAATATGATAATATCACTCATCTGTAAGGGGGATTATCACCTCGTGATGTGATGTGATTCATTTTTCCCTTAGACATTATATGGATGATAATAAGGATTCATATTATTTGTAAAAATTATATTAATGAAATAATAATATATATGTAAAAAAATATACCATATAATTTCTTACCATAATTTCCATTGATTAAATGACAATGTACTTTGTGTTAATGGAGGACTATAGACTTGAGAAGCGATGTGATTCATTTTTATTAACGAATCACATGGATTTTATGTGAAATGGTATTTAAAAAATATATTATTTTATTTATGATAGTATTATAATACTACAATTTAAAAATAATACTTATATTATTTCCATCATCATCATTGAAAAATGGAAATGTTACTCATTCAAACATACAACATACTATTTTGATGATTGTAACATAGATCTTTTATCATAACAATTATTAATGGTTAGTTAAAAATGTAAAATTTAAGAATAGAAATGATAATTATTACATTATTACTTTTCTTTATATGATTAAAACGTAATATCCTTGAATATAGTCAACTCACCATTGTGGTTATGGACATATAAATCATTTATTTCTAAAATGAATTATATATAATTAATTTGTTACGTATTTCAATATGGAATGGTGAAAAAAATTAATAAGAAAATTTAAATTGATTCTTAAGGGAGTAAATAACTTAACATTTTTTTTATTTAGGAGATAAAAACATAGATTACATATTTATGTCGAGGTAAGGGGTCTCTCCATACCACACTTTCCTTTCGGTTATAAAAATTATCTCTCTAACACACATTATATCTCCCTTTAAAGTTATTGAATTATTTTAAAATATATATATATATATATATATTTGTATCTCACATATATACCTAGATAATAATCTATTACATTGATAGGAAAATAAATGCATTATGATCATTTTACAATTTCCATCATTCGGAAATTTTCATTGATTTGGATTTGAAAAAAGATTATTCCCCCATTTCTCTTTCCATGGAAAATTGTTATGTTTTTCATTGGGAATGAATCCATGATATAGAACACATATGTCAATAAAATGTTATTATGGGTGAAACCATATAGTACTCCAATGCATTGGATAATGATTCAATCTAATGAGATGTCATGTATGGTATTAGGGAGTAATCCTAAGCCATTTTGGGACACTGTCCACATTTTGATATTGTATAGGAAATTATCTGATACTCATGTTTTTATGATGTTATATGTTTCATCCAAATTTCCTATAACTCCATGATTTTATAACATCATGTTCATTATGTTACTCATCCAAGTGATTACTCGTGATCCCTATCTTTTATGATATAATGTAACACTTTTGAATCACATGTTTTGTTTCGTAGTCATGTTGGTTCCCTTAATGGTACTTTTAGCTCACACATTTATTAATTAATCCCATAGGCTATATCATGTAGTCTTAAGATCTAAATATGAATAATAAAATGATGAATATTTTTGACATAATATGAATCAAATCATCCCAATACAATATGCCTAATGGTCATTGGGATTGAAATTGTTGGAAATTTTTTTTTAAAACATATGTAATAATATGTGTAAAAGACTTGGGCCACTATAAATATCCCCTAAAATGTTCATCACAAATGAGACCATCAATAAAATTTCCATGTAAAATAAGATACAATATACGTAGCATCTAGAGGTTAATGTTTCAATAATGAAAATAGGATATGATCATATGATCATTGAATTCATCAATGAAAATGATAAATTTAAAGGTGGGTCCTTGAAAACTATGGTCTTATTTAAGAATATATCATTCTAATGGAAGATATAAAAGATTATGGGTATGATTGTAATATCAATTTCTCCAAATCTCTACATTATGTTTGAATTTTAGGCATCCCATTTTATAAAAGAGTGAAATGAATTATGTTGGATATTGGAAGCTATATTTGGGAATTTTTAGAGTGGGATCACATAGATCGCATTATTTGGTTGTTTTTGTGTAGATAGATGTTTTGGTTGACATCTCGCAACAACTTTTGATGGACAAATTCATTTTTATGGAAGTCTCAAATTATATGATCTAATTTTTATATGAAAAACTACATATATTTTTTATTGTTTATGGATGAATTATTCATATAGAGATAGATTGTGTCTCAAAAGTGGTGGATGGAGAAGTTAAAATTTTCATGTAGTATGGTCCATGGATTTGGGGAAACCCATTGGAGGTGTTTTTTAAAGGAGGAAAAGAGACAACGAGATACGGATAAACTCGCTATGGTTGTTTCATGAAATATATTCCAGATCAAAATAAATTCTTTAGGATGGGAATTTTGATTTTTTTATAAACCAAAAAATTTATATTTGGCTAGATAATTTTGAGATTTATGCTTCCAAAATTGTTTCTACTGGTTTAATGAAGACATTTTTATGTTACTGTTAAATTTCGCATCGTGTTCACCAACACTACGACATGCTTCCCTAAAACTATGGAGGGAGCCCTAATAATTACTTATTATATAAAAAGGATATGTTATGACCCTCAGGACTATGTGGTTTCTCTATGTTTTGATCCCCATTCTTTTCCGCCAAGATTGTTGTGAATTAGAATGAGACTATGATGAATAGCCTAAAATGGCATCATATGTTGATGGTGATAGGTTGAGGGGATCACAATAAATATATTTCATTAAAGGAACCCATCTACTCTAAATGTGATATAAATGATATTCAGTTATACTCTATAAGGTATAAAATTATGGGGGATGGATCAATTATTGATTATATAGATGAAGAGTCCCGGGTGATCCAAACCCTCCCATCCCAAAGAAATTCTTCCACATCAACCATCATGGGTTTGGAAACCCACTATAGTATATATGCCCCGATGAAAAAGTATGAAAGTGGACCTGATATATTTTTATGTATAAAAACAAATTGTATACTCATTACACATGCAATAATATGATTTTATGATGGGTGAATTTTGGTTTTCCAAAATGGTCACTATAGTGGTTTGTGCCTTCTCTGGAGGGAGGATATGGATATTAGGGGAAATAGTTTCTTTTTTAGTCACATTTCTAGATATATCTTATATAAATATTACCATACATACATGTTTGTGAGTTTTTAGGAGTGTCCTTCATAGAAGGGTAAATGACTACCTTGATAGATTCTCATGTAATTATAGAATAGCCTTATTTGTTCATCAAATAGTTGGGGTCATTAATGATATCATGTACACGAATGAAAAGTGAGGGGTGACAGAATTCTAGGTTCGTTGATTCTCAATTTACTACAAGAAGTCTAGACTATAAGTATTTATTGTCTATGAGACATAGTCAACACTATTTACCTATTTCCAACTAATAATTTACTCTAATAGTAGATCATTTGTACAAATTTTTAGGTTCAATTGAATGGATCAACCTATTAATGTTTAACTTGATGTCCTATATTTCTCAAATTGTATCAAATCACTACACTATCCACATTTATATTATTCATTATTCATGAACCCTTGATATGAGACTATCTTTAGGATTGAATATCTGTGGAATGTTGAGGTGGATATTGAGGGGACAATCTATTCACATCAGATATATTGGGATTCTGGCTTCAAGAATAAAATTTTTCTTCTTAATTCTATGATAAAATGATAAAGTGATAATACAATACACAACCCTGACATGCAATGTGAATCTATTTAATGTGGCCTAAAAGAGTACTACTCTGACCAACCTCATATGTACTGTATTCATGAATTTCATCCCTAGAAGAATATTTGGATGCTACCATAAAATTATTAAATTTTTATGGTCAATGTGATGCTAATGAAGGTGATTCCAATATGCTATTCATCCACCAAAATGATTTTTTATGATCCCATATGAATAATATCACCAACTTATTTACTCATATGGTGGAGATTCTTTGAATGATAAGGTGATTCGAGCTCTTAAACATGTTTTCTATGATCATTATTCTTATGGAAAATCTACCATCTCTTTGAATATAACTTCTTGTATTAAATATTGTTCCCTCCAATAAAATGTGTCTCCTCCCACATCCCTTAAAACATACATTTCCACCACTCCATATTCCCTCATCCTTAAATCTGTCATCCTTCCGTTGTACTTCCAATTCATAATATTATTATGAAAATACCAATTCATATTATTGGGTGATTTCCTCCGAAAATTCTTGTTCTACTCTCCTCATTCAATCAAAAACCATCCAATAGCTTCATCAAATGCATCCTATAATATGTGTTCATCTCAAATACCAACATCCCATTTCTAATTTTCTTCGAAAAATACACATTCTTCATCAACTGCGATTTTGATGATAAATACATATACATCCTCAACAAATCACTGCTTACCATACGTAATTCCTCTTAAAACACCAAATCCATTCCGAGGAAATTCCATCTACAAATTATATTTCCTTTTCAATATTACTAATGACACAGTGTCATGGTGAATAAAAAAACCAAAAAATAAAAAATAAAAACCACATATATAACATCAAAAACTACTAACCAAGGATTCTGGTTTCTGTTCCTTATCTTTCCTCAAATGAAACATCATAATATCATCACATTAAAATATAAATAACATTGGAAGTCGAAAATGAATAACACATGTCCATAACTAGTCACTATGACAATTAATAGATTTCTCCATTAACCTGGAATGTACGTTATATCTCTATTAATGGAGGTTCATGATCACTGAGTGAAGAGATAAGAATAAAACAAAAATGCATAAGTGGATAGATTAGTTTTTAACTATCTTTTGAAAATCTATGAGTTTGTATTGTATTTTTTTTAATATAAGATGATATGTTTCCAAATAGAGATTATAATTAATTTAATCCATTAAAGAATATGATGTGGAGATTTGAAAATGTTTTTATGGTCACCCAAGGTTCTTTTTTAATTATAAATGTTTGATATGGTCAATGTGGTGTTTGAATGTTTTATTGTTAGAGTTTTTCTCAAAAAAGTTTTATTTTTCTTTAATTGGATCGGTATGAACTAATGTAATGAAGTTTGGATGTCATGTGGAATTGGAGATAATTGAAGGAGGTTGGGGGAGTCCAACCACATCGTAGTGCCTAGGTTCCATGACCATCGTGATACTAAAATGAAGACATGTCTTAGACCTTGTCAAGGATAATATTAGGCTCATGTAAAAGTAGATTTTTATAAGGGTCATCTCACAGTAAATGGAATGGTATAAAGAGGAAATGGATAACCAAAATAATGACCTTTATATTGGTCAAATGTGAAATCTTGAAGTTATATAATGGAACTCTATAATATGGAAGCTATGTAAGGATATTGTCATGGTTCCATTCTATGTGTAAATTTAATGTATGACCTGAGTAATTAAATTTTGGTAATTGTACTACACTTTCATAAAATATAGAAGAGAATAACTCACTAAACTATGTGTTTTAGTCAAGAACTAGATGTTTCTTTGGACATAGAGTTCATTGTATCCAAAATATAAATAATCTGGATGATCTTTACCAAAAATAGCGTGTGAGGGATCAAAAAACTATTTTACATTGTGTGGTGGTTTGTGATATTTCCTATGAAAAATGATGAGCTCAAATTCTTTAGTGGATCTAGTCATGGTGAGATTCATCCATTGGATCTGAAGCTAAAATAAATGGTCAGGATTGACCACACTATTGAGCATGGTGTTTTTTTGGGTGTCTACTAGTATGAAATTGTATTTCAACC
Organism: Viscum album; assembly: GCA_963277665.1. Lineage (NCBI taxonomy): Eukaryota > Viridiplantae > Streptophyta > Magnoliopsida > Santalales > Viscaceae > Viscum > Viscum album. Next base: position 713,491,483 of record OY728134.1, on the reverse strand, counting down.
ATGTAATTGAGCTTTTCATGGTAGACATTCAAGAGAAAAGTTTTACATCAAGCGAGAAGACCCCCACATCATGGCACCCTCACTTAAGGCATTTTTATGGGCATGGTAAGAATCAAGTTTTTACTAGGAGAATATAGTAAACGAATGAATGCCATGATTCCAATCAATTCAATTTTGGTTTCTACATAAGGGAAGCCATGTAATGATGTGATATCAAGATAAAAACATTTGGATTGGTATTTTCAAGGAGATGTATAGAACACATTTTTAAAATGGTGGTTATGTCGTAGTGATTGTGAGTCGGTAAATGGAGATATCCTCGATAATTCAGATAATGATTAAACCAATATTAAATTATCCAAAGATCATATTCCTTAAATTTCGAATATAATTCAAGCTAATTTAAATGGATTTATATTGAATTTTATGTTGTTAAATGATAAATCAATACCACTATAAAATGAGTAAAAAAGAAAGACCACAAATAAGTTATATTCATGGAGACAGAAAAGAATTTTATAGATTAAGGAGTTGATGGGAGTTTATTTAGGATGTTATTTCAGGGAGTACTCCATATCAAACTATGGAGGGTTCCATATATAAATATTTTTACTGGTTGACTGATATAAGTGGAATCATTATACAGTGAAAATTTTGGAAATTCCAAATAAAAAATTATATGGAAATAGAAATCTCATATCATCTACTATGTCTCTCCAAATTGGAGAACAAAATGAAGAGAATGATAAAGACTATATTATTATTTAAATATTATTGTACAAAAATGAAATGTGAAACCTGACAATAACATTAAGAGTAGTATTCCATGGATTATAAGATGATATTTATGCAAAAATAATTTATTTGTGAATATAGAAAATATATTCAATTCTATAAAATTGTAAATGAGTTCTATAATTATTTTAGAAGACAAAGAGGATATTTTTTATGGAATAATTCATAAAATATATTTTTGAAGGAGCATTAATGATGATAATTAATACATATACCTAGAATAATATGACTGAAGTGTTGTTGAACATAGTATACCTTCATGTCCTTAAACTATGGTATATTTTCGCATCTATAAACCATGGGGGATCTTCCCTAAAGTAGTGTGCGAAGAAGAAAAAGGTTAGGTTAGTAGTTATATTTATAGATTGAGGGGTAATAACAACTAACACATATAAACTTGTAATATGATTTAAAAATGGTGTATTGAACCATAGGTGAAGAAATAGTTAAATAACACGCCATCAATATTCATAGGGATATAGAATAAATGTAAAACCTATAAACTTAAACTACCTTAACACTATAAATCATCCTTCAAGGAGACAACTAATGAATTATTTTAGAAACAAACAAATTCTAAAAGCATTAAATAACACAAATTTATTCTTTCATTACATTAATTAATGTTTATAAGATCATCCATTTTTCTAATAATTCATTTCTATTCCATTAATTATTTATATAAAAGTAGCAGTATAAGAGAAGAATTCAACAATTGTATTTGACAAAAAAAACAAGGCTTTGTAACTTGTTCACCTACCATAATAGTTTCAAAACCCATTCTTGGACACATTAAAATTAGTTTCCACAAAGACAATATATATTTAATTGTATTCCAATGTATCAATTAAAATGAGGAAAAATATCCCATGATAAAGAAGAAAATAGATGTTCCAAGAAAAAAACATTCATAAATCATTCATCTACCAACACGAAACCACTAACAACCTCTATTCAGGAATATAACCAAAAAAATCACCTCACCCCATGCTTTCGAATCATAATAACGTTGATATATTAATATTTCCATATTTTTTGGTCTCTAAATACCTCATAAGGTTAATTATTCATGATAAAAAATCATTAATATTCTCTTGAATGAATAGAATAAGCCTATATACAATGAACCATACACCAAAATACCATCAGAGGTTCCAAGAAAATAACTTTCATCACCAGCGGTGCAAAAAATGGATACCTATATAAGGTCCAACTAAATGAGTATGAAAACATCTACATTTAAACCTATGTGATGTGATGAAAACATTCATACCATTTCCCATATAAGAGTTTAAATTCATAAAGGGACAAATCAAGATGTCATTTCAAACACACCATCACCCAATTATTAGGGTAAGATAAACATCATATTTTTTCAAGAAAATTATTTGTAATATACTACAAAAATCAGAAATATCATGATTAGTGTTTCCAACAAAAAACACTTATCATCACCAATGACCCATATCAAATTAGGGATGAAACAATCAAACTACAAGCAATCATCAATTTTTTATATATCTATATTGAAGTGCGCAACTCTCCATTTTAGGTGTACAAATAGATATAGAGAAAAAATTCATTTGAAAGGGTATCTAAGAAACTTTATAAATATTTGATATGTATATACCATCAAATAATAGAAGAATACACAAAATCAAGAGTTAAAGGAAGTGAGAAGTACCATAGATTGATAGTTGTGGTGAAGAATAATATTATAATCCTTGATGTAACAACATACAATCTGAGAGTCACATTTAGGTAAAAATATATGATTAAATTAAAATGTTATTTGAATTCCACTTTTCAACTCACATATGGATAAAAGAGAGAGAAATACGATTGTTTTTAGATTCTATCAAATCCACATATTCCATTTCCTTACAAGTTGTTCAAGAATAGTCCCACCTAAAAGTCATTGAAGAAGAAATAAAAATATATATTCAATCATTTATAGAAAAATAAAATAATACAATCAAAAATTATTCAAAATATAGACTTACAATCACTTATGACCAAATAAATGTACCAAACACCTTGAAGATGCAATTAGATGTCATATTTTTTGATTCATACGTATCATGATATCAAAACCTACGGAAAATCATATTTACACAAATAAAACACACCTTTATGAATTAAAGGACCTTTCAAATAGATCCCTAAATAATAAAATATTCCTTATTCAACAAAAATAGTCATATATATAAATAAGTGGTATTGAAGTTACATAGTACATGTTTAACAAATTAAAAATATATAATTAAATATGAAAAATCAATTTTTAACCATAAAAAATTTAAAAGAATATAGATTTAATAAATTTTATATTCAAAATGTATATAGAATGGTGGAATATTTACATGAGTTTTTGTAAACATGTTATAATGTGGGTTCTTAAAACAAGAACCCATGAAAATATTAGAATAAATACTGGAAGGAAGAATAACTCATATGTGGTGCGTAGAATTCCCATCTTAATAAAGCGAGGGCCATATTGAATGTGATTTTTTATTCTAGGTATACAATCTTTGTATTGATGATGTTGGGAATGATTTTATCAATCTCACTAACATCCATAAGGGGGATACGAGTTCACACTATTGTGTGATTTATCAAATCAGAAAATGAAAGTCACTTAGGTGGAACAAATAAGTAGATATCTTGGATTCTAAATGTAGCTTGGCAAACCCTCGTTCTGTTTTCACTAATCATGAAACCTTACATCCATTTTTAAGGATGTGTTTTCTGGTGATGTCTCTCGACTTCACAATTTTAGACCACCTTGAACCTTTTCTAACATGATATATAAATAATTAATTTGATAATGTGAGTAGGTTTATGGAAAACCCAGTAAAATCCCATTGAAATGATTTGATGTGGCTAAGGAGAAATGTGTTTATGACTTCCATAATATTTTTTAATTTTAGTAAATATTGAATTGTTAATATTCAGTAGTTTACATATTTAAATTATAAAAATTATAAAGAGTAATATATTGACCACATGTTTTGGTATAATGGGATTTGGAGGACTAAAAACTCCGAAATATAACTTGAAATTTTGATTTATGTTATCTAAAATAAATGTAAAACATATAGCGGTAAAAAATGATTTTTAGTAAGTTATATAGCTTAAACATGAAGTCTGAGAGTGAGGGTTTTCAAATTTCACTATTTATTAGGATAACCAATGTTCAATTCACTTATGTAAAAATATCATTTTCTTTAACTAGTTTATGTAGGCTATTATTATTTTAAATTTCATTAGGGTAATCATAATGAATATGAAATATTCAATGGATAAAATTGGCAATAGTGAACTAATATAAAAATAATGTAAAAAATATGTAAACATGTAAACTAGTAATAATAAGCATTGAACTAATGTAAGTATATAAACAAACCCAAAATATAAAAATTCACAAAAATTGAAATCCAAATACATAACATGAAAAACTACTGACACAATCATTCAGTTTCAACTCTTGATCATACTTCTAATTCAACAACATGATAACAACCCCTCAACATAAAAATAACCAAGAAAGTAATAAAATTACAATCAAATTTCCATAAGTGGTCAATATTATAATTTCAAGATTTCTCCACAAACATGGGAATTTAGATTAGATCTCTATTAATGGTGGTTCAAGATCACAGAATGAATAGAGAAGAATAAAACATAGATACATAAATGGAAAACCACACAATGTGGGGTACTAACACCTAAATCAATTAAACATTTAATAATATTTAAAAAATGTATGAATGGTAAAAAATTGAATTAATATTCACATAACACACCGTACAAAGTCATAGGGATGATGAAAAAATGTGAAACCTTTGATCATAAATTAAGTTACATTGAGACATCATCCTTGAAGGATATAGCTTCCCAATTATTTTATAATCAATAAAATACTAAAAATACTAAATAATAGAAATTTATAAACTCTTAAAATTAATTTCAGGACACTATTTCAACCCTTTTTCAAATATTTCTTATTTATTCCTTCCAATTATCTATAACGAAGAAGCATCATAACAGTAGAATTCTGAAGTAATATTTAATTAAAATAAATAAAATTGACCAACATGTTCACCAACAATAACAGTTTCACATCACTTGGTAAGGCCCCTAAAAATTAGTTTTCATAGAAACCATATATAACTAATATCATTCCTAAGAAGAAAATTTATAAAAATAAAAGAGATACAACGATAAAGAAGGAAACCACACAACCATCCCCTTCCCCAAGGCTAAAATCACTACCACCAAGGACCCGAGTGGAGGGTGAATGTATATGATTATAAAAACCCATAACTCAAGAAAATATATTTACAACATCAGGTTCAAATAAGGTTTTATTAAAAGAAGGCACAAGGTTAGAGAAACCCTTCCCCCGTGACATATTTTCATAAAATTGAACCATGTTAAATAGTGTTGTAGTTTCCATATGATAAGGAATCACGATGTGGGTGGGTTATGAATGGTTGAATATATATAATGAATGGGTTTCATGAAAAAATATGGTGTGTTTCAATCAATATAATTTTGTAAACACCAAGAATTTCGACACAGGGTTTAGAATTGAAAATGAATGGTAGTAGTTTCAGTCCTTTAATTCAAGGGGATAACAAAAGATGTATTTGAGGATCATTTGGGGGAATTAGAGAAATCCCACAGTATATTAAAACAAAAAAATTTAGAATAATTAATTCAATAAATTTAGTACCTCATCAATGTTGAACAACACTGAGCCATGATAATTACTCATTGAGTACACCAAATCAAAACCCCTTTGAAATCCAGATGAAAAATACTTGATTATGAAACATAATATACAACAAAAAATCATTATTGAACATGGAAATATACAAGAATAAATCATAATATATCTATTATAGATAATTAACCTAATAAATTCAAGAAAGAAAAATATAAAATATTTCCCCATCATGTTATTCTACACAATAAAAACCATAGACGGTGATCTTGGCCTAAAATATGCACCAATTGAGTATGAAGATAGTAATGGCTAAAATAAACACCGTTCCATATTAACAAATCCTAGATAAAAAATATTTAAATGATTTAGATCTTGTAAAAAATTGGAAATCATGATGAAAATAAATGAAGAAATAATATACAAAATGCAGTTTTAATTATTCAATATTATGAAATTGCAAGAAGAACTATCCAACTTTGAGTGGAGCTGAGAAAGAAGCAGAGTCAGGATCGGAGGAGGGAATGTTTAAGCCATAAAATGGGAAGTCAGTGATCGGGAAGGAGAGATCGGTAGATGTGGAGGTGTGGGTAGCTTTGAGTGGGATGATGGATCTGCAGATTGATGGTGACAGTGACTGACGATGCACAATATCTATAGATCTTTGGTGACAATAGGTAAATAGAGAGAGGAATTTGGTATACGAGCAATGGAGGTGTGGGGAGTGCAAGCAAGGTTGGATGATCGTGGGTGGTATGGGGTGAGAATCTATGTTGTGACTGAAATAGTGGCTGACTTAGAGAGAGGGAGCTGCTTTGGTGGCTGGTTAAGGGAAAGGGTTCCATGACACGACGATGTGGTTTAGGAAAGGGAGCCATAAGAGATTTGTGGTGGGGACTGAGAAATTTACTTAAAAAACAATGGCCACCATAATTGGTATCTACTGTTTCCATTAGTGACCACCATTGGTGGTCCCTATTGACTAGTAATATAAAACGATTGCATAAAATGGTTGGATATTTAGGATATGTTTTTATGGAATATTCATGTAAAAACAACGGGTTTCTGTTATTATAGTTGGGTGAACAATACATTCATTTTTAAGAATATACTAATATGAGAATTTTAAAGAATGGGGATAGTGTGGAGGAATGTTATTATCATGATTTGATCGTTAAGTAATTTCATATATTTTTTCTGAACTATTTCCCAAATAATTTGTGTAGTGCATCCTTATTATAAAATTAGGGGTTTACATACAACTGGAAAACAGTTTATTCGTGATGGGATATTTTCAATGGAGACCCGTCACAAATTTCTCATCACTAAAATATGCACCACAAAAGGTTACTTTTACGATGGGTCATATAAAAAAAATATTTTTCTAAGGGAGGGAATCCCGTAGAATAGAGGTTTTCTCTGGTTTATTTAGTGATATTTTTGTAACTGGCCATGAGACTCATTGAAAATAATTATTTTTGATGTGACATAAGACACATTACAAATATGTTATTGTGATGGGATGTAGTCCAGTCGAAAATAGATTTAAAAATAATAATATTCAAAAATAAAAAAAATTTAAAAATATACAAACATCAATATAATTTTATATAATAATATATAAAAATCTAAACATCCAAAATAAAAAATTATTAGAAAAAAAAATTCAATTTTTAATCTAAAAAATGTATGCATAATGTGTCAATCAGTGTCGAGGTGGTGGGTATTATAAAAGGGGAGGGTTGGTCATCTAGAAGAGGAGGGGGAGGGAAATTCATCCTTACACACTAATCCAACTGTTGCATATACTTCATCATTAGATCATGTGGTTTCTTCTTCCATTATCACATCGTATACTCCTCTTGATGATGTTCTTGTGAGACCTCTTCCTACTCCCTATGCATTGTTTCTAAAACCTCATTCTGAGCTCACAACTTCTCCTCATGTTCTTCAATTGATGATGTTGATGCTACAAAATCTCCCCTCGAGCTGGATTCCATATAACTAGAAGTACCAAAAAAAAACATTCACATGTCAATCAAGAACTGATACCAAGAACACATTATGGGATTCTGAAGAAAAATACCAATGTACCTTGTCAAAAAAATTCGATGAACGAACATAACAATAATTATTTAATCTTTTATGTATGAAATATTGGTTTAGTTCCAGGACTTCAAAATCAATGTGTTTTTTGAAATAAATAAACACTGAAATTTGAGTGGATGTTGGAAATACCTTAACAGTTTAATAAGACACACTCTAAATATCCCTTGTAGAGAATCATTATACCTCTATCGACCACATCCTAGATAAATAAATAAAATATCATTTAATACATAATATAACATGTAGTCATTTTTAGAACATCTGAATTTTTTTGTGTATTATTTTTAAAGATTGAATGGATTATTTTTGAGAACATGAAACGAGAAAGTGGGCAATTCTGAACCCCTGTGTGCCTGGAATAAATGTTTTTAAATATATTAAATATATTAAATAAAACCCATTTTAGGATTTCCAAAAAAAGGTGTAATAACTCCTAGATCTATGTTCGGATTGAAAATAAGAGGGATACATTAAGTTTATAATGAGGTTTTGACATTAAAAACATCATAAAAATGGTTAGTACGGGTCATTTGTGAAAAGGTTGTCATGGGCCCAAAATAAAAAAAAATAAATTAAAAATAGAATTTATTTTATTTTGTTCTACATGGTGACATGATTCATTTTAAATATACGACTGTGGAAATCATCTCAAGTTTGGATACTAATCCTTGTAGTCCTAGAATCCATTAGAGGAGAGAATTCTTGGTGGGTGACAATGGATCAAGAACAAATCATGGATCATTACACTTGTGGAGTTGGAGGATATCATCAATGATGGAAACATATTATTTCCTCATCTGCGATTGAAGAAAACTCCATGTAGGACATTTTTTCTTGCAAATTTATTCATGTTCTGAATCCTAAAAAACGCATATCAATTAAATGGACATGAATTGATTCATGCATCATCTATATATTTCAAATTGATGTAATTTTATTTGGTACATTGATTTATCCTTCTATGTTAATTCTTTCTTCAATAATAGATCGATCCCAAATGAAAAATGGGTGAGGTTCGTTTTTCACTTTTATGTTTTGTGGATTTCTCCCACTGTTCTTCGGATGGTCATCAAGGAAACATTCTTTTGGAAAAAGTTTATATGAATTATTATTATTAGATTATTTTGTGACTATTTGTTGGTGCAACATATCGATACAACAAGTGTGGTTCATGGTCGATGACATGATTAAGGTGCGATGATGGAGTTAGGGTAGATTTGTGGAACCTGTTCAACCCAGTTTTGAGACATGACAATGTATGTATCAACAACGGAAATTTATCAGTGGATTTGAACCTGAAATAATAAAATCTGCAAACTAGAGGCTTGTAAAAGCACTTATTTGAAGGTACTTCCAAGATCAGAGTTTATAGAGGGGCGACGATCGACACATAAGAGATCCTAAATGGATCTAGAAAATATCGAGGAACACAACATGTATTTTGGGATTACACATCATGTTGTACCCCTTGGCTGCAAATCCATGGTTCTATCCAATGTTATGGATCACAAAATGTGTGCCCACTATAACATATTGTGTAACCCTCCCTGGTTGAATCAACATGTACTTTAGATGTACACAAACAATTTTTAGAGTACAAGGGCACAAACACCCTATGAACACTGACACAGACATGACGATGTTACATGAATAGGGTACAGTGTGCCTCTAAACGTCGTGTATCATCATCTACATGTCGTGAATTTGGAGACTACATGTCATGTGAGACACTTCCACATGGACACGACATAGGTTATCTTGAAAAACTGTGTACCCTCGGGTACATTCCATGTACAACCTTCAAGAATGATTGAGGATTTTATTTTTTCTTATTTGGGACCATTGTTGGTTGAATATGTTACCTTTTTCCATTCCTCAAGGTTACAAAGTATAATTACATCCACATCACTAGATTGTGATCCCCTCTAGAGGACAAGTCTCAGATGAAGATGTGTTGTCTCTCTGTGAGACTAGAGTGCGGTCATCTATCAACCATAAATGTAGTTTATAGAATCGGGATAACTTCCCGATGAAGGTTGTTGATCCTCTATGTAATATTCCATACTAGTTGTTTTTTGGAAATCATTATAATATTATCCCTTTTGTAGTGGGTATTTTCAGATTGGGTTCATGGTGTCCCTAGGTGGTTTGGTGTGTGACACCCAATATAAGGATCAATGTATTATTAGACTAGTATATTCTCTTTGGGTGGGTCCCAGTGAGCTAGACTTCTTTGTTGAGTGTCTCCAATGACAGCATGGATCATTGAGATAGTTATCCAAGAATGATAATTACCTCGATTATTTTCTGGTGGATAATAGTTGGTCAGGACCACATGATGGCTCGATGACTATCCTGAGTATATTTTAGTTATGTTCCTATTCGACATTGATTTTTAAAACATTTATTGATCTTACCATACATTGTGCTTTGTGTTTCGTGTTTTAGGGGTTTCTTATTTAGTATTATTGTACTCACACCTACACTAACTTTTTCAACACATGTTGTGTCTTGTGAAGATGAAAACCATTTTGATGGTGTCTAAGGAGGATATGGAGTGGGTGGAGAATATATGGATCTTGATAGATGGAGGCCTTCACTGGGAGCATACTATTAACATAGTCCTCACCCATGGAGTAAGTTAGACTCCTTGCAGTTTTGGATGGGCATGTATTTGGCCCCTTTTCTATTTTCAATACATAACTATTGTACAATGTTGTTGGATCATAGATGTATGATTTAATTTTTCTTGTTGTTTTACAATTCAACATAGTGGTCATGTATATATGTGTGTGTAAAGGTATGTTAGGATAATCATTCCCATTTGTAAAACATTTTTACTCTGCGCTAGTCGCCTTCCCCTGGACTATTGGTGGATGGAATGGGGTATTCAGTGCTTGGGCCACACTAGGACATTTCATGAGAGAGTGGTATCATAGCGGGCTGTTCTATAATAGGAATAGGGGTCTATTTGATTGGTTTGGGGAAACATGGTAAAGTGTTTTGAGTTAGGATTTTAGGGAATGGATTCCAGTGTTTTTGTGGTACCCTATGTATCCATATAATGGCACATTAATCATTTGACACCCCAATACATTAAAATATTTTATTTTTAAAATAAATATAATTTTTTTTCGAGTGATTTATACACAATGTTTAACTTACGATCCAAACAACACTGAATTAGCTTTCATTACATGTAAGAATGAGTTTTACCATATTTTATTAGAGAACCTATTTTTCAAAAATATAATTACACTTTTATTAATTTTAGTTTAAAAAATAATCATAATTATTGAATTATAAATGTTAAAACTTAATTAGGGATATTTTTTTTGGGATATTATTGAGATATTTAAACTCTTGACAAATTATAAAAATTACTGCAATTAAGTTAAAATAAGACATTTCGTATAAATAATTATTAATTATAATTAATATTTTATATTTTTTTAGAGTCACATTAGATCAATTATAAATTTATATATATAATTATATTCATTTGAATCAATTTCACATTTGAAAATGAATATAATAACATAACAATGTTTTGAACATTTTTTTCTACTTTAAAAACATGTTATTTCCAAAAATCTGTAGGATTAGCATTAATCATAATTCTCCCACTTCTGAGATTTGAATTTAGAATATATGAAATTAACGAACTTAATTGGTATGATATTTTCTTTCAAATAAGATCAACATAATTTTTTACCAAAATGATTAGTGAATGTGATTAAAATTAATTACGATGATTAAGGTAAAATAAATCATAATAAAGGACTGAACCTTAATATTAAGGAACAAAATGACCTAGATACTTGTTCAAAATCTATTGCATGTCCATAATTCAGCCATATACCCAAATATTAATAACTTAATGGGATATTGGGATATTATTAAATGGATGTTCCTTGTATGAAATGTTAGGTAAGGAAAAATACAAAAAAACAACATTCCTTATCTTTAACAATTATAAAACATTGAGATATGTATAAAAAATCATATTTTTGGAATATAAATATCCTTTTGAGATATATATTTGTTATTTTTATCATAATAATTTATCTATAATTTTTAGAGATGCTTTAGTTACATAAAATTTTTAATAAACAACAATGTATTGATTATTTAGTTAATAATTAATGAAAATAAATGATACTATAAATATTAAAATTGAAGACAATTTATTGGATTATTGTATTTAATTTTCTTGTAGATGAATACATCTCGTTAAGAACATATAAATAGAAATTATATTAATTCCAATATAATATTAAAATTTTATAAATATCATTAAATAAATAATTTAAAAATAGAGAAAATTTTTATTTTCAAATAAATTAATGTTTCATAAATGATTTAAAATTAATAAAATTTTAATATTATTCCATGTGACATGTTTGTGTAACTAAATATTATATATGGTCTATTAATGGAATAATAAATATTTAATAACAAACATATCTACCCCTTCCTCACTTCCCTCATGCCAAATTGGCTCATATAAACTCTTCCAAACATGTCTTAAAAGCATCACTCACCTCATCAAAGAAGCCTCCCCTTGGTCAAAATGAAATCCAAGGATGATTCTGGTATAAACCCAAAGAATTTACCTGATTAAGAGTTAAGGGCTTCTCTCAAACATATTAGTTTCATTTACATTCTACAGTCCCTATACTCTTCGTATTATATTATTACATAATAAATAATGTATAAAATATATTCTAGGGTGTTTTTAATCCAAGGTTTATACCTAAGATTACACACACCTCCAACTAATGGCTACTGAACATACTATTTCTTGGTATAACGAACTACTACCTCACAAAACGATGGTTGTTCAATTCTCATTTACTGAATCTCTTGGTGGAAATTATGATGGAAAATATATTTAAATATGATTTAAATTATATTTATATTTTATATTTTCTTCTATAATTTGTATTCATAACATAATTTTTTTCTTTCCATATTGTGTAAATATGATAATATCATTTGAGGAAGTGTGGACAACCACCCCCAAAAAGTGATAGGAATCATTCATACCATCCATGGAAAAAATAATGTATGGTGTTAATTTACCTATATAACATATATAACATTGATATGATACTAGAATTATAATATACATGTATATAATTTATTATTCATTCTTTTATTACAACAAATAAATGAAAGTAATGTTCAAGCGTACATACGACCTACCGTCTCCATGAACAATGCACTTTATTTATAATATCCAAATATTATGGAATATTCTAAATACATACGTAAGGAATATATTAGATATTTTAATCATGTTCTAAATTCATGAGATGATGAAATCATGATATAATAAATTGGAGAAACAAGCTACAAGTCCAATCATATTTAAGAATACTACGAAAATTACTTAAAAAACAGTTTAAATAAATAATGATTGTTAAGAAAAGGGTAATAAAATATTATAAAAATTTAATATATGATATTATAAAAAAATTATATTTTTTTATAAGTTATTAAAATATTTTAAACCACTATACATGAGGATAAAGACTATAAACTAAAATGAAGGTTAAGGTAAGAGATTCATTTCTCATTTTTATTCCACGAGACATACATAAAGATTGTCCACCTAATTTTGTATATATGGTGCAAATACTAACACATTGACATATAATATCATTAGTTGTATTATATTCATGGTACATAAATTTTTTATTTATGAATTATTATATTTGGTTTTTCTAAATCAAATGTTAATACATTAGTAACATATTGTCATCTCACATTTTTATTTTTTGAGATTAATGTCATATTCACTAAATACATCTTATGTGTGTTGTATCTACTATATATTTTGATATATAATATCATGATTTCCATTTATTTCATAATGTTAAATTTTAAAATGGATGTAACTCTTTCATGGAACCCTTGACTCAAAATCTACAGAAGTAGTAAGGGAATATCATCTCAATTTACATTCCATTGAGTCATATTTGTTATTATGAACCCATTCAATTTTATTTGGTTTATATAATTCATTTTTCAGGTTATATATTGAATATTATTATTATCAGGACATTATATGTTTCATATCAAACCTTTCTGGATATTATGATTCAAATTTTTCAACGTGGTATGTGACACATTTGAAAGTTTAAAGTTATTCACCTCAAGATTCTTTATAATGGTTATCATTGAAATCTCAATTAATTTTAAAAATGTTATCATTATCTTGAATCTATAAATTTATTTTAATAATTTTCAACTATAAATTAACTTAAATATCCATATCATTTTTCATTGATATGGTTAAATTTTAAACGTATAAAATTTTTCATACTGTGTTCAATTTAAAAATTTTAGATTCTTAGCATGATGCCTTGAAAGTATTCGAATATTGGAATGAATCCTTGAAATTATTAGATTCTTGGAATGATTCCAACATTGTATTTTTTTCTTGTCACCATGCCATGACAGTATAATATACTTTTAAAGAAGCCCTGAAATTATTACATTATTATCATGAATCCTTGACATTAATAGATTCATGGAACTATGGATTGACAATATTTGATTCTTGGCAAGAATCCTTGTACGTATTATATTCATGGATTGAAACCTTGAAATTATTAGATTCATCGACCGATGAATTGATAGCATTAGATTACTATCATGAATCCTTGAAAGTATTAGATTCTGGGAATGAAGCATTGTAATTATTAGATATTTTGATTGAAGCATCAGTTGTATATTATAGATTTTATTCATTATGAATTTACTTCATTTATATTAAATTATTATTAATCCATTAGATGTTTTAATGTAATATCTATGGATACATTTAATTAAAAATTTATTGATTTTAATGGATTGAGTTTCAGTTTCATACCTTAAAATATTGATATCACCTTATATAGTTATTTGAATGGTATGTGTTATTAGTTATTTACATTTCCATGTTTATTTACTCATATTTTTTCATTATTTCATCAGCTTAACGTACGCTTACTATGTATTTTAGTTCACACTTATTATGGTTGATTTAACATTGTTATGAAGAATAGATCATTTAATATTCATTCAAGGAAGCAATTTATTTCATTTTATTATCTCTCATGTATATATTTCCTATTTACTAATGTATTATGTGTATCAATTAAGTATTATGGATTTAGAATACTACAAAATTGGATTGTCCTTCAGTATTTGATTCCATGTAATCATGCAAATATAATGTAATAATTCACCAGCACTGGGCTTCGGGGGTCGAGGTGTTACACATCATATAGGTATGGTTGTGGTTTCCATATCCCTATTGAGTTATCACTCTAGATATACACAATGAACATAGTACATATTTGTTTATTTCCGGATGCATCTATATTGAAAACATTCTGAGATTCTACTACGTGATCATGAGGACGATCCATATAGGGACAAGACATCCGTAAATGGGCTTGCACTGGAGATATCACCTTTAGGTGCATCACCAGCTATACCACCACCCGCTAGGCTATATATTTAACCATCACTACTAGGTGAGGATGATAGAAATATGAGAGTGCTACAAGAGTTTCATTAGTATTGACATCCAGGATTTTGGGCTGAGCCAGACCCCTTGGTCGCTGAGGATTTGCATGATGCACTCACTCATGTATTCTGCCTTGTGAGGACTCATAAAAATCATATAGCAGTCCTCATTGAAAGTAATCACTAGGAATATGTGGGGAGATGGTGGACCATGGTGACCCAGCCAAATTACATGAATGATCTATCCTGAATAGACTTCATGTGTCATTTTAGAGAGATGTTCTATCTGGACACATTGTGATCAGTACACATGCTTGAGTTTCTGTATCTACAATAGGGAAGGATTACCATGGAAAAGTATTCATCATGATTTACTGATCCCTCGTGTTACTGAATTGATAGTATATGATACCGGTTCTTCAAAGTTCAGAACATTGACTAGGGATTGTGCCAGGGAATCATGTAATCAGTGATATCTTTTAGAATTTCAACCTATGTAGGAGTTCCTATGTGAGCCATATTGTTATAAGGTTTTCTGGAAGAGTAGACACTAGTAGTGGGTTCTAAAATTGGGCACCTAGTAGATTATAAATCTACAATAGGTATATGATAATAGTTATAGGGATCCAAGTGGGTCTGAAACATCATGAGGCAATCCTTGGACTCAAATTCACCATTGCAAGGTTCCCAATGTTCCTTGAATCAGCCAAGGGACAGAGAATATTTCTCTTCCTCCTGTTTGGGGAATATGGCATGAGATTACCCAAACCATCATACTACTAATCAAGGGAAATTTGAGGGAATATCTAGATTGAGATAAAGGAAGAACCAATATCATCCTCAAGGTGACATTTGTGATGATGGGATAGCCATGGTAGCAAGAGGTGGTTTGATGTTTGACATATTGCCACCACCATCCCTTGGTGGTCCATGCTAGGCTCGAGAATCACGTGGGCAGGGACGAGGCTAGATGGAATCTATGGACACCAATGACCATGAGGCTTCTAGGATGATATGATGTATGGCCAATTTATTTCATACCTTTAATTTAGTTTTTATAGAAAATTTTCTAGTTATACCATTCCTACAACAAATGTTTTTTGAGACATGGAGATTCCAGTAGATCCCTTGACACGACCCTTAATTTTGAAGACTCGTACGAGATGTGGGTCAATTTTCATGCACAAATTCCAATAGTGTGACATGAATCTTAGAGGATAAAGTTTTGGTCATTATATATTGGTATAAGCATTGAGGCCTTACGACGACATTTTTGGATTTTAATGGTTATCTACAGTTCATGCTCATAATTTCTATTTTAGGAGAGGAGTGTGGTTTTTCCCTAGTGATGAAATAATGTTTTTCTTTTCAATGAAAAGAAAATCAAGGTAGAATAGGATGGACTCACACAAAAGAGGTTGTATCCATTTACTCATCAGTTAGTTGGCTTAACCATTGCTGTAGTGAATGTTATGAGTCCTCAATTTCATGTAGTTATGGTGTAGTACAAGGATGTTTTCCCGGAGGGTTTTCAAGGATTACCTCACCACCAAGACATAGAAGTTGTTATTGATCTACACCCTTGATGGTATCAATATCTGAGAAAGCATATTAGATAGATCCTACAAATATTTACGAGTTGAGGGTGTAGTTGGTGGATTTTCATAGGATGGGATTTGTTAGACCATGTGATTCATGATTGGGAACATAGGTTTTGTTTTACAAGAAGGAAGTTGTGGTATTGAGGTTATTCTTGGACTATCAACACTTAAACCAGGTGACCATAAAGATTCAATATCCACTATCATGAATCAATAACTTATATGATCACCTGAGAGGGGATCGATTGTTCTTGATTACTGAGCACATATTGGGATTTCACCTTCTATGAGTAAAGGATGAGGATATATAAAAGATGAAATTTACATGTCTCAATCATTACTATAATTACATGGTTATTACCTCTTGTATGAAGAACTTCCCAGTAGGGTTGATTGGAATTATGAACAAGATCATTCATATCTTCCGAGATAGGTCCATGGTAGTCTTACTCGATGATATCCATGTGTACTTATTTTCATAGGTGGAGTATGCGAGACACTTGAGGATGATTCTAGACATATATTCAGACCACCATCATTACATGAATCTCTGTAAGTGTCAGTTTTGGATGCAGGTGGTCCACTTTATGGGACACATTATCTTAGTGGATGTAGTTTTAGTGGACCTAGCCATAATGAATGTAGTGTTAACTTGGGATTCATCCACTATCATGACTTAGGTATGGCGTTTCCTTGGGTTGGAAGTTTTTGAAAAATGTTTCACAGTAGTTGGTGTCATTATAGTTATCCTATGTTGATGGATATGAAGTAGCTTACCTCCAATGGATGGGTTTTACCCCAATAATCATACAGAGGGTCCCGGAGTGGTAGCAAGTAGATTTTCCCTATGAGACCCTACATGATCATATATATATATAGAACATGGTTAGGATATATTTTATAAAGGTGTTGAGTTAGGTGTTATTTTTAGAGGATGACAATGGAACCACTGATGTTTGGAAATGAGTTTCTGAGAGAGATTCATCCATCTCCTTTAGCAGTGCATCTAGGTGTGGATAAGATTTAACAGGACCTCCGAAGTCAGTTTTGGTGGATGGGAATAACTAAAGGAGTTGCAAAGTTTGTCTCTTGATTCCTTACATGAGAGGAAGTGAATGATGATAACCATGATCTAGTGGAATTAACCGAACCACATACGGTGCCAAAGTTGAAGTGATAAGGAAAATCCATAAAATCAATGTTTGGAAAAGCACATATATCCAAAAACAATGTTTCCATCTAGATGATCATTGATCATCCATTCACGTCGAACCACTTCATAGAAATACATGAATAGTGTTCAGTAGATATATTGTGATGTCCATATGCAAAGAAGATAGCGAGACTCTATAGAGTTCCCTCAACAACAATTTTAACTGTGATGTTCACTTTACATCCTGATGGAGGACGAGATTACAGGAGGCATTTTGGACTCACCTACTCTTGAGAACAGTGTTTCTCACTCAAAATATGGCCATACTGAGTAGAAAATTCATGTTCTAGAGGACATAGTGAGAGAATTTATGTTGGATTTTGTATATTTTTGAAAAAATCACCTACCCCAGGTAGAGTTTTAATACAACAATATTTACAATTCCACTATTTATATGGCACCACTCGAGACCTTATATGGGTGACTAGGGAGGCGACAGTCATGGGGATGTAGTTGGTGTAGGAAACAAGAAATAAGTTGTAGATCTTATAGAAAAGGATGAAAAATAAATCTAGCAAATGTAGGTCTTATGCTAATAGGTGTCTGATTCCATTGGTGTTCAAGGAAGGATAACATGTGTCCCTATGGTTTTCTCCTCAATGTGGATTGCAGATATTTGCCCATGGTGGTGTGTTATCTCTAACATTCATCGTTTCTTTCTGAATATTATGTAGAGTTGGTGAGGAGTCATACCACATAGCTCTACCTCTATAGTTAGAACGGGTACACAATTTCTTCCTTGCATCAAAGAGGAGGAGATATGTCGATGAACCATAACACATGATCGACTAGGGTTATCTAGACATTGAGGATGAAGAGACCTTTGATATGTTTGTATAACTTATCAATGTTCGATAGGAGAGCATCTTTCACAGGTGATCAATTCCCCTTTTTTATGTTAGATTGTAGAATATGAACATTCAAGAGATCTCAGGGGAGCTTGAGACCCTGATGCAAGCCCAGTACCCACATCTCGTTGTGTATTTTTTCTCTTCTTGGGAAGAAAATTTATAAGGATGAGAGAATTTAACAACTTTGATATTCCAAGTGTTATTTATAAATATTATATACATTATTTTCAATATTTGGAACTAATAAAACAATAGATTATAAAGCTTTGTAGGTGGAATAAATGATTGGAATATATTAACTAAATAAATATCAATCATGTGTGGTTTTCCATAAAAATACCAATTACGCCTGAAATGGTGTACAAATTGGAAATCTAAGAGCACGCTGAGTTTAGAATAGAATTTTTAGTATAGGAGAAACTTAACCTTGGTTGGTGTGTGTTTTTTGTGAAAAATTTATCCTAGGTGTCTAATTAATAAAATTACATAACAATAGAATTTATTTTTTTGGTTATGTGTGAACATATTATTCTTTATTAAATATACAGATATAAAAATCATCTCATGGTTGGCCTCTAAACCTTGGAGAACTAGATGTTGTTGGAGGGGATCATTCTTGGTGGATAAAAACATATCATGAATGGATTGTGGATCATCACTCTAGAAGGGCTGGTGGATCTCATAAATGATGGAAAATTAACCATTCTTCTTCAATTATTGTGCATAACTAAATGTAGGATTTTTTTCTTGTAATTTTCATCTCGTTCTTAATCTAAAATAAATGTGGATATATTAAATGAATAAGAAATGATACACGCATCATTAGTATATTTCAAATTGATGTAATTGTTTTTGGTTCATTTACTTATCCCTCTACATCAATCCTTTCTACGATAATGAATCGAGGCCGAACAAACAATAGATGAGGTTTGTTCCTCATGATTATTATTTATGAATTTATCCCTAAATTCTTCATATGATCACAATGTCTACTTCCTTTAGGCCAATGGTTTGATGAATACTTGGTATTCGATAACTTGTTTACCCTTAGTCAGTGAAATGGATCGATAAAACAATAACAACTCATGACCAGTGATGCGATCATGATGTGATAATGGTAGTGGATGCCTGGAGTTGGGATAGAATGGATTTTTGTTATCCGATCAAATTGATTTTGAGGCGTGAAAACATAAGGCTCGACCGTAGTGTTTTTCGAGTGGATCTGAACACATATTCCAAATATCTAGAAACTAGAGGAACGTATGAACCTAGATCTATAGGTTCCACCCAGATCAGAGGTTCTAGTGGTTCACAAATTGACACCGAATTGATCCTAAAAGGATCTAAAAAATACCATGCAACACAGAATGTATTTCGGGATTACACATAGTGTGGGCCCCCTCACTATGGAATTGTGGTTCTGGACAATGTTATGGATAACAGGGTCTGTGAACCCTATTAAAAAAATCATGTGACCCTTCCTGATTTACTCTTCATGTACTTTAGAGGTACACAGACATGGCTTAGATTACACAAGCACAGACATGTCATGTACTTCTAAATGGACACATCCAGGTTACCCAAACATAGTATCATGTCTCTGTACATGTCATGTATCCTACTTTACACACTGTGTATTTAGAGACTACAGGTCGTGTGAGGCTCTTCCACATTGGTATGACTCAGTATAGCTGGGCACAACCTATACATCTAGGTACATGCTAAGTACTCCCTTCATGAGTTATTAATCCACTTTGTTTTCTTAGATTGAACTAAAATGGGGTGAGTGTGATCCCTTGGTCCTTTTTTTCATGTTTACAATTCAATATTACATCCACATAATTGGATTGTAAACCCTTATGGAGTTCGAGTCTCAAATAGAGTTTTAGTTACCCTCCGTGAGACTGGTGTGTGGTCCTCTATCATCCCTAGTTGGAGATTGTGGAATCATCATGACCTCACTATGCAAGGCATAGATCCTATATATAGTCAGTTGTATCGATAAGTTTTGTGGATCCATTTGGTATATGGTCCCCTATATAGTTGGTTGACCTATATTGGATTCATAGTGTAACCAATAGGTTCTAAGCATGGCCCCCTATATATTGATCAATGTCTTATTAGACCTTCACATTATCTTTGGGCCTGGCCAAATGAGCTAGACCTATTTTTTGAGTGTCTGGGATAATAGCAAGGCTCATGGAGAAAGTTCTCCCAAAATGAGAGTTTCATTGAGTAGAATCCTATGTTTGAAAGTTGGTTATGATCCATTGATGTCATGGTGTCTCTCCTGATTATATATGGATTTTGTTTCAATTCTACATTGATTGATAAATATTTTATTGAGATAAATATACTTGGTGCATTGTGTTTAGTATTTTCAGGGCATCGTACTGAGTATTTTTATACTTAATCGCCACATGAAATTATTCCACATGGGTTGTGTCTTGTATAGTTGAAGATCGTTTTGACAGTGTATTGGGAGGATAGGGAGTGGGTGGAGCGTACATGGATTTTGATAGGCCATGATGTTTACCGGAAGTGTAATTTTTACTCAGTCCTCTCCCTTGGAGTAGGATGGTCTCTTTGTTGTTTTGGATGGGTTGGAATTTGGCCCATTTTATATTTTCAGAACATTAAGGTTGTACTCTATTGTGCGGTCTTATATGACTGCATGAATTGTTTTAGTTATTTTACATTTCCACATTGTGGGCATGAAGATATGTGCGTGTGTATAGGTACTTTTGAATAATTCTTCCAATTTATGTTATATACCTACTTGGTGTAAGTACGCATACCTAGCCTATTGGAGGCGAGCATGGGGTAGTCACTCGTCACACCGCTCTGGGATGGGTCATGAAAATTTGAGCCTTTGTGAATTTAATGATAACCATGATGCAAATTATGAACCAATAAATTAATATCATAGATATTTATAAGAAAGACACTTCATTCAGGTAATGGTGATTCAGAAAAATAGAATATTTGATCAAATCAGATACTGGAGATTCCATTATCTCATTTAATAACCATGAATCTTCAACTACATAAAAGTTTATTATCTTAAAACCAAGATATAAGACATCCATAATAAGTTTTAGTAACTCATAAATTAATTATGTTTATAACTAATGGGTAAAATTAATATAATCAATAGTTTATTTTTTTTGAAAATAAGGACACGAAACATCATATAAAAATGTTTGAAACTATGATGGAAATAGAATCAAATTGCAAGTATCTTATGAAAAACTTGTTCACCATGCTGATTTCAGGAAACATTATATTTTCAAAAAACAAAACCCAATAGATAAATGTTAAAAACCTCTTCATGTCAAATTTATTACATGGAAAATAAATTTCTCATTTTGAAATAAATAATAGTATAGATGTTGAAAATGATAAAAAAATCTACGACACCATCGATATATTTATGTTTTACACAAAAACTGTTTGGATTTTGTAATGATTTATCAAATCATGATCATGTTATAAGTACAGTTGTCTACTTGTTTGTTCCAAATTTACAATAAAATTTAAAAATATAAATCATAACAATTACTTGTATATATTATGGATTTTGTATAATTAATAATATTTTATAAAAAGTAGTGTTTTATTTTTCTTATTATCTTTAACTACCCTTAATTATTTTTAATTTTAACTAATTAACGGTAATTATTACTTAATACTAATATTTATTACTAATTAACCGTACTTTTAAGTAATCATCAGCCAATTTTTACTAATTAATTCTATTCATTATAGTTATCAATAATTTTGAAAAATTACCGCAAATATTTATTAATATTTTCAAATTTTTAGTAATTACCACTATTTTTTTAATTACTACAAAATATCTAAATTTAATGAAAGTTTTTACTAAATAAAGATTGTTTTTTTTACTATAGTATTTAAATTTTACTAATTATCATTATGTAACATAAATTCTTACTATTTACCATTATCATTTCTTAACTACCACAATTATTTAATAATAAGCTACAATTTTTACTAATTGTTTATATTTTATAGAAATTGCTACTCATTGTTACAAATTACAAGTTTTTTTACTAATTTCTTCTCTTTTTTACTAATTACATCTAATTACAGTTATTTTTTACTAATTACTATTACTTTTAACTAATTATTTATAATGTTTACTAATTACCACTAATGTTTACTAACTATCACTAATGTTTACTAATTACCCCTATTGTTTACTAATTTCCA
Source organism: Viscum album (assembly GCA_963277665.1). NCBI lineage: Eukaryota > Viridiplantae > Streptophyta > Magnoliopsida > Santalales > Viscaceae > Viscum > Viscum album. The sequence goes on along the minus strand of OY728134.1, from coordinate 713,468,431 downwards.
CTAATTTTTACTTATTACCACAAATTACTATTTGTTTTTACAAATTACCGGTAGATACCAATTATTTTTACTAATTACAACTGATTATCAATAATTACAACTATGTTTTTCTAATTTTTTTTATTATTTATCTTATTTCTATGTACTTATAATTACATCCATCCCTGACTAATTACCCATAATTTTAACTATTTCACTAATTAGTTAAATTTACTACCATTTTTAATTATTAGTTCTAATTAATGCTATTTTATTTTCTAATTATAGATAACTACAGCTAATTTTTACTAATTATCTAAGTTTTTTATTAATTTTTATTGATTACAGGTAATGTTTACTGATCACAACTAATGTATAATAATCACCACAAATGATTACTAATTACAACTAGTTAGTATTAATTTTTAAAAATTAATGCTAATTACTATTAATTATTTCTAGTTTTTACAAATATTTCTTAATTATCTCAAATTTTTACTAATTCCAGCTAATTACAATCAATTTTTAATAATTATTTCAAATTTCCTTTAATTTTTACTAATTATCGATAATTTTATTTTAATTACAAAATTTTACTACTATTTATCAATAATTAATGTTAATTATCGTTATTTGTTACTAATTATATTCAATTACTGCAAATTTTAACAAATTATCGCTAATTTTTTTAGATTTTTTTATGGTTACCACTAATTTTAATCATCTACCACAATGATATAATAATGAGAACAATTTATTACTAATTAATGATAATGTTTATTAATTACATCTAATTAGGTCTATATTTTACTAATTAATTCTAATTACCATGTTTTTCTACTAATTATCAATAATTCATATTAATAAAACTTAATTACAATTCATTTTTACTAATTAATTGTAGTTTTTGCTTAGTACGACAATGTATCTCTATTTTTTACAAAATAATTCTAACTACAACTATTTTTACTAATGATATATGATTACCACTAATTTTTACTAATGATCAATAATTAATCATATTTTTTATTAATGATCACTAATTACCACAAATTTTTAATAATTTACTCTAATTACATCTACCTGTTATTTAATACATCTAATTACTACTGATATTTACTATTTTTTTATGTGCAATTCTGGTTACTACTATTTATCGACAATTATAGCTAGAATTTACTAATTATAGTTAATTTCCACAAATTCTTATTAATAATTATTTATTTCCTCTATTTTTCAATGTTTCTGACAAGTTTTTATAACATATCACTATTTTTTAGTAATTTCTATAAATTTTTAGCAATTTCCAATATTTTCTAGAAATTGCTGGTATTTGATAGTATAACCCATTTTTTTTCAAAGTATAATTAAAAATCATTATTTCTTGTTAATTTACATCCATTAGCACTATTTTTTACTAATTATTGCTAGTTTTTACTAATTAGCATTATTTTAAACTAATTACTCTTAATTATTACTATTTTTATAAATTGTTACCAATTTCATTAATATTTTTACTTTTAATAGCTAATTACTATAAATTAATGTTACTAATTTTTTTGAAAATTAATATTAACTACATCTAATTAAAAATAATTACTGTTAATCATAACTAAATATTTAATTTAAAATCGTCATTACTAATTATAAGTAATTATTTCAAATTAATATTAATTACTACTAAATAATACTTCAAAATTTATAATATGAAATATGATAAATGAATCTAAAATTAATAATATTAAATAAGTACACAAAAATCAATGATTCTAAGGGATGAAAAAATGGAAATTTTCTTTCCTATAAGAATATAAACTTTTAAACAATAAAATGAATAGTAGAAGTGATTAGAGCACAAATAAAAAATGATTTACAAAAATTATGTGGGGGTATAAATATGTTAGATTGGTAGTGACCAAAATATTTGAGATGGGATCTGTCTCAAATACTACGAAATGCAAATAAATATGTTAGATATCAAAAACATATTTGTGATGGGTCTCATTGCAAATAGTCATATGCTGACATATTAATTGTTATTTTTATTAATTCATGTCTTAAATATGAAAAATTGTTAATGGTATTTGCGACGGGGGTAAATACCATTTGTAAAAACATTTTTTGTGATTTATCATGCACATGATCAAATGATATTTATGTCAGGAATGTTGTCTCATTTTAAATAATTCTCTATTTATGATTATTTTCAAAAGGAAATGAATACCATTGAAATTAATTGTTTTTGAGATACGATTTTGAATTGGTGAAAAACTTGTCACATACTCCCATTTTCCCATTGTGGGTACATCATTTGAATTTCCTATATATATTTATATTTTGATTCCATCTATTTTCCAAATTGCTGTAATTTTTTTATCATAATGACTATTTTTTAAAACTCTATTGGAGAGTGGAGGGATTGAAAATGTTAGATTTCTTCCTCAAATTTTATAGTTATTCACTTATTTGATATTAAATTTATTTAGAGGTTAAATTCATAATAAAATATACTTTTGGATATGAAGTTGGTTTATGATTGTTGTGTTAAAATTATTTTTTCATGTAATTATCGACCATCTGCTCAAATTTTTAAGAAAACATAGACAACATTTTCTCACCATTAATCAAATGTATATAGCCATTTGCACCACCCTCATATGTTAAATGATTTCACAAACCATCTAGAGAAGTTTTTCATCTTTTATAATATTTTTATAATTTCTCTTTCTAGTTATTAGAATACATGTGTAGAATGTAATTTTATATACTATTCTTGAAATGGTAAGTATTTCACACATACTGGATTCACTGATAATGTTTTCTACTACAATTTTCAATTTACAATTATTTATAAATAATATTTCATGTCCAATTTGGTTCTCTCTTCAATTGAAAAGTATGATTTCACTCAAGTAAATATCTCCCTGCTTCCTTTTAGTGTGACTATAATTTTTGATAGGATAGATTATTTAAACACAACTGTTTTATTTTTTGTGAGGTACAATTTGATTAATTTTTAATATTCTCTATATATTAATAGTTTGGACTCAGTTTACTGGATAATATGACATACCACATATCCTTTACTCTATTTTTCATCTTTCAATTTTTCAATTTAATAAAAAATACTCTTTATTTTCTCTAATAAAAATTTCTACTAAATACATATAAAATAATCTCCAAAAACTTATTTAATTCATTAATAATTGTTTAATTAGATTTACATATTAAAATAAAAATTATGTTTACCTCATGTTCTTGTGCATTCATGTGTACTCTTATAATTGAACAACTTGCTTCTTTGGTAATCTAGTCTAAATGACTCAATGCTTGTATGTTAGGTTATTGATTTGTTGAGCCTAATTTTTAACATGTTTTTTTGCCAATGGTGACAAAAAAGAATAAGTAGTAGTGGATGGTCATTTCAAGTATACTTGTCTAACAATTAAATTTTAATGTTTAGTGTTCCTTGATTGAAATTGGAATGATTTGTGGTGTTCATAAGAAGTTAACAATTATATTCATTGGCATTAGGTGTGTTTTACATTATCTTGATGGGAATAAATTGTTTTCTTGCAGTCCTAGAATGTTTAAGTTTGTTATGGAATCTTTTCATAATCCACCCTTTTCTAGAATAATTGATTTAATTATTTAAAAATTATGAATCTTTTTGCACTTAAGTAGATTCAGATGCATGTTTTAGATTCGTTCTTAGGTGATTGAATTCTAGTTGTGGGGATGTATGCTATGGATCATTTTACTCAAATTTGAAGAAGATTTAATTCATTTTTTGGCTAATTGGATTAATATTTTTCACATATTTATTTCTTTGAGTAGAGATACTAGTTATGTATGTTTTCATAGCCGTTTTATGGTGAATTAGGCTAATTCAATTCATTGTATATTCCTACATGCTACATTGTATTGGCTGTAATTGGATATGTTGTTGTGTATGAATTAATGAATTGAAGATAATTTTTTCTTAATGATACCTTTTTTATTTTGTTGTGAACGAGGAATCCCATAGAAGATTGTCAAAGGCGGACTTCATTTCATAATTATGTAGCAAATATATCTTTTTTGTCTCTTCTATGGTGTGAGGTCTGATTTAAAGTGATACAGGGGTCCCAATAACCAATGTCGAAATATAAATCACATAATATAAAAAAGTTGGTATTACATAGCAGAGTCAATCAATGATTCATAATTTCCACTAAACCAGTGTTCAAAAAAATATAATATATCACCATATCTCATTTATTCCCCTTTATTACAATTTAGTGATTTTGTTTTAATGAAACATTACAGATAATTGACTTCCTCTATATATCATCACCAATATATTCTAAAAAATAAAAAAAAAATATTTATCTTAAAATCATTATTTGTGCTCCTAAATCATTCCTATTTTATTAACAGAACCACTAAATAATTTTTTAATAGTGAAAAAATTTATTGACTAATGATTGTTTGGGATATATGAGATAGCGAGTAAACTAATCTTTCAAACCTAAAAATAATCCCATTAAATATTAGTTACATACATGATCTTGTATATTACACGATTTTTCATTGTCTTCAATAATTATCAACACATTCATTACTTTTAATAGGTATTCACTAGCCTAATCTGACATAATAATTCCAAAACAATACATTCCTATAATCTCTTTAAAACAAACAATATTTGTTTATTATGGTAGTTTTTAATTACTAAAACTACAATGTATCATATTCAAGAAACTAAATATGGAAAACCGTCTTCCTTGGATAGAATAGATGAATGTACATACCTCGTTACACTACAGAATATTATTTTTTTCTAAAATAATAGAAACGGTGTACCTTCAATGGATTTAATATTCAATGATATGATTTTTATAGTTTAATTAGACCTCATATCCTTAATTGGATACATTCCATCATTTCAAAATATCAGTGTCATTAAATTACACTTTATTTTCTTTTAAATATGGTTGGAAAAATTGTATAATCTTAAATTATTGAATTTTAAAAAAATATGAGAATTATATTCAAACTGTGAACTTTTAGATACCATTTTGATGAATGAAACTACACTATTAATAATTAAAATTGTTTAAAAAAGTGTAGTATTCATTAAACCTATATACATATTTTACTCATAACATAAACATTTTTAAATAACACTAGTATGCCTAACCATGTATGCATACAATATGAAAACTATCTAATTATGGAAAAACACAATAAAATAAGATCTATGTGCTTCACTGTAAAACTAATTCAGAGATTATATATATAAATTCATCATTTATATATATCTATATTAATACTGTTTTCATCTATTGTTTGAAATTACATAATCCAAATCATGCATGGTAAACCGTATACAGTATACAATTTCATACATTTACACCTCACATGTTTGCTCCTGAATCACATCTTCTGTAATTAAAATATATCTACTATGTCTACTATTTGTTAAGGTAGATTCACTATACACACATAAAAAATATAGTATCAACACAATTATTGTATTCAATATACATGTGTTTCAATATTCTATAATTTACATATTATTAAGTCAACCATCACATTATAATACTAGGAAGTTTATTTCATACAACACTTATAAATTATCATTAATAGATATAAAATTACGATAACTAATTTATTTATTTAAATGAACATATTTTTTGGCTATCTTATTAGTAATTTTTTTGAGTGTTTTTATTAGTTTATATTTTAATTTTGAACCTAATTATTAAATTTGAATTTAATTAAATCATCAATTTTTTAATTGCATAACACTATTCTATAATCTATGTTATACTGATAATAAAATATATTTTTTTTAAACATCTTCTGATTATTCATATTATGATGATGTTTATTTCTTCATTTTCTATAAATCCATTATAATTCATTGATTTCAAAGAAATTTTTTTTTTAAAAAAAACCAATTCCATCAATTATGTATTACATGATTTCTATGATTCAGAGAATTCACATGAATATAATTCTATTGACGATTCACAGAAAGCCTATGATTCATTTTTTGGGTTCTAAAATATCTATTCCATTACAATATGAACTATATTGTTCTTTTCATAGCAGTTACATGAATATTGAAAATACATAATGGTTTTACTATCTATTTCTAAGGATTCATCCTCTAAAAATATTCACCAATGATCTTCTAGTTAGCCACTAGAAATGTATCTCACCTTCTCATAATTTTAGAAATAATTCATTGTTCAATCATAATTTACCATAGTTTTTTAATCTATCACAATTAACTATTACTATTTTTTCAATCATCTTTTTTGGGATTTGTTAGTCCTATTTATATTTTTAATAATTTTATGATGTCTAAATTAGATAAATCATATTGGAAATGTATCATTTCTTAGATTCATACTATAGAAAATAATGAGATCAAAGGGTTGAAATAATTAGATAGATGTCAACAGAATATGTACAAAAACGGTTTCATGAATACATTTTATTTTCCCAAAAGATGTAGAAAGAATGGAAATTTGGTGGGATTTAGTAGTTCCATACTCACCGCATGTTGTTACATAATTGGGGTTTTGGGGAAATGGAAGATAGATCTCAACACGCAGTCTTGCAACAAGTATGGATTCTCTTGTAATGGCTCATGTTGTATCTCCTCAATCTATTTCACTCATGATTATGAAATTTACATAAACTAATTTAACACTAAGGTAAAAATTTAATGAAAAAACCTATTAATTCAATTGTTTTAGTTCCACATGCATTGGTAACATTTGACATGTTAATTATTAATAAAAATACTTATATAAAAAATAAATTCATCTTTTCTAGTTAATCTATCATTATGTTTCAATATAGACTATTTTATATCATTCCAATCCTACAGTCACCACATAGTAAATAATATATTCATTTATTATATAACTAATACAATTATAGTATGCATTCTTTGTCCTTACTGATTAGTATTCCTCCCATGCCTCTTCTACATTAACATATACCATATAGTATTATGCATAAAAGAAGCCTACATTTCATGAAATAAAAAAAACATGTATTTTTACATAATTAATAAATTAATTTAATTTACATACACATGTGCACATAAATCCACATCTATTAGTAAATATAAGGCTTCTAGAAACACGTCTCACTGCCATAATTTCACTGTATATCCATGTTTCAAGAGCACCCCACTTAGTGTATTTTATCCACAAATTATCTTCCAATCCCTCAAAAAGGGACATAGATTCTATATATCATCACCAAAAAATTTTGATTGTCTCTAAAAAAATTTGTAATTAAAAACTCAGGTCATGAGAATTCACGATTTATGTATTAGTTTTTTAATAAAAGTAATGACTGCAGGGAATAATTAAGAAATTCAATAATTATTTTTATCATCTCTATTTTTATCATGGATTTATTGATTAACATTATATAGTATCTATAAATAGATCCCTCCTCCCTTGGTGGAGGGGGGATCTTCGCTACCCAATGATGCTCGTCACTATATTCCATTCTCAAATCCTGACTACTTGCCTTCATTTCTAAAAAACATTATCTCTCCCAAAGTTTCTGAGTTATAATATGGAATTATGCAACTCTCCATCATATCCTATGAATTTACTAATGCCTCATCTCTGATGATTTGGACCTTGATAGTGCGTTTCAAGCAACGATGCTCATCCGTGAATCTCTTTGATCGCTTCATCTTCGATTATTGGAATTTACAGGAGCGTGAAACCATTGGTATCCTCAACTCAAGGAACATAATGATTTGTATTTATTCAGAGGAAAATCTGATTCTTGCATGGTCCTATACTCCGCGAACATGTGATAGCGCATGCTTTTTTCTCTTCTGATTGTCTTATGATTACTACATTAGGCGCGATTCTCCGAACTTGGAAATTCGGGTAAGACTTCCGGAAATACCGCTTCCATTTTAGAACCCTGGAATCATTAGTATGCTTGGAAACTTAGTTGGCTGTTATATTTGTTTAGGCAGAAGAACTATGGATATGTTACATCTGGTTTCTCCGAGAATCTGGGTTGAAGTAGACTAATCGAAGCCTATGATTAATTTTTTCTTCATCACTGTGAGTGAAGAGTTTAGATATAATATGTCTGTGGTTTTTGATTCATGGATTGATTACTGCTCCAGGTGTCTCAAAATCAGGAATCGGAAGGTTGTTTTTAGGGGTAGAAGGTTGGTTCCGTAAGCACCTTCGGATGGACATGTTTCGAGGGACATATATTCTCGACAAGGAAAGCAGGTCCTGGGTCCTGTTAGGGTCACAACAGTGCATGGATCCCAAATGAGGTCATAGTAGATTCCTTCAAACCCAAGGGTGGATGTGGTGATTTAAATGTTAAAGCGTGTTCTTGGTGTGTTCAATACAGGAGGTCTAGTGGCCAATGTGGAAGTTGCAGCTCCATCCACTGGGAACAATGGGTCAGTTCTTGAGGTTCTAAACAAGTGATAAATGGTGGATATGGTGAAAAAAATTGTTGAACCTACTGGGAATAATGATGCAGTGAGGGACAACCCTGTTATGGAGTTGCTTGTAGGTGTTTCATTGGATGAAAATGGTGGGTGGGTGAAGGTTTTAGTTGGGCTGCAGCCACAACATGAGAAGCAGGTGGCCAATATTGAACTTGGAAATTGTTTTGCGGCTCTGGTGAATGATGAATTGGAACTGGTATAGGATGTGGTTGTGTTGGTCCAAGTTGCCTCTCCTATGTCTCCTGGATGGATGGCAGTTGAAGTTGTTGATAAACAAGATGACATCAGGATTCCAAGTCTATGAAAGAAATTTAATCATGGGAGGCATTCTCATGTTGAGAAGGCAATTCGAAGGAATGAATGTCACAATATGAAGTGTGAATTTCAGTCTCAGGATGTTGTAATTAGAGCAGGTATACTACATAAGGGGATGCATGGTGGTCATGAACTTGTGGAACATCCACAATGTTTAGTAATGGTTGATGATAACAGTCACTTTGAGTAAGAACAGGGAGTGAATGATGTTTACCAGGAGGTGCATATCTCTGAAAATTGGGAGGGATATTTCTGATAGTGAAAAAGAGAATGTTTTCCGGAGGTTTTAGACCTCTTATAGTGACATTTTTCAGGTTGGAAAGAATATAGTGTTAGGGAAGGATGAATCTATGATCTGTCCAACAAGAAGAAGGCAAAGTATATACTATTATTATATTCCAAAGATGATGCTCACTAGGTCCTCTATCAGAAAACGAAAAGGTACGCTGCCTTCTAAGGAGTTTTTATATTTTGAAAAGTTAAATCTCAGAAGGAAATATGTCAAGACTCTAAAGAATTATGAAATCTCAGAGTGGGATTCTCCCCATACTGATGAAGCAATAGATCATGGATATGGTGAGAGGTATGTATTTTATGATATTTAGTTGTTTTTTATGTATTTTGATGCTTTCTCGCTATACTTTTCCTTTATTTTGATAAATGTTCAGAGACATTGTCTCTGATTGAGATTTTTGGTAAAAAAAATTATCATGCATTTTATCATATTGTTGTGACAAATTAGATAACCCATCCTCAACAGTTTTAAAATGTAAATGGCCTTTGGGACCACCCATTTATTTTAAATCATTTCACACACCTTCGAACAAAATGTTTTCAAAACACCACTGGTACTTAAAGATGTTTGAATACTCATATGACCATTGAGCTAATGATAATATATATACATATATTTAATAGTCACACAATAAAATTTATAAATAGGATTCAATATATTGAAAGTGAGTATTTTCTTTGTGATAAATATTTAAATTAAAATTTTAGGTTACTAAAATATTCACCGACTTCGTCCTTAGTTAGAGGTTAATATTACAAATTTTATGTGAATATTAATGAATGAATGGAATAATTAGGTAAGGTAAAAATTTCATTTACCATATCCATTTTTTGCATTGATTTATCAATTAACATTAAATAGTTTAAATAAATAATAATTTTAAAATAAAAATTTCACTAAAAATTTATTTAATTTATGTATATAATAAATTTCATTTAATGTGATAAAAAGGAGGTATTTTTCACTCAGAAAAAAAATAAATAAATCAATATTTCAAAGGTCATAAAATCCAGATAATATTAATTTTACTCATCATACATAGATTCAATAAGACTCATGAATATTTAGTATACATTCAATGAAAATTTAATAAACATAAAACAATAAATTATAATTATTCATTAAATAATATATAAATTATAGAGAATGTGGTTCATATAGGCATGGTCAGTTTATTCCAGGGTTTTAGTTTTTGATCACCCATGCCTCCACTCTCAATTATTCCATTCCACTTTGAATTCCTCTCCTAATGCATATTTTACATGGCCCTGCTATCAGGGTTGTGATGCTTCTTCTCAAATCTCACACTAAACCCAAACCCTAAAAGGTTTCTTTGAATCAATATCTTATCATAATTTTTTAAACAATAAAATACTTACTTGAAATTTCGTATGTAAACTGGCATAGAAATCCATATCACTCTATGATATCGAGGGAGGACATCCTTCTATCCCATGGATTCCCAACCGTGAACAATCTGCGTGGTCCCAAACCATGTCGTCAGCAGGCCCCTGTCCACCATCAAGGCATGGGGGATCCCCCTTTTACACTATTTCCTAATGAATATAATTCCTACATCACTGGAGGTTGAATGGAAGCACCCCACATCCACACCCCAAATTGACTCCCATAATATGTGTTTCCCAAATAATATTAATGGTGTTGATTCTGCCCCGACCAATTGAAAGAGACGAATAATAACACTATCAAAACTAATGGACATGGAGGTATCTAACATTTCTATTTCCTCCCACCAATCACATAAACATCAAGAAGCCCTCCGTAATCCTATTTCAATCACCGGCTTAGATACCTAGTTTGTTGTTTAGGTTATATGGTTGATGGAGACATCATGCCTTGTTTTTTCTAACAACCCCTTCTCCTAGAGAGTCATGAATGTTCATCGAGACCTGATAGGTGGAAAGTAGTGGAATTAATTAATGAAATACCTATACATCTATTTAGATCCCAATTCATACTCTACACCACCCTATACCAATTATATACAACATGAAGATGATGAATATGGTCAACAAAATGAAGAAACTGAATATAACCTTCCCAATTCTTCTTAAATTAAACTCACCCCAATTCCCCATCACTATCGTTGCCATGTTAGATTATATTTGTATGATGAGATATGGTTTTCATTATTTACATAGTTCTTATATGGGTTATTTAATTAAAATTTTCCAAAATGTCTTTCAAAATATATATAGAGGCTTCTATTAACGATTTTGTTTCCTAATAGTGAATTATATCTTTATTTAAGTATTTATTATCCTAATGATTAATTTTCTTTTTTGTTTCAAATTATAGTGGCTTGTCTTATTTAAGACATTCGTTAATTTATATTCTTCTATGGATTTGGAAATATTCCTATTAAATTGATGAGAAACTAACTAATCTTGGATGGGTTCATGTTTTTGACATATAATTATTTATTAAGAGTTGATCTCTCGTTTAATGATGAGATTTAGAATGTATTTGAACTAAAATACCAAAATGTAGTAAGGAATAATTAATAACCTAAAAAATAATTTGAAATAAACTCTTAAAGTTATATTTAATTAAATATGTTTCATTTTAATAATTTATTTTATTTATCATGTTTGACCAAATCTATTTAAAAAATAATAAACGCCAATAAATATTTTAATACATCAAAAATTTATAATTACACTAATAAGGATATTATCATGCTATTATAAATATAAAATGAAATTATTTAGAAACATAGATTGTTTTTTTAAAATTATATTTAATAAGAAATTATTAAATTTATATTTCATAAGCCATATCCATACTCTTATGCACCTGAATTAAAGAAATATGATAAAATTGCATATTATTTTTCTTATTTATATTTTCTAGAAAATAATTTTATTGTATTTTATATGGATGAATTTATTTATAATAAAAATTAATGATCAAATAATTTCAAAAAATTAATTGTTATATTATAAGAAATATAGAATGTCGAAATTTTAATGTAATTAAATGTAAAATATATAAATATATAAAAATATTGAAATATACATTATGTTTTTGTACTATTAACCCATTATATTACTTGAATTACATTTATCTAAAAACTTGTAATCTATAAATACTATACCAAACCCATAATGAGTATGGATGTAGGTGTACTGCATTATGGATTATCCAAATACAGTTTCACTTTCGCAAATTCCTCAATGCACCAACCTCACGATTTTCCAAGAAATAAAACCAATCCTCCCATTTCCCCTCACCAATCCATATCCCTTGACTAGGGTTAACAGTTATCCATCTTATTATCACTATGGATGGGCATCAACTAGTGATCAATTTATTAGAAAACCAACAAACGTATAATGGTGTATAAAATTCAAAACATTAGATGAGAAATATCTTTATACCTATAACATATTTCATCATAGATAAACATAGATAGATATTAATTTATTTAAAAATTTTGAATTTTGTTATAAATATTGAAACTAATTCTAATGAATGAAATCAAATCAATATGATATCTAATCTATTATTATAAATATTAATCAACATAATTAACAACAATTTCGATTAAATTGAATGAGATTTTAGGTATCAACATACCTCATGGGAGCTTCCATTTATACAATTATCATGATATGATATGTGTACCGTGAATAATGGGTAAAAGGGCTTTAAAACTGAAAGATCTGACATTTTCCTCTTGGATATTAGGGGTCCCCTTTATCACCACCAACAAAGAGCTGATAAAGGGGGTCCTTTATCAGCGCTAAAAAATAATTGATAAATGCCTTGTTTTTCATCTATATTTTAGCCCTTATAAATTAGGGACTTTTTTTGTTCTAGAAATGGTGCTAATAATGACTAATTTTCTATGATGTGCTAATTGAATGAAATCACATATCAACATATACAATTTCAACCTATATGAAAATATGCCGATGTGATAATACATAATTAATTGAAATAACATTTTAATAATAAAGACAAAAAACCCTACAATATACATATCAAACAAGGATTTTTATAATTTCATTTTGAATTATTATCACAAACATCTAAAATTATAAATATTTCATCGTCTTTTTCACCCGCAACCCCCACTAAATAAATACCCACCACGATATCGGTTGCAAAATAAACCACCCCAACCTGAGTAAAAGAATTCACTTGCATTATAAAATAAATCATAAATTTATAACAATATAAGAAATAAATCATTCATAAAGATGAAATAATACATAAATAAAATTTCATTATTATATATAAATACACACTTGAATTCCCAATAGTAACACATTGTGTTATATTGAGGTGCGGGTGATTCCTATACATCAAAAATGAATTATGGATAATTATCCAAGTGTATCAAAATATTATTAATGTGTTTTCATGGTTTTCAATATGTAACTTTTTCTTTATACTAAAATTAATAGGGGGTGTTTAGACCCGACCGTTAGGGTTCGGGTTAAGTAAAAAAAATACTCAGGTTGGGTTAATGTTCTGTCGACCCATGAATGGGTTGGGTCAGGTCTCAGTTTTGCTATATATCGACCCAAACTGACTCGAAGACCAGATAGGTGTATAATACAAAAACCCTCATCATGGTTTGGTGCCTCTTCTACATTCATTCCCTCCTTCGTCATTCCATTGTGAGAAACAGGTAAAAAATTACTCACTCCCTCATCTTATCATCATTCCTCATCTTTATACCAGTGTCCCTCACAAGAAAACCCTACCACTCACTATATATTCTAATTACCATGCGATAAAACCATATTCCTCACCAACATCATTTTATAACACAACTAAATTAACCACCTAGAAAATAAATCTATACTTGGTCACCTACTACCCAGAAATTCATTTAAAAGATATTATGAGAATGTCAAGAGGACTAATTCGCCTCCTTATACTTGCATCATTAGTGATATATGGTTTTATGTAGTACTTTTTTATCATGTTTTTTATTTTAATCATCCTTATTCACAAATGTTTTGATGGTAATGGCAAAACTACCAACACTAAATAATATTTTTTCTTCTTCTTCTAGGGGTGTGCCACTATATAGTCTTGTAAGTGGGTTAGAGGGTAGGTATTTGGTAGACATCATCTAGACATTCATGGAAGGTGGTACAAAAATTGGTTCTAATCCTATAGATTCTTCATGAACTCAAATTCAGATGGGTTTTTCTCCAACTACATGTTAAATTATGTAAATAAGAGGTGGAGTATTATAAAACTAGTGGATGAAACTAAGAATAAGTGATCAACTAAAAATGATACAATTCCTAAGGGTCCCACTAGTTATATAGTTTCTCAATCCTGGGTTCATTTAAATAATAAAATAATGTATATTTATTATTATTGTGGAAATGATTCATATCTTTTTTCTATACAATAGGGAACTAATAATTTATATTGGAATTTTACAAGGTAATTAATCCTAAGAAAACCATGAGAAAAATTAAAACACTAATGGTCTTAGTAAGAGTTGTGAAGATGAGGATGGCGGGAAAGTTTAAATTTAAGTAGCTCATTTTTACAATGACGAGTGCAGAAAAAATCTTGATAAAATGATAATAAATGATAAGTTATCATTTAAATATGTTGAGAATCAAGGTATTATAGAATTTATCATGGTTTTTCAACCACAATTTCAGCTTCCATCTAGGAAATCAATTCTGGATATTTCTAGTAGTTATATTTGACAAAGAAAAAAAAATTAAGGTATTTGTTTTATAATTTATCTAATATGGTATGTAGTTCCACCAACCCGTGGAAATAAATTCATATTATGAATTCTATTTTTCTAACATCACATTTTATTGATGAAAATTGGGCCATAAAGAAAATAATGATCAGGTTTCTTATTTTTGCAGACCATAAAGGGGAAACAATTAGCCGAGTATTAGAACATACCTTGATATATTAAAGGATTGGGAGGATTAATAATATTACCATTAAAAATGATATATCTAATAATGAAATTATTATTTATTTGGATATGGTGGTTAATGATTGAAATTTGTCTATTCTTAAAAGAGGTTATATGAATATATGATTCTGTGCACCTATTTTAAACCTTATTCTTAGTAAAGGGGAAATGGAAATATAAAATCAATTTATAGATTTAGAGTTTAATTCATATTATGGAGATGATTACATTATAGATTGGCTCTTTTCATTAGAATTGTTGTTACGTTAAAACTCATAGTCAACTGTCCATAATACTAGATGTTCTTACTATGTGAAATTATTCCTAGATTGTGTTGGATGTTGCAGAGAAGTATGATAAAGTATTTATTTCCCTTGAGTAAGATTCATGTTTTTTGAGTGATCTTGTCGGTAAAAGTGGTGCTATAACATAATTTGATTGGAATAATGGTCATGTGCTTTTCATGTTTTTCAAAAATATTTTATGGTAGAATTGCTTATTTTTTTTGATTCTATGCATGTGTCTTGCCACACATTCTTTCATACTCCTAATGATATATATAGAAAAATCTACAAATTGTTGAACAATTATGTTATACTATGAGTGAAATGTATATTTCAATAAAGGTGGTGTTAGACAAGTATTTGGGTGTTGGTTCAAATTTTAATTCTCTATTTCTAGTGGATATTGTTATTAATCAATTATAAAATTTGTTATATGTCCAGGATAGGGTTAAAATGATGTTTAATGATGATTCCAATAATTATTTTACCAGTAAGTTAAAAGAGGCTATGAATAATATCTTTGAGTTTCATAAATGAAAAATCTCATCCATGACGATCAATGTGAGTTATGTTCTCATAATGATTCACATATTCATGATTCTAGAAGAGGTAGAGAGAATTATGAGAAATTAAATGGTGAATATAAATCAGTGAAATGTAAAATAAAATTTAAATACTAAAGGAATAATCTAAAAACATATATATAGATATTGATGTCTATGATTATTATTTCAAGGGATTTGATATTTTTTTATGTTGGAAAGGAAATAAATTACCATGATCTCTCATTCATTGCTAGATATATTCTAGATATTTCTTCCAATATAGTATCAATGGAGACCACATCTAGTAAAAAAGGATGAGTTCATTATCCCTTTCATCGTTGTTTGAATACAAATATAATTGAGTCATTAAATTGTTGTAAATATTGGATATGAAATCCTAAACCGATTGATATTTTATTGAAATTATAAAAAGTTAAAATGATTGAATTAGTTACGATTAAAAATAATCTGATTTTAAATTATTTTATATTTATCAATTAGAAAACCCTCTTTGAAAAATAGAAATACTAACTTCATTTTTCTTTTATTGTGTTTTTATGATATTCAATCATCCAAAATCTTAGATCATTGCTTCACTGTCTAAAATTAAAGATGCAAAAATAATGTAGGATTGTATTTTTTTATTTCTTTACAAATTGTTTACATTTATTTTTTTTCTACTACATATATATTTGGAGATTATTAATAATTTCAATCTAGTAGTATAAAAATCTGCAATTTTCCAAGTATTATAGCATAGTTTTTAGGATATTTTCTATGTGACCCATGATCATATTTTTACTTAAAATAATATAATATCATTCAATGTACTCATTTTGTTTGATAAATAATGTAAAAAACTATTTCTATTCAATATTTCTCAATAATTTTGTTTATGGTATTGTAGTGTGATACACAATAATTGTTCCATTAAGATATATCTTCATGTGAAAATATTCAAAAATATATCATCACCTTATATTTCAATGTATGACCACCAAATTGTCAAATAATATAATTCTTATGTTCTTGTATCCGTGAAAAAAAATTTCCCCTTAGTGTTATTCTTCATATATATTTTATGGATCCTCAAAAGATAAGTTCAATCAACTAAAAAAAATTTACATTATTAAAGGTATAATTATTTTTTTTTCTCATGAATCATTAGAACCTAGAATATTGATTTTTTTACTTTATAAGTTTAAAACCACTCCCCTATTCTATTTTATACCCACAAATTTCTGCTTCTATGTGCTAAGTGGAAGTTCAAGTGATTGACATATTAATTCATCATGATTTGATTCATCATGTGTCATTGGATTTAAAACATAACATTAAAACACTTGAATCCCAATTGGTTACACACTTACATGAACTACATGATTTCTAAATGGAATCTATCATTAAATGAAGTTTTTCACGGTTAGTTCTTTAAAATTTCATATATTATGTTAAAAGATTATGGAATGAAAAATAAGCTATATATGGTGTCGATTGATCTCCATGATTATTTGATTAATCACAAATATTGGATATATAACTCTCCATTAATTGGTTGGCTATAAAAAATTAGTAGATTTATTTCATCTAATTTATTTCTCAAATCTATAAAAATGATCATGATATGTTGTGAAGTCTATATCAGTGTTTCCTAAATGATTTAATATAATTATAGTATTGTAATAAATAGGTCCACTTCACATTAATGAGATGGGTTTAGGTAAATAAGAAAGTTATTTTCCCCAAGGCCATCGTTTTTCAAATTACATGACACCTAGAATATTATAGTGTTTGAATACTATGTTATATTTCTTAATTCATAGTGTTAGATTAATAATTCTAGTGGATGAGCATGTGGACAAGGCGCACACACATACTAATTGGGATGATTTACATTCTGAATTTATTCAATCATTGAAAATTGATTTGAAATATAATTCAATGTATTTCATGTGAACTCTAAGTTTTACTTCTGTATTATTTGATAAAAACATCATGATATTTTAATAATATGATAATGACCCTTATCCATAGACCTGTTAAAATAACCCCTCTGCTTGATTTTATGCATTTTATAGCACTAAAATTATTTCATTTTCATTAATTTTTATTCAAATATAACTAATCAAAATAAGTTTTTGGTTTTCATTTTTTATTCCTTTTTATGAAGGCATAATGTTTACAATATTGAGTTATAATTGTGTCAATACTGTAAAATAGTTTTCATTATTTAATATTTGTTTTCTTTTATATTTTTTTAAAATAAATATCATATATTTTTATGTGAATGTAGTTTAATTTACTGATTTTTTATCGTAAATTTTTTGAAACATTCTTATTTATCAAATGCTAAAATTAAAAGGATCTTATCTGGTGTTGTCACTTTATTTTTCAGGTAAATTTATATAGACTCTTGAATGCTTGTGAGTTCCTGTTAGGATGGTGTGAACTAATTTATTAGGACTTAAGAATCTATTTGGTTAAAATGTATTAAATTAATGAAACATAAATAAAATAGAATGATTTATAATTTCATAAATTATTTACCTATTTTTACAAGGAAGTGGGGGTTCACCATGTTTAACTACAACAATTACCTAATGTAGAATAAGGGAAGAATATTATTCCATATGGTGTTGATAAAATGATTATGGGGACATATTTTTAAATGTTTTTTCGTAGATAACATGTTTGATTCCCTTAACAACATTATTATCCACTTTACCTACATGTTTCCCGTGTTATTTTTTTTTCAGAATTTCATGACATTTGTTTTGTTTAGTTGTTTAATATATTTATATTTTTATTCTCAAACATATGAAGTTGTGACCTTCTTTATTATTTATCTTTTTCCGGTACATGATTATTACATTTTTCATATTTTTTCATGACACCATCATTTATTGGATTCATCTAGTATTTTGAACCCACTCTATTGGATTCCACTATTTCATTTTGGAATTGGATGATTCTAAATTTCAAATGAAACATGATTTTTGGTTTGGGTATGGGTATATATTTTTGGGTTATATATTTCTACATTTTTTGGATTTGATGTTCTTTGAACCCACTATATTAGGTTGGGTTGCGTCTGGGTCTAGGTTTGGATCCATCAGTTATGGTCTAGTCTGGGACTTGATCAATTAGGTTGGGTCATGTCTGACGCATAAAAGCCACTTATAATAACCCTATCAAACCTGACCCACAACCATTTGGTTTGGGTCTAGTCCTTTGTCCATGCCAAACCTAACCAAACCACCATATGTTGGTTTGGGTTGGGTCAACTAATTATGATCCATGTGACCTGACCAAACCCATTTGTTAAGTTGGGTTAGGAGCAGAAACAACCTTTACCCGACCTGACCAAACCCATAGACACCCCTAAAAAATAATTTCAATTTAAAAAAGTCAAAAAAATTTAGTTATACCAATCTCATTGTGTATTAGATTGTGATGAGGCCGATTACTATAAAACATAAAATACATACGGATCAATTTCATGAAGAATTAAAATTATGTGAATGAGTTTTCTCATTTTAAAGTATATCACTTATGATTTTTACTAAAATGTCATATCAAATGGGAAACAAGAAATATGAGTCATACAGGTCACACCATGCATTGGACTGAGGTGTAATTGATTCATACACAACCAAAATGACTTATGGATCGTTTTACTAAAGTATTAAAACAATAAGAATGCGTTTTCTTCTTTCTTATTATGTCACATGATCCTTTTAGGAAAATTTATGCAAGTTTTAAATATAAAATCATACATTGAGTCAAATTGGTCACACCATGCAACAAGTTAATGTTCAATTGATTTCGACACATCAAAATATCTTATATATAATTTTCCTAATGTTTTAATACAATACTATTGTGTTTTTTTGGTATTTAATTTGTAAAATGTTTTATTTAATAAATAAAATGTCATATTTAAAAAAAATACACATTTGGATTTATACTAGTCAAACTGTGTCTTGGATTGAGGTTTGATTGATCACTACACATCAAAAAGGATTTATGGATCCTTATCCCAAAGTACTAAAATTTTGTAACGCATACTTCATAAAATATTGTAACTAATTTGAAATGAACTCCAAGAAAATAATAAATTATTATTTTTTACATTTAAATAATTACATTTTTTCCGCATGTTCCAGAATATATATATATATATATATATATTAAAAAATCAACACATGAAATATATGTAATTTTAAAAAAAAATTATTAATGATACTAAAGAGAATTTTATAACACAATTTAAAATATAAATATAAATTATAAAAAACATAGATTGTTTTATCAAATCTTATTGAATAATAAATAAATAAATTTATATATAATAGTCCTTATCCCTGCACTTATGAACCAACAGGCATTCGGTCTAAACTTATAACTTCTTATTTTTATTATTTTTTTCATTGAAAATAATTTTTATATAATTTTATAAGGATAAATATGTTTATAATAAATAAAATCATTAAAAAATGTCAAAATAATAAAAATTATTTTATAAATAAATTCAATAATTTATAAATTGTAATAAAATTCAAAATAAAACATATTAATATATTAATATATTTAAATATATATATTAAGTAGGTAAAATTTTAACCCCTAACATTACTCGAATTATGATTATATGAAAATAAGGTAGCTCATAATAAATCACAAAATCCATGAAGAGTAGGATAACATGTGTAACGAATTAAGTATTTAACAAATCTAGTTTCACATTCAAAAAATATTAGCCTCGCCTCACTCATGGTTTCTCATGTTTTGAGACATAACCTTGTATTTCCCCTCACCAGTCTGTAGCTCCTTCAATAGGGATAATGGTTTTCCCTCTTATTATCTGGAAGGATGAGCATTGATGATAGATAATGATATATAAAACACATTACATGTTTAATAGTGTGAAAAATATAATATATGGATGAGAGATATCGATGGGAAATATCTATACACCTAGAACACTTTTCATCGTAGATAAACATAGTATGGAATTAATTTATCCACATATTGAAGTTCTGTTAAAAATATTTAAATTAATCTTAATTGATGAATTTAAATAAATATAGTAACTAATTGATTATTATAATTTTTAGTCAACACAATTAACAAAATTTTACAATAAATTGAATGAGATATTTGGACTATACCTACCTCGAAGGACATGTCTTTTCTCCCACCATCATCTTATAAATTGTTTACCTCATATCATGTGCCAAAATGGGATCTATTTAGTCTCTTTGTTAATTTATCAATAGTCTCAAGGAATGAGTTAGGGTTAGGATAAGAGCCTAAAATAAAATAACATAAATGTTCAATATAAAATGAAATCATGAGAAGCATGACATAAATATTATTGAAATCAGAGCTCTCTTTTATAGGGAACATGTGCAAACATGTTTCATATGAATTTATTAATTATATATATATATATTAATTCATTAAAATTAATAAGAAATCAATAGCCTCAAAAACAAAACATATTTTGACATTGGGGTAAATGATGAAATTCAAGACCAATGATTTGTTTTGAACGATTTTCCAAAATTAGTGTTTAAGATAACAGAACATTTTATTTTAAATTTGGAAATCACTTTCATGAACTATTTAAAATAACTATTTACTTATATATAAAATATTTAAAAAATTAAAAACAATTATAATACATACAAAATGTCAAACCTAGGGATACCACCCCATCCCTTGATAATCCAATGTAGTAGTTTTTTCGCACATATACTATGAGAAATTACATTTCTAATAAAATCAATTAACATGTGAGAGAATGTTTCTATATTATTCATGGTTTTGTTTATTCCTTAGGGTTTCCTTGGGTTTAATGTAATTTGAGGGTGAAACCATAGTTGTTATTGTAGATCATGTTTCTTTCTAGATGTTGATGTCTAATTCTCTTGAAGATGAGTGGCATGATGGAATACGACTTGATTAATATTTAAAGGATATTCATATTACCTTTCTAAAATAATTTTTCACCCATATATTAATGTTATGATAATGTAGGACTATAATGATGATTTGGTTCTATAGGAAATGGTTGTGAATACTCCAATGTTCAACATTGCAGAAGATGGAGTTATAAGGATTGGAATCTAGACATGTGTCCCATCAAAACCAGAGTTAAAGATAGATATTCTAGATAATGTGTACAGATCATCATTCTCTATTAATATGGGAATCACTATGATGTATAAAGATATAATGAAATACTTTTTGTGGGAAAATGAAGAGTGACATTTTGGAATTTTTCCCTCAATTCTTGGTATACAAGAAATTCAAGGATGAAGGATATAAGTGCAATAGTATAATTCCACATTTTTTTATACTGGTTTGGAAATAATAAAACATAATCTTGGATTTCAACCTAAGACTCCATATGATAACTAATAGTAATAATGAAATTTTTTTGTTAGTCAATATATTTACATAGTTGACACATTTCATTTCTATCAAGAAATATTTCCCTCTTGATCAACTCGCTTTGATATACATATTTGATGTGTTAAAGATAAATGGAGTTCCGGTATATATATTATCTAATTTAGATCTGTGGATTACCTAATGGTTCTGGAGAACCCTTTAGAAAGTGTTTGGTATACAATTATATTTCATCAATCATTATCACCCTCATGAGGATGGATTTTCTAGGAGAACCATGAAGACTCTCAATAAAATTCTATGATTCTACTTAATTTATTTACATGTATGTTACAATCAACACCTTAACATAGTAAATATATCATATAATAAGAAATTACATCATAGAATTCATATGGAACCATATTATGATTTATATTGGATGTAGTGTCAATCTTGTACATTCGGAGATGATGTTGGAAAGTGGATTTGGATAGAACATGATATTTTCCATAACATTGTAGAAAATATTCAAACCATTAAGCATCACCTAAAATCTGTGAGAATTTTATATATGTTCCATATAGATAATCCTTTGTGAGACCATTATTTTGTTGTTAGAGATAAGTTGATCCTGCTTATATCCCCATAGAATATAGTCATGGGTTGTGAGATAAAATTTAAAGCTTATTCCATGATACATCATCTCTATTGAGATCCTTGATTCAATCAAAGCAGTGGACTAATAACTAGCACTCCCACCTAGCCTACCTATAGTACATGATGTGTTCCATGTATCCCTCTAGAAAAGTATATAATATATCACCCACATGTTCTAAATTTTGGGCGGATACAATTGGGATAATACCATTCATTTACATATCATTTAGTAAATATATTAGATCATAGAGACAATGTTCTATGAAAGAATAAAACTTTCCTTGTAAAAGTGTAGTGGAGAAACCACAAGTTTAAAGAAGAAACATAGTAACTAGAAGTGATGACAAAGCAGAAATACTATCACCTCTTTTCACATTACAATGTAATAGGAAGTTTCAAGCATTAATTTTTTTGTATGGTGAATAAAGAAAAAATCTTTGTTTATAACAGAGGAAACTATGTTTAATAGCTTATGAGACATGCACCAACGAACCAAAATGAAACTTTATTATTTAAATATGACAATTATGAAGTAGTAATCAAGATGAAAAGTATGAATAAGATGAACAATTTTATATAATATTTAAAATTGAATTACACAATATAAATATATTATTAATCATTATGGAATAATTCCTCATTTTTTATAGAAAAATTTATTCTAAAAATGTTTTTTAATTTTATGAATGAGAATAAAATAAATAATTTTTTTGAGAATTTATAAATATTACATATAAAATAAAAGTAATATTTTAAATAATTATTTCAACATTAACATACATCACAATTTTATGATTTTTGGAAAATATTAATTTTTCTATGAATATTAAAAATAAAATTTTAATAAAATTGTGATTAATTTTATGAAAAATAATTCACATTTCCTTTTTAATATTTATTTCAAATTTTATTAATTTTTATTTAGCTTTTTTTATAAAATTTATTACATTTAAATCATATCTATACAGTATATTAGTAATGTTTTTTTGGGTATGAAAAATTTTTATTATAAAACTATTTTAATGTGCATAATGTTTCACCATATTTAAATATTTGATATAACACCTACTGAAAAATTTATATAAATTACATTTATATATTAAATATATATACTAATTTAAATCCATTTAATTATGATTAAATTTGAAATAGATAATATGGGATTATCTTTTCATTAAAAAAATGAATTTCATGGAAAACTATTAATTTTTCACATAAGTAGGTTTATTTTTAAATTACATTCTATAACATCTAATATATTAGTGTTGAACAATGGAATCTATATTTGGAATAATCAGAATTTTTATTATCAAATAATTTCTGCATAAATTCTAACCATACTGAATGGTGAAAATGATAAAAATTATTTTCAATATTTTAGGTAAAAATGGGTTTACAAGGGATTTAAAATACAAATATAAGGCATTAAGATGATCTCAAACATATATAATTACTATATTCTAGTAATACTTTAAAATTATAAATTTAATTTTCAAATAATGGTCCATTGAAGATTCATTTGTCATGATAAAATAATATCTTATTTACAATTATTTTGAAAAATAATGGGTGTATCCTATCCTCCACTTATAAAAGGCCACTATAACGACCCATACTTTACATACATTGTTATTACATCAGAATTGAAACATACTTATTACCACATATAACAAAACAACGAAAGGACCGTATAGGTATAGTGTCTTTAGAAACAGTGAAACATAAACAACTGGTTCATAAAGCATCTACATTGTCTCCCATTTATTTCATCATATCTATAGTCCCTTTTGGAATATCTTACTTAATAACCTTATTCCTGACCGGGGGGAAAGAAAACATACAAAACGGTGAGCTCAAATGCTCAGTAAGGGTAAACAAAACAAAAATCAATCAAATCATATTCATAAGAACATAACATTTTGGAAATTTTAACCTCCAAAAGAAATCATAATTTCCTAACATGGGATAAATCATGGCAGTGAAATGTAATCACAATAATCATAACATAAAACATGAAACTTTTTTTCATACACACATAATCATAGAGAATCATTTCTTATTAGTCACGACTCATTTCCAAGACTATCATAGTGGACAAAGTCCATTTCTGAACCGAGTTTACTCCTCGTTTCAGTCCTGTTTTACTGAACCGGTATAACCTACCGTTCTAGCCATGTCTATATCATGAGATATAAAATCATTACCCAATTCATTGGAGGGAGATATAGGTACCACCCATGTCATAATGATACCATTCTTATGTGTGCCACAAAATTATAAATGATACATCATAGCATAACCCATTTAATAAAAATGGGAATCTTAAACATCATGATATCATAAAACAATTCATATAAGATAAACGAATTCATAAAAATAATTTGATCACAACATAATCAAATCAATGTAATAATAGGGATAGAAACAGAACCCTATATTATCATAGATGGAAAATAATTTTGATAAAACACTTGAACTCCTTTTTTGAGGAAAATATCCTTTCTACATCAAAAACATTTTGCTTTTTTTAACATGTCTTACTATTTTAAACTAAAAGAAGTTGATTAAAAATAAACATGAAAACTTGTAATTGAATTTTCTTGGAAATAATGTTTTAAAAATCCATTCATTCTGTATAAGATAAAAAAACATTATTCTCGTACTTTTGTTGGAAAAGTCAAAAAGTACATCGTACGAAAAACGACAAAAGATTACTTTCATATCTTTTACAAAAAACTCACCCAAGGGTAAAATTGGATTTAAACTGTTGAAGGTGGATGGAAACAATATTACATATTGAGGAAACATGGATGTGGATGATAAAATACACCCCGGTAAATACCAAAGTATAAACAATCTCGGATAAAAATGAGATTGTGATATTTTCCCTTACCTTAGGTCCAATTTGCTTCGTATGTGTCCGAAAATCCTGTATAATGATTTAAATAATGTTATTTACTTATTCCAGAATCATAATTATTTTTATGATATCATATATGGTCATATTATTAGCTTCTTATTAGTAATATTTCATTACTACTTGTTATTCGGGTGTTTATTACTTTTTTGTTTTTATGCGTGTTTGTCGAATAAATTCTTATTCTTATCTTTAGGATATAGATACCTTATTTACAGAATGGTATTAGTGTACTATATATCATATTAATTCATTAAATTCATTTATATAATCATTATTCAATGAAGATCATGTAGAACGAATCACATCACATCGTGGAGACGATATTCCGTACGTATGCATGAGCGATGATATCATTCCCATGATCGTGGAATTGTATTGGAGTGTATGTATACTATTTCATAATAAATAACAATTTACAATAATCATATATATTCATTACTTTCATCCTTATACCCATCCATGTATGGTGGTGGTGGAAAATAGATTACACCACGGCGTGGAGATGGTATTCCGTACGTACGCACGCGCAGTGATTTCGTATTCCGTAGGATGGATAAGAGGTGAAATAGGGTTGTTTCATATTTATAATAACATATCAGTATATAAGTGATAATGATGTTATTACCCCATAATGAAACAACTAAAGAAGAGGTAGTAGAGGAAGAATGGAACTTGAAGAAAACGGTAGAAGGTATTACCTCTTTCTCGAAGTGCCTCCTTTAAACTTTCTCTTAAGGAAATTGAGTTGGTCTTTTGATAAGACCAGTACCTCTAGTAGGTTTCTAAGGAAGTGGGGAAGTGAAATGGGCAGGGGTTGGCTGAGCATGAAGGCTCAAATTTGTGTGAGGAAGAGAGGGAGTAGGTGCCCCTTTATAGGGGAGGAGAGGGGCACCATTGGAAATATAAGAAATATTAGTTTATATTAAATCCCATCCCCATTTAAAAACTTCCAAAATGACTCATATCAGAATCTTAGATGATATAGGGTTGTAATATCATCAACCAATAATATTTAGATATGTTAGAAATTTATTTTAAACATTATCAACTTGATTTATCCTTATTTATCAATTTAATTTTATTTGTGGTAATAATATTCTAAATTTTAAATTATTATAAATAATTATATATGTGTTGTGAATTTTCCATAATTTGACACTTTATGACATTTTCGACCATATAAATTTTAATTTATAATTTTTAAATATTTTTGTGATTTTTAAACAATTTTATAATATGTTATTTTTATAGAATAACAATAGTGTCAATTTTGACACTATTCATTTATTTGAATTGAAATAAAATATATACAGAAGATATGTTCGAACTAAAATCTTTAATAGATTCATAAAATGTCATATGTATCTATAAAATTATTGTATCACATTAAATAGTTCATATAATATTTATTTTACTATTTTTGAAACAATTTATTTGATATTTTAATTAATAAAATAATTTCAACATCACTATTGTGTCATAATTAATGATAATTATTTAATCCCTAAAAATTATAAATAAATTCCTATGATGTAGATAATTGTATTATAATTCTTTATACTATTCATGTTATAAGTTTCATAATGTTTATCACCAAATTAAAATTATAATACTTATAAGATTTAAGATAGTGACATGTTGTCACATTGTTTGGTTTTAATAATAATTAAATTATTTTCATGGACAAAAGTCCATTAAATGAATCTAATCCGACCATTTGGTGATATGGGTAGACTTTTAGTCATCCAATAGGATTTTGGAATGTTTTAGGATAATTTTATAATCTTATATTTACCTTAATTACCTGATTTACCTTTAACTATGGTAAATAAAATTTACCGTAGTTACTATTCACAATGCCCAAAAATAAAAAGTAGTATATTAACATAATTTGGACCCACTGATTTTGAATATGGAATGCATTTTTCAAAATTCAAAACATATAAGTTTCAGTAATTAATTTAAAATAATTCTCGTTGTCAAAAAAATGGGTTTTAGAAGTTAAAACATTGCAAAAGATTGAAATGTTTTTACCTATGCATTCAATGTGAAATTAATGCTAATGACATACGTTATATTAAATGGATAAAATATATTATATTTATACTTTAATACCATTGAATATTATAATTTATCCATATAAATTATCTCAATGAAAAAAGTTGTTTTTAATTAAAAATTAGCGTATTTTTACTATTCGTCAAAATATGAAAGTTATCAGAAAAATATCAAAAATTCATCCAAAGGAAATTTTTATACCCTAATTCAAAAAAAGAATTTTATTTTGTCAAATTGAACTTATAAACATGTCAAAAACTAGAGTTAATGTGGGTGCACCATCAAAAGGCAGCAAAACTGTATTTTTTTAAAAATATTTCTTTTATCCAAAAAAAACTGATTTTTCTTTTATACCTCATTCTAGAAAATGTATAAGTTGAATTAAAATGTTATAAAATTAAAAAGTCAGTTAGTACTATTCATAATGGCTAGTTTTAATAATATTTTATTAGAATATCATTGTTTAGTGAAACTCAGTATTGCGTACGACGCAAGCTATCGAGGAAGGAAGCGGTTGCATGTAAAGCAAGCCAAGCTAGTGTTGTCTGTAGTGAAAGATTCATTTGATGATTTATATAACATAAAAACAAAATATTTCTCATAAAAGTCTCGGGTGTTACATCCACCCACTCCCCTCTCAGTTACATACCTAAAAACCCCCATTTTATTTTCCCCTTCCACCATAACATTTTTTAAGTACCAGGAACCCTACATATGAGACTATCATTAGGGCTGCATGTTTTTTGATTAATGAGGTGGATTTTGATGGGATAATCCATTCTCTTCGGACATTGTGTTAATCTGATGTCATGTATAAAATCATTCTTCTATCTTCGATGATAAAAACATAACGTGATAATACAATACACCACCCTGAAATAAAATTTGATTTAATTGAATTTGCGATAACTAAGAGCTACTATCACCCACATCATATGTAGTGTTATCCATTATTTCAACCCTAGAAGAAGATTTTGATGTGACCCTAAAATAACGAAATTCATATGGTCAATGTATGCCCATGTTTACCATGTTAAAGAAGGTGATTCTAATATTCTTTACTTCCATAAAAATTATTTTGTGATATTCTATAAGAATTGTAACACAAAAAAATTTAATAAGATCTATTCTTTTTAATTTCTTTCATATCTTCTGTTTTACGCTCCACCAAGATTATCTTGTACTATACGCAACACCGTATTATCTTGCAGTATACGCAACACTATTCTTGCATCGTGTTATACACAATTTCAAGTTCATTAGGTGGAAATTATTCTACACAACATTAAGTAGAGATTTTGTTTAATGTATAAACGAAAAAGTTTTGATTTTGTTATACGAAACACTAAAAAGAGCTTTCACTACCCGCATCCCTGACATGGCTTGCACTAAACACAATCACGACCTTCTTCGATAGCATGTGTAGTATGCAATCGCGAATTTCACTAAACGAGATATTATTATAATATTAATATGAACTATCCGTTATGGATAGTAATACCCACTTTTTGAAATTTTATATTTTTTATCATTCAAACTGGACTTTATTTTTAGATTCGGAATATCGAAATTAGACTAGGGAGAATTTTTGGTATTTTTCTGAAAACATTCAATTTTTGATGAATAGTGAAAAAACTAGGTTACTATTTAAAACCCAACTTTTTATTTAAATAATTATTTATTTTATTTAAATTTATTTTTGGTCAAAATTGATACATAATACCTATAAATGTTCAATGTAATTCATTGGAGTCCTTTTATAATAATTTTAGAAATATATAATATTTCATTGAACTTTTCACCGTCTTTTACCCACCTCCTATAAGAATTTGAAAATTTACATAAAATTTAATTTTACCGCTTCTATGAGTGGAATTTCGAAAATCTGAGAGACACAGTTAATATCAAGTTGTAAAATGTGGTTCAATAAGATAAAAATAATTTTTGGTGAATAGTAACATTTTAATTTTTATTTACCACGGTTAAAAGTAAATATTGTAATTAATGGTAAAAATGATATTATTATTACCCTAAAACATGTTTTAATTATATTTTATAAGTATATTTCGACCAAAAACATCCTTAGAAATATAATATTATCATTAAGTTCCACTTGGAATCGATTAGGACATTTATTATTAATTTATTTAAAAAAGAGTTAAAATAGTTAAAATCAATGTTCAATAACTAAAACATTTTTAATATAGGTTTATATAGAAGCTAAGTTATACTATAAATATTCATTAGAAATATAAACCTGTTTCCTACACAATGGTATTTTATTTATAATTTTTAGACATTAAATATTTAAATTTATTTATGACACAATGATGATGTAGTAATTACCTTATTAATGAAATATTAACATAATTGATGTTATAAATACCCAATTAAATGTAATTTGAGACTGTTTAGGAATTACACTAATTTTTTAGGTTAATATGACATGTTATTATTGATTAAATTAACATTTTTCGAACTAATCATGCTGTTATTATTTTTTAAAAATTATATTACAAAAATAGTGTCAAAATTGACATAAAATAGTTTTTAAAACAAATATTATATTATTAATTGTTATTATATTCCTAAAAATCCAAGGTTCATCCAAATGACTTATATAAGGATATATATATTAATAATTAACCCCTTGGGGTTCGTTTGGCTTGTTATCCTGAGTTTATTAACAATATAATGTAAGAAAACCAGAAGACACTGTAAAATTTAAATTATTTAACTTAGAGTTATATCTAAATGATATGGTTAAAATATTAACCTAAACTTGTCTAAAACCTATTTTTTAGGAGTCTTGAGACCCATCCCCACTTTAGCTTCTAAATAAATCAATTTAGAGCTAGTATTAACCGAATATGACTTTATTGTAAAATAATATTTTAATTTTTTCCTAAGGTGCCCCTCTCCTCCCATATAAAAGGGCACCACCTCTATATTCTATTTACACAATTTTGAGCTTTCATGCTCGGCCATAACATGACCATTTCTCTTCCCCACATTCCTAGAAACATTTTGGAGTTTCTGGTCTCCTCAAAAGACCAACTCGATTGCCCTAAGAAGATTTTTAAAGGAGGTGCATCGAGAAAGAGGTAATCTCTTCTACCGACTCTTTCAAGTTTCTTTCTACTTCTACTTCATCTTATTTAGTTGTTTCATTATAAAGTAATAAAATAAGTATTACATATATACTGATATGTTATTATAAATATGAAACAATCCAATTTTACCTTATATCCATCCTACATAAAACGAATACACTGCCCATGCGTACGTACGGAATACTGTCTCCACGCCATGGTGTAATGATTTTTACACCACCACCATACTTGGATGGGTATAACGGTGTAAAGAATAACTATATAAGATTATTATAACATCATACTGATTCTATGATATTATATCATCAACTCCAATTCCATTCAATAAATATGGGAATGATATCATCGCTCATGCATACGTACGGAATACCGTCTCCACGACGCGATAAGATATATTCTCCATGTTAACCATTAAAGAATGATTATAAAGTATATAAAATTAATAATAATGAATTATATGACATGATAAACCTAATCTATTTATTTATATCTATATATATGTCATCTACTTACTTCCATTCATGACAATAAGGAAAGGAAAACAACGTTCACGCGTACGTTCGGCCTACCGTCTCCATGAACAGTTTATTTCATTTATTTTACCTATCTATTATATATATATATACTGAATTTATATGATATATAGATAATGATTTAGATTTTGGATGTAATTAAATTGTAATATAATTAATAACAATATCAATAACAACAAGTCCAAACACGAACGATAAATAAAACGATTTTACCCAAAACGCTTCTTTAACAGGCAATTTACAAAAGAACATGTAATATAAAGTCATAAGTGAACCATATATGATATCATGACAATGAATATTATTATATAATAAGACAATGAAATTATTTATATCATTATACAGGAGGTTCAGATACGTACGAAGCATATCGAACCTAAGATAAGGGATAATTTTTCAAATCTCATTTTTATCCGAGATTGCTTAAACCAAAGTATTTACTGGGGTTATATTTATCATCCATGACAGTGTATTAAAAAAATAGTTTAAAAAAAGAATTTAATATTTTTCCTTAAATTTTTAAAGTAATGTTTACCCCTATTTGACTTTTACATTTTGTAATGGAAGGAATCTTTCTTTTGTTTACCATACGAGGTACTTTTGATTTTTCTGGAAAAAGTAAGAGAAAAATGTTTTTTAACATATACTGAATAAACAGATTTTTACGGTTACATAAAGCCTAATTTTATTTAAGATTATTCTACAATATTTCATAAAAAGTTTCAACAAAATGTTTTTTTTTAAATTTCATGGAATTTTGTGAAAATAAAATGATTTGGAAAAAGAAATGTTATTTTCCTCGAGAATTAATTTCAAGTGTTTTATCAAAACCATTTTCCATCAAAGATGACATTATTTCATATGTGTATGTTTCAAGTATAATGTCTCTATGATTTACATGGGTTCACTTTTCTTATGATGAAATGATATCCATTTGTTTTATATGGATTATGATATGATGGGATGATGATTATAAACCCCATTTTATTCTTTAAGTTATGATGAATGATTTATGTTTATGTTGTGGCACATGTAAGAATTATTTCATTATTAGATGGGTGGGACCTATATCTCCCTCCAATGAATTGGGTAAACTTTTATATCTCATGATATAGACATTGCTGGAAAGGAAAGTTAATCTGGTTCAGTGATACATGACTGGAATGTGAAGTGAAATATATTCAGAAAGGGACATTGTCCACTAAGATGGTCTTGGATGAAATTCCATCGCTATTATAGAAATCATAACATGTGCTTAATGGTTTCCACAATTAAATTTTTAATTCCCAAGCTATTTTATCATTATTAATGTTTCTTTATGATCTATTCCTTACTTACTGCCATGTTTTATGTCATTGTTCAAGATTTTGATGATTAAATATTATATTCATGTTTTGAAGTTCAAATGTATATGGTTTGTTTTATTATATCCATTATTAACCTTAGTAAGAATTTTTTTCTCACCCTTATTTTGTTTTATTTTCCACAGGATATAATGAATGGTTTTAGATACGAAAAAAGGGGAATATCTTTATGGGAGATGTTGAAGATCTTTCACCAATTTTAGAAGATTATATTCCGAGTTTCCAAAGACACTAAACTATTATGGTCCTTTGGTGTCTGTTTTTTTATGTATTAGATATTCTTCAAAAGTAATGTAATGTCTATGTACATCAAGATTTGGTTCTTTATAGTTGGTATCAAAGGAATGGTTCAGTTAACCTTTGGAAACTAGGTTGTGAACACATTAGTGAGATCCCTAGAGATAATTATAAGATATGTCTAGGGATGTCCCTAAGGTTAAGTATAAGTATAGGTTATATTCCGAGAATTATGGTGAAAATCTTAGAATTAACCCTAAGATGTTATATATTTAAGGTACTCTCCCTTTATAATTTTTTTTCCTAGCATGCTTTTTTCCCCTCAAACTATTCTTTTTGGGGTTTAGACGATGGCTAGAACCCGAAAGAATTGTGTTGATCAATGTAATGGACAACACAATTATTTTCCTCCTGAACAAACCAATGTTAAGAGAGATGGAGTGACAAAATTTATTTCTTTACTTACAGAAGCTATGAATCATTCTGGACATCCAAATTAGCAGAGAGGGGACCGATATTCTATTGAGTCCATCATGAGGCACCGTCCACCATCTTTCAGTGGGTCTTCTGATCCACTTGTTTCTGAACAATGGATCAGTACCATTGAAAATATATTTTCCATACATCGCTGTTCGGAACATGAAAAAGTCATTCTGGATATATATTGTTTATAAGGTGAAGCAGATCAATGGTGGAATCTAATTAAGAATACGAGGCCCCGAGATGAAATTGAATCCATGTAATGGGATGAGTTCAAGAACATATTTTTCAATAAATACTTACCTCGTATTCTTCAAAAAAATATGGAAAATGATTTCCTTCATCTTAATAAAAAGGATGATGAATATGTTGGTATATACAAAGCTAATTTTATGAGGATTTCAAGGTATTCATCTGGCATTATCATCCAACCTGAAAGTAAACTTGATCAATTCTTTAGTGGAATAAAACAAAGTCTTCGAAGGGAATTAGCTATAAGAGATTTCAGTAGCTATGTAGAAATTGTGTGTTGTGCTATCACGGTAGAAATGGAAGTTGGTGTTATATATCCATCTCATGATTTTGACAAGAAACTAAAGATGGGTTTCAAGGAGAAATTTCCGAATAATGGCAAAATGAAGATGAATGTTTCTTTATGCTCAATGTGTGGAAAAAAGAATGGTGGGGATTTTCATAGGGGGACTAGAAAATGAATTAATTGTGGAAAAGAAGTTCATCGAGCAGCTGAGTGTCGAAGTAATGGAAAAAGGGTTTCTAATGATGTGAATAAAGAAAATACTACAGAGAACGCACTACCAACACTTCAATGCTTCAAGTGCAAGGAAATGGGGAATTATGCAAATCAATTCCCTAATCCAAGGGTTAATCATGATCAATGTGAACAACCTCTTAATGTAAAATGATAAAGGGGAGTCACATGCTATCACTATTTTTGATGTTTAGTATGAAAATGATGTTGGGAAATGATTAAGTGTTTATCCATTGTGATTTCAAAATAGTATCATGGAATCTCAATTATGGTATCATCGAATTTTGGAATATCAATGTATTGGTTTTCAATAATTATATAGTTCTGGTAACAATGAAAAGTTATTGAATTTTTTTTGGAAAGAAGATGATATGCGCATAATGAAGGGATAAAGAAAAAATGAAATGAGATCTTGACTCATATAAGTACAAAGTTGTATCATTGTTTGAGTATATAGAATTTTTGTATTTTGGTATGTCGAAAGAGTTATGTTTTGACTGAATTCTTGTTTTCACTAAGGTTCAATGGGTATTCATTTTTCATGATAATACATGATTAAGGTATTCCCATGTTTGTAATTTGACAAACAAGATAAATCGTATGATATATGAGGGATAAATGATGGTATTCACATGCTCGACAGATGACATTTCTAGAAATAGTTTTCATTATACTATGAGCTTGGACAGAAGTATTTTGGATAAGCCTAAATATTGGAATGAATTTTGTTGGACATAAGTTAGTATTGTTTAAGGATAAAACTATTTTCGATATTATTTCATGAGTGTAATAATAGTTTTTTTAGAAAAAGGAGAAACTACAGGATGAGCGACAACCCCTCGCGCCGGAAAAGGATATGGGAATCGAACCAACAAACGAAGTGTGACTGGCGTTTATCTCCTACCACTAGCCTACAAGAAGACCCTGGTTAGTAGAAACTAGTTTTATTTTATTAAGCAGGATGATAGATGATGTATAAGTCCATTTTGGAACCATATCTGATTAATCTCACCATAGATAGACTTATGTATATATCTTTTTCTAACCCTATGTTTGAGACAGATGGAATGACCCATCATTCTATTGCATGATTTTCTAACACTTCACGAAATACAAATTCAACTTCAATTCGTTAAATGAAGTAGTGGAAACTAGTCAAGGCACGAGAAACATTGATACTGTACGAAAATCAAGTAAGTATTTCATTTAATTCAAAAATTATTCAAATTTTGGGAAATGATCTTGAAAACCAAAAATGTTGTCCTACTGCCCTTATATCCGATGAATCAGATGGTACCTTAGATCATCACAAATTTATGGCTCTGTGATTGTTGGATTTTTCATATCCATGTTCTCTACCACTCTCTATCAGAACATGATGGTGATATTTCTCTTCCATATCCATATTTTCACCTATGTTATCATATGTGGAAACCCAGTGATGAGTTAATTTGGCTAATCGATATGTCTCATACTTCACTTTTTAAAATTATGTTCTAGTATTCGTTTATATTATGTGGGTTTCTATGAATGAAAACTTAAAGTAGTAAACCATTTATAACCCCGACAAAATTTGAGGGAGAAATTCATTTTAAGGGGGGTAGAATGTAACACCAAGAGATTTTATAAGATTTAATCTTTTTAATATCTTTCATATCTTCTGTTGTATGCTACACCATGATTGTCTTGTACTATACACAACACCATAGTAGCTTACATTGTACGCAACACTATTCTTGGCTCATGTTATACACAATTTCAAGTTCATTTTGTAGAAATTATTCTACAAAACAATAAGTATAGATTTTGTTTAATATATAAATGAAAAAAGATTTGATTTTGTAATACGCAACACTAAATAGAGTTTTCACTACACGCAATACTGACATGGCTTTCATTACACACAATCAAGACCTTCTTCGATAGCATGTGTAGTACGCAATACCGAGTTTCACTAAACGATATATTATTATAATATTATTATGAATTAGCCGTTATGAATAGTAATCCCCAACTTTTGAAAATTTATAAATTTTTTCTTTAAAAATGGACATCATTTTGAGATTCGGAATATCGAAATTATCCTAATGTTAATTTTTGGTATTTTTCTGAAAAAATTCAATTTTTGATGAATAGTGAAAACACTGGGTTAATATTCAAAAAATGACTTTTTATTTAAATAATAATTTATTTTATTTAAAATTATATTTGGTCAAAATTGATACATAATACCTATATAAGTTCAATGTAATTAATTGGAGTAATTTTATAATAATTTTAGATATATAAAAATTTTATTGAACGTTTCACCATCTATTACCCACCTCCTAGGAGAATTTGAATATTTACAAAAAACATAATTTTACTGCTTATGTGAGTGGAATTTCGAAAATCCGAGAGACACGGATAATATCAAGTTGTAAAATTTTGTTCAATAAGATAAAAATATTTATTGGTGAATAGTAACTTTTTATTTTTATTTACCATGGTTAAAAGTAAAAAAAGGTAATTAAGGGTAAATATGATATTATTATTACCCTAAAACATGTTCTAATTCTATTGGATAAATATAATTCGACCAAAAACAACCTTAGGAATATAATATTATCATTAAGGTCCACTTGGATTAGATTAGGACATTTATTATTATTTTATTTAAAAAGAGTTAAAATAGGTAAAATCAATGTTTAATAACTAAAACACTTTTAATATAGGGCTATAAATAAGATAAATTTGACTATAAATATTCATTAGAAAGATAAAGTAGTTTCCTATATAATTTTATTTTATATATAATTTTAAGACATTAAATATTTTAATTTATTAATGAAAAAATAGTTATGCAGCAATTAACTTATTAATGAAATATTAACATAATTGAAGTTATAAATAACCAAATAAATGTAATTTGAGACTTTTTATTAATTCCACTAATTTTATAGTTTAATATGACATGTTATAATTTATTCACATAACTTTTTTAAAACTAATAATTCATTTATAATTTTTTAAAAAAATCATTTACCAAATAGTGTAATAATGGACGTAAAATAGTTTTTAAAAAAAATATTATATTATTAATTGTTGTTATATTCCTAAATATCCAAGGTTTGGAAAAATAACTTAGATACGGTTATATATATTAATAATTAACCACTTGGGGTTCATTTTTCTTGTTATAGTATTTTTATTAACCATATAGTGTAACAAAACAAGAAGACACGATAAACGTTAAATTATTTAACTTAGAGTTAAATCTAAATGATAAGGTTAAAATAATCACCTAAACTTGTCTAAAACCTATTTTTAGAAGATTTATACCCATTCCCACTTTATATTCTAATGAAATCAATTTGGAGCTATTATATACAGAATATGACTTTATTATAAAATAGTATTTTACGTTTTTCCTAAGGTGCCCCTCTCATCCCTTATAAAAGGGCACCTCCTCCATCTTCCAGTTGCACAATTTTGAGCTTTCATGCTCGGAAAAACCCTTACCATTTCTCTTATCCACTTTCCTAGAAACATTATGGAGTTTCTGGTCTCCTGAAAAGATCAACTCTAGTTCCATAAGAAGAAGTTTAAAGGAGGTGTGTCGATAGAGAGGTAATCTCTTCTACAGACTCATTCAAGTTTCTTTTTTTCTTCTACTTCCTCTTATTTAGTTGTTTCATTATAAAGTAATAACATAACTATAAATTATATTCTAATATTTTTTTATAAATATGAAACAACCCTATTTCACATTCTATCCATCCTATAGAAAACGAAAACACCGCATGTGGGTACTTACGGAATACAGTCTCCACGCCGTGGTGTAATCAGTTTTTCCACCACCACCTTAAGTGGATGGGTATAATGGTGTAAACAATAACTATATATGATTTTTTTAACATCATACTTATTCTATGTTATAATATAATCCACTCCAATTCCATTCAATAAATGGGAATGATATCATCGTTCGTGCGTACGTACGGATTACTATCTCCACGACGCGATGAGATTCATTTTCCATGTTAACCATTCAAGAATGATTATAAAGTATATATAATGAATAATAATTAAATATATGAAATGATAAAGTTATAGGATTTATTTATATCTATATATATTTTATGTACTTATTCCCAATCAAGTCAATATGGAAAAGAAAACAGCGTTCATGCATACGTACGGCCTACCGTCTCCAGGAACGGTGTATTTCATTTCATTTATCTATCTATTATATATATATATACTTAATATATATGATATATAAATCATTATTTAAATTCATAAAGCAAATAAATCATGATATAAGTAATAATAATATCAAGAACAACAAGTCCAAACATGTATGATAAATAAAACAATTTTACCCAAAACGGTGCTTTAACATGGAATTTAAAAAAGAATAGATAATATAAAGTAATAATTGAACCATATATTATATCATAACAATAAATATGATTATGTAATAATTCAATGTCATTATTTAAATCATTATACCGGAGTTTTGGATACGTACTAAGCATATCGGACCTAAGGTAAGGGATAATTTTCCAAATCTCATTTTTATCCGAGATTGCTTATATGTAAGTATTTACTGGGGTTATATTTATCAAAAATGTACGTGTTTTTAAAAAATGTATTCATAAAGTAGTTAATATTATTCCATGTATTTTTTAAATCATTTTTACCCCTATTTGACTTTTACATTGTGTTATGGAAGGAATCATTCTTTTGTTTACCATACAAGGTACATTTTGACTTTTCCAGAAAAAGTACAAGA
This sequence comes from Viscum album, assembly GCA_963277665.1. NCBI lineage: Eukaryota > Viridiplantae > Streptophyta > Magnoliopsida > Santalales > Viscaceae > Viscum > Viscum album. The sequence goes on along the minus strand of OY728134.1, from coordinate 713,429,265 downwards.
AGAATGTTTTTTAACTTATACAGCATAAACGGATATTTAATGTTTCATAATGCCTTATATTAATGAAGAATCCACTTCAATATTTCATTAATATTTTCCTAAAAATTATTTTCTTTTCAAATTTCATGGCATTTTGTGAAAAGAAAATTATTTTGTAAAAAAGGATATTTTCCTCAAGAATTAATTTCAAGTGTTTTATCATAACCATTTTCCATCTAAGATGAAATTATTTCATATGTGTATGTTTCAAGTATAACTTCTCTATGATTTACATGTTTTCACTTTTCTTATGATGAAATGATATCCATTTTTTTATATGGATTATGTTATGATGGGATGATGTTTATGAAAACCATTTTATTATTTGGGTTATGATGAATGATTTATGTTTATGTTGTGGAACACTTAAGAATGATTTCATTATGACATTGGTGGGACCTATATCTCCCTACATTGCATTGGGTAATGATTTATATCTCATGAGGTAGTAATGTCTAGAATGACAAGTTAATTTGGTTCAGTGATACGGGACTGGAACGAGGAGTGAACTCGATTTGGAAAGGGACTTTGTCCACTAAGATGGTCTTGGCAGCAATGCCTTGGCTACTATGGAAATCATAACACGTGCTTAATGGTTTCCACAATTACATGTTTAATTCCCAAGCTATTTTATCATGATTAATGTTTCTTTATGATTTATGCCTCTCGTACTGCCACATTTTATGCCATTGCTCAATATTTTGATGTTTAAATATTATGTTCATGTTTTGAAGTTAAAATGTATATGGTTTGTTTTATTTTCTCCATACTTACCATTAATAATCATTTGTGCTCACCGTTTATTTATTTTATTTTCCCCAAGATATAAAGAATGGTTTTAGGTAAGAAAAAACGGGGAAGACCTTTATGGGAGATTATGAAGATCTTTCACCAAGATTAGAAGATTATATTCCGAGCATCCAAAGACACTAAACTATTATGGTCCATTGGTGTCTGCTTTTGTTATTTATTAGATATTCCGAAAAAGTAATGTAATGTCTATGTACGTTAAGCTTTGGGTCACTACAAGAATGATATCATCGGTCTCTGTACTTTTGATGGTGGAGTTTCTTCGAATGATTATGTGACTCATGCTCTTATCCTTCATTTTTTATATGATCATTATGTAGCTGGGGAATCTTCCATCACTTTGGATATCACGTCTTATATTAAATTGTGTTCCTTTTATGGACTTGTGGCTCCACTGAAGAAATAAATAGAGATGTTCTCATGTCTCTGGATTCCCTTATCCTCAAATCCATCATTCATCTTTATAAACTTCCCATTCATTATTTTACTCTAAAATAAGGAATCAGATTACTATTCAATTTCCTCCCCAAATGCATATTCTTCTCCCATAATATCCATAAAACCATAGAACAGCTTCATCTCATGTATCATCTAATCCCTCGTCCTCTCAAATACCCACATCCAACTTCTAATTTTCATCACAAAATACATATTCTTCATCAACTTTTGTTTTCTTGGTAAATACATATTCTTCCTCAAGAAATCATGGCTTACCCAACCTAATTCCTCTGAAAATACCAAATAAATCCGAAGGTAATTCTATCATCCCATTCTATTTCCTTTGTAATTATATATTCTGATTGAATGGGTATGTTGTGTGAAGAGCCCTGGAATGAGAGGCAGCACCCATGAAATAGCCTAGGATCAATCAGGTGTTTTGTTTTGTTAAAATCTAAAATGCTAAAATGGTGTTTATTTTAAGTTTATTACATAAATACTAATATTAGAATTAATTTTTGAGTTTAAATTCCATAAATTAGATTGAAATATATTCAAATGAATTCAATGATGAACAACACATCATAGTATCGAACAACATAAATGTAATATATAAACATTACATGGGTATTGACAATTACATCAATGAAAAATCCTTCAATAAACTCTTATAAAAGAGAAAACATATTATTTACCACAGTAATATAATAAAACTAGGAACACTATTAATAAAATTATAGAATCATATATATCATTATATAATTTATGGCAATAAGAATGTACAAAAATACTAAACAAAAAAAACAAATTCACAAACAATATATAATTAAAAAAATTGAACTCAAATCCAAATTTGACATTAAACTCAAGAATCCATTGTACAAATATTTATAGGTTAAAATTTTTTGTAAAAGTAATGTGATAAAAGAGAATATAAGATTTGGGTGTTTCGGCCATAGTCCTACATGCATGGGGATGGATCATTGTTGGTTTTTAGCTATAAAAAGAAACAGAGAGTTCAAAGATAACGAGAAATTAATCCATATGGAAAAAGAAGTAACATATATATTCATGAACACAAGATAAAAATAAATAATAGGCACAAGGCTTACAAAAAAATTTAATAGACAAAATCTATAACCCAGATCGGGAAAACCTTACCAAGGCTTAGTCTCACCATTATGGAAGAATAAGCCTGCTACAAACCACTAAAAGCATGGTTTATAAATTAAATTCTTCATGATCTCCTCTGATATCAAGTTATGTAACAATTTTATATATTTTTAACTATATAGGATTGATATCCTAATGATTAAAGAAAATGAACAAACTACCAATACCGCAATAGATCAATGTTGTGGCACCTCTTGAGGACATGGAGTTACGGTGAAAACTCCTCTTTTCTTATTGAATAACCCTCTTAGACTAATGATAATTGAAACAAATGAGAGGCTATTATATCATTGATGGTGAAAATTGAGGTCACTGAATCCCTCAAATGGATCAAATAAATGAAGTAAATCCAAAGAGTTTAGTAGACCACAAAGAGGAGGTTGTCATGTGTTGTTGGGAAACACAAGCTTGCCTCATATGGAGAAGGAGAAACAACTCTCTGACACCAATATTGAAAATCAAATCTTGTCCACTTCTGGTTGAAACCTAATCCATCCATGACTAATCTCTCCCAAAAAATCCAATGTCAAAACCACCGAAGATTATTTTGTCTGATGTCAACCACGCTGATGGGGGTGTCTAACCTCCTCATCCAGTTGAAGTCATTGTGAAGACAACTCCCCCCATGAAAAATTCGTACACAAGATAGAGGAGGAGGAGAAGTAACCAAATCTAGATTCCACCCATTCGGTTCATGAACTAGAGACATCACCATCTTGATATCAGATCAACCACATGTTTCTATGAATGAAATAATAATACTCCATTCAAATTTGAAATATACTAATATTGATCCCCAATTATCATAATTTACATGATCTAGGTTCTTTCGATGAAAACCTCTATCTCGGATGAAACAGAAATGTCGAACCAAGAGATTCACTTGCGCTCACAATGTTTCTTATCACCTTTACCATTGACCATGCCCTCACACCTAGAATGGACATGGGTCAAGACCACTCCCCTATGATCTCTCTTATAATAATCTCTTCTCCCCAATTATCCAGGAGCTCAAACTGTTCATATAGGAAAATTGAATTCCATATAGAATGTTTTAAGGGGAGAATCATACATTAATTGGAGAATGTGAAATCAACAAAAGTGAACATGGATGTGAATGGTAGTTTGGGTAGTTCTCTAGATCCATAGGTAAAACATACTCTTATCAAACATGCATATTAAATAAAAATTTTATTTTAATTATCAAAAGATTAATATTAAAATTCACAAATATCCACATTGGATATTAAAATATGGAAACAAATTTAATATTCAACATCACACTATCCACAATGATATTTAATAAATAAAAAGGATCATGATTCCATACCATCTAACATAATCAACATGGGAATATCATAAATAGATAAAAAAACTATAAGGAATGACCCAAATACCCCCTTCCATGTATCGACATGTCACATGCGGCTCAATGATGAATGCTTTTTGAACTGGTTAAATCATTCCCAAAATTAAACAACTCTAAAAAACATCATGATAGAGGTAATACCTACACTTACCTAAATCACACATTGAGGTGATTTAAATGGGGAAAATAGGACATAAAAATCACATTCTAATAGTTTCTCTAAAAGATATATCTAGTGCCTATTGAATACCATTAAATAGAGCATAATATTTTCTAATAAAAAAATGAAAAAAACATAATGAATTGATAAAGAATTTTTATTTTGTATTGAATTTATGAAATCATGAAAAACAATGAAATAAATTATAAAATAAAAAGATCATGCATAAATAATGAAAAAATTGAAATAGTAAAGTCCCCACCTGAACCCGTGAAACCATAAAAGGAACGACACACCAAGAACCATAATATTTAATGCCTATACATGCCACCTATAATCTCTAACAAAATGAATATATTTTCAAGGAACCAGAAGATCATTACACATGGATTAAAAAACATCAACCAAGGAGATGACTGTATAAATAAAATCCCAAAGGAGACATCCTCAATCTAATGGAAAAATGAAAGGAAACATGCAAGTTGTAAAAATATCCAAGAACATATATAAGACGTGAGATCAAAGGCTGTAAAAAAGCTAGAAACAAGGGAGACAAGATGCTTGTGGGCCACACATTCTTGACTAGTATTACTAATTCCATATGGTTTCTAACAAATGTAGACCGAACCACTGTTGCTAAATTGGGTCTAATAGAATAAATGGAGCTTAGTTTCCCTCCAAGAAGTAAATAATAGAACAGCACCCACACGGAACCCATGCCAAGAAACTAAAAATTAATTAGGAAAACACCAAAATCATGGAGTCCTATTGATACATTGGAATACAATAGAGATAATATAACCTAATCTCTAAGAAAAAATCAAAAAACTAGAGACACATGATCCTTCCATCACCATACTCCTAACCATATCTCAATCATATACCAACCTCGCATATAACCCATTCATACCCCTAAACCATATACACGCATAGGTAGAAATGACAAAGTGGATTCATTTAGGATCAACCTTGTAAGGAAAATAGGGAAAGGGAATGAAAACAGACAACCAATAGTAGAATGAAATTATTTCCATAAAGAGCATAAGACAATGCTGAAAAAACAGTCAAACTATTATGCAACAAGTAAAATCTTCCAGAAAAGTCATTTTAATGAAATGATTAAAATATTTAAGGCTTTTGAACGTAAAAACATAAAATCCACAAGAATCTGATAAAAAAAATTTTGTGGATCACCCACAGGAAAGAGGGAATCCCCATGAATCATCCCATGATCAATTGAGTGATCTGGTTCATTAAAATGTGAAATTTGAAAATATTGTTTTTTCATTATTACAAAAGGTTTGAAAATAGATATAATTTTTGAGTTTTAATTCCATAACATCAAATATAATATATTCAAATAAATTCAATGGTGTCCAAAATATCATAGTATTGAAAAAACATACATTTCCAATAAAAACTAAATATGGGTAGTGGTAATTAAAACAATTCATAATATTTCAATTAATTCATATAAAAAATATAATATGCACAAGTATATTTTAATAAAACCAGAATAACTGAGAAATAAAATTCAATAATCAAATATAGTATTTAGAATTAATAGAACCAAGAATCAATAGTAACATTAAAAGAGAATGAAAATTGTAAAAACAAATTCTAATTAAGAAAATTGAACTAAAAACCAAATTCTGATTTAAACTCAAGAAGCGAGCATTCAACAATTTATATGTCAAAAAGATACAAAAAATATAACACATTTAAAGGTAAAATCTGATTAACATACACTGACCATAGGACTACGTGAACAGGGAATGATCGTCACTAGTTTTCTACTATAAAAAAGGAACATGGATTATGTAGTGCCCCCAGTATGAGGTATTTGGTATTTTTTATGCATTTTTATGTGTATAAAGTGCATATGATGAGTTGGTAAGAGACTGGGAGAGTTTCGAAAGGTTTTGAATGAGTTTTTAGGCTTTTATTAGGGATCACGATTTGAGAAAGGTTAGTGGAAACCGTGCGGATTCCCTGGGAAACCATGCAGTGTGAGACAGTGGCTTCCACACAGCCAGCGCACAGTTTTCCATACCGTCAGAGGAAACTGTGCGGTCCCTTTCTCTCGAGAATGTATCTTGCACACGGTTAGCACCCGGTTTTGCAAACCGTGCGGACAAACCGTGCAGCCACATAAAAATAGGGTTATAAGTTTCAAGCTCTCTTGGCCTTAACCTATTTCACTCCGAATTCTATTCCACACGAAGATCACTTGGGATTTTCGGTTCTCAAGGGTTAGAGAGGCTCTTCCACACGTTTTTGAAGTAATTTTAAGGGGTTTCAAAGTGGTTTCACCCAAGTAAGCCTCTCCTCTTGGTCTCATTGTGTTTTCCTCTAGATCTACATCCCTCTCTTTCTCGGATTTCTATATCTATACTTTTTGTGTGTTGATATAGGTTTTTTTTGCCTTAGATGATGATTTTAGGGCTTGTGAATGTTAGGGATGAGGATCTAGGGAGGCCTTAGTGGTGAGTTTACCGGATTTGAGGTGTTGTTGCTTGTGGGTCGATTTCTTGGGATCCCTAATAAAAGGTGGCTTCTCTCTCGACTCCAGATGGTTAGAACTAGTGGTTCTTTGTTACAATTAATTTGTTTTGCTGAAAATAAAATTGGGTTTTTTTTTGGAAAATTGGTCGGATATAAATTGATTTTTGTTTGGGGAATTTTGGGAAAATGGTGTTTTATAGTCAATGGTTCTTGATGTGGATTTTAAAATATAGATTTTAAAATGGGTTGTTGAGATGGATTTGGGAAAATGGTTGATGAAAAATGGTTTTCAATAAATATGTTTTTACTGAAATGTTGTTTGGCATGGAAAATAGCTTTCAATAAATGGATGATTTATTTAAGTGGATTGGTATGCAATGTAATTGATTAATTGAATGTTGTTGTTACATTGGGGACTTTTGTGTTTGGTTGTGATTGGTTGAAATGGCACGTGGAAGTGGGAGGGAAGTCACTCTATATTAAGTGATGGATGGTGATTGGAAGAAGCACTATATGAGTAGTGGTCGGGAAGTACCGATAGTTGTGAATGGGTGAACGGGTGGGGAAGAAGTCCCACCGTTTTGGTTGTTTTGGTGTGGATTGGTGAATGGGTTGGGCGGAAGTCCCACCGTTTGGTTGTTTGTTGTGAATTTCCTTTTTCGATGGAAATTTTTTTGCTAGTATGTAAATGATGAAATGGAATGTGGATTGCCCTTTTGGCTTTCCCTAGGTCTACTTGGTTTGGGAATTATGTCTTGGTAAGGGTGTGTTGACTTTTGGTAATGGATCCTCTTGTGATTATTTTATATAAATTGTTCTATATAAACGTGTGAATGGTTTTATCAATGTGGCGTGGGTAGGGAAGTCATTTGGGGAAAACCTACTGAGTAGTTGTACTCACCCCCTGATTTAGCACTTTGGTTTCATTGAAGATGTCATATACGAGGATACAGGTAAGGGCAAGGCATCTCATTTCTAGTGGTTTGTGTTTATGCATGTGATGTGTTGGTGGAGCTTGGAGCATGGATATTGGCGTGGAGTTGTGCTGGTTTTATTGCTCTTGGTATTTTTTTGTTTAGTCTTTGGAATAATAATCTGATATTTTTTTGGATTATAATGTTTTTGTGTTGTATTGTAGAACAACTTGGTTGTATATTGGGAATATATTCTTGAATGTTATATTAACATGCGTCATAACGTTTTTGTGGTGATGGTTTGGTTGGTTTTGTCTTAATGGAAAATTGTTCCCCAATTTTTTCTCGAAGCCCTCAGCATTTATTTCTAGCCTTCGGTGCCTTGGGATCTTCACTTAAGGCCATGTAATCCCTCACAACCTCATCAAGACAATGAGGTAGGGGTGGGGTGTTACATGTGGTATTAGTTTGTTCAGTCTTTGGAGTTGATTCTCATATTTGGTTTTGACATTCGTTGTGGTATATTCCATGTGTCGGGATGGTAGAAAGGAGTAGGAATGTCAGAACTTGGAATGTATAGCATAAAAGGATGTAAATAACCCTTTTATGCAGAACTCCAAGTTACCAGGGAGTTGGGTACATAAGTGTTTTGGAAACACTTATTGTCATTGGATATCTCATTGTCATGGGTGTATCCAATGAGATGAGCATGACATACATAGTAGAAATGACTTCCCTCTTGGATGCATATTTCATTGGGCATAATAATTTATGCATTGAATTGAGAAATGGTTTTTCAAATGTGTGATATTGTAATGTGAATAAATTTGGTATTTTGAAAATGGTTTAGTTTTGAAAAATTATGAAACATGGAAAATGTGGAATAGTTGAAACACTCGTTGTGATAGTGTTGTGTAATGAAATTTGAAATGGGAATTCTTGATGTCTACAGAAGTGTGACTCATGGTTGTTTGTTTTCTGTTTATAGAAATGGAACTGGGTAGACATCGTCGAGAACAATCGAAGGAAGCTACCGAAAATGAGGTTCCACTTGATCCCCAAGTGAACTAGCAGTTGTCCCAAAGCATTGTTCAGGATTTTCGAAAAGTTCAGTAAGGATTTCAACTAGAGACACCTATTAAGATATCTATCACATTATTAAATCCTAGTAGTGGAAGCACGGAAGTCTTGATGAGAGGAGGTGTGATCCCCAACACTGAGAGAAGGAACAATACATAGACCTTTTCTCAAAGACTTAGAGTATATCAAAATTACTCCTCTAGTTTTTAAAACTTTTTTTGAGACCCAAGTTTAAGACAAGATTCATTAAATGTGGTATTGTAGGCCACCTGAAATGGGATTGTAAGGCACAACCATGAGAAATTTCATAACTGAAAGTGGATACGGCATCTTCAGCGGTATTTCCATAATGGTTCGAGATCGGGTGTTCGTGAAACTCCTCAACAAGGGAAGTATGAGCTAGGTAATAAAGTGTTGATCATGGAAAGCATACATTTGTTTGGAGCTGAGAAAGTTATAGTGGATGATCAAACGGTACCATCCACAGTGCGAGGTACCGTTATTTTAAATTCCATGTTGATGCAAGTTTTGTTGGATACGGCTGCTTCCCATTCTTTTCTTAATTCTCGTGTTGTTATTTTACTAGGTTTAACTCTGGAGATGATGCCTTCGTATTTGAAACTTCAATATCCTCCAGGGCAAAGAGAGTGTCGAGCCTCCTTTTTTAGACCATGTTGTATAGTTGTGGGGAGAATTAGCTAATGTGGAATTTCTCAATGCTTGAGATGGATGGGTATGATGTAATCATGGGAATGGATTGGTTGGTGGTGATTAAGACACATATCCATTGTAATGCATGTACACTGGCTTTTACGGCACACGATGGAATTAGACATCTCTTTAGAGGAGAGATGCATGAAAGGAAGTGTGGAACATGTTTGTTGGCACCATAAGGTGGTACTTTATCGTATCAGTTGTTGGTGTTGTCAATGGAATCAATAAGGGGTGTTGAAAAGAGTGTACTTCCAGCAATGGTGGATCAGTTCATGGACGTTTTCCCCAGAAGGATTCTCTGAGTAACCTCCCGTAAGATAAGTGGAGTTTACGATTGATCCTCTTCCAGGGAACATACCTACCTCACTTCCATCTTACCTTATGGAACCTACTGAATTGTGTTAATTGGAAGTATTGTTGGAAGAGTAGAGAATAAAGGGTTTATCCGGCCTAGCACGTCTATGTGGGCGGCTCCCGTGTTGCTTTTGAAAAAGAAGGATTTAACTTTGAGACAATGTGTTGATTATCATTTACTTAACCAAGTTACCATAAAGAACATATATCGATATCAAAGAATTGATGATTTGTTCAACCAGTTGAGGGGAGCCCAGTGGTTCTCCAAGACCAACCAGAGGTCGGGATATCATTAATTGCAGGTGATGAAGGATGATTTTCCTAAAACATCTTTCAGAATTATATATGGGCATTATGAATATGAGGTTAATAACTTTGGTCTAACAAATGTGCCCGCACTATTCATGGAATTGATGAATCAGATATTTTAGAGATATCTGGATTCATTTGTGGTGGTGTTTTTAGATGATATTATGGTGTATTCAACGACAAGGGTGGAGCATGGGCAGAACTTGGTGACAGTGCTGGGAATCTTGAGGGATCAGTAGTCGTATTCCAAATTCTCAAAGTGTGACTTTCGGATATAGGATGTTCATTTTCTTGGCCTTGTGATTTCTAAAAGAGGTGTTTTAGTGGATTCAGAATAGATAGAGGCAGTTATCTCGTGGCAACTGCCAAAGAATATGTTTCGGATAGGGAGGTTTCTTGGTCTAGCTGGGTATTATCGTCGTTTTGATCGTGATTTTTCATGTTTGGATTCACTAATGACCTATTTGACGAGAAAGAATGTTCCATTCTAGTGGAATGAGCAGTTTCATTATTCTATCGAAGAGCTAAAGGGTCTCCTTACATCAGCACCAATCATCATTCTTCCAGAACTAGGAAAATGGTACGTGGTGTATTTTGATGCATCTGGATTATCGTTGGGGGCGTTCTCATGAATGGGAATCATGTGGTTGCGTATGGCTCACAGCAGTTGAGGGTGCATGAGACAAACTACCCAACTCATGATTTGTTGTTGGCATCAGCAGTCCATGCATTGAATGTGTGACATCATTATCTATTCGGTGAGAAATTCATAGTATATAGAGATCATAAGAGTTTGAAACAAATTTTTCACAAACGTATTTGAACTTGGGGCAATGGAGATGGATGAAATATCTGCATATGTTTTATTTTGACTTTATGTACACACCAGGTAAGTGAAATCCAGTGGAGGATGCATTAATTAGAAAATCATATGTTTAGGTGGTAAAACATGCAACAGACCAGTTGCAATTGATGTCGGATATAGCTTTCATGTGGTTGGAATATGATGACAAGGGTGATAGAGCAGTCTTTTTTCTAGATTTGTTGATTCCAGACTTAGTTGGTCTGGTTAGAGAGGCATAGATATCTGATTCTGAGTGTGTGACCATGGGGTCGAGACTCAATGGTGGGGAGACTATTGAGGGTTGGAAACTAAATGGAGATTCAGTTTTCTATTTTCAGAATCGGATGGTTGTACTAGTTTCATGACAAAAGGATATTCTCAGGGCGTATCATTATTCTAGGTGGGATGATCATCCTAGAATTTAGAAAATGAATTAAGCGTTGAAAGCACAGTTTTTGTTGGCTGGCATGAAAATAAGTGTGGATGTGTTTGTTTCGAGATTCTTGACTTGTCAGCGACTCAAGGTAGAGAATCGGAGGCATGTGAGATTGTTTCAGTATTTACCAATCCCTGTTTGGAAGTGGGAACAAATAGCGATGTATTTTCTCATAGGTCTCCCTAGAATAGTCAGAAAGCTTGATGCCATTTGGGTGATAGTGGATTGGCTAACGACGTCGGCCCATTTCATTCCAATTCGTGAATCTCATACGATGGAGGATCTGTCCAAAAACAATATCCGGGAGGTGGTAAAGAGGAATGGTGTTCCTTTTTCGATCGTATACGATAGAGATCTAATGTTTAGATCTCATTTATGGAAATCCATACAGCAATCCCTTGGGACATAGTTGACCATGTGCAAGGCATATCACCCTCGGACAGATGGTCAATCCGAGAGGACGATACAAGCTCTGGAACATATGTTGTGGGCTTGTGTCCTGGATTATGGTGGCTTGTGGGAGGAGATCTTGTTTTTGGTTGAGTTCTCGTACAATAACTGTTATTAGGAATCCATACAGATGGCTCTGTTTAATGAAATGTATGGGTGGCCGTGTCGATCTCCAATATGTTGTGTGGAACCGGTTGAGTCCTCGATGGTTGGACCGAGCCTTGTCCAGTAGACTATGGAAAATATCATGTTGATCAGGAAGAGAATGGAGATGGCTCAGAGTCGTCAAAAATCATATATGGATCATTGTCGACGGTTGATGTCGTTTGAGGTGATTGATCATGTTATCATGAGGATATATCCTAGGTTGGGACATCGTTAGTTTGGAATGTATGGAATGTTATCTCTGTGGTATATTGAAACTTTTTATATTCTCAAGTGTGTTGGTGAGGTGACATATCATTTGGATTTTCCACCTAGGTTCAGTGCGAAGCATAATGTGTTTCATACGTCATAGCTGAAGAAGTATCATCTAGATCGTGACCATGTGATTCGATGGGATCATGTTGAATTAGAACTGGATGCTTCATTGGTTCATGTTCTAGTGTTGTTTGTGGATAGGTAAGAGAAAGTATTTCATAGTAAAAGTATCGGTTCAGTTCGTGTTTAGTGGAAACATGGTTAGATTCCAGAGGAGACTTCAGAGCAGGAGAATGAAATGGTCAAGCAGTGGCCCGAGCACTTTCGGCAAAGGTCGGGTTCACTACATTCTGAGGATGTAAATTCCAATGGTGGGGAGAATGTAGAACCTACAGTTTGAGGTATGTTGTCTTTATTTATGAATTTTATGTGTTTAAAGTCCATGGGATGATTAGGGAAGTTTTTGGGAGAGTTTGGATTGGTTTTGAATGAGTTTGGAGGCTTTTATTATGGTTCACGGTTTCAGCACAGTTAGTGCAAACCGTGCGGATTCCCTATGAAACCATGATAGGGGAGATAGTAGGTTTCACAAGGCATGTGCATAGTTTTCCAAACCGTGCGAGGAAACCGTGAGGGCCCCTGATCTCGAGGTAGTAGCGTGTGCACGGTTTGCGCACGGTTTTCCAAACCGTGCGTACTAACCATTCAGCCACATAAAAATAGGGTTATAAGTTCCAGGCTCCATCAGACTCAACCTATTTCACTCCAAATTCTATGCCACAATATGCTCACTTATGATTTTCGGTTCTCAAGGGTTGGATGGGCTCTCCCACATGTTTTGGAAGCAATTCTATGGGGTTTCAAGGTGGTTTTTCCATGTAAGTCTCTCATATTGGTCTACTTCTATTTTCCTCTAGATCTACATCCCTCTCTTACTTGGTTTTCTGGATCTACACTTGTTGTATGTATATCTAGGGTTTTGGTTGCCTCAGATTATGTTTTTAAGTCTTTTGAATGTTAGATAAGGGGATCTTGAGAGGTTTCGGTGGTGCGATCACCAGATGTTAGGTGCAGTTGCTTCTCGGTAGATTTCTCAGGAACACTAAAGGTAAGTGGACTCTCTCTCAACTCCACTTGGTTAGAACTAGTGGTTCACTATTACAATTAATTTTTTTTGCTGGAAAATAAATTTTTCATTGTAGTGCGAAATTGGTTGGAAATTCATTGGGAGATGTTTGGGGATTTTTGGGAAAAAAGGGGGTTTATTGTGAAAGTATCTTAACGTGGATTTTAAAATGGGTTGTTGAGACGGATTTGGGAAAATGGTTGATGAAAAGTGGGTTTTAATAAATAAGTATTTATTGATTTGTGGTTTGTCATGGAATGTTTTTTTCAATAAATGGATAATTTATTGAAGTGGATTGGTAATAAATGGAATTTATTGATTCCATGTTGTTGTGACATTGGTGGGTTATGTGTTTGGTTTTGATTTGTTGAAATGTCGTGTGGATGTGGGCGGGATGTCTCATTATAATAGGTGATGAATGGTGGTCGGAAGAACCACCATATGAGTAGTGGTCAGGATGTACCACTAGTTTTGAATGGGTGAACGGGTTGGGTGGAAGTCCCACCATTTTTATTGTTCTGGTGTGGATTGGGTGAACGGGTTGGGCGGAAATCACACTGTTTGGTTGTTTGTTGTGTATTTCCTTGCCTATTGGAAATTGTTGTGCTAGTATTTAAATGATGAAATGCCGAGTGGATTATTTTTTTGGTTATCCCTGGGTTTACTTGGTTTGGGGATGATGTCTTGGTAAGGGTGTGTTGACTTATGGTAATGGATTCACTTGTGATTATTTTATAAAAACTGTTCTATATAAATGTTCTAATGGTTTTAACCTAGTGGCATGTGTAGGGAATCCGTTTAGGGAATTCCAACTGTGTAGTTGTACTCACCCCCTACATTGGATATTTGGTGTCTTTGCAGATGTCATATACCATGATATAGGTAAGGGTAAGGCATCTCATTTCTAGTGGTTCGTGGTGATTCTAGTGATGTTTTGGTGGAGCTTGAAGCTTGGATCTTGGCACGGAGCTGTGGTGGTGATATGGCTCATGGGGTTTTGTTTGTTTAGTCTTCCTAATAGTACTCAAATATTGTATTGGATTATAATGGTTTTGGGTTTTATTGTAGAACAACTTGGTTTTCTTTTTAGAAAACATGCTTGAATGTTTTAATAACATGCGTCATATAGTGGTTGTAGTGATGGTTTGGTTGGTTTTTTATTATGGGAAAATCGTTCCCCAATTTGTTCTCAAATCTCTTGATATTTATTTCTAGCCTTTGGCACCTTGGGAACGTCACTCAAGGCCATGTAATCCCTCGCATCCTTTAAAAACCAAAGAGGTGGGGGCGTGGTGTTACAGATTACAAGTCCAACCAAAATCCAAGACACATGGAATAAAGGGCTAGAGACAATAACAACAAAGGAGATAAAAAATAGAGGGGGACAAGATTACATAAAAAATTTGATAATGGAAAAAACTATAAACCATAATGATACCATCTTACCAGGGTTCTATCTATCATTTGACGAGCAACATGCTTGTTATGACATACTGTGATTGTGTTCCATGAATTAATTTCACCAAGGTCTCCTCTGCTACCAGGATACGTAGCACATATCCATATCTTTGTAGAGAAATACTATATTCCTAGTTTAAGAAAAATAATCGATTCCCACTACTATAGTAGATCTTTTTTTGGATCTTCCAGTGAACAATGATTCATGGTGGAAACTCTTCTCCACGTCTCCAATAACCCTCTTCAATAATGGATCACTAAAAAACATGATAGGTCCTACTGTGTCTGATGATGAAAATTGACGTCACCTAATCCTTCAAATGGAGTCAATTAAAAAATGTAATAGACCATGGATAGAAAGAAATCATGCACCTTCAGATGCCCCGAGCTCACTAAAGATAAAGAGGTTGATCCGCCTTGTAGTTTCCATTGTGATGAATCAAGGGTTGGGCACTAGAGGTGGATACTACATATAACCATGACTATTCTTTCCTGACTGAACCATTATCAAAACCACTATGGATTATGCTATATAAAGTAAACCACACCACGAAGGGAGGGAAACGTTCTAATTATCCTCAATAATATTGGACAACTGAAGCATTCATTCCAGTTATCAAGGTGTGCACTGCACTATAATTAAGATGTGAAATCGATAATGGGGCGCATGGATGGAGGTGATATTTTGGTCCTTTATCTAGATCCATATGTAAAAAAATCATAAAAATAGGAATAATAAATGAGAAAGTATATTAATTAACAAAATATGAATATGAAACTTCATAGGGTCCTCGTTCAATGAGAACCCACTTCTTATAAATCCCCCCTCTATCATTGCAATTCCATTTTCTATAAAATATTTCCTTGAAAATTCCAAAAAATTCTTCGAATATCTTAGCAGTAGTCAAAATATTGTCAAATCAGATTTTTTTACTCTATCAATAGTTAAGTAGATCATCGATTGATGGTGTAGAAAACAAGAATAAGAATCCTTAAATTCATAATCAATTTTGTCTCCTTCCTCTAGGTAGATCCATCCTCCTTTACTATAGTAGAGTCATATATTCCCAAATATGAACCATAATTTACTTATATGAAACCAACCTATTACTATTTATTAATTTTTCCTTCATCCAATTTTTTTATTTCCATTTATGAAATTTATCTTCAACTAATTTTCTTCCACATATTTTTTCATTTCATGGAATTCATTAACCTTTGTGGAACATTGAAAAATCCTTGGATTCCATTGTGTTATTATATCTTCTTCCAATTTTTGTTATGTTTTCCAATACATCTCAAAAAAAAATTACGATTTGTTTGTTCAGTTTCATTCATATTATTATTGTCCTTATATTTATTAATATAGTCATGATTGACTTATTGAATTTTTATATATTTGATTATTGTTTTTGAAGAATTTCCATTTTAAAATACATTTATAATCTTCCCAACCAGCTATTGGAATTCATGTGGGGATAATAATTTTTAGAAACACTTCATGAAATGACATGTATTTTACCTATACCAGTTTCACTTAAAATTCATTCTTATTCAATTTTCAATATTAAATTATGAATCAATATTTTTTATTCTCTAGTACGGTTTTATCTTCAACAGACTTGTATGACTTCATCCATGTAAATATATCAATTCATACATCTTATGTGATTATAATCTCTCATAGCTTGGATGATTTAAATATAACTATATCATTTTATTGGTGTGGTGGTGTATGATTAATTTTTATATTATATATATATATATATTATTCTCATCTTACTAGATAATATTATAGATCCCTTAACCTCAACCCAATTTTTCATATTTTGATAGTTTAATTTATTAATAAACTAAATTAATTTTTTTTCTAATATAAATTTCAACTAAATACATATTATATTTTCTATAAAATCATATTTTCTTATAACTAATTGTTAAATTATATAGAAATTTCCAATTAAAATTTGTATTTAACTCATGTTCTTGTACCTTTTTATTTAGTCTTAACATCAATGAATATTTCCCTATTGGTAAAATTTTCTCAATGAATTAATTCTTGTATGTTATGATATAGAATTGTTATAGCTTATATATAAAGTTTTTTTCGTCATGGGAGAGAAAAATGTATAATCAGTTGTGGAACGACATCTTTAGAATTCATTTCTGACACATTCATTGGGTTGTTAAGGGATTCTTGATTAAAATTGAAATGATTTGTGTTATTCATTAAAAACTTCATGTGATGTTGATGGGCTATGGGAATCATTTTCATTATATTAATGGAATAAATTTTTATTAAAGGGTATCAATTATAATGAACAAAATTTTTAAATATTTTCATCATCCATGATTTTCCAAAATAATTGATTCAATTCTTTCAAAATCATCACTCATAATGCACTTAAGTGGTTTTAGATATAATTTATAGAGTTTAATATGAAAATTTAAATCTCATTATGTAGATATATGTTATTGGTCATTTAATTATTTATTTTTGATAATTTATTCAATTTTTTTTCCAATTAAATGAAGACTATTTTCTATTTTAATACATTTTGCGGAGATACAGGTAAGGAAGGTGCGCTGACCTAGTTTCTTTTGCCATAAGATGATTTAATTCATTACATATTCCTAAAATATAATAATTATTAGAATTACAATGATAGGTTATTGTTTAGAAATTATTGTCTTGATGATATTTTTTTCATAATGTTACCATTTTAATTCCTTTTGATGCATAATCCCATTGAAGATTGTAAAAGGTGTGCTCAATTAGTGATTTGTAATGTAAATTTATCATTTTATGTTGATTCCATGGAGTGTGTTCCAATAAATTAATTTTGGGTAATCACTCTCCAATAATGAATCATAATTAAAAATATATAACAATATTAAGTATTACATAATAGAGACACTTAACATCTCATAATTTCTTCTGAAACAATGTACATATAAATATAATATATCAATATATCTCCATCCTACCTTCTATTTAAATATAGGGTGTTCTTTTGATTGAAAATCCAGGTTAATTGAATTCATTGATATATCATCAATATAGAGCCCTTTTCATAATATGAATATACATTACACCATTTTTTTAATAAATAATACATTACAATAAATAGTCACCAAAATACTATACTATTTTGGTGCATTTGGAAACTTGGGAACATAACACTTGTACATTAGTGTGAAAACATTTCTCCCACAAGTTTCTTCATGAATTACACCCTTCTCAGACACAAAATAAATAATATATTTATTCATAAACTAGGGAAAGGAAACATAAAACGGGGATATCTCAGATGCTATATTAGGGTAAAAAAGGGATACATGCATGCATATTAACCAGAATAATGGTATGATAATGTGGTGATAACATTTGAAGAATATTCCCTACATATCAAAGAACATAAACATGAATCATCATATACCGACTTCTAGTTTATGTGACATGAATCATACAGGAATCAATAGAATAATCCATAAAATCATAACATAGGAATAACACATTTAATGTTGGTAGACACAATATAATATAACATTACTTCCATAGTAGTCAATTCATTGCATCCAAGGCCATCATAGTGGAATGTGATCACTCCACAAAACATTATAGCTATCAAGGTTAAGTACCAATTCCATATAAGATATCATAGTCCCTTACTAAACAATTTTTACTACACATTCATTCCATTACTATATCATGATATATAAATCATCACCCAATACATTAGAGGGAGATATAGTTCCCTCACATGATATAATAAAACCATACATAAGTGAGCCAGAAGATCATAAGAATTCATCATATCATAACCCATGAAGTAAAATTGGTATCATAAAAATATAATCAAATAATATCATAATGAAAACAGACCAGTTTTATAATCATTTCATCAAATAATAAACCTTGAAAATAAGTGGGCTTCAAAAGAATACAAACCATGAAAGAGAAACATGTTTCCTAATAAAAATTCAATTAAAATGTAATATATTCTGATAAAAATATGAAAAAATCATTTGGATACTTTCCATGGAAAGGAAAGAGTACAACCAATATATGTAATCATTGATGGAAAATAATTAATATTCTATTGAGAACCTTTTCCTGACAAAAATATCCATTCCTTTTTTATAAAAACTTTTTAATACCTAAAACAATTTTGAATATTTTTTTCTTATAAATTTTCATTGAGAACTTTTGAATTAATCATGGAAAACCATATAACATTTTAGAATATTTTTTACTTGAATGTGATATTATACAATAATTTTTAAAAGAAAACATTAATTTTATTTAAATGTTTTTTTTATTACGTAGATTTCTAACTGAAGAGATAAATAAAGTCCAATTTTATGAAAAACGTTTTCTTAATTATCATAACTACAAAATAGTGGTGAAATGATAATAAGAAATATATATATATATATAATAATTATAGGAGAATAAAATTCATTAGTGTTCATTCATGGTAGATAATAATATTTCATCAATGAAAGCATAATCATAATCAATTCTTATAAATAATTATAATGTTGTAATAAACTCTTACCACTTATATAACAATGATCCTTACACCTCATGTTAGAAAATGAAATTAAATTAAGATTAAATATTATATAAATAAGGATATTGATAATTTAATATAATAAATGAAAATATATACACCTTATAAAATAATATAGTTGCATAACAATACATGCATATCAAAAAAGGAAAATTGAATCAAAAACTACCATAATGATTTTGTAAAATTTGAACTATAAAAACATATAAAATATTGATCGTAAAAATGTATTTAAATAAAAAAAATTAAGGAAAATAATAATAATATAAATATATAGTTCAAGAACTTTAATGTAATTTTTTTAAATATATTGGGATTTCAGAAGTCTGAGAAAATTGACGACAAATGATTCTGAGGCCCGGTGTTCCCTAAATGAATTTCTAAACTTTTTTTGGTACGTTTAGTAAACATGCGAGTGGGGTTTTTTAAATTTTTAACATGTACTCAAAATTGAAATCTGAGGGCACCGTTGAACTCATTGTACCAGTTTTCGCTTAAGGGGACCTTCCCCTTGACCATAGTAGGTCGAAGGTGAAAGATATAATTTGGGGTTTTCTTGAAATAATGATATAAAATAAAATAGTTTAACATTTTATTTTCTTAAAAACTCCGTGTGGATGTTGAGAGGTGGGGGAAACCAGAATTAAACTTCCCCATGAGGATATATAGGTGTGGACCACCGAACCTAAAATACCCCATCAGAGGTTATGGTGGTGGGGACCACCCGAGATTAAAACCTCTTCGTACCTCCCACTTAAACGAGGGAAAGTTTGTTGAAGTTCCCCTTGATTAATTATTCCACCCCCTTTAATTAATACACCATCTAAATTAATTAATTATTCAAATTTGAAATTATGCCAACATATTATATAATGTTGGATAATTCTTTTGGGGTGGAATTGGGAGAAAGGACCCTTGGGATAAATCTATCAAACAAATAATGCCATTGAATAATGCCTCCTTCGACTCCGACTTCTCTCTTGGGACATTCTTTGATAATGAATGTCTTCAACGTCAATGAACTGATGATCGCAGAAATGCCAATGTCACCAATGTCCGTCTATTCCCAACGACATCATCTCTTTCCTCATAGAAAATCATCAATGAATCAAATGAACGAGATAGTTGTTGTCATTATATTCCCAATATTCCTCATTCTTGGAAATCTTGGTAATCGTGTATCGACCTAAACTAATTGATCCTTGATTTATATGAAAATGTAAAGTTTGAAAATTATTGATTCATGATATTGTTTAGCCTCTTACTACATCCCTAATGCGGAGGGTGTGGTACAAACATTCATGGAAAGACCCCTCCGCTTTTCATATTTATTATTGTGATAATCACGATAGTGACAGCGATTGGTGATGGTGTTTGGCACCGGTGGAACACCAGAATGGTGGCGGACACCACCGCCAGCCACGATAAAGGTGTCAAAAGAAGGTCGGCTGGTCAAGCCGGCCATTGGCGGAGACACGACGCACGAATGTGCCACACAGTGAGCCATGGAGGACCAATGCCCCGTGGTTTATGTCGTATGTGGTCGGTGCCACCACCCATGTCTCCACCGTCGGTGGCCCCTTCCTCTTCGCTGCTCCTCTGTCTTCAACCCCCGCAGCTCCCCGCTTCGTCATTCACGGCCACCATCGCCCGCGACTCACCCATTTGCATCCAACACTGCCTCGCGGTTCCACCGTCTGTGGCCTCCGCTGGTACGTGGCCTCTACTGTCCCCGGCACCGAGCCACCCAGCAGCCCTCCATGGCCCTCTCCCGGCCTCTGTGCCCCCATGGACTCGGTGGCTTCTGTCACCCCGTGGGCCGCTGCCCAGGCTGGGTTGCGAGGTCGGGCCGCCCAGCGTGGGCTGAACCTACCGGGTCGGGCTGGGTGAACCTCTACCAGGTCGGTCCAACTGGGTCAGACTGGACCCTAACCCACTTCGACCCATTTATGAATTTTGGCCATATCTTTGGCACTGGGCATCCGTTTGACGAACCGTCTGTGGCACCAGAAACCTGGGATTGAGACGGTCCCTTTGGTATACTTCACAATAGATGTGGATAATGATGGGGGACTGTTGGGCTAGATCGAGCATGAATCCAACCGGGCCCTCGGAACAAAATGACTAATAACTCACAAACCATGCGTCTAATTGACAAACCGTCTATTACGTTGAGACCCCTATGACATTGTAGTACATTGAGATACATTAACTTGAATCGTCATGGATTTTGGAGTATAAAACAAAGGCGTGTGGAATGGACCCTTCTCGAGACAAGCGAGTCTAGTGAAAGAACCCTGTAGCTGGCTGTGACATGAAGAATGAAGAGAGACCCTTGGTGAGTCATCACCTTGCAATCCAATTCGGATCATCACCTTGCAATCCTATGTGTTTGTGCACATTGTGATCCTATGTGGGTCAGCACCTAGCGATCTTTTGTGGGTCAACACCTAGCGATCCTGTGTGGTTCAGCACCTTGAAATCATGTGTGGGTCATCACATAGTGATCTTGTGTGGCTTAGCACCTGGTGATCATGTGTTGTTTAGCACCTCGTGATCCTGTGTGGGTCAGAACTTAGTGATCCTATGTGGGTCAGCACCTAGATATCCTTTGTGGGTCTGTCTCTTTAGAGAGTATGATGATTCTGTAGTTACATCTAATCTTCTATATTATTGAACTTAATTTATTTCTGGTGTGAGTTGTGTTTGTAATTGAGTGTTAATTTCCATTGTGTAAATACCTTGGTGGTATTTTTCTGTGTAGCATACATGAGTGTTACTTTCCTTCACAGTATTCCATCGTTTATGGAAGAGTTGAGCATTGTTCTTTGAAGATGGACTTAATGTTTTCCTCATGATTGATATGGGTTTAATTGATATCATAGGTATATGTATGAGAATATACATAAGTAGGGTTATCAGTTTCTTTCATGCCTTGTAGTTTATCCTTGGTGGATTTTCTGATACCTAGAAGGTATCGGGTTCTCTACTGAGTATCATTATAATCACCACTACCTGGGATATTCCATCAACCTATTGTGTCTGGTGCAGATTATGTACATGTTGGAACCAGGTTCTTCAAAGCATGATTTGGTGTATGGTTTGTGTTTGTTGTCAATCCTCAGTGGAAGTTCAGGGTGTGAACCAACAAAGCGATCATACCGTTCAGGAAGAAAACAGTAGTGAAGGTGGCGCTGTTTCCCAGTGTTTGCCAAATTTTTGGCCTGAAAATCCGTAAATAAAGTAAAGTGTTTTTGGCAAAGATACTTGCGTGCCGAGCTCTTGGAGGATGAAAGACTTGCGCGCCATATGTTTTTTAGGATCATAACATCACAATTTGGCTAAGGAAAGAAGGTCGCGCAAGTGTTGGTTGGGTCGCGCAAGTAACTTGCGCGACAGAGGATCTGGAGACAGGACTTGCGCGCCGTCGAGGGACTTGCGCGCCGCCGCGCATGGGGTCCAGTTTTCCTATAAATACTGGACCACCCCTCCTCATTTTGGAATGGAGTTCAAGGCCGAGAGATTGTTCGAGCTCTCGTCGCGCAGGTGGTTGAGTCGCGCAGGTGGTTGTTTTGTCGCGCAAGTAGAGCTTGCGCGCCGGTGTTTGGCTGTTCTCCCAAGGCAGTTTGGAAGAGAAAGGAAGTGGATCGCGCAAGTATTTAGTTCAAGAAGGTAGTGTCGCGCAGGTGCTTCAGTGACACTTGCGCGCCAGTTTAGTCTTGCGCGCCTGATATTTGCGCGCCGCCGGGAGACTTGCACGCCGGGCTTGAAAAGGAGACCTAGACACTATTGAAGCACGCCTTCCTTGCTGGAGCTGCACGAAAGCCGAGAAACTACTCGGTTCATTCGAGGAAAAGTGATATTCTTCTTCTGGTGAGAATCGGACTTCAATAGCGCATCTACATTCAACAAAGGATGCACTCTTATGCAAATGAAGAAGAGACCTACACGTCTATAAACTGAGTGGGACTTCACCAACGGCAGTGATCCAGGGGGAGTCAACGGGAGTGACCTGAGGGACGCAGTGAGCTATCCCTGAACTATTGTAAAGGCAGTGAGCCTGGGACAGAGTGTCTGTACCCGAACTTTTGTATCCGCAGCTAGTGAAGCATAGTGGATTTAGGTACGACCGGCAACCTGTCGGCGTATGCTCCTTGGACGTAGCCCTTAGTGGTGAACCAAGTAAAAATGACTGTGTCTTCTCTGTGCATGTGAATGTTTTCATTTTGATCGTAATCATCATACAGGTTCAACAAGTTCCTACCAACGTGGGAACAAGATCCAACAAATTAAAAGAAAAAGTGGTCACCCTGATTCACCCCTCCCCTCTCAGGGTGTCCCGGGGTCCTTCAAGTGGTATCAGAGGGTAGAGGTTGCTGGTGTTGAATCTGACCTTCTTCATCATGGAAAACGCCGTCAATGTCAGGGGAGTCCCTCACTTCGATGGAAGCAATTTCCAGATCTGGAAGAACAGAATGAGATCTCATCTAAGATCTCTTGGAATGGAAGTTCTTTTTTCTACTGTGCAAGGAATACATGTCATTGATCCAACAGGTCTGGCTATGACTGAAACAGACAGGAAACTTCTTGATGCAGATGCTAAAGCACAGAATGCTCTCACTGCTGCCCTTTCTGATCAGATTTACCTGAAGGTGATGAATTGCACCTCAGCAAAATCTATGTGGGATGAACTTGAAAATATTTATGAAGGTGATAGCAAAGTGAAGGAGGCGAAACTACAAGTGCTACACAATCGGTTTGATGATCTGAAGATGCATCCAGACGAGAATGCAGACTCTTTCTTCAATCGAATTACTGAAGTGGTTGGAGCAATTCGGGGTCTAGGCGAAGAAATCAAAGACATTGATATTGTAAAGAAAATATTAAGAAGACTTCCACCTCTGTATAATGCGAAGGTGTCAGCTCTTGAGGAAAGAGATCATTCCAAACATTCTCTAGATGACTTACTGAGCAGTTTGGTAGCATATGAAATGAGAGTCAAACCAGAAGATGCTACGACTCGGGTGAGAAAGGAAATGGCATTCAAGTCCATGGATAAATTGAAAATCTCCAAGGATAGTAGCAGTGATGATGACGAAGAGAAAGAAATTCTTTCTCTCATCGCAAAGAAGTTCCAGAAGGGGAAAGGGAAATTCAAAGGGAAGTTACCTCTCGCATGCTTCCGTTGTGGAAAAGTTGGGCATATTGCCTCTTAGTGCTTGAAGAATATAAATGATGATGACAGTGAAAATGAAAACTTCAAGAAGCCTCAAAGAAGGTTCTTCAAAAAGGGAGACTTCAAATCTGGTAAGAAAATGCAAAGGAAGAGTTTTGTCTGTGAAGAGGAAGAAGATGACAATGAATTCTGTGATGAAGAAGAACCAGAATTCAAAACTGGGAACCATGCTTCTATGATGGCCACTGTTGAAAAGTCAGAAGATACTGATGGTAAAAAACAACTGAGAACTTGTGTAGATCCTGAGGTGAAACTTAAGGATGCAGTTAGTAAGCTTAAGATTAAATGTAAGAGCTGCAATAAGTGGAAATCAATTGTAGAAGAATCAACTGAATATGTTGATCAACTTGAAGCTGAAATTGAACGACTGGAAGAATTTGTGATGGTACAGTCTAAAGTAATTGAAAGCAATGATGATGCATGTTGGCGCCAAAAATCCGGCCCGAAAGGAAGGAACGCAAACGAGAGCCGGCGCGCTGCCTCGCGAAGCACAGCCGCGAAGCACAGCCGCGGAGCCCGTCCGCGGAGCCCCGCCGCGAAGCGCCCCAACTTTGGCGGCCCCGCGAAGCTCCGGAGGCGGTAATCCTCCGCGAACGAGTTTGACGTTCGCGAGCCGCCGCGAAGCTCCGGAGGCGGTAATCCTCCGTGAATCCTTTTGACGTTCGCGAGCCGCCGCGAAGCTCCGGAGGCGGTCATCCTCTGCGAACCGGTTTGACGTTCGCGAGCCGCCGCGAAGCCGCGAAGGCAGCGCGCGAGCCCTGCTTCGCGGCGCCCCTTCCCTATAAATACTCGACTCCCCCTGAGTCCCGGAGGACGGACAATCCGACCTTTCGGCTTCTCCTCTCCCGAATCGCGAAGCAAGCTTTGCCCCGGGAATCATGAGCTCCGCGAGGTATTCCTACTTCGCGAGACGACTCTGATTTGTTTCGTCCTAATCCCCTCTTCCGAAAGGGATGCCCTTCGCGAAGCCCAAGGGCGTTCGCGAAGGAAGGGGATTCCCAAGGGAACCCGGGCAGCCGCGGAGCACTCGTGCTTCGCGAAACACCCAACCCATGCTAGTAATCCCTATGCCAAGGCAGGATAACTAAGCATCGCGAAGCACATTGCTTGGCAGGACCCTGCTTCGCGAACCACTCCTTCTTCGCGAGGCAGTGCTCCGCGAACACCGTTCCACTTCGCGAAGCACCACCCACTCCCACCTATGCCCCATGCTAAGGCCAAGGCACCCGACTTCGCAAAGCACACTCATCTGATTAGCGATTCCTCCTTCCGCGCGACCCTCCAGGTTTGCACGATGTGATTTCAAAGTCCCATGGACAACACCTCCCGTAGTGTTGCTTCGCCCAATGCTCCTTCGCATAGGCACGCTAACGACTATTTCTTCTTCGCATAGCCACGCTAACGTGGACCCCTCGATGGCTCCTCCCTCGACCCCCCTCTACCATGGCCTTACTTGTACCTTCCCTTCCCCAAGGACCAGAGGGTACCAGTTATGTAAGCCCTAGGGGTGTGGAGTGAACCCACCTCGTCCGAGCTGCAGGACGTTAAACTGCCAAGCACCACGTCCTCAACACATGACGTTAAACTGTGACCCAACCTCGTCTCCCTCACGAAGGGTCCACCAGCTCGAGCATTCATTACACCGCTCATCTCCACGGGAATGGAACTCTTCCGCACATG
The DNA here is from genome assembly GCA_963277665.1 of Viscum album. NCBI lineage: Eukaryota > Viridiplantae > Streptophyta > Magnoliopsida > Santalales > Viscaceae > Viscum > Viscum album. The sequence continues at coordinate 713,403,173 of OY728134.1, read as the reverse complement.
GAATGAGATCCTCCTTGTCGGAGTGGTGTATGTTCACAGGGGAAGGGTCGCCTCAGAGCGTAAATCCCTAACCTTTGGTACGGATGATTGCACCCGTGCATCTCGGTACTACCCCACTACCAAGGTCAGTGGGGAACGTGATAGGGAACGAGGCACCTCCCATTTTCGGACCAAGGTCCATCTTTCCCGCGCTTTGTCGCACCATGGGCCTCCATCCTGGAGTAAGTCCCAACACCATGGGCCGCTCAACGCGTAAGCCCCTCTTCGCTTCTCACGGACGCACCCTTCGCGACGTGATCGTCAGGTCCATGCAACCTCTTGTTTCTCACACCGAGCATGACTCACGTGGGCTTAGAGTGAGCACCGACCCTGAAAAACCTCTCCTGAACTACGAGGTCTTTGATCCATGTCAAGGCATGGTACGTAGGAAGCCTCCACGAGGTTCAAGCCCACCAACAGTGGACCAAGGTCTGCTTTCACGTCGGTTCACCGGCGAAACCCCACCTGAACTACGAGGTCTTTGATCCATGTCAAGGCATGGTACGTAGGAAGCCTCCATGAGGTTCAAGCCCACCATCTGTGGACCATGGTCTACTTCCACCTGAACTACGAGGCCTTTGATCCATGTCAAGGCATGGTACGTAGGAAGCCTCTACGAGGTTCAAGCCCACCCGTCTTTCACGTCGGGTTTCACCTACGTCCAGCACGACGTTAAACTGCACCCCGGTCCAGTGGTAAGCCATTGCGACCCACCACCTGAACTACGAGGTCTTTGATCCATGTTAAGGCATGGTACGTAGGAAGCCTCCACGAGGTTCAGGCCCACCATCAGTGGGCCAAGGTCTACTTTCATCTGAACTACGAGGTCTTTGATCCATGTCAAGGCATGGTACGTAGGAAACCTCCACGAGGTTCAAGCCCACCCATCACCCAATTAACGTCGTGTTCTACCTACGTCCAGTATGACGTTAAACTACATCCCGGCCCAGTGGTAAGCCATTGCGACCCAACCCTCTTGAACTACGAAGTCTTTGATCCATGTCAAGGCATGGTACGTAGGAAGCCTCCACGAGGTTCAAGCCCACCAATAGTGGACCAAGGTCTACTTTCACGTCGGTTCACCGACACACCCACCCGTCGCTCTTTCACGTCGGGTCTCATTCCAGTCCAGCGGTAAGCCGTTGTGACCACTTGAACTACGAGGTCTTTGATCCATGTCAAGGCATGGTACGTAGGAAGACTCCACAAGGTTCAAGCCCACCCGTCGTTTATTCACGTCAGGGTTCATTATTGTCCCGCATGACGTTAAACTGTATCATTTGAACTACGGGGACTTTGATCCATGTCAAGGCATGGTACGTAGGAATCCTCCCAGAGGTTCAAGCCCAACTCTCCTCGGACCAAGGTCCAGCTTCACGTCGGTTTACCGGCACCATCCTGAACTACGCGGACTTTGATTCCCTGCCACGGGGATACGTAGGAAGCCTCTTCAAGGATCAAGCCCGACTTCGTTATCGCCCCCCTTGCGATGGTCCCATTTCATTCTCAACCGTCTCTGCTAGACGTTAATCTTGCAACATACCCTGTGTTGAACATGGGAAGCTGAGGAAAACCTCAGATACGTGTCTAGGACATGTAATTCCCTGCGCTCGATGTGGGATGCCTCGGGCTTCCACGCCCTCGAGAAGCCTTGTGATTGAGGATAACAGACAGACATGCCAGGTACCCCAGCATCCAGACACGCTACTGATGCCTCAAACGTGAATACTCCTCTGACCAAAGGTTGCTGCCCTGACTGTACCCTTTGGAATGTCCCGGCAGAAGCAGTGTAATTAACCGGCGTCCATGGAAACATGACACCGGGAAGAGTTTCACGAACTACGTATTAAATCTATAAGGGAGACCCGGACTAGGTGACGAGTTCTGAGGAGGAATCCACAGGAGGAAGAACCGACATCCCATCATCCCGTTTCGATCATGGAGCAGACGTACCTGAATAAGGAACGAATGCCGCCCGCCTTTGGAAAGCGGGAATGCGGGGCAACAAAGCCGCGCGTCCCCCTCCCCCGCGGACGGATGCGCGCGCGCCCCGGCGAAAGCGTCGGAAACAGAAATGGTGAACCCGACGTGAAATTCTTCTCCTCAGCATGGAGATTAGTAGCGTTCGAGACACCAGTAGATTGACGTGTCACCGGATTCAGATATCCGTTGCCTGGTCCCGCCAAGTAAATGGCGGGCCTGTCGTGGAACTCACCAGAAGTCAGGGTAGTAGAACGTGGGGCGCTCCGCTCCGCAGCGTGTTGGTGTGGATCCTTCTCACAGACATGGAGGATGGAAGAACGCTGGGGCACTGGCTGTCAATCCTTCTCCTCTCAGTACTGATGAGTTGATCCCTTCGTTTTCCAGGAACCAGGTTGCTATTTCAGAGAGGCGGTCACCATCCGCTCCGCGCCCGCGCAAGGGAAGGGGAAACACCACTACGGCCACTCCACATGGCGCCACTACCGCCACGACGGCTGCCACGTCACGGGATGCGGGACGTCCACGTCCCCTTTCCCCATCAGAGGTCATCCAACAAAGGGTGATCAACAGCCTCGTGCGCAGGTATGAGGAACAAGGGGTCATCCCGACCAGGGATATGGCCCGTTTGGACCTGGAGGCTTCCAGACCCCGCCGTCAACGCCGCCCTAACAGGCCGCACAGGGAGCCCCCGCTCCCCACCTCGACATTCAACCGTTTCGGGAGCCTATCCCCAGAACGCCTTGATGACTCTTCGCCTTACGCCGAAGAGGCAGGCGCGGTCCGGCTCAGCCCGCTCAGGGCCCCGACCCAGGACCCCCAGGCGAGAGCTCCCGTCCAGCCACGTCAGCGCCGCCGTCAGGCCCCGCAGGGAGAACAGGCAGACTATGTCCCTGCACCCCCTGCACCGGCCCGCCTGACCCGACGTCAGCGCCGGGCCCGGGCTGAGGACGCTCGCCTAGCCGCGTCCACATCGACAGTTATAGTGGCCCGAGCCACCACCGACGTACATTATGAATTCCCCGCCTACATTGAGCCGGGGCACCCCTTTGCCCAACCAAGATTGAGACCCCAGCCGCCCCATGGGCAGGCCGGGTTGACGCTCCGGGTTGCAGGCCCCAGTGATGATCGCCGCGAGCTAACCCGCGGTGATGCCACTCCGTACAGAGGTCCTCCCCGTACCACTACTCCACAGAGCGTGGGCCTTCCCCGCTCCGAGGTTCGTCGTGGAGGCATGCCTCGTGCTGCCCCCATCCCGCAGGAAGTCCTTCCCCGGGGCAGTGATGCTCAGCGCGGAAACATTTCCCGCGCCCGCTGTACAGGGTATGAAGTCCATCCTTTTGAAGGCACCGTCCATCCGGTCCTTCGACGTGGGGCCCCCCCTACGTCCTCTCTGCGACTGGCGAAGATCCTCCTCGCCCCAGCAACTCAAGGAGTGAAGGTCAGCCTCGCTCCACTCGCACCGACCATGGAGGCCTTCCCCATGCTCCTGCCGGTTCCAATAGAGGCCCCGCCCACGTGGGTACTGTTCATGGAGGTCCTCCCCATGTACCCTTTAATATTTGCCCTGATGCCCCCGGCACCCCGGCTGTCTCAAGTGGGGGCCCTCTCCGCCACGGCGCTAGTGCCGCCCCAGGGCTGCCTGATAGGGGTCAACCCTGTCCCGAAGAGCCACCCAGGGGCAGAAGAGCGGGTCGTCGCCACCACAAGAAGAATCCTGGGAAGGCCCGGGGGGGATCAAACCTGCCCGCTTCTCCGATTCGGAAGCGGAATGCGATTCAGCGATGGAACCTTCTCCCAGCTCCTCCGTATCAAGGACTGGGGCAGGAACCAGACGCGTCAGCCTCGTTCTCCCGGAATTTGAGGTCCACCGGATTCCCGTCTCTCTCCGCAGGTACATCCAGGAGGAAGAAATCCTGGGAATTCCGCAGGTCTCGACCGCGCAGTCACCGCCACCGTCACCCGAAGCGCCCTCTACCTCTACTCGGGATCACAAGGAGCTGTTTTGGGGGTCAACGGTGGTAGAGCCACGACATGACCGGACACCGGTAATGGCAATTCCCGTACCCGAAGCAGTGGCTGTTAGCCCGTCCTATCGTGACATTGTGGTCAGGTCACCTCGCTCTTCAGAGGAGGGCCCAGAGTACGGCGGCCAGTCTGCTCGCTCACCGTATTCTCCACCGCCGAGTTTGCTATCCCAGAGGTCCGCCTCGGTACCGCTACCGGTCCCTCAGCCACCCCCGGTTGATGAGTGGGGAAATGTAGGGCCGAACCCCGAGGACGAACCCAGGAGCTTCTGGAGTATTCTTGCAGCGGACTACTTCCAGAGAAGTTCTGGCCCACGGCGGCGCTAAATTTTCGCGTACCCGAGTCGCTTACCCCTGAAGAAGTGGGATTCTTTTGTCGGACCCTGTGGGCGACGCACTTTCGCCTCAGTTGGGAACGGGTAGTGTACCCCAGGAGTCGAGAGCACTTCGAGGAGATTGGAAAACAGTGCCGCCTAATTGATGCAGCGGCGCTCCTTGCGGCCCAGCACCCCAAGTCGCCCGGTCACCAGAGTGCCCTCCAACGAAAATGCGTCCAGAGTCTCAAGGCACTCCGCAAGATCGTCAGGGAAGCCACCCCCCATGTGCAAGTCCGTGGTTGGGGACGCTATGCCGCTCTCCTCTTCGACCCTATCCGACGACAGCCTGATTCGCTATGCGACATTGAGGATATGCCCTCAAGAGGGGTCACAGTCCACATGGCCGACGTTGTGGATAAGGAAGATGAGCTTGAGTTCCTTGATGGGGACTTACCATCCGAGGGCGTACCGCCACTACTCGACCCATCAGGGAGAGTCACCCGTCAGCAAAGGAACCTGCTAGGCCATCCCGTACCCATCGAGTCACTGGCACTCGGTCGAAGCACTAGCAAGGGTAAGGAGCATGTCGGGATAGTCAAGCACTCCGACCCGTCCGCCTCCGTGCAGAAAACGGACGAAGACCCTGACAAGGCCACGTTGCGCCAGCAACTTGCTGAGCAGAAGAGGCTGGTCGACGAACTCTTGGCTGAACGCGCCGCAGAGCGACGACCCGACTATGGTAATCCGAGGCCGGGACAGCAGGGGCAGGAACAATTTCCCCCCGGTGAGATGCCTCCGGGCAACCCTGATCATGCTACTGCCGCGGACAGGGCGGAAGCCGGAACGTACGACAAGAGGGCGCAATACGTTTCGCCAACCCCCCCTGAGCGACGGGGCAATCTGAAGAACCCAACCCGGGTTCCCCCAGTCGCCCAACAGGTCGTCCAACCAGTCAACCCGCGAGCAGCAGAAGCTGTCTACCGTGTTGAAGAACCTGGCAATGCGCTTGTGGTTAGGGACCCCCTTCAAGATAGGGACCCCCACCCGGAGGACCTTATTGCGGCACTCACATCCCGCCTTGAGGCGTTGGAGACACGGCAGGTGGCGGTCCCACCGGATGGCAAGCCTTATCCCGCGTGGGTGGATGATATGCCCGCGCCTCCGGGTTTTGGGAACCCCACTTTCTCGCCTTTTAACGGGACAGGGGACCCACCCCAGCACTTGGCTCATTTCTCTTCCAGGTGTGGCCCCATGCTGGGGACCTCGGCTCAGCAAGAAGCCGCTAAGTTCCGATGTTTTGTACAGACGTTGGAAGGTCCGGCATTCGTCTGGTATAGCCAGCTCCCCATCGGATCAGTGACCGGCTGGGAGGACCTTCGCCGGCAGTTCTTGTACCAGTTCAGCTCCACCACGCGGAAGACCAGCATCGCGGACCTCTTTAAGTGCAAACAGAGGCCTGATGAGCGGGTTGCAGACTTCATCTCCCGGTGGAAAGGACTTACGTATTCTCTCGATATGCCGCTGACTCAGGAGAAATTACTAACGATGTGTGTGGGGAACGTAAAGACAGAGCTAGTACCCTCCTTGATTACCCAGAACTACCCTGGGGGGTTCAGAGATTTCTCGGATAAGGCCCAGCGCCTCGAGGAGGCCCTGCAACAGGCTAGTCAAGAACGTTTGCTGCCCCCTAGGATCCCAGCCAGGAGGGCCGCCAGGGCTGAACCCGCCGCAGTGGCTCAAATAGAAGCCCCGAGGCAGCTGGAATTGTTACCGATGGCACCACCCCCGCAACCCCGCAGAGGTCCTCCACCTCAAGCACAGGCTCCTGCCCAGCAGCGACCGCCTCAGAACCGACAGGTTCCCCCGCGCAACGCGCCACCGCCACCTAGGCGAGACAACCAGGCGCCGCCCCCTCGGCAGGCCCCTCTGGTCCCTCGACAGGATCAGGCCCCCAGGGCTCCTTACCCGGAAAGAAAGTACCATACCTATTCGTTTAACGAAAATCAGGTCCCTGGTTACTTCCGAAGTGCTCTAGAGCAAGGGATCGTGCGTCTGCCTGAGTGCAGGAGGCCGGCAGAGGCGCATTTCACTGATCACCCCAACTACTGCCCTTATCATCAGATCCTGGGGCACACCCTCAAGCGATGCTATGTGTTTAAAGACTGGCTTCAGGACCAGGTCAACAACAACATAGTCAAGTTGGGCCCAGCGCCAGCGCAGGTGGCAGGCATCTTCGCAGGATCGGAAATCGGCAGTGACAGCGAGGGTGAGTGGCAGCAGGTCCCTAGCCGCGGGTCCCAGAAATACGACAACTGGATGGCTCGAAAAACTGTCGTCCGTGCCCAGGGTATCATCCGGGCACGCCTGAAGCAGTCGGAACCTTCAGAAGAAGTAGTTGGCACCTCAACATCGTCTTCACAGTCGACCTCTGCCCAAAAAGGCAAGCAACGGCGACGCAAGAAGAAGCAACGTACACCGCCAGTGTCGTCGTCATCCCGCACTCTCGGCGACTTTATGCCTCCCGAAATGGTCATTCCCCCCAGAATCCGCCCAGCGGTGGATGACTCTTCGAGTGACAGTCAAGGGTACACTTCGGTTAACACCGTGGAGCTGGTAAAGCCCTATATGACCCCCGACGAGGGGGAACCCCAGGCAGACCGCCCCAACGTTTCCAGCCGACGTCAACGTCAGCGGAATCGCAATCGCGCCGGTCACCGAGGTATGTCAGCGGGCACTTGTGACCAAGCCGTGCACGCTACCGAGACCAGGCAGCAGGCTCAGCGCAGATCTCAGCACGCGCAGACCCATCCAGCACCCTTGGCTCTACCTCCACCGTCGTTCGTATTGCTGGATCAGGGAGAGCCGCCTCGTTCGTATCACAGCCAGTCTCGCCCGGCGACGGGCCAGCCCCCGCTGTTCGATCTTAGCCCGGCGACTACTCTCCAGGCTTCTACTAGCAGGCAGCAGGATGTACCCAGTGCTAGCCGACTGCCAGTTCAACCAGCAGGACCCGCTATGCCTCCAAATTCCGAAAAACACCCTGTAAGCAGAGGTTCGCGTTTGGCACGCAAGTATGATGTCCTAAAGCACCTAGCCGGCATTCCGGCGAGGCTTTCCATCCTTGAGGCCCTGCGCTTGTCATCCGAGATGCGCGAGGCACTTGCCGAGGCCCTAAGGAGCCCCCTCCAGTTCGAGACGGAAGTGGCAGCCGCGGAGGCCTTCCATACCGAGACGATTGAAAACGCCGAATGTCGGGCGGTTATCTCGTTCTCTGGTGAAGATGAAGACCCTCCTATACAGGGGCACATTCGCCCACTGTATATCACTGGCCACTTTAACTGTGTGGAAGTCCGTCGCTGCCTCGTTGACACGGGTTCCGGAATCAATCTAATTCCGACCCGGACGCTGCAAAAGCTGGGTTTGTCCGAAGGTGATTTGACTCACTCTGACCTCAGGATTCAGGGGTACGACAGGACAGAGCAAACCCCGGTCCGCAAGATCCGTCTGAAGACCTAGTTCGGTGGCTTAATTACCAGTACCGAATTCATGGTTGTTTCTCAGGACACCGCCTACAACGCATTGATGGGCAGGCCATGGCTCCATCTGCATGCAGCGGTTCCCTCGTCGTATCACCAGTGCCTTAAGTACTCGCTCGACGGTCGAGTAGGCGTGCTCCAAGGAGACGCGTCCCCTTTCGCTTCTTGTGAGGCCCGCTATCTAGATTCGGGTTATTACAAAAGTAAGGACAAGCAGATCCTGGTCAGCGAGGATGAGCCCGCCCCAATCACAAGTGATCCCTGGGCGAGCATGGACGACGCCTACATCCTCCCGATCCACCGATTGGAGGCCACGACCCCCGACATGGGACAATGTTTCGTTGTTTCGGGTACGCGAGGAAGGCATGTTCTTGCGTCCAAGCGACGGCGGAAAATCACCTCGTACTCCTACATCAACCAGGCTCGGGTCATCCCGGAATCTCCTACCCCTGTACGGTACCGGGATGTCAAGCTCATCACAACGGCGGTGCGCCATACGTGTCTATTTCGCCGGGCTGGAATCAACCGACTCTGGCCGACACGTCACCACTACTTTGATATCATCAAGCGTGGCCCCTTAGGCCGAAGGCCGGATGGGATAGGGTCAAATGCATTCATTGATATGGTCTCCATGACGAGTGAGTCTCCTGATGTGATGACCGCTGCTGCCCAAGCTGGCACCAGCTGCCCCTAGGGTTTTGAGAGCCCAGAAGTACCTCCCGTCATGGGAAATCCCCCCACGGCTGGGGAGGAAGACTTGGAGGATGCTCCCCCAGCCTTTGAAGAAGGCGTCTCTACCACGGTCGATGAGCTGGTACAGGTGAACCTTGGTAGCGAGGCAGATCCAAGACCCACATTAATCAGTGTGTCCATGTCCCTCGAGGAGCGGCAGCAGTATGTAGACTTCCTCAAACAGCACCGCGATGTGTTTGCCTGGAGTTACGATGAGATGCCAGGGCTGGATCCCCAAGTGGCCGTCCACCGTCTGGGCCTCCCAGTAAAACATCGTGGGTTTAAGCAGCCGCCCAGAAAAATGCACCCTTCCCATGGCGCTATGGTTGAGGCCGAAGTTGATAAGATAATCAAGGCCAACTTCGTCAAAGAGGTCCAGTACCCCAAATGGCTCGCCAACATTGTGCCAGTCAGGAAGAAGAATGAGCAGATTAGAGTCTACATCGACTTCCGCGATCTCAATCGCCACTGCCCAAAGGATGACTTCCCACTCCCGGTGACAGAGCTGTTGATTGACGCCACGGCCGGGTTCCAAGCCCTCTCTTTCATGGATGGGTATTCCGGGTACAACCAGATCCGGATGGCCCCCGAAGATGAGGAGTCCACTGCCTTCAGGGCTCCCCAGGGTACCTTTTGCTACCGGGTAATGCCATTCGGTTTGAAAAATGCAGGTGCCAATTATCAGAGGGCCATGCATCGCATATTCAAACCGATCCTCGGGACATTGGTGGAGTGTTACGTGGATGACCTTGTAGTCAAATCATATCAGCGTCAGGACCATCTCAAAGACCTTGAGAAAGTGTTCGGTTTCCTCCGTTCCTGTCACCTGAAGATGAACCCACTGGAGTGTGCCTTTGGAGTCACCTCCGGGAAGTTTCTGGGCTTTGTTGTCAGATACCGAGGTATCGAGATCGACCCGGAGAAGATCAAGGCCATCAGCCAAATGCCTCCCCCAAGAAACATTCGGGAGCTTCGAGGACTGCAAGGCCACTTAGCCTATATACGCCGATTCATTGCGAACCTGGCCGGCAAGTGTAAGCCCTTTTCTCGGCTCATGAAGAAAGGCGCTGCCTACGAATGGGATGAGGAGTGTCGGATCGCCTTCGAGGAAATCAAGAAGTACCTGCTCCAACCTCCGGTCTTGATGCCACCCGTCTCTGGAAAGCCGCTGGTCCTTTACATGACCGCCCTGGAGAGATCCCTCGGCGCGCTGCTCGCCCAGAAGAATAACGAGGGCACTGAGAACAGTCTCTACTATCTCAGTCGCATGCTTCTCGATACGGAGGTCAGATATTCCCTTATCGAAAAGAGCTGCCTTGCGCTCGTCTTCGCCGTGCAGAAGTTGCGACACTACCTGCAACACCACGAGGTGCAATTGATCTCTCGGGTGGATCCGCTGAAGTACATCCTGAACCGCCCCTTGCTGACCGGCCGACTAGCACGGTGGGCGGTGATTCTCCAGCAGTTTGACATCAGGTTTGTGCCTCAGAAGGCCGTTAAGGGACAGGCATTGGCAGACTTTTTAGCTTCCCATCCAACCTCTGCGGATCAATCCCTGGACCTGGATTTTCCCGACGAGACGATCCTCTCGGTCGATCATGCTGTCCCGTGTTGGAAAATGCATTTCGACGGCGCCTCCCGGAGCCCCACTGGTAGAAGGATCAACGACCCCAAGCTCAACAGGGTGGGTCTGGGTATTGTTTTCATTACCCCGACGCAAGTCGTCCTGTCGTAATCCTTCCTGTTGTCAGAAGGTTGTACGAACAACGAGGCAGAGTACCAAGCTCTCATCACCAGCCTCGAGTTGGCCCTTGAGATCCATGTACCCCATCTACATGTGAAGGGAGATTCTGAGATGGTAATCAAACAGGTTAATGGCGACTACGTCGTCAGGAAGCCAGAGCTTGCACCGTTGCTGGAGTACACCCTCCTCCTAATGGCCTAGTTCTCTTCTCGGCCAGAGGTTACCCATGTCCCGCGGTCGCAGAACGGCCAAGCGGACGCCCTAGCTGGCTTAGCCGCATCGCTCGCAGAACCCGAGCAAGATGATTTGGTCATACACGTGGCCCACCGTAGAGTCATTGCTCTCATCACCCAAGAGGACCGTGATAGCCTACGAGTAAGTCATCTCACCGCAGGACCCTCCGTATCGGGAGTCCCGGGTTCGTCAGACGCAGTGGTTGAAACGACCCCCGATTGGAGAGCCCCTTTTGTCGATTATCTCCAAAATGGCCAGCTCCCGGACAACCGGGCCGAGCGCGAGCGAATCCAACGCCGCGCACTTCAATTTACCCTCCAGAGCGGCCCCAGTCTTGAGAAGACCCTCTATAAACGGAGTTTTGATGGTGTCCTCCTCCGTTGCATCCAAGGAGTAGAGATACCTCAAGTTATGCAAGAGGTTCACAGCCGGTTCCTGTGGCGCCCATCAAGCTGGGCCGAAGCTGTCCCATCAAATCCGGAGGCTAGGGTACTTCTGGCCCTCCATGATCCACGATTGTATTGGATACGCCAAGAGATGCCACGCGTGCCAAGTGCACGCCAACTTCTTGCATCGGCCGCCAGAACCCCTCCACCCCACCAAGTACTCTTGGCCATTTGGGGGACTCGATGTAGTGGGACCGTACCCGCCGGCAGCAGCCCGCCAGTGTAGGTTCATCCTGACTGCTACAGATTTCTTCTCCAAGTGGGCAGAAGCAGTTCCGCTCAAAGAGGTCAAGGCCCGTTCCGTCGTCGACTTTGTGAGCTCCAACATCATCCACCGGTTTGGGGTCCCTCACGCCGTCCTCACCGACAACAGCACCAACTTCCGAGCAGCTGAATTGAAGAAATTGTACGCTAAGTACGACATCCGGTCAAACCATACCTCCCGCTACCACGCACAGGCGAATGGACAGATCGAGGCATTCAACAAGACCCTCTCTAACATTCTGCAGAAGATGGTTGGTCAGAACAAGAAGAGTTGGGCGGACAAGCTCCCCAATGCCCTTTGGGCTTACCGGACGACGAATCGCAACTCTACCCAGGTGACCACATATTCCCTGGTGTATGGAGCTGAGGCCGTCCTACCCATTGAGATCCAGCTGCCGTCGCTACGCACGGCAGTTTATGATCACCAGACATCAGATGAGGTAGCCGAGATCCGTCTAGCTGAGTTAGAGGCACTGGACGAGAACCTGCTTCGTGCCCTGCACAATCTGGAAAGGCATCAGGACCAGATGGCAAGAGCTTTTGACAAGAAGGTTCATCTCCGCTCTTTTCTACAGGGTGACCTGGTGCTGGCCCTGCGAGCGCTAATGATTCCCGGAAGGAAACCGCCCAAGTTAGAACCCAAATGGGAAGGGCCTTATATCATCCATAAGGTTTACCCCAATGGATCATACTCCTTGGTGACCACAGATGGAGAGCGTGTAAACCCCCCCCCCCCACCAATGCCAGATTTCTCAAGCGATACTTTGCCTAGGGCAAAAGTGGTCCTGCATGACCCTAAACTGCGAGAGGGTCCTGCATGACATTAAACTGTATTGGTCCTGCACGACCCTAAACTACGACTTGGTCCCGCATGACCTTAAACTGTATCTCTGTCCTCACTGCAAGACGTTAAACTGCAAGTCAGTCGGTTCTTCCTGACCGAGGCTCAGCCTCAGGCCCCTCGGCCTCTTTGGGCCCCTGGCCCCGTCTCCACCGAGGTCTGGCCCCAGGCCCCCCTCGTTTCTCTCCGACTTACCCTCTTACGGGATTGTACGGTATAGTGTAGGACTACGTTCTCACATTGGGATCATGTACCATGCCGCACACATCCCCGAACGATATGCCCCTCGTCCCGCATGACGTTAAACTGCATGTCAAGAACTACGTACGGCTTGATTCCCATCTTCATGGGATACGTAGGAACGCTCGGACGCGCGTGTCTTGAGCCCAGCCCCAAGCTTCTCTCTTCCACTATTCCCCCTGGGAATGGTCTCCTTGGAGGATCTTTGTGTATCAGGGCGTCGGCTTTCTTGGCCCGCTCATGCAACCCCACTCACGCAAAGATTGTAAAGGTCGCACCATGCGCCCACTCCCGTTCTTCTACCCTCCCACGTCCTCACCGCATGACTCTAAACTGCATGGCCTTCAAGAACTACGTATGGCTTGATTCTCATCCTTATGAGATACGTATGAACGCCCGGACATTTCGTCTGTTGGCCCAGCCCAAAAGCCAAAATCTTCCCCTCGGGTCAAGACGTGGCAGGGTGCACATTTTTTCCCCGACCCACGTCGAGCAAGCCTCGACCCGACTGCACATTCCCCCCTGGGGGTGTTTGCCCCTTTCGTGGATGGATTCACACCCGGAGGGGCCCCCAAGAACGGCCTGGATACAAAGCCCAAGGGCTCTCCTACCGATACGGGCCAACGCCCCCGAGGGTTTCTCAAGCAACAAATCGAAACAAGTCCTGCGTTGCGAATTTGGTCAGCGGTCGACGCTCATTTGTTTCCCCCATGCGGGTCACCATAGGAACGCTGTGTTTCAAATATAGTCAACAGTGATTCATTCTTCCCCATCCTGAGGTGACAAACTTCCCCAGGTGGTGCCAGGTGATCGGGCCCACAAGCCCAGGATTCCTCACCCGGAGCGTACGGTGTGGTGTAGGACTACGTCCTCATTCACGTCGGGATCATGTACCATGTCGTAAGACTCCCCTTCCAAGGCTCAGCCCCAGGCCTCTCGGCCTTTCCAGGCCACGGCCCAGGACCTATCTTATAGGATTGTACGGCATGGCGTAGGGGCTATGTCCTCACGTCGGTTTTTCGCCATACTGTACACCTTGCTTAGGGATATGTTATTCCCCTCCTCGTCCGGTATGACGTTAAACTACATTTCAAGAACTACGTGTGGCTTGATTCCCATCCTGATGGGATACGTAGGACCACCTGGATGTCCAAGATCCGGGTCCAGCCCCATCTCTCGGGAATCCTCATCCCATCTTGGCCCCCTGGCCTATCCTTCATCCATGAGGGGGATTCATATGGTGTCGGTGTGGGATTATGTCCTCATTCACGACCGTCTCGTGATGACCACACCATGCTCCCACCCCCTGCTGATTTGTTTCGTCGATCCCTCTTTTTCGGCGGGTTCTCCAATGTGCTTAAGAGTACTCTGGTTCATTACCTGGAATGCCAAGCTTTACTCGGATACGTCCGCACCCGCTTTCCAGGCTTTGCGTATCCCGCATCAGGGCTATTCACCATCTTTCACACCCGGAGGGACCCCCAAGAACGGCCTGGATACAATGCCCAAGGGCTCTCCTACCGATACGGGCCAACGCCCCCCAGGGTTTCGGATGACAAATCGATAAAATCCCGCGTTGCGAATATGGTCAGCGGTCGATGCTCGTTTGTTGCTCCCACCTCAGGGTAACGCGATACAGACGCTGTTTTTCCTTCATGGATAACAGTTTTCCTTTGTCGTCACGCCAACCCATTAAGCCCAAATGCCGGGTACACAATTCACACCCTTCGTCACTTCATCGTGTCCAAGTAGAGTCTCGGGATTCTTGGTACTTTTCCTCCGTGCACGTCTGCGCATTTGAGGAACAAGCGACATCAAAGGTGTCCTTCGGAACTTTCTGCTGACTCCCCCTTAATGGATGCCCCAAGTATTGCAATGAGGGTCCCCCCCTTGTTTCCCACACCGAGTTTATCTCACGTGGGCTTAGGGATTGGGTTGACCTCTGTGCTTGCTCGGGAGTTGTCACCACCCACGGTCCGAGCTCTAAGACCATAAACTAAGACTCTCATCTGGAACTACGTTCAAGACCCCTTGTCTTTGGACCCGGCTTGAGTTCAGCGAATTTACCTCTCTAATCCTGCCTTCAGGACCCCGATCACAGGACTGCGTGGCGCAGTGTAGGATTACGTCCTCATTCACGTCGGGTACGCAATAGCTGCACCACGCACGCCCCCATTCTGAGGTCAGTCCTCCTATCCCCTGTCCTGCATGATATTAAAAGGCACCCTTTCAGAACTACGTGTGGCTTGATTCACATCCTAATGGGATACGTAGGACCACCTGAATGTCTAAGATTCGGGTCCCAGCCCCACCTCGGGGAGATCTCCTGATTTCCCGGTCACCTAGGCCATTTGGTCCATCCCTCTCCAGCGGGGGGTGCGTAGGTATGATACAAGGTTGTGGGCATCATGCCCCCCTTCCCTTGGGGATCTTCCATCTCTCGATCACCCTCAAGGTTGAGTCCCTTGGATCCCTGTAGTGGTTCACCCATGTGTTGAGAGTACTCTGGTCTAGGACCAAGAGTTTCAGATTCAACTTGGTCAAGTTCCTTCCACTTGTCGAGCTTCGTGTTCCCCTCTATTCGGACTTCCATCATCTTTCACACCCGGAGGGACCCCCAAGAACGGCCTGGATACTACGCCCAAGGGCTCTCCTACCGATACGGGCCAACGCCCTCCAGGGTTTCGGACAACAAGTCGATAAAATCCCGCGTTGCGAATATGGTCAGCGGTCGATGCTCGTTTTGTTAGTCCTCATTTCAGGCTAACGCGACAGGATGCTGTGTTGAGAACATGGTCAGCAGTAATCCTCTGTCGTCACGCCAGCCCCTTCAGTCCTTGAATTTTGGTTGCATGATTCACATCATTTTCCACCCCATCATGTCCAGGTGGAATCTCGACACTTTTGGCGCTATCCCTCAGTGCACCTTTGCATGCTAGGGGGACAAAGCTGCAACCTGGCGTCCTTTGGGACTCCCATGGTCCGAGCTCTAAGACCATAAACTAATACCCATTCGGGACTACGTTCAAATTCCCATCCTCATGGGACACGTAGGACCGCCCAGACGCCCTGTCTCCGGGTACAACCCATTCAGGAAGCCAGTCTCTCCCCCTGTTTTACCTCCGGATGGCGTACAATTTGATGTGGGATCATGTCTCTGTCAAATGTGTTTTATAAACACTGCGCACATTTCCCTCCTAGCATCGTCTCTGCTACGTCTGCGCTGCATGACGATAAAATGCATGCTTGGTCCTATCATACGACCCTAAACTGTGACATTATCGTCCTGGCCGCACGACGAAAAACGGCACCGCATTGTGGTAACCTCGCTGTAGAGGACATCACGTTGGGTATTGGTCATGTGCCATGCCATTTGTCAACGCCCATCACAGCTTGATTCTTGTGGCGACATCATGACCTACAGTCCTAGTCATGTCGCTTCACAAAAAAAAACCATTCACCTCAAATAACAAACAAGATACATCAAATTCCGCTTCTTTTAGTGCAAGGGCCACGTCCGCACTTCCCCTTTCCCCTGGCACTGGTACCTTACCCTGCCACCTTCGAGAACTACGTATGGCTTGATTCTCATCCTCATGAGATACGTAGGAGCGCCCGGGTACTTCCCCGCGGGCCCAGCCTAACCCTGGTGTTCGGTCCCTCGACTCGAGCTCATTCACGTCAGGTTGTGATGTCATGCGTCCCCTGATCCCTTTTTCCAATCCATGGTCCGAATTCTATGACCATAAACTAAGATTTCCCCAAGGGAAAGGAATCTGCTCCCTCTCTCTAATACGTTTCGTTGACGTATTCAGATGTGTTTTGACAAAAAGCCCGAAGCATGGGATTTTCACAGGGACATTCCCCTCATCCCATGACCAAGCTTCGTGAGCTCACTATTTGGATCCTCATCCTCTTCCACATCCAAAAGGACCCTCGGACGATGTGGATACTAAGCTTAAGGGCTCTCCATGAATGCTGGACCTAAGGGCCCTACAATCGTTTCGGGCCAACGTCCCTGCGGATATTCGACAACATTTGTGACACGGTCCCGTGTTTCGAACATGGTCAACGGTCGACCCTCATTTGTTTGTCCCCATTTCAGGCTAACGCGATAGGATGCTGTGTTGCGAATATGGTCAGAAGTAGTCCTCCATCGCCATGCCGTCACCATCGTGATCCTAATCTCGAGCGTCATGATTCACACATTTCCACTCCCTCAGGTTCAAGTGGAACTCCACCATACTCGGCTCTTTCTCTTCGCGCATCTAGATGCGCTGAATGACCATGTTAGTGTCATTGGGCCGGTAGTCACCGAGCATCCCTTTTCCCCAACCTTCCCCTCTCTGCGTCGGGAAATTCCCACCACTACTACTTGTTTCCCACACCGAGCACGACTCACGTGGGCTTAGTAGTTTTGGCCGGATGTGTACCAACACGGTTAGGCTGCTCCTCGTCCAGTACGACGTTAAACTGCGCTTCCAGAACTACGTGCGGCTTGATTCCCATCATCACGTGGGATACATAGAGACGTCCAGGCATTTCGCCTAGGGTTCAGCCCCAGGAATCACAAAATCCTGTTCCTCCCCATTTCCAGCCCTCTGGCCTGACCCCTCGGGGAGAACTATGTAGCTACAATTTTACCCTGAACAAGTTCAGGATGCCCCAAGATCCCATTGGGAAGCGATAGACCCCCTCGCCAGAGAGGCCCTGTCCCAAGAAGGAATGATCCGTGATCAGGTCGACGCGCCCATCTAGCGTACTCCCTCCGCGGTGGTGCAACTACCGAGGTGTTGGATTCTGTTTGAACAAGCCACCACTCCATGTTCCACGCTTTGTGTGTCCCTTATTCGGACTCTCGTCCTCTTTCATGTCTGGAAGGACCCCCCAACAGTATGGATGTCTGACCTATGGTCCACCAACTGTCCTGGGCAAACGCCCTGAATGATTGATCGACAACATTTGTGACACGGTCCCGTGTTTCGAACATGGTCAACGGTCGACCCTCATTTGTTGTCCCCGTTTCAGGCTAACGCAGTAAGGATACCGTTTGTCCGCCACGGTTAGCGGTTGTCCTTTATTGTCACGTCATCCCCACAGTGTTCCGAATTTGGGCATCGTGATTCACACTTCCCATTTTCACCAGCTTGAACCGGTTCCAGCGCCCCTGGTGTTGCCCCGATCGTGCATAAGAGCACGTTGGAGAAACGGTAATTCGGCTATCCTGGAAGTTCCTCCTCCGATCAAGTCTTCCCCATCTTTCGGGAATCTGGACTGGTTTGAGGGAATTTTCATCAAACGTCCCGCAAACATTGCAGGGATGCAACAAGGCCATTCATCAGTGGAAATCGTGCGTACTACGGAACTCAAAACAAAGGAGAAAGAAAGAGTTGGAGCACAAAGATGTTAATAAAATCTTCTGTCGAGTTCGCTACAATACTCGGGGGTTGACTTCACCCATGGACGGGTTGACTCCGTCAAAAGAGCGTTGCAGCTCCGCCACCCATTGACTTGCGGCGTCTAGAGCCTGTTGCCGCTGATTTAACTCCCGCTCCTCCTCAGCAGCGGCAGGGCGTAATCCGTCAACCCTGGCCCGGGCCCTTTCCACCTCGGCCTGGACGACAGCCATCCTTCCAGAGGTCTGCTCCATATGCTCCTCAGCCTTTGCCAGCTGGGCCTTCAATCGTAAGACCAGCTCAGACTGTGCATCGAGAGTGGCTGAAAGCTCGTTGGCCCGGATTTGCATCTGTTGGACCTCGCCTTCAGCCTCCTGGAGCTTCTTGATGCTGGTCGCCTTCCTCCGCTGCCATCCCACGCTCAGCCCACGATCATGCTCCCGGATCTTCTCAGCCATGAGGTCTCGGATGAGCGCGTGAGGGCGTTGGGCATCCACTCCCCCGGCACACAGTTCGCGCAACCGTGAGCGGAGCCTATTCATTTCGGCCAGCCATTGCACTTGGGGAGTGTCCCTGATAAAGCGCGTGATCAGCTTCCACGACCGGCGGCGGACTATGCTGCTGTCTTCCTCGTCAGAGGCTGTTTCGTCCCAATCCGCGCGGTCAGCGGGCTCGTACACAGGATATGCCTGCAGGAATTCCTCAGCGGGATCCGCATATGGTGTTGAGTCTAGTACGACACCTGACGCCGGCACAGGCACGACAGGACTGGGACTGACCGGTTGATCCTCTTCCTCGGAGTCCACCTCGATGACTTCAGGTATGACCCTGCTGGTGATCCCTCCAGTGATGGTGTGCACCGCAGCTGGAGGAGGTGAAGGGACTATCGTCACCATCACCGGCATGCCCCTGGGAGGGACGCCGCCAGACATCCCAACCAGCCTCGCTGCAGCAGCCCACGCCAGTCGAAGAACTGTATAACAGAAAGAGACATAAACGTTAGTCGACATGGCCCACGTGTGGCAACGAAGAGACCGGTGAAAGAGACTTACGAAGATTGACCTCCGAGCGCTGCTCCCAGACCGGTACCGATGGGACTCTAAGACGAGGCCCCCCGTATACTGTTGGAAGGGCTGGAGAGTCCAGAGGAGCCACCTCAGACCCCCTGGTCCCACCAGATGCAGAACTGGACGCAGCCATAGGCGCGGGTTCTGAAGGTCCCGCATCGTCACCCGCCAAGGAGCGAGAACGAGGCCTACGAACAAGTTCCTCCTGCATGACCCAAACATTGGTAAGAAGTCCGTAGGGATTCAAAAAAAAACAGATTGTAAGAAGAGAAGTTCGGAATGTTACCTCGAGAGCCTCCGCGAAGTCGTCGGATTCTGAGCTTCTGTCTCCGACCTCGCCCTCCTCTAACGGGCTCCCTCCTCCAGCCTCATCCTCCCGAGAAGAATCCCCTGATTCCTCCGGCAAGGGGAAGCGCTCCCTCAGATCGGCAGCTGATGGCTGTGGAGGGACCGTCTGATTCAACAGTACCCTCACCCGGTCTGTCATTGGGCGAGGGACACCACTGGAGTGGATGTAATCCTCCAGCTCGTTCAAGTATTGCTCCGCCTCCGCCGGAGACACCATGAATCCAGCCCGGACTGGGCCTATGCCCGGCAGTCTCATCCCGAGGCGATTCAGGTGAGCCCACATCTCAGATGGGCTGAGTAATTGCCGGTTGACGTCCCAGACGTCCCAAGCTTCCGGAAAGACAGCATCTTCTGCCATGTCAATGTGACGCAGCCGCTTCCCCGGAGCCTGAGCGGATATCCGACGGAATCCCCTCGGTGGCCGCCCCTCCGGATGACCTTGCTCTCCCGGAACCACCGGATCCGCCAATGCTGCCATACCCTCGGCCGGTGCGGGTCTCTCTGCCATGGCAGCCCCGATGCCACGGGCGGCCCTAGCTGCCCTCCGTCCCCGACCTCGAGATAAAGGAGGCCCACCGTCACCAACCCGGATCGTTGGCTGCTTCAGCATCTCCCCGGGATAAGCGGCCTCCCAGCTAATGGCGTACTCCTTCACTAAGCCAAAGGCGGCGGTGGGTGGAGGTAATGTGATCTGCATCTTTCCATCCTCACGTGTGAACATGAGCCACAGCTGCCTCATCACACACGGGTGCTCCTCGTGACGCACCTCCCAGTATACCTGCGGGGTCAGCCACTGGAGGCACCGGAACTTCCTCGCAAAACGGTGTGGGGTGTACGGTTCACAGATCGGCTCACGATCTATCCGAGCCACCAAAACTCCACCTCGGAAGGCCAGGAGGTAAGCCCGATGCTCTTCCGTTCCCCGTCCATCATCAGTAAGCCTTCCCGTCGGCAGTGGAAAGGGATGAAAGTTGAACTCGTCCGCCCTCCACACCCTATTCAGCACCATCGGAACGGCCAGTTTGAATGGGAAGCTCCCAACTGCGTTCAGGATGGAAGGGCGAAAGTCTGATCCCAGCGGCGAAATGGGGTTTGGATACTCGTAAATCCCCCTGATGTGCGCCGCGATCCACCCATACAGGAGGTGGAAGGGCCCGCATATTCTTGGCGGCTTCTTGCCCTCGCTGATACGTCGCAGCATTCTGTATAGCTTGGCGAGCATCGGGATCCCCAGGTTGATCTGCTGCCCCATGGCCAGCATCGACGCCATGATGAACGAGCTGGGCCGTACCCCCATGCTTGTATCTCTCACTGGTAGGATCCACCCACATATGAGAGCCGCGATGAACGCCGCCAGCCTAACTATTGGCTGTTGTTCGGTGATGATGATGAAACCCCAAGTCTTCCATTGGCTGTCCTCCAAAACCCGCCAATACGAGTGCCCCTTACCCCGCTGGGCTGTCCTCGGACAAGTTCGAGGCCTTGGAGGGAACTCTCGATTCTCTGGAAAGTTCAGGAAACACTTGAACCACCTCTTGAAGTGGACGTCCCTCACGGCCTCCTTGTCCTCTCCAGGGACAAGCGCCATCAGCGCTGACGCCAGTCGTGGCATTTGCTCAGCATCCCCCCACGCACTGATGACGGGGAGGAACTCATCGTACATGGACCCCAAGTTCGGGACCCCAGAAACCTGGTGGACATCCCACAGGCTGATGCCCACCTCCCCGTGATGCAGATGAAAAGTGTTGGTCCTGGACGACCATCTACTCAGCAGTTCCGGCATCAGCTGCTTTGGCTGGTAAATGTGGAACTGGGAGGCCCATGCCGCCTCGTACAATCCCACTCTCCTCAGCTCAGCCTCGAACTCCTCGCATGAGGCGCCTACCCAGTAGGCCCAGGCCCAGTCGTCGGTAAAATTGCCGCCCTGGCGCAGGTCCCACTCATCGGACCATCCCTTTTTCGGATCCTGCAGAGCCGCCTTCAGCGTGGTGCGGTAGAGAGGAGGGGACGTCTCCGGTTGCAGTGGCCTCCCCTCAATGTCGTTCACATGATTGTAGAGACAATCGGCGGTGACGGGTGTGAAATCCTCCCGCGCGTGACCATCGGCCGCCCTGAACCATTGGTGTTGGCACGGTGTGCTCCTGAACCAACAAGCTGGTTCATCCCTTCCCGCCTCAGGGATGAAGACGTCATCCCTCAGCCCGAAGCCGTACAACGGCAGCTTTTTGCACTGTGGATAATCCTTCTGACCTTCCGACAGCAGATCTGTCAGAGAAGTGTGGTCTGAATGGCTGCGAACCATTTCCCCCAAGCCTGGATGGTTGGCCATCTCATCCCGGCGAGCAGCATCTGCGAGCACTCCCAGCACAGCTTCTTGATGGGCCATCTTTAATGTCGACACTTAGAAACGTTTTTCTCCCTGGATCGCGAAGCTCGGCCGCGAAGCTCGACCGCGAAGCCGGATCGCGAAGATAGGTCGCGAGACGAAGCCGCGAAGTCTGGCCAAGGCAGACAGAGGTTCGCTTGGCGCGGACACGGAGTCGGAGACTCGCGGTTCGCCGCGAAGCTCGATTCGCGGAGTGCTGTCGCGGAGTACGCGGAGCTTCGCCAAATCGAGAGCGCACAAAAAGACAAGACACGTGAAGACAAAAGAGGGCGGACCCCCTATTTATAGGCGATGACCTCGGAGCATCGCGGCGCGCCTCGCCCACGCGAAGCATCGCGGCGCGTCCGGCTCCGCGGCCCCGGCGAGCATCGCGGTCCCCCTTCGCGATGACCCATCGCGAACCACCGACAGTTTTTGGCGATTATCCCTCAGACTTCGACCCTTCGCCCTCCGCGGCTCCAAGTCTGAGGGGGGGCATTTGTTGGCGCCAAAAATCCGGCCCTAAAGGAAGGAACGCAAACGAGAGCCGGCGCGCTGCCTCGCGAAGCACAGCCGCGAAGCACAGCCGCGGAGCCCGTCCGCGGAGCCCCGCCGCGAAGCGCCCCAACTTTGGCGGCCCCACGAAGATCCGGAGGCGGTAATCCTCCACGAACCGGTTTGACGTTCGCGAGCCTCCGCGAAGCTCCGGAGGCGGTAATCCTCCGCGAATCCTTTTGACGTTCGCGAGCCACCGCGAAGCTCCGGAGGCAGTCATCCTCCGCGAACCGGTTTGACGTTCGCGAGCCGCCGCGAAGCCGCGAAGGCGGCGCGCGAGCCCTGCTTCGCGGCGCCCCTTCCCTATAAATACTCGACTCCCCCTGAGTCCCGGAGTACGGACAATCCGACCTTTTGGATTCTCCTCTCCCGAATCGCGAAGCAAGCTTTGCCCCGGGAATCATGAGCTCCGCGAAGTATTCCTACTTCGCGAGACGACTCTTATTTGTTTCGTCCTGAGCCCCTCTTCCGAGAGGGATGCCCTTCGCGAAGCCCTAGGGCGTTCGCGAAGGAAGGGGATTCCCAAGGGAACCCAGGCAGCCGCGGAGCACTCGTGCTTCGCGAAACACCCAACCCATGCTAGTAATCCCTATGCCAAGGCAGGATAACTATGCATCGCGAAGTACATTTCATGGCAGGACCCTGCTTCGCGAACCACTCCTTCTTCGCGAGGCAGTGCTCCGCGAACACTGTTCCACTTCGCGAAGCACCACCCACTCCCACCTATGCCCCATGCTAAGGCCAAGGCACCCCACTTCGCAAAGTACACTCCTCTGCTTAGCGATTCCTCCTTCCACGCGACCCTCCAGGTTTGCACGATGTGATTTCAAAGTCCCATGGACAACACCTCCCGTAGCGTTGCTTCGCCCAATGCTCCTTCGCATAAGCACGCTAACAGCTATTGCTTCTTCGCATAGCCACGCTAACGTGGACCCCTCGATGGCTCCTCCCACGACCCCCCTCTACCATGGCCTTACTGGTACCTTCCCTTCCCCAAGGACCAGAGGGTACCAGTTATGTAAGCCCTAGGGGTGTGGAGTGAACCCACCTCGTCCGAGCTGCAGGACGTTAAACTGCCAAGCACCACGTCCTCATCACATGATGTTAAACTATGACCCAACCTCGTCTCCCTCACAAAGGGTCCCCCAGCTCGGGCATTCATTACACCGCTCGTCTCCCCGGGAATGGAACTCTTCCGCACATGGAATTAGATCCTCCTTGTCGGAGTGGTGTATGTTCGCAGGGGAAGGGTCGCCTCAGAGCGTAAATCCCTAACCTTTGGTACGGATGATTGCACCCGTGCATCTCGGTACTCCCCCACTACCAAGGTCAGTGGGGAACGTGATAGGGAACGAGGCACCTCCCATTTTCGGACCAAGGTCCATCTTTCCCGCGCTTTGTCGCACCATGGGCCTCCATCCTGGAGTAAGTCCCAACACCATGGGCCGCTCAACGCTTAAGCCCCTCTTCGCTTCTCACGGACGCACCCTTCGCGACGTGATCGTCAGGTCCATGCAACCTCTTGTTTCTCACACCGAGCATGACTGACGTGGGCTTAGAGTGAGCACCGACCCTGACAAACCTCTCCTGAACTACGAGGTCTTTGATCCATGTCAAGGCATGGTACGTAGGAAGCCTCCACGAGGTTCAAGCCCACCAACAGTGGACCAAGGTCTACTTTCACGTCGGTTCACCGGCGAAACCCCACCTGAACTACGAGGTCTTTGATCCATGTCAAGGCATGGTACGTAGGAAGCCTCCATGAGGTTCAAGCCCACCATCAGTGGACCAAGGTCGACTTCCACCTGAACTACGAGGCCTTTGATCCATGTCAAGGCATGGTACGTAGGAAGCCTCTACGAGGTTCAAGCCCACCCGTCTTTCACGTCGGGTTTCACCTACGTCCAGCACGACGTTAAACTGCACCCCGGTCCAGTGGTAAGCCATTGCGACCCACCACCTGAACTACGAGGTCTTTGATCCATGTTAAGGCATGGTACGTAGGAAGCCTCCACGAGGTTCAAGCCCACCATCAGTGGGCCAAGGTCTACTTTCATCTGAACTACGAGGTCTTTGATCCATGTCAAGGCATGGTACGTAGGAAACCTCCACGAGGTTCAAGCCCTACCATCACCCAATTCACGTCGTGTTCTACCTACGTCCAGTATGACGTTAAACTACATCCCGGCCCAGTGGTAAGCCATTGCGACCCAACCCTCTTGAACTACGAAGTCTTTGATCCATGTCAAGGCATGGTACGTAGGAAGCCTCCATGAGGTTCAAGCCCACCAATAGTGGACCAAGGTCTACTTTCACGTCGGTTCACCGACACACCCACCCGTCGCTCTTTCACGTCGGGTCTCATTCCAGTCCAGCGGTAAGCCGTTGTGACCACTTGAACTATGAGGTCTTTGATCCATGTCAAGGCATGGTACGTAGGAAGCCTCCACAAGGTTCAATCCCACCAGTCGTTTATTCACGTCAGGGTTCATTATTGTCCCGCATGACGTTAAACTGTATCATTTGAACTACGGGGACTTTGATCCATGTCAAGGCATGGTACGTAGGAATCCTCCCAGAGGTTCAAGCCCAACTCTCCTCGGACCAAGGTCCAGCTTCACGTCGGTTTACCGGCACCATCCTGAACTACGCGGACTTTGATTCCCTGCCACGGGGATACGTAGGAAGCCTCTTCAAGGCTCAAGCCCAACTTCGTTATCGCCCCCCCTGCGATGGTCCCATTTCATTCTCAACCATCTCTGCTAGACGTTAATCTTGCAACATACCCTGTGTTGAACATGGGAAGCTGAGGAAAACCTCAGATACGTGTCTAGGAAATGTAATTCCCTGCGCTCGATGTGGGATGCCTCGGGCTTCCACGCCCTCGAGAAGCCTTGTGATTGAGGATAACAGACAGACATGCCAGGTAGCCCAGCATCCAGACACGCTACTGATGCCTCAAACGTGATTACTCCCCTGACCGAAGGTTGCTGCCCTGACTGGACCCTTTGGAATGTCCCGACAGAAGCAGTGTAATTAACCGGCGTCCATGGAAACATGACACCGGGAAGAGTTTCACGAACTACGTATTAAATCTATAAGGGAGACCCGGACTAGGTGACGAGTTCTGAGGAGGAATCCACAGGAGGATGAACCGACATCCCATCATCCCGTTTCGATGAAGGAGCAGACGTACCTGAATAAGGAACGAATGCCGCCCGCCTTTGGAAAGCGGGAATGCGGGGCAACAAAGCCGCGCGTCCCCCTCCCCCGCGGACGGATGCGTGCGCGCCCCGGCGAAAGCGTCGGAAACAATGCAGTTGATCTGAAACTGAGAATTGAAGAGCAAGCAAAGGTCATCAATGACCTCACATCCAGACTGGATGAAAAATCCAAGACTGTTGAGGGTCTTGAGGACGAAGTAGTTACTCTGAGGAGTAAAATGGAGACAGAATCAGTTCCAAAAGAATCGAGGAAGAAAATACAGTTCGGAAGATTCTCAGATGCAGAATTACTTGCAAGAGCCAAGTGTGGTTCAGATGGGGTTGGAAAAGTCTTGAGTTATCAAAGACCTGCTTGCATGGGAAAGAGTGGAATTGGCTGTGAGGCTGAGTCATCAACTGCTGGAAGTGCAAAGATCCAAAAGAAAGATAATATGAAAGTTGAACATGTTGAAATGTTACCTAGAGTGCTGAAAAAGGAACCCTCAATCCAAACTAAAAGGAGACCTGAAAATTATCCTCAAACTTTCAAAAATGGCAGACAGTCTTACTATTCTCCCAAGGAAGAAGCTATAAGGAAAAATTCAAGTGAGAAGACATTTCTTCTCATGAAGTGTCAGTTCTGTGGCTATCTGGGCCATACCATGTCCTATTGTGAAGAGGCAAGAAGCTATCTGAATGGAGAAGATATAGATGCTCAACAAAGGAGAACAATTTCATATCCTAATTCTTATAGAAGAAATAATTTCTATGGATATTGTTTTCATTGTTCTAACTTTGGTCATAAGGCCATTAATTGCAGGCAGAGAAGGGACATTGACACCTCATACAGAAGTTCCAGACATGTCAAGTCTCGTCAGCAAGACGATGTTTCTCTTTCAAACAGGTTCTCACCTCTTAAAGAAGACTTTGACTATGAAGAACCTGGGTTTGCGGAAGAGATAGTTGAAAGGCCATCAGTTCTATATACTCAATCTAATGTCTCATGGAAGGAAAGGAGGAAGATTGAGAAATCAAAACTTGCAGAGGTAGATCTCAAAGCTACAAAGAACAACAGTACCTGGATTCTAGATAGCGGTTGCTCATCTCATATGACAGGTAATGTCGGTCTACTAACAAATGTCATAAAGAATGTTGATGGTACAGTAAGATTTGGTAATGATGGGGCTCTGAAAATCAAAGGGAGTGGAAGTACCAAATTAGCTAATGGAGAACTAAAGAAGACTGAAGTCCTTTACGTAGATGGCCTACGTCATAATCTCCTCAGCGTGAGTCAACTCTGTGACTCAGGACTTGTTGTTACTTTTAATCAGAAAGGATGCACTATCAAGGGAAAAACTGGCAATTCTCTCATGAAGGGATGCAGAACAGAAGGAAACTTGTATCAGGTTGATAGTGAAGAGAATGTATGTTACATGACTGTTGAAGAAGAAAACAATCTGTGGCATCGGAGATTGGGACACATCAATCAACAAGACATGGAGAAAATATCAAA
Source organism: Viscum album (assembly GCA_963277665.1). NCBI lineage: Eukaryota > Viridiplantae > Streptophyta > Magnoliopsida > Santalales > Viscaceae > Viscum > Viscum album. The sequence continues at coordinate 713,376,326 of OY728134.1, read as the reverse complement.
ATTGAGAATTGTCATGGACATTTCCAACCTGAAGCGTGAGCGTGAAAAATCCTGTGATGCTTGTATTCGTGGGAAGCTGGTCTGCAGTTCATATCAGCCAAAGAAGAAAAAGGCATCTCACCTTCTTGATCTGATTCATACAGATGTTTGTGGTCCAATAAATGTTGCCGGAACTCATGGAGAAAGGTAATTTGTCCTTTTCATATATGATTACAGTCGAATGGCATGTGTGATGGTCATTCACAGGAAATGACAGGTCCTTGACTGCATGAAAACATATCGGCGAATCGCCGAGATTGATACTGGACGAACAATCATAGTGTTGCGATCTGACAATGGAGGAGAATACACGTCCATTGAATTTGAAAATTATCTGGAGAAGCATGGGATACAACATGAGGTAGCTGCTGTGAGAACTCCACAACAAAATGGAGTTGTTGAACGAAGGAATCGACAGGTGAACAACATGGCACGAACTATGCTGATTGAGAGTCGTATTCCACGACATTACTGGAAAGAGGCTGGTCAAGCTGCAGTGTACATTCAGAATCGAACAGGACTTTATATGGGTGAGTCGAAGACACCATATGAATTGTGGCATGGACGGAAGCCTTCTCTAAAATACTTTCGTGTTTTTGGAAGTAAGTGCTTCATCAGGAACAAAGAAGGAAATCAGGGGAAATATGGTGACAACGCAGATGAAGGAATCTTCCTCGGTTACTCAATGAACAGCAAAGCCTACAAATGTTTCAACAATCGTTTGGGAAGGATTGTGGAAAGCAATGATGTTAAGATAATTGAAGAGAAAACCACAAATGCTTCACGGACGTCATATGCTGATGTGATAGAATGTCATGAAGAATGTGGACATGAAGAAACTACAAATGCAGAAATAGAGGAAGCTGTTCAAAACACTCATCAATCACATAATGATGTTGACTCAGAAGAAGAATCTGAAGAAGAAACTATGGATGAAGAGAATACTACTGAACCTCGCAGGAGAAATCGAAGATCTGAGATTGATCCATCCAACATAATTGGGGATAGGAGTGCACCCACACAAACCAGAAGGATGAGGAATACCACGCAATCTGCATTTCTATCAGTTGTAGAGCCATCCTCATTCGAAGAAGCTGCAAAAGATGAATCTTGGGTGAAAGCCATGAATGATGAATTAGATCAGATTGATAAGAATCAGACATGGGATCTTGTCCAGAGACCTGAAGGTCACAATGTGATTGGTACCAAATGGATTTTCAAAAATAAGTTTGATGAGCATGGAAGTGTTATCAGAAACAAGGCACGACTGGTATGTAAAGGATACTCCCAGATTGAAGGTATTGATGTTGAAGAAACCTTTTCTCCAGTTGCTAGACTAGAATCAATCAGGCTTTTCCTTGCCATGGCACTCCAAAGAGGATATAAAGTATATCAAATGGATGTTAAGACAGCATTCTTGAATGGTGTACTCGAAGAAGAAGTCTACATTGAACAACCGGTGGGGTTTGTCTTGGGTACCGATGAAACAAAGGTCTGCAAACTAAAGAAAGCTCTATATGGTTTGAAGCAGGCACCACGGGCATGGTACTCACGGCTAGACTCATATCTCAAGAAGTTGGAATTCAAAAGAGGAGGAGTTGATCACAATCTCTATGGGAAGAATTCTCCAAAAGATCAGTTCATGGTTCTTGTCTACGTTGATGATATCATTTTTGGTGGCAGCAGGCAGAAATCAGTGGATGAATTTGCCAACCACATGAAATCAGAATTTGAAATGTCTATGATTGGGGAGCTCACATATTTCTTGGGGTTGCAAGTAATTCAAAATAAGGAATACACTTTCATTTCTGAGGAAAAATATGCAAGAGAGTTGCTGAAGAAGTTCAATATGCAAGACTCCAAACCAATGTCAACTCCGATTGCTGTTGGAACTAAACTTGGAAAGCATGAGGATGTGAACTCTTTTGATCCCACCATGTACAGGAGGATCATTGGAAGCCTACTGTATCTGACAGCGACAAGGCCAGATATTGTCTTTGCAACATGCCTTGCGGCCCGCTTTCAGAGTAATCCAATGGAGGAACATATGTCAGCAGTAAAAAGAATCATGAGGTACATTCAAGGTACACATAACTTCGGGTTATTTTTTGCTGCAGGCAGAGATAGTGAATTATCAGCATTTTCTGATGCTGACTGGGCTGGTGATGTCATAGATAGAAAGTCCACTAGTGGTGGAGCTTTCTATATTGGGCAGAAATGTGTTGGCTGGTTGAGCAAGAAACAAGAAAGTACTTCTCTGAGTACTGCTGAAGCTGAATATATCTCCGCCACAAAAGCATGCACTCAACTTCTTTGGATGAAGCAGCAGCTAACAGATATTGGTGATAAGGTGCAGCAACCAATGGTGATTTATTGTGATAAAAAAAGTGCAATTGATCTTACGAAGAATCCGGTTCAGCATTCTCGTACAAAACACATTGAAATACGGTATCATTTTATCAAAGAAAAGGTTGAACAAGGCGTGATTAAAATGGATCATGTTGGAACTAATGAGCAAGTAGCTGATATCCTAACCAAGCCATTGTCCGCGGCTGTGTTCGAGAAGCATCGGTTGAACCTCGGTGTTCGACCAACTCCTACTGCATAAGGAGGCTCCGGAAGTCCCATCTCCCCGTGTGTTTTGACTGTCTTTTTTTGTTTATGGCTGTGATGCAGGTTTATGGGGGAGATACTATCCAGGGGGAGTATGGCTTGAGATAAACGTTGAACAAAATTTTCGATATTTGGTTTTATTGTCAATGGGGGAGAAAGGAATAAATTCAAGGCAAGAAATTCTTCTGTGATGAGAAGTGTAAGCTTGTGATGATAAGTTTAATAAGGATAACATCGGGATGGAGAATTTCGTGTACGATTTCAACACACTAAGACTAAGACCCAATTCAAGCTTTCTCTCTTGTTTTCTACACCGAGCATTGCTCACGTAGACTTAGAGTGTTAGCTGAGTTGATTCTTGCGTTTTGGATTTGCTCATGGTTGGAGATCTATTGAATTTATTCTGATTGCCAACAAACCCAAAGGGGGAGATTGTTGGAACCAGGTTCTTCAAATCATGATTTGGTGTATGGTTTGTGTTTGTTGTCAATCCTCAGTGGAAGTTCAGGGTGTGAACCAACAAAGCGATCATACCGTTCAGGAAGAAAACAGTAGTGAAGGTGGCGCTGTTTCCCAGTGTTTGCCAAATTTTTGGCCTGAAAATCCGTAAATAAAGTAAAGTGTTTTTGGAAAAGATACTTGCGCGCCGAGCTCTTGGAGGATGAAAGACTTGCGCGCCATATGTTTTTGAGGATCAGAACATCACAATTTGGCTAAGGAAAGAAGGTCGCGCAAGCGTTGGTTGGGTCGCGCAAGTAACTTGCGCGACAGAGGATCTGGAGACAGGACTTGCGCGCCGTCGAGGGACTTGTGCGCCGCCGCACAGGGGGTCCAGTTTGCCTATAAATACTGGACCACCCCTCCTCATTTTGGAACGGAGTTCAAGGCCGGGAGATTGTTCGAGCTCTCGTCGCGCAGGTGGTTGAGTCGCGCAGGTGGTTGTTTTGTCGCGCAAGTAGAGCTTGCGCGCCGGTGTTTGGCTGTTCTCCCAAGGCAGTTTGGAAGAGAAAGGAAGTGGATCGCGCAAGTATTTAGTTCAAGAAGGCAGTGTCGCGTAGGTGCTTCAGTGACACTTGCGCGCCAGTTTAGTCTTGCGCGCCTGATATTTGCGCGCCGCCGGGAGACTTGCGCGCCGGGCTTGAAAAGGAGACCTAGACACTATTGAAGCACGCCTGCCTTGCTAGAGCTTCACGAAAGCCGAGAAACTACTCGGTTCATTCGAGGAAAAGTGATATTCTTCTTCTGGTGAGAATAGGACTTCAATAGCGCATCTACATTCAACAAAGGATGCACTCTTATGCAAATGAAGAAGAGACCTACACGTCTATAAACTGAGTGGGACTTCACCAACGTCAGTGAGCCAGGGGGAGTCAACGGGAGTGACCCGAGGGACGCAGTGAGCTATCCCTGAACTATTGTAAAGGCAGTGAGCCTGGGACAGAGTGTCGGTACCCTAACTTTTGTATCCGCAGCTAGTGAAGCATAGTGGATTTAGGTACGACCGGCAACCTGTCGGCGTATGCTCCTTGGACGTAGCCCTTAGTGGTGAACCAAGTAAAAATGACTGTGTCTTCTCTGTGCATGTGAATGTTTTCATTTTGATCGTAATCATCATACAGGTTCAACAAGTTCCTACCAACGTGGGAACAAGATCCAACAAATTAAAAGAAAAAGTGGTCACCCTGATTCACCCCTCCCCTCTCAGGGTGTCCTGGGGTCCTTCAGTACAATGATGACGAAGGACGAGGGTACCAGGACCGGAGGTAGCTTGATGGTTGATCCTAAATGAGGCGATTCGTAGAAACAGTCATTCGTGCGATGTACCTACCCTTCTTGTAGGATTCGGGGTGGGTGATCGTGGAGCTGTTTTTCAGCCACCATCCTTCTTGTAATTTCCAGTTTTCCTTATACTTTCCAGTTGGGCTTGAATTCTGGCTCCTTTTTACTTATTGTACTCACTCTTTATATAATTCAGTTTAATTTTGTTTTTATCTTATTTTGTTCTTGGTTGTGTGTGTTATAGGTTATAAAGGTAATGCATTACCAATTTTAGGGAACACACCTTTGGTTCTAGTCATCAGTCTCTGGGCTACAGAAGGAGGGCTTGGTGTAGTAATGAGAAGGGCACCGGGGGACGGGTCGTGACAAATTCGTATCAGAGTAGTTGGTTATACTATAGAACATCAGACTTTTATCTATCTATTAAACGGATACATCGTTATGTGTAGTGAGTATTGTTATTAGTTTAGGGAATTCAGTGTTGCTGTGGCGGCCTGCGTATCCATACACCAGGACCCTAACTTCCGATTTCTGACTCAGTGCACAAAAACACTGATTGCTTGTGTTTTTTGAAGATTCTTCCTTTGTGATCTTTTTGAGTCAGCTTATCAGTTATACCTTTTTTGACCGCAACACACCTGTTTTTTCTATGCCTCCATAAAGTTAGAAAACTGGGATTCCTATAGTAGTCCACACTGTTAAACCACCAAGAGATGATTCCCTGATGTATTTCCCACTACCATTAGATGCACCGATGGAGGCACCAGCGGTACCACTACCCATTGGGCCACTGATGCCACCAGCCCTAGCAGTAGAGAGTGCATGCCTCTTGATTGGATTGCATGATTTCCAGCGCCAGAGGCCACCTCGGTTCAGAGGAGTGACTGACGCACATGTAGCTGAGGACTGGCTGGAGGCTGTGGTGAGAGTATTTCTACTGGTAGAGACAAAAGCCTTTCTCATGGTGATCCTTATCACCATTCTTGTACCAGAATCAGTAAGTAAATGGTGGAGCTTGATGCTCCAGGATCATAGCGAGATGACGCTTTACTGGGCAGACATCAAGAGCTTGTTTGTAGCTGATTTTGTTCCACCAATTCTTCTCTCAGTACGTATACAAGAGCCTCTTTATCTGCAGTAGGGCAGCATGGAAGTGGCTCAGTACTCAGTGATCTTTACTGACCTTTCACGCAACTCCACTAATATGGTGGGGGACCCGTTTTATCAGGGCCTAGATCATAGAGCAGGGAATTAGGTAGGAGATCTAGGCTTCGATGATCTCACTCAGTATCCCGACGTAGGCGGGGTTGTTAGAGAGATGCCTTTTAGTAGGGAGTTTCCATGTTGAGTATTCACTATTAGCGAGACCCACCATAAGTTTTCACGTAGCAGAGTCTTCTTTAAATACATTTAGATAGATTAAACAGATGTCCAAGTGGACATGATCTACAGGTGGACGACTATATGATTCAGGGTCGGTTATGCAGGGCACCCCAGACAGAGCCATTTATGCCATGAGTGAGCAATGGTATGCATGTGGTGGGTTGGGTCACATGGATCATGACTATCCGACCGACCATACAGATGATCAGCATACGATTGAAGGACCACCCAAGCAGAGATAGAGAATCGACCGAGGAGGTCCAGAGGGAGCAGGAGGACGTGGAAGAGACGCTGGTCATGAAGCTGACGGAGGGCGACCATTCGAGATGTTACTGCCACCACCACCAACAGGTCCACCCCGACCGCAGAGTGCAGGTGGACATGGGATATCCCTACCCCAGGTAGTTGAGGCCTACGATCATAGTGCTCCATAGATGATTTGAGGTACAATCTGTGTCTAATTCCCCTTAGAAGGGTTCTTATAAACAAAATTTTCAGTCATCCTTTTATTGACACTGCCCTCACTCGGAGCATGGAGATTCCGATGGATCTGATGGTTCGATAGTTATAACTAGAGACTCATATGGGAGCAGATTCAACAATTACGCACTGGTGCTGGTAGTGTGAGGTTACTCTAGGATGTGAGAGATTCAGCTGGGATCTCCTAGTAGTGGCATAGAGGCCTTACGATGTCATATTGGGCATAGACTGATTATCCACAGTCCACACTCAGATTGACTGTATTAGGAACAAAGTGCATTGTGTATCAAGTGCATATTCTCTCTGAAGCACCTGAACCATAGACATCGATGTTGCCTTGAGTCATCCAGTACTATGACTTCGAGATATTCTAGACCCCTAATAGTGGGAATGTGGTAGGTTATGCACTTAGCTGGAGATATGGTATAAAGCTGCTAGGTGAGGTGATGGAGCATATAGCCACATTGCATATATCAATTGTGGAATGTGATGGAGCAGATTTCCATCAGTCTCTAATAGTCACTCCCCCACTCCTTCAGTGAGTCAGGGAGGCGCAACGTGATGTTGCTGAATGTGAGAATCGACGTGGTCAGATATCCATAGGGCAGGCACCTGATAGATTTTTGGAAGGTGGGGAGCAGATCATCCTCATTAGAGGATGTACCATTGTACCAGTGTCTCTTCAGGTAGATGTGTTGAGGGATTTCCACACATATTTTCAATCGTTACATCAAGGAGTGTCGAAGATGTTATAGGATCTCCAACGACAGCACTAGTGGTCGGGAATTATGAAATAAGTTATAGATTTTGTCTCTCGGTGCCTCACATTCCAGCATGTGAAGGTAGATAATTAGGTACTTGGATTCTTGGTTAGATCATTAGTGATCCCATAGTTGAAGTGGGATGGTATATCCATGGACATCGTGAATGGACTTCCACATACATCAAGGGGTCATGACTCGATTTGGACAATCGTCGACGAACTCACCAAGTTGGCCCACTTCTTCCTGATCAGAGAGCATAGTTCAATAGAGAGTGTGGGTCACCTCTATGGTCATAATATTGTGTAGACATATGGAGTTCCATTAACGATTGTCTCTGATCATGATGCATGTTTTACTTCTCAGATATTGAAGTGGTTGTAGGAAGCATTCAGGACACAGTTTTGTTTGAGCAGTACCTTCCATCCTTAGATGGTTGGACAGACTGAGCGGACCATTCAGAATCTTGAGGACATGTTTCAGTCCCGTGTCCTAGACTTTGGTCACATTTGAGAGGCTCACATACATTTTGAGGAGTTTTCTTACAACAACATCTATCGCACCACCATTGGAATGGATCCTTTTGAGGTTTTGTAAGGTGGACCATGTAGATCACCAATGTGCGGGAAAGTCCCAAGGGAGTCAGCACTAGAGGGATCAAAGATGGTACAGACTACCAAAGGGAAGGTTCAAATCATCCAGGAGCAGATGAAGACTGCACAGAGTAGGCAGAAGTCGTACGCTAACAGGAGACAAAGACCTATGGATTTTGAGGATCGTGGCCATGTCTTTCTATTGGTCTCACCTTGATGAGGTTTGTGGAGATTTGGCTGTGTTGGAAAGTTATCTTCGACGTTCATCAGACCTTTTTAGGTCCTCAGTAGATTTGGCGAGGTGGATTACTTCTTAGCTCTTCCACCTCAGTTTCACCAGGTTCACAATGTCTTCCACGTATCCTAGGTTAGGAGATACATGCACGACCCTTCTCACATCAACGACCACGACGAGTAGGACGTCGATGATGGGGAAACTTTTACAGAGATTCCAGTAGAGAATGAATTTTTACAGGATCGGGTCCTTCATGGGTGGTCCATACCTCTGGTGTGCGTTCGCTGACAGCACTGGAACCTCCAGGAGATAACAGGGGAGGGGAGGCCCAGATACATGCACAATACCCCCAATTGTTCACTTAGTTTGAATTGTGGCTTATAGGGAAGAAAATCCCGTGTGTGGGGGAAATTGTAAAGTCCCGAAATTTCCTTGTAATGATTTTTATATATGGGAAATTTATGAGTCCACAGAAATTGAAGACATGTGATACCGAGGCCTGGTGTTCCTGGAATGAATTTTTGAACTTTTATTCGAGTAAATTTAGTAGTCGTGCAAGAAGGATTTTATAACATTTGAACCGTTGATCAGATTTGAAATTTGAGGGAACCATTGAACTCATGGCACCTGTTTTCTCTTAATGGGACCTTCATGTCGACCACAGTCGGTCAAGGTTTAATGATAGAATTCGGGTTTTTTGTGATTCAATGAAATAAAATAAAATAGTGTATCATTTTTTTCTTTGAAACTCATTGTGGATGTTGAGAGGTGTGGGCCACTAGAATTAAGCTTCCCCTTGTGGTTTTGGGGGTGGGGACCACCAAACCTAAAACCTCACATTAGTGGTTATGGTTGTGGGGACCACCTGAGATTAAAACTCCTTTGAACCTCCCACTTAAATGTGGGGAAGTCTAATGAACTTACCCTTGATTAATTATTCCACCCCCATTAATAAATACACCAACACAATTAATTAATTATTCAAATTTGAAATTTTGCCAACATATTCTATAAGGTTGGCTAATTCCTTCTTGTTGGAATTGGGAGGAAGGAGCCTTGGTAGAAATCACTCCAAAGAAGAACGCCAATGAATAATGCTTAATTCGACTCTGACTTCTTCCTCGGGACATTCGTTGAAGGGGAATGTCTTCAACGTTTACGAACCGATGATCGAGGAAAAGCCGACGTCAGCAACATCCTTCTATTCCCAACAACATCATCTCTTTCCCCACAGACAATTTTCAATGAATCAAACGAATGAGATAGGGGTTGTTATTGAATTCTTGATATTCATCATTCTTGAAAAGAATGGAGAATGCGGATCAACCTAAATGAGTTGATCCATGATTCATATGAAATTGTAATGTTTGACGATTCTTGATTGAGTATATTTTTGAGATGCTTGCTACCACCCTAACGCGGAGGCTGCAGGACAATCCAACATGGCCCAACCCCTTCATTGTTCTTCTTTGTTTTCATGTTCATCGCGATGGTGATGATGACTGGTGCCAATGTTTTGTACAAGTTGAACATGAGAATGACGTTCAGCAGCACCGTTGGCCGTGATGAAGGCGATGAATGTAGGGTGGATGGTCAAGCCAGCCGACGGCGAAGACACGACTTGCGACCGCACCGCACGACCAACCCCGGTGGATTACCACACCATGGTATCTGTGATCTGCTGCGAGAACTACCGCTCGTGGCTCCATATTCCGTGGCCAACACCGCCGCACGACTCTGCCATATGCAATCACTACTGCCCATGGCACCGCTGTCTACTGCCATTGCCACCCACAACTCCGTCGTCTGTGGCTACCGTCGCCCGCTACTCCGTCGTCCATAGCCACTTCCACATCGCGGTCTCCGACATCCACGAATCCATTCCACCCAGTGGCCCTCCATAGCCCTCTCACGGCATCTACACCCTCGCAGACTACACAACCCCTTATGCCCCATGGGCCGCTGCCTAGGCTGGGCCACCGAGTGCGGGCGTGGCTACCCAGCACGACCCAGATCAGACTTAGCGGGCTGGGCTGAATCTAGCGGGTCAATCCGGTTCTACACTAACAGGGTCATCTTAGGTTTGGTGGGTCCAGGTTGGACAGAACCCAGACCAACTTCGACCCATTAACAGATTTTCGGCCATATCTTTGGCACCGGGCGTCCATTTGATGAACCATCTATTACACCAGAATCCTTGAATCAAGATGGTCCATTTGTTATACTCCACTAGAGATGTGGATAATGTTGGGGATTGGTCGGGTTAGATCGAGCATGAATCCAACTAGGACCTCGATACTAAAAAGCTAATAACTCACAGAACAGACGTCTGATTGACGTACCGTCTATTGCGTTGAGACCCGTATGACATGGCGGTCTATAGAGATACATTCTTGTGAGGATTTGTGGTAGTTGGAGTATCAAAAAGACGCTTTGAGAATGGACCCTCCCGAAGAAAAGTGAGAGTAGTTCGGGAAACCTGTTGTTGGTTGTGATGTGAAGAATGAAGAGCGACCCTTTGTGGGTCATCACCTTGGGATCATGTTTGGGTCAGCACCTAGGGATACTGCGTGGGTAAGAACGTAGCGATCCTATGTGGGTCAGCACCTAGAGATCCGGTGTGGGTAAGCACCATATGATTAGTGTGGGTCTGCACATAGCGATCCTATTTGGGTCATCTCATAGCGATCCTCTGTGGGTCATCACCTTGCGATCCTTTGTGGGTCAGTACTTGTTGATCATGTGTGGTTCATAACCATGCGATCCTATGTGGGTCAGCATCATGCAATCTTTTGTGGGTATTACTCTTAACATAGTAAGATTATTCAGTATTGACAACTAATCATATATACTACTATACTTACGTTGTACCTGGTGTGATCTGAGTGCATACCTGAGTGGTACTTTCCTTTGTGGAAATATCTTGGTGGTATTACTCTGTGTGGCATACATGAGTGGTACTTACCTTCGTGGTATTCCGTCCTTTGTGGAACAGTTTAGATTTGGTATTTGATGTTAGACTCTTTGTTTTCCTCGTGACTGGTATGGGTTTACATGATAACATAGGTATATGTATGGCCATATACCTACGTAGTTCTGTCAGTTGATTTCAAGCCTTGTAGTTAATCATTGGTATATTTTGTGAGGCCTTGAGGGTCTCAGGGTCCATACTGAGTATCATTATACTCACCCCCAAACTGGTTATGCCCGAACTCTGTTTTGTCTTGGCCAGACGATGGACAACGCTGTCGGATGACGAGAGTACTATTACAGGAGTTAGATCAGAGGTAGACGTTAGACGTGGCATATCGCAGCGATGGCCTTTCGTGAGATGTAACTACCCATAAGGTAGGATTATTGGTGGACAATCCTCGAGCTGATTTTCCCCTATCAGTTGTCTTTTATTTTCCAGTTTTTCGTTTTCATTCCAGTTGAGCTTGTATTCGGGCCCCTTTTTACGTATTGTACTCACTCACTTTACTATTTAGTTTAATTGAGTTCATATCTTGCTGTTTTCTTGGCTGTGTGTGTTACATGTTTTAATGGAAATGCCTTCCCTATTTTTGGGAATACGCATTCTGTGCTAGTCTCCAGCACCTGGCCTATGGAAGGCCGGCTTGGGGTAGTAATGTAATGGGCCCCAGGGTATGGTTCATGACAATATTTTCATGGAAATAACATTTACCACAAACAAAAACGAGAGTGGAAGGTGGAATAAGTCTCAAAGGAAAATAAGTGAGGCTAGAAAACACCTTCCCTTATGCCATGGCTATCATCAAACTCATTCAGATCTCATATTTTATAAATATATATTTATGATAAATTTGTTATCAAAAATTATCCATTTATATCATACCATATATGATTTAATTATTTCCTTATATTACATATTTACTAACATTCCCAAATTAAAATCATTTTTCAGGTAAAAACCCATTTGTTTTTCGTATGTGTTTTGATTTTTTATATTTATGGGCTTCATAGTTATTGTGACATTCCATGTAATTATAAAATAGTAATTTTTCATATATATATATATATATATATATATATATTTATGAATTAAATATTAACTTTACCTTAAAAAGAACACAACATCTAATAGCGTACCCAAACCGAACCTTGTGTTCCTCCAAACATTTATGTTGCATGCAATACTAAGTTATTCCAATAAAAATATAGATAATGATATCAATTTAATTTTTTGTTATCACCCAAACGTTGAATCATCTAGAATAAATTGGAATAAAAATATTATATTTACACATTATTATTAAATATTTATATATTTATAAAATAAATTTGATAGTCTTAGAAATAAGTATAACATCCAACTATATGCATAAAAATCTCAATATTTTTTAAATATAGTTTTATATATTTTTAATACAGAACCATAAAAAAATAATTTTTGGGGATTTTATTGATTTCATATTAAAAAATATTCTTAATTTTAAAATTTATAATTTTAAAATTATCTTAGGGGAAATATTTGGGATTTTTCTAAGAAACATCAATTTTGGATGAATACAGATAAATAATATATTTTAATTCATAATGGATTTTTTGTCTAATTTAATAAAATAGAGAAATAATATTTTGTTTTTAATTTAAAGTCACAATATATCAGTTATATTACTATTAATACAATTTAGGTAATGGGAATCAATTTTTATGTTGAATTTAGATATAAAATCTTAATGAACTTTTGAACAATCTCCCATAAAAACCATATTCCTCACCACGTCTGCACGATTAACATTAAACCAAATTTTTTATTCAAATTATTGAATTTAAAAAAATGGTAATAATTCTTTGTAATAAGTATAATATTTATAGTCTAATAACTTCAACATAATTTTTTACCCCAAATATTAGTGAATGTGATTAAAATTAATTACAATGATTATATTAAAATTAATCATAATAAGGAACAAGAGCTTAATATTAATGGCCCAAATGAACAATAAACATATACAACACTGATTATATAGACATATATAGGACATAAAACATCCATTTTTAATCTTTTTTGGGTTTTATGTCTTTTTTTTTGGGTAGGAACATGTGTACACAAAACTTGTTTTTAAAAATGCCAAGTGAATCCCTATTCTTCCCAACAAAAGGACACCTAATCTACCGCTTCCTCAAACCTATAAAACAACCTAGGATCATCAATTATCTTAAAATATAGCATTTCCTAATTACATCACTAAATATTCAAGCCTCACCATGGAAATCAATCCATCCAAGGAATCCATTTTGTGAAAATCAGATGGAGTTACACAAATAAGATGTAACATTCTTCTTCGAACATAGAGATACATCGCCATTCATCACCAATATCAATGTCGTCATCACTGTCATCTCATGGTTTTCAGTACAATCATCGTCGCCGCTCAAAACTCCCCAAACATCGTCCGTTGTCAACATTGTCATCGACACCATCCAATTGCACTCCATCCATGTTGGACATTTTCAATACATAGGGATGTTCATATTGTTTCTATCATTTAAATTGGATATATCAACAATGACATTAGTGATTTGAAAATTCAAAGGCTTTTTATAGTTTCAAGCAGTCGAATCAACAATTGGTCATCAAATCTATGAGATGGCTACCTCTCATCATACTGTGGATCAAAGCTAATGTTGATGGAACTACCTCCGAAAATCTAGGACCATAAGGAAATAGATTTATTATTAGAAAACATTGTGGTGTTTTTAAAGGCTTATTTTATCACTATATTGGAATTGGGAATTCTTATCAGAATGAATACGGGAAATAGATTATGATATGAGAAATTCTATTTATCACATGGATAATGCCTTATAGATTGAATCCAATTTTGAAAACCTGGTCACAACATTGATGATTAGTACCAAGAATGTCCCATTAAATATGCTTCCCCATTGGGTGGCTTGTATGAATTATGTTAATCAAATTAAAATTTTTTTTCACATGAAAATAGAGAGTCGAACCTGGATGAAGATACATTATCCAAGACTATGGTATTTGAAGAAATACAAATGTGGGCCATCAAAGTTCCTGACTATTGCACCTCACTGGTGAATGATGACAAGGGATAAATTGTTTTCTCTTATCCTTGTAAACCCCCTTGTAATCCTCATTCTTTTTTTGATGTTTTATTTTTTGTAATAAATTTTTTAGGATTGGTTTTTCCCTATTCATGGATATTTTGGGTAAAAATATCATCATTATACTATGAATAAATAAATCATTTTTAATCTAGGGTTATACATATGATAAAATAAACTATAAATAATAATTTTCAAGAAAATAATTTATCTTCAACATGAAAATTTATATTTAATTCGTAGGGAATAATTATTTTAAATAATGGTTTCTATAATAATGATGTGGTAATAGTTTAATTATAAGAAATATTAAATAAATGACATTAAATATATTAAAAAATATATAATATTTTATAATTAAATAGATTAAAAAAATTATAGATAACATATAACTCTTATAGATATATTATAATTTTATTTTTAATGTTATCATGATGTTAGAATATTTTTAAAAAATGATAAATTAGTTATATCAAAATTTAAAAAATTATACTTTAAAATAAATAAAATTTTATTAAATGATATAAATGTTTTCAAAAACATTAATTTATCTGAATGACTAAAATAACGTTAAAAACTATCTTCAATTATCTATAGGGATTATTTTGTGATTTCTTAGTAATTATATTAACCATAATGTGTAAAAACACATGTTGTCATGTTAAGAGTTCAACTATTTAACAAATCGTTAAAGGAAAAATATAATGATAATAATGTTACCTAAACATGAATAAAATTTTTTGTATAGGATTATATAGACCCCTAATAATCCTATATTCTAAATTAATCACTTTGGATAAATATTTAATATGAAATTAATTTATATTAATTTAAAATTGTAAAGTATTCTATAAAATAACAATCACCTATATTATAAAAAGAAACCTACTCCCTCACGCACTCACATTACTATGAAACTCATAGATTAGAACACACCTTCCCATTATCCTCCAAAATTCTTATCTCAGTTTTGGAGGTCATTATCTTTAAAAAATACCACCTTCAGTGTTCCTAAGAGGATATCCGAAAGAAGTACATTGAAGAAGGGGAATTTTTTAACAATCTTTTTCTAGATTTCTTATTCTTATAATTCTTATTACTAGTTCTTTTCACATACTGATGTAATAAATCTAGTATGATATATAATATGATACGTTATTATGACTATGGGAAAACCATATTTCTTCTTCCCTCCATCCTACAAGAAATAATTTCACCATGCCTACTTTCGTACGCATTACAATCTCCACAATGTTGTGTAATCTCTTATTCATCCATACTTTTTTGCAAGGGTTTGATGATGAATATAGTGGATATAAATAATAAAAATTCAATTATATTGATTCTATATAAATTATATACCATAAAATTACTTTCCACATAACCATTAAGGTAATTATATTGTCACTCATGTGTATGTGTGGTTTACCGTCTCCACAGCGTGACGAGATTCATATTCCACATTAATCATTATTAAAAATTATAAAAATGTATATAATTAAGAAATATAACATAAAATAATTAATTTTTATACTTTAATAATATATAAAAATATATTTCATTTACCATCTCCCATTCAATATGATAAGAAAATAGAAACAATGTCCATGCATATGTATGAACTATTATTACCATGAATAGTGTATTCTATTTCATGTAAATATCATTTATATATGTTTATATACATAATATATGGGATATATAAAACATTTTTGACATTATTAAATTAATTAAATCATGATCTATGAAATATTTCCACGAATATCATGTCAAAATACATATGATAAACAAAGATGTTGTTACCCAAAATGTTGCTTTAACATGGAAATTGTTAATAAAATGGTAATATAAAGTAATAAATGTATCATGTATGATATCAAAAATATAATTATATTTTTAATAATATAATAATAAGTTTAAAATCACGATACATGTTTTTTGGTAACATAATGATGATATCAAACCTAAGGTAAAGGGAATCCATCTCACTTTTTGTATTTATGGGATAATTTACATAGTCACCACTTATTTATCATACGTGGATTATACAATGACCTAAGAAATTATTTTTTATGAATTTCATTTATTTCATGATATTCTATGTCTCCAATTTAATTTTACTCTTTCATGTATCTCATGATCCAAAAGTTACTCAAATAGTAAGGGACTTCATCAAAATATCGTTTCATTGATTAATAGTTTGAAATTATAAACAAAAACATTCTTTTATGATGTGTTTTTACCCACCATTTAACATTTCATGTCATTAATATGTTTATTATTATATTTTATTAAATTTTAATCTTCGTAGATCTTAAGATTTAAAATTTCAAAGTGGAAGGGGACACCATGCATTTTTAAATATTAAATTATCTCATATTTTCTCCAGGATAATATTCCTGATATTATTTTACATATATATAGAATATAATTAAAAAAGAAATTACATGCCTATTTTAAATTTCATTAAATTTTTTTATTAAGGAATCCATTTGAGGTTTTATTTATGTGACTAATTAACTAAAACAAGGATTTAAATTCTTGTAATATTTATTCTTTAAAATCATTATCATTGATGTTTATGTTTTTAAATTTTGTTTTAAAAATTTATTAATAAGGACATGAATGTTTTAATATGTTTATTTTAAAATTCATCTCAAATGATTCAAATATGTATGGGAATCTTTGATTAAAAAAACACTTTTATTAAAAGGTATACTTTTATAAATGTATGGATTTTGAATAAATGATTTCAATGTAAAAATTGGGTTATTCCTATAAACAAATTTATATCGATTTTATAAGAGTATTATTATCTATGTAGATATATTTTTTTGATCATATGATTGATTAAGGTTGACCACATTAGGTAAATTATACCATATTTTATTGTAGGATTTATGATAAGTATGACTGTGGATGTGCAATTTTGATACAATTCATTATTAATGTTCAAGTATTAAATTTCATATGATATTATCTCAATATGAATGTTTATTACGTTGATGTTTCACCATTTTCATATTTGGAATGAATTAGACTTAGTATGTATTGATAGGGGCCAATTATAGCCTTTTGATCATTGGTAGGTCTGATGAGGTGAAATAAGTTGGTGACAAACCATTCTTGTTTCATTCCAAAAAAGTGTTCAATTCTCAGTAGGATAGAACATGACATAAAAAATATGGGTTTCTACCATAGAGATAAATTATTTGAACGATAGATCATTACAACAACTACCTTGAGGAAACATATTGATTGTGATGATGTCCAACATCTTCAATTCCGTCATTATGATATTGTGTATTGTTATTAAATATTAATATTAGGCTAGAAAAATATCTATGTGATTGTTTATATTGGATTATTTGATCTATTCATGCCATATTATGCTAAATATTGTGTTTAAAAAGATTACGTTTCAGTTACACATCATACCTTAAATGTTTATGATTATTTTTTATAGATTTAGATGAATTATTTACCCTTACTATGCATTATATATCAGCCCATTATTATGATTTACATTTCCCCTGATACAAATATGTGTTCTAAGATTGATACCCAAGGGTACACTTAGGGGATTAATGTCATTATAGAAGAAAAATAATTTTTTATTTTATTTTTTAAAATCTAATGTGAATTTCATGTATGTGACTAGTTTACCAAGATAATTAAATTGGTAAGTTCTTTGGGATTTAATTCATTCTATCATGATAATTTAATAAAATAATACAGTCTTCGTGCATCTAGGTTCAGGGCGTAATAGTATGTATAAAAGGAAGTTTAGTACTAAACATGGAAATATGATTTAGAAAACATTGATTAGGGAAGATAACCCAAATATAGAACTTGAGGATAAGTATAAAATATCAATTAATTTTAATATAGTGAATAATATTGGGGTCTTCCTAGAACTGCATCCATATCTATGTATTACATGTGGTTGTGGTTATTGAATAGATGTATCATGGAGTAACAACTCAGAAAAGGTTCATTGTGCCTAACCTTTCATAACCTAGTACATGAAAACGAGCATTACTGCACACCTAGATGGACACTCTCAGTGGATATGTTTATTATAATTTACATTTACTTCAAAAAAAATTAAGAGAGATTTAAATGTAAATATTTCCCAAAAAAATCCATGTTTATGATAATGATACCACAAACACAAAAAAAATTTCAATTTATCTTATGTATATTTCTATATTTTAGATTATGCATTATGAAATGATCTTCCCTAATTTATTTTTTATTTAATAATAGTTCCTAGTAGAAGCATTGTAAACCTCGCCTATGCGTATTATATGGATAGAAATTAATATCATATATTTCCTGGTCCTGATCAAATATTTTGAAGGGAAATAGTATCTAAATAATTCTCATATAATGAGACATTGTATCATGTGATAATGGGATAGGTAATGAGTACCCTAGTTTTTATTTCATTGGTGGTAAGTACAAGAATAATAGGAAAAACTATAAAAATTTGAATAAATGGAAGAATAGAATGAAGTATTTTACCACATGTAGTAATTGTGGAAATAATCACCTTGTTACATGCTTAAAATGAATGGGAGTTTGTTACAGCTATGGATAGAACAACCACAATGAATAAGATTGCAAGTATAAAAAAATGGTTCTTATTTACAATGACTCAAATATAAATATACAAGAGAGTATTCAAATTAATGTCACATGTATCAAATAATTATACAAAAAAAGAGGCTAATGGGCCATGGTCAAGATATTTCTACTACAATAGACAAAGAGGAATGATTAATGTGATTAGGTTTGGATTCAAGAAATTAGGTCATTTGGGTATTTTATCAATGATGTACTAGATATAAGAATAATGTAATATATAAGGAATTTATTGGAGTATATCTTATTTATGAATTATGAAGTAGTAATGTTTTCATTATGGTTTTAACGTGATAAATGTATTCATATATATTCAATGTTATATTAAGAGTTGGATTGAGAATCTAATTTTAGAAATTTCGTTATCCTTTTACTAAATGATAGGACTTTGAATTAGGATTTTAGTTTTTTGAATGAGTATTAAGGTAACTATTTATGTAATAGATTAATTTGAATGTTGGATATTGTTTTATAAGGTTAAAGAATGATTTACTATATACTATTTACTAAAATTGTTTTCTTTTTTAATAATTTATAGGATTATGTATAAAATTATGGACATTATGATTCATCCTAAGTGCTTTAGGCATAAAAATTCATCTTGATTATCCATATCCAATTGTACAAAATGATATGAATATAGATTGAAGAACAACTAAATGAGGACACCATAATTTTTAAGAAAGTATGTTTTTTTATGTTCTTAGAGGAAAATTAATTTTTTATCATTTGGTAAACAGATCATGAAATAAAAAATTTATCCCTCTACTTTTTTTATATGAAACAAATGATACATTTTATTATCTCAAATTCTTATCTTTGTGATTGTTAATTTTCTCCTTACCATGTTCACTATCACTCTACATCACAACATGATGGTATGTTTTCTATTCCATTTACCTATTTTCCAATAAGTAACCCAAGAATATTTTATCTTTTATGGCCTTCTTACTTCCATTTCATTATTTTAAATTGGCTGTTCTATCAACCCTTCTTCCAATGATGGATTTTAATAAATATATTTTCAATTTTCAAACTTTAGTAACTGAACATGAATTCAAAAATTTCATGTACTATACTAATTTAAAGAGGGTGTAAATTAACACCCTAATATTTTTTGGTATGTACCTTTTGAATGTTTATCTTTTCAATAGCTTCTGTTTCATGCAACACCGAGTTCAAGCTTACCATGTTCTACTAAACTTGTAATTTAATTAGTAGTTATGAATATTAATACCCACATTATGAAATTTATTTATATTATCTATAATTTTAATATTCAACTTTTATGTTTCTTAGACAATTATCTTCGAACAAATAAAATGTTTTCCATAAAAACTCTATATTTTTTATAAAGGTAATATTACTGCCTTTTAATGGTGATCCTATTTAAATATCATTTCTATCATATATAGAATTTTTTTTATGAAATAGTAAAACTAATTTTTGAATTTGGAATATAGAAATTATCTTAGGTGGAATTTTTTGTGATTTTTATAGCATGTTTTATTTTTTATGATTAGTGAAATTGACAACATTTTAGTTAAAAACTGTATTTTCATAAATATTAATGTAAAAATATATATTAATTTTTTTACAAGTCACAATATATAAATAATACATATATTAATCCAATTTAAATTATTGGAATCATTATTATTTTAATAGTAGATATAATAACATATTGATGTTTTGAAATTCTCTTTTACCAACCTTCCCACAACATCAGAGGGATCTGTGAAAAACATAATTAAGCCACATCTGTGAATTGAATTTTAAAAAACAGATATACAATATTGTAATTATTATGATATTTAGAGTCTCACATGTAAAAATAATTTTTCATTTTGGATTTTGTGAATAAAACGTTTAGTAAAATTTTATTTACCACGGTCTAGGGTAAATCGGGTAATTAAATGTTAAAATAATAAAATTTTCTGAATTTAATTGGATAACTGGGTTTATAAAAATTCAATTTTATGCTGAAATTGTAATTTTTTTGCAACCTAGGTTAGAATATATCATTATTTATAATTTATTTAAATATAAGTTAAAACTTCCATTCTCATACATTTAATTATTAAATCATTTATAATATAGAGATACACATAAGATAAATTAAACTGTAGGCATTTATTTTAATGATAATTAATTTATCAGACTCATGATAGTCTATTTAATCTTTAGGTAATGAATAATTTATTTAACGTCTTTTATGATAGCAATGCCATAATTGTTTAATTAGTTGAAATATCAATTAAATGATATTAAAAAAATTAAAATAAATATTATTTTGTATATTTAGTAACATCCAAATATTTCCAAGATATCAAAGTAATTTTGTTAAATATTATATGTTTTAGTCCCAAGTTATCATTTTGTGAGTATATTTTTAAAAAGAAATCAAATGAAGGGTATCAAAATTAATATAAATGACACTTTCAGATAAATTAAATTTTATTAAATGATTAAAAATTCATAAAATATAAAATTAGGGCAAATAACTATTATAATTTTTAATATGTCATGAATGGTCCATTTTTTGGGTTTTTTTTTATTTTTATATTAATTATATTAACCATAAATAGTGAAAAGACATTTTTTCATTACAAGAGTCAAAATGATTAACTAAGGGTTGATGCCAAATGATATGGTTACAAATGTGTCCTAAACATGTCTAAAAGACATTTTTTTGGTAAGATAGACCAATGACCAGTTTCTTTTCATGATAACTCATATTGGATCCATTTAAAATATAAAATTAATTTATATTAATATAATATTTTTTAGGATTCCAAAAACACCCTTCAGCTATCTTATAAAAAGGAATATATTCCCTAACTTACTCAAACAAATTTGATCTTATATAAAAAAAACGTCCCATTTATCCTCTATTAATTATTATCTATGTTCTGGAGGTCATGGTCTTCTTAAAATAACTCACATAGTGTTCTTAAGAGGACTTCCAAAGGAAATACAATGAAGAAGTGGTAATTGTTTTACCAACTCATTCATGTTTTTTTATTATAATACATTCTATTACTAGGTTATTTCTATAATAATGTAATAAATACAGTATACTATATATTATGAGATGTTATTGTTATTATTGGAAAACAATATTAATCCTTTTGTCCATCCTACGAAAAATAATATCCACATGCATGCATGCATATGACTTTGCCTCTCCACACTATAGTGTAATATGTTATTCATCACTACTCAATAGGGATAGGTATAATGATGGGTATAATAGATATAAATTATACATAAAATTAATTATGTATAATTAATGTACCATCTAATTTAATTCCACATTATCATTAAAGGAATGATACCATCAATCATGCATACGTATTGCTTACAATCTCTATGATGCGATGAGATTCATCTCCCATGTTAAACATCCAAGAATTATTATAAAAATATATATAAAGTATAAATATGAAATATATGAAATAATAATTCTATTGGAATAATATATATACATTTATGTCATTAACCTTCTTTTATTAAACATGATAAGAAAACAGAAACAACGTTTATGTGTACAAACGACATACCATTACCATCAACATTTTATTCATTTTACTATATTTATCTTTTATATATCTATATATAGTGAATATATATGATATATAAATCATATATGAAATTATATAAATAATTTAATCTTTATCTATGTAATAGTATCATGAATGAAAACTCAATACATGTACGATAAACAAAGCGATTGTTACAAGATACAGTTCCTTAACATGGAAATTGTTAATAAAAGGGTAATATATATTCATAAATATATCATATATGACATCATAAATATTATTATGATTCATTAAAAGTTATTAAAATGTTTAATCCAACTGTACATGAGTTTCTTTCATATATGGAGGGTATTAGAACTAAGGTAATGATATTTCATCCTACATTTTCTATCAGGGAGATAATTTTCCATATTGACCACTAATTTAACATATACAGTGTACATACTATCCAATGAAAATTTATATCATGAATTTTATTTATTTCATGATATTCTATGTTTCCATTAGATTTTATCTTTCATGGATCTCATTTTTCAAAATTTACTCAAGTAGCAAGGGAAATCATCTTCATATCCATTCATTAAGGTATAGTTTGCTATTATAAACACCATCATAACTTAATGAGGTGTTATTATATCCCCTCATACTTATAATGTATTTAATATATTTTATATAATATTGTTTAATTTTAATATTCATGGCACATAATATTTAAAAGTTCAATGTTGTATGGGAAACCTTGAATGTTAAGTGATTAGTTATCACATCTTTTCTATATGACAACATTCATTGTATTATATTACATATTTATATAAAAGGATTTTTAAGTATATTCTATGTATATATTTAATTTAATTAAAATTCATTTAAAAGGGAACTTTTAACGGATTTGTGTAACATAATATTTAACTAAAATATCATTTAAAATGTTTTTACGATTTATCCTTCTAAATAATTATCATTCATACCAATGTTTTCCAAATGGGTTTTATGGTTTTATTTATGAGGACATGAAATTTTTTAATTTTTAATTTTATAATTTATATCGTAAATTTTATGGTTGTATGGGACACATTAATTCAACTATATCTTTGAAAAATGTTTTCTTTTATAAATTCAATTATTTTGAATAGATAATTTCAACATAAAAAGGGGTATTCCTCTAAATAAATTTTAATGGATTTAATTAGATTATTATAATATATCTCAACATACATTTTTTGACCTAATTCTTGATTTATGTTGATCTCTTATGATACCTCTACCATATTTTATTTAGGTTTTTATGATTAGTTTTACTATTGATGTTCTATTTCTATAACATTCATTATTTATGGTTGAAGTATTAACAATTTTAGGATATTTTCACAATAAAAATTTTTATTATGTTTATGTTTAACCATTTTCATATGAGGAATGCATTGTACATAGTAAATTTTGGTCGGTTCCTTCTATAGACCATTGATGAATCAATAAGTCTAATGAGACAAAATAATTTAATGAAAAACCCTTCATGTTTGTTTGAAAGTTGTTTTAAATTTTTAGGATAATATATCATGAAAAAATATGTGTTACTAGCCATGAACATAAACTACCAGGAAGATAGATCTTGACAATAATGATCTTGAGGATAGATCATTATAGTGTAGGCATCTAGCATTATGCATTCAATCATTATGAGATTAGTTATTGATATTAAATATTATTATTTGACTCGTAAAATATCCATTTAAATGTTTATATGGAATCATTTTATTTATTCTTTCCTTATAATGATCTATATTATGTTTAATAGGCTAATGATTCAGTTATAATACATTCCTTAACAGAATATGCTTATTTATGATAGCTTTAACTGAATTGTTTACCATTACTAAGCATTAGAGATCACCATATTCAAGTGTTTTATTTTCTCTAGGATAATATGATGTGTTTTATGTTTGATATGATGGGATAAAACTATGGGATTAATGTCATATTAAAATAGAAATCATTGTAGAATTTTCATTTTAATTATAATGGGAATTTCATTTTTTTATCGAGTTTTCCAAGAGTACTTAACTAATCAGTCTATTAGGATTTGATTCCATTTAATAATGACTATTTAATAAGTAAAATTCACAGGCTTAGGGAATTTTGAGATTAGAAGTAACATGTGTGGATGTATGTGTATATCTGTAATAGAGTGTGTATGCATGTTTTGTATTTTTAGGCATGTGTTGGGTGGTATTGTGTGATTGTGTGTGTTTGTTTTTGTATGATTATGTTTTTGTGTTTAACTGTATGTTGTGTGTGTGTTTTTGTATATGTGAATATATTTCCCTATATATATATATACATATATATATGTTTTTGAATGTGCATGTACATCCATGTGTATGTATATATAGGTGTTTGTGTTTGTGTATGTGTATGTGTATATGTATTTTTAGATATATATATATATTAAATGTAAATATGTATATTTATATTTACATATATTTATGTTCCACGTGTGAATTTACATAGATTTTGTGTGGAAACATATATATTTATATTTGTGTGTGTGTCTGTGTGTGTCTGTATTTAGGCACACATTTATGTAATTATTTGAATGTGTATGTGTATACATGTGTGAATATCTATGGGTATATATCTGTATCTTCATGAATACATGAGTATTATGTTTATATGTATCTTTGTGTATCTATATGTATATTTATGGGTATGTGTTTGTTTATGTATGTAAATATGCATGTGTTTGTGTGTGGATGTGTATATATGTATGTCAATCCGTATTTATTTGATTGTGTGTGTGTGTAAGATTATGTGTATGTATATATGTTTATATGTACCTACATGTATCTGTATAATCATGTCTATGAATATATTATATATATATATTTCCACAAGTATGTTTATTTATTGACTTAATATTATTTATTCATTTTCAATATTTCTCAATTTTTAATATTTTCTGTTATTTATTCATCATCAATGTTACTCAAAATGAAAAGGAGATAGGAAAGCCCAAACCTAAAAAAATTTATTAGAAAGTAACGGTGAAAAAGAAAGAAAAAAGGGATGGATAATGTCAAAAAAGAGGCATTCTCTCTCCCATAAAGGCCATATAAATATCAAGAACACGGTCATTTCCATAATCATGGTCAGAGACATCATCGTCATCAGTAGTTTTCCACCCATACAATGATTTAAATTGATTAAATAAAACATAGTTCCTCTCATTGATATTTTCCTTCTCTTGAGTGAGCCAAATAATATGATACATGAAAGAATACTAAGTAGACACTTTTCGATCACACCCTCATGTTACAGCCCAATCATCCTAGCCACATCCTCAACCATGAAATTTTGATATATATTATATTATTTTATTTAATATGTTCAAATTTGATAGTTTTTTTTAATAATTTATTTAATATTTAAATTAATAATATTTTTTCAAAATATATTAAAAATATACATGTAATGAATTAAATTTTATTTTTATATATAAATTATACAATGATTATATCAATAATTAGTAGTCATATTAATATTTATTTATTCATTTTTATCTGTTTGTATGTGTTTGTAATTTACGTAATAAATATTTTTTAACATATTTAAAAAAACATTATTTTAATTTATTTAATTTTATTAATTCATTATTAACAATTTTTTTTAATTTTTAATTTTTGGAATTTTTATCATTTTTGGAATTTATTTAATGTTAAAATTTATAACCAATTATTTATTATGTTTTTATATTTTCTATAATTTTGTAATAGATATAATTAGTAATTTAATATTTTTATTTATTATGTTTTAATTTTTATAATATAGTTCAAATTTATATAATTGATTCCTTTAATCCCATCTCCAACCAAGGTCATTTTGGCATGAAAGTTCCATTTTGCTCAGAAATTGAACTCCGACAAACTCCATCCCCAACAACATTTTGGTGTTTTTTAGTGTGGAAGTACAAATTTGATGTTGCACTGTAGTAGGATATTTGTTTTCTTTTTTTTATTATTTTATTAATTATAAACATAATTTTATACATTTTCATTTTTTTATTTGATAAATTTAGGAAAACATTAAATAGTGTTAATATTAATATAATCCAAAAAAAATTATTCAACTTATTATATTTAAAAATACCATTAAATAAATACATTGTATACCAATTATTAAATAATTAAGTTTATTTTAAATATATATAAATAGCTTTCTGAAATAATAAAAATATAATAATAATTAGTAAAATTAAATATCATAAAATTTAACAATAATAATAAAATTTTATTTTTTAATGATAAATTATAAAAAATTCAAAGGTAAAATATGTTATATAAATTGTTTATAAATATAATATAGGAATCAAAATTCAACAATTAATGCTTAGTATATTTATATTTATATTAAATTAATTAAAAAAATTAATGAAAACAAAAGAAAATAAAAAAAATATGTGCTCACATGATGATGCACTAGTCGTAAACTAATGCCTCTGTTGGAATTGTTAGACTTAATCCAACAACTTTATACAATATTCATTAATAAAATACTTATCTCATATTTATTATTCTTCTTCTTGATAATGTAGGTCATAATGTCCTAAGGATAGTTGTTTCATTAAAGGGTCATAGAGGATCCCTACTATGATGAGAACCGAGAAGTGCCATGACATTGTTCTTGAATATATGTTCTATGGTTGTATGATGTTATTTGATGGACAGAAATAATATAGGCCGTTAGGGGTGAGGAATCATAAAACATTGAGGCACCATCTCATGGTGTGCGCCCTTGGTAATGTCCATGAGGATATTATGAGAATGAGACCCACCAGTAGGAAATGCACATTTCATAGTGTCACTGGATGTTCCTTTCTATGGATGTGTGTATTAGTCCATAGACTTTAAGATTATTATTAATGTGTATTAAAACTCAATCAATTAAACGTATTGATGAAAACTGCGACGACACACTGTTCATAGTGAGGTAGGATACGTTGGGTGCATCCTGAGTAATGGTACATTAATAGATAATTCGAGAAATGATCTGTCACTTGTGTTCCATAACGTATGTAGATATCTTAGGCCATTTTTTGTAATTGAAATAGGCTAAATAAATACATGTCCATGGTGAGTAAGGTGAAAGGTCAATTCCGAAAAGTCAAAGGGAGAATAATCGAGCACATGGGTTGATGGCAATAGCATGCAACCCACTAGATTCGAGATATATTAAAAAAGGGATTATATTACATAGTAAGTGTTCATATGAGGGTACACATCATTGCGACATTAACTTATTTCTCTATGGTGCCTTGTTGTGTTTCTAGATGCTATCCTTGGAATTTTGGCAGGCTCCACCTAATGTCTTTGAGAACGAGGCCTAGAGGGTCATACAATAGGTGTGTCCATGTATCACAGTTAAATATTAATTTATCATGTTAAATAATGATTATTCCTGAATGTGGTTTTATAATTATTTAAGGATGCATGATCGCATTTATTTCTACACTAGTTATTTGATAAAATATATATTTTGGGTGATATAATCTATATTTATTAGCAAATAATGCATTTAAATTAATTTAAGAAATAAATAGCCATCACTCAAGGTCTAATAAATGTGACGGAGGAAAAAAAAGAAAAAATAAAAAAAGATATGCACGCCATGTACGTTTAATGTACATGCCATGTAGTTTTCATGGAGAACGAGCACACGTTTTGTATTAATGATTACACACCTTGTAGTTTTCCCAATATGGATTTTTAGGAAATATAATAGTTTTATTAAATGATATTTATTTTAATCATCATGGGTGCATGTCAAGGAATTAGTCTTTCGACATGGGGGTTTTTTAATAAGAGATAATGAAATACATAAAATGTGTAACATTTTTATTTATTGTGATAACTCTATAACCTCAAACCTGAATATAAATATCCTCACAACCCCAACACTTTTCTAGATAGAATAATTGTGAAAAAAAATCTGGAGAGTTCTCTCAATGCCAAATGAACTTCTTCCTCCATGAATGCTCTCATGACCATGAGATATCCACCACCACCGGATCAAGGCGATCAAAGGTGGACATCGCATGTGATGATTCTACCATGCTATCACCCAGCGATCCCTTCAAGGACATCCAGAGATACATGGAGCACGTGTAGATCACCACTAGAAGAATCCCACACATGGATTCTACAATGCAACGACGGATCACACCAGATCCTGACCGGATACATCAACAAATAAACAATTCTATCGAGGTAATTCATGTCAATTAATTAAATTAATTATAAACAACATATAATGATCCCATCTCTATGGTTATGGGACTGCCTCTTTTTTTTTTTCTTCGTTATATTCCAAAGATTTGGCATTTTACATCATGAGAGATCTCGGATTGATCGTTGTTAACGCTAAAATAAAAGTTTGGCCGACCAACACACATGCTTCTGCTGCGCTCAAAACCTATAAGTTGTATCAGAGCGGTCATATAATTGATTATAATTATTTTTTTAATTCTGATTTATGAATATAATAATTTATTTGATTCAATTAAAGTTAATCATTATTAAAAATCTGAATCTCAAGATATGTTCCTCCCCTCTCATTTCTTGTTCAACATACAGAAAGGATTTTTTCTTTTAATTTTGATTACAATTAAGTAAAGGAACTCATTTAGAGGTGTCATGCGCTCCTAGACATACAACACCAGAACACATGTCGTGTATTCATACGTACATTCCTTGCCGACGTGGTTCAATTAATTGACTGATCCACTAAATCAGCCCATTCATTTGATCATATCTAAGTCATTTATGACACCCTATGCTGACTATGAACAGGTGGCACATGCTTTCAGGATTACACACCTTGTGGTCCAATTGAACACTGCGTGTAGTCCCTTCTATTTAGGGTAGGACCTTGTACCTCGTACAAGGCTTTCCCAATTGGAAATTGTGTAACGCGGAAACTACACGGCGTGTGACCCACTGAATATGTAGTGCACACCAAAAATTTATGAAGCACATCAACATGCCATGTCCCCATGAATCTACTTCCTATAGATAGTGAACAAAAAGTACATGTTGTGTAGTCGGAACTACACATCGTGGACTCAGCCAAATTACGCAGATTTATTAAAATTTCTTACTATGTTATCATTATACAAATCCTTGTGTCATGTACCGTAGTGAAGGCATAAAGCTGAGGCACAACATGTGATATGAGTCATATATATAAGTTCTTAATTTAAAATCTGTGTAATGAATGGAAATTCACTAGGATGCCTCCAAGGTACAAGTTATGTACAAGGATAATTGTAAAGGACTTTATTTGTTTAAAATTGTGTTGGATGAGAATCTCATGGAAATTCAGAAAATGTTTATAGATAAAATGATTGATTAAATAAGGACGATTAATTGATTCCATCATGATTTATATTAAATAAGAATGATGAAAGAATTGAATGATATTTATATTTATTCATAAATATCATTACATGAATGGATGATAATGATCTAGACCAAGACCTTTGTATGAGAATGTTTTCATTTAATTAATTTATTTAATTAATTTTTTTGCCATGCTAGCCTTCTCCTCCTTAATATATAGGGCATACACGCCCAAAGATTATTTTATGTAAAAATCCCTTTTTACCCCTCATCTGCTAGTGAGATAAATGAATATGTAAGGGATGGAACTCCCAGGCTGGTGGTGGCGGATCAAGTCAGGAGCCAAGGCGAAACAAATCTAAGGAGATAAAATGGTGGATAGGTGGAAATCTGTAAAAACAAACACGAAAGGTTCAAGGTGTTTCTCCCCTAGGTCTTGGGTCAGTTTATCAACTGCCAGATAATATAACCAATATAAAAAGCTCATGATCATACATTTTTTTTATTTCTGTCTATTGCATGGTTTATTGGTTATGGGGGTGTTTTCACGATCACACAATTAATGTATTAAATGAGCATGCACGATGTAACTTAAATAAAACCGGCTTATGCATAAATATTATCATAGAAATGGTTACTCACTTATGTTTATCCAACTTAATATTAAAAATAATGTAATAAAAGATAATAAATTGGAAATTTACGTATAAGGACAAAATTTCTCAATGAAATATTACATCGGTATAGCCTTCCATAATATTGGTTAGAATCGAATGACAGTTCAATGTGCCCGACTAACCCTAGTTGAGGAGCTTTCAATTATAGAGGAATTTTAATTCATGGTTTTCGGAATACATGACTTGGTTTGCATCAAGGGTTGACTACCACATTAGGACTTGGTGTGACCAAGTGGCAAAGGTTGAGGAAATCGAAAATAAAAGGATTTCAGGATTGGGGAGTCCACTCAGTCAATCAAGGAGCTACGAGTTAATGTAGTTGGCATTTCTAATACCTTCCTAAAACGCAAAAGGTTTCTTGAACAACCCATGTTGGGGTAATATTAAGGGAAATATGGATCCTTTACACTAGAATATTCAGGCAACAAAATATTACGATGTATTTGGTGTTAGCAATTTGAATTTGATAAAATATTCGGAGACAAATAAGAATTAATTAATTTATTTTTATCAGTTTATATAATAAATTTCTAAACCATTGATCATCATAAATTGTTGCAGTGACAAGAAAAATGACATCAAACATATCATTTCAAACCATACTCGGGATGTAAAACCTTCTCACTGGCACAAATTTCCAAGAGTGGTAGAGGCGTTTACACATCATCCTTCACCACAAATGGAAATTGAATGTGATGGAAGAGCCTATTCCAGTTGCGCCTGGAAAGGAGGCATGTGATGTGGAACTATCTCTCTACATTAAACACATGGATGATGCCACATATGTTCAGTGTTTCATGCTATCGGCCATGTCTAATGAGCTCTTGAAGCAACATGAAAACATGGACTCATAGGGCATGATGTCTCGCATTAAGGATCTCTACCAATAGAAGGAAAGACAGGAGAGATATATGATCTCCAAGAATTTGTTTACAACTAATCATGGAGTGTCTGAACCAGTTGGGGCTCATGTATTCAAGCTTATTGGATACATTGAACACCTGAACATCTTAGGGATTTTGTTCTCGGATGAGTTGCATACAGATCTCATCCAATCATCACTGCCCAAGGCCTTATCTGTCTTCATTGTAAATTATAACATGAGCTAAAATGAGAAGAGTCTATTGTAACAACTCACCTTAATTCTCTAGGTAGATAAGGACATGGGGCATGGCAAACCTGCAGTCCTTATGATGAATAAGAAAAGGAAGTTAAATGAAAAGGGTCCAAAGACTTATAAATGGTCTCAATCCACCGAGCGTCATCCCTCCATGAAGGGGAAGATCTAAAGGAAGGTAAAGGAATGAGAAGTGGTATGTCATGAATGTGGAATTCAAGGACACCATAAGAGTAATTTCACCCAAAAAAAATTGGGACTCTATTGGTTAATTATTTATCGAGGGAAATATTTCCATTTCTACACATTGGGTATGAAATACAGCTTGTGGGGCTTATAGCTGTATTGATTCATGAACCATGTTGATATAGAAATAAATCTAGAGGATAGGTGGATCTTCAAGCTGCCAAAGACACAAGGCTTGCTGCATTAGCTATTGGTGATTACCACCTCACATTTCCAACTCAGATGATTTTGGTTTTACATAACTATTATTATGTTCCTAGTGTTACTAAGAACATAATTTATGTATCATGTATTGATATGGATGGATTTATTTTCACGTTTGGAAATAAGGGTTTTATCTTTTATAATAATAATGTATGTTATGGTATGACACAATTAAATAATGGTTTTACTGTATTTAATTACAAACACCTATTACTAATAATTGATAACGAAACAAACTCAGATGACTCTTACATCACCCAGTTGTCACATCACCACCTCGGTCATGTGAATGAGAAGCATTTACGAAGCTCTACCAGGATGGCTATTTAGAAACTATTGAGCTTAAACCACATGATAGATGTCACACTTGTTTTCAAGGTAAAATGTACAATCCACCTTTCAATGGACAAGGTGGAAGGGCCACATAGCTTCTAGGATCGGTGCACACTAATGTGTGTGGACCATTTCCCGTAGAAGATAGAGGTGGAAATTATTACATCATTACTTTTACTAATTATTTGAGTTGATATGGCTATGTATAATTTATGAGGTATAAATCAAAAACATTAGAAAAATTTAAGGAATTCAAGAATGAAGTAGAGAATTAGGTTAGTAAGAAGATAATGAAACTTCCATCGGATCGAGGTGGAGAACATTTGAACCAAGAGTTCATCGATCTTCTATGGTAGTCTGGGATTCTATATAATTTCACTCCTCCTTACACACAATATTGGAATTGTGTTAGTGAAAGGAGGAACTGCACCTTGTTGGACATGGAGAGGTCGATGATGAGTCATGCAGATCTTCCATTATCCTATTTGAGATATGAATTACAAAATGTAGAATACACATTAAACGGAGTACCAACTAAGGAGGAAAATGGAATTCCATAGAAGTTTTGGAATGGGAGGAAACACACTTAGTCACACACACATGTATGGGGATGTGAGGCAATTTTTAAGGCCTTCTGAGGAAAAAAACTAGCCCCTTGGGGCACGATATGTATCTTTATAGGATATCCTAAGGAAAAGAAAATATATTACCTATATAACATTTCAGACAAGAATGTGATTGTCGGAAGACAAGCCATCTTTCTTGAGAGGGAGCACATCCTCAAGAAGGAAAGTGGGAGAAATTTTGACTTTGATGAGGTTGATGATCAAGATTCCCAAGGGTTAGTACATGAACATGTTCCAAAAGTCCCCGTGGAAGAGGATCCAGAAACACAAGTACAACATATGAGATCAAGAGAGGAAAGGGACCAGATAGATTCGGTTTCCTAGTCACCAAGGATGGTGAATAATTATTTTTGGACAATGATGAACCTCTATCCTATAAGGAAGAAGTAGAAATCTCATATGTTGTAAGATTTCTGTAAGCTATGAATTCTGAGATGGATTCCACGTATCAGAACCATGTCGGTGTTCTGGTCGAAGAGCCAGTTGATGTAAATCTTGTTGGATTTAAATGGGTATTCAAGAGAAAACTGGATGTGGAAGGTCAAGATATAACCTATAGAGAAAGGATATTGGCTGAAGGATTCAGACAGTGTCAGGGAATTGACTATGATGGACCCTTCTGGCCAGTTTCCATGTTTAAATCCATAATAATCATACTTGTCATAGAATCTTACCATGAATACAAGATTTTACAGAGGGATGTCAGAACGGAATTCCCTAATGGGAACCTTCAAGAAGATGTCCATATGACACAACCAGAAGGGTTTGTCACACCAAGTGAAGCCAAATAGGTTTTCATGTTTCAGAAAACCAATTATTGATTATAGTAAGAATCCAGGTCATGTAACATTCAATTTGATGAATTCATAAATGAATTGTGTTTCATTATGAACGAATGTGAGACCTGGGTTTATAAGTGATTTAATGGGAATGAAATATTTATCCTAGTAGTATATGTTGTTGAAAAATTGCTTATTGGAAACGACATTCCAGTCTTACAGTTTGTCAAGGACTGGCAGAACAAGTGAATCTCCATTAAGAAGATGGGTGAAGCAGCATACATTCTAGGTGTCAAGATCATTCCTGATATATCCAAGAGGATTCTAAGACTACGTCAGGGTATATACATTGACCAGATAATAAAGAGTTTTACAATGGAACAATCCAAGGGGGGATTGGTTCCAGTTTCACATGGATTACATCTTTCTAAGATAATGTGTCCCCAGATAGAAAAAGAGAAATATAGAATGAGTTAGATCCCATAATCATTGACTATAGGATCCATCATATATGCCATGTTATGTACTAGGCATGATATTGCCTATGCACTGAGCATGGTAGGTAGATATCAAGCTGATCCAGGATAA
The DNA here is from genome assembly GCA_963277665.1 of Viscum album. Taxonomy (NCBI): domain Eukaryota; kingdom Viridiplantae; phylum Streptophyta; class Magnoliopsida; order Santalales; family Viscaceae; genus Viscum; species Viscum album. The sequence continues at coordinate 713,342,191 of OY728134.1, read as the reverse complement.
CAACATTAGACTGATGTAAAAAACTATCCTTATGTCTCTGAGAATAACTAAGGATATGTTCCTGGAGTGTGGAGGAGATGAAGAGCTCCTCATCAGAGGGTATGTTGATGCTGGTTTTCTAAAAGATCATAATGATCTGATGTTGCTGTCTAGATATTTTTTCTGTCTCAATGGAGGAGTAGTAATCATTAAGAGTTCAAAGCAGCCGGTTTTCACCAATTCTACTACGGAGTCTGAAAATATAGCGGCTTCTAATGTATCCAAGGAAGCCTTCTGGATTTGGGACATTGTCTAGGAGCTTCATGTAGTGCCTAACAGTAAAGATCACATCACTGTGTATTGTGATAATACTATAGTGGTGCCTCTTGTGAAATAACCAAGGTCACATCAATGGAAAAAGAACATACATTGAAATTATCACCTCTTGATGTATTTCTATCAAAGGGGTGAGGACCCAGTGATCAGAGTGTCCATAGAAGATTACTTGGTGAACCCCACGAATAAAGGCCTATGTCAGTAGAATCATGAATATCATGTGAGAGCTAGCGGGTTAAAGATTGTTAGTAGTTGGATCTAGTCCATGTAGGAGTATGTTGGAGTTGGTGGCATAGAACCAAAAACATTGAACTTTATCCATTAATAAAAGCCTAATCACATATTGATTGTTCATTTACGTTATAATTATTGAGATAATTTCCTAAGGATAGTTGTTGCATTAAAGGGTCATAGCGGATCCCTGCTTTGATGAGAACACGAATGTGCTATAACACTGTTCTTGAATATTTGTTCTATGGTCTGATGATGTTATTTGAGGAACACAAATAATACAGGCTATTAGGGGTGATGGCCCATAAAACATTGGGGCACCTTCTAATGGTATGCACCCTTAGTAATATATAGGGGGATATTATGAGAACGAGACCCGCTAGTAGGAAATCCACATTTCACTGTCATTGGATGTTCCTATCTGCAGACGTGATTGTTGGTCCTTAGTCTTTAAGATTATCATTAATGGGTATTAAAAATCGTGCACTTAGATGTATGAAAAAATATACGACGACACATTGTTCACTATGAGGTATTATATGTTGTGTGTGTCACGAGTACTACATATTAATAGATAATGCAAGAAAGGATTTGTCTCTTTTGATCCATAATGGAGGTAGATATCTTTGTCAGTTTGATGGAATTGATATAGCGTAATTAAATCAATGGCCATGGTGATTAATGGTCAAGTTCAATTCTGGAAATTCAAAGAACAAATAATCGAGTACATGGTTTGATGACACAAGCATGCAACCCAATTGATTTGAGATATCGTGATAATGGATTATATTACATGGTAAGATTTCGTATGAGGGGACATGTCATTACGGCGTTAACTTCTTTCTCTATGTGTGTCTTTGAGTGTTCTTAAATTATAACCTTGGACATTAGGCAGGCTCTGCTTAATGCCAAGGAGAAAGAGGCCAAAAGGGTCACAAACTAAGTCTTTCCATGTATCTCAGTTACATATTAATTTAACAAGTTAAAAAATATTATTCTAGATTATTCTTTAATAATTATTTAATGATGCCTGATTTCATTTCTTTAGAAACTATTTATTCAAGAGAATATATTGTGGGAGAAATAATATATATTTATAAGCAAGTAATGCAGTAAAATTTATTTGAGAAATAAATATCCATTACTCAAGGTCTAATAAATGTGGTGGAGGAAATAATGAAAACTGAAAACAAGATAAACAACCATGTACATTGAATGTACACACTGTGTTGTTTTCCTGGAAAATGAGTACACACCGTGTATTAATGATTACACACCGAGTAGTTTTTCCAGTGGGGGTTTTGAGGAAATAATATCTTTTTATTAAATGATATTTATTATAATCAGCGTGGGAACTTTTCAAGTAATTAATCATTAGACATGGGGGTTTTCAATAAGATATAATGAAATAAATAAAACTCGTAAGACATTTATTTATTGTCATAACTCTATTACCTAAAACCTTATTATAAATATCCTCACAACCCCAACACTTTTCCATAGATAATCATGGTGCACAACAATTCTGTAGAGTTCTCTCAAGTCCAACAAAACTCCTACCTCCATGAATGATCTCATGAACAAGAGAGATCCAACACCACCTGATCAATGCGATCAAAGGTGGACATCGCAAGCCATGGTTCTTCTGTGATACCCCCCGGAGATCCCTTCGGCGACGTCGAGAGATATATGGAGCATGTGTGGATCAGCGTTAATGGAATATTAAACTTGGATTCTACAACGAAATGACAGATCACACTATATCATGACAAGATACCTCAATGAATAAATAATTCCATCAAGGTAATTCTTGTCAATTAATTAAATTAATTATAACCAACATATGATGATACTATATCTATGGTTCAGAGACTCCCTCTTTTGTTTTTTATTCTTCATTCTATTCTGATGATCTGTAATTTTACATCGTGACAGATCTCAAATTGATTACTGTTAATGCTAAAATTAAGGTTGGTTTGACCTACCATGTTCTTCCACTACGCGTGGATCCAACAGTCTATACAGTAGTACATATGATCTGCCAAGAGTTTTTTAGGGTTTATTGTTTCCTTGTGGTTCTTAGTCATGATAGTGACTATTTGGTGTCCCTTCCTCTCTCTCTCTCTCTCTTGGTATCTACTGATACACCCACTATCTATGCTACACTACATCCTTTCCTAGGGTGTTCTCTTGATGGTCCTATATCACTCATCTCCCCAATATTCATCCCCATAGGATGGAATATTTCCCACTCTCTCTCTAGTTGTCTATTAAAATCAAATTGACATGTCATTGGTGGAACCAATCTCTATCAGATATGGAAAAACATCACACATTATTTCCAACATTGACAATGACCCCTTATTACTGCACATGATATCTCTTTTAATCATTTTAAATTCACCATAAAATGGAATTTCAACATTAATGTGCTAATAAACATGTTGAAATCTATTTGGAACATGGAAGAAGGCCTGGCCATAAGAGAAGTATGATTGGGTCACCTGATCATTGAATCAATCAGTGACAAGGATAAGCCAAGGATGATACTTAGATGGACCTAGTCATTTGATAATCACCTTATTGTCAAGGATGATCTTTAAAATTAATCTGATGACAAGAGTTTGACCTTTATTAATAAACCATTGGGGATATTCTTTATAAACATTCCCTTCAGATGGATATCTAAAAAAATAATCAAGAATACAGGTAGCCACATCTTATGTTTAGCAATTGGGGTTGCTGAGACCCGATCCATTGGGGACCCAACAAATAGATTGGGGTTATAATTGATGTTAAACAACCTCTCATTAGGGGAATACTTCATTCCATATAGTATCATCTAATATGGATCATGTTGGAATATGAGAAACATCCCATATTCTTTTTTTATATGGAACGATCAGACATTCTAAAAAATAGTATGCCTCCATGGATTATGATATTGGAGGTACCATCATCCTATAGTATGTCCAATGTCTCTGAGTGAAAAAAGAAAAAAATTAATTCATCCCAGATGTACTAAGAAATATTTATAGGGAAAATATTTTCAAGGTCATTAAAATGAAGCATCCTCGGGCCACACTAATGATATCATGCACTGCCCCTCACCTCCTTTTGAAGATTGAAATATCTTTGTTCACCATTTTTGCATGGATATCCTATTCATGAGAGGTAATCCTCATGAAATAGCCCATGATCTATTGGGTGTTTTGGTTCGTTAAAAAAAATCTAAATTAGTGTTAATTTACAATTTATTATAAAAAATTAACAAACAAAAAGGATGTGCGAGTTTCAATTAAATAATAAGGAATAAATCATTTGTTAACAAGAGCACATACATGAAGTGGAATTTAGAACAATTTATGCCTTTCAAATATATTCATTGAAACAAGAATCATAGTCTATAAAAACTGATTCAATAAAATATAATCCCACAATGAAAAAGGAATTTCTAGACTCACATATATATTTATATAATTACAATGTAGCATCACCATTGATGAACAACTGGGAAACACAATGCCCCAAACTTCTCCTATTTAGAAAATAAATTCAAACACATAAATATAACATGCATGAAAATTATAATTAAAACAAGAATAATTTAATTTCAACAATATAGGACAAAAAATGTGGAAAAAAATAGTAAATGGGGCACGAAATATTTACATGCTTTAGCCAATGACCTATGTTCATGAGGTGGGATCATTGTGGGTTATCAATTTTCAAAATAAAGCAGAGTAAAATGAGATAAAAACTATAGAAATGGTAACTATGATTGCTAAAACATCAAGATATCATCACCGAAAAAAATAAAAACTACCCATAAATACAAATTATACTAGACTAAATCCCCCTTACCAGGTACCTATCTTACCTGTTAAATATCCTTCATGCTATACCCAAATCAGAGTGGCTACTGATGAGTTTGAGCATCTCCGACCTCACTATATCCCATTGTTTTCTTGAATCTTCCAATGTGACCCATCACTATGAATCGATATGGACTAAGAACCACCATTACTTTCAAAATGTAATGTGTACTAGAAGAAGCTTATTTATGAGACTATTTTCTACCAAGATAAGAACAGATGACGAGAGAGAGTGATATCCAATGGTGAGAAGGAGATATACAAGGGTATTGGAAAGACACTTCCTATCATTTCCCCGCTAACTGAGTCCAGATCTGTTGCTCAAGAACTAACCACATCATGCAGCTACATGACATCTCCCCCCAAGAGACCCAAAGTCACACCCGGAAAGGTGGAATTCGAAAATACTCTCTACTCGCATAGCTCATTGGTGAAAACAAAAAACCTAAATTTGAAGGAGTTCTTGGCTGAGGTATTTTGATACTTATGTGGTGAATATACATATCAAAGAATCGAATAGAGAAATTGCGGAATGAAGGGGAAGTTCTAGTGGGACACGTTGTAAAACAAGATGAAAAGGGAGGTTCAACTCCTATCAAAACTCAAAAAACATATTAAAATAAAATTAAATTACAAGTAAAAAATAAAAGCGAGTATAAAATTCACAAATATACACCTTGTAAATTATCTTTCATAATAATTTAATATCCAACAAAACTCTACATTATAAATTAAAAATTATCCATATGATGATTCTACACCACCTACCATCATTAATTCTGGTATATGATCCTTAACATAAAACTCCTATAGGGTATGACCCAAATGGTCCCATTAACACATATTGATGTGACAAATGTTAAAAAACTTGTGATATTTTAAACTGCTATTGAATATGATTAGAATTGAATAATTCTAAATAACTTCATGTTAATTCCCAAACCTACACATACCTGAGAGACACTTTGATACACTTCCATAGAGGGAAATGAGAAAAATAAATCGTATTCTAATAAAGGTAATATGAATAGTTCACAAGTGTCTACATAACACCATAAAAATATAGCAGTATCCATCATCACACAAAAAAGGAAAAACTGTACTCAGAGAATTCACATATAATGTAACTCATTACTGAATAGTGCAATAAAGAAAATATAAACATAAATAAATTAGAATATATATATAAATAGATGAAAAACATTCATATTAAGGGAAAAAATTAAAATATGTCTCCACCTAAACCTGTAAAAACTCAAGAGGACCAATGCACAATGCAATGATTCCATTAAGACGGAGAAACAACACATGAAAAATCCTACAGGAAGACTCTCGATGTAAGGTACCATAAGATCCTAAAATTTTGGATTCTGAATTTCCACCCAAGGAGATGACCACCTAAAATAAATTTAATATAGGTATCCTCAAAGAAAATTAGATCTTGAAGGAATCATTCATGTAGACCTAAAATAATAGGATTGATCTATCACATGTGAACAAAAGCTACGATCCAACTACCATCCATGGGGGAAATTCCAGTAATGGTCCAACCATAGTAGTCTATACATACTAATTTCATATGTTTCCTAATACAATGATACCAATATATTGCCTCTATGAAGATTAGAACAAGATAAAAAGAATCGTGTTGGCCATCCAATTGACAAAGAAGAGAACCGCACACACAACCAACCAAAACCCAAACATTGAACTCACTAAGGGACCATAATTGGTTCTAATTGTTCTAATGTATTTAGAGGAACACAATAGAGAAAAAAAATCATCCCCCAGAAAAAAGGTAGATGCTAGAGTCACTAGATCCTTCAAATACCTCACTACTAACTTTCTCTCAAACATATGAAAAAACTCACAAATAACCCATTCCTACGCCCGAAGCCCTTGACACACATAGGTAGAGACTACCAAGAGGCATCATTGATGCTTAGACAGGAAATTCAAACATGAAAATGAGATGAATGAAAACTATAATTAATATAATTAAATTAATTCGCAATAGAGAACACAACCATGATAAATGAAATAATCATATCATGCTATAATTTCTAAAAAGAACTAATGAATCATTGAAATAAAAGATCCATCAATTTCAACTATTAATGAATAAAAATTTAAACCCAAATCGGTTCTGATTCCACTTTGTTGAGGGGAGATCCCTTTCCCGAGAGGTAGTCCCCATAAATAGCAAAAAATATATTTGGCATTTAGGTTCATTGAAATAGAAAATTCTAAAACGGTGTTTATATATAGTTTCCTTCAAACAAATTGATAAATATAAACAATTTTCAAATTTCAATTACATAATAAGGAAGAAATCAAATTAATAAACTAGCAGTAAACACAAGCACATACTAGAAATGTCCTTTAAAACTATTCAATCCTTGAAATATTTCTAATTGAAACATAAAATAATCTATAAAAACTGATTCAAGAAAAAAATCATGCAATGAGAAAAGAAATTTAGAGAATCATATATATATTTACTTAATCACAAGGTTGCAGCACCTGTGATGAATAACTATGCTACATAATTCTCCAAATTGATTCTATATAACTAGATAAATTTTAAAAAATATATAACAAGCTGGGAAAAATGAATTAAAAAAACATCGACATTTAGTATTATATATTGAGAACATGTGGAAACGAAAATAGTAAAGGGTCGCCAAGGATTTATGTGCTTTGTAAAATGACCTACATAGTTGTGTCAGGATCATATCGGGTTTTTACTATGAAATATAAAGTGGTGTACAGGGAGACAAAGATTGCTAAAATAGACATCTATGTAGACTAAAACATTAACAAGCCATCACCTATAAGAATCACAACAAACCAATAATACAAGTAATTCCTAAACAATTCCCTCTTACTAGGGATCTATCTATCCTATTGATGATCCTTCATACAAGACACGATATGATGTTACCAATGATGATTCCAAACATCACTGTCCTCGCGGTAGCTCACTAATATCCCAAATCAGCCATTTTGGCCCATCCATATGAGTTGATGTGGTCTAAGAACCACTATTGATATCTTAATCTTGTGTGCATCCGAAGCAACACACCATTGAGACAGTCCGCTATCAAGATGAGAATGGATAGGGAGATAGAGTGATATCCAATGGCGAGAGGGAGAACAACCATCAATTAGAGAAGACTATTCCTACCACGACCCCACTAATAGAGCCTAGATATGCAGTTTAGGAACTTAAATCATATAGATAATTCTTGAATTCACCCTATTATGGACAATAAATCACACTGAAAAGGGGGATGCATAGGAACCCACTCCACTTACATCTTTCTCTTTCAAAAATTGAATCCCTCAATTTGGAGGAGCTCTCACCTAATGAATTTTTTCACTAAAGAAACTTATATACATATCCAAAAAGGCAATTGTGAAATTGGGGAATGAAGAGGTGGTTCCCCTATGAAACATGGTTAGAAAATAAGAAAAGGGTTGTATAATGACTAAATAAACTCATGTAGCATTTTAAAATAAAATATTATAATAATTATCAATATTTAAATGAATATAAAATTCTGAACAGAAAAATACCCATTATTCAAGTACCCAATACTGTATTATAAAATTTTGATATCACTAATGATCACATGGATTAACATCCATCATCGGATACCACCCAATATTTTTACTATCCCCAAACAGAAATGGACCCCCATTCCCCCACATATCCAAAAGCTATACATCTTGAACCATCATATCTCAGCCCCCTAACCTCCCCCTTATTTTCAACTCTCATGATCAAGGAAATCCTACTCAAAATGTCTCTATATGGAACTAAGAAGATTCATACTTGAAGGAGGTGTAATTATGTAGAACATGAAATCATCCTTCTAGCATCAAAACCCAATGAATTCACGATAAATCCTAGAATTTTATATGCTTGGTGTTAGCTTCCTAAGATATGGAAGACACTAGAATATGATTCTTTTGACGAACACATAGATTTGGAAGTGGGATTGAACCTACCCTTCCAATCCCAATAAAACAATTATTTTCGAATTGTGGTGGGATTGGAAACCAATTAGCATTATCAATTCTCTTTCATAAGAAGAATCAAAATATTCCCCAGAAAGTGTTTTTTATCTAAAACCATGATTCAAAATATGGAAATATGTGTAATCACCTCCAAGGGTTTCATTCATGTATTTTTCACTATCACTCATCAAGGAAATGAAGAAGCCTCAAACACTAGAGGAAAGAAGTGGAGGAAATCAGAATTAAATTCTTCTCCCCAATATATATTATAACCTCCCTTCAATAGCTAGGTGTACTTATCTAGGTATTTGTGGGATTCAATTTTTATCCCTCACAAAAATACATGTGCATGTACTGGGATATCATAGTTTATATTATGATTATGATTTTGGGAATTATTCTCATTGGTATAGTATTCAAAAAAATGTCCCTAGTGAATGGAGGGTGGTGCCTTCACATCTGCTACAACATGGGAGTCTTATTCCAAGTGACTAAAAGTAGTATACATTCCAACCATGGATATGAATGTATCCAATTTATGTGGATCCATTGATTCTTATAGAACACCCTCCTCGAAATGTTTTAAGATAAATTATTGGAATCCCCTCCATGACTCGTCATATTTAATGTCTTCAACATTTCTCACATGACCCTAGCCCTGTCGGACCACTTCCCTATTCTAATTAATGATAATACAGACCATAGGAACCCATGATGAAAAATAAACTTCATGTTTGAATAACTCTGGATGATGAAAAGAAAATTCAAATAGGTTATTAAATCGGGAGGGAATTTGGAAGGTGTTAATATTCACTATTAAATCAATTTTAACATCTATAACCTTAACAAGTGGAATTTTAAAATGTTCATCAAATTAGATCAACATTTTGATACCATTAAGAAAATGAATGAGAAGCATCACTCCCTCCCACCCTATATAAAAACACATTCTAGAATTTTAGCACTATAATTTTAACATAATAAATCACATATGTGGGAAGAAAGATAGTTTTTAAGGTGTTCTCATGATTTCCACAATAAATAGGGTTACTGAATTACACACTACATATATAAAAAATAAGTTATAATGTGACCCAAGAACATTATTTAACATCTTAACTCATCAAAAAGAACTATCTTCTGGAGGAAAGATGAGATCTATGGAATAATCTTAGGATTCATCTTCATTCTATACATGGACATTGATTATTCAATCCCCATTGAAAATTTATCATCTATTAAACCAATTGTGATAGGTAATATGAAATAATTTATCACTCATGACATGACATATTCCAAAATAAATCTTTCACTCAAGAAAATTCATTCCAGAAAATCCTTGGTCCCTTATGGCATCTATTTGGTCATCTTTAATAATGACTGGCAAATCATATGGCCAAATGTTTTAAATTTGATAAGAGACTCATATCATAGGAAATACAATATATCCACCATATAAAAAATCCTCATTACCCTCATATCCAAAAATCCTAATACCCTCTATTATGTAAAATTTTAGTCCAATAAAAACTTCAAACATGACCTATAAATTTTTTAAAATATTTATATCTAACTCCTTGCACACCTGGTTCCCATCCATAGTCTCAAAAACATTTCTACATAATCCCCAAAAGGCTTATCTCGGGTAATGCGATAATTTCCCAGGAATCATTTATCTCCAAGAATACATTCACCAATGCCAAAAGGGGTATCATGGACTTGAAAATGGACATGAAAATTTCCTTCAACATAATTGAATTTAGCATCCTATCATTCATTCAATGATTTTCGGCCTCATTGACTAAATTGTTGACATTTTTATATAATATGTATCCTCTATATTATTTAACATATGTATTATTGGTGGAAACCCATAGATTTTCTTCCCTCATAGATAGTGTTTGATATAAATCTTAGTAGGATACCACCAATGGTGTTTATAACATCATGTCCATGTAAAATAAACTAATTTTTTTTGTAGGAATGAATTTATAAAGTATAATATTGCAATAGTGTAAATAACCATGTACCTACATTATCCCTTAGATTCTGTATGAACAAGTTACCAGTTCATTAATTAATTATTTTTCAATTTATATTATAATTCACATGATGTAACAACCAAATATGATATCAACTCTTGAAAATAATAGTGATTGTTCCAAGATGTAACAAGATAAACTATAATGTTATTTCACAATAAAATGGTCCAATGTAATAACAGAGGAAAACTAGACCTCATGGGACACAAAATTAGTAGTAAATAGATCCTACATAAGGGGTAACAATGTAATCAATAGATAATCATGCAATGAATTCCATAATAATGAAAATTAATGAGTCCAAGGAATCCATCCAAGGCAAATTGTAATTATGAAATTACTAGGAGTGATGGGTATAACCATGGAACCTACAATCAATTGTAGATACAAGGAGTGAATCTAAGCCGTCGTATAAATATATTTTTTTTACAGTATAAGGAATCCATCCATGGTAAAATTAGGCAATGTAATTACAATACCTGATGGGTATAACCATGGAACCTACAATCCATGATGGATCAAAGGAGTGTATTCAAGGAAACATGTAATAATATATGAGGTATTATATGATATCATACCATTCATCCTATGATAGACAAGGATTGGGATCCAATGTGGGTCTCAACAAGAGGCAACTGACATCCTTGAATAGAAAATGGGGTCCTCAAGTGCTCAAGGAATTTTTTCAGGAATCTAAGGTGTGCTCGAGATTAGCCATTCCTGTAATAATAATTATTTCAAATTCCAGAAGTACAATTAGATACCTTACAATTAATTTATTTTATAATTTATGGCATAAAGTTAATATTCCATTGTATATGTAATAAGGTTCAATTGATTTCCTTTAATTAGTCTTACAAGGCCAATTGAGTGAGAAACCATTCTATCAATTCATTTATGTTGTAATCATTCCATAAATCGATTGGGTTCATGAATTTACTTTCATTTGATTGAGAATTAAAAGTATATTTAAACCATATCATTTTACCCATTTAATGAATATTCAATAAATAAGGATCACCTCGCTACCTTCCATTAACATGGAAATGGGTGATATATAAATAAAACCAAGAATTTATTTAACATTTCTCAGTATAATTCATATATACATTATACTAGACAATTTCATTTACAATTAATTAATCATGTTAATGTGCTTACCTTAGGTGGGCCAAGTGACAGTCAAGGATAACCATTACAAATCAATATTCATTATATTAAAAATGTGCTTACCCATAGAGGGGTCAATCCATAGAATACATTTTCTTTCCATTACAATTATATTATATAGCCATTTAATATTATATGGCTTACCATTAGAAGGTTCATGTCAAGGAACACCCAAATGGTGGATCAATTGATTGAAAACACTAAAACCCCTATTTTGGTGAAAAATCCTATATGGGATGGATTTTGTTTTGGAAATTACCACAAAAAAATGAATTACTAAATTAACCAGGGTCTTATAATATGGTTTCAATTCCTTTTAAACAACATATAAGTTCAAAAGATGATGGCCGATGAAATCGTTGTGATGACAAGGAAAATTTTAAAATGATGAAACAATAGCGATGGATTTTAGACCACATACATTAGGATCGTATGACTCTCCACATCCAGTATCATCCTCTATTTAATCCTGAATTGGATTATACATAAAGAATGGATCAAATCCTTGAAAAGAGGTAACATGAACCTCAACCTTGATAACATAATCAAAATAATAATAAATAAGAACAAATAAATGGGGTTTATATATTACCGATACACATCAAACTCAACTGACAATGATCAAATCTGAGTCTAGATGGAAGTGATATCTCAATTTCTTGTTTAGATGAGTTTTTTGATTCAAAAGTGATAATAATGGTGTTCTTTCGACTGGAAATAACATCAGAGAAGGGGGTTGTTTAATTATATCATTAAGGGATAAAAAGTAAATTTACCTAAAAGATAGAATCTACAAGGTTTAAATTCACTATTTTCCAAACTGTGTGCCATCCATGAATGGTAACATGTAGGAATAGGCGCACTATCATGGATAAGCCATGAATATAGGGAAACTATGCACTAATAGGGTGAAATGGCTCTTCCTGAAACTGTAGACCATTTGCACAGTTGTCTCTAATTGGACGCTCATTCTCCATGGTTTACTCTAATCATGCTACATTCTAATTTCTCCCAAATTATAGGATTCAGGCTCAAAACAATCCCTTAACACCCTATAGACAATTTCTTACACATTAATTATCTATAATATCTCCAAAATAATGTTTCGTTCCAAAATATAATGTATCCATACCTGAGTGAAATATTTTTTTCTTATAATATGTTAGGCTATTGAATTTTTTGTGGCATATTTGTAACATGTCTTTCATCACGGAGGAAAAAAGAAATAAGAATTAGTGGAAGGTAATTTCTTGAATTCTTGTCTAGAACATGAATTTTTAGGTCTTATGATTCCTGAATAAAATTGTAATGATTTATGGTTTTCATTAGAAATTACCATTGATATTGATTGGTGTTAGAACTATTTTAGTTCTTTTAATGGAAAAAAATAATAAAAATATGTTGTGTGAATATTTAACTATGTTATAGAATATTTTAATTGTCCTATCATTGATTGAATAATTGATTAAATTCTTATAAATGAATAACTCTCTTTTCTGTTCTATGTTTTCATGTATAGGTTTTAGAGTTTTAAATGTATAAAATAATTCTGGTTTTGGAGATGTATAATATGGATCAATTAGTTAACATTTTAGGATGATTTAATTTATTTTGTGGCTAAATGAATGCATATTGTTCAGTATTATAATTAATTTTTTGGAGATAAATGTTAATGATGTGTGATTAGATAGTTTTTGGTACAAAAGGTTGATTTAATTAATTTTATATTCCTATAGGTTAATAGGTCGTGGTGTTAATTTTATAGGTTTTAGTATATGAATTAATGGCTTGAAGATATTACTTCCTTCCTGATACTTTTTTTATTTTGTTGTGAATGTGTAATCCCATTGAATATTTTTTAACGGTAGAATTTGTAAGAACCCAAGTTTTTAGAACATGTCAAAATTCCAACCAAGTTTGAATTTTTTATTTTTTTTCTGATAAAACTTTGAAAAGCTAGGATGTTTTGATAATTTCTAGATTACCCTCCATGTACTATGAAGTATGCACTGTGTTAGAGTTAGGCGTGTACCGGCTGCATGCTAGCCAAGTACAGGCCATGTGATGGATATGTAATAATTTCCTACTACACAACATGTAATATTTTTTGACACATCATGTATTCTCCTTTTCATGTGCATGTTATGTAATAGTTGTGTGTCAACCTGTGTGGGGCGTCCTAGCCGTGTGGCTACATATGCATAATACGTTGTATAGAAAATGATACTACACATCATGTAGTCATTTATACACACCGTGCTGTTTTTTTAATCTATTAAATTAATGGTTGTTGCGTCTTATTCCAGAAAATACATTATTCTACCCCCTTTTCAGACCATGATGCACTGGAAGGCCGAAAATGTTTCTTCCCCTATATTCCTAATCTATTATCACTTATTCAATCTGTTAGTCGAAGCGGGATCGCAATAGTGAGGTTAAGCCCTTGATACATCTTTTGTTATTGATTCTATGACTCACACATTGCAGTTTCCATCGGAGTAGAAATGTAATAATTTGATGGAAGTGTAGATCTATGAAGGTTGGATTTGAATTGGAGAATGATATCAGACATTCCAAAGTATACGAGTCTCAGGTAGGTGGTGCATCCCTTCTTTCATGATTTTACACACCATTGGGTGGCAGCTCTTAAAGCGCATATTATGGTTTTTTGATAGAGAAAATGTCTTATCTTCTATTTCCTATTTAATTATTTAGTTGACTGGTGTGATTCCTTTGTGTATTCTATTTTACCTATTTTTCTTGAGCAGGGTCGGTGAGGGGTCGTTGCTCATATGGGGAATTTTGGCTGGGGTTTCCAAAATGGTATATGTTAATTTTTTATTAAACTACTTAGTTTAATTTGTAACGATAATTTATGAATTGTTAGAGGTTTACAAGACCATGGTGTTGGTATGGGACAACACCTAGCAAGTGAAATTCAAATGTTTAGTTCGTTTCACTGTTAAATGTATTTATTTTGATTATATGTATAAATTTGATTAGTGATATTACATATGCTAAAAACATTCAGTTGGTCTAGGAAAGGCCCAAGTATTGTTTATTGATCCTGATCATAGGTTGGACATGGACCATGTAACAATGGGAAGTTTTGACCATGATATTGGGTGTCATGGACGTCGGCTTCAGGTAGGGTGATTGTCAGGTTGGGCATGGCTCATGTTACTGGGAAGCGGAGGCCATCAGACTTGAGGGACATGGTTGTGGGGACATGATTTTTCAGAGACTTTGTGGTTTGGGTACTATTTTTGTGATTACCGATCACCTAGAAAATTGAGCAGCGTTCCCATAGATAGACTACATGATGAGGTGGTTTTGACCACTTGTTTGGTTAGAGTCCCCCGTTAGATTCAGTTTATGTACTATTGGTTTGGGGGTGCATTCCATTGAAATACTTGTGGAAGTTAAGGAGCCTTTAGGGGATTGCATTGAGAATATCAGGTTAAGGGTAGAGGCTCGCCGTTATTTGAGGGAAGATATCGATGTCCCTTCAGTTACATTATTTCTCTGAATACATCGCAGTCCCTCTAGTTATATTATTTGAGGGAAGACATCGCTATCCCTATGGTTACTTATTTTAGGATAGACATAAATGTTCCGTTGAGTAACAATTTCTTGTACGTGCCATCGGGACATCGGTACATGAGACAGGCGGTGACAGGGGGCACATGGTGTCGGGTTACATGACAGTGATTCCGACATTGGCCGAAGTTGGTGACACTTCATGGTGGCTGTTTAGCACCATTGGATTTTATGTTTATTTATGTAGCGTACTTTTTATATCTTTCCTTATAACTTCTTTCATTCTTAAACACTTATATTAGGTACGCACCACTGGGTGGTATTCTATTGAGATTTATCTCACACCTTTCACAATCCCTTCGGGATGTCTGTAATCTTTAAGGATTTATGTGTAGGGAAGAGGTTAGCATAAGGCGTTGGACTACATTAGTTGTAGCTTGGAGATGGTATGGACCATTAAGTCTTTACATGCTATAGTTCACATTGTTTTGGTTTCCTTTCAATTTTCAATGTGCTTTCCTTGTTTCTGGTAGCCACTATTGGTTAGCCAGTGGATCCCTTTTTGAATTTACTTGTTATGGATGCATTCTTGGATTGTTTAGTAGTTTCAAGTAATGTTCAACATGTTGTTCTGTTTACTTTCCAGTGTTATTGTTTATATTTATTTCTTCCACTCTTTATCTATATTAATTGTGCTTAGGCTCTGTTGGTTTGGTTTGACTTTGCTGAGTCATTTATTCCAGTGCATATTTTTTTTACACTCAGACCAATACCATTATTTTCCTATGAGAGGTTATAGCCTCCCCACAATACCTAAAACCCTTGCTTCTAGTTGACAACTTTTTTCATTCATGTAGTTGCGCCTAAGGTAGAACCACCCAAACCGTTTAGCACTATTTGGGTGGTTGTTCGGGTTCAGGTCATTACAAAGTGGTATCTGAGGAGTTCTTGAGAGGGATTTTGTTGCATTGTTTTGCAGGATACAAATGATATTGAGACTTCTCTTTTTATTTTTCATGGTTTTACTATTTCGGATATGGTAGACTAGAGACTTATTGTTACTGGAACACGGTTTCTATCTTGTGCTTGGGTGCTTGAACCCCCCAGGTATGAGGGATAGACCAAGTTTCCTTGTGTGGGAATTGAATTTTGTTCTTTTCTTAGACTATAGATTATATTAATTCCACCTTTGTGGATCACTTTTTGTGTGATGTTATTGATTGTGAAATGTAAATCTTTCCCCAGTATAGTAAGGGAAAATTGGACCATGGCCCGTTATAGCGAGGAGTGATTTCTTATCTTTTGATAGGAACATTTTAGGGTATTTCAATATCATAACTGCGTGTATGATTGGTGATGTTATAATACCATGTAAAACACTGTGAATTTATATGATTTTTATTCTTTTGAAATTTGAATAGGGAAAATTACCGATATAATTTCTTGTTGTTTGCAATGTGTTATGCAATACTTTTTATATTCATAAATTTTCATGTGGTTGGGTATTTGGGTCTTGCACATGTATGAGAAGGTAAGTACGATTGTTGAGGTGATTTTGATCACCAGGATTGGGCGAGTCAGACATTGGTTTGAGGAAATGTTAGTTGTCTGGACGGGCATGGCCTAATGTACTATTGATTCTTTTCTCTGTAGAGGGAGGGTAAGGAGGCCATGTGGTCAAGATGTTGTGGGCATGGGTTGCGATATTGGAGTGTAAGTGTAGTTTTCTTATGATGCCTCTATATTTATTTACATATCTCATTGAATATATATATACTTACATATATATATATATATGGGCTTTCTTATCATTATTTGTATTCACCAGGTTCCTCTTAGTCGAATCAGATGGAACGTCAGGCAGGTGATGGTACATTATTGTAGGGGATGGATCAGGTTTAGGATTTGGTACAGGTAGAGCATGAGCCATAGGTACATGCTCAGGGACAATAATAGGTCCAATATCTAGTGCATGTAGGAAAATAGCCGGATTTTAAAGCATTTAGATCATGGCTCAATGAGAAGCTCTGAGTTATCCAAGTACATGTCAAACAGGATATTGATATAGGATCAATGGGTACAGAGCCATATATGGCATATATGATAGGAGATTTATAGTCACAACACCCACTATTTTTTTAGGGTGTGGTTGTTATATAGGAAACTAAGAACTAGATAGAGAGCATGTAGATGATCTTCGAGCAGATCGAGATGCCTCCAGGGTGGTGGGTGAAGCCAGCGACAAACATACTTTCATGACAGGAAAAGAGTTGTTGTGATGTGTAGGTTCAGGTTCATAGGCATGAGGGACTGTCATGGAAAGACTTCAAGGATACATTCTTCTAGAAATTTTACCCCAGAGACACTGAGGGAAAATAGATCTCTGTATTTCGTGAGCCTTTAGTAGGGAGACATGTCCATCATGGAATGTGCAATTGCTTTCACTGTGCTATCTCGATTTACACCCGGTGTGGTAACCGAGGACTCGGAAAGGGTGAGTCACTTTGAAGATGGATTATGACACACCATTCAGAACAAGTTCAATATATACATGATGGGTTCATTCTTAGAGGTGGTGAATCAGGTGCTCATAGAGGAGGGTAACAAGAGGGATAGGCCCAAGGTTGGATAGGAGACATCTTCAGGTGATGGTTTGGATAGTAGGAAGCGATGATGATATGAGTTCTAGTAGGGAAGTCAAGCATAGGAATCATCTTGAACACCTCATAGTTGTTATTTAGTGGTTTTATTTTAGTGTGGACAACATCTACATGTTCAAAATCTGTGTGAGAAGACTCAACAAGAGTTCCAGGAAGGTCAATAGGTCGGGCATCATGAGAAGTTCTCCAGGTAGCCTTCTCAGATAGCCGGTAGCTAGGGATCATGACAGATAGTGGAAAAAAAAGTTGGTTCAGGTTCTATAACAAGAGAGTGTAGCCGCGATTCAGCTGCATGCGGAGGACGTAATAGACATAATGGGACCCATTTAAGGAGTCAGTTGCCGGTGACTAGAGTAACACTACAGGGTTTTCAGGCATCATGTAGTCATACTTCAAGCTATGTGCATGTCGTGGAGCTACCATAGGCCGACCAGGCTATTGATCCGATGATAGTTAGAGGTACACTATGTGTGTGGCCATGATCGGTTTGGTTTTTCTTGTTTTGGCATGGCCTACTGAGGGTTGTCCATATTAAGTGCATGAGTCGCACAAGATATACCTGGACTGACTAGATATTTGTCATTGATATTGGCGCCATGTCGAGTGCATGATATATATATATATCTCTCTGTGTGTGTGTGTGTGTGTGTGTGATACATAGCCTTATGAGCATTGAGGGTGCAGGTTACATGAGGTGTCGTGGGAATTGTGGCGTTTAAGATTCATGTTAGTTGAAGAGTCATGGGCATCGGGGAATTTATGATGCAGCTTACTTGTAATTCCATGGGCATCAGGGCATCGATGAAGCATGTTACTTTGGGTTATAGGCACTGTGTTTGTTTTGAGCATCCATGGGATGCATGACCTCATGGGGACAGACACAGATGCAATGCAAGATTCGTTTGGGTGTCAGAAATTACACAGGAGCACCAACTTGGTTCTTGGGTGACTATGTGTTTGGAGAGGACCATGAGTCTGGAAACAGGTTAGTGAATCATTTCATGGTTTGAGTTTTGCAGGGTTGAGACCGAGTAAGGAAATTCCTAAGGTGGTGAGACACTTGAAGAATTTATCCAGAACCTTTGAGACTGATGGATTCTAGGTTACTTTGATCAGGATGGTATGTTCAGTGCCATCTCAGGGTTCAGTTTGAAAGCATGGGGACGAGCTATGTTTAGGTGAGGAAATTGTTAGAACCCTAGTTTTTAGAAAGGGTAGATTTTTTAACCTGTTATAATTTCATATTTGATTCGGAGAAAACTAGGAAAGGCTGGGAAGTTCTAGAAATTTAGGAATTACATGCAGTCTACTATAAAGTACATCTCATTTAAGCGTTAGACATGTACTGGCTGCATTCTCTCTGAGTACATGCCCTGTGATGACCGTGTAATAATTTACTACTACCCAATGTGTAGTATTTCATTACACGATGTGTATTCTCCTTTTCGTGTGTCAGATAATTTTTATCTGTGTGTTGACCCATGTGGATTATTCTAGAAATGTGGCTACCTCCTCTTAAATCAGAGTATGGACAATGATACTACATGGCATGTAGTCCTTTATACATGCCGTGTAGTTTTATTTTTATTCCCTTAAATGAACGGGCATCACGTCTTATTCTAGAAAATTACTTCTTGTTCCATGTTTTCAGACCATGACACTCTAGATGGCAAAAAACATTTATTCTCCATGTTTATTCTTCTGTCATCAATTCTTCAATATGTTGGAGTATACATGATCGAAACTGCATGGCTAAACATATGCACCCTATTCCATTTTTGATCCTTGGCCTCACACGTCTTAGTTTGCATCCAAGTGGAATTTCCAGGATTTGATGGAAACATATATCTATGAATATCACCTTTGAATTGGATATTGATATCGGACATACCTACAACTACAAGTCTCAAGTAGGTGGGGAATACCTTCTTTATTGTTTTCACAGACATTTGTGTGGTGCAACATAAAGTGCGTATTTGGGTATTTTGATCTAGAACATATTTTATCTACTATTTCATATTTAATTGTTTATTAGACTACTGGGATGCCTTCGGGTATACCCTTTTAGCAGTTTTTCATGTTTGGGGATGGTTGATGGGCCATTGTTTATATGGAACAATTTGAATGTGGTTTCCAAAATGATATAAGTTGAATTTTTGTTTGATTAAACTGATGGGTTTAATTCATTGAGTTATCATATAAATTTTTAAAGATTTCCAATTCCTTGGTGCTTGTATCGGACAACACCTAGCTAGTACAATTCAACTGTTTAGATTTTTTTTCCAATTTAATGCATATCTTTTGATTATATGTATACATGTGTTTTCTGATATTTCATATATTGTAACCTTTGAGTTGTGCTGGGCATGGTCTGGTAATTATTTAGTGATTATGATCATAGATTGGGCTTGGGCCAGGTTAAATTGGTTGGTTCTTTCCACATGATTGGGCATCATGGATGTCGGCTTGAAGAATGTTGACTGTTTTGCTGGGCATAGACCGAGTTATTGGGATAGTGAGGCCACCAGACATGAGAGACATGGTGGTAGGGACTCAAGGTGTCGAAGAAATTGTGTTTTGTGTACTATTTTGATGATTACCTCTCACCTAGAACATTGAGTAGTGTGCATCCAGAGAGACTCTGTGATGAGGTGGTTTTGAAAACTAGTGTCGGTAGAGGCCCGTGTTAGTTGCAGTTTAGGTACTACTGTTATGGAGTTTCATGTCATCTAAAGCAATTTGGAAGGTGAGGAGCCTTCAGGGGATATCATTTAGGATATCAGGGTGGGGTAAGAGGCTCTCCATTCTTTGTGGGAAGATATCATTGTCCTTCTGGTTACGTTTTTTAAGGGAAGACATTGCTTTCCCTTTGGTTACTTATTTGAGTAAAAACATCGTTATTATTTTATGTAACTATTTCTGGGGCATTCCTTCAGGACGTTGGTACTTGAGACACGTTGTGTTAGGGGGAACATGGTGTCATGTTACATGACAGATATTTTGGCGTAGGCCGATGGAGGTGACACTTTATGGTGGCTGTTGAGCACCAATGAAGTTTGTGTTTATTTGTGCATCGTACTATATATTATTTTCCTTTTAACTACATGCCTACTTAAACACTTATATTTGTTACTCACCATTGAATGGTATCCTATTAGGATTCTTCTCACACCCTACATGTGCCCTTCAGGATGAGTGTAGAATTAATAGATTTATGTGCAGGAAAGTAGTCAGCTTCCGGAGATGGACTGCATTAGATGTTTCATGGATATGGTATGAACCATGAGGTCTCTCTTAGCTGACGTCTACCTTGTTTTTCTGTCATTTTCTGTATCAGCATGCTTTCTTTGTTTACAGTATCTACAATTGGTTTTCCATTATTCCCCTTTTTGTATTGAATTTTTATTGACACATGCTTGGTTTGGTTAGTAGTTTCAATTGGTGTTCATCATGTTGCTCTATTTACTTTCCGATTCTATTTTTTATATTTATTGCTTCCAATGTTGGTCAATATTAAATGTGATTCATCTCTATGATTCTAGTTCGCATCTACTGCGCCTTTTATTCCACTTCATGATTTTTATTACACTTAGACATGTACCATTATTATCCTATGAGATGGTATAGCCTCCCCACTATACCTATAAGTCCCTCATTGCAAGTCGGTAGCCTTTGGCGTTCAGGGAGGTGCGCCTAAGGTAGTATCACCTGACCCGTTTATCATTTTTTAGATGGCTATTCTGGTCCGGGTCATTACGGAGATTATTACATACTGGTATAATATATATACATGTTTTATATTACTTCCATGGAGTGTTTTCTAATTAAATATTATTTTGTGTTATCAATCTCTAATGTTTTTACATAATTCAAAATATATAAAAATTTCAAGTATTGCATTGTAGAGACATTCAATGTTTCTTAATCTCTACATTATTATTGTTTGAAAAAATATAATATATCACAATATCTCATTTTATCTCTCTTTAATTAAATTTTGTGAGTTTCATTTGATGAATCATCTTACATAATTAACCTAATCCATAGATCATCACCACCATCTTCTATGAAACCAAAAAAGATGTAAATAATTTTCATAAATTCATCATTAGTGTTATAAAATCATTTTAAATATATTAACATTATCACTACATGTTTTTGTTTTTAATAGTAAAAAATTTTTAATTAATAATGTGTTATTAAATATGATAAGGCCTGTAAAAAAGTAGTATAAACCTGAAAATGGTCCCTATAAATTTTAGTTACAAATTTGATCATGTGTATTACTTGATGCTACATTATTAATATTAATTTTGATTACTTTAATGACATTTTATAGGTAGTCACTGGTACATTATAACACAATAAATATAAAATAGAAGATTCATATAATCACATTCAATCTATAAATATTTGGTTTTCCTAGGATACTAGCAATGGTGTAACTTCAACATAAAATATTTATGAAACTATCTTTGAAAAAAAATCTTTCTTTACTGGAATACATGACAGTATATACCCCATCCACTACACGGTACCCTTATTTTCAAATAGACTAGAAATGGTAGGACGTCAAATAATTTCATATATTATGATATGTTTTTATAGTTTAATTATACAAAAGATCATTGATTTGATAATTTCTATATTTTCTAAATATCAGTGACATTCAATCATACATGATTCAATTGGAAATTTTGTTCACAAAATTTTGTAATTTTACATCGTTTCTTTTTTTAAAAACATGACATTCATATTCATACCATGACATTAAAGATGTCGTACAGATTAATTAAGCTATAATAATAATCATTAAAAAATTTCAAAATAGATTTGTATTCATTATGCATGAATTAATTTTGAATTCATACAATGAATGTTTTTATATATCATAGGATTTCATACATGTATACAAATATTGTTTGAAAACAATTAGAGTTTTGAAAACCACCATAAACTATGAAATTATGTGCTTCATTGTGAAAACAATTCACTGATTTTATGTATATTAATTTTTTAATTATATAAATCTATATCCATATTATTTTCATCAATTGCTTGAAATTATATATTAAAAATCACATATGGTAAACTTTATATAGTATATGGGTTCATACTTACACACCTTACATGAATTTCTTAGAATTATTTCATCAACAATTACAGTATGACTACTATGTGTTAAAGAATATCCACAACACTCAATTAACACATATAGTATAAACTCAAGTTTTCAAACTACTTGTAGTTGTATGAATTAAGTATTCATATGATAATTAAAATTAAAAATAATTTAAGCACGCTGCTATATTCATATTTCACATTTAAAAATAATGATAATAAGTAGTGCATATATAATTAATATACCAATTTCCTCTAATAGTATATATATGTATATATATTTGGCATTAATTATATAAATTCATGAAATTTAAGTATTCATTATTATGTAGTGAGTGCATCTACACCTGTCTATATATTTATATAGATGCATTTATATTGTTACATTATTACCTTTTATGTAATAAATCTTCATCTATATGGAAAATTTTTATGTTACATGGATACACTTCAGTGACATCGAATAAACCTATGTTCATTTTTATGGAAGAAATTTCCACATATTATGAAACTATGAGAGATTAAAATTTACTATTTTCCCTTTTTAGTCTTCTATATTAATCAGTTTGTTCATAAGCCTTCACTGAGAGGAATTGTAGTTTGCAATATTCATGATTTTCAATATTCGACAATTTACATATTATGAAGTAAACGATTAATTTATAATACTATGAGGTTTTTTTCATAAAATCCTACAAATTCTCTCTATCTAATATTAAAATATCACTAGAAATTTAATTATAAACATGGGAAAATTTTTTAGGGTATATTATCTACAAATTTTTTAAGATGTTATACCAGTTAATGTTTTATTTTCATCATAATTATTCGACTTAAATTTAATTGATTTGTTATGTTTTTTCCTTTCTTTTTTACACTAATTATAAAATCCTTTTCTTATAATATTCTTCTAATTCATCATTTTCTAATGATATCGATTTTTCCAAATTTCAAGACTCCATTCTAATTCATCTATTTCATAGAATCTTTAGTGTTTATACAAAAAAAAACTAATTCCAGCGACAATGTATTCGATTATTTGTATGATTTAGTTGATACCCATGAATCTTATTCTTTTGGTGTTTCATATAAATCCTTTGAATAATTACATTTTCTTTTTATAAATTAACTGTTGCATTAAAATAATAACTATAATTTCCTTATTATTGTTGTTACCTGCAAACAAATTATTGGTGTGTCTATCAATTTCCAATGCTTCTTCCTTCAACAATCATAAAAAAAGGATCTTCTAGTTAGCCACATTATGTTTCTCTCACAATATCATCATTCTAGAATTAATTTGTTGTTCAATCATTGGTTACCATCATAGTTTACTATTTCACCAATACTAACTACACATTGGTCAATATTCTTTTCTCAGTTATGTTAGACCAATTTCTCTTTAAATCATTTTATCCTATATATTTTATAGTACTCAATATGGAAATTATATAATTTTTGAAATAAAAACTTTGGAGAACATTGTTATGATGGTATGAAAATCATTTAATAATTTTCACCCAAATACATGAGCATACAGTTTCAAGAATACAATTATTTTTACAAAAGGAAGTGGCTGGAATGCATTCTGGTAGTCTTTTTTAGTTTTTGACCGACTGAATGTGGTTACACATGAGGGGTCTTAGGGAATTGGATGATTTCTCTCTAGAGACGGTCTCATAACAAGTATGGATTCACTTATTATGGCTTATGTGGTATCTACTCAATCTATTTCAGTCATGATTATCTGATTTCTATAAAATAATTTAACACCTAGATAACTTGTCCATACAAATGTCATTAATTATTATGTTTTAGTTCCATTTTAATAATAAATATTTGTAAGATTTGTTGATAATAATAAAATTTCTCTAAAAAAATACACACACTAAAAAAAGTGACCTATAACAACTGAATTTTTTTTGTCAGTTAATATATATGATAATAACAATAATTACTTCCAACATATAGATTATTCTGTTTTTATATTTTTTATGTACAAAAAACAATTCTTACCAACATATACATATGTTATTACAAACAATTGTATATCAACATATCATTTATTATCAATTAAATTTTCTATTATATCATATAATCACAAAAAATCATTATACAATCAAATGAATATATTTTTTATTTATTATTAATGAATTTTTTTTTATTAAACACACTTTATATGAAAGTATGAATCATCAAAAAAATTACTAATAGTTTACTATATAAATTTTTTATTTTTTATTATAAACAAGTTATTTTTATAAAAAAAATATGTGTTTATATATAGAAATAAATTATTTATTATTTAATAATGTTTAATGAAATTAATATACATAATATAAAATTAATAATGAATGATTCAAACACATATTGACTCTAACCAAATGAATTATTAACATACAAAGTAATAAAATATAGAATTGGATCTATTGAAAAGAAGTAAATTATTTTATAAATATATGATTTTTATAATGATAATCATTTTTATATTTATTAGTATCGTCCTATGAATAAAAGAATGCCACAGGTCCCTACTGCGGGATGTTCATTCCCAAATCCCATACTCCACAAAACTAAAGAAATTAAGGAAGTCCTGACATTGTTCATTACCACACTGTTAATCCCCCTTTGGCTCATTGCCACAGGGTTCAATCTTTCAGTTAATTGACACATTCTTCATCCTTTCCATTCAACATTGTAGGGTTCATCCATTTGATTTATCTCCACAAGGATCACCCCCCTTAATCTCACCCCTAAATCTATAAATCATTTACATGCCACCAATATAAAGTAACCATTTATCCCCCTTCATCTCACTGCCTCATTATTCATAACCACATACATTACCCTTCAATCAATCTCCGACAGGGTTCATCAATATCACAACCTCTAGAATACCTTATTAGATGTGAAAAAAATGTCAAATTTATCTTATGATTTCCCTATCCCGTGCTACAAATATATAGTTAATGATAACTCAAAAAAATTTGAATATTTAATAGGCTTCGATTTATTTCTCTGTATAGGTGTAGATGTAATTTTAAATCAACAAACATTAAAATTATATTAAATATAGTAAATCATAAAATTCACATAGAAATGTTAAATATTTTTGGGTTGTTCTTTTGTTCTTGTGGATGTTTTAGACTTGTTTGGGATTCATGATTTTACTAGATGTTGATATTTGGAATCTGGTATTCATGTTTGGTGGGATTTTATGTGTGATTCATGTTAATTGTGGGGCTTATAGACTATTTATGAACATTTTCATGTTTCCATGATTTGAATAATTGAATTGAAAACATGAGAAGAACAATTGAAGGTGATCAAGATGAGTGAAGACTTCCAAGTTTCTAGATTTTTTAACTTCAATAATTAGGTTTTATACTTCAGCTGTCTATTGTTTTCTCATTTTATGATTCTTGTAGAAAATGATAAGGATGATTATTTCATCATAAATATGTGATAATATAATGAAGTAATTTATATTTTTTATTAAACAACTTTTATAGTGTTATCAAAAAGAACTTAATTATGATTATCCTTTCATGGTAGTGGGATCATATTTTTGGGTTGCGCTCTAGTTCATGTTGATATAATGGACATATTGGGGTTCCATAGTTTTACTCGGGGTAGATACTTGTAATATTATTGGGATTTTCGGTTGGATTTTAGTGTCATTCATGTTAATTTAGTTTCTTATAGGATTTTCTTGCATTTTGACAAGTTATAACATTAATTATTTGATATACTCTTGAGTATGATATTTAGAGTATATACTATTAAATATTTTTAAAATGAAATCCTTATATATTTAATTAGTTAAAATACATGTAGTCATTGATGATTATATTTAATAACAATTATATTTGGAATTTAAAACCTATATATTCATGTGATTAAAACAAGTGTTTCATGTAATTGAATCATAGTTTATATTATTAAAATTATTATTTTTATATGTTATTTACTTATTGGACGTTTTTCATTGAAGATGGAATAAATGTCATACTTCTGTGAAGGGGTTATGGTACTTTTAATAGATAAATTGAAAATAAATCAACTTAAATAAGATAAAATATTTAGAAGAACATGTTATTTGTTAAAAAATAATTATTTTAATGTGTTTGGTTTGAGAACCATGATTGTCATGGTGGTGATCTATAGAGTTATAATGTCATTAAGTTTCTATGTAGATATGTTATAAATTATCAAAGGGAATATGTTTTCATAAAGAGGACACTCTATTGTAGTTTTTAGATTGAAAATATTTCACATGTATGGTGTCACTACTAGTTTTTGTGGTAACTAGTTCTATACTAAGGTTCATTAGTGGATCTATTCCTTGTTGTTAAATTTTAGTGGCTCCCAATTGAGTTGATCTACTATTTATATGCATATGTATTTTTTTGGTGATTTGTGGTTTGATAAAAGGGCATCGGAGACACTGCATTCAAGACTCTTGGTTGTTTGAGTCCATCTAATGGTCATAGAGGTTTGTGAAATTGCTTTAGTTTTCCATAGGTTGAAGGGTTTCAGTTCTATTTTCAATGTTTTCCATATATTTTGTTTCATGAAATACTAATATATCATTAAATACCGACATGAAATGCATGGTGTGTTAGGATATGATTTATTTTATTTCATAATATACATGGCTTGGATTTGATAGGCTGTTGACATACGTAGAAAATGGGTTTGTTTCTTATACTATTGTAAGGAGCATATTTCCATGATCGTCTTCTTCTAGTATGATTGTTTATTTTTATCATGGAGAATCCAATTTTTTATTTGGTATGTTCACCGAATATATGAATCTATGCTATTTTCAAGTTATTTTTTGAATATTAAAACTCTTCATGTGATATTCATTTTAAATTCATGATTTAATGTCCGAGATCATGATAGTTTAGTGGAAAAGGAAATGAATTTGGATTCAACGAAATATGGTGTCCGTGTATTGTTTCCGGAAACTGATTTTAGAGTTCTAGGGTACTCTGAAAGACATGATACATACATGTTGTTCAAAGGGATTCCTCACTCAATCTTGTTTGATATCGGTCCATTCTAGAATAAGTTGAGTAGAAGTAGGATGTTAAATAAGAATTATACATAGAATTTAATGAAATGAAAAGTATTCTGAGTTATTGAGATGTTGTTGAACATAATTAATAGATTGGTTCAAATATCTGACTGTGAACATGGATACCCAGTCAGAGTGTCCATTGACCAAATTAAAAGTGATGAGGCATTCCAGACCACAATATATAGGGAGGCTAATACCCCGAGTGGACTTCCAAAACACATATTGATAGAGTGTTGGATATGACCCATGAAATTTAATCTTCGCCAATGGGAATTCATGACATCGTCTTGGATGGATTCAAATAGTTATATGATAGGAGTTTTCACGTAATAAATCAACATGTAAAACAAGTTTATAATCTCTATTCAGTTCTCTTTTAAATATAATGTTGCAACTAATATTTTAAGTTATATTTTATGAATAGGTATTTTTAATCATGAAAATTGTTTTTATTTATTGATATGAAGAATGATGACATTATTATTCAATTATTATAATAAAATATATAATCCCGGTATATTTATTTTATTCATATTAGTTTTTATGTGATTTTAATATGAATCATTTTGTGTATGTTTTTAAAACTAATTATACCTAATGCATTTTAATTGAAATTCTGAATAATACTAGTAGACACATCATATGTCATGTAACAATAATTATTTTGACCAAAATACTTTTGATTATTGTTTATATAGATTTCTTTCCCATTATACTTATATCTATATGTGAACTTATAAGACTTGCATGGAAATTTTCTGGTGTTCATGTTGTGAAGAGATAAGATGGCTAGATTGAGAAAAATATTTGAAGGTGATGTAGGTGACTGAATGTTCCACGTATACCTTTTACTACAAGGTTCTATATTCATCCTTTTTTCTCTTAATTTTTGTATTTCAATTTGTGTTTGTGTACATAGATTTTGATTCTCATTTAATACATCCATTTGTGAAAATAATATTAATTAGTTAATCTTATATCATATATTCATTTTTTAATAAGTTATTTTTCTTATTGTTCATAGAGAGATTCTAGTAGAAAATGTTATATATTCTATTTCCTGATGATTATTTTTAAACTTATTTTAAAAAATAATTTGGTGGGATGTTGGAATGTTCTTTTATAGTAATAATATATGATGATTGAATCATATAATACTCTTTATAATTTTTCCACACATACACCCATTCCTCAGTTTCGTTGAGATCTGTTCTAATATTGAATAGTTCGGGGGTTTTTCATGGCAGTGACACTAAAATCATGTTAAAATGATATATTTTGAAGACTTTTGGAAGAATATTCTTTGATAAATGACTAGGGATGGAGGGTATTGGACATTACTTTTGTGGGTTTACACTATATGACATCCTTTTCCTTTTTCTGATTTTATTTTGAAATACATTAAAACACTCCCACACTATGTTCTTTGATCCATCCAAATTCAATAGAGACCCCAATCAAAATCACACCAATAATTCAATAAAAAATCTATTCTACAATAATGAATGTTGTTAAATATTTTCATTTAATTTAAGGTTTTATATTCTTCATTTTTCTCTTACTTTTCTCATTTATATTAGTATTTGGTTAACTCAAATATTTATATATTCATTTCCTACAACCATTTGAAAAAAAATAAATTACATATGTATATTTCATGTTCTCATTTTGTTATATGTTTATTTTCTTATTGATCACATTGAGATGCTTATTGAAATGGGGGAGCATTTATGATGAATAAATATTGTATGCGAGTGAATCATATGGTGTAGAAAAACATATGTTGTAGCTTTAGATTTTTTACAACATGAGAAGTATCCATTTTGAGAATGAGTGTTTATCACTTAGATGAGTATCCATGGTAATATCGGATGAAATATTTCAACTGTTGAAATTCTTATATGATGAAAGTGCTGAAATTAGTCATCATTTTGCAGCTATACAAATAAAATCGTACTTTAATACGTCATTTCCAGGCAATGAACTGATATATTTCAGTACCCTTGCCTATGTTATTGTGGAGGCTGCTCATGAAAACATAGAATTACCTAGTCTTTATGGCCAGAAAGACTACTAATGGGCCCATAGGCATGAGAGACATCTTATGGATTAGTTTCATGATATATGGTAAGAGGTCTTATCAGAGAATCCACCACCTTGTGTATAACAGCACATCCAGTATCAAAATCGATTCCCTGAACTATGGGAGAACCAATTCCTCCTAACATGGATCCACACTAGAAGCCACCACTACTAACATGGGCAGGAAGAGTTGGGGGATAATGATTCATATGGTGGGGTGTATTGTACTTGGGTGTGCAGGTAGGTTACCAGGTAGCTCTACCACATAAGCTATAGTGATGCATGGTTATTTCCTAATGATGCTAAAGGTGTGGGAAAATGAGTGAAAAATGTACATTAGCATCTACACCTCATGCATGAGTGAAAATTTATAGATGATTTTTGATGGGTATTATGTTATATTTCTTATGTTAGAAAATGTTTAGACATGATGGAAATAATTTTATGAATTTTATTACAGATAAAACATCATTCATTCATAGAAGATATTTTAATAAATATTATATAATAATTTATTATAAATATAATTAGATTAATGAATATATTTTAATATTTTAACATCAAATATTTAAATATCAATGTATAATATTTTATTTAAAATATAATTTACAAATAGAAATTAACTAATGGTATTACATATAATAAATTGAAATATCCATTGATAATATTATAAATAGATAAATCTATCATATTAATCTATTTCTTAAAATTTTAACAAATATATATATAATCTTTAGGTATTATTATAGTTAAAATAGATCTATTTTATTTATCGCAATAACATTTAGAGATAGATTTTTTACCAATAATTTATTAACATGATTTTTTTTTGGTAAAATGCTTACCAATAGAAAAAGTACTTTTACCAATAGATATAAGAATGTTGGAAAAGTCTAATTATTTTGTAGCGGCACCTTTTCATGTTTTTCAATCATTATATTTCAATATATACTATTTTATTTCGTTTCAATCCCATATTCACCACTTTGTAAACAATATATTCATACATTATATAATACATTCCATTATAGTATGAAAACCTTCTCAATTCATCTTAACATTCCACAGATGACTCTTAAAAATTAACAAAATCCATATAGTTTTATGATTATAATAAGTATACATTGTTTTTAATAACATTCACATGTATGAATTCCTTATTCATACATTAATTAAATTTTTATACACTTGTGCACATAAATTCACATCTATATTTATATATAATTCTTCCATTTAGACTTGTCACCAGAATCCTTTCACTCTCTGTACATGTGTCAACAGCGCCCCACTCACTAAATTTTCTCATCCAATTTCCTCCCACTCCTTCAAATAATTATATAGATTCCATATGTCATCACCATAATCACTACTACACATATAGAATTTCACAATGTGCTAAATAGGCTTTCAAAACACTAAAAAATGATGCGAATCACAATGCCTATAGGGGGTCCCAGTTATCAAAACTAAAAAAACGCGCTAAAAAAGGGGGGTCAGTTTTTCATCCTAGAAAAATAAGTGATATATGACCCCCTTTATTGGTTTTTAGCACTGATAACGGCCAACCTTTTGAGGACTTTTTTTAGTTTTGATATAGGCCTATCTTCTTACATGTGCTATTAATATAAAAACACACCGAGAAGAAAAAATCTGCAATTTCCTTATTATTTTAAACAATGATATATATATTTAGTTGAAATCTGGAATAATTTTTTTTCCACCCATGGTATATGTAAGAAAACCACTACGATTAACATTTCCAACAAAAATTTTAAAATATTTTCATATACAATTTTCAAAAAAACATTAAAAACATTAATATTTCATTTTTTGATTCCTATAATCCCCTCTATAAAATATCCACCCATAGTATCAGTTTACAAAAAAAAATTCATCCTGAGAAAATGATTCCACCTATATATTAAAAAATATATAATATTAGTAATACTATAAATTAATAAATAAAATATTAATATGAAGTATCACATTAATAAAAATGTCTATATTTATTAATATTACATATTTGAAGTAATATTGGATACACCATTCGTCCTATTATGGTGTAGATTTATTTATACAAATTAAAAATGAGTTACGGATAATCTTCTAAAAATATTAAAACAATCTAAATGTGTTATCTTGGTTTTGGGTATGTCACTTGTTCATTTACTAAATGCAATGTCAATTTTAAATAATGGATGATTTTGAGCAATACCAGCCACACATTGCATCATATTGAGGATATTCATATTCCTACAAATTATAAATTTATAATGGGCCACTTTCCTAAAGTATCCAAACAATTCGAATGTGTTTTCTCGGTTTTCTATATCTCAGTTGTAGTTTTTTACTAAAATGTCATTTCAAACTCGAAACATTTATTTTGAGTCATATTAATCACATCTTGCATCAGTTTGATATGATAAATTTTTCAAAAATAAAAAATGCCTTATGAATCATTGTAATATGTTTTCAAGAAAATTGGTGTATGTTTTCATGGTATTTTGTGAGTAAAATGTTTGGAACCAAAATGAAAATTTTAAAAAAAAATAACAGGCACATTATTTCATAATGGTCACACCATGCATGAGATTTAGGTGCGGTTTGCTTCTACACATCACAAATGACTCATGGAACATTTTCATAATGTATCAAAAAAATCATATTTTAGTATCTCTGTTTTCAATATGTCACTTTTTTACATAATTTAATGTAAACTTTAAATAAAAATATACACTTTCAGTTATACCAGCAACACCATATGTTGTATTGATGTTTGGATAATTCCTACACATAAAAAATTACTTGTTGATCATTTTACTAAAATATGAAAACAATCTGAATAGTTTTTCTTGGTTTTTAGTATGTCATGTGTTGTTTTTACTTAAGTCAATGACCATTTTAAATAAAAAGAGACACATTGAGTTATATCGTCCAAACCATGCATTATATTGAGATGTGGCAAATTTCTACACAATATAAATGACTAATAGTCCATTTTCCTAAAATATGAAATGAATCTGAATGCATTTTTTTTGGTTTTTATTATGTATCTTTTAATTTTTACTTAAATTAATGTCATGTTTAAATAAAAAAGTGACATTTGAATGATATTATCCACTCTGGGAATCTGATTGAGGTTTGTATGATTCTTATACGTCACAAATGTCTAATAGTTTTTTTTTTGAAAATTATCAAAATAATACAAATGTGTTTTCTTAGTTTTTAATATGTCACTAATTCTTTTTTACTTAAATTAAATACAATTTAAAATAAAAAATGACATTTTGAGTCATACTTGTCATATCGTTTATCCAATTTAGGTTATTATGATTCCTACAAGTGACAAATGACTAATAAATCATTTTCCTAATTTATAAATACAAAATGAATGTGTTTTTTTGGTTTTCTGTATGTCACCTGTGATTTTTTACTTACATTAATGTCAATTTTATGTAAACAGAGACACATTGAGTTATAATAGCCACACCAAGAATTTTATTAAGGTGCTGCTGATTCATACATGTCGAAAATGACTAATATATAATTTTCCTAAAATATCAAATCAATCTGAATCTGTTTCCTTGTTCTTTAGTATTCTAGTTGTGGGTTTTTAATAAAATCCCATCTCAATATGAAAACATGCATTTGGAGTCTTAATGGTCACACCATGCATTGGTTCGATGTGAGACAACTTCATACATGTAAAAAATGATTTATGAATTGCTATCCAAAATTTTCCAGACCACCAGAGCATTTTTTTCTTGGAAATTAGTGATTGAAACATTATGAACTAAAATGTCTATTTTATACTGATAACATACAATATTAGTCATACCGGTCACACTGTGAATTGTATTGATGCTTGGTTGACTCGAACACATCACAAATGACTCATGGATTGTTGTAATAAATTATCAAAACAATCCTAATGCATTCCTTTAGTTTTCAGTATGAGACTTGTTCTTTTTAATTAAATAAATGTCAATTTCAAATAAAAATAGTCACATTGAGTAATACCAGCCACACCATGTGTCGTATTGAGATAAGGGTGATTCTTACACTTCAAAATGACTAAAATATTGTTTTCATTAATTGTAAATACAATATACTTGTTTTTTCGAATTTCATCTTATGGTGGTTGTGTTTTTTTACTAAAATGTCATTTCAAAATGGAAACACATATTTTAGTGTCATATTGTTCACATCATGCATCAGTTTGATTGGAGACCATTTTATACATTTAGAAAATGACTTATTAATTGATTTAATAAAATCTCTAAACAACTAGAGAATGTTTTATTGGTTTTCATTGAGTGTCACTTTTTGGTCTAAAATGTCAATTTTAAACTAATAATGGAAACATTTAGTCATACTAGTCACACTATGTGTCAGATTGTGGTGAGGATGACTCATACACACCACAAATGACTGATGGATTGTTTTACCAATTTATAAAAACAATCCAAATGTGTTTTATCAGTTTTTAATATGTTACTTGTTCTTTTTACATAAATTATCTTCAATATAAAATAAAAAGTGTCACTTTGATTTATACCATCCACAATGAGGATTTTATTGATGTTTGGATGACTCCTACACATCACAAAATACTAATTGGTCATTTTACTAAAAAATCAAAACAATTTAAAAGTGTTTTTTCATTTTTAAGTTTGTCACTGGTGGTTTTTACATAAATTAATGACAATTTTAAATTAAAAGTGACACTTTCAGTTATACTGGCCACATCACGAATTTTATTGAGGTTTGGATGATTCCTACATGTTAAAAATGACAAATATATCATTGCAGTAAAATATCATATCAATTTTAATGATTTTATTTTGTTATAAGTATGTCGTGTGTTCATTTACATAAATTAAAGTTAATTATAATTAAAAAGAGATAATTTTAGTAATACCAGCCACATCATGTGTTACCAATATTTCCATTTTATTTTATTGTTGAAATGGAAAATCTGAACTGTTGACATTTATCACTTTCCTTCATCTTCCCTTGACTTCCTTTGGAGGAAAGTGATATATGTAGATATTTTAGGGGTGATAAGTTTTTGAGGGAGAATAATCATGTGAATGGGATTGTCTACATGAGTAGTCAAAAAATTAATTTAGATTATGTAAATTATACATGGAAGAGATAATATTATTAATAAAAAAATAGTATATTAAATAAATGTTACATTATCCTTGAATTCAGTGATGTATCCTCGATGTCCTATCTCTCACTAGAATGAGAAACATCTAACGAACCACCACGACTGAAACAAAGAAATCCACATGTATAATAAAAAGTTTATTTTGTGATTAATAATAAAAATAAATAAATGAAACAGAATTATTGAACAATCCAATACTTCTATAGAAGTAACATCTTCATGATATTTTTGTACATTCTTTTATCTTCTATGATTCCCATTTGTTTCTATGATCATCTATGTCATCATGTGAATATGAGTCTTTTAAATGGTGATATTAGTGATGGAAAAATATAATTACCTAATGAATTAATAATTGTTATAAATTAAATAGTAATTATCTTCCAAAATACTTTTTTAGAGATGCATGTTTTTTCATGGAATACAATCTTTCTTATAAATTTACAAATATAATAACTTTAATATTTTAAATTGGTTTTTTGGAACATTGAAATACATTGAGTAGAATAAGTAATTTGTTTTAATATGTGTTTGGATAGTGAAATCTTATTATATATACCATAATACTTTTCCAGACATATTACTTATCTTCTTTCTCATCCTTATCCCATGGCCTCGTCAATTTTTTTATGATATTGATGCACCTCCATTTCATAATAGAATACTCATTAAAATATAATATAAAATATATATGTTGATTTCTAGTTATAATTATTTTGATGAAGTGTGTTGAAAATTGAAAAACTCCATAAAGTATGTATGATTTGTTGGATATCCATGGATTGAATCTAGATAATAAATATTTGGAGTATCAAATTACTCTGCAATGAGCATCCAATTATGCCTAAAAACAGAAAACAAAATAAGTAATGAATGAAATAAAAACAAATTTGATATGATTAAATTGTATAGTCTTACCCCTTCATTGTTGGAATTAAATAGTGTCTATTATCCAAAATTTTCATTTCATTTATTATTATTAGGACATCAAATATTTCTTCCTTTTTTCTCAATTTTTTGTTATATAGTATTGATGTGAGGACTAAGGAGTCAAAAAAATCAAAGTGAAATCGCTTCAATTGTTTTTCATATATACGCCTGCCAAAAATATAAAATGTATTTATCTGTAATTAACATAGGATATTAGCTTTTGGAAAATGAAATCCTGAAAACATTCCTCATGAATACATTTATAGCTATACTTCCTATCCATTCATTGTAAATTGTTTTATTTAAACTATCAACACCAATGATGTCTTTATATTTCTATCCACATATATTATCTTCAAAATCAACTATTTGATTGTAACCATTATTTATATTTTCATCCCCAAGAAACTTCATTAATAGTAAATGTAGATATATAATGGGGGTGTTAATGGTGTTTTCTCTAGAAATGTTTTATTGATTGGTCGATCCTTTAGATGGGTTTGATATGATTTTTCACTTCATCTCCTTCTCTTTATCCATTTTTAATAACATTCATCTGTACCATATTCAATAATTATTTATGGATTATCTAAAAAAGAAAATTGGAAATTAATACTGCCTTGTCGAATTTTTTTTACATGAATTGGTGGTAATGTGACGAATTTTACTACAGATTTTTTTACTGCATAAATATATTTATCATGAATTGGAATCGGTACCTCTGTTTTTCTCACATGGAATATTCTTCTCAAAACTAACAATTCACATATTCGAAGTGGTCTTCATTGTAGCACGTCATTTTTAATATTTAACATTTTAGGCCTCACAAGATGGTGGTGGGTGGGTGTTTCAAGATATAAATTACAGTATTAACACCCTATACAATATTTGTACAGTCAAGGTATCACTTTATTTCTAATTAAATATTTATATAAACATTTAATAGATTATTTATTACCTCTGATAATACATATTTTTGAGGGGAATGGCTTCCTTAATAGCTGGTGGGGTGTGGGGAAAGATCACAATGTGGTGTCTGTTCTTGATTTTATTCTTCTCTTTTCCTCCCCCAATTATTGTTTTCAATATCTCTCTATGAAATTGGAAGTATAAATTAATGGGAGATATTCATTCAGTCATATTTTATATTAATTCATTTGGATTATCCTATTGTTTCTTTCTCTTATATGTTCTTGGCGTCACCCCGAAACACACAACTCTGATATGGCCAAACTGTTCTAGCCGCTTCAAGACAACTAAATGTTTGTCTTTATCTGGAATAAGATTTGTTGATTCCTGTGACTATATCAGATAGAAAATTTAGGAAAAAATGTGATCATTGTTACCTACTAAATATTTAAATTTTATATTATGAAATACTTACAAATGATTCCAACAATTTTTGTGTTTTATCTAGTATTATCTTTTATTTATGTATACGTACCTCCTTATATAGCACATATTGTAGGATTGAAGTGGATTTGTATTTTGAGTCATAAAAACGTATATAAATAGAGGAACATAATTATTGTGTTTTTTCAATCCACAAAAAATTATTACAGTAGATTTAAAATGCGTACCATTTTTTCACGTGAAGCATACCCCATCCTTGCTTTTCGGTAGGGGTATACTAGTTTTTCTACTCATTATTTATTTCTAGCACGTAGCTATTGTTTCATAAATAAAAAATTTTAAATTAAATTGTTGAATACGCATACCATAAATCAATCTATTACTACCCAGAATGTACCTAAAAATACATATCGACAAAATAAACTATAAATGAATCCTTTGTTACTTAAGATATCAGGTGTGCATCCATAATCGGTGGGTGCAAGTTTTTTTTCCCCTCAGCAAATTTAGGATGATTTCTTGTTAAAATTGTGTAAAATCCTTTATGAATCCATATATGAAACATTTATAAATTCTCAATTTAAAATTAATCTACTATAAATTAAATTTATAATAGATGATGAATAGTAATTTAATGTTCAATTATATTATTTTTTATTAAATAAATAAATGATATCATAATGTTATTGTAATATCTTACCAAATTAGAGTCTTGATCCCATGCATAACTTGGTTCCCTATGTCTAAATCAATTAACACACATTGAAGAGTGAAAATTCCAATATAACTACTTTACATGGCCTTTTGTGTTTAACATGCTAGCCTCATGCATTATATTCGACCTCGAATTTGATGCCTTTGAATTTCAATTTAATGATTTTTATAACACTATAAAACTACATCTATACTATTATTTCTTCATCATTGATCCCTCATCGCCTATCTTTTCCCCAGAATCAACACAATCAATATTTTCCTCTAGAGCAGTAGCATCATCATGTGAAGATGGTCACAATACCTCTTCAGTGGGAGTAGCATCAGGATGATAATCCTATTGTTCCTCATGAATGGGAGAACTATTATTTGACGAAGGTTGATCCATTAGACTTTCAGAAGCACCATGTTGACATACCTATTGATTTTCTGGATTGGGATCACTTGCACACATGAATGTGATTATCTATAGATGTGGTTTAAAATTTAATTTTGTGTACATAAATTTTGCCACAAGTGGATAATAACATGAGGTATCATGATATAAATTATAAAAAATATAACCCATTTATTGAACTCTATTTTTATTTTTTAATATATTAAGGGATTAAAATCTTTTATAGATGATCCAAATCCCATCATTGTGGTCTCCTATGACATAAAAAATAACAACTACATCGGGACCACTATGAAATGATTTTGATGTCCTAATCAAAGTGTTATCCTCGATTTAATTTTAATCTGACCCTTCATAGGATTTTTTAATAACAGGGAAATTTACCACCTTTGGTTTTTCGGATATAGAACATAAAATACTAGTAATGAATTTGATTCCATTATAAATGGTTCATCATTGTACCCTTCCTTACTAAAATCAACATTCATGAATCCCAACTCTTCTATTTTAACATCACTCATGTTATTAAAACACTTTCATTGTAAAATCGGAACATGGAATGTTGTATAATCCATCTCCTATATTTTTTTGATTATTACAATGTACAACATATTCCCATAAATTTTATTTCCATATTTAGTAGTGGAAGCATGAATCTATTTAGCCATGGGTGTCACTCCACTATTTTTTATGGTACTGTTTTCATCATTCTCATTTGTATAGAATGTGTAACAATTAACTACAAAACAATTTTAAGATAATACATTCACAATTGTTCTTATGGCTAGCCATTGATGCCATTCTTAAATTGTAAAGAAAATTTCATATGACTCCATAAAAATATATTCTGGAAACAATGTTATAAATTGTTGATTATGTTTATTTGATATCCATCTTTCTTCCTATTATGCATTCAAATAAATTATAATTTCATTAAGGGATTCAGCATATGGGAAAACCTCCAAACTATTATACAAAATGTAAAGGTTGGGCTACCCTCGATCTGTAATATTGACTGTGAAAACATCTCATCGTGAAATTTCTCCACCCACAAGTCACCTAGTGTGACGAGATGTCGATATAACAATGCTTTCCACACCAGATAGGTTTCTGGTACTATATTCAACGACTTAATCAACAATATATTTCTCCAAAATACAACTCTATGACTATCTTTGATTTTTGACATACATTTTCAAAATATTCATATATCAGTCATTGGTGTACATCAATCAATAGTGTATAGAACCACATAGTCGATTCACTATCACCACATGAACCATAAAATGAACCATCACATCATATAATGTTGGCAGGAATAAAATTACCCATTCATATAATATGATGAAAATTTCTGTTTTCATAGTAAGTAATTTCATTGGGTTTATAAATTGATTCATATATCATTGTATAAGAAACAATGTTAGGTTAATGTATGCTGGAAAGTCATTGAAGAAATCCAACATAATGCTACATGCATTATATATTTCATCAAAACATTATAGTCTTGAGATATTAGACCCATTAACATTAAAACAATACTTGAAATTATGTTTTTGATATTCAATGAATACCCTTATAGAACCATTATTTCATTCAAGACGTTTTAAAATAGATATCTATACTACGTGGAATGAGTGTATGATTCTGGAGGGAGAAAAGTTTGTTTTTACTCTTCATTGGAAAAAACTCTTCTCATATTTTCATGTCAACCATGTCCAACCTATTCTTAAATCCATCCTCTGTATTTCTAGGTTCATTTAATAGTATTCTGATTACACTATCCAATACATTTTCTTCATCATTCATAACAGAAGAAATTTTTTTATGTACAATAAATTACAACATCATAATTCAAAATAAACTAATCTATTTTTTCAACATGGTTTGGTAAGGATTTTTTGAAAATATTTTACCCAATACAGTGTCCATATCATTTAAATTCTCAAATAGTTGACCACCTATTAGTGGAGATTGTGTTGTACATTCTTCATAACATCAATTCAATCACATCATCAAACATCAGTACTTATGTCATCAGTGTAGAAAAATGTGATGTCCAAGAAACACAATTTTTTATGAATTTTTCAACATATTTGACTATGTACCTTGTTCTCATATGGGTCACCCTTGAGTTTTTTAAATACTATATCCTGAAAAAGTTCCATAAGCAGGAAATTCATTTATCGTCCCATACATCATGGATCTCATTGTGAAATCATCATTTCTAAAACGATCATAAAACGTATCACCTTAATCCCACAATAATTTTATATCCTTGATAAATGGATCCAAATAAACATAAATATCATTAACTAGTTTTTTTGGCCCTCATATATGCATAGAAAACATGATGTATTATCATTTCATTCATAACTATGGTTGAAATTAATTATTTAACAACATAACTGGCTATGTACTAGGAGTTATTATTTTCAAATAAAAGTAACTCACTCCATATGTAAATAATTAAAGACTAAATTTTATCATCTCTTTTCCAAATTTTGGATACTCATTATCAATTTTCTTCAATAGAGGAGAGTATGTTAGGTGACATAGTTTCTCATTTTTTTTTTGTCGACATGAGACATAAATTTTCTTGTAGTCTCTTCACATCCATATGGGTTCCTAAACCATGAAATGATTGTAAAGTACCATTCAACATTTTTAGACCGAATTAATCTTTCTTATATCAAGAGGAACCACGCATTATGAATTCTATAAGTTATATTTGGTCATTGAGAAACACTATACATACATTTGGGCTGACGTGTATTCTTTTATAGATCATACCCATTGAGTGTTGCATTCATTTGACATATTTTGTTCGGATTTGGAGCTCATTATATTTTGGGAGCATGTCATTAAATAGAATATGTAATTCTATACAACTAGTGTCACTCCATCTTTTTCCTTATTTCAAAGTATACAGCTTCTGTACTGCTAAAAAAACAATATATTTAGTTAATCCACCATACAATAGAGTCATTTCACAACTCTTTAACTGCTCAAACAATTTTGGGAAAGCATGAAGTT
The DNA here is from genome assembly GCA_963277665.1 of Viscum album. Lineage (NCBI taxonomy): Eukaryota > Viridiplantae > Streptophyta > Magnoliopsida > Santalales > Viscaceae > Viscum > Viscum album. The sequence continues at coordinate 713,300,440 of OY728134.1, read as the reverse complement.
CATCTTCGACTATCCTTGTCACATCTTAAATATGATCGTCATCACCAATCTCATCTGTCATCATGTCCTTGATACGATATTATTCATTTTCCACACTTTTAATCATATCCAATGATCCATAAAATATAGTATTATCCTAACCAATAACCACATTACCTTTTTCCCCATGACTATTCCACTAATTATAGCATAGATCTATTCTCTGATTGATCTAGTGTTCTTCCAAATGCTCTCGACAAACTTTTCATGAATAATAACAGCATAAACACAAAAAAGGAATTGAGAAGGGTTTTATGCATGATATTTTTCATACTTGATATACTATTTCTGTCTATATTTATCTGCTTTTGTCAAAGGATTGGAATCCATCCATTCTTTTTTGATGTCCATAGGATTTTATTTTGTGATATTAAAATTTAACAAAATAAATACAGAAAATGGACCATTCAAATAAGTGGAACTCAACATTTGAATGATAGCTATTATTTCATTTTTTTTCCTAGGACTCACTCCTTTAGTATCTAACACCAAATTCCATTGAATAAGTTTTATAAAATCACACTTGAAATGCAATTAATAAATCTAACCATTTACACTAATTCCCCATTAAAATAACACACTATTTTTATGATGAAACCAATAATAAATATGCCCTCCCAACATTGAAATCCATTTATGAAATTCAATCAGGGGAATTCAAAAAAACATGGCGTGAAACCTAAGTCCATGACAAGTCTTTAAATCATTTTAAAGATATTTAAATCCAAAAAAGGTATTTTGAACACATATTATTTTTTAAGAAACATTTAAATACACTTTAATAATTTTAAAAGAGCCACATAGTCATATTCAAAACGACATAAATCCCAAGAGATGCACTTTATATATGATACATGAATAAAAAATAACCATCATTTTATAAAATATAAAAAAATAAAAGATTTATAATGACCCTCATGAATAAATAATATGAATCCAATTGTTTAATCTCGTAATAATACTAATGTTTGAATTAGTGATAGATAATGACATAAGTTTCACTATGCTATGATACTTTTGAACATAATGTAATATCTCTTCAATGTCAACAACCATCTTCCACTTGATGCTTGAAACATGTACTACCTAAACTTGATCATACCAATATAGTACAATATAAATTGTGTTACCCTTCCTATGGATATACATTAGATTAATGTAAAAATATTATCGATACTCAAACCTTCTCCATTATCAATGGTTCATATCACATTGTGATTAAATATATTTCAAAAACAATTTTTAGATTATTCCTAAACTATCTCACCCTAAATGTAATACCAATAACACCACATGGAAATAACCACTATTTTCAAATCCAGGGAAGGATCCGGGAAGTTTCATTATGTGGCCTTAACTGTCTAGACCCATAAGCAACTTGAAGACCATCATAAACTAGAACTACTCAAATCTTGTCTCCTGATACATCACAATATAGTCCATACTCATTACACATCAAATTTATGGATAAGATTAGTGTTTTTGTAAATATCCCATTAATATCATAGAATTATCTCTTGTGAATATATATGTAAAGGAATTGTATCACATTTATGGTTAAGGCCTTCTAAGTGCTATCAATATGGATGAATCCTGGTTAACCATATAGTAATAAATCCAATTTCCTAACAAATTCTTAAGTGTATAAATGAGTCATTTACTACTCTGAAATATCATTAGTGTGGGTCTTAAATACTAACATGTATCCTAGAGGCTTACAATATATAAATTTTGTTAGATGACACATCGATAACCACACTATAACAATGGAATCATATGTTGAGAATGATTAATCATCCCCATGAACTGGACTAAGTAAATACATTGGATATAGGATGCTTCATTAGGGAGGTGAACTATATAGATTTTCATATGCTCAAATATGAACTTTAAACCTCAAAGAAATAATACTTTTTCCAAACCTAAATTCCCAAAGTTATGACTCTATACTAAAAATTAAATTATTGACAAATGATTGGGTTGGGATTGGAGTTGGGATCTATTCCCTAGTGGTGTTTATAACATGGACCGTAGTTGTCCCTTTATGGTGCACCAAAAACATAGATATTTTGGTTGGATCATGGGGTACTTTAGTTATATGAATTTTTCTAGGTATCATAGAATTTCTATCTCTTCTATAGAAAATTCATCTCATACCTAATCAGTATGTGGATAAAGTACATGAACATGTTCCACCTAGTTAATGATGTAGTTATGAGAAGACTCTTAGAAATATTTCATTATTACTTCATTAATATTTCCCTATTTTCAACTTATATCTATTTCTCCTCTTCTTCCTTAGTATTTTTCTTCACATACCAAAATCATCACATTTTTCTTGTGTTCGTCTTTACATTATTCTACAACATTAATCCTTATTGAGAATATTTTTCATGGGTAGCTGTTGGTGGAATTGTGTATGAATGTAAATTACTAGATAGGGTAATTCCTTTGGATGATAACTAATATTTTTTATTTTCCATATCTATAATGACAATTACAGTCTACTCCTCCAACATGGACATGAATGTTAATGATTATGGGTGACATTATGATGGGATTTGGATGAAATTATAATTACCCAATCTCAAAATAGATGAATTAGTTCACTACTACATCATGAGTGTACATCGATTCAAAATGGCTGGTACTTATAACTTACTATGTTGTTTTAATATACTGGGAACAATTTTTCCCCTTTGAGTAAATTGAAAATATATAATTGATATATCTTTATAATAGAAATGAAACAAACATGTGACATAAATTCAATGAAAAAATAAACTATAATTTCCACCATAATAAAATAAAAATATAAAAGAATCACTAACATCACTATTTGAATGTAGTCATAAACAATAAACAACATCCATATGTAATCAGAAGATGAAAAACATTGAAACTATACGAGAAAAACATAACTATAAATTGATGGGTTATATTATATGACACGATCTATCCCTAAAAATGTCGTTCACTCTACAAATCTCCTAACAAAAAAACCAATTCATATGCCACTAAAACACAATTGGGCCACATGAATAAAATAGGGAACCATATACTTATCGAAACAAAAATGTATTTGGAGGTACCGCAAATATCCATGATGGTGTCCATACTTGGTGTGAACATATATGAAAACAATTTAACCACCAATGGTTTCTCAAGGAAATATTTAATATTCATATTTTAGTCCTAGAAGCTCATTAATATCCTTAGTTGTAAATAGAAAATTTATAGACCTGTAATTGATCATGGAAGATTGTACAATGAGAAAATACATTGGAATTACTCAGAGAATTAAAATAATACTCATAGTTTTAGAACCTGAAGAGCTAGTTTGGAGGTGGATGTGTGTTTGTAGATGATTACGGCTTCATAGTAGGGGGAGGGTTGGAAGTAGAGGTGGGGAACATGGAGGTTATCGGTTTACGACAAAGTAATGGTTCAGGGTGGAGGTGGGGTACGATGCACGACTGAGGGGATTTCCCCAGTGGAGGTCATTTCCCCAGTGGAGGGGATGTTTTCAACAGATGGGGTTCAATGGTGGTGGTGAGGTTCATAGTGGAGAATATATTTTTAGCAGTAGAGGGGGGCTTCACGATGATAGGAGACAAGGGTAAAGGATGAGGATGATGGATTTGCAGTGGCAGAGGAGGAGGAGTCGGGGATAGAGGAGGGGAATGAGGAGGAGGTAAAGGCTGCATATTTCGACTTCCGCAAGTGCTTTAGTCATGCTACATGATGATGATATTTTTAGGGTTTATTTATAAATTTTGGTAGACTATTATATTAGAAACAATTAAAAAGCACTGATAACGGGATGTTTTATCAATGTTAAAATATAAAACGCTGAAAAAAATGCATTTATCAATATTTTTTATCACTTATAATGGTCAATATTTATAAGTTCTAAAAAACTACAGATAAAACTATAGTGATAATAATATTTATTTACATTTACATATTTATTATATATATATATATATATATTAAATTATTAATTTATAATAAATATATTTATTATATTTATTGTTATATATAATTAATTTCTTCTTTTTAATTTTATATTTATTTGAATATATTGATATTTATTTATAATTATATTTGTATATATCTATTATAATTTTTTAATTATTTATTAATAACAAATTTATTCCATATTAATTCCATATTTATTATAAATATATATTTAATATATATATTTTAATTACATTCGAAAATTAAAATAAATAAATAAATATTTATTTATTTATTTAAGTACTTATGAAATTCCAATAAATATATTAATTATATATATATTATAATTTAAAATTTATTTAAATAAATATATATTTATAGATAAATAATTATGAAATTATAATAAATATATTTACTATAATTATAATTATAATTATATATATACATATTTAAGTACGTGGAGGGGGATGAATTGTTTTCATGACTCACTCAAGGACATATAAACATGAAAATAAAGATGATTATCCACTATATGTTAAAAATATGTATGACCATTGAGATTTTTTTAATTTAACATCCCCTTTCCAATTCTCCATCACCGTCATGGGGGAGGTTTATTAGATCCTCGTATTTTGATTTCTAACTCTAAATATTATTTGTATATAATGATTTTTTCCTAATGATTAGTTTTTTTAGGATTATCTTATTTTACACATTAATTATTTTATTTTTGAAATCATCATATTGATTTAAAAAAAAGAAGACAATATTTTACTATATATGTTTCATTTTTAATATTACTTTTATTTATCTTGATTTTCCAAATCTATTTAAAAAAACAACCAAAAAAATATTCTCTTAGAGATAAAATTAATAATTAAACATATAAATGTAATTTTATATTGATATGGAAAATATATAATTAATTTATATAAAAACATATTCTGTTTTCTAAAATGATAATGACTAAAAAATTAATAGATATGTCTTTCATAGAACCTGCATGCAAGAAGGCCTGTAAAAACCCTGCTTTTGATGTGAAAGACTTTGGAATATTCTTGATGATATTCCAGAGTAGCACCTTCAGACGGCGTGCGATTTCGAGCCCCGGAGTGGCCGAAATTAAATTTTTAGTGCGTTCACAGTGGAAATGCTAAATAAATGAGATAACTCCTAAACGGAGTTCCAGATCAGGGATCCGAGTGTACGGATGGGTCCTGAATGGGGTGTTTACCCTGGGAACGACAAAAAACATGTCGGCGCGGGATGTTTGGACCCCTCGCCCACTTCTGGAACGTTAAACGGATTAAATAAATAAATAAATTCGTTTAATGGTGAAACTCGATTATCTCGTAAACAGTGTCTCGGATTGGAAAACTGAGGGCACCGTTGAGTTCAGGGCGTGCCATTTACCCTAGGAGTGTTGTAAGTTTTGCGGGCACGGCCCGTGTGTGAAAAATGGCCCTAGGGGCGTTTTCGTAATATAGCGACCTCGGGCGGTAGGTTTAATAACATTTGAACGGGGCCTCGGATTAAAATTCCAAGACCACCATTGCGCTCAGGGAATGGTTCTTAGCCTATGGGAGGCTAAATCCCGACCCATTCGGGAGTTCAGGTTTGAGGCTGTCGGGCGGGCGTTTATTTGATTTGTACTTAAACACCCCCACCCACCCCCCCTTCTTCTTCTTCCTCTTCCTCAAACCCTTCCCCCCTACTTCAACTCCAGAAAGGCAACTCCGGCGAGGCGAGCTCCGGCGAGCCCCCCCCCCCCCCAGCGGGTTGACAGCGAAGCGACGGGCATCGCCCAAGATGTAGGAGTTATTTCATTTTCGTTTTCAAATTCCCGCAATATTTGAGCCCAATTTATATTGTCGAATTGTTGTCTGATCATAAATCGAAGCCTTCAGATGTTTAGTATAAGTTATAAGGTTTCTGACGCTCTTCTCTGATCGAAAATCCGAGTCCCAGGGTGCCTGTGGCAGTCCCGGGAAGTTCCAGCCGGAAATCTGGTTTTCCGGTGGTTACAGGCGGTGGCCGGTGGTTCCGGGATGGCGGTGCGACGGAAGGTCGGCCGGCCATCCAGCCGGCTGGGCGGCACCTCCCCAATGTGGAGCAGCTCGGCTCGCCAGCTGAGGGAGCCGGCTGCAGGAGCCGGCGAGAGGAGACGGCCAGGGTCGCGCTGTGCAACCCCGCGACTGGACAGAGACCTGCGCGACGCGGGTGTCCGCGTGGAAGGCCGACCGGCCTGTCAGCCGGTCGGTGGAAGAGTTGCCCGTGCGGCACGGGCGGGGTGACTCGTGGGAGGCGGTGGGGCCGTAGTCCCAGAGATCCGGCCGGAGCGGGCCGGTTCGAGCGGGGCGGACCGGCGGGACCGGGCCAGTCTGGCCCAAGGGGTCCCCCCCCTTTTGGAATTTCTGACCCCCGTAGCTTTCGCAACGGGCGTCCGTTTTGCGCGCCGTCAGTGGAAGTGTGGACCTAGCGTCGAGGGGAACGCTTTGAGATGGTTTCAGGTATTTTTAATTACCGAAACGAGGGGCCGCAGAGGTGCGACACATCTTTAAGTGGTTTATCGTTTACTGGTGGAAACTTGTCTTGGAGGGCACGGAGGCGTCCGACGTCCGATTTAAACGCCGTCAGTGGAATTGGGACCCTGGCACCGAGGCAGATCATTCCACGGCAGTTTTGGGCACTGAAGCCAAAGTTGAGGCATGGGCCCCATGCCCCATCTTTTGAGCTGCGTGTAGCTTTTAGCAACTTTTTCCTCGGTCGTCCGTTCGGGGCGTGCGAGCAGTCGATGTTGGGTGTTTTTCCGAGGGCATCGCATTGGCGCAGTCTTCCTGCTCTAATTCTGCACGATGGTGTGGGCCCCGGGAGGGTCGTTTCGGGCGTTGACGGTGATTTCCAGCTTTATCACCGAGCAACCGTTTTGGACAAGTGAATAGTCCATTTCGTGTACTTTTTCGAGAGGATCGCAACAATATGATTCATTCGTTGAGTTTCGGGACAGGGATGCGGGTCCCACGTGGCACCGCTCATGAGCGGTGCGCCAGGATTTACCTTTTTCTCCGGATATCCGTTGCACTCAAGTGAGTAGTGCTTTTGACGTGTTTTCCCGAGGGGATCGCAATGGTGCGATGTTCCCGACTGTTTTCGGGGCCGAGGCTCAGGATCACAGGACGTAGTCTGGGCGTGAGGCGGTGTTGGGGACTTTTCCATCGGATATCCGTTGGAGGCGAGTATGTAGTCAATGTCACGTGTTTTTCCACGAGGATTACAACGGTGCGATTTGTTTGGTTGTGGGGAGCCTCTTGCGCGATCTTGTTAAAAGTGGAAGCATGGAAGGTGCTCCAGTGGTGGTCCACCCTACCTTGTTTGTTGCGGACCCATGGTGTGTGATCGCGCACTCTTAGAAGAGTGATATAAATGGTTCACGAGATGTGGTTGGTCGTCCCTAGGACTTTGAGGAGGAGTTGTTGTGTCACGCCTTCGCGTTGAAGTTGGGTTCCGTGTGCACGATAGCCTATGGGCTGGAACGATGTATACTCTAGGAGTATACGGGAGCGATTGGAGGTATGTGTGGTTGTTCATACCTGAGAACGTTGGTGCATTCGGTTGTGGTTGAGAAGGGGCCACACGTTTTGTGGGCCCCACGTGTGTTCTGGGTTCAGCTTTGCATACTTAGACCTCTCACGACATAGAGGGTCTCCCTGTGCTCGTTTGTTTGACCAGCAGGGTTGAGTGGTCTCCCCCTGGTTTTGTGCTCGATGGATTGGCTGGTATCGGTGCTAGTGAAACTCAGTGTTGGAGCAGGTGCTGAACTTCTATTGGGTGAGTTGTTCTGGAGTTCGGTGGTTTCCCGATAACCACTCGGTGTTTGGTTGGCCAGTGTTGTACCCTCCTGTGGATATGGCCAGAGCAGTTCTTGGTTTTACCCTCCAGCGGGGCTGGGCAGTGGGTTACTCATCAGCTTCTAGGCTCTACCCTCCAGCGGAGACTGTGCAGTGGGTCACCCGAAGTTCATAGGGTCTACCCTCCAGCAGAGACTGGGCAGTGGGTCACCCGACGCTCTTAGGGTCTACCATCCAGCAAAGACTAGGCAGTGGGTCACCCGACAAACTTAGGGTCTACCCTCCAGCAGAGACTGGGTAGTGGGTCACCCAATAACCTCTTAGGGTCTACCCTCCATCAGGGAAGGGCAGTGGGTCGCCCGTCGTCATGTTCCAGGTCTACCCTCCGGCACGGTTGGGTAGTGGGTTGCCTGTCAACTTATTCCAGGTCTACCCTCCAGCGGGGCTGGGAAGTGGGTCACCTGATGATGTATTATGGTCTACCCTCTAGCGGGGCTGGGCAGTGGGTCGTCTGATGATGTGTTATGGTTTACACTCCACCAGGGCTGGGTAGTGGGTCACCCAGTATCTTAATATGGTTTACCATCCAGTGGGGCTGGGTAGTGGGTCGCTTGATGATGTATTAGGGTTTACCCTCCAGCAGGGCTGGGCAGTGGGTCCCCCGAAATCTGATTATGGTTTACCCATTAGCGGGGCTAGGCAGTGGTTCGCCTGATGATGTATCAGGGTTTACCCTCCAGCATGGCTGGGCAGTGGGTTACCCGATACCTGGTTATGAACTACCCTCTAGTGGGGCTAGGCAGTGGTACATTTGTTTGCATTCTAGACTCAGTCCTTTCTACTAGGCTAGTCTGTGGATTTTCCTCCGTTTTTACCGGAGCGGGACCCTTGGTTGTACGGGTCAGTGTTGTGACGGCGTTGACTTTGAGGAGGCCTCTCGATAACAGGGCAGTGACGAGGCGGGGTTTGGCTTAACCCGGAACTCTCAAGTACGAGGGGCACATTCCCCCACTGAGACGCATCCTTGTGACGCGACCTAAAACCGTTCGGGCAAGTCAGTGACGACCAAAGCGGATAATGTTGAGGTGCGGTGGATTGATCCCCTTGACTTGCGATTCGGGGCAGATGTGCGGGATGCTGGGCATCGATGGTGTTTGCTTCCGGGATTGTTGGCTACTTTTTATTTGGCTGTGCTACGTGTCGAAGATCCCCTTACGAGCTTGTTCGGGATTCTTGGAAGAGCATATATATGTATATACCTCGTACGAGTACCCACTCCTTGGGTTTTGTCTACTCTCCTACCAGGAGAGGCGAAGACGCGCGAGGTATGCCACGTGCTTTCCGTGTCTAGCTTCTAGTGGTTGGATGAGTCTACTCACCTGCTATAGGTAGCGAAGACTCGACGAGAAGTTCATCTTCTCACAGTTTCGAGCTCCTTGTGTCTGGACGAGTCTACCTTCTTTCCTTTTGTTGGGTTGAGCTGGACTCTCTGTTGTGTTGTTACTCTTTAATGCACCCCCGGTTGGACTCCTTTACATTTAATGATCGCTCTACTGCTGCCCTTAGATACCTCCTTTGTTGCTCCCTCGTGACTTTGGGGTATCCTATGGAGTATTTCTTTACTCACCCCTGCTTGGACTTTGCCCGCACTTGGTGTGCCCTGGCAGACGACAGACAGGATGGTCATGACCTCAGTGGAGCATAGGAGTTTTGGAGCTTGGACCGCGTGTGGTGGTCGTAGCCGGGTTCCAGGTGGGAGACCCATCAGCTGTTTCTTTTTGTTTACATGTTGCCGGGTTGTGGAAGTTTCTGATTGGGCACGTGTTTTGCCCCTTTACTTTTCAGTATACCTTCAGCTGTCTTTTTACTTGTAGAGGTCAATGCACTCTGTGGGTCACCCGATGTTCTTAGGGTCTACCCTCCAGCAGAGACTGAGCAGTGGGTCACCCGACGCTCTTAGGGTCTACCCTCCAGCAAAGACTAGGCACTGGGTCACCCGACACACTTAGGGTCTACCCTCCAGCGGAGACTGGGCAGTGGGTCACCCAATAACCTCTTAGGGTCTACCCTCCAGCAGGTCTGGGCAGTGGGTCGCCCGTCGTCTCGTTCCAGGTCTACCCTCCAGCACGGTTGGGTAGTGGGTCTCCTGTCAACTTATTCCAGGTCTACCCTCCAGCGGGGCTGGGAAGTGGGTCACATGATGATGTATTATGGTCTACCCTCTAGCGGGGCTAGGAAGTGGGTCGCCGGATGATGTGTTATGGTTTACACTCCACCAGGGCTGGGTAGTGGGTCACCCAGTATCTTAATATGGTTTACCATCCAGCGGGGCTGGGTAGTGGGTCGCTTGATGATGTATTAGGGTTTACCCTCCAGTAGGGCTGGGCAGTGGGTCCCCCGAAATCTGATTATGGTTTCCCCTTTAGCGGGGCTAGGCAGTGGGTCGCCTGACGATGTATTAGGGTTTACCCTCCAGTAGGGCTGGGTGGTGGGTTACATGATACCTGGTTATGAACTACCCTCCAGCGGGGCTAGGCAGTGGGTCATTTGTTTTCATTCTAGACTCAGTCCTTTCTACTAGGCTAGTCTGTGGATTTTCCTCCATGTTTACCAGAGCGGGACCCTTGGTTGTACGGGTCAGTGTTGTGACGGCTTTGACTTTGAGGAGGCCTCTCGACAGCGGGGCAGTGACGAGGCGGGGTTTGGCATAACCCGGAACTCTGAAGTACGAGGGGCACATTCCCCCACCGAGACGCGTCCTTGTGACGTGACCTAAAACCGTGTGGGCGAGTCAGTGCCGGCCATAGCGGTTAGTGTCGAGGTGCGGTGGTTTGAGCCCCTTGACATGCGATTCGGGGCAGATGTGCGGGATGCAGGGCATCGATGGTGTTTGCTTCTGGGATTGTTGGCTACTTTTTCTTGGGATGTGCTACGTGATGGAGATCCCCTTACGAGCTTGTTCGGGATTCTTGGAAGAGCATATATATGTATATACCTCGTACGATTACCCACTCCTTGGGTTTTGGCTACTCTCCTACTAGGAGAGGCGAAGACGCGCGAGGTATGCCACGTGCATTCCGTGTCTACCTTCAAGTGGTTGGATGAGTCTACTCTCCTGCTATAGGTAGCGAAGACTCGACGAGAAGTTCATCTTCTCACCGTTTCGAGATCCTTGTGTCTGGACGAGTCTACCTTCTTTCCTTTTGTTGGGTTGAGATGGACTCTCTGTTGTGTTGTTACTCTTTGCTGCACCCCTGGTTGGACTCCTTTACCTTTTATGTTCTCTCTACTGCTTGCCCTTCGGTACCTCCTTTGTTGCTCCCTCAAGCCTTCGGGGTATCCTATGGAGTAATTTTATACTCACCCCTGCTTGGGCTTTGCCCGCACTTGGTGTTCCCTGGAAGACGACAGACAGGATGGTCGTGACCTCAGTGGAGCGTAGGAGTTCGGGAGCTTGGACCGCGTGCGGTGGTCGTAGCCGGGTTCCTTGTGGGAGACCCGTCAGGTGTTTCTTTTTGTTTACATGTTGCTGGGTTGTGGCACTTTTCTGATTGGGCGCGTGTTTTTCCCCTTTACTTTTCAGTGTACCTTAAGCATTCTTTGTACTTGTAGATGTCTATGCACTCTGTGGTTTATATATAGCAGTTGTTCTTTTTACTCTTCTTGTTCTTTCTTTTTGCTCTGCACTTTTGCATTGACTGTGCTGTGTGTGGGTGAGTACAGGTGCTTAGGAAAAGGCCTCCCCGAGTTGGTGTGCCTTCGGCGCTAGTCGTCAGCCCCTGGCCTATGGAGGCGGGCTTGGGGTAGTTGTGGCTCGAGCTTGGGTAGGGTCGGGTCGTGACAAAGTGGTATCAGAGGTGGTTCGTTCCATGGGACATTGTGCGGAGATCTCTAAAAGTGTAATTGGTTGGGATTTAGGGCAACAGTGTCTACGTGCCTCGAGATCGGCTCTCAGGCTAGGGACTCCAGTGATGGTGCGACAGCCGCCATATCCATTCACCAGGACCTTGATAACCCGCTTTTCGACTCGGCATACTGAGATAATTGTTGCATGGAAAAAAATTTTGTGCATCACATAGGATTGAGTCTTTGATTGTCCTTCTTGAGTCAGCTCCCCATCGTGGTTAGTGTTATATACATATATGCTCATATGACCGCGGAACTCCATTATAATATTCAGGATGTATCCGCGAAGACAGTTGGCCATGATACCATCTTGGGTGCGTGACGACGACCCTGTGAACTACGAGGTCACAGTCCAGGACCCATCATGCGAGCCCTTTTTCTATGGGTGGGCCGGTAGCGGCACACCCACCTGTTGAGTAGCCGGTAGTTTCATCAGAGCAGGCTGAGCTTGAGCGCAGGTTGAGCACAGGTTGAGGGCGCTCCGTGAGTTCCAGCGGCAGAGACCACTGAGGTTCAGTGGTGAGGCAGACCCTCAGGCAGCAAAGTTTTGGCTCGAGGAAGTGGTTCGCCTTTTCGGGCATGTGTAGACGTGACAGATCAGAGAGCGGCTTTGGCAGCCACCCCTTTTTGTGGATCAGCTTGGCGTTGGTGGAGTCTGGTGACTCAGTTTCTTGAAGAGTCGTCACTTTCATGGGACGACTTCCATTTGTTGTTTCGAGAGGAGTTTCTTCCCATCCTTCTTGTGCTCCATTCAGATTCAGGAGCTCTTGCAGTTTCAGCAGGGAGGGATGATGGTGGCCGAGTACGCGGCTAGTTTTGCAGACCGTGCATGCTTTTACCCAAACAAGGTCCATGACGACAAATTCCGAGCGCGGAAGTCTGAGCAGGTTCTCTGCCGAGATATTCGTGTTGTCATAGTACCTTTGAGCATTTCCACATATGATGGGGTGCTAGATCAGGCGTTGGTGACAGAGGGATTCCTGTCATGTTTTGTGGTTGGTAGTGGCAGTGGTCGCGACGGAGCCGGGACATCTGCCATAGCTAGCAGGCACCGGAGGACAGGATCTCGATGTGTGTGGCCTTCCCACTTCCGGTTTCGGAGACGTGGTCGTATACCATTGTGGCGAAAAGGCGAAGGGCCTCAGCCGAGGATGCCCTTCCGTGAGTGGATCCCGGGCTGTGGTCGTACACCACAGTGGCGCCGAAGGGTACCAGGGCAGCCTAGAGAGCGCTGGTGGTATGCTTGTGATGGGTGAGGTCACTTGGCATGAGACTGCCCGACCTGAGTTGTTGAGAACTTCGGGCAGGCAGCAGGCGCACCACCACGGTAGAGGCAGTGCCATGATCGGATTAGTGTCCAGAGAGGTGGTGCTAAAAGAGGTGCAGGAGGAGATGGAGGTGGGTGATGGAGTTACAAGATCTCCCCATCCCTACTAGGTGGTCCACGTCAGGCTCCGGGAGCTGACGGTTGGGACCGCAGGTAGCCATGAGCTTTGGATGTCTACGATCCTGCAGAGCATGGGATGGTGAGAGGTACCCCTTGCGAATCTTCTAGATTTTGCAGTAGAATTGTTGGGCTCTACGTGTGAAAGGATTTTCTCCCTGCTCCTTGTTTGAGGTGTTACTAAGGTGACACAGGGCGTCGGGTGTAACCCTGTCTTGGTGAGGAAAAAGGCGTGGGACCTTTTCCTTTAGTCGATAGTGTTGACTCCTCCTTTTGAGCGTGTAAGATAGCATCGATTGTGGAACCTAGCATGACCATATATCCTTGGGTGTTTCGCCATATGGATATTCTGAAGGAGGGAATCATCGGGCCTTGTTTCAGGTGCGGGTGGTGATTCCAATTGAGACGTGTGATGCAGTGGTTTGAACGGGGAGGTGAGCTACCCCCGAGAGCCTTTGGGCCATTTGAGACCATGCGAAGGGATGACGAGGTTCCCTACCGCCTTACCCTAACCCCAAATTCTGGAGCGGGTGCACGACATCGACAAGGGCTGACCTCACGTGAACAGGTCAATATTTGGGTCCGTGTGTGGTGACGCAGAGCTGTGCGTGGGTTCTTCTATGTATGGAAGAGCCAGGTGTGGGCTTAGTACCCATTGTTGCTCCCTAGTTTTGCTATTCGGGGACAAAAATCTTGAAGGAGGGAATGATGTAAGAACCCAGTTTTTGATGTGAAAGACGTTGGAATATTCCTGATGATATTCCAGAGCAGCGCCTTCAGACGGCGTGCGATTCCGAGCCCCGGAGTGGATGGAATTAAATTTTCAGTGCGTTCACACTAGAAATGAAAAATAAATGATATAACTCCTAAACAGAGTTCAGGATCAGGGATCCGAGTGTACGGATGAGTCCGGAATGGGGTGTTTACCCTAGGAACGACATAAAACTTGTCGGTGCGAGATGTTTGGACCCCTCGCCCACTTCTGGAACGTTAAACAGATTAAATAAATTAATTAATTCGTTTAATGGTGAAACACGAGTATCACATAAATGGTCGCTCGGATTGGAAAACTGAGGACACTGTTGAGTTCGGAGCGTGCCGTTTACCCTAGGAGGGGTGTAAGTTTTGCGGGCGCGGCCCGTCTGTGAAAAATGGACATAGGGGCGTTTTCGTAATTTGGTGGACTCGGTCGCTAAGTTTAATAACATTTGAATGGGGCCTCGGATTAAAATTCTGAGACCGCCATTGCGCTCAGGGCGTGGTTCTTAGCCTAGGGGAGGCTATATCCTGACCCTGTCGGGAGTTTGGGTTCGGGGCTGTCGGGCGGGCGTTTAAGTGTTTTGTACTTAAACACCCCCACCCCCCCCCCCTTATTCATCATCTTCCCCTTCCTCAAAACCTTCCCCCCTCCTTCACCTCTAGCAAGGAAACTCCGGCGATCCCCCCCCCCCCCGGCGGGTTGACGACGAAGCGACGGGCATCACCCAAGATGTAGGAGTTATTTCGTTTTCGTTTTCAAATTCCCACAATATTTTACCTCAATTTATATTGTCACATTGATGTCCGGTCATATATCGAAGCCCGCAGATGTTTAGTATATGTTCTATGGTTTCCAACGCTCTTCTCGGATCGAAAATCCGAGTCCCGGGGTACTCGGGGCAGTCCCGGCAAGTTCCGGCCGAAAATCTCGTTTTCCAGCGGATACTGGCGGCGGACGGTGGTTCTGGGACGGCGGCACGGCGGAAGGCCGGCCGGCCATCCGGCCGGCTGGGCGGCACCTCCCCGGTGCGGGGCGGCTCGGCTCGCTGGCTGAGGGCGCCGGCTGCGGGATCCGGCTAGAGGAGATGGTCGGGGTCACGCAGTGAGACCCCACGGCTGGACAGAGGCACGCACGACGCAGGTCTCCACGTGGAAGGCAGACCGGAATGTCGGTCGGTCGGTGGAAGAGCCACCCGCGTGGCGCGGATGGGTTTACTTGTGGGAGGCGGCTGGGCTGCTGTCCCAGTGAGCTGGCTGGAGCGGGCCGGTTCGAGTGGGGCGGACCGGCCGGACCGGGCCGGTCCGGCCCAAGGGCGCCCCCCCCCCCCTTTTAGAATTTTCGACGCCCGTAGCTTTCGCTATGAGCGTCCGTTTTGCGCGTCGTCAGGGGAAGCATGGACCTAGCGTCGAAAGGAATTATTTGAGATGGTTTTAGGAATTTTTAATTCCCGAAACGAGGGGCCGTGAAGGCGCGACGCGTCTTTAAGTGGTTTGTCATTTTCCAGGGGAAACTTGTCTTGGACGGTACAGACGCGTCCGACGACCGATTTAAACGCAGTCAGTGGAATTGGGACCCTGGAACCTAGGCGGAGCATTCCAGGGTGGTTTTAGGCGCTGAATCCAGAGTTGAGGCATGGGCCCCACGGCCCGTCTTTTGAGTTGTGTGCTGCTTTTAGCGACTTTTTCCTTGGACGTCCATTCGGGGCGTGCGAGCAGTCGATGTTGGGTGTTTTTCTGAGGGCATCGCGTTGGCGAAGTCTGCCCGCTGTAATTCTGCATGATGGTGCAGGCCCCATGAGGGTCATTTCGGGAGTTAACGATGATTTTCCAGCTTTATCATCGGGTGACCGTTTTGGACAAGTTAATAGTCCATTTCGTGTACTTTTTCGAGAGGATCGCAACAGTGTGATCTGTTCATAGAGTTTCGGGACCATGATGCGGGTCCCACGTGGCACCGCTCGTGTGCGGTGCGCCGAGATGCACCTTTTTCTCCGGATATCCGTTGCACTCAAGTGAGTTGTGCTTTTGATGTGTTTTCCCGAGGGGATTGCAATGGTGCAATGTGGCCGACTATTTTCGGGGCCGAGGCTCAGGATCACAGGACGCCGTTCGGGCGTGAGGCGGTGTTGGTGACTTTTCCGTCGGATATCCGTTGGAGGTGAGTAAGTAGTCAATCTCGCGTTTTTTTCCATGAGGATTACAACGGTGTGATCATTTTGGTTGTGCGGAGCCTCTTGAACGATCTTGTTAAAGGTGGAAGCATGGAAGGTGCTCCAGTGGTTGTACTCCCTACCTTTTTTGTAGCGGACCCTTGGCGTGAGAGCGCGCACTCTTGGGAGAGTGATATAAATGGTTTACGAGATGTGGTTGGTTGTGCTTGGGCCTTTGAGGTGGATTTGTTGTGTCATGACTTCACGTTGACGTTGGGTGCCGTGTGCACGATAGCCTATGGGCTGGAACGAGGTATACTCTGGGAGTATATGGGAGCGCTTGGAGGTACGTGTGGTTGTTTGTACCCGATAACATTGGTGCATTCAGTTGGAGTTGAGATGGGGCCACACGTTGTGTGGGACCCATGTGCGTGCCGGGTTCGGATTTGCGTACTTTGACATCTCACGACGTAGAGGGTCTCTCTGTGCTCGTTTTTTGACCAGCATGGTTGAGTGGTCTCCCCCTGGTTTCGTTCTCGATGGATTGGCCGGTAGCGGTGCCAGTGACACCCAGTGATGGAGCAGGCGCTGAACTTTTTTTGGGTGAGTTGTCCTGGAGTTGGGTGGTTGCGCGATACTCACTCAGTGTTTGGTTGGCCAGTGTTGTACACTCCAGTGGATATAGCCATAGCAGTTCTGAGTTTTACCCTCCAGCGGGGCTGGCCAGTGGGTTACTCATCGGCTTTTAGGGTCTACCCTCCAGTGGAGACTGGGCATTGGGTCACCTGACGCTCTTAGGGTCTACCCTCCAGCAGAGACTGGGTAGTGGGTCACCCGACGCTCTTAGGGTCTACCCTCCCGTAGAGACTGGGAAGTGGGTCACCCAACACACTTAGGTTCTACCCTCCAGCAGAGACTAGGCAATAGGTCACCCGACGACCTCTTAGGGTCTACCCTCCAGCAGGGCAGGGTAGTGGGTCGCCCGTCTTCTAGTTCTAGGTCTACCCTCCAGCACGATTGGGCAGTGGGTCGCCTGTCGACTTATTCAAGGTCTACCCTCCAGCAGGGCTGGGCAGTGGTTCGCCTGATTATGTAATAAGGTATACCCTCCAACGGGGATGGGTAGTGGGTCGTCGGATGATGTGTTATGGTCTACCCTCTAGTAGGGCTGGGCAGTGGGTCACCCAGTATCATAATATGGTTTACCCTCCCGCGGGGCTGGTTAGTGGGTCGCTTGATGATGTATTAGGGTTTACCCTCCAGCAGGGCTGGGCAGTGGGTCACCCGATATCAGATTATGGTTTACCCTCCAGCTGGTCTGGGCAGTGGGTTTCATGACGATGTATTAGGGTTTACCCTCCAGCAGGGCTGGGCAGTGGGTCGCCCGATATCTGGTTATGAATTACCCTCCAGCGGGGCTGGGCAGTGGGTCATTTGTTGGAATTCCAGACTTAGTCCTTTCCACTAGGCTAGTCTGTGGCTTTTCCTCCGTGTTTACTGGAGAGGGACCCTTGGTTGTACGGGTCAGTGTTGTGACGGATTCGACTTTGAGGAGACCTCTCGACTGCGGGGCAGTGATGTGGCGGTGTTTGGCTTAACCCGAAACTCTCAAGTACGAGGGGCGTTTTCCCCCACCGAGACGCATCCTTGTGACGCAACCAAAACCCGTTCAAGCGAGTCAGTCCCGGCCAAAGAGGATAGTGTCGAGGTGCGGTGGTTTGAGCCCCTTGACTTGCGATTCGGGGCAGACGTGCGGGATGCTGGGCATCGATGGTGTTTGCTTCTAGGACTGTTGGCTACTTTTTCTTGGGCTGAGCTACGCGATGGATATCTCGTTACGAGCTTGTTCAGGATTCCTGGAAGAGAATATATATGTATATACCTCGTACGAGTACCCACTCCTTGGGTTTTGGCTACTCTCCTTCTAGGAGAGGCGAAGAGCCGCGAGGTATGCCACTTGCTTTCCGTGTCTAGCTTCTCGTGGTTGGATGAGTCTACTCTCCTGATATATGTAGAGAAGACTCGATGAGAAGTTCATCTTCTCACCGTTTCCAGCTCCTTGTGTCTCGACGAGTCTACCTTGTTTCTTTTTGTTGGGTTGAGCTGGACTCTCTGTTGTGCTGTTACTCTTTACTGCACCCTCAGTTGGACTCCTTTACTTTTCATGTTCGCTCTACTACTCTCCCTTCGGTACCTCCTTTGTTCCTCCCTCGAGCCTTCGGGGTATCCTACTGAGTATTTTTATACTCACCCCTTCTTGGGCTTTGCCCTCACATGGTGTGCCCTTGAAGACGACAGACAGGTTGGTCGTGACCTCAGTTAAGCGTAGGAGTTCGGGATCTTGGACCGCGTGCGGTGGTCGTAGCCGGGTTCCAGGTGGGAGAACCGCCAGCTGTTTCTTTTTGATTACCTGTTGCTGGGTTGTGGCACTTTATTGATTGGGAGCGTGTTTTTCCCCTTTACTTTTCAGTGTACCTTCATCTTTATTTGTACTTGTAGAGGTCGATGCACTCTGTGGTTTATATATAGTAGTTGTTCTTTCTTACTCTACTTGTTCTTTCTTTTTACACTGCACTTTTGCATTGACTGTGCTGCATGTGGGTGTGTACAGGTGCTTAGGCAAAGGCATCCTCGAGTTGTTGTGCCTTTGGCGCTAGTCGCCAGCCCCTGGCCTATATAGGCGGGCTTGGGGTAGTTACGGCCCGAGCCCGGGTAGGGTCGGGTCGTGACAGGGCCGATCCAATTACCACTTTTCTTTCATTTTTTATTTTAATGAAAATGATACCTATAGCATTATATACTGACAAATTTTTTTATAAGAAAAAATAAACAATATAAATGTTAAAAAAATTATTAATTATTTTATAAGTAAATTCAATAATGTATAAATTGACAAACTATACAAAACACAACATATAAATATATATAAATCTAGAAAATATAAATTACGTTTTACTATTTACAAATTACATTTCTGCATTTATTCTTATCTAAAAATAATGCATCTGAAAATAATACAATGAATTTTAGAAGAGTTGGGAAACCAGGGTATCCGATTAAAGATTTGCTAAATACATTTTCACTTTAACAAATTCCTCGATGCACTACCCTTTAGATTTCCCAAGATATGTGACCTAACCATCAAATTCCCCTCAACACTCCATTGCCCGTTCACTATGGATAAAGGCTATCCATATTATTATAAATAATTATTAAATAGTTTCTATAAATAATAATTATACATCAATAATTTCCATAAATTATTTTGTAATTTCCATAAATAATATATATTGAATATAATGTGATAAAAAACATGTATTTTTTTTGAAAAAATTCCCATACTTTTTTTAATTAAAATAATAATGTATGTGTATAAATCTGGATATGGGTGTGTCAATTGCAAAATAAAGTGGCACTGGCCAGAAAAATGCTGAGTGCTAATTGATCTGGAACCCTCACCCCCACCCTCAAATTTCAAATTATATATATATATATATATATTATTTCAGATATGGCCTTTAAAAGTGTTAGAAAAGTCCATTTAAAGTGATAAAACATTATTCTCAATATCAGCAAAGGTAAAGGTGGTCCCTTTTATCAGTGCTAAAAAATCGCTGATAAGACCCCTTTTTACAATGCTAAAATACACAGATAAAATGGGTCTTTTATCAGCACTATAAAAAGCACTGATAAAAGGGTCATTTTTCACCGTTTTTTAGAAATGTTAATAGACCACTTTTATGAGTGATTTATAAAAGCACGGATATATGTTAATTTTTTAGAAAAATAAATAATTTCTTCAAAACAGAGGGAGGTTTTAACAATGCATGGCCCCCTCTTAAACAGTGCTCCCCCTCAAGCACACCCCTACCACCCTAGAATACCACAGCCCCACCCTTTAACAGTGATATCATATACATTCACCATCGTGCATACCCCAACCACCCTAGCACACCCCAGCCCCCCCCCCCCCCCACTTTAGCAGTGTTAGCACAGCCCTTCACTACCAAGTGCTCCACTACCTCCACTAGGATTGGAAATCGAGACCTCCCACTGTGCACCTGGAACCTTTACCGCTCCCCTATATTTCTCTTTTACACATTTAATGATATATATATATATATATATTAAGTTATATTTATTAGTATATTAATATATATTTATATTAACATATATTTATATTTATATTAAAATATATATTTATGTATATATATAATGTTATATTTATTTATTCATATATTAATATATATATATATACATGTATAGTTATATTTATCTATTTATATATCTATATATTTATTCGAATATTAATATATATATATTTTTAATTTTTTATCCAAATATTTATCTGAATATTAATATATATTTATATTAAAATATATATTTAGTTATATTAATATATATATATATATATTCATATTAATATATATATATACATGTATAGTTATATATATATATATTTCTTTATATTTATTCGTATATCAAAATATATTTATATCTATCTATTTATATCTATTTAGTTATATTTTTTATCCAGATATATATATTTATATTAATATTTATATATATATTTATATTAACAGATTAATGTTTGTTTAAAAAAAATATTTATATTAATATATATTTATTTATTTATTTATTAACTCGTATATTAATATATATATATATATACATGTGTAGTTATTTTTATATATATATTTAATTATAAATTTATTCATATTTTAATATATATTTATTAATATCTATTTATTTCTTTACATAACTTTACTAGGTATGACTTTACCCCTGCATAATATTTCCTGTCTCATAGCTATTGGAGATTCTCTTGGGAGTTTTTTGTGTGTTGATAGTAGTCCTAGGGGGTGAGCGGATGTATCTAATGTTCAGATCTGTCTTGAATTAGATCTATCCTTGCCAATTTTGGACAAGATATCCTTGAAGGTGAGGGTGTCACATTATTGGAATCAGAGTATTTTCTATCCAGTCTTCCCCATGTATTGTTCTCGTTTTAGTATGCAAGGACATTTGATTCAGATGTGCAAGTAATCTAAATGTGATGGGTTGTGTTTCCATAAATCTGATGAATATGGTGTGTTTTCGGATGTTGATATGAATGATAAGGGGGTTCTATCAGATTTAGCTAGTAGTATTCCTAGATAGGTATGCCTTTCAAATGGTGATTCATCTATGTATAATCTTGATCTATTATCATTGGATATATGCAATGAGAATTCTGAAAAAATATAAATTTGTGATTAAACATGCTTCTTTACTGTATGAGAATTCTTCTGAACTGCATATACCTATGGTGAGTATTGCAAGTTTTCTGAACACACCAATACTTATAATTTTTTCAAGGGGTTGTTCAAATGGTGTTTTCTTCTTTTTGGTCCGTTAATATTATTAATCCCCATTCTTTTGTTGGAATCCTCGATGGATGTTGAATTGGGTAAGGGTGAAAAACCTCTAGGTAAGTCTAGTGATGTGAATCAGAAACCCCTGAGGATAGTTAAAGGGGATAGATATGAGATTTCATCTCGAGTGATGTCGTTATCCCAGGGGATCTTGGGAGTATGTAAGGAAATTGACCCGCCTAATAAGGATACGTTTCTTCGTCGGTGTAATTAAAGAGGGTTTTTGGATCATGATGGCCATGATTTAGATTTGTGTGAAAAGGCTAACAAGTCTACATATACTGGAGTGGTTACTAGGGAGAAAATTCATCATATTAAAGATGTTTTTGGATTCCCATTATAGTTCGACCAAGATTCCTGGGGTCAAATCCATTGTTACATTTTCTCAATGAATCCATTTATTATATGGAATTCTCATGGCATTGGTGCATGAGTAAAAGCTGATTTATTATTTATGTACATTATGAAAAATAAGGTATGTGTGGTTTCTATTCTAGAGAACATGGATAATTTGGATAGAATATGTGATTTCACTCGCAGAATTGATATGAATTCATGGGTGCATGTAGAACCAGACAATCAACATATATGGTTTTCTTGGAAAAATGATGTGGTTGTTGAATTAGTTGAGGCGGTTGATCAATACCATATTGTGAAAATTAATAATGAAATTGTTATGATTCATGTTTCCTTTGTTTATGGTTGTTGTGACTCTCAGAGGAGGGAGATTTTGTGGAAAAAATTTGAATGTTTGGATTCGGAGGATCTTCTTTTGTCTCTTGGTGGATACATTAATATTATCTCTGAACCCGGTGAGAAGAAGGGTCGAGGGGTATTTTCTTGTGCTTCTAGCAGAATATTTTTCAATTCATGGCTAGGAGAGGTCTTAGTGATATCGGCTTCTCTGGATATTGTTACACGTGGTGTAATAATCAAAAGGGAAGTGCACGTTCGTGGAGTATTCTTGATAGGTGTTTAGAAAATTTCCATGTTGATTCTGGTTTCCCTAATGAAAAAGTTGATCACTTAGTTCGTGGGATCATGGATCATTCTCCTCTCCATGTGTCTTTTTCTCCCATACAGAGTTGTGTGGAACATTTTCGTTTCTTTGAATATTGGGGAGAGAAGCCTGACTATCATTAGCTTATTAAAGATAGATGTGAGGAAAAGGTTCAGGGGTATTCATGGGTTTCCTTCCAGAATAAATTGATACAAAGTAAACATAAACATCATTTCAGGGTGAAATCATTTCCCCATGTGGGTCCGGATTTTGAGTTTATAAAACATGAGATTGAGAATTTGAAAAATCATTTGGAACAGTGCTGGAGAGATAGGGTCTATGTGGACCTTATGGGTAAGAAAATTGTTTTGAAATATATTATTCTGAAACATGAGAGTATTTCTCGAGATAGAGCTAGAGTTAAATGTATTATAGAATGTGATAAAAACTCTTCTTATTTACATGCGTGTATTGAATAAAAAAAGAGGTGGGTTAATCTGAATATTCTTATGGAAGATGGTTCCTTCTCAAGTGATAGGGATTTGATTGGCTCTTTGGTAGTTTCCTTCTTTAAAAATCTCCTTGCTAACCCTAACCCATCTATGGTTAATGGCTATCCGAGTGGGAATGTAGAGCTGTTTGGAGAGATTTTGTACCTGATGTCTGTCTTGGATAATGAATGCTAGAAGCTGTCCCTGATGAAAATGAGATACATAATTCTACGATGAAGATTAATCTGGATAGTTCCACGTGTCCTGATGGATTATCAGTGGTGATTTATAGAGGGGCTTGGGAGGTGATCAAGGCTGACTTGTTGTTCATCATTGAAGACTTTTTTTGGGGTGGTCAATTTCAAAAGGTGGCTGGAGCTACTACCCTGGTTAGGATTCCCAATGTTAACAATCCATCTTATTTTTGTGATTATAGATTAGTGAGAATGTGTAATTTTTCATACAATGTACTTTCTATCATCATTAACAAGAACCTATCTAGTCATGTCTCTCAATTTATCTCTCTTTAGAAACATGGTTTTCATGTAGTTTGATCGATTGAGGGTTCGGTTGCATTGTCATAAGAGATGATTCATGATATTAACATCAAATTCCATGGGTCAAATATGGATTTAAAGATGGATATTAATAAATCCTTTTACAGTATGGAATGTGGGTTCTTTATCATTGTTCTTAGAGGTATGGGATTCTCTTCGTGGGTTGTTGATCTTATATTTTAGTGTTTTATTTTTTCCTGGATTTCAGTTTCTTTTATGGAAAAAACTCATGGTTTCTTCAAGACAGCTTAAGGGCTCAGAAAAGGGGATCCTATTTTTCTAACCCTTTTTATTGTCATGATAGATTCATTGAGTTGTCTTATCAATAATAATATCTCCATGGGTAATATTTTACCATTTCAGAGAAGCATGATACAAACTCTGATTTATCCCTTGATTTTTGCGGATGATTCTCTTTTCGTCATTAATGATAGTGTTAGATTTTTTTGTGTTCTGATTAGAGTGCTAGATGAGTACTACTTATGGAGTGGTCCATCGGTTAATATGGAGAAGAAAAGTTTTTACATTTAAAATAAATGTGTTGACAATCAGGTTATCTCTATCTCAAGATTATTGAATATTCAGGAAGGTTTTTTCCTATGACATATGTTGGTTCTCCTACAGATCCTGGTCATATTCGTATTAGAGACTTTGATGATATTGTGAATAGAATATTAATCTGTGTTATAGATTGGAAAAAATTATTTTTATCTTTTGGAGGAAGGATTTCCATAATTAATATCATGTTAATAGCTATTCTGATACATGTTCATTCGGCTTGCAATTTTCCAAAGGGGGTTATTTCAGCTCTTGATAATGTCCTAGTGGGTTTTATTTGGGATGCCCAGTTTTAGGGGAAATGACATTGGACTTCATGGGAGAAAGTGGCTAGACCAATTCAAGAAGTTGGTTCGAACATCAGAAGTCTTGGTGATACAATTCACTACTTGCATGCGAAGCTTTCTTGGGAAGTTGTGGAGTGCTATACTCTTTTGGGGAAAATTATGTCTGTGCAAGGTGAAGAACACGTGGAGGATAGAAGATATGTTTCACCTTTCTGGGATTTAATACAAATATTTTTTTCTTTTATTCTCCAACATTCTCGTTGGATTATAGAGAGGGGCGATATATCATTTTGGAATCACAACTGCATTGGGTTTGTTATTGGATTTCCAAGTTGCCTTGATCCAATGATCTCCTTCAGAGAAGCTTGTAGTTATCCTACTTTCATCAATGTTTTTCATGAAGAGGAACAAAAGAAGACTTGCCTTCTTATTACATTAAATATGGATCTGGAAAATTCATTTTTTCTGCCTCAAAATCTAGTATGTTCTCTTCTAAAGATTTTCGGAATATTTCTAATTTTCAAGCTAACCACGACTCGTGGAATGATATGGTATAGTGTGATATCATTCCCAATAAATTTATTTTTCATGTGGGGAGAATTAAAAATCAGGATATTCCTAGAGATGAGAATGTGAAAAGGATGGGAATTTATTTGACTTCTAAAATTCACTGTTGTAGTTCCAAAAAAGAGGAGGATTCTAACCATATATTTTTTTAGAGTGATTGGGGATTGGCTGTTTGGAGTTTTTTTGGAAAATTCGCTAATTTTTTAGATCCTCCCATTACTGGAATTCCTTTTCTAGAGAGGTGGTTCCATGGTTCGAATGGTGTTGGATATGGAAAAATAGCTTGATCTACGATCCTTAGTGCAGGGTGTTGGTGCATATGGCAGGCAAGGAACAAAGATCGTTTTGAGGATATTCAATGTTCAAGAATTTTGGTATTTATCAGGACTAAACTTCTTTTACCTGACTTGGTTTGGTATTCTAGAATTTCAAGTGATGCTTTTTTCCTTGAGGTATATTTGTCCAAGATTGCGTCGTCTAGATCTTATGAGGATAGGAAACTGGTTCAGTTGGTGTCCTCCTAGCATGGGTTATAAGCTGACCATTGATGGATCATGTGTTGAAGGATTTATTTATGGTGGTGGTGTAGTACTTGAGGGGAGAGGAAGTATTTTACTTTCTTTTTATACATTTTATGGGAGAGACAGTTCCATTCAAGATGAAGCTGAGGCAATGTATATGGGGATGTAGTTGTGTGTTCAAAGAAACATTTCTATTTATTAGATTGAAATAGATTCAGAGATCATTTACGAGTCGATTAATGGAAATATTTCTACCCCTTGCTCGATTACATACAATATCAGAAAATGTAGAAATTGGATCGACATCAAGAATATTCATCTTTCACAATCATGGCATGAAGTTAATACAGTTGTTGGTTACATTGCTTTCTTGGTGGTGGAGGACCAAGTTAGCACTGTTGTCTGTTTCCATATTATTCATCAAATTGAACCAGAAGGGGTGGATTTGATTAGGGGAGATTATCTTGGACTCCACCATTTATGTCCACCCTAAAATTCTTCTCTATCCTACTCAAAACCTTCTTTGTTTTTGGATTTTTGATTTTATAATAAAAAATGCATATTGTGGTATATTAACATATATAAAATTTATATTAAAATATATATTTATTTATATATATATATATATATATATTCTTATATTAATATATATATATATATATTAATATATATAAATACATATATATTTCTATATCTATATATTTATTCATATATTAATATAAATTTATATCTATATATTAATATATATATACTTATATTTTATTATCCGTATATTTATTTTTATATTAAAATATATCAGTTTTTTAATACACACACACACACAAACACGTTATATAGGTATAAATAATCATATATTTTTATTTTATATAAAATATATATTACGTTTTTATTTATATAAAGCTTATATATTGAGAAATATATTTTATATTTAAATATGTTTAATTATTTATTTATAAAATAAAAATTTTTATGTGTGAATATAAAAAACATGTACATATAGTTATATATTTAATTATAAATTATAGTACATTTTGAGAAATGATAAAATTTTCATATCCATAATATCAATATAAATCCAATCACTCGGAATGAATTCATTCCCCAGTAAAAAAGGGAAAAAGACCCCCTGAAATGAGGTTGAAATTCCATTGAATATTAAGAAATTTGGGAATCCCGAATAAAAAAACGTTTTGGAGGCCTTATTGATATTTCTTGACATCATAAAATTTTACAGGATGTTCCCTTATGTATCCTACACATAGAGATTGTCACAGGCATGGATTTGATATGTTGTAGAGCTCAAATAGACATTTGGAACAACAATTATGGTCGTTTAAAGTTTGAGTTATGTTTTATTACTTATTTTATATCTTTAATTAATTTATTGACTTTTTGACACTTGAATTTATTTTTAAATGACTAATTTCAATTATTATTGGAAAATTATTAATTTAAAATATTTTCTTTATATATTTTATAATAAATTTTCATGACATTTCTTATATATTAAGTGTATCTATCTATTTATACTAATCTAAAATATTTTTAAAAAATATACATTGTCTTTAAATCAATATCATTATATTTATATATTTTATTTTTATTTTTAATGATTTTTTTTAAAATATACCCTTTATCAAAGCTAGTAATACAAATTGATGATAAATACCACACTTTATTAGTGCTACTGAAAAAAATAGAAGATATAGGGGACCCCTATAATAGATCTTTCTTTTTAGTGCTGATAAGATGAGGAGCTTCCCTTTCCCTATTTTGATTTTGTGATATGTATATTTACTATTTTAAATATATATATATATATATATATTAATATTTATATATTAATAAAAATATTTACATAAATTTTTAGTCCAATTTACCATATCACTATTGTTGTGAATCATTGAATGGAAACATGATTATTATTTCATAAATTGGTGGAAATGAAATATATTTGATTTATGGAATATTCACAGAAAAGTGATCAGGTTTTTGTAATTAAAGTTTGATGAATGATACATCCATATTGAATAATATAATATAATGAGATTATTCAAGGATGAGGATCATGTTGAGGAAGTTGATTATATTGATATGCCTATGAGAAAATTTGATATATTTTTGTTGAACTATTTTAGGAATAATTTGAATAGTGCATCATCATTATAAAATTTGGGGATAGGATACAACTAGAAAATGGTGAATTTGGGATGGGCAATTTACGATGGGGACCTATCCCAAATTTCTTCTCACATAAAAATTTGTCACAAATAGAAGTTTTTTTGATGGCATGTATCAATTTTTTTTTATTGAAATACTTTTTTAAATAACCACTACATTCCTTCATACATAGCATTGTATGGGATAACCTGAAGACATACATAAGAAAATGGTGACCTATAAATCCCATTAAGGGAATAATAATTTATTAACACGAGGAAGACAATACATGCTTGACAATAGTCGTATCAATAGAGAATAAAATTAACATGAACATGAAGAAATGATATAACCTGATATTCATAACATTGAAATGTGGCAACAATATACAAAATGTTATTATTATGAGACAAAACTCATTGCACATAGATTAGCATGAGTACACCCTCAATGCACATGAATTAGCATGAGTAAACACTAATTTCACATGAATTATCTTGAGTAATACCACATTTCACATGACTTATCATGACAATAATCATTACCCTTTTCATTGGAGTGCTATCAGGGCACACCCTTCATAATCAATAATTTTCATGTATAAGTGTTCCACATAGATCATAAAACATGGATTCATTAAACATCACAATTTATTCCATGAACAAGGAATGTGGAATAAATAAATGCCAGTCCCCAATAAATAAGTTAATGGGCATAATGTTTAATAAAATGGATATATAAATGGTTATGTTATTTACTATATGAAGATTTTGGCATGGTAAATCATGGTGCGATTTCAGCATCATAATGACATAAAAAAGAAATCTATAAAATGGGTTGATGAGAGAGAAATGGGTCTATAAAAATTTATAAATTAAATGGACATTGAACTGGATCTTGTAAAAAATATCCAAACATATTAAATTGAATTTAGGATGTATAATATAAATGAAATTATTAAATGGAAATAAGAAGAGAAAATCCAATACAAAATTTTAGCATAGTAATGGGTGTACACAAGAGTGGTTAATGAGTGTGAAATGGGATTATCATCATTAAAAAATATTAATGGATGTATGGAGGTTGTTTTAAAATAGACCTCATCATTTTTAATTGAAAATAGAAGGATGTTACAATATAAATAATATTAGACAAAAAATGAGAAAGGAAGGAACCATTGTAAAATTTAAGCATAACAATGGATTGGGTAACAGTCCAAATGGGGGAGGCTAAATGATACCTAGTTGAAATAACACAAAATGGAAAGTATTAAATTAATTATAATTGGATTAAATTATAACCAATTGAAATTAAAAACAGAATTTTAAAACATGGTTCTCGAATTGAAAGGAGGAGAGGAAGCTGAGAATCTCCTAAGAAACATCAGTATGGTAACAGGTGTATATAATGTAACATAGATGGATTAAAGAGAGTGTAAATGAATATCTAATTATTTATAAATTAATTTTACATTAATTGGAGTATGTATGTGAATATCCGAATAAATTTTAATTTATATTAAAAAACATATCAAATAAGAAGTGCTTGGTAAAAAAGAAAAGTTGAAGATCCTATACGTGCATGTGTGATCCCAAAGGCATGGGATATCATTCTTTGAAGAATGGGGTAACCTTATAAGGACTCTATGCAGTAATAGGAATAGTTTTTATGAGCTTCATAGAGGTTTGGTGAAGAGAAATGGGATTTTGAATGGGTTTATATAGGAATGGTGTGGGAATTTGTTATTATTTTGGTTTTGGACACTACAGGCTAAAATATTCAAAACCAAAAACCATTCCATGGTTTCAAGAAAATGTGAGTGGTATAAATTATTTTATAAGGATATGGGATGAAGATATTAAAATATTTATCGTTCTCATGTGGTAGGGATTCTTACTTTCAAATAAATTATTTTAAAATCGAAAAATATTTAATAAGTCTTGGAGGATTCACTAATGATTTGTAAAAAATAAATATATTTAGAATATATTAATGTTAAATGATATATTTGTCTGAATATCCATTTCTAATTATTTTATTACATTATTATTGGATCATTATGACGTCACAAGACATATTATATATTTATATGTTATTTAAATTTTACCAAAAAATATACTATTTCAGAAAATTATGAAAAATTCACCATTGAATAATTTCAACGTTAGGATTCAAAAAATAATAAACATATTATATAAATAATTTTATAAAAAAAATTATTATAAAAATTAAAATAAAAACCGAAATTTAATTAAAATTGATGGCATTTGGAAAAAATAGTTTAAAAATATGAATAAAAATTACATTTTATATCATAAAAATTATATGATAATTTATATTTAATAAAATTAATTTAATGATAATTTTTTATTAAAATATTATTTATTTCAAAAATCCATTAATTCCCCAAAATTGATCCCTTAATTGAATTTGAAAATTTGCTAAAAAATATATTTGTGAGTTAAGAATAATTTACAATGTAAAAATAATAGGATGAATGTATATTAATTATTCAATACAATCAATAATGTACATAATCTGAATCCTAGGGTATTCTATCATACCACTATGTTACACTAGTAGAAACCCTAAGATTATGGTGTGTGATGGTCGGGATTTCGTGGGGTTGTTTGGTGAACATGGATTGGGTCATGATCTTGATGAACTTGAACATCACTCTTAATCAATTTCTCTCATGCTTATGTTTTTGGATCATGTCTTGGGATTGGTCTACAGAAAAAACCCATAAATACTATCTCCCATGGAATCTCTAATAAGTGGGCTTCATATGGCACAATTATACTAGTAGAGGATATCAACACTTCTTTTTAAAATAATTTTCCATTTCCATTTATATTTGCAAAAAATAATTATAACGCTAAATTATTATTGTTCCCAATGGTACAATAGTCACATAAAGGTCGAAAACATATAGTAAAAGTTTAACTAATACTTATAAAGTTTTAATGAATGTGACATAAGAAATCATACATTTTAAGAAACAAAATGTTATTCAAATTTTTAGGTGGTCACATTCTTCCCCCTTATTAAATTTCTTCCTTGAAATTTCGTTTGACATACTGAGGTGAAAACATGTGATGGTACTTCTCCTTAATCTTTGAAATGAGGTCTTTAGTATTTCTTATTAGCATTTCATTTAAGTGTAAAGGGTTCATTCATCACAATGGTACCTCCCGATATTTTCATAATTATCTACTTCCTTTACCCAAAAACACCTCAAATGTATTGGATTATGTTTATGGAAGAACCAAAAAGTCATTAACATGTTCTTTTTTATATATAATTTCTAAATAGCTTCTTGAAATTGTTTATTATAAAAAATTATAACTAATTGATCTACAAATACTTCAAAATAGGGTTCTGGTATATCAATTTTGGTATTTCCCCAATGACATAAATCTATAATTTCACACGTATTGGCAGCTCGGAGGTCTCCCACTTTTCTGACATCTTGAAAATAATTTAGTGCATCATTTTTTGGAATAAATAGAATATCATGAGAAGACCCAAATTGTCACGAACCCCTCCCCACAAGGTGTATTCCTCAAGGGCCCGCAATGTATGAATGGAGATAATGACCAGCTGAGTCACGCCACTAGTAGGCCCTGGGTTGGTGACTAGTAGTGAGGGTATATTAAACACTCAAATGGTAGACATTAACCTCTAAGAGAACTCATGAGAAAGATAGAAATATGACTAACGCCATCCATCTATATCTCAGAGTAAAATATAAATTAAATACCATGTAGACATATTTAATTAGATGAAAAACTACTATAACTAAATGAAAAAACAGCAAGTACCAAAGGAATGTAAAAATAGCAGCAACCACGATGCCCGAACAGCTCCTACAACCCCATGCTAGTAGTAAACAACCTGATCTCCAACCAGATCCTAGTGACCTGAAGAAAACATTATATAAACACATATAAAGGGATACCTAACCAGCATGGCTAGTGGTACAAGTAACTACAAAGAGAAGAGAGTGGTGTCAAAGGGGGTAGTCAGCCATCCATCCTCCAACCAGAATGTTGGGGAAAACAACCCGAGGGCTCAAAATTCCTTGGTTGTATGTTTCCCTAACTGATAGTGTGGTGTAGCATATAAAAACAAAACATTTACAGATTATACTATAGCTCAGAACCACAGTATGGGAAAAACCAGGTCTTATACTCAACTATAACTAACATCACTTGGAATCCTGAATGCCACTTCTAATACTAGGTATCTTATAATCACACAACCATTTTAAGAGCTTAATTACATTACTTTAAACCCTTTTTATTAGTTGTACCCTATGTTAATTAATTCATTAAACATTACTGAAATATTAAAAATTCCAAATTATATAACATTAGTATCACAACCAATGTCCACTATTCCATTAAATTGTGACCTCATCATGGCATCCCAGCATGCTAAAAACCCATGGGATAGAGTAATTTAGTCAATAATTTACTAACAAAATTATTAATTTCCAATATTCCAAGTAATTCATGAATAATAAAATCTATGCTACAAAATACAATGGGCTCCACTCAGTGAGTATCTGAACTACCCTTCATGTCTGTGTCACCTATATCTAGAGCATTGAAACGTCCTACATTGAGA
The DNA here is from genome assembly GCA_963277665.1 of Viscum album. Taxonomy (NCBI): domain Eukaryota; kingdom Viridiplantae; phylum Streptophyta; class Magnoliopsida; order Santalales; family Viscaceae; genus Viscum; species Viscum album. The sequence continues at coordinate 713,268,147 of OY728134.1, read as the reverse complement.
TGATAAACATGGAATGCACATGTAATACTCCTTGATTATTCATCCCTTTTTGGAAGGAGCATAAGAAAAATAACTTCCTTGAGAAGTGGGGAAAGTAAAGAGGATAAAAAAACAACAAAAAACAGCAAGCATCTAATCATTCACATCAAACATGTCTCAGCATCCCTAGTGTCCCCACCCCCAACACCCACATTCATTAAAAAATACTTATAATCACTATAGGAAATAGCTACATCCACAACTAATTGTCCTCCTCTCCCCCACACTCATCACAACATACATAAAATCTCACATCACAACAGAAGCAATAAGAAAAAAAATCAAATCAATTGGGATCTCGTTCATTAAACAAGGCATCCCACCATCAATCCCTATTAACTCTCATAGATCCACACATAATGATATTGAACTGTACAAGCAGGAGTGTAACAAAGAACCCTTTGAGGAATTATCTTTTTAACAAAAAACCAGTTCGGTATTCTATATGGAATAAACTGATTAATTATTTGTTGGGTCTTATTATGGGTAACTTAAACAGAAAGCTATTGTTTCTATAAAAAATTTATTTAACATGATCACTGCATCAATTTGATTAACATAAAATTATAACAACAACAACCAGATTCATTTACATACCACCTTATCTTCAGAAAAAAAAATTATCAATTAATTCGTGGTTTACACTATATTCCAATTTCATTAGGAAATACATGATTACAAGAAAAGTATAGATGTCACACTATCTAGAAAAATGATAGTAAATAACATACGATCAATATAAATTTATTTACCATGTTAAAATATTACTTATATAAATTCCATTGTAATATAGTAAGATAAAAAATGATTACTCTGCAGTTGCACATAATGGAATAGTGATGAAATGAATTCCATACCTCAAATAGTTTCTGATGCTCTTTGAACAGACTAACAAAACAGATCATGCCCACCTCTCTTGGAGGACTCCATGCACCCGAGGATAAAGAGACACCACCACACAGAACAAAACCTAAGTAAATTCTATTCGGAAAATTGAGATAGAATTCTATAATAGGGAAAGGTGAAATAGAAGGCGATGAACACAAAATAATGACAATAGATCATACCTTACATCTATGATTTATCGAGACTTCATGGTTGCACTAAAACAGGGGGTAGACTTTTAGTAAGAAGAACTTAAAGGGGAACCAATCTAAGGAGGATAGTTTGATCACATAAATCCTATGAAAAGTAATGAAAGGTTTGTGCATCTCTCACCATAGAATAAATTGGAAGAACAAGGGAGGAAGATATCTCTCCCCTTTATAATATTTAATGAAGAAGTGATTTAAGATACTCTAAATTTTCCATTAAAATATTATTGCATTAAAACACACAGTTTGACCATGTAAAAAAATCCTGAACCTTTGAAAAATTAATATTTTATTTATGGGCTTTTAATTGAATTGAAATAAATTAAGAGAAGGCGGTGAATGTGTTTTATGTCTATGAAAAGATTAAATTGGAGAAACAAGAAAATTATAGAAATTAGGAAAAGGAAATATGAAACCATTTAGGAAACACTGTAGACTCGCCATGAGACAATAGAAAAACATTTTCTGCGACACCATGACACTATAGACTCACTGGTTCAAGGACACCACTACATTTTAGACTCTCAGTTTCTATGGCACTGTGACATTGTAGACACACCATTTCTGGACACCGTGACACTGTAGACTCACCATGAAACTGTCGACTCACAGTTTCTGTGAGACTTTGACACTATATACTCATCATTTATGTGACACCATGACACAATAGATTCACCATTTCTATAAAAACATGACACATTAGAATCACCAATTCTGCGACACTGTGACATGGTACATAAAACTCAAAATAATGTTAAAAAAATTGGAAATTTGGCAAACTGTTGGGGATGAGTAACCTCGACCTACCAGAACACCTCAACAACCAAATATTACCAATGTAATGGACCATTGAGGTCAAATCCATTAAATTAGATTCCTCTCAAAACATTATCCTCCAATAGAATCCAAAATCAACCCAAAAGGAATTAAAAAGGTGGTCTTAACAACCACCCATCGAGATACATCTCAAATGAGAGGAAGCCACAAGAAGAAACAAAAGAAATAATTTTTATAAAAACCAAAGGTCTATAACTCTAATGAAAAACTTTTTACATGAAAAGAGTTAAACATCAAAAAAATCGGGGTAGTGAGAATGTATCTATGAGTCTCATTCCAAGGTACTCTCCTCCATGCCACTGTGTCACCACAAGACACGATCCAAGGGGATATAACTCTCGCAAAAAACCTTCTATTTCTGGCCTTGGATTTCCACAAGCTGCTTCCGAAAAGTCACATATTCATTGAAATCATTCTATCCCCAATCAATGATGTGAGAGTAATCATGACAATAATGATGGTGTTTGGACACAGGAAAAAAATCATGTATCCAGCTCATCTTCAGGGGAAGTGCAACTCGATATGCTATAACTCCAATACGAGACAACACCTTGAAAATCCCAAAAAATCGAGGAGAGAGCTTACTCCCACGACCAAACCATTACTGTCCACGATGGTATGTCACCTTAAAAAACATGTGATCCCCAACATCAAACTCTAATGATCACCTCTATCAATCAACATATTATAGTAGATGATCTTACACTTCCTTCATTCCCTCACAAATCACCTAAGCCGTCTCTGTTGTATTCTATACTAGTTCTGGTCATATAATTGATGACACTATGACTCCATTTTAGCACAACAGATAACATCATGGTCAGCCATAAAAGGATTCAAACATCACCATAATGAGGGTGGAGTGAAAACTATTATTGTATGAAATATCCACCAACGGTATGTGCCTCATCCATGAACCTCCAAAAACTAGAACACAAGCATGCAACATGCCTTCAAGAGTTTTGATAGTCCTCTCTATCTGATCGTCCATCTGCGGATGAAAAGTAGTGATAAGGCATAGAGGAGAACTAAAAGCATGATGGAGAAATCTCTACACCCTTGATGTATAATGATGTTCTTGATCAAAAATGATCATTATAGGGACTCTGTGGAGTCTCAAAACCACCTCCAAATTCCGCCTTGATAGAAATTACATTGATCTTGACTTCTTAATCACTATAAGGTGGGTTGATTTTTCTAAACGATCAAATACCAACCAAATATCGTCATGGAATCCCATATCATGAGGTAAATAATTAAAAGGGTCCATTGATATGTCCCCCCACTTCCACTGAGCAACGTCTAATAGCTGGTGAAAACCACATGGGATACGGTGCACGCCCTCCACCTTATTGAAGACCAAATATCAAGACACAAACTTTGCAACTACATGCTTCAACCCATGCCACCAAATCCAAAATCATAAGGATCAATATATCTTTGTTACCCTAGGATGTACCACTAAAGGTGAACTATAGAACTCTTTGAGAACCATATCACACATATCCAAGGGAATAAAAATCCTTCCATGATTCAAAAGTCAATGTATTTTATCCTCAGTCCATCCATTAGGGGCCTCACCACAAACAACTCGGTCTTTCCCTACCTCATCCTCCCAAGTACGACTCTTCCACCTGCTGCACCACAGATGACCATTGCTTCATCTAAATAATACAACCTCTACCCCCAAATTCTCCCATATCGTGATGTAATGATGAATGGTCTTCCATTAATCTATTGTAATCACCATATTCATGCACTACATTACTACATAATTTTTGACATAGCGCATAGGTATAACATTGACATTCCAATTGTATACAAGATTTCAAGTTCATATTTCTTGTACGAACTCCATCCAATAATGTCGTATCATGTTTATGTCACACTATGTGAAAGGATACCTCATGATCTTATGATCAATGAAATGCACAAAGCACTCTCCAAAAAGTTATTGTCTCGACAACTTTACAACAATCACTACTACCGCTAACTCAATATCGTGGGTGGAATAGTTACATTAATTTGTATGTAATTGCTGACACCCATTAGAAATGACTAATCTCGGCTACCTCAAAACACCACCTAACCCCAGATGTGAAGCATCATAAAAAACATCAAACCGAACTCCATCTACTGGAATACAATGAACTGGAGCAGTTACCAACTTCTCTATTAGATACTCTATAGCTACCTGACCCTAATCTTTCCACACAAACAACTGATACCTCTTGGTCAATGGTGTTAGAGGAATCACATCCTAAGATAAATCGGCTATGATCATCATGTAGTAGCCTACGAGACCAAGGAAACATTTATCCTTTGCCACTATATTGGGGTATTCCCATGACACAATTGCTTATATCATTGATGGATCCACAGATACACCCAATTTGGATACAACATTCCCCAATAAATGGACATATTGAGACCATAACCCACACTTCGACAAATTCCCAAACAGATGATGTTCTCGAAGAACTCCCAAAACGGCATTTAGACTCTCTGCATGCTCCTCCATAGACATTGAGTACACAAGGATGTCATCGATGAAAAACACCACGAACATATCCATGAACTCATGGAATATATCATTAATAAATCCCATGTGAAAAGATGGATCATTCATAACATTGAATGGCATTTTAACCATCTCTTAAATTCCCATGATGATAATGAAAGTAGTTTTCAGGATATACTCATCCTTCACACACATATGATGATATCCTAACCACAAGTCTATTTTTGAAAACCAACATGTAACCATAAGTTGATTTAATAAATCATCATTCCATGGATGATGATTGTGATTCTTCATAATCATTTTGTTTTAGATAATATAATTGATACAGAACTGCCAATTGTCGTCAACCTTCTTTCCGAACAAAACTGGTGCACCCCACAGAGACACACTCAGCCGAAGAAAACCAAATTGTAATAGACCATTGAGAAGTATACATATCTCTCATAACTATTACGGGTCCATCATATACAGATACTTATAGATAGGTGATCCTTCTGGATATAGGTCAATCCCAAACTCAATCTCTCATCAAGGGGGTAATATTGCAACCTCTTCTGGAAAGACATTGGGGAACTATTCTATGTCCCTGGGAAACACCATATAATAAACATATTAAGAACTCAACTACAGATCGGTGATCATGTAAGATAAGGGAAAAACATGCCTCTGACCCATCTGAGGGTCTCTATCAACAAAAAACACCGCTAGATCTCCATCAGCATCGAAGAACACCACATGGTTCCTAAATAAATTCATAATATCCTACACCTAAAACAACAAATACCAGAAGAGGATTAAATCATTTGTGTGTATATATAAACATAAAAAATCTCACCAAGAGGTGTTCTTCCTCAATACCAGCTCACAGTCATTACATATATCAAACGACTCACATCGACATCCGACTACCATAGTCAAAGCCAGGTAACTGGAAGCATCCCTACCTCAATTCCCAAATCATGTAAAAGGTTATGTTTTATGAAGGAATGTGTCACTCCTGAGTCAAACATGTAATACACCCATGTAGATAAAATGAAATGTGTAACTCAAATGATGTTGGGCTCTCCTAGTGCACAAAAAGCAAAATCATGAAGGTGACTAAAACATCCTACATGACCTATTTAACCCTATTAAAAACCACTTCCATGACCACACACTACTATCTTAGTATGGGGAGCATCCCAGGGATGTTCTCTCCCATATCCATCTTAACTCTACTGATCCAAAGATGGTGCGACCTATTTCTGCTACCTTAGTAGAACGTTCCTTAATAGAGGAACCTGGAGCAGAACACCTGATGCACGATTACTACTTTGAAAGGTGGGCCACTGTCGATACTAATGACCTCACCCTCCTTAAGGAAAACAATCACCTAATAACTTGGCAAAGGCTGGAGAGCTGCCACCCCTAGAAAAACATGATGTTGTGGGCTGTGACCTAAACCAAACCAAACAAAAATTCATCTACCCTGAAAACCAAGAACCCCAGACCCCAGATCTACATCGTGAGGAAGCATGACGGCTCCCGTCTCATGATGATCCATTTCTGGTCTTTGTCCTCTCCACATCCACATCCCCTCCCAGCACATCAAGATATTTCTTCAACATAACGGGGTGACATGGAACTAGATCGTTGGACACAATGCCTCCTCAAAATGCCTCTCGATAGCCTCCTCATTTACAAACATGTCTGAATCATATCACAAAAGGTTCTTGAAAGGGATTATAAACTCTTACAAACTAGAGAGCCCCTATAGAAATGTAAGAATCTCATGATATTTAGACTCCATCGAGGTTGATGAATGAAACTCGAATTTTTTACTTGTCTCCGAACTCCTTGAAAGAGATCTCATACTCCTCTCAATCCTCGGGGAACAAGAACCACCACTTCCTTACTGCTCCACACAGTATCGACACAACCACAGACACCCAGTGCTCCTTCAAGGCGTGGATCAAACATAAGCCTATTTCAACCTCCTCCAACCAGTCTTCTATGACTACATTAGAAATAGATCCCTCTTATTCTCTAATCACCGGTGACTAAACTCTCGATGTTTCCCCTTCTAGTGTCGTCATCATGAACCTCTACCATGATGTGATCTGTTGGCGCAGCTAGCTGGACACTTTCTGCGTGGAACTGTCAGGGAAATCAACACAGAGGCTTACCTGCAAAAACACATTTAGAGATCCTAAACCTAGAATATGGAAGAATCAAGATTAATTAATTAATTTTATTTATTTATTCATTTTAGGTCATTGTATCCCGAGGACAACCCATTCATACACATGAACAATGAAAAATGATGAATGATCATATACTAGGTCTCAACCCAGCAACTATTATCACCTCATTTAGTATCCATTGTAATCTTAATGATCAATGCATCAGTTTATAGGGGGGCCTAAATAACTATGTATCAGCAAGACTCCAGTGTTTACATCACATGAAAAAACATGACTGGCACCATTTCCCTACCATCCCATGCTATCCCAGTAGTGCCTAACTGCAAACACCATTCTATTCCAAAAATAGACATCTGAAACCACTCAATCACGACCCCTCCCCACATGGTGTACCCCTCCTAGGCCGAAAATGTGGGTAGGGAGATAAAAACCCCTGAGTAATGCCTCTAGTAGGCCCCCAGTTGGTGACTAGCACTGAGGGTATAGTAAACACAGAAATGGGGGGCATTACCATTTAAGAGAACACATGTGAAAGAGTCAAATAAGAATGACACCATCTGACTCATTCTCATTTTGTAATATAAAATAAATCCCAATTACAAATATGTAATGTCACAAAAACCTACTACAACTGAAAGTAAAAATAGAATGTACGATTTGAATGTATAAACATCAACATCCACGGAGCCCAAACATCTCCTACAATCCCAAGTTGTAGTAACCAGACTGATCTACAACCTGCTCCAACAGACCTGAAAAACAATTTATATATACATAGGATGATTATAATAGTATACTCTATAGGATACTCCCTAGATCCTCTCATGAAAATGTAAAGAAAGCATTCGAAATCATAGTGGACAACAAGTGATACTAACTCATCACCTAAAAAGGAATACTACATTCTCAGTGTCAGCACTGGTTTTTTCACCATGTATCGCATACAAGAGTATAAAATGTAATAATGACTATAAAGTGTACGCCGCCACTACATCCCCACTGGTTTTCCACTTTTCCCCAATGTCACACGTCCTAATCATCTCTCTCCAAAAAGGCTTTCCCTTAGACACCTAGGAAAGGAAACATAACATGCACCTCATCAAACAAAACCATCACATCCACGTAAGTGAAGTTATCAGGTAGTTTCTGGGGTCCAGAATAGAACACATAATGTGTATCATACATCAGTTATTAAACCTCAAGCCATTATATCCCATTCAGCAAGAAATGATCCTCAAGCCCTTACAGCCTATACTGGTTACACCTATATTAGTCCATAGAAAACAATATCCAAAATATATGTCTGTCAATATCCACAAGACATTTTAGCCCACTATACATATATATGGTGAAAATTATCCAATGTGCCTACCAACAAATGTAACTACCAAGAGAAGAGAGCATGGCCAAAGGGAAAAGTCAAACATCCATCCTCCCACATGAATGTTGTTGAAAACATGAACCAAGGTTCATAATCAAAGGTGATTCAGTTTCCCTAACTGATAGAGTCGAGTAACATTTAGAAACAAAAATATTATAAAATATTCTATAACTAAGAACCACAATATATGAATAACATATTCTTAGACTCAAATTTAGCTAACGTCTCTCAGTTTCCTAGATTCCACATCTATGACTAGGTATCTTGTAATAACTAAACCATTTAAATAACATTATGGAATTACATCATTTTATTTTTATCAGTTTTACTTTACATTAATTAATTTTTTAATCATAAATTAACCATTAACAATTCTACATTATATTTCATTAGAAACACACCAAAAGTCCTTCTTCTTTTAAATTGAAACATCATCATTGTGTCCCAGCAAGCTCCAACCCCCTGAGTTAATAACTTTAATTCAATCATTTATTAACAACATTATTACTTACCTATATTCGTAGACATTCTAGAAAAACATTCAATGAAACTAAACACAAGGTGCCTCAACTCAGTGAGAAGATGAACTCCCTGTCGTTTATTTTCCACCTATAAAATGATTCTAGACCCATCCTCTCTCAAGAAGCTAAACAAGGAAATCACATGGCATACCCCATGTTTCATCCCCCCTTTTTTGATGGAGTGTAAGGAAACCTGATCCCTTGATTATTGGGGAATGTAAAGACAATAAAAACCCAAAAGGAAACAATAGGGATCCAAAAATTCACATCCATCCTGTCTCATCATTCCCAATGTCCTTCATGAGACCCATGTGCATAAACCGATGCATCCCTCCACTCTTGGTGTCAACTTCTTCCACAACCAATGGGCCTAAATTCCGCCACACATATCACAACAGCCATCTAAGTTCACCTCACAACATAAGATGCATGAAAAAAACATCATATCAATTTGGATCATGCCCTTTAAACAAGGAATCAAACCTTCAAACACAATGAGCTCTCACAACTCCAATAATAAGGCTCATGGACATTACATGCATGATGGTAACTCCAAACTCTATGAGGCATTATCATTTTAGCAAACAAGAAACACATTAATCCATTTGGAATTATCCTATTTATTATTTGTAGGTTCTAACTAAGAGAATCATAAACTAAAAACTATCATAGCTATCAAAAATTTATTAAACATGCTTACTGTATTACTTTTATAAACACAAAATTACAACAAAAACAAATAGATTAGTTTACATTCCTATTCATCTTTAGAAAAACAATTATCAATTAATTCTAGCTTTACATTCTTTTACAATTTTATCAGGAAAGACTTGCTAACTAGAAAGGCATATATATCACACTATCTAGAAAAATAAGTGGAAATAACATACGATTTTTATCAATTTATTTATCTCGTCCAAATTTTTATTTATTAAATTCCATTGTGATACAGTAGGATAAAACATGCTAACTATATAGTTGCACATAAAATAATAGAGATGCAATGAATACCCTTCCTCAAAAGGTTTCTGATGCTCTTTAAATGAACTAACAAAACAGACCATGATCACCTCTATTGTAGGAATAAATCCACCAGAGGATGAGGAGACACCACCACACCAACCAACACTCAAGAAAATTACATTAGGAAGATGTAGATATATTTACATTGTAGGAAAAGAAGAAAAAACATGATATGAACCCAAAAGAATGATGATTGATAAAACCTAATTTAAATGATTGCTAGATATTTCTTGGTGCACCAAAACTAGGGGCACACATACAGAAAGAAGAACTTTAATGGGAACCAATCCAAGGAGGAAATTTTGATCGTATGAATCTTATAGGAAGGATGTAAAGGTTTGAGCATCTCACACCAGAGAACAAGGAGGGAGAACAAGGGAGGAATATATCATGCCCCATTAGAATATTTAAAGGATCGGTTGTCTTAGATACAATGTATTCCCAATTAAAAGAAAATTACATTAAACAATGTGGCTTGACCTAGTAAACGAATCCATAACATTATTAAAATTAATATAGGAGTTATGGGCTTTGAATAGACCTTAAATCCCCTAAAAAGTCCTTGAATGCGATTTACATTACAGAGAATGTCAAATCATTGATACTAAAAATTTCATGAAATTTGTAAAAGGAAATATGAAACTGTTTTGGAAACAATGTAGACTCACCATGTCACTATAGACTCACCATTTCTGTGACACCGTGACACTATAGAATTACCATTTCAGTGACACCGTGACACTATAGACTCACCATTTATATGACACCATGACACTGTAGAAATAAAATAACTGTGACACGGTGACACTAAAGACTCATTGTGACAGTGTAGACTCACAAATTCTATGACACTATGACATGGTAGAGTCACCAATTCTGTGACACGATGACACTGTAGACTCACCATTTGTGTGACACTGTGAAACTATTCATAAAACAAGAAACAGTATTCATAATACTGTAAATTTTTAAAAGAGTTTTGGATGAGTCACCTTGACCTCCACGAACAAATCATCCACTATATTTCAGCAAGGGAATGGACCATACTGGACAAAGACATTACACTAATGGTACTCCCCACACTTATCATTGTATGAACGTTCAGAGGTAAATATTTTCAAATAGATGGTCCATGATATTTGAAAGAATAATTAAATGTTATATCTATTGGAGGCCTCATAATGTTTTTTTCATGTAACTTGGATATTTGAGAAAATTTCAAAGTCATATGAGCATGACTTATGTATAATATTTCCATGTAATTCTTCAGGATGAGAGAGAACCATCATTTTTGATCATCCTCCTTCCATATTTTAACTAAAAAAGGAAAATACAAAAGTTATTTGAATACCTAAGCGATAAAAATGTAGAAAAGAAATCATATAAGGATAAACGTTCATATGAATAGTATATCTTAACTTGTGATACCCCTTTTTCAATTAAGGATATCCATGATCTATTTCATAACGTATATTCATATGAGGTTTTTTTATTCCCTAAATAATTGTTTATGATAAGCTTATGAATTTACCAATGCATATCCTCTAGGAGTGTGGAATGAAGAGTGCAATAAGGTAGATTTTCGTGCACCAATTCCCCATTTAGTCTAGCCCAATGCGGTGTTTTTAGGTTTTACCCTAAGATACATTATTTTCAAAGAAACACATCATATTCTTATCCTGGCAGAGATGTATTTTTTTTATAAATCAATTACTCTATAATCACCAAAATTTAGGGATTATTTTTTTATAGTTTATCTTATCACTAATTCTATGACTAGATTTTTATAATAATAATCTAAAAAATAACTATATATATCCTCGTATACCATCTATAACAACACTAATCATTAATTCATATTTAATACTGATCTATTACAGAAACATTCACTTAATAAAACTCCAAAGATCATAGGTCTAGTGACTTTGGGAACTTGGAAAATTTCATTAAAACATAAAAAATGAAATACAAATCATTATTCAAAACATAATTTACATGACAACAACATTCCTTCGTACTTAGCATTGCATTTGATTACCTGAGGGCATATATATGAAAAGTCTGACCTGTAAATCCCAGTAAGGGATTAAACATTGAATAACATGATGAAGAAAATAGATTTTAGTCAATAGTCATATCAATAGATCATAAATGAACCGTGAACATGAATTCATTATATAGAATGATATTCATAACTTGGAAATGTGGCAACAACTTACAACATGATAATAGCATGAGCCAAGGATCATTTCACATGGATTTTCATGAGTAAACCATAATTGAACATGAATTAGAATTATTAAACCCTCATTTATCATGAATTATAATGAGAAAACCGCCATTTCACATGATTTATCATGATACTAAACAATACCAAATGCATTGGATAACTATTAGGACCCACCCTTCAAAATCATGTTCTTTTCTAGTATAAGTGTCAAACATAGATCATACAACTTGGATTCATTAAACATCATAATTTATACCAAAAAGGGTATGTGGAAGACATAAATGTATGTCCCCAATAAATATTTACATTCTCAAAATTGATAATACAATTGATTGAGAAATGGGTATGGTATTCATTACAAAATGAATTTGTCCTGGAAAATCATTGTGCAATTTATACTATATAACGACGTCAAATTGAATTTTTTATGATAGATTAATAATAGAGAAATGGGTATATCATAATTTATACATTAAATTTATAGTGAGGTGGTCATGGAACATAATATCAAAATAGGTGAAATGGAATTTATGATTCATAATATAAAATAAATTATTGAATGAAAATGACAGGAGAGAAACCCCTTACAGAATTTCGGCATGGTAACAGGTGTATACAAAAGGGATTATTGCGAGTGAAAGGGGTATCCCATCATTAAAACATAATAATGGTAGTATATGGGAGGTGTGAAAGCATAACCCATCATTTTTAATTTAAAATAAAAATATTTTATGATATAAATATAATTGGACAATAAATGAGAATGGAAGGAACCCTTATAGAACTTCGGCATAGTACCAGCTTAGGTTAGGGTCCAAATGGTGGGAATAAATGATCCATAATTGAGATAACATCAGAAATAGATTATGTAATGTTTTATAAAAGGATTAAAAAAACACCAATTTAAATTAAAAATACAAATTTCAACCATGGTTCTTGAATTGAAAGGTGGAGAGGAATGTGAGATTCTCTTTAGATATTTCATCATGGTAACAGGTGTATATAGAGTGCCATGGATGGATTAATGAGATTGGAAAAGAATAATTCCATATTTATATATAAAATAGATTGTAAGGGGAGTATGTTTGAACATATCCCAACATATTAAAATTTAATTAAAAATACATATCATAAAATAAGTGACTGTTAAAAGAGTTTGGTGGAAGATCTCTTACATGGATGCATGATCACAATGGCTTGAGATAGACTTCTTGTGCACATTGGGGATACTTTTTAGAAATACAGGAAATAATAGGAAGATGTTGGTCCAGTTTTAAATAGCATTATTGAAGATTAAGTGGATATTTGGTGGGTTTATATAGGAAAGGTTGGGGATTTCGTTATAATTTTGGTTTTGGATACTACACACTAAAATACTCAAATCCCCAAGCCATCACATGGATCTACCCATGTTTTTTAGAAATGGAAGGCCGATTAAATTATTTCATAATGATTAGGGCTTAATATATTAAAATATTTCCCTATCATATGTAGCGGGGAGTCATACATTCAAGGTAAATATTTTAATATTTTAATATATTTTATAACTCTTATAGGATTCATTAATTCTTTATAAAATAAAACAAAAAAATATAAAATCAAATTATATTAAAGGTAAATAAAATATATTTGTCTAAATATACATTATATATTTTTTTATTACATCACTATTGGGTCATTATGATGTCATAAAACACATTATATATTTATACGGTATTTAGTTTTTATCCAAAAATTTGACTATCTGAGAAAATTATTAATAATTCACCAATGGATAATTTCGAAATCATAATTCTAAAAATAATATCCATTTCATTTAAATAATTTTCTAAATATGGGAATTTTCACTTTTTATATAAATAATGATAGTTATTGAAAATTTTTGGGTTTTGACAAAATTAGGTTTTAAACCTTAATAAAATTTACATTTGACTTCATGAAAAGTATATGATTGTTTATATTAAACATAATTAATTTAATGATAATATTTTAGTAAAATAATATTTATTTCAAAAACCCAATAATTCACCAAAATAGATTTCTTAATCGAATTTGAATATTGACAAAAAATATTATTTGTGTGTTAACAATAACATAAAAAGTAACAACAATAAGATTAATGTATATTCGTTATTATATAAAAAATAATGTACATAATCATAATTATAGGGTGTTATTACATATCCCTTTATTAAACTAGAATACACTCTAAGTGTATGGTGTGAGATGGTGGGGCTTCCATGAGGTCATTTGGTTATCTTGTTTTGGGTCATGATCTTGATGATCTTGAACTTCTCCTGTAATTTGTTTCACACATGCTTAAGTTGTTGGATTTTAGATTGGGATTGGTATAGTAAAATGATCAAAAATGATATCTCCCTTGAAAGCGCTGATAAATTGGAATCATATGGCACAATTTTATTAGTAGAGTCCATCAAATATTGTTTCTAAAATACTTATCTATTATCATTTCTATTTATAAACAATAGTTATAATGTTAAATTTATTATTGTTTCCAACAATTGAATGATCCCATATTGTTCAAAAACTAATAGTTACATTTCAATTTATACATATATAGTTTTAATGAATGTGACACAGAAAAACATACATTTTCTGGAAACAAAATATTTTTCTAATTTTTTGGTCGTTACTGTCTTTGTACCTATATTGACCACATGTCGGACAACTGAATGAAAACTCATTTTCACCAAAATATAAGATTCAATTATTTTTCTAATGTTTCAGATTTTTCATTTATTATTTTTTAATATTATATAGATTATTTTCGAGACGAGGCGCTGAGATGACATATGATTTTGAGACCCAATGTGCCTGGAATAAATTTTCTGAAATATATTACAAATATTAAATAGAAAAACTGTAAACATTTATAGAAAAGGTGGAAGAAATCATAGATGGGTTTCTAGATTGGAAATCGGAGGGAATTGTTGAGTTTAGAATTGTAGTTTTACCCTGGGCACAACTTAACCTTGGTCAACACAGGTCATTTGTGAAAAAGATTTCATGTGCGGGAATTTAATAAAATAAATTAACATAAGCATTTATTTTATTTTCTTTAGTTTGGTTATATGATTCATTTTATTTACGTTGGTATGGAAATCAACTCAGTGTGGTGATATGATTCTTTTTCAGTGTGGTTATATGATTCATTATATTTTACAGTTCAGAACCACAATATGGGAAAAACCAAGTCTTAGACTAAACTACAGCTAACATCTCTTGGAATCTCGAATGCCACTACTAAGACTAGGTATCCTATAATCAAACAACCATTTACGAGCTTAATTACATTACTTAATCCCCTTTTTATCAGTTGTACACTACATTAATTAATTCATTAAAAAATATAGAACTATTAAAAATTCCAAATTATATTTCATTAGCATCACAACCGACGTCCACTGTTCCATTAAATTGCAACCTCATCATGGAATACCAGCAACCTCAAAACCCATGGGATAGTGTAAGTTATTCAATAATTTATTAAAAACATTATTAATTTTCCATATTCTGTGGAATTCATGAAAAGGAAAATATATGCTACTAAATACAATGGGCTCAACTCGGTGAGTATATGAACTACTCGTCATGTCTTTGTCACCTATATCTAGGGAATTAACTCATCCTACATTGAGAATATAAACATGGAAATCAGGTGGAATACCCCTTGAGTATTCATCCCTTTTTGGAAGGAGCATAAGAAAAATAGATTCCTTGAGTAGTGGGGAAATTAAAAGAAGATAAAAAACAACAAAAAACAACAAGCATCTAATTATCTTCATAAAACATGTCTCTGCATCCCTAGTGTCCCCCCCCCCCAACACCCTCATTCATTTACTAATACATTTAGTCACTCTAGGAAATATCTACAGCCACACCTAATGGGATTCCTCTCCCCCACACTTATCACAACAGACATACAAGCTCACATCACAACAGATGCAACAAGGAAAAAATTCATCTCAGTTGGGCTCTTGGTCATTAAACAAGGCAGCCAACCATCAAACCCCATTATCTCTCATAGCTCCACACATAAGGCTATCGTCCTATACAAGCACGAGTGTGTCTCAGAACCCTATGAGGCATTATCTTTTTATAAAACAACCAATTCGTTATTCCATTTGGAATAAACTGATTTATTATTTGTAGGGTCTTAATATGGGTAACGTAAACAGAAATCTATTGTTGCTATCAAAAATTAATTCAACATGATTACTGGATCAATTTGATTAACATAATATTAAAACAACAACAACCAGATTCATTTACATTCCACCTTATCTTTATCCAAACAATTATCAATTAATTCATGGTTTACATTATATTCCAATTTCATTTGGAAATACATGCCCAAAAAAAATGTATAGATGTCACACTATCTAGAAAAATGAGAGTAAATAACATACGATCAATATAAATGTATTTACGATGTTAAAATATTATTTATATAAATTCTATTGTGATATAGTAAAATAAAACATGATAACACTGCTATTGAACAAAAAGGAATAATGATGAATTGAATTCCCTACCTCAAATAGTTTTGGATGATCCTGGAACAGACTAACAAAACAGATCATGATCAGCTCTCTTGGAGGACTGCATGCACCCATGGATGAAGAGACACTACCACACAGAACAACACCCATGAAAATTACATTCAGAAAATTGAGATAGAATTCCATTATAGGAAAGTTGAAATAGAAGGAGATGAACACAAAATAATGACAATAGACCATACCTTATTTCTATGATTTATCGAGACTTCCTGGTTGCACCAATACTAGGGGTACACTTTTAGTAAGATAAACATAAAGGGGAACCAATCCATGGAAGATAGTTTGATCACATGAATCCTATGAAAAGTAATGAAAGGTTCATACATCTCAAACCAATGAATAAATAGGAAGAACAAGGGAGGAAGATATCTCTCTCCATTATAAGATTTAATGAAGTAGTACATTAAGATACTCTAGATTTTCCATTAAAATATGATCACATTAAACCACATGGTTTGACCATGTTAAGGAATCTTGAACCATTGGAAAATTAATATTTTATTTAAGAGGTTTTAATCGAATTGAAATACATTAAGAGAAGGCATTGAATGTGTTTTATGTCAATGAAAACATTAAATTGGTGAAACTGAAAATTATTGAAATTAGGAAAAGGAAATATGAATCTATTTAGGAAACACTGTAGACTCACCATGTGACTATAGACTCACCATTTCTGTGACACCATGACACTATAGTCTCACCGGTTCAAGGACACCACTAGATTTTAGACTCTTAGTTTCTATGGCATCGTGACACTGTAGACTCACCATTTCTATGACCCCGTGACACTGTAGACTCACCATGACATAGTCAACTCACAGTTTCTGTGACACTTTTTCACTATATACTCATCATTTATGTGACACCATGACACTATAGATTCACCATTTCTATAAAACAATGACATGGTAGAATCACTATTTCTGTGACACTGTGACACGGTACATAAAACTCAAAACATTGTTCAGAAAACTGGAAATTTGGAAAACTGTTGGGGATGAGTAACCTTGACCGACTAGAATACCTCAAACACCAGATATTTGCAATGTAACGGACCATCGAGGTCCAATCCATTAAATAAGATACCTCTCAAAACATTATCCTCCTCGACAATCCAAACCAACACCAAATGAATTAAAAAGGGGGTCCGAACGACCACCCATCGAGATACATATCAAAACAGAGGAATCCCCAAGAAGAAACAAAAAAAGAATTTTTATAAAAACCAAAGTTATATAACTTCAAAGAAATTTTTTTTACATGAAATGAGTTAAACATCAAAAAACTGAGGGTAGTGAGAATGTATCTACGAGTCCCATTCCAAGGTACTCTCCTCCACACTACTGTGTCGCCACAAGACACGAACCATGGGGATAGAACGCCTACAAAACACCTTATATTTGTGGACTTGTATTTCCACAGGCTGCTGCCTAAAGGTGACATATTCATTGACATCATTCTATCCCCAATAAATTATGTGAGATTCATCATGAAGATAATGATTGTGTTGGGACACAAGGAAAAAATCTTGTCTCCAGCTCATCTTCAGGGGAAGTGCAACTCCATATGTTGTAACTCCAATATGAGACAACACCTTGAAAATCCCAAAAAATCAAGGAGAAATCTAACTCCCATGACCAAACCTTCATTGCCCATGACGGGGTGTCACCTTAAAAAAACACGTGAACCCCAACATCAAACTCCAATGATCTCCCCCATCAATCAGCATATGATAGTAGATGATCTTCGACTGCCTTCATCCCCTCACAAATCACCTAAGCCAACTATGTTGTATTCTATAATAGATTAGGACATAGAATTACTGACACTATGACTCCAGTTTAGCACAATAAATAACAGCATGGTCAGCCATACAAGGATTCCAACGGCTCCACACTGTGGGTGGAGTGAAAAATATTATTGTAAGAAAAATCCACCAAGGGTATTTGCCTCATCCAAGAACCTCCAAAATCTAGAACACAAGCATGCAACATGTCTTCAAGAGTTTTGATAGTCCTCTCTGTCTGATCGTCCGTCTGCGGATGAAAAGTAGTGCTAAGGAATAAAGGAGAACTAAAATCATAATGGAGACCTCTCCACACCCTTGATGTATGATGAGGTTCTATATTAGAAATGGTCATTATAGGGACTCTGTGGAGTCTCACCACCTCCTCCAGATACCTCCTCGATAGAAATTACATTGATCTAGAGTTCTTAATCACTATAATGTGGGTTGATTTTGTTAAACGATCAAATACCAACCAAATAGCATCGTGGAATCCCATATCTTGAGGTAAATAATTAAAATGGTCCATTGATATGTCCCCCCACCTCCACTGAGCAACGTCTAATGGATGGTGAAAAACACATGGGACACGGTACATGGCCTTCACCTTATGGAAGACCAAATATCCAGACAAATAGTCTGCAACTGCACGCTTCAACCCATTCCACCAAAACCAAAACCATTAGGATCGGTATGTATTTGTCACCCTAGGATGTACCGCTAACGTAAAAAAATGGAACTCTTTGAGAACCATATCACACATAGCCAAAGGAATCAAAATCCTTCCATGATTCAAAATTCAATGTATTTTAGCCTCATTCAAACCATTAGGGCCCTCAACACAAACAACTCAGTCTTTCCCTACCTCCTCCTGCCAAGTACAACTCATCCAGCTACTCCACCATAGATGATCGTACCTTCATCTGAATAAGACAACCTCTACCCCCAAATTCTCCCATATCATGATGTAATGATGAAATTCCTTCCATTACTCTATTGTAATCACCCAATTCATGCACTACATTAATACATGATTTCTGACATAGCGCATAGGAATAACATTCACCTTCCAATTGTATACAAGATTTCAAGTTCATATTTATTGTATGAACTCCATCCACTAATGTTGTCGCTTGTTTAATTCACAATGTGTGAAAATATACATCATGGTATTATGATCAATGAAATGCACAAAGCACTCTCAAAAAAGTTATTTTCACGACAACTTTACAACAATCACTACTACCACTAACTCAAGATCATGGGTGGAATAGTTATGATAAATGGTATGTAACTGATAAGACCCATAACAAATGACTAATCTCTGCTGCCTTAAAACACAACATACCCTCATATGTGAAGCATCATAGAAAACATCACACTGAACACCATCTACTGGAAGACAATGAACTGGAGCACTTACCAACATCTCTATTTGATACTCGATAGCTAGATGAACCTAATCTGTCCACATGAACACATGATACCTCTTGGTCAATGGTGTTAGAGGAATCACAACCTAAGAGAAATCGGCTATGAACATTTTTAGTAGCCTACGAGACCAAGGAAACGTTGAACCTCAACCACAATCTTGGGGCATTCCCATGACACAACTTGTTATATCATTGGTGGATCCATAGATACACCCAATTTGGATGCAATATTCCCCAAGAAATGGACATATTGAGACCATATCCCACACTTCGACAACATCCCAAATAGATGATGTTCATGAAGAACTCCCAAAACGGCATGTAGACTCTCTGTGTGCTCCTCCATAGACATGGAGTACACAAGGATTTCATTGATGAAAAACACCACAAAAATATCTAAGAACTCATGGAACAAATCATTCATCAATCCCATGGACATAGATGGATCATTCATATCCTTGAATGGAATTACTACCATCTCTTAAATTCCCAAGATGATAATGAAAGAAGTTTTCAGGATATACTAATCCTTCACACACATATGATGGTATAATAACCACATGTCTATTTTTGAGAACCAACAAGCACCATTTAGTTGATTTAATAAATCATAAATGCATGGAAGAGGATTGCAATTCTTCACAATCATTTTTTTTAGATAATATAATTGATACAAAACTGAAAAATGTCGTCAACCTTCTTCATGAACAAAACTGGTGCACCCCATGGAGACACACTCAGATGAAGAAAACCTCGTTGTAATAGACCATTGAGATTTATATATTTCTCTGATAACTAATAAGGGGTAATCATATATAGAGAAATATAGATAGGTGATGATTCTGGTTACAGCTTGATCCCAAACTCAATCTCTCATCAAGGGGGTAATATTGCAACCTCTTCTGGAAAGACATTGGGGAAATATTCTATGACCCTGGGAAACACCATCTAACAAACATATTAAGAACTCAAAAACTGATCGTCCATCATGTAAGATAAGGACAAAACATGCCTCTGACCCATCTGAGGGCCTCACTCACCAAAAAACACCTCTAAATCTCTGTAAGCATCAAAGAGGACTACATGCCTCATAAATAAATCCATGATATCATGCACCTAAAACAACAAACACCAGAAGAGGATGAATTCATTTTTGTGGGTGTGTATAAACATAGGAAATATCCCCAAGATGTGTTCTTCCCCAATACTAGCTCACAGTCACTACATACATCAAACAACTCACATCGACCTCCAACTACCATAGTCAAAGCCAAGGGAACTGGGAGCCTCCCTATATCATTTCTCAAATCATGTAAAAGGATAGATGTTATGAAGGAGTGTGTCACTCTTGAATCAAACATGTAATACACCCATGTAGATAACAAGAAAAGTGTACCTAAAACGATGTTCGGCTCACCTAGTGCTCAAAAAGCTAAATCATGAAGGTGACTGCAACCTACTCTATGACCTCTTTAACCCTATTAACAACCACATCCATGACCAAAAACTACTCTCTTAGGATGGGGAGGATTACTGGGATGTCCTCTCCTATATCTATCTTAAATCTACTAATCCAAAGTTGGTGCGACCTATTTTTTCTTCCATAGCCGAATGTTATTCAATGGAGGAACCTGGAGTAGAACACCCGATGAAAGATTAATACTTTTAATGGTTGGGCACTGTCGATACTAATGACCTCACCCTCCTCAATAAAAACAAGAACCTAATACATTGGAAAAGGCCGGAGAGGTGCCACCCTTAGAGAAACATGATGTTGTGGGATGGGACCTACCCCAAACCAAACCAAAATTCATCTACCCTAAAAACCAGGAACCCCATACCCTAGATCTACTTCGTGAAAAATCGTGATGACTAATTTATCATGATGATCCCTTTCTGTTCTTTGTCCTCTCCACTTACACATCCCCTTCCAACACATCAAGATATTTCTTCAACATAAACGGGATGACTTTGCACTAGATCATTGGTCACAATGCCTCCTCAAAATGCCTCTCCCTAGCCTGGTCATCTAGAAACTGGTCCGAATCATATCACTAAAGGATCTTGAAATGGATTCCAAAATCATGAAAACTAGAGATCCCCTATCAAAAGTTAAGAAGATCATGAAGTCTAGACTCCATCGAGGTCCATGAAATAAACTCAAATTTTTTACTTTTCTCGGAACTCTTGAAAGAGATAGCAGACTCCGATCAATCCTCGAGGAACAAGAACCACCACTACCTTACTGCTCGAAATAGAATCAACACAACCATAGACACCCAGTGCTCTTTCAGATCGTGGATCGAACTAAATCCTATCTCCACCTCCACCAACCAGTCTTCTATGACTACATTTGAAATATATCCCTCTTATTCTCAAAACTCCGGTCCTTAAAATCTCGAATTTTCCCCTTCTAGTTTCGTCATCGTGATCCTCTACCATGACGCGATCTGTAGGTGTAGCTAGCTAGACACATTCTGTCTGGAACTGTCAAGATAATCGACTCGGAGCCTTACCTGTAAAAAAACATTTAGAGATCCTAAACCTAGAATATGGAAGAATCAACATTAATTATTTAAATTTTTTCATTTATTTATTTTAGGTCATTATATCCCAAGGACTACCAATTCATACATAGGCATAATGAAAAATGATGAATGATCATATCCTAGGTCTCAACCCAGAAACTAGTATCACTTCATTTTGTAGCCATTGTAAACTTAATGATCTATGCATCAGATCATAGGGGGCCCTAAATACCTATATATCAGCAAGACTCCAGTGTTTACATCACTTGAAAAACATGACTGGCACCATTTCCCTACCATCCCATTCTATCTCAGGAGTACCGAACTCTAACACCATTCTATTTTAAAAAAAACATCTAATACTACTATATCACGACCCCTCCCCACATGGTGTACCCCTCCTAGACCGAAAATGTGGGTAAGGATATAACAACCCATGAGTACTGCCTCTAGTAGGCCCCCAGTTGGTGACTAGCACTGAGGGTATAGTAAACACACAAATCGGAGGCATTTACCTCTAAGAGAACCCATGTGAATGAGTCAAATAATAAAGACACCAACTGAGTCATACTCAGATTTAAATATAAAATAAATCCCAATTACACATATGTAATGTCACGATAAACTACTACAACTGAATGGAGAAACAGAATGTACCAATGGAAAGTATAAACATCAACATCCACGAAGCCCAAACATCTCCTACAATCCCAATTTGTAGTAACCATCTTGATCTCCAACCTGCTCCAACGGACCTGAAAAACAATTTATATATACATAGGATGAGTATAATAGTATACTCAATAGGATCCTCCCCAGTGCATATCTTGAAAAAGTAAAGAAATCATTCGAAATAATAGTGGACAACAACTGATACTAACTCGTAACCTAAAAAGGTATACGATGTTCCTAGCCTCAGCCTGGATTTGGTCACCATGTATATCATACAAGAGTATACCGTGTAATAAAGAATATAAAGTTTACCCTGCCACTACTTCCCCACTGGTTTTCCACTCTTCCCCAATGTCACAAGTCCTAATCAGCTCTATCCAAAAAGGCTTTCCCTCAGACACATAGTAAAAGCAAACATAACATTCCCCTCATGCAACCAAACCATCACATCCATGTAGGAGAAGTTGTCATGTAGTTTCTGGGATCCAGCACAGATCACATAATGTGTATCATACATCAGTTATTAAACCTCAAGCCATTATATACCATTTAGCGCTAAGGGATCTTCAAGCCATTACATCCTATACGAGTTAAAACTATATTATTCCATATAAAACAATATCCAAAATATATGTGTGTGAATATCCTCAAGACATTTTAGCCAACTATACATATATATGGTGAAAACTAACCATTGTGCCTACCAACCAATGTAGCTACCAAGAGAAGAGAGCAGGGCCAAAGGGAGAAGTCAAACATCCGTCCTCCAACATGAATGTTCTGGAAAACATGAACCAAGGTTCATAATTCAACGGGATTCAGTTTCCCTAACTAATAGAGTCGAGTGACATATAGAAACAAAATTATTGTAGAATATTCTATAACTGACAACCACAATATGTGAATCACATATTCTTAGACTCAGATTTAGCTAACATCTCCCGGTCTCCCATCATCCACATCTAATAGAAGCTATCTTGTAATAACTAAACCATTTAAATAACATTATTGCATTACATAATTCCATTTTTATCAGTTTCACTTTACATTAATTAATTCATTAATCATAAATTAACCATTAAAAATTCTACATTATATTTCACTAGCAACACACACAATGTCTTTGTTCTTTTAAATTTTAACATCATCATAATGTTCCAGTAAGCTCCATCCCTATGAGTTAACATAATTAATTCAATCATTTATTAACAACATTATTACATTCCCATATTCAAAGACATTCTAGAAAAATATTCTATGATACTAAACAAAAGGGGCCTCAAATCGGTGAGCAGATTAACTACCTGTCATTTATTTTCCACCTATATAATGATCTTAGACCCATCCTCTCTCAAGAATCTAAACATGAAAATCACATGTCATAACCCGTGTTTCTTCTCCCCTTTTTGGAAGAACTGTAAGAAAACAAGATCCCTTGTGTATTGGGGAATGTAACGGAAATAAAAACCCAACAAGAAACAACCGGAATCCAAAAATTCACATCCAACCCGCCTCATCATCCCCAATGTCCTCCACGAGGCCCATGTGCATAAACTGATGCATCTCTCCACTCTTGGTGTCAACCACTTCCATAACCAATGGTCCTAGGTTCCACCACACATATCACAACAGCCATCTAGGTTCACCTCACAACATACGAAGCAGGAAAAAAACATCATATCAATTTGGATCATGGCCTTTAAACAAGGAATCAAACCTTCAAACACAATGAGCTCTCACAGCTCTGATAATAAGGCCCTTGTACTTTACATGAATGATGGTAACTCAAAACTCTATGAGGCATTACTATTTTAGCAAAAAAGAAACTCTTTAATCCATTTGGAATTAACCGATTTATTATTTGTTGGTTCTATATAAGGTAATCATAAACTAAAAACTATCATAGCTATCACAAATTGATTAAACATGCTTAATACATTAGTTTTATAAACAAAAAAAACAACAACAACTAGATTCATTTAAATTACTATTTATCTTTATACAAACAATTATCAATTAATTATTTCTTTACGTTCTTTACCAATTTTATCAGGAAAGACTTGCTAACTAGAAAGTCATATATATCACACTATTTAGAAAAACATGTGGAAATAACATAAGATCGATATCAATTTATTTATCTTGTTAAAATATTTATTTATTAAAATTCATTTTGATATAGTGGCATGAAACATGAAAAATATACAGTTGCACATAAAATAATAGAGACGCAATGAATCCCCTTCCACAAAAGATTCAGATGCTCTTTAAATGGACTAAAAAAATAGATAATGATCACCTCTGTTGTAGGACTAAATCCACCTGAGGATTAAGAGGCACCACCACACCATCCAACAGACAAGAAAATTAAATTAGGAAAATAGAGATAGAATTACATAATAGGAAAAGATGAAAAAATAGGATATTAACAGAAAACAATGATGATCGATCATACTGAATATCAATGATTGCAAGATATTTCTTGGTGGCACCAAAACTAGGGGTGCACATACAGAAAGAAGAAAATCAATGGGAACCAATCCAAGGAAGAAATTTTGATCGTATGAATATTATGGGAAGGAAGTAAAGGTTTGAGCAACTCTCACTAGAGAACAAGGAGGAAGAACAATGGTGGAAGATATCAATACCCATTAGAAGATTTAAAGAACTATTTGTTTTAGATACAATGTATTTTCAATTAAAAGGAATTTACATTAAACAATGTGGTTTGACCGAGTAAAGTCATCCATAACCATATTAGAATTAATATAGGAGTTATGGGCATGGAATAGACCATAAATCCAGTAAAACAAGGCCTTGAATGTGATTTATGTTACAGAGAATGTTAAATCATTTGAACTAAAAAATCATGAAATTTGTAAAAGGAAATATGAAATTGTTTTGGAAATAATGTAGACTCACCATGTCACTATAGACTCACAGTTTCTGTGACACCGTGACACTGTAGAATCACCCATTCAGTGACACCATGACACTATAGACTCACCTTGTCTATGACATCGTGAAACTATGGAAATACAATTTCTATGACACGGTGACACTAAAGACTCACTATGAAATTGTAGACTCACAAATTCTATGACATTATGACATGGTAGACTCACCAATTCTGTGACACCATGACACTATAGACTCAATATTTTTGTGAGACTGGGAAACTATTCATAAAAAAAGAATCACAATTCGTAATACTGTAAATTTGTAAAATAGTTTTGGATGAGTCACCTTGACCACCAAGAACAACTCAGCCAGCATATTTTAGCAAGGGAATGGACCAGAGTTCTCAAAGACTTTACACTAATGGAACTTCCCAAACATATCACGGTATGAATGTTCATTGGGAAATATTTTCAAATAGATGGTGCATGATCTTTGAACGAATCAGGCAATGTTATATGTATTGGAGGCCTCATAATTTTTTTTTCATCTAACTTGGATATTTTAAAAAATTTCAATTTTAAATGAGCATGAATTATGGAAGATATTTCCAAGTAATTCTTCAGGATGAGAGAGAAGCATCATTCATGATCTTCCTCCTTCCATATTTTAACTACAAAAACGAAAATACAAATATTGATTTGAATACCTAGGCGATAAAAAATTAGAAAATAAATCATATAAGGATAAACTTACATATGAATAGTATATCTTAACATGTGATACCCCTTTTTCAATTTAGGATATCCATGGTCTATTTCAAAACGTATATTCTTATGAGGTTTTTTTATTCCCAAAATAATTTTTTACACTAATCTTATGAATTTACCAATGCATATACCCTAGGAGTGTGGAATGAAGAGTGCAATAAGGCTGATTGTCGTGCACCAATTCCCCTTCGAGTATAGCCCAAAGTGGTGTTGTTAGGTTTTACACTAAGATACATCATTTTCAAAGCAACTCATCTTGTTATTATCCTGGTAGAAATGTATTTTTTTGTATAAATAAATTACTCTATAATCACCAATATTTAGGGATTCTTTAATTATAGTTTATCTTATCTTAAATTCTTTGACTATATTTTTCTAATAATAATCTAACAAATAACTAAACCTATCCTCTTATACCATCTATAACAAATCTTCTCATTAATTCATATTTAATAATGATCTATTACAGAAACATTCACTTAATTCAACTGAAAAGATCATAGATATTGTGATTTTTGGAAATTAGAAAATTACATTACAACTTAAAACATGAAATACACATTATTATTCAAAACATAATTTACATGACCAAAACATTTTTTCGTACTTAGCATTGCTTGGGATTACCTGAGGGTATACATAAGAAAAGTCTGATATATAATGCCCAGTAAGGGATTAAACATGGAATAACATGATGAAGAAAATTCATTTTAGTAAATAGTCATATAAATTGATCATAAATGAACCATGAACATGAATGCATTATATATAATGTTATTCATAACATGAAAATTAGGCACCAACTTACAACATGATATTAGCATGAGCCAATGCTCATTTCACATGGATTATCATGATTAAACCATAATTGAACATGAATTAGAATTATTAAACCCTTATTGATCATGAATTATCCTGATAAAGCCATCATTTCACATGATTTTTCAGGATACAAAACAATACCCAATCCATTGGATCACTATTAGGGTGCACCCGTCAAAATCATTTTCATTTCAAGTATAAGTGTGCAACATAGAGGATACATCATGGATTTATTAAACATCATTATTTATTCCAAAAAAGGTTCGTGGAAGACATAAACGTAAGACCCCAATAAATATGTACATGATCATAATGGTTAATTCCATTGATATAGAATTGGGTATTGTATTCATTACAAAATGAATTTGTCCTGGAAAATGGTTGTGCAATTTCAACTATATAATGACGTCAAATTGAATTTTGTATGATATGATAATTATAGATAAAGGGTTGTATCATAATTTATACATTAAATTTATAGTTTGGGGGTAATGGAACATACTATAGAAACAGGTGAAATGTAATTTAAGATGCATAATATAAAAGAAATTATTGAATGGAAATGAAATGAGAGAAACCCCTTACAGAATTTAGGCATGGTAAAAGGTGTATACAGGAGGGTTTGTTGCAAGTGAAAGGGGTATATCATCATTAAAACATCATAAGGGTAGTATAGGGGAGTTGTGAAAACATACCCCATCATTTTTAATTTAAAATAAAAATATTTTATAATATAAGGATAATTGGACCATAAATGAGAATGGAAAGAACCCTTAATGAGTTTTGGCATTTTAACGACTTCAGTTAGGGTCCAAATGGTGGGAATAAATGATCCATAATTGAGATGACATAAAAAATATAGTATTTAATTTATTATTAAATGATTAAAATAACACCAGATTAAATTAAAAATAAATATTTCAACCACAGTTCTTGAATTGAAAGGTGTAGAGGAAGGTGAGAATCCCCTTAGAAATTTCAGCATGGTAACAGGTGTAGATAATGGGTCATGGATGGATTAATGATAGTGTAAAAGAATAAATATGCATTTATAAATTAAATATATAGTAAGGGGAGTATGTATGCACATATCCAAACATATTCAAATTTAATTTAAAATACATATCATAAAAGAAGTGATTGTTAAAAGAGTTTGGTGGAAGATCTCTTACATGGATGCTTGATCACAATGGCTTGAGATAGAATTCTTGTGAACTTTGGGATACTTGTTAGGAATATAGGAAATAATAGGAAGATGTTGGTCCAATTTTAAAATGAATTATTAAAGATAAAGAGGATATTTTGTGGGTTTATATAGGAAAGGTTGGGGATTTCATTATAATTTTGGTTTTGGACTCTACACACTAAAAGACTCAAATCCCCAAACCATCCCATGGATCATCCCATGTTTTTTAGAAACAGAAGGTGGGGTAAATTATTTCATAAGGATTAGGGCTTAATATATTAAAATATTTCCTTATCTTATGTAGAGGGGAGTCATACATTCAAGGAAATTTTTTTAATACTTTAATATATTTTATAAGTCTTGGAGGATTCACTAATACTTTACAAAGTAAAAAATTATATAAAATCAAATAATATTAACGGTAAAAAATATATTTGGCCGAATATACATTATATATTATTTTATTACATCACTACTGGGTCATTATGATGTCATAAAACACATTATATATTTATACGGTATTTATTTTTTACCCAAAAATTTTACTATATGGTAAAATTGTGATCAATGCCCCATTAGATAATTTCAAAATCATAATTCTAGAAATAATATCCATTTTATCTAAATAAGTTTCTATATATGGGAATTTTCACTTTTAAAATAAAGTCCGAAATTTGTTGAAAATTGGCAGGTTTTGACAAAATTAGTTTTTAATCCTTAATAAAAATTAAATTTGACTTCATAAAAATTATATGACTGTTTATATTAAATATACATAATATTATGATCATATTTTAGTGAAATAATATTTATTTGAAAAACCCAATAATTCACTAAAATATATTTCTTATTTGAATTTGAATATTGACCAAAATTACTATTTGTGTGTTAAGAATAACTTACAAACTAACAATAATAAGATGAATGTATATTCATTATTATATAAAAAATAATGTATATAATCATAATTATAGTGTATTGTTACATATCCCATTATTATACTAGAATACACTCTAAGTGTAAGGTGTGAGATGGTGGGGCTTCCATGAGGTCATTCTGTTGTCTTGTTTTGGGTCATGATCTTGATGATCTTGAACTTCTTCTGTAAATTGTTTCACACATGCTTAAGTTGTCGGATGATAGATTGGGATTGTTATAGTAAAATGATCAGAAATGGTATCTCCCTTGAAATAGCTAATAAATGTGAATCATATGGCACAATTCTATTGGTAGATTCCATCAAATATTCTTTCTAAAATAATTATCCATTATCATTTCTATATATAAAAAATAGTTATAATGTTAAATTTATTATTGTTTCCAACAGTCGAATGATCAGATATTGGTCAAAAAATAATAATTACATTTCAATTTATACATATATAGTTTTAATCAATGTGACACAGAAAAACATACATTTTCTTGAATCAAAATATTTTTCTAATGTTTGGGTCGTTACTATCTTTGGACCTATATTAACCGCTTGTCGAACTACTAAATAACAACTAATTTTCTCCAAAATATAAGATGAAATTATTTTTCTAATGTTTCAGATTTTTCATTTATTATTTTTAAATATTATATAGATTATTTTCGAGACGAGGCACTATGATAAAATATGATTTTGAGACCCAATGTTCTCGGAATAATTTTTTTAAATATATTACAAATATTAAATAGAAAAAGTGTAAACTTTTATAGACTAGGTGGAACAAATACTAGATGGGTCTCTGGATTGGTAATCAAAGGGAAATGTTGATTTTAGAATTGTAGTTTTACCCTAGGCACAACTTAACCTTGGTCGACGCGGGTCATTTTTGAAAAAGTTTTCATGTGCGTGAATTTAATAAAATAAATTAAGAGAAGAATTTTTTTTTCAGTGTGGTGATATGATTCTTTTCAATTATATGGATATGGAAATCAACTCAGGATTGGGTACTAAATAGTGGAGACCAAGACACCATTGAAGGAGAGCATTCGTGGAGGATGAAAATGGATGAAGAACATATTGTGGATCATCATGACAGTGGAGTTAGAGGATCTCATCAATGAGGACGACGTATATGTTCCTCATTAGGGATTGACCCAAACTCTAGGTAGGATCGTTTTTTATGTTATTTTAATCTCATTATTCGTCCCAGATGAATGCGGATCAATAAAACAAACATGATTTTATAAATTCATCATCAGTAGATTCCAAATTGATTGAATGGTTTTTTGGTTTGTCGATATGTCCCACTTCTTTTATCCTTTATGAAATAAAAAAATAATTCTAAATGAACAACAGATGAGGTGAATTCTTCAATTTTATTTTTTGTGGATTTCTCCATCTATTCTTCAAACATTTATCATGGGTACATCCTTTTGGACAACATTTAGATGAAAAATTAGTATTATATGGTTGGGTAACTGTTCGATGGGGAAACAAATCGATACCAACAGAGCAGTTCATTATCAGTGATATGATTAAGGTGTGATGATGGCATCAGAATAGATTGGTGGTACTCATTTGAAATTGAACACAATGAGTATCCAATTCTTCCTAAAAACAAAGAAAGAATAAGTAATGAAATAAATTAAAATATATTTTATATGATTAAAGTGTAGATTTTTACCTTTGCTGGAGTGGTATTAAAAAGAGTCTATCATCCATAGTTTTAATGTTATACAATTTCTGCAATCCTAGCTTTATTTCACCCTCTTTATTGGATTCTATTTATTTATGTTATATAGAGGTGATGTGAGGGACAATGATTACAATTTTTTTTCATTGATAAATCCATTAAATTGATCATCGTATATACGCCTACAAAAAATATGAAATGTATTTAGTGATAGTTATTATAGTATATCATCATTTGACAAATGAAATTGTGAAAACATACTTCAAGAATACATTTACAATTGTGTTTCCTAGAATACCAAACTATTGGGTATCACATACATTTTCAACACTAATTAAATATGGATACCCCTCTTTGTACATTTTTTCTTTAAATATAATTGTGTGAAACCTACCATCTTTCAACTTCGTATTAACATGAGCCTGTCATGATAATATATTCAGATATAGAATTAGTGGGATTAAGATACATTTTATAGATTTTTTTGATCAGTTGGTTGATCCTTGAGATTATTTTAGCCATTATTTAATTTCACCCCCTTCCCTATGTCTGTCTGTAATAACAATAAACATTTCATATCTTTTTTATTTAAATATTAAAGTTTTATCTGAAAAATAAATTGGAAATGCATAACTCATAGTCATTATGTTTTTTTACAAACTATGAAAGCCATATGATAAATGTTCCAAGAGCTTCTTCGATCTTATGAATATCTTCATCATCAATTGGAATAGGTAACTCAGTGTTTGGCTCATGGGATAGATTAATCAACTCATTGACATGACCTATTGGAAGTGGTCTATTTTGAATCATGACATTTGGATATTGAACACCATATCCCTCGTTACAAGTAGATTGGTGGGTGTAGATAGATATAAATAATATCCATTTTCACCTTATAATATATCATTATAGGAAAGTTATCAATGTCTAAATGATTCAGTATTCATAGAAACAATTATTATAACAATGATTACCTCCGTTAAGACAGATTTATGAGGGGAATGAATCACCTAAAATCATCACTCATAGGTTGGTCTTGTGTTGTTTCTTCTATTTTCCCCTCTACTATATAATTTTTTCACGAACTCTCTTCAATGGTAAATGTTCATTATATATAACAATTATTTCTCTCACCATTTTCATTTCTTCACATTGATCCTCCTGTTTTTTTTATTTCTAAAAAAAATTTGGGGTGTCACCCCAAAACCAACACCCCTTATGCGACCATACTTTTATTAATGCTTCATGGAAAACAGAGTTATTTCAGAATCTGATTTGGGTTTTGATGCATCATGAGAATATTATAGATATGAAATATACGAAAATAAGTAACCATTATTATGTAATATTTATTTAATGGAAAATATATATTTATTATGTTATTTCTTACACATGTTTCCCATAATTTTTGTGTGTTTTCATCTATTAGTATCCCATCATTATTTACATGCTCCTCCTTCCATAGAACATGTAATGGGATGGAAGTGAGTTTGGATTTGGATTCATCAATATTTATATAAATAGAGGAATATAGTTATGGTATTATTTTATGTTGCATAAAATTATCATGGTAGATCAAAAATATGTAGCAATTGTTTTTAAGTAAATCATACCCCATTATTGCTTTATGATAGTGGTATGATTATTTTTCCGCTTCATCCTTGTTTTCGGCACTAAGTTGATGTTGCTAAATAAAAAACTACCAATCGAAGTGAGGAATACATGCATCGTAAACCAACGTATTACCAAACACAATGTACCTGAAAAGACTGTCCCACATGATGGATAGTAAATTCAACCTAGGTTCTTTGGGTTATCAGGAGAGAATAAATTGGAGGTGGGTGATGGATTATTTTTCCTTTATAATCTTTATGAAAAAAATTCGTTAAAACTATGAGAAAGCCTCTAATAATCCTTCCAGAAAACCTTAATAAATAGTCCTTGTGCGATTAATCCAGATTAAATGAACTCTACAAGGGATGATGAAGAGTAAATAAATGTTTCATTATTTTATTTTTTAGTAAATTTAATAAATGACCCCATAATGTTACTATAATATCTCGCCACATCAGTGTATTAGGCTGAGTGAAAACATGGTGACAAGATTGTACATCAATCATCACACGTTGCCAAGTGAAAATTATAATGTAACTTCTGAACATGGCCTTCTGGGTTTAACATATGATCCCCACTTATTTATTCTAACTTCATATTGTATTCCTTTCTCTTTTGACATAAGTATTTTTTTCAAACACAATCAAACTATGATGTTGTTGTTTTTTCATTAATGCTTCTGTTTTGTTTCCTTCGATTTCATTAGTTTCAACACCATCAATATTATCCTATTGAGCGCTAGTTTAGGCATGTGCAGATGGTGCTTAATCCTCTATACTGGGTTAAGTATTAGTGACATGATGAGAAACCTCATGGTCCTCTGCAATGTGAGCAACATCAGGTTGATAGACTTATTATGACTTGGGATTGGAAGCATCGTCACATAAAAAATTCATTATATGCAGAAGTGGTTTAACATTTAACTTATATTACATAAAATAAGACGTGAACAGATAATAAGATAATTTAACATGATGTATATTACAAAAAAACATTATCTTTATTATTGAACTTTCTTTTTGTAATGATGAAGGGATTTGACCTCCCTATCGGCTATCCAAATCCCTTCATTATGGTCCCATCTAAATTAAAAAATTCAATATAAATTGGGACCAATATGAAATGAATATGACCTCAAAATGAAAGGTTCATTTTCCATTGAACTTTCATCCACCCCTTCAGTGGTTTTGGTCAATAATAGAACAATTGACCAGTTTTGGTTTATGGGATCTCGAATATAAAATATTGGCGCTTCCTGTGATGAAATTATAAATGGTTGGTATTTGTACCCTTCTTTACTAAATAAACTATCCTTACTCAGAAATAATTTATTTTAACCTCACTCCTGTTATCAAACCACATTCAATTAAAAATTGGCACATGGATGTTTGTATAATCCAACTCCCATATTTCATTGATGATTCCAATGTATTAAATATTCGCATAAACCTAATTAATTTCATTAGAATTGTAATCATTCCTTGCATCAGCCACATGTGTATATCTACTATTCTTCATGTTGCTATCTTCATCAAGTTCGTTAGTATAGAATGTATAACAGTTAATTACAAAATCATTATAAGATAATTTATAAACATTAGATTATCTAACTTTCCATCGATGTTGTTCTTAAATTTAATCTGGATTTTCATTTGTCTTTTTAAATATAAGGTCCCAAAACCATCCTATAAACTATTTTTTATGTATATTTCATATCAATTGTTTAATAATTGACGGATTCAAATTCATAATAATTTCTTTAGGGGTCTTAACATATGGGTCAACCTCTAAACTGTTATGAAAAACATAAAGGTGGTTCTGAGACTGAATTGTAATATTGTTTTTGAAAACCCCTCATCTACTAATTCCTTCATGTCCAAGATTTCAGTGTGATGAGATTTTGGTAGACCAATAATTTCCACACTAGATAGGTATGCAATACATAATTAAATGGATTCCTCAACAATATATCATCCTTTGATAAAACCCTCTGGATGAATTCTATTTTTTACATACCTTTTAAAAATCATCCTATACTATTCAACAGCGTACATCCATCAATAGGGTACATGACCCCATAGTTGTATCTCTCTCACCAAGTGAACAATAAAATGAACCATCATATCAGAGAATGTTAGTGGGATGAACTAGTCCAATTCACATAATATGATGAAAATTTATGTTTCCATACTTGACTATTTCATCTAGTATTTAACATTTCAACATATATAATTGAATAAGAAATAGAGATTCATTAATGTATAATAGTAATTCTTGGGTAAAATGCAATATAAATCTATAGGAATTAGATATTTCATCAACAAATGGAAGTTAGCGGATTTCAAACCCTTTAACAGAATATCTTTAGTTGACATGATGTTTTTGATATTGGATAAATACACAACCAAAATCTTTACTTTATTCATGAATTGTCAAAATAGATATATCTCTAGCCTGGAAGGAGTGTCAGTAGCTGGAGAAAGAAATGTTAATTTTTCACCATTCACTTGTGCCAACTCTTCACGTATTCTCATGTCAACAATGTCCAACCCAGCCATAATTCCATCATTTTTTTCTGACTTCATTTAGAAACGTTCCAATGACACTGTCACATACATTTTTTTCAACATTCATAACATCACAAATGTTTATGACGTACAAAAAATTACAGTATGGTAATTCAAAAAAAACTATTCACTTCTTCCAACTAGTCTTCATAATGTATATTGAAAATAGTTTATCAAAAGCAAAGTCCACATATTTTACTTACTTAAACAATTGATCACATGTTTGTGGAGATGGTGTTGTACATACTTCTAAAATTCGATTGAATAATGTCGTCCAACATCAGTACTTATGTTGTCAGGGTAGAAATCTGCAATGTCAAAGAAACATAGGTTTTGATGAATGTTTGAACCTAATTGAATTTTTACCTTGTTCGTAGACGTGACATTCATGACTTCCCTTAATTCTATATCTTGACAAATTTTTGTAATTAAAAAAGGCATTTATCATCTCGTACAATATGGATGTCAATTTGAAATCTTCATTTCTATAAGCATTATACAACGTAACACCTGAATCCCACAATAATTTCAAATCCTCGATCAATAGAGTCAATTGAACATCAATATATCTACCTGATTATTTTGATCCTGGTATAAGAATAGATGGAATAATTCGTTTTTGATTCATGCATAACCGTAGTGGAAATTTAAAATTTTCCAACATAACCACCCAAGTACTGTGAGTACTAATTTGAACACTAATAGGATTCACTCCGTCTATAGATAACTAAATACAAAGGTTTATCATATCGTTTCCAAAATGAGGATACACATGATCAACTCACTTTCACTAATGAGAGTTTATCAGTTGACATAGTTTCCTAAAATTAATTATTTTGTCTTCATGCCACGTCAATTGCTTTATAGTCTCCTCACTTCCATATTGGTGCCAAAACCATTGAATTAAATGAATGTACCGTACAAAATTTTTATGAATGAATTCATCTTTCTTATATCAATAATCATCACACTTTGGGAATTATCTATGTGATTTGTGGTCCTTATGAAATAGTATACAATCATCCGGGTTGGCATGTATTCATTCAGAAATTATACCCATCAAACATAACATTTGTCTTTTGTTGCATGTTCTGATCATGAGCTCATTATCCTATGGGATAATGACATTAAAGAGATAAATTAATTCTACAAAACCAGCATCACTCCATCCATTTCCTTAATTCAAATTATACATCTTTAATATAGAAGAAAATACTGTATATTAAGTGAAACCACCATACAAAGGCATTTTTGATGAACACATTAACTACTCAAACAATTTTGGGAAATCACGAAGTACATCTTCAAATATCCTTGTCATATCCTTTATACAGTCATCCTCATCATTCACATCATTAATCACATCCTGGATATGGTCTCTTTCATTTCCCACACTTTTAATCATATCATATGATCCATAAAATTCAATGTTATCCAATCCACTAGTTACATTCTATTTTTCCCCATGATTATTCTAAATTTTTTAACATTGATCTGTTCCATGACCAATCAATTGTTCTTCCGACTCATCTGGACTAACATATCTTGAATAATAAAGACATAATCATGGACAAAGTATTTAATATGGTTTATATGCACGACCTTATGAGAAAATAACGATCTAATTCACTCGATCTTCATACTCTCTTGTCAAACAACTTGAATCCATCATGTATTTATACATACCCAACCTATTTGTTTTAGATATATTATTATTTAAAAAAATAAAAACACAGAATATATATATAAATTAACAGATTTCATAATTCTTTTAAAACATAAACATAAAAAAGTATGGAAAAACAACAGTTCAAAAATCCTTTGAATACTATTTGAATAATCACAATGAAAATATGATTCAATAAAACAACCATTTATAAAATTTTCCCATTGATATAATAGTCCAATTTTAAAATAAATCAATCTATTCGAGATACTCTTTCAAAAAACCACAATTCCTTTTCATAAAGCATTCAAGACAACTTCATGACCCAAAAATCACAATCCTTTAAAATGAGTGACGTCCTGCTATGAATTATTTCAAAGTACTTGTATCATCTTAAAATAGACACTAAGTCATTTTCACAAATTCATAAATCCCAATAGATACAATTTCTAAAATATAAATAGAAAACACCTCAATTCAACCCAAATAAATTAGTGTGGTATGATTTTGTCACATTATTCCAAAGGTAGGTGTACAAATAATAAATTTCATTAGCATTTGATAGTGTGATCCCCACCACTGGATATCCTTTATACATGCTTCCATTGTACATTTATATCAATTATCCTTCACCATAATACCATTGTCTCAATGGATATGTTCCATATTCAGTGAGAACACTCGCAACCAGGAAACAGGCGTTATCTAGTTTACTACAAACATTGCATTATCCTGATGACCGTTGACTCACACAAAATCAATTGGTTTTCCACCATGAGAACAATGTAAATTTCTCTCATATCAAGTAAAATTGTTTACATACATGATAAATAAACCTATGAAAATCTATATTCATGATCAAATTACATAATCAACAATCTCTCATGTGCCATTACTTTCACATGAAGAATTTTCCTATGCCACTCATCACTAGAATAAACTATGTTTATTTCCCAATAAATTTAGTTACATCATGTATCAAGTAAAATTAATAAAATAACTATGGTACTAAACTAATATATGCTATGATTTTCCATAGTCACTTTTCAAAAATATTTAATGTATACTTTATAAATGACATTAAAAAGACTATTCACTAAAAATTTCATAACTGAACTCATATCAGTAACATATAGAATCAATGTGATGAGTGTATAATTATAAGTCTCATGATACTTCATTCCTCTCCCAAAATCATTCATGTGGTAAAAACATCAAGTTCCAAAATATTCTAGAACCATTTAATGAAAACATCATTAATTAAATCGAGGATTGGTGACTTTTATGGATGCATCAACCTAAATTTCAAGACCACTTTATAATATTGAATATCAATAGATAATAATTCATTCATATAATTTGTTAAAGTATTAAAAAATAATATTTTATATATTACGATATTAATTTATTCTATGAAGAAAATAGTATTTGATAATCACTTGAATTATATCCTTTATCCTGTTGCGGAGATTTTCTATAAAGTGCTTGTGGGTGGAAGGATTCATTAAATGTGTTGTTGTTCTTATTTTACTAGGTTGTCTAGAAAGTGTCTCATGTAGATTTGTATAGGTAGGGATAACAAAATATATTTTTCCATTATAACTATATTAATCCCATAATAAAAATATGAATTCATTTCCCTATGAAGTTGGATTTTCATCCAAGAATCATAAACGTCATGTGTTGTTCTTATTCCATTTATGTCATGAATTTATCCATTATTGATCATTTTCCATTGGGGAGGTATTTTAAAAAACATGATTTTAATAGAAATATAAGTTATATATATGACGTAATGACTTATCTGTATATTTTGTTCTATTTTAGGGTATATCATGGCTAGGGATTTGATTCAATTCCATTATGTTTCGTAATTTCATTCACTATCATCATGATTTTGGGGTTTAATTTAATTCTTGGGGGTTTAAAATTAGTATTTTTGATTTTTAACAAATTCAACTAGTGGTATCACCTATTTTTGTTACTCTACTGTCAGTTAAAACAACGGTGTTAAATCATGGTTACATAAGATAATGTGATTATTTTATCAAGACTGTATAGAATGTCTTGGTTTAAAGACTACTGGGTTTCCTCTAGTGAAGTTTTTTTCAACTATTTAGTGTAATTTTACTTGTAATGAAGTTGTAGTGTCATTGATATGGGTAAGGATTGGATTGATATTCAATGGTAGAAGATTCAGACATTCGGGGAAATGAATTTCCTATACATGGTGAGTTTGAATGTCAGATTAATTTTGAATTATTTAGAAGTGAGTTGTTCAGTAGAATGGGAAACATGATATGGAAGCATTAGAATATTTTTTTAAAAGGGGGGTCCAAGAGAATCTAGGTCCAAGAGGGATAAGGACATGCCACAACTATGTTGAGTAGTAAAGGTGTATGCGTGTTAGAGGGAAGATTCTGGGAGTATGATTGGTCAAGGTTTTGGTTCAATAGTTGTTCTCAGTGATAATGTATCAATAAAAATATAGTGAAGTGTTTTTATCCATATATAAATAGATAATATTGATTCCTACTAATTATAGGGATGGAATCACAATATAGGGAGAGCGGATCGTTGTACAGCTAGTGCATGTCATAGGTCCCACCTATGTAATAGGGGTTTTCATGTTAAATGAAATGTAGGAGATCAATAACAATCATGATGTCAATCACATAATATCTAAATGACAAAAAACAATTCATCACACCTTATACACCCTTCACAAAAACATCCCCATTATACCGATTTATTACAAATTATCAATGAAAATCATCACACTATATATATCCATCGGAATCAAAATATAATATAGAGAATTTTTTTCCAAATAAAAACCTCTTTGTATAATGTTTGATCCAGGCCTTGAGAATTAATTTATTACAATGAAATGATGTTATTTTTATGAATTTTCTAAAATATCATTAAATATTTCTCCCAATTTTAATTCATAAAATAATTTTTCAGAGATAAAACATGATTCAAACCATAAGGAACAACTTCTTTAAATAATAAATTAATTAAATTTTATCATAAATATATCAAACATTAATAATGGTGTGTCAAAAATAATTAAAGATATCATTATATATTACTAAATGAAATTAATATATAAGACACAAAAAATGATGACAGTAGAACACCAAAGTTCAATAACAATCTAATCCCCTTCATAAACCATCGAACATGCAATTCATTTAGTGTGAAAACAAGGATCACCAATTTATTTTAAAAAAACCCACCAACATGCAATTCATTTAGTGTGAAAACAATGACCCGCAATGACAAAAATTTTCAACGGGGCATTTAGACCATATATTTCATAACATGGGCATCAAATAAGAAAAGGTGAAGAAAACTCATTGCAGAGGCATCGTTCCACATGTGGTGGTGGTGAATTTGTGGAAGAGGAGAGTCACATAGTGATGGAGTCCTCCAACAGAGGAGAGGCACCCCCCAGAAGAGAGGTTTGCAGAGGAGGAGAGGAGGACGATGAAGGAGTTGCATGGAATGGAGGTGTGGCGCGCAATAGACATGTGGTGCATGGCAGAGGGGAGGCACACAATTTTTTAGTTTGCAATAGAGGATTGGCACCCGAAAGAGGTCTAGCTCATTGAAGAGGATAGGTGGTGGGGTATATGAAGGAAGAGGAGGAGGTGGAGGTGCGATGGAAGAAATCGACATCCATGAGAGCTTGAGCGGTAAAAGGAAGAAGGATGAGGTTAGTGTTTTTTTATAAAACCTGGTGAAACTTTTGTCAGCACTAGCTAAAAAGCACTCATAAAGGTATGTTTTATCAGTGATAAAATATAATGGACTGATAAAACATGCCATTATAAGCCCTTTTTAGTCCTGATAAAGATAAACAATTACCAACCCTCAAAAAGCTCTTATAAAGGACGTATTTATAAGATCTAAAAATATAGGGCTAATAAAGATATCCTTTATCAATGATTTTTTCACCTTGATAATGATATAATGTTAATATTTTATTTATATTATTATATATATATATAAAGTTATATAAATGATAAATATATATTTATATTTAAAAAACAATAATTTAAATAATTAAAAACATACAAGAAATATACTTATTATATTTATAATCTTATAAATATATATAATAAATATATTAATTATATATATTTATAAGATTATAGATGTATATGACAATATTTGTTCCAATTTTATAATTATACATATATAATTATATTTATTTATAATAATTATTATTATTGAATATATATGTATATATTTAAATAATTATAAAATTATAACAAAATTAATATATCAAATATTTATAATTTTAATAATATTTATATTTATTATATTTATTATAATTTTATAAATATTTAAATATATGTTTATTTATTTATAACTATGAAAATACATATTTCTATTCATTTCTTAATATTTCTATATATTTATTTAATTATATTTAACCTTATATAAGAAAATGATAAATATATCTTTTATGAAAGAATAGTTATATATATATATATATATATTTAATTAAAAATTATAATAACTAAATTATTTATAGTTGTAAATATATATATATATATAAATAATTTTAAATTTATAACAAATATATTTATAATATTTTAAATAGATATATCATTAATATATTTAGTATAATTTTTTAATTATATAAATATATATTTATTTATTTAAGAATTATGAATATAAATATCTTTATTAATTTATAAATATTTCTAAATTAATATATTTATTTAATTATATATTTATTACATTATAAGTTAAATAATAAATATATTCATTATAATTTTTTTAATTTTTTACATATATATATACAATTATTTAATCTTATAATTGTAACATTATATAAATTTATTTATAAATTTATTTATATATTTATAAATATATTTTTATTTTTAAATATATATATATATTAAATTATAAAAAAAGTATTTACAGTAATTTTATAACTATTTATATATTTATATAATTATA
Organism: Viscum album; assembly: GCA_963277665.1. Lineage (NCBI taxonomy): Eukaryota > Viridiplantae > Streptophyta > Magnoliopsida > Santalales > Viscaceae > Viscum > Viscum album. The sequence goes on along the minus strand of OY728134.1, from coordinate 713,226,186 downwards.
ATTCTAATTAAAAATAAATATATTTAAAAATTATTTGACTAAAATTAAAATATTGTAATTATAAATATAATAAATATATTTATTTTTTCAATATGTTTAATATAATTTTATATGTATATAGAACATAATATATATATATATGGGTAACATGAATTAATCATATACAACTAGTAAAATATATATAATAAAAAAAATTCCATCAATGGACAACATCAATAATAGGAAGAATGTAATGTATAAATAAATATTTAAGAAAATACATAATAGATATGCAGACATGGTCAATATATTGATTGACCAAATTGATTAGAAACACATATACATATTTATTTATAATTTTATTCATTCTTTGAAACATTATATATATTTATTTTTGAATTATTAAAAAATGTATATTAATTTAATAAAATGAGTTTTTAATTTAATATATACAAATAAAAAAATTTAATCTAAATACAATAATTGTATATAAATTATTAGTAAATAATATTAACAATGCATTTAGCTATCACTGATAATGGCCCTCCTTTATCAACCCTTTCTGCTTAGTGTTGATAAAACAATGTGTTTCCCTTTCCCCATTTTGTGGTAGAGTATACTGTCCCAATCTAAAAATATATGAATTAGTTCACAACTACCTCAAGAGTTTACAAATATTTACAAGGACATGTGCCTATCAATTATTGTATTGGTTTAGTATACGGGGCACAATTTTCCCTCATTGAGTAAATTGATAGGGGGTAATAGAAATATCCTAAGAACAAACATGAAACATTCATATTCTGTAAATTTTCCTAATAAATAAACAATGCATTCCACTACTAATGAATAAAAATATAAATGAAACACAAACATCACTATATGAATGCAGTCAAAAACAAGAAACCATATCTATATATAAACAGGTGATCAAAAACAAGTAAAACTACACTAAAAATCCTAATTAAATAGAATGGGTTGTATTCTATGACTTGATCTCTAGCCAAACATGGCCTTCATTGTCAAAATCACCAAACAAACTAACCAATTACTAAGCCACTAAACATCAATTGGTACACAAGCAACAAATAGCTAAACATATACTTATTTAACAAAAAATGAATTTGGAGGTATTTCACATCCACAATGGTGTCCATACCTGGTTTGAACAAAAGTTAAAAGAATGGAACCACCAATGGTTTGTCAATATAACATGTAATAAGAAAATTATAGGCTTGAAAGCTCATCAATATCCTTAATCAGAAATAGAATAGTTACACACACTGAATTCATCATGGACGATTGTACAATAAGAAAATGAAAACTATATACAAATATCACTACAATAATTCTCACAGTGGAGGCACCTGAGGAGTTGGGTTTGTCACATAGGGGTGTTTTTAGAGGAGGAGGGATTCACAGTAGAGGTGAGGATTGACAGCTGAGGTGTGGGGTGAAAAGGATGTGGATTTTCTATAATGGAAGGGTTCGGGATATAGGTGGGGTTCAGTGCGCAATGGAGTTGATGTTAGCACCATATGGGGATCGATGAAAGAAGTGAGGTTCATGGAAGAGGAGTGCTTCAAGACAGTAGAGGAGGGATTCCCGATGATAGGAATCAGCTGTTGATGAGGTTGAGGAGGGATTTGCAGTGGAAGAGAATGATGAAGACTCGGGAATAGAGGAGGGTGAGGAGGAGGAAGAGAAGGCTACATGGTTTGGCTTCTATGAGAGCATGAGTCATGCGACAGGAGGAAGAAACTGTTGGGGTTTATTTATAAAAATGGGAAAACATATTATCTGGAATAGTTAAGATGCATTGATAAATGTGTCTTTTATCAGTACAAAAATAGAATGTGCTGATAAAAATTCCTTTATCAATGTATTTTAGAACGGATAAAGGCCAATCATTATTGGTGGTAACAAATGACCCATACAACTATAATGATAATATATATATATATATATATATAATTATATTAACTAAAGATTTATATTTATTTACATATAATAATAACTATAAATAAATAAATATTAATTTATACAACATATTTACTAAATTAATAAAAATATTTATATTTATAAATTTATAATTATAAATTTATAATAATTATATTTTTCATATTTATAATTATATATAATTAATAACATTATAATAATTGTATAATTATTTGAATATATCTATATTTATTTAGAATTATATTTTCATATATCTTTTATTATTTTATAATTATTTAACAACAATAAATTTATATATACTTATTACAAATATATAAATATATATTTATTACATTTTTATTATATATATATTTTAATTATTGTCAAAAATATAAATAAATAAATATATATATTTAAATACATATTAAATAAACAAAAATATATTAATTAAATATTTAAGAAATTAATATAAATATATTAATTATATATATATATATATATTTACCAATTTCGTAATTATTTAATTAAATATATTTTTGTATTTAAATAATTATAAAATTATAATAAATATTTTTATTATATTTATATTTATAATTATAAATATATATATATATATTTATTTTAATGCTTATGAAACTAAAATAAATATATTATCTATATATATATTGGTATTTCCCATGAAATGGTCAAACCATAAAATTCTTATATTCGTGTAAAAAAATGACTATTTTCATTGTGAATGCTATTTAAAAAAACATTTATGATATTAATTCTGTCAGAAATGTTATCCTTAATTGAAATTTAATCTTAATAATTTTTTAATAAAATTAGTGATTAAACGGAGTAATTAAGTATGTCAACAATATCTTTTATCATCTTGATTTATGGATTAATATTAAATGTTTTCTATGTATAATAATTCTACTCATATAATTTGAATAAAATATTAGTAATTTCTATATATGAAACATTGAATTTATAGAGATAAAAAAGGGGGACATTTAAACAGATCCCTAAATCAAATATCATAAAATCCATATAATAATAAATTCTATTTGAGTCAAATAATACTATTCTATAAATATTATACATTGAATGAAAATTTTAAAAAATTAAAAAAATAATCTAGAAACATTCTATATAAATTAATTAAATCTGCTTCATATCTATATATTTTCTATCAAGCCCGGAACCCCTGCACACTTTCCTTAAGAAATGAGATTTCCATGGATTCCTAGTCGTTTCCATGGCTCCAAAATTGAGGGTTGGGTGAATTCAGGGAAAATTTCACTAACAAGAACCCCAATCTTAGAAGGTTTGTCTGAGTCATTCACTTATCCTAATATTTCTCAATTCTATTATCCCTGCTTCTCATTCTCTATCTAAAACCACGATGAAAGCATTGGAGGTTGGGGGAGGTCATCCAACTGACCAAATAAGGAGGCCCAAACATGAAGAATATGTGTGGTCCTAAACCCGGTCTAGGGAGGTGGTGCTGGTGTTGTCCCTATCCCATACAGACCCAACCATGAAGAATCTTAGGGGGGTGCAAACCTGTCCACTGTCATCACTGCTTGGGTGATTCCATCAATAATAGGCTTCTGCATTTCCGAAACCTGTTGATTGAGGTCATGATGTTGGTGTCCCATGTAGACCATACCTTAACGAATCATCAGTAGCACCACCTCTAGCATCAGGTATAAGGATCTTCCATGGTGATGCTTCTACCTTCGCTAATGGAGATAGAAAAGGAACACAATGCAAACTGATGATGGATGGGGACATGGAGGAGGACTACATTGTATTCAATACTCACTCAGGGACATAGAATCATGAAGATAAAGTAGATTTTCAACCCGATGTAGAAGATAGCTATGAACTTTGTGATTCGTTTTCATTTAAACATCCCCTCCAAATTCTCCATCACCATAATGGTCGTGTTGGAATAGATCCTATGATTCAGGTTCGAAATTGTATATTTTATTTGTATATCAGAATTTGTTTTCTTAATGATTATCTTTTTTGTCGCTTATCAGATTTAATCCTTTCATTATTTTATATTTTAAATCTTCATATTCGTTTTATGAACAATTAGATTATATTATATATTATTAAAAAAAATTAATTTTTATTATTACATTTATTTAGCATGTTTGACCAAATCAATTTAAAAAACCAAGAAAAGTTATTTTATTATGTAAAAAATTAATAATTAAACTTATAAATATAAATTTACCATGATATTAAAAATATAAAATTAAAATATATAAAATTGAAGTTTGTTTTTAAAATGATATTGACTAAAAATGAATACATATTTATTTCACATAACCTGTATGTAAGAGGGCCAATCAAATTATATCTTCTATTTATTTATTTTTCATTCCAGGAACATAATATTAATTGAATTTTATATTTTTATTTTATTTTTAATAAAAAATAAATATTAAAAAATACAAATAAATATTGATTATTTTATAAATAAATTCTACAATGTAAAAAATGATAAACAATACAAAACACAACATATAAATATATAAAATTTAAAAAATATACATTATTGTGTACTATATAGAAATAATTTTTATTCAATTACACATATCTAAAAACAGAGAAACTAATAATAATATACAAAATCTGAGAAGAGTAGGGAAACAATTGAATGAGATTAAGGATTTTCCAAATTTTGTTTCACTTTCAAAAATTCTTGGATGCACCACCATTGAGATTTCCCAAGCTATGCGACCAAACCTTCCATTTCCCCTAACAAATCAGTATCTCTCTCACTATAGATAATGGTAATACAACTTATTATAAATAATAATTAAACAGTTTCCCAAAATAATAATTATACATCAATAAATACCATTAATTTTAACTAATTAATGATAATGTATACAAATTACTACAAATGTAAACTAATTATCACTGATTTTGACAAAATAACCAAAATGTTCACTAATTACCACTAATTTTCACAATTTACCAATAATTACAATTATTTTTAATAATTAAATCTAATTACAATTTATTTTTATTAATAACCCCTAATAATGAATAATTACTACTGTGTTTTCGAATATTTTCTTATTATTTATAATATTAACTATGTACTGCTAATTGCCACTAACATTTTATAATCACCCCTAATTAATAATATTTCCACTAATTAATACTAATTTCTGATATTTTTAATAATTAGTGATAATTACATCATTATTTGTTAATTTTTATTGATTATCACTAATGTTTACTATTTACCAATAATGATTACACATCACAACAAATGATGATTCTTTACCACTAATTTCCATTAATATTAACAAATACTACTAATTACCATTTATTATTCCTATTTATGACAAATATTTATTAATTATCTCTAAAATTTACAATATCCCACTAATTACTATAATTTACTAATATTTATTTCTAATTAAAATTATTTTTTACTAATTACCACAAATTGTTTTTATAACTATAACTAGTTACTGCTATTTTTCAAAAATAAATTCTATTTAATGGTATTTTTTATTAATTACAATCATTATCTGCTAATTTTTACTAATTATCACTATTTGTAATTAATTATTAATAGTTACCTCTAATATTAATTGATTAACACAAATTTATACCAATTACGTAAATTTGTTTTACCAATTAATAATACTTTTTATTTATTACCGCTAACTAAGTATATTATTACCAAATTACTATTAATTATCAGAGTATTTTAGAAATTACCACTATTTATTTTTAATAAAAGTTAATTACATGTCATTTTTACCAATTACTGCTATTTTTTGCTAAGTAATACCATTTATAACAATTTTTTACAATATAATTCTAATTACAACTAATTTTTAATAATGATAGATGATAACCTCTATTTTTTACTAATGATCAATATTTAAGTATATTTTTTTACTAATGAACACGGTTTGATGTTAATTTTTAAAAAGTTCTGTTAATTACTGCATATTATTATTAAATACAATTAATTAATAATTTTTAGTACTTTAATACTGTTCAGTGCCTATTATACCAAATTATAGCCAATTACCGCTAGTTTTTGTTAATTAAATTTAAATACCGTTAATTTCTGTTAAATTGTCATCATTATCTCTATTTTTTACTGATTGTGACTAATTTTTAACAATTAGAACTAATTTGTTGTATGTATTTCTGTTTTTTTGGAAACTACTGCTGATTTTTTGAAATTATTACTACTTTTTATTCATTATCAGTAATTTCTAATAATACTAATTATTTCTAAGTATAATTAATAATCATTAATTTTTATTAATTAGAACCTATTAATGTTAAATTTCACTAATTTCTAATAATCATTAATAATTAACATTATTTTCTATTAATTAGAGTTAATTATTAGTAAATTTAACTAATTATTACAAATTTCATTATCATTTTTATTTTAAATTGTTATTTACTAAAAATTAATTCCACTGTTAAATATTGCATATTAAAAATAATTAATTTTAATTAAAAATAATTACTTCTAAATAGATCTATATATATAATTTAAAATTAATAATATTATTTAGAAATAATTATGTTTAATTAACACTAATTACTGCTAAATAATAATAGTAAATTCTATTATGAATGAAAATAAATGAATCTAAAATTTAAGAAATTAAACTAATAACTCAAAATTGATGTTTTTATGTGATAAAAATTCAAAAAAAAATTTCCATTAAAAAATATTCTTTTAAAAAATGAAATGAATAGTAGAGGAGAGTAGAGCTCAAATGAGAAAGGAATGCCAAAAAAAATTAGGAGGGGTATATATATATAGATTTTATTAGTTATGACAAAACTATTTGTGATGATACCCCTCTCAAATACAACCGATATCAAATAATTATGAATGAGGTAAAAAAGATATTTTTGATGTGTCCCAATGAAAATAGTCATCTGCTGGCATATTATTTTTGATGTGTTTGTAATTCCTGTACCAAATAACAAAATTGATGAAAGGTATTTGTGATGAGGGTAAATACAAGTTGAAAATTCTTTTTTCGCGATTCGGTGTGCACATGAACTAATATTATTTGTGATAGAAATATTTTCTCATTGTAAATAATTGTCCATTATGGATTATTTGTTACGAGAAAGTAATCATGTCGCAAATAGTTGTTTTTGAGATACTATTTGGGGTTGGTTACATACTCATCACAAAACCTCATTTTTCTATACTGGGAAAATCATCATTATTTCCTATATATATTTTTTTTTATTTTTATTACACCTATGATCCTAATTACCACAATTTTTTTATTGGTTTGACTTTTGGATTCTACTCCATCGGATAGTGGAGGGATTAAAATAGTTATAGTTCATCATCAAATTATTCATTTCTTAAATTATTATTTATTTTATATATTTACAAATCAAATTTAAATTCGCATATACTTTTGTATATGGAGTGTGTTCATGAAAGTAGTGTTAAAATAACGAATTTAATTTCATGAAATTATCTAGACTCTACTCACATTATTCAGAGAACATAGAAAACCATTTTTCAACATTATTCAAATGTAAATGGCCTTTGTGAACACCCTCTAATTTTAAATATGGTCCCACACCGTCAAATGAAATATTTTATATTTTACAATATTTTTTATAATTTTCCCTATTAGTTGTTCGAATACATATGTGGAAAATATTTTTAGATACACTTTTTGAAATGGTAAGTATTTGACATATGATGGTTTAAATTAAATGTTTTTCTACTAAAATGTTCAATTTCCAAATATGTGTCAATAGTTGTTTATCTTTAATTGGGTGCGATCTTCAATATACATGTATGATTTCATTCAGGTAAATAAATCCTTACATCCATTTTCTGGGATTATAATTTCTGATATCAAAGATGATTTAAACTCAATTGTCTTATTTTTTTTATGAGGTGGGTTTTGATTAGTTTTTTTATATTCTATATATATTTTTCGTTTGGACTCTTTTTATAGGATAATATGATATATCAAAAAACCATCACTCTATTTTTCCTATTTAAATTATTCAATTTATAAAAAATACTCTTTGAATTTTATTATATCATGTTTAAGTAAATTAAAATAAAATGTTTTCATTGTCTAATTTTATTCCAAACAAATAATTTCATTAGATATAAATTTTCAATTTAAAATTACATTTACCAAATGTTCTTGTTCCTTCATATACACTCTTAACACTGAATCATATGTCCCTATGGTAATCTAGTCTTGAAGCCTCAAGGCATGTATGTTTTGCTATATATGTTTTTCATATTATTTGTAACATGTGTATTGTCATGGGTAGAAAATAGGAATAAGATGTAGTGGAATGTCATTTCAAGATGTAATGTCGCAGAAATTCCAAGTATTTTTTTAATATTTATATGTTTTTATTTCATGATTAGGCGCTTAGATGGCACTGGCTTCCGAGGCCCAATGATCCCCAAATTAGTTTTTGAACTTTTTTTAATCTTTATTTAAAATAGCCCATGTGGGGGGTTTTGGAAACATCTAATCGAGTTCTTGGATTAAAAATATTAGGGCATTGTTGCATCTGAAATGATGACATTAGTTAAGGTATTACTTAACCTCGACCGACATAGGTTGAGGAAAAGGTTAATTTGTAGTCTTATAAAGAAAATTTAATAAACTGTTTATCTTAAGGAAAAATAAAATGAACCTTTTTTTAATTTTATTTGAATTTTGAATTTCATTTTATAATAAAAGAATAAGTATTTTTTAAATGAAATTGTGTAACAACATTACAAAACAGCTTAACCAAAACACTATAACCCGTTTTCTCCAATTAAGGGATTACCATATGGCATATCATTCCTTGATCGACGATTTCTCCAATCATTCTGATTTAGAATTGGAAAGAAATGATCAACGAACCACTCATGATAAAGAGAAACTTTCCACCTCCATTATTCGATCAGAAGAAAGATCTACAATAACAATAATGGGATGTAGATCATGGAATGATGAATGATGGAGGTGTGATCTTCACCAATGAAAGAACCAACGTCATTGTATGAGTTTTTTTTATATGGATTCCCCATTATTTCATTCTTAATGATTAACATGGATAAACCCATTAGAAGGTTGATCTATGGGTAATTTTTTTTGGTAGGATGGGTTAACTGTTGTCGGACATGAAGGGTAATTACTTGTTAATTACTTCCTTCTATGATTCTTTCTATCAAGACAAAAGAAGGCCAAACAAACCAGCCCATCGTCTTTCCCTAGGGTTTTTTTGGTGATATTGCCTATAACCTTCCTATTGAGTATTCACTTACAGATCCATGTGTTCAAATTATACTTTTCCAGGAGGTTTCAAGCACGACCATACAACCGAACCGATGATAAAATGACTTGGATCACATAGCAGTGACAGTTATGACCCGAGGTTTCCATATGTTCCCGCAGATTGAAGAAAAGACCACCAAAGAAAGTCCAGAAGCCCACAGAAGAAAGAGTTGGTAAGCAGGCATCGACAGTGGCTTGCAGTAGCTGCCACGTGTGTGAGTCGACAATTGTTTTAGGGAGTAAGTGTGCACAGGTGGTTCACCGCAGCGATGGAGGTCCCCGCTGCATCGGTCACAGGGTGGTGGGCAAGGGCCACTATAAACTATCATCAAGGGGGTATCTGGTGGATGTAACATCGAGCCCCATCACATAGCCGGAGGGATGTAGTCCATTAGGACCATTGTAGGAGAGTCCCAATCTAGTGGGACAGCAGCAGGAGGGTCCTATGGTGACCCACATGATGGTCACGTGGAAAACCCACCGCGTTTCCTAGGAGCAGACATGGTGATCCCCACCGCATCCAACCATGGTATGCCAAACCCCTCACAATGGGTCGATAAAGAGAAGGCGGGATAGACCCACGTTCCAGTAGTCTATGTTGGATTTAGGTCAGTCTTTACCTAAAACTGACCAACCCATTTTAACAAAAACCCTTATAACATCCAAACTAAATGCCCAATAGAAGATATGATTGCGGGAATGGGACCCCTGTCATGAGAAGGTCTTTTTGACTTACTCTATGTGGGTTTTCGTGGATATTAATGTAAAACTTTTTTCATGATAGTTATATTCTTCCAGAATCAAGTGTGCTATGATTGGGAATCTTGTGGCTGGCTGTGAAGAGAATAATGTGAAGAGTGGACCTCAATATCCCATTAGATGAGTGGTCCTTAGTAGCCTGGAAGAAGAGCGGGACATAGTCGCCCAATGATGTGTAAGATTTTGTGGACCGACAGATGATCAGACCATAGTGTCCCATCAGACAAGTAGAGAATACTTTATTGGCTCGGAAGACGATAGAACCTCATTTTCATGTTAGATGAATGGACCTCAGTGGACTGATAGATGAACGAACCTCATTGGAATAGTGGATAATTAGAACTCAGTGGCTCGGAAGACCTTAGTGACTCATCGGGGATGATTACCTAAATAGTAAAAGTTGTTCATTTTACGAGTAATAATCTTACATTCTATAATGTAGGTTATAACTGCCAGAGTTGTCCATTATTTCATGTCTATTTTTCTTTTTGGTAATTTTGTTTTGGTTTGGAGTCCCTTATGAGTATTTTGTTACTCACCCAAGCACATGATTCACCAGTATGTGTAATGTCATTTGTTGATGACCAAAATTTTAATATAGAACTTGGTCCTCTAGGACCAGGTAGTTCCCAATGAGATCGGATAGGTGAGGTGTACTCCAACGGATTCCCATAGATACTCTTCACCAACCCTTCAGGTAGGGTTTTCTATGGATGAATTATCAGTGACCTTATAATCCCTTGTTTATATATTTTGATTTGTTGGGTTTGTATTTTGTACTATTTTACATACAGCTTGAACCTCTACTCTTTGTGGTTGTCTTGGTGGTATGCATGATTCCCTTATCTACATTGCAGGTTGGGGTTTTGAGTGTCCGTGTGTACTGGTATGTGGATAATTCCTCCCACTTTCTAGATAATGCCTTTGGTTCTAGACGCATGCCCTTTGCCTTTTGGAGGTAGGTGTTGGTACTCCTTTCTCTCACAGATTCTAAAAAAGGAAATGCAGAATACCTTAAGCACAAAGAAATTCATCCTCTAAAGAAACATAAAACATTGACCAGGGAATGAACAATGATTTTTTTAAACATGTTTTGCTCAAGTTTTACTATGGTCGATCAAGTATACTTGCATGCCACATAGTGGTCGCATAGGTGACTTGCGCGCCCTATTATATTTTCTTTCAAGCTCATCAATGTCCTATAAAGACCCCTTATGGGCCCCCCCATTTTGGGGAGGAAAAATCCAAAAATCATATTTAAGCTCTCGGCACCCTAGTCTCTACTTGAAGTCTTATGAACACTTCTAAGGTAATTTCATACCTAGAATAGAAAATCTAAAGAGGGGGAATAAGGCCTAAGTGTTGAAATTCATCAACACTTGCACACCATAGTGTCCAACCCTTAGGGTAAATGACGACACTTGTTCACCACCCTTTTGGAAGCCTTTAGGAATAATACTAAGGGCTTGAGCCAAGACTCTCCCATGTATTACACTATTGGTTAATCGTCTCTTAGGTATACATGTGTTGTGAAAGTATATTTGTGTGACTAAGACTTGTGTGTCTACCTCATTTTGGGTTCCTCTCCTACGTATTAAACTCATTTCTTCAAATCCACCTTTCCACTTCACGATTTAGCCTTCAAAACCCTCTTCAAAGACACTTTTGTCATGCTTCCTTTGTTGGATCCCTTATCTGAAAGAAATTATGTGGAACATATCTCAAAACATAGTGATTTACATATCTTTATGTAACTAAGGTTAGAGATTTGATTCATTCAAACTCATCCTCTAAGATGAGAATTTCATTAATCTGGCCATCCTCCTTAGGAGTAAGCCCCATGTTCCCTATCCCGTGCCTCCTTCTCAATGTAAGCCCCAGTCACAAGCATCCTAATCTGAGCATCCTCCTCTTTAGTAAGCCCTAATCTCAAATCCCCTTAACCTGGGATTCCTTTTAATGATTAAGCCCCAAGACTCATGTCCCTTTAACCTGGGCCTCCTTCACAGGAATAAGCCGTAGTCATAATTTCTTTTAATCAGTTACAATTTCTTTTAACATGGGCTTCCATTTTAGGAATAATCCCCTGTCTTCATTTTTTTTGGGAATCATTCTCAGGAATGAAATCAAATCATAAGTCCCCTCTAATTTGGACATCCTTCTCAGGATTAAGTCCTATGTTATGTATCCAAATATCCATAAAGCACATATACCTTTGTGGACATTGTTCCCAAGTTTCTTCCTTGATGTAAATCCCAATCCTCATCTATCTGGGAAATAATAGATATGTAAGCCCCACATCATTTCTTAGGATTTCATCTTTTGTGGCACAATCATCAGGTTTTACTGATATCTCTTGTTTCTCACACTGAGCATGACTCACGTGAGCTTAGAGCATAAAAGAAATTATGACATCATTCTTTTGGTCATCAATCATGAATAAACTACAGATTTCTTCACTCAAACTAAAGGGGTTCTGATTCCTTTTCTAAATAAGGATACGTAGGTAGCCCATATGCAGGTATGATCCAAACATTGAAATAGTCCATGTCCTTCTGTATGAAAATAAAATGCAAGTTTCTTGCTGAGTGGATTTAAAACCAGTATGGTTATCATAAGGACCAAGAGATTTATATAAAATATGTTGAAGGATACCATTGACAAAGAATCTTTAACAAATACAGATGATTCACTATCAATGAAGAACCTAAAATACATATAAACGATTCTCTAAATCTCGTACATATCAATCACTGATTTTCTTATCTAAAGGAAAGATCATTTTTATACATGGTAATTTAATAATGATTCACAAACATAACTCAAATCGATAAAGAGAGTCATAGAGTAGACAATAATTCCCCCCAAAAGAGGTTAGATGAGTCCGACCTCCCATCCTCTCGCCCAATGCAACTTCTTAAGCCTCATTGGTCCACAACTAATGAGCACCTGCCTTTGAAAATTATGTCCAAATGGATGTAGAATCATTCGATGTTTTTGGATCTATGAATAAAGTCGTTAAAAACCGATTCGAATGTTTGATCCATAAACAAACAAGGACATCCCCATATTCAGAAGAAACAAAAAAATGGTGAACTTGATGGGAATTCATAACCCAATTAAATGATGTTTTACAAATTTGTTAGGACCCTATTTAAATGAATGTTATGGCCAACAAAGCAATCAATAACATATGTGATCATCCAAAGGATGCAGTGGCCGAACTTATCTTGATTATGTCTATTATATCAAATAGGAACTTATTTCTAAGATCACGTTGTGTTATAGAAATGGCTTATCTAAAGTTCACACCTATGAATGCTTTTGATGCTACTCTTGCTGGATCCACATCCCCTCTGAGGATGAAATCACCTACTCAGCGTCTTCAAAACTGGGTCTCAAATGTACTGATTAAGGAATAACGTCAACATAGTACCATTATGACTCTAGAGGATGCTCGATAATCCCTCAAATTCAATAATTCACCCCGGTTGCTCGTCCATCGATGACCAGTGATCAAGAAAGAGGTGGTTCCAACCACCGTCTCCAACCGTTTCATGTCTTTATCCCTAGAATGCAATCACCAATACCTCCCATGTTATGAGGATGTGAATGAGAATGTCACTCAAGGCCTTAATTCAGAGTCATGAGTCCTTCCTGAGGGCTCCCATCAAAAATCGCCGCTAGACTCATGCAGCAGTGTTCCCTCAACATGATGACAGTATCACCTTTAAGGGTTTGGCTCAAGTTCCTCATACCCGAGCACAAAAGACGAACTCTCAAAGGTGATATATGGTCAAGAGAGAGAATATTCATTCTTCTTCCCCCTCCGAAGAAGTCCATCAAACCAACTTGATGGGAAATAACGAGCGGGCATATACACCCGTCTGTTCTGATGTTACTGCTCAGCAGACTCATCTGGTAATAACATGCCAATCCTGCCAGAACATTCCAGCAGAGTATTATAGGTAGGCATATAAACATGTTTATAATTAATCAACCAGTCAGTAGGCTCGTCTGACAGCACCAAGAGAAAATCGCCAATCTAATATTGTGGCAACTGATAAGCAGGGAAATACAACTATTTACAATCAACAATTCTGTCAGTAGTCTCGTCTGCCGGTATTGAAGGAAATTCGTCACCCATTCTTGAAAATGAATAAAAAATAGCCACATACACCTACCAATGTTCATCAAGACTTCCAACAATCTCATTTGGTAGCACCAGGAGAAGTCAGTCGGAAAGCCCTAACGACAAATTTGGAGCAGACTCAACTCTCTGGCCCCATACATGAGTACTGTCAAAATTCACTAATAGGAAAAGGAGGACAGGAGAAGGAATTCATAGATACTCCAAGCATGGAATGGACGTATATTCTCATTCCGGAAGCTAAAGTCACCAAGCACATTCTGATGATGGTGAAAGAGAAGAATCAAATCACTACCCATATTCTAGATGCATGTCAGAATATTATAACTACATCAGCACCATCACAGGGAAGGAAATAGAAATCTGTCCCTACCAGTGGAGTGAAACATCAACATATCACTCCAGAACAGATAAACTCTTCTATTCTAGTCCAATAGGATTGTGGGGCATACTCCCTCATGTCATAAGGACAATCAAGTCAGGCATATACACCTGATTTGAATGGAGATAATCAGCCTAACCTGACTATTTCTCCTGAGCAGTCACATACACCTGCCCATAATAAACACTATTGTCAACAAGTGGTTCCTAAAGTGAGTAACAAGGTGTCTATGCTAATGCCCCGTCTAGAATATTTTTGAAATCTAGAGGTAATCTGTAATAAGTCGTTGCTCGATGCTGGAGTTCATGATGCACTTAGACAATTATCTATTGTAACTCAAGATTCTACCCTCTCATTTCCCAATAGTGGGAACAATAATTTCAAAGTTCTTTTTTAGAAACATCCTCATTAAGGATTGATTCATGGCATTTTGATCGATCTTGAAGTATCATCTTCAACTGAGAGCCACGATAACCCTCTACAAGGCCAGATGATCAAGAAGAAAAATGTTTCATCTTATGTTGTAACCCACCATGGTGTTCCTCCACATGATGATGAATTTAGAAGCGAAATTCCACTCCATAGATGTAATTATCATTGCTTGAAAAATTATATAAAGGAAAATGTCGTGACGAGAAAGCCCTCTTATCTTGAGGCACTGGAAACTGTGAAGCCAGTCATGTATGATGATGTACCATTAGCAGGTGAAATACATTCTCAACCAAAAGATATCACAAGGTGTAGGTTATTCTCTAAAACACCCCTCAGTCATTCTTCTTCTAGTTTGATAAATGAATCCTCTTCCAATCATGTTAAATCAGATGTAGCATCAAACATGCACCATCTTTGGTCTAATTATGTAGAAGAAGCTTCGTCGAATGATAAACATGAAGTGCTAAATATGAGAAAACAACTCATGATAGGTGAATTACCAGTCATGTTTTGTCCTTTGGCTGACTCTTTGTATGATATTCTAGAGATGATGACAAAATATTTTATTCATGATATTCATCTCAACATGTGTAAGACTCTTCATCATTTAAAAGAGAAAATATTACCTTATGATGCATATGAAAATCAAGTTATGATAATATAAGGGTTACAGTGCCAAATATATTTAGAATCTCTCTATGTTTCCCAAAATCCAATAGTTGAAAAGCAGCAGAGATCCCATCAGCATTCATGCATTGGCGCACTAAAAACATTGTGCCAGTTAATTTCCAATGCCCCATCTGGTATTCATACCAGGGGATGGTGTGTTCATGGAGAACTACATTTCATTGTACTCTCCAATCAACATAGCCCGCCAAAAATGGTCTCATTCAATGTTATTGCCCATGGCCGGCCATAGCCAATAGTTTTTGTTTGTAATCAAATTATTTCTCAGGAATATGCCTCAACAAGTTATTTTCAAAGTCAATCATACGGAGAAAAAAATATTCAAATTGATCTTGTATTAGGAAATTGAGAATATCGAATAGGCTTGTCGTTTAGATCATCCACATCATCAGGTGATAGAATTATCAGAAATCATCCAATGGTCATTTCAGCCATGTCATTTGAGTGGATGTAGGTTGATGCATCCATCCAATTACTGGACTATTGTACTCAATATTAGAAGATATTTTAATAAAGTATTAGATTTAGTAGCTCAATAACCACCCCAGCTTGGCAGACGGGGGACTCTTTTAACCCAACCCTCAGAATAAAAAAATAGTATTTGAGGAGTGGAGTAGGAACAGAAGGAACAGCCGTAGTCCACTAGACTATGGACCTTTTCAAATCCTCAATATATTCATCTGAGAAAGTCAGTCTTCTCTCGATTAGGGAAGAATCCACAAGTGGAACAAAGAGCCGAATTATCAGGAGATTCCCTCCAAATTACGGTTCATCAAGAAGTTCCTAAGGGATCATCTCAACAAAAGGAAACGTCTCATCAAGGACATGGAAGAAGGCAATATCGCATAAATATCCATAGATGGGATGAAATGAGTTATCCATCAATAAATGTCATCAATACCATTGTTGTTGATCCTCCAAGAACATGAGTCTCACTCAGAGGGATCAGATGAAGAAGTTACTGCTCAAGAGGTTGTACACACAGAGGCAAATGAAGAAGCGGTGTATTCACTAAATCAAAGGTTTACCCAGAATCTAGGTATTTCTTCAAATAACCAACTTCCCACTCTCTGAAAGGTGTCCAAAAAGGGGAAACGAAAATGTCATGTTATATACCACCCTTCCACTGGAGAAGGCCAATTACTCTCACTAGAGAAATGGTTTGCACTATAGGATGAATAAATGACGGAATTAAGGAGGTTGAATGCAGAACAACATCAAGGAAGTCCTACTCCTAAGAGTGATGGAGTCAATAAGCCAAGGGAATTTGTTCCAGCTACTGATTTGGATCAAGAATATCCTCCTGTACCAGTACACCCTCACAGGTCTAATCATATGGGTCATGCACAACAACAATTTTTGGTGCTAACATCAGTTGTAGTACCAACCACCACACCAGTGAAAGCACCAGTTATTTCACCTACATAGGTTCAAGATCAACCGGATTTTTTTCAATAGTTAATAACTACAATTGAGTCATTAATAGCTTGGTTGGAAGCTATGGAGGGAAAGCATGCACAAATTCTTCCAGAAAAGAGAGCATGCCCTGAATGTGTTGATGCAATTCCTCCCCCATCAAATTTTTCAAGTACCATAGTCCCAATATTAAATGCTTCAGGAGACCCTAAACAACACATAACATATTTTGTTTCTTGTTGCGATTTTATGATGGGAACTACCCAGCAACAAGAAGCAGTTAATCTTAAGTGTTTTCTATAGTCATTACAAGGGCCTGATTTTTTGGGGTATAAAATCTTGCAATCCCACTCAATTACCAGGTAGGAAGATCTCCATCAATGATTTATTCTTCGATTCAGCTCAACATTGCCAAAGACAACAGTTTTTTATCTTAAAAATTATCAGCAAAGGAAGATTGAAAGAGCTTCAGATTTCATTTGTCACTGGAAGGGATTAACATATTCCTTAAGCTTAGAACTCCCTCAAGAAGAATTGTTTCCAATCTATGTGGAAAAATTGCATGATGAATTATTCACACCGTTGATCCCTGGGAAATACACATGAGGGGTTTGATACCTTACTTCAATCACTCATCACATCGAACACTCTCTTACAATGACTAAGGATAAAACTTGTGTAATTCCATCAGCTCTAGGAAGGAGAATGGGTAATGCAGAGATTTCTACAATTACCCTTAAACAAGCACATGTACCTACTTTTACTTCATAACATTCATCTTATCAAAGGGATACACCTTTTGAGTGTCAAAAATAGAGGTTGTTTTGTCAATATGATCAAAGAGATCAAAGACGGAAACAATTTGAGGATTTAAAGAGAAATGTTTATTTTTTCCGTAATGAACAAGTTTCAGGTTACTTCATTGTTGCTCTAGAAAATAATTTGGTTCAGTTTCCAAGGCCCAAAAGGACAAACAAGGAAAGAGATTAAGACTGCCACAACCATTTCCCATTCCATCAGATGTTGGGGAATCCCATTCAAGAGTGTTTTGTCTCCAAATACCTCATACAAAAGATGGTGGACACATGCCAGGTAAAACTGAAAGGTTCTTCAGCTCAGGTAGCTTGTGTTAATGCAACAAATCCAGAGTATGAAGGCAAGTAGTATGAAGTAAAAATGAAAAATGCTCATAAATATGATGATTGGATGGTCAAGAAAAAGATCAACCAAACTTATTCCATTTTAAGAATGCAATTGAAAAAACCAATTGTGTCTTCTGCTCTGAATTCCACATTCAAAACCCCTTAATCGGATGGAAAATCCCCAAAGAAACGGAATAATTCAAAGAAAGAAGTGTAGTCAGAAGAAGATGAGATCGTGACAAACCCCAAGTTGTCTTTCACTCTGGAAACTTTTATGCTATCTACTTCAAAATCATGTGCACCGCCCCCTCAAACGGCACAACCTAAATTGGATAATCAGGAAGAGTGTTCATCAGATGAAAAGATGAACTTTGGTACTGTTAACATGATTCACTTAGCATATCCTTATGCCAGTAACCATTTCGATCTTGATGAGCCTGAGTACCCTATATCAAACAGAGGAATTAGATGGAGTTTTAGAGGTCTAGGATACATAGAAATATGTGGATATTCTAGAAGACACTATTCCAATTCTACCGCTTCTAGAACTGTGTATTCAATAGAAACTCGTGGTATAGCCCTTCAGCGGGCGCAACAGGAACAAGACTGTTCTTCCATGCATGGCGGATTCAGTCCTGGCACAATTATTCTAGAGGATCAGTTAGAGGTTACACCTTCTTCCTATAAGCATGTAAATAGACATATTCTGTCTAATTTACAAAATCTATGAGTATTTCCAACTCATACCCTGATACAAGATGCATCTACTTCAAAATTATCATCTTCTAATGTACCTATAAAACCACATGTTCCTGTTTGGAAACACATACCTTTGGACCAAAAGTATGATGTCGTGAAACATTTGTCCTAAGCACCAGCCATGTTATTGCATCTGGATGCCTTGAATCTATCAAAGGATCTTCAGGAGGCACTCATTGAGGCTTTGTGAGGTCCTCAGGAATTCGCAACTGAAATTGTTGTGGCTGAATTCTACCATGTAGAGAATGTTCCTACAGAATTCCATGCATTTATATCATTTACAGATGAAGATAAATATGATGTGGTTCATGGACACATTAGACCTTTGTATTTATCTGGCAAGTTTAATGATATAGATATCTGGAGAGAATTCATTGATAATGGTTTAAGAGTCAACATCAACCCCATTTGTAAACTTCTCTAATTGGGCCTCATTAAATATAATTTATCTCCTTCTACGTTGAAGTTGCAAGGATATGATAAAAATTAACAAGAAACTCTGGGTGTGATCACACTCAGAACTCAATTTGGAAATCTTGTATCCAATTAAGATTTCATGGTTGTTCTTCATGACACTTCCTTTAATATTTTTCATGGAAGACCATGGCTACATCAACATGTGGTTATCCCTTCATCATACCATCAATGTCTCAATTATTGTTTCAAGGGTCAAATTGGTACATTGTTTGGTGATAAATCCCCATTCAAAACATGTCAATCAGAATACATTGAGGCAGAATTGTATCATACGGAGGGAAACTAGAAGTCCACAACAAGAGAGTTTACCAAATTTAATGCTCCATATGTTTGGAAAATATTCTAGTAAACCCATCCATACATGTGAGTACATATTATGTGTTGCTTATCAGTCAAATTGACAGGATATACCCAAATCCCAATACTCTTATGGAAACATCCATAATGTCAATTACGGCAACCAAGCAAGACAGTATGGGAGAAATTGGTGATTCAGCAAGGAATGATGAAAGCTCAGATAGAGATGTCTTCATTTCATCCGCTGAAATCCAGCTACTCTATACTTCGCCAACCATTCCATAGGATGTTATAGAAATGTCATAGGTGAACGATTATGTCGATTCTCAATCCATCATCTCCTCTTTATTACCCATGGAAGACCCTTCATCATCAATAAGGTCAGAAATGGAATATTCTTCTTCATGATGTTCAAATTTTGAATTATCTTCTGATCATGTAAATTCTGCTTCATCATCTACTATGCAAGTAGAAATAGAAGAAATAACACATGTTGAATAAGAAGATAAAGATCTCAAGGATGCTCCTCCATCATTTGAAGATGGTATCTCTAACACTGTATATTAACTCAGATAAGTAAATCTAGGAAGAAAATAATATCCACGCCCCACAATAATAAGTGTGGCCATGACTCAAGAAGAGCAATAAATGCATATTTCATTTTGAAGGAAAAATTGAAATATATTTGCTGTAATTATACAGAAATTCTAGGGCATGACCCAGATGTTTCTACCCATCATTTAGGTTTCGCAAAAGAACATTGAGGATTCAAGAAATCCGCAAGAAGAACGCACCCAACTAATGCTTCCAAAATTGAAGCTGAAGTGGATAATATTATCAAATATAACATCATTATATAAGTTCGATATCGCAAGTGGATGGCTAATATTGTCCTTGTGAAAAATAATAATGTACATATTAGAGTCTGCATTGATTTAAGATATCATAATCGGCATTGTCCCAAGGATGATTTTCTAGTTCCGATCACAGAACTCATAATTGATGCAACAACAGGCTATGAAGCACTTTCCTTCATGGATGGATATTCTGGGTATAATAAAATCTAAATGGCTCCAGAAGATGAAGAATATACAGTATTCACAGCCCCTCAAGGTGTGTTTTTCTATCGGGTAATGCCCTTTGGCCGGAAGAATGCAGGTGCAACATATCAGCATTCCATGCACCATATCATTGAACCCTTCTTAGAGAAATTTTTTGAATATTATATGGATTATTTGGTGGTTTAATCCAAACAATGTTCTAATCACTTGGCTAATTTGGATTTCATATTCCATAAACTTCAACAACACAATTTGAAGAAGAACCCCTTGAAATGTGCTTTTGGGGAATCCTGAAAAAAAATTCTCAGCAATGATGTATGCCATCATGGTATAAAACTCAATCATGTGAAGACAAATTCAATCCTTGGTATGTGTCCTCCTCGAAATTTGAATGAATTGAGAGGACCTCAAGTACTTGGCCTATATTCGGCATTTCATCTCCAATCTAGCAGGACAAAGTTTACCCTTTACCAAATTGATGAAGAAGGGAGTCACTTACCAATGGACTAAAGAATGCCATGAAGTATTCAATATTCTCAAGAAATATCTCTTGAGTCCACCAGTAGTAATGCCATGTGTTGAAGGAATATCACTTATTCTTTACGTGACAGCTTTAGAGCGATCATTGGGTGCCTTCCCTGCCCAAGAAAATGATGTAGGGAAAGAAAACAACCTTTACTGTCTCATTCAGACAATGCATGATGCATAAACCAGATATTCAAGTATTCAACAGTGTTGCATAGAATTAATCATTGTTGTTCAGAAGTTGAGACAGTACCTGCAACATCATGAGGACCAATTGGTATCTCGCAATAACCCGCTCAAATTTATCGTTAGTCGTCCAATGCTTACAGGACATCTGACATGGGGGGCAGTTTTTTTTCAGTAGTTTGATATAAAGTATGTGTATGAAAAGGCAATAAAGGGCCATGTTCTGGCTGATTTCCTTTCTGTAAATCCATCAGTATAAGATAAATCATTATATATTGAACTTCCTGATGATAAAGTCTTCTCTATTCAAGATACTCTTCAAACATGGGAAATGTACTTTGATGGTGCTTCCAGAAGTCCAACAGAGAAGAAAATGGAAGTTCCATAATTCAACAATGTTGGGTTAGGAATTGAGCTCATTTCTCTATAAATGGAAGTTCTACCATATTACTTGTTATTGTTGGAAGGGGTTCAAATAATGAAGCAGAATATCAAGCTCTCATCACAGGATTGGAGTTGGCGCTTCAGGCACAAGTTAATCACTTAATGGTGAAAGTTGATTCAGACCAGGTAATCAAACAAGTCAATGGGGATTATGCCATTAGAAAAGAAGAGTTAATCACCTTGTATGATTACGTCAGATAATTAATAGAAGAATTTCCATTGGAACTGACATTTTCATATGTCCCATGATCACAAAATTCCCATGCTGAAGCACTAGCTAATAGAGCCACAGCTCTAGCAGATCCAAATCGAGATGAAACAATCATCAGTATTTCCCATCATCATATAGTTTCACCTTATGTTCAAATCAGAATAGAGGAAATCAATGAAATTAGTCCCATTCTTGAACCATATGGTCATAATACGGGATGAATGACAGATATCAAGGAATACCTTCAAAATGGAACACTCCCACCAGAAAGAGCTGAAAAAGAACAAGTATGGTGACGTGTGTTCAATTTTACTCTTTATGATAGCCCTAATCATCTAGAAAAAATTATCTACAAAATAGGTTTTGATGGAATTATCTTCAGATTCATCGATTGTGAAGAGACAATGGCTATATTGAAAGAAGTACATACATGAGTCTGTGGTGACCATTAGTCTGGACCTAGACAATCTGATCAAATTTGAAAGCTTGGATAATTTTGGCCTTCAATAATTCAAGATTGTGTTGATTTCACTAAAAAGTTTCATTCTTTCCAAGTATATGCCAATTTCATTCATCAACCCCTTGAGTTTCTTCATACTACTAAATACTCATGGCTATTTTCCACATGGGGAATGGATGTAGTAGGACCATATCCTTCACCTATATCCAAGCAGTTTAAGTATATTCATACTACTACTGAATTGTATCCAAATTGGCAGAGGCAATACCTCTCAATGAAGTCATTTATAAATAAATTTTTAGATTCATCATGTCTAACATCATTACTAGATTTGGTGTCCCTCATACAATATTGATGAAAAATTCACTAACTTATGTTCATCCGATTTTAGGAGGTTGTGTCAAGAATACAACATCAAATCCTACCATTCATCTCGGTTGCAGCAGCCAATGGCCAAATAGTATCCTTCAATAAGACTCTATCAAACATATTTAAAAAGATATTGGGTAAAGATAAGAAATCATGTCCTGATAAAATCTATCATGATTTATAGTCTTATCGAACCACCACTCGCACTGCAACACGCTCAACTCCATGTTCATTTGTATATGGAACATAATCAGTTTTTCCCATTGAGGTTCAATTACCCTCGCTCAGAGTAGCCATTTGTGATCGGTCATCTATATATGAACAATTTCAAAAGCAATTGGATGAATATGAACAATTAGATGAGAAAATATTGTGAACCTTTCACCACTTGGAATTATATCATAATTGAATAGCACGATCTTTCAACAAAAAAAATTCACATTCGTTCATTCATTCATGGAGAATTGGTATTCATTCTCAGAACTCCAATGATACCAGTAATGAAACCTCAAAAGCATGGGACAATGTGGTAAGGACCTTAATTAATACATAAGGTCTACTCCAATAAAGTGTATTCTTTAATCTCAATGGATGGTTAACTCATCATGACTACAAGCAATTCCATATTTCATAAGAAGTATTTTGTGTAACACAAAAACATTTACTTCCAACATGATGATAAACTATGACTTCCTAGCTTCATGACGCTAAACTGTGTAGCACTGGTCCATGCATATGACCTTAAACTATTCACACTTTCTTCCAACATGATGTTAAACTGTGTTGCCCATTTTCCTAGCTACATGACGCAAAATAGTGAAGCATTCGTCCAACATGAATTTAAACTGTATTGTACCTGTTTTGTCCAACATGATGTTAAACTGTATTGTGCTAGCTACATGATGTTAAACTGTGCATCACTCGTCCTTGATATATGACGTTAAACTATACAGCCCCACATTTTTCCTTACTACATGACATTAAACTGCACAGTCCCCCCCCTAAGCCCTTACTGCATGACATTAAATTGCATAGTCCCTATTTTGTCCAAAATGATGTTAAACAGTGTCTTGTCCCATATTTGTCTTACATGACATTAAATTGTGCAACGTTAGGGTGGTTTCTACCATTTTTTTCTCACACCAAGTATGACTCACATGAGCTTTGAGTAAACTTCATCCATAACCCCCTCTATGGGCCGCTAACCATGTGTATGTCCCAAAACCATTTTAGGTCGTTGTCCTCATGAAAAACTTGATCACAAATTCATTCTTTAATCAAACTACTCAAACTTTGGTCCTTTCCTCCTAGGCTAGGTACATAGGCAACCTCCTGAGGTTCAAGCCCAAAATCAAGATCTTCACATCGGTTCACCTCCATCTCATACGATGTTGATTCGTGAAGCCACCCCTAGAACCAATATTTTTTACAATGGTTCACCATTGTCCATTCTATATGACGTTATACTTTTCACACTTTTTGTCCTACACGACAATAAACTAAAACATTCTTTGACACCCTCACCTGAGAGGTAATCATTATTTATATTGATCTCATATCATGTTATATTCCAAAGACTACATGCATACAAGGCAATGCCTAAACCTATAATCTTAGGTCAAACCCACATTTCACTAAAGTCCCCTTTCACCTTTCACTTGTACGAACCAAATCTGTACATAGGGTATTTCAAGAACTATGTGCGGCTTGATTCCCATCCTTATGGGATATTTTTGAACATTTGAGAAAACCTCGAATCAAGACCCATGTCATGGGCCTAACCCCAAATTCCACTATCAGTCCCTTGGCTGAAAAGTCCCTTTGTGAAAACATGAATGTGGTATGAAAACCCTGGTCTTCATTCACATCAGGTTTATAAAACACACACTATGTATTCTTTATAATGGTATGAGCTCTATGACACTAAACTAAGATCACCTACATTCTCGTCCCACATAACGTTGAAACAGTATTTCAAGAACTAAGAATAGCTTGATTCTCATCCTTATGGGATACATAGTGAATTCAAGCACCTTAATTTAGGACCCAACCACAACATGATTATATTCAGCATTGGTCAATGTATCTATTTCATTCATTAGAAAATGCCCATTTTTCAAGTGTTATTCTCCTATCCTCGAATCCTTCCAGATAACCATAACCCTTTTCTTGACTTCTGGTCACAAAATGTCTGATACTCAAGAGTTATTTTCCCTCACTATGCAGCACCTGCCCTTAGGTGGCCTTGAATAAGTAGTCTATATAACAGACATGTTAGCCAAAAGATACCATTATTTTACTATGCATCCAATGACCTTAAGTGGCCCTACATAATTACCCCACCTAACGGGTTTTTCAAATAGTGGTAACTAAATTATTGGGAGGAAAAACCCTCTTTTCCTTATTATTCTTAATGATAATATGTCGGGATCTGCAAAAATAACTATCCATAACATATTTTTCTCATACTCTTTTTCATGATCTAAAAGTAATCAAGTCTATGGTTTATATTTCCCTAACCTGTGTTTGGGTCAGACCTTCTCTAGAGTGACATTAATCCAATTCTTAGAAAATCTTGATTGTAAATATCCTCTCCACATTCAAGTACCTCTCTCCATATATCAGACTCTATGCTTTGGAAAATTTTGAATCTCCATAAACATTCTCTAGAATTTTAGCAGTAGAAATGTTAAATTTCTGAGAGTTCTTTTGCCTGACTATAACGCATGCGCCCTTAGGTGGCCTTGCATAAGTAGTCTAAATAACAGGCTTGTCAGCCAAAAGATGCTATTATATGACTATGTAGCCAATTCCTCCATGCCTAATTCAACCCCCTAACGGGTTTATTAAATAGTGGTAACTTCATTCTTGGGAAATACATTTTCTAATTCCTTATATCACATTATTCATATCATTCCTTAGATTGAAAATTTCCTAAGTCATAGTATACATATTTTCCGTCATAATTGAATGTGGTAATATGTTTTTAGATATGTTATATTGGAATTGAGTCAATTTTAATCCATTCGGTCAAATCTATTTCGACCTTAACCATTAGCCTTTTTATGTCTGATGTGATTGACTTTAAACATCCCTCAAAATACAAGGGAATTCTTAAAAAAAGTCATTTCCCACCTAATTAATCAGTCATTTGGTATTATTTAGTTAATATTGAGCAATAAAAAGTTTCAATGTTTGCAGGGTTATTTTATAATCCTAAAAAAATATTAACAATACTTACTAGGCCCATTGGATTATGTAAAAAAATTAAGCAGGTAGAAAAATAATGTAGACAAAAATGATTGAAGAGGAAAGTGTCTTTCAATAATGCACAAGAGTTAGAAGGACGTCCACCGATTGGAGTCTGTTCTCTTTTTCAGTGATCACAGGAGGCTTTCAACATAACTCTTCATTATATTTACGGCATCTCGATCTTCATCAGCAGCCACTTGAAGCTCATACACTCGAACAACTTCAATCAGTTTTTCTTGATGGAGTGCTTTGATGGTATCTTCAATGGCTTTGATACCATTCATTTGATCTCCTTACAATGAATTGTTAAGTAGGTCAAGTTCCCCTGTAATAGTATCTAACTTTTTCTGGAGGTGCATCTACTGGACCACTTTCTCTTTGATATTATGCTTCAGTTCCTTCAACTTGGCCTCATGATCAGCCTTAGCTCGAGACACCGCAGCCCCAAATTCACTGATATTGGTCAACAGTCTTGCTCTGGTCAAATCTTGACGGTAGTTTTTCTCCTTCTCTGTTATTAAGATGTCTTGTATCACCATGACATGGATTTATTGATATCAAAAATTGCCAAGTCCCAACATGAAAAACATGGATGACAATCGCGGGATCTTCTAAGACAGATCTTCAAGAGGAACTTCTGATATAATCTTCCATATGTTCATCCATGCATTACGATGTGAAAATTGGAGCGCCTTTTGTACCTCCGGGTCAGACTCAGCATCTCTGTCACAGGGGGGAAAATAATCCGGGATTAATGAACTTAGAGAAGTTCTTTGTTCTGCTCCATCCACCCTGACCCTTGTTACATCACTTTATATTCCTGTTAGGGTGGAGGCTGAGACTTCACCTCCAGATCTAGCCACTGAAATTGACGGCCCGACATAGTCAATTGAAAGTTTTGGGTTGTTTCAATGGATAAAAATAGTTGATTAAGTTGCCATGAAAATTAAGTGTAGCCACAAATATTATTATCTCTTACCCAACAGTAGATCAGCTACATGAGAAGCCACCTCCCGGTCTTTCCTACCTTCAATAGGATTTTCAAGATGAGTTTCAGGAAGCTCTACCAGGTTAAGCTCTACAAGAGCTAGTGTATCTGCAATAGTAGGGTTGTCAATACCCCCTTCAGGAATTGGCAGTTCAGTAGCTTGCTCAGATGGAACTGCACAATTTAACCAATCATGGACAGAGAATTAATAATAAGTTATTTTAAAAGGACTAATGATAACAATAAAGTAAAAAATCTTCTAAATTATATGGTAATTTAACATGATCTAAAAATATTCAAATGATGCGCCATGTTTCATTATTTCATCCAGTGATATCTCGGATTCCTGGTTACTCTCACACGTGGGATCATTCGATGTGTCTTCTTGGCGATCCTCATCATGCAGCCTCTGACCCCATACAACTTTTTCAGATAAAATTGTGGCATCAGTTGGAGTGGCCACTAAATGCTCTGGTGAAGGTGTTGAACCTAAAGTATCACAAAATGTATGTTAGCTGATGTTTTCATTCAACAACTTATGAAGAATTGTTAAATTACCAGAAGCATTCCCTTCTCTCCTAGTAGAAGCAACATGGGTAATACTAGGAACAGATGATGGATCTTCTTTAGGAGAAACCAATTCGGCATGAACTTGTTATTGTTCACTAGCACACTCTTTCATTCTCAGAGGACGGTCAATCCTCTCCCTCAAAGGGGAAATTTAAATATCCCTGGAAATCCCATGAAGTATGATAAATCTTTTCATTAGTTAAGACTCGTGACTATACAAAGGACTTACCACTACTGATGAAGCATTTAACTGTGTAATTCTTCCTTTGATGCTTTTGCATCTTTGGATTTTTTGGAGTGTTGACATCATCTTCTCCAAATATAGGAATTGGATAATGAAAAGCCATGTCTAACTCCTCATCCATGGCTTGATGTCCTGGAGATTCCCCACCTGGCTCATGAGGAGAATCAATAGCTCTGATAGCGGTGCAACCAGGGCTGTACTATGGTGAAGGAACCTCAGCAGTTACATTCCCTATAAGCTGAAGGCTGAAGAAAGTAATTTCCATGAGTAAAATATATTTAACTGGAATCAAGTTGCAAAGAAAATGAGAAAATAGGCTTACATCTTCAGGATCACCATAATCATGCCACTCCTCATCATTGTAAGCACCAGTACCCTCAGTGGTGCCACGATCCATCATTTCCTTCACCCTCTTGATGATAGGAATGGAATCATCCGTGGCATATATGAGCATCTCCAACTGTCTGATGTAGGCCCATACTTCATTGGGGTTATCCTCGAAATGGATATCGGTGGAAGCCTGATGATTCCCTACTCCAGGGATGTGTATCCCTTTGCAATAATTTCAACCAGGCGGTTTCAGCATCACAATATATTCTCCACCATGTCTGGATAGCCTTTGGTCATAGATATTCAGCACGTGTACCAGAAGGTTGTGAGGAGTGTCCTACAATCATGGACATCATCTTCTTCCTCGCTCCTCCAATCAAAGATATAGAATAAGAAAATAAAACTTTTTGCTATATAATGTAATGACGATTGAATTGCCTCAATGAAGTAACTCACCAGGAGTCGATGGAGTGGGTCTCTTGATTCTGACATGAGTATTATATATGACACGAGGCCACTTTGACACATGTCGTGCATCATCATCCCCATCCTGAGAATTCAATGAGTCATCCCTCGGTGAGGAACCTAGTGAATCAGCTCTAGGTGTAGAAGAATCATCTTCGGGATGAAGGGATTTTTTCTCTATAGTTCTATTCATTTTCCCCACCTGATGAATTTTATGATTCAGTACCCTTTTAGGGTATGATGCTACCCAGTTCTCAACATAGCATGTAGTCAAGTCACACGCCGCTCTAGATACTGGTAGATCAAACACTACCCCGGTCTTCTCCATAGATGTCAGCAACCATAGTTGTCAGGCAACCATCAGATGCTGCTCTGACCTAACATGCACAGGAGGGGATACAACAGTCTGTTGTAGACACATGAATTGGCATGCAATTCTTTATAGAGAATAGGCCTCACATATAATCTCTCTGTCAGTCCGGGTGTCCAATACACCATCTCTACAAGCTAGAGTGTATGACCACAATTCCAGGCAGGTTGTTCCTTCATCAAAAAACTACCCGGTTGGCGGGTTTCCATAAGGAATGAAATGGAATTCCTTGAACATGCTCATCCTCACCTTCATACCATATGAGTTGAGGGATAACAGAGAAATTCTAGAAAATGCCTTCACTGATGGCCTGAATGAACTTCCAATAATCTGTAATCCATTTTGTGCAGCATATGTCTTGAAATGTGTGGAGATACATCCCCACAAAACATTTAATGGTCCCACTATTCTCAAAGGATACTTACCCATAAAGACATGGAGTAAGATATTATAAATCTTTGCCAAAATTGGTGAGGCCAACCCAACCATATTCCACTCAGCCAATTTGGCTACAATAACAAAGGTCCCTGGCCTGATGACTACCTTTGAATCCATCATTGGAAGAAGAGTAACATTGAGCCACAAGGCTAAGAAGCCCGCCATAGGGGTATTTTCTGGGATTATCTAATCCACTTCGTACCCCCACTTCTCAAATTATCCCGCATCTAGGGCCGGCGAAAATTTTCCAAGAGCACCCCTATTCTCTGTTCTGGCGAAGGTAGTAGGACGAGTAATGGTGGGCCACTTCTTCTGTTTCTTGGTAAGAACGAAATCCATCCACTCCTCTGGATGGATATTATTTCTATAATGTGTTTTGTAGGTCTTTGAAATCTTGAGATTGTAGAGAATTTTCAATAATTATCGAGCCAAAGTCGGAGTCTTCTCCAAATAATTCCAAGTCTACTCTAGAGGGATGAATTCATCGTACATATTGCCCAAAATTGGATCCCCCGAGATCTTGTAGACATCCCACAAAATGGTTCCTACTTTTCCATGAGTCTGATGGAAGGAATTTTTTTCTGGGCTCGAGCGACTGATTTGCTCCGAAACAAAGTCATAATTCCTGTAGACATATGTCTTCCCAGCCCAGACGGATTCATATATTGTAGGTCTTTTCAAGTAATCAAAAAACAATGCACAGGTTTGTCGCACCCAATATTCCCACATCCAAGTTGGATTCACACCTCCTCCAAGACAGAAGTCTCAACTCTTCTTCCAGCCTTTGTATTTATCCATATTAGAATTTTGGAAGATTGATGGATGAAAATGTGGTTGCAGCTCAATCTAGTGAGGTATCAAAACTGGATCACATGGGATATGATGCAAAATGTACTCCTTCTCTACTGTTCCATAATTTACGAATGATCCTCCAACTGAGACATTTGTTGAAGCAAAATTGGTGTATATTTGAAACCATGAATGCGGTAGATAGTTCTTTGGATCTGGAATTTTGACTTCTTGCAGATGACAATTGTAAAGACCCGTAAAATTCAAGGAAATTTTTTTCTTAATTTTCTTTATAATTTTACAAGAGCGCGGTTTCAGACGGCACCTGATTCCGAGGCCCGGAGTGCCCGGAATTAATTTCCGAAGTTTGGCTCGGGTACGTTCAGTGAACGAACGAGCGGGAATTCCTAACTTTTGATCTGGTGCTCGGAATTGAAATCCGAGGGCACCGATGAACTCGCATCGCCGATATTCGCTTAAAGAGACCTTTTCGGGAGTTGCGTTTGTTGCGGGTTGAAAGTTAATTTTGGGGTTTTTAGTTTGAGTTAAATAAAATTTGTGTAGAACAAATTTTATTATAACTTGATAAAACCTACCAAAGGGGGTTGGAAGTGGGACCCACACCCACTTAACCTCCCTTGGGAGGATTAAGTGTGGTGGGGCCCACACGAAGCCCTAATCCTTTAAAATTATCCCAACTCCCTTAACGCCTCATTTATTGACTTGAGTTACTTATTTAATTATGGGAGTTAATCCTTTTGAATTTCAAACTTTTGACATTCTATTGTGTTATGTAATAATAAAATAAGTTGTTGTCTTATTTTATTTTGGGTTATTTGTTTGTCTTCTTGAGAGGTGGAGAGCTCTTCTTCTTCTTCAACTCTGACGAAGAACTCGAAGAACGTTCATCTTGACGAAGAACGCTCAAGCTCCGACGAAGAACGCCACACCTCCATTCTTCGTTTACCGTGTCAACGAAGGGGACGCCACTTCTTCCTCGGACAACCTTCGTCGGCGTACAAGTTTCGCCAATGACGTGTCTCTTCGAACGCATCCCTTCGTCATCGGATTTGACGAACGGTTACCGCGACGCCCGACCTCCGCGACGTCGTCTTCCACGGAACGTTCACAATCTTCGAACCTTATACCCGAGGTAGGGGTTGTTGATTTCTTTTTGGTTTCCTTATTTTATTCTTGATCGTGAATAGAAAGTCTAACGTGTGGCTTGAATTATTTAAGTTGCGTTATTATTTTAACGTGAGGGGGCCGGACCGCACGAACACGGCCGAACCCCCCTCCATCGTTCTTGTTTATTCTTGCGGGTGGAAGCAAGTGGCGTGGTGCCGTCGCACCACGCAGATAACCGTGCTTTTATTTTTACGCGGCGCCGTCGCGCTACGCCGAGGTAGAATCTTCAAGAACGCGACGCCGTCGCGCCGCGTTGAAAGGAATCAAGGCACGACGAAAGGGGCGCGGTGCCGTCGCACAGCGCCGGACGACGAACACCGCGGCCGGTTCCGGGCCGCGGCGGAAGAGAAGACTGGAGGCCGGGCCGCCGGAGTCGAAAGCCGAAGGGGGGACCGGAATTTCCGGTCCCGTTGGAGAAAACCGGCCGGCCAGCTGGCCGGCCGGAAGGCATTAAACCGGGGGAATTAATCCCCAGGCCAGCATGTAAAACCCCCCTCTTAAAGAGGGGGCAGTTCCATGAAAGGGGGGGGGGGGGGCAGCAGCCCCCCGGTTCTCTTTATTAAACCAGCCCCCACGTGGGGGCCGTTTGTTGCAAAGCCGCGGCACATAGGCCGCGCCGCTTCAATCAGCGGGGGCTTAGCCCCCGCGTGCGGCCCCTCGCGGCGCCGGGCCGCCGCGGCCCGCCGCGCCGCCGCGCCGCCCGGCCGCCGCGCCGCCGGGCCGCCTCGCCGCCGCCGGCCTTCGCGCCGCCGCCGGCCCCCGCGCCGCCCCAGGGGGGGTCGGGCCGGGTCGGCCCGGACCCGGACCCCCCCGTTTCGAACCAGAATCGGTTTTTGGGACATATTTTGAGCCTCGGACCTCCGAATGACGGACCGTCTGCGGCAACGCGATCCTTGTATCGAGACGGTCGTTTCGGTATATCGCACTCAAGGTTTCGGTTTACATTGAGTTCGTCCGGGTTGGTTCGTTCACGAAACCAACCGGGCCTTCGGAGCGGAAACGCTCATATCTTGAGCTTCGAACGTCTGATTGACACGCCGTCAGTCGCGTTGTGTTCCTCTTAGTGAGACGGATCTTTTGGCATACTCCGCCCGAGGTTTGGACGCAGGTAGAGTACGGTCGGGTTGGTTTTGCCTTAAAAACCAACCGGGCCCCGGAGACGAAAATGCCAATAACTCTCAGACCGGGCGTCCGATCGACGCGCTGTCTGTTGCGTTGAATTCCTTTTGACGATACGGAACTTTTGGATACATCAACTCTAGTATTTGTGACAGTTGATGTATCAGCCTCTCGGCTCGTGGAGCGGACCCTCCGAACGAGCTTGCTGCGTGCGGGAACCCTAGTGTTGGCTGCGACTGTTACTGTGACAACTACTGCTACTACTGCTACTGTGACTGCGACGACGACAGTACAGAAATCCTGTGTGGATTCGACGACGACGACTACAGCACTCAGCGATCCTACGTGGAACAGTGCTTCCGAACCTGTGTGAGCTGAATCTTCTGTTTACCTTGGGCGGTGGAGCGCTTGGTTGTAGCAGCATATCTTTGGCAGTGGAGCGCTCGGTTGTAGCGGCAGACCTGCGATACTGGAGACGAGCGTACAGAGTACGGAGACCGTGAAACCGGCTGAGACCTGAAGACTGCTCGACCGACTCAACTTGGAGTGAGTCGACTAGCCCAGTGGACAGAGCGCCCGGTATTCGGCGGCAGACCCACGACGGACGGAGCGCCTGGTAGTTGGCAGCAGACCCGCGGTACTCGACTGGAGGAGTACCTCTGTAGGCTATCTGGGTGAGCGCCCGGTATTTGGCAGCAGACCCTCAGCGGACGGAGCGCCCGGTAGTTGGAAGCAGACCCGCGGTACTGGACAGGAGGAGTACTTCAGCAGTCTTAGGTTAGTGAGCAGTACCTCAGAGTCGTGACAGGACCACTGTACACTTCAGAGATGGGACTCTTCAACAGTTACGGTTTCGTTAATGAAAATCCTGGTTGAGCTGAATCCTGTTGCTTTCCTGTGTGGATTGTGTTGTGCAACCCTGTGTGGATTATGTTTTGCTCTCCTATGTGGAATACGTATACTTTCCTGCGTGGACTGAGTTGTACTTGGGCTCGGAGGTTGGAGCGTATTTTAATTGATGACTTAGGTATATGTATGGGCATATACCTAAGCAGTGTCGGTTGTTACTTCGTGATTGTACTTTTTTTCGTGGTTTATCCTTTGTGGATTTGAGAGACCTTCAGGGGTCTCGGGGTCCCTACTGAGTAGCTTATACTCACCCCTGCACGAGCTTCGCCCGCACTACGTTGTGTTGGTTGCAGACGACGGACAGCGTTGACCTTAGCTGAGGCTTGTAGAGCGGGACGGTACCCGGAGGTGGACCACTGGGCGGGACGTGCACGGAGCGGACGGCGGGACCCGTGGAGCAGAGGAGCTATCTGTACCCACCCTTCAGGTGGGATTTACAGTGGACAGCTCGGTGTAGCGACTTTTACTTTTCAGTTGCTGTTTTCCTTTTCGAGTTGTACTTTACTTTTAGTTTGGGTTTGTATTCTGTCCCATTTACTTTTCCGCACTTTCAGTTGTACTCTGCTTTGTTTAGTGTTTACTTTCTGCTTTCTTACTCTGTGGTGTTTGTTACCTTACAAAGGCAATGCCTTCCCTTTTTACTGGGATTTATGCCTTGGTGCTAGTCGCCAGCCCTTGGCCTATGGAAGGCGGGCTTGGGGTAGTCACGGCACGGACCCCGAGGGCGGGTCCTGACAAATTGGTATCAGAGGAGTTCGGTTCTACCGCGAACTCTGATCTTTTCTTTGTGAAGCAATAATGTTTAGCGTATTGAGTGTGGTTATCAGTCCGGGGAGTCCAGTGTTGGTGCGGCGGCCGACGTATCCGTACACCAGGACCCTGACTTCTGATTTCCGACTTAATGCACGAAAACATTGATTGCGTGTGTGTTTCAATGTTTTCTTTGTGATTACTTATATCAGCTCACCAGGTATACTGTTCTGACCGTGGCGCACCTGTTTCCTTTTCAGGATGGCCCCACGACGGCAGCCAGCTAGGGTTCCGAGAGTCGAGCGTGACGACAGCCCACCGAGCGACGAGGCCTCGGTGCAGGGCCCTTTTCCAGTAGTAGCACCGGCGGTAGCTCTACCCGCCGAGCCCCTGATGCTTCCAGCAGCAGCCGCTGACGATGCACGTCGCCTCAGCGCACTGCATGAGTTTCAGCGCCAGCGACCGCCCAGGTTTCGCGGGGAGACGGATCCCCAGGCAGCAGAGGACTGGCTGGAGGCAGTGGTTCGAGTGTTTAGGCTAGTGAGGACACCAGCAGACCTCATGGTGATCCTCGCTGCGAGCCTACTACACGCAGCAGCAGGACGGTGGTGGAGCTTGATTCTCCAGGTGCACGATGAGGCATCTCTACGTTGGACGGACTTTGAGAGCACATGGGAGCGGGAGGCTCAGATGCGTGCTCAGTACCCTCAATTGTTTCCCTAGTTTTTGATGTATCTTTACGGGGACGTAAAGCCCTGAGGTGGGAGTAATGTAAAGACCCGTAAAATTCAAGGAAAATTTTTTCTTAATTTTCTTTATAATTTTACAAGAGCGCGGTTTCAGACGGCACCTGATTCCGAGGCCCGGAGTGCCCGGAATTAATTTCCGAAGTTTGGCTCGGGTACGTTGAGTGAACGAACGAGCGGGAATTCCTAACTTTTGATCCGGTGCTCGGAATTGAAATCCGAGGGCACCGATGAACTCGCAGCGCCGATATTCGCTTAAAAAGACCTTTTCGGGAGTTGCGTTTGTTGCGGGTTGAAAGTTAATTTTGGGGTTTTTAGATTGAGTTAAATAAAATTTGTGTAGAACAAATTTTATTATAACTTGATAAAACCTACCAAAGGGGGTTGGAAGTGGGACCCACACCCACTTAACCTCCCTTGGGAGGATTAAGTGTGGTGGGGCCCACACGAACCCCTAATCCTTTCAAATTCTCCCAACTCCCTTAACGCCTCATTTATTAACTTGAGTTACTTATTTAATTATGGGAGTTAATCCTTTTGAATTTCAAACTTTTGAAATTCTATTGTGTTATGTAATAATAAAATAAGTTGTTGTCTTATTTTATTTTGGGTTATTTGTTTGTCTTCTTGAGAGGTGGAGAGCTCTTCTTCTTCTACAACTCTGACGAAGAACTCGAAGAACGTTCATCTTGACGAAGAACGCTCAAGCTCCGACGAAGAACGCCGCACCTCCATTCTTCGTTTACCGTGTCAACGAAGGGGACGCCACTTCTTCCTCGGACAACCTTCGTCGGCGTACAAGTTTCGCCAACGACGTGTCTCTTCGAACACATCCCTTCGTCATCGGATTTGACGAACGGCTATCGCGACGCCCGACCTCCGCGACGTCGTCTTCCGCGGAACGTTCACAATCTTCGAACCTTATACCCGAGGTAGGAGTTGTTGATTTCTTTTTGGTTTCCTTATTTTATTCTTGATCGTGAATAGCAAGTCTAACGTGTGGCTTGAATTATTTAAGTTGCGTTATTATTTTAACGTGAGGGGGCCGGACCGCACGAACACGGCCGAACACCCCTCCATCGTTCTTGTTTATTCTTGCGGGTGGAAGCAAGTGGCGTGGTGCCGTCGCACCACGCGGATAACCGTGCTTTTATTTTTACGCGGCGCCGTCGCGCTACGCCGAGGTAGAATCTTCAAGAACACGGCGCCGTCGCGCCGCGTTGAAAGGAATCAAGGCATGACGAAAGGGGCGCGGTGCCGTCGCACCGCACCGGACGACGAACACCGCGGCCGGTTCCGGGACGCGGCGGGACGAGGAGACCGCGGCCGGTTCCGGGCCGCGGCGGAAGAGAAGACCGGCGGCCGGGCCGCCGGCGTCGGAAGCCGAAGGGGGGACCGGAATTTCCGGTCCCGTTGGAGAAAACCGGCCGGCCAGCTGGCCGGCCAGAAGGCATTAAACCGGGGGAATTAATCCCCCGGCCAGCATGTAAAACCCCCCTCTTAAAGAGGGGGGCGGTTCCATGAAGGGGGGGGGGGCAGCAGCCCCCCGGTTCTCTTTATTAAACCGGCCCCCACGTGGGGGCCGTTTGTTGCAAAGGCGCGACACATAGGCCGCGCCGCTTCAATCAGCGGGGGCTTAGCCCCCGCGTGCGGCCCCTCGCGGCGCCAGGCCGCCGCGGCCCGCCGCGCCGCCGCCGGCCACCGCGCCGCCCCAGGGGGGGGTCGGGCCGGGTCGGCCCGGACCCGGACCCCCCCGTTTCGAACCAGAATCGAGTTTTGGGCCATATTTTGAGCCTCGGTCCTCCGAATGACGAACCGTCTACGGCAACGCGATCCTTGGATCGAGTCGGTCGTTTCGGTATATTACACTCAAGGTTTCGGTTTACTTTGAGTTCGGCCGGGTTGGTTCGTTCATGAAACCAACCGGGCCTTCAGAGCGGAAACGCTCATATCTTGAGCTTCGAACGTCCGATTGACGCGCCGTCAGTCGCGTTGTGTTCCTCTTAGTGAGACAGATCTTTTGGCATACTCCACCCGAGGTTTGGACGCAGGTAGAGTACGGTCGGGTTGGTTTTGCTTTAAAAACCAACCGGGCCCCGGAGACGAAAATGCCAATAACTCTCAGACCGGGCGTCCAATCGACGCGCCGTCTGTTGCGTTGAGTTCTTTTTGACGATACAGAACTTTTGGATACATCAACTCTAGTCTTTGTGACAGTTGATGTATCAGCCTCTCGGCTTGTGGAGCGGACCCTACGAACGAGCTTGCTGCGTGCGGGAACCCTAGTGTTGGCTGCGACTGTTACTGTGACTACTACTGCTACTACTGCTACTGTGACTGCGACGACGACAGTACAGAAATCCTATGTGGATTCGACGACGACGACTACAGCACTCAGCGATCCTACGTGGAATTGTGCTTCCGAACCTGTGTGAGCTGAATCTTCTGTTTACCTTGGGCGGTGGAGCGCTTGGTTGTAGCATCATATCCTTGGCAGTGGAGCGCTCGGTTGTAGCGGCAGACCTGCGATACTGGAGACGAGCGTACAGAGTACGGAGACCGTGAAACCGGCTGAGACCTGAAGACTGCTCGACCGACTCAACTTGGAGTGAGTCGACTAGCCCAGTGGACGGAGCGCCCGGTATTCGGCGGCAGACCCACGGCGGACGGAGCGCCTGGTAGTTGGCAGCAGACCCGCGGTACTCGACTGGAGGAGTACCTCTGTAGGCTATCTGGGTGAGCGCCCGGTATTTGGCAGCAGACCCTCAGCGGACGGAGCGCCCGGTAGTTGGCAGTAGACCCACGGTACTCGACAGGAGGAGTACTTCAGCAGTCTTAGGTTAGTGAGCAGTACCTCAGAGTCGTGAAAGGACCACTGTACACTTTAGAGATGGGACTCTTCAACAGTTATGGTTTCGTTAATGAAAATCCTGGTTGAGCTGAATCATGTTGCTTTCCTGTGTGGATTGTGTTGTGAAATCCTGTGTGGATTATGTTTTGCTCTCCTATGTGGAATACGTATACTCTCCTGCGTGGACTGAGTTGTACTTGGGCTCGGAGGTTGGAGCGTATTTTAATTGATGACTTAGGTATATGTATGGGCATATACCTAAGCAGTGTCGGTTGTTACTTCGTGATTGTACTTTTTTTCGTGGTTTATCCTTTGTGGATTTGAGAGACCTTCAGGGGTCTCGGGGTCCCTACTGAGTATCTTATACTCACCCCTGCACGGGCTTCGCCCGCACTACGTTGTGTTGGTTGCAGACGACGGACAACGTTGACCTTAGCTGAGGCTTGTAGAGCGGGACGGTACCCAGAGGTGGACCACTGGGCGGGACGTGCACGGAGCGGACGGCAGGACCCGTGGAGCAGAGGAGCTATCTGTACCCACCCTTCAGGTGGGATTTCCATTGGACAGCTCGGTGTAGCGGCTTTTACTTTTCAGTTGCTGTTTTCCCTTTCGAGTTGTACTTTACTTTTAGTTTGGGTTTGTATTCTGGCCCATTTACTTTTCCGCACTTTCAGTTGTACTCTGCTTTGTTTAGTGTTTACTTTCTGCTTGCTTACACTGTGGTGTTTGTTAATTTTCAAAAGCAATGCCTTCCCTTTTTACTGGGATTTACGCCTTGGTGCTAGTCGCCAGCCCCTGGCCTATGGAAGGCGGGCTTGGGGTAGTCACGGCACGGACCCTGAGGGCGGGTCGTGACAACAATGGCTATACAGAGGCAGTTAGATGCTCTGTGTGAAATTAAGATGATATTTCTTCAAGTACTTTTCCAAATCTGGGAGCGTTTTGTCACAGATATTATAATAGTCATGGCCAACGATGTTCATCATGTCATCAATCCTCCTGATAGCCAGCTCATTAGCCATTCTGATTATTCTGGGAGCTATTTAATATTCACAAACACCAGATAATTAAATTTTATGCAAGTTGATTTTTCATTAAATTTGTGAATAAATTTGGAAAATTGGATAATAAATTAAGGCGCACATGTCCCATGCTGGAGAACAAGTCCAAGTCGATCACACAAGTATGGGTGCGTAGGTATCACCACGCAAGTCATAAAGTCACTATAGAAGTGCGACAATGAAGAAACGCAGACGAGTAGAAAGAAGAGTAACTTGTGCGATGAGAGCCACATGCACGATAAGAGCAGAAAGGTTGGAATACCAATTCCTTTGTGTGAGAATGGCTGCATATTTATAGGAAAAGGCCATACCCTGTGCGTTCTACCATACATGGCTCTCACCTGCATGCCTCCACTTGCACTCTCAAAACTTGCGCGCCCAGAATTTTCTTGGTTTTTCTCCAATACCTCATAGTCAAATCCTCCTCCGTTTTCAGATTCAACAATGAGGGGGGACTTTTATTGATGCTCTTTTCCATCACATAGTCTAACAAATGAAAAGGGGAATACCTTAAGCACAAATAAAATCATACTTTGAAGAAACATAAGAAATTGGAAAAGTCTTGAAGAAGGATTTGATTAAACATGGTTCGCACAAGTTTTACCTTGGTCACAGAAGTGTACGTGCACACCACACAGTGGTCACGCAGGTGACTTGAGTGCCCTATTATATTTTCTCCCAAGGTCTTCAATGGCCTATAAATACCTCTTGTGGGCCACCAATTATGGGAAGGAAAAATCCAAAAGTCAGATTTATGATCTCGGCGCCCTAGTCTCTAATTGAAGGCATCCGAACACTTCTAAGGTAATTTCTTACCTAGACTGGAATATCTAAAGAGTGCAAATAAGACCTTATTGTTGAAATTCATGAACACTTGCACTCCTAAGTGCACAACCATTAGGGGAAATGATGACACATGCGCGCCACATTATCCATTCAACAGAACTTGCACGCCACCCTTTTGGAAGCCTTTCGAGATAATAATAAAGGCTTGAGACATGTCTCGCTGAAGTATTACCCTATTGGTTAACCGACTCCCAAAAATAAATGTGACATGCAAGTATAAATGCGTGACGTGGACTTGCGCGCCTGCCTATTTTTTGGTGCACCTCTTACCTATTCAACTATTTTCTTCAAATCCACCTTTCCTCTTCAAGATTTAACCTTCAAAACCCTTTTCAAATCCACTTTTAGCATGGTTACTTTGTTGGTTTCCTTATCTGAAAGGAATTTTGTGGAACATATCTCAAAGCATAGTGATTTATATATCTTTATGTCACTAATGTTAGAGATTGCATTCATTCAACCTCATCCTATAACATGATAAGATCATTAATCTGGGAATCCTCTTTATGAGTAAGCCCCAAATTCTCTAAATTGGCCCTCCTTATTAGGTGTAAGCCCTAGTCAAATGAATCCTAATCTGGGCATCCTACTTAAGAGTTATCCCCAATCTCAAATCCCCTTAACCTGGTCTTCATTTTTAGGAGTAATCCCCATGTCTCAAGTCCCTTTAACCTGGGCCTCCTTCTCAGGAATAAGCACCAATCATAATTTCTTTTAATCAGTCATAATTTCATTTAACTTGGGCCTCATTTTCAGAAATAATCCCCAGTCTTAATTTCGTTTTATTTGGGCTTCCTTATCAGGAATTAAAACCAATAATAATTCCCCTCAAATTTTGACATCCATCTCATCATTAAGTCCTATGTTAAGTATCCAAATTTCCATAAAGCACATATACCTTTATGGACTTTTTTCATGGGATTCTTCCCTAAAATAAATCCCAATCCTCATCTATCTGGGAAATCATATATACATAAACCCCACATCATTTCTTATGATTGCATATTTTGTGGCACAATAATCATGTTTTACTGATACAACTTGTTTCTCACACCGAGCATGACTCACGTGAGCTGAGAGCATAAAAGTAATTAGGTCATCTTTTTTTTGGCCATCAATCATGCATAAAATCCATATTTCATCACTATAACTATGTGGGTTCAGATTCCTTTTCTAAACAATGATATGTAGGTAGCCCATCTAAGGGTATGATCTCAATTATGAAATAATCCATGTCCTTCTCAATGACAATAAACATCAAGTTCCCCACTAAGTTTCGTTCAAACTAGTATGGTTATCATAATGACCAAAATATTTCTATATAATACGTTGAAGGATACCATTGGATAATAATCTCAAACAAATACAGATGATTCTTTATCGATGAAGAACCTCGAATACATATAAAAGATTCTCTAAATCTCATAAATATCAATAATTTATTGTTATATTTAAAGGAAAAATCATTTTCATACATCATAATTTAAAAAGGATTCAAAAACATAACTCAAATCAATAAAGCGAGTCCTGGAGTAGACAATAATTCTACCAAAAAAATGTGATGAGTCCGACCTCCAATCCTCTCGACCAATGAAAATTATTAAGCCTCATTGGTCGACAACAAATGAGCACCAGCCTTTGGAATGTAAGTCCAAATTGATATAGAATCATTGGAAGTTTCTGTTTCTATAAATAATCCCATTATAAACCAATTTGAATGTTTGAACCATAAACAAAGAAGGTCATTCCCATTTCCAAAAAGAAAAAGTATGCATGGGGTAGTCATGACACGATCCTCGGGGGATGGTTCGTGAAAAAATATATCTAAAGGAAAACTTGTAGTCGGAAACATGAAGATGGATATTGTAGAATTTTTGTCTCCATGCTTGGTATAACAGAACATCAAGGGTGAATTATATAAGTGCAATGGTATAGTTCTATATTTTTCCATGCTAGTATGGAAAAAAAGAAAACATA
This sequence comes from Viscum album, assembly GCA_963277665.1. Taxonomy (NCBI): domain Eukaryota; kingdom Viridiplantae; phylum Streptophyta; class Magnoliopsida; order Santalales; family Viscaceae; genus Viscum; species Viscum album. The sequence continues at coordinate 713,184,291 of OY728134.1, read as the reverse complement.
ATCAAATATTTCATCAAAATATTCCCTGGAACAACTAATGGTAATAATTCCACTTGTGTTGTGGTCAATAACATTACAATGTTGAAACATATCATTTATTTCAAGTTATATCTTCTTCTTTACAATCTCGTAATGCTATAAATATTGGATGTGTTAGAGTTTCATGGAGTAATAATATCTATATTTACTAAATTAGGTCTGAGTTTTACCTAATGATTTTGGATAAGCCATCAGAAAGTGTTGGTTATAAAACATTATTTTAGCACTACCTATCACCCTCAGGAGAATGGTTAGTATAGGAGAACCATGAAAACTTCGAAGGAAATTCTAATATACCACTCAATTTATTTTCATGTATGTTATGATTAACACCTTCACATCATAAAGTTCTAATATCACAAAATATTCCATTATAGCATTCATATGGAGCCAAATTAGGCATTGTATGGGATGTAGTGTTGATATCAAACATTCTGAGATAATGTTCGATAATAGATTCTGGTCAGACATGATTTTTTTGATGACACGATAGAGATGTTTCAAACCATTAAGTGTTACAGGAAATCCATGATAATTCGATAGAAGTTATATGTAGATAATTATTACATAGACCTTAATTGTGATGTTACAGATAAATTATCCCTCCACATATCCCCATTATAGATAATCATGAGGTTTGGGAAAAATTTAAAGCTTAATCCAAGATACATCATCCCGATTGAGATCACTGATTGTATCAAAGCGATGGCCAATAGACTAGTATTTCCATCTAATCTACATGTAGTACATGATGTGTTACATGTGTGCCTCTTATGAAAGTATATTCAAGAACCCCCACATATACTAAATTTAAAGGTAATACCCTTTGTAAAAGACTTTTCATATTCATTTAATCCAATAAATATATTAGATTATAGAGACAATGTTCTATGAGATAAGATAACACACCCGGTCTAAGTGTTGTGGAGAAACCACAAGTTTAAAGTGGAAACATGGGAACTAGAAGCGGAGATAATGTAGAAATACCATCACTTATTTTCCCCATAGCATGTAATAGAAAATTTATAATGATAATATATTTATGGGGGGAATAATGAAACACCCATTATTTTTAATAGAGAAATCTATATTTAATAGCTTATAATACATGCAACACCGAATCAAAATGAACCATTATTGTTCAAATAAGACCATTATGAACTAGATATTACATAGAAATGTATGAATATTATTATCTTTTTTATGGAATATATATATAGGTAATACCCAATATAAATGTATTGATAATAACAATGGAATAATTTCCCATTTCGTTTTAAATAAAATCACTTATTATAAAATGATTTTTAATTTTATTAAAGAGAAAATAAAATAATTATTTTTTGAGGATTTAGAAATTTTACATATAAAATAAAAATAATTTCTGAAATAATAATTTCAAAATTAACGTAGAGAAATGTTTTTGGCTTTTTGGGATATATTAATTTTTCTTCAAATAGTGGAAATAATTTTTTATAAAACTGAGATTTATATTTTAAAAAATAGTTCACATTTATTTATTCAATTATAATTCATATTATAATAAATATTATTTAGTTATATTTAATAAAATTAGTTAAATTTAAATAATTTTTTCAAAAATTATTTTTGTAAAAAAAATTGGAGTTTAAAACACTTTTATTCGAAAAACTAATTTAATGTGCATAATGATTTTCTATATTTAAATAATTAAAATAAAACATAATAAAAAATGATTTAAAATAAATTTATATATAAATTTAATATATATTAATTTAATAAATTTAATTATGATTACTTGTGATAGAGATAATATGAGACTATATTTTCTTTATAAAAATACATTTCATGAAAACCTGTTTTTTGTCACATATGTAGGATTATTTTTAAATTAAATTCTGCTAAATCTATAAGCTTGGTGTTGAAAAATTGATTCCATATTTATAATCCTAATAATTAATAATATATAATATGTTGAACATAAATTTTATCATTAATTTATATTGAAAAAAAATTATTTACCATATTTAACGTAAAACGGGTTTACCAGAGATTGAAAATAACAATATAAGCATTTAAAATGATCCGAAACATATATAAATAATTTTTTTGGTAATATTTTGATAGTATCGATTATAATGATAGATAATAGTACATTTTGGATCTTTTTGTATGATAAAATAATTACTTTATTTCATTATTTTCAAAAATTATGGCCATGTCCTCTCCTCCACTTATAAATTGGATCCCAGTCTCTTCTCAGTTATATACGTACAAAACCCATTGTATTTACCAATACCTATCCAAATAACATCCTTAATTACCACCCTGAATCATATATTAATATAATCTCAATTGAAATATAAACATGTATGGATTTTTTTGAAAATATAATGATGTTTTTTGGAGAAGATGTAACGTCCTTAAACAAGAATTTTGTTATTTTATTTCACCTACTTAATATCTTCTTAAATAATGATCATATAATCTCCATAGTACCTTACATAAAATTATATATTTTTTTATTTTAAGATAATGACTTAAATCCATATCTTCCTCTCACAAATGTGATACATAAGAATTGATCTTGTGTGCGGAGGACTACTTCCTCACAAATTTATGTACTTTTTTTGCATCACAGATTATCATGGAATTAAATAATGGTGTCTTTAATTTTTAAATATTATATTAGTGATATAATCATAAAAAATTAATTGTAATATTAAATAAATTTCTTACTTTCTATTTCATATGGAATACGATAATATCACTCATCTGTATGGTGGACTATCAACTCGTGAAGTGATATGAATCGTTTTTCACTTATGCATTACATGGATGTTAATAATGATTTAAATTATTGTCATAACTAATATTAATGACATATGATTAATATTGAAAATAAATAAATCATATAATTTCATACATTACCTTCCATTGAATAAATGATAATGTCCTTTGTCTGAATGGAAGACTAACGCTTTATGAAGTGACGTGATTCGTTTTTATTAATGAATCGATTGGATGTTAAGTGAAAAATGTATTTAAAAGAAATAATATTTTATTCATGATATTATTATAAAACTATAATTATAAAATTATACTTACACCTTCTATATTGATTATCTAAGAAGAAAAATATTATTCATGCGCACATATGATATACTATTTTGATGATTGTAACATAGTTATTTTTTCATAACCATATGTAATGGTTAGTTTAAAATATTATATTTATGTATAAAAATTATATTTACTTCATTATTACCATTCATGGAATTATTAAATAATAATCTCTTTGATAATTGTTACCTTACCGATGTGATTTTGGATATATAAATAGTTTATTTTTAAAACATAGGACATAAAATTAATTGGTTTTATATTCGAATAAGTAATAGTGAAAAGTAAAATAAAAGTAAAAATAAAAATGAAATAGGTTCTTAAGGGAGTAAATAATTAACATAATTTTACTATATATGAAGATAAATAATGTAGATTATAAATTAGGCTTGAGGTAAGGGATCTTTCCAAACCACCCTTTACTTTAGGTTATGTACATCCTCTCTCTAACACATATTATCTATCCCATTAATGTTATAGAATTATTTTAAATTCTATAATTTGTATCTAAAATATAAAATATTTTAGTAAACATTAAATTTATGGGTAAACATACTCTTTTTAATAAATTTTCAATTTTCTTCATTCATAAATTTCCATTGATTAGGATATATAACAAGATTATTCAACCGTTTTTCTCTTCATGGGTAATTATTATGTTATGCCTCGGGATTTAATCCTTTATGTGGAACAAATATATCAGGAAATTGTTTTTTATTGTTTCACCCATAAACTACTCCAATGTGTTGGGTAAATCTGTAGTCTCAGGAGGTGTCATATAAGGGATTAGGGAGTAATCCAAATCCAATTTTGACTTTTCCCACAATGTGATATTTTATAGGAAATTGTCCTTGAATCATGTTTTTTATATTGTTATATGTTTCTTTCACATTTCTTATTACTCCATGATCATATTATACCGAGATATTTATGTTACTCATCCATGTGATTCTTCATGATCCCTATCTATTATGATAATATGGGACACCTTTGACTCTCATTATTTGTTTCTTAGTCATGTTTATTTACTTAATTGGGTTTTTAGCTCATTCATTTATATATCTATCACATAGGTTATCCCATGTACATTTAAGAACTCATTATGAAGAATAAAATAAGGATTAAATTTTTTATGTTCCTTTTGACATAATAAGAAACTAATTATCCATAGACATTATACCTCAAGGTCTTTGGGACTGTAATTGGAGGATATTTTTGTTTAAAACTAATGTAATAAAATCATTAAAAGACTTGGGTGACTTGGAATATCCCATAACAAGTTCATCACTAATGATTCCATCAATAAAATATCCTTGGAAGATAAGATAAAATATATGTCGAGCCTAGAAGATAACTTTTCAATAAGGAATATTTTATACATTCAAATGAACTTTGAATTCATCAATGAAAATGATAAATTAAAATGGGTTATTTTGAATCTCTTATTTTATTATAATAATATCAATCTATTGGAAGATGTAATAGATTATGGGTATGCTTATAATATCAATTTATCCAAATCACTATTTTATGATCAAATTTTAGGCATCCCATTTTATAAATGACTGTAATGATTTATGTAGGATATTATAGGTCGTATTAGGGAATGTGAGGAGTGGTGTCACATAGATCTCATTATTTGGATGTCATATGTGTAGATCCAGGTTCTGGTAGACATCTCACAACTACTTATGAGGGACACTTTCATTTTTATGGAAGACTCAAATGAATTTTTCTCATTTGTATATGAAAATATTCCTATATTTTTTTCATTTATGGATGCATTAGTCAGATAGAGAAATATTGTGTCTCAAATGTGGAGGATGGAGATTTTAATTTTTTATGTAGTATGGTCCATAGATTTGTGAAAAACCATTGCTGGAGATTTTTAAAGTTGGAGAAGAGACAAAGGGATACAGATAAACTCACTTAGGCTGTATGCATGAAATATGTTCCTGATCGAAAAAAAATTCCATAATATGGAACTGTGAAATTATTTTAAGGAAAAAAAAAATATGTGGACAGTGTATTTAGAGATTTATGCTTCCCAAATTGTTTCTAGTGGTTTATGGAATACCTTTTCTTGACTATATTAAATTTCCCACAATTATCACCAACACTCTGACATTTGTTTTCTACAAGTAATGAGGGTAAGAAAATATTTACTTCTATCCCAAAAAAGATATTCTCTCACCTTTTTGACCAGATGGTCACATCAAGAATTGATAATCATTTTTCTCCTCCAAGTATGATGTGAATTAGAACGAGACTATAACGAATAGCATAAAATGTCCATAGATATAGAGGATGATAGGTCGAGGGGATCTCTATTCTATATTTCATTAGTGGAACCCAGCTACTCTAAATGAATTAGAGAGGTTCCAAATTATATTTATTTATAAAATATAAGATAAAAAATATTGGGGGTCTGATCTAATATTTTTTATTTTTAATAAGAAGCCAGGGTGATCCAGACCCTCCCATCCCAATGAATGTCTATAGCATGAACCATTATTTGCTTGTCAACCCACTATAGTATAGATGATATGACATCAACGTTTTAAAGTTACATTAATATGGTTTTATGTCCTAAAAAAATATTTTATAATTATTAAATGTCCTGTTTTATGACAAATTGTTTTTACAATGGTTGACTTTTGGATACCCAAAATGGTCACACTTGTGGTTTGTGCCTTCTCTAGGGGAGGAAATGTATTTTTGGGTCAGGATTTTCTATTTAAATCACATTACTTCCTATATTCAACATCCTGTTTCCAATACATGCATATTTCTGGGTTTATATAAGTTTCTATAATAGAAAGATAGATGACTATCTTGATAGATTCTCATTCCATTGTAGGTCAGTCTACATGGGCTCTTCTAATAGGTGAGGAAATTAATAATATCATGTTCCAAAAATAAAAGTGAGGGGTGAAAGAAGACCCGATTATTGGATGCTCAATTTACTAAAATAATTCTATAGTATATGTAATTCTTATCGAAGACACACAATTAAAGATAAATGATTATCATGGGATGAATATACTATCATTGTATAGAATTTTTACATATTTTTATGTTCAATCGAATGGACAATCCCATTTATATTTTCCTTTGTGTTTTATATTTCTCACATAGTATAAGATCAATTTACCATCCACATTTTCATTTTTTCAGTGTCCAAGAACCCTAGATTTTAGAATATATATTGAATTGAATCTTTTTAGAATCCGGAGGTGGATTTTGAGGGGATGATCTATTCCCATCGATCATTGTGGGAGTCAGATGTCAAGAATAAACTATTTCTTCTGGATTCAATGATAAAAAAATATAAATTGATAATACAACACATCACCATGAAGTCCAATGTGATTCCATTGAATGTGGGATAAATGAACATTACCCTCTATCTCAATTAATATGTAGTGGTATATAGAATTTCAATGTCAGATGATGATTTGGATGTGACTCTAAAATTAATAAATACATATTTTCAATGGGTGTGCATGTTTACCATGTTAAATAAAGTGATTCGAATAATATTTACTTCCACCAAAAATATTTTCTAAGATTACACTAGAATGATATATCTTATCTCTTTACTCAAGATCGTGGTTCTTCATCAAATGATAAGGTTACTCGTGTTATTATCATTCATTGTTTCTAGGTTTTTTTTCATCTAGGAAATCTACAATATCTTTGGATATAAATTATTGTATTAAATATTGTTTCTCATAAGGACATGTGGCTCCACCGCAACCATTAAAATATTTTTTCCTTCTCTCTAGGTTCCCTCATCCTCATATCTATCATCCTTACTTATGCACATCACAATCTTAAATTTACTCTAAAAATACTAATTCATATTCTGGTTCTATTTCCTCCCCAATTTTCTATTCTCCTCCCCTAATTCCCTCAAAAACTACAAATAGCTTCATCACATGCATCCTATAATCCATCTTCCTTTCCAACAACCAAATACAATTTCTAATTTTCATTAAAAAATACACAATCTTCATCCACTTTTATTTTTAGGTAAATACATATTCATCCTCAACAAATCAACGCTTACCCTACCTTAACTCTAAAAATACCAAATCCATCCCATGATAATTCCATCTACCCAATAAATTTCCTTCACAACTACAACATCTCTTTAAATGGGTCTGTTGTGGGGAGAACCCCTATGTGAGAGTCTGACCCCATTAAATAACCTAGTATCAATTTTTTATTTTGGTTTGATAAAATATGAAATGCTTAAATGTTGTTTATTTTAGGTTTATTTCATAAAAACTGATAACAAAAATAATTTTTGAGTTGTAATTATATAATATCAAATGTAATAAATTAAAATTTATTCTATTGGAAAAAAATCATTGTATTTAATAACAATATAATATGAATATAAAAACTCTATATGAGTAGTGGTAATTACATCAATTCAAAAACCTACAATTAACTCTCATAAAAGTGAAAACATAATCTTTACACCAATAATTTAATAAAATTATGAACATTGAAAAATAAAATTATTGGATTAAAAATATAATACAGTAGTTGATGGTCAAATAAATAGAAATAATATTAAATGGGAAAAAAAATTCCTAAAAAACAACTAATTAAAACAATTTAACTCCAAACCAAACACGAAATGAAACTCAAGAAGACAGCATTCAACAATTTATTTGTCAAAAAATGTAGAAAACAAGTACTCCACCTGTGCGATGCACGAAACTTTTAAATAATTATTAATATTAACTATAGATTAGTATTTATAAAACATAATAGTTTATATTAATATTGAAAATATTTGAAAAAAATTGACATACATAATGAGGAATATAAGTTACAGAAATTGGGGGAAAAAATTTAGATACTGAGCAGCCTTCTGTATAAAATTAACAACATAGGAACCAACAGTGAAACAAAAATTAATTTAATAAATAATATATTGAAATTATATATTTATTCATTAAGAAAAAGTATGAAAGTATAATTTTTAGATACTTGAAATAGGTCAACAGTTAAATAGATTCATGGTAAGAGAACACCAATACAGTTTCACCTTAGACATGGAACCATGGAATGTAATTTACCAATGATAAAATAAAATCAAAAATATTTCAGTAGTAGATACATGTTTGAAAACATAAACAAGAACCATGATTTTCAACAACACCTGGTGTGCAGATCAGATTACAATTCATGTCATCAGAATGTGCAGTCAAAAGCCTCCATGTACCAACATGCATCATTGATGTAGAGTCACAATTTGTCATGTTTTTTGACAGTTATATTGATCCCTGCAATCTATAATTAGAAATGAATGTGAGTAAATGAGCCATACTACTATGAAAAAATAACTGGTTAATCTAGTGAAGTGAAAAAAATCATTTCATAATCAAATGGCGTATTTGTTTACATTATTCATCTATGAAAAAAACCTATATAAAAATTCATTGAAAACAAATAAATAATATGAAAAATAAAAATCACTACTAATTGAAACAAAGAAAAGAAAATGGTAACCATGTAGACTCTATCAGATAACAATCATAAAATATTTGGAAAATTGAATACTGTTTAAGTGGAGAAAAAATATAATCCACACCTGCTGCCTACGGCATTACATGTCCCATTATTAGCCTGTTGTCACTACCATGTCCCTCCCCTTCCCTCCACCCTCTAGTCCACCCCCCCAGTGCATCCCATCCTTGTGTTGCATCCGTCACATGTCAATTTCCCTCATCTCCCTCCCCCCGCCTAGCCCATCTTCACTTGCTTTAATTTATTTATTCAAATTCATTGAGAGTATCCAATAATGGTAATCCACTTTCTTCATTCTATATAAATGTATCCATGAGGACACCAATATGAAATATATAATTTAAAAAATATATATACAAATAATTCCAAAAATAAATGTACTTCATTTACTAATATGCAACATTAAAATAAATAGAAAAACAATATAATGCATACAAAAATAAATTTATATGGAAAAATTACAAAAATGATTATATGTATATGCTTTTATAGATTATTTAAAGAAATAAATGTTCTGGAATATGTAGATCAAACATTTAGAAAAGTAAAAATTGATTATAAAAAATGTTTATACATCTGAAAAAGGATGTGGTGAGTAGCACTTGAGATTAGGGGTTGTCTCTATGACATACATATTTGTCGTGTTTGAGAATATATTGCCCGTATTAGTAGTCCATTCTCATCACTACACCAAAACGATGTACTACCAGTAGTGATGTGCTAGTGTGGTTGATTTTCTACTACCTCAACACATCAAAATGGTAGTCCTGCACTAAAGATCAACTTCAAAATGTATTAGCACTAAAACAGAACAATATTACTATAAGTTAAAATAAATACAACCCAAATAATATAAAATAATAGAAGAGAGAAGAATAAATTAGTAATGTAGCATACAGAACGTGTTAAACATTTTTATTCAGTCTTTCCCCTTCCTCAAAACTATAACTTCCAGAGAAGCCAATATCAACATTTCACTGATCAGGAAGTTCCCCATCCTAAATATTTTTTGGTTACCCCTCACATATTAATAAAGCATTAACTAATAGATCAGTGAGTTGAATATGTACATGTGATTCCATTCATAGATCTAGGATACCCACAAACAGATTTGTCCATCTGTGAGGTCCCATAAAAAGAGCAGAAGTTTGAATCTTGTAAAAAATTATGTGAACCACGAGGACAGTCCATTAAGGGCCTCCAGTCACTTTCGGTTCCCAGTTCATCATTGCTAGATCGAGTCACAAAAGACCCAAAAGTAGAATACCCATCAATATGTCCCTTACTCTCTGGTTGCATCTGCTCCGTCGAAATAATAAAATGATGTGGATGTTCATGACTAAAAACCTGGAGGAGTCATCCATGAAAAATTTTCAGTAAGAGGGTCATGGAAATTATATTAAAGAAAAAAACCAAAGTATTCAAATACCATTGGTTGATTGCGACATATTATTATGAAAAAAAACATGAGTAATGTAGTGAAGAAAAAAAAGCATTTTGTAAAAAAATGTCTTATTTGTTTACAGTAGTCATCTATGAAACGAATATTGATAAAAATTCATTGAAAAAATTATTAATATGAAAAGGAAAAATCACTACTAATTGAAATAATAGAAAAATCAGTACTAATTGAAATAGAAAAATCGGTTACTCTGGATAGGTTCTCATCCCCCCCACCTAATTTTCCAGCACCTCCTCCTACCCTTACCCAACTCTACCCATCCCCATCACCCTCCTATGCTTGTCTAACACCCAATCCCAGCAGATCCACCTCCCACCTCTACCTCTCCCCCATGCCCCTTCCCCCCACCACCCCACACCACTGCCCAACCACTTCCCCCAATTGCCCCATCCCCCCTACCCTCATTCTCCCATCCCCTTCCCTCAAACCTGCCCATCCCCTCCCCCTGCCTCATCCTTCCCTCCCCTCACCACCCCTCTAACCTACCCATCCCCCTCCCCCTGCCCTCATCCTCACCTCCCCTCCCCTCTCCTCCCCCACCCAATGCCCAACCTCTTCCCCTAAGAGCCCCCTCCCCCTACCCTCATCCTCCCCTCCCCCACCCCCCTCACCTCCAACCTGCCCAGCCCCTCCCCTCCCCTCCCCTCCCCTGCCCAGTAACCAAAAATAATTCTAACCCTTCCCTCAATTCTCGTCCCCCCACCTCCTCCCTCCCCTACCTAGTACTCTATGCTAAATTTCCACCTGTAAAATAGAACATTTTGAGTAGAATAAAATGTTGGATGTAAGGATAGTCTCATGAATTGAACTAAACATAACAAAAAATTCACCCAACGTAGGAACTGAAATGAAACAGAACACAACATGGACTCAACACATCAAGTGATCTGAAACAGAGCAGAAAATAGACCCAAATCAAATCCCTAAGATCTAGCTAAGTGGTAATAGTACTGAAGGGTTATAAATACATGTGCATTAATTAAATTTTTCATAGATTACTAAACAATTTATAAGTTTTTACCTTTTAATAACAATAACACGCTGTAATACCTTTTTTCAAATATGAAATATGCATAAGATGATATCACCAATAACCTCACATGATTGGTTTTTATAGTCAAAAAATAAAGTCTAAGATAGCCAATATTCATGTGTTGTGTAATGTCATTTATATAAACCATCCAATGATCCTATAAAAATGTAATGCATTACATTACACTAAAACATACCTTAAATATTTGTATGTGGTTCCTTGAAATACGCCCCACCCAAAGTTGTTATTGAACCTGCACACAAAATTTAAAATAAATGGAATTCTAAAATTAATGGATAAGTGGACATATTTCACTATCAAGGATAAAACAAAATGTATATAACAAACACCAAATGCATATGCATGTTCACCATACATATATTAGGACATCATCGATTAATTAAAAAACATTAGTCTAATTCAGTTGTTTAATGTTTACAACATACATGTATTATGGGCGACAATAGTGAAGGTAGAAGAATGGGGGACCTTATATAATAATTTTTCATATGATTCAGTATAATAATTGAATTAAAAATTAAATCAATGTGACACGACACGCTGGAAAAAAATTCACAAGCACCACTGGTACACCCTTCAGCTAGTGAGATGTGTCATTGATAGTAACAGAAACACCTATTTGGAAACCGTGTATCTGGGTCCCAGGACTCATAGAAAATTTGGTGGATCAATGCCTCCAAATATGTACATATAATATTGGGAGTATTACAGCAATCCTAACACCATAACATCCATAGATAATTTCTATCATGGACATATTATAATAGAACAAATGGAAAATAATCAAAAATGATGTTGATGAATATAACAAATAAATAATTGATAGTGCGTGGAATAATTCAGGGAGATAGAGTACATATTATGAAAATAAAATGTAATAGATAACATTGATTTTTAATTATGATATTGATAATATTTAAAGGGGATATATTTTCAAAGATGGATGTGTAATATGCATGTGCGGGATATGAAATATTCATATACAAATTTATAGTATACAGAATACGGATAACCAAAATATACTATATCGATTAGGAATATTCATATACTAATTTATTTTTAAAAATAATAAATAAATAAAGATAAAAGAGAAGAAGAGATGATAACACACATAATGCAGAGATTTGTGGAAGAAAGTAGAATGAAAATTCTACGATGATTAATTAACCACCAAAAACAACACAAGAATGCCTTGTCCAAGAATGACACAATGTTTAATTAACCACCCTTAAAAATCATGCACCAGAAGCCTTCTACAGTGCCTCATGTTCCTTCCAACTAGCCCAATAATAAACCAAACTTTGAGATCTAATATCAATGGATCCTGTTAATATTATCCTGGAACTCTCTATATATATGTAATCAGATGTTTCAGTATATGTTCTATTTCTATTATACACAAAAAAACACAAGATCTGAGTATTTGGAATTGTTATATAATTCCCGTCTTGGGTGAAAGAAATCACTATGAACTAAAAAGGAATAATGGTTTATTTAATAACTAAATGTTTAAAATATTTTAATATAGTGTTACCTGTGAATACCTTTACCAAAATTATGTATACAATATCCATTCTTTATAAATAAAAATTTGATTGAATTTTTTTTGACGAACAATTTGAGAAAACAAAAATTTGTGATGATAATGTTTAAATAAATATTTACCTTGAAGTGATTGGATTATGAGGTAGTGAGGCTGGATTTTTGGAGAGATTGTGAAAAGAAAAATTTAATGAAGCATCAATGCCATTTAGAGGACTCAAATTATAGATAAAATGATATATTAGAGATGAATAATGTTGATTGCCTAATCAAAAACTGAAACTGATGATAATTTAAGGAAATAATTTCTATCAAAGCCATTATCTAGATATGATTCAGTCGAGCAAGAGTGAAAAACAGATCTGATTGAAAACTAAACATGAATTCAATTCCAATCAACAGTATTCATATACCAAAACATATATAAAAATAGTAAAAATTAATGTGTACACTGTACCAATGCCAAATAAGTACAATCAGCGTTAAAATATAACAAATTACCCATGGGTGAAACACTGAAAACATTGAACAACATTGTACTAAATCAAGAAATGTTCAAATTCTACACCATAAAAAAATAAAAATTAGTCAGATATAAATTGATAATCAAAATTTTTGTTGGGAAGCATTTACAATAAAAGTGGGAAACCAAATATAAACTCAAATCCTTCCTAAAATGTAAAATATGATAATATTGTGAATAAAAATACTTCATTTGTATTAATAAACATTTCATGGAAACGCCATGTACTCACACCTTCTGATTATGTTAAATAATCAATCCCAAAATCTAAAATTTCAAGTACTAAAAAGAGGGAAACAAAACATAGTTAATTTCATTGGGTTGAAAATTTAAAGATGAGATATAGTTACCCATCATCCAACTGGTTGACATGAAAGCTACAGTGGAAATCGAGGGGAACATTTTCCTGGATTCATTAAGACAATGAAACTCGGTGGCAGATTCGAGGATTCAGTAAGAAATTTGAGGCAAATCCATCACGTAACTTATTTCAATATACCAACATCAAATATGTAAAATAAGTGTTTAAAATTAACAAAGTACATAGGGGTGCAAGCCTCAAAACATTGAACAATTTCATACTAAATCATGAAAACATCAAATTTTACACCCTAAAAAATGGAAAATTATGTCGGCTCCTCAATATAATAGGGATTTCAGTTGGGAAACATTTTCAATTAAATTTGGATCTATTATATAATCTCATATTATACCTAAAATGTAAAATATGATAATTTTGTGATTAAAACCCCATCATTTGGATTACTAACAGTTTCATGGAATCACAATGTACTCACCTCCTACTTATGAGAAATAATCTATATTGAAATACAAAATTTCACGTACTAAAAAGAGGGAAACCTGACATGGTTAATTTCATTGTGACGAAAATTTAAGGTTGAGATATAGTTCCCCAATTTCCAACAACAACACATGATAGCTTCAGTAGATAGTGATGGGAATATATTCCTAGATTCATCAAGACAAAGAAACTCAATAGCATATCCGGGGATCCGGTAAGAAAGATGAGGTGAAGGAATCACATAACTTATTTCACTATACCAACATCAAATTAGTACATGTAGTGTTTAAAAATAACAAAATACACAGGGGTGCAACACTCAAAACATTAAACAATTTCATACTAAAACATGAAAACATCAAATTTTACACCATAAAAAATGGAAAATTATGTTGGCTCATCAATATAATAGGGATTTAAGTTGGGAAAAATTTTCAATATAATTTGGATCCTTAATATAATTTCATATTCTACATAATATGTAAAATATGTTTAAACTGTCAAAAAAACACTTCATTTGGATTACTAACAATTTCATGGAAACTCCAAGTACTCACCTCATGATTATGAGAAATAAGATATACCAAAATCTAAAATTTCAAGTACTAAATAGTGGGAAATAGAACACAGTTAATTTCATTGTGTTAAAAATATAAGGATGAGATATAGTTACCCATCGTCCAACTGGTTGACCTGAAAGCAGCAGTGGAAAGCGAGGGGAACATTATACTGGTTTCATCAAGAAAAAGAAACTCGGTAGCAGATCCAAGGATCCATCATGAAGGATGAGGCGAAGCCATATCATAACTTATTTCACTATACCAACATCAAATAAGTACTAGCCCCATTTGAAAATAACTAATTACGCATGGGTACAACACTCAAATCATTGAACAGTTTCATACTAGATCATGAAAACATCAAATTTTACACCATAAAAAATGGAAAATTAAGTCGTCTCCTCAATATAATAAGGACTTCAGTTGGGAATCATTTTCATGTTAATTTGGATCCTTGATATAATCTCATATGCTACCTAAAACGTAAAATATGATAAAACATTGAATAAAAACACTTCATTTGGATTACTAACCTTTTTATGGGAACACCATGTACTCACCTCTAGCTTATGTGAAAAAATCTATATCAAAATCTAAAATTTCAAGTACTGAAAAGAGGGAAACATGACGTGCTTAATTTCATTGGGAAGTAAATTTAAGGTTGAGATATAGTTCCCCAATTACTAACTGCATCACACGATAGCTTCAGTAGATAGTGAGGGGATTATTTTTTGGACTCATAATGCAAAAAAACTTTGTTTTAGATCTGAGGATCCTGTAACAAAGATGATGTGAGGCCATCAGAGAAGAAAAAAATAAAAAAAATATT
Organism: Viscum album; assembly: GCA_963277665.1. Classification (NCBI taxonomy): domain Eukaryota; kingdom Viridiplantae; phylum Streptophyta; class Magnoliopsida; order Santalales; family Viscaceae; genus Viscum; species Viscum album. The sequence goes on along the minus strand of OY728134.1, from coordinate 713,168,831 downwards.
GGGAACTAACTAACACTCAGGGGATGTGATTAATTTTTCATGAATGTTACCAAGTCCCTTAGATATTCCTTTGGGTTGTAATCACACTCACAAATCATTAATGGTTTGTAGGATCATCTAAGTTTCCATCATTCGAAGTATATAGATTTAATTCAAAACCTCTATGTTGAAAAAAACATTTTATTATACATGTAAAATTTCTACAATTTTTTCTCAATTTCAATAAATCATGGAGAATGATACATAAAATGAATGCTGAAACAATTAAAAAGAAATTTTGTTTCAATAGAATGGGTCTGATAGGAAATAAAAACTTTTGTTGAACCAGAGAGAGAAGCATCCAAATCTCAAAAAGAAAGTTGCAACTCCAGAGTGAATGTGTGGAAACTCCAAAATAGATAACTGGTGAACATGAATCCCAAAGGAAAAAAGAACAATAATGAACATATGAAGAAACCAAAACTGTACTTTTCATAGTAGGATAAATAATTTTATCGTATCACATATCTGGAAGATGAGGTTTTCCATTCAAAATATCCATTCTATAAACCTTTTTCCAGTCGACATAAGAATTTTTTGGTTTACAAACATCAAAAAATATTGAAAATTAAACATTGGAACCTTTGATGAGAGGTGTGAGGGAATTAGAACGTACCTGTAGCCAATAAGATCATACCTATAGCCGAAGGATTTGTAGGTGATGATGAAGAACGACCAGATTGTAACGGAGGTCTTCTGTCGCAAGGGAATAGAGTAAGAAGAGAGGCGTGAAGCTAAGGGGATAAAAAGAGGAATAAAATGACATTAAATTTTAATAAAATCAATGAAACCCTAACTGATTTATATGTATAAACCGCGGGTGACCGAGGAGGAATAGGTAGTGGTGGAGGAGGCGTAGGCGGAGGAGGGTCACGGAGGGCCTATGGATTCTTTAAAAGCTGAGGGATAGAACACGACTGATAACTGATTTTGAGGAAACATAGACAGAAACATATGGGTAGGTGAGATAGGGTTGTTTCAGGCGATGATGGAAGGAACGAGGGATTCACAGAATATGGATGGAATCGCTGATAACCTATGGAGAGGACACGACTATTCTTCGAATGTGTGGGAACATAGACAATGATGGAGTAAGATGAAATGTAGGGTTGTTTTGGTCGAGGTTGGATTCCATGGGTAGAGTATTGGAAGCTTTTCAAGTCTCTCCAGGCATCAGAGGGAGGAGACCGGAGGTATTTTGGCTGAGTGGCACTACATGGGTGAAACCCTAAACATGAGGGCGGGTATGAGGTATCACGTGGATGAATGTGATTTCATTCATGGGAGGGAAGAAAAGCAATGGAGTTTCAATTAATTAGAGGCGACGTGGAGTAGTAGGAGGGTGACATGAAGGCATGGATGAAGCCTAATTTAGTATAGATAGTATATTAAAGTCTTAAAAGCGAAAAGTCAATTTATGTGATTCGACCAAAGACCAAAGTCCATAGGGCAGGATCACCACTTGTTTTTCACAATGAAAATTTAAAAAAGAGTAAAAGGATAAACATAAACTAAGACACATAGAACAAAGTATAACCATAGGAAATCAAGAAACACCAGATAAAAAGAAATAGGAGGTACAAGGTTTACCAAAAAAATTAAAAAAGAAAAAATGATAAAGTAGTTCGAGAACACCCTACCAAGGCATGGTCTCCCGTTTATCAAGAAATAAGCCTTCTACGAGCTAATTAAATAATTGTTGAGGAATTACATTATTCATGATCTTATATACTATCCAGATATGTAATAGTTTTCTAGATTTTTCAATAAATAGGTTTGATATCCTGAATGTTTATGAACATGAACTAACTACCAATACCAGGGTAGATCTTTGGTGTTATGCATCCTGCAAACAAAGAGGTGAAGTGGAATACCGTATATATGTCATCGATAAACATGTTAGAAAAAGGAAAATTGAAACACGATAAAGGTGTATCTATCATTGATGATGAAAATGGTGGTCACTGAAGCCATTAAATAGAGTCAATAAATGAAGACATATCAATAATGTTAGTCGATAAAAATATAGAGGAAGTTGTGTCATTAGAAAAACCAAGATCACTTGAGGTGAAGAAGGTGAAAAACCAATCCACTTTCATTTTGTGGAATTATTACTTGTGCACTGCTGGTAGAAACCAAATCCATCTCTAAATATTCTCTCCAAACCAATCCAATGTCAATACCATAGTGGATTATGTTGTACGAAGTCAACCATGCCAATATGTGGTGTCTAACCTCCTCATACCGATGAATCCTCCATGAAGACAACCCACCCCCTGTTAAAAATTCCTTCAAAAGATAGAGGTGGTGGGGATGTAACCATATCCAAACACTGTCCTTTAGGATCAAGAACATGAGACATCACCCTTCAGATCTAATATCATCCATATGTTTCCATGAACAAAATAATTATCCTCCATTCGGGTTCATCGTAGACTAAACTAGAACCCAAATCTTTGTCATCTCCATGCTCTTAGAACTCCTGTACCTAGACTAGAGCAGGGTCAGAATCCATGCCCCTACGATTTATCTTCTGTGAAACATATCACCCCAATTTTGTAGGAGCTCTTGCCGATCATAATATACAATCATAGTCCGCATACCATATTTCATTGGGAGAACCACACTAGCATTGGGAAGATGTTCATGAAATGAAGGCATAGATGGATGAATAAAAAATAGAAAAATATTTAATATTAAAATCTCTTCCTTGGATATTAAAATACAAAAATAGATTTAAAATTCAAAGACATCACGCCCTCCACCTTGAAAATTAAATAATAAAGCAGATGATGATTCCTCACCGTCCATCATCATCAACTTGGGAATATCATAAATAGAAAAAAACAATGAGGTATAACCCAAATATCCCCCTTCCACGTATCAACATTACACATTCCCCCCAATGATGAATGATATTTAAACAACATAAATCATTCTAGGAATTATACAATTATAAATAACTTCATGATAGAGGTCATACATAGACATACCAAAGTCACTCACTAAGATGATGACAATAAAGAAAATAGTACCCGAAAATCACATGTTAATGGTTCCCATGAAAGATATCACTAGTTGCTTTATAATACCAATAAACAGATGAGTATATGTCCTTATACAAAACATAGAAGAACAAAGAAACTAAGATAATACCCAATTAATTGATATTTGTTATTGAAACTATGAAATCATGAAAAACAAATAAAGAAAGGAAGATATAGAAAGGGAATTCATAGAAATGGAAACAACCAAAATAGTAAAGTCCATACATGAACACATAAAACCATAAAAGGATCGAATCACAAAGCACCATCATGTTTAAAATTGATAAATTCCACCTAGAAACACTAATATAAGGAATCTCTATGTAATCCACCATAAGATCCTTAAAATACCGATTCTGAATCTCCACACAAGGATATTAATATATAAATAAAATCAAAAGTTATACATCCTCAAACACATAGAAATCTGAAAGGAAACATGGAAGCATCCCCTACATCATAGCTCATCTCTAATTCGTGAGAACAATGGATGTGAGCTATCTAGAAACGATGGGAGACAATTCCTTAAAGGCTCACACATCCTATACTAGTTTTACTAATGGAATAAGAATCCTAACACTAGGAGGAAAAAAGACTCTAAATAGGGTTCAATAGAATCGAAGAATCATAGTGGCCAGTCAAGTAGTAAAAACGTGAACTGCACCCACACACTACACAATCCAAGACACTAAACATGATACACTTCAATAAATTGAGGAAATGGTTATAAAGGATGAAAATGAAGACAATAGAGATAACATATGTTAATCTCCATGAAAAAAGGAAGACACTAGAGACAAACGATCCATCCAACACCATACTGCTAACAGGCTCTCAGTCATAGACCACCACCACATATAACACATTCACACCCAAAAACTATAGAAACACATAGGTAAAAACTACCAATAGGAATATTAGAGGTTCAACATAGTAAATAAAACATGAAAGGGAATGAAAAAAAATATCACTAACAGAATAAAATTACAGACCTATAGAGCACAATACCATGCTGAAAGAAACAAGCAAGGTCTACTATAACATGTAAAAGCCTATTGATTATTATTGGAATAAAATGAATAATGGATATTAAATAATAAAAAATAATAACACAAAAACCATTATGATATTATAACACATTTTTTCATGGAGGACCCCTATGAAAGAGGTAATCCCTATTCAATATACCAAGATCATTTTTTTTAATTTGGTACATTGTAATCTGAAATTCTAAAATAATTCTTATTTTTTGTTTATTACAAAATGACTGAATCGATAAATAATGATTGAGTTTCAATTCCATTTCATCAAATGAAATATATTCAAATGAATTCAACAGTGAAAAAAATATAATATTATTGAACAAAAATATACATTTTAGATATAAAATATATATAGGTTGGGAAAGTTAAAACAATCCAAAATATTTCAATAAATTATTATAAAAAAATATTATAATTTGTCAAAAAATGATTAAATAAAACCAGAAACATAGAGAAATATAATTCAAGAATAAATTATAGCATTCTAGAATTGAAGTAAGAAAGAAATAGTAGTAATATTAATATATAAAGACATTTTTACAAAAAAAATTCTAATTATGAAAATTGAATTCAAAACCAAATTAGAATTTAAACTTAAGAAGTGTGCGTTCAACAATTTATAGGTTGAAAAGTTAAAAAATAGAAAATTAGTGAATGGTAAAAAAAATTTAAATGCATTGTCCATATTCCTATATGAATGGTGCACGATCATCACTGGTTTTATACAATGAAAAAGGAACATAGAGAACATGTTCAACCAGAAATCAAGAGACATGGAAAAAAGAGGTACAGATAATCATGACACATGAGATAAAAACAAGTTAAAGGGGAAAGAATAAAAACCAATAATTGAAATAACAATAAACCATACTGATTCCACTTACCCAGTCTCAATCTCACATTTTTCCAAGAAGAAGTGTTCTATAACATATTGAGAACATGTTCAATGGATTAAATTCCTTAAGATATCTTCTATTATCCAGATACATAGAAGCTATCCAGATATGTGTGGAGGTTTTATACATTATTTGTTTAAGAACAAGAATCGACTTCCATTACCATATAATATCATTGGAATTGTGCCTCTAGTGAACAATGAGTCATGGTGGATACTCCTTTCCACATATCTATGAACCCTCTTTAACAATAGAGAACTGAAACACATGAGAGGTGTTGTCATCTTTGATGATGAAAATTGAGCTCACAAAATCCCTCAAATGGAGTTAAGTAAAAAAATCTATAGACCATGGATATGCATAAATTATGAACCTTTGGATGCCTCATTTTTTCTTAAGATAAAGAGGGTGGGCCGCCTTTCTACTACCATTGTGATGAATTAATGGTCGTGCACTGCTTGTGGAAACCAAATATGACCATGACTATTCTCTCCTGGCCAATACTTTACCGAAACCACTATGGATTATGCTTTCTAAAGTAAACCGTGCCACTGTGGGAGGCCAACTTCCTCTTTCTGATGAAACTTCCAAGTAGGTGAATTCCACTCAGAATAATTCCTGAAAAAGATACAAGAGGTAGAGAAGAAATTGTTGTTGGACCCTTTCCATCTGGTTCATGAAATAGAGACATCTCCCTCCAGATCCCAGATCGACCATGGGTGAAAGTGAAAGAGATTTTTATCCACCATACTAGATTTTCGGATACTATACTTGAGCACATGCCTTCATTATCTCCTTGACATTGGTTCATTCAACAATACCCACTCTCTCTACTAAACTAAAAAAGATAAAACAAGAAAATGCATTTCGAATGAATTGTTGTTCCTCTTCTCTACCATTGACAATTCCCCCACACCATGAATATGGTAGGATTGAAACGGCTCCCCTATATTATATATCTAATGAAACCATAGAACCCAATTTTTTTAAGAGTTCTCACTAATCATATTGGACAAAAAAAGATGGATTATCAGATATCATGGTTAGCACTAGACTATAATTACGAGGATTCTTAAGCAATAATGGGGCCTGGGGACAATGGAGATAGTTTGGGCCGTTCTCGAGATACATATGTAAAACAACTCATAAACAATATGCATAATAAATAATTTTTTTGTCAGCATAATAAGAATATTATATTCATAGTGTCTTCATTAAATGAGAACCCTCTTCCTATAAATCCTCCCTCTTTCATCAAATTTCAATTTTCTATAGATTCTCTCATCCTTGAGAATTCTCAAAATCCAAAAAATATATTAGTTATAGTCAGAATAAGGCCAAATCATATTTATTCATTCTATCAATGGTTAAGTAGATCATCGTCCGAAGGTGTATCGAACAAGAAGCATCGTCATCTTATTCAACATCAAATATGTCTCCTTCCTCTAAGTAGATCCATCCTCCATTACAAGAGTAGAGTCATAACTTCCAATATATGTACTATAATTTACATGTTAGAAACAATCCAATTACTATTTTTTCATTTTTCATTCATTCATTTTTTTCCATTTATGAATTTTCCCTTCAACTGGATTTCTTTCAATTACGTTAGGATTTCATGGAATTAATTATCCTAGATTTTACATTCAAAAATCATAGGATTGAATTTTGTTATTTCCAATTTTTATCATCCTTATATTTCATTATCCAGTATTCTATATCTTATTACATTGTCATATATTAGATTATGGTTTCTAATTATTTTCCAATTTTAAAATATTTTTATAGTCTTCCCAAATAGATATTGGGATACAAGTTTGGACAAGAATTTTTAGGAAATCTTCATGAAATGACAAGTATATTACATATTCTGGTTTCCTTGATAATGTTTTCACAATAAATTTCAATTTCAATTTATGTACCAATATTTTTTCTTCTCCAGTTTGGTTCTATCTTTAATAAACTTTTATGACTTCATTCATTTAAAAATCTCTCCTCACACATCTTATGTGATTAAAATATCTCATAGATGGGATGATTTAAATATATCTATTTTTTTTTGTGGTAGGGTTTGATTAGTTTTTATATTATATTATATATATATATATATATATTAATTTTTAGGACTGAACTTACTAGATAATATGATATATCTCTAACCCTTAACCAAACTTTTCATATTTTAATAGTTATATTTATAAATAACACTTTGATATTTTTTTTACTATCAATTTCATCTAACTAAATTAAATTGACTACACCATCAAAAAAATTTCAACATAATTGTTAAATTTTATAGAAATTTAAAATTCAAAATTATATTTAAATCATGTTGATGTGCCATTATATGTACTCTCAACATCGAGGAATATTTCCTAATTTGTAATATATTTTCAAAGCATTGATGCATGTATGTTTGGGTTATGTTTTTTATATCGTATATATAACATGAGTGTCCTCAAGGGATATAAAAATGAATAAGAAGTAGTGGAAGGTCATTTCAAAAAAAGATTGTCTAACACTTTCATTTTTTTATTCAGTAATGCGTGATTAAAATTGAAATAATTTGCGATGTTAATTAAAATTTGCAAGTTATTTTTATTGGACTTGGGTATCTTTTTCATGGTTTTAATGCAATAAAATATATTTAAAGGGTTGTTAAAATATTGAACTATGTAATTTAATATTTTAAACATCCATGCTTTTCCAAAATAGTTGATTTAATTATTTTAGATTATCCACTCATTGGGAACTTCTTTGGATTCAGATATATGATGTTCAATTTTACTATGATAATTTACCTTTTATTTCGTAGATATAGGTTATAAATAATTTAATTAATGTTTTTGTCTAATAAATCAATTTTCGGCCAACTGAATGTACATTGTTAATTAATTTAATACATTGTGTAGAGATACAAGTCAGAGAGGTTCGCTTATATGGTTTCTTATACACTAGGATGATTTAATTAATTTTATATTCCTACAAGATAATTATTATTAGTGGTAAATTGATCTGATTTATTCTAGAAATTATTGTCTTGATGCAATTTTTTTCTTAATGTTACCTTTTTTATTTTGTTTTGAATGGGGAATCCCATTGAAGATAATAAAAGGAAGGCCTGATTACTGACTTGTAAAGTAAATTTGTCATTTAATTTTGATTCTATAGAGAGTGATACAATAAAAATATTTTGGATTCTAACTATCAAATGGTGAAACATAAATCAAAAAAAGAAAAATATTCAGTATTACATACTAGGGTCAGTCAACATCTCTTAATTTCTTCTGAAGCAATGTTCATAGAAGTATAATATATCACTATATCTCAATTTTACCCTTTATTTAAAAATGAGGAGTTTCTTTGGATGAAACCCACATGTTAATTGAATTCATCTATATATCATCACTATAGAGACCCTTCACTAATATGGACAGGCATTATATTATTTTTGTTTAATACATTAATACATTACAAAAAGAGAATCCAAAAGATGTTACTATTTCAGTGCATTTTAAAACATGGAAACATAAACCCTAGTATATAGGAGAGATAAATTTTCTCCCCAAATTTTACTCATGAATATCACCCTACATAGAAAAACATAAATAATATATTAATTAATTAAACGGGAAAGGATACATAAATGTGGGTGAGCTTAGATGATATGTAAGGGTAAACAAGGTGGAATGCAAGCATAATTGTAAAGAACCATAAATTTTAAGGAATTTTTTTTCTTAATTTTCATTGGAATTTTACAAGAACGTTGTTTCTGACGGAACGTGATTCCGAGGCCCGGTGTGCCCGGAATCCTTTTTGGAAGTTTGGCTCGGGTACGTTCAGTGAACGAACGAGCGGGTTTTTCTATCTTTTGAATCGGTGCTCGGAATCGAATTCTGAGGGCACCGATGGAATCGCAGGGCTGATATTTTCTTAGAAACGCCTCTTCCGTAGTTGCGTTTTCTCGGCTGTGGATTTTAATTTTTGGCGGTTAAGTGAAAAAAATAAAATAAAGTGGTGCGACAACATTATTTTTATTTCACTTAAAGCCACTTAAAGCCACTTAAATCCACTTAAATCCACTTAAAGCCACTTAAGCTAAGTTGAAGCGGATAGGGTGGAACCCAAAATATCCTACCCTCTTGGTAGGATATATGTTAGGAGGGGCCCGCATGAGCCCCACCGTTTATTTTCCTCTAAGTAACACACCTGCGAAAACTCCTATTAAATGAATGTCAATTGGTGCATTTTCAAAAACTCTTAACGCCCCTATTAATTGGGAAGTTAATTCGTTACCATTAATTCATAGAATTAATGGTTCGTTTCGTAATTTGTTTTTCAAATTGTTGGCATGTTAATAAAATAAGACCAACGCATGTCTTTCTTCTAGGGTGCGAATTGTTGAGAGGATTTGGAGAAACTGCATTATCATCCTCCTTCGCGAAGAACCTAAAGAACGTGAAGAAAGTCGTCCTTAGATGAAAGGCGACGAAGAATGATGAACCCTCAGAGATCGATGACGCGACACCGTGTACCGCAATGCCAACGATTCTCCTCCCCCGACGTTCTTCTGCGGTGATCCTTCCCCACGACAATCTTCGATCAACACCGATTGAGATCGTCGACGTGACGTTGTATACCGCGACGATGCGATGCCCTTCCATGACGCAACGATCCTCTTCTTCCACGACGGTCAATTCCGCGAAGAACACTAGTCCGATGAAAACTACGAGGTAGGGGTTTTATTTGAGAATAATATTTAATTCTCATGGTTGTTTCCTTCTAAAACAAAGAACCTGGATCAACTCATCATTAAGTTGATTCACGTTAGTTTTTATATGCGGGACGAGAATTTTAATTTTTGGGAGTTTCTTTTTGGGAACTAGGTTCAATTTTAATTTATCAAAATTGTCCTTTGTTTTGTTTTCATGTGTTGATTATTATTTCCCAATTGTTATCACCTAACGCGGAGGGTGGGGGCCAAACAAACATGGCCCGACAACCCTCCGCAGTTTTTCGTTGATGTGTGGGTTAACATCATTTACAAAATGCGATCGGAATGGTGATTGGAGGCCTTCGCAGAAAATTTTGGATCCCGGGAGAGCCGTAGGAGTAAACCGCAAGATAAACGGACCACCGGAGCGCATCCGGTGGTCCGAGGAAGTTCCTGCCGGCGCGCCCCGCCGGCACGGCGGGCGGAGGCGGCGGACGGCAGCGACCGGCCGCCAGGAAGCGGCGGCGCCCGACACACCACCGTGAAGACCCACCATGGCTGAAACCGTGGTGGTGAGAGCCGGTCTCATGGCCGCGCTGGACCACAGGGAAGGGACGCGGCCTTGCGCCGCGTCCGTTGACACAGATCGACCCCACGCGGGGCCGCGACTGTCCTTCACGCGGGGGCCGCGCACCCCCGCGCCGCTCGGCCGTAACCGGTCTATCCGACCCCTGGTGGTCGGGCCGGGCCATGCCGGCTAGGTTGGACCCAGACCCAGGTCGGGTCGACCCGGTTCGGGCCGACCAAGGGGGGTTCGGCCGGGTCGGTCCGGGCCCAGACCCCCCGTTTTCGGACCTTTTCGGTCTTTTGTCCGTATCATGAGCTACAAGCCTCCGATCAATGTTCCGTCTGCGGCGATGCATTCCATTGATCGATACGATCGTTTTGGTATATCACACATAAGGTTTCGGAATACTTTGGGTTTGGCCGAGTTGATTTGTGCACGAAACCAACCGGGCCCTCGGAGCGGAAACACTCATATCTTGAGCTGCGGACGTCCGATTGATGTACAATCGACTTTCTTGGATTACTCTTAGTGAGAAGGATATTATTGGCTTTCTCCGCCCAAGGTTTGGATGTAGGTGTAGTATGGTTGGGTTGTTTTTTAATTAAAAACCAACCTGGCCCCGGGGACGAAAACGCCAATAACTCTCAGACCGGGCGTCCGATTGACGCGCCGTCTGCGACGTTGAGTTCCTGTTGTCGATACGGAACATTTGGATACATCAAATCCGGACTTTGTGTCAGTTGATGTATCAGCCCCTCAGCTCGAGGAGCGGACCCTCCCGAACGAGCATGTTGTGTGCAGGAACCCTAGAGCTAGCTGCCTCTGCGACGACAATGAATACAATACGTGAATCCTCCGTGGGTTTGGTAGTGACCACTACGATACTTTTGGGATACATCAACTCTGGAATATGTGTCAGTTTATGCATCGACCTCTTGGCTCATGGAGTGGACACTCCCAGAACGAGCATGCTGTGTGCGGAAACCCTAGAGCCAGTTGAGACTTGACGACTGCTGATCGAACGACTTGGTGTGTTACGGATAGCCTAGTGGGAAGTGCTTGGTTGTTGCAGCTGACCCATGGCAGAGAAGCTCTTGGTTGTAGCAGCAGACCCGCGGTACTCAACAGAAGGAGTACCTCTAGAGGCTATGAGGGGGAGTGCTTGGTTGTAGCGGCAGACCCACGACGGAAGAGCGCTTGGTTGTAGCAGCACGGGGGGCAATTGGTTGTAGCGGCATACCCACGACAGAGGATCGCTTGGTTGTAGCGGCTGACCAATGGTACTCAACCGAAGGAGTACCTCTAGAGGCTATGAGGGGGAGCGCTTAGTTGTAGGGACATACCCATGGTGGGAAGTGCTTGGTTGTAGCTGAAGGCCCACAGTACTCGATAGGTGGAGTACTACAGCAGTCCAAGGTTAGAGGGAAGCGCTTTGTGGTAGCGGCTTAACCACTTTACATGATGGAGAAGGAGTTTCCCAATAGATATGGTTTCAACTTCATGATCGATCCTGTGTGGGTCATTGTGGGGGTTAGTACCTACCGATGCTTTGTGGGTATGACAGCTTAGATGAATCAGTGGCTACATCTGATCATCTCTATCGTCTTACGAAGTAGTATACCTATGTGAGCTGAATCCTGTTTTTCTTTCCTATATGAATTGTGTTGTGCTATACTATATGGATTTACATTTTGGTTTCCTATGTGGACTGGGTTGTACTTGGGTTTGGATGTTGGAGTCGAACGAGAATTGTTGACTTGGGTATATGTATGGGCATATACCTAAGTGTTGTCGGATGTAACTTCGTGAATGTATCTTTCCTTGGTGGATTATCCTTTTTGGATTATAGGAGACCTTCGGGGGTCTCGGGGTCCCTACTGAGTATCTTATACTCACCCCTGCATGGGCTATGACCGCACTACGTTGTGTTGGTTGTAGATGACGGACATCGCTGATCGTGGTGGAGGCTTGCGGAGCAGGACGGCACCTGGAGGTGGACCACTAGGCGGGACGTACTCGGAGCGGTCGGCTGGACCCGAGGAGCAGTGGAGGATTTTTGTACACACCCTTTTGGTGGGATTTCTAGTGGGCATCTCGATGTTGCGGCTTTTCTTTTCAGTTGATGGTTTCCCTTTCCAGTTGTACTTTACTTTCAGTTTGGCTTTGTATACTACCCCACATACTTTTCTGCACTTACTGTTGTACCAATTTTTACTTAGTGTTTACTTCTTCCTGCTTGATCTGTGGCGTTTGTGGATTACTTTACAAAGGCAATGCCTTCCCTTTTTCTAGGATTTATTCCTTGGAGCTAGTCTCCAGCCCCTAGCCTATGGAAGGCGGGCTCGGGGTAGTCCCAGCACGGGCCCCGAGGACGGGTCGTGACAAATTGGTATCAAAGGAGTTCGGTATTACTGCAAACCATGGGACTCTGATATTTTCTATGTAAAGCAATAGTGTTAAGCGTATTGAGTGTGGTTATCAGTCCAGGGAGTCCAGTGTTGGTGTGACGACTGACGTATCCATACACCATGACCCTAACTTCTGATTTCCGACTTAATGCACAAAAACATTGACTGCATGTGTGTTTCATGTTTTCTTTGTGATTACTTTGTGTCAGATCACCAAGTATACTATTCTGACCATGGAACACCTGTTTCCTTTTTAGGATGGCCCCACGACTGCAGCCAGATAGGGTTACGAGAGTTGATCATGACGACAGAACGCCGAGCGACGAGGCCTCGGTACATGGCCCTTTGATAGCTGAGGCATCAGTGGTACCTCTACCCGCCGAGCCACCGATGCTTCTAGCCCCAGCCGCTGACGTTGAACGTCGCCTTAGTGAACTATACAAGTTCCAGTGCCAGCGACCACCATGTTCTGTGAGGAGATGGACCCCCAGGCATATGAGGATTGGCTGGAGGTAGTTGTACGAGTTTTTCGTTTGGTAGGTACACCAACTGACCTTATGGTGGTCCTTGCAGCGAGCCTCCTGCATACGGCTGCAAGCAGATGGTTGAGCTTGATGCTCTAGGTGCACGACGAGGCATTACTCATTTGGACGGACATTGAGAGCCTTTTTCACTCATATTTCGTCCCAGCCACCATCCGAGCGGTGCGCATCCAGGAGCTACTACAGATGCGGTAGGGCAGCATGACAGTAGCCCAGTACGCAGCGAGGTTTACCGATCTCTCACGATATTCCACGGACATGGTACGAGGCCATTTCTTCCGAGCCCGAACCTTCGAGCAGGGGCTCAAGCGAGAGATCAGATCGTCATTTGTTTCTCACAGCATTCCGACACAGACAGGGGTGTTGGAGCGAGCCCTCTTAGTGGAGAGTATACTTGCTGAGCAGTCTTCAGTAGTATGACCCACCACTAGCCGACATGCGGAAGAGTCTTCTGCAGCGGGCAGTAGACAGATGACGGAGGGGTCCAAGAGGACTAGACCTACCGGTGGTCGACTGCGTGACACAATATCGTTTGAGGGGCACCCGGGGTGTACAACGACTTACCATGAGCGGAAAATGTTACTCATGCGGCGGGGTTGGTCACATGGATCATGACTGCTCGACCCGCCTGGACGAGGAGCAATAGACGGTTGAGGGGCCACCTAGGTAGAGGTAGAGGGTCGACCGTGTCAGTCCGCAGGGGGCAGATGGGCGAGGCAGAGGAGATGACCGTGTAGCTGGAGGTGGACGACGCTTCGAGGCGTTTCCACCACCACCACCACCACCAGGAGGCCCACCCTGACCGTAGGGAGATGGTTGACATGGGAGAGTTCAGCTTCAGGCAGCTGAGGCCTGTGATCGTGGAGCTCTGGGAGAAGATGGACAGGAGCGGGACTAGCTCCAGACCTGGAGACTTTTGTTTATGTTGCACCTAGAATTGTTGATGTTTGTTTATAGATGTTTTGTGTCTTTGTACTTTGAGCTGTAGTAATAAAAGACTCCTTTCTATTGGATTTTACCTTCCTGTCTTATCTTTTTGTTGTTATTAAGAGGTTCCAGTTTAAAAAAACTGTTGACTTGACCCTCACATTGAGATAACTACTGGAGGAGAAGCAGTGACCACACACTGATGCCGACAGTGTGACTCAACCCTAGGAGGCAAGAGTAACAGTTGGATCTCTTCATAGTAGCGTCGAGGCCTTAAGACATTATCCTTGGTATGGGATTGTATCATCCATGATGGGATTGAATGTAATAGGTGAAGAACGTGGTTCATCCAGGGGATGAGACTGGATTTGTCTTCTTGACAAAGAAGAAATATCAGTAGCTTGAGTAGGACCAGAAAGGTCCAAGTCATCCATGAGAGGATGAGGACAGCTCAGAGCTGGAAAATGTCTTGTGCTGACAGGAGGTGAAGACCACTAGAGTTCGAGGATGGAGACCATGTTTCCTTACGGTTCGCACCTCGATGTGAGTTACGAAGATTTGGCCGAGGCGGAAAGTTGTCTCCACGCCTCATCGGACCATTCCAGGTCCTCAGCAGGATTGGAGAGGTGGCCTATCGCCTGGCTCTACCACCTCAGTTCCACCAAGTGCACGACGTCATCCACATATCCTAGCTGAGGAGATACATGCACGACCTGATGCATATCATTCATCATGGGGATCTAGACGTTGATGATGGGGAGACTTTTGCGGAGGTCCCGGTGGAGATCGAGGATCGACAGGAGCGGGTCCTATGTGGACGGTCAATTCCTCTAGTGCGCATCAGATGGCAGAACGGGAACCTCTAGGAGAGCACTTAGGAGCAGGAGGCTCAGATGTGTGCTTAGTACCCACATTTGTTTCCCTAATTTCTGATGTATCATTACGAGGACGTAAATCCCTGAGGTGGGAGTGATGTAAAGACCCGTAAATTTCAAGGGAATATTTTTTCTTAATTTTCTTTGAATTTTACAAGAACACAGTTTCTGAAGGCACGGGATTCCGAGGCCCGGCGTGACCAGAATCATTTTCCGAAGATTGGTCCGGGTACGTTCAGTGAACAAATGAGTGAGTTTTTCAAACTTTTGAACCTTTGCTCGTAATTGAATTCTGAGGGCACCGATGGATTCGCAACATTGGTATTTGCATAGAAACGCCTCTTCCAGAGTTGTGTTTTCTCGGGTGTGGTTTTTAATTTTTGGGGGTTATGTGAAGAAAATAAAATAAAGTGGTGCGACAACATTATTTTTATTTCACTTAAATCCACTTAAAGCCACATAATGCCACTTAAGCTAAGTTGAAGCGGATAGGGTGGAACCCAAAATATCCTACCCTCTTGGTAGGATATTTGTGAGGTGGGGCTCGCACGAGCCCCGCCTTTTCTTTTCCTCTAAGTAACGCACCCGCGAAAACTCCTCTTAAATGAAAGTCAACTGGTGCGTTTTCAGAAACTCTTAATGCCCCTATTAATTTGGAAGTTAAGTTGTTACCATTAATTCACCGAATTAATGGTTCATTTCTTAACTTGTTTTTCAAATTGATGGCATGTTAATAAAATAAAACCATCGCATGTCTTTCATATGGGGTGCGAATTGTTGAGAGGATTTGGAGAAACTACATCTTCATCCTCCATCGCGAAAAACGCGAAGAACATGAAGAACGTGAAGAACGCGAAGAACGCGAAGAACGTCGCCTTCGACGAAAGGCGACGAAGAATACTGAACCCTCGGAGATCGACGACGCGACACCGTGTACCGAGACGCTGATGATTCTCCTCCACCGACGTTCTTCTGCGGTGATCCTTCCCCACAACAATATTCGATCAACACTGATTGAGATATTCGACATGACGCCTTATACCGCGACGACGCGACGCCCTTCCGCGACGCGACGATTCTGCTCTTCCGCGATGGTCAATTCCGCGAATAACTCTCATCTGATGACAACTATGAGGTAGGGGTTTTATTTGAGAATAATAGTTAATTCCCATTGTTGTTTCCTTCTAAAACAAAGAACCTGGATCAACTCATCATTAAGTTGATTCGCGTTCGTTTTTATATGCGGGACGAGAATTTTTATTTACGAGAGTTTTTTTTTGGGAACTAGGTTCAATTTTAATTTATCAAAATTTTTCCTTTTTATGTTTTCATGTGTTGATTATTATTTCCCAATTGTTATCACCTAACGTGGAGGGTGCGGGCCAAACAAACACGTCCCAACAACCCTCCACAGTTTTTCATTGATGCGTGGACTAACGTCGTTTACGAAATGGGATCGGAATGGCGATTGGATGCCTTCACAGCAAAGTTCGGATCCCAGGAGAGCCTTAGGCGCAAACCACAGTATAAACAGACCACCAGAGCGTGTCTGGTGGTCTGCGGAAGTTCCCGCCGGCGCGCCTCACCGGCACGGTGGCACCGGCGGCCGGAGGCGAGGGCCGGCAGCCACCGGCCGCAAGGAAGCGGCGGCGCCCGGCGCGCCGCCGGGAAGACCCACCGCGACTTCAGTCGCGGCGGCGAGATCCAGTCTCGCGGCCGTACGGGACCGCGGGGAAGGGATGCGGCCTTGCGCCGCGTCCGGTGACACAGAGAGGCCCTCACGCGGGGCCACGACTCTCCTTCACGCGGGGGCAGCGCACCCCCGCACTGCTCGACCGTAACCGGCCGAGCCAACCCCTGGCGGGGGGGCCGCGCCCGCGCCGGTCGGACCGGGTCACACCCTGGCCGGGTCGGGCTTCCAATCGATGTGCCGTCATCAGCAATTCCTTCCTTGGATCGAGGCCGTCTTTTTGGTATATCACACTCAAGGTTTTGGAATACTTTGGGTTTGGTCTGGTTGGTTTGTACACGAAACCAACCGGGCCCTCGGAGCGGAAACACTCATATCTTGAGTTGCGGACGTCTTATTGACATACCGTCGACTTTGTTGGATTCCTCTTAGTGAGACGGATATTTTTGGCTTACTCCGCCAGAGGTTTGGACGTAGGTGGAGTAGGGTTGGGTTGTTTTTTCCTTAAAAACTAACCGGGCCCCTGGGACGAAAAAGCCATTAACTCTCAGACCGGGCGTCCGATTAATGCGCCGTCAGCGACGTTGAGTTCATGTTGTCGATACTGAACTTTTTGATACATCAACTCCGGACTATGTGTCAGTTGATTTATCAGCCCCTCAGCTCGTGGAGTGGACCCTCCCGAACGAGCTTGCTGTGTGCGGGAACACTAGAGCTGGCTGCGTCTGTGACGACTATGAAGACAATATGAGAATTCTCTGTGGGTTTGGTAGTGACCACTACATTACTTTTGGGATACATAAACTCCGGACTATGTGTCAGTTGATGCATCAACCTATTGCCTCGTGGAGTGGACCCTCCCAGAACAAGCATGCTGTGTGCAGAAACCCTAGAGCTGGTTGAGACTTGATGACTGCTGATCGAACGACTCGGTGTGTTACGGATAGCCTAGTGGGAAGCGCTTGGTTGTACCAGCAGACCCACAGCGGAGAAGCGCTTGGTTGTAGCGGCAGACCCGCTGTACTCAACAGAAGGAGTATCTCTCGAGGCTATGAGGGGGAGCGCTTAGATAAATTATATTTTAATTTCTTTTCAAAGCCGCAATAGATATATTATATATCTACTAATCTAATATAGATAATTGGATTCATTTTTATATTGAATTTCAATATAAAATAAAAATGAAATTTTGAACATTCTCACCTTAAAACCAAATTTTCTCACCACAAATTTGAGATTAGCAAATAAACAAATTTCCTCTTCTTCTACAAACTGAATTTTAAAAAAATAGTCATACATAGTTATAATTAGTTTAAATTTTATTTTCTAATAATATTTTCATAATTTTTGATAAAAAAATATTAATAAAATTGATAAAAATTAATTGCAGCGAATAAGTTAAAATTAATGCTAACATGGGAGAAAACCATAATTTTAACGACCCAATTGAGCTATTTGATTTTAAAAGACCAATTTTATAGATATATAAGGTCTATAAACCATAAATTAGTGAGTTTTGTTTTTTAATGACTATTTTTTATCTAAGAACATGTGTACACGTGACTTGTTTAAATAAATGCCAAATGATTCTCTTCCCTACCCCATTAGAGGAAACCACCACTTCTACTTCCTAAAAACCTCTAAAACCAGTTATTTTCAAACAAAAACTATCCCAAATAGTCTCCCAAAATCTCTTAACTCAATGAAACATCCTCCCCTTTGGTATAAATCTTTCATAGGAACCCCTTTTGAACAATTCGGATAGTGTTTCCCAAATAAGAGGTAACATTTTTCTTCAAGCTACCTTCTGTTATATTCATTTTGAAACCCATAAAATCATCTAATTAAATGGTCATATAAAACATTTCCTCATTATATTAGGTTGATTTTATGTTATATTTTAAATTATTTCTTAGACACAGTACCATCTAATGGGTAATGAACATACCGTTTATGAGTATGCTGAATTACCGCCTCATGAAACGATGTTGATCAATTTTTGATTACCTAATTCATGGTTGGTAATTATGAAGGAAACAATGTTTATATATGTTATATATAATATCTAT
Source organism: Viscum album (assembly GCA_963277665.1). Classification (NCBI taxonomy): domain Eukaryota; kingdom Viridiplantae; phylum Streptophyta; class Magnoliopsida; order Santalales; family Viscaceae; genus Viscum; species Viscum album. The sequence continues at coordinate 713,150,013 of OY728134.1, read as the reverse complement.
TATTTTATAATTAATGATTAATTATTTTATTATTAATATCATTATACTCTCTATTTGTGTAAATATGATAACATTGTTTGTGGAAGTGTGGAATACCACCTCCTCAAAGTGATCTGATACGTTCACACACTACACAAAATGTATTAAGGGTGGGTTTGACTAATAATATATGATAATTCGTAAAAAATATATTATATTAATGACATAATTACAATTTTAAATTATAATACATCATTTTTTAACACTTTTCATACACACAAAATGTGATAATGTCGTTCGTGGATGTCTGGACTACTGCCTCCTCAAAGAGATGTGATTACTTTTATGTTACCATAATTCAATATTTATGTATATATGATTAAATATAATGGAATATATGATATAATTATATTTATGTTATGTTAAATTTTTTCTCATCATCTTTCTATAATGATCATTGAAAAATGAAGATGTCACTCTTGCATATGTACAGGCTATCATCTCCATTACTTCAATGTTGGTTCATTTTTCTTAACCATCATTCATTATTGGTTTAAAATAATTAATTAAGGTGTAAATATTATAATTATTTCATGATTATTATTCATGATACCTTTATATAATAAACTCTTTAACCAAATTTAACCTACTAAGTTTGTTTTTACACTGAAACTGAATATGTACAAAACACACCACATAAACTTCGTTGTTTATGTACATGAAGAAAAATTATAATAGGTGAAATAAAAAAATTATATCCATGAAAAATATTCTATTGTAATTAAATAATTAATATAATTTTACTATTCAGTAAGGTAAAGACATATGGGATGAGTCAGACTCAATTTAAGAGATTTTGTCTCAATCTCTTGTCCCTAAGGCATTTATTGATGATGTGAACCATTATTCTTTTATAAGTTGCATATAAAACCCCGATTAAATTCTATATAAATATTTTATCAATTTTAATGTCATTTAATTTTTTAATTAAATGTTATTATTCGATGGGAATTATTATTTAAATGTTTAAAGTGGTTTGTGACACATTTAAAGTTTAATGATGTAATCGTACCCTCATATCAAAAACTGTTGATATTATTTTTCATTTTTATTTATATGTATATAAAAGTACATGAATGTAAATTTTATTTTTATTTTTAATTCCATTTAATTATTTATAAAAATTAATTGTTTTACATTTTTTATATGGAATTTTTTGAAAAAACAACAGAAAAGAATGTTATATTCTCAACATACATGAAGATAAGTAATTTTCCTCCACTGTGGGAATTATATTATTAATGTATTCTTTTTCAAGATTTTATGTTTTAAAAAATTATAAACGTTATTTTTTTCTGTAGTAGTTTGGTAAATGAATGTAGTTTTTTAAAATGGATTTATTATTTCAATATCATAAAACTTTTTCTTGTAATTGAAATTGAAATTTTCTGTGTGAAATGATGAAAATTAAAATCTTTTATGTGATATAATTATATAACAATACATAGATATTTTCTTGGTTGTTCTGTAATAAACCAATTATAGGTGGTTCTGTGACAAAGAAATGATAGGCGGGTCTGTGATATCCTTCAATGAATTGTATACGGATTTAGGTCGTAAGGTTATTCCATTATAAGTGTGACATGTATGGAATTAAACCATATGTTTATTAAATTTATATGTGTGACAAGTATAATAAAGATTACTGTCACTTTTATGTATTTTATATGATTTTTATATGTTTATGGTAATATTTTGATTGTTAAAATGGTATGAAATAATCTTATTATCAATGGATACTATTCACTACTCATTAAGGTGAAAATTGAAACATTGTTTTAATATTTTCATAAGTTATATAATGTTAATAATGGAATAATCGTTTCCATTATTTTATATCTCTTACTGGTCATTTTATTCTCATCCCGTATTTTTATTTTTTTCAATGAACATAAAGGATTATTAATGGATTGGAAGTATTCAGGTTGATGGTCGTGAAGTGTTGTCATTAAAGAGAATATGTTTTCTAGTTTAGAAAAATTATATAATATGATAAAATTGATACTTATAAAAAGTGTCCACATTGTAATTTATGGTTTCTTTTGGCATGATTTATGGCATAATTCTCTAAAACTATAAACCTGAAACTATCCTTCATGTGAGATAATGTAATATTCTTGACATAAATCAAGATTAAGTAATGTTTTAAGGACCGGTCCTTATACGTATATCAGGATCTCATTAATGTAAAACATGATATAAATATCATATAAATTATGAATATATATATATATATATATTCATAATTATCTATAAAATATTTAAATATAAAATTAAATACATCAATCATGGAAATAGTAGGCTGTATGTATGCACGAACGTTGTTTCCATTTTCATTTCATTTTTAATAAAATAACGTCATTGAAATATATATATATATATATATCATTAATTTTTTATTATTTTTTCATATATATCATATACATTCACAAATATCATACTTAATGCATTCCACATATTGGGTGAAAGAATCACATTACATTGAGGAGGCTGTAGTCGACACAAACACATATGATGTTATCTAATTCCTGAAAAATTGAATGCATGAAGGTATTCGTTATATAATTATTAAAGAAACATAAATATATCATAAAACATAATATCTATCATGTAGAAAAATTTCCACAGTTATTCCAATCCTAGAATGGTGGAAATATAATAACGAATGACATTAGATTGTGAGGTGGTACTCCTCCCTATACACAAACAATGATTGTGTATAACATTTTATGGAGGAATATGAGTTCAGTTCAATAATATATCCAAAAAATATTTAAATATTAGTATACATATGTCATTATATAATAACTGATTAATTAAAATTGAGTTGGTGGGAAATCAAGTAAAATTAATGATCTTACTAAAAGATGTTACCGCTTTTTTGGGTAACTCCTCATAGTTTTCACCAAAGGGAATCCTTGGTTGGAGTTATTGCCAATGTGAGGCCTCTAAGATGAAGGTAGAGAGTTCAGGAGGAGATTTTTTTCTGTTTTTCTTATGCAAAAGGTCTAGATGGCTGTGAAGATGTGAGGGGGTTGAGTGCCCTTTCTAATAGAGGACTGGCATTCTTGTAAATTTAAATGGTACAAACTATTGAGAGGTCTCCCATATAAAAGGTGGCTCCAATAATTTTTAATATTAGAGAAAATATGTTTATTGGTTGAAATATTTCCTAGAAATGGTTTTTGGGTCATATTTCAAGGTTTTTTGGACCGTAAAAATAAATTTTTATCCACAAAATAATCTCATTTTTTACATAATTGGTGTAATTAATTTTAATTAACATCAATAATATTATTGGTCAAAAGATTATTTAACCAAATAAGAAATTATAAATTATGATATTTACATATATTTAATCCAAATTTCAAAATCCTAGTCATCTAACTCGCAAATATTATTTTAAAACTAATTCTGTAGACATGTCACGAAAGCTGGTTTTTTCTGTTAAAAATTTCAAATGATTGAAATGATTTATATCCATTTTTAATTGAAAATTGGAACCAATAAACTAAATTATATTAATTTATGTAAAAGTGATCTAAATACACATTAAAAATAAATTATTATATAATTTTTTCTATATAAAAAAATTATAAGAAAAGGTAGTTCTGAATTAAAAATCAATATTTGTTTACTATTCATTCAAAAATGATGCTTTTTTTTAAAAAAAAGCCCCAAAAATTAACCCTATAATAATTATGACATTTTCAATTGATTTTTATATAAACTTCAATTAATAATGTTTTCTAAAATTGATTTTAATATTTTTTACACATGGATATAAAATTGTGTTCATTTTAGAAAGTAATATTTTTTTTCCAAAACTTATAGTATTTTCCAGTTATTATATATTTTATTATAAGTATGGATTATTATATGAAAATATTTCTTGTAATATTTAAAAATTTGTTATTAAAATTCATAATAATATGTTAAATAGCTAGGTTTTGTAAATTTCAATTAAATAATTATAATTATAATATGTTGTTTCAAAAATAATCAATCGTGTTTGTAATTCACTCCATGTATTCATTATTTTTAGATAATGCTTATATTGGTATAGTTTATAACAATATATTGACTCGGTGTAGCATAGTACAGAATACATCAATGAAATAAATTAAACAATGTTCATAAAAATGCGGGTTGTTATATTCTACCCCCTTAATATTAATTTCTCTATCAAAATTTATCATTCATATACAATCAAATGTGGATATTTCTGCCTCATGAACTCCTAATGTTCCCATGTAGCTTCCTCAAAATGGTGGTTTTTTCTAAAAATATTTACCATGTGAGTGTTATTATTTCATAAAACATTTTATGTATGATCCAAAATTTAAACTCATTGTTCCTCATAAGAAATATCATGTTGGAGTAGTATGACCTCTATGTTCAGTACATGAGAAGGGTCCGGTTTTTACATTCCTAGTATAGATACATGGGACACATCGTGTACCTCGTAGATATTTTGAGTATGTTCCATGTGATAATCTACCTCCCTGACACGATCGAGAATTTCAATGGGACCTATATACCTTGGCTCTGTTTACATTAATTCTCAAATATCATAACATCATTCTTAAGAGAAATTCAAAGAAAACAAATCATAAAGACTTCAAATTATAGATTACACAGATGGTTATCAATATAAATTTTATTCCAAATTTGAGCTTCTGTAATATGCTGTTGAATGGTTCTAGCCTTCTCAACCATTACTTCAACAATCTTAGGTCCCTATTCCTTTATTTTTCCGTTTTAATCATATAACATTATATATCTACATTACATACCACATATGGTTTACTAATAATACATATTAATTCTTTATTGAATGATATTTGTTTAAGAATACTCATCTAGAAGAAGTTATTGATCCCAACTACCTTTAAAAAGAAACAAACAATATCTTAGTATATGCTCTAGGTATTGAACTGTTCATTAAATCTGACCATCGATCTATAATTTATAATATGTGTTGAAAGTCGATTCTCTATCATGCTTTTCCTTGGTACATAACTATATCATTGAAGAAAACCATGGAAACTGATCATATGAAATAGAATGTTGCACTCCATGTAACCTTACCAATTTCTTAATGTATACCTATCAAACATGATCCAAATATATGTATTCTATGACAGGAATGAAGTGAGAGGAATTTTTTAGGTGATAAAATTACACACATATATATTGAACATCTTTAATGTTTTTGGGGATTCAAATGAGAAAATACATAGTGGCATTCCCAAATTTCCATTCTGATATTGGTAATAGATGCAACATCCCCGTGGTTATCTATGTATTTGGCTTAACAAGTTGTTAATACAAGCCCCATGAATCAAACTCAATGACATATCCCTTTATTTAATCACAGTATAAGTATTTTCTAAAATATATATACATCATCCTAATTCAATAATTAATAGTGAATAAAGAACTCTAAGCTTACTCTATCTTCTACATAATCAAATCTCATATGGACATAATGTATATAGTTTTCCTGAACTTTATCATTCCATCCAATCCACGGTTAAACCCATTAACAATTCTAAATTTCATTAGTATATTTGTATATATTTATTATGGGCCTCTATAATATTCAGTTCCATATTGGGATGAACATTCAATTGATAAAGATACAATTTTACCCTTCCATCAAGAATTGTTGACCCAGAGTTTATAATTCCAAAATTATTGGATATTTTGCAATCCTCACAATTTATAAGTTACCAAGATCCTTTTGAATGAAATAATTATCAACCATTATCCCTTTTCCAGGGTGATAATGTATTAATTATTCATAATCATTTATCACCTTTAACCATCTTCTCTGGCACACATTCAACTCCTTCTATATGAATATATATTATAGATTTTTATGAATGGTATATATATCACACATTTCCCCACAACGATAATACCTCTATATCCTTAATGAAAAAAATTCCAAATCTAAAAAAATAAAGAGTTTATTATTTTTTATCATGGATCATCAATTATCATTGGTTATAAGGTATGTCCATGGCATTATTCATTTTAAAACATCCCAATATTATTCATGGAAGAATCAGTATAGATTAAAAACCCTTATCCACTATAGGGTAATTAAATAAAACGTGTGATGATTAACAGTAACATTAGTTACATGAAATTTTCCTCACCTTAATCTATCCGGTGGAACATGGAAACCATTTGAGTTAACTTAGTAAATGGATTATATAGTCATGAGAAATTATCAACAAAAAATTGACAATATCTATTTATACTAAGAAAACTATGGATCTCATCCAATATGGTTTTTATAGTAAATTATTTAAGTGCATTCATCTTTTATGGATCTACAGATGTACCCTATCTTTCGATTATATTTCCTTAAAATAAAACCATATGAATCCAATATTCACACATTTTATGTTTTTCATAAAGTTTATCCTTCCTTTGGGTCTTATATTCATTTATCTAGTGTCCTTAAAGATAGTTTTTTCTCTTCGTATAGATAAGAATATCTTTTATGAGGACTACCAGAAACTATTCAAGGTAATCTCTAATGACTATATTCATCAAATGTATGGATATAGTAGGGTTATTAATAAGCCCAAAAGGCATCATTATATATTTATTGTATCCATGACTTGTACAAAATTCTATCATGGTTATATAATCCTTATTGACACTCAATTATGATATCCTGAATAGTAGTCAATCATGAAAATGTATTGAGATCTACATAGTTGATTGAACAAGTATGAAATATGGGGATAATGATACTTTTTATATATAACGATCTTGTATAACTCCCAAGAAACAATGTAGATTATCATTGATCCTGCTTTTTTCACAAAACAAACATGTGCACCCCTAGGTAAAAAAATTGGTTGAATGAATCACATAAAAAGAGTTTATAGGATTAGCTTCTTCAATTTTTGAAACTCAATCGGGGTAAACCATAGGGTTTCTTAGAAATTGTTTTGGAACCATGTATGAGTTTTATTGGCAACTCAGATTCATTTATTGGTGATAGGATATGAAACTATTTCATAAAACATCAACAGATTCTAGAACAATATGCATATCATCAATGTTGATTTTATCCCTAACCACTGGAGATATAAAAACCTTTTAGATAGAATTTAATAAATATTTATTGAATGTAATATCCATACTAAGTTCATACATTCCATCACATTGATAAACGATCATAGGTAAGTTTGAAATATAAAATGTAACATCTATTCCTAGAAAATTTATGTGCGATTTATGTAGTGAAATACATTACATTCCTAATATGACATTAGATTTAACAAGATGAATAATGATTAGATATTTAGGAAGTAGATTCCTACAAAATTAAACAATAGAGGAGTCATTTACTTGTGATACAATCATCTTACTGTTAGGGGTTTTCAATTCTTTTTCCACATCAAATTAATTTTGTGGACTCTTTTTATCCTTATAAAAATAATTACATTTGAAAGGGTGGTTAAATATATAATAAAATAATGTATTAATAGTTCTATAGTGGATGGTATGTTCATCATTCACCACATAATTATTGCAACCCTCATGAAAAATAGTGATAACATGAGATTTACCCTTATTCCTTGGATTAAGAGGTTGATGAAATCAATGATCATCATTAAACATCATGTTTGGTAAATAGTTATCACAACTCACATTCTCCTCACTCCTATATCGCTAAATTAGTGGGTGTGCCTTATGTGATGGTTTCTATACATTCCCATTGTCTACTAACTTCTTCCAATAACCTCATCAATCAACATCCGAATTACATTCTCTTCCGTAATTAAAATATTTATTATAACACTTAAAAAATTCCCTTCACGCATATTCAGACAATCAGATCATAATGTAAATATCATATTCTTCTATCCATGGTATCTAGATTTTCCATTGAACTCCATATTCATTTTATTATAAAAAAATCATATTGATATATTCTTCTAACCTCAATTTCAAGCTTTATTGCACAATTCACAATCTCTTCATAGATACCATAGTCTCTTAAGTCCATTTCCCATATTCGGCATGGAATTATGCCACTGAAGAACATATCTACATTACTTTTTGGGTTAGATGATAATACCATAAGAACATGTAAAATTATCCTTAAAGGTACATAAAATTTCATTATCTCTTTTCATTTAGTCAAGTAAGTATTCCTCTATCTTTATCTGAAAAACATGAGGAAAGTTCTCATCGAATAATAAGTTCTTAAAATTTTCCCAATCCATTGATTAAATCCCATAATTCTTCCCCATATTAATTTTTTGAGTCCACCATTGGTCACCTGTACTTTCTAAATGATAAATAACAAGAATAACATTCTCATGTTCTTAAAACTGGATAACGAAGAATATCTTTTCAATGGAAATGATCTTTTTTTCAGTAACAAGTGAATTATATGACCCATATATAGAAGGATGAATTTTCATTATTATGAACTCAATGGAATGTTATTCCATTCATTTCTCATTTGGATATAAAACATGATTCATATATTATGTGATTTTGTTGAGCATAAAAACTACATTTTTCATTATAGCTCCCATAGAAATCAGTTTACCAGGAGGAAAATCATTAAATTATATTTAACAATATCCATTAACATGATTCCTTTGTGTTTAAACCATTGAAAAAACAAAAAAAACATAGAGTGAGAAATAGTTACCATAATGAGGAACTATATAATCCTAGAAAAATCACTTTTAGGATGTCTAAATTATTACACCATCTATATTCAATGACACTATAGGTTTACTCAATGTCATTAATATTCATAATAAAGTTAAATAATTTATGATGATTCATAAAGAGTTTTTTAACTACCAAATAATATCACATAACATTGTCAAACTTGTCATTTAATAAGGCCCATTATTGTGCACAATTTCCAAATCAAGTTTTGCTCTAATTGTTGTTTACGTGGTTGCTACACCATTGTACACACCTACCAGATCCAAATCCAACTGTAGTGTTTAGATATTGATATATTTCAAAGAATCCACTATACCTATCCTTTACCTAAATTTGAGGACACCTTAAAATAAGTTACCTCATCAATATACATATCCATAGAAGCACCATTACAATTATCATTATGGGTTTCTCATCAATGATTGAAAATATTAACTAAAATATTTCACTAATACAAACAATTATGATAGTCGATTAACAAGAGTAGTCCATAAATATATTTTTTTAATAATTAATACATTACAAAAATAGATGCCAAAACACCATATTAGTTTGTAAATTTAGGAACATGTAAACATAAAAGTGGTAAATAAGGGAGAGACATTATCTCCCACTACATTATTCCTGACTAAAATCCTTCAAGAATCATGATACCTAATACATATATTCATAACTAGGGGAATGGAAACATAAAAACAATTGAGATTAGATTTATTATAAGTTTATAAAAAGTAGAATCGTGATAATAAGTGTATGATAATTAGATCATAACATAAGAAGATCATACCATACATATTAAAGATAATAAAAATGAATCATAGCATAAATATTGGTAGTTAATAAGACACGAATCATAAATTAATAAATATAATAGCAATGAAATCATAAAGTTATAATAATAAAATGATTTGAGGAAGACACATATGCTTATAAAATGATTTACATAGTTTCAAGCCATTACTTCCAAGGCCTTCTTTGTGGAATCAGTTCAATACCTAAACCATCAAAGTACCCAAGGTTCACATCCAACACCATATTAACAAACAAGATCCTTTACTAAGTATATTTAAACCGATGTCTCATCCATATATATCTCTTGAGATATAAATATTTATGAAATGCATTGGAGGAGGTCATATGTTCCACCCATTATATAATAAAATCACACAAACATGTTCCACAAGATCATAAATATTCATCACATCAAACCACATGAAATTAAATGGATATCATAGACATGTAATAATAACATAACCCTTAGAAAATTTATAGTTATCATAATCATTTTATAAAAGAATAACTCATGGAAAGAAGAAATTTTGAAAATCATATAACTATTGAAGGAGAGAAGAGGTTCATAAATATCATGTCATCAAAACATACACCATTAAAAGAATAAATATGAATGTAACCCTTGGGTCGTTTTATAAGAAAGGAATGAGTAAAACCAATATTTATCATATTCAATGAAAATTGTTTTTTAAATAAATTTTAAAATCACTTCTGAAATTAAATATCAGTTATTTTTTAATAACACTTGTTAGAACATAAATCATATTTGGTAACCATTTTATTTGAAAATATTTTTGAAAATTTATAAAGGAAGAATTTAATTCCAAAAATCATTTTCAAAATAAAATTTACATGAAAATAATTTTAAAATATCATTTTTAAAATAAAATATTTGATTTTTTGAAACATGGGTTTTTGAATAAAACAGATTTCTGACCGAATGGAGAAATAGGGTCATATTTTCTTAAAAAACATTCTTAATTATCTGTAGTTCCAAATATTGTGAAAATTGATATAATACACGAATATATGATGAAACAATGGTGGATAATATTATTCATGTGTGTTATTGAGGCACAAATCATAATATTGTATCAATTCCAGCATAATAATAAACATTAATGATAAAAAATGAGATTGTTACAATAAACTCTTACCACATTGGTAACATTTAATTAAAATACCAATGTAAGAAAATGAAATTAACTAAATCATAAAATATATTTAAAATAATTATATTCGTGATATAACAAGTAAAATACAAGTATATACCCATCAAAAATGAATATATACCCATAAAAAACATGTGTCTCAATAAAGTAAAATAGATAAAAAACTACCTTACTGATTCGGTAGCACTTAAACCATAAAACAACATGAACTAGAGATCATAAAATGTTAATGTAAATACACATAAATTTATGTATAATAATCATAAAATAAATTTATTGGAATATTTTCACCATGAAAATGAAAGGAATTGTGAATATGGCATATGTCTAATAAAAATAAAAGTGAGACAAGAAAACCCCGTACTTTATGTGTTGACTCTCACCACACTCATTAAAACCTCATGTATAATAAGTATAAATTTTTTATTAATATATTTACTAAAAAATCAATTATATGGTACAATATATGATTTAATTATGACTGTTTATTACCTTTTTATTATCAATTCATGTTATGGGTACATTTCAGGAGATAACTGCTTTGTTTTCGCATGTGTTATGATTTGTTGTATTATTGGTCATCATAATATTACCATGATTTATTAAATTTATATAAAAATATAAATATCATATATACTTAGTATATAGGTTTCTATAATAATCAAATAATGATCTAAATAAAAATCAAATACATTGTTCATGGATCGTTTTCATGAATGTTGTTTCCATTTTGAAATCGTTTTGAAAGAAAGAATTTAAATGAAATATATTTATATTTTTATATAATATCATTATAGTATAATTAATATCATGTATATATAATATAAATTCCATTAACCCATCCTTAATACCTTCCATGTAATGTGTGAATGAATCACATCACTTTGAGGAGGAGATTTTCCACACATCCACAAATGAAGTTATACAATTTCTACAAAATGGAACGCATGATGGTTTTGTTAATATGATAATTAATTAAGAATAAATAAAACAAAAATAACATATTAATTATATAAAAATAGAACTTCCATCATCATTTCCATCGTTGAAAGGTTGAAATGGACGAACAGACTATATCAGTTTGCAATGCAGTAGTCCTCCGTAAACACGAACGATTATTACGTGTCACATTTTATGGAAGTGTGTGTGAGTGTGAGTTGAAATTTTAAAATAAAAAAATATACTTATATTTACGAAAATTAAGATATTATATGAGACTATAATAAGATTAATTTAGTTGGTGGAGATTAAAATAATGTAAAAATTCTTGTTGAATCATGTTACCTCTTCTTTGGGTAACTCCTCTTGGTTTTCAGCAATGGGATGCCTTGGTTAAAATTATACCCAATGAGAGGATTGTAGGATGAAAAGTGGAAATTTATGAGGATAATGGGGTAGTTCATTCACAATAAAAATGGATTTTTATTTGTGAATAAGTGAGGGGGGTGAGTGAACTTTTATAGTGGATGATGAGTTGAATTCTTGTAAATATAAAAAGGTAAACACAATAGAAAGTTCTACCATATATCATGTACCACCAATAATTATCCATTTTTGTTATTGGAAGGAAATATGCCAAAATATTTCTTTTCAATTTCTTTCATACATGTTTCTAGGAAATTTGGACCCATATATTAATGTTTACCCACCATGTGATCTTGTTGTTACCTTAATTGTTGTAATCAATTTTAATTACTTTCACTATTGTTTTGGTAAAATACTATGTCTAACTTATTATAAATTATAAATTATTCATATTAAAATATTTAATAATATTTTAAATTTTATAATTACATAATTGGCATGAAATAATATAAAATAAATCCCACAGATGTGTCGCAAGTGTACGTTCATAAAACAAAATAGTTCAAAAGATTGAATTGTTTTTTATAACTTATATAAATGTGAAATTGGTTCCAATGAACAAAACTAGATTACATGATGTTAAATAGATCTAATTAAACATTATAACTAAATTAAAATATAATTTAACTATATAAATTAATTAGATTATAAGTTTGTTTTCAATTACAATTAATTAATTTAAGTATTCATCAAAAAATGATGTTTTTCAGAAAAATATCCAAAAATTATGAAAAGATATTTTAGAAATTATGAATTAAAAACATATGTTTATTTTATAAAATAAAATTTAGAAATTTTTCTAAAATTATTTTTATTATTGTTCACACTAGGGCATAAAAATAGTTCACTTGAGAAAAAATATTTTTAAAACATAAATACATTAAAAATAACATATTTCATTAAAAAATACCATTTTATATTAAACAATCATATATAAAATTTGATAATTATTTATTACTTCTCATATCAATAATTTTAACTAATTAGTTATAAAAATCAATTTTAGATAAATAAATAAAAATTATTATTTCATAGAAACTCACTTTGCAATATAATGTTATCCATGTTAGTGTTTCATTTAGTGAAATATAATCTATGTGTAGCATAAAGAAATTATATTTGTGTAGCATTCAATGCAATAAATAAAAGAAAATTAATATAAAATAGTCATAAAATCTCAGTCTGTTACTAACACCCCCATCAAATATACATTAAAATACATTTAAATCATTGTTTTAAAATCACCATTTAGGTTATTGAATCATTCCAATTATACTAAATCTAACAAAAAATGTTTCTTTTTTTAAAATATAAAAATAGTAATTGATTAATGATTTTTTCAACATGATAAGGCTATTAAACAAATATAAATAACCTAATAAAATGAGACATATATATTAGTTAAAAATTTGATCTTATATATTACATGAATCATCACTATCTTCAATAATTTTCATCTATTTCATTACTCTTTATAGGTAGTTACTTTTACAAAATAAAATAATAATTAAGAAATATAAGATTCCATTAATCTCTTGAAAACTAAAAGTATTCCTTTCTTCTATTAGAATAAAAATAGTCTGACTTCTGATTAAAATATTTAAAAATGATCATTTGAAAAAAAATCACCCTTTCCTTGAATAATTGAAGATGAATTGACCTTTATTCCACACAATATTCTGTTTTTATATGATATTATCAACGGTGAATGTTCAATTAATTTAATATTTCTTAAAGATTACTATATATTAATTAGAAATTATATCATTAACCTGATATATACTATATTTTAAAAATCATATATACATTAAATTATTATTGAATTCATTTATAATTTTCTTCATAATAATGTATCATTTTAATTTTATGAATTAAAAAAATGAGAATCATATTCACACCATGAAATTTTAGATAACATATCGATTCCTAAAGCTAGACTAATAAACATCAAAATTGTTTAAAAGAGAAGTATTCATCACACATGTATTAATTTGTATTCAACAAATGATCATTATTAAATAACCCAAGTATGCATACTCCTATATTAATAATTTATGAATTCTATTGATGTTGGGAAAACAACCACAAACCAGGAAACCATGTGCTTCATTGGGAAAAAATTCCCATGTCTTATTTATATAATTTTTGTAATTATATAAATCTATATCAATATTGTTTTCATATATTATTTGAAACTACATAATCCTGATCACATATTATAAACTTTATATAGTATACAATTTCATACATAGATACCTCTCATGAATGTACCAAAATAATTTCATCTGAAATTACAATATATATATTGTGTGTACCATCTGTTAAGGTACCTAAAATATATTCTAATGAAGCATATAGAACAAATAAATTTTTTCAAATTACTTACAGATGTATATAGAAATTACGATCATGTTAATTAAAATTAAAAAAAATTGAAAGCACATTGGTATATGCCAGTTTCATATTGAATTTATATGAATAAAAAAATGAATACATAAATAGTTTACTATTTTCCACAAATAGTATACATATATTATGTATTCATTTTATAAAATATATTAATTTATATATGCATAATACTTTACTGACTACAATATCACCTCTCTATATATTTATATTGTTACTGTTATATAGTAACATGTTTTTATTTCAAAAAATAGAACCACATCGATATACATAATTTTTAGTCACACGAATTGACTTATATGACTTAAAAATGTCCTATATGTATTTTTTATAGAATGAATTAACACTTAGAATGACCCAATGAGAGTATTCAATTTATATTTCCTCTTAAAAGTCATCCTTATTAATTAAATTATGTATAATTATTCATATATATAAATTATAATATGCAATATGAATGTGTTTTAATATTCTACACTTTAAATTTGGTAAAATCAACCATAAATTTCCAATAAAATATGGTTTTTGTCATATAAAACCTATGAATGATCATTAATTAATATTAAACTATTTTTATCAATTTATTGAAGTACAAGAATATATTGTTTGGGTATCTTGTCGGTAGATATAATTGATGTATTATACATGTTAAATTTTTTATTTACATATTAATTATTCAATTTCAATTTAATTTAATATTCTTAAATATTGTATTTAAATTCCATAACTCTATTCTAAAATCTATGTTGCACTGATAAATAAATCCTTAGTTCCTAGATATGAATTCTAATTCATAGATTCCATATAATATGTATTGTTTATCATCCAAGGAAACAAGTTACATATATTTTTTAATCCTTTATTTCGTTGATTTTGTGGATTCAGATGAACCACGTTATATTGGTTGTTTAGGTAAATAACTTTAGAAATTAATTTTTTGGGTTATGAATCCTTAATTCCATTAAAATGAAAAATATATTTTTCATGACAATTTTTTACTAGAAAATTAAAAAAATAATTAATGGTGTATCCATCAATTTCCTAAGGTTCATCTTATTACCATGTTCATCAAGGAACTTCATGTTAACCATTGTAAAAGTATCTCACAATACCATTCTTTTTGAAATATTACTATGTTAACAATAGGTTACTATATTAGTTTATTATATCAAAATTAATGATTATACTTCGTTAAATCATATTTTTTGTGTTCTATTAAACATACATCTATTTGGGTTCATTTTATTCATATATATATTATAGTTATTATTGCTGAGATTCAATATTTTTTGAAATTCATAAATTGGAAAACATTCACATTATGGGATGTTAATAATTTGATAATTTTAATCTAATCATGTATTCATATATTTTTATTCATTCTAGTATTTAGATAAAAGAAAAAGATTAGAAAGAATTCTGGTGGGCTTTAGTAGTCCCAGTCTCACCACATGTGGTTACATAAATATGGTTTTTATCCATTAAAAGATAGATCACTACACATTGTCCTACAAAAATTATTGATTTTATTATAATGGATCATGTGGTATCTCCTAAATCAATTTCACTCATGATCATTGGATTCCCATATAATTATTCTAGACAAAGATCTCTTTTGTATTAAAATTCCATTAATTGAACATTTTTATTTCCTAATGATTAAGATAATTTTTTGTGATTCATTAATAACAAAAACATATGTAATGGATCTACAAATAGTTTCTAGTTTCTCAATAGTTATATTTAAATATATAATACATTATATCATTTCAATCCTACAATCATCAATTTCGGAACATTATATTCATATATTACGTATTCCATAAAATTAAATTACGCATTCCATCAACTTGTAGTTTATTATTCCTCCCACGTATCTTATACAATAACAAATTTTCATAGTTTGTTGGAATAAATAATTATTACATTTATTTATGTAAAATACACATGTATATATACTATATGGATATATTGATTTATTTAATATAAAATTATTAAAATAAATGTTCATCTATATTGATATATTATGCTTCCAGCAACACATGTCACCACCAGCCTTCAATCCATTTCAATGTGTCTCGAGTAACCCACTCATTACATTTCATCTTCCACTTTTCTCCCACTATCCCAATGAGTTTCTTGGATTCCGTAGATTATCACCATAATATTTTGACTGTGTGTAAGTAAAATTTTCATTAAA
This sequence comes from Viscum album, assembly GCA_963277665.1. Classification (NCBI taxonomy): domain Eukaryota; kingdom Viridiplantae; phylum Streptophyta; class Magnoliopsida; order Santalales; family Viscaceae; genus Viscum; species Viscum album. The sequence goes on along the minus strand of OY728134.1, from coordinate 713,133,318 downwards.
TGCTCACGTAGTGGTAATGCAAGGGTGGGATATTAATTTTCTAAAATAATAGTAATTATTGAAGGGTATAATTATGTAATTCTATAGTTTAATTTGTCATCTCCCATAATAGATTTTATTTATTAATTAATACCAACTAATATCCAAATATAATACATTTCCATTAATGTGATAAAAACAGAGGTGTTTTTTTCACTCACTTGAAATAATAGAAACCCCAAATAAATGATCTTAAAATCCACATATTATTAATTTATAACTTCATAGTGGATTATAAATGAATAATACAAATATATTTAACATTGAATGAAAATTTTAAAAAAATTAAAAAATAATTGAGAATGGATTTTTATATTCTATATAAATGAGGGAGAATGTTGTTTCTATCATAATGGTCTATCTAGACAAGGGTTGTAGCTTTTGATCACCCACCCATTAACTCTGTACTTACCTTAACCACAGAAATTTCTTCACCCCCGATGATTTTATTGATGGTTCCTACATCATGGTGGAAGATATTTCATGTAAAATATCACAAAAAATAACTAAAACCCCTATATTTTTCTTTGAATCATTCTCTTCTCCTAAAACATCTGGATGTTATTGCCCATACTATTCATTTCATATGTAAACCAATTGAGGCTTTGGGATCATTACAAGATGTTTTGGCGGCAATCATATTGTCCACTGAATACCTAACCATTATAAATATATGAAATCCAAATCCTCATCACCAGCAAATTGATGCCTATCATCAAACCCTAACATCTACACTCCATGTTTACTCCAACAATATGAACATCAGGAAATATGTTCATGGTGTTGGTTATTCTTCCAAAAATTGAAAGAGTTGAATAAGGACACTATCAAAACTAATAGACAAGGAGGATTATACTTTTTAACATTCTTCAAAAACATAACCTAAACATATCAATGTCCCAGAATAGAAATCCCTCGATAATACATGGTGAAACCCAGTTTGGAGAACCTGATTTATGTTTGAGACTTGTTGATGGTGAAGGTTGAATCCCATGATTTTTATAACAGCCCATTAACCAATACAGTCAAGTAAATCCATAAATACTCGAAACATGAAAACATGTGGGAGACATTAAAGTAATCCATATTCATCGATTCAGAACCCGATGCATACTCCCCACCCTACACATATAGTCATGTTGCTAAAAAATTATAGGATTACAAAATTAAAAGAATGTAAGTGATAATGAATCAAAAGCAGCCCCATATTTTTTTGTGGCCAATAAACCATCACAGAGAGAAACATATTAGGTGTCTTGAAGGTGTAAATTTTCCCACTAGAAATATAAGATGACTATAATGATTGCATTCCATTTTAATTTACCCCTCCAAATTCACCACCACCATCATGGCCATGACAGAGAAGACACTAATGATAAGATGTGGTATTCATGACATGGGAAGTTATTTCGTGATATTTCATAAAATTGTTTCCAAAATTTCTTTTATAAAAAAAATAGAAGCTTTTATGAATTATTTGGTTTAAAAATTATAATTTCTAATTGTATTTTATAATTTTTTCACTGTTTATTAGTTTTCAATTTTATTTCAATATATATATGTTTGTCTTATTTTGAAATTTCATTATTTTATTTTATTATATGGAATTGGAAACCTTAATTTTGAATTTATGAATTGTTAATAATCAAGGATGGGTTATTTATTTTGATTTCTTAGTAATTATTATGAATTTACCACCAGACTCATGTTGATCCATAGGATTTCATTGGCCCAAAACACCAATATGTTGTATGGTGTACATAAAAAGAAAATAACTAAATTGAAATGAACTCATTTAAAATAAGATATTATTATATAAATATACATTTTATTATTACTTTTATTTAGCATGTTTGACAAAATATATTAACAAAAATCGACCCAAAATTATATTTAATTACGTAAAAAATTAGCAATTATTATAAATTGAATAACATCATTCTATTAAAAATATAAAAGAAAATTATATTAAATCAATGATTTTTTCTAAAATTATATTGAATAAAAAAGAATAAATTCATACTTAATAGGACAAATCGCTTCTCAAATGATCTTGCACGCAAGGGGACTACGCCAACTAATTCTTATTTATATATTTTTTTATTTTTTGGAAAATAATATCTATTGCATTTTAGATGGTTTTATTATATAATATAATCATTAATAATGTCAAAAAATTAATGATTATTTCTGTAAATATATTCTATAACATAAAAATTTTCAATATAATAAGAAAGATTCCATATAAATATATATAAATTAAAAAATATACATTTATTAAGTTTGTGTACTATTGAATAATATTATTACATAGATTATTATTATATAAAAATATGATTTCTTCTAATATTATACCAAATTCCTAAAGATTGGTGTAGCATGTTTACGAGGATAAGGATTTGAAAAACCTAGTTTCACATTAGAATAATCTTTGTCGCGCCTCCCTCATGTTTTCCCAAGATATGTGACCTATACTTCTATTTCCCCTCACCAGACAGTATCTCATTCACTTTGGATAAATTTGATCCATATTATTATCACTATGGATTATTTTTGATGACTGAACAAGTTATAGGAAAGCCAGTACACATGTAAGGGTCTAATAAAATCAAAATATGGATAAGAGACATCAATGTGAATTATCTATATTACGAGAAAATGATTCCTATTAGATAATGATTATTGGAAACTAATTTAATCGCATATTGTATATTTTGATACATATATTGAAAATAATTCTTATTAATGAATTGAAATCAATTTGTTATCTTACTAATTATTATATATTTTAATCAACCTAATTAGCAATATTTTCAATGAAATTGAATAGGATATTTGTGTTAAACCTATGTTGATTGAGATTCATTTACAACCTATATAATATTATGATATGTGTACCTAGAATCATGTGTGAAAATGGGATCATCTAATTATCTTTTTCAATTTATCAAATTACACATGGAATGATATTGGGTTTGGATGAGTGATGGAAATTAACTAACATCGATATTAAGTATAACGCTACATATTGAGATTCTTGACACAAAGATAATTAAAATTAAGGACGTGTTTTTTAGGAAACATGATGAAACATGATTCATATGAATTTATTAATTATTAAAATATTTTTGTTATTTTAATTAAAAGAAAAAAATAATGTCCTCCAAAACAGAAAAATATGTACACCATGGTAAATGAAGCAATCTGAGACCAATGATTTGGTCTAATGAATATTACAAATCCAAATTTCAATGAAATTACTAATTTTATTTAAAATATGAGAATCGCGTTTTTGAACATTTTTCAATAATTAATTTATTAAATTATCAATTATACTGAAACTCAAAACACTCTTAATTCACACCAAATGACAAACCTAGGGTAACACCACATATCAATATCAACCAAAGCATTAGTTTTCAGTACATATATTATTTCAAATCACATTTATATAAAATATCTCCACTTGTGATATTTTTTTCATAGGTTTTTATCTATTTTTTTATGATTCCCAGAGTTTTAATAGGGATTTTAGTATTATGGGGGTGATTTCGCAATCATTATTTTCGATTTTCTTTTTTTCCAAATGGTGTTGTCTACTTCTCTTCCACATGAGTAATGTGATGAAAAACTATTTGGTGAATCATTATAGAAATCTACCACTCAATGATATGAGAAAAAATATATGATTATAATGAGGGGTGAATATGTCATCCTAGTGTAGTGAATGTATCTGCTCACTATGGGAAAATTATGTTCGAAGAAAATTTAATCCTAAATTATATTTTTCAACGAGTGGTAGTCGACATATATTCTTGGAGTGGCTAATAATCCTATAAAAAATTAATTATAGGATGCTTCCCCAGAACAGATTTTGTGTTTGTCCTAGAAGGATAGGGATAACGTTAAATCTCACCTAAAAACTCTTATTAGTGCTATGGTTTAACCCACGTGTGAAGTGGGAAGTCCCAAATTTTTTTGATAACAATAATTATAAGCAATAAGAATTAAACATTACCTAATATTTAATTAAATAAATAATTCACATTGATGATCTTTTCAACTTTACTGTTTTATAGAATTAGGACATAACTATTACATCACAAGATATTACAAAGTAGACACTTCTACACAGTTTTCATTTATTTCATTAAATAAAAACTCTTGAAAAAAAGAGACATGTCTAGCTCCATGTTTTAGACTAAAGGAACTTTCCTAGATCTGATCATTGACCCTATTTATCTTTATGTCATGTGAAAACATTTCAATACTTGGGATGAACATAAAAATCTCAGTAAGGGTTATAAATCAAAGAAAGAAAACATTTGTTCATTAATACATAAAAAACATAAAATCTTTTACTTACTTCATGAAAACATAATATTTATGAATAAAAAATAAAAATCATAAATCATAAAGGTAACTTGTGGAATCCATATCATACATACATTGTAGCTATCACAACTAAATAGGGAGTTGCATTGCAATACCCATCACAGTATATTAACTAAATCTATTAGAATAAAGATTCGTGTTTACCTATGTCGTGTTAACAAATTAATTGGAGAGCTATCTTGGGCTCACCCTCCCAAGGTTTATCATGGAACCAACCGTATACGTAAATAATTCCCAAGAACCATAACATGATCATAACATATAACATAAGCATAATGGAAAGATAAAATTTCCACATTGTAATAACAAAATATTTTTTCAATATATTGAAATAAAAATCAATTCAAGAAATTATTTTCGATACCAAAATATCTAAAACGACTATATGGTATTTATTTTTCCTTTTAAATGCATTACAGCTTGTTAAGGAAGCCATTGATCAAATAACGCTCACAGTAGGGGAAAGGTCGGTGTCACTACTTACGTTAAAAAATATACATTTTTGGCGTTTAGTAAGATGCTTCATATAAAAAGATTCCATTTTAATGAAATAAAAAGTCAATGGTGTTTATACAACATATAAAATAAAATCATGTACTAAAACAAAATATACCTCAATGAAAGGAGATTGATATGATGTCACTTACCTCATGTCCGACTTGACCTGATCATTCTTTAATCTCCAGAATAATAAAATAATGTTAATTTATAATTTAATAAGAACAATTTTAACATTTATTATTTCTTTTATATCACTTATTTACCATGTTATGAACACTTAGTTATCATTCAAGTTAATAGTGTTCATTTTGTCGATATTTGGTACTTGAGTCAAAAATGAACACCTTATATTTACAAGTTGTCCATGTGATCAATAGTCCTTTATATCCAAAAAGACATTCATTATTTAGATATCATATATACCATATATATCTAATATATAAATATATTTATAACATTACATATCAATTGTAGGTAAGAAATGAAATGCACTGTTCATGGAGATGGTATCCGTCCGTACGCATGAACGCTACTTTTATTTCTATTTCTTATTTTAATGGAATTAAAACATAATGAGACATTGGAATATTATAATTCTATTATAATTTCATATATAATATCATATAAAATATCATTAACTCCTTCCTTTATACATCCCACATATGGAATTAACGAGTCCTATCACTTTGAGGGGGCGGTAGTCTACACTTCTCAAATAAAATTATCGTGTTTACACATAATGGAAACCATAAAGGTATTATATAAGAAAATACAGAAGCATAAAAAACATAAACATAATATATATCATATATAAATATAGTTCCATTTTATTGGCCACCATGAGAGGCGGTAGGACATAATTGAACATTCATCGTTTCGTGAGGCATTTGTTTTTCATCCACAGATACATTATGTTATTCACCAATTAGATAGAGGTGTGTTTAAGAGTATTTTGAATCCTTATCATAAAAAAACTAGTATATTGATTATACTATTGTTGTTATAAAATAAAGGACTAATAAGAGGTTATGGGTTGGAGATGTAAAATAAATGAAAACAATTTAAAAGAAACTGTTACCTTTAATTTGGGTAACTCCCTTTGGTTTGAACCAAAGGACTTATTGAAGTGCCTTCTGCCTAAGGTAAGACTTCTAGGAGGAGGAGAGGGATGTAGGGAGATTAATTGGGATGTTTTTGGATGTGCCAAAACGCTTTAGAGGTGTGAGGAATTGGTTAGATGTGGTGTCCTTTTATTAGGGGGAGGAGGGTCTCTTAAGGAACGTTTGGAAATATTATTTTATTATATAATGATATTCAGTTTCTAATGATCCCAAAATAATAAAAGATGAATATAAGATGACTCATGGTAGAAGTAAAATCATTCAATAGTAATTGGATGGGTTTTGGATAACATTTTAATCATTATAATCTTATTTAATTAAAGTATTTATTAATGAGGTAAACAATGATTCATTATTGTGTAAAAAATAATTTAAATTATTTGATGTCTCAAAATTATAAAAAAAATAACATGATGTAGGAAATATTTTTATATTTTCATTAAATATTTATAGTCAAAAAATAACTTACATAACCTTATGTAAAAATTAATTTACTAAACGATATTTGTTTATGTCATTTTTTCCTTTACATTAAATTAATTAATCAAAATTGTCGTTATCTTTCATAAGTGGCTCCATGGGGTTCCAATATAGACCCAAATATGCCCATGGTCGGCCATTACTCATCCAATATGGTCAAGTCAAGTGCTAAGTTAATTTTGAATTATTATAATATTTTTTTCCCTTGAATTGCCTTATTTAACTTTAACCGCGGTATATAAAAGTCAAAAGTTACTATTCACCAAAAATTATTTTCGATTTATTGAACAAAATTTTACATCTTGATAACAAATATGTATTTCGTATTTTTTAAATTCAAATCATAGAAGCGGTAAAATTTCATTTAAATGAAAAATTCATTTTTTTAACTACAACTATGTGGCTTCACTATTCATCAAAAATTGAAGTTTTCAGAAAAATTCTAAAAATTCAACCTATGATATATTTGATATTCCTTATTCAAAAATGATACATATTATGTAAATTCATAACATAGAAGTGGCATTAACTAATTTAAAATTATTTCCCGTTGTTAAAACAAATAACGTGTTTTTATAAAACAATAACTATCAAAAGATTGACACTTATTTATGTCCAAATTCAATGTGAAATTAATTTAAATGACCAAAATTGAAATACATGGGAAATATATATTTTAATTACACATTAAAACCAATTGAGAAGATAATATAACTATATAAATAAATTATATTAAAATGCAATTTTGAATTAAAATATAATATTTTCACTAGTCATTAAAATTAAACGTTATCGGAAAAATTCCAAAACAATACACAACGTAAATTTTGTTGTTCCCATTCTAATGAAGTATTTTATTTGGTCAATTATAATGTATTAAAAGTGATCAAAACTATATTTAAAGATTTTTCTCCATTAAAAGGCGGTAAATCAACCTTTTAATGTAAATTGTGATTAAAATTAGATTCATTCTCATTTTATGCCTCTATCATTTTTTAGTGGATAAATGTAACTACATTTAACAGAAATGTATAACAATGTTATAGTTAGTTTTTTTCATTCCTACCAATACAATGACTATGAGTTAACTTCCATTTAAAAAAATAATATTATATTATTAGGGTGCAACGTATGATTTGAAAGAAACCCATTGTTGTGTATCAGGTATACTATCAAACAGAGAAACCCCTTTAAAGTAAAATTAATATTTAATTCACAAATATTAATAATTATGAAATATGTCTTATTCTTTATTTACCTGGGATGTTACATCCTTTCCCACTTTTGAAAATTTCGTCCTCACAATTTTTATTCGCTTATCAAATATGTGGGGGTATTTATCTTTCTTAGCATTTTCAGATTCCCATGTTGCCTCTTCAACCATATGGTTTTTCCACAAAACCATTACCTATTGAATTACCTTATTTTGCAACACTTTCTCTCTATGGCTTAGAATCGGGACTGGTTCTTCTTCATAAGGGAGATTATCTTCTAACTGAACTACCTCTGGGTTCAAAACATGAGATGGATCTGGCATATACATTCTCAACATCGAAACATGAAAAACATTATGTACCTGGGATAAACATGGAGGTAAAGCCACATTGTATGCAACTGATCCAACTTTCTCCAGAATTTCATAAGTTCCAAAGAACCTCAGACTCATCTTTCCCTCCATACCTAAACGCATCACACTTTACCCTAGAGAAAAATTGAGAAAGGCATGATTACCTACCTCAAAAGAAAGATCCTTCCTCTGGTTATCTTCATACCATTTCTGTCTGCTATGAGTTGTTCTCATGTGATTCTATATCAACTGATCTTTCTCTTCAATCTCTTCTACCAATTCAGGTCCCCTCAGCTCCTTTCACCTGCTTCATCACAAAATGATTGAGTTCGACAACGTTTTAAATATAATTCCTCAAACTGATCCTTATGTATACTAAATTGAAAACCGTTATTATATGAAAATTCAACCAAAGAAATATGTTGGTCCCAAATTACCTGATAATACATCGAGAAAGCACGTAACATATCCTCCAATGTATGAATAGTCGTTTTGATTTCCCATCTGATTGGGGACGAAAAGCTATACTAAAATTTAATTCAGTACCTAATAACTTCTGAAGGCCTTTTCCAAAAGTTAGAAGTAAACCTGGGATCATGATAAGATACAATGCAGAGGGGAACTCCATACAACCTGACTATCTCTTTAACATACAACCGAGCAAGTTGATCTGGAGACAAAGTATCTCGAATAGGAATGAAATGATCAGATTTAGTCAATCGATCTAATATAACCAAAATTGCATTATTACCTAGAAATGTATTCAGTACTCCCATAGCAAGGTCCATTGATATATTTTCTCATTTCCACTCTAGCATCGATAAAGGTTGAGGCATCGCTTTCTGTAACATCCTCTCTTCTTTAACATGCTGCCAAGTCAAACACTTTACAATAAAATCCGTAATATCTCTTTTCATTCCATCTCTCCAATAATACTCACGTTGTTCTCTGTACTTCTTAATACTGTCAAGATGAACTGAAATCTGGGAACTATGATCTTCACATAACAACTCATTCATCATCTGTGAATCACAAGGCACCCATAATCTCTTTCCAAATTTCAAAACACAATCATTATCAATGTTAAATTCATGAAACTTACCCTCCTATACCAACTCTACCTTTTTCTGTAACTCAATTTCATCTTTCTTCCCTTGATTTATTCTGTCTGAAAGAGATGATCTCACTAACACCTAATGAAAAATAGAAATATTTTCTGCACTAACAACTTCAATGCCAATGTTTATCAAATCAAAAACCAAAGGATCTTGTTCCAAATGTTACATGGTTAATGAAGCATTACTTTTTCGACTCAAAGCATCATCCACTTTATTTTCTTTTTTTGGATGGTAATGGATTGTGAAATCATAATCATTGATTAATTCCAGACGTCTACTCTATCTCATGTTCAATTATTTCTAAGTGAATATATACATTAAACGTTTGTGGTCAGTATATATTTCATATTTTACTCCATACAAATGATGCCTCCAAAATTTTGAATAACAAACAACAAAAAATAATTCCAAATCATGTTTAGGGTAATGTATCTCATGTGGGATCAACTGACGTGAAGAATAAGCAATTACCTGATCCTTATGCATTAGGAAATAACAAGTCATATCAAAAAAGCATAACTGTAGATAACAAACTCACAATATCTTGACAGCAATGCCAAAATTGGAGCATTCACCAACCTTCTTTTCAATTTTTTAAAAAAATCATTACATTCTTTTTTCCAAATGAACATAACACCTTTTCGAGTTAACTTATTAATTAGACTAGATAAATGTGCAAAAGTTTCAACAAACCTCTAGTAATAACCTTTCAAACCAAGAAAACTATGAATCTCGGATTTATTTCCGAGTCTTGTCCATTCATGAAAAACTATTGTCCTAGAAGGATCAACAGTTATGCCATTTGTTGAAACTATGAAACCAAGGAAAGAAAATTGTTTTAACCAAAACTAACATTTTCTGAATTTCCTGTAATATTTCTTTTTTTTGAGGTTTGCAAGATGAACCATAAATGACTTCCATTCTCATCATTTATTTTATAATAAACCAAAATATCATCAATTAACACAACAACAGACATATCCAAAAACTCACGGAAAATTCTATTCATATGATCCATGAATACTGCATGTGGACTGGTTAAACCAAAAGGCATAACTATACATTCATAATGGCCATATGTACTACGAAACATGGTCTTCAAAATTTTTTCTTCCATTAATTTCTACTGATGGTACCCCAACCTCAAATCATTCTTCAAAAAATACTGAGCTCCTTGCAACTGATCAAACAAATCATCGATATGAGGCAAATGATACTTATTATTAATAGTGATGTTATTCAATGTCCTATAATCAAGGAAAAGTCTCATTGAACCATCTTTCTTTTTAAAAAACAAGACAGGATCACCCCATGGTGATGTGCTAGGTCAAATTAAACATTAATCTAATAAATTCTACAATTTCTTCAATAACTATAAATGTTCAATTTGATCCATTTCATAAGGGGGTTTTGAAATTAAATTAGCATCAGGAACTACATCCACATTAAATTCAACTTCCATATCAGGTATAATAACTGGCCACTCATCAGGAAAAACATCAAGGTACTAATTTACCACTATCACATCCTTAATTTGAACAGTTCCTTAATTTTCAACAATATGTGCAAGGAAACAATAATTTCCATCTTTTACTAGTTTCTCAGCTTCGTAATATGTTATCACAAGAAAGTGTTCGTTTTTGTACACAAACTATAAATCTTTCAAAAAATAAACATATTTATCTCTAAATTAAATCATAGCATGATAAATAGAAATCCCATCCATGCCCAAAATAACATCAAACTCTACTAGAGGAAGAACAATAAGGTTTTCAAGTAGATTCTTTCTACACACTAGGACGTGAATGTTCTTATGTTTTTTTTGTCACAACATTTCCTCCAGGTGTTTTTACCATAATTTTTGTATTCATATCTTCAGATGTAATTCCTAATTTACTAAAAAACTTCTCAGAAATGAATGAGTGTATAGACCCTAAATCAAACAACACATTGGAATAATCTAAAAAAACAAAAGTGTACTTGATAAAACTTTATTTGATGGCCCAACATCTACTAAAGTTGTTGAAATGGATTTTACCACCCCTTTCTACTTATAGTATGGTAGCATTCATTCAGTTGAGTTATTTTTTGGACTCTCATTTTCATAATGACCCATATCATTGCACTTAAAACATTTTACTGACTGTAAACCAGATTTTGTCTTACCGTTACCCTGATCTTTTTCATTGCAATTACAAGAGTAATGTCCCATTTTACCACATTGGTATCACTTACCAGAATTCAAAATACATTCCCTAGAATGATTTTTACCACAATTTTCAAAAACTATAAACTTATGTTTCTTACCATCAGACTATTTTAAAAGTTCTTCCCTTTCGCCTACCACCTCGACCTCTTATTTTATTGTTTGTCAAAGAATATCTGATCATCAGAAAAATCCATTTCCACCTTCTCCGCAGAACTGAAATTTTTTTAATAACTTTTGAACTCATGAGAAGCTAAATCCCTTCGATACTTTTCATTTAATCCTAAGTAAAACCAGATTATTTTGCTATCATGATCGAGTATAATATTTGCAGAATACCTTGCCAGTCGAGTGAATTTTTCTTCAAAAGCAGCCATTGAGTCATCCTACTCACCAAATTACAATTATTTTTTTTCCATCCTAAAACGAAGCACCTTAGGAAAATATTTCACAAGAAACATACCTTTGAATGCATCCCAATCGAGAGCGTCAATCTCTCCAATATCCCAGTTATTTTTCACCATCAACCGCCACTGATCAGCTTCACCCTCAAAATGGTAAACAATGAGACTAACCATTTAATGTTTTGAAAAACCCATGACATCAATAATCTTATCAAGTTCATTAATGAAACCGTTATCTAGCACAGGGTTAGATGATCCTCTAAATGATGGGGGATGTTGCCTCATGAAATGATCCACTACTGACATGATCCTCTACGGTTGATCTGGCTGATCTCGTGCATGGATACCATGACCATTTACGGCATGAGTCATTTGTGCCATTACTATAATAGACTGTTCAGTTCCGATTCCGACCATCTCAGGATGCAGATTTGGAAGGTTGTCTTCCTCCTGATGTCATCCCAACATAGCTACCATGTTTCCTCTGCGAAAAACCATTCTGAACATAGAATTATTATAGGCGAAGCAACATGGTAATATATAAATGCTATATCATTTCAATATTACCATAAATTAATTTATGGACATTTATTTAACAATACCCTAACTCATAAGGTTGTCTAAATCGACCTTTGATACAAACTATAAGGACCCACCCTTAAACATTACATAATATTGAATTAATTGAATAATTCACATTGAAGATCTTTTCAGGTATAGAGTTTTAGAGAATTAGGACATAACTATTACACCTAAAGATATTACAAAGTAGAAACTTCTACACAATTTCAATTATTTGATAAAATAAAAACTCTTGAAAAAAATTATCATGTCTAGTTCCATGTTTTAGACAGCATGACTTTTCCTTGATCCCATCCTTGACCCAATTCATCTTTATGTCCTGTGAAAACATTTAAAAACATGGTATGGGCATAAAAAGCTCAGTAAGGGTTATAAAACAATGAAAGAAAACAATTTTAATTTAATACATACAAATCATAAACACTTTTACTAACCTCAGGAAATCATAATATTTTTGAATAAAAAATAGAAATCATAAATCATAAAGGTAACTTGTGGAATCCATATCATACTTACATTGTAGCTATCACAACTATATAGGGAGTTACTTTGGAATAACCATCATAGTATATTCCCTAAATCTTTTAGGAGAGACTTTCACATTTACCTTTGTCACGTTACCCAATGCATTGGAGAGCTATCTCAGGCTCACCTGTCGTTGGATTATCATGGAACCACCCATATACGTAAATAATGCCCGAGAATATAACATGATCATAACACATAACATAAGCATAAAGGAAAGATAACATTTCCACATTGCAATAAAAAAATATCATTTCATGATATCAAAATAATAATTCCATTATAAAAATAATTTTCAATACAAAAATATGTAAAAAAGGTATATGGTATTTATTTTTCCTTTTAAAAACATTACGTTAAGTTAATTAATCCAATGATCAAATAATACTCGTGGTGGCGGAAAGGTCATTGTCACTGCTTATGTTAAAAAATTACTTTTTTTGGTTTAGTAAAATACTTCATATAAAAAGATAACTATTGAATGAAATGAAAATTCAATGGTGTTTATACAGAGTATAAAAGAAAATCATGTATTAAAACAAAAAATTCCTCAATTAAAGATGATTGAGATGAAGTCCCTTACCTCTTATTAGACTTGACCCGATCGTTATTTAATATCCTGAATAAATACTACAGTTAATTTATAATTTCTAAAGAACCTTTTTTAATATTATTATTACTTTTATATTAGTTATTACCATGTTATAAATATTATGTAATCATTCTGGTTTATAATGTACATTTTTTCGATATTTGGTACTTGAGTAAAAAATAAACACCTTATATTTACATGTTCTCCATGTGATCAATAGTCCATTATATCCAGAATGACATTCATTGTTTAGATATAATATATATCATATATATAAAGTGTGTATATATATATATATATATATTTATAACACTACATATCATTTGGAGGTATGAAATGAAATGCACCGTTCGTAGAGACGGTAACCCGTACATACGCATGATCGCTACTTTCATTTCTATTTTTATTTTTATGGAATTAAAACATAATGATACATAGGTATATAATAATTCCTATATAATTTCTTATATAATATCATATATAATATCATTAAATCCATCCTTTATACATTCCACATATGGAATTAATGAGTCATATCACTTTGAGGGGGCTGTAGTCTGCACTTCCTCAAATAAAAATTATCGTGATTACACATAATAGAATCCATAAAGGTGTGATATTAAAAAACAACGATGCATATAGAAAACATAAACATCATATATGTCATTTATAAATGCAGGGCCATCTTAATGGACACCATGAGAGGGGGAAAAAGATAATCGAACAATCATCGTTTCGTGAGGTGTTAGTTTTTCATCCAAAGAAACATAATGTTTTTCACACATTAGATGGAGGTGTGTGTGAGTGTAGTTCGAAACCCTCCCATAAAAACATCCAAGTATATTGAGGATTCTGATGTTACAATAAAATAAAGTAATAAAAAGATTTTAGGGGTTGGATAAGTAAAATAAAATAAAACATTTTAAAAGAAAATGTAACCTTTAATTTGGGTGACTCCCTTTGATTTGAAACAAAGGACTTCTTGAAGTGCCTTCTTCCTAAGTTAAGGAATCTTAGAGAAGAATATTGATGTATGGAGCTTAATTGGTCTGAAGATGGATGATACAAAAGGCATTAGAGCTTTGAGGAATTTTTTAGAAGTGGTATTCTTTTATAAGGGGGGAGAGGGGCTCTTTTGGAAATTGTGAAAATATTATTTTATTATATAATGATATTCGGTTTTTAATGGTCAAAAAATCATTAAGGTCGAAGATAAGAAAACTCATGGTTGAAATAAAGTCATCCAATATGAATTGGACAGGTTTTGGATAATATTTTAATTATTTTAATCTTATTTATTTAAATGATTTATCAAGGAGGTAAACCCATCATCATGATTGTGTCATAAATAATTTTAATTATTTGATGTCTAAATATTATAAAAAAATACCACGTTTTTGGAAATATTTTTATCTTTCCAATAATCCTTTTTAGTCAAAACGATAAATTATATAACCTTATGTAAAAATTTATTTACTAAACAAAATTTGTTTGTGTCATTTTTTAATTTACAATAAATTATTAATTCTATAGTGTCAATATATTTCATAAATGGCACCATGGGGTACCAAAATAGAAACTTTGATGCCCATGGTCTTCCATTAATCATGAAATAAGTATTGGACATGTGTTAAGGTAATTTTTTATTATTATAATATTCATTTAACCTTGAATTACCATATTTATATTTAACCGCGGTAAATAAATGTCAAAAGTTACTATTCACATAAAATTATATTAATCTTATTGAAACACATTTTACATCTTTATAACAACCATGTATGTCAGATTTTCTAAATTCAATTAACTGTAGCGGTAATATTTCATTTAAATGAAAATTCCATTTTTTTAACTACTACCAAGTGGTTTCACTATTCATCAAAAAATGAAGTTTCCAAGAAAAATACAAAAATTTGGCCTAATCTATATTTGATATTACAATTTAAAAAATGATGTCTATTTTTCATAATTCAAAATATAAAAGTTTCATTAACTAATTTAAAATTAATTCCCATTCCTAAAATAAATAGCGTGTTTTTAAGAAACAATATCTATTAAAAGATTGCCACTCGTTTATGTGCAATTTCAATGTGAAATTAATTCCAATGACCAAAATTAGATTAAATGGTAAAAATATATTTTAATTACACATTAAAACCAATTAAAATGATAATATAAATATATAAATAAATTATATTAAAACAAAATTTTGAATTAAAATACAATAATTTCGCTATTCATTAAAAAAATGAACATTATCGGAAAAATTCCAAAAATTTACACAAAATAAATTCTGATGTCCCCATTCTAATGAATGATTTTATTTGGTCAATTAAAATATATTAATGTGAACATAACAATATTTAAAGATGGTTCACCATTAAAAGGATGTAAATCAACCTTTTAATGTAAATGATGCTTAAAATTAGATTCATTGACATTTTTAGTCTCTAACATTCTTTATTAGATAAATGTAAATACATTTAACAGAAATGTATAATCATATTGTAGTTAGTTTGTTCATTCCTGCCAATAAAACGTATAGGATTTAACTACCATTTAAAATAATAATATTATATTATTAGTATGCAATGTAAGATTTCAAAGAAACCCAATGTTGCGTATTAGGTACGCTATTGAACCTAGAAACCCATTTAAAGTAAAAATTAATTTTTAATTCAAAAATATTAGTATATATGGAATATGTCTTATTATTTATTTACCTAGGATGTTACAATAATGATGGATAATTTTGGAGCATGTGGATTCATGGTGGTCCCTTGTTCTGAATGACATCTTGATACCAGTGGGAAAGGGTCACATCTCATTAAGAAGAGAAATAGTTGTAAAAATTCAGGATATTTATTTTCAGATGGATTATCATTAAAGGTATGACCAAATATTTTGGCCATTGACTTGATGGGAGGATTGTTAGGGGAAACTCAATCCCACATCGTTTTCCACAAGGACAGGTGGCAGAAATATAAGAACATATGAGCTACTACCCCTATTAGAAATTGGATATAGGATTGTACCATATGGGTGATTATTTATTATTCTTGAATTTACTAGGTTGTAAATGAAACCTATAACATTGCATGTTTTTTATGGGTAAATTGTGTTCAATGGAATCTGTGACACACAAAACAGAACCCAAACAAACCATTATTATTTCAATGAGACCTCCATAAACTATCTGTTAATTTTTTTTGTATTAATATAATTATCTAAAATTTTAATTTTATCTAAATTTACTCACAAATTGTAACACCCCAGGTAAATAAAGAATACGAAATTTTTGTATTTATCCATATTTGTGAATAAAATATTAATATGACTTTAAAGGGGACGCTATGCTCGATGGCGTACCCAACACACAACAACGAGTTTCTTGGGAATCTTACGTTGCACTCTAATAATAAAATAATATTATTTTAAATGATAGTTAACATGTAGCCGTTGTATTGGCGGGAATGGATAGAAATAACTAAAATATGATTTCATATGTTTTTAATTGTTTTTACATTTATCCAATAAAGAATAGAGGCTTAAAATACGGAAAGAATTCAATTTTAGGCGTATATGCCCTAGTTTTCACTAAAGGTTCACTTATCACCTTTTGATGTTGAAACATCATTAAATATAGTTTTGTTCACTCTTAAACATTCTTTTGGACCAAATAAAACTCTTATTAAGAATCGGGACATCAAAATTTACTTTGTGTAAATTTTTGGTATCTTTCCGATAAAGTTCATTTTTTAAGGAATAGTGTAAAATGTTGTATTTTAATTCAAAACCACTTTTTAATCTAATTTATTTATATGATTAGATTATCTTTTGAATTGGTTTTAAAGTGAAATTAGAAAATATTTTTACCATTAAATCCAATAGTGGTGGTTGGAATTAATTTCACTTTGAAATCGGACTTAAACTGGTGTCAATCTTTTGATACTTATTGTTTTATAAAAACACGCTATTTGCTCTGACAGCGGGAATTAATTATTAAATTAATTAATGTGACTAATATGTTTTGAATTTTGTAAAACGGACTTCATTTTTGAATTCAGAATATCAAATATAGCTTAGGGTGAATTTTTGGTAATTTTCTGAAAAACTTCAATTTTTGATGAATAGTGAAACCACTAAGTGATAATCAAGCAAACTGATTTTTCAGTTAAATGAAAGTTTACCACTAATGTGTATTGAATTTTGAAAATCCGACATACATGGTTGTCATTAAGAAGTAAAATGTGGTTCAATGAGATTATAATAATTTTTGGTGAATAGTAACTTATTAAGTTTTTAATCGCGATTAGTGATAATTAGTGTAGTTTAAGGTATAAATAATACTTTAAAAATATGAAATGACCTAGACACATGTCACAACCCTATTGGTTGTGTCATGGCCGACCAAGACAAGCCATGGCCTAACTTGGGGACCCCATGGATCCACTTTTGTTGGGAAATAACATAAAATACTTTTTATTTAATGTTAAAGTGAAAATGACACTAACATAGTATGTTTTACTAAAACAATTTTTAAGTGGGGTTATACAAGTCCAAATTTTGATTATAAATAGTCATTGGAAAGATAAAAAGATTTCCTATATCATAGTATTTTTTTTATAATTTTTAGACATTAAAGAAATTAAATTATTTATGACATAATAATGATGCAGCGATGACATCATTATTTGACAATTTAATTAAAATGGAAAGATAATGAAAAAATCTACAATATACACATGGACAAAACCAATTGGATGAGTGGATTTCGATGCCTTATCACCTTATCCACGAATTCTACCAATGTGGGACCCTTTAAAACCGAAAAGCATTTTCAAATAAAGTAATATTTCTTTGCTTTCCAAAAGTGCCCCTCCTCTTCTCTTATAAAAGGCCCCCACCTCCACCTTATTTCACACACTTCAAAAGCCTTTGGCTCGGCCAACCCCTGCCCATTTGCTCTCTCCACATCCCTCTCCTCATCCTAGAGGATTTACCTTGGGCAGAATCCTTTCAAAGGAAGACTTTAGGCTCAAATCAAAAAGAGTTACACTTTTAAAGGTAATTGTTTTTCTCATATTCATTTGTTTTATTTTGCTTCTCCAACCCCCTAATCTCTTTTTATTTACTTCTTTTGTAACAACAACAGTATCTTCAATATACTAGGATGTTGTTATAATATTTATTTGAGCTACACTCTCACACAACTACATCAAATGGTTAAAGAACATACGGTTTCCGTGGATGGTGAAATTCTGCCTCCCGAAACGATGATTGTTCAATACTCATTTAACACCTTCAAAGGTGGCCATTATGATGTCACTATTTTTATATATGATATATAGTATGTTTATGTTTTCCTTAAGATTCTGTTTTTTACATTTTGGTCAAACCTTTATGGTTCCCATTATGGGTAAACACGATATCTTCATTTAAGGAAGTGCGGACTACCGCCCCCTCAAAGTGATTTGATTCGTTAAATACCATATGTGGGACATATAAAGGATGGAACTATGATATTAAATATGATATTATACTGGAATTATAATATACCTTTATATCATTATTATTCCATTCTATAAAATACGAATAGAAATGAAAGTAGCGTTCATGCGTACGTACGGCTTACCGTCTCCATGAACGGTGCATTTCATTTCTTACCTCTAAATGATTATGTAATGTTATAAATGCATGAATGTACTGGATATATATGACATATATTATAACTACAACATGAATACAATTCTGGATATAATAAACATTTGGCCACATGAACAACATGTAATTGTAAGAAGTCCACTTTCGACTTAAGAACCAAATACCGACAAAATGAACATTATTAACTTAAATGATTACATAATGTTCACAACATGTCAATAATTGATATAAAAGGAATAATGAACTTGGAAAAGGTTCTTAAGAAAATAGAAATTAACTCAAGTTTATTATTCAGGACGTTAAAGAACGATCGAGTCAAGTCGGACCCGAGGTAAGGGATCCTGCAACTCTCTTTCTCTTTAAGTACACTCTTTTATGTCATTTCTTTTAAGCTCATCTTTCTGATGATTGGGATGTTATTTTATATTAATCCTACTGTAATTTTTATGTTCGTGTGATGAGAGACCCTATTCTCTCTCATCAATCCATTTTGGAAGTTTTATGTGGCGCCGTTAGGCTGCCGAGTTCTCGTAAGGGATTTTTCATCTCACTTTTATTCTCGTGAGATTTACGCTACTTTTGCCACAAATTTCATTGAGTGGTGTATGTACTGCCCATTATTCTACACTTTGTGTAAAATACTTTCGTTTATGAGTATTTACATCAATGATCTATTGTCCCTCTTTCATGGGGTGTATTTTTTGAAAGATACCCAAGTCGGTAAGGGAACCTTTCACCCCCCTCTTTTTAAAAGACTTCTTTTATTGGGTCTTTTAATTTACATATTGTTACATTGGGATATGTTCTCATGTATCCTTAATGATGTAAATTTTGTGTCCAAGTGATGAGATACTCTTTTTATCTCTCATCAACTCATTTTGATGTGACGCCGTTAGGCTGTCAAGGGAACTTCTTAACCCAATTTCGATTTCTTTGGGTTCGACATGTAGTCATTGAATATGTCATCCATTCAATATGTGTGAATGACATTTTATTGTTTTACACTTAATATCCACTTATATTGGGTGTATTGATATTCTTCACACATATTTTTGAGATTGATTTGTCCTTAATTTAAGGATACCTTCTTTATAAGGGATTTCATCACATTTGACATTTCTATTGAGGGTTCATTGTTGTTATGCACCAATTCACTCTTATATGGTGTATATACTGTCCTTTGGAGTATTATATCATGAATCCATTTATTCTCATGATATTATAAAGTTCTGACTAAACGTTATTCCTCAATTATTTTATTCAAGTGTCTCTAATTTTGGTAAAACCCCTTTAACCAAAATATCATTTTAAATGTTTTAATTATTCGTTCTTATTAATATCCATGTTTTCAAAGTGGTTTTAAGGATTTATTTATATGGATATTAATGGTTTAAAATTTTAAAAGCTTCAAGGTGGTATGGGACACTTTGATTCAAAAATATCTTTATTAAATGTTTTAAATGGTTTTGGAAATGGTTTCTTTTTATATGGATTCATTATTTCAAAATACTAAAATGTTATGTTGTGTTTGAAATGTGGAAATGTTTTGTTTCCTTTATGAATATTTTATGTGATACGTGTATGTTATGGTTCTTGGGCATTGTTATGAAGAACGGGTGGTTCCGTGATAAACTAAGGGCGGGTGAGCCCGTTATAGCTCTCCAATGCATTGGGTAACGCGAAGGAGTGAAACGTTAAGGTTTCTCCGAAGAGATTTTAGGGAATATACTGTGATGGGTATTCCAAACGTAACCAAGAGGGTTACTCCCTACGTAAGAATGTTATGAATGCCTCAAGTTACCTTTATGTCTTATGATTTCTATGATTTATTCATGTTTTGATGAGTTAGGTTAAAGTGCCTATGTTTTATGGGTAAGTTATGATTTCATCTTTATGTATACATGAACTCATGTTTCCTTTCCATATTTTTATGTCCCTTACTGAGCTTTTTATGCTCATCCCAAGTTTCTGAAATGTTTTTCAGGTCAAGAGGAAAGGTACATGATAAGACGTTAGAGTCAAGGATGTGTTAAGAGAGAATCCATATTTTATTTTAAATATGTTCTCGTTGATGGGAAGAATGAATATTGTCTTTTATGTAATCCACTTTGTTTAAATGTGGAATGTAATGCAAGTTTCATGATCTAATTCTCTAAAACTCTAAACCTGAAAAGATCCTCAATGTGTAATCTTGTAATAACTCAAGATTAAGTAAGTTTTAAGGCTGGGGCCTTATAGTTGGTATCAAAGGTCGGTTTAGATAACTTTAGAGGTTAGGGTATTCCTTAAGCATAAGTGACATTACCATAATGGTTAGGATTTCAGAAAGAGTCCTAGTTTTAGATAAAGTGAATGAGTAAGTGTATATTAGTGTTTATCTTCCTCATTAGTACATGATGGTTTTGTTGATATACTCACACTGACCTTTTTGGTTTTAGTAAATGGCTGGATCTAGCAGGCACCAAAGTAACAGTGGATGTGAAGGAAATTGTGATAGTCTTTTGAGCAAGCAACTGAATGATATGGGAGCTGCAATAAGAACTCTTCTGATTATCCTCAACCAACTATCTGGAGTCATGATTGACCACCTAAACCTTGGAGTTTTCTCTAAGGCATCAAATATGCAAGAAACAAATCCCTACGGAAGTGCAGGTAATAATCATAAAGGTATGAGTGTTCAAAAACCTATGTGTCAGAGATGTGGAAAGAAACACCTAGGGAAATGTTTCAAAGGGACAGAAATATGCTATAGATGTGGAAATGAAGGTCATAAAGCAAGAACCTGTAATGGAAAAAGGAAGCATCCCGTTGACTCGAGGAAAGAGAAAGAAGTTCTTTCTGAGGGATCAATTGAATGTTTTAAATGTGGTGTGCATGGTCATTATGCAAACACATGTTCTATGAAGAAGTATCGTGAATGGGGTCACCAAGAGCGTACAAATGTTCGTTTACCAATACCTAATGCCATTCCTATTGAGGATGAAGAAACTGACAATGACCAATCAAAGGTATGTACTATTTCATGACTGTTGTTTTCCTATTTTGAAATCTTAGGATATGATTCATGATTTTGTTTGTAGGAAAGAGGTATTTCGGAATAGGTTGGAAAGTAATGGATAATGGATCATGAAGAATGTTGAATGAGTAAGATGTCAACATATAAGGGCTTCAAGAGTTATGGTGAAATTCTTAAGAGTATTATGTCTCTTTTGATGATGGGGTTACATTAGAAGACTTTTTATATTATGTGTAACCCTGATGATTAATATAGGCAAATTTTATCCAAGGAATAGTTACCTTTTCTTTTGTGGACATAGTTATAAAGAACCACGTGGGTTTATATGATCCTTACTTTTGAGGTAATTATGGGTTACTAAAGGTTATGATTGAAGTGGAGGGCATGAGATGAAATTGAGGTTAAAATGTGTTATGATTATTTTGAAGATTTTATCTCGTTTTGGGGAATGTTTTAAGAATTATATAGTTTTGGAAAAAGGACAACACGCAGACCATGTGACATCCCGTCGCGTCGGACAAAGCTGCGGGAATCGAACCCACAACCAAAGTGCGACTGGTATTTATCGCCTACCACTGGACTACGTGAAGTCCCTGGATAGTTTGACTGATTCTTTTGGTTATATGATTTTATGAATTAAGAGTAAGTTGATTTTGGGTTATTTATTAAAATGATTACCCTATCATGGAGGATATGTGATTGGGATAATTACTTTTCAATGCGTGACTTTAGGAGCAACTGATGTTGTTTGGAGATAAATGTTACGATTTAACTTGGAAGACTATGTGACTAAATCTTTCAAATATTTGGGTTTCGATCTTATTTTGGTTTACTTTGAAGAATTTTATGGACAAATTGTTTATCGAATGATCCTTGTTGAACATTGGGTTTTGTTTGACAAATTTTGGATGTTAAGAATAGATTTTATTTTTATAAAGGGTTATCCTTTTCTGGATTATCCGATCTTGTACTAGCCTTTTTGGTTTTGTTTTTGGATAAAGTCTAAAGACATGGGAAGTATATAGCTCTCTTTTGTGGATTAGGTGATTCTCTAGAAGTTGATTATGGTACTCTGAATGCGAACAAGTCTCCCTAAATACTCGTCTTTTGAAAAAAATATGAGTTTGATTAAGGAATCTAGTAAAAGTTGAAGGTCAACATGATAAGTGATTATGTTTCCTTATGAATAAAATTCCTCAATAAAATGTAACTTAAAACAAAAATGTTGTCTATTAACTTTTTCTACTAGGGAATCGAATACCGTTTAACCCATCACAAGTTTGTGATTTTCTCGTGGTTAACTTTCTCCTAAACATGTTTTCTAACACTCTCCATCAGAACATGACCCTTTGTTTTTTCCTCCATGTCCATATTTTCATACTTGGAGTCCTAGTATGGGTTAACTCGGGTGACCTTTGTACTTATCTTTCTTTATTTTAAAGTGATTGTTTTACCAACTCTTGTTCCGATGTGGGACTTCCAAGGATTTTTCCAAGTCCAATTTTAAAATTGCGCGGACGCAATTCCCAAAAGGGGGGAAGGATGTAACACCCCAGGTAAATAAAGAATACGAAATTTTTGTATTTATCCATATTTGTGAATAAAATATTAATATGACTTTAAAGGGGACGCTATGCTCGATGGCGTACCCAACACGCAACAACGAGTTTCTTGAGAATCTTACGTTGCACTCTAATAATAAAATAATATTATTTTAAATGATAGTTAACATGTAGCCGTTGTATTGGCGGGAATGGATAGAAATAACTAAAATATGATTTCATATGTTTTTAATTGTTTTTACATTTATCCAATAAAGAATAGAGGCTTAAAATACGGAAAGAATTCAATTTTAGGCGTATATGCCCTAGTTTTCACTAAAGGTTCACTTATCACCTTTTGATGTTGAACCATCATTAAATATAGTTTTGTTCACTCTTAAACATTCTTTTGGACCAAATAAAACTCTTATTAAGAATCGGGACATCAAAATTTACTTTGTGTAAATTTTTGGTATCTTTCCGATAAAGTTCATTTTTTAAGGAATAGTGTAAAATGTTGTATTTTAATTCAAAACCACTTTTTAATCTAATTTATTTATATGATTATATTATCTTTTGAATTGGTTTTAAAGTGAAATTAGAAAATATTTTTACCATTAAATCCAATAGTGGTGGTTGGAATTAATTTCACTTTGAAATCGGACTTAAACTGGTGTCAATCTTTTGATACTTATTGTTTTATAAAAACACGCTATTTGCTCTGACAGCGGGAATTAATTATTAAATTAATTAATGTGACTAATATGTTTTGAATTTTGTAAAACGGACTTCATTTTTGAATTCAGAATATCAAATATAGCTTAGGGTGAATTTTTGGTAATTTTCTGAAAAACTTCAATTTTTGATGAATAGTGAAACCACTAAGTGATAATCAAGCAAACTGATTTTTCAGTTAAATGAAAGTTTACCACTAATGTGTATTGAATTTTGAAAATCCGACATACATGGTTGTCATTAAGAAGTAAAATGTGGTTCAATGAGATTATAATAATTTTTGGTGAATAGTAACTTATTAAGTTTTTAATCGCGATTAGTGATAATTAGTGTAGTTTAAGGTATAAATAATACTTTAAAAATATGAAATGACCTAGACACATGTCACAACCCTATTGGTTGTGTCATGGCCGACCAAGACAAGCCATGGCCTAACTTGGGGACCCCATGGATCCACTTTTGTTGGGAAATAACATAAAATACTTTTTATTTAATGTTAAAGTGAAAATGACACTAACATAGTATGTTTTACTAAAACAATTTTTAAGTGGGGTTATAAAAGTCCCAATTTTGATTATAAATAGTAATTGGAAAGATAAAAAGATTTCCTATATCATAGTATTTTTTTTATAATTTTTAGACATTAAAGAAATTAAATTATTTATGACATAATAATGATGCAGCGATGACATCATTATTTGACAATTTAATTAAAATGGAAAGATAATGAAAAAATCTACAATATACACATGGACAAAACCAATTGGATGAGTGGATTTCGATGCCTTATCACCTTATCCACGAATTCTACCAATGTGGGACCCTTTAAAACCGAAAAGCATTTTCAAATAAAGTAATATTTCTTTGCTTTCCAAAAGTGCCCCTCCTCTTCTCTTATAAAAGGCCCCCACCTCCACCTTATTTCACACACTTCAAAAGCCTTTGGCTCGGCCAACCCCTGCCCATTTGCTCTCTCCACATCCCTCTCCTCATCCTAGAGGATTTACCTTGGGCAGAATCCTTTCAAAGGAAGACTTTAGGCTCAAATCAAAAAGAGTTACACTTTTAAAGGTAATTGTTTCTCTCATATTCATTTGTTTTATTTTGCTTCTCCAACCCCCTAATCTCTTTTTATTTACTTCTTTTGTAACAACAACAGTATCTTCAATATACTAGGATGTTGTTATAATATTTATTTGAGCTACACTCTCACACAACTACATCAAATGGTTAAAGAACATACGGTTTCCGTGGATGGTGAAATTCTGCCTCCCGAAACGATGATTGTTCAATACTCATTTAACACCTTCAAAGGTGGCCATTATGATGTCACTATTTTTATATATGATATATAGTATGTTTATGTTTTCCTTAAGATTCTGTTTTTTACATTTTGGTCAAACCTTTATGGTTCCCATTATGGGTAAACACGATATCTTCATTTAAGGAAGTGCGGACTACCGCCCCCTCAAAGTGATTTGATTCGTTAAATACCATATGTGGGACATATAAAGGATGGAACTATGATATTAAATATGATATTATACTGGAATTATAATATACCTTTATATCATTATTATTCCATTCTATAAAATACGAATAGAAATGAAAGTAGCGTTCATGCGTACGTACGGCTTACCGTCTCCATGAACGGTGCATTTCATTTCTTACCTCTAAATGATTATGTAATGTTATAAATGCATGAATGTACTGGATATATATGACATATATTATAACTACAACATGAATACAATTCTGGATATAATAAACATTTGGCCACATGAACAACATGTAATTGTAAGAAGTCCA
Organism: Viscum album; assembly: GCA_963277665.1. Taxonomy (NCBI): domain Eukaryota; kingdom Viridiplantae; phylum Streptophyta; class Magnoliopsida; order Santalales; family Viscaceae; genus Viscum; species Viscum album. Next base: position 713,107,023 of record OY728134.1, on the reverse strand, counting down.
CTTTCGACTTAAGAACCAAATACCGACAAAATGAACATTATTAACTTAAATGATTACATAATGTTCACAACATGTCAATAATTGATATAAAAGGAATAATGAACTTGGAAAAGGTTCTTAAGCAAATATAAATTAACTCAAGTTTATTATTCAGGACGTTAAAGAACGATCGAGTCAAGTTGGACCCGAGGTAAGGGATCCTGCAACTCTCTTTCTCTTTAAGTACACTCTTTTATGTCATTTCTTTTAAGCTCATCTTTCTGATGATTGGGATGTTATTTTATATTAATCCTACTGTAATTTTTATGTTCGTGTGATGAGAGACCCTATTCTCTCTCATCAATCCATTTTGGAAGTTTTATGTGGCGCCGTTAGGCTGCCGAGTTCTCGTAAGGGATTTTTCATCTCACTTTTATTCTCGTGAGATTTACGCTACTTTTGCCACAAATTTCATTGAGTGGTGTATGTACTGCCCATTATTCTACACTTTGTGTAAAATACTTTCGTTTATGAGTATTTACATCAATGATCTATTGTCCCTCTTTCATGGGGTGTATTTTTTGAAAGATACCCAAGTCGGTAAGGGAACCTTTCACCCCCCTCTTTTTAAAAGACTTCTTTTATTGGGTCTTTTAATTTACATATTGTTACATTGGGATATGTTCTCATGTATCCTTAATGATGTAAATTTTGTGTCCAAGTGATGAGATACTCTTTTTATCTCTCATCAACTCATTTTGATGTGACGCCGTTAGGCTGTCAAGGGAACTTCTTAACCCAATTTCGATTTCTTTGGGTTCGACATGTAGTCATTGAATATGTCATCCATTCAATATGTGTGAATGACATTTTATTGTTTTACACTTAATATCCACTTATATTGGGTGTATTGATATTCTTCACACATATTTTTGAGATTGATTTGTCCTTAATTTAAGGATACCTTCTTTATAAGGGATTTCATCACATTTGACATTTCTATTGAGGGTTCATTGTTGTTATGCACCAATTCACTCTTATATGGTGTATATACTGTCCTTTGGAGTATTATATCATGAATCCATTTATTCTCATGATATTATAAAGTTCTGACTAAACGTTATTCCTCAATTATTGTATTCAAGTGTCTCTAATTTTGGTAAAACCCCTTTAACCAAAATATCATTTTAAATGTTTTAATTATTCGTTCTTATTAATATCCATGTTTTCAAAGTGGTTTTAAGGATTTATTTATATGGATATTAATGGTTTAAAATTTTAAAAGCTTCAAGGTGGTATGGGACACTTTGATTCAAAAATATCTTTATTAAATGTTTTAAATGGTTTTGGAAATGGTTTCTTTTTATATGGATTCATTATTTCAAAATACTAAAATGTTATGTTGTGTTTGAAATGTGGAAATGTTTTGTTTCCTTTATGAATATTTTATGTGATACGTGTATGTTATGGTTCTTGGGCATTGTTATGAAGAACGGGTGGTTCCGTGATAAACTAAGGGCGGGTGAGCCCGTTATAGCTCTCCAATGCATTGGGTAACGCGAAGGAGTGAAACGTTAAGGTTTCTCCGAAGAGATTTTAGGGAATATACTGTGATGGGTATTCCAAACGTAACCAAGAGGGTTACTCCCTACGTAAGAATGTTATGAATGCCTCAAGTTACCTTTATGTCTTATGATTTCTATGATTTATTCATGTTTTGATGAGTTAGGTTAAAGTGCCTATGTTTTATGGGTAAGTTATGATTTCATCTTTATGTATACATGAACTCATGTTTCCTTTCCATATTTTTATGTCCCTTACTGAGCTTTTTATGCTCATCCCAAGTTTCTGAAATGTTTTTCAGGTCAAGAGGAAAGGTACATGATAAGACGTTAGAGTCAAGGATGTGTTAAGAGAGAATCCATATTTTATTTTAAATATGTTCTCGTTGATGGGAAGAATGAATATTGTCTTTTATGTAATCCACTTTGTTTAAATGTGGAATGTAATGCAAGTTTCATGATCTAATTCTCTAAAACTCTAAACCTGAAAAGATCCTCAATGTGTAATCTTGTAATAACTCAAGATTAAGTAAGTTTTAAGGCTGGGGCCTTATACAAATAGAAATGAATTTGTAAACTCTTAGAAATAACGGTTAAATTTTATAAAAACATTTACATCAAAAATGTTTTTTTTATTTCTATTTTGGATAAAAAAACTCTAACTACTATTTGGAAAATTTAGAAATATTATTTAAAACATTAAAAACTTTTTTTTTTTTATATTTTTATTATCATTTTTCAAAAAATTTGGATTTTTCATAATTTTTTAAATGAAGACTGAAAAATACTTATTTTTTTAAAATATGAATAATTTTTAATAAATTAAGTCCCACAATTTTTTTAATTTAATTGTTTATTAATATAATCACTATTTAGTTTTATAAAATCATATTAATTACATTTAAATCATCTTTATTATATTGTTTAGTATAAGTGTATTTTAAGCCATTAAACGCATTTTTTCTTCAGAAAAATGATTAATATTGATAATGTTTCTCCAAAAAAATAATTACAATAATCTTTAATGGTGAATTACTTAAATGATAATTATATAAAATATGTATATAATGTTTTATCAAAATTCATTTTAATTATGATATATTGTCATATAGTTAATATTAGATCATCTTCTATTGAAAAAAATATATATGGAAAACCATCTTTTCTACATGCCAAGTAGTATAATGTTATATTAACATCATTCTAAGTATATGAGTTGAATTGGGAAATATTAAATCCATATTTCTGATTAGAATAAATTTTTTTATTTCAAATTAGTTTGGACCATAATTAATGGCAAAAATATAAAAAAAATATTAACTATGGTGATAGTGAATATATATTTACCTGGGAGGTGGGGGGTTTAAAATCAAAATGTATGGGTTATAAATGACCCAAAAAGGTATAATTCCAATTTTATAGTCATAATTATACCTTATATCTTCCTATTCTTACAAATGGAATTTATGAAGACCTATGACATGTGAAAAATGATGGTGTAGTTCTCTCTTCTCAAAAATTCCAAGTATGTCCTCTTCGACACTTATAAAAGGCCAAAAACTATCATTTCATTTAAAAATTACAAAATCACATTACGTAGAAAAATACCTATCATATTAATTCTATATATCCCCGAAATAATCCTAGACACCTTGGAGATATTAGAAACCCATCCTAGTAATGTTTTTTGTGGAAACCTAATAATGTCATACGAAGAAAAGTTAACATCCTTACCTGAACATTGTGTTTTATTTCTTCATCCACATACCTATAATAGTATAATAATAATAAAAATATAAAAAATTATGTGTAATAAATATTTATTTTGGTTTTCATGTTAAGTCCATGACTTACATTATTTACCTCCTCCCCCATATAGAAAACGAAACGGTTGATCTTCTGTACGGCAGACTACCGTCTTACGAACCGACGTAAATAATTTCCCATAAAATCTTAACATAGATACATATATTAATTTATCTAATGTTTATATATGGTATTTATGATATAATTATAAATTTTTATTTATAATATCACATACACCATTTTATATTACAGTACGTAGATAATACAATAACATCGCTCGTGCGTACAGTAGACAGTATCCTTATAAAGAAATTTGATTCATTTTTAGGATAATATATACATGTCACCATATAAGGATTTATTTTTTTATTGAAATATATTATTCATTAAATTTTTATCAATATGTAACAATAATATATCATATAAATTCTTTATCTACCATCCATATAATAAATGATAATGTTGTTCGTGTGTACGGATGACACCTGCCTCATGAAGGGGAATGATTCATTTTCATTAACACATAAAATTGATGATATAATTAAGGTTATTTAGTGAAATAATATGATTTTTATGATATATTTATTAATAATAAGGATAATATAATAGTTACATTCTTTCCACTATGACCTTAAAAAATGGAAACATTACTAATGCATACGTACAACCAACCGTCACCATGATTGTAACAATGTTAATTTTTCATAACCATACTCAGTGTTGCTTTAAAATTTATAACTTATGTATATAAATTATAATTATTTCATGACTAAAATTTTATATATGGTCATATAATAATCACTTTGACCTTATTTAACTTACCATAGTGATTTTGGACATTTTATTCTTTTTTTAATAAAACATCCAATGAGAAATTAATTCTTTGAGTAATTGAATTTCATATAGTGAGAAATAATTTAAAAGTAATAATAAAAATGAAAAAGGTTATTAATAGAGTTAAGGATTAATCTAATTCTGTTATTGAGGATGATAAAGAGAATAAGCAACCAACCAGGCATAGGGACAGGATTATTTCTAACCCACCACTTCTATTGGCTTTGAAACATTCTATCTCTAATATAATTTATTAATCTTTTTAATGTTATGTAATAATACTATGTTCTATATATATATATATATTTCACATATATACAAATATTATCTTCCCTTCCATTGATAGGGTAATACATGTCTTATGATAATTTATAAATTTCCATTATTATATAATTTCATTTGATTGTGATAAAGAGTAAGATTATGAAACCCATATTATTTCCATGGGTAATTTTTATGATATTCTTTTTGACTAATTCCATTATATGGAACAGAATTATAAAAAAAATGTTATGATTTCTACACCCATATATAGTCTTATTTAGTTAGTCAAATCATTATTTTCATGAGGTATCATGTATAAGATTAGAGAGTAAACATAAATCATTATGAAACATTGTACACCATGTGATATTTTGTAGTTATTTGTCATTGTATATTTTTTATATAATGGGATATATTTTTATAATAGTTCCTATGATTTCATTATCTTATGATACCATGTTCTTTATTTCATTACTACATGTGTCACTAATGAGCATGTTATTTTATGATTTCATATTCTACCATTAAAAAGGTTGTTTTTTCCTTGTAATTTCTATTTACATACAAGGTTTTCTATATTAACCTTTTAATTATGTTTTCCCTAGGTTATCCATTTTTTTTCATAGCTCTAAAGGATTTTAAGAGCTTTTGATGAAAAATAAAATAATGACTCCTTGATTAATTTTACATTTTATGTAATATGTACCTAGTCCTAAAAAGAAACAAGGTCACGTGATCTTTGGTATTGTACATATTGTATATATATAAATATTTAATAATCATGTAATAATATGTGAAAAAGAAATGGGTTTCTGTATTTGGTATTAGAGTAATGGATATGTAAACAATTAGAATTATGATGATAAACATTTAGTGATAACCCGTGTGATAATTATAATAGTAGGACTAAGTGTAAAAAAATATCTTCAAATATTTGTGAAGTATAATGGAATTGATTTCAAAGTAATTAGATCACATTATATATCCTATAATTGGAAATGGTTCTGAAAAAAATGCACATATGGGTAACTACTCTAAAACATTAATTCATGGATTAACTATAGAATTTCATGGTGTATAAAAATATTTATTAATGAGAACCCATTTTGAAACTCCTATGGGATAGGATTTGGAAGTTTAAAATCTCATTACAAACTGTTATAAGGAAAATAATGAAATAATTAGGAGAAAAAACATAATAAGGAAATTTCAATGGATGACCTTGGATAAAACCAAGAGACTCCGATGTTAGGATATACTAATAATTTATATGTTATTCTAACATGATTATATTTCTACAATGAATATGATTATTAGTTAAGGTATACTAATTTATATTAGTTATAATTAATTCCAGGGAAACTGTGAAATCATTCCCACAACAAATAGGATAGGAAATGTGATTATTCCCCAACAGTATGACAAATATTAGTTATGTGGGAGTTTAGAAATTCATTGATTTATTATCTCAACATGATCATGTTATGAATAATTACATGAATCATATGGAGTTCCCAAATCCTATTAACAAGGATCAAGTTGTAGTCAATTATTCTATGTAAAAATAACCCCTACCTTTAGTTTGTCTTTTATTACCCACACCATGTAGTGATGGAATAATGAAATTTAGAATATATTCTCTATCATCCAATGCACATAGTAAGAGAATGATGTTACAGCAATTTATCACATTGAGGTTGATTTTGATCAATGGTGTAGTTTGATCCATATTGTGAATTCCCAATCGGATTTTGGATTCATGTAATTTTAATACTTTATAATTATTTTACAACAATAATTTCCCCAAACCCTCCATCCTAAAATGGATAGATAGTTACTTAGTCTAAAAAAGAATATGATTCTATTGTGGAATATGAGGAAAAATCAAAAGGATTTATTTATAAAGATCCATATTTCAAATCAATAATGAATATAATGAAGTCCCCTTCATAATTATGTTAGTGTGTAATCTATGAAAAGAATTATCTATTTTAGAATTTTACAACAATGAAGAGACTATTTGTTTTTCCAACAATCTTGACATTGAGATCCGATAATCCCATTGGTCTCATGGGATTGGGGAAAAAATTAAAATGATTTTTTCTTCATCTATATTAAAATTTAAATCTCATGGAAGAAATAAAACCCAATACTACATTTGTAATATGTTTTGGAAGTAGAATACAAAACACATTTTAAGGGGAACCAAAATACTCTTCATGTATGGAAAATAGGGACATCATGCATATCAGTGTTGAAGGTAAAAGAAGAATCATATTAACATGGATGAATTAAAGAAGGTTCAGACCAAAACTATTCCTATCATAAAGTATTTTCACTACCAGTAATATGAGAACTATGAAATAAAATTCCCTAAAACAAGGGTTTTTAGAGAAAAGTGTTGATAAAAACATCATAGAAAATAAGTAATGGTATATGTTATCACAAATTCTATGGTGGATGTGGTGAATAGTACACTACTAATTCATTCTAAAATAGATAACATACTTTTTTATTATGGTTGTAAAAATTATTTCATATCCTATAATTTTAATATAAATGTTCACACACTACCCTTGAATGTGGGGGTTGAGCTATCTATTTGTATATTACCTGTAGAAATAATGGCATCCCAATTTTGTAACTCCTCCCCAATCAATTATTTTGGATTAATATTCTATAAAATCTAGACATACAGGCTTTATTAGAGTATGAAACTATTATTTTCAGGGATTGGCTACAATTATATAAATAATACATCAATTGTAGAGTGTGGGGGATCAATATACGAGTCTCAAGTCACCCAAAAATACTTTTCATGTGTAATGTGGTGTGGGAATATCCTATGGAATATTCAGGTCAATAAAATGTATTATTTCTTAATGTTAAATCATATATAGCTCCAATAATTAAGTAAATGTAAAGAATCATGATTTAAGTCATGCCTAATATGAGGCATTATAAATATATATTCTCAAAAGAGATATTTGGTAATCCTATTGACTGAGACATTTATTTTATAATTAATGTTATACTTATATCAATACCCTTGTGGAATACTCCATATAGTATGGCCACCATAGAGTTGTAAGAATTGAAGAGGTAGTTATTAGAAAATAAATAAAAGTGTTTTATTTTCCATATTTCGTTACAATGGGGTGTGTGAGTCATCATCATCAAGATGAAGGATGGGTCAAAGAACCTATATATTGATTATTATGTACTAAAAACCAACCAAATAACTAAAATCCCCTTCCACATATTTATGACTTGTTTGATCAACACAGTGGGGGTTATTATTTCTATAATCTGGATATTTGGACATGATATCATCAGTTAACTTTAAAAAAGGTGTGTATTCCCAAAAATAAATTCTGAACATGGTATAGGCAATATGAGTTCATATTAACACGTTTATGACTCTATATTGATCCAATTATCATTATGAACTTGGTGAGTATATATATTAGGGATTATGTTGATAATTGTTTCGTGGTCTTTATAGAGGACATTCTAATTTTCTACAAAATCAAGGAGGATCATGAAAAGTATTAGAATAATGTTCAAACGAATTTCTAAAAGGGTAATATTTATGAATTATTTTGTATGTGTGAGTTATGGAGGATGAAATCACCATTCATGGGGTATTTTATCCCAATAATAGCGATATATGTGGAATATTTTTGGAAGAAGGAAGTCATGGACTAGGCTAAAAGAACATTTTAATGGAGATCTATACATTCACAAGATTATTAATGTAATACATAATTTTTTAAGGGACATTCATGATTTTCAAACCCACTATCAATGATAAATTAGAAAGGAGTAATGCTTTTTGGGAAAAATAATTGAGAGAGATATTTATGTAGTTAAAACTATGGAATATCACTACATGAGTACTAATGCATTCCATAAGTGGGAATCTTATTTAGATTATAAAAATTCACAAAAGAAGTGTTTTGGATGTGTATTAATGTAGACTAATAATTTTATAGCCTATTACATAATTAAAATGGGGTTTCATGAGTATAACTATCCCTTATATGACCTAGATATTTTGGTAGTGAACATTTCATTGAGGATATGGTCACACTATCTATATAGGGGAATGGTTTGAAATATATATATATAAATAAAATGAGCCTGAAATATAAATTCAAACAGAAGTATCATAACATGATATAGTGAAGATTGTTATAGATGTTCAAGGAATGCACCATCTCAATCCATTACCATTCTAGGAATAATAATATGGTGTTAGATTCTCTTAGAATATAGGATCTTACAATTTTATCGAGGATTATAATTGATATGGATCAAATATTATTATATTTGAAAAGTATGAATATGGTAATATTAACATAATATTTATCCTAACTGTGTCAAATTACTATTGAACCATCAATTCATTAGAGGATCAGGGATGACAGAAAAAATGATGAGGTGCTACATAAAAATATATTGAAAACACATGATTTCAATATTATTTATGATAGAGTTATAAGGTTTCAAACATGAATATGTGTACCCTGAACACTAGAGACGGATATGGAGATTCTATAAGAGTTTTTTACCTCAAACCCCTCTAATTATTTGGGAAGATGTAAGATACATTGTTATCTGAAGAAAAAAATCTGGTGGGAAATAAGAAGAGGTATATTTCAGAGTTTGACTGTAAATTTTTTTTATGCTCAGAATTAAATCATTAATGATATAAGTAAAGGGTTATAATTCAAATATTTCCCATAATAGTATGGAAATTGGAAACAAATACTCATGGATTTCATCATGTGTCTCCCTTGTACAATTGAATTTAATAATACAATTTGGGTTCTAGTTGAGAAGTTTATAATGTCAACATATTTCCTTTATATGAAGGAATATTTTATTCTTGACCAAATCAGAATGATATGAATAAGGGTTGTGGTATTATTTCAAAGAGTTACACTATCTATATTATATAATTGATATCTAATATTTACCCAACGGTTTTGTGGAATCCTTCAGCAAGATCTTGGTATACATCTCTATTTCTTCATTTATTATCATCCTGGGAGGATGGGAAATCTATGATATCCATCCAAACCCTAGAGTAAATGATAAGATCTATTTTAATGGTTTTACCATTATATTGGGGTTAACACATTCCAATTGTATAGTTATCATGATAAAAAACATCCATTCTAGAATTCATATGCCACCATATGGGGCTCTTTATGGGAAGTATCATCAGACACCTACATTAAGGTATGAAGTTGGAGAATGGATGCTAATCATACTTGATCTTTTACATGACATGATAAAAAATATTAAAACCATTCAGTGTCCCATGAAATCCATGATAATTCGACAAAATGTTAGTGAAGAATAATATTAATGAGTCATAGATTTTTATGTTAAAGATAATTTGTTTCTCCATATATCCACATGGAATGATTTCAGGAGGATTGTGAAAATGTGAAATATTATTCCTAGTTACATTAGAACCATTGAGACACATGATCTCTTTGAACTGGTAGCCTTCCAAATCTCACTCTCTTATAACCAATATCAAGTATATGATGTGTTCCTGGAATCCTTCTTACCTAAGTTCATAGAAAACCCATAAAATTTAATAAATTTAGAGGTGATATCATTGGGGATAGTCCATTAATATATGGATAAACCATTGCATATATTATATTTTGGAGACAAATTTGTATGAACCAATTCAACTCACATGGTAATAATGTTGTGGAGAAACTAAGAGTATAGGAAAGAAACACAGGTTACATAAGTGGAAATAATGAAAACATTCGATCACCTATTTTCTTCTTTTTCATAAACTATAAAATTTCAATAGATAAATTATTTATTAGGGAACAAATGAAACACCTTAACTTTTTAAAAAACAAAACAATGTTTGGTAGTGTACGCGACACATAAAACTGACCACAAAAGAACCATTATTATTTAAATAAGACAATTATATCCTAGTAATTTAATTAGAATGTATTGATATGATTAAATAATTTATTTAATTTGTACAAATTTATTTTTCAATGTAAATGTATTTATAAACATGGAGGTATAATTTCACATTTTATTAATAAAAATATTTATTTAAAATATAATTTTCATTATTTTTCAGCAAATGAATATAATTAATTTCCTTAAAATTTTAAAAAAAAAATATTTTAAAATTTGATATTAATTTTTTAAAAAGTATATCAATATTAACATACAATAAATTTTACGTTTATTTGGATATTAATAATTTTTCAATGAATAGAGAAAATACTAATTTTTTTTAAATTGTAATTTATTTTTTAAAAAATAAATCACATGTCTTCCTTTATTTTATTTTAAACTATCATAAGTATTATTTGGTTAAATTTCATAATATTTATTACATTAAAATCATATTTATAATATATTTTAGTAAATGGTTATTTTTTGTTATTAATAAACATTTATTCAAGACATTAATTTAATGTTTATAATATTTCTCAATTTTAAATAATTAAAATAAAACATATTATGAAATGATTTAATTGAAATTTTCATATTATTTATATATATAATCTAATTTAAAAAATTTTAATTATGATTAATTTTGATATTGTTAATATGATATCATTTTTCATTAAAAAATGCATTTCTTGAAAAAAATATTTATGATGCATATATAGGTTGTATTTAGAATTATATTTGGCCAATTATGTTTGGTTAATATGGAAAAATGGTTCAAATATTTTGATTCATCATTACTTATGTTATTCAATATGTTTTAATTAACTTTTAACTCTCGTCAATAGTTACAATAGTTATAATTATTTAATGCAGTCAATTTAAAAACATGTTTACCCTAGGATAAACTAAAAATATATAGGTAAAAAATTCATCCAAAGATATCTAATTACTATTTTATGTTATTTTTTCAGAATTATCTATTTTTATAATCAATAATGGACTATTTTGGATCCATTTGTGATGAAAAAATAATGGGTGTATTTTTTTAATTTCAAAAATCACAATTGTGTCCTCTCCCCCACCTATAAAAGGCCACCCACTCCCCTCTCAGTTACAAACATACATAAAACATTTTGACATTCAATACATATCAACATCACATCCTTAATTTCGTACCCACATCCTATATTTCTTGAAACTTATCATAATTATAGCGTACTATGGATTTATGAAAAAACCTAAAGAAGGTGATCAAATAAGAAGTAACATCCTTAATCGAGTGTTTTATTTTATTTCATATTTCATATCCTTCACATATTTTTAAATCATGACAAAATAATTACCATATAATTATACAAATAATTAAGTTCTGTTATGTTATGTTAATTAATTACTTTTTTCTCCTCCTCCCTTAAACTGAATATGTAATTGTCGATCTCTTTTACGATAGACTACCTCCACAAAAACTAGTGTAATTTATTTTCCATCACTGATTCACACAACTAGATATATTGATGAATTTAATTTTTATATATGATACTTATTCTATTTTGTTACTTCTTAAAAAATAATATAACAAAAAATTTATTATATTACATTTCATAGTGTATAAAATAACATGGATCGTGTGTGTGGATGACTATCTCCTCGTGAAGTGATGTTAATAATTTTTTCGTTATATTTTACATAGACTGTAATATGGATAAATTTTATATTGTTACAATATATTTATGATATAATAATAAATATTTTAAGTAAACATATCATATAACTTATTTCCTTAATATCCATTGAAAAATTTATAATTTCATTCATGTGCATGGTAAACTACCACCTTATGAAGTAATGTGATTAATTTTTAATACCACATGAAATGTATGGAATGTGAAAGGTATTTTGAAAAAATAATATATTTATGATATAATTATAATACAATATAGATAAGTTTATACATACCTTCTTTCTGTAACAATATTTGAAAAATGGAAATGATACTCATAAAAACCTATGACCTTTCATCATGATGATTGTAATGTACTTCAATTTTAATAAACATATTTCATGGTTGGATTAAAATATAATATTTATTAATAATAATAAAAATTATTTTATTATTAAAATTATAGATATGATAAAATTATAATAGTTTTGATTTTATTAATCATACCAATGTGATTTTGTAAATATAAAATGATTATTGTTAAAATGTCTGATGATGAATATAATTGGTTATGAAATTGAAAAAAAATTTAAAAAATAAAATAAAAATGAATAATAAATATTATTATGGTTATGAAGTGTGTAAATTATTAACCCATGTTTATTATTTTGGAATATAAATAATGTATATTATAAACTAGGTTTGTGGTAAGCGAGCTCTCTAAACCACACTTTCTATCATATTATGAACTTTCTCCCTCTAACACACTTTATCCCTCCATTTAATATTATGGATTGATTTGATATACATTTATATGTATCTCAATCATATTCATATCTTATTTCCCAATATTTTAATGTGGAAACAAATTCATTATTATCATTTCCCAAATATGATCACTATGAAATTTTTGTTAATTATGATATATATAAACATTATGCAACCCATTTTATTTAAATGAGAAGTTATAACGTTATTCCATGATATTTAATAATTTATGTGGAACACTTACATCATGAACATGATTTGATGTGTTCACCCATATATTGCTCCAATACATTTGGTAATGCTTTAGTCTTGTGAGGAATCATGTATAGGAATAAGGAATAAACCTAACCCATTATGGTATTTTTTCTACAATGTGATATCATTTTGTAATTTATACTTGTCTCATGTTTATATCAAGATATATGTTTATACCACATTTACTACAATTCCATGATCTTATTATACATTAATAATTGTGTTATGCATTCATTTGATTACTCATGAGCACATTATTTTATAATATTAAGACTCATCATTGACACAAATGTTATGATTTTTAGTCATGATTATAACCTTAAAAGGTTTTTAGCCCACACATTTATTTATGTTTTCCTTAGGTTATCCAATTTATTCGTAAAAATGGAATGGTTTTTTAGGATCACATTTTGATTAATTAAAATAGTATTCAAGGATTTTTGTTCTGTTTGACATAATATGAAACTAATCATCACAAGACACTATGACTCATGATCATTGGGATTGTACTTTTTGGATATTTTGGTTGAAAATTAATTTAATAATATACTTCAAAATATTATTTCACTATAAATCCCTCCAAAAAATTTCATCACCAATTAGACCTTGATATACTATTTATTGAATATTGAAGATAAAATCTCGATAAAATAATGTTAATACATACATCATATATATCAATTCATCAATAAAAATGATAAATGGAAAGTGAATCTTTAAAAACCATTATAATTTTATATTTATCTCATTGAAATTGATATCATGAGAGATGACTTTTATGATTATAATATCAATTTATCCAAATCACCATTTTAGGATTTGCTATTAGGTAGCCAATGTTTGGGAATTTTAAAATGAATTGTGCGTAATTTTAGATGACTTATTATGGATCATGTGGATAGCATTAACTGCAGTACCATTCTTTAGGGGTCATTTATGCAGATCAAGGTTTCATGTGACTTTAAAAAAACACATATGAGGGGAACATTCCATTTTATGGGAGAAACAAATGATTTTTTATCATTTTTATATGAAAATATGAATTTATTTTATTTCTTATCTTAATGCATCAAAAATATGTACAATGATTATTTCTTTAAATTTATGTATGTTTTAGGTCATATTTCCTGTGATATTGTTCCTGTATTTTGGAAAAACCATGGGAGGTTTTTTATGATAGAGGCGGTGGGACAAAGGGGTATAGATAAACTCACTAAGGCCCTATGAATGCAATCTATTCCTAATAGAAGTACGGAAATTTTCATGCGACCACTATAAAACTCAATAGACCAATTCCATTATAATTTACAAAAGGATTTAGATATTGTATCCTCCCAACTGTTTCATGTAATTTTGGGATGGCCTTTTATGAAATTTTTATATTTCCCTCATTGATTACCACTCATGCGACAATATTTCTTATAACAATTTAGTATACACAAAAAATTATTTCTAATAAAACCATTACATATTTTGAACCTACAAACCACAATATTACTCATAGATTTGATTCTCCCTTTATCTCCTCTAAATCAGGTGAGGAAGATAATTAGATTATTATGGAAGACTTAAAAAAATCATCTAATATGGAAGATGATAGGTAAAGGGAACTTGGTAAAAAAATTTGTATAGTGTAATATATCCACTCCAAAATAATTATGTAACCATGGATTGATATTGTGATATACTGATAAATATTTAAAATGGATGGGATGTTTTATTTCTTTTATATATAGAGGCAGAGTATAAAGTGATCCAAAAAAGACCATTTCAATGCAAATCTTATGCTAGAACTATCATGGGCTTAGAAACCTAGATATAATTCAAATGATAAAAAATTAGGGAATGAAAGTGGCTTGATTTTTTTTAAACAATATTATATATTAATGAAATTTTTGGTTTTGTGATAAAGGTTCATTTTCATGGGTTTCTGCTGGTTTTTCGAAAGGAACATTTATGTGGTATGTGCCTAATATGGAAGGTTGATATGGATTTTAAGAACCAATGTTTTTATTTTAATAACATTGCTTCCTATTTTCATCATTATGAATCCCTTAAATTTTATTTTTTGGGTATATATAGATGGAAATATTAGAAACAAAAATTCATATATTGTGAAATTCTCAAGTCTTTGTGGGAGAGTCAACATGGAATCTACTGATAGGCTGAAAATTTTGTGAAATAGTGAACAATAATGAATAGAGTGGGGGGAATAGTAATTTCTTTTCTTATACATTGGATTTCCAACAAGAAGTTAAAACCATATGTTTTTATTATATCTGATACAATGTCAAACCATTTACCTATTTTTGAGGGAAGAATGTACTATCTTAGAAGAGTTTCTAGACATATTTTTTGGTTTGATAAAATGGATCATCCTCATTATATTTATCTAGGTGTTCTATATTTCTCCACTATGTGGGATCACTTCCCATTCCTCAATAAAAATTTCCTAGGGTCCAGGAATCTAAGACATGACATTATCTTTAGGAATGAATATTATTGGTCTATTGAGGGGGATTGTGAAGGGGTGATCCATTTATGTTGGTAAGTGGGAGGATTATTATAAGGACTCAGCCTTAAACATTACTTATTATTGAATTAAATGAATAATTCTCATTGAGAATCTTTTCAGGTTTAGATTTTTAGAGAATTAGGACATTACTATTACATATCAATGATTACAAAGTAGACACATCTGCTCAGCTTACATTTTTTTCACAAAATTAGAACTCTTGACCACATGAGTCATGTCTAGTTCCTTGTTTTAGACAGCCTGACATTTCCTTGATCCCATCCTTGACCTTATTAATCTTTATGTCATGTG
This sequence comes from Viscum album, assembly GCA_963277665.1. NCBI lineage: Eukaryota > Viridiplantae > Streptophyta > Magnoliopsida > Santalales > Viscaceae > Viscum > Viscum album. The sequence goes on along the minus strand of OY728134.1, from coordinate 713,091,116 downwards.
AAAAACATTTCATAAAAACATGGTATGAGCATAAGAGGCTCAGTAAGGGTTGTAATAATACGGAAAGAGAACATTAGTCCATGTATATATAAGAATCAATGAAATAATACTTTACTCAAAAAACATAAGCAATTTAACATACCTCATGAAATCATAAGATTTACGAATAACTTATAGAAATCATAAGACATAAAGGTAACTTGAAGCATTCATAACATTCTAATGTAGGGATTAACACTCATGGTTACGTTTGGAATACCCATCACAGTATAATCCCAAAATCGCTTCAGAGAAACAATAGCGTTTAACTCCTTTGTGTTACCCAATGCATTGGAGAGCTATATCAGGCTCACCTACCCTTAGTTTATCAGAGAACCAACCGTCTTCATAAACAATTCCCAAGAACTATAACATAATCATAGAACATAACTTAAGCATAATTTAAATATAACATTCCCACATTGCAATAACAATATAACATTTTAAGATATTGAAATAATGAATCCATTCTAAAAACCATTTTCAAAACCATTTAAAACATTTAATAAAGGGATTTTTTAATCAATGTGTCCCACACCACTTTGAAGCTTTTAACATTTTAAACCATTAATATCCATATAAATAAATCCTTAAAACCATTTTGAAAACATGGATATTAATGAGAAATAATTATCTGAAAAAATCATTTAAAAATTTAAAATGATATTTTAGTTAGAGGGTTTTTAACAAAATGAGAGACACATGAATACAATAATTGAGGAATAACATTTAATCAGAACATTATAATATCATGAGAATAAATGAATTCATGATATAATATTCCAAAGGGCAGTATATAGACTATATAAGAGTGAATTGGTGTATAACAACAATGACGTCTCAATTGAAATGTAAAATGAGATGAAATCTTTTATAAAGAAGGTATCCTTAAATTAAGGATAAATCAATCTCATAATTATGTGTGAAAAATATAAATACAAAAAATATAAGTGGATATTAAGTGTAAAAAAATCAAAGGTCATTCAGAAATATTAAAATGATGACATATTCAATAACTACATGTTGAACCCAAAGAAATCGAAATTGGGTTAAGAAGTTCCCTTGGTAAAATTCGATAGCCTAACGGCGTCACTTTAAAATTCATAAAATTAGTTGATGAGATAAAAAATCGCAACTCCTCACTTGTACATAAAATTTTGAACAATAAGGATATAGAAGAACATATCCCAACATAAAAAATGTAAATTAAAAGACATTACAAAATATGTCTTTTAAAAAGAGAACTGTGAAAGGTTCCCTTACCGATTTGGGCAACTTTCGAAACATACACCCCATGAAAGAAGGGTCATACAACATTGATGTAAACACTAATAAATGAAATTATATTACACAAAGAGTAGTATAATGGATATTACATAAAACAATCAATGGAAATGGTGGCAAATGTAACATAAATCTCACGAGAATAAAAGTGAGATAAAAATACCTTACGAAAACTTGGCAGCCTAACGACGCCACTTAAAACCATCAAAAAATGGATTTATGAGATCAAATAGGGTCTCTCATAATATGAACATAAAAATTACAGTATGAGGAATATAAAATAACATTCCCAATCACAATAAATATGAGCTTAAATGAAATTACATAAAAGAGTGTACTTAAAAAGAAAGAGATAGGTTGGATCCCTTACCTCATGTCCGTCTTTCCATATTTGTTTCTTTATATTCCTGAATAATAAACATTGGTCAATTTATAATTTCTTAAGTACCTCCTTTAAATATTATAATTCAGTTCATATCACATATTATAGTGTCATAATAATTTTTTATAATGTGAGTTCATATCAAACGTTTTTTTCGATGTTCAGTTTATAATATTACATAACATTTGGTGACAATAGAAATGAAATGCACTGTTCATGGAGACGGTAGGCCATACGTACACATGAATGCTACTTTCATTTGTTTTTTATATTAATGGAATTAAAACTAAATGAGATATATATATATTATAATTACAGAATGATATACATCATTTAGACATAATATATGACATATATATCCATTATATATATGTACTTATAATAGTACATAACATTTGGAGATAAGAAATGAAATGTACCGTTCATGGAGATGGTTAGCCGTACGTACGCATGAACACTAATTTCATTTTTTTTGTATTCAATTGAATGAAATAATAATGATATAAAGGTATATTATAATTCCTGTAGGATATAATATTTAATACCATTAATTACATCCTATATACATCCCACATATGGAATTAACGAATAGAATCCCTTTGAGGCGGAGGTAGTCCGTACTTCCTAAAATAAAGATATCGAGTTTACCTATAATGGAAACCATAAAGGTATGCCATAAATGAAAAATACAGAAACTTAAGGAAAACATAAACACGTTGTATATCATATATAAATATAGTGACATCTTAATGTCCACATTTGAAGGTGTTAAAAGAATATTGAACAATCATCGTTTCGTGAGACATTAATTCGCCATCCACAGAAACAGTATGTTCTTTAACCATTAGATGTAGGTGTGTGGAAGTGTAGCTCGAATAATTCATATAAAAACATACTAGTATATTTAATATAATGGTTTTGTTACAAAAGAATGAATAAAATGAGTTTTGGGGGTTGGAGAAGCAAAATAAAACAAAAGAACACAAGTGATGACATTACCTTAAAATCGGGTAACTCTTTTTGATTTGAGGGAAAAGGATTCCTTGGAAAGGATTATGACCAAAGTGAGGATTCTAGGAGTAATATAGGTATGGGTAGAGACAAAATGAGTAGAGTTTGGCCCATCCAATGGCTTGAGAGGTGTGGGTAAGGAGGTAGAGTTGGGGGCCTTTTATAAAGGAAGAGGAGGGGCACTTTTGGAATGTTATAAGATATTACTTTATTATAAAATTCTTTTTCGGTTATTAAAGGTCCCAAAATGATATATTTCTGAGGATAAGGTGATAGGAGTTCTAAATCCACCCATACAATATGTTTTTGACAAGTGCAGGTCTTCGATGTTACATTATCATTTCATTTTATTTAAATCGTTAAATAATCAGGTAGTCATTGCATCATCATGGTGTCATAAATAATTTAATTTATTTAGTGTCTAAAAATTATAAAACAATTATCATGATGTAGAGAATCATTTTATCTTTTTAATGAATATTTATAGTCAAAAATATGACTTGTATAACCCCATGTAAAAATTGTTTTAGTAAAACAATTCATGTTTGTGACATTTTTATTTTAACTTCAAATAAAAAGTTATTAATGTAATTTTCCATCCAAAGTTTCTCCATGGGGTCCCCAAGTTGACCCATGGATTTTCATGGTTGGCCATGGCTTATCCAATAAGGGTATTACTTGTGTCAAGGTCATTTTATATTATTATAACATTATCATTACCTTAAATTACATTAATTACATTTAATCGCGATTAATAAAACTTAAAAGTTACTATTCACCAAAAAAATATTTTAATCTCATTGAACCACATTTTAATTCTTAATTACAACCATGTATGTCAGATTTTAGAAATTCAAATCACAAAAGTGGTAAAGTTTCATTTAAATGTAAAATCAGTTTATTAACCACCACTTAGTGGTTTCACTATTCATCAAAAATTGAAGTTTTTCAGAAAAATACCAATAAATCACCCTAAGCTATTTTTCATATTCCAAATTAGAAAATGATGTCTATTTTAAAAAATTCCAAACAAATAATTTGCATTAATTAATTTAATATTTAATTCCCACTGTCAAAACAAATATCGTGTTTTTAAGAAACAATATCTATTAAAAGATTGACACTAGTTTAAGTCCAATTTCAATGTGAAATTAAATCCAATGACCACCATTGGATTAAATGGTAAAAATATAATCCTAATTGAACATTAAAATAAATTAAAAAGATAATATAATCATATAAATAAATTAGATTAAAATGTGGTTTTGAATTAAAATATAGCATTTTCCACTATTCATTAAAAAATGAACTTTATCAGAAAAATACCAAAAAATTTATACAATGTAAATTTTGATGTCCCAATTCTAATAATAATTTTACTTTGACAAATATAACATATAACATTGTCAAAAAAATTTGAATTAAGAGTGTTTCTCCATCAAAAGGTAGTTAATCGACCTTTTAATGAATATTAGAATATTTATGATTAAAATTGGATTAATTCACATTTTAACATTTATTTTAAAAAGTAAAAATATTTGACAAACATATATAATAATTTTGTAGTTATTTCTGTTCATTCCCACCATTACAACATCTAGGAGTTAACTACCATTTAAAATTATATTATTTAATTATTAGAGTGCAACGTAATATTTTCAAGAAACTCGTTGTTGTGTATTGGGTATGCCATCGAGCATAGCGTCCAATTTAAAGTAATATAAATATTTTATTCACAAATATCGATAAATATGAAAATTTCATATTCTTTATTTACCTGGGGTGTTACATATTTCCCCCCTTTTGGGAATTGCATCCACACAATTTTAAAATTGGGCTTGGAAACTTCATTGAAAATCCCACATCGGAACAAGAGTCAGTAAAACTATCACTTTAAAATAAAGAAAAGAAGTAAAAAGGTCACCTGATTTAACCCATACTAGGATTCCATGTAGGAAAACATGGATATGGAGGAAAAAATAAAGGTTCATGTTATGATGGATAGTGATAGAAAACATCTTTAGGAAAAAGTTAACCATAAGAAAATCACAAACTTGTGATGGGTTAAACGGTATTTGATTCCCCTGCAGGAAAAATTAACAGAAATATTTTTGATTTTAGATAATTTTTATTGAGAATGTTATTTATGAGCTTAACTAAAACATAAGGAACATACATACTTGTCATGATGACTTTCAAATTTTACAAGATTTCTTACACGAACTCCTATTTTCTCCAAAAGAAGAGTATTTAGGATGACTTGTTCTCATTAAGAGTGCGATAATTAACTTCTAGATAATCACCAAATCCAAAAAAGAGAACTATATACTTCCCATGTCTTTAGACCTTATCCAAAACTTAACCCAAAAATGTTAGTATGAGATCAGATAATACCCAAAAAGGATAATCCTTTATATAAAAAATCTATTCTTAATCTCCAAAATTTATCCACCAATACCCAAAGTTAAACAAAGACCATTCAATAAACATCTATCCATAAAATTCTTCAATGTAAACCAAACTAAGATTGAAGCCAAAATATTTGAAGGATTTAATCACACAGTCTTACAAGGTACAAATTAACATTTATCTCCAAATAACATCAGTTTATCTTAAAGTCTCATATTGAAAAGTAATTAACATAATCACATATCCTCCATGATAGTTTAATAATTCCCATAGATAACCCAAAATCAACCTATTCTAGATTCCTAAGATCATCTAACTAAAATTAATTAGTCAAACTAACCAGGGACTTCACGTAGTCCAGTGGTAGGCGATAAATACCAGTCACACATTGGTTGTGGGTTCGATTCCCACATCTTTGTCCGACACGACGGGTTGTTACACGGTCTGTGTGTTGTCCTTTTTCCAAAACTATATAATTCTTAAAAAATTCCCCAAAATGAGATAAAATCATAAAAAATAATCAAAAAATATTTTAACCTTATGGTTATATCATGCCTTTCATTTTCCATCATAACATGTAGTAACCCATAATTACCTCAAAAGTAAGGATCATATAAACCCTAATGGTTACATTTATAAATATTACCTGAAATTCCACATCGAGTTGGTCATCTCGTACATGATATATTAGAGAACATACCAAGGTTCAAGTGGTTTATCATGACTTATGATAGTTGGTTTGGAATAACCACGATATTTCTCATTGAATCCCCCATTTTATCCAGTCTCTTAATCAGAGAACCACCATAGTTTCCGTCAAACCCATTGTCACTTTGGTGCCTGCTAGATTCATCCATTTACTAAAACTAAAAATGAAAGTGTCAGTATATCAAAAAAATCATCATTTACCAATGAGGAAGGCAAACACTAAGATATATGTACTCATTTACTTTATCAAAAAACTATCACTCTTTCTGATATCCTAGCCATTATGGTAATGTCACTTATGGTTATAAAATACCATAACCTCTAATGTTATCTAAACCTGCCTCTGATACCAACTATAAGGACTCGACCTTAAACATTACTTATTATTGAATTAAATTAATAATTCACATTTAGGATCTTTTCAGGTTTATAGTTTTTTAGAAATAGGACAGAACTATTACATCTCAAAGATTAAAAAGTAAACACATCTACCCAGCTTCCATTTCTTTCACAAAATTAAAACTCTTGAACACAAGAGTCATGTCGAGTTCTTTGTTTTAGGCAGCCTGACATTTCCTTGATCCCATCCTTGACCCTATTCATCTTTTTGTCCTGTGAAAAACATTTCAAAAAAACATAGGATACACATAAAAGGTTCAGTAAGGGTTATAACAATACGGAAAGAGAACATAAGTCCATGTTTACATAATAATCAATGAAATCATACTTTACACATAAAACATAAGCAATTTATCATACCTCATGAAATCATAAGATTTACGAATTACTCAAAGAAAGCATAAGACATAAAGGTAACTTGAGTAATTCATAACATTCTTACGTAGGGAGTAACCACCATGGTTACGTTTGGAATACCCATCATAGTATATTCCCTAAATCTCTTCGGAGAAACCATAGCGTTTAACTCCTTCGCGTTACCCAATGCATTGGAGAGCTATATCGGGCTCTCCTGCCCTTAGTTTATCATGGAACCACCAATCTTCTTAAACAATTCCCATGAACTATAAAAAAATCATAGCACATAACTTAACCATAATTTAAAGATAACCTTCCCACATTACAATAACAATATAACATTTTAATATGTTGAAATAATGAATCCATTCTAAAAACCATTATCAAAACCATTTAAAACATTTAATAAAGAGATTTTTTAATCAATGTGTCCCACACCACATTAAAGCTTTTAACATTTTAAACCATTAATAACCATATAAATAAATTCCTAAAACCATTTTTAAAACATGTATATTAATGAGAAATATTTATAAGAATAAATCATTTAAAAATTTAAAACGATATTTTAGATAAAGGGTTTTTAACAAAATGAGAGACACTTGAATACAACAATTGAGGAATAACATTTAATCAGAACATTATAATATCATGAGAATAACGGTATTCATGATATAATATTCAAAAGTACATTATATACACCATATAAGAGTGAATCGGGGCATAAAAACAATGATGTCTCAATAGAAATGTAAAATGAGATGAAATCTTTTATAAAGAAGGTATCCTTAAATTAAGGATAAATCAATCTCATAATAATGTGTGAAAAATAAAAATAAACCAAATATAAGTGGATATTATGTGTAAAACAATCAATATTCATTCTATTCAAAGGATGACATATTCAATAACTACATGTTGAACCCTTAGAAATCGAAATTGGGTTAAGAAGTTCCCTTTGGTAAAATTCGACTGCCTAACGACATCACTTTAAAATTCATAAAATTAGTTGATGAGAGAGAAAATGGTATCTCATCACTTGGACATAATATTTACATTAATAAGGATATACAAGAACATATCCCAATATAAAAATATGTAAAATAAAAGACATAACAAAAAAAGTCTTTTAAAAAGAGGACTGTGAAAGGTTCCCTTACCGATTTGGGAAACTTTCGAAACGTACACCCCATGAAAGAAGGGTCATACAACATTGATGTAAATACTCATAAAGGAAAGTATATTACACAAATAGTAGACTAATTTATAGTAAGTAAACCAATCAATGTAAATGGTGGAAAATGTAGAATAAATCTCATGGGAATAAAAGTGAGATGACAAATCCCTTACGAAAACTCGGCAGCCTAACGACGCCACTTAAAACATCCAAAAATGGATTTATGAGATAAAATATGGTGTCTCATAATATTAACATAAAAATTACAGTATGAGGAATATAAAATAACATCCCCAAACATAAGAAGGATGATCTTAAAAGAAATGACATAAAAGAGGGTACTTAAAATTAAAGAGAGAGGTTGAGTCCCTTACCTCAAGTCCGACTTTCCCTGTTCGTTTCATTATATTCCTGAATAATAAAAATTGGTCAATTTATAATTTCTTAAGGAACTACTTTAATTGTTATTATTCAGTTCATATCACATATTATAATGTTATAATAATTGGTTAATAATGTGAGTTCATATCAAACATTTTTGTCGATGTTCGGTACAAGAGTAAAAATTGAACTTGTTGGAAAAGAATTTTCCATATAGTTATAAGTACATCACCTAAAGAATATTATTAACGATTTAAAAATCATATATATCCAGTATATATTAATTTTATACTATTACAAAACATTTGGAGATAATAAAAATGAAATGCACCATTCATGTAGATGGTATGCCGTACATACGCATGAATGCTACTTTCATTTTTTTCATATTAATGGAATTAAAACTGAATGAGAGGTATCTATATTATAATTCCAGAATTATATCCACAATTTAGATGTAATATATTACATATATATCCATTATATATATATACTTATAATAGTACAAAACATTTGGAGATGATAAATGAAATGTACCATTCATGGAGACGGTAAGTCGTACGTACGGATGAACGCTACTTTCATTTTTTTGTATTAAATGGAATGAAATAATAATGATATAAAGGTATATTATAATTCCAGTAGGATACCAAATGTAATACCATTAATTAAATCCTTTATACGTCCCACATATGGCATTAACGAATCAAATAACTTTGAGGGGGCGGTAGTCCGCACTTCCTAAAATGAAGATATCGAGTTTACCCATAATGGAAACCATAAAGGTATGCCATAAATGAAAAATACAGAGGCTTAAATAAAACATAAACATATTATATATCATATATAAATATAGTTACGTCTTAATGGACACCTTTGAAGGTGTTAAAATTATATTGAACAGTCATCATTTCGTGAGGCAATAATTTTTCATCCACAGAAACAGTATGTTCGTTAACCATTCGATAGAGGTGTGTGGAAGTATAGCTCGAATACTTCTTATAAAAACATCCAATAATATTTAATATACTGTTGTTGTTACAAAAAAAAAGTAATAAAAAGAGTTTAGTGGGTGTGAGAAGAAAAATAAAACAAAAGAACACAAGTGAAAACATTACCTTAAAATCGGGTAACTCTTTTTGATTTGAGCCCAAAGGCTTCCTTGGAAAGGATTATTCCCAATGTGAGGATACTATGTGTAATATAGGGATGTGGAGAGACAAAATGAGAAGATTTTTTCCCATCCAATGGCTTGAGAGGTGGGGGTAAGGAGGTAGAGGTGGGGGCCTTTTATAAGAGAAGAGGAGGAGCACTCTTGGAATGTTATAAAATATTACTTTATTATAAAATGATTTTCGGATTTTAAAGGTCACAAAAGGATATATTTAGTGGATACGGTGATAGGAGTTTTCATTCCCCCCATCCAATAAGTTTTTTACAAGTTTAGGTCTTAGATTTTACATTATCATTTCATTTTATTTAAATCATTAAATAATGAAGTAATTGCTGCATCATCATGGTGTCATAAATAATTTAATTTATTTAGTGTCTAAAAATTATAAAAAAAATATCATGATGTAGGAAATCCTGTTATATTTCTAATGAATATTTATAGTAAAAATTAAGACTTATATATACCCATGTAAAAATTGTTTTAGTAAAACAATACATGTTTGTTACATTTTTATTTTAACTTTAAAAAAAGTAATTTATGTCATTTTCCAACCAATGTTGCTAAATGGGGTCCCCAAGTTGACCCATGGATTGTCATGGTCGTCCATGACTCATCCAATAAAGGTAGGGCATTTTTCAAGGACATTTAATATAATTATAACATTATCTTTACCTTAAATTACACTAATTACCTTTAATCGTGATTAATAAAACTTAAAAGTTACTATTCACCAAAAAATTATATTAATCTCATTGAACCACATTTTACATCCTAATGAAAACCATGTATGTTGGATTTTTGAAATTCAAATCACATAAGTGGTAAAGTTTCATTTAAATAAAAAATCAGTTTATTAACCACAACTTAGTGGTTTCACTATTCATCAAAAATTGAAGTTTTTTAGAAAAATACGAAAAATTCACCGTAAGCTATTTTATATATTATGAATTCAAAAATGATTTCTATTTTACAAAATTCCAAACACAAAAGTTTCATTAATTAATTTAATATTTAATTCTCGCTGTCAAAACAAATAGCGTGTTTTTAAGAAACAATATCTATTAAAAGATTGACACTAGTTTAAGTCCAATTTCAATGTGAAATTAATTCCAATGACCACCATTGGATTAAATGGTAAAAATATAATCTAATTTCACATTAAAATAAATACAAAAGATAATATAATCATATAAATAAATTTGATTAAAAGGAGGTTTTGAATTAAAATACAGCATTTTACACTATTCATTAAAAAATGAACTTTATCGGAAAAATACAAAAAAATATATACAAAGTAAATTTTGATGTCCCAATTCTAAAAATAATTTTATTTTGTCAAATATAACATATAAAATTGTCAATAAAGTAGACTTAAGAGGGGTTCTCCATCAAAAGGCGGTTAATTGACCTTTTAAAGAATATTAGAATATTTATGCTTAAAATTGGATTAATTCCCATTTTAACATTTAATTAAAAAACTAAAAATAAATAAAAAACATATATAATCACTTTGTAGTTAGTTATGTTCATTACCGCCATTACAACAGCTAGGAATTAACTACCATTTAAAATTATATTATTTTATTATTAGAGTGCAATGTAAGAATTCCAAGAAACTCGTTGTTGCGTATTGGGTACGCCATCGAGCATAGCGTCCCCTTTAAAGTAATATTAATATTTTATTAACAAATATAGATAAATATGAAAATTTCATATTATTTAATTACACGAGGTGTTACAATTATGATTTCATGAATACAATATTTCATGTGGATTATAATATAGATAGATAATGTGATAAAAAATCCACAAACCTGAGGTCCAATGTTACTCTAGTCATAAGAGGATAAATAAGCAATAATCTCCCCTAGACGAATTTTTATCCAAAATATCACCCCTTAATGTAGTGTTGGATGAAAGAATAAAAAATTAGAAAATCATCTGGTGGCGGAATGTGATTGACACCCACGTTAAAGAAAATGATTCCAACATTCCTTTTATCTACTTAAAGGCTTTTGTGAGATTCCATAAGAATGTCATTTCTTATCTCTATACTCTATATGGCTAGGTTCATTCAAATGATAAATAGACACCTGCTCCTATCATTCATTTTTAATATATTTATTTGGATGTTGAATTTGCAATCATATAGAATATCAGATCTTGTACTAAACAGTGTGCCTTCAAAGAACATGTAGCTCTATTATAACCATTTCCACAAATATTTCCACCTCTCCTAACTCCCTCACCCTATAATCTATCTTAATATATTATATGATTCCAATTCATAATTTCCATTACCAAATAATGATTCATATACATATTAAATTTCCTAATAAAATATTGGTTCACCTCCCCCTATCCCATTGAAACCTTCCATTAGCTCTAGTCCACATGTTCTATAATGTATCTTAATCTCAAATATCCACTTCCCATTTCAAATCATAATTGTAAAATACTAATTCATCACCATGTTCTCTTTCCTCATTAAATATTGATTCATAAAACATAAATCACCGATTCTTATTACTCATTCCTCCACTAATACCAAATTCATTATAACCTAATGTCATCATCCCATTAGATTTCCTCAAAATTTTCATATTTTATTTGAATGGACCTAATGGAATTATATCTATCTTTTTATAAATACTCCCTATTTCATTCCAAGGAATTTTTTATCAAATCTATCGTCCTTGTAAATTATAAAAACACTGAAAATATCTCATGTATCATCCGAAGATTGCCAAATCATATTTTTTTATTTCTATCGATGGTGATGTATATCATTGACTGAAGGTGTAGAGAACCTGAATAACCAATAACTAATGATGAGTCAAATCTATCTCCTTTATCTAAGAAGATCCATACTAAAATTACCTTTAATTATATCAACAAAATTATACTTCTCATAATTATGTTATATGTTATAAATAAAATAAATTCACATTAGGATCACCATATAGTCTTTATAGTTATAAAATGAATGAAATAATTTGTTTTTCTTGAAGTTAATGAACATATATTAAAGGAATAGTAACTTGACCTTTGGAATAGTGACCTAGCCATTAGGAAAAGTGATATGACCAGTAAATTTGTAACCTTATAATTGAATGTATAAATAAAATTTAGGAATCTTATAAGTAAAAATTTTATATAGTAAGATATTGGAAAATGTAAACATGTGTTTAAAAAATGTTATACGAATTCACTGTATTTTTGTAAAACTTAACGAATAATTTTAAATTTTATAATAAATATATTGATTTAAAAGAAAATTTATTTTCAATTAATTGACTCATACATTAATATTTTTATCTTTTTATTATAAGATAATTTTCTGAGACGTTGAATAATTTTAGAAAGTGTCATAAAAGTAGTAATAATTATAAATTTGTATTTTTTGAATAAATGGTGATTTTATTAAAATATTGAATTCATCATATTTAGAAAATAATTATCATCAAATAGAGTTTATTTTATTAGTTCAACGCATTAAAAATGGTTATAGTGATTTTTTTGTATTTTTAAAAAATAGATTCTTTTTTGGTGAAGATTGAGATATGATAATTTAAAGTATAAACTAAATATGTGAATTATTATCTCATTGGATGCGGTATGGCTGAATTAATCCCATAATATATATCCCCTATAATGCTTTACTATATTTATTCATTTTAAACAATAATATTCATAGTTTTGTTCCAAAATAATAATCTAAAAAATAAAATAATGTGAAATCACTCCTCTCCTTCACTATAAATACAACTGCACCACCAATTCTCCTCACACCTATGAAGCATTTAAGCCTTCCATATTATTCCCAATTCCTCTCGCATGTCTCTCCACCATGTATATTATATCTTGTTATCATCAAAAGATTAATATTTGTTTTCTTAATGAGGTTCTCAAGGAAGATAATTGATGAGGTAAACACCACCTTCATCTTCTTTAATATCTTTTTTAGATCTTTTTTATTATCATATCCTCTCATACCCATATCCAAGATTCATGTAAACTACAAAATATTATATAAAGTATAACATTATCAGGATAGTTAAATAATCAATCATTATTTCTCTCCCCCTCTTCATCTATTATACAAAAGGGAAAAACAACGTCTATGAGGTGTTGAATTACCGCCTTTGTGGAAGATGTGTTTATTTTCAATTAAACATACAATTATTTCTTGAAAAAGTAATTCTTGGGAATTTTTTTTATATATTTATTAAAAAGTATTTTATTTATGTAACCATTATATATACATAATACTAATTAAAAAAACAATACAAGCATGTGATGATAAAATAACTGAAATAATCAAAACAATTATCATTGTCATTTTTTTTAAAAATTCATCCATACGTCTAAAAAATGATAAATAATATGATTTAATATTTTTTATGATAATTAATAAGATATTAAGTTAGTTATGGATATTTATTCCTACTTACATAAACATCCATACTCATATATAAGCAAACTGGTCAATAAAACCATTACAAATAACACTCTCGAACAATGAAACTAAAATCTATAAACAACCAAAAAAGAAATTAATAAATTATTAAAAATTAAAAAAATAATGTACATGTTGAAGATTATATTTAATTATTAATTAATGAATATAATTTCCTTATACTGGAAATTAAGTACAATTTTAGAACCATTTCAGACATAAGGTAAGGGATTCTACTTGAACCCCCATTTTTCATTCCGGTTACTATTTCTCTCTCTTTAACACAATGAAATAAATATTTATTTTTTATGTTGTTATTATAAAATATTTTTATAAGTTCAAAAATCATGAATAATGATTTCATCATCCTTATTTTATTGGGAAATACTTGTTTTAAAAAGGATCCTTTTACAATTATTCTCGGAAACCAAGCCTTATTAAAGAGAACCTCCAAATTTATTACCCATATTCTTATTCCCTACATTATCATTTTTAAGAAACCATTATTTTTATAAAATATGTAATTTCATGATTTTAAAATTTATTTTTCCATTTCCAATTTTATATAAAAAATTAGGACTTATCAATTTTAATGAATCATTAAAAATATCTTTAAGAATCTATTAAAAAAATCATATCTAATTCTTATTAAACATTATTCATAAATGTCCCCACTTTACATTGAAAAAATTATTATATGAAATGTGTATATTCCCTTATTAATGTCCATTTATCTTTAAAATCCATTCTTTCATGGGAACCCTTAGGAAATTCACATTTGTTATGCTTTATGACAATATTATGACACCCATTCCATTCATTGGGTAACCCTTTTTTATATGATTGATTCATCATGCAGCACACATATTTTGGTGCATGTAATGATGGGTTCACCTAGATAGTGATCCAATGAATTGGATAATGTTTATTCTCATTGTATTTCTTGTGAAATCATTTTGGTGGTAAGCAATGAATCATGCTACATGTGAAATCATCTTCATTGTAAGTCTTGACTTGTGCTACATGTGTAATGATCATAGTGGTTATCCTTGAGTAATGACCCATGTGAAAAGAGCATTTAACAATTATAATGTCATTTTTTATTTTGTGGGAACAATTCATATGATTCCATCATTAATTTATCACATTTTATATATATTAGGGTTTCTTATGTTTATTATTTCTGTTTAATGTAATCATGTTATGCTATTTATCCAATTAAATATGATTTATTTCAATATTTATTGACCTACAAGTATTTTTACCTCACCCATTATTCATGTATTCGCAATTAAATCCTATGAATATGTACGGACTCAGAGAATTTTAGGAGATCATTATTAATATTAAATAAAAACATTATCATTTTGGTTTAATGTGGTTTAATTATGTACCTAATATTCCAAAGAAACTAGATCTTACATTCTATGGTTTTGTTTTTGATAATTGTGTTAAAAATCATGTAAAAATATGTGAAAATTATTAGGATCACTATAGTGGGTATCAGAGCGTGGTATAGTTATTTTTTTAGTTTAACTCTATATCACTTTAGTAAAAACCTATGGGTAATTCTATCACCATGGGTAACCTAGATTGAATCATAATAATCACAAGTTTACATTAAATTTATATCTTTATATGTTAAATGTTTGTTTTTTACATGATTATTATATAATTATTAAACCCCCATTAATAAATCTTTTTTTTCACAGTTAATGATTGGAAATAGTAGAACTTATGCAAAAAATATATGTGATAATAAATGTGAAATTTCCCAAATGATATTCCAAACATGATCAGAACAGGTGCTCAGAACATCATTATAGTTCTTTGTCAACAATATAAAGTTATGAATAATAACATGAATCATGTGGAACAACCTCATTATCCTAAAAAATTTAATACTACCATCCAAAACATCACGTGAGAGAGGCCCCCCATGTTTAATGGATCATCTGATCCCCTCATCACAGAACAATTATTTACCTCTATTGAGAGTATATTATTTGTCCATAAATTATCAAAAGAAGAGAAGGTTTTGTGGATGTTTATTATCATCATAGGGAAGCTTTAATGTTGTATAGATTATCAAGAACATGAAGTCCATGGAGGAAATTCATTCCATGGAATGGGAATATTTCAAGAAAGTATTTTTCAATAAATATTTTCCCCAAACTCTTCATCTTTCGATGTAAGGGTGGATCCTTCTTCTGAAGAAAATGGGTGATGAGTATAATGGGTTGTATGAAGAAAATGACAAAAATATTGCATGGTACACCTCAAAAATTGTCATTAACATCAAGGATATCTTGGTTAGGAGACTAAATGTGAGTCTATAAAAATCATTGGTTTTTTGAGACTTTGACATATATGAGGTGATTTTCCATTATTCCTTTAATGTAGAAATGGAGATCAATTAATCCTAGGGGTCTCATGGTACAAAATATAAAAAGTGGAAAATATTTATTAATATTTGAGGATATATAGTTAAATACCATTATGGAAGGAAAACTCAACATCCCACATTTCTAATTTGTGGGAAGAAGCATCTTGGTAACTATTTAAAGAGAATTTGGAGATGCTTAAAAAGTTGAAGAGATGTGAATTTGGATATTAATTTCCATGGGGATATAATGAAGCTTAAAATGATGAAGAAGAAAGAATGATCTAGATTAGAACTCGTCTAATAATGATGTGTTTTGACAGTAAGGAATATTGGTATTGTGCATACGATTTCCATATACCGAGGTAGATTGGGGGAAATCATCAAAAACCTCCGAGGATGTAGGGAACAACATATGAAATCACCACCACCTAGGTGGATCTTGATGGGGATGTGGTAATAGGTATGTATATTATTCTTTCATGAATAGTTATTGTACTTTTTGATTCTGGTTCTACACATTCATTCATAGAAAAAAAGTTCAGTAAAACTATTTAAATAACACCAAAAAATTAGATTCACAATTATCTATGGGGAAGATGTGGAAATTATTACATTCAAAATACCTACTCCCCCTAGTTAATGTTTGCCGACTGAACCTCCGTGAAAATCATGTCTTAATTATTTTGGATGAGTTTGATCATATTCTGGGCATAGATTGAAAATCACTATACAAAGATAATATAAACTGTTTGGAATGTTTGAAAATTCTTCAAAAATTGATGAATCCATTAATTTTATAAAATTTTAAAGGGTAAGATGAATATTCATTATAATAATAGTCTCATGTGTGTATATTATTTGCTTATGAGAAATAAATATCTAGCTAAAATGATTGAGGCAAAGGATATAATCGTGCTCGAGTATATTCCCATTGTGAGGAACAAAACCGATGTGTTCCTTGGTTAGTTGTCTAGACTTCCTCAAGAATAATATGTTGAGTTCTCAATTTATCTTATTAATGTATATCAAAAAATATATAATACTTCTTATAAAATTAACACTATTGATCTAGATGAACGAAAGAAGTAGTTACATTAAAATAATGATAAGGGTTTTATACATCCGAGTGTTTCACCATGGGGTACACTAGTCCTATTTGTCAAGAAGAATGATTGATCAATACTCCACTTCATTGATTATCATGAGAAAAATTAAAATCACAATAAATAACAAGTAAGTCATTCCAGAGATAGATAACATGTTCAATCAGCTTCATGGGACCAATTATTTATCCATGGAGGACCTTCGATCGGGTTATCGCCAATTAATGGTGATAAAGGAAGATATTTACAATACATCCTTTTTGAGAATGTTTGGATACAATGAGGTCATAGTGATGCCCTTCAGACTCACTAGGGCTCCTGTGATCTTCAGGGACGTAATTAATAGAGTATTTGTATACTACATTGAAACAATTATGGTATTCTTTATCGATGATATTTTGACATACTATAAAAGAAATGTGGAAAATGGGAATCATATTAATACCATTCTAATGACCTTAATAACGGAGAAACTCTATTAAATGTGTAGAAAATGTGACACACCAGGCCTAGATTCCATTGACGTTGCCTTGATCTTAGGGGCCCCATGGCCTCAATTGCATCTCCCCTAATGCTAGAGGTTATCGAATAGTAGAGAGAGCCGAGGTTGTTCCAATGTAGAGATTATACCCTCATTTACATAGTTTGTATGAGTAGAATAGAGATATATAGTATTTCAATTGTGGAAGCAATAATGTAAAAAAGACGGACAATGGAAACAGAGACAGTAATAACAACAACTGAAACAATGAGAATTACTTATGATGAAATTAATATCACTATAAATATAGAAAAGATGGATACAAGATAGAATTCATAGCATGTTCCAACAAAGTATAAAAAAGGCTATCCTAAGCATCCTGAGCTCAATTTTGGTAATCTTCTATCATGATCTGTCCTAAATAGTATGCAATCAACTGTCGGAATAATATATCACCCATTTATCAATACCAACATATATACGCTCTTCCTGTGTTTCAAAGGATACTGGATGTGGTGTGAGATAATTCTTAGTAGGACACCACCCACAATGTCTATAACATCTAATCAATGTAATATAAACTACAACAGTGTGCCAACATGCATATAGAAAGTGACGTATTATAGTAACACAAATACCCAAGTACCTGCTACATCCCTTGGCTGGTATGTGAACGTGTAACCTGTTCATTAATTAATTAACATCTTATTTATATACTATCCATGTTTGAATAATAATGACGGTTTGAAGATATAACAAGGAAACCATTAATGATATTTAATAATGAATGTTCTAAGTTAATAACCAAGGAAACATAGTCCTGAAGGGTCTCCAACTATGTAATAACTATAGCATGTCATTTTATAATAAGTTTTAAGGTAATAACTAAGGATATGTAGACATCAAGGGTCACCAACTCGATAATAATTATATCTTGGTATATTATAATAAGTTACATTGTAATAACCACCTCAACAAAGACCTCAGCTGTTTCCAACACTATAATAACTCGAGCCTGTCATATTTTATAAGACATTAAAAGGTAATAACCAAGGAATAATAGACTTCAAGGGTAAAAAACTCAGTAATAACTATATTATGTCATTTTATAGGATGTTCCAAGGTAATAACCATTGCATCGTTTACCTTAGGTGTCACCAACTCAATAATAATTGTAGCATGACATATTTTAACAATATCCAATGTAATTACCATTGAAATATAGACCTCAAGGCCCACCGACTGAGAAATAACTATATTATGGTATATTACAATAAATCATATATATTTCATAATGTTCAATACAATGATTATTCATTTGTGTGATGTGGCCAATTAGGCGTGAAACAATTTTATTAAGTCATAATCAATCAATATGTCTATTTGGTTCAAACCATCCTATTCATTAGTGTGACAAGGACAGGAAACATTAAACAATTATATAATCTAATTATTCATATTAAATAATAAAGATTAATAATCATACATTCCATTAATGTGTTGAGGTTTTCTACAAATATTCCACCAATTATCCATATACATTTAAGAACCAGTCTTATACTTAGTATACTTTCTATTTTACAATTAAAATTTAATTTCTAAATTAAAGATCTTACCTTAGTTGGGTTAAGAAATTAGCATACATGGTACATTCAATTATTATAATCACAAATTGTCAAGCCATTTAATATAGAAAAGAATACCCTCAGAAACAAAAAGCGAATGAACTCATAAAAAATGACTCAAACGTTTCAGAAAACTACAATTACCAATATGGGAAAACATCCCATAGGGGATGGATATAGTTGTGGGAATATCCACCAAAAATTAATTACATACTCATCACGAGTATTTGAATATGGTTATAATGACTATAAGAATGGAATGATTATTTAAAATATGTTGTCGGATGAAATCGGTTTGATGACACTATAATTTATAATTCAATTAAACATAAGGGATGACATATAAACAACTTATCATTCGGTCGTATGACTATCCATGTCTAGAAACAACCACTAATTCAGATTGGATTGGATTAATTATGAAGAACAAATAAAATGGGGAATAAGATACTAAACTTCAATAACTTAATCGAGAATAATAATAATGAATTATGGATAAATAGGTTTCAAGATATTACCAATATACATCAAAGGCAGTTGACAATGATTGAATCAGAATCTAGGAGGAAGAGTTATAATGATTCATAATTTAATCCTTTGAAGATATTCAAAAATGATGGGGGGTTCTCCCCTTTCCACAGAATATCACATAAGAGGATAGATGATGTTTAATGTGATCATTAATGGTAAAATAATTAAAATCACACAAAATTTGAATGTGCATGGTTTGGACACAAGGTTTTCCAAACTGTGCACCAACCATGAATGGGTATCTGGAGAACATGGGGAACCCACATGGTTTGTCTACAAATTTAGGAAAACTATTTTCCAACTATGTAGTAATGTGCCCAAAAACATCAGACCACACACACAGTTAAGTCTATCCATGATTTCTATTCACACAGTTCACTCTAACCATGCAACATGCATGTTTATCCAAAAAAATTGGGTATAGGGGTCCGAAGAAGCCCAAGACACCCATGAGACCATTTCTAGGACATTTGGAATTCTTATTAAGTCCAAAATAAATAATTAGAGAAATAATTAAAGGATATATACCTAAGTGAAAATAAATTTTCTAATAGTCATCCCCCATTAATATAACTTGTCCCCAAGTTCACCTTCCAAGGATTACAAATCATTTTATGAGGACAACTCTCGCCACTAGGCACATACATCAGCCTCCTGCTCCCATGTATCATGCTTTACGTTGTCGTGCTTCCATAGTACTAATTCTAGAGGGGAAAACTAGCCTAAGAGATCCTTCATTCAATGGAAAACAATGCACACTAGATATTTCTCATAGGTTGGATTGAAATCTAACTCAAATAGCTCGAGATCACAAGTATGAGGTAGGTGAACATGATACCGGTGATGCTTTGAAAAATGAAAAATGACCTGAATTTCATGGTATCTATAAGGATGTAGAAACTGCTAGGCTTCCAAAAGACTCTCTCTAGAATAAAAACCGAGCAAACATAACAATCCAAAATCATCCCTTTCCTTCATTTCTATTTATTCCCTAGCCTCAGTGATACACATAGCAAAACAAGATCCTTGACCCCGAACTCTAGAGAACATATCCAATTATTAGCATATTATTTTTTGTCAATACAATAATGTAGTCATACACTTTCTAATCAGCTAAACCATCTCCAAAATATCCTATACGAGACTTGTACCTAGTAGGACTGCCTCACCTGCCTCTTGCATGAATAGGGTTTAACAACACGACCTACAAAACAACTACTCAAAAGGATCAATCTCAATCATCTACTAGAAGATACAATTGTAGTAAAAATTTATGAGAGTTATATGATTCTCCCATGAACCTCTAAAATAAAGAATTCATGTTTATAGAATTTACTCTAGTGCTTGTATAATCCTTTCTGACTATCCCTCAGTCTGACGGTGAATTTTTGTGCTTAGAAGCACCTATGCACCCAAATACCTCTATAATCCTTTCCAAAACCATGATGTGAATTGATAATCCATATATAAAATGATTGAATAAGGGAACCTTTGTAATCATAAGATCTAAAAATCATAAAATCGTCCTAGATCATCCAGATTTTATGTCTCCCATATATGAATAAAATTGGATACTTTTTATAGTATGTAAATTACAACTCATACACTGTCGCTACCTTAAGGCTACCTTATAAAAATAACTAAAATGTCCTTGGAAACATCTTCCAATATCTATTTTGGGACTTAAAGTGGTTTTAATATGATTACAAGTCTCCGGTTCTTGGGATTGACCAGTTGATGGGTGGAAAACCTTGTTAAATTGTTTTCTTTTTTATGTTTCATCACAGACCACAATTTTTATATAACATATCTCATTAATTCATGGAAATTATTGGATGAACTACACACCATGATGCATGAGACTCGTGCGTAATCTCTATACTCATATCTTTATATACCCACAAATATCCACAAATATTCAAGATGTCAACTTTGTCCATAGAACAATCTGGACGCGTGTTATCTCTTGAAATACTCTGAGGGAGAAATAATCCTTCAGGATCTGAAAAATTACCATTCTTCACCATCTTAAGAAGGGAAGAGGAAGCTATCAAGACTGATAGGTAATACACATCATGAAAATGATGATACTCTATATACTTCTTAGAATATAGGGACATTAATTTCTATTCATCATTGGATTCTGGTACGACCTAATCCTGAGTCTTCAAAATTAGAGAATCTATAACCAAATTTCCATTTCCTTGCATAAAGGAAAGCTCGTAATTTCATTATTATAGATATTCGACCCTTCTCCACTATCTAAGGTTTATGTCACGTTGCTAAAAGATATATTTTAGGAATTTATGGTCTTTATATACCATAAAAAGCTCAACCAAAAGATAATGTCTCCAAAAATGTATTGCATGGACAAATTCTTCTTGCTCAAGGTGAGGCATCTGGTATTTTCTATCATGAGGTCTCAACTATCGAGACTCATACACAACTACATTGTCTTCCTAAATCTGTACTATATCATGTATGTGGCCTAATGCATCACAAAAAATGATATAGCCTCTTACAGGCATTGAAATTGTCAGAATTAGTGTTGAGAAGATCCTCCCTTTTATCACTTTATAGGATTTCTCAAACTCTTCTGACAATAAAAGCATAACACCCTACATTTTATGTCCAATAGAAGGTGAAACAAGGTGTGATAATTCTCATATGAAATTTCTGTAATATACATCTATCTCATGAAATTATATATATCAAACAAGTTTTTTAGCTTCTCCTAAGAAACTACAACACTAACTTTCTCTAGGTCAAAAGATACACCTGATACTGATATAATATGATGCATGAATTGAACTTGGTTGATACAAAAGTGTCACTAAGTAAGCATGGAATAAAGGTGATTCTCTCTCAATGTACCCAGAATGATCTGAAGATGTTGATAATGGTCATTATGAGTATTAGAATACACCAATATTTCATCGAAAAATACTATAATAAATGAATCCAGATAGGGGTGGAAAACCCTATTCATTATAGCTATAAAAACTTCGTCTGCATTCATAAGACAACATGGAATAACAAGGTACTCATATTGACTGTACCTGCTACGGAACACTATACAAGGTATGTCAGATGGCCTTAATTGCACATGATGATATCCTAATCGCACGATTAGCTTAGATTAGACCTTAACTCCTTAGATATAGTTGAATAAATCATCTATTCGAGGCAGTGGTTACTGGTTCATGACCATAATCTTTTTCTATAACATCCATACACTTTATTAAACACTTAAACCTAATTTATTACAAAAACATCACTTGATACAACATAGAATATATAGAGTTCTAGTGTCCTTGGGGATTAGGATTATTACATAACAACTTAAATCATGAAATACAACATCTCTATTGAAATATTCATTTATATGACCACTACATTCCCTCGTACTTATCATTTCATGGGACAACCTAAGGACATGCATAAGAAAAGGGTGGGCTACAAATCCCAGTAAAGGAATAAATATGGAAGAAAATGAGGAATAAAATACATGTTAGACAATATGCATATAAATGGAGAACAAGAGAAACATGAAAACAAAGACATGATACATTATGATAATCATAACATATAGATGTGGCAACAACCCTTTACATGGAATTTTCACGAGCCAAGGGTCATTGCACAAGAAGCATGAGTAAACTCTCATGGCACGTGATGCACATGTAAACCCTAGTTGCACTTGAATTAGAATGAGTAAACTATTGTTTCAAATGATGTATGATGATACTATACTTTATGGAATGCATTGGAGCACCATCAGGGCACACACTTCTTAAACAATTCATTTCAGGCATAAGTGTTCCACAAGATCATACAACATGGATTCATAAAAACATCACAATTTATTCCATGATTATGTAATGTGGATTTGATACAAGAAACTTTTACATCAATAAGTAAATGTTCATAATGGTGAATATCCTCGATATATAAATGGTCATTGTATTCATTACACAATGACATTGTCTTGGAAAATTGCAGTGCAATTTCGGCAGCATAACGATGTGATATAGGAATTCATAAAAATGGTAGATGAGAGAGAAATGGGTGTATCATTATATTTACATGAAATGGACGATTATAGGTTTGTATAGATACATATACAAACATATTTAATTGGATTTAGATTCATAATACAAAATGATTGCATGGATGTAAATCAGGAGAGAGAAATCTCTCACGGAATTTCGGCATGGTAACTGGTGTACATTGGAGGAATTAATTAGAGAGAAATGTGTCTCGCATTCATAAAACATAATGAGGAATTTATGGGGGTGGTTAAAAACCTTACCCCATCATTTTCAATTGTAAAAAAAAGGGAATAAAAACAGAATGAAAATTGGACAACAATTAGAATGGAAGAAATCCATTACATGGAAGTGTGATACCAATGGATTGGGAGGGGCTTGAGAGAGGATTTTTAAGAGCTTTTGGTGCCTTGGGAGGATTATATATAGATGAGGACAGAGGTTGGACAAACTCCAAGGGCTTTTACTGAAGAGGAAGTGGATTATTGGAGAGTTTATATAGGAAAAGAGAAGGAATTATTTATTATTTAGGTTTGGGACTCCTCACATTAAACTAATCAAAAACACAAACAATACCATTGTTGTTGCCTGTGGTTTTTTTGAAAAGGGAGAGGAAAAAATTTTATAATGAAAATATCCTAAATTCTTAAAATAATAGAGTTTCTTATGTGGGGGTGAGTCACACTCTCAAGGATAACAATTTAAGAAGATAAATTATTATATAAGTCATGGATGGTCCACTAAGGCATCATAAATATAATCCAACAAATCTAAAATCACATTATTTTAAGTATAAAACATCTTTTGTCCGAAAATATCGTTTCTAATATTTTATTAAATCAGTATTGGGTCATTATGATGTCCTAATAAAATTATATATTAAAACAGTATTTATTTTTTACCCAAAAATTTGACTGTCTCAGAATGTTATGAAAAAATCACCAATGGATAATTTCAACATACTGATTTCAAAAATAATATAAATTTTATCTAATAAATTTTCTAAATATGTGACTTTTTTACATTTAAAATAAAAACTAACATTTATCTAAAATTACTGGGTTTGGACAAAAATAACTTTTAACCCATTATTAAAATTAAAATTGCCTTCATAATATTATATAATAATTTATATTCAAAAATAGTTAATTGAATAATAATATTATTATTTTATTAAAATATTATTTTATTCAAAAATCCATTAATTCATCAAAATAAATTTCATAGTTGAATATTAGGTAAAAATAATATTTTCACTTTAAAAACTATATACAAAATAAAAATAATAAAACGAATGTATATTCAATATTATATACAAAAATAATTCCCATATTCATAATGATATATTCTTGTTACAAAACCCCTTTCAACATCCGCATAAGACCTAAGGGTAATGTATGTGATGTTGATAGACTCTTGGAGGGGAACACATAACATCTCTATAGAGGTAATCTCTATCAAATTCCACTTCACTAGTAGGCAATTCAGCTCAAGCTTAACATTTTCAAGCTTGGATTTGGATTGGTTAAAAGAAAATCCCAATGACGTCACCTCCTTTCCGAGCTCTGAAAAATGGGCTTCATATGGGGAAAGTCTATTGGATGAGGCCATCACATCCTTTGTCTGAGAAAATTGGATTTGTTAAATCCCTATATTTATACTAATCATGTGATCTCTATTCAATAGCTATATTAGAAATAGCCACAATTATAAACGGTATTTTAAAATCCAAAATCACAATAATAAATAAATGTATATTTTATATTACCATTTTCAATAATAATACATTGAATTAGATCAAGAAGAATTTTCAGTAAAGAATTTTTGAGTCGTAACAATATTCCAATCTTAATAAATTTCACCCTCAATATTTCTTTTTCCCACACTAAAACAGATGTGGGTAACTCTGCTTCATCACTCCCTCCGATTCCAACATCTCTTCTTCAAACTTTGGGTTTCACCAAAACAACATGACGAGGCGAATTGTCATATTTTGTAGAGCTTTTCTCTATGATTACAGATCATCACTGGTTACTCCTCATAAGAATGATCATACTCTTGATTTTCTTCTTCTAAATAGAGTACATGTGACGCATCGGGTATGTACTTCTTTAAGAGGGAAACATGGAAAACATCATGTACTTTGGCCATAGTAGGTGGATGTTCCAGTCGCTAGGAAACCACCCCGACACGATGAAGAATCTAAATGGGGATGATGTACCTAAGACTTAACATCCCTTTATTCCCAACCACATTACCTTCTTCCATGGAGATATGCATAGATACACAATGTCGCCATCTTTGAACTCAATTTTTATTGACGACTATCTGCATAACTCTTATGTCGACTTTGGGCTGTGTTGATATGCTGCTGAATGGTTTTCACCATGTCCACCAATTTTTCATCTATTTCAGGTCCTAGATGCTTATGCTCACCGACTTCATCCAAACACACCGATGTTCTAAATCATTTCCCATAAAGGCATTCATATAGTGTCATTCGGAATCACGAGTGGAAACAATGATTGAAGGAGAATTCAACTAGTGGAGGATTTTGGTCCCATCCTTCTTTAAATTCCATAGAAAATGACCCTGACATATCATCAAGTGTTTTAATTGATTTCTTATATTGGACATCATTTTGAGGATGATAAGCTATACTGGTGTTTATTTCATTGCTTAGAGCATGTTGGAGACTTTTACAGAACATTTAGATGACTCTCAAATCACGAATGGATATAATTGATAGTGGTACTCTATGTTTCCTTCACACTTTGTTGGTGTAAATCCATGCATGTTGAGCCAAAGAGAAGTCCTATAGAATTGAAATTAAGTGTTAAAACATTGTAAGAATATCTACAATAACCCAGATTTCATTTTCTCCTTTTCATGACTTTAGAAGTCTAGTGACAAAGTCCATGGGGATGTTCTCGCATTCCCATGCTGGTATAGGAAATGGTTGCATCATCCCCTTATACTACTACCTCTCTACCTTCACATGCTGACACAGCAGGAACATTTATGTATACTCAATGATGTCTTTCTTAATATTATCCCCCAATAATGCTCTCGGATATCTCAATACATCATTTTGTTTCTTGGTTTAATAGAAAAATTTGATATATGTGCATCATCCAAAAGTTCCTTCTTCATCTCTAGACACGATGGAACCCATAGTCTTATCCCAAGCCTCACAATTCATTATTCATTAACATTGAATTCTGAGGATTTTCATATTCTAATAGATTCCACATTATTGTGAATTCCCACATCATCATTTTGAGAATCCATTAACCTTTCCATAAGACATGGTTGAGAAATCATGGGTGAAAGGATTTATGATGTTCCCTTGTTTATAATTCCAACATGCATCTTCATCAAATCTAAGAATATTGGATCCTTTTCAATTATAATTAATGATAAAATAATTGGGTCCTTTCTACATAGAACATCTGACGCCCTTTTTTCTTTCCCAGGGTGGTAATGGATTGACCAGTCATAGTCATTCAACATCTCTAACCATCTACATTGGCACATATTCAAGTATTTCTATGTGAATATATACATGTGGTTTTTGTGATCCGTATATATTTGACACTTCTCCCCAAGGAGATAATGTTTTCAAATTTTTAAAGAAAAGAACATTGTAAGAAACTCTAGATCATGTGTAGGATAGTTCTTCTCATGAACATTCAGATCCCTTGAGGTGTAGGAAAACCCTTTATCATTATTCATTAACACAAAACCCATGACCTTCTTCGAAGCATCACAAAATACCACAAAATTATCTCCACTCATGGGTAATGTGGTAATGGGCGCAAGGATAGTCATCCTTTTCAACTTATTGAATCTTTATTCACATTCATCACTCCAAGAAAACATTAGTCCCTTCCTAGTTAGCTTGGTAAGAGGGCTGGAAACTCATGATAAATTTCTCACAAATCTGTGATAATATCCAGATATCCTCAAGAATCTATAGATATATATTACTGATGTTGGCATTATCCATCCCTCAATTATAGCTATCATAGAGTGATCTATATATATCCCATTGCCAGTGATGATATGACCAAAAAATGAGACGTCCTTCAACCAGAACTCACAATTGATGTAATTTTCAATGATATTCTCCTTCCGCAAGGTAGCTAGTATAGTTTTTAGATGCTCCTCATGATCCTCCTTGGATTTGGAGTATATTAAAAATAACAATTATAAAGACTACCACAAATTTTTCTAGGTAATCTATAAAGTCTCTATTAATCATGTCCATGAAGATTTCTAGAGCATTACTGATTATGAATGGCATTAATATGAATTCATAGTGCATGTATTGTGTATGGAATGTAGTCTAGGTAATATCTTTCTTCTTCACGCTTACATGATAATATCCCGACTGCAAATCTACCTGGGATATGTATTGTATTCTATGAAGCTGATCGAACAAGTCAGAAATTCATGGAAGCGGATTATTGTTATTTATTTGAGATTTTTTTGAGATTGCGATAATCAATGCAAAGGTGTATTGACCCATCCCTCTTCTTGATGAAGTGGACTGGTTCAACCCATGGTCAAGTACATGATCGTATAAAACATTTATCCCTATTATTTTATAGTGGTTTCTTCAGCTCCTCAAGCTCCACAACAACCATTCTATAAAGATTCTTGGATATTAGAAATTCCCTAGGTATAAGGTGAATTGAGAATTAAACATCTCATCTAGGAGGAATAGTTGGAAATTCCTTGGGAAACAGTTCAACGAATTACCTCCGAATAGGTATATATTAAAGGATGGTTGCTTCCTTGGACTCAATAATCTGAGACAGACACTCATTCCCATAGGGATGTAACATCCATGCTAAATATGATGGAAATAAAGAAGATTAATCCTCATACTTGCACATGTATAGAATCAGGGGTCGATTCTCTACATGGAGAGTGATTTCCCCATCATAGCATTTTCTGTTGGCTCTATATAATAACATCCAATCCATGCCATGAATTTCATCAAATTCCCCCAGAGGGAGTATGATGAGGATTTTCAGGAAGTTCAATCCTCAAATTATGACATGGTTGGAGTTATATTCATGATATGCAATGACTTCCCCATTTTACAAACTCATCGACATCCTTAGTTCCATGATTTGTGATTGTTTTTGGATTGTTCTACTAAACTTTCGGGATATAAATAATGCGTAGAACTATGGGAGATTACCCTGCCTTTCAATTTTGGATTTTGTTTCAACTCTATCCATTATATACATAGGGATGTGTTTCTTAAATTATAAAACACATAAAGGGAATCTAATAACAAACAAGTATAACTTATAAATTACACTTATATACTTAACTTATGAATATATATGCACCAATATATGTTATCCATGGTATACTTCCCAACATATATTCATAGGGGAATTTTTTTGGCATTCCCTTAATAATGGTTCATACTATGCTTGTGAATTTACATAAGAATATCCCCTAAGAGTTTCAAAACCAAGAGTCCAGCAAGGACCGTTGTCATGTACAAGGATACCTTGGGTCATGCCCAAAACTCGTTGTTAGAGTTTTTACTCCTTCGTACAATTGTGATAGATCCACCTCTACCTGGTCATTTTCAGATAGGGATTTATTTTCTTGATAAACCACGTACTCAATACTCACAAAAACCTAGGGATGTTATTATTATATTTAGTCATATCCCTATTCCTTTTCCTAGGTATTCCTAATCCTAATACTAATAATAATTAATCTAATCCTCTAATACCAACTATGACGACCCTGGTATTTATTAGACACAGAAATATGATTTATTACATAAACATAACTTAATTCAACATACAAGATCAAGAGGTATAATGTCTTTGGGGATTAGGATCATTATAATACAAATTAAAACATGAAATTTGACATATTTTTTGAAATATTACAATACATGACCACTACATTTTTACATACATAGAATTGGATGGGATAACCTGAGAACAAGCATATAAAAAGCGTGAGCTATAAAGCCCAGTTAGGGAATAAATATTGAATAAAATTATGAATAAAATACGTGTTAGATAATTGGAATATCAATGGAGAAAAATAGAAACATGAACATAAAATCCTGATAAATCCTTATAATCATAACATGGTGATGTGGCAACAACACTTAAAATGGAATTAACATGAGCCCCAACTCATTGCACATGGATCTTGAGTAAACCCTCATTGCACATGAAGCACATGTAAACCCTCGTTTTACATGAACTGGGATGAGTGAACACTCATTGAACATGATTAATCACGAAACAATACTCTACCCAAAGCATTAGATCACTATCAGGGCACACCCTTATTAAACATTAAATTTCATGCATACGTGTGCACAAGATCATAAAACATGGATTCATAAAAACTTTATGATTTATTACACGATTATGAAATATGGAATTCATACATGAAACTGTTCTATAAATAAGTAAAATTTTATAATGGTGAATACCCTTCATATATTGCCAACGAGCATGTACCATAGTGTTGTGGGATCCTGTTTGGCATCCAAAAGACCCAGGATCAAATCCGTGCAGGGGAGAATTTCCCAGGTACTGTAGAAGTACTGTAGCAGTGGAAGCACTATAGCGGTGGAGGGATTGTAGCAGATACTATAGCAATGGTGTTACTATAGCAGGTACTGTAGAAGTGTGGGTACTATAGTAGTAATGTTCACCGAGGTGTCCTTTGGGCCATTCAAATGGGATTTCATGCCTCGTATTCAAGCCACTTGGCCTTGGGCCATCGAACTATGTAATGTGTCTCCCTATACCTAGTCTAAAGAGGTCTTTGCTTCAAAATAATAAATTGAGGCTTCGTCCCCATCCTTTGTTGAAAAATACCCATGATAGATAAATGGGCATGGTATTCACTACACACTATCATTGTCCTGGAAAATTGCGGTGCAATTTCGATAGCATGACGTCGTGGCATAAGAATTCAAAAAATTAGTTTATGATAGAGACAGGGGTGTCTCGTAATATTTACATGAAATTTAAATTAAAGGGGTAATATAGATACATGTCCCATTAAATGTAATGGAATTTAATTTTCTAATACAAAATGATTACTTGGATGTAAATGAGGAGAGATAAATCCTTCAACGAATTTCGGCATGGTAATAGGTTTACATGGGAGGAATTAATGAGAGATAAAGTGGTCTATTATCTGCCAATAAAAAAGGGTGTTGTATTGGAGAGGTGAAAAATAATACCCAAACATTTTTAATTGACCACAAAAGGGCATAACAACATAATGAATATTGGACAAAAAAGATAAAATAAGAAATCGTTTACCTCGAAGTGTGATCCCAAAGGCTAGTGAGGGGATTGATAGAGGATTATAGGGAGCATGGGGAGCCTTGTGAGGATTATAGAGAGAGTAGGTTACATGTTTTATGAACTCCAAGATCTTTCAATTAATAAGAATTGGGGGCTTGGGGGGTTTATTTTGGAAAGGAGAAAAAATTCTATATTATTTAGGTTTTGGACACCTCACATTAAACTACTCAAAACCACATACCAGACCATTTTTTTGGCCAATGGTTTTCACCCTAACAGATTTGAAAAAATATTTTATATGTACAATTTTTGATATTCCCAATATAACCAGTTATCTTATGTGTGGGTGAGTCACACTCTCATGGAAAACAATTTAAAAAGATTAAATGGTTTCTTTGTCATGGTGGGTCCACTATGGCATAATGAAATTAATCATGAAAATATAAAATAACATTATTTTAAGGATAAAACATATATTATATGAAAATATCATTTATAGTATTTTATTACAACACTATTGGGTCACTATGATGTCATAAAATAGATTATATATTTAAACTATGTTTATTTTTCCCAAAAAATTAGACTCTCTCAGAAAATTAAGAAAAATTCACCATTGGAAAATTTAGACTTCCTTATTTCAAAAATAATATTCATTTTATATAAATAATATTATAAATATGTGAAATTTTAGTTTAAAAATAAAAACAGACATTTATCAAAAATTTATGGGTTTTAACAAAAATAGCTTTTATACAATAATAAATATTACAATTTCATTAATAAAATTATATGATCATTTATATTTATAAAAAAATTAATTTATTAATAATAATATTTTATCAAAATATCATTTAATTCAAAATCCATTATTTCATCAAAATAGATTTTTAGTTGAATATTAATTAAAAATATCATTTTCACATTAAAAACTATTTTAAAAGTAACAATAATAATATTATTGTATATTCATTATTATATACAAAAATAATGCACATATTCATAGTTTTATGGTTTTGTTACAAAACACCTTATTAGACCTGCATAAGACTGAAGGGTAAGGAGTGTGATGGTGACAGACTCTTGGGGTGGCTTGTATAACACCACTCGAGTGGTAATTTCTATCAACATCCAATTCTCCTATAGTCAGTTCCACTCAATCATAACGTGTTCAAAGTTCGTTTTGGGATTGGTCAAGAGCGGAGACCAATGATGCCACCACCTTTCTAAGCTCTGACAAATGTTCTTCATTTGGTACAAGTCTACTGGATGAGGCCATGACTTCCTCTGTATTAGTAATTTGGAATTTCTTAAAGACCTATATTTATAGTAATCATGTGATTACTCCTCAATGACTATATTTTCAATAGTAACAATTCCTAATGGTGTTTTAAAATCAGAAACATAAAACCAAAGAAGTGAATATTTTATATAACCATTTTCCATTAAAAAACATTTAATTAGATCAAGAATAACTTTCATTAATGTATTTTTCAGTCATTAAATTTTCAACCATCTATAATCCCAATATATAATTAAGATTTCACCCACCATATTTGAATAATGTATGGGTAAACCCCAAGAGGATGAACTAGGCCATATAAATACGTTGTCCTCTATATCCACTTACTACTGTTTGAGCTCTTGAATCACTATAGGTGTCATCCTGTATAGAGGAATTGACATTTGAGCTACTCCTAGAAAAATATGTATCCTAAACTTTACCTCTCTCTTCGAAGGTAAGGAATAAAATCATCGGAAAAGACGTCCCTAAAATGATCCACTATTGAATGGAAATTATCATTCTGTAAACCCTCATACTCCTTGAAGAGATTTAAAATATGGGAAGTCACTCCACCTAGCCCATGATTCTCTATTGTAGATCTACCAACATAGACATCCCATTTGTTCATATGTTGATAATTACTACCCTATGGAGATATAAATGATACCCTATAGTTTTAGCAGTCTACAAAGCTGTTATACTAAACCAACCAATCCATCATTAGAATGACATCAAAGCCCGTTTTTTTTTTGAGAACAAATGGGATTCATAAGAATGGGTAACTTCCTACATCAATGGGATAGAATTTATTTTATTGTATTCCCTATAACTTTACTAATAACTGTGTATCTAGTGTCATTATTCAATAGTAATACTATATATCTAGACTAAGGTTTTCCCCGATGGATAACGACATAAAAGTGCTTGGATAACCTATATCAAATAAAACAGATACTATAGTAGAGGATAGTATAATAGTGCCTCAATCTGTAAATGGTCTCGTAACATGATCCTTGTGTATTGGATATAGTTCATGCAATTAGCCTAATCCACGAACTTTTGCAACAACTAGACTGCCATTATCATAACAGCTCTGTTGGCACTATTGGTGATTTGGAGTCTAGCTACCTACTATACTGGATCCTCCTCATATAGTCATGTGGATTCTATTCCAACTCCAAGCATGACACGATTAAATTGATCCCGCTCTGAATGTTTTCATTACTATGGATCCTCTTCCACTCGAACCTGGTTAAATGGCCTTATAGAATATCAAAAGAGGCCCCATACATCCACAACATTGACACTCTAGTGAGTTTCTATCACATTGAGGATTTAGGTTCCCCCATCTTCCGCACTGAATATTCACCAAGGTTCTATCAAAATTAATACTTTGGATTTCACTCCCCAAATGAGAAACCTTGAGGGAACTTTTCCTCCCACTAGGAGAACTACTATCCTGGTATGCACTGGTCCTTTATACCTGTTATTATTGTCATCCCTTAGTTTTCACCCAGTCATAAGAGCTTGATTGACTATTTTAGTGAAATAATGAAAGATAAATACATTTACTTTCATATGGATGTTGTACACAAGCCCATCCTCAATGAATTTATAACATGAAATATCTTCACTGGATAGAAGTGGTGCACAATGTTGTAACTCAATAAAGAGCACTGAATATTCCATAACTAGAATAGAACCATACTCGAGATGCATGAACTTTCTAGAACAGAATATTCTCATAATCAGAGGAAAAAACAAATCATAGATGATATTCTATAAATCATCCCATACCATTCCCTAATGGAAATAAATATGCGTAACTAAATTAAAACTACTCGTGGATGAATCCCAAGGCATGTTTATTTCAAACCATACCCTCCAATCCTGAGGAATATTCAAATTAACAAATATGAAAAGGGTGGACTCTAGCCAAATCATTGTACCCTTTGGACTACCATCCCCTAAGAATGTATGAGGATTCTAATGCAGGAACTCATGAGTAAGATAATACATTTTAGGTGAAAGTTGTGGAGCACCATGAATGGACATCATTTGAAGTAGGGAGAAATCATAAACATGGGGATCAGTGCCTAGATCAGGTATAGAAGGTAGTGCCTCATGTGGTACTCTTATGACTATGATTGACGATTCAGGTCCCACGTTGTATAGATAATTATCATATCCACCCTCCTAGAATATGATAGGAGAGTTTAGTGAAAAAAATTGTAATAAAAATGCCAAGCTCACACTTTGAACAATATTTAAGAAGAATGATAACAAAAGTAGATGAATATGAACAAATGATAAGGGAGAAATACCCATGTTATAATACCCCAACTAACTGCTTATATACCCCGATGCAAGAATGTTCTCAAGTATATGTTTCTTTGCATTTAACATTCAAGTATAGGGCTTAATCCTTTAATATTCATAGAAATGACCAGGCATGATAAGGACGTTCAAACATTAAATTTTTTATGCCATGTTTAACATTGAAGTTTCATTTTATTATTATCAAATATTATAATTCATTTAAAAGGATACCCCATTACCAATGAATTGGGAACACTAATATTTATCACTATAAATGACACCCATATATTTTTATTAAAATTGATCGACTTTGTAAATTATATATCCAACCAAATATGTCTCATAATACTAATGATTTCAGATAGGAAATCACTCAATGAGAAACATAGAATATCACAAATATAATCTAACTATCATATAATCATTCAACAATCATAGGCATATAATGTAATGAATGTAGTGAAATATACTTATATGGAATAGCAATATGAATGAACTGAGAATTCTAGGTGCCAATTATGATGAATTTAACAATGCACCATTCTACCATATCATCATGCCAAAGATAATATAAAAATATCAATCATATTAGAAATAAAATCCTCAAAACAATATGTGTGTCACTAAACTGTTAAATAATATCAACTATAATTGGA
Source organism: Viscum album (assembly GCA_963277665.1). Taxonomy (NCBI): domain Eukaryota; kingdom Viridiplantae; phylum Streptophyta; class Magnoliopsida; order Santalales; family Viscaceae; genus Viscum; species Viscum album. Next base: position 713,055,585 of record OY728134.1, on the reverse strand, counting down.
AAAACAGAATAAAAATCATAATTCGGGTAACTTGGATTTTTCCCCAACATAGGTTCATGATGCCCAATCATGGACTATGACTAGGACCCATAACATATCTAAACTAGAATCTATTATACCTAAATTGTAAAGTAACAAATGAAATGATTTGATTCAAATTTTTGACACCCCATACATTGATGCCACCAATGGTTCCCCAATCCCAGTTGGCTACGTAACCTCAATCATATCCCCTTGAAAACCAGAGGATACTGACTATCAGTGAGGGCCTGGAGGTTGTCTTTGGGGAGACTATTCCCTCATTACCTGAGTGTGTGTCCACAGAATAGTGAGAAAAAATATTTAAATAGAAGAATCAGTAATGGAAATAAATATATTTTATTAATATTTCATAAAAAAGTATATATATTTTTCCCATATTCTAGTGAATAAATATTTATTTAATTTATCTAATCAATTTAAATTGAATAAAATTATTCCATTATCATTAGAATATTTATTATTCCATTAATCAAATTCAAATAGAATTTAACTGGGAAAATCAAAGACACTTTTTCAGTGACCCTGTAGGATTATTACTCATTTGTATTTGGTGGGGTTTCTTAAAGACTAAGAGTACTATCTAGCAGCTGGTTAGGGAATGAAATAGAATGAAAATAAAGTCACAAGAATGAAATCCACATGTGAACACTCACTGTTTGATATAATCCCTTTTTCTCAATATCTCATAAAGTAGGTTTCATGATTGTATCATCAAACTTTGTGTTTGATGCTTCATTCTTTGACCACCTATAATAAAATCGTTGTTATACAATTTCCACGAAATATCACATTACAGATCTATTTTAATCAAATGGTCGAGATATCAAATTCTATAAATGGAATGGACAAATGCTTCCTCGACTTATCCACTAATAACATGCAACTTGAGATGCACCCATCATACCCTACACCCCACCAACATATGTTGTGATAGTTTTGGGCAGTAAATAAATGTGTGCGATTCACGACACATAATATTGATAATCATAATTTCTAATGAATATCACACACACTCACATATAGGAATATTTGATGACACTAAAACATGTATAATTATTACTGGTGAGTTTGTTATCATAATCTTAAATCGTGTATATTACAAAGAATGAAATTAATGATAAGAAGTCTCAACTTCTTATGAGTACTCACACCTAACAGTTTGTATACTATTTGTCATGTCACAGTGTTCCATCCATCCACAAAACAATATCTATGAATATTGTTATATAATTTCATGTTCCTCATCACAATGGGGAACTTCTCTAACATTATCAATGCATCAAATACTCTAGAAAATTATTATATAATATTCATGAATAAAAATGAAAAATATGTAATAATTTAATTAATATTTAAATTCATTAAATATCCATGTCATCAAAGTACAAAAATTTGGTTCTAGGATAAAAAATCCAACAAACTCCCACTTTGACAAGAGCCAACTTCCTACAACTTTGAGTCCACTATCCCTCACATGATGATAATGTTTCTACAGAGTCAAGGCTTTACTCAAGGGGTCCTCCATGTTTTCCTCCATGTAAATACTACTCACCACAACTTCAACACTTTGATAAAAATCCCTTAATGGGTGATACTTTATAATTATGTTCTTCTTCGACTAATGCGACCATGGATCTTTTTCAATTACCACTGCTGCTATATTATCATAATAAAGTGTGATGGGATATTTTTTGTTGGGTACAGAATCCATCTCCTAGATGTAGCTTTGCATCAAAACAACTTCTGTGTCTCCCTTAGAAGCTATGATATACTCTGGCCCCACTTTATAATCGACGACCAAACTCTATGTTGAGCTATTCTAGTTCACATCACATCCATTCAAAGTGAAGATGTATCTCGTTTATGACATTATTTCATCCTGATCAGTCTAAAAAAAGAATATTCATATCATCTAATGACTAGTTTCTCATCTCATCCTTCAACTGTGAACATATCCTTAATACACCTCAGATGCAATAGGATAGTAAGGATATCCATCCAATGGAACTCATCTAGGTTAACATGATATCTACCTACCACACTCAATATATAGGTGACATCTACCCTACTACATAGCTTGGAATACATGACTGATCCAATCACTGATGTTTGTGGAATAATTTCTATTCTCTTCATTTCCTCATGTGTCTGAGGACACTTTTTATTTTAAAGATAAATGTCATGTGATGATGGAAGGAACACCCTCTTGGATTTATCCATACTAAATATTTTCTTTATCATGTCAATATGGGATCTTTGAAATATTCCTTGAAATCTATTAGATCTATCAAGACAGATCTGGATCCCATTTAACATATTCTTCACATCCAAGTCCTTCTTGGAGAAGCTTTGATTCATCTACTCCTGAATAGACTGTAAGATTGCTATATCGTTTCCAAAAAGTGGAATGTCATTAACATATCCTATTAGGAAATGTGCATCCCTCCAAAAAAAATTGTTTCTAGACACAAGGCTCTCATTCATTCTTTATAGAACAGAATTACGTTATGGCGTAATAAAAACAAATGTTCCATGACTAAGATTATTTATTTAATCCATAAATTGTTTTTGTAAACTTTCATACCTTATTATTATCCTTTGGAGTCATAAAACATTTAGGTTGCTTCATGTAGACATCTTCCATAAGGTTCCCATTAAGGAAGGATAATTTGAAATCCATTTTAAAAATCCCATCGTCATGGTATCAACAATGGCCAAAAAAATTACTATGGATTTCATCATTGAAACTGGTGAAATGGTTCTGTCGTATTCAATGCCTTGACGGTTCTAGAACCCTTTTGCAACTAGTTGTGCATTATAGGTACTGAATTTTTGTTCCATGTATAATTTCTTCCTGAATACCCATTTGAAACCAATAGGCATTATATCACCTAGAGGATCTACAAAAATCCAAACTTGGTTTTGGTACATGGAATCTAATTCAAAATTAATGGTCTCTGGACATTTGGAAATTCCTGTGCCAATTACTTCTTCCTTGTAGGACAGAGGATCATTATTATCAAAAAAAATCATTGAACATCATTCAAAATAGTAAAACTATACCATTCCATATCTATAACCTATATTGTACCCCGACGTAGTTCTTCTATCTCTAGAATAGTTTTTTCGTATAGGGGGATTTGTGGAATATGTTCTTGTACCAACTCTTGTGTACCTTGTACATAGAATTCATCAATGTATATCTCCACACCACTATCACTTTTGGAGAAGTGATCCCTCCCAAGGAATATGGAATGTATTCCAACTGTAAACATTTTGTTTTTGGGGTTGTCTAGGTAATATCTCTTTGTTTCCTTGGGGTTTACTAGAATGGTATACATTGTTCCTCAGGGTGCTTGTTGGATATGTGAAGTGAGCTTAATAAACACTTCACTTCCCCACACTTTTAAACATGATAACATGGCTTTCATTTCACTAATGATATTACATATAATACCATTTATCGAGTTAGTTGGTACATGGTTTACAATGTGAACTGTTGTTTGTAACGAATATCACCAAATGTATAATGGATGAATCGAATGGATCATCATTAATCTCACCTTGTCCAACAAGGTACACTTCCTCCTTTCTCTCAAACCATTCCAATTTGGAGTGTATGGAGGGGTGAGTTGGTATAGGATCCCAATCAATAGTATGTAATAAATGAAGTCTCTATTGATATATACTCCCCCTCTTTCTGAGAGTGTTTTCTTAATCATCATACCAAGATGGTTATAAACATTATTATTGTATTCCATGAACATTTAAATAGAAACCAACATATACCTCATTAAGTATATATATCCATATCTACAAAAATCATCAAGAAACGTTACGAAATTTCAGCACCATCCCCTTGCATCAATGAGAAATGGTCCACTCACATCGATATGAACCAATTCCAGAATATATTTATCCCATTCACATTTCCCACTAAATGGGGATTTGGGCATTTTTCCATGTAAACATGCATGAAATATGCCAATTGGATTTAGTTTGAAAGAATATAAATATCCATCATGATATTAGTCACTAAGCCATTTCTCATTAACATGACCTTGCTAGTGATTCCTTAGTTGGGTGTGGTATGAGTCATACGATGTATCATTCATATTTATTTCCATTAATTGGTATGTGTAATACAACACACAAAGATCGTGACATAAACATTCCCTAAAATAACAAACACTATCTTTGAAAAAGAAGAAAAATTCATTTCAAAACATGAATAAAATCCATCTATATATAATCTAGATACAAAAATAATGTTTTTAGTTACAGAAAACATCAAATAACAACCCTTTAACCCAAAGATCATCTTCTTTGGAAACTTGAGGTTGATGTCCCCAATAGCTGCAACAATAGGTCTTGTTCTATTGGAAACACATATATCTACCTCCCCTCATCCAATCATTCTGAATTGACTTGGTTACTGTATATGGATATATATTTGAGAACCATAAGCTTTATTAAATAAAAAATTTGTAGAAAATGAGAGATTTCACTCGATAAAAAATGAACCTGAATCTTTGCCTTACTTCTAAGGCTGGGTGTATTTTTTCATTTAGTGGCCCTTCATTCAACATGTGAAACAAACAACCTCATATTCCATTTCATCCCCTTTGATATTCTTTTTCATGGTATGGAGTGATGAATATTTGGGCATAAAATTCTTTTCTGTACCTTTACTATCATTCATCATAAGGATATATGTCTTCTCATGCTTCATATTATTGTCCACATGGTGAATTATGATAATAATATCACATATAGGGTTCTCAACATTCTTCATATTGAAATCGACATCAAATAGAGTGAATCTCTAAGGGAGTGATGTGAGAATCTACTCAGTGCCCAGTTGTTTGTGGAGTTGATAACTTAAAACCTCCAATATCTTGATGTTCTGAATGAGCATGAATACATGCGGTCCAGATGGGGAACCCTCTCCAAGCTTACTCTCAAAGAGTCCCATGGGGATCTCAAACCATTTTTGTCTTACTCTCTCATGGTAAAGATCATGGAGGTTCACGAGCAGGCTATATGCATCCATGACTTCATGAGAATTCATGTGATCACTAGATATAGATGATAGCATAAAATAAGGAACATTGACCACATCGTTCATATAGTTATCATTAACCAAAAAATCCTCATCACTCGCCTATTTGGTAGGCAGATCAGGTAATGCTGACTCCAACACATAAGACATTTTTCATGGTGTAGGATAAAAGAAAGGCATCTAAATAATTCTAAGAAGATAATATCGGTGATGATGTTATCTTTATCTAGAATTGATCACAAGGATAGTTTGGTTGATGAGATTTCCATTTTTATTCTAAAATTAAAAGGAAAAATCATTTTTACTTTCTTGATTACAATTTATGAGACGTAATAAATTAATTGTATTAATTATCCCACTATTTTATCAAGCCTCAATGGACCTCACCATTGATCTCAGAATGTTCAGTTTCCATGAAATTGTACTGTAAAGCATCCATATTACCCTTTTAAAAACCACAACAAGGGTTAGTTAATATATTATAATATATTTAGGAAGTTAGTTCTTTCCCAACATTGTTCTTATAGCTATATGATCGGTAGAGTGGACTCACCAATCTTGAAATCTAGACTTTGGATTTCTTCAACTGTTGCTTTGAATATTACACCATGTATATCATGGGAAACTCCTCTAAATGTAATATGGTTAATTCAACCCAAAAACACTCATAAGGGATTCTTGTATAAAAGTAATTTTCCCAACAAGGGTTGTTCAAACTAATATTTCAATTGAGTTTTTCCCATAATCACTTAATTAAAGTCTTATTTTGACTTAATATTTAATTTGAGGTATTTTATATCTTATATGTGAATTTCATATTATAATTATTCCATGCTTGTTAATATTAAGTGGAAGATACTTAAGTGATTAACCATATCTTCATAATATTTACGCATATGAATCGTAGATTTTAGTTCCATATATCATGATTTTTTAATTCAGTTATTATGTGACACAAAAACACATCCATAATGACAAACCATGAAACTTACAAAAATATAATAATGAAAAAGTAATGATCATGAGCTCATATAATGGTTAGATTATCTAGTAGCTGATAAACTAACATTGGCCTAGTTGATAAACACCTTGAACCATTTGGGTTCATGTTTACAACAAGCCACTACTCAACCTCTATATCTCTTGGGATTAGTTTAGTCTTAGATCTATCTTGAAACATCTCCACAATCTTTGGAGTTCAATCCATTACATATTTCTCTTCTATCTCACATTCTGGCAAGGGTTAAAATGGGTGGATTACATTAATGAAATCATGGGAATGCATGTCCTAAAAATTAACGAGGATAGATGTCTTGTATTACAAAAAATTAATTAATAAATAAATTAAAATGAAACCAATCACGTAAAAATGTCTTAGTCCTACTCATGATCACCCACATACATGGATTGAGTTAAGAATTTAATAAATGTAATTTTAAATTCATTAATAATTATTATTAAGATAAATTGTTCTTGAATTGATTAATTATTATTTTTAATTAATCAATCCTTTAATTGTAATCCATTTCTAAATTTCTTTGATATTATCATCATTGTACTCAAATGTACCTTAGAGGTAAGCTACTAAATACTCATTCGAATCTTCCCAACATGTATTATATTCCTAAACTATTTTTATCTTCTAATATATGGAATATGTGATTATTCAATTCATATCAAAAAATCATGTAGAATGATTTAGACATGATAAAAAGTTAATAACATTACAAAAACATCAATGTTTTATCTTTAAGTAATTTGGTAATGAACATGACATGTAGTTCCTATAACTCATGCTTCACTACCTTCAATGCCTTTCCATATGTACATGCATAGGGACTCAGTGTATGAAACATAAATAAGAAATTTCAGAGTACACGGTGTATACAGTGGGCTACACGTTGTGTTTCCTCTACATTACTTGGTTACCTACTGGCTTTTCCATGTATGTGATACTCGGTTTGGCCCCTGCCCCGAAGAGACTACATGTTGTGTCCAATGGGCCAAAAGGCGTGTAATCTGGAATCAGTGTTCCTATCTTTCATGGTCAACATGTGTCATAAAATTAACTGCATAACGTGTAACAAATGCACATTGCATGAGTAAATGTAGAATTACTCCCAATTCGATGTACACAACTACATGACAGGCCGTCTAAATTACACCACCAGTATGGTAGAGAATATAGTGTGTAAGTCTGAACAAAAGGTATGTACTATCGTTTCACCTTGGTTGAATTGTCGGTGCCTCCGGATGAGTTCTCCATTTTAATTTTAATTAAAAAATAATTTATATATTTGAAATATGCGAGAAACAAAATGAAGGCGAACTTATCTTGAAATCCATATTCCAAAAATGGTAAACCTTGATTTGATAAAATAAATCATTAAACCATAAATCATCCAATAATTATTTAAATAATCATAAACAATGATGTACCCTTCCTCTGATACCACTTGTAGGTTCTGGGTGCTGCGGAATCACAGTTGTGCTGGCACTCGGCCATAATGTTAACCATGATTAATGATTATTCCAGTATCAACACTATGATGAACTCCAATCACCATTGAATATAATCAAAGATTTAGATAATGAAGGAAGAGGTCCAAATCCATTAAGGAAGATCATGCACATCATATTTGTAATTAAATTAATTAATTTTATAACGAAAAAATAACTACATCTTCGGTACATTCTTCATTGATGATGTTAATCATCCAGAATGACCCTTCTGTATTTTCATGTTTCCCTTGTGAGGATAAAATCATGAATCCCTATAATGGTGATCCATACCTGCTCTGATAGGCTCTGATTGTCACCACTCATTCTCCGAGTGATGGAGTGGAGAAGAGAGTGTCTTTTTTCGGTCAATCTGGATCTCCTGATTTTGGTCTTAAAGAACGTAGCTCATTCTTGAGAAGCGTAGGAATAATATTCGAGATAGAAATCATTTAGCTCATCAATTCTCAATTCACCAATCCTACAGTTCGATACATGGAACAATATACTTATGTGTCTATTTATCAACATGGGGCTTCAATTACAATATTTAATTGCATAAGAGTAATCAAATATATTCATAAAATTTGGCAAAACTCATGCTTTTAGTAATAATACCACATAATTATTTATGGTTTTCCAAATTCTGCAAATCGAAATTATAAATAAAACTACACATTAAAAAATAATAGGAGCGTTATCATTATTTTATATTTTTTCCAACAAGTTAAATAATTATTTACCCTCTAGCAAATAATTATTTTACTACCCCAATGTCCCTGGCCTTCTCGAACTCTACTTCCAATTATTGAAGACTCAAATAAATAAATAAATATTGTATTTACAATCTAATAAATAAATTATTACTAAATGTTAAATAGAATAAATAAAAATATATTACCCACTATCCAATAAATAAATATTTATTTAATTTATGGAATCATTTTAACTTGAATAATATTATTCAAATATCTTGAAAATAATATTTATTCAGTTAATTAGATTCATATAGAATTTAACTAAGACTACCAAAAAACCCTTAGTTTGGGACCCTGTAGTATTCTTTATCATTTTCATTAGGTGGAATTTCTTAAATTCCAATAGTACTATCGTGAAATAGGTCATGGAACCCAAGAGAAATAACTTGAAGTCGCGACAACAACATCCACATAAGAATGCTCTCCGTGTAATATAATCCCTTTGTGTCAATATCTCATCATGTAGGTGTCATGATATTTTAATCAACCATTGTATTTGATACATAGTTATTTGAATACCTAAAATAAAATCGTCATTACACCATGGCCATGAAATTTTACATGACAGTTCTATTTCAATCAATGACATGAGATATAAAATTCCATAAATGGAAGGGGGATATACTTCCTCAAGTTATCAATTAATTACATGCCACTCCTGATGCACCCAACCTACCCGACTTCCCACCAACATACACTATGAGATTTTTCATCCTTTAATCAAAGTGTGTGATTCATGACACACATTTATGACAATCTTATATTCTAAGGACAATTATACATGCTTGCATATAAGAATATATGATGACACCAAAACACTCAGAATTCATACTGGCATGTATGTTCGCATAATGTCCCATCGTGGAGATTACCAAGTATGAACTTCATAATAATAAGTCTCATATTCTTACGAGTACTCACACATGATGGTCCGTATACTACATGTCCCATCATACTACGTCATCCTACAAAAAAAAATTAATGAATATTGTTATAGCATTTTATGGTTCTCATCATTGCAAGGATCTTCCATGACCTTATCAATGAATCAAATACTCAAGGAAATTAATACATCATAGTCTTGCAGAACATTGAAGAACATGTAATAATATGTTTAATATTTGAAAACATTAATTATCCATGTAATAAAGGTAAAAAAAATATTTCTTCTATGACACCATCTCTAAGAAGAAAAAATATGTGAATAGAGGATGTAATAATGTAAACAGAATCATAACATAAATAGGGAAAATAATAACAACAAATAAATCGACTAGAATGAAGAATGATGAATTTCCTGTCACTATAATGATAGAAAACATGTATATAATAAAAAATTCATATCGTGTACCACAAAAGTATAAATGGAAATCAAAAGACTATCCCAAGTATCTCATCCTCTATCTCGGTCATCTTCTATCATGATCCATCCTACAACACATGAAATCAAGTGTTTGAAGCATGTCACATCCCTTTAATCAAACCTGCTTACATATGGTCTGCCCAGATACCAAAGGTACCCATACAGAGTGTGAGATAAATCATATTAGGACATAACTAATGGATTTTATACCATCCAGTCCTTGTAATATAAATACAACACTGTGAAAGAATGCATATAAAAATGAAATTAGTACAGTAATGTTAATACCCAAGTAGCAGATTCCGCCCATAGCTAGGGTCTAAACATGTAAAATTTACATTAATTTATAAAATTCATGTTTATAGGTACTTAAACTGAGAATAATTGTGATGGTTCAATGATATAACAAGAAAAACTTAAATTACATTTAATAATTAATGTTCCAATGTAATAAAAAAGGTAACGTAGACCTCAAGGTTCACCAACTTAGTAATGACTATATCCTAGAATTTTTTAAGATGTTCCAAGGTAAGGACAAAATAAATTTAGACCTCAAGGGTAACCAACTCTATATTAACTATAGCCAGGCATTTTATAATATGTTACATGCTTTTTATAATGAAACAAATACTTAAAGGGATTCCAATTATGAAATAACTGTAGCATGGAAATTTTTTATATGAATTTCAAAGGTAATAACCAAGGAAACATAGACCTCAAGGGTCACCAACTCCATAATAATTGTATCCTGATATTTTATAAGAAGTTCCATGGTAATAAACAAGTAAAGGTAGACCTCAACTGTCTCCAACTCTGTAATAACTACAGCCTAGAATTTTATAAGAAGTTACAATGTAATAACCAATGCAATGTAGACCTCAAAGGTTGAAAAATAATATATAACTAGAGTCTGGCATATTATAAGAAATCATACATAATTTATAATGTTCTATACAATTCCTTTCATTGGTGTGATCATGCCAGTTGGGTATGGAACCATTTAATCATGTCATAATTGATAAATATGATCATTTGGTTCAAGCCTTTCGTTTCATTAGTGTGACATGAAAAAGTAGCATGAAACCATCATTTAATCTGTTTAAGATCATTAAATAATCATGGATCATTATGCTACCCTCAGTTAATGTGGATTGGGGTGATACATACATTAACCTATTATTCATTTACATTTAATTCCAAGTCATATTCTTAATATATTTTTCCAATTTCCAATTAACATTTATTTACTCAATTGAAGAAGTTACCGTAGGTTGGTCAAGTGGAAATAACACATTGTACGTTCCATTATTGTATTCACCAAATAGTAGAACCAATTAATATACAAAATGTTTCCCTTAGAAAGTTCACACCAATGCACACCAAAAAATCATCCAAAACATTTCAAAACACAAAAATTTCCAATACGAAAAATGATCCTACATGGGATTGATGGTGTTTTGGGAATATCTAACAATAATTAATTAAATACTCATCATGGGTCATATAAAATGGTTCTAAAGACTATAATCATGGCATAATTTTTTAACAAATAATGCTTGATAAAATATTCATGACGGAGCGATAATTTATAAAATGATGAAACTTGAGGGATGAATTATAGACCGCCTACATTAGGTACATATGACTCTCATAATCTAATAATAGCCTCAAATTTAGTCTAGATTAGAGTATATCTGAATAATGGGTAAAACATGGCTTAAGATCCCAATCCTCAAAAAATTAATTGAGAGGAAGAATGCCAAATAAAAAAATTACATGAGTCCAGATCTTACAAATACACATAAAATGCAGCTAACAATGATCATATAATATAATGGATGGAAGATCAATCATGATTCACTGTTTAGTTCATCAAATGAACTCAAATAATGACAGTTAAGGCTCTCCTTTACAATTGAAATCACATAGGATTAGGGGGGAAGCATAATTAGATCATTAAGGGTAAAATCATAAAAAACCTCAAAAATTAGAGTGTGCGTCATTTTCCCAAACGGTTTTCCAAAGCGTGCGCCAATAAAGCATGAGTATCTGGAGATGATTGGGGTACCCAGATGATAAGGCCACATGGTTAATGAAATCGTTCACAAACCATGTGGTAAGGCTCTACCTAAAATTATAGACCACCTTCATAGTTATGTCTAACTAAGAAGTAAGTCAAAATAGATTACCTTAACTATATGACAAGACTATTTATTCCGAAAATATTGGTAACAGTAACAAAAAATAACCCATAAATCACTGAGAACTTATCGAACACATTAGGAAACTATATGATGTCCAAAATATTTCATTAGAAAAACATTTAATGGTTTTATATATGAGTGAAAATAGCATTCCTATAGTAAATTTGAGGTTTGTATGGAAGATGTATCATTTTTTGGGTATGTTTTCTATAGAAAAGGGATATCTATGTACCCTTACTAGAAAAAGAAAATATATGAGTGGCCCAAAATAACATAAATAATGGAGACCCATAGTTTCCTTAATATAGCATGGTATTACCAAAGACTTGTGAAGAACTTATAACAATTTTCCATGCCACTAACTAAGATGACTCAGAAAAGAGTAAAGATTTTCTTGACTAATGAATGTGAATACTATTTCTTGGAGTTAAGATAGAGTATTATTAATTCTCCAGTACTCCCACTTCAAACTAGTGGGTAACTCTTTTTTTGTGCATATATGCTTCAAAAAATGTCTTATAGTGTGTACAAATGAAAAATTATAATGTCACAACATTTTCCTAAAGGAATTTGAATGCTCATGAACAATAATGTCCTATGAATGTTACGGAGAAGGTAGATGTATTCATTTCATTGAATATCATGTGGAATTATCTCTATTGGGAAAGTGTGAAGTATATACTGATCATAAGATCCTCAAGTATATATTAACATAAAAGGTTCTTAATATTAACTGGTGAATATTGTTATAGCTCACTAAATATTATAAATGATTAATCTACTACCATCTTGGTAAGGAAAATATTGTGGCAGATGATTTAATTTTAAAGGAACCTTATTCTTTATAAATGTTTATAATTGAAAAGGATACAATCTTCTCAAATCAATAAAGGGTGGACTCAATAATCATTAAAGAAGGAAAATCATCAATCACATCTCCAATAATTTCTCAACCATCCCACACGGGGAAAATAATGGATGATTAATGAAATGATGTGGACATTTAGAAAAGGGTTGAAGATATCAAGAAAGGGAAATCCTTGGGGTTTAATATTGATGAGTATGGATTTTTATGATTTGGGAAAAGACTATATGTACCATATGATCCAATGATACCGAAAGTGCTTCTAAATTATGCTCATATCACAGTATTCTATATTATCATTGGGATTAAAAAGATGTACTGAGATCTATTAGATCAGTATTGGTGGGACAATATGATGATGGATATCGTTGAATATACTACAATGTGCCTGCTGTATTTTCAAGTGAATGATAAAAGGAAAAATTCTAAAGGGATGAGGCTACCATTACCCATACCAACCTGGAAATGAGAAAACATCATCATGAACATTTTTACAGGGTTTATAAGGACATCTAGAGAAAACAATGCTATGTGGGTTTTTTGGATTTCCTTAAAATGACATCTCAAATTGTTGCTATTTGAGAGGTCATATCACTGGATCAACATTCATGAATATAAATCAATGAAGTGGCGAGGACACATGGATTACCACTATTAGTCGATTTTGAATGAGACCCGAGACATAACTCAATGTTCTAGAAATGTCTCCATCATTCTCTAAACACTCAGTTAAAATTTATTATAGATTATCATCCTCAAAATGATGGGCAATCTAAGTAGATTATTCAAACACTGGAAGACATGTAGAGAAATTGTTCAGTGGACATCAGAGGAGGATAAGACCAACATCATCCTTTGGATGAGTTCTATAACAACAATAATTTCTTCATGATAACCAAAATGTCTCTATATAAATCCCATTATAGAAAAAGATATAGAACACATGCATGTTGGGTTGAATTCTGTTAACAAAAGTTACTATCAACATAAATGGATGATGAAATGGTAGAAAAGGTGAAAACCATTCAACTTTATATCCAGAAATCCCAAATATGATAGATGATCTATGTATACAATCATCATTGATACCTAGATTTTAAGGATGGAGACAAGGTATTTTTTGGGATGTCTACATGGATGAGGGTCATGCGATTTTTGGAGAATGGAAATATTTTTCTAGGTACATCGACCCCTTTGAGATTCATGATCATTTTGGAGTTGGGGCCTATCGAATAAAACTTCCACCAACCAAATCTCAATTACATGATGTATTCCACATATCCATCGTGGGGAAGTACATATTAGAAGCCTCTCATGTACGGAATTCATAGGTGGTACAATTGGAAAATTATTTCTCTTATGAGGAGAAGAAAGTGAAGATCTTTGATAGTTAAGAAAATTGTCTACAAAACATAACTACTCACCTTGTGAATGTACTACTGTGGGACTATAAAATGAGGAGGAAACACAGGAACAAGAGGAAGTGATAGAGAAAAATTACCATCACTTTTTCCCCATTAGAATATAAAATGAAATTCTGAAGGAGAAATTTCATAAGGGGGAGGAATGTTACGACCTAGAATTATGTCTATGAAATTTCTAGGATTATAATTATGTTATATATTATAAATCACAAAAAATCACATAGAAAGCAGAATCCATCCATTATAAATGGATAATTAATTAAATAAATGATTTTCATAATGTTATGAAGCATATGTCGATGGAATATTAACTTGACATTTTGAATAGTAACATGACCACTAGGAAGTGTAATATGACCAATAGAACAGTAAAATCATAATTGAAAGTATAAATAGAATTTAAATATCATTAAAATAAAAATATGATATAATAATATTTGAGATAAATAAAAAGTATTATTAAAAATGATAAATTAATTTTCTGTATTTTTGTAAGACTGAAATATTTATTTAAAATTTTATAATTAATATAATTATATAAAAGAAAAATTATTTAAAAAAATAGATTCATAAATTAGTATCGTATTATATTATGAGTATAAGACAAATTTATGAGAATTTAATTATTTTTTGAATGTGTCGAAAAATTAGTATTTTTTTAAGGTTAATATTTTTTTAAATAATTATGATTTTAGTTAAAAATTAAATTTCTCAATTTTATAAAATTATTTTCATAAAATGGATTCAATTTTTTAATTTTACACATTGAAAAATGGTAAAGAAAATTTATTTATATTTTAAAAATATAGTGGAATTTCAATGAATAATAAAATACAGTAATTTATGGTACAAGCTAAATACATTTATTATTATTTCATTTGATGATGTATGACCGATTTAAGACAATGATCTCGAACCCTCTTTCAATTTTTACAGTCTTTAGTAATATGAATAATAACTATTCAAATTATTGTTTCAAAATAATGGACTAATGATTAATATAGTGAGAAAACACCCCTCTCCTCCCCAACAAATACCACCCCTAACCACCACTTCTCCTCAAACCACACAAGCCTTGAATCATTCCCAATTTCTAAAAAATTCCTCTACCAAACATCTTCTCCATGTATTGAATATCATGGTGTAATCAAAATACATAAACCATTTACCTATGGAGGTTCTCTATGAGGAAAATTGTAGAGATAAAAACCTATTTCTTTTAATTTAATATATATTCAATTTGATTATTTTTTGTATCTTCTTTTAGCATCCACTTATTTAAGTATCATGACAAATCCATTTTATTATAAATAATATAATATTATCCTATTAATTGAATAATAAATCATCCTTTCTATCCCCTCTCCATTTATTCTATAAAATTAAAACATTTTTCATGATGTGCCAAATTACCACCATCATGGATGATGTGTTTTTATTTTTCAATTACTCCATCACAGTTTTTCATTAAACCATTTTTATTTTAAAACAAGATTATAATAATTTTATAACAGAATATTTAATTCTCTAAAATCATTATATACACATTATTATAATTAATAAAAAACACTACTTTGTGATGATCAACAGATGAAAAAAATAATATAAATGGTTATAATTAACATTTTATCAAATGATTTAACATAAAATAATGATAAAAACGATATATAAGACCATTTAATATTATTTTTATTAATTAATTACATAAAATTACTATTTTGGAGACTTATTCCTACATAAATTAACTTCCAAAATCATATATACCCAAACTGATCCTAAAAACCGTGAAAACAAACACTTCCGAATGGTGAAATTGAGCAGTATAGCCCATCACAATGAACATAATTGATCTTAATAAACAATAACCAATAATTTAAATTTAGAATATGTTTTTTAATTAATAATTATTTAATATAATTTTATTATACATGATATTAAGTACAAGTGCATAACTGTTTCAAATATAATGTAAGGGATTCTACCTGAACCTCCATTTTTCCATTCGGTTACTCTTTCTCTCTCATTATGATATTGTAATTCTTGTTTATTTTTTTCCAATTATAAATTTTATTTCTAAGAACCATTATAAAAAATCTATATTATTTCCCCGTTATTTTATGGGGAAATATATGTTACAAAAATATACCCTTCTCAATTCGTACTAAAAAGTATACCAGATTAAAGAGAATTTCTCGATTTCTTATCCATTTTGATATTCTCTCAATTATATATTTTAACCAGCTATTAAAATTCTAAAATCACCCAATTTTTTAAGAGAAAATATATTGGTTATTTTATGGTTTTATACTAAAATTATTAATTTTCTATTATAAATAATCATTAAAAATTCTCCTTGAAACCGAAATAAAAGGGATCATTTATAAGGTTTCATAAACACTTTTTTACATGGTCCCTCTTCATTTTCATAGAAATTATCATGATATATGTATATTTTTCTTTCATGCATGACCATGTATGTTTTAAATCCATTCTATCATGGGAAACCTAATGAAACGAGCATTTTGTATGCTTTATGACATGATTAAGATACCCATTTCTTTCATAGGGTTAACCTTATATTTATGAGTGATTCATCATGTGGAACAAATATTCATGTTCATGTTGTGATTTGTGTGCAATGATAGTGTTCCAATTCATTGTGTAAATATTATTCTCATGAGACTTCATGCACAATGTTTTTGGTGGTCGTCCATGACTCATGCTCCATGTGCAACAGTCTTGGTGGTGAGCCTTGAAACATGCTCCATGTGAAATAGTAATGGTGGTTATTTTTAATGCATGTCCCATGTTCCAATAGAATTGAATATTTCTTCTATCACATTGTATGTAGTTTCCATATTTCCTATGATTCCATGATTACATGATACCATGTTATACATGTTATGCATCCTTATTTTTTTCATCCCTTTTTATGACATCGTGGTATGCTCTCTAATTGAGTGTAATGATTTATTTATATGTTTATTCTCTTACTTTGATTTTTATATCATTCATTTTTTCATCTATTCCATTTTGTATCTATAATGTCCCAAACCCATGTGGCACCTAAAACGGTACCCTAAACATGATTGGTCTCATTGCCTCAATTGCATATACCAAAATGCTAGAGGATACTGACTAGAAGCGAGGGCCTAGATGAGTCAGTGGGGAGACTATGTACTCATTACCATTGTATAAAATTGGAAGTCAATTATATATAAAATAGAGGAGCCGAAATAAACAGAATACTATTTAATGTAAGATAAGACATAGATGTATATCAATAAATAGAAGTGTCTTATATACAAAATGATGTAGTTGGTACAAGTATCTAGAAAGTATCCAAATAGGTTCATGGAAATACCGTACAGTACCAGTATCCAAAAAATACCAAAAGACTAAAAAGGTATCCCAGCATCACAAGACTCATATTGGTCCTATTCTCCCCACCTCCAATGCCAATGTCAATATCCTTTAGAAGGGAACTTTTTCTATCATCACCTGAAACCATATAATCTATTTGAATCCCCATAGAGGTCCAAACATGGTGTGAGATAAACATCCCAATAGGCAACCAACCAGGTCTATACAGTTCTAACAACAATTATACAATAGTTTTATCAAGTTCAAAAAAGTAGTAAGTATGTCTGTATAACCATGACATAATTCTAATAAAATAATAATACAAATATCCCTCAAGGGTACATGAAAAATAGAGTATGGTCCAATGAATATTGATATAACAAAGTAAACAAGAATGTCACAAGGACACTCCATAAATCCATTGGTTTCAGAAAACCCACAACAGTGATATATAGAGGAGCCTAGTATCCCTAGACCACACCTTATAGTGAATTCAAATATCCAAAGGCCATGCTTTATAGTCAATGTAGCATTCCACAACCTCACCGATTAGTGATGTAGCATACCACATGGTCTAGATCAAATGTTTCATGTACCAAATCATTGAAGCAAAATATCTAAACCACGGAGGGCCAGATCCATGGTGCTGGTCCAACGAATCCCATCAAGTCCCATGGAAATACCTAGAGAGATATTGATTAGGAATTGGTTAGGGACCTAGGATAATGGAAATAGCATGACCTATGCAACACCTAACATGTCATATTCAAGGGATAGCAAGGCATGAGACATCCCACAGAATCAAGACCAAAGGGGCAGAGTCAACCCAAAGTATCCACTATCGTGTTCCAAACCATTCATTCTATTCACACTATTTAAATAATTTAAAACCATTTGAGTATACCCACTGACATAAAGATGAAAAAACATGAGTATACCCACTCATTCATTCCAATTACCATTCACAGTATATATGGTCCTACCCTCCCATATTATCCATTTAACATGCCACTAACCGTTTTATATAGGTATACCCACCGATATCAACACATTTCATTTAAGTCAAGATATCAAAATAGATATGGTGTCATAAGATATCAATATTCAAAGAGGTGGTACATATATTATGAAATATATTCAGTCTATCAAGGAATTAATGGGATTCCTCCAACTAAAAATGCACAATAACACATCCCTCGGGTAGTTTAAAGAGGCATAAATCGGTTAAAACCAAAAGGTACACCCCATGGGTGACCATGAAATGTGCAACGGGTAAAAAAGTACCTTGATGAACCTACATGCATCCTCAATAGGTCCGAATATAGTATTAAAAAGCCTCTCGCTCAAAATTGATACCACGTTCGAATTTCCAACGGATGCCGTAATAGACAAATTCCCTAAAAACACCATGAAAAGCCAAAAGAAATTATACACCACCTACCTTGCATTGGTAGTTGATAGCCCATACTATATCAAGTCATGATTCATCATAGTTTGGATGAAATATGATAAACGGACCGGTAATGGGAATATTAGGGCTTATGATCCTAAATCCAAATAGTGCATACATTTTTCCAAAGAATCAAGAATGGATAAAAAGGAATCAAGGACCTGCTGTTATGGATTTGATGAGATGATCGGGGATCAAATTGGGGATCAGAGAGAGTGTAGTGCTAAAATCCTATGTTAGGAACCAAAGGGAGTGCTATAAAGGGGTTTTTCTGTGTAGATGTGAAAACCCAAATTGGGTTTATGAAGGAAACTGGTGATTAATTAAAAATAAAAACACCAACATAGTTGGGTCACATGGCTTAACCGAATGGTTTCCCAAACCCTATAGAAATCATGCACAGCTCTCTACCGAGGAGGGGAACTTCACACGGTTACCGAAAATGGTTTGACTATTTGTGCACATACTATGGGAAAACATTCTTCTAAAAACCTGCACATTTCTGACCACTTCCATGGTTTACACTAACCTTCCACATTCTGTGAGAAAACCTCACTCCATGTCATTATAAGCCCAAACCCTAGTTCTGGCCTCCAAACAAGCCAAAAAACCCCCAAAACACCAGCGATCAAGTTATGCATTAATACAAATCCATAAATAGTCATTGAAATCTAAAATAAAAGGATCCAAACCTCATAAAAACATAGCTTCTTATAAAAATCCCACCTTATAGCAATACATCCATGAATTTCTCTCTGAATGGTGGTCAAGATTTGTCCGAGAACAACTCTAGCCACTAAAACTTACTTTGGCCTTCCTCTCCCAAGTCTCATCCAATAAACGACCATACTCCCATAACACCACTAATAGTGGAACTTACTAGCCTCATATAATCTTTGTTCTCCTATAAAGTATTTGAACCAGATGCTCCTAAAATAATGCATCAAATGGAAGCTCATCCTCTTCAGGATGGGAAATTTGAGTCGTGTCTAAGTGATAGTGGAGAAGCTATGATACATGAAAGATGACATGCATGGATCAAAACCTCTGAGGTAACTACAACTGATAGGAAACCGACCCGACACTCTCTAGAATATCAAATGTCCTAACATATCTTTGTGAATGGTTACCCTATATTACGATCCACTAGTGTCCCATACTCTATGAAATATGTATGAAAACTAAATCCCCAACCTCAAACTATAGAGGTCATATGTGGTGATTAACATATGATTTATGACGAGACTGTGCTGTAGCAATCAGATTCTGAAGGAACTGGACCGGTTTAGATGTCTCCTGCAAAAGACATTGTCTGATGGAAGATTACTCTCTTACCTATAGAAAAAAAATGGGGAACAGAATAGCCTACCATATAAATTCTCATATGGTTCCATCTGTGTTGTCTCCGGAGAAATTTTGTAATATGATAACATAACCAGGGTAATATGATTCTCCAAAGACACACAAAATATTGGAAGCATGCTCGCAACATTTCCTCTAACACCTGTATCGTACGCTATGACTGGCCATCAATCTGAGGTTGGTATGTTGTGATTAAAAAAACCAATATCCCCACCACCCTCTGAATGATATTCTATAAAATAAACATAAATCAAGCATCCCTTTCTGAAACGATAGTTAGTGGGACCCCATGAAGTCGTACCACCTCTTGGATGTACGAAATCCCATGACCATCAAAACTGATTGTCTCCCTAATTAGTAAGAAATATGGGACCTTTGTAAGCCTATCAATGACAACCCACACAACATCGTTACCTTGAGGCAACCTTGGAAAACCCATCATGAAATCCATCAGTACATCATCCCATTTTCACTCGAGGATAGGTAACTACAATAAAATACCAGCTAGTTGGTGATGTTATTCCTTCACCTGGTGATAGGTGGAACACCTAGTAAAATAACCATATACACCACACTTCATTCATGGCCACTGATAATCATGTCACAAGTCATGGTACATCTTGGTGGTTCTGTGGTAAACTGCCTAGGATGAAGAATGAAACTCCCACCTCAACTCCTCGAGTACATCCATTGGAACTCAGATACACCCATGGATATGAAAATTATCATCATCACCTACTTTCCAACCAGTAGGAGGGTCCTCACCTTCCGTACCATCCCTTAGAACTAGGCCTTCTGAATCAGATAGATACCTTAACCTGTCTTGATCTAGTAGTTAGTGATAATTTCAACGGATGAATAAAAATTATCCCCCTTTTTCTTGTTCACCTACAGATGCATCTCAGAAAACAACGACATATGCTTCAACTCACTACTAGCCTGTTGTACTGCTGGTATATGAGTCATCCCACTTAGTACATCAACTACCACATTACCTTTTCCAGGCATGTAGGCATATTCGAAGTAAATGGTCTGTAGGTACTCCACCCACTTTTGTTTCCTAAAATTTAAATCCAACTGCATAATGATATACATGATGCTTTTGATGCCTGTGAACTCCATAGAACACTCGCCTGAAAAATAATTCCTCCAACAGTGTCATGGATGATGATCTTCATCTAAATTGAGAACATTCATAGGGTATTTCTTCTCATGGGGACTCAACTACTGAGATCCACACACTATGAATCTATCTCCATATATCTGCACTGCCCCTAACCCAATACCCAAAGCATCACAGTACACCGTATTTCACTTTCCCTACTCAGGAAGAATCAAGACTGGTGCTGATGTCATCCTCCCTTTCATCTCTTGATAAGAAATCTCACAAGAATATTATCACAAAAAATCCAAACCCTTCTTAGTCTAGCCTGTCAATGATTCTTCTAAGAGTGAGAAGTCATGTATTAAATGCCTATAGTAGTGAGATAGCCCCATGAATCATTGTCTTTCAAAAAAACTGTGTGTCTTTTCCCATTAATATATATCTCTCACCTTCTATAGGTCTACTAATAATCCTATCTCCGTGTTTCTGTGACCGAGGAAGTTATTATGATCCATCCAAAAGTGGAAAATTGTGTGATTAACAAATAATTGATTTTCCCTATGTATATTCAAAACAATCACAATATGGTTGGCATGGTCATGTCAATTGTGAGAATACACCAAGATATCATCTATCAAAACAACCATAAAATAAGCCATGTAATGATAGAAGAATAAGTTTATCAATTCCATATATATTATTACACATTTGGGAGATTGCACAACATAACAAAATACTCATATAACCCATACCTACTAAAAAGGATGTTTAGGGTATTCTCGTAGGTTGAACATGCACTTTGTAATATCCAAACCTCAATTTGATCATTGAGAACACTCAAGCTCCTCAGAGATGATCAAGCATGTCATCTAACCATGAAAAATTATATCAATTTTTAACTACCAGTTGGTTAAATGTATTATTGTCCATCGATAGCCTAAGAGTTATGTCCTATGATTTCGCAAAAAATAAATGTTTAACCCCATGAAGAAGTATTGGGTCACAAAAACCCCTTGCCCTCAAAATATTCTAGTTTCCTCTTGAGCTCATGTACCTCCATCATATCAATTCTGTAAGGTGGAATAGATATTAGCACAACACCTATCACATGATAAATGTATAACTCCAATTAACTATGAGGAGGTAAACCAGAAATTTCATTGGGAAATATGCCCCTAAAGCACTCTCCCACATGAGGAATGTCCTCTAAACTCATTCCAGGATCATCCAAAAAGACATTAAATATGGGTAGTCATCCTACCCAAATCACGATTTTCGGGTCCAGCACATCCCACTTGGATATCCCATTCACCTTTGTGTAAACAAAATACACCATATTGTTATGTGAAGTCACCCTTTGACAATAGGAGTCTATGTATGATTGATAATCCATTAGCCAATCCATTCTGAGAATGACATCAAAGCCGATAATCATGAGATAATATAGATTCCAGATGATGTGGACCCCGCCAACCTTATGTGTAAACTCCATGCACAAGAGTGCACACATTTTGTTACCCCCAATGGTGTTTCTAGTGTCAAAACTCCCACAGAATGAAAAAACGCAAGCCCATGGCTTTTCGCCCATCGTGTAGAGATAAAACTGTGAGACTAACCTATATCAAAAGGGAAGATATATTAGTAGAAGATCCTGAGATCATACCTTTGACTATTGAAAGTACAGAAGCCAACTCCTATTAGGTATTTTTCACTGCATATGTCTAGACAAAACCACGACCCTATGACCCTACCTGGCTTCACTCATCTGATCCGCCCTATTATCTCTGAGAACCCGGTGTCTGCATACCATGACAATGACCACCACTAAACTATCCTGACTGGCATGCACTACTCTATCTCCCTGCATAACGTGGAGATGGAGAACCTACTCTTGAACCCAACGTCGGAGATGACCCCAACCAGTATTGGCTGGAATGAAGGTCATGCAAAATCGTTGCTTATGTCCCATCCTTCTGCAATCTAATCACTCGACTGGGTTACAGTCACACGGATCATTCATGTGGACTCAGCTACCACAATGATGGAAATAAACCAAGCATCATGTACCAACATCCTGAATAGAACCCACATGGCGAGAAGCATCAAAATGGTAATTCTAGCCAGAAGACGTAGATCCACTACAGTGCGAAACAACACCCACCTATTCTGTACACCCAACATCCTTCAGGTTCTTCTCTATAATAAGCTCCTAATTCTAATTCTCAGTGATAAAAGGAAACTAAATCATATTTAACTGAGATCTAATAGAATTTATAAGACCTTCCTCAAAGCGCCTTGCCCTCGACAACTTATCAGTAACATACATCAGTGAAAACCCCTACAGATCAGTAATGGGTGCGGAGTATTCCATAACCATCATTGTACCCATGGAACAGATTCATGAACTCATTATCCCACTCTAATCATATTGTAGTGGGGTAAATATAGTCATAGAAGTATTTTTGGAACTCATCCAAACCCATATTCTGCAACCTATTATCCTGGTTCGAAATGTCACACCAAGACTTTGTCGCACCACATAGCATGAATGTCCCGAGCATGACCCACCACACGGAAGGCATCTATAGATGTGGAAAAATTTCTAACTTGGTATCTAGACAGAAATTTATAGCTTCTGGTCTTCCTCCCTTGAAAATGTATGAGGATTCTGTTGCTGTAACACCCACTTCAGCTCGTCCATAGTCAAGTTTGGGTAGGATGATACCTAGAAATTATACATATAGTGAAACAAATCCTCGTGGAACTATGCCTCAACACCTATGTCTAGAACATCCTCAATATCCATAGCATCCACTATCAGAGGATCAAGCGGTTTCTCATGGACCATTGTCTCTGATGTATGGCAATCGCCTCTATCACGGCGTACCATTAGAGTTCATCTTGGTGGAATGTATATATAATTACAAAGGAACACCTTAATAGAGAACACCATTAATTAACAAAGATCAAAATAATAGGACAGGTCAAACCCTCCTAAAAACCATTTCAAACCCATAACCTACTCTTTAAGCCCAGACATTATAAAGAAAAAACATCAAAATAACTAGATACAATTCCTTTTTCCCACTCAAAATGTGTGTCTAGGGCATGAATTTATTCACCATTCATGATCAATTTGAGTTCACATTCAGTAACCCAAGAAATATAACAAAGTGTTTTCCAATTTCCTAACCCATGAAGGCACATAACGCCTCATGTACCCAAAACGTTGTTCTGATTCTAACTATACACAATATAATATGATTTATAATTTACCCCCAATGAGTGTGTCATTTTCTAATTCATAAGAGATCATAATTCTTATGGATTGAAAGATATCACTGCACATTTTTGTATTACACCCAACTAATACAAAAATAGAAAAAAAAATTAAATCATCTATCACAACAACATGAAGTATCTAATGAACCCTATATGGTAGGTCAAATGCATGACATATGATTCTAACATGTTTCTATATGATGAATGAGATGGAAGAACCTCATCTCATAAGGTTTTAAATGAAATATAACATATAATGTCATCAATATTAAAAGTATAAATCATGTGTGTCACCCAACGGTGAAATCAAATAAATTTTAATAGTCAAAATCTAGAAAATCAGAACATAATTCAAGGAAATTTGGCTTTAACTTGTACACGAGGTAGCAACTCTTGGGCACAATTTATTACCAAAATCCATTTCCTTCCTATCCCTATTAAATGTCTCCAAACAATAATTCAAACCTGAAAAACACCTATGATACCAAATTGTAACATCTCGGGCCCTAATGCCAGCCAAAAAGGTTCCCCTGACCCAGTTAGTGACATTTCTTAAATAGAATCTCCCCAAACACCTGAGGCTACCGACTAGGAGTGAGCGCCTAGGAGAGTCAGTGGGGAGACTATGCCCTCATTACTAGAGTACCACATCAGAAGTCATAAATATAAAATAGCAGAAGCCTAATAAACAAAAACAACTAAAACTAAGACAAGGCAAGAATGTATATCAATAACAAGAAGTATCTCAATTGAAAAATGATACAGATTGTATAAATATATAGAATGCAACCAAACAAGTACATGTCAATACATTATAATAATAGTATCCCAAAAAGAAAAAATGATTAAAAAGTTATCCATGCATCACAATACTTATCATGGTCCTACCCTCACCTTCCCCAAAGACACAGTCAACAACATGTACTTGGGTGGTTAACCCTATCATCACCAGCAACCATATAATCAGTTTGGTTCCCCAAGGAGTCCCAAAGAACTTGTCAAATAAACATCCCGGTAAGCAACCACCTAGGTCTATACAATTCTAACAACAATTCTATAAAAGTTATTGCCAGTGTAAAAAAAAAGTATTTAAGTGTGTATTCCCATGGAATAGGTCTAATTCAGTAAGTAAAACCAAACATCCCTCAAGGATACCTTCAAAAGAGATCTCTTGCTGATGTAGCTATATCATTTAATACAATCATGTCCCATGGGCACACTATACATCCATCTATATAATGGAAACCACAACAATGCTTTATAGATGAGTCAAGTATCCAATTGGCACACCATATAGTGAAGTCAAATATCCCTAGGGCACGTCATATTGTAAAAGTATCATCCCAAGACCACACCGTATAGTGATGTAGCAGACCACATGGGTCAGATCCAAAGTGTCATATACCAAGACATCCATGTAAAATAACTATACCACGGAGGGCCGGATCCATAAATATTGTCCGAGTAATCGCATTGAGTCCCAGGGGGGGTCCATTATGGAATCTTAGTCAGTCACTAGTTGAGGTCCTAGGATCATGGAAATAAAATGTCTAATATTAGCCCAATTAATCCAGATCCCAGGGGTATAATGGCGATGGTGTCCGACGGAATCATACCCCAAAATGTAGAGTCAACCCAACAAGTCCACTCCTGCATTCCAAACCATTCGGTCAATTTATACAATTAAAAAAAATTAAATCCATGTGAGTATACCCACTCATATAAACAAGCTCATCCATGAGTATTCCAACTATTGGATTCCATTTATCAATCACCATTTATATGGGCCTACCCTCCCATATTATCAATTTACCATTCCATTAACCATTTTAAATATGTATAGCTACCCATATCAACACATTTCATTTAATCCATGCTATCAAAATATGTATGGTGTCATAAGATATCAATATGAAAGGATTAAGTTCATATCAATAGTATTATAATCAAGATATTGAGGCATTAACGAGATTATTCTAACCAAGAAAGCACAAGAACACACCCCTTAGGTGGGTTAAATAGGCATAATCAGGTCAAAACAAGAAGTCACACCCCATGGGTGACCGTGGAATGAGAAATGGGTTCCAACATAGCTAAAAAAACATACAAGAATCTTAACTAGGTCTGAATACATCTACTAAAAGAAAATTACTAAAAAAAGATACCACATTATGATGTCTGATGGATGGCATAAAGGCCAAATGCCTGAAAGACACCATTAAAAGACAAAAAGAATGTATAGACCACATACCCTGCCTTGGTAGAAGACCTCCAAACAAGTATCAAATCATGATTCATCTTGGTTTGGAAGAAATATGTAGAAAGGATGGAGAATGGAATATTAGGCCATATGAGAAAAAATCCATATTTCACATTTGTTGTTATGAAAAATCAAGAATGGGTAAAAAAAATAATGGTGTACCATTGAGAATCCGATGATACAATAAATGATCAAAACATATTTTAGAGGGAGAGTAAGGCTCATATACTATATTAGGCACTAAAGGGAGAGCTATAGAGGGGCTTCTCTACATTGAGGAGAAACCCCAAATTAGGTTTAATAAAGAAATTCTTTTTTAATTAAAAAAAATAAAAAACCAATATAGAAGGGTCACGCAGTTTACCTACACTATTTCCCAAACCGTGCAAAATCCATGTAAACCTCTCTTCCTTGAAGGGGTACTTCTCACGGTTACCCCACATAGTTTGACTAACATTACACAAACCATGCGAAAAAGTAATACTATAAAATTACACTTTTTAGACATGTAACACAGCTTAGAATAACCATTCCATGGCCAAGCACAGACCATGCAACAAGTCATTTTCAGCCTTGAACCTAGTTCCGGCCTCTGAATGAGCCTCGAACACCTATAAAAACCCCGTGATCAAGAAAATAATTTATAAAAGTCAATAACATGGCATTTAAACCAATAATAAAAGGATCATATCATTGTACAAAAACTCTAGTTTATTCATTATCTTGAACATATATAAGGACTCAATGGAAGTTATTATCTCATTATAAAGATTAAATAAACGAAATCATCATTTTTGGGTTCAAGATGTTTAATTATGTTCCTAATCATCCAAATATACTAGAACACATGATCCATAGTTAATTCTATTGGATAAATATGTTCAATATCATGTAATAATAAGTGTAAAAGTTTACGGTCACTATACATCCTCTTCTAATTGAGTAGAGTCACCACTTCCCAATTTAGAAACACAATGTACATGTAAGAAATGATCCAATTACCGTATGATAAATCATACATCGTTTAATTTATTATTTCCATTTATGCATTTCATATTTAAATGGTTTCCATTCAAATAGATCATTCTATTACACAATTCTATATCCTATGTTTCATATTAAGAAATCTAAGGATTCCACAGTGTTATTATGATTTATTGTTTTTATGTTATAAAATATTTTATTGGATTTGTTTTGTTTATGGTTATTTTAGATTATTTACCTTCTTTCTCAACATTTAATTTCATCACCCAAGACTATATGTATTACTACTATGGTAAATGTAGGATTTGGTTTTCTAAAAACATTCCCCTTTTCAATATTTTAAATAATTTTCACAACTAGCTATTGGAATACATATGTTGAGAGTTTTTTTTATGAAAATCTTCTTGCAATGACTTGAATTTCACAAATTTTGGTTTCAATGTTTATTTATTCTTCATCAATATGATATTTCCATTTGTGTATCAATATTTTTTCTTCTCTAGTATGGTTTTGTCCTCAATTGAAATGTTTTAAATCATTCATGTAAATATCTCCCTACATAATTTTGGTGTGATTATAATTTTTTATAGATTGGATATTTTAAACATAATTTTCCCTTTTTAGGTGGGTTTAGTTAAAATTTTTAAACCCATATAATATATATTATTTTTTAGACACATTTTACTATATAACATGATATATCACTTAACATGAAATCTATTTTTCATCATTCAATTATTCCATTTATAAAAAAGTCCCCTTTATTCTATCTAATATCGATTTAAACATAATAAAAATAACATTGTATCCACCTTTATATTTTATTAATAACTAACTATAAAATAATATAGACATTTTTAGTTTAAAAGTATATTTACCTCATGTTATTATACCATCATAAGTAATCATAAAATAAATGAATTTTCATATTTTTTGTTCTATTATTAATGCATAAATACATGCATTTTAGGCTATTTACTTGTTATGGAATATATATATATATATCATGTGTTTCATTGTGGGGGAAAATGAATAAGTGGAAATGGAATTTCATTTCTATTATTCTTTTCTAACACATGCATTTTGGGGTTCAGTGCTGGATCATTAAAATTGAAATGATGTGTGGTGTTCATTTAAAATTACAAGTTATGTTGATTGGTGCCATTTATCTGTTTATTTTTCTATTATAATAAACTATGTATCTTAGGTTCTAGAAAATTTAACTATATTATAAAATATTTTTATCGTCCATCCATTTCATTAATAATTAATTTAATTATATTAAATTATTGGATCTATATCCACTTCAGTGGTATTATATGAATTTTATATAGTTTTATGTGGATAATTTCATTATTTATATGGATATATAGGTTATAGATCATTTAATTCAGGGTTACAACTAATTTTATTAAATTTGGGTATAATTGAATAAATATTATTTATTAATTTAATTCATTTTGTGGATTTATATATTGAAGAGGTGTGATTAGATAGTTTCTAGTGAACTATGATTATTTTTTTAATTCTATGTTCTTATAGGCTCATTTTTACTGGTGGCACTTTAATAAATTTCTATATAAAAGTTACTAACTTGATGATATAATTTTCGTCATTATACCTTTTTATTTCTTTGTTTATATGGAAACCCATTGAATATTTTCAATGATGAAGTTAATTGATGACTTGTATAGTAGTTGTATATTTTTTATATTACTTACATATAGTGTGTTATAATTAATAATTATTTTTGGCTATCACTCTGTAATGTTGATAGTTAGTACAAAATATATTAAAATTTGATGTTTTACATTTCTAAGACACTCAATAATTTATAATCTCAAAGGATTTTTTGACAGATATATAATATATCACAATATCTGAATTTCAACCTTTATTCCAATACAGGGTGTTTATTTTGATGCAACATATCATATAATTGACTTCATCCATAGATCATCATTTCTGTATTCTGTACACAAAAACTTACATAATTGTCTTATAATCATCATTTGTGTTAGTAAATAAATCAAATTATATTAACACTATCACTAAATGTTTTTGTGTGTAATAGTGAAAACATTAATTGATTAATGATTGTTTTTGAATCATGATAAGGCCAATATATGAATATTATAGACCAGAAAATCATCTTGGTAAATATTAATTACAAATTTTATCTTCTACATTACATGATTCTTAGTGATATTCAAACATATACATTTCCTTTATAAATATTTATAGGTAATCACTAGACCCTTCCAATGTAAGCAATAGAAAACCAAATAATAAATTAATATCTAGAAAAATAAAAATATTCATATTTTATAGGAGATTAAAAATATTGAATCATCAAAGAGATATATTAAGAAATCTAACAGGGGGAAAACATCATCCTTGGCTGGAATTCATGATGGTACATAACCCTTTAACACAATCAATATTTTGTTTTTATTGATGATTTGAAATTGTGAAACTTCTAGAAATATCATATTTTATGTTAAAATTATTGAAGTTTAATTAAATATCATATCATTAACAAGATACAATCTAAATTATCAAAATAGTAATTTCATTAAATTACACTTGAATTCATTTTAAATTTTCATAATAATAATTCCTAACTCTATATGTACGAACATGAAAATCATCAGAATCATAAAATTCCCATAATCATGATATATCATAATTCTGTCTGAAACCTCTCTAATTAAAATTTATTTTATTAAAAGGGAAGATTATAAATTACAAGTTTATTCATATTGTATTTATATAATGATTATTTTCAAATAACACTATTATGAATAACCATGTATGAATTTTTTATGAAAACAATTTGAGTTGGGAACACACCAAAATCAAGAAAAATATATTATTCATTATGAAAACTATTTATATGGTTTATCTATAAAAATTTCATAATAACACAAATCTATATCCACACTATATGCATGTATTGGTTGAAATTAACAAATCCAGATCACATATAGTTAACTGTGTACAATATAAAATTGAATACTTGCACATATCACTTGAATGTCCAAGAGTCATTTCATTGATAATTACAACATTTCTACTATGTCTACTACCTAATAAGGTATAACATCTATTTTCACAGAAAACATATAATATAAATAAATGTTTCAAAATACTTACAAATGTATGCATAAAGTAGAAATATATTAATTCTAATTAGAGAAACTTGTGATAAGAGTACTACAAGGCTGTTTCACATTGAAATATATGAAATCAAAAAAGGAATACATATATACTATACTACATTCATTTAATAGTGTATATATTTTAGGAATTAGGTCTATAAAATATTGCAATTTCATTTAACATAATTCTATATTGAGTTCATCTACACCATTATTGATAATTATAAAATTACATTTTTATAGTTACATGATTTCATTTCGTATATTAAGCCTACATCTTCATGGATAATTAAATAGATACATGAATACACTTCTGTGACACTGAATACACAAATATTAATTTTTTTATTGGATGAATTTTCACTTAGCAGGACATTGCGAGTTATTACAATTATGTTTTTCTCTTATGAGTCCTTTATATTTATTAAATTATGCATAAGGCTTAACCTAAAGGAATTATACTATATAATATAAATGTTTTTCCATATTATTTAATTTACATCCTATGAAATAAACCATTACATTCCAATACTATGAGGTTTTTTCTTACATAACATGTATACATAATTTATTTAAAATAAACTATGATAAAATTTTATTTATGTACAAGAATAGATTTTTTGGGTATATTATAATTAATTGAGCTATTATTATAGTTAAATATCTAATTTAACACTTAAATATTTTATTTGAATTTAACTAAATATCCATATCCTTTTTTTTCATTTAAATCCCAAAACTCAATTGTAAAATCTATGTTACACTGATTATAAAAGCATTATATTCTATCATCATACAAAATCACTATCATCTTATGACGATAATGTCTTTAAATTTCAGAACTACATTATAATTCATAGATTTTATTGAATATATTTTGTTTTTCATGGGAAAAAACAATTCCATTTATTTTTAATACCATGATTTCTATGATTTAGTTCATTCATACGAATCACATTCTATTGTTGTTTCATGGAAAACCATTGGGTAATTGTTTTCTCATGATTCAATTTCCCAATTCCATTTAAATATGAAATATATTTTTCTAACATTGTGTTCCATTATATATTACACAATCATATGAACCTATTACACTTTGTCTAGTAATATTTTCTAGTTTATATAAGATCTATTTCAATTTATATACATATTATTCAATCTAGTTTTTAGAACTCAGTATTGATTTTGATTTTGAAATTTTGACTTTAAATATAATTGTAAAGATGGGATTGAAAACATTAGTAAATATTCACCCGAACATGTGCACATACAGGTAATAAATTATGAGTATTTGCTCAAAAGATAGATATTTTGAGGTAGTCATGTAAGCTTTATTAGATTCAGAATCTCCGAATTTGGTTACACATAGGGGGTTTTGGCACATTAGAAGATATATCACTACAGGAAGTCCTCAATAAATTATGGATTATCTTATAATGGGTTATGTGGTATCCCCCCAAACTATTTTACTCATAATTATAGTATTTCTGTACATTTATTTTACACTAATATAACTTCTCAAAAAATTTACATAAATTCAAATGTTTTAGTTACATTTTCACTAGTAAAAATTATACAATTCATTAATAATAATAATAAATCTCTAAAAAAATATACACATTTTTTAGTTTATCAGATTCTATATTTAAATTTAGACTATTTTATGTCATTTCAATCCAACATTCACCACTTTTTAGAAATTATTTTCATAAATTATATACTACATGGAATTATAATAGGAATTATTTAACATTGGTGTTTTGAATTCCTCCAATAGCTCTTCTACATTATCAAATTCCATATAGTATTATGCATAAAACAAGAATAAATTGACTGAAACCGCATTTACATGCATGCATACTTTATAGATACATTGATTCATTTTTGTATACAATGGGGCATATAAATTCTCATCTGTTGTTATATTTAATGCTTTTAGCAACACGTGTCCCCACAAGACATCACCCCCCAACAAGGGACACAGAAATCACATATCATGAACATATTTTATTGAGTGTTTTTTTAAAAAAAATTGTAATTAAATTCTAATTCCATGAAAATTCCAAGGTTGGGTATTATTATTTATAATAATATTAATGATTTAAGAAAATAATTACATATACAATTTCTTCATATAGAATCTACATATTTTTCATTGATTTATAAATTAAAAATTAATAGTTTTTATGAATAGTAATTATACATAAATAATTTCAATATAATAATAAGTAATTTCTATATATAAAAAATTTCATTTAATGTGATAAAAATGGAATTATTTTTTCACTCATCTAAAATAATAAAATCCTTAAATCAGAGACTACAAAATATATTTAATATTAATTTCATTCTTCAAACATATAGTCAAAATGATTGATCCATGTTTAGTAAACACTTAATGAAAATTTCAAAACCATTACACAATAAATGATAAATATTCTATAGATTAAATATAAATTATGTAGAATGTTGTCTATATCAGTATTGTTCATCAAGGATAGGGTTGTAGTTTCTAAACCCATATGTTTTAGCTCAACATGTTCTGTACCCACTAAATATTTATCACCCTCCCATCCATTTATCTAGATCCACCATCAAAACTGTGGTGATGTTATCTAAAATATCACAAAAAAACCCAATCACCAAAAGGTTACTTTGAATAATTCTATTGTTCTAAACTTTTGGGATGCTATTATCCCTACATTTCATTTTATATGTAATACTACATAGGATTTGGGATCACCACTAGCTATCAGAGGATTCCACCCTTCTATCCCAAGGAGAACCAACCAATAAGAGTCTATGTGGTCCTAATCCCCAGGATCAGCAGAACTAGGGCCATCATCAGGGCCTCTCTGGTTCCCTCAGACATTGTTTTTTCTAGTGAATATCATTCCTATATCACCTAAAATGGAAGTGAAACCCCTAACATCTACACCCCATTTTTTAAA
Source organism: Viscum album (assembly GCA_963277665.1). Taxonomy (NCBI): domain Eukaryota; kingdom Viridiplantae; phylum Streptophyta; class Magnoliopsida; order Santalales; family Viscaceae; genus Viscum; species Viscum album. The sequence goes on along the minus strand of OY728134.1, from coordinate 713,021,450 downwards.
TAATATGAACACATTTTTTTATTGTTTTGGTTCATCCACCAATAATGGAATGAAGAACACTATTCAAACTTATGGAAATATAGTATTCTTGATTTTTTTTCATTCTTCATGTGTGTAACCTAAAAAAATCTGTGTAAAGAAACATGAATCCCTTCATATTAATTTTTGAATCCCCATTTCAGATACCTAGAATGATGTTGAGTCCCAGTTCATGGAGAATGAAACATTCCTTTTTTTATTAAAGACACATTTGAGTGAAATTAAAGACAATCCTTTGATACCTGGAACATTGTAAAAAGTGGAAGAAATTAATGGAACCATATCCATAGATTCAGACTTTAATTCGTACTACCCACCCTCTCTTTTAGTCATGTGGCTGCACAATTAGGTGTCTCTAAAATTATAATAAACAAACTAAAACTAGATAAAAAGGAGTAATTGAATGTTCAGAGCCCTAAAAAGAATCTTTGAGAGTTAGACATATATTAGCTAGAATATTGATATGATGGTTTACCGGATGTTGAAGAAAACTATAATGACCACAATTAATTTTGTTTAAACTTCCACTTACCAATTATAGATCAATATTATGACTGTATTGGATTAGATACCCATTGATATACATGGATGTCATGATTTTGGATGTTATTTTATGAAATTATTTTATAAATTACATTTTCCAAAATTTATTTTACAAATAATATAGATTCAATTATAAAAAATTGGGTTTTATAATTGAGAATTCTATTATTATTTAAGGATTTGTTTCCCCAATGATGAATTATCTAAATTTCATTAATGTATAGAGGATTTTCTTATTTTACACATTCATTATTTTATTTCATTATACGGAAATGGAAATATTTATATTAATATTACGAACAATTTTAAAATAAATGTTGGGGTAATTATTTTTATTTCATTTTATTTTTATTAAATTTATCACTAGGTTAATGTCGATCATTATGATGTCTTTGACCAAAAAAATCACAATTTATTGTGTCGTACTTCAACATACAATAAATAATTTAAAATTATTTATAAAAAATATGATATTATTATATATATTTAATTTTTATGATTACTATTATTTTTCATTCTTGAAAAAATATAAGTTTCTTAACGAAATCGTCCCAAAAAATATATTTTATTATTTAAAAAATATATAATTAAATGAAATCTAATATTATCATGATATTAAAAATATTAAATTAAATTATATAAATACAGTGTGTGTTCTATAAAATGATATTGAATGAAAAATGTATAAATTAATATTTCGTAGGCCTTAGCCTTACTCCTATGAACCAATATGTAATCATGCTGACCCACATACATATTAACTATCTTTTTACCATTTCATGAAAATAAAATTTATTTAATTTTATGGGTTGAATTTATTAACAATAAAAAAATTTATAAAATCCAAAACAATAACCATTATATTATAAATAAAATCTGCAATATAGAAGTTGAAATACAATTCAAAATACACAATATAAATTTATATAAATTAAAAAATATAAAATATGTTTTTTTATTGATGATCCATAATATTTGTTGAATTATTATTATCCAAAAATAGTCTACCTCTTTATATTATAAAAAAATCATTAAAGAGTAGGGATGTTGGTGTACCCGATTGAGAATTCACCAAAATGAGTTTAACATTTGTAAAATTCTAGTTGCGCCTTCGTCATGTTTTCCCAAGGTAAGAAAACACACCATCCATTTCCTCTCACAATTATGTAGCTCCTTCTCAATGGATAAAGGGGATCCATATTATTATCATGATTGATTTTTATCGATGGCTAAAAAGTTATAGGGAATCCAACCCATGTTGAATGTTGTACTGAATTATATATACGGATTAGAGATATCAATGAGAAATATCTATACATTGAAAACACGTTTATTCATAGAATAAAATTGTTTTAAATTAATTTATTCCCATATTGATAAGTTTGTTATTGATACTAAAATTAATTCCATTTAAGGAACATAAATAAATATGGCAACAAAATGCTTCTTACAAATTTTAATCATATAATTATTGATATTTTCAAAGAACTTTAATGGGATATTATCGGTAAGACTACCTCGAGAAAGTTTTATTTTATACCTCAATTATATAATATTATATGTTCATAGATTTAAGAGACACAATGTAATCTATTTATGCAATCTATCAATTTATCAAATGACACAAGGAAGATGTAAGTGTTGGGCAAAGAATCTAAAATAAACTAACATCAATGTTTCATAGATCACAACATCTTGAGATGGTAGAAACAAATGTAAATGATGCATTCCAAGACCAATGTTTTGGTATTAATATTATTTCTAGAAAAATAATTTCCAAATTATTACATATTTTATATAAAATTTAAAAATATCAAGCATGCACATTTTTAAGTAACTAATTATTTAAAAAATTGATTGTTCTGAAACTCAAAACACTGCTAATACATACCAGGTTTAGATCAAATTGTAACCACCACATCCTAAGATCCACCAAATCATATGTTTTTTTTTGGAACATGTAATAGGTTAAATTAAATTTTAAATGATATATATCCAGATATTAGAGCATGGTATATGGTTTTACTTGGTTTTGGTGATTCCTATGGTTTTCTTAGGTTTGGCAGTACTATGGGGGGGATGCCACAATCAATTTTTTGATCGTGTTTCCTTCCAAATGGTGATCGTTATTATCCTCTAAATGAGTGTAATGATATAACATGATATAGTGAATCAATGGTGGAATCTCTAACTTATAGATAAGGGAAAAAACCTATCATTACATTGAAAAATCAATATTCTTTCCGGGTGAATTGAATATATCGTTTTATCAAGGGAAATTTATTTTGGATATAAATTAAATCCTAAATTAGTTTCTAAATGTATTGGTTGATGTCATATAAGCTCGGATGTGCTAATACTCCTATCACTAATTGGTGTTATGATAGAACCAATGATGAGATAGTGTATTTTTCATGGAAAGACTTGGATAGTTATGAATCACCCCAAAAGATTATTATTAAAACCATTGTGTAACCCATGGGGGATGTGGGTGTCCCCAAACCAGTTTGATAACAATAAAGATGGCTCATTTTGGAAATTATAGAATCATATTGGTGAATTGTATCAAATGAGTTCTAGATAATGGGGGGAATGTGGTGTGTCTCATATAAGAGAGAAATGGTGGTGCAATTGGATGATGATTTGGATTACAAATATTATCATTTAAGGGATATCCTAGTTTTGTGGTCTTTGATTTAATGAGAGGTTTTTTGGGTAAAAACACAATCCCCCGTCGATTTCCACAAGTATTGGTGGATGAAATATAATAATTTATGAGATAATACCCATTTTAATAATTGTATTTGGTATGGAAACTCAAAAGTGATTATGTGATGGGATTTAATAGATTGGTGTGGTGATGAATCTTGTGACACCACATATTGTTATATGTTAAATATATGTTTAATAGAGAATGTCACACACAACAAAAAAGACCCAAAGAACCTTGTATATTTAAATAATAACATTATGAAATGGTCAATAAATTTGAGGGTATTTATAGAATTATATAAATTTTGAAATTTTTATAGTGGTCCTACCAAAAATATATGTATTTATAAACACTTAGGAGTAGTGGGACTTTTTAAAAAAATTATTTCACAAACAATTTTATTATATTTTTTGGGAAAATATAAAAACTATTTTTGAAACCAAGAGAATTTTTTTTATAAAACTAACACCATTTTTTGAAATAATCATTTTGATATTAACTTCTGGTAAATTTTTGGGACTTTCTAGAAAATATGGATTTTTCTATAAATAGTGAAGATACCAGTTTTTATAAAATTATATTTTATTTTTAATTAATTGAGTCAAATTATATTATTAAATTTATTTCTAACAAATATAATTATTATTTATTCCTATAAAATCTAATTAATTAAATTGAAATCTTATTTATTCAATATTCTATTATAAGTGTATTTTTAGCCTTTAAACAGTTTTTTTTAAAACAATTTTAATGTACATAATGTTTCTCCATAATAAATATTTAAAATAAAAACTAAATATAAATGATTTTAATTAAATTTAAATATTATATATCTATAAATATGAATTTAAACTCATTTAACTATGATTACATGTCGTATATTTAATATTTGATATTGTTTTCCTTAAAATTATTATTACATGAAAAACTATTTTTTAACATGTCTATGTGTTTAATTGAAAATTATATTCTACCAATTCTTTGAGTTTAATTTTTGAAAATGAATTCCATAATTAAATTTATTATTATTCAGATTATTTAAAATTAATTTTTATCATAATGAATTGCTAAAATAGAAAACATTATTTAACATGGTTATGGTAAAAATAGGTTTACTTGGGTGTGTCAAATAAAACATAGAATGGAATAGAATTACCAAATACTTTTCCAATTTATATTTTTTCATAATATTTTTACCTTATTCATCATAAGGTTAATATTGGTCCATTTTTTTCCTTGTTTCTTGTGAAATATGTTGGTGTTTTTCTTCATATTAAAACAAATAAACTATATCCTCTCCCCTACTCATAAGTGGACATATCCTCTCATTTCATTTCCAAACATCCAAAACATATTGGTTAGAAATATACCTACCAATATGTATTACTTACTTCCACAACCACTTCCTATATTCCTTTTAATTATTATATAGCTATCCAAGTAAGGTTTTTGTTGAAAACATGGGGAATTTCTCAAAATAAGAGGTAACAACCTTAACCGAGAATTTCATTTTATTTCTTTATCCAGAACCTTAATATATTATAAAATTATAATTATATAATAAAATAATCATCATAAATATATATATATGTTTTCATTTTAATCTAATAACTTATATTAATACCCTCCAACCCCAAATGGGAAATGAAACAGTTGATTTTGTGAACAGCGGACTACCGACTCACGAACATGACTAATTCAGATTCAATAAACACTATTTATGGTAGGGTATGATGATGCATTTAATATTTATATATTATAATTATGTTATATATATACTTATGTAATCAAAACATCAAATTAATCATCTGAATTTTCATTCCATAGGGAATTAGATAATGTCCCTCGTGAGTAGGGTAGACTATTACATCATGATGTGATGTGATTCATTGTTACATGATATTTAAATGGAAGGTAATTTGGATTAATATTATATTGAAATCTGTTATTCATGACATATTAATCAAATTTTAAATTAAATATATCATTCACATTATTAACTTACCATCCATCTAAAAAATGATAACATCATTAGTGTGTGCGGATGAATCCTTCCTTGTGAGGCGATGTGATCCATTATTTTTTTTTATAACATTAAAGATACATTTATTGTTATTTAATGAAATATTATATAATTTATGACATAATTTTCATCTTATAATGATAAAATATAACTTATCTTATTTAAAATATTATCTTTGAAAAATGGAAACAATACTCATGTGTATGCACCACTAACCATCTCTATGATTATATCGTAGTTTATTTTTCATGACTATAATTCAAGGTTGTTTTAAAAGAGAAATTTTTATATAATAACAATGATTATTTCATTATTACCATTATATATCAAATTACGTAATAATATCTTTGACTATATTTGACTTATTAAAGAGATTCTTGATATACGAGCCTTTTAATGTAAAAATGACTGTTATAAAATTAATTGGCTATGTAATTGAAAAAGACATGGTGATGAATGAAATAAAATTAATAATTAACATGAAATTTTTTTAATAGATTAAAAAAATAACATATTTTTAGTACTCGTGATGATAAAAATGCATTTGAAAAATCACGCTCGTGGTATGAGATCTCTTTAAACCACTATTTACATTGTTTTATGAACATCCTCTCTCTAACTCACATTGCCTCTCACATTAATGTTATATAATACAACTAAATTAGGTATATATGTCTCTCAAATATATAAATCTCATTTTCTCCCTTACTTTTATGGAGTAATTCATTCCATATGATAATTTATAAAAATCCTTTATTTTGTAATTTCCATTGATTTAATATTAAATAATACTATTATACATATTTTCATTCCATGGGTTATTATTAGAATATTACTTATAGTTGATTCTATTATTTGGAAGAAAAATAACATGAACATGTTATGATGGGTGCACTAAGATAATTATATAATTCATTAGGTAATGATTTTGTTTCATTGGAATTTATGTATGAGATTAGGGAGTAAACGACATCTGTTATGGGAGTCTGTGTACCATGTGATATCCACAAGTTAGTTATCCCCAAATCTTGTTTATGTAATGTTATATATTGTAGGGAAATTTCCTATGATTCCATGATATTATGATACCGTATTCATTATGTTATTATTTTATGTGGTTAATCACGAGACTTCATGATTATGATATCATGTTATAACATTGACTCACATGTTATGTTTACTTTGCATGTTTTTCCCGTTACATGGATTTCTATATCACCTATTTCGTTATGAATTCCGAAAGTTATCAAATATGATTTTAGGTGCTTAAATCGATTTTGGTAGCTCATTTTGAATAATAAAATAATGATTCTATATTTTATGTTCCATTACATATACTATGAACCTATACTTCTAAATATACTAGGCCTCATGATTATTGGGATTACAATTATTTGATATTTATATTTGTTAATCCTGTATTAAAATGTGTAACAGGAATAGGTCACTATAGTTGGTATTAGAGTAATTTTTTACTTAGAAATTATAATTGGGATGAGAATTAATTAGTGAAAACCATAGGGATATATCTAAGGAATGAATCGAGTACAAACAAATAACATGGAATATTGGTGAAGTATATATTTAGTGGTTCGCATGTTTCTACATCCCTTTTTGGATACTATAGGTAGACATGGATCTATCATAGTGGTTCCTATTGGTAATATCTCTTAAGAAGTCATTTCAGGGTTAACTATAGAATTACATGGTTCATAAAAATGTGAATTATTGTGCGCATGGATTGACACTCCTAGGGGATACATTATACAAATTCACAAACCCTTTATGAAACATTATGAAAGATATAAATAAATTATTATGTTTTATAACATAAAAGAAAAATTACTATTAATAACCCAATTTGAATCCTAGAGAAACACAAGTTATAGAGTACATATCATTTATATGTTATTCTAACCATGTTTATAATTTTACCTTGTCTATGTTTGTTAGTTATGGTATTCTAATTTTTTAATTATAGTTAATGGTGTCAAATATGATAAACCATTCCAATAGACAATATCATATGGAATGTGATTATTTCACCTATAATATGCATAATCTTATTGGTATGGGAGTTGAGAAGAACATAGATTTAGTAGCTAAACTAGATAAATTTGCGAATAATTATTTGAATCAGGTGGTGTACCCTTCTCATTTTAATAATGATCAAGTTAGAGTCGTGTATTTGTTTTTGGAAAAAGGCCCCATACATTTAGGGGATCGTTTTATCCCATCATCATAAAGAAATGCATTACCTCCATTGAGAAGATATTCTATGTCTTCCAATTCACGATGAAATAGAAATTTGGGTTGGCCATTTATCTCATTGGGGGGGAAGGTGATCGGTAGTGAACTCTTATCGATAAAACAATGTCTGAAGAGGATATTGAATCCATGGAGTGGGAAGACATTAATAATTCATGCTTCAATAATATATTCCCAAAATCATCGTCTTTATACATTGGAGTCACTAAATCTAAAATAAAATGAAGATGAGTTTATAGGGTCATAAGAGAAAATAAATAATACGGATTAGATGGTATGCCAATGTCATTATCATCAACAATGATTGTGTGGTGGAACACTTTATTTGTGGGTTAATGCAGAGGATATGAAATTGATTAAAAATTAAGTAATATAAAACCTATAAGGGGTTTGTCTATTTTTCCCTCAATATTGATATGAAAAATGAAGACTCCAAGTGCTCTCATGGGACTAGAGAAAAAAACATAGAACTGGGTTTTATTTGGTGGTATGAAAGCTAAATCTCATTGTGGAATGGAAACCCATCAACCCACATGTCAAGGGTGTGGGAAGATGAATCTAAAACACTGCATAAGGGGAGACAAAATATGTTTCATGTGTTAAAAAGAGGGATATTAGGATATTAAATTTCAAAGGGAAATAAAAAATCCAACTAATTAGGAAGAAGAAAATAAGTTTTAGATCAACACTATGCTTTTCAAATGGAATTTTAAAACCAAGAAACTTAGGAACTAAGAAATATAAATAACTATAAAAAGGGATATTATATACAATCCCTGAAAATAAACTCTAAGGATGAATGGAAGGTAATACTATTTATCTAAGGTCGATGTGGATACTAATAACTATTTATTGATACCTACACTATTAATTCATTCTAGAATAGAAAACATGCTATTTTTTTAGTTCGATGTTTTATTTCATATATTATATGTTTAGTAGAGATTTTCAAACACCACCTCAATACTTCGGGCTTGTGATTTCCTTAAGAATAATGAACATAGTGATGGTTTCATCCCATGCATATAACTCCTTCCGATTAATTGAATATAGATTTAGTTTTTAATAAAACATCATAATATATCCTTTAGTAGTGTGTGACGCAATTTTTTTCATGGATTGGTTAACCTTATATAAATCCAACATCATATATTGATTGTGGTGGATAACTCAACTTGTTCCAAGTCACCAACCAATTAAATTCCACACCAAATAGGAGGTTGAATCTCTTATTGAATATTTAGAAAAAGAAAATATAATATTTTCTTATTTGAAAACCTATGTATCTCAAATAATTGAGGAAAGGGTAGAATCATGATTTAATAAAAGCCTAATGTAATACTAATGTATTCTTGAAAGAGTAACTTGGTCTTCCTCCTAACATAGAGGTTGATTTATCAATCAAATGGATAACTGTATCATCACCCTTATACAAGAAACATTATAGGATGACCACCATTGTGTTTGAAGAATTGAAAAATAAGTTTCAAGGGAATATGTAAAAGTGTTTTATATGTCTGAATGCTTCATTATGGGGGTTTTGGACCACTTAATAAAGAGTAAGTTTTGGTCAACTAACCTATATATTGATAATTGTAGGCTCAAAAAATATTAATAAAGATCAAGAATCCACTTCCATGGATAGAAAACCTATTTTATAAACTAGGTTGTTGTGTATATATTTTTAAGGTGGATCTTTGTCAAAGATACCATCAGTTAAGTTTAAGGAATGATGATATTTTAGAAAATTACTTTTGAATAAGATATAAACAATATGATTTCATATTGTTGTTTTTAGGACCCACTAATTCTCTAGAAATCTTTATGGACTTATTTAATAATGGCATTAGGTATTACATTGAAAAATTTTAGGAGGACATTATAGATGATGATTTTAATTTCCCAACAATCTAGGAGGATCATGAGGACTATATGAAAAATATACTAAAACCTTTGTGAATGGAGAATCACTATGAAATTTTTAACAATTTTGAGTTATTTTTGAAGAAATAATTAATTAGGGGGAATATGACCACCAAAAATGTTATATATACGTAACATTGTATAAATAAGGTTGCCTAGAAAAATCCTACAACAATTTATATAATATATATATAGTTTCTTATGATTATATAGACAATACAAGCAATTTGGGACAATGTTCTCCATATTTTCAAACATACTACCCATGATAACTCATAATGGAATATTGTTTTTCTAGGATAGTGAATGAAAATACATATTTATGGAGTTGAGAAAGATTATTATCAACATACTGTTACTTGTGATTCCATAAAGTGGGATACATGTTTTGGATTATAGAAATTCTTAAATGAGGGATTTGGGTATTGTACTCATGTATAATGATAATGTAATAGCCTATGACTCAAGGAACCATAAATTTATTAAGAAAAACAATCCAATGAATGACCTAGATTTGTATTCTATGAAATTTTCATTGAGGATATGTTAATATTTTATTTATAGGGGAGAAATATGAAATATAGTCAAATAAGAAGAGCCTGAAATATATATTCACATTGAATGACCATAACATGATCTGATAAAAATGGTTGTAGAAAATTATGGATTATTAATTATAAATCCATTATAATCCTGAGGAATTAAATATGGGGGTGGACTCTTTATGTAGAAGTTACCCTGAATTTTTATCAAGGATGATAATTGAGTAGGATCAAGTCGTCATAGATTCTCAAAGGAATAATATTGGAATTGTAAAAGGATCTTAATACTACCTTTCTCACATAACATCTAAACACTCCATTTTAGAGATTATCAATGAGGAAAAATGTTTACGAGCTATTACAGAAAAATGTTGTGTATAATCTAATGTTCAACATTAATATATATGGAGTTTGTTTGTTTGGATCATGAAATGTGACCCATCAACACCATAGCAGAAGAGGGAGATTCTGGATGATGCATATAACTCGTCCGTCTCTATTAATATAGGAAGTACTAACATGTATAGAGATCTGAAGAAAAACTTATCTTGGGTAAAATGAAGTGGGATATTGTTTAATTTGTGTTTCAGTTGATGGAATCAGATTAAGTAAAGGATAAATGACAAAACTCCAAGTGTAGATTGAATCAATTTCCCACACTAGTATGGATGTAGGAATCTTAATCATTGATTTCAACCTATGACATACCGAGCCACCTAAACGTAATAATTTCATGTGGGTGGTAGTCGATCACATTGTAATGTAGAAACATTTCATTTCAATCAAGGATGATATCCCTCTTGACCTATTTACTATGTTATACATAATGGGTGTGTTAATATTTCATTTAGTTCCACAATATAAGTTATCCAATTGAGATTCAAGATTTAAATTATGGTTATGGAGATTATTTTAGTAGTCCTTGGGTATATAACATTACTTTAGAATAGAATATCAACCAATAAAATATGTCCAATCTAATAGAACCATCCAAAATCTATAATAAATTCTAAGATCATATCTAATTGAATTATAATTTTTTTGGATTAACACCTTTCCCTCATAGAGTTATCAAAGAATAACAGCTTCCACTCTATAATTAATACTCCACCATATGAGGATATAATTGTAAACTGGTGTTAGACTCTGGAATTTTGAGATGATGTTGGAAGGAGGACGTTGATCAGACCTAATCTTTTCCATGAAATGATTGTTATGTTTTATACCATTCAATGTCACATGAAATCCATAAACAATTGATAGATTATTTGTGTATATAATCATTTATTATACATTTATTTTGAGGATATATATATTTTCTCCCGCCATATATCTCTATGTAATAAATTAATGAGGTTTGGAAAAAATTGAAATATTATTCCTACTTACATATTCCTCATTGAGATCCTTGAGCTCATTGAAGTAGTTTCCTACCAACTAGCACTCCCTGATAACCTATCTCAGGAACATTATGTGTTTTAGGAATCCATATTAAGTATGTATATAATAGATCCATCACATACAAAAAATTTACAAGTAATACCATTGAGGAATGAATATTCTTATGCAGACCATCCTGCGAATTTCCTTGATCACCGAGACAAAGTATAATGATACCAGACAACTCACTTCGTCAGTGTGTAGAAGAGAAACCACAAGTTTAAGGGTAAAAATTGGGAACTATAAGTATCAATGAATAAAAAATATCATCATCCATTTTCACCTTAGAATTTTTTTAAATATTTCATTAATAAATTTCTTTATGTTTTCATGAATGAAACCCCCTATGTTTTTAAAATAGAAAACTATATTTGATAGCATATGGGACATGTAATACTGAACCAAAAATATAAGGCCCCATCCTTAAAACTTACTAAATCTTGAGTTATTAAAATATTACACATTTCGGATCCTTTCAGGTTTAGAGTTTTAGAGAATTAGATCACAAAACATGCATTACATTCCACATTTAAACAAAATGGTTACTTAAAAGATAGTATTCATTTTTCCCATCAACGAAAACATTTTTATAATAAAACATGGATTCTTTCATGACACTTCCTTGACACTATCATCATATCATGTACCATTCCCTTGACCTGTGAAAAACATTTCAAAAGCTTGGGATGAGCATAAAAATCTCAATAAGGGTTATAAAAAGTATGTAAAGGAAACATGAGTACATATATACATAAGAATGAAATCATACTTTACCCATAAAACATAAGCACTTTAACATACCTCATAAAATCATGACTAAATCATAGAAATCATAAGACATAAAGGAAACATGAGGCATTCATAACATTATTTCATAGGGAGTAACCCTCTTGGTTACGTTTGGAATACCAATCACAGTATATTCCCAAAATATCTTCAGAGAAACCTTAATGTTTAACTCCTTCGCGTTACCCAATGCATTGGAGAGCTATATCGGGCTCTCCCGCCCTTAGTTTATCACAGAACCACCCGTCTTCATAACAATGCCCAAGAACCATAACATAATCATAGCACATACCTTATGCATAAACGAATGATGACATTACCACATCGCAATAACAATATAACATTTTAAGATATTTAAATAATGATTTCATTCTAAAAACCATTTTCAAAACCATTTAAAACATTTAATAAAGATATTTTTAAATCAAAGTCTCCCATAACACATTGAAGAATTTAACAATTTAATCCATTAATATAAATATAAATAAATCCTTAAAAACATTTTGAAAACATGGACATTAATGAGAAATATTTATAAGATTAACTCATTAAAACATTTAATACTATATTTTAGTTAAAGGGTTTTTAAAAAAATGAGAGACACTTGAATACAATAATTGAGGAATAACTTTTAATCAAAACATTATAATATCATGAGAATAAAGGGATTCATGATATAACATTCCATAGGACAGTATATACACCATATAAGAGTTAATTGGTGCATATCAACAATCAAGTATCAAGGGAAATGTAAATTGAGATGAAATCCATTATAAAGATGGTATCCTTAAATTAAGGACAATTCAATCTCTTAATTATGTGGGAAAAATATAAATACACCCAATATAAGTGGATATTAAGTGTAAAATAATAAAAGGACATTCACACATATTCAAAGGATGACATATTCAATAACTACGTGTTGAACCCAAAGAAATCGAAATTTGGTTAAGAAGTTCCCTTGACAGCCTAACAGCGTCACATCAAATTTTAGAAAAAGAGTTTATGAGATATATAAAGGTTATATCATCTATTGGACATACAATTTATGGAAATAATGATATATAAGAACATATCCCCACATAATAAGATGAAAATTAAAATACATAACAAAAAAATCTTTTAAAAAGAGGAGGGTGAAAGGTTCCCTTACCGATTTGGGTAACTTTCAAAATGTACACCCCATGAAAGAATGACTATACAAAATTGATATAAATACTCATAAAAGAATTTATGTTAAACAAATACTAAAATAATGGACATTACATACACCACTCAAATGGAAATATTGGAAAATGTAGCATGAATCTCACGAAAACACAATGTGAGATAAAAATCCCCTTACAAAATTTCGGCAGCCTAATGGCGCCAATTAAAACTTCCAAAATGGATTGATGAGAGAAAATAGGGTCTCTCATCAAAAGAACATAAAAATTTAATTAAGATTAATATAAAATAACATCCCAATCATAAGAAATATGAGCTTAAAAGGAATGACATAAAAGAGTGTACTAAAAAAGAAAGAGAGATGTAGGATCCCTTCCCTCGGGTCCGACTTGACTCAATCGTTATTTAACCTCCTGAATAATAAACTTGAGTTAATTTATACATTATTAAGAACCTTTTTAAAGTTCATTATTCCTTTTATATCACTTACTACCATGTTATTAACACTATGTAATTATTTAAGTTAATAATGGTCGTTTTGTAGATCATTGCTACTTGAGTCCAAAATACACTCTTTATAATTACAAGTTGTTCATGTGGTAAAATATATAATATATAAATAATTATATTAATTATGTATATTTCATATATATAATATATATCCATTATATATATGAATTTATAATATTACATAACATTTAGAGGTAAGAAATGAAATGCACTGTTCATGGAGACGGTAAGCCCTACATACGCATGAACACAACTTCCATTTCTATATCTTATTTAATGAAATTAAAACATAATGATAAATAATAGTACTATAATTCCAGTATGGTATCATATATAATATCATTAAATCTATCCTTTATATGTACCACATATGGTATTAACGAATCAAATCACTTTGAGGGGGCAGTAGTCCGCACTTCCTAAAATGAAGATATCACGTTTAACCATAATGGAAACCCTAAAGGTATGCCCTAAATTAAAATTACAGAAGCTTAATTAAATAATAAACATATAATATATCATACATAAATATAGTGACATCTTAATGGACACCTTTGAGGGTGTTAAATGAATATTGAACAATCATCGTTTCGTGAGGCAGAAATTCAGCATCCACCGAAACAGTATGTTCATTAACCATTAGATGTAGTTGTGTGTAATTGGAGCTCTAATACTTCTTATAAAAACATCCTATTATACTGAAGATACTGTATTTGTTACAAAATTAATGAATAAAAAGATTTTAGGGGGTTCGAGAAGCGAAATAAAACAAAAGAACACAAGTGAAGACATTACCTTAAAATCGGGTATCTCTCTATGATTTGAGCTCAAAGGCTCCCTTATGAAGGCTTCTTCCCAAAGTGAGGCTTCTAGGAGTAAGATAGGGATGAGGAGAGACAAAATGAGAAGGGTTTGGCCGATCCAAAGGCTTGAGAGGTCTGGGTAAGGTGGTAGAGGTGGGGGCCTTTTATAAGAGGAGAGGAGGGGCACTCTTGGAACGTTACAAAATGTTCAATTATATTCAAATGAGTTTCGGATTTTAAAGGTCCCACATTGATTTATTTAGAGTATAAGGTGGAAAGGGTTCGAAATATACTCATCCAATAGGTCTTTTACAAGTTTAAGATATAATGTTATCATTATCCATTCATTTTATTTAAATCCATTATTAATGAGGCAATCACTTCATCATCATGATGTCATAAATATTTTAATTTATTCAATGTCTAAAAATTATAAAACAAATATCATGATGTATGAAATAGTTTTATATTTCTAATTAATATTTATAGTAAAAAAATATGACTTGTATTACCCCATTTAATTTTTTTTAGTAAAACAACTCTTGCGTGTGACATTTTTATTTTAACTTAAAATAAAATGTTATTTATGTCATTTTCCAACCAAAGTGGCTCCATGGGGTCCCAAAGGTGACCCATGGATTTTATTGGTTGTCCATGACACATCCAATTAGGGTAGTACATTTTTCTAGGTCATTTAATATTATTAAAACATTATTTTTCCCTTAAATTACACCAATTACCTCTAATCGCGATTAAAAACTTAAAAGTTACTATTCACCACAAAATTATTTTATTCTCATTGAACCACATTTTACATCCTAATGAAAACCATGTATGTCGGATTTTTGAAAATCAAAACATACAAATGGTAATGTTTCCTTTAAACGAAAAATCAGTTTCTAAACTACCACTTACTGGTTTCACTATTCATCAAAAATTGAAATTTTTCCGAAAAATACCAAAAATTCACCCTAAGCTATATTTGATATTCCGAATTCAAAAATGATGTCTATTTTACAAAATTCAAAACATATATGTTGCATTAATTAATTTAATAATTAATTCCCACTGTCAAAACAAATAGAGTGTTTTTAAGAAACAATATCTATTAAAAGATTGACACTCGTTTAAGTCCAATTTCAAAGTGAAATTAATTAAAATGACCACCATTAGGTTAAATGATAAAAATATATTCTAAATAAACTCTAATATAAATTGAAAAAAATAATCTAACCATATAAAAACCAGATTAAAAGGAGGTTTTGAATTAAAATGCGGCATTTTCAATAAAAATGATCTTTATCGGAAAAATAAGAAAATATTACACAAAGTAAATTTTGATGTCCATATTCTAAAAAAGGATGTTATTTTGTCAAATAAAACATATAAAATTGTCAAAAGTATATTTAAAAAGGGTTCTCCATCAAAAGGCGGTTAATCGACCATTTAATGAATATTAGATGATTTATGCTTAAAATTGGATTCATTTTCATTTTAAGCCTCCAACATTTATTGGATAAAAGTAAAAATATTTGACAAACATATATAATCATTTTGTAGTTATTTACGTTCATTTCTGCCATTATAACGGCTAGTCATTAACTACCTTTTAAAATAATATTATTTTATTATTAGAGTGCAACGTAATATTTCAAAGAAACTCGTTGTTGCGTATTGGGTACGCCCTCGAGCATAGCATTTCCTTTAAAGTATTATTAATATTTTATTCAAAAAATGGATAAATATGAGAATTTCATATTCTTTATATACCTGGGGTCTTACATCCTTCCACCCTTTTTGGGAATTACGTCCTCACAATTTTAAAATTGGGCTTGGAAGCTTCATTGAAAATACCACATCGGAACAAGAGTCCGTACAACTATCACTTTAAAAGAATGGGGGAGAAGTACATATGTCACCTAAGTTAACCCATAATATGATTCCAAGTATGAAAATATTGATATGGGGGAAAAATAAAGGGTCATGTTCTGATGGAGACTGATAATAAACATGTCTAGGAGAAAGTTAACAATAGGAAAATCACAAACTTGTGAGGGGTTAAACGGTATTTGATTCCCCAGTATGAAGAATTAACAGACAACATTTTTGTTTTATGTTACTTTTCATTGAGGAATTTATTTGTTAGATTAACTAAAACATAAGGAATCATACTTAATTGTCATGTTGATTTTCAACTTTTAATAGATTTCTTACAAGAACTCATCTTTTCTCCAAAAGACGGGTATTTAGGATGACTTGTTCACATTAAGAGAGCTATAATCAACTTCTAAAGAATAACCTAATCCACAAAAGAGAACTATATATTTCCCATGACTTTAAACCTTAACCAAAACAAAAACAAAAGTTCAAAAAATACTATTCAATAAACATCTATCCATAAAATTCTAAAAAGTAAAACAAACTATGATTGAAACCCAATTCTCTGAAGGATTTAATCACATAGTATCCTAAGATAAATTTTAACATTTTTCTCCAAAATATCATCAGTTACTCTTACAGTCTCATACTGAAAAGTAATTAACCTAATCACATATCCTTCATGAGAGGATACTCATTTCTATTGATAACCAAAAAAATCAACTTACTCTTAATTCATAAAATCATCTAACTAAAAAATAATCATTCAAACTATCCAGGTACATCACATAGTACAATGGTAGGCGATAAATACCAGTTGCAATTTGGTTGTGGGTTCGATTCCTGCAGTTTCGTCTGATGGGATGGGTTGTAACAAGGTCTGCATGTTGTCCCTTTTCAAAAACTATATAATTTTATAACATTCCTCAAAAAGCGATAAATTCATCAAAAATAACCATAACATATTTTAACCACAATGGTTATATGATAACATCCATTTTTCAACCCAAAATTTATTAACCAGTAATTGCCTTATATTCAAGGTTCATATAAACCAAAATGGTTCTTTATAACTATATCCACAAAAGAAAGGATAATTATTCCTTGAATAAAATTATTGTATATCAAACACCAGGGTTACTATAAAAAGTCTCCTAATGTAACCCCATCATCAAAAGAGACTTAATAAATCTATGAATTTCACCATCCTAAAATCTAACATATCTCTTAAATCCCTTATATGATGACTTATTACTCATTCAACATTATTCATGATCCATTATCCATTCCTTTTCATCTTATTTTGAAATACTTCTTTCCTACAAACAAAATCATGAATCATATACTATGATTCCAATAATAGGAAAACATTTGTTAAGAAATATTTTATACCTTTCATTCTTCATTGCCAGTTTCTTCATCCTCAATCGGAATGACATTATGTATTGGTAAATGAATATTTGTATGATCATGGTGACCCCATTCCCGAAACTTCTTCGTAGGACATGTGTTTTCATAATGACCATGCACACCACATTTAAAACATTCAATTGATCCTTCAGAAAAAACTACATTCCCATTCCTAGATTCAACTAGATGCTTCCTTTTTGCATGACAGGTTCTTGCTTTATGACATTCATTTCCACATCTATAGAATCATTCTGTCCCTCTGAATCATTTTCCAATGTGTTTATTTCCACATATTTGAAACATAGATATTTTAACATACTTACCGTTATGATTATTACCTCAACTTCCGTAGGGATTTGTTTCTAGCATATACAATTCCTTATAAAATCACTAAGGTTTAGGTGGTCAATCATGACACCAGATAGTTGGTTGAGGATAACCACAAGAGTTCTAATTGTAGCTCCCATATCATTCATTTGTCCTTTCATAAAATCATCACTGTTTTTTTTTCAAATCCACTGTTACTTTGGTGCCAACTAGATCCAACCATTTACTAAAACAAAAAAGGTCAGTGTGAGTATATTAGTAAAATCATCAAACAAAAAAAAAGAAGATAAACACCAAGATACACTTATACAAGTTATATCAAACTCATTCTATCTTTAAAAAACAATGACTTCATATAATATACTAACAATTTTGTTTTTACACAACTTTTCCCTTTTTCTTAAACAACACTCTAACCTCTAAAGTTATCTAAACAGACCTTTGATACCAACTATCAGGACCAGCCTTAAACCATACTTAATCTTGAGTTATTACAAGATTAGACATTGAGGATCTTTTCAGGTTTATAGTTTTAGATAATTAGATCATAAAACTAGCATTACATTCCACATTTAGACAATGTGTTTACATAAAATATAGTATTCATTTTCCCCATCAACAGAAACATATTTAAAATAAAACATGGATTCTTTCTTGACACTTCCTTGACACTATAATCATATCATGTACCATTCCCTTGACCTGTGAAAAATATTTCAAAAGCTTGGGATGAGCATAAAAAGCTCAGTAAGGGTTATAAAAAGTATAGAAAGGAAACATGAGTACATATATACATAAGAATGAATTCATACTTTACCGATAAAACATAACCACTTTAATATACCTCATAAAATCATGAATAAATCATATAAATATAAGACATAAAGGTAACTTGAGGCATTCATAACATTCTTACGTAGGGAGTAACACTTTTGGTTATTTTTGGAATACCCATCACAATATATTCCCTAAATCTCTTCAGAGAAACCTTAAAATTTAACTCATTCACGTTACCCAATGCATTGGAGAGATATATCAGGCTCACCCACCCTTACATTATCACGGAACCACCCATATTCATTACAATTCCCAAGAATAATAACATAATCAAAGCACATAACATAATCATAAAATAAATATAACAATACCACATTGAAATAACAATATAACATTTTAAGATATTGAAATAATGAATCCATTCTAAAAACCATTTTCAAAACCATTTAAAACATTTAATAAAGTGATTTTTAAATCAACGTGTCTCATACCGCATTTAATATTTTAACATTTTAAACCATTAATATCCATATAAATAAATCCTTAAAACAATTTTGAAAAGATGGATATTAATTAGAAATATTTATAAGATTAAATCATTAAAACATTTTAAACGATATTTTAGTTAAAAGGTTTTTAACAAAATGAGAGACAATTGAATACAATAATTGAGGAATAACATTTAATCAAAACATTATAATATCATGAGAATAAAGGGATTAATGATATAATATTCCAAAGGACAGTATATACATCATATAGGAGTGAATTGGTGTATAACAACAATGAAGTCTCAATGGAAATGTAAATTGAGATGAAATCCATTATAAAGATGGTATCCTTAAATTAAGGATAAATCAATCTCATAATTATGTTCGAAAAAATATAAATACACCCAATATAAGTTGATATTAAGTTTAAAATAATCAAATTTTATTCACACATATTCAAAGGATGAAAATTCAATAACTACATGTTGTACCCAAAGAAATCGAAATTGGGTTAAGAAGTTCCCTTGACAGCCTAACGGCGTCAAATAAAATTTTAGAAAAAGAGTTAATGAGAGAGATAAAGGGTATCTCATATATTGGACATAAAATTTATGGAAATGAGGAAATATAAGAACATATCCCTACATAATAATATGGAAAATTAAAATACGTAACAAAAGAAGTCTTTTAAAAAGTGGAGGGTGAAAGGTTCCCTTACCGATCTGGGTAACTTTCGAAACGTACACCCCATGAAAGAAGGAATATAAAACATTGATGTAAATACTCATAAAATAATTTATGTTACAAAAAGGGTAGAATAATGTACAGTACATACACCACTCAAAATGAAATATTGGCAAATGTAGCATGAATCTCATGAAAACACAAAGTGAGATAAAAAGCCCCTTACAAAATTTCGGCAGCCTAATGGCGCCAATTAAAACTTCCAAAATGGATTTATGAGAGGAAATAGGGTCTCTAATCAAATTAACATAGAAAGTAAAGTAATATTAATATAAAATAACATCCCAATAATAAGAAAGATGAGCTTAAAAGGAATGACATAAAAGAGTGTACTTAAAAAGATAGAGAGAGGTAGAATCCCTTGCCTCGGGTTCGACATGACTCAATCCTTCTTTAAACTCATAAATAATAAACATGAGTTAATTGATACATTCCTATGAAACATTATCAAGTTCATTATTCATTTTATATCACTTACTACTATGCTATGAAAACTATGTAATTATTTAAGTTAATAATGGTCATTTTGTAAATCATTGCTACATGAGTCAATAATATACTCTTTATAATTACAAGTTGTTCATGTGGTAAAATATATATTATAACAAGAATTATATTAATTATGTAGATATCATATATATCATATATATCCATTATATACATTCATTAATAATATTATATAACATTTAGAGGTAAGAAATGAAATGCACCATTAATGGAGACGGTAAGTCGTACGTAGACATGAACGCTACTTCTATTTCTATTTCATATTTAATGGAATTAAAAAATAATTTTACATAATAATATTATAATTCCAGTATTTTATCATATATAATATCATTAAATCTATCATTTATACGTACCACATATGGTATTAACGAATCAAATCACTTTGAGGGGGCGGTAGTCCGCACTTCCTAAAATGAAGATATCGCGTTTAACCATAATAGAAACCATAAAGGTATTCCATAAATGGAAAATACAGAAGCTTAAGTAAAAAAATAAACATATTATATATCATATATAAACATAGTTACATATTAATGGCCACTTTAGGGTGTTAAAATAATATTGAACAATCATCGTTTCGCGAGGCAGAAATTCACCATCCACAGAAACAATATGTTCATTAACCGTTAGATGTAGTTTTGTGTAATTATATCTCTAATAATTCTTATAAAAACATCCTAGTATATTTATGATACTGTATTTGTTACAATAGAAATGAATAAAAAGAGTTAGGGGGTTGGAGAAGCAAAATAAAACAAAAGAACACAAGTGAAGACATTACCTAAAAATCGGGTATCTCTCTTTGATTTGAGCTCAAAGGCTTACTTGGGAATACTTCTGCCCAAAGTGAGGCTTATAGGAGTAATAGAGGGATTTGTAGAGACAAAATGAGCAGGGTTTGGCCGATCCAATGGCTTCAGAGGTGTGGGTAAGGTGGTAGAGGTGGGGGCCTTTTATAAGAGGAGAGGAGTGCACACTTGGAATGTTACAAAATGTTACATTATTTTCAAATGAGTTTCGGATTTTAATGGTCCCATATTGATGTATTTAGATTATAAGGTGGTAAGGGTTTGAAATATAGTCATCCAATAGGTATTTTACAAGTTTATTTTATAGTTTTAACATTATCATTTCATTTAACTTAAATCCATTATTAATGAGTTAATTGTTGCATCATCATGATGTCATAAATAATATAATTTATATAATATCTAAAAATTATAAAAAAATTAACATGATGTAGGAAATACTTTTATATTTATAATTAATATTTATAGTCATAAATATGACTTGTATAACACAATTCAAAAACTGTTTTAGTTAAACAACTCATCCTTGTGACATTTTTATTTTAACTTAAAATAAAAAGTTATTTATGTCATTTTCCAACCAATGTAGCTTCATGGGGTCCCCAAGTTGACCCATGGATTTTCTTGGTGTTACAGGACACAAAACATTAGGGTAGGTCATGTGTATAGGTAATTTCATATTATTAAAACATTATTGTTACCTTAAATTACAGTAATTACATCTAATCGCGATTAAAAACTTAACAATTTCTATTCACCAAAAAATTATTTTAATCCCATCGAACCAAATTTTACATCCTAATGAAAACCATGTATGTTGGATTTTTGAAATTCGAAACCTAGAAGTTGTAAAGTTTCATTTAAACGAAAAATCAGTTTTTAAACTACCACTTAGTGGTTTCACTACTCATCAAAAATGGAAGTTTTTCAGAAAAATACCAAAAATTCACCCTAAGCTATATTTGATATTCTGAATTCAAAAATGATGTCTATTTTACAAATTTCAAAACATATATGTTGCATTAATTAATTTAATAATTAATTTCCGCGGTCAAAACAAATAGCGTGTTTTTAAAAAACAATATCTATTAAAAGATTGACACTATTTTATGTCCAGTTTCAAAGTAAAATTAATTCCAATGACCACCATTAGGTTAAATGGTAAAAATATATTCTATATAAACTCTAATATAAATTAAAAATATAATATATCCCTATAAAAAACTAGATTAAAAGGAGGTTTTGAATTAAAATGCGACATTTTCAATAAAAATGATCTTTATCGGAAAAATAACAAAATTTTACACAATGTAAATTTTGATGTCCAGATTATAAAGAAGGATTTTATTTTGTCAAATAAAACATATAAAATTTTCACAAGTGTATTTAAAAAGGGTTCTCCATCAAAAGGCGGTTAATCGACCTTTTAATGAATATTAGAAGATTTATGCTTAAAATTGGATTCATTTACATTTTAAGCATCCAACATTTATTGGATAAAAGTAAAAATATTTGACAAACATATATAATCATTTTTTAGTTAGTTCCATTCATTTCCTCCATTACAATGGCTAGGCATTAACTACCATTTAAAATAATATTATTTAATTATTAGAGTGCAACGTAAGATTTCAAAGAAACTCGTTGTTGCGTACTGGTTACAACCTCAAGCATAACATTCCCTTTAAAGTATTATTAATATTTTATTCAAAAATATGGATAAATATGAGAATGTAATATTCTATATTTACCTGGGGTGTTATATCCTTCCACACTTTTTGGGAATTGCGTCCTCACAATTTTAAAATTGGGCTTGGAAACTTCATTGAAAATCCCACATCGGAACAAGAGTCAGTAAAACTATCACTTTAAAAGAATGGGAGAGAAGTACAAATGTCACCCGAGTAACCCATACTAGGATTCCACGTATGAAAATATAGATATGGAGGAAAAAATAAAGGGTCATGTTCTGATGGAGAGTGACAGTAAACATGTATAAGAGAAAGTTAACAACAAGAAAATCACAAACTAATGATGGGTTAAACGGTATTTGATTCTCCAGTAGGAAAAATTAACAGAAAACATTTCTGTTTTAAGTTACTTATCATTGGGGAATTTATTTATGTGCTTAACTAAAACATAAGGAAGCACACTTAATTGTCATGTTGACTTTCAAATTTCACTAGATTTCCTACATGAACTCATATTTTATCCAAAAGACGTGTATTTAGGATGACATGTTCAATTAAGAGAGCTATAATCCACTTCTAGAGAATCACCTAATCCACAAAATAGAACTATATACTTCCCATGTCTATAGACCTTAACCAAAACTAAAACCCATAGTTCAAAAAAGACCATTCAATAAACAATCATCCATAAAATTCTACAAAGTAAACCAAACTATGATTAAAAACCCAATTCTCTGAAGGATTCAATCACATAGTATCCTAATTTAAATTTTAACATTTTTATCCATAATAACATCAGTTACTCTTACAGTCTCATACTGAAAAGTAATTAACCTAATCACATATCCTCCATGATAGGCTAATCATTTCCATTGATAACCAAAACAAATCAGCTTACACTTAATTCATAAAATCATCTAACTAAAAAGAATCATTCAAACTAACCAGGGACATCACATAGTCTAGTGGTAGGCGATAAATACCAGTTGCAATTTGGTTGTGGGTTCGATTCCCGCAGCTTCGTCTGACGTGATGGGTTGTCACCCGGTCTGCGTGTTGTCCCTTTTCAAAAACTATATAATTTTATTACATTCCTCAAAAAGTGATAAATTCATTTAAAATAACCATATTATATTTTAACCACAAACGTTATCTGATAACTTCCATTTTGCAACCCAAAATGTATTAACTAGTAATTGCCTTAAATTCAAGGATCATATAAACCCAAATGGTTATTTATAACTATATCCACTAAAGAGAGGATAATTATTCCTTGAATAAAATTTTCATATATCAAACATCCGGGTTACTATAAAATGTCTCTTAATGTAACCCCATCATCAAAAGAGACATAATAAATCTAAGAATTTCACCATCCTAAAATCTACCATAACCCTTGAATCCCTTATATGATGACTTATTACTCATTCAACATTCATCATGATCCATTAGCCATTTCTTTTCAACATATTCTGAAATACTTCTTTCCTACAAACGAAATCATGAATCATATCCTAAGATTCCAATAATAGTAAAACAAATGTTAAAAAATACTCTATACCTTTCATTCTTCATTGTCAGTTTCTTCATCCTCAATCGGAATGGCATTAGGTATTGGTAAATGAATATTTGTACGATCTTGGTGACCCCATTCCTGAAACTCTTTCGTAAGACATGTGTTTTCATAATGACCATGCATGCCTCATTTAAAACATTCAATTGATCCTTCAAAGAAAACTTCATTACCTTTCCTAGAGTCAACTAGATGCTTCCTTTTTCCATGGCAGGTTCTTGCTTTATGACCTTCATTTCCACATCTATAGCATCTTTCTGTCCCTTTGAAATATCTTCTTATGTTTTTCTTTCCACATATTTGACACATAGGTTTTTGAACATACTTACCTTAATGATTATTACCTGAACTAATGTATGGATTTGTTTCTTGCATATACGATGCCTTATAAAAATCAATAAGTTTCATGTGGTCAATCATGACTCCAGATAGTTGGTTGAGTATAACCACGAGATTTTTCATTGCAGCTCCCACATCATTCAGTTGATCTTTCATAAAACTGTCATAATTTTCTTCAAATCCACTGTTACTTTGGTGCCTTCTAGATCCATCCATTTACTAAAACCAAAAAGTTTAGTGTGAGTATATCATTAAAATCATCAAATAAAAAATGGAAGATAAACACGAAGATATACTTATCCAAGTTATCAAAAACTCATTCTATCTTTCAAAAAACGATGACTCCATATAATATACTAACCATTGTGGTTATACACAACTTTTCACTTTCACTAAAACAACACTCTAACCTCTAATGTTATCTAAACCGACATTTGATACCAACTCTAAGGCACCAGCCTTGAACCTTACTTAATCTTGAGTTATTATAGGATTACACATTGAGGATATTTTCAGGTTTAGAGTTTTAGAAAATTAGATAATAAAACTTTCATTACATTCCTCATTTAAACAAAGTGGTTACATAAAATATAGTATTCATTTTTCCCATCAATGGAAACATATTTAAAATAAAACATGGATTCTTTCTTGACACTTCCTTGACACTATCATCATATCATGTACCATTCCCTTAACCTATGAAAAACATTTCAAAATCATGGGATGAGCATAAAAATCTCAGTAAGATTTATAAAATGTATGGAAAGGAAACATGAGTACATATATACATATGAATGAAATCATACTTTACCCATAAAACATAAGCACTTTAACATACCTCATAAAATCATGAATAAATCATAAAAATCATAAGACATAAAAATAACTTGAGGCATTCATAACATTATTACGTTGGGAGTAACACTCTTGGTTACGTTTGGAATACCCATCACAGTATATTCCCTAAATCTATTCGGAGAAACCTTAACGTTTAACTCCTTCGCGTTACCCAATTCATTGGAGAGCTATATCGGGCTCTCCCACCCTTAGTTTATCACGGAACCACCCGTCTTCATAACAATGCCCCAGAACCATAACATAATCATAGCACATAACTTAAGCATAAAGTAAATATAACATTCCCACATCGCAATAACAATATAACATTTTACGATATTGAAATAATGAATCCATTGTAAAACCCATTTTCAAAACCATTTAAAACATTTAATAAAGATATTTTTAAATCAAAGTGTCCCATACCACATTTAAGCTTTTAAAATTTTAAACCATTAATATACATATAGATAAATACTTAAAACCATTGCGAAAACATGGATATTAATGAGAAATATTTATAATATTAAATCATTAAAACATTTAAAATGATATATTAGTCAAAGGGTTTTTAAAAAAATGAGAGACACTTAAATACAATAATTAAGGAATAAAATTGAATCAAAACATTATAATATAATGAGAATAAAGGGATTAAAGATTCTAAAGGACAATATATACACCATATAAGAGTGAATTGGTGCATAACAACAATGAAGTCTCAATGGAAATGTAAATTGAGATGAAATCCATTATAAAGATGGTATCCTTAAATTAAGGATAAATCAATCTCATAATTATGTGAGAAAAATATAAATACACCCAATATAAGCGGATATTAAGTGTAAAATAATCAATGTTCATTCACACATATTAAATGGATGACATATTCAATAACTACATGTTTAACCCAAAGAAATCGAAATTGGGTTAAGAAGTTCCCTTGACAGCCTAATGGCGTCACGTCAAATTTTAGAAAAAGTGTTGATGAGAGAGATAAAGATTATATCATCTATTGGACATAAAATTTACTGAAATACGGATATATAAGAACATATCCCCACATAATAAGTTGAAAA
This sequence comes from Viscum album, assembly GCA_963277665.1. NCBI lineage: Eukaryota > Viridiplantae > Streptophyta > Magnoliopsida > Santalales > Viscaceae > Viscum > Viscum album. The sequence goes on along the minus strand of OY728134.1, from coordinate 712,994,225 downwards.
ATTAAAAGACATAACAAAAGAAGTCTTTTAAAAAGAGAAGGGTGAAAGGTTCCCTTACCGATTTGGGTAACATTCAAAATGTACACCACATGAAAGAAGGACTATACAACATTGATGTAAATACTGATAAACGAAAGTATGTTACTCAAAGAGTATAATAATGGACAGTATATACACCACTCAAAAGGAAATATTGGAAAATGTAGCATGAATCACACAAAAACACAAAGTGAGATAAAAAGCCCCTTACAAAATATCGGCTGCCTAACGACGCAAATTAAAACATCCAAAATGGATTGATGAGAGAAAATGGGGTCTCTCATCAAATGAACATAAAAATTACAGTAATATTAATATAAAATAACATCTTAATCATAATAAATATGAGCATAAAATGAATGACATAAAAGAGTGTACTTAAAAAGAAAGAGAGATGTATGATCCCATACCTCGGGTCCGACTTGAATCAATCGTTCTTTAACCTCCTGAATAATAAACATGAGTTAATTTATACTTGCTTAAGAACCTTTTTCAAGTTCATTATTCCTTTTATATCACTTACTACTATGCTATGAACACTATGTAATTTTTTAAGTTAATAATGCTTGTTTTGTAGATCATTGCTACTTGAGTCAAAAATAAACATTTTATAATTACAAGTTTTTCATGTGGTAAAATATATATTATATACATAATTATATTAATTATGTATATATCATATATATCATATATATACATTATATATATGCATTTATAATATTACATTACATTTAGAGGTAAGAAATGAAATGCACCGTTCATGGAGACGGTAAGCCGTACGTACGCATGAACGCTACATCCATTTCTATTTCTTATTTAATGGAATTAAAACATAATGATACATAATAGTATTATAATTCCAGTATGTTATCATATATAATATCATTAAATCTATCCTTTATTCATACCACATATGGTATTAACGAATCAAATCACTTTGAGGGGGCGGTTGTCCGCACTACCTAAAATGAAGATATCGCGTTTAACCATAATGTAAACCATAAAGGTATTCCATAAATGAAAATTACAGAAGCTTAAGTAAACTATAAACATATTATATATAATATATAAATATATTGACATCTTAATGGCCACCTTTGAGGGTGTTAAATGAATATTGAACAATCATTGTTTCGTGAGGCAGAAATTCACCATCCACAGAAACAGTATGTTCATTAACCATTAGATGTAGTTGTGTGTAAGTGTAGCTCTAATACTTATTATAACAAAATCCTAGTATATTAAAGATATTGTAGTTGTTACAAAAGAAATTAATAAAAATATTTTAGGGGGTTGGAGAATCAAAATAACACAAAAGAACACAAGTGAAGACATTACCTTAAAATCAGGTATCTCTCTTTGATTTGAGCTCAAAGGCTTCATTGGAAAGACTTCTGCCTAAAGTGATGATTCTAGGAGTGATATAGGGAAGAGGAGAGACAAAATGAGAATGGGTTGGCCGAGCCAAAGGCTTGAGAGGTGTGGGTAAGGTGGTATAGGTGGGGGCCTTTTATAATAGTAGAGGAGGGGCACTCTTGGTAAGTTACAAAATGTTACTTTTTTTTTAAAATTAGTATCGGATTTTAAAGGTCCCAAATTGATTTATTTAGATTAGAAGGTGGTAAGGGTTAAAAATATACTCATCCAATAGGTCTTTTACAAGTGTAAGTTATTGTTTTAACATTATCTTTTCATTTTATTTAAATCCTTTATTAATGAGGTAATCACTGCATCATCATGATGTCATCAAAAATTTAATTTATTTAATGTCTAAAAATTATAAAACAAATATCACGATATAGGAAATCTTTTTATATTTCTAATGAATATTTATATTCAAAACTATGAATTGTATATCCCCATTTAAAAATTGTTTTAGTAAAACAACTCGTGCTTGTGACATTTTTATTTTAACATAAAAAAACGTTATTTATGTCATTTTCCAACCTTAGTGGCTCCATGGGGTCCCCAAGTTGACCGATGGATTTTCTTAGTCGGACATGACATATAAAATGAGGGTAGGACATGTGTATAGGTCATTTCATATTATTAAAACATGATTTTTACATTAGATTACACTAATTACCTCTACTCGCGATTAAAAACTTAAAAGTTACTATTCACCATAAAATTATTTTAATCCCATTGAACCAAATATTACATCCTAATGACAACCATGTATGTCGGATTTTTGAAATTCAAAACACAAGAGTGGTGATGTTTCATTTAAACGAAAAATCAGTTTTTAAACTACCACTTAGTGGTTTCACTATTCATCAAAAATTGAAGTTTTTCAGAAAAATACCAAAAATTCACCCTAAGCTATATTTGATATTATGAATTCAAAAATGATGACTATTTTACAAAATTCAAAACATTTATGTTGCTTTAATTAATTTAATAATTAATTTCCATTGTCAAAACAAATAACGTGTTTTTAAGAAACAATATCTATTAAAAGATTTACACTAGTTTAAGTCCAATTTCAAAGTGAAATTAATTTCAATGGCCACCCTTAGACTAAATGGTAAAAATATATTCTAAATACATTATAATATAAATTAAAAATATAATATATCCATATAAATAAATCATATTAAAAGGAGGTTTTGAATTAAAATGCAACATTTTCAATAAAAATGATCTTTATCGGAAAAATAACAAAATTTTACACAAATTAAATTTTGATGTCCAGATTCTAAAGAAGGATTTTATTTTGTCAAATACAACATATAAAATTGTCAAAAGTATATTTAAAAGGGGTTCTCCATCAAATGGTGGTTAATCGACCTTTTAATGAATATTAGAAGATTTATGCTTAAAATTGGATTCATTTGCATTTTAAGCCTCCAACATTTATTGGATAAAAGTAAAAATATTTGACAAAAATATATAATCATTTTGTAGTTAGTTACGTTCATTTCTACCATTACAAAGGCTAGGCATTAACTACCTTTTAAAATAATATTATTTTATTTTTAGAGTGCAACCTAAGATTTCAAAGAAACTCGTTGTTGCGTATTGGGTACACCCTCGACCATAGAATTCCCTTTAAAGTATTATAAATATTTTATTCAAAAATATGGATAGATATGAGAATGTCATATTCTTTATTTACCTGGGGTGTTACAAAAAAACACGATTATTTTAATAAAACAATTATGAAATAGTTAATAATTTTTTTGGTATGGATATGATTATAAGACTTATGAAATTTATATAAATGTATTACCCAATGCATTTTAAACCCCCAATTAATATTATATTATTTTATTAATAATTTTTTTTTCATAAATGGGTTTTAGCGATTTTATTAGAAAATGCATTATTTAGTAATTTTTTACATCTATAAAATATATATTTAAAATTAAAATAGTTCTTGAAATCATCATATTTTTTTAACATTCTAAAAATGTTTTATTTGAAAAAATAATAAATCTTGTTAATGGATAAAATACCAATTTTTATAAAATTAACAATTTTTTTATAAAATGTTAAGAAAAATTTATTAATTTAATTTGATTTAATATTAACATATATATTATTTAGTTATTTTTAATCCAATTAATTACATGTAAACATTATTTATTGTATATTTTAATAAAATTCTATTTGAATGTAATAAATCGCTTTAAATAAATAGATTGTATTAAACTGTATAATGTTTCTCCATTATAAATAATCAAAACAAAATATTTAATGATTCATTAAATAAAATAAATATATTATTTATATGAAAATACAAATTTCAATATACTTAATGATGATTTATTGTGTTATAGTTAATAGGATATCATTTTTTCTTTAAAAAATTCTTTTTATGAAAGAACATTTTTTAGAAATGAGAAGGATTAATTTTAAATTAATTTTAAAAATTTATATAATTAGAATATGGAAAATTGGATTATATGTTGGTAATAATAATAATTTATATTATCTAACATGATTGATTTTATTTTTGAGAATAATGAAATGTGAAAATTGTAAAAATTATTTTTCATGGATATGGTGAAAATAGGTTTAATGGGGGTTAAACTACAATATATGTGTTAAAAATGATCGAAAACAGTTAAATTTAATATTTTATGGCAATATACTGACATTAAATATTATAATATTCCATAATGGATGTTTTTTATCTTTATTCATTATAAAATCTTGGATGTGTATCTATCTTTTATAAAATTCCATGTTTTCCCTCTCCCAAAAATATATAAGGTCACCGACTATACTATCAGTTAAACCCTTCCAAAACCCTTTTCATATTCCAATAAAAAAAATCGCTTAATTAAATCCCTCCCATAATCATAGATCACTCAAACTGACCAAAAAGTTATCCTAGTATGGTTCTTTCTACAAAAATAAGGAAGGTGTTCGAAAAACTGGTAACATCCATAACAAAGAATTTAGTTTTCTTTATTATTTCACATCCTTCATATATTATTAATTACTAATGATATAATAACCATATTATATTAAATATACATATATGTTTTCATGCTATGGTAATGACCTATCTTCAACTCTTCCTCTTTTAAATGGGACACTTTAACATTGGTTGTTTGTACTGAGGTCTCCTTCCCTACGAACTGATGTAATTAATTGTACTTACTTTATTTTATAGTTTATATACAATGATATTTTGAGGAATTATATATAATTTTTATTCTATAATTGTAGTTATTTAATTTTAATATTACATACACATTCTTACTTCTGATTCAATAGGGTAGACGATAATGTCCCTCGTATGTATGACATACTACCTCCTCATGAATCAATGTGATTCATTTTTTAACATTTAAATTACATGAATGGTAATAAGGATTAATTTAATGTTGAAATTTTATATTAATGTTATAATAATACATATATAAAACCAATATATTATATACATTCTAACCTTCCCATCCATTGAATAAATGATAATACCAATCGTGTGAATGATTGACTATATCCTTGAAAAGTAATGTGGTTAATTTTTGTTACTACATCACATAGATGGAATTTCAAATCGTATTTAATGAAATAATATTTTATCCCTGATATAATTATAATATAAAACATACTTTTTCAATCATAATCATTGAAAAATGGAAATGTTACTCATTCGTACATACGTTTTACCATCTCTATGATTGTATTGAACATCATTTTTCATATCTATAATTCATAGTTGGATGAAAAACAATTATGGTATAAATGAGGATTATTTATTCATTAATTTTTACATGAATAAATAATAATCCATTTGACATTATTCGACTTTTGAAATTTATTTTGGGATATATAGGCCATTTATTTTTAATACATCAAATGTGAAATTAATTGGTTTTTTAATTTAATAACCCGTTGAAAAAAATAAAATAAAATGATTAATAAAATTGAATTTTTTTTAAGTGAGTTAATAATTAAAATAATTTTTTTATTTGGGAAGATGAAGAACACACTTGAAAATTCAGTCTCAAGACATGGGACTTCCCAAACCACTCAGTCCTTATATTTATTAACTTTATCGCTCAAATAGACTTTGTCACTCGAAATCATTAATATTATGGAATTATTTTAAATTATAAGTATATTAGTATCACATATAATACATTCTTATTAGTCCTTATTTGAATTGGAATTTCTACTATTTATTATCATTTACCAAATTTCATAATTGTGAAATTCCCTTTGATTATGATTTGTCTCAATATTATGAAACCCATTTTTTCTCTATGGGTAATTATTATTTATGGATTATGATTGTGTCCATTATGCGAAACACATATATCATGAACAAGTCATGATGTGTACACCCATATGGAGCTCCAATTACATGTGTAAATCTTTAGAATCATGAGATGTCATGTATGAGATTTGGTTGTAAACCTAATCTATAATTGGTTATTGTCCATAATGTGGTATTATATAGGAAATGACCCTTAAATCATGTTTATATCATGTTATTTAATCCATTCACATTTCCTATGATTCCATGATCTTATTATACTATTTTAATTTTGTAATTAATCCATGTGGTTACTCATGATCTATCACTTTTATGATATCAGGTTATACATTTGACTCACATGTTATTTTTCCTATTAATGTAAATTCCCTTGATGGATTTTTTAGCACACGCATTTATTTTTTCATCCCTGTATGTTATCACATTTATTTGTATCATCTCGAATGTATATTAGGATCCTATTATTAATAATAACATAATAAATCAATTATTTTAGTTACTTTTGAATTAATATGAACCTAATCATACAAATAAAATTTTCATAATGATCTTTGGGATTGTACTTGTTATATATTTTTGTATAAAATTCATAAAATCATAGGTGTAAAATTATCAGGTCACTATAAATATCCACTAAAATATTTATCACCAATAATACCTTCAATCATATTGACATAGACAATATTATTTAATATTTATGAAGTATAGTGGATGGTATTTTAATAAGTGAACATACATACATGAGTATGATCATTTAATTAATCAATGAAAAGGTTAAATGAAAAGTGTTTCTTAAGATTATATGATAGATGGATAATTTATTCATTATAATAGAGTACTTAATTGTTGATCGGTATGATTATAAATTAAATTTCTATAAATAGCGCTTTTAGGATTGAATTTTAGGAATCACATTTTATATAAGATTGAATGGAATTATGTAGGATATTTGAGTCCTTATTACAGACGGTGGGGAGTGGCATCACATACATCCCATTCAGTGGAGGCTGTTTTTGAAAATATGGGTTATGGTGGACATATACCAACCACTTATAAGGGGAACATTCATTTACATTGAAGACTCAAATTATTTTATCTCATTTTTATATGAAAAACTACAATTATTTTTTTACATTTATATATGCATTAGATATAACTATAAATATTTTTTATTTATAGTTATCAATATAGAGGGTGATATTTTCCTTTTGTATGTTCCATGGATTTGGGAAAAAGCTATGGGATGTATTTTGTGCTGGAGGTGTAGAGGGAAAATGATACAAATAAACACACTAAGGTTCTATGAATGTAGTCTGATCTGGATGAAATAGGTAGGGACTGCAGACTTTTTTCTAGACCAAAACATTTGTATTTTATCAAAGGATTTGCATATTACTACCTCCAAAACATTTTCTAGTCATTTTTTGAAGCCCTTTGATGACCATGCCAAATTTTCCCAGGTGATCCCCACCCTTGCGATATGATTTCCTGAATCTATTGAGGGTAACTCTCAAATTTATTCCAATCTAAAAAGGACATGTTCGGGTCCAAATGACCTGGGTTTTTCTCCTAGTTTTTATACTCCATTTCTCTCCTCACAACCAATTGAAGATCAGAATGAGACCAAGATGGCTGTCATGAGAATACATTTGAAAAGTGGGGTGATGGTTCGAGGATATTTCATTACTAATATTTTTGTAGTGTAATGAAGCCACTTGAAAGGAATTTTTTAAACTAATTATATTATTGAGTGATATTATGAATGACAGAAAACGGAGGGGGATATATACTTTCTTGAATATATATGTGAAAAGCATGGTGTGAGCTTTTCACACATATCCCAATGAAAATATAAAGCTGGAACTGCTATGCTATTGGTGACCCCTATACAGTTTAGAACCTCCAATAATAGAGTATGAAATTACCCCTGATATAGTTTTAGGTCTGAATACATATAGAATACAAAGTATATGTATGGATTTTTCACAATGGTTTTTTCCAGTTGAGGTAGATGGATTCATTACAAGGACATTCTAGTGGTATATTCCTTCTCTCTAAGAAGAATACTGATTTTAAGGATTAGAGTTTCTCTTTGAATCACATTGAAACCTATTTTTATTATCATTATTACATTACATTTGAGTTTGTCGATTTATTTGGGTAGCCATCATAAAACGATAAATTAACATCAACAGTGATTATCATGTAATTATGGGAGTTCCTACCAAGGATTGTATTCTAGGTGGGGACATTAATAAATTCATGTTCAAAAATAAAAAGTGGGGGGGACAACAGTTAATTTTCAACATTGCTGAATATAATATATGTTTTTTAAACTCTAGGTTTTTATTACAGAGGATAAAAATTCAAGAACTATAGGTATTTTCATGGGGATAATATACCCTAATACATTAGAATTTGGACATATTTTTTGGTTTTTTAGAAGGGATAAAACTATTTAAATTTATATATGTGTCCTATATTTCTCCAATTGTGTTGAAATACTTACCATCCTCATTAAAATTTCCCTAGGGACCAATAATCCCAAACACGAATCTATATTTTTTATTGGATGGTTTTGGACTAATGTGGTTGTTTTTGATGAGGTTATTCATTCAGGATGTATCGTGGAGGAGTTTGATTTCATGTTTAAAATCTTTTATCTAGATTCTAGAAAAAAAATCTAAACTGATAGTAAAATCATCTAACTTGACATAAAATTTGAGTCCATTGATTGGTGGAGATGTGAGAACTACTCTTCCACTACTTAGTTTTGTTGTTATCCATAATTTCAACCCATTAATAAGAGTTGGTTGAGACCCTAAAAATTATGAAAAATTTCATGTCCATTATTATACATGATGTGCATGTTATTGGAATTAATGCAAACATTATTTACATCCACCAAAAGGATTTTGTTATATTCCATAAATATGTTATCATCTATCTCTATACTCTTGATTTTTTTGTTCCATAAAAAGAAAAGGAGATTCATTTTTTTATCCTTAATATTTTAAATGATCATTATTTAGGTGGGGAATCTACCATCTCTACATATATAAAATAGTGTATTAAAAAACATTACATTCAATGACTTATTTATATACCGCAACTTTTACCACATACAGATCCAACTCCCATGATTTTTTCATCATCCAATTAGTCTTAATCCCTTATATTCTTCCCATTTATAATTTTTTGTGGAAAATTATAATTCATATAACTATTTATTTTCGTCCTCTAATTTTGGTACACCTCCCCTGATTCCCTCGAAACTATCCAGTAGCTCCATCCCACCGTCACCTAATCTATATTCCTCTCAAATATCCACTTCCCATTTCTTTTATTTCATCATAAATTAATGATTATTTATCTTATTCATGTTCTTCAATAAATACTATTCCATACTCCAAAAATAATTTTCTCCCCTTCTTTCATTCCTCCACAAATACCAAATCTATCGCAAGGTAAAGTCTTCATACTATTCTATTTGATTAAAAATTAAAACATCCCATTAAATATGACATCATCAAAGGAGATCAATCATGCTATAAATCCATCCTCAATAATCACAAGTCCATATTAAATTAGATCACTTTTCCTGGAAAATTCTCAAAACACAAAAAAATTATCCAATATCTTCTAAAGAACACCAAATAAGTTTTTTTCTTTCCATCAATGAGGATTTAGATCATCAACAATTGGTGTAGTCAAGGTTAATAACAATCAACTAATTCTTAACAAAATTTACCCTTCCTCTAAAAATATACAAACCCATCTACTATAATAGATTCAAAACATCCCCAATAAGAACAATAATATTAATGTATGATACAAATTGATTACTATTTTTACAATTTTCCTTTATGTAATTTTTTTATTAATGAATTTTAACATAAACTTATTTCCATTAAAAATCTCTAATATTAAAAAAATAAATTAATCAACATTCCATGTTCAAAAATATTAGGATTCCAATGTATCATTAGGTTTTCTTCATATTTTTATATATTCTCCTATATTTATTTACATTTTTTATGTTTAGTTTTTTTTTCGTATTTTTCACTTTTTTCTAATCCATATATTTCATCATCAAGGGTTGTATTTATTAATAAATTGGTACATATTGGATTATAGTTTTTTTTAAATTTTCCATTTAACACATATTTTTTTAATATGTATCTAAACTAGTTATGAGAATACATTAGTGGACACAATTGTTTTATAAAATAATCTTATAAGGAAATGTATTACATTTCCATTTATAACACGCACAAGGTTTTCTTATACAATTTAAAATTCCCAATTTATCTGTTAATATTTTTTCTCCTACAGTTTTTTGATACCTTCAATATGCATGTATGATTTCATTTATATAAATATCTCCTTATATAATTTTTATTTTATTTCAATTTATGATATAATGGATTATTTAAACAAAATATTTTATTATGTGGTGGGGTATTAGTAATTATTTTTGTTATTAATATATATATGTATATATATATTAGTTTTACAGATTCATTTTTGAGGAAAATATGATATATCATTTAACCTTAACTCTATTTTTCGTCTTTCAACTTTTCCATATATAAAAAAATACTCTTTGCTTTTTACAGTATAATGACACTAAATACCAATAAAATGGACTCTTCTATCTTATGTTATACCGGAATAATTTTTCAATTATATAGAGAATTTATATTCGAAATTTTAATTAACTCATGTTCCCAAGCCATCATATTTTCTCTTAGAATCGAATAATCTATTTCTTTAGTAATATATTATGAAGGCCTAAATGAATGTATCATAGGATATTGATTTTTTTTTCTTATGTGTAACATGTTTTTTTAATGGGTGACAAAAATAAATGAGTAGTAGCACAAGATAATTTATGGAATTTATTTCTATCACTAGAATTTTGATGTTCAATGCTGCTTGATTAAAATTTATTTGATTTTTTGTGTTAATTAAAAATTACGAGAGATGTTAATTGGAATCAGGTCTTGTTTTCATTATTCTATTATGATCAAATATTTTTATTTTGGTGTTATAATATTGAAATATATCATTTAATATTTTCATTTTACATCATTTTCTAGAATAATTAATGATATTACATTAAATTTATGACTATATATGATCATTTGTAGGTTCATATCAATGATATAGAGTTTTCAATGGCTAATTTCCTTCATATTGTGGATATGTAGTTTATAGATCATTTTATTCAGGTTTTGGATGATCTAATTCAGTTTGTGGCTAAGTGATTGGTTATTCTTAACTAATTTTATTCATTGGTTGGATATACCGATTAATGAGGTTCTCTTAGTAAGTGTCTGGTTAACTAGGCTGATTTAATTCACTATTTATTTGTAACACCCATATGTTATTATGAATTATATACATTAAATAATTTGTATTCCTTAGAATATTTCTTTTCATGAAATAGTTAGTTTAAAAACACTAAGATATTCCATTATTATAAAATTTCCATTATAGCCTAGATGTTAGTTTAGTAAAAATAATTATATCTAACTTATAAAAATGCATTAGGAATTCACTAGCTATCAATAATTTATAAAAAATACAAATAATTTAGATACTTTTATTTTGATTAAAATAATTATGTTAATTAAATTAATGAGAAATATATTTTATTTATACATAATAAAATGTTTTAAATATTCATCTAATGTATATTTTAGTCATAGGGTATGAGTAAGACCCTATTTATGTATAAAAACCAAATTTTTAAAAAGATAATTTTCCACCTTTGAATGGAGAACCCATTTTAAATTTACATTTTTTCAAATTAATAATTTTTATATGACAAAATAATCATGTTATTTTTAAACGGAATATAAAAATTTACTTATGACAAATTATTGATATTTTTCTAATAACATGTATGTTTTTAGTAAGAGTAAAAATACAATAAATTTTAATCAAAAACAACATTTTTCATTGAGATAATTTATATGGTTAAATTATAATATTGATATTTTTTAATTAATAAATAGAATAAATTTTTATCATTAAATATAATATATCATATTGGCATTAGTTTTACATTTTATTCATAGGTAAAGACATTTCAATCGTTTAGAAAGTTTTAACTTATTAAACCCAATTTCTCATTTCAACAATAATATTAATTTTAAATTAATTACTAAATCTTTGGTTTTTTGAATTTCTAAAAATGTATTCAATATTTGAAATCATTAGGTCCAAATCATGTTAATAAGCTTCACTTATTTTTAATCATTATGAATAGTATCATTGGTAATTATTTTTATTACCAGGGTCAAAGGTAAATTGGATAATTGAGGGTAAAAAACATTATTAAATTACATTAAATCCTATAAAAACTATATTGGATGATTAAAATTGACACTTATCATATTTATTTCAAACTAGAATCACTTTATGGACACTTACCTATGAAAATGACATTGATGTAATAAAAACTAATGAACGTTGAATAATTTTACAATCTAATTTTTTATTATAATTTTAATATATGTATAACTAGGTTATAATATCTAATATAGATAGTCTCTAGAAAAATAAAATAATTAAATACATAATATAAATTTATTAATAATTTTTATTGATTAAATAATTACTATTAATGATGACATAAGAGTGCTGTAAAAATTATTTTATTAATTGAGAAATCAAATAAATGGTTTTAAAAATATTAAAATAATTATTATCTGAACTAATTAATACAATCAAAAAATTTTCATGTAGTCTATGTCATGATAGCAGTGTATTGAATAGTTTTTTTAATTTATCTCCTGTGTGGAATTTTTTTAAATTAAAATAATTGAAAGGAGTCATACATGACATCATTGATTTTTTGTGAAAATAAAATTTTATTAAATTTTTTGAATGTCAAAAATATTTAAAAAATTAAAAATTGATAATTATAAGGTCCAAAATTAAGTTAAGGTTTTAATTATGGTCAATTATTACCATATTAGTCAATATTCATAACCTATAAGAATTTGAAATTTTATTATCACCATTACAATTTAATAGAATAACTAAGTGTTAATTAAATGATGATGGTTAAATTGATGTGAAATTCAGTTTATTATTTATTTTTCTTTTGATATTACAACTCTATATCAACTCATATTCCATATTGGGACATTTTTGAAGATTTTAGGGGGTATTGATATTATTATAAATTAATATTTTTGAGGTTCCCAAAAGGAAATGTCACCTCAATTATAAAAGGGCGCATCTTCCCTCACCTATTCACTTCATTTTGAGCCTTCAGCTCAGCCACCCCAACAATTTTTCATTCTAAACATCCTTATTTTAATTATATATGTCCTAATCTTCTTGAAAAACCCACTCTAGTTCCCTAAGAGGAAATGTAAAGTATTCACATCGAGGAAGAGGTAATCTCTTCTAACAATTTTTAAAATTTATTTTTTATTATACTTACTCTTCATTAGTTTTTTTCTTATTAATTATTAACATTATTATCACTATGATTCCGTTATTTTACTATAATTATGAAACAACCTTGTTTGACATTCTATCCATCATACTAAAAACAAAATCACAGTGCGTGCGTACGTACGACTTCCAGTCTCCATGCCATGGTGCAATATGTATTTCACTAAAACCTTATGTGGATGGAGATAATGGTAGAAATAATAACTATGATTGATTTTTATAACATGATAATTATTTTAAGATTATATACCCCATCCACTTCAATACCATTCAAAAATTATGGGAATGATATTTTCTCTCATGGGTACGTAAGGATTTCCATCTCTACGGTGCGATGTGATTTGTTATACATAATCTTCATTAAACCAGGATTATATAAATGAATTTAATAAATAAATATGATATATACAATGAATTAAATAATATAACTACAACCTAAAAAATAATAAGATCTTATCCGACAAAACACGCATAAGAATATAGACAGTTAGTTCCCGAATAACGAGTAATGGTGAAATGTTACTAACAAATGGATGAAAATATTATTATAATTGTTTTCATAAAAATGATTATGATTTTGGAATAAATGAGTAACATTATTTGAATCATCATACATGAGGTTCAGATAACTATGAGGAATATCAGACCTAAGGTAAGGGATATCATTTCAAATCTCATGTTTAACTGATATTGTATATTCGTAGGTTTTTACTCAGGGAAATTTATCATCCACATCCATGTTTCCAAAATATGTATTTCAAAAATATTATTTATATACTTCAATAATTTTTTAAAGTCAATTTTACCAAATTTTAAATTTTAACCAAAATGTATGGATGAAATCATTTGTTGTTTTCGGTACGACTTTTTTGGATTTTTTTGGAAAAAGTACGAGAAGAATAATTTTTTGAAAATGTACGACAAGAATAGGTTTTTTACACTTTCATAAAGAATTATTTCTTTGATTATTCACCTAAAATCATAGATGTATATTTTTATAAAAAATTTATTCTTCCAAAATTTAATGGGATATTGAAGAAGTAAATCGTTTTGGAATAGAAAATTATATTTTTCATAGGAACAAAGCTCATGGTTGAGATGGATATTATAGTAACCCACATGTCATATGGGTTTGATAAGGAGAGGAAAATGGAATTCAAAGGAATATATAAATACCATAATGAAAAGAAGATGATTTTCCCTTATTCTCAATATGTATGAGAAAACAAGTAGGGAATTGTCTTAAATGGAATATTAAATGTTTTAATTGTCTGAAATATGGTCATTGAGAAATTGAATGCTGAAGTGATGGGAAAAAGAATTCTAATGATGAAAGCAAATAAAAGGATATATAGAATTCAACTCATACACATCAATGTTACAAGTGCAAGGAAATAGTTCATTATGCTTTCTAATTACCTAATCCAAGGGTTATTGATGATGATTGACATCAACAAACTCTTAAAAAAAAAGAAAAGGATAGTCACATAAAATTAATATTGGTGATGTGGATTACAATAATTAAGTGTGGAAGGTAGAGTTACCATCCACTCGAATATGGAAATGTTTTATTTGATTCTGGATCGACCCACTATTTTATTTTCGATGGATTTTTAATCTGTATAGTTATAATACCTCAAAAATTATATGTTTATTTAGCTGTGACAAATACTAATTGCACTAAAGTCTCATCAAATATTTATAATTCTTCTTTGATTGATGTTTGTGGGAAAATTATTGTAAGAACCCGCATTTTTCTATAAAAGACCTTGGAATATTCTTGATGTTATTCCAGAGCAGCGCCAATAGACGACATGCGATTCTGATCCCTGGTATGGCCAGAATAAAATTTTCAGTATGTTCACACTAAGAATGCCAAATAAACGGGATAACTCCTAAATGGTGGCCCAGATCATGAATCTGAGTGCATGTATGGGTCTGAAATGTGGTTTTTACCCTATGAATGACATAAAATATGTTTGCACCAGACGTTGGGACCCCTCGCCCGTTAACGGAACGTTAAATTGATAATTAAAATAATTAATTTATTCTTTTAATGGTTAAACACATGTATCTCTTAAACGGTTGCTCGGATGGAAAAACTGAGGGCACCGTTGAGTTTAGAGCATTCCTTTTACCCTAGGAGATGTATACGTTTCGTGGGTGCATGACTTCTGTGAAAAATAGCCCTAGTGGCGTTTTTTTAATTTGGTGGCCTCGAGCATTGATCTTAATAACATTTGAACGAGGCCTTGGATTAAAATTATTAGAACTCCATTGTGCTAGAGAGGAGGTTTTTACCTTAGGGGAGGCTTAACCTCGACCCTGCTAACTGTTCAAGTATGGGACCGACGGGCGGGGGTTTAAGTGTTTTCTATTTAAACACCACACCCACCCTCTTCTCCCCCCTTCATGTCTGGAACATACCCTCCCAATGATGATGGAGGAAATCCCCTCCTCTCCTCCATCCCTCCAGCAAGGTGGAAACGACTCTGGAGGATCATCGGTGACGGGTCGGGCAACACCCATCGAGGTAGGCTCACGTTTTACCATTTTAATTCCCACAATCTTCTTCAAATTGAATTCATTGTGTCGAATAGTTGTCTGATCATCGAATGAATCCAATTTCCCGGTAGGGATAGTTCTAAGCATTCCAGCTCATGTTTTGGTTTGGAAATCCATGTTTCGTGGTGATCGCAGTGATCCGAGGAATTCCGGGGTGTTTTGGTGTTTTTCTGGTGGTTTTGGAGATTTTTTGGCAGGGTTCTGGTGGTCTGAGGCGGCGGGAGCACGGCGCTGCGGGTGAGCTGGGATGGCAGCGGGCATCGGTGCGAGGCGTCTACTCTAGGTGGGGTGGAGTGCGTCGGCGTGAGGCGGAGCAGCCACGGCCGAGGGAGCGAGATGGCGACCGGAAGTGGGAGTGTGGCAGGAGGCCGCGACGTTAGCGGGGTCGTCACACAGGAGAATGAGACCCGCGCTCGATGGGTCTCCGTATAAGAAAATGACCGGATATGAGGGCCGTTCGGCGGAACCATGGACTACAGGTCGACGGCCGGCCCAGGCCGGGCGGACCGGCCTGTCCAGCCCATGGGGCTTTGCCCCCCTCGACTCGAATGCCCGTAATTTCCGCTACGAGTGTCCATTTTGTGTGCCCTGTGTGGTGACACATTACATAAGTTGAGGTGAATGTTCTGAGATGGTTTCATGGGCTTTTGACTCTTGAAACAGGGGGCCTCGGTGGCATTACACACCTTTAAGTAGTTTCGCATTTTCTCAGGGGTTGTTTTTTTGGGCGGCACAGACATATATGATGTCCGTTTTGAGCATCGTTAGCGGCGTTCTGACCATGGAATCAAGATGGAGATTGCCAATTGTTTTTCGGGGGTTGAAGCCAGAGTTGAGGCGTGGGCCTCATGGCCTGTCTTTCGAGATGCCTATAGCGTTTCATGGATTTTTCATCAGATGTTCGTTTGGGGCATGTGAACCGTCGATTTTGGGTGTTTTTTCGAGGGCATTGCAATGGCTCAATCTTCCCGCTTTAATTATGAATGATGGTGTGGGCCCCATGATGGAAATTTTTGGATTTGGAAGGGATTTCCAATGTTATCACCGGGTGACAGTTTTGGACAAGTTAATAGTCCATCTTGTGTACTTTTTCGAGAGGACCGCAACGGTGTGATACATTGGCAGTGTTTCGGGACCGGGATGCGGGTCTCACATAGCACCGCTCATGTTCGGTATGTCGGAACACATATTTTTCCCTGGGTATAAATTGCACTAAACTAAACAGCCAATTTGACGTGTTTTCCCGTGGGGATTGCAATGGTGTGATGTGCCCGACTATTTTTGGGACCGAGGCTCAGGATCACAGGACATTGTTTGGGCATAAAGCAGTGTAGGTGACATTTCCATTAGATATCCATTTTAGGCATGTAAGTAGTATATCTCAAATGTTTTTTCGCAAGGATTACAATGTTGTAATCTGTTCAGGCGAGTAGAGCTTCTTACACAATCTTAATAAATGTGGAAATATGAACGGTGCTCTGGTTGCAGTTCTTCTTGCTGTGTTCGGAAGCGAAACCTGGGCATGCGATCTCTTTTACTCATGTGTGAGTTAAGTAAATGCTTGAAGAGATTTGGTTGGTCATGCCTCATCCGTTGAGGTAGAAATTTGGAGTTGTTACGTTTACACACTTTGCGTTGACATTGGGGGTCGTGTGCACGATAGCCTTTGGACTGGAATCATGTTATACACTGGAAGTATAATGGAATTCATGGAGGTACATGTGGTTGTTTATACCTGAGAACATTTGTGCGCTTGGTTGGAGCTGACTTAGGTCCACATGTCATGTGGGCCCCATGTGCATGTAGTGTTCTTCTTTGTGTACCCTTGACTTCTCGCGATGTAGAGGGTCCCTCTGTTCTCGTTTGTTTGACCAGCCGGGTTGAGTTTCCCACTGGTTCTGTTCTCGTTTTTTTAACCAGCCAGGATGAGTTTCCCCCTATTTCTGCTCTCGTTTGTTTGACCAGAAGGGTTGAGTTTCCCCTGGTTCTGTTCTCATTTGTTTGACCAGTAGGGTTGTGTGGGTTTCCCCCCTGATCCTATTAACAATGGTTTCGACCAGCAGGTTTGAGTGGTTTCCCCAGGTTTTCTTCTCGATGGTTTGGCCGGTAGAGTTGCTTCGTGTTCCCTGGTAAAGTTATTTGTGGACTCGGTGTGACCAACAAATTACGCTGGCACCAATCCTCTACCTAGGAGGTTGTTTCTAGCAAGGGCTGGCCAGTGGGGTACCATCCAGCATGGATGGCCAGTGAGGTACCATCCAGCAAGGATGGCCAGAGCGGTACCATCCAGTGGGGATGGCTATTTGGTTACCATCCAGCAGGGATGGCCAGTACAAGTTTGTTCACCGAGCAATACCATCTAGCCGGGATCACCGGAGTGGATCTAGGTTTACTTCCAGCGGTGCTGGGAAGTGGTCCCTGATGTCGGGTTTTCCTCCAGCGGGAATAGGAAGTGGTCCCCGATGTCGGGTTTACCTCCAGTTGGGCTGGGAAGTTGTCCCTGATGACTGTTCTGAGCCTCCCTCCAGTTGAGTACCTTTTTAGGGGACTGGGCATTAGGACTCATTAATGACTTTAGCCGAGTATCCCTCCCATGAATTACCCTTTTACGGGACTGGGCAGTGTGGAACATGTCGACTCTTTCTAGGTCTCCCTCTAGTGGGAACCTATCAACTCCCAGGGATCACCCTCTAAAGGGGCTGGGCAGGGGGGTCGCCTGTTGACTTTGAGGAGACCTCTCGACTGTAGGACAGTGACGAGGTGTGGATTGACATTCCCTAGAACTTTCATGTACGAGGGGCACTTTCCCCACTGAGAATAGTCGTTGAGACGCGACCTAAAACCATCTGGGAGAGTCAGTGCCGCCCAAAGTGGATAGTGTCAAGTTGTGGTGATTTGATCCCCTTCGCATGTAGTTCAGGGAAGAAGTGAGGGATACTGGGCAACAATGGTGTTTACTTTTGGGACTGTTGGATACTCACTTTATTGGGCTGAGCTATGAGATGGAGATCCCCTTACAATCTTGTTTGGGATTTTTTTGAGCATATGGATATGTATATACCTTGTTCCAGAAACCACTCCTTGGGTTTTGGTTACTCTCCTTCTAGGAGAGGCGAAGACACATGGGTATACCACGTGCTTTCTATGTCTAGCTTCTCATGTTCGGACGAGTATACTCTCCTGTTATAGCTAGCGATGACTTGACAAGAATTTCATCTTCTCACCACATCTAGCTCCTTGTGTTGGGATGAGTATACCACCTTTATCTTGTTGGGTTGAGCTAGACTCTCTACTGCCTCTCTACTATACTCTTTGTTGTACACTTTACTGCACTCTCGGTTGTACTCCTTTACTTTCCCTTGTTCGATCTACTTCTCATCATTTGGTACCACCTTTGTTTCTCCCTCGATCTTTCGGGGTATCCTAATGAGTATTTTTATACTCACCCCTGCATGGGATTTTCCCACACATGGTGTGCCCTTGCAGACGACGGATAAGTCGGTCATGAATTCAGTGGATCTTAAGAGTTCGGGAGCTCGGACCGCGTGCGGTGGTCGTAGTCGGGTTCCAGGTGTGGGACCCTCCAAGCAGTTTTCTGTTGTTTACATGTTGCCACGTTGTGGCACTTTTCGGGTTGGGAAAGTGTTTTTCCCTTTTTCCTTTTCAGTTTACCTTCAGCTTATACATTTTATTATCTATAGGTCGATGAACATTTGTGGTTTATTTATAGCATTTGGTAATTTGGTTTTCTTTTTTCTCTTCACTTTTTCATTGAGTGTTCTACGTGTGTTTGTACAGGTACTTAGGCAAATGCCTCCCCGAGTTGTTGTGCCTTTGGCACTGGTCTCCAGCCCCTTGACTATAGAGGTGGGCTTGGGGTAGTTGTGGCTCGAGCCTTGGTAGGGTCGAGTCATGACAAAGTGGTATCAAAGGTGGTCTGTTCCGTGGGACATTGTTCGGAAGTCCCTAAAAATGAATTGGTTGGCATTTAGGGAAACAATGTCAACATTTCTCGAGAGTGGCTCTCAGGCTAGGGAGTCTGGTGATGGTGCGGTGGCCGACATATCCATTCAACAGGACCCTGATAACCCGCTTGTCGACTCGGAATGTTGAGACACTCGTTGTAGGGAAAATTTGTTTGTTCATCACATAGGATTGAGTCTTTGATTGTCATTCTTGAGTCAGCTCCCCATTGTTGTTACTGTTATATACATATATGCTCATCTGACCACCATACTCCTTGATAACATTTAGGATGTCTCTACAAAGAAAGACGTCCAGGATACCAGCTTTTTTTTCTTGACGACGACCCTGTGAGTTATGAGGCCTTAGTCCAGGACACATCATGTGAGCCCCTTTCTCCGGGTGGGCCGGTAGCAGCACCCCCACCTGGTGAGAAGTATAATGCATCAGCAGAGCAGACGGGGCTTGAGTGCAGGTTGAGTGTGCACCGTGAATTCAAGCTGCAGAGACCGCTGAGGTTCAGGGGAGATCCAGGCCCTCAGACAGTGTAGGTTTTTCTAGAGAATGTGGTTTTCCTTTTCAGACTTGTACAAACACCGAAAAATCTTATGGTGGCATTGGCCACCAACCATTTCCGCGCAGCAGCTTGGCGTTGGTGGAGTCTGGTGACCCAGTTTCTTAAAGAGTCGTCACTTTCATGGCGAGACATTTAGTTGTTGTTTAATGAGGAGTTTTTTCCCTCATTCTTACACCCTTTTTGGAATCAGGATCTCCTATTTTTTAAGAAAGTAGGGATGATTGTGGCCGAGTACGTGGCTAGTTTCAAAGACTGTGCACGCTTTTACCCGGACTTGGTCCATGATGGAAACTTCGGTGTGCAGAAGTTCGGGTAGGGTCTCTGCAGAGAGATTCATGCAGTCATAATACCCCTGGGAATTTCCACTAATTCTGGGGTGCTAGATCATCCACTAGTAATAGAAAGCTTCATGTCACGTTCTACAGTTGGTGGTGGCAGTAGGAACGCTGGAGCTGAGATGTCTGTCGCAGCTAGTGGGCGTTAGCAGGCAGAACATTGACGTAGGTGGATTTCCCGTAACCAAACTCAGGGAAATGGTCGTACATCACAGTGGTGCTGGAGGGAACCAGTGCATCCCAGAGAGAGTCAGTGTTATGATTGCGATGAGCGAGGTCACTTGGCGTGAGACTGCCTGACCAGGCACGATGAGAACATCGGGTAGGCAGCAGGTGCACCACTGTGGTGGAGGCAGCGTAGTGATCAGAGTATCACCCAGTGGGGTTGTGCTAGTAGAGGAGTCGGAGGAGCTGTTAGTGGGGTAAAGCTTTAATTGGTCTTCCCATCACCACTAGGTATTCCACGTCAGGCTCCGAGAGCTGACAGTATGGACCACAGACAGCCGCAAGCTTTGGATGAGGCTGATCCTGTAGAGCATGAGGTGATAAAAGGTACGCACTACCGCTCTTCTACTTTTTCCAGTAGAATTGTTAGGCTCTATGTGTGAAATTTTTTCTCCCTGCTCCTCGTTGGAGTTGTTACCAGGGTGGTGCGAGGGGTATCTGTAACCCTGTGTTGGTATGGTAAAAGGCGTGGGACCTTTTTCTTAGACGATGGTGTTGACTCCTTCTTTCTATGAGCATGTAAGAGAGTCTTGGTTGTGAGACATCGACTATGAAACCTTGCATGACCAGATATCATTGGGTGTTTCACCATATAGATATTCTGAAGGAGGGAATCATCAAGAATTGTCTCAGGTCCAAGTAGTGATTCTAGTCACTGCGTGTGATGTAGGAGTTCGTCCAGGGTGGTGAGCTACCCCCGAGATCCTTTGGGCCATTTGAGACCATGCGAAGGAATGATGAGGTTCCCTACCATCTTTCCCTAACCCCAAAATTCTGGAGTGTGTGCATGACATCTCCCACGTGACTTACCCGAGATGATGTGTGCATGCCCCTATGCACGTCATCGGCAAGGGAAGTCCTCGCATGAATAGATCAAATCCTTTGGTCTATGTGTGATGATGTGGGACTATGCAAGAGTTCTTCTGGGTACAGAAGAGCCCCGTGCGGTCTTAGTACCCTGAGTTGTTCCCTGGGTTTTGATTTTTGCGGAAGGAAATATTGAACGGGGAAATGATTTAAGAACTCGGTTTTTTCTATAAAAGTCTTTGGAATATTCTTGATGTTATTCCAGAGTAGAGCCTTCAGAAGATGTGTGATTCTGAGCCCCATTGTGGTCGGAATTAAATTTTCAGTGCGTTCACACTGGGTATGCCGAATAAATAGGATAACTCCTAAATGGTTATCCGGATCAGGAATTTGAGCCCATGGATGGGTCCGAAATGGGGGTTTTACCCTAGGAAAGACATAAAATATGTCGGCACGAGATGTTGGGACCCCTCGACCGTTAACGAAATGTTAAACAGATAATTAAAATTATTAATTTATTTTTTTAATGGATAAAATCATGTATCTCTTAAACAGTTGCTCAGATGGGAAAAATGAAGTCACCATTTTGTTTCGAGTGTACCTTTTACCCTAGGAGGGGTATACGTTTCATGGGTGCGAGCCTTCTGTGAAAAACGGCCCCCAAGGCGATTTCGTATTTTTGCGGCCTCGAGAGTTGAGATTAATAACTCTTGAACGAGGGCCTCAGATTAAAATTATGAGACATCTGTTTTTCTCAGGAGGAGGTGTTTACCATAGGGGAAGCTTAACCTCGACCCTGTTGAGGGTTCCGTTACGGGACCGACAGGTGGGGGTTTAAGTGTTTTCTATTTAAACAACACCCCCACCCTCTACTTCCCCCTTCATCCCTGGCCCAAACCCTCCCAATGAAGAAGGAGAAACTCCTGTCCTCTCCTTCATCCCTCCAGCAAGGCGGTGATGGCTCCTTCAGATCTTCGGTGAAGCGTCGGCCAACACCCATCAAGGTAGGCTCGCGTTTTAACGTTTTAATTCCTGCAATCTTCTTAAAATTGAATTCATTGTGTCTAATTGTTCTCTAATCGTCGAGAGAGGCATATTTACAAGTAGGGCTCGTTCTAAGCATCCATGTGCAGGTTTTGGTTTGAAAATCCCAGTCACGTGGTGATCGCAGTGATCCGACGAAGTCCGGGGGGTTTTGGTGTTTTTCTGGTGGTTTTGGATTTTTTCTAACAAGGTTCCAGTGGTCCGAGGTGGCGGCAGCTTGGTCCAAGGTGGCGGCGCGGCGTTGTGGGTGAGTCGGGATAGCAGCGGGCATCTGCACGAGGTGGTGGCTCCAGGCGGGGTCAAGGGCGTCACCGTGAGGCTGATCAGCAATGGGTGAGGGAGCGCAACGGTGGTCGGGCGATGGAGCACGGTAGGCAGCCGCGACGTCAGTGGGGTCATCACCCAGGAGACCGAGACCCACGCTCGGTGGGTCTCCACGTGAGACAAAGTGTAACACCCTAGGTAAATAAAGAATAAATAATTTTCATTTTTATTAATATTTATAAATTAAATATTAATTTTACTTTAAAAGGGTTGCTATGTTCGATAGAGTACCCGATACTCAACAATGAGTTTCTTTGAAATCTTACGTTGCACACTAGTAATATAATAATATTATTTTAAATGGTAGTTAACACATAGTCTTTGTATTGGTGGGAATGGATAGAAATAACTAAAATATGATTATATATGTTTTTTAAATGTTTTTATATTTATCCAAAAAAAGATAAAGGCTTAAAATACGGAAAGAATTCAATTTTAGGCATATATACCCAAATTTTCACTAAAGGTTCACTTATCGCCTTTTGATGGCGAACCGTCATTAAATATAGTTTTTTTCACTTTTATACATTCAATTGGAGCAATTAAAACTCTTATTTAGAATCGGGACATCAAAATTTTCTTTGTGTCAATTTTTGGTATTTTTCTGATAAAGTTCATTTTTTTATGAATAGTGAACAATGTTGTATTTTAATTCAAAAAATATTTTTAGTCTAATTTATTTATATGATTAGATTATCTTTTGAATTTGTTTTAAAGTTAAATTATAATATATTTTTACCATTAAATCCAATAGTGGTCATTGAAATTAATTTCACTTTGAAATCGGACATATACTAGTGTCAATCTTTTGACACTTATTGTTTCATAAAAACACTTTATTTGCTTTGACAGCGGGAATTAATTATTAAATTAATTAATACAACTTATTTGTTTTGAATTTTGTAAAATGGAATTCATTTTTTAGTTCGGAATTTCAAATATAGCTTAGGGTGAAGTTTTGATATTTTTCGGAAAAACTTCAATTTTTGATGAATAGTGAAACCACTAAGTGGTACTTATAACAACTGATTTTTCGTTTAAATGAAATTTTACCACTTCTGGGATTTTATTTTCAAAAATACGACATACATGGTTGTCATTAAGAATTAAAATGTGGTTCAATGGGATTAAAATAATTTTTTGGTGAATACAAACTTTTATGTTTTTAATCGCGATTAGAGGTAATTAGTGTAGTTTAAGGTAAAAATAATGTTTTAATAATATGAGATGATCATGACACATGTTCTACTTTTATTTGATGTTTCATTGAAGACCAATAAAATTCATGGGTCAACTTGGGGACCCCATGGAGCCACTTTAGAAGGAAAATAACATTAATAACTTTTTATTTAATGTAAAAGTAAAATGGTCACAAACATGAGTTGTTTTACTAAAACAATTTTTAAATTGGGTTATGCAAGTCCGATTTTTGAATATAAATATTCATTAGAAATATAATGAGATTTACTACATCATGATATTTTTTTATAATTTTTTGACATTAAATAAATTAAATTATTTATGACATCATGATGATGCATCGATTATCTCAATATTTAACGATTTAAATAAAATGAAAAGATAATGTAAAATCTAAGACATAAACTTGTCAAAACCCTATTGGTTGGGTATATTTAGAACCCTTATCACCTAATCCTCTAATTATATCAATGTGGAACCTTTGAAATCTGAAAAGCATTTTAAAATAAAGTAACATTTCTTTACTTTCCAAGAGTACCCCTCCTATCCTCTTATAAAAGGCCCCCACCTCTACCTCATTACCCACACTTCCAAAGCCTTTGGCCTAGCCAAACCCTGCCCATTTTGTCTCTCCAAATCCCTCTCTAACTCTTAGAAGCCTCAATTTTGTCAAAAGTCTTCCCATGGAAGCTTTTGAGCTCAAATCTACAAGAGTTACCCGATTTTAAGGCAATGTCCTCACTTGTGTCCTTTTGAATTATTTTTCTTCTCCAACCCACTAAACACTTTTTATTCATTTATTTTGTAACAAATACAGTATATTAAATATAAAATGATGTTTTTTTAATAATATTTTGAGCTACACTTACACACACCAACATCTAATGGTTAAAGAATATATTGTTTCCGTGGATGGCGAATTTCTGCCTCACGAAATGATGATTGTTCAATATTATTCCAACACCTTCAAAGGTGGACATTAAGATGTCACTATATATTATATATGATATATAATATATTTATGTCTTCCTTAAGCTTCTTTATTTTTCATTTATGGAACACATTCACGGCTTCCATTATGGGTATATGCGATATCTTCATTTTAGGAAGTGCAGACTATCGCCCCCTCAAAGTGATTTGATTCGTTAATGCCATATGTGGGACGTATAAAGGATGGATTTAAAGTTATTATATATGATTTATGTTACATATAAATGATGAATATAATTCTAGAATTAAAATATACATACCTCTCATTTAGTTTTAATTCCATTAATATGACAAAGAAATGAAAGTAGCGTTCATGCGTACGTATGACTTACCGTCTCCATGAATGGTGAATTTCATTTTTTACCTATAAATGATTATGTAATATTATAAATACATGTATATTCTGGATATATATGATATATATTATATCCAAATCATGAATATCATTCTGGATATAATGAACCGTTGACCAAACGAACACCATGTAATTGTAAGAAGTTCACTTTTGACTCAAGTACCAAATATCGACAAACGACTGTTATCAACTTAAATGACTAAATAATGTACATAACATGGTAATAAGTGATATTATATGATCAATGAACTTGTATAAGGTTCTTAATCGATTATAAATTAAGTCAAGTTTATTATTCAGGACGTTAAAGAACGATCGAGTCAGGTCGGACCCAAGGTAATGGACTTCATCACAATCTCCTTTCATTGAGGCATATTTTTGTTTTATAAACCACTTTATTTAATAAATTGTAGAAACCCCTTTGAATTTTACATTTATTGAAAAGGAATACTTTTATACGAAGCGTTTTACTAAACTACAAAAGGGAATGTTTTTGTCGTACGTATGCAGCGACAACGACTTCTCCGCCTTCGCGAGTATTATTTGGTCTTTGGCTACCTCAATAAGCCGTAAGGTTTTTAAAATGATATAAATATCATATACTCTTTTATGTATTTTGGTATTGAAAATGGTTTTTATAATGGAATATATTTAAGTGATATATTTTGATCAAAGTGTGGAAATGTTTTCTTTCAATTATATTTGTTTTATGTATTATGATTTTATAATGGTACTTGGACATTTGATGGGTGGTTACGTGATAAACCATATAGAGGGTGGTGCCGTGAATACCAGGATGGGTGGTTACATTATTACCTCCAATGCATTGGGTATGGAAGTCGGTCGTATGGCTATTCAATTAAGTGATATGTGTGGAAGTCAATTGTATGGTTATTCCATTTAAGTATGTTTATGTCCCAAGTTACCTTTATATGTTATGTTATATTTATATGGGTTTTATGGTAATATTTTGGTTACGAAATTGTAATTAATGATATTTTATAATGTGAAGATTTTTTACTACTTCATAAATGTGAAAAGTATTACTTTGATAAAGAATACATGGTTTACTTGTTGTTTTGATAAACTAATAGTGTTCATTCCTTGTGTATCCCTTACATAGCTTTTTATGCTCACCCCAAGTTTTCTTAAAATGTTTTTGACAGGACTTAATGTGGAATAGGGTCAAGGATGGGATCAAGGGAAAGTCAAGGTATTTAAAACATGGAACTAGACATGTTTCTTTTTAAGAGTTTTTTATTCTATGGAAACATAGTATAAGTGTTTACTTTGTAATCTTTTGAGATGTAATAGTTATGTTCTAATTCTCTAAAACTCTAAACCTGAAAAGATCCTCAATGTGAATTATTCATTTAATTCAATATTAAGTAAGGATTAAGGTTGTGGCCTTATAGTTGGTATCAGAGGTCAGTTTAGACAACATTAGGAGTTACATAATTGTTAAATTATAAGTTAATTTATGGTATGACTGAAATGATATAGCATTTAAAGATTACCATGTTACTTAGCCTAAGATATTTCTATGTTCAGAATGGTTGCCCGCAGAGAAAACAAAGCAGCTATGTTGGGACGACATTAGGAGGGAGAAAACCTTCCAAATTAGCAACCTGAGATGGTCAAAATCGGAACTAAACAGTTTGTTGCAGTGATGGAACAGTTGACTCAGTCTATAAACGGTGGTGGTATCAATGCATGAGATCAGTCAGATCAACCGCAGAGGAACATGTTAGTGGTGGAAAATTTCATGAGTCAACATTCCCCATCATTCAGAGGATCATCTGACCCTGTGCAAGCTGAAGTGTTGATTAATGAACTAGAGAATATTTTTGATGTCAAGGGGTGTTCAGAACATCAAAAGGTTAGTCTTGTTGTTTACCGTTTTGAAGGTGAAGCTGATCAGTGGTGGTCGATGGGGAAAAATATCAGGGATAGTGATGAGATTGATGATCTTCACTGGGACGAATTCAATGGTATGTTTCTTGATAAATATTTTCCTAAGGTGGTTCGTCTTAGGATGGAAAAACAGTTCCTAGAATTGAGGTAGGAGGATGAATCAGTGGCTGCTTATGAAGAAAAGTTCATTTGATTGGCAAGTTATGATCCAAACTTCATACGAGATCTTGATAGTAAAATAAACCGTTTTTACTCAGGGTTAAAGCCAAGGTATCGAAGGGATTTAGCTTCTCGTGAGTTCAAAAGTTATGAAAAACATGTTCGATGTGCAGAGAAGGTGGAAATGGAGTTTGCCGATGATCAGGTGATCTTTGACAAACTACATAACAAGAGGTCAAGTTGGAAGGCAGAGGGGAAGAATTCATCAAAGAAGCAAGGAGGTAAGAAAACCAAATATCTATCCTATGAGAAGTGTGTTAAAATGCATCCTGGAGAATGTTTATCCATGTCTGGAAAGTGCTTTCGGTGTGGTAAGTTGGGACATATTGCTTGTAATTGTAAGGAATATGATAAAGCAGGCAATGAAAATCCAGTGGTAAGATGTTTTAAGTGTAATGAAATGGATTATTATGCAAATGAGTGTCTAATGAAGTACTCAACTGAGGGAAAGCTTCCAGACTACAAGCAGAAAGGGGTGTTGAAATCCTTTTCAACTACTTCAGCTGATGTTGGGCCATCGAATGAAGTAGTATCAGGTACACTGTTTGTTTGTTCAGATTATGCCAATGTGTTCTTTGATTCAGGGTCTACACATTCTTTCATTTCTGAGAAGTTTTCTAGTAAATTGTAAATTCCATCACATGATATGAATCCTGAACTTATGGTAAAACCACCCGGAGTGAACGTTGAGACAAAAAGGAATTACAAGAACCTTCCTATCCTTGTGTGTGGAATGAATATACCAGCAAACCTTATTGTTTTGCCTCTAGTAGAGTTTGATGTTATTTTGGGAATGGATTGGATTTCTGTTTATCATGCTAAGATTGACTGTAGAGATAAAATGGTTTCTTTTCAGAATGATTTTCAGTTTGTGTACAAGAATGAACCCTTGATTTTGATAACATATCAGGATATTGAGAAACTAGTAAAAGATGGAAATGACTGTTACCTTGCACATATTGTTGAAAATAAAGCAACTGTTCAGATTAATGATGTGCCAGTGGTAAATGGGTATCTTGATATTTTTTCTTGATGAGTTTCCTGGTATTATTCATGATTGGGAAGTTGAATTTATTGTTGACTTAGTTCCTGATTCTAATCCAATTTCAAAACCCCCTTATCGAATGGATCAAGTTGAAATTTTAGAGTTAAAGAAGCAATTTCAAGAGTTATTAGATAAAGGATTCATTCGATCTAGAACTTCACCATGGGGTGCTCCTATCTTGTTTGTTAAAAAGAAATATGGCTCAATGAGACTTTGCATTGATTATAGAGTCTTAAATAACATTACTGTTAAGAACAAGTATCCTTTGCCTCATATCAATGATTTGTTTGATCAGCTCCAGGGAGCTCATTATTATTTGAAGACTGAATTGAGGTCTGGGTTCCATCAGTTGGATGTAAAAGAAGCAGACGTTCTGAAGACTACGTTTCGTACTTCATATGGCCATTATGAATTTTTAGTTATACCTTTTGGGATAACCAATGCACCTGCTGTATTCATGGACCTTATGAATAGAATTTTCCATGACTTCTTGGATTAGTTTGTGGTTGTTTTCATTGATGATATTTTGGTGTTTTCTAAAACTAAAGAGGAGCATGAAAGTCATTTAAGGGTTATCTTGCAAACCATAAAAGAAAAGAAACTGTATGGAAAATTCAGAAAGTGTGAGTTTTGGTTACAACAAATTTCTTTCCTGGGTCACATTGTTTCAAAAAATGGCACAACTGTTGATCCTGCTAAAACAAAAGTTGTTGAATAATGGCCAAGACCCAGAAATGTAACTGAGATCCATAGTGTCCTTGGTTTGGAAGGTTACTACCGAAGGTTTTTTGAAAATTTTTCACGGTTTTCTAGTCCAAGGACTAAGCTAACTCGGAAGGGTGTTACGTTTATCTGGAAAAAAGAATGTGATGATTGTTTTCCAGAGTTCAAAAGAAGATTGGTGAATGCTCCAGTTTTGGCACTTCATTATAGGAATGGTGAGTTTATTATCTACATGGATCCTTCTTTGAAGGGACTTGGTTGTGTCCTTATGTAGAATTATCCGGTAATTGCAAATGCTTCACGTTAGTTGAAAACTCATGAGGTAAATTACCCTACACATGACTTTGAATTAGCTATTGTTGTTTTTGCACTAAAAATTTGGATGCATCATTTTTATGGAGTAAAGTGTGAAATATATACTGATCACAAAAGTTTAAAGTATATATTCACTAAAAAAGAATTGAACTTGACAAAGAGGAGATGACTGGAATTAATCATGGATTATGATTGTACAATTCATTACCATTTGGGAAAAGCAAATAAAGTGGTCGAGGATTTGAGTCGAAAAAGTAATGCTTCATTAACCATTCTATGTTTTGAACGAGATCCTTTGGTTTTTGATTTGATGAAATTTGGAATAGAATTTGTTGGTGCAGGAAGTTCTTTTGTTTTGTTTCAGGTATCAGTGAGATCATCCCTATCAGACAGAATTAAGCAAGCACAGAGGGAAGACATTGAGTTGCAGAAAAAGGTAGAGATGGTTCAGAAGGGTAAGTTTCCTGAATTCAACATTGATAATGATTGTGTTTTGAGGTATGGGAATAGATTATGTGTCCCTGGTGATTCACATTTGAAGAATGAGTTGTTATGTAAGGCTAATAGTTCCCGGTTTTTAGTTCATCATGGCGGTACTAAGATGTACAGGGTTCAGCGGGAGTATTACTGGTAGGATAAAATGAATAGAGATATTACTGATTTTACTGTGAAGTGTTTGACATGTCAATAGGTTAAAGCAGAGAGGAAGTTACCGAAAGGGATGCCTCAGCCTTTACCAGTGCCAGAGTGGAAATGGGAGAATATATCCATGGACTTTGTTGTTGGATTGCCAAAGAAACCTAGAGGTAATAATGCAATCTAGGTTATTGTTGATCGCTTGACTAAATCTGCTCATTTCCATGCCGTAGGAGATTATTTTTCCCTAGATAAACAGACCCGTTTGTATCATAATGATATAGTCAGGTTACATGGATTTCCTCTCTCCATTGTATCTAACCGTGATCCTAGGATTACTTCTAACATTTGTAATGGCCTTAATAAGTCATTGGGTACTGAATTAAATTTTAGTACATCTTTTCATCTGCAATCAGATGGGCAGTCAGAACGTACAATTCAGACCTTGGTGAATATGCTACGAGCTTGTTCTATGGATTATCAGGGAAGTTGGGACCAACATATTTCTTTGGTTGAGTTTTCTTATAATAACAGTTTTCATTCCAGTATGCAGATGGCACCATTTGAGGCATTATATGGGAAGCGGTGATGAACTCTAGTTTTTTGGGATGAAGTGGGTGAAACGAAGCTGATAGGACCAGACTTGGTAGAAAAGATGGCAGAAAAAGTTCAGTTGATTCAGAAACACATGATAACTGCTCAAAGAATACAGAAAAGTTATGCGGATAACCGGAGGAAGGATCTATCTTTCAAGGTAGGTGATCATGTTTTTCTCAAGGTTTTTTCATCGAAAAGTGTGATGCGATTTGGTAAGAAAGGAAAGCTGAGTCCAAGGTTCATTGGACCATATGATATTCTGGAGATAGTTGGATCAGTTGCATACAGAGTGGCATTACCTCCGAGTTTATCTCAAGTACACAGTTTTTATCATGTTTCGATGTTGAGAAATTATATGCCAGATCCATCTCATGTTTTGAGTCCAGAGGTAGTTCAGCTTGAAGAGAACCTATCTTATGAAGAACAGCCAGTCCATATTCTTGACAACATGGTGCAAGTGTTACGGAATAAGGTAATTCACTAGGTAAAGGTTTTGTGGAAAACCCTTATGGTTGAAGAGGCAACGTGGGAATCTGAAAATGCTATGAGGGATAAATACCCCCACTTATTTTGATTAGTGAATAAGCTGCGAGGATGCAATTTTACTAATTACATCGCAAAAATAGTATCAATTAGTAAAATTGATATGTAATTAACTTTTATTAATAATAATTAGTGGGTAATTAGAAAAAAACCATGGTAATTAGCAATAATAAGTAAAAATTGCATTAATTGGTTGTAATTTATAAAATTAAGAATTAATTAGTAAATAACTATCGAATTATTAAAAATTCATGCTAATTAATAATAATTTTAAGTAAATGATAACAAATAAAAAACAGTGATAAATAATAAAAGAATATTAGTAATGGACTATAATTAGTTACAAATACATGTAATGAGCATTGATTACTGAAAATAGTAGTAACTAACTGTACTTATAAAAAATTTGTTGGTAATTAGTAAAAATTAATGGATGTTAGTAATAAATATAAAAAAATGTTGGTATGTAGCGGGACTTAGTAAAAATTTGAGATAATTAATAAATAATTGAAATAACCATAAGTAATTAATGGTAATTAGTTGTAATTATTAAATATTAATTGAAACTAGTCGTAATTTGTAAACAATATTGGTTATTAGTAAACATTTGC
The DNA here is from genome assembly GCA_963277665.1 of Viscum album. Classification (NCBI taxonomy): domain Eukaryota; kingdom Viridiplantae; phylum Streptophyta; class Magnoliopsida; order Santalales; family Viscaceae; genus Viscum; species Viscum album. The sequence goes on along the minus strand of OY728134.1, from coordinate 712,961,985 downwards.
GGTGATTAGTAAAAATTAGCATTAATTAATAATAAATAATAAATATTAGAGATAATTAGTAAAAATTACATATATATATATATAATTATAAAACAAATATCATTAATTGGTACTAATTATTAACAAAGAGCAGTAATTAGAATTAATCATTGAATGTATTTATAATTATTGAAATTAGAAAGAGATAATGGTAATTATAAGTACATAGTAAATATTAGCGATGATCATAAAAAATAGAAATGCATTGTGGTAATTATTGATAATTAGTGGGGATTAGAAAAAATAAATGTTAAGTAGTGTAATTAGTTAAAAATAATTGTAATAAGTGGTAATTAGTAAAAATTAGTGGTAATAAGTAAAATCGGGGGTAATCTGTAAACAATTGTGATAATTAGTAAACATTAGTGGTAATTAGTAATCATTAGCCATTATTAGTTAAAATTTATGTTAATCAGTGGTAATTAGTAACAAATAATGGTAATTAGTAGTAATTAGTAACACATTGATGTAATTACTAAAAAAATGTAATTAGTAATAATGAGCTATAATTACTAAAATATATAAATAATTAGTGAATAATATTTCTAATTATTAAATAATAGTTATAATTAGTAAATGATAAAGATAATTAGTAATCATTAATGTTACATAATGATAACTAGTAAAATTTTACTACAAAAATTTAAAATTAATAGTATTTAGTAATAATTAAATGAAAATTTGATATATAGCTGTAATTAAATAAATAGAAATTATTAAAAATATTTGAGATAATTATTAAAAAAATTCGGTAATCTGTAATAATTATTGATAATTAGAAAAAATTAGCATTAATTAGTAAACATTTATCAATAATTGATTAAAATTAGGGTTAATTAGAAAAATTTGATGGTAATTTTTAAATCATTCACTTAATTAGTTGATATTAAACATAATTAGTGGTAGTTAATAATAATTAGAAAATTGAACCCTAAATGTTAAAAATCAGCCGTTAAGAGAAAAAATTAATAATATATACAAATTATTGATATTATTTTTATTACACTTTAATTGAAATATTGAACAAGGGAGTCGGCAATAGTACTTATTACATGATCATGATTTGGTAAATCATCAAAAAATACAAACAGTTTTAGTGTAAAACATGAATATATTGAGGATGTTGTTGTCTTTTTATCATTTTCCGCCTTAAAACTATTATTTGTTTCAGAATGAGAAATAAAGTGTCGATGTAATAAATTTTATATGAGGAGGTTTTTCACATTTTTAAATTTTTTGTGGTCATCTATTTTGTTTTGTTTTTTTGAAAATATTATGTTTTTGGAAATCAGAATGGTGAACATAGTTCTTGAGAATATATATATAACTTGGGTCAATATCCATCACATTTTTAAACTATTATATATAATGTTTCTTGTCCATATTTTCAAAATAAAAAAAACTAATGATGATAATTATTTTACCGATTAGATAAAATCATACGGATTTTAGGAGTTACTAAAATTTTCTCTGTATGTTGTATATCCGGGTTGTAAGAGTAAACAAATTTAAGTGGTTTAATATTAATAGATATTAAATGAGATATTAGAATGCCACATTTCTATTTTGGTCATATATTCTCATTGGTTGAATGACTATTACATTAATGAAATGTGTTTCCTAAAATGTTATATGATATTAGTAGTTTGGTTCATAATTTGGGTCATCGTTATCAAAAAATTCATAGAGGCTCAATTTCCCACAACCCATCCTAGATGGCATGACCAGTGACTACCCCATACCTGCCTCCAATAGTTCAGGGCTATAGACCATAGCCAAGTTGGTTTACTACCTAATTTGGAGGCATTATCCTAATGTAACTATACAGATGGAAATATATCTAACACCAAAATGCTGAAATGTAAAACAACTAAAACTATGGATGCATATATCTAAGACCCTATAATAGAGGACATACATATAGAACAAAAAATATAAAAGGGGCCAATCTAAAGACCAAAGAAAACTAAAAAGCGTCCATCCTATTCCAAGGGAGAGGAATATCTCAAAATTACACTCCCAGTAAACTCCTTCATCTATCAAGATCCAGGAATGCTCTACCCACTCCCTATTTTCCTAGGACTCCGGAAAAAGGGTCATCATCTTTATAATATACGACACATGTGGGAAACATTCTTATAGGGATTGAGTACAATAATACTCAGTAAGATCCCATGAATTCACTAAAAGTATTACACCATATATAGTCATCTTAATATAGGGTATAACAATCAATATAACATAGTAAAAAACCTAGATATAATCAGGAGAGACACCATGCCATCATGAGTTCATATCCAACTTTTAGCCTTAGGATTTTACTCAAAGAAATTATCATCTCAAGATAACTCACTCCATGATCCTTTCTATAATTAGAGATATTAAAAAATAAGGATGATCTCATTGGAACCCACCCAATGAAAATTTTATGGTCTCACAAGACATTGATGAACATATAGGAGGTCACTCTCAGAACATCATGGGGAGACCATGAACCCAATATGAGTCAACCATCTATGTAGGGGATCATATGCCAATGATTCCAAAAAACCAATAAATATGGAATTGTAGATAGAGGATCAATGCCTATCATAGGAAGTTCATGCTGATTTCATAAACCCAAACTAGTGATGGTAGAGGATCAACACAAGTCTAGCAGATGGACACCAAAACTCTTTCTATGACTCATCCTCTAGAGGGGATAAAAATCCAGTTATTTGGATGTAATGTCGCATTGTTACTTTGAGGAAAGGATCCAAGGATCACACTCAACCTATACCGGTCTAACATATAAAAACAAGAGCCTCAAGCACTCTTGATGGGAGTACTCAACATGTACCATGGTGTACAGGGTGTACCGACCTATCCCTAGTCATGCCTATGCGGAAGATCCTCATACAACATGGAGTCTCCAAATACACAACGTGTGTAATAGGATACATGAGATATAGAGAAATAAGAAACTATGTATGCGTAACCTAGCCTTATACGGGTGGGATTACATGACATGTCCATACTCGTGTACTGTAACCAATGTTGGTGTACATATGAAGTACATATCGTGTCTAACAAGTATGGAGACATGTTGTGTGAAAGGGTTCACAAAAAATGTGATCTATAACATCATATGGAACACCAACTCCACAGCGAGGGGGACCATACGGTGTTCAATCATAAAAAACATTTTGTGTTGCTTTGGATTTTACAGATCCTTTGGGGAAAAATTCTGTGTTGATATGTGCACCAATAGAACCTCTGATCTAGCTGAAACCAGTAGATCGATGCTCTTCCACACCACTAGATTCCATACCGATGTATTCTAGGTTCTAATCTGCTAAAAAATCAACACCATCAATACATAAATTTCCATCATTAAAACAAGTTTTAATAGATTTCAAAACTCCATTCTAACCCACCTTTGGTCATCCAATACTATCATGACACCTTAATCACATCCCTAATAATGAACCATTCATGTGGTATCGATCTGTTTTGCTTGATAATGGTTACACAATGATCAGATACCGAGTCTTTATCAAATCTTTTTCCAAATGGAAGAAACTGAAGTGAACATGCGAAGAATAAAGGGAGAAATCCGGAAACCGTAAAAGTGAGGAACAAACCTCATATATTTTCCATTTGGCCACAATTCATTATCATAGAAAAGATTAATGAAGATGGATAAGTCAACGAACCAGAAACAATTCCATCAATTTGAACTCTACTGATGATACATGTGTCAATAATTGTTTGTTGAATTGATCCACATTCATCAAGGATTAGGAATGGGATAGATATTAATGGAAAAAATCATACCAATAGTTTGGATCAATCGTTGTTGAATAAATGATAAATTTACATCATTTCTGAGATCCTCTTACTCCATTGGTTTAATTATCCATAGTCCATTCCTGGTATACTATCATCCACAAATAACTCTTTCCTCTAATAGTATATAGTTCTACGTGGTTTAGCAGCAAACCCTAAGATGATATTCCTAGCTATATACTCAAAGAAGAATCATGTCATCATGCTGAAAACAAAAATATTAGGTTTATTTATTTTATCAATTTTCCACATGAGAAACACATTTCACAAACAACTCATTTGGCCAAATTTAGGTTGCACCTAGAGTAACAATGCTATTATAAACACATTGGTTCTCTTAGATTTTAGATATGGACACAATTTTTGGTGTTATTTGTATTGTTAAGGAAAATTGCATATGTGTGCTATTGAATTATTTAATATATATCAAACATTTTTGGACTCACAAATCATTATAATTTTTTATGTCATTTTTATTAGTCTTTAAAATAATCCATATAATATTTAAATTTATTACATGGAAAATTCAAAACCATACATTCTCACCACCTTAGGGATTTTCACACATAAATGAGAAAAAACTCAGCGAGATGGGGGTAAAATGCATGCATCAAGGTCTCCAACTCCCTTGAGATCTCATAAAGGTTCTTGTGATGTCACAGGACATGAAAAAAATGAATTAGTCACCTAAGAAGGATCCTCTCATGATGATCCTTGATATCTAATGGGAACTCATAAATGGTTACCTTATCCTCATTTTCCCGCAAACCCCAATTGATAATGTGTGATGGGTCATGCACGTATCTCCCCATAATCAACACAAGGAACACATTGTGTACCTGGTATAACTGCAATGGTTGATCTATGTGGTACACCACCTCACCAACTCAACATAGTATTTGGAATGAAATGATAAATCTCATAGATAACATACAACTGTGGCCAAATATCTTAAATCCACATCGAGGTGAAACCCATAAGAACACATAGTCTCCATACATGAACATGAAAAGCCTATATCACCTGTTAACATAAGATTTATGATGTCTCGGTGTAGTCTTCATATGCTCCTCAAATATCTACACCTTCTTTGTTGTATCTCTCACCAACCCTAGGCCGATGAGTATCGACTCGCCTATATCAGAATAATAAAGTGGTGACTTATAGGGTATCATGTTTAATGCCTCAAATGGTCCCATACAATTAGTGGAATGGTTTGTATTCTGGTAACTGAAATCCATCTGGGGTAGGTGATCCTCCCAACTGCATACAAAATCCAACACGAAGGATCTCACAATGTCCTCTAGAACCTGAATTTTCTGCTCATTCTGGCCATTAATATGAGGGTGAAACAATTTTATCATGAATAGGTGAGTCCCAAATTCCTCTAATAATCCCTTCCACAATAGGGATGTAAAGAGATCATCACAGTCGGAAATGATCATTGAGGGAACTCCATGGAGTCTCACTATCTTCTATTCATAGAGACATCCCAAGCTCTCCACTAAACTCTACATGCATATTGATAAGAAGTGGGAAGACATTGTGAGATGATCTATGATCACCCAAATGGCATTATTTAGGATAGATGTATGTGGTAAGCCTGTTATGAAGACCATGGATATTCCATCTAACTTACACTTTGGTACCGCAAGGGGATGTGTTAAACCCTATGGATCCTAGTTCTCATATTTCACTATATCACATGTATGGTATCGAGCAACACACTTTGCAACTCCTGTCATCATTCCAAGACCCAAAACCTAATTTCAAAGGTCCTGGTAAATCTTTTCCACACATTGATGCACCGCCAAAGGAGACATATAAAACTCTATAAGAACAATATTTCATAATGTCTGGGGTTCCATTGTTCATCCTCTGAAAGGAACTTCATTCTCATCACCTTTCTAAAATCAACTAATAAAATGTCCTATGGATATTAGTGCATGTGTGGTCTCAATTTTGACATCTCCAAGATACACCTTCTAAACTCACAATAAGATCAGAGGGATGACATCCATCGATTGAAGGTAAGCTACTCTATATCAATCTATAATGGATTACTACAACATGGAAAACTTCTTTGAAACCTAGTTCAAAAACTACCAACCCAAGGAAGAAAAACACCTTTGTCTTGATCATGGTTGGATACCAATTTAACAGTGCCTTGAGCATGGATGGGTCCACTAAAACTCCATATATGAAGATTATGTGTCTCATAAAGTGGACCTCCTACATCTAGAACTGAAAATTAGAGAAATTCGAATAAAGATGGTTCTAGGATAGTACATTCAGAATCAACATCAAGTGTATCACATTATCCTCCTCAGACACTAAGTACATAAGGATATCATTGATGAATACTACCATTAATCATTCTAATGAAGACTAAAAGTTAATGTTCATGAGTCCCGTCAACACTTCTAGGGAGTTCATCATGACAAAGGTCATCACCATGTAGTCATAGTTACTGCAGCAATGTCTAAATTTCATATTCAATATATCATCATCCTTTACTCACATTTTGTGATATCCTGATTTGTGGTCAACCATCAAGAATCATTTTCCCCTATTATCTGATCATAGAGTTCACTAATTCTCAATATTGTATACTTATTCTATATTTTCACCTAGTTTCAGCACCGATAGTAAATATATAACCTCAATCCACCATGTTTCTTCTTAGTAACAAGACATGTTCTCCATAGTGTGAAACAATGGGTCTAATGAATCACATCCTCTACAAATCCTCTAACTACATCCATAAAGGGCTAGTATTTATGGTCAAACAAATTTTACTATAAATTTTGAAATTAGATATCAAACAAGGAATAGTGGAAAATAATTGTTATAATATTCAATAAATATTTCACAGGGGAATCTTGGGTCTAGATTTTAATGTTCACAAAATCTAAAACTTGTATAAACATAACTGGAGTCTCTTCTAAGAATGATTTTACCATTATTGGAGAACCCCATTATAGGATTTTTATTATACATTGCCAACAAGGGAAAATCTTACAGATCCAAATAGTAGAATCACTTGACACACATGCCTATTAGGTAGGTATATTTTTTGCATGGCCTTCGGGGGAACGTATTACATTAATAAGAAAATTAGCTCTGAGAAAATTATCATTTTACTATTTATAGATAATGGAATGTAATATTCAACCGACTCAAGACCATAGGGGGTGGTTTTGAAAATGAAATGGATTTCATTAATAAAGTATTATATTTTCCAACATATGTCATGAATAGGAAAACCACATCTACTCAGATATGGCATGTGAGGAATGGTTAAAAAAATTTAGAAAGAGGAATTTATGATATCAGGATACACATTTTTAATTCATGCAGTGAGGAAATTGTATTGTTTAGTTTTTTTTCATGTAGTGAGGGCATTTTATTGTGTAGTGTTTAGACATACAGTGAGGAAATTTGGTGGATTTAATTTTATGGTCATTAGAATTGACCATAGATTCGAGACTCTCCTAATTTCATGATTATTTGTTCGGAAACAATCTATGATGTTCTTGTATTGATGGGATGAATCATTAACTATGATTTCAGTATTTTTTTATTCAAAAAATGATATGGGAAAAGGGGTTAAGACATTAGATAGAGTATTTACTAAGAACGAAATTTTCATTTTTTGACAAACCTGTTATTGGTGTTTTATTTTGTAGGGCCAACTAGGGCATGTGATGAATATCCAACTAGTGGAATGTTTTGAATGACAGGCCTATTATGTAGGAATTTTTTTTTTTTCAATGACACCTAGGGAACGTACTTCATAGTAAGTAAAAAGTTCTCTCAAAATATTTACATTATACTGCTAAAGGCCGAAGAACGTTTTTGGAGATTCTGATTTTACCAAGCACAGTGTTTGCTTTATCAATAAATGTACCTGAATATGGAGAGATTATTTCCAATAATGTTTTCTCAAGAATTGGAGGAATATTTTTTCAATGAAGTTCTGACCTAAACGTAGGATGTATGGTGTCTGTAGTGTTTACGTCATACGACTAGGACCACAATGGAAATTGTATATGATATGTGGTCAAGTTATCCATGATCATTACATATAACATTGAACAGATGGAAAGGGAAATATGTAAACCCGGTTCTGGAAGACATTTAGATTGATAGAAAGTTAATGGGACAAATATATAGGAATGAATACTTTAAAATACATATTCTTATATATTGATTTCAATGTATGATGGTGACAAGCTAAAATTTAATCAAGAAAAAAATTAATATTATTTGAAAAATTCGTTATGGGGGTAGTATTATGTAGGGACAACTGGGGAATTTGTTTCACACCCAACTACTGGGATCATTTGATTCACATGCCTATTATGGAGGAAAACCTTATGAAAGGCTGCCTATTGGAATGTACTGCATAGTCATGAAAAAGGGTTCTTGAATATTAGAAACTATGTCACCAAAACACCGTAAGAAAGATTATAAAGATATGAAAATAATCAAGAATAATAGTGTTGAATATGGAAGGGGTAATGCTCAATGCACTTAAGAAATATTTGAATCAATATTGGACATGATTGTAGAATTCAATACAGAGATCTGACTCATATGTAAAATGGGAACATTCTAGTTTCCATGGTGGGATCTCTAAGGAGAGAACCCAAAATTAATTCTCCCACATAGATTGTTAATTATATATAGAAGAGAGATAAAAATGTCTCCCATGATTGGGACTAGAAGCCACGGCCTAGAATTCACTACGTCTTTCAATGCGATGAGAATCAAGTTAAACATAGTTCATTGGGTGTTGTTCATTTTAATTTAATATATCTGGGAATTTGTTTTATGATTTTTAGAGTCATACGGTGAGGACATGAAGTGATTCTGAAATAAAAAATGAATCTTGTGGCTGGTCCAAGGAATTAAACCTAGGTCTCACTATGTATCTCATATAGATGAGAATCAATCCATACATATTCTTTAAACATTCCTTATATTGGTTTGATTTATACATAGGGAATAAATGAGGGTTTTTATTGTGGATGGGCCTAAGATTGCATATATAGTTGTCTCGACTTACCTCATATAGATCTGAATCATGAGAAACATAATTCTTGAAAAATCAATTCCCACACCAATTGAGATTAATGTGGGAGATGGGTGATTTTAACACATTCTATAATAATAGTTATTCGTAAAACACAAAATGGTATGAAAATGAACCCATATATGTTGAAAAAACACTCTGTATAGATCTAGTTCATATAAAGTAGTAGAAAAATAATTAATATTTTTTGGGTTGCGGATGGGCCCACTTTAGTAGATCCAATGGTCTGTACGTACCATATTTGGATGAGAATCAATCCACACGTAGTAATTGAAATGAGACCCCTGTGAAAATCTGATTTAGATATATGGAAGAATGGGAATCATGTTCCACTAAGGAGTAACAAGGATGTCAATGTTTCTTGTATATGGAATCTCTTAATGTCAAATAGATAATACAACAACCGTACAGTTTAATGTCATGTAATGAGGACAAATGATGTCATGAAGTTCAACATCATGTGATAAGGACAATGATGCAACAAATTATATCATCGTGTTGAATGGAAACTTATGTTTGTTATGATTTTTAATTTCCTTCCACTATGAATTTGCACTGAATTGTTTAAATTCATGTAGTGAGGACATTGCGTGCAATTACACAAACAATTTCTTAATGAATCACTCATTGGTTGGAGTTGTAATAATCTCTCGATCCATTTAGATAAGGGAATACGCTCCATTTGAGTAGGCCATATGTTTGGAATAAGGACCTTCCCACATTGGATCAGTCTTTGGAGGCTCCATTCCTATTGTTATTGAACTACTGAGGGGCAATACTGATTCTCATTGAAGAAATAAGTGGAGGAAAACTTTCTTGTTAAAGGCTTGTTCTACTCTGTTCTGATAAATATATAAATGATGCAAAGTATGCAATATTTTGTCATATAATCATTCCTTCTCATTATATAGTTTCTGAGAAATTTCATATATAGACATTAGATCAAATATTCCAACTTAGAGTGAGTGAAATTGAAGTTCTTATTGGAAAAAATTCTTCTGGGTCATACCCTAATGAGTATGGAGTTTCTTGAGTGGAAGTACATGTAATAGTCCAAGAAGACCATAATGCCAAAAAAAGATTATCAGTCTATGATTTCTTATAATTATCTACCATTTTTGGATTATATTTGATAGGGTCTTATTTAAATCCCCAACCATTTCATTGGCCGCTGTATTATAGAGAGATTAATGGTTGGGTTTAATATTGTTCTCCTGATATAACTTCATTAGTTAAATAGTGAAGAAATTGTTACCATTTTCTATTAATATATTATGAGGGACACAAAATCTGGTAATGATGTAGGGTTTCCCATGACTAACAATTCATTTGGTTTTGATTTCATTGAAATATATTTCATTATCATATATTGATAAGAAATCAATAGAATAAAGAATATTATAGAAATTCTTATTAGTAGGTAGATGATAAGGTCCTACTATATCCATTATCCATGTGGAAAATGTCCATGATTATTTACCTATACGTAAAATCTCCGAGGGTTTATGAATGAAGTTGGAATTCACTTAGAAGGGATGAAATTTCCTGGTGAAATTTGTGGAATCCTATGTCATTGATGTCCAGAATTATCCAAGATTTTGAATATAATCAGAAATCCAATGCCCAGATTGGTAAACACCACAAGCTCCTACATGTAATTATTTCATGGTAGATGCAATTTATTCTCCTCTAATACACATGATGAAGATTCCATTTAATCCTTGTTATTAGAAGATCATCTAGTGACATGGACTATCAATAAGACTAAAATTGGCCACACGTTGTTAGATTTGTACTTTTTCATCTCCGTCAGGTGGAAGTACAACATTTTTCTCTATTCTATGATGGGAATCTTCCATCTCGTGGTATTACCATATAGATCAGAAATAGATATAATTTCGTTTTTTCACCCATTCTAGACTGAACTAATGGTGAGACAATAAGATCATGGGATATAATGATGAAATTAACATCCCTAGTTTGATCTTATAGGGCTATAGATGCATATCCAGTGCATCACCTTGGGAATTTTGGTATTGCAGGACATTAGAAAATGTTGTATTTAAGGGGAATTCAACTATTAAACCTCTAATGTAATAGAAAAAAGTTCTCAAATCTTCTTTTTTGATATCATAATCACCATGGATTTGATTTATTACCAACTCTGAATAACCATTCTATTTCTGGTGGTTCACTATTACCTATAGTGCCAACTCTGTGCATGTGATGAGAGCTTGATATTCTACCTCATTGTTGGTACCACCTTCTTTCAACAAAAATTAATATGGAAATAATTCCTTTTTGGGGGTAGAAACATACATTTACTAACCCAAATTTGTTGACTTTTGTGTTTTGCATTCTCTTCCCTATTGGAATTATACAAGAACCATCAATGTACATTTCCCATGATTGGGTATTATCTTGAATAGAGGAGACTTCTTCATCAGAATGTTTAGTATTAAATGATGTACCATCTACAGATAGTTGTTCAGTATTGAAATCTTCCAAAGTTTAGACATTTATTACCTTATAAGGAACAAACTGGAGTCAAGGCCTGGTCCACCAAGAAATCTCCTCTATTCAATTTTACAGGAGGTTATATTCCAAATATTTCTTTTTTATTCTTCTCTACATCAACATTAATGCAATGATGCAAAACAACCATGATGAAAATTTTCGCGAGGTTACCCTGAAAGAACATTTCAAGGGTTTCATATTCAAATTATGTTGCTGATGTTTATTTATTATAGTCTCCAGATCTATCAAGTGATCAGAGTTTTTCCAGGATTTAACCACCAGATCATCCACATATGACTGGACAATTTTTCCTATGAAGGGTTTGAATATATGGTGCATGGCATGTTGATACGTTTCATTTGCATTCATTAAGTCAAAGAGAATTACCCTATAGAAAAACTCACCATGAGGGGATTTGATGTATTTATATTCTTAATCCTCCAGGGCCATGTTGATTTTATTGTATATAGAGTATCCATCCATGAAAGAGAGATCTTCAAAGCGGGTTGTTCCATCAATTAAATGCTTGGCGATCAAAATTAGAATATCATCTTTTGGACAGTGCCGGTTATGATATCTGAAATCAATGAAAAATATGATTTTACCATTATTCTTTTTAATTGAAAAAATGTTGTCCATCCATTTGGGATGTTGAACCACCCTGAAAAAGTTATCTTTTATATGATTATCGACTTCACCTTTAATTTTATAGGCAAGAGTTCAGTGTTTCCGTCAAGTTACATGCTTAAATCCACGATGCTCTTTTAGAAAAGCCAAATGATGAGTGGCTACTTTGGGATTTTGGCCTAGAATTTTGTAATATTTCCATGAAAATAATTCTCGATGTTGATTTTGAAATGAAGTATACATATCACTCTCATCATATTTCATAGATGCAATAATTAAAGTTGCGTGTGGATATTCTTCTGTACCCGATTTTATTTCTCTGAGCTCATCCACTTTGGTAGAGACGTCTTCCTCAAATATTGGATGAGCATCCCCAAAACAATTTCTTCATCATTATGTGTCACTTCATATGTTTCTACATTAATAGTAGGTGAGGAATCAAAACATTCAATGCTAATAGAATAGTCAGTATTTGAACATCCTGAAGAAGAATCCCATATTTATTACTCTACTGATGATGATGGGTCTTCTGGTAGAATTGATGAGGATATGATGTGTTGGGAATAAAGATCCTTATTTCCCTCAAGTATTACTAAAACTTATTCAAATCTTATTGGTGGAATCGATACATGCTGATGTTCAGCACATGAAATGAAGACATCTCTATTTAAGCCTTCACCACTTCTTGGGGAATCAATAATTTCTCCCATTCTATTAGGCTCGAATGCAACAATTTACATTATGGAAGTAACTGGATGAGAATCTGGATTTCAGTTTATCCATTCAATTTTATTTATAGGAAACACATAATATATACTCAAATGTTTGAATGGGTTTTCTGGGATATTTTCAATGCTATTTGGAGCATTGATTCTGGTTACCTTCATTGTCACAGACCTCATTCCCTACATGTGATAATATTATGCATCAATATACAGAGATTCCAATAATTTTAATGGATTGATTTCTCCAAAAAATGTCTCAATTTGACCATTGAAATAGTAATTGAGAAATTGGTCATATGAAGAAGGAACGGTTGAATGTTGATGTTGCGAAGGGCTTCCATGTAGAATGTTAAATGATTTCTCCTGAAGGACAGCCATAAAATTATAATTATACACATGATCCCCAAACTAATTTCTGAGTGTAATCTTTCCTAAGGTTCCTGATCATTCTGGTCATAACTGTAAAACATTAAAGTGGAAGGAGATAAGTTAGATTCATTGAGGCCCAATTGACAAAGTGTATGAATACGAATGACGTTGACTCCTAAGGAATTATCAATGAAGGCCCATCAAATGTCTATGTTAATGACCATTATAGATAGATACCAGGGCTAGATATTTACATGTAAAACATTATCATCATAACCATACATAAATGATATAATTGCGCTATATTCTGGGGGGTCATTATCTCTACGGTAAACCACAACACCGTCAACTTTGGTTTCAATCTCTTTAGGAAATGAAACATCCTCAAAATGTTATTCAAGAATAACTTTTGGATGATTTGGGGCATCCTAAATCGAAAACATGGAAGGTTCTTGGGATATCTGTTTCAAAACATCATACCTTTGGTCCATAGGTCTACATTTCCAAGCATGGAGATGATGTTTTATAGGTTCCTTGGAAGTTGACACTCCTAATGGAGATATAACCTATGTCGGAGTAAAAGATGGAAATACTTCTCATTTTGGTTGATTTGGGTAACTAAGTCTATCTACTTGTTGAGATAATTGTAACACCCCAAGCTTCCACGATACGCTTCTCATTCAATAATGAAATAGCTTGCATTGAACGCAACTTCGAGTTCTAAAACACCGCGACAAATCAAAGTAGTCGTTATGAATAGTAATAACCACTTTTTAAAATTATAGAAATTTTATATTTCAAAATGGAATTCATTCTTGTATTCCTAATATCGAAATTAGCCTATGTTGAATTTTTGGCATTTTTCTGAGAACTTCTAATTTTTTATGAATAGTGAAAAATACATAAAAACAACTTTTTTAATCAAAATAATTTATACAGATAAATTATACTATTTAGTGGTTTTAAGGTATAATTAGAAAATATTTTTACCATTTTATCCAATGGTGGTCATTAGAATTAATTTAACATTGAAATTGGACATAAACAATTGCCAAACTTTTGATATAAATTGTTTCTTAAAAACACGCTATTTGTTGTAACAGCGGGAATTAATTATGAAATTAATTAATACAACTTATATGTTTGGAATTTTGTAAAATAGACATCATTTTTGAATTCGGAATATCAATTATAGCTTAGGGTGAAATTTTGGCCTTATTCTGAAAAACTTCAATTTTTGATGAATAGTGAAACCACTAAGTGGTAGTTAAATAACTGATTTTTCGTTTAAATGAAATATTACAACTTCTGTGATTTGATTTTCAAAAATCCGACATACATGGTTGTCATTAAGAAGTAAAATGTGGTTCAATGAGATCAAAATAATTTTTTGGTGAATAGTAACTTTTAAGTTCTTAATCGCGATTAGTGGTAATTAGTGTAGTTTAAGGTATAAATAATACATTAATAATATGAAATGACCTAGACACATGTCCCAACCTCATTGGTTGAGTCATGGCCGACCAAGACAAGCCATGGCCTAACTTGGGGACCCCATGGATCCACTTTTGTTGGGAAATAACATAAATTACTTTTTATTTAATGTTAAAGTGAAAATGACACTAACATAAATTGTTCTACTAAAACAATTTTTAATTGGGGTTATACAAGTCCAAATTTTGATTATAAATAGTCATTGGAAAGCTAAAAAGATTTCCTACATCATAGTATTTGTTTTATAATTTTTAGACATTAAATAAATTAAAGTATTTATGACATAATAATGATGCAGCGATGACATCATTATTTGACGATTTAAATAAAATGAGAAGATAATGCAAAATCCGAGGCTTACACTTGTCAAAAGCCTATTGGATGAAGATATTTCGAAACCTTATCACCTTAGCCTCGAATTATATAGATGTGGGACCTTTAGAATCCGAAAAGCATTTTGAAATAATGTAACATTTCATTACTTTCCAAAAGTGCCCCTCCTCTCCACTTATAAAAGGCCCCCACCTCTCCCACCTTATTCACACCATCAAGCCATTTGGCTCGGCCAACCCCTGCCCATTTGCTCTCTCCACATCCCTCTCCTCATCCTAGAGGATTCCCTTTGGGCAGAATCCTTTCAAAGGAAGCCTTTAGGCTCAACTCAAAAGGAGTTACACTTTTTAAGGTAATTCATTCTCTCATGTTCTTTTGTTTTATTTTGCTTCTCCAACCCCCTAAACTCTTTTTATTTACTTCTTTTGTAAAAACACCAGTATCTTAAATATACTAGGATGTTGTTATAAGATTTATTTGAGCTACACTTCCACACAACTACATCAAATGGTTAAAGAACATAAGGTTTCCGTGGATGGCGAAATTCTGCCTCCCGAAACGATGATTGTTCAACACTCATTTAACACCTTCAAAGGTGGCCATTATGATGTCACTTTTTTTATATATGATATATAATATGTTTATGTTTTCCTTAAGCTTCTGTTTTTTTCATTTTGGGCATACCTTTATGGTTTCCATTATGGGTAAAACACGATATCTTCATTTTAGGAAGCGCGGACTACCGCCCCCTGAAAGTGATTTGATTCGTTAATACCATATGTGGGATGTGTGAAGGATAAAGTTAATGATATTATATATGTTATTATACTGGAATTATAATATACTCTCATATCATTATGATTCCATTCCAGAAAATATGAAATAGAAATGGAAGTAGCGTTCATGCGTACGTACGGCTTACCGTCTCCATGAACGGTGCATTTCATTTCTTACCTCTAAATGTGATGTAATATTATAAATGAATGTATGTACTGGATATATATGACATATATGATATCTACATCATGAATACCATTCTGGATATAATGAACCTTTGACCAAATTAACAACATGTAAGTGTAAGAAGCCTATTTTTGACTTAAGAACCAAATACCGACAAAATGAACATTATTAACTTAAATAATTACATAATGTTCATATCATTGTAATAAGTGATATAATAAGGATAATGAAGTTGAAAATGGTTCTTAATAAGGTATATATTAACTCTAGTTTATTATTCAGGAGGTTAAAGAACGGTTGAGTCAAGTCAGACACGAGGTAAGGGAACTTCTTAACCCAACTTCAATTCTTTGGGTTAATCTCCTACTTTCAAATTACTTCATGATATTATTATGTCCTATCTTGTATTTGTACTTTCTTTATGTGTATCTATAGTGAATACACCTAATAAATCTACTTTATTTGTAAGGGAACTTCTTAACCCAACTTCCATTCTTTGGGTTAATCTCCTACTTTCAAATTATGTCATGATATTATTATGTATTACTTTGTATTTTTACTTTATTTATGTGTACCTATAGTGAATACACATAATAGATCTATTTTATTTTAAAAAATTATCTTTTTAAGGACTTCGTCTCAATCTCCTTTCATTAAGGCATATTTGGCTTTATACACAACTTTCTTTTATACAGTGTATAAACCCCTTTGACTATTACGTTTATTCAAAAGGAATCTTTTTATACGAAGCATTTTGCTAAACGACAAAAGGGAATGTTTTTCTTTCCGTACTTATGCGGAGACAACGACTTCTCCGCCGCCGTGACCATTATTTGAGTTTCGGCTTCCTCTATAAGCCATCTTTTTTTAATGAAAAATAAATACAAAGTTTTAACTTTCTTTTATTTTGGTATTGAAAATGGTTTTGAAAGCGTTTTTATTATATCAATGTGTTGTATTGATATCTTGTGATTGAAATGTGGAAATGTTATGTTTCCTTTATGCATGTTTTATGTGATACGATTATGTTATGGTTTATGATATGTTTAAACCTATTCGTATGAGGAATGTATTGGACTTAATAAGTGACGGGTGGAGCCCGCTATAGCTCCTCGATGCATCGGTAGGTCTCATGAGACAACTAGACATGGAATTGGCCGAGGCCCTTTCCCAATTTGATTTATGGTTTTGGCCGAGGCCTTAATCATTTTAGACGTCTTGGCCGAGGCCTTGACAAAATGTTTCAGAATGTCCGGCATTATACATTCCCTCATTATGAAAGTGGTTATTGATATTACATGTGATTATTCGACCAGTAGAATATCCATGTGAAGAAGTAAATGGCATTATCTCATTTTACTTTTGCCATATTATGTTGAAGTTCATGTTTAAGAGGCTTTTGTTTTAGTTATACATTGCCTTAAATGTTAATGTTTATTTATGAAAGCTTCCGCATTATTGTTATCCTTACTGAGCATTTGAGCTCACCCCTTTCAATGTTTAAAAATTTTCCAGGTTGTGAAGAAGTATTTTATGACTGACTTGCAAAAATAATCAGTGAAGATATGAGTGTGGACTATGAAGACCATGTTTTTTTGTAGTTTGTTTAATTTTGATGTAATGAAAGACTTATGAATGTATCTAGTGTTTCCAAGGCTACTAAACTAATCGGTCTTTCGAGACTTGATCTTTTGTGATCATGCCAATGTTACGAAGTAATGCACCGGCTCTGGGTAGCTGGGGTCGGGGCATTACAGTTGGTATCAGAGGCAGTTTAGTACTAACCTTGGAAGCTAGATTTAGATAAACTCTGATTAGAGCACATAGCCCAAAGATAGACTTTGAGGATTAGTATAGAAGAACTTCCTAGAATTTTAGTATTGTAGAGATGTTGTGAGTTTTCCGAGCAATACATCCCTGTCTGGATACGAGCAGGTAGAGGTGGCTCTGGCACAGATGTACCTAGGGGTAAAACCCGAAAACACCGCTTTGAGCTAGACTCAAACGGGAACTGGTGCACGACAACGGGTCTTGCTGCACTCTTGGTTATGACACTCCCGGGGGATATGCTTAGGATAATTCTCATTTTCTTTACAAACCATTATGTAAGGTTTATGAGTACATACTTCCTCAAAGGAAACATTTCTTTTTATGATTATGGATTATATCCATAAATAGTTCAATTTATGTTAAGTATTATACAAGTATGGAATTATGTATTTTGATTCATAAACTAATCTGGATTATGCCATTGTTTAGAAATGGCGCCTGGTAGAAGGAATGGAAACTGTATCAATGCACGAACTCCATGTAGGGATTGCCCTCCTGCTCAAGATAATTATTGTGGACCTGGAGATACAACTGGTGCTGATCAACTTATTACCATACTGGGACAACTCACGCAGGTTATGAATAACAACCTTACTCGTATGGAGCACCCTGATTCGCAACGTGGAGGATCAATGCTAGACCGTTTCATGAGGCAACAACCGCCAACCTTCAATGGGAGTACAAATCCTACAGTAGCTGAGCAATGGATAAATTCCTTAGAGAAAATATTCCATGCCTTGGGGAGTAGTGAAAGGGAGAAGGTTGTCATGGCAGTTTACCGCCTCACTGGAGATGCCGATCAGTGGTGGTCACTGATTCAAAACACAAAGGAAGATGATGACGTATCGAATATGGAATGGAGGGAGTTCAAAGAGCTTTTCTTAGAAAAATACTTTCCTCGTGACCATCGAGCAGATATGGAAAGGCAATTTCTGAGTCTGAGGCAGAAGGAGGATGAGAATGTCGCAAAGTATGAGGCTAACTTTACAAGGTTAGCGAGGCATGCTGCCGATTATATACGTAACCCAAGGAGTAAGATTGATCGTTTCTTTGATGGGTTAAAACCATTTCTCCGTCGAGCTTTAGTATCACAATCCTTCTCATCATACGAAGATATAGTCTCATGTGCTATCAAGACAGAAAAGGAATTCTCTAAATCTTATGACAACAAAGTAAAGCAAGAGAAGAAGAGAACGGTGGAACAAGAGACAGATAAAGGGAAAAAGGGAAAGAAGGATTTTCCATTATGTGATAATTGTGGGAAGAATCACCCTGGTACTTGCCTAAAAGGAATGGGAGTCTGTTATAAATGTGGAGAAAAAGGTCACCAGGCACGTGATTGCAAGGGAAAGAAAGAGGCTGTCAAAGTTGAATTCTACAATTGTAGAGAAATGGGTCATTATGCAAATGAATGTCCTAAGCGTCAAGGAAACTTACCTCAGAAAAGGACAAGGGATCAAGGACAATCTTATGCTATTACTACAGTTGAAGCAGAATAACTAATGTATTGGTGCTTTTGGACTCAAGGATTATATTCTGGTTATAAGAATAATGTAATATATATATATGGATTGTACTGCATTACTTTTTGATTTCAGTAAGGTTTTAATATGATTAAGGTAATCATATTTTTGGTATGTGACAATAAGAGAAACATTTCTTTGTTTGGGGAATCTGATAAATTGATTTTGGAATTAAGAGACCTTTTAGAGAAAGTCTGGACAGAGGTATTTTGGATAACTATAAAGGTTGGAGTGGATTAAGTTGATTTTTGGATAGTATGGTTTAAGGTTAAAAAATTTATGAAGATTATTTTTTGAGTATTATAATACTATAGTTTTAGGAAAAGGACAACCTGCAGGGTGGGGCATAAACCGTCGCGTCAGACAAAGCTGTAGGAATCGAACCCACAATCAAAGTGCGACAGGCCTTTATTTCCTACCACTAGCCTACAGGAAGTCCCTGGTTATTACAAAATAATTTTACTAATCTAAATGGTATGTGTTAACCTTTGGTACCTTATACAATTAGGATAAATAGAATATTTTTGAGTTCTGTTACCATTTGGAGTAAAAGATGGGTTTGTGGTAAAAATTCATTAATGAATGAAAGTATACATAACAAGTATGTATATTCCCTTACGTTCTTAGTAAATCTCCTAAATAAAATCCTCAACATTATAAAAGGTAACTTAAAACAAAAATGTTGTCGGTTAACTTTTCCAACTAGGGATTCAATGACCGTTTAACCAATCACAAGTTTGTGATTTTCTTGTGGTTAAACTTTCTCCTAATCCTGTTTTCTATAACTCCCCATCAGACCTTGATGGTTTGTTTCTCCTCCATATCCATATTTTCATAGAATCCTATAATGGGCTATATCGGGTGACCTTTGTACTTATCCTGTTTTCTTTTAATGTTATATATTTATTAACCTTATTTCCGATGTGGGTTTTCCACAAAGGTATTTTCTATTTTGAACCTTTTATTATCAAAGAAAAATTTCAAATTGCGAGGACTCAATTTATTGAAGGAGGGGAGAATGTAACACCCCGAGCTTCCACGATACGCTTCTCTTTCAATAATGAAATAGCTTGCATTGAACGCAACTTCGAGTTCTAAAACACCGCGACAAATCAAAGTAGTCGTTATGAATAGTAATAACCACTTTTTAAAATTATAGAAATTTTATATTTCAAAATGGAATTCATTCTTGTATTCCTAATATCGAAATTAGCCTATGTTGAATTTTTGGCATTTTTCTGAGAACTTCTAATTTTTTATGAATAGTGAAAAATACATAAAAACAACTTTTTTAATCAAAATAATTTATACAGATAAATTATACTATTTAGTGGTTTTAAGGTATAATTAGAAAATATTTTTACCATTTTATCCAATGGTGGTCATTAGAATTAATTTAACATTGAAATTGGACATAAACAATTGCCAAACTTTTGATATAAATTGTTTCTTAAAAACACGCTATTTGTTGTAACAGCGGGAATTAATTATGAAATTAATTAATACAACTTATATGTTTGGAATTTTGTAAAATAGACATCATTTTTGAATTCGGAATATCAATTATAGCTTAGGGTGAAATTTTGGCCTTATTCTGAAAAACTTCAATTTTTGATGAATAGTGAAACCACTAAGTGGTAGTTAAATAACTGATTTTTCGTTTAAATGAAATATTACAACTTCTGTGATTTGATTTTCAAAAATCCGACATACATGGTTGTCATTAAGAAGTAAAATGTGGTTCAATGAGATCAAAATAATTTTTTGGTGAATAGTAACTTTTAAGTTCTTAATCGCGATTAGTGGTAATTAGTGTAGTTTAAGGTATAAATAATACATTAATAATATGAAATGACCTAGACACATGTCCCAACCTCATTGGTTGAGTCATGGCCGACCAAGACAAGCCATGGCCTAACTTGGGGACCCCATGGATCCACTTTTGTTGGGAAATAACATAAATTACTTTTTATTTAATGTTAAAGTGAAAATGACACTAACATAAATTGTTCTACTAAAACAATTTTTAATTGGGGTTATACAAGTCCAAATTTTGATTATAAATAGTCATTGGAAATCTAAAAAGATTTCCTACATCATAGTATTTGTTTTATAATTTTTAGACATTAAATAAATTAAAGTATTTATGACATAATAATGATGCAGCGATGACATCATTATTTGACGATTTAAATAAAATGAGAAGATAATGCAAAATCCGAGGCTTACACTTGTCCAAAGCCTATTGGATGAAGATATTTCGAAACCTTATCACCTTATCCTCGAATTATATAGATGTGGGACCTTTAGAATCCGAAAAGCATTTTGAAATAATGTAACATTTCATTACTTTCCAAAAGTGCCCCTCCTCTCCACTTATAAAAGGCCCCCACCTCTCCCACCTTATTCACACCATCAAGCCATTTGGCTCGGCCAACCCCTGCCCATTTGCTCTCTCCACATCCCTCTCCTCATCCTAGAGGATTCCCTTTGGGCAGAATCCTTTCAAAGGAAGCCTTTAGGCTCAACTCAAAAGGAGTTACACTTTTTAAGGTAATTCATTCTCTCATGTTCTTTTGTTTTATTTTGCTTCTCCAACCCCCTAAACTCTTTTTATTTACTTCTTTTGTAACAACACCAGTATCTTAAATATACTAGGATGTTGTTATAAGATTTATTTGAGCTACACTTCCACACAACTACATCAAATGCTTAAAGAACATAAGGTTTCCGTGGATGGCGAAATTCTGCCTCCCGAAACGATGATTGTTCAACACTCATTTAACACCTTCAAAGGTGGCCATTATGATGTCACTTTTTTTATATATGATATATAATATGTTTATGTTTTCCTTAAGCTTCTGTTTTTTTCATTTTGGGCATACCTTTATGGTTTCCATTATGGGTAAAACACGATATCTTCATTTTAGGAAGCGCGGACTACCGCCCCCTGAAAGTGATTTGATTCGTTAATACCATATGTGGGATGTGTGAAGGATAAAGTTAATGATATTATATATGTTATTATACTGGAATTATAATATACTCTCATATCATTATGATTCCATTCCAGAAAATATGAAATAGAAATGGAAGTAGCGTTCATGCGTACGTACGGCTTACCGTCTCCATGAACGGTGCATTTCATTTCTTACCTCTAAATGTGATGTAATATTATAAATGAATGTATGTACTGGATATATATGACATATATGATATCTACATCATGAATACCATTCTGGATATAATGAACCTTTGACCAAATTAACAACATGTAAGTGTAAGAAGCCTATTTTTGACTTAAGAACCAAATACCGACAAAATGAACATTATTAACTTAAATAATTACATAATGTTCATATCATTGTAATAAGTGATATAATAAGGATAATGAAGTTGAAAATGGTTATTAATAAGGTATATATTAACTCTAGTTTATTATTCAGGAGGTTAAAGAACGGTTGAGTCAAGTCAGACACGAGGTAAGGGAACTTCTTAACCCAACTTCAATTCTTTGGGTTAATCTCCTACTTTCAAATTACTTCATGATATTATTATGTCCTATCTTGTATTTGTACTTTCTTTATGTGTATCTATAGTGAATACACCTAATAAATCTACTTTATTTGTAAGGGAACTTCTTAACCCAACTTCCATTCTTTGGGTTAATCTCCTACTTTCAAATTATGTCATGATATTATTATGTATTACTTTGTATTTTTACTTTATTTATGTGTACCTATAGTGAATACACATAATAGATCTATTTTATTTTAAAAAATTATCTTTTTAAGGACTTCGTCTCAATCTCCTTTCATTAAGGCATATTTGTCTTTATACACAACTTTCTTTTATACAGTGTATAAACCCCTTTGACTATTACGTTTATTCAAAAGGAATCTTTTTATACGAAGCATTTTGCTAAATGAAAAAAGGGAATGTTTTTCTTTCCGTACTTATGCGGAGACAACGACTTCTCCGCCGCCGTGACCATTATTTGAGTTTCGGCTTCCTCTATAAGCCATCTTTTTTTAATGAAAAATAAATACAAAGTTTTAACTTTCTTTTATTTTGGTATTGAAAATGGTTTTGAAAGCGTTTTTATTATATCAATGTGTTGTATTGATATCTTGTGATTGAAATGTGGAAATGTTATGTTTCCTTTATGCATGTTTTATGTGATACGATTATGTTATGGTTTATGATATGTTTAAACCTATTCGTATGAGGAATGTATTGGACTTAATAAGTGACGGGTGGAGCCCGCTATAGCTCCTCGATGCATCGGTAGGTCTCATGAGACAACTAGACATGGAATTGGCCGAGGCCCTTTCCCAATTTGATTTATGGTTTTGGCCGAGGCCTTAATCATTTTAGACGTCTTGGCCGAGGCCTTGACAAAATGTTTCAGAATGTCCGGCATTATACATTCCCTCATTATGAAAGTGGTTATTGATATTACATGTGATTATTCGACCAGTAGAATATCCATGTGAAGAAGTAAATGGCATTATCTCATTTTACTTTTGCCATATTATGTTGAAGTTCATGTTTAAGAGGCTTTTGTTTTAGTTATACATTGCCTTAAATGTTAATGTTTATTTATGAAAGCTTCCGCATTATTGTTATCCTTACTGAGCATTTGAGCTCACCCCTTTCAATGTTTAAAAATTTTCCAGGTTGTGAAGAAGTATTTTATGACTGACTTGCAAAAATAATCAGTGAAGATATGAGTGTGGACTATGAAGACCATGTTTTTTTGTAGTTTGTTTAATTTTGATGTAATGAAAGACTTATGAATGTATCTAGTGTTTCCAAGGCTACTAAACTAATCGGTCTTTCGAGACTTGATCTTTTGTGATCATGCCAATGTTACGAAGTAATGCACCGGCTCTGGGTAGCTGGGGTCGGGGCGTTACATAATGATGGTGTAATCTGTAATGGGTCTTTTAAAATGATCATTTTAGAACGAATTCTATCATGTGTGGGAGGAATTCCTTATTCATATTGAGCCTGCTGAAGGGCTCTCCCACACGTTTCTGCCACATATACGGTTCGAGCAAGGGTTGAGATAAAATTTTGGCTTCTATATTGCCCACATCTTCCTTGTATCCTTGGTGTTGGGTTCTTCCTATAGTTCCCATGTTAGGTATAGGGTACTCAAGAAAATCATAACCCGAATCACCATCAGAATTGGGATTCATTAAGTGGAAGCACTGATGGAAACAAAGAACAATTCTTCATCTGATGAAGATTATGCTGGACATGTGAGTTATAGTTGGGCCATTTCGTGGGGCAATTCCCATTATTTTCAAACCCATGGCATGAAATCTATCAGATTCAAAGACAACATTGGCCTTGACATGAGCTCATTATTCTAACTGCTCATTGTCATTCTGATCATGTCACTTCATTTATGATTGACCATTAGATTACTGATCTTATGATGATGGTGGTTTTTCAGCGGCATAGGTGGAAGAAGACACAGTTCTTTATTTCAACTGTTTTCATAAAATTACATGATTTTGGTTGATTGTTTTTTTGATAATCCAATCATCATATTTATGCATATTTTTAAGTCTGACCTCATGTCATTCATCTTCTATCCTCTAGATCTGTACAAATAAAATATGCAAACTGGGATAAAAAACATTTCAGTTTCACTTGACCAGTGTATACCATTTTTTGCTGGTGGTCATTGAAAATAGAACACTCCTAATAGGAATTCCCTGAAATATAGTGAATGATAAATTTATTTAGAAGATCTTTATCTCATTCTTTGTTTAGTTTATTTAGCCATTGCAATAGAACCAATTTTTTTTCGAAGTCGAGATGAAGTAACTTGAACCTGCTCATTCCGAAAAGAATAAAAATTATTCTTTAACTCCTAAAACTATTATTCCTTTGACCTCTTTTATCATCATAGTTAGTTCGTTCTTGTTGTTGGAAATCAAGTGGTGGATCCCATCAGTATGATGAAGGTTTTGAATTGGAAGAAGGTATGGGTTCTTTCTTGAGTGTGACTGTAGCATCATATGCTTTCCATTATTCTCATTCCTAGAGTTAAGGGAATTACATGAGTTATTACATTAGTTTTCAAAATGAATTCCTCCAACTATTGGGATATTGAATCAAGTAATTGAATCCCTCCTATTTATTTTACGAGGATTGGCGTTGTATGTAACTCATCACTCAAATTTTACACACAAATAGGATGCAACTCTTCTTGAGGGAGGCCCAAATTTAAAGAATATGTTAATCCATTCCATCAAACAATGAAATCTGAAAATCATTCATTTTACATTTGTCTTCAATTTGTAAGATCAAAAATAATTTTTTCGACAGTGTTGAAATGAATTAATGAAATAAATTATAACTGATATCTTCCCATCCAGTAATTTATCGAGATTGTAAGCTTGTGTACCATAAAAAAGCTTGTCCCTATAATTAGTGTACAAAACATATGAGCTTTAATGATTATTTTTGTTGAAGATTCCCCATCAACGGATCAAAATGAGAATCAAAATGTGTTATGTGTTACACTGTATCTCCCGAACCATTACAAGTTGGGAATGTAGTATTAACAAAATTTGGTGAGGGGATCAGATCTACCAATTCAGGGTAAGCACTCTTTACCAGATGAATTGGCTCACTTTATTCTTCCTTATGTTCCAATCATGTTTTTAATGCCTCAATTTTGTACATATTTATCTAGGGAATATCCGGATGAGATGGCTCATGTATAGGTATATTAGCTAGTGATTTAACTGGTGCAGCGATAGGAAAAACCACCAGTGGTGGTGTTGCGGGTATTTGTCTTAGATAACCCATGAGGACAGTCCAATAAGGATGTGTTTGATCCAACCAAGGTTGTGTAACCAATTGAGTGAATTCATTATCCACATATGTAGTTACCAAAAATCCTCTTTGGTGAGGAGCTATAATAGGATTTGAGTGTTAAGGATCTTCTTGGAGAGTATGTCTAATAGAAACACTGCTTCGAAGTAACTCTATAATGAGTTTTTTCAACTCTTTCATCTCCTATTCTTATTATTAACATAATTCTTCAAGTGAATGATATGGAACTTCCCTAGTGGGAACATGATATGAGATCTGACTTTTACCTTTCCCCTTATTAGAATCCTTTTTAAGGGGTGGGAGTTGATTACATGAGGGAATACCTAGATTCTGGGTATGGCTCTAATTTTTGGTACGAACACCCACATCATTTTTTTAGTGTGTATCGTATTATAGATTAGAACCCAATCTATTTATTCCCCTGAACTAGACTAATTATTTGATGGATCTTCTAAAATGGTGACAATAACATTAACAGATGTATAATGCATTGGTGGGATTTTTTCAGTATCACTATAGTATTGTCTTCTTCAATATCTTCCAAGAGTCTCTGTTCTCCTCTATGATGAATTACAGGGAACTGAATGATGGATATAAACCCAAAGGGAAACCTTTTATAGTTCAGTTTTACGTTCCCTATGTGGATTCTTCCCTAATAAAGAGAAAACTAACTTTCATTTAGGAGGGGACTGTGGATGAGAAATAATCCACAGCCTTGCAGGCTGTGACTATTTGTGTTCTTCACCTTAAAATCTTCAAAAATTGTTTATTGGTTTGGAATGATGAATTATACAATCCCCCAACCCTACAATCTAGGGTTTATCTTGAACTCCTATAGCTCATATTCAGGAAAATTCTCTTCTGATTTTGAGAATTTATGTTCAGACATTATTGTGGTACATTATTAGAAAACCAATCAAATCACCAGTTTCGAAAGATCACTATTCCTTTTCATACATTTGAGTTATATGATGGTTGATATCCCATAATGAATAGGTCATATTAATATTCACATATGCATGATGAAAAATTAAATCAACAACTTTCTATCTTTGGGTCCATCATTGATGAGATCTAGTTGAGGAATGTTCTTGAGTGTACATTTAATTACATAAAAAATATTTTTACTGTAGCTTTCTGTGGTGAATAACATTTCATGAGACCAAATATGGTGTAATATTTTGTTTCAAGAGATTAGTGAAATTCAATTCTCCATGTTCATCTCATCCTATGATACTAACACCATATGGTGTATCAATGATTAACTAGAACAACTTACTTAGTGCATCATGATAGGCACTTTGAACGGTTCTCTGAATCTTTCCAACCATTGCATGTTGGGAAACTAAGAGAGATGTGAATCCAATTTGGATTTTCAACCCATCAACTACCTTTACATAAGTATGATATTCATTATATGGTAATAAAATAGTTTTCAAATGAAAAATATTTTTCCATAAGATATGGTTGACATCATGATTTCAATCTCCTTCCATCAATTCTGGAATGTTGTGTTGAGAGTTTTCCAAATGAAAAAACATGACTTGTACATCTCATTTATCCAATTTCTTTCTATTTTTTAGAAAATCTTAATTATCTTTCAATAAAGGATTCGACACTTGGTCTAACCAATGTGGACGTTTCTTGATTGTTTTATTAAAAACATTGGAATGAGTAGCCTTTTCCAGTACATTATTAATAGAAATATGACCCAAAGGAGGTTTGGAGAATGTTAATTACATTATGTTTTATTCAGATTGAGAAAGTGTTTCACTCGTTAATGATAATGCATCATACATGACTAAACCTATGTGGAGAAGTGCCTAGAAATTACGGTGATTTCTCATCACAACATTGTCAATAATTGAATTATCTTGACAATGCCAAATGATACTATGGAGAGAACATTTGTAGATAATTCCCTCAGGCAGATTATCACCATGGTGGATTACATAAATGGAAAATTCCTATTTCACCTTAGTCTTTTATACACATAGAGGGTTTCTGAGGCTCTCATCTGGAGATAGGCTCTCTAGATTGACTAATGTTTCATGAAGAAATCTTTCATTAGGATGTATCTTACGGGGAATATCTGAATTGCTACTAATACTCTCATAATTTGGTAATGAGAGGGTAGAATCTTGATCTGAAAATGATAAAAGTCCATGTGATTAAATAACTCTATCATTAAGGGGAGACAGATCATAGATTGGCTCTTATTTTTCGAAAAAAATTTAAAATGACTTCATCATGTATGCTCTCTATGCCTTAGTTGGGGAAACTTTTTGGGAGAATAGGTAATCATTGGCATGTGTATGTGCATGCCCTGGAGTGGTCAGCATAATGGGCCGATTAACTCCAATTAGACAGTGTGTATGTTCTCGATCTTTTTGTCAGTATGATATTGGAGAGTATTCCATGTAACCCTCTTGGACTAGAACAGAGGAATGAATCTAATCTGGGATGGAATGCCGATGTGTCATCCTAGGTGTGGGTACATTGTTATTTGTATGTTCCCCTAGTACTACTAAATGTGTTGCTATGACATTCTAGAATGATTCCAGAATATGGGTAGGAATTTTTGTATCCCTTTTCACCATTGATAAGATGTGTTCGGTGACTTTAGATGTCGGAATAGGAATATATGTCTAATCCATATCAAGAGGAGTTATATGTGCTTTCTCCTGTCCTCTTTTTCCTGTCATTGGATATGGGAGGTACTCATGTATGGGGGAGTAGAGTTGAGTATTCCCCATGTTTTCTATTAGAGAATTCCGATTGACTTCTCTAGGGGCATGAAAATGAGACTGTAGGTAGGCATGATGAATGGTGACATGTGTATGTTCTTACTTACCAGTTTCCACCACATCTGATTTTCATGATTCCTTTAATGCAGTCAGACAATCATGCTAACTAGCTGATAATTTGTAAATAGTTGTATGTTCTCATTCATGGTACACAACCATATTTACCACGCGAGACTAGTGGGTCACATACATATGAGCCCACTGGGCAGTGGAATTAGGAAAGATGAGTGTATCTCCCTGCTCATTTTTTCCATCACGTTAGGATGATGGACTTCTCCAAAGGGAGAAAAGGTAAGATCCCACTCCCTATCGGCTAAATGTTTTCCCTGGAAGTTTGTCTGTCCCGCCAGGTCTAGGGGACCAAGGTTGAATATCCAGCGGCCACACCCCCATCATGTTGTGGGTTCACTATCATGCAATTATTATGGTAGAGATTATTTGTCACAGTACCTAGAAAGGACTCTGGAATCTTTATATTGAGGTGATGAGTGACCTCTGGATCCACCACCCTATAGTATGGGAGGTATTATTGGTTGTGTTATGAGGATAAGGACCCGGAATGGTTGATGGATGTGGTTGGAGTCATCTAGTTCATGACAATCAATCATTGAAAACTGGACGATTGATGGTTTCTATTAACCTGGAGAGCCTATTAGGGTTTCCTTGAATTTTGGGTTTATATCGTGTTGATGATACTCCCTTACCAGTAAATTAGAGACCCAACATTGAATATATTGAGTTGTTGATGACGTCCTTCTAGTGGATGATGATCTAGTTTGAGCAGCGGCCGAGGCATTCACGGTTGTATGTTTGAAGGAACACATTTTGGAGTGAATAGGGTTCTATGAAAACATGAAAAAAATAATAATCTCTTTTAAAGAAACATATTTTAGATGGATAAATGCATGATTGATTCCTTTTTTTCATCCTTTATCAATTGATATGGTCACGATAGGTGATTAACATTATTAACCTGCTCATTGATTCACTTCGGGTTCACCATTTTTGTTTTTTAGTTCTTTGAAACATATTTTCTAGTTTAAGAATCACTATTTATAGGCAGTTTCCATTGAATTTATTCATGTAACCAGAAACATCCTACAATTATTTATCCAATAGGTTCCTCCATTACAATAGTAGGATTTTTTTTAGTTTGAGCATTATGATACATAAGAACATGCATTGGTTGAGAGGATGGGAGGTCAAAATAATCAACTCATTTTGGGGGGAATTATTGTCTTCTCTAGGACTGTTGTTATAAGGTTTTATCATGAATACATATTAATTCACAATGCATAACATAGTTTTGCCTTGGAATTTTAAATTACTTATTTACATGTGTGATATTTAGAATCTTCTGTATGTGCTTGTGGTTCTTCATTAATGGATATATCTGTATGTATTCGAGGTTATACATTAATGGTATCATCTCATATACCATTTGAAGATTCTTATCATCATTGCTATGATGATACTATTTTTTAATGAAACTCCTTGGGGAACTCTGGAATTTATTTTTGTCCAGGGAGAAGAAGGTTTGTTTTGATATTGGGATCATACCCATAAAATAGGCTACCTACATAGCCTTGGGAGTGGAATCAGAACCCTTGTAGGTATGTGCTGCCTAAAGTGCACATGACACATTTTAATGTCATGTGATAAGAACCTAAATGCTATAGTTTTATGTCATGTGTTAAGGACATTTAACCGAGAGGTTCTTATTCGTGGTTTGGGTGGGATTATTTCTAATAAGCCGAAGAAACATGGAATAAATATGGGGTTTTAATTAAGATTTTACCCGATTGTGAATACGGTCTATAGAGAATAAGGTTGGTTTTAAGTGTTGGGTATGATCCTCAAGGAGGCTTCCTATATATCACATTTGGATGGGAATCAAAGCCCACGTTGTTTGATAAATCTCATAGGAGAGTGTATTCCTTTGAGAGAAATGTGATTTGGATTACTTCCTGAAAATAATGCCTAGATAATTTTTTGGTTTAGTTTATGGATTATTCGTAAGTAGTATTCTACGATTAAGGGAATTAAGGTTGGATAGTTCAATATGATATCCAGTGGGCTTGGTCCCTTAAGAGGATTTCTATGTATCCCAATTATGGTGGGAATCAGATTTATAATTGTTCATTTATTTTGTAGGGGCTTATGATTGAGTGGATCTCATTTGAGGAGACATGATTGGGTGAATCCTTTTTGGAAGGTCACCCTTTTGAGCTCAGGCCTTCATGTAATCATCCTATGTATCTTGGTTTGAACTGGAATCAGTGTTCTCTTAGTTCATGTTAAATATGTTTATGCAAATATTCTGATCACGACGAATCTCAAAGCCCACGTGAATCATGCTCAGTGTGAGATACAAGAGGATGTCAAATATTGTACAAAGGCACTGGCATTTTCATCCTCCACTGGTGGAAGAGGGAACACATATAGTGGCGAGGGTGGATGAGGGCAAGGCGACCTAGGAATAGGGGGAGGTGACGTGCCTTCCCTATGTTTTCATTACATTATACACGGGTACAATTTAATGAAGGACTGAAGGTGATGAAAGTATAGTAGTGAACGATTGAAACCTCCTACTTAAAAGGATTGAGGCTAACACCAAGATGGATACTGTAAAATTGATCTATGTAGGGGATGGAGACTTTTCTTTTTCTTAAATGGAATAGATAGTATGAACTGTACATTCCCTACAAGAGACCTATGGTTTTGGGTCTTAGATAAAAAAGGGGATGATGGAACCCAAACACTAATCATCCAACTTGAGAAATTCCCAAAATTATTCCTATAATAATGGTATATGTCACTACAGATATAATACCCCCAGAACCTCGATGAATCTTAACCCCATTGCGAAACAAATGTGGGAAACCTCTAACTACATATTTACAAACCCAAATATGAGACACACTAATATACCTTTACCGAAGGTTTCATATGTCATGAGGTTTTTGTGGAGGTCTCAATGTAGTCCCATTCAAACAATGGATCCAATGAATAAGAATACCTACAATGAGTGGCTTTGAAGAGTGCTTAATGTCTTTTATACTGAAGAGAGTAGGTGAATCAAATAAGGGATCCCATGAATGTACTAGTGTCCATGTATGGGCCTCAATGTAGCCTTGGGTGACCTCATGTTCACCTAAGTGAAGAACAACCTATATGTTAATACTTGGGAGAGACATGGCTTGAGACATTAAGAGTATTCACAAGTAATCCTAGTAGTGTGGTTCTCAATTTCTTGTGAGACCAATAAGTGGTGCACAATTATTTCAGGTTTAGGGAGGTTGGGAGCTTTAGGCGTGCAAGTTTTATTTGTTTTAAACCATAATACGACATAGGTAAAATGATATTCCTTTAATTCCTCCACTAATGTTGTTAAAGAACTACCATGAATGTTTTAGAAGACATGGGAGAAGCACTAGGGCGATTAGAGCAACAATTAGGCTTCATGGAAATTCATCCACACAAATGAATGCCCCACGAGTTTATTTATAGGAAAATAAGGGAAAATTGGTGAAAGGAATTTGGTCTCAAAAATGGTTTGGATTCCAATTTCATTGAATTCAAGTGGATACACACCATATAGGTGGATCCCAAGTCTAATTGTGCACCGCTGGTGATTTGGATTAACTAGGGCGCTTCTTTGAGGACTTAGCCAAAATAGTAACTTCATTCAGCTCCAGAATGGTTCCGTGTAGGTGGATTCAGGGAGTTACCTTAGGGGATTCATTGGGGATATATCCCAATTTATTTCTCCATACCATGGGGGCTGCAGCCCTGTAGCCCTACATTGGATCAGTTCCTTCACTACCGTCACAAACCCCCATGAAAAATACAGAGTCTCACCACTAAAGTTTTTACCCTAGTAGAATAAATTTTGGAAAAAACGTAATGGAAGAAATTCCATGGTGTATAAAATGATTTATTGATAAATGGTTTTCTGTGTTTTATTATTTAGAATGATATGGTTATATCATATTCCTCACACTGATTAAAGGTTCATGATAAAATTTACTAGACCCATGATTTGGAGTTGACATTGGCAATTATTTCATTAAAGATATAGATAAATTTTTTTTACTGGGATATGTGTGATATTTCAATTGATCATATAAGATTAAAGAATATATTATCCATGAAATAATGGAATATATGAATAATAATAAGGTTATAAATAAATTAATATTATGACTTGCCGATATATTTCCACCCTGGGAAAGTAAACATGGTGTATGAATCTATGATTTGAAAGGATAATGCAAGATTATATGTGATGAGGATATTAAAACATTCATTATATATCTTAAAAGGATTATAATATAAATCATAATTAATCAGGATAATTATATTATTAATCTGATGGGCGTTCAACCATAAATCCAATTAAATATTATAGAGGTGAAAAATGAAGTTGTAGGGATAAAAAATAAGCTGAGATGCATTACTTAGTTAAATTTTAATTATGATATAGTGAAATGGTTTTGTAATCGAGTATGCAACCCATAAATACCATTCTTTAATAATGAACAATTATATGAATTTGAAATCTCACCATTATATATTGATCATAGAAGTATGAAAATGTATAGATATCTAAAAGAGTAATTCAGGTGGGACAAAATGAGGAGTTATATAGGGGAGTATGTATCTCAGTTCATGATATGTAAAAAAGTTATTTCTAAGAGATAGAGGTCTAAGGGGTGGTTATATAAAATACTAACTAACTAAAAGTAAATTTTTATTCAACAACACTATAGAGGATATAGTGTGAAACCAATATTTTTAAAGCCAAAAGTAAAGCAATATGATATGCAATCACAAATTCACTAAAAGCCTTGCTAAGATTGTTAAAATAAATTTCCCAGTAAATTAATCAGTTTAGTGCTTCAATCATTATTCTTGGGTCATCCTAGATTACTTATTTAAAGTGATTTTCTAGCTTTTCCCAAGTCGAGATATACTCCTCCACATTGATCTTCCTTGCATTGAATCCTCATGTAGAAATCAAATCTTTTGGGGTATCCAGAAACATATGTACATAATGAAATCCATCTGGACCACTCTTTCAGATATTCTTCCCACATCCTCCATTGGGGAATTTAATTTTATATCCATTTCATGAAATTTTTTCCAAGAAATAATAATTAACTTATGGAAATTCCTTTTCTCACCGTATTTATTTCCCTCTACACCACCATTTCCTTGATCCATGTTATCTCTACAATCTTACATAGGATTTACCTATTATATATCGGAAATTAACATGAAATCATAGACATGAGGCCTTCGTTCACATTCTGAATCCAAATCCCATCTAGATGATATTTTTTCATCGTGATAGGCAACTTGGAAATTTTTTTCCCTTCCTTTAGTTCCCTTTCATTAAGTGATAATGCAACACAACACATTGTGCTTCCACTTCTATCCCTTCATCCTCCTTGGGCTATAAAGCTACATGGGAACCTGTGGATATGATGAATCAGAGGTATCCTACTTTTTTTACATGATTAATGAAAATCCAAGTGAAAATTTATTTTTAATGGGGGTAGAATTTAACAACCTTTAACTTTATATAATTATTTCTATTGAAATAAAAAATTAATTATTCTATATCATTTATTATATGAAACCCCATGACAATATGGATAATAATATTGTAAATTATCATTACCTAGATGTTGAATCGACTTGTGTGAATAGTAATTACAAATTTACGAATAAAATAATAAATTTATATTAATAATGAATATTTAATTATAAATACACAGTAAATATGTACTCATATTCTTGTAATGTTATTTCACACTCTAAAAAAACTTTTCATTAAAAAATGGGTTTTTATAACATTTTACAAGGGAAATTATCATTAATTTATACAATTTTAAAAAATAATTTCAGTGAATAAATATATATTTTTTAATTTATCATGAAAATATTATCTCATGGTAAATTGTTACTATTTTTCAAAAAACATATTTTTTTCATTCACAACTGAATAATAGTGATTTCTGAAAACATTTGTCTTTCATTTTCATTTAAAATGTTGATTTTGTAAGAATTTGATATTAATCTAATATAATTTACCTTTATTTATAAATAATATAATTCAATAAATTTTAATCATCATTAAAATTTATTTTTAGATAAGTTCATTTTGATCTAAAAACACATTTTTTTAGAACCAGTGTTTATAAAGACAATATGTTTTTATATTCAAAAACTAAATTAATAAATATTTATTAATTATTTTAATCAAATTTATAAAATACATATTATATAATATTTTTTAAAATTCATTTCATTATTTTTATGGAATGGAATGTATGTAAAGTAAATTACGCTTTCAGATCCAATTTTTTAAAAGGGGTTCTCATTACTCGTAAACTGCTAGTTTAAAAAAAATTCTTACACTTATAGAAATTTTATATATTAAAAAATGATTTAATATTTTGAATGATGACAATAAATATTAATTATTAGGTTTAAATTTATTTTTTGTCTTATTTAATAAAAAAAATTAAAACACATTTCAACAGTTATGGTTAAAACCGGATTACATTGGCTGTCAAACAAAGAGATTATTGTATTATTGCCAACAAAACCTATATAATTATTATTTGATGAATATTATTCAAAATTATATGATAATAAATATTAATACCTATCCATATGTATCCACATATCCAATAATTTTACCTTATTTAATTGAAATATTTTTCGAGATTTCATCTGTGTTCATCCCCTCACTTATAAATGAGAACTTATTCCCCTTCATTATTCACACAATTTGATTATTATATATTTTATAATAAATAATCCAAAAAACATAATTGAATAATTAAATTCATCTGATATCTTATTTTTTTCTACTATTATAGATCCTTCATGGATTATGGTATGAGAAAAAGGAAGTCAGTCAATGAAGATATATATATATTAAAGATAAATCCTTTAATATTATTTATTATTACAATTACTATAAAAAATTTGTATCCATCAAAAAATGATTCTTATAGTATCATTAATATAATAAGATGGTATTTTGGTTATGGAACTCCCATTTACCACCTAACATACATCAAATGGAAGACATAAGTATATCGAGTGCATACGTGGGGACAACCACCTTCACATAGCATTGTGATTAATTTTCCACCACCATCATTCATTGGTTGTTATTATGATATATTTAATAAATATATCTGATATATTTTTCATCTAATTATTTTTTAATGGTGAATTAATATTTTCCTTTTATTCATTTCATCCGTCGAAAAATCAAAATATCATTCAAGTCTATGTACCGAATATCATTTCCACGTAGTGATGTAATTGAGTTTTCATCACCACTTTATATAAATGGTTAGAAATATTTTTAATGAATAATTAGTATATTAATATCATGGTTTAAATTATGGATATGATAAAACCAATATAATCATCCAAGTACTGTAACAACCTAACAAAAACATATTTTCCAAATGATTCAGTTGACAGCCAAAATGATGTTGATAATAAAATATTATTAATGAATGGGTGATAATGGTATTATAGGTTTAAATATTATATATATATATATAGTTATCATAGAGTTTGTTAGAGTGATAATGAACCAATATAGACTTCACATATGGGTTTCTTTATCTCATTTTCAATTCATAAAACATGTTTTATATTTCATACCATCTATTATTGTATGTAGTGTTATAATTTCTCAGTGAGACTATTTTTTCATCTTAATGACAAAATTTTATTTGAATATTAAAATTATGTTTTTTCTAAACATGGTATTTGATTCAAATTATATCACTGTTTTAAGGGTTTTATGTTATAATCTTATTTTAACCGAGATTATTTATGCAAAAAAATTCTAATGAAAAATTGTTATGATACATCTCTCACAAATATTAAGTATTTTCTTATACCCTATTAATTTCAATATATTACATTTTCCCATCAATTTCACTCTATATAATAACATAAGATACCAACTGAATTTTTTATGGAATTCCAAAGATGTTTTTATCTTTGAGTGGTAATATTTTTGTTAGTGTCCATAATTTCGTTAAGATGTTTTTAAGAATGTTTTTACAATTAATCAATGTTTATTTAAATTTATTTTTATCTAAATTTATCTTTTTTACAATATTTCAAAAATAATTTTTCTACTATTTTCCAAATATTCTAATTTTTACTTATTAGCAAACAAGTGATAAGATTTTTTATTTTAACATACATTGCATGAATGGGTTTCCCCTAAATCATGAGTACTCTTTTAGTCAAATATTAACATATATGTTTTTTTTATTTTCATATATATTTCATAATTTTATAATTATTGAACTTTTTAGATTCTATATAATCGATTTTAAATTAAAAAACATATTTCCCTCAAGTAACATTCTAGTTATTTATTGAATGAATTTATAAGGATAATGGAATACATTGAGGTTTCTTATGATTTATAAGTAATATAATCCAATTATACAATTTTGTTCTTCCTTAGGATGGTTTAGGATTATAATTGTGAAATATTTATAAAACACATATATTTTTTAGGTTTTATGATATGATGATATGATGAATGCCTTGTCTTCTTATGGAACACATATGTATGTGTTTCATTATGTGTTGGGTGGGCCTTTATTAATATATCCATAAAATGTATTTGGTAATGGTATATAACTCATGACATAATAAGGATTACAATTGGGAATGAACCCAATTTAGTAATGGGCATTGTATAATAAAATATTCTTTGGAGTGAACCTCGACAAAGTAAATAACGGAATTGGTGGTGAACTTAGTCCACAGTGATCGTCTTGGAAATGATCCTTGATAAAGGAAATGATTGAATATTCTTATTTTTATCTCAATAACTGTTGTATTATGCTTATCATAAGATCTCATGTTTCATGATTGTTTATTGATGATTTTGATCTCTTATATCTTATGCCTTTTGATTCATAATGCTTAATGCCATGATTCATGATTATGATATATCAATGGATGAGTATTATTTCCTAATTTTAATCTCATGTTGTCATACCATTTTGATTATATTATAATCTTTTATTATCATTGATAAATATCTATTATGTTTACCCTGGATGAGTATATGATCTCCCACTTTCTAATGCTAATAGTCCCCAATTTATAGAGAATCGTTTTAATTATTTTATCCATTAAAATGAATAAAATTGTGAAGAACATAATATGAAATGATGTAGATCATTTATGTATGTGTTTTTATTGTTTCATTGTTTCTAATGGTGCTATGTATTTTTAGTTCTAGAAGGGTTCATATTAATAAGTAATGGATATTTCATCTAATAATATGTATTATTTATATTTGAAAATTTTGTGTCCTCAAACAACCTATCTAATGAATTTAAGATAACAATCAAACAACATAATATTAATAAACATACAAATATTATATAATATATAAACCATTCATTATATTACTAAATACCATGGAATGAAAATGAGATCCACATCATTTCAAATGGTAACACAAAATGTGTTATCAAAATATTATTAGTTCATACCAAAAAATGAATTTCTTAAAATTAAATTCCATAATGTCAGCTATAAGGTAATTTAGAAAAAACAACTACATTGGAGACAATTATTTTATACAAAAATTCGATAATTTAATCAAAATGTATGATTTTTTATAAAATATTTCTTAACATTTTCATAATGCGTTGAAGTAATGATCCACTTTCAAAATATTTTTCTAAAAGGTAACATGAAAAACGTTTTAAAACACCATTTTTTATGAAGTATAAAATGGTTAATTTAAAATATTTATTAAGGATTCTTGGGGAAAATTTGGAGTGGAATATTTAAATTCAAAATTGAAATGAAAATTATGTGATATTATTACAATACCTATATTGAAACATGCTATGTTTTGAATAGTAATAAATCATTATTTTGACATAATGTGATGTTCATTAAGAAAATATCTATAAGAATAGATATATGTTTTTATAAATAATAAAGGTTAAAATTGTAATAAAAAAATATAGACATGGAAAAAAGTTCTCTTATAAATGGTAACAAATATTTTTACCAACGTGACATTTTTAAATATGAAACAATTGATATAAGATGAATATTTTGATGAGAAAATTGTTATTTCCATGATGAATTGAAAAAATACATAATGAAAAGTTAAATTGAAAAATTATATACTCTTTAATGTGTTTAGTTAACGAAAATAAATAATGAATCTATTAAAAATAATTGTATTATCGAAAACACTAAAAACATTTGTATCTTTTAAATCCAAACCCCATTAAAAAACAACATGATATGGACTTTTAAAAAAAATTTATTACATGAAAAGTGATATAAAAACAATTTTTTTCGAATATAGACCAAATAATATTAAATAAGGGTTTCATATATCCTATGTCTTATAGAAATAAATGTGAGGTTTTACTTTATTTTATTTAATATTAATTAGTGGTAATTAGTGGTATTTAATGTTGTAGGATTGTTTTTGTACAAAGATTAAAGATAT
Source organism: Viscum album (assembly GCA_963277665.1). Lineage (NCBI taxonomy): Eukaryota > Viridiplantae > Streptophyta > Magnoliopsida > Santalales > Viscaceae > Viscum > Viscum album. Next base: position 712,922,425 of record OY728134.1, on the reverse strand, counting down.
AAATTGAGGTTTTTAACTACTTCATATACATATGTTTATCTGTAATATAAAAAAATTATAAATAATAGTTTATGATGTTATATGATCAATCTATGATACATTAAGGTATTAATTATAGAAGTTTCATTTAATATACATTTTTTTTGTAACCTATATGGAAATTTTTTTTACTATTATGTTTAATATTAACATTATAGTTTAATAAAAATAATAATTTTTTTATTAATATCATATTGTTTATGATATTTGGTTTCCATATCCTTCCATGTTAAAAATTCATTACATTGTTCACGGAAGTGATTAAACTATCCAAAAACAAGAATTTTATAAAATTTATTGGATAATTATTATTTTTGTAATATTTAACTATACTATTATTATTATAACATTATGAGAACATAAATAAATTAATAATTATTATTTAAAAATAATATTATTTAAAATTCATGAATTAATTCTGATATAATCAGAATAACATCATTCGTATAAGTGGTAGAATAGATAAAAATGAGAGTGTGGTATAATGACTGAATGAATAAGAATAATATATTTAATAATTTTGATAATAATTTTAAAAAATATTAATGATTTTAAAAAAAATTAATATCTTGATAAATAAGATTAAATAATATTTAAAATAAAAGTAAATTTAATAATGTAAGTGAGTGGTGAGAATACATACAAATAAGAATGTAATATTCCATTGGCTTCCATATTGTTTTAGAAGGTAATTGGCAATATACAAGGACTAGAAGCTTAAGAAAGTGGTAAAAATAATTTTGGAAGTATGTGGGGTAAATTTGAGGGGATATTTATAATTTTTAGAGTGAATTCAAAAGGATGGTGGAAAGATCCTTTTATATGTAATGGGAGTGTCACTCTTGAAAATATTATGTACTTGTCAACATAATAATTTTATTTTTTATTTAATGTGTCCCCCATTTTGTAAAAATTTTTTATTGGATAATTTAAGTTTAAATACACTCAATAAATCAAATTGGGATACTTTTTAGTCATAATTTTTCATTTATCTCTTTGGTTAATCCATATTTTAACCCATTTAACCATTTTTGTAGTGACATACTTTTATCATTGGAACTAATTTATTTGGAGAAAATTTTGTTACCTTTACTACATAATAGTTATTATTAGGATTGAAAACATGGAATCTATTTTTCAATATTCAATTTCCATATGCATTATAAAATAATTCTAATGTAATTAAGAGAAACACATTATCTATTTTTTAGAAAATATCTTTTTATACATTGAAATGATTTCTCTGCAAAAATAAGTATATATTTGATTCTGAAGACACATATAAGATTATGAATAATAAAAATAGATTTATGTGAAGTAAAACTAATCAATAATTGAATTTAATCATATAATTACTTATTTAATGGAAATGAAAAAAATAGTACATTTATTAGAATAAAATATTAATTATGTTCCAAAGTGTCCAACATAGGTTTATAAATCAGAAATAATATTTTCAAAAAAAATTAATTCATAATTAAAAATAACGTTTTTTTATTAAAAATGTTATTATAAACATTTAATTCATTTTTATATCATGATGATGTATTAAAAGTGACGGTATTTGAGATATTTTAGTTTTAACTAGTCACCTAAATTCATCCTTTTTTAAAAATCTAAAAAACATTCTACTATAATTTATATACTATTAAGTCCAAAATGATATTAATTTCATAAATTTAAAATTATTATATTCACAAATTTTATTTCAAATAATAATTATATATAAATAAAGTAAAAACCATTATTTAAAAATGGATTTTATGATTTTGTTATTCTAAATATTATATCATATAATTTATTAATTAAATGAATATTAATTTATTTGTTCATGAATTTATGTATTACATATTATAACAAAAATATTTTAAATGTGAAAAATTTATTTTATAATTATAAAATACAACCGAGATATTTTTTTAAAAACACCCATTTTAATAATAATAAATTTTAATTAATTATCCTTTATATATCTGAATTAAAAATTGATTAATATTTTTATTTACTGGAGTTTTTATACCTATTTTAATTTTAATATTTGGAAGCTCATTTTGGTTTAGTGTTGTGTATAGACTTTTCTTAATTGACATAATATATTATTGAAAGAAAATATATCCCAAAACAATAGGGAATTACATTCCACTCCCATAAATACATCGTAACCTCAAAAATATGATTTCTCTTCTTAATTATAATATTATAAATATAGTCACGATTCAAGATATAAGTTCTGATGAAATATCAACCTCTCAAGATTTGGTAAAATTAAGAACCCCATCTCATGATTGAGTATAACGATCCCAAAAATGGAATTAATCTCAGAATATAGTTCATAATTTTCTATATATTAATGGATGATAAAAGGTTTGTTTTAAATAAAATTTGTTATTTACCCATTTTGGAAATTAATATGTTGTCCATGTAAATACAGATAATAAATTTTCAATATCACAAAAAAACATATAAAGGGGGGATTAATATTATTTGCAATAAACGCATTCCCATGAACATTATTAAAGGATATAATAATCATAAAAATATAATTTTTCATTGATAATAAAATAATTAGAGTAACAATTTATATATATTAGATGAGTTACTTGATATAAAATAGTGACTTTTACTAGGATCCAATTATACATACATTAACATAATTTAGAGGATAAGTGTTCCTTATACCACTTCATTATCATGGTACAAAAAAATGGTGGTGATTGTATAATATATTCATTGTTCGCTTATATTATGAGATTTTTGATACCTATTGTTATCATTTGACCTTTTATTGGGATATTGAATTTTGTAATACCTAAAATCCTTGATTTTAAAACATTGAGTTGTGGATATAGAATTACATAAAACACTATTTTTCTATTTTTCATTAATGGTCATATTTTCCCATGATTGAAAAATATGAGATTGATGATTATCCGTCCCATACAAGAAAAAATCATTGGTTCCTTTAAAATGATTTAATTTGTGATTTTCCCCACATTTTCCATATGTATATATTTAAAACCTCTATCCCGGATGATAATTTTAATTTCTATTTTTGGGAACTGATATTTTATCTTTTCACCTTAATAGTAATGATATTCATTAGTTTCTATTTCCAATATAAGTGCACATCAAAAAAATTTATCATATCTACCACTGTGTATTTGATCTAATTACCTTTAATGTCCATGTTTAAAGCAACTAATTTTTCATTTTATTTTAATTTAAATTCTATAAATTAAACTAGAGGCATACCTCAAATGTATCATGAATACTTCTTCATAATTAACCACTAGTTTATCATCATTATATTTTAGATCTATAAATTATATATAAAAATTTTTGTATAGAGTTCAATGAATTCATTTATCCATGAATATATTCATGATTTATTACCATACCATATGAATTAATTTTTATATTCTTATTCATATTTTTAATGAGATTCCACCATTAATTATACTTTCATTATTTGAAATAAATTTCTAATGTTAAATTCTTATAATATGATAAGTGAAAGACCCAAAATATTTTCTTTGTTTCATTGATCCATTAATTGTTGTTTAGTGGGAGTGAAGAGCAATAAAACAAAGGTGGAAATTTATATAAGAAGTAATCAGTATAAAATTTCTCATTCCTTGTTGTGTTATAGGGATCCACATGGTTTACATTATTTTTATTATCTTTGGGTATTTTGGTTTTCATCTTCAAGAGATTCTATAAACCATCCCCAATATCATTCAAATTTTTGATTTAATAATCTCATTATTTTCAATAATAACCACTATGAAATTATTTCATTTTTTATATGACAATTAAATTAAATAAATTAATATTGAGTTATGAGTATACTTATATTAGTATATGTATAACAAAAAATTATTATCACAGAAAAATTCACTCATAAATGAAATGTATAACCTAGATTTGAATTCCCTATGTTTTAATCTACATTATCCATGGTTGCATTCCTATTTGGTTCTATAACCTAGATAATTATAATTTAAAATTACATATTTTATTTTGATACATTATAATTGATTGAAAAGTGTATCTATATCACCCATAGAATATCCCTTGGGAGGAAAAAACTATGTATAATATTCCCCGCATTTTTGTTAACCATATGGAGATCATGTTAACACCCAAGTAGCTTTTTCAGGCTAGTTTTCCCAAGGAACATCTATTTTGTTACCTAATGGTGCATATATTTCCTTCATAAAACCAATATACATTATTCTAAATTTATACATTCTTGTTTTTCAAGGATAACTATAATTTATACACACTTTTTCAATGAAATTTTATAATAGTTTATTTATATGAAAATCGACATCATTTCTCCTTTTTTTTCATGAATTATTTTTCTTCCATATCCATAGTCAATTTATTATTTCACAAAAAAATGGTTCCTAAATGATTTATTATGGAGTTTTTTTAGTGATTTACAATATATTAAAATGTTTTGAATGATCCTTTTCAGCATTCTCTATATGATTTATTTGTTACTCTATTTTCAACTGTGAAAATAATGTTTTTTATCATTCACTAATTCATCATAATTTCTTAAAATAATATTCATTTATAATTATCCACATTCATATACATGTTTCTATTTTTTTGAATGAAAGAAATATTCCAATTACTCTTAGCATTTTTTTTAATATTTACTAAAAATAAAATGGATATTATTTTAACAAATAAATTGAAATTTGGGTTTATTTTTATTGATATATACTGTATAATTCACAATAAATATTATTATATAATCATTGTTTATTTTCACGATTCTATTTATTAAATTATTTTAAAAATTATTTTTAAAATTTATCTTCTATTTCACTTGAAAAAATAGAAATGGATTATAACATCATTATCAAACAAAATCAGTAACAGTATAATATTTTTTAATGTTTTATTTCCACATTCCTCTAAAATCCCGAAATAATGAAATATATAAAAAAATTAATGAGATATAATTAATTTATCATCATTTTTATTTCAATTTTATGGATTATACCACATTTTTTCACATGGACTTTTCCTATTTCCATGAAGTTCTCTATCACACATCCTTATCATTTTAACATTATATCCATATTATTTTTTATCATGAATACATTTCTAATTTTAGTATTATCATAACTATACACCATTTTTACATATGGTATTACATGAAGGAAATTTACAAAAGTTATTCTATTTTTTTGGGAATACTGAAATTTATTATTCTGGATTCACTAATTATATTTATTTATTAAGGCATAATGATTTTTTATTGTATTTATCATTAAATATAAAATTAAGGCATTAGATATCGGTTTGGTATGGGTGGGGAATATAATTATATATCCCCTTGATGAATTATTCGATATCGTAAGCAATTAAATTTTTAATGGATTAATCATTATTTTGGTTTTTGGAGTCTTTAATTCCAAATTATTGAAAGACTCTAGGATGAGGTCATAATAATATTTTTAAATTTATGGATTTATGAAATCCATCATAGATGAGTTAATTTTTTATTATCCCTGTGATTATTACATTGAAATCATCCATGAATAAATTTTTTGATTCAATGGAATATTCAAGGAATAATAACATTGTAATAACTTTTTATTCCTTATGTATAAATGATAAATTCCATCATGTACATTTCATTACTGAGTATATATTGTCACCCTTTATTTTATTTTACTTTCCCCAGTGTGTCCATAATGTAACTTTGAATTAATTCAAAAATAAATATGAAATTTTTCAAAAAAAAAATTAATGTTATGTTTACTCTTCCTCATTATTATAGAAAATATGTAAATATTTAATATCTAAATATAAATAAACTATTATATCCCATGAAATGTGATATATATAATCTCGTAACAATGTTATATAAAACAATGGCTATATTTTACTGGATATTTTTTTTATAGTTTTTATTAGATAAAAATTTGTAGGAGACTTTTGAAAAACATTTATTAAAAATATAGATAACTTGGGCATTTTGATAACCCCTTAAAATTATTTCATAAATATTTCCTATATAAATTTTTTTATTTAAGGGATCAATATTAATGCTTTAATGAGTTAATTAATTATATTTATTTATTAATAATTCTCACCTATAATAGATAATGGGAAACATATGAACACATGTAATCAATATAAATATTTTCCTCTTCTACTGGAAAACATGGATTGAGTTGAAATTCTAGATATTACTTCCATATTATTGGAGTGTTTTTCAAGGTATAACCAATATCAATACTCTTATGGAGAAACCAATTTCATCACAACATTGTGAGATAGTTTTTCACCACTACATAAGATATAATCCTATTTATTTTAAATGAACTATTAAGGAATGTGTTGATGAGAAATCATTAAAGTCCCCAAAAAAATATTACATGCATGGGGAAGTACTAAGAGAGAGAAGGTTATTATAGGTTTATACTTCCAAATGGGAGATTTTGATTTTTTTCCTCAATTGATTCAAAATAATATCATGTTGTATGAGATAAAGATCATGGAATTAAATACTTTTAAGGTGATATTCATTGAGAAATAAATTTCATGATATCAGTGAGATGATATGAAATATTAATTTATTAATTAAATGTAGAAGGAGGAGGATAGTGCTTCTATGTATAAGGATAAATAAAATTTGACTAAAATAATGCTGACTAAATTTATAATCTGAAAAGTAAGATTCATCTTTTAATTGATATATGTACGCCCGCCATCAGAAGGGATATTCCCTATTAAATATTTTCATCATATGATGATAAATTATAAAGTTACATCAATAAAAATAATTAATTCACCATATTTTAATTTATAAAAATAGGGAAAAATATTATAATTGAGGCCTATGGAAGAAACAATGTAGTGATGAAAATTATTGATAGGTTAGACAATCCAATATGATATAGTGATAGATATAAGAACCATGGTACTTGATTAATGGGAATTTTTGTATAATGTAAGTATGAATATGAGGGCCATATAACAAATAAATTCAATTAAAATAATGTTACTACCAATATCTCATGCTTCAACTGTAAATAGAGTGGGAATTATTCAAAACAATACCTTATAGTCATTTTAATAAACTTTACAAGAGGCCAATGGGGAAAGGCCTGTCGTATGTGATTATGAATGCTCAATTTCATATTACCAAAAAATTTATAGATTGAACTTATATGATAAACTAAAATCTATTTCATTCTATATTTTATTATATATTATTACACTCTTTTTTGACTTGTTTATTTAAATAGAATATTAAAATGTCCCCTGAGAAAGGATTATTCAAACCAAACATAAAATTTAATATAATTTCAATTAGTATATATCAGTAAATTAATTTAATGATGTATAAATAAAACTATCTTTTGAATTATAATATAATACATATAGTCAATTTTGACCTAATTATTTGTATGAATTTTCTTTCAAATTATATTTTAATAATTTACTTCCACGGAAAGGAAATTATAATTTGATAAACGGGTATGGAATTAGGTGTCTTTAGAGGGGAGACATAATATCCAGGTCTTGTATATACATTACTCTAGTGGCCCACTTTAATTATATTCCTAGATAAGCTTATCAATTAAATATATGGAATTAAACATAAACCAATGAATGATGAATGTACATATTATATAGGAACACATTGATGTATTTACTAAATAGTTACCCATATGTCCACATAATAAAGTAGTTGAGTTTTATTTTGTAAACCCAATATTTTCAAACCTATTCACATGACTCATAATAAAATGTCCCTACTGAAATTGATGGAGCTAAAGAAAAAACTACAAGAGTTGTGATATAATGAATTAATTATCCCTACTGTTTCAACTTAGGGATCCCTTATTTAATTCATAAAGTGTAAAGATGGGTTTTTTATTTTGTGAATAAATTTTACGATGGAATTTTCAATTACCATAAAGAAATAGAATCAAGATCATTGTATTTATGTAATTTTTTTTCAACATCAAGAAAATCAATATTTTCTAGAGATTGTTTTTAATTTAGAGAATAATAAATTTATATTTAATAAGGTTAATATACCATAGATGGAATTTTTTATATTATATGAACATCATGGGGTTATATTAATACCATGTGTATTTACTGACTCATAATCTATTTTTTGGGATGTGCATAAAAAGTATCTAGAATTATCTTGATAATTTCATTGTTGTATTTATTCATGATATAATAGATTACATGAAAATATATGAGATTTATAAGGTTATTATTTATTTATTATTGACACTCATAGAAATTGAGTTATATTTGAAATTTTCAAATTTTGAATTTCATATTCAGGGCGTTTCATTTTTAAGAGATATTGTCTCTACGTGCAATATATGTTTTGATCCATCTATGAATGTGGAAGTAAAATGTTTCCCAGGATGATGAATATAACCAAGATACATAGATTTATTTGATTATCTAGTAACCATTGGGGACTTGTTAAAAATATTTCTTAACTAGAAAACATGATAACCTTGTTGGCATATAAAGTGGTTATAATAATGAAGTCCAGATAATGTAATATATATATTTAGAATCAGAATTGGGTTTTGGTTGATGAATAAGTATTGACATTACCATCCTGATTAGAAGGATTTTTATTTGTATTGATTCATCAATGAAAGGACCAGGTTGTGTCTTTATATAAAGAAATATAATTTCTTATTATGAATCAATACAAATAATGATTCATGAATGGAATTTTAGAACTCATGAAACCTCATTGGAACTCGTAATATTTTCCTTAAAGATATGGATGAATTATCCCAATGGTGAGAGATGTGAAATATATAATGATCAGATGGTTATAAAATATATATTCTCTCATTATGAACTTAACAATAAGATAATAAGATTTCTAGAACTACTTTTAAACTAGGATTCCCCTTAAAACTACCACCCTAGGGAAAAAAATCCATGTGGCATATGCATTGGGTTGGAAGGATCGTGGAGATCTCACTAAAATGAGGATAATGAAATCTGAAACTCATGGCCTTAGTGATGATAGATACAAGAATTATTATGGAAGGTGAAATATCACAATTTAAAAATAATCCAAACCCTTATTACCAGAGAAAATAAAAAGGTCCCACATATATGATAAAATTTTTTAATTAACCATTTAGTCAACTAATGATGGAATTTTCTTAAAAACACTCTTTAAATTGTCACATAGTTTAGCACCACTTTCCATCCTCAAACATATATATGATTTGGAAAGACTATTGTAACAAATCAATCATCTACATTGTAGAGCCGATATTCATATTAAATTGTTATAAAAAAATACAACCGTTCCTAAGGGATCAAATAAATTTAAAGTCTTGTATGTCCAAATGCATACATATTTATTCACATTACATTTTAAAATAGAAAATATAGAATAAAAACCCATGATAATCTTCTTATAAATGTTCATATATCCTTAATATTTATACATCATTATAATATAGGTCTCTTTGGGAATGTAAACTATATAAGGGTGATAACATATCCTCATTAAGAAGTATTATACAATTAAATCTATCATTACATAAACATGGAACAAGTGATATGGAAGGAACAAATAAAGAATATGAGAGAATAATCAAATAATACTCCAAGAATTAAATATCATTAAAATTAAATGAATATATATAAAATGAAAATAGTTGATCTCATAAAACTGTAATGTATTATGTCGGGCATCAAAACATGTGGTCAGTGCCTTATTGAAATACACTATACAAATATGGGGATAGGTATACAAAAAACCCAATGATTTTTAGTCTAATGAAACCTATCAATGAATTGTCCATCTATATAATTATAGGCATTTAATTCCACCTATTTAAGTCCATTTTAATAACCATATGACTTAAAATGTCATTTCATTCCAATACCTATGAACCTTCATAATTAATAAAAACTAATATATCATTATAATGAAAATTCCAAAAAAATTACTTCCCAAATCAAAGGAATAATACGGATGACTAGGAGAACATCTCATAATAAACATAAATTATATGGGTAATCATCAATGTAAAAGGTTTTACCCTTATCAAATAAATATATAGTAAAGGGTACTTTTGAATGAACAAGATTATCAATGGAAGATAGTAATATGGTTTAATAGGATTTACTGGTAGAAGATCATGAAAATGGTTGGAAATATCAGTCATCATGGTTCATAAATTGTTTGTGATTATTCCAGAACATATTATCTGGGCGTGTCTAGCAATATGTCCAGTCATAGGACCACACTATATGAATCAGAGTGATTATTGGGTCAATGATCATCCATCCATTTTCCTGGTAATTACCCATAGTTCAATTATTTTCATAGATGTATCGAATTGATAATATATGGATTGGAATTTATTTTTTAGGAAACATTAAACCGTGTTAGTTTACCATAACATAGGGCATTTCTTACACTGTTGAAATGATTGAGTTTTACAATGGTTTTGTAACAATTAAATCCAAATAATATTATGGTGGTTTTGTATTATAGACATTAAAATCCATTATTCTTATTTTGGAATATTTGAAAATTTATTTCATGGGAATTTATAAACAACACAAAAATAAAATATCGGGTGAATATATCATGACTCCCAAAAAATATATATTAAGATGCAACAATCACTTATTGATTCCATATAAATTAAATAGCTTCCTCTTGATATATATATATATATATTCAAATTTAACTTGAAATAAAAATAATATAATTAATTTAATTATATAATATCTCGAACACGTATTATATACACCACATAAATATACTTTGGTGCATAAGATACAACACATCATAAAGAGTGAAATTTGAGATGGTAAACCCTTACAACTTGTCCCAACATCAACGAACATACATTAACATCTTGTGTCACCAAAATATATATAATAATAAAATATTTATGAACCTTACTAAAATATTTTATCATTTAAAATATATATATATATATATTCATTCTCTATGTAAATAATATTTTTTAGGAATATTACCACATCGATTGTTTATAGTTTTGGTCATTTGTGGTAGTTCACTAATAATTCAGATTATATTATTTAATAATGAAAATATAATACTCATCAGGTTATTAATGTTACTATTAAATATGACTAATAATAATTTATAATTTTTAAAATACAATTCATTAGTTATTTATTCATTTCCCTTTATGATGAAATTAACACCCATCACATTTCAACAACCCTTGAAACTCAATCAGTGATATCATAATTAATGAATTAAATATAAAAATAATATTTTTATTTATATGAAAATAAAAAAAAAATATTTATATAATTTTATAACACTAATTATGTTCTTATTGTCATTTATTATATAAATTCGCAATATTGTTCATTTAGGATGTCAATCTGACTCAAACTTGATCACACCCATATTTTGTTAATTATTATTGTGTGGTTTTTTTGAAATATAATGAAATTTGAATATTAATGAATGTATTATATTTTCATACTATATAATATTATAATATTAATTATATATGATAAGATATAATTGATATAATAATATTACACAATACGAATAAAAGGATTATTCTCTTATTATTCTTGTTTAAGATGATTAATTTTATAAAGTTTATTGATTATTTATATAACAAATAGTTTGATCAATTTTTAATCATATAAATTTATAGTGAAATAAAAATTATATTTATCCTTAATATATAATCATAATTAGATCCTTGAATGGAAGAAATCAAAAAAATGGATACATTATTCTGTGGAGGTAGTAATATTCACTACATAGGGATGTGGATTTCATTATCCATATATGAAAATAAACTAGAAAAATGTTTTATTATATCTTAAAAATATAAATGTTATATATATCATAAATAATAATAAAAAATTCCCATTTTTTACAGTCCATGATTGGCGGTGAAGGAAAATGAGACATGTTTCTTTATGGAAGTAGTAGTCAGCACCTACACATGAATCATGTTTTTGTTTTTCATAAGGAAAAGGGGAAAGTGGTTAATGATTATTAACATAAAATAATAAAAAATATTACATACCCAATTAATATTTTAACATATAAGGGTAGAAAAATATATTTATATTGGTAATATAAAAAAATGATGTTATCTAAAATAGTTTACTTATGTTGGACACTCGGATATTTCTGTCGAGAATTTCTTAAATGAGGATGGATTTGGGAAAAATGTTACCATATGTTAATGTAAGTAATATAAAATTAAGTATTATGAAATATTGAATATGGTTTTAGGAGGAAACTGAATTTTATGAGTTCTATATAAGGGGATTTCATATACTCTTTTTATAAGTGAAAAGAGATGGCATTTTTTAAAATACCCATAAATTTTTAATAATTAGAAATCAATCTCATGAAAATTGGATCCAAAATTTAAAAATAATAGATTCAATTTGATATATTATCCTGAAATCCTAAACCATGAAATTAATGACAAGTATTTTACATTTTCTCCACACTTTAATAATCGATTTTATACTTTTACCATTTTAACTTTTTCTACGGTAACAAGTTTTTTACCATACTAGTTAATCATTTATTCCTACAAATTAAATATACCTTATTAGATAATTTGGACCAAATAAAAAAATATAAAATAAATCTAATAAGTTTAAATTTATTAAAATTATATGATATTAGCTAAATATAGTAAATGTGTAATTCATTAAAACCGTTTTTGTAAAAATTGTGACTATTATTTAAAATACTGAATGTAATTTTATAAACAAAAAAGAATATTTTAAAATATATAGTCTTAATTATAAAACATTTATTTTTAGGATGAAGGGGTTTTTGAGGTTATATTACTCCTATATCCTAGATATTTCATAAAATTCATGGTTTTAATAGAAATCAGATTTTCACTATTCACATAAAAAATCATTTTTGAAAAATACTAAAATATAATATTTAGATAATATCACTATAAATAATTAAATATTTAAATTTAATTTTCAAAATCATATTATAAAAATATAAAATATAAAATATAAATATTCCCATTAATAATTTCTCCAGAGAATGTGCATTGAGTGATAGATTTTGATATTGTTTTTACCTACTACAATAGGGTCTTAGGTATTACTTTCTCCCTAAAATTAGAAAATTTTTTCATTGAATTTTTTTATATTATATATTTATAAATATGATTTTTCCCTCCATATATCTCTTTCCAGATCCATGATTTTCTATTCTAGCTTTGGATTTCTCCAACGAACATTCACTAACTGAGTTTTCAGATTCTACAACACTTGATCTTAGGTTTCAATAATCCATTGAAACTCTTAATTATTAGAAAAGCCTATGTCTAACTATTTTCCATCATATTTGATCACATTAATTGGATCATTCATGTATTTTTTAGTAATAAATTATGGAATACATCATTTACTTTATAAAGGTTGAGAGGCATAGTTAATTGGTATTTTAAAGAACTGATTATTTTTAATATCAAAAGGACCAATATACTTAGGTATTAACCAAATATTTTACCAAATTATATAACCCCATTAAATTGATAAAACATCAATAATATAAGATCCCACACATAAAATTTTTATTTGTTCCATTGATTATTTTCATATAGATTTTTTCTATACAATGAAACATTAATGTGATCATGAATAGTACATTCTTCAACAGTGATTCCCTCCAATATCTATATTTAATTTATATTTTCTTTCTAAATTTTCTTCCCAATAGGTCATTGTATAGGACCTACTCTCATACAATTCTTTTTATGTATCTATATACATGCTCTAATGGAATCTATTATTTCCTAAAAATTAAATAACATGTAGAGACAGATACTACATTACATAGAAGATAATATGATATGATTTTAGAATGACTTTGAATTTATTAATTTTTTTTAGACTATACATGATTTGGGGATGATATTACGTTCTTAAATGTATCTCACTTTCGATATCTCTATAAATGTTCTTTCATAATTTTGATGTGCATTGTCTATCATGATTATATATAATTGATAGTGGTTCTCCATGAAAACACATGATTTCATAGACTTATATCGAGTTATGGAACTCATGGTGTGGACATTTTCTTATCACTTTAAAATGAGTATGATTTGTAAGGAAATATATAATGACTCATATCGAATCATTCTTTCATGGAGTCTTTATATTTCCATTGTAAATTTACATTTAAATATTTTAAGACTTACTTATATTTATAGAATGGGGTTCCATGATTCCCTTGGGATTTTCTTTATTGTCTATTACTTGTAATATTACTAAGAATTTGGACACATAGTCCATAATTTCTCAATTTATATCATCTTATTTGAAATTATCTCGTAAATCCTAATATAATTTGTGTTACTATGTTATATAGATAAATTAGTCTATGTGTTTCTACTACTATGCCCCTCTTCAACTATGGTTTGAATAAATAACATATCCTATTTACACACATTAACACCACATCTCTATATATTATTTATATCAATTTCCAACACTTACTCTTTTAATCATTAATTGTATATCCTCATTCTATTGATACTTCTCTATATTTTCAAGTAAGGATGGTTTAATAGTTACTTGGAAAATGAATAATGGATACTCATGCCTAAAAAACCATATTGATCTTTATTATATCTATATATATATATATAGGGTCCTTTTTGATCCTCAACAATGTCATAATTCTATGGACTCTCATACATAATGAATCAGCCACCTTTTTCCCTTCACATGGTGGTAGTCTATCAAGAAATTGTACTCATTGAGTAGTTCCAACCATCGTATTTTTATCATATTGAGATCCTTATTTAAAAATATATACATAAAACTCTTATAGTTTGTATCTATATCAAATATTTCACAATAGAGGTAATTTTTTTATATTTTTAGAGAAATAGTAATATATTTTTTCTCATGGTCATGAGTTCGATAGTTTTTTTCTAGGATTTTAAATTTCTATGTTACATGGGAAACCGCCATATCATTTAGAATAAGGGAACAACTGTTCAAATAGTGGGTGCCCTATACCCAACTAATCAATGCTTTTGATTACCATAATTTATAAATAGATAGCTATACAAGATGTCGACTTACCATTATAGTGTTGAATTTTCAGTGTCCACAGTTGAAATGGTAATGTGGAAAGATTAATTGTCGTATCGAAAAGTTATTATTATTCCTTGGCTATAATGAGAACCTCTAGATAATATGGAATTAATATTAAATATATATTCTATGGTCTAGATACATCTTTCTTATTGGAAATAGTATATTTTTGACTATCAGGTGTTGGGGGATGATAAGCATTGGGACTTCTTCTCGTGAAGTTCACACATGGTGACATCTACCAGTGAGATCATAAAGACCCACCTTCCAATTAAAACACCACATGTTTCAGGTGTCATTGAATGTTATTATCTATGATCATGTGTAATGGTCTCTTTAATTGAGATCATTACCAATGTATTTCATTTTATTGCATACTTTGATGGAAGCTAAAAACCATGGCAGTGAAGTCGTAGCGAGGTTGTTTTTGTTGGGTATGTCATCGGTGGCATGACATTGATTGAATGGTCAAGAAATGATTTTTTTAACTTCTGGATAATAGATGTAATATATATTATTCCATGTTGATAAGGATGGTAGTAACTTTATAAGACCCTAGACAAGGAAGTTGAGGGTAAAACCATCCAGTTAAATCAACAAACAATAAAGATAGAAAAGCGTGATAACACGTGAGTGCATCCTGATTTTTGAGATATTACAGACAATGAGATTGTATTACACATTGTGTGTTCATAGGTTTGTTGTCTCTGCTATGAAAATCCATATATCTTCAGGGGCCATGATGGGTGGCTTGATCATGCTCTTGGTCTATGAATACTATTTATTACTATCGAGATAAGGGCCTAGGAAGTCACGCACAATAGAGTATTCATGATTCTACCCTATTCAGTTGAATAAAAATTTTGGACAAGGTGGGCACCACCATAGGGGTCCGGGATTTATCCTAGGTTAAACAATTACCAATGAAATAATTAATTTCATATTATTTGAGTTTATAATATTGAGTTTTGAATTTATATATTAAATGTATTTACATGTTTTATGTAAATACAAGGAAAATATTAATTGACGAATATTAAACAATTCAATGTTCAATTAATATTTCGGGGAGCGATGAGTTGAGTTAATGACTCAATTATTATAATGTAATATATTTTTATATATTTCAAGTGAGTGATAATAATGTTTATTACTAAGATTAGTAGTTATAAAATGTTGTTAATAGTGCGTTGATTATTCTGGGGCCGAGATTGCATTTCTGATTAATTAAATGACACTATAAATATTACTGGATAATAGATTTCTAGAAACAATTCATGGGTATTATTTGTCAACTCCTCTCTCCCATGTTCTAGAGAAAGAGGCTCTAGATCCAAGGATCTCAATCGAGCAATCTCTCATGAATCGCTAGCGAAGCGACGCAGTGATCATGGTAGTGTCATCTCAATTCCATGCTAGCACCTGGATATAGAAGAACGAGGCTCATGGGGATTCCCTTAAGTGTGTGTGGATGATCTATAGGAATTAGACTTCGGATTCATCAAGAAGTGAACTCTAATGATGAGAATATATCGTGCACGAAAACAGATTTAAACCAGGTATTTTACGGTTTATTTTTGTGTTTAAAACTCTTCATTTGTGTTCCTCGGCTAATATTGGGCAACCCTTCACTATGGTCGAAAAGTTTACATCGATCGTGGGTGGAAAAATATTTCAAATATCACCAGTTTGGGTCTTCCTCGGCATGCCTTGTTCTATCAAGTTGTATCAGAGGGGTTCATGAAGACATTAATCCAATTATAAATTAAATATTCATTAAATTTAATGAAGCTCATCGATATAGTTTCAACGCCGCAGATGGAATCAGATTTGGACATCGGATGACTAGTCTGTGGTCAGCCCATGTTTGTAATTCAGATTTAAAATTGTGATTTGGTGATGTTTTGAATTTTGATCGGATATTCTGTTGCCAAAATACTCACCAAAAAAATATTAGAGTTGATATTATTTCATAAGAGAAATTATATTATTATTATAATAAATATTAATTGGATTTTATAATAATATTAATAATAATAATTTTATTTTGATAATAATATTAATTACTTAAGAAAATATTATTATTTAAATATTATTATTATTATTGAAAATTTTATACATTAGGCTTGATAAAAACAAAAAAATGATGGAGGGGAAATACTTTGAATGAAAGTCTTTATTGACAAAAAGAGGAGGGAGGGTGGTGGGATACTTTCAAAAAAGGTCTCCCATGGATAAAAAATTTAAAATAATAAAAAAAGGAAGCATGGGCGGACTTGCAAAACCTAGTCTAATAAAATTGGTTGGGCACTGATTAGCGCCCATGTTCAGTAGCAGTGTGCAGTGGCATTAGGGGCCGCCTCCTCCGTCCCTCCTCCATGCAACAAGCTTGCACTCCCGAACAACCTAGCTCCCCTGTCATTCCTATGGAGAGCTTCCCCAGCCTCAGCCGGCTCCCACCGAGGCCGCCTCTCCCCTGCTAGCCGACTGTTGGCTTCGCCTCCACCCATATTGAAGCAGCGCAAGACTTGTCCATGCTATCTCCCTCACTCACGAAGACCCACTATAGTGAGGCACCACACCAGGCTAGGCGCAATGGCCCAGCGGCCCTCCAGCCTTTACCCATTTGCAGGCTCCACACCCCGGGACCCCAGTGACTCCCCCCTTGGATCAGGAAGATGAAGCGGCATCCCGCATATTCAGGCGACATCATCCTCTTAGCGCGCACATAGGCCTATGCTGGCGAGCTTCCTGGACCACCTCCAATACCTGCCTCCTGGTCCTACTCCCACACCGGCATCGACCTTTCTGCACAGCCCCGACCGCGACACCGGCCTCTCCTCCCACATCCTTGGGCCTTTGCTCCACCGAAGCCACCTCGATCTTGCGTCTTCTAGTATTAGTCGCTGGCCACCTCGGGCTGCCTCCGCCCTACCACATAGGCCTCTCGCTCCTGGATACATCCAGGCACTTGCAGCGGTGCACCACTGCAGCTCTTTCCCGCGCCGGCACCTCCGCGCCGGCACATCCGCGCCCTCCGTCGGTGGACCCTGGCGTCGGGCGCTCTTCACTAGCCATTGAGAGATCCCTCCGCCACAACCATCCAACCTCCTCCCTTGCCACAGACACGGACCGCCCAATCTATCATAAGGGAAACCCAGGCCGCCTCCCCGCAGCCTCGCGCACACCACTATGAGGTAACCTGTTTGCATGTGGTTTGACCTGATCTGACCAGAATCATGTATGGGCTGGTCTTAGTAGCCCAAAACGAGCATAGGCGGACCGACCAGGCCTAATAAACCCTTGCACGGGGCCGGAACCACCTGAATTGGGCCTGCACAGGTTCTCCCCCGACCCGCACAAGTCCTACCCACTTTTTGAGGGGTTTAGAAATTATAATTTAATCCAAAATTAGTTAAAATAATTAATTTAATTACATTTCATAATTAAATTAATTATTTATTAATTTTTTGTTTTATTAATTCATGTTGCGTAATTAATTTAATTGAAGTTTAATTAAAATAATTATTTAATTATTTTTTATTTTTTAAATTAAATTAATATTTTGGGACTAAACGATGACAATTCATTGAATTAAAATTAGGGATAAATTTTAATTCAATAAATAATGACCTCCAAATTTATTTAATGTACATTTAATTTTTATTGTAAATAAATTTTATATAGGGTGGTTAATGTGTATTTTGATCATGAGATTTAGATTGAACAATGTATTTCTGGTGCTTGTTTAATTAGTTATTTTCATTTATTTAATTATTTAATTATTTAATTATTTCATGTTTGTTTGTAATAATTTGTTTAATTAAATAAAAGGAGATCTGTGTGTCATATCATGTGTCGTTATATGTATAATGGCATGCATGCCGAATCTATGAGTTGTATATTTATACCCCGAGACCCCCTCTCCTTGTGCAAGTATAATTGTATAATGATGAGATGAGATGAGGCACACTTAGCACCACGTGACAACAATGAACTAGATAGGAGTTGGATACATTGGATGAGAAGATGTTATTCAAGTTGCATGCCACGTGACTAATGGTACTTATACCTAGAGTTTCGGTATTCCCGTTATTCACTAAACTGATCAACTAACAGTAATGGATCCTGATCTGGTGTTCATTTTTTTTCATGGTTTATTATTGTTGTGCACATGTAGTTAATTTCGCAATCTCATAGTATAATTATAAATAAACATGTAAGATAAAATGAACAGGTGACACGATGAAATTTCTATTTCTTGCTCGGTCAGTTGTGAGTTCAATCACATAGTGCATGCTTATAAAAGTAGAAAATGATTTCTTTCATCACACTAAAAATAATAAAACCCTTAAAGATATATAAAGTCATAATTTCCTTCCATAATTCATATTTGGAAAAAACTAACTGTTTGAGGTTATAGTTTTTCCATAGCTTAGGGTGCCTCTTACTATAGGGGAGTCCTTATAATAATGATGGGTTGACTTAAATAAAACTGTAGCAATGAAATTTCAATAGCTATCATGTTGTAATTTTAGAGGAAAGTATTGAGTAAATAATGTTATGCCGTTAAAAAGTTGGGGCTTCACTCAACAGATCGAGGAGCCGCATGTTAACGTGATTTCCATCCAAAAGCCTACATCAAACCCTCCATTTAGTGGTGTATCCATAGCTTGTAGACTATGTGGGGTGGTTCCATGATCCTTGCCACTAGAATACTCAAGTGACAGAGTATTCTGATTTTAGCACAAAGGGTTATTAAAAAATAATAAAATAGTTGTAGACATTAAATAGAATATGTAATTAATCAAAATTTCTAAACTACTAATCCAATTAAAAGGCACCAATCTTCTAAAATTTATTTTCTTAGAAAAATGGAAATCTATACCACATGTTTAAAATAGCGATAAATATTAGACAATTTATATGTCCTCCCTAACATGAGTATCCATTAATAGTATAGGCACATGCGCATAGTGATATGATATAGGAAACTCAGGGTTCCAGTGCCCCCAATACTATTCTCTACCTTAATAAGCAAGGGTGAAACTACTTAATGAAGACTAATGTACCAAGAATATGATTTTTATGCTATCATTGATGCCCGGTGTTAGTTTTGATCGGTACACTAGGGCATGGGTTATATAACATTATGTATCATCTATGATATGATTTCAAGGAGAAAGTGGAGCAATGATATAAAGAAGTCGATGATTACACCAGCATGTGTAAAATTGAATGATTTATCGTGATCTTTAAATGGATCCTTTTATCAAATAATTTTCACCACATTACCCAACTCTCATTTTATGTTACCAAACGAACATGTATTGATTAAATGCTTCATAACCAATTTAGGTAATGTTCACCAAGAAAACAAGAATATCAAAGATAATTTCAACTTTAATTATTATGTTAAATATATTGAAATACAATGTGAAATGGTCAAAAAAATTTAATTCAAATAACACATTCCCGACTTTCTTCAATTAAAGATGTATTAACAAAGATTATTTGAATTACATATTATAAAATATTACTATGGATGTTTAAAAGAAATAAACCAGTTAAAACAGAAAGTTTCTGCATCTATATCAGGAAAATTCATAAATTGTAATGTTTCAGTATTACTACATTGTTATTAAAGACATTATGATGGTGACATATGTGTATTCAAATGCGATAACCATGTTAGTATAGAAACATTACTGGAAGTCAGGGGTATTCTCGAAGTGGCTATGAAAGCGTGATAGGTTGGCCAATGTAGTGAAGTACATGAATTATTAATTTGAAAGATAAATATTCATATTGTAATATTTTGAGTATAACCACAAAAATTAATCTCATGTGTCCTTGTATTCAAGGAGACATACTTTCATGTTCTAGAATGAATTTTATTTTTGGTAAACTCAATCACGAATTTAATAATACATGAATCATAGGCAATTAGTGACGAATATAAATGTAGTACTTTAACCCAGTAGTGACAAGATGAGTCTTCGTCACATAATACTAAAATAGGACATCATGAATATACTGATTCTGGTATTTATGCTCGGCACAACAAAATAATTTTGGTATTATCGATGTATTTAGTTTGGACATAGGAGCCTTTAGAAATAAAGGTATCTCACAAAGCATTTGGAAATAGTTCAAAAAGTTACATTGAACTATTCCAAGTATAAGCTAGAGGTATGTATACTTCATAATATTCCATTAAGTAATTATGGAATATTAAATTGATGCATACACTTGATTAGAAGATATGAGTTGCTTTAGGTTGGGATACCATTTAATATCTTGACCAAGCATCCATAAATCATGATAATTTAGTGTGGAGTAATTACTAAGCATGCATTACCATAATGACATCAAGACATTGATATTAATGAGGGGGATTTATGATGATGTCTTACATACGTACATTGATCAAAAAACATTTAGCGTGGAGAAATTCCTAAATGTATATGTTATACATCAAAATATTAATGTATGTAATATCAATGTGGAAAGTAGAAGATACCTCCATTATATTTTATGAAAAGATTTGAAAATAATATGGTTATACTAGATCCATATGCCAACTAAAATGAAAAAAGGATATCATATGAGTTATAGTATGATGTAAATCCATTATGTCATAAGGGTATGTGTTTTGATGAAATTAGTTAGTTCGGATACAAACAAACTTGCATCAAGATAAACACATTATTTATCTAAGGTAATTATCCTAACAATTGATTATTACATTACATAAATCCCCAAAATAGATAAATTGTTGTCAATTTATATACTAAACTTCTATAAATAGGTGCACATCTCTATTAGATGTAGTGGGATCTATATTGACTTGTGTTTAGACAATGCTAAAAATGGAAAAATAGTTTGCATAAGAACTAATTCCACAAGTGCATGAGGAACATAGTATGTTCCAGAGACACATATTTAAAAGGAAGGATAAAACCATTGTGGGGGTTTTTATATTCACCTTGTTCGGTGATCTATTATTCAATATGAAAAATATTTCCGACAAGTAAGCAATATATGGGAATTATATAAAATTTATAAGACAAACTAAATTAAAACTAATGGATTCCATGAATCAAATTGTAAAGGGGATTATTATTATGAATACTGTGGTGGGAATTCAACAGAGTTGATACATGGATGGTACAAGTATAGTAACAATATGGTTCGATTGGTTTGAACAAGTTGTTGTCCCCAAATCCAATATAATTTTACTTATCATAGCTAATTTTATAATCAAATTATTTATCATTGGATGTCACTTCCATAAATCATGGATAGTGTCTATATGACACAACCAAAAGGGTTGGTCACATCACAGAATTCTAATATATTATTCTAGTTGCTGAAATATAGTTTAGGATTAAAGTAAGAAATGGGATCATAGAATATAAATTTTAAAAAAATGGTTACCATGTTTCTACCAAAGGTTAGTGGGAGAACATAATGTTTTCATGTATAATATGTTTTCAACATGTAGAAAAAAGACATTGGTCTTATAGTTATTTGAGATCAAGAATAAATTGATTCTCAAGTGATTGACTTAATGTAGAAACCTATGTTCAAGGGAACATGATCTACTAAGGTGTATATATTGGTTTTTGTCCTAATAAATCATACATATTGTGAAATTGTATAGAATAATACATATTTGAATGATTCATGAGATGAATTGTTGCCTATGTCACATAGAATAATATCATTATTATGACATGTCCAAGATATGGAAGAGATAAATGTGATGGTTTATATCCATATGTCGAAGTAATGCAAAGATCTGGTATTCCATGATATGTACAAGAACCTTAATTGCCAAGGTCTACTTATAATAGGAAAATATCAGTTATATCGAAGAGCAATGTAAGGGATGTAGTCAGAACTATCTAATTTTACTTCAGCATGTACAATTGATATATACCTGGTATGTGGATAAGAAAGGATAAAAGTTTTCATGTATACAAACTAGTATGACATAGATCAATGTGATCTACTATCGTATTTATCTTAAAGACAATGAGTGAGTCAAGCTCATATAATCCAGTGGTGGCCATACTTATAAGACCGAGTACGTTGCAGCTTCTGAGGCAGCGAAGAAGCAATTAAATGCAAAGAATTCTTCCAGTTCTTGGAATCCCACCTTGTAAGAAAAGTATTATCATAATGTAATTTATGATATTTTTACTAGACAATATATCATTTTATGACAGTGGACAAGTGAGGTACTATCAAGATACCATATCTTGAGTAGTTTTACTCAAGGAGACAAGTTTGCAATAGCATAATTACCACGTAGAGGAACCATGGAAGGACCAGTAGCTAATTCCAATACTCTTCAGATACATGATGTTGATCATGTGAGTAGCTAACAAGTTTGGTAAGAAAGTCGGATTTTTTTAAAGTGGATGTATTGAAATATTGGGTTACATATACCCAACTATTTAGTGATTTTGATTACCATATCGTGCATACATATAGCTATACATGATGTCGTCTTACCAATACAGTGTATAATTTTCTATATCCACTATTGAAATGTTAATTTCCAAGATTAATTGTCACATCGAAAGGTTATATTAGTTCCCATGCTATAATGATATCGTCTAGAAACTACGACATTAATCCTAAATATACGTTCAATGGTGTAGATACATTTTACTAATTGGACACATTATATGTTTGTCTATCAGGTGCTATTGGATCATAAGCATTGTGACTTATTATCATGAAGTTCACGCTTAGTGATCTCTAGTAGTGAGATCATGAGGACTTACTTGAAAATAGGAACATCACATGATTCATGTGTCATTGTATTTTCCAATCGACAATCATGTGTAATGGTCTCATGACTTGATATCATAACCGATGTATGTCATTTGATTGTGTACATTGATGAAAGAGGAAAACCATGGAAATGAAGTCATGGAGCGGTAGTTTGTGCTGGGTATGCCATTGGTGGCATGACATTGGTTGATTGGTCAAAAATGTATTTTTCTCTTCTTGATTGTGGATGTAATATATCTCAATCCATGTTGATAATGATGGTAGTAACTTTTTATGACCATGACCATGGTAGGAAAGGGTAAATCCATCTAGCTATATAAACAGATAGTAAATAAAGAAAATGGATATGACATGTGAGTGTGTCCTACTTTATATTCTATTACAGACAAAGAGATTATATTACATAGTGTGTGTCTGTGTATGTTGGTTGATGTTATTGTGACTATACATATCTATTCTAGGGCCATGATGGGTTTCTAGTTCCCACTCATGGTCTGTGAGTACTATTTTCTAATATCAAGATAAGGGCCTAGAGGGTCACACACAATATCATATTCAATAATATAACAAAATCAATTGAATAATATTTTTTAACATGGTGGGACCCACCACCGGGGTCCAGTTTTTTTGCAAGGTTAAACGATCAACAATGAAATAAATAAAATTATAATATTCATGTTTAGATTAATTATTATAATATTTATTTGTTAACATTATTTACGAGTTTTAAGTAAATAACTGAAAAATATTAATTGAAGAATATTAAATTATTCAACGTTGAATTAATACTTTTGAGGGTGACGATATGAGTTAATGACTAAATTATTATCATGTAATATATTTAAACACATTAAAAGTGAGTGATAATAATATATATGACTCATATTAGTATTAATAAAATTTCATTAGTAGTGTGTTGATTATATGGGGTTTGGATGGAATTTATGAGTAATTAAAGGACACTATAAATATTAGTGGAGAGGAGATTTCTGGAAACTATTCATGGGGATTCACTCTCTACTGGTCCCTCCCATGTTATAGAGAGAGTGGCTCTAGATCCAAGGAGCTCAGATCAAGCACACTCTCAGGAATCACTAGAGAAGCGATGGGGTGATCGTTGGAGAATCAAAGGCGTTATCTCAATTCCATGATAGCATCCAGATTACGATGAATGAGACTCCAGAAGATTACTTGAAATTTTTGTGGAAGATCTAGAGGAATACAACTCCGGATTAATCGAGTAGCAATCGCCAACGAAGAGCATACATCGTGCTGGACTTCATATTTAAACCAGGTATTTTATGGTTTATTTTTGTACTTAGAATGCTTCAAATGTGGTGCTAGGGTAAGACCGAGCTCCTCTTCACTGACATCAACATTTTTACGTCGATCGTAAGTGAATTTTTTTTAAAAATCCCACATGTTTGGAACTTTCACTGTATTCCCAGTTATAACAACAACTAATATATTCATTCGATGCATCAAATTATAATAATAAAACCTTCTATAATGGATGTTATACTTAATACTGGTTCATTAATCAATTTGGCTTATATATCATAAAAATATTCCACAAAATATGGTACCCTTTGGAATGAAATCCTATAATGTGTTATCTAATTTAATGGGGTGGGAAACGAAGAGAAATCTTGATGAAACTGGTGATATGAACCTGTTAATCCTTGCAAACATCATTTCAACATTACGTATTTTAATTTATTCTATTATCTAAATATAATTTATTTTATGTGATCAATAGGTATTATATCCTTGGAGAAATATGTCCAGCAGAAGGAAAAACATTGAGAAAATAATTTCAATTGTATAATATTTCATATATATTTTTAGAGGGTCAGGTGATTTTTTCAGATGACTATCGTGATATTTATAACTCATTGTGTATATCAGGATATTGTCAATGAATTCCACCAAAAAGTTTTAAATATAATTTTTGTATAATCTATTTTTCATATTCATAAATATAGAAGATTCATAAGTAAATCCAAAGGTCATTAACAAAAAATCGTAAAGTCTAAAACATTTTCAAAATATTATCTTCAATCTATCGTATTTCTTCACCCTTAACATGTGATCACAAAATAAAAAATTGATCATTGAAATATATAGGTATAATTTATGATGATTATATAATTCATCAATTAATGGTAAATATTATCTATTATTTATTGTAAATACATTTATCCATTTATAATAGATGAAAAATATCTTACTACTATCATTATTTTTCATAAATAAAATAATTTCAGCCCACAGTGAACCACTAGTTCATATAAATAACATATCAATCAAATCCTTCACATGATTATGTAACATTTAAAAATCACCTAGTTTATTTATATATTGATTTTTAGATGTAGGTATTTAATTTGTAATTAGATCAATGGAGAACTCAACATTAGAATCAGGTGGATGACATTGCAATTCTCATAGAAAAACATTTATGATTATTTCCCATGTATTCATCCATTATTTATAATATATATTCATTATAAATAAATAATACATAATATTCCTATCGTATTATAACTTTATTTTTGAGATTTACTCAGGGATGATTTGGAAATGATTTATATAGTAATGATTCCCTTATAAAGATAACACATTCCACCTCACCTTAATGAATTTTAATATTCATCTCATGGAAATAATTTCAATCATTATACAATAAAATATAATCCATATCATGATTTATATCAATTTTAACAATAAGTATTATAATAAAGTTTTAAAATAGGATATGTTTATACTACATAATTAGAGCTGACTAATATATATTTTTTGAAATAAAATTTCAACTAAGTATCTTAATTTATAACACATATTATGGGGTTCTAGGGGAATAATTAATGATTATTACCATCACTAATATTATATAATTGATATAATTACTAGAATAAAATTAAATATTTTATATCCATAACACTATAAACATAGTACCAACCACTACATCATTAATAAATTCATCCTCATCTACGGTAATTTCATAATCATAGAATTACTCCCATGAACTTCTATAATGTAAATTAACTTGACATTTAAGGAATTGGTTTACATATTATCCCACAAAAATATATTTAATTCATTTAATAAAACTATATTACTATTATACATTTCATTCACGATATTGGGAGACTTTATGTATACACTACAAAAACTCTTTTTCTCATATTGAAAAAATGAGGGAGTTTCTTTTCAGAGATATCTCATGTTCAAAATCCCATAATTATTTTCTACTTATTTACACTATTCAACCCATGATTCTCAATTGAACTCTTCTTCTCCTAATTTCACTTTAAAACATATATCATGGAAAATTAATTCTATGTTCTAATAGAGATGGATATTATACCATCATATGAATAAAATTAAAAGATGCATCAACCATATAAGGATTTTCGAAAACAAAATCAAGGGAAGATTAATTTTACATTCCAATATACGTACATAAAATTCATAATATCTAGTAATCCATGTAATTAATTCCTCAAACTCAATGATATTGTCCTTATATTTTCTAATAGTGAGAATCTATATTTTCAAATTTTTCTCTGAGGAGGAATGTTATTTTCATAGAATACTTCCTTAAATATTCCCCATTCCATGTGATTTATTTAATCTTCTTTTTGGTGTTTTGAATTAGATACCTAAATTATTATGCATATCCCATCGTACAAATGAATTCCATAGTGATTTTTCCATTTCACTACATCCCATAAAAATAATGATATTCTTTGGGGACTTAGTCCATTGTTCTGCTACTAATGGATTAATAATTCCATTAAATACTATAGGTTTTTTCTCACATGAACTAGCCCAACATAATTACACCATGTTGGGGGAAATCATGTTTATTTATGAGGGAGAGACTATTTTTCATGACCATAGTCTCCCATAATAATATGGTGATGATTTATTTCCCAAACTACAATTTCATTAACATTCTAAGGGGTACATACAAACATTTATTATTTTTATTTATATGGTTCCCATTCCTCTAGTTAATATGCATCTCTCAATAGTGGAATAAACATAATTATCATACGATTTTTAATTCTATAAAAACAATTCCTATTATGTTTTATATAATGTTACCTCTAATTCATGATATTTTTTCATTTCACTTATTTTATATAAATCATTCCCTCTAAATATAATCCAAAATTATTCTACTATACTTTATATGATTCCAACTAAAAAAAATATGACTCTAGTAACCCAGATCTGATACATATATTACATTATTGTTAAAAAAATGAAATGGTTCATAGATGATCCAAAAAAGATTAGAATTATTAGAAGACTATATACATATTATAATATTTAAAAAAATATGAAACAACATGGATTCATTTCAATAACAATATTATATCATCCAAAAAATCCAAAAATATTACTTAATGTTATCTTTTAGGTTTCCAATAAATTCTAAAATAATGTCAAGGAAAAATGAGGCACTCAATTTGGAGTATCATATAATGGATTCTATCAACATAAACATCGAACAAGTGATATGTAAAGAATAAATAAACAAAACAAATCTATAATCAAATGAAATTGAGGTCATGATATATCTATGATAATAAATGTAAGAATGGAAAAAAAATTATTTTTATGAGAATGTGGATTTCACAATGTCGGACATAAAAAATGATTCCATGTCATTCTCCCTAGACACTACACTAATATGCGGAGGGGTATGTACCAAAACTAAAGCTACTAGGTATCTTCAATGTTACTGGAAGTCCCTTACTGGATAAATAGAGTGGTGATGGTAAATTCAATCTTCTACATTATCCATATAATATTGAAATTAGGTTCAATAGTTTTCACTAGCAGGAGGAATCAGAAATGGTAGAATCAATACTTCATAATGGTTCATAAATAGAATTTGAATACTCTATATGATATCCCCCAATTGTGTCTTGTGAGGTCAGATGTCTTAGGTGCACTCATCAAGTATCAGAGTGATGACCGAATAAATTATCAACCCATCCTTTTTTAACTGATAAACCATAGTTTAATATATTCCATATCTTCATCCACATTCCAATATATAGGGAGGGATATTTTTTTTTGTGAAAATACACACACTTTTACTTTACCAAAACATAGTATTTTTTTACCTTGGAAGAAAATTAAATTGTTTTGGTAAATCTAAATAAAAAAATACGAGTGAGGAATAATATTAAAATACTAAAAATAACATTAAATTAATAATGAGAAAATTTAAAATCCATCCATTAAAATTGATGCTCCACAGAAAATTAAATAATTAGTGTAGAAATCTTGAGACAAAATAATGAAAATCAAAATGAACAAAAACCTCTTATGGCCTTAGAAAAAATTCAATCCGGTCCAATTGAAATATATAGCCTCAAATTGATCCTAAAACCCATAAACGGAATTAATTTCATCATATGACATCTCAAATAATAATTACTTACTCCACATAAATAAAATTATGTACATAATACTAAACATGGATCAAAGATAGGAATTTTTTATAGGAAGCCATTATATTTTTTCATGAAATCAATGAAAATAAATTAACCTAGTGTCTCAGAAACACATATATCTTAATCATTTAATATATGACCATAATAATAACATTTTCTATTTCTAATATTTATATTATAGTCATTATATATATGAATTATTTTTTTTTTTACTTATTTTTCCACATAGAGAGTATATAAACACACCATGATTTAATGAATGATTATAAGGTGTTTTTTTTGGAAATATAATTATAATAAAGTCATAATTATATTATTTATTATATATTAGTGTTATATGTTATAATTTAATGTAACTAGAAAAATACTTAATTGATATATAAATTGTAATTAATATAAACAAAAATACATTTGTATTAGTATGATTGTTTGATACAATTTTTTTTATAATATTTTTATTATTTATATCATTAATATTTTATTAAATTTTCTCTAAAAAGACTCTAACATTGATATGAATACAATATTTTTCGTTTTAAACCATTATTAATTGCCACCATGATATTAGGTAGTGAAAAATAATTAAATACATTATTCCATGGAGGTAGTAGTCGGCACATATGCATGGTTGATGATTTAGTTTTTCATTCAAGTAAAGAAAGGTGTAAAATGGATTCTTATATTAGAAACTTATACATGTTACATATATCATCATAAATTACCAATTTCCCTGAAACATGTTTTTTTCATGAAGGTGGTTGGCATCACATAAGACTAAATAACATTTATTTCTCAAGGAATAGAGAATGGTTTAAAAATGATTATTCCCTTATCATAATATCTTTTACAATATAAAAAATATTGATTATACCATATATGTATTATAAAATGTTAATTTAAATTTAATGATGTAAAGGAATGAAGTTATATAAAAATGGAATACTTGGTTTGAGCACATTGAGATTTCCAAGGGCGATCCCATCAAAATGAAGGGTATTGGCGAAAATATTATGATGAGAAGATAATGAAAGAATAAAATAATCCAATGGGAATGAAAAATGGTAGGGGTGTGGGAAGAAAATATATTTTAGGAGGGGAAATGAAGGGGTGGTGAGAAGCCCCTTAAATAATTGATATTTGATGCATTTTTTAAAACAACAGTATCTTTTAAACAATTAGAGGTCAATCTCAAGGAATGTAGATCATAAATTGAGAAATAATGTATTGGGGAAGTTATTGGATTGAAAAATTCCGTACAAATAGATTTTAAGGATGGTTTATTCATTTTTCCAACTCTGGACCATTAGGTATCGACATTTTCTATTATTACTCTAACCATGGTAGAATGTTTTTTGCGTTAGTAGTTTCTTATTTATGAATAAGATTAAAATTGTAATTTTAAATTATTTTAAAGATAATTAATAAAAATAAAAAAAATATTTAATAAAAGGTAATTTATAAAATATATATAATATAATTTTAAACTAGTAATTTTATATTTCATTAAAATGACATTATTGAAAAATGTAACATAAGTTTTAAAAAATAAAATATCATTTAATATTTTCTTTTATTTTAAAAATTAATAATTTTACTTATAAAAATTAAATATTTTTTAAAATATGAGTTTGTTTATTTTATTTTATGCATATAACCTTGTGACTTCCAAAGATTTTTCATTTTATGAAAACATTGATATATTCACCTTAAAATTAATATTTTTAGAGAAACCCCAAAATTTAATCTTATCTCAATATATGTATGGTAAAATAAAAAATGAAGTATATTTTTGAATAATATTATGTTATAATGTTCATAAATTAAAATATTAAGAAAAACTCATGAGTAAAGGCCGGATAGAGTGCATATTGTGGTGTAATTAATGATATGGTATTTACCTTCAATAGCAGGGTGTCTTGTATTTAAACTATTAATACACTAGGAGATATTATTATATCATGCAGTCATTAAATTTAAACTATGAAGGATCAGAATTTTTTTTTGTATAATTTCTAGTAATAATATATAAAACTCATGAAATATATTGTCACAATATAAAGCATTTTATAGAAGTATATTTCATACTCAAAATTGATGGGATGAACTTTTAAAAGGAAGTCTATAGGCCGAGGACCCATTGAGAGGGAAATAGAAATACTAAGATCTATTTAGAATCATTTTATCACAAATAAATATAACAAATATATCTATGTCAATAATAAGATAAATTATTTAAAATTTCAAATGGGGATTTTGTTATCAAAAATATTTCTATATATAAAGTAGTTTTATGTGTAACATTTTGTTATCTTATTTTAGTTACCTATTATGCCTTATATTGATCAATCTTCTTTTAGCGATTTCCTCAGATTTTTAAGGATACATATTTAATATTTTGGATCATATAGATATGTGAATGGTCAATACACTTTATGGGAAACCATAGAGCCGTCGTTGAGACACTGGAATGGAGTGCCTAGTTTTTTTAAACCATGCATCGACCCCTCTAAACCATACTACAGATGAAAAGGGGAAATTAATGGTTAGGAAAATGTAGTATAAATATGAACCCAAACCATGCAACTCTTCCATAAGACCAATGGGATCACATTGTTAGGGTACATTATTACAACTAAACATTAATCCCATTCTGTAAACCATGCACATTTTTTTATTCCCGTGAATATTTTATTAAAAATATCATGGCCCTATTCAAATATTCTTAACAGCCCCATTGGACTCAAATTAGATTCCTTTATCCCTAGAGACTCTCATGAGGTGATTATCATTCTTCCAAACTATATAATTTTAATATATAAGCACTGGTGATCTCATCGGATCTCCTTTAGGTAAGTAAGTATCATCTCTTGTGGTTTTTTTCAATATTCAGTTATATCCTTCATATAGTGTGATATTTAGTCATATTATTGATAGTTCTATTATCTATTTTGAAATATGTTGAATCATTGTATGATTTCTTGATCTCACTTTCCTCTATTTTCATTGGTGTTTATTTTATTGGTGTTCATTTGACCATGTGATTAATGATAAAGTGATCCAAAAGGATTTTACATAAAATATAATCCCAAAATTACATGATCGATTTGAAATATGATTTTAATTTTTTTAAACCCCAAATTTTAATTTATTTATTGTTTTATTTAAAAGGACAGGGAATTTTTAACCCCCCCATTAACATGGAATTAAAATTATTGGGTGGATTATGAAAAAAATGAATCTTTGAGTTAAAATAGGATTTGATGAAATGATTTTAAGTATACTATTTTGAATATTGGATTAAAATGAAATTTTATTTTAATAAGAATGATTTTTATAAAAACCAAGGATTTTGATGTAGAAATGAAAAGCCATGTTGTATCTGAAATTGGAAAATTGATAGTTGAATGGTGAAATGATTGGTAATTAATTATTTTCCCAATGTTGATTGATTTATTGTGAAAATAACTTGTGATATTTGGTTGTTAATGGTGATTAGGATGACCACACTATGACTCTGACTCCCTAAAAATATATTGATAATGGAATCATTAACTAAACCATATTTGACATGATTTCCTAAGATGGGTCCCCTATTATGGTGCAGATTGACTCCCTATAATGAGTCCCCTATTGGGGTGTTGATTTGATTGTGTAGACCTATTACGATCCATATTGGGAATGGACAGGTTTGGGGATATAATTTTTGGGAACTAACACAATTAATATCCTATCATCAAGGTTTTTTTGTATACATTGTTAAACAATTAATTTATTATATTACAATTTTATTAATGTCAATAGTTTAATATAAAAGTTTTATATAATATTTTCATTTAATCCTATTTTGATATATACTACATTATTTTATTTTAAATCATAAATTATTGAAAATATGTATATGAATTATCATTCATTATTTTATTTCAATTTAAAGCATAAATGGTTTATTATTATGGAATTTATTATGGAACCCTTGAAGATACCATGATGGGTTATTTATCTCACACCCTACCATTCCATTAAGAATTTTCAATTTGTCATATTGAATATCTGTGAAAAAAATATACCACTTGGAGGTGGTGAATGTACTTGATTTGTTAGACTTGGAGTGTTAAAGGTTAACAGTGGAGTTGGGATCCACTTATTACCTAGTATTATCCAATATTTAATCATATTTGATGTTTTTTCTATGAATGATGTATTGTTTGGGTATTTTTTTACATATATTATAATGGTATATTCTCCTTGAAGAGTGTTCTCAAACCTAGTTCATCCATTTATCATCCAGCGTTTTTTCGAAAAATAATTCCATGTTGATCTTGATTTATTTCCTCATTCTTGTCTCCTACCCATGTGGATCAATAATTTGGTTTAGGATATCACAGGAAAAGATTAATTTTCATTATACCATGGTAAATTGAATGGTTTGGGACAAAGTGGCATCAAAGGTGTAGGTTGTGCTTCATTCATTAATTTCAGTATTTTTTTTGTGTTGTCCTGGTAGACATTAAGTTATATTATTTGGAAATTGGATGTTTTTATAACCCAGTTACCAAACTTTTCTCATATTAATGAGCCTTAGGTCAATACTGGTGTTCAGGAAAAGGTTTGTTGAGGAAAAGTATAACTTAGTCTACTATTTAACCAATTTAATCTGAGTTATTTGATTACTCATTGACATTTTATAGAATACTTGATCAATATATCATTTTTTATGGCTCATTTTTTTCTACTGATGACGTGTAGAATAATTCCCATTATAAGACATTTGAATTGTCCATATGAGGACGGTTCTAGAGAACGACATTGAGTTAATCATCAAGTGGACATGAATCTTCTTCCAAGAGTGTTTTATGTTGTATAATCTCAATAATAGGAACCTACACCCATTCCTTCCTAGGTTTTGGTAGTTTAAATTCCAAGAGAAAAATATAGATATCAATATATATTGTTTCTTCATTATAATAAATAACAAAATTACCAGTATTAAATGATCTTACATAGGTAGAGGACTTTTTATGAAAATTATAAATATAATATTTATGTTTTTAAAAAAAATATCTAAAGGTAGAGTGTACTCCTATTAAACAAAAAAGGATTGAAAAGAGGTGGTTGGATTATATAGTGATTAAAAATAAGCATGAGTTATAGTAGTGGACATACATTTTAGCTCTTTTCATTGAGAAGTTATTTCTATAATCCAAGTTCTTGGAAATATTTATAGAGTTCCTCAAATTCCTACATTATGATAGGACATTGATACCATATGTGAAAAATATTTATGAACTTGATAATATTTCTCTTAAGGTGGTAACAAATGATAAATTAAAGGTTCAAGTATTTTTTGTGGGACATCATTCTAAAACAGGGTAATATATTTTCATTCTTAGTCTCAATTATCACACACATATATGAAAAAAATTATTTATGGATAATCATGACTTAGATAGTATTTCAACATTTATATTAGGTCCCTTTTCACCATTTTTTGTTCTGTTGGTTCTATTAATTGAAATAGAAATCATGATGAGTCTTTTGCTGGTTTTCTCAGATATTAGAAATCATCCAGTCCTCCTAATGTTCCTAGAATAGGACTATAGACTAGATTTTAGTTTTGTATGTTTTCAAATTTGAGGAAGGTATTCACATAGGAACCCAATATATATAGGTAATTCTAAATCATAGGATACATTCATAATTTCATTCATGTATTTTATGCTCCACATAGTGACATAGAACCATTATCACCAAAAATTATTATTATCTTGTCATATTCTTCAATACCTCAGGGGTTCTAGAAATATGGATTTTGAATGAATATTTCTCTTGCTATAAAAGATTAACTCAAGGAAGCTAATATTATTCTAGTGACATCTAGTGTTATAATCAATATAGATTTATCATTATTGATGACCTTATTTTATATTGGTTTCTCTCAATTTTTTATATCAACTCAAATTTTTAACCTTCAAAATCTTCTTATAGATCTTTTATATGATGTGATGGATATTAAAACACCCATCATATTCAAGTGAGAGTATGTATTTTAATTCCACTATTTGGTATAATTTTTTATTAGATCAAGCTTACAATGAATATTCTTGATCACATCATGAATCATGTAGATATAATTTTCATGATAGATTGGATATCTTCTCATAATCCAGTGATCGTTTATTATCTTCTATGGGTATCCATTAATACAAATGACCAGATGTTCCATGTCTTTTTTGAGGGAATGATTCCCATTATTGACTAGATCCAGACCATATATTATATATTTGGGTTTGGTAATATTAGTATTTTCCATTGAATTTAGAGTGAGAACATTTGAGTGGTGATCTCCACCCAGTTATTGTCCCATTTCATGATGTGATTCAATTTCACATTTCATGTTTATCACTAGTTACAAATGTTGGGTTATCCATTTATTAATTACCAGGTACAAGGTATGTTTCAATTATTTCATACCTTATTGAACAAACTAAAATTAATGATTTGAAGGATTAGATGGATGACCTTCTAGATCATGTATTTATAGTCTCAAGTGTGTTATCTTGTGTGGTGCTAGTTCACTTTGTAAAAAATGTTAAAGAAACACCTAAAAAATATGATGATTACTAGAAATTCAATTGATATATTGAAAGGACCAAGTTTCTATTGTAATTGATTGATGATTTTTTAGATTAGTTTAAATGGTGGAATTGGTTCCTAAATGTGGGTCTTCAGTCCGGTTATTCTTAGTTGGGAACAAAATAATCTAACATTTAGAAGTCAACCTGTAGGGATTCATATGGCCATTTTTAATATCATGTTTTACAATTTGGTCATTCTAGTTCTCCTGTTGTTTTTATGGAATTTATAAAATTTATATTTCATGTGTACCTAAAAGAAGTAATGAAGTTTTTATGGAAGTCATCATATTTTACTCTAAAATACAGGGGGACCGGGTTTGTTATTTGATAGTTGTTCTATAAATTTTGATAAATAATTAACTTTATATAATGCTTTAAAAATGTGATATCAGGATTTTTAAAGTAATGTTCTTAGGGTTAATGGTCTTAGAACATCGTATTCTAGTAGACACTAAGATGATGAAAGATATTATGAAATTTCAGATACTAAAAAATGTTTTTGATATTCAAAGATTTGTTTTCTTAGAGTGGCATAACCATAGATCCATTAAGGATTTCTCATCGTGGGATCCACCATTGACCACACTCACTCTAAAATGAGTGATGTTATTCTGAGATGTGAAAATTCAAAGTCATTTTGTTGTGTAGAAATATATATTAACTTCTATGATAGTATTGAATATTCTATAGGTTGGGTTGGGATATGTGGTATGCCATGGTGCATCAGGTTTGGGTTTGGGTTTCATCATTATGTAAGGAAATCACAAGGTATCCTGTGATTCTATATATCTTTGGCCAGAAGAGACGAATTTTCTAATCCTTGATCTCAATCATATATATATGATACATGATCTTAATTTACAGTAGAAAAAAATTTATTTATAAGGGTTTACTACTTAATTTCACCACTAAATCATAAGATAAAAATTCTATCAACAAATTTTAATCTCTCAAATAGGCTTTGGGTGGCGTATCTTCAGTATTTTCATTATGAAATTGCCTACATACCTTGGTACACATAATATTGTTTCTAATTATTTGAGTAGGAGACATATGATCCATACCATTAAAGAATCATCATAACTATTGAATGCAATGAATCATTTTTCTCAGTTTAATTTGGGAGTCTGAGAGGATGTAACTGAGTATGTACTAAGGAATGTCTTTTTGAAGTCATCTCTTATTAATATGATTATCCAAATGTAATAATGTGTTGATGGATTATATGGAATTAGGGGATCTCATTATAGAAGGTAGAACATTATAGAGACGACATTCTCTTCAGAGGGTATCCTATCTTTCTATAATCTATGGGTTGTACATTTTAAACTAAAAGGGTCCTGATAGGATATTTATTTAATTACAAATTGTATGTGATCCTAGAAAATAGAAAAATTACCTATAATTTGAGGTAATGATTGCAGTGTCTAGGTATGAGGTGAGAAATTATGGAATTTTGTTGTTGTTGATATACTTTGTAAAAGGTCAAGCTCGAGTAGTAGAGACCATCATGTTTTTTCCACCACTTCTAGTTCTAAATTGAATATGTGAATAGATTTCTATATAATTTTTTGTAAGATTTTATTATACAACTTTATGGTTGAATTTGATAGGGGTTGTTATTGAATGGCTGACAAAATTTGATCACTTTATACTTTTTCTAGTTATTATCAAAGTTGAGGACATTGGATGTCTATATGGTAAAGGTTTTATAGGATTTCAATGTGTCCCATATACTATAGTTTTCAAAAGGGATTATTGGTTGAATTCTTATTTATGGAGACGAAACTAAGAGGAAATAGGATATTGGGTATATATGATCACAACATATCATACACCTTATTATGTACTAATATAATGAGATATATTAATTCAAGAATTAATTCTTCATGGTTTCTACCTTGATTTTTTAGATTGTTGGGATAGCCATTTGGGACTGGTTGAGTATACATAGAATAATAGTTACCATTATGCTATTAGGATGGACCCTTTTGAGTACTTTTAAGGCAGTCCATGTAGATATCATCTTTGATTTTTTCAGATTTGTAATGTATCCTTGATTAGACGACTAATGGTCTAGGAGATTATCATGAAGAGTCAGTTGATTAGATAGAGAACGACGATGACTAAGAGATGTTATTAATATTATGATGATCATTTTCAAGGAACATAATAGTTTGTATTTAGAACCCATCTGTTCTTGAGATTTTAATATTGTTTGGTTCACTAATGCCTTGGATAATTGGGAATGATTCCATAGATATTGGTGGGTCCTTTTGATATTGTTGAGAAGGTGGTTGATATGGATTATCATATGGAACATCCATTATAGTTGATGGTGATACATAATGTGTTTCATGTATCAGATAATAGTATGTATCTTCCTTCACCTTCTCTAATACTGAGTTGATAAGATCTTGATGTCGAAACCGATTTATGCATGATTGAGAAGGTAGTCTGGATTGTTGATTAAATGGAAATAGATCCTTATAGGTGAGAAATATCGTTTTCAACATTATATGGAATAATAACATAGATTCAAATGGTACATTAGAAAATGAGGTACTAATGAGAGATAAGTGGACTCATATATAAGATATGGAATCTTGTTAAATGAATTTATGGGGTAATATATTTTATGGTGGGGAGGTTCTAAAATATCATTTCGTTCTTTTAGGTAATATTTCATACTCTATTTGAATAAAAATGTTTTAATTTTTTTCAGTATTATTGGATTTAATTTTGAAACTTTTTGGACTACTTTGTGTATTTTTATGGTTGGAAAAAGGTTAGGGAAAACAGTGTGGTGTGGTATAAGAAATCATGTCGCCAAATTTGAGCCTATTTAAGTGGATGCATGATTTTTTCAAACCATGTGTCCACCTCTCCAAACCATTAACACTATGTAAAATAGGATATACAAGATTTTTGTACATTTAGTTAAATTATACTTTTAAATTGTTCATCCGATCAAAAATACAAGTGGGGTTTCACCGTTAGTGATTGCAGTAACTAATTACTATGTGGAACACATATTAAACCATTTGAGACATTTATAATTCCCCAAAAAATTATTAAATGTATTGGGATACCAGTTTAAGAATCATAAATCCCCCATTTGACCCAGATATGATTCATTGGTCATTAGATTCCCTCAAGCCATGTTTCAGGCTCCTCCAAATACTTCTCCTCATTGATATAAGCATCGATGATCTCATTTGATCTATTTAGGTTATGTAAATCACCTCTCATGATATATCATATGAAAATCCATAATCTTCTTTTTATTGATTGATAGATCATCACATTATTGATGGATCATTATTATTTGATTGATATATCGATTTCCTTTACCTTATTTTCAGTGGTTTTTTATTGTCGATGTTTATTTGAGCAGTAAATAAAAAATTAGTGGTACCATAGTTCATTAACCTATAATTGAAAAACTATAATAAATAATTTATTTGAAATGAATTTTTAATTTGTTTAAAAACAAATTTTGGAGATTATTTAATGTGTGATTTATCAAGGGAATAGAATTCTGAAAAATCCCCAAATTCATTGGAATTTAAATTATTGGGTAAATTTGGAGTGAACTGATGGATTGAATTGAAATTAGATTTTATGAAATGATATAACGATTATTTTTGGGAAAATGTCTATAAATATTATAATTATTTAGAAATGCAAGAATTTGATGAAAATATATGATTTGATTATGAAATTAAAAGGCATGATTAAACTAAATATGGAAAATTAAAAAATGAATAATCTAATTATTTAACATCAATTTTTACTCCTGATTAATTGCTTTATTTTTTGATGAACAAGTGAAACATGGATGTTAGTGGTTGTTAGGTTAATAATAAAATGACTATGGATCCCTGAAATAGATTAATGATGACAATGCTAACTAAAACATGTTCTAAATGACTTCCCATTATGGTCCCCCAACTAAGGAATAAATCAATTTCCCTTAATGAGTCCCTATTGGGGAGTTCATATGGGTGTGCACACCTATTAAGTATTTTTTATGATTGTGAACTGTAAGGATCCTATTATCAGATACTAATGTAACTCGGGAATTATAATCATGGTAATATCATTTTGGACACGATTATACATGTTACAGATTGTAGAAATATTTTATTATTGTTAAAAAGTCTGTATAAATGTTTATAATTTTTTTGATATTATTTTGATATATCATGCATTGTTTTAATTGGAAGAATGTTTTGTTGGAAATAAGTGAATGCCACTATCTGAATTATTTTATTTAAATTTAATTCTTATATGGTTTTCAATACATAATATCTTATAGGACACTTTAAGAGACCAAATTGGTCAGTTTACCTCACACCCTACCTCATCCTTTGTGAGTTTGTAGATTTTATTATTCTATATCAAAAAATGGAAAGGCGTCACTTGGAGGAGGTGGGTGTACATGATTTGTGGAACACTGAGTGATGGAGGTTACCAGTGGAAATGTGATCCCCTTGTTAAATGGTGTTTTCTAGGATTTTAACTTCAAAGATGTTGTCTATCTGAATGATGTACTATTTTAGTATTAGTTATCCTATATTATTCTGGTACTTTATCACTGTATAATTTTTACATACCAACCCTTATCATTTATCTTCTACATCCCTTTTAGTAAAATCATTACCTCTTGACCATGATATGATTATAGGTGGTTCTATCCAATCAATGAGGACCAGGAAAACCATTTGAGATATATTAGGACTTTCTTGGGCATCAGTACATGAAGGTATCTTGGAATTTACATGACCGTAATTATTTCAAAATAGGGGAAACTATGTCATGTGTACAATGAACCATTCACAATTCTATCGAGTATTGGAGTTCTGACCCCTCTTATAGTGATTCCGCTCAACCTCCCAAAATTTAATAATATATTCCTTGTTTTATTTTTAGGAAGAATATTCTACACCCACTACATGTAATAAAAACTAATTAAATAGAGTTGGAACCAATATTATTTTAGTGGTAAGGTCTTATGAATATTCTTGGAACTATAGAGATATTTTTGTTGAATCAGTTGACACGGTTGGAAAAGGTACTTTGTAGAAATCATAAGATATAGGAAACCAAGAGAAATCCCATAGAATAAAATATTACCAATTAATCATATTTTTGAAGGAATAGATTTAAAAAAATAATTTATGTGAATAAATTATATAAGTTAGGGATGTAATACAAAAACATCTACTATATCTTATAAACATTACATTCATGAACAATAAAATAATGAATAATCCATTACCTCTCTAGTATAGAATTATGAAATTATATTTATTAAAGACCGTGATAAGAAGATAAATTCGAAAATTTTCTAATTTTAATTAGATGAAATTAAATTATTTATTGAAATTTCTGTTTCAAAATTAAAATAGGGTGATTTTTTGGATTTTATTGAGTTTATTTATAATGGGTGAATAATGAAAAATATTTATTTAATAAATAAATTTAGTTTTATGACATTATCATGATGTATGAGTGTCTTCATGTTTATGAAATAGTTTTTATATAATAATTTTATATTTTATAATTAATAGAAGAAATTTTAAAAATGTAATTTTTATTATATAAATATCTTTCTAATATTTTAGAAATCAAGTAATGTTTTTATTAAGATAATATTCTTCTATTTTTTTGATAGGGTTATAAAAACGTATGGTTTGTATTTCAAGTCAAATAAGTCTCAATATATTAAATATAATACAATTAATTCATTGGGAATCATACTTATACAAGATTTTATAAAAACAATCATTTAATATGTAAATGTTCATTTCTCTAAAAAAATTCTTGTTGTGTTTTATGATTATATATATATAAATAAATTTTTTTCACCACAAAAAATTTAATCCTAGAATTTGGATTCAATATTTTAGATCTGTGTTTTATAATTTGGTTATTATTTAAATTATATTTTTTGTTATAATGAATAGTTATCCAGGTAAGAGTTTTCCATATATTTTCAATATAAAGGGGATAAAGAGGGGTTATACTATATAAAAAGGACTAAAATATCTCTAAATCATGTAAAAAATCTATTTTTGAGTTTATAATGACTATACCAAATAATATAATCAAAATTGGACTAATTTTTAGGCACTTTACAAGGGAAAAACATTTATTATATTTTAGATATCATAATATTTACAAGGGTGGATACCCATTCCCTTATAAATGGGATCCTCCCCTCCTCACTTCTATACACACCCAATGATTAATTTTCATTATCGAGAACTATTAAAATTTAATCTGAACACCCTTAACACTATAATTGAGGTTTTTTTATTATGAATTGTCATATACTATATAGATTATATTATAACCCAATGGAAGATATCTATGGAGATGATATAAGTCTTAATCAAATTAATTCAAGTATAGTTATTCTTATACCTCCTTAAAATGATTTATAATCAGCCTAATATAATGCAATAATAATAGTAAATATAATTTTATTTTATTTTGTTTAAGGAAAAACTAATTTCTACAACTGATCCTTTATATGGTAAATACAATCATCACCTAGGAATATGTGCTAACTACCATCTTCATTAAGTGATGTGTTTCACTTTTTATGACTACATAACATGAATGTTTATAAATAAATAATTAGTGAATATATGTAATTGTTGTAAATCCTTATTATTCTACAAAGATAATATATTATCTACTTTTTTACAGTCACAGCCATTGGAAAATGGAAATGTTTCTCATGAATATATGTTGAATACCGCCTCCAAAAATCGATGTAATATCATTTTTGATAACAACATTGTATGAATGGTTCTAAAATTGATATATATATATATATATGAGATATATATATGTGTGAGATTTTGTGTGTGAGTGTGTAAAAAAATAAAAATCATTGGGTGCTGAAATCATGTACATGGTGCAAGTATCTGAATTTCCAAATAAAAATATTCAGGGGAAACAAAATAGCTATCAACATAATAATTAATTTTCACAATTAGTTATGAGTAAATGGGAGAAAATAAGTTATAAATTATTGATATAAATTTATATATATATATATATATAACATATATACTAATAATAATAAAAATTTATTATACAGTATATAGGAACTTGTCTCACAATGAAATAATTTATGGTAAGGTTTATTTTACAAAATCATTTTCATTTAGAATTTTAAATAATATAATTTTAAATGACGTAATTATATGATATTTATATATTAATTCCAATATAACTTATCATAATTTAATTATTAAATGGTTTACCATTATTATTTCAACATTTCTTCTATGTTTATCCCAAATCCACCAATAGGGTTTTTATACCAAATATAAACTAATTTCCCTATTTTGGTCATCAATCAATTTTATACCATTTCAATATTAGTTATTTTATTTTCATTAAGTTTTTTCCAATACATTCTGGACTTATAAATGGAAAATTATGTTAATTTGTACCTTTTATTTAAAGATTTTGAATTAATTTGTTCATTATTTTCCAAATATGTCATTTTTTACATAATTTAAAAAATTGTAAGCAATATTTTATATACATTTAATAAATGAAAAAAATTTCCCACCATCATAGATGTTATTTTTTATCAATATTTATTTTCAATTTTATTTTTTTAATTAAATCCTATTATAATTATTATGAGAAGATTTCATTCATAAATTTTACAGAAAGGAAATAATTTTCTCCGAAGATTTGATTAATTTTTTTCATTATATATATGGGTTTCCCTATGTGGGAGTTTTCCTTCACTGTAAATATTATGAAATAAGCATAGTTTATATTACATAATTTTTTATAAATTAATTTAATTTTTTTTTAAATTTCACTTTAATAGCTTTTGAAAATAGTATCTATATAGTTTATAACACTATCTATATAAAAGAATAATAAATGATTAAAGAAAATTAATTATAAATACTCACATTTATTTCAATATATTATTCAAAATAGAATAAAAATTAATTCAAAAATAATATTTCAAAATTATTATTTTCTTTATTTACTAATGTATGATTTATATCTCATTTTGTTCATAAGGGATTTTCTGAATTCCTTGAGGTTTAGTCCTCTATCACAGTCTAATTTTATTTTTGTAATATATCGTGATTATTTAGTAGAAAATATATATTTTTAATTTTTCGTTTTCATAAAAAAATAGATTTTATAGATATAGTATTTCTTGAAATAAATTTATTCTATTAGTTGGGGAATGCTAAGAATTTGTTTTAATAACTAAATATTGGAATTTATTTATTATTAAGGAAGGTTGATTTTATATGCAATATTTATTTCAATAAATAGGTAATGAAATAAATTTTTTGTTGGATGGGATCAAGATTAATATATCCCTATGATGGATCATCATGTCTAATGAGAAAATCAATATGGAACATCTTAAGTATTAGTTTGTAATTTTTTCTACATTATATATAATTATATAAAGAGTCTTCGAGAAGGCCATGATAGTATATTTAAATAGCATTTATTATGCATTCCATTTTTAGAAATCAGCTATTATTTCCCATGATTTTACCACATTGATATCATTCACAGATGAATTCATTGGTTAAATATAATATGTATTGATTATTCACTCTTCTTTATTGATTATGCTT
Source organism: Viscum album (assembly GCA_963277665.1). Taxonomy (NCBI): domain Eukaryota; kingdom Viridiplantae; phylum Streptophyta; class Magnoliopsida; order Santalales; family Viscaceae; genus Viscum; species Viscum album. The sequence continues at coordinate 712,877,677 of OY728134.1, read as the reverse complement.
TAGTTATTCATTATATCATCCTCTATAGTATTTTTCTTTATGAAAATATGATCTCACAAATTTTCTTCCAAGGGGTATAAGGAAGGTGATGTTGAATTATTTGTAAGAGAGATAATAATGTTTTCAATGTGTTATTAATATGTATTTTATTCTTCTAATGTAATATAGAAATTGTGTATTAATATAGTCTTCTCTGACTATTAAACAATTATAACTTGTGGGATGTGATCTCTCCAATCATGCACCAATTTAATATTTGATACACCATAACTGAGTGAATAGATTTAGTATTACACCTACACAACCACATCTGGTGAAAGAAACACATAATTTTCAACTGGATTTGATTCCAAGAGAGATGAATCAGGATAATCTAATATATGTTCTAATAATTTAAATATTACATATCATAAAAATCACATAATACCAAGACCCAATGGTTTTGTGTATTTGGATATCACCAATATAAAAATCCCATTGTGAACATTTCCCCATCATCACACCCTCTTAGTTTCCCTTAAAACCATATAATAGTTTACAATCATCTTCGTAACCAATGTAATGGAAAAAAATAATTTTTGATCAAAAATGTTTTTTAATGGAAAACATATAAACAATCAAACAAGGTTAAGAACATAATCATGTGATAAAAAATGAGCATGGGTGAAATATCTTATTAAAAACACATAGTATAATTATAGTTTCCCATATGGAATAATATAAGTAAATCAAATATCTAATGACTAATTATATATGATGGTTTTTGATTTTGGAAACTAAATAAGTTTTATGAACATGGGCTATGGATCATAATGTAGTATTATTACATAGATATATTACATAAAAGTAATCCTTATATTACATATCATTGTGAACAGAACTACCCAAAATCATATTCCCACATAAAGTCAACATATCATTGAATAAGAAACATTAAATAATCCATTTTTCGGAAATAATGAACCCAAAACATTAATGAAACCAAAACTATATTGGGGATTTAATGGAAAAAACCCATATTAGGGATTTAATAGAACTAATGCATTAGATCCAAACCATCTCACAATGATAGTCCATTAACAAATGGTCCATAATAAATCATAAATTCATCATAATCAATAAACAGATTAAAATCACATTTGTTAATCATAATTTTTAAATTGTGTCATATAAAGTGATATCAATAGTAGATTGATTAATACCAAAATATTAGTCCAATAAAATGACTATTTAATAAATTAAATTAGATGTTTAACCAAAAATCATAGCTTTAGATGAGATATAAATTTTGATGTTAAAAAGGAAATTGGAAACAAAATGTAAATTAGTATGAAGAAAACAGTAATTAACATTATTTTAAATAGATGATTTTTGAGTGTCTTGTAAAATGTAATATTCTATAATTAAACATTAAAATCGTTTTAAAACAAAAAAATTAATAATACCAAAAATGGACACATAAAAATTCACAATTATTATTTTAAATGAAAGGTGTACGGAAAGAGAAAAATTCCCACAGGAAAAGAAAATTCTGTTATATTATAATAATACATTTATTTCACCCCATATCATTTTAAAGTGTAGTACGAGTATATTTTTAAAATAGGTAAATATAATTTTTAATATCACCAATAATATTGCATAGTTGGGATTCAAAATAAAAAATGTGAATATAGTTTGGAAGCAAATATAGATGTTATATAAAATATATCACTACAATGGCAAGGAATTATGCTAGACAATGTAGCATGTTTTAGGTAGGATGAAATATATCAAAGGAATATTTTTATTATAAAATTGAAGTTATGAATATAAATATAGTAATAAAATTTTATATAATATAATAATAAAAGAATAGAATAATCATTAAATATTTTATTCATGGAAAATAATTACTTATTTAATTACTGAGAATTGAGTCAACACAATCCCTTAAAAATTGGTATACTAGGAATCAAAAGAAAATGAATGATTGAAAACGTTGTGGGCTTATAAATATATTATTATTAGGGAAAAATGAAAAATATACATAGGTATGTATACACCCCAATCAAAATAAAACTAGTGGTAGATATAACATATGTATTAATGAATGAAAAGTTATAATTGAAATGACTAATTATGGATTCATGGTCATTTTTACTAACATTTACTTTATATTTTTTTATTAGACATATTAATAATATATTATATAAACTCATTAAAATTTATTACATTGTTTAATAATATTTTACCACAATTAATTATATAATTTATTTTTCCTATTTTAGATAATTTTATTTATTAGTAATTTGTGGTGTCAACCATTACAAGTTTGTTTTCATATAATGGATTCAGTTATCAATATTTGATTAAAATCTATTCATGATAAGAATGTTTATTGTATACGAAATATAATTTTATTAATTTTTTGTATGTTCCATCTCCATTGTATGAATTTTTTTATATTATTCATAATGAAGGAATCTAAAACTTATATATTTTACAAACCGTTATCATTAAAAATATTATTTGTTAATATTGAGATTAAATATTAATATTTTAATTTTAAAACAAAAAAATGTATATTAATATTATATATTTCTAAAATTTAAAATTATATAACCATTCATGATAAATTTTCATATAATTGTTCATGTAGGAAGTTAAACCATCCAAAAAAATTTATCTAAAATTAATTAGGTAATATTGATTATGCAATGATTTAATTATATTATTATAATAAAAAAACTGTTATACAATAAATAATTACTATTTAGTATATAAAATAACTATTAATTAAGTTTTTAATAACTAATGATGTAATCAATTTTACTTTGTTTGCATTGGTGTTAAAACTAACCCAAAATGGACCGTGTTACCATGACTGAATGAATAATCATAATGTATATAATGATTGTAATATTAATATTGTACATGATTAATGATTTCAAAAATATATTATTTATCGATAAATTATGTTTTATAATAGGAAAAATAATAATAAATTAATGTATGAAAATGAGAGGAGAGAATACTTACACATAAGAATTTAATATTTTCTATGAATCCTTCTTGAATTATAAAGAATTTATATAATAAATTTGTAACAAAATTTAAAAATTATTAGATATGATTTTATATATAGAAATAAAGAGTAATATAGTTGATAATTATAATTTTTAGACTATAATTTATAGGATTATTGATGGATCATTTGATAAGTGATGAAAGTGGCACTATGGTAAATGCAACGATCATAGAAATATAAAAATTAATTTTTCGTGGAAACTAGTTCCAAATTTGTCCCATTTTTAAGAAAGGTTAATTTTCGGTCAAAATACACTCAAACATTCAAATTTGGAATTGTTTTAGTTATAGTGGTTTCCTTATCCCTTTAGTTAACCCCTTATTTACACCATTTTATCCCTTACCATAGTGAATAAGTTTTTTTATTTTTATTATATTTCTATTCCCTAAGTTTATGTTGAAAATATTAAATAATATTGATTTTTATGATTGAAAAAATATAAACCATTTTAAAATATTCAATATCAATTGGTGGGAAAATACTTAATATAGTATAAGTATGCAATAAATAATGAAAAATAGTTATGTAAAAAATATAATTTTAATCATAATAATTATTATACTAAAAAACAATGTATATGATAGATTATCATGATACCTAATGGTTATTGAATATCTAAAGGATATTCATATTACTTTTAAACCAATAAAACAAAATTTATACTTGTATTCACTTAATTATAACACAATGATAAAAATAATTCTTTTATTAGAATAAAATCCCACATATGTTCTAAGATGTTAAATATAGATTAATAAATAAAAAAATTATATTTTTGAAAGGATTTATTTCACTATGATTAAAACATATATTTTCAATAAAATGGTTTTATTAATATTTAATTCATTCATATATCATTATGGTTTCATAAAATTTATGGTATTTGTAAAACTATATTTTTCAATATTAGCATAGAAATAACAATTATTTATAAAAAACATTACAAAAATTCCATCAAAAAAAGTTATCAAATAATTATTTTATAAAAAAATTTAATTTCATCAAATTAAAATTATGAAATTCATAAATTATCTTTTGAATGAAAATAAAAAATATAATTAAAGCAGGCATTTAAGAAAAAAGGACCTTAATATTTCAGTTTTGTTTGTCTTATTTCATATCATCTATTTATTGAATTGATGCTAACATATTGGTTCATACATTTAGAAATTACATATTATAATCATTATATTTCAAAATTGAAAAAATTGCATTAATTATATAAAATAATCGACACATAAAAATATTTCTTTGATAAACAATAATTATTATATTAAATCTTATCAATTATTTATACTACTTATTAATTTTTTTTAAATGATTATTAATTTTTTTAACAAGATGTTATATTTTACATGTAAATTTAATTTTTTTTTGAATTTTATGGGTTTTTTTTATGTGTGTTGTTGTATTAGTCAGCATAGTATTTAACTAAATGAAAATTGAAACTAAAATATAAGGGAGTTATAATGTTATTTCACCATAAGTTAGGATACTCTTACTTGTATTTAAATTATGGTTGTATAATGTTTTGTATAATTCTTTTATTATGTATAATTTATGAGGGGTTTATATTTTGTAATTTATACCATTAAATATTTAGTTAGTCTGTGATATTCAATGGGAAATATCCTACGATTATGAGTTTGGTGGTTCTTAACAATTCCATATTGTATATACATGTTTTTGGTGATATTAATATGTATCTCTAAAATAATGTGTGACTGAATTAAAAAAATTAACTACTTTCCCTTGATCCATATGAGTTGGGTAAGGATTTAAATGTAAAAATTGGAACATATGATCCCTACTCCTTGATGACGTGGCTAATGATGATCATGGTATTGAACTAAAGTACAAAAATATTATACTCAAATCCCATGAGGTACATACTTGAGTAATTAAATGAACTTAAAGACCTATATAGTTTCAAATATTCTCCGTGGATATAGGATGGGTGTTTATTTATGATATGTTAGATTGAGGAATAGATTATATGGAATTTTTTGGCTTCCCCATGGAATTTTGGCTTCTTTAATTAGTATTTGGGTTGATTTTTCATCCCCTATAATATTATGGGTATCTTATAATTTTTACCATGGTGTGGGATTAAGAATCGACGTAGATTGTGAGTAAAAATATAGCATAAAAAATGTCTATTGGTAATTAGTTCTACCATCATCTGAGTTTTCTATATTATATTTCTTCATATATTTATTATGCCATATTATGGATGAAATTATATTATGGGTTGAGTTCCTCTATTTTTTGTTATTGCCTTAAATAATTAAATATATTCCTAATATGATGTTGTTTCTTACAAATGGGATTTAATAACCATTTGGGTTATATTTTTTATAAAGAGGGAAAATATACCCATTATATGGGATTCTCATCACAAGGAAACAATCCCCATGGTAGTTATACAGAATTCAAATAATGTAATGGAATAAAATTCCACGTGGATCTACTGTTGATGGATGGAATAAATTATACCAAATCATTGTTATTAATCACTGACGTGGATGTTAAAACCCATGTTTTGATGTATCAATTGAGGGGGATAAAATTCTTGTACATGTGTAGTGGCATAATGGAAGTGATTCCACTATTATATTGAGGATTATGTGTAGGGAATATTTTCCACCAATATGTTTTTGTGAATATGGATTGTATTTCCAATATTTATGATGTAGTATGGATGTGATTCTCTCTTGGTTGTGATTTCTATGGGGCATTTTTTCATTTATGGGCTAATATCAATAGGGTTTTATTCTTACTAAGATGAATTGATTTGGAGGATGTACTAGAAAATATATATATATTATGTTATGATAGGATGCAGTTCCCACTTAATTAGGCATGGTATAAGATGAATATTTGGTAATAACATGACATGTTTAGAGATTCCACGATATTGGAAAAAAAGGTATGGTTACTTTTCAGTTTTATTGTAGCACCTATGACATTGAATTATTTTTTTTCTAGTTACACTTAATAATGTTTATCTACAATAATATGACAATATAATTGTAACTATTTATACTATTTTTATTTAAGGACACCATTAGTGGTATCCTATTAAATTTCAGTCACGCCCTAATTTGGATTCCTGGTAACTTTGAACACTTCATTGATACTGTAATAGGTAAGGTAAAGGGACCTACATTGGATGGGTGCGCAATTTAATAATACAAGGAGGCTAGGGTTCAGAATATGTATGGAATTTGAAGGCAATTTTTCAAAATACATATTTATATTAATTAATTTGGGTAGAATGTACATTTTTGACTTATAGGTAACAATAAAATAGATATTTTTTTAGGAGATATTATAGTATATATCGTTTTTTATATGTAACACTATCTTTTTTACCATTAATTAGTGAATTGATATTATTTGTCATTGATAGGGTATGGTCTCCCTACTTTATATATAAACATCACCACTTTTTGGGATATTTGGGATATTTTATAAAGGATATAGCATGTGGTTAAAATATGATATAGATCTTATATGTGGACATAGATAACAAAATAATTAATTACATCTAGTTTACTGGGGATGTGATAGTTATTTTTTAGTTTTTACACTAATAGTTGAGTTTATTCACACTATAAATGTCTCATAAGGTTATTTATTTTTTATTTTTGACATTACAATTAACTAGGAAAGGCCATAGACCATGAATTCATGCATTATTTTTTTCATGTAGTTCTAAGATGACATTTTATCATTGATGTGGTTGATATTTTATAGAAATTGATGCAAAAACTAAGGGAAAATGATATTTAGAAAAGTTTAAAAGGGATAAAACAATTTAAGGATAATAATATAAAGAACATAGAGATTATAAGGATTGAGAAATGATCTACATGCCCATAGAGTGTAAAAATATTCACTCATTTTAGAAGTATAATTAGGGGGAGAATACATTAGTTATATACAAATAGAAACCCCAGCTCGACTGAGATCATAAATTAAAGTAGTTCTACAGTAACCCATGTTTCAATAGTACTTACAATGGGTTAATAAGTTTATTATGCTACACTGATTCATTGATCCAAGTCAAACATACTATAGTACCAGTTATAGGAAATTTGTGAAGCTATAATATAATTGTTATATACTTTTACAGTAATTCTAGAAGGATAAAGATCCAGGTCGGTTCCACTTGTTAGATATTGGTCAAAATTATATTTCATAAATATATCCAAAAGAATAGGGCTATAAAATAAAAATAATATCTTCCTTGGAGACTAATCTAACTTGTATTATTTCATTGATGCAAATGACCTATAAAAATTACAAATTCGGAGCTCATCCTCTATATAACACACCATTAGGTGCTTTCCGTAAAAGATTAAATTTCAAGAATAAAATTTAGAACACACCAACTATTATTCCATTAATTCCCCAACATCATTCTCCCATGTTAATCTTATCATCATCTAATCTTTAGTGAAGAAAAATAGGCACACAATACTACCTCAACTTCTCAATAACTATAGCCTTTGTCAATATGTGTTCCAAATTGCAGGTTCCATGAGTCTTCTCTAATTTCCACAACAAATCATGTATTAATACTTTGATAAAATGGTATTTCAAATGAATATACATGAACTACGAATGAAACACTATGTTATTTACAAGAATTTGTATTTCCTGAAAGTAACATTAAAATATAGTTTCCTCACACTTTATATCTAGATCCCTAATAAGTTCTTTGTCCAACCCCTATCATTCTCATATTCTAATATTGAAATGTATTCTACCATTGTGGTGGGAAAAGTTTTCACCATATATAACTGAGATATATAGTTCATTGTAGTTCCTCCATATTTGAACACATACAATATGGTACTCCTATTTTTGTTGACATCACCTCCATGGAAAACGTATATATATCCCTATAATGAATTAAATTTCTCAAATCACAGAGATACTTCCTTACATACCTTCTGATACCTCAGTGTATACTTCACAACATCCCAAAGATACTCAATAGTGATTTCCATATACCTTCTCACAACACCCACTACATTGTAAACATCAGGTTGAGTATAAACCATGGAATATATCAATATTTTAATAGTTTATGTATATGGATCCTTTTCAGTGAACTTATCATCTCTATATATAATTGGTGTTTTATCATTTAGTAAATTTAACTATCATTCAAGGGGAATATAAATTTTTTTCTCTTCAAACATACTAAATCTACTATAAAAAATCCAATCAAGTCCAGAGACGATAAAATAAAGGGTCCAATTTTTCTGGTCTCTCTCAACCTTCATCCCTAAAATATTACTATCTTTTTTATGATCATTCATCATTAACAACTCACCAGATAACCGTTCAGCTCAAAAATCCTATGGATACATGATCAAGAAATGTGAATGTCATATTTATATAAAAAATATAATTTATCCCTAAAAATAACTCGATATAGAAGTGTTATTCCCTGGAACTCTATTTTCATTCAACTCTTCTTAGTAATGCATCATAAATCATGTTCCACTACCTCGGTTCCCTCTTTAACCCATATATTCTCTTTTAGAGTTTTTACACCATGTTTTACTTCCCTAATAAATATATCCCACTTGTTTAAATAAATATATATCATCCTCTAAATATATTTTATTGTAATATTTCATTAAATAATGTTACTCAAGATTTAAATGATGTTGTGAAATAATAATAAGGTCCACATAGATGGCGGTAAAAATAACTACATGTGAGAAAAATTTAGTGAAGTACGCACATACCTTATATTAAAACCCTCTCCCCATGAGTATTCTCATGTACCTGCTCTTATAATCATGTCATTCTTTGATAATGAACACCCATTTTTTCTTCAATTCATTATTAAATTGTTACAAAGATATCAACACCCACGAATTGTTATCTTGCAATAAATAAATTTCCACTTCATAGAGAACTCCCTCTTTAACAAATAAATAAAAATTTTTACCAATTCAAAAAATCTTCCCATGATAATTAGTAAATAAAAAATCATGTATTGATGATGAATACCTCTACACAAGGCTTTATAATAATTTTGATCTCCTTAACTCTACATGAGGGGTGGGTTCGACTGGTTCTAGTGTCACATGATTAGGTTCACCTTCAAGCTATAATTTCTAATGGAACTCTAATTCTTTATTCAAAACATCAACTAAAAGTACATGATGGTTATTTTTTACAATTCATTTATTAAATATCACATCATGTATTCTAATGGTCTTATAGTTCTTATCATCTAATAACCCATAACCATGTTCCTTAACTTCATAACTAATGATGAAATAATATTCAGCCTTAGAATCATTCTCATTTTTAATATCAACATATATGTGAGAAAATTCCAAACAACTAAAGGATTATAAATGAGGGAGACATACCTCATTTCTGAACAAGATCACCTCATCCTGACATTGTCTTTATAGTACAACTTGACTATTTTTGACTAGACAAGCTCTCATGTTTTATACCTCTTACCAAAATCACATGGAAAAGTCTATGTATAGCCTCATAGACCTTGAAAATTCATTCAATATCATGTTAATATTTTATAATAAACTATTAAGTTGTGGTGTACCAAAAAGATCAATCTCTCACAAAATTCAATTATTATTACGTCATTTCAGGAACTCATTACTACTATTATATCCACCATTGTCATGACTTAAGAATTTCAGATCTGATCCAAAACAATATTCATCATGATCATCCACTTATAAAATATGTTAAAAATATCATATTTCATTATTATAATGTAAAACCAATAAATTTCATATTGAATCATTGATTAATGTCACATTATATTGTTACCATCTAATGTAATTTACCGGTGAAGGACCCTAATCATCAGTATATACCATGTATGGTTTCCTATTCTTTATTGTATTGAATCATTTTACAAAGGATACCTTCTTATGGTTTCCAAATATTAAATCTTCACATAGTACAACATCTATTAAATACATATACTGTAGTATTCATGTTTTTTCCAACACCTTCATACCCTTCTAAATATTTTTTCCTAATCTATTATTTTATAATTTTCAAAACATGGTAGAATTTATTTATTAAATCATATCTATGAATGTTTTTTCCATGTTATACAATTTATCAATCAATACTCCACATGATATGTCTATAGCTCCCTGTATAATCATATATGCACCACTAGTGAATATGGTACAAAATCCTACATCATCAAGATACCTGAAATAAATAAAATGACGTCTTAATCAATGAATATAACTCTCATTTTCAAGAATAAGAAAACTCCCATGAGTGATTTTGAGCCATGCATCACCCTTATTAAAAATATATATAGTTTCATCTTCAACAATATTTTCCATTCCAAAATTTATTGAAATAATATTATTCAAGAAAACATTCTCTGAAGTGGAATATATATAATCCACTAAGACTTAAATATTATACACCATAGGGTTATCGAAACTTAGTAGAAAAAACATTATCATTTCCTTTAGCATTTTTATTTGTTATTTCAGTTGTATCCAAGTTTAATTGTTTTCCCTCCTTCTCGACATCTGCATTATTCTTGAATTCCAACATGTATGACCCAACCCCTTTTTCTTACCTAATCTCGATCCCTATTATTTTTTATCCACTGTAATTATTATGTTTCACATATCTTCCACTATCTTCTATGTTCATTTCATAAAAATATATTATAACAGTTTCTCTTCTCTAAAAATCCTCATTGAGAATCAGGTTGCACAAATAATTTTAAGAAAAAATTTTATTCCTTGATGAACTACTCATGTCTATTACAGTTTCTTCCCAACTAGTAGGTAATTAATACAATAAAACTAAAGAATATGCCTCATTATCCAATTTATTTCCCATCGATGACAACTAACTTGTGATAGTTTTGATTTCATTAATGTGATCAACAACAGTCTTCCCTCATGTCATATATTAATTGAATAGTATTGTGATCAGTTAAACTTTGATCAACACAAAAGGTTTCTAATATATATTAATGAGAGTATTCATCATCCCAATCATCATCTCCTCTAATAAAATTTTTAAAAAGAATATTTTATTCTAATTAATGTTGAAAACTCCCCAACATTATTAATATAAAAGGTATAACTTTGTATTCTCTATCTATGTTGGGATTTCACCTCGAATTGTCCAGTGAAATATATCAAGAGAAGTAAATTCTCAAATATTAATCCCATAGCGACTGAAGTAATTTCTATTAAAATGATCGATCTTCACCCTTCCTTCCCCCATAACAATAATTCAATTTTAAAATTTATCATTGAACTACCAAAATAATCCATTTATAACACAGTTAACTGAGATTTTATGATCAAAAATAAAAAACATTAATATATGAATAGAAAAATGGAGATTAAATAAACAAGAAAAATATTTCTTCCTCATGAGATTTTGGATCCCTTTAAATACACACTATGTTATATACCTTCTATCACACATAACTCCCTACGTAAAAAAGAAAATATATTAAGAAGAAATTATTAATAAATTTATTATAGACACTAATATGGTAAAACAGTAATAGTTGTTACATTTTTAACGTAAATAATAAATATTTACTAGTTTTGAAGATTCAATTTCAATAAAATATAATTTATTTTTATTAAAAAATTAATTTTTAAATTAAATGTTCAAAAAAATTAAAATTTAAATTGTTAAAATAAAACTCATTTTTTATTTCCTCACAACTATATTATATTAGCATAAATATTTAGACTGTTTTTTCAAATAATTTTTTGTATGTGAAAAATGAAAGATAATGTTATTTCCAAAATAGTGATTTTTATCAAATTATCAGTATCATTATAAGGCATAAATTTTAAAAAACACTTTAATTGATATAATATATTAATTAAAATTATTATTATTGACTATAATTATAATTTTTAATTTATAAATTGTGTTATTAATATTGTTGGACATAAGTAAAATTTTATAATAATTTAAAAATAATTTTTATTTATTTATTTTGATTGAATATTTAAATGATAAAATTTGTGTTTTTATTCACTTTAATAGAACATACATTTAAATGTATAATTAATTAATTATTATCCTGAAAAATTGTGACCATCTATAATTTAACATACAAATATGTTTAATGTTAAAAAACACGATTTTATTTAAATCCGATTCTTTTTGTGTTGTTTCGGTTTAACATCAATTTTTATTTTTTAATATATATTTATAATTTCTAGGTTTACTTGAAAAAAAATATTAATATTATTTTATCTATTTAGTATAATGTGTCTATTTATATTTTTATTAATAAACCAATTAACATGAATAAATTTTATTTAAGAGTTATAAGTGTTTAAATGAATAATATAAGGTCGATCGATTAATCATAAATTAACATAACCTTTAGAACTTATATAATTCAAATTTTAGTTGATATATTTTTTATTTAATGTATGAAAAATAATACTTTACCTACCTCCATTAACTATAATTTCATTCAATTATTTCCTTTTACATAAAATTCTTTTTCACAGAAAGTTCCTCTTTAATTACTTATAAAGTGGACAACTTAAACACATTATTTACACACCGAAACTTTAAAATTACATATAGAAACTTTTAAAATTTATTAATTCTATAACCAAATCCAAAAAATACCATCTGGTCAGCCTTATTTATCCTAATCCCATAATTTCTATGGATGATTACGAAGAAAAACATTTTTTTCTAACATGCGTATTACTCTCATATTTGTTTTTTTTAATTTTAATCTTCATAATATTACATGAATTATTTGATATAAGGAATTTCTTATCATATATATATATATATAAATTTAGATATATTAAGTTATGATCTATTATTCATTCATTCCATAGAATCTGTTGAGAAAAAAATGCATTGATCATGCGTACATGCCGACTACTATCTTCGTTACAAGATGTTGATCATTTTGATTCATAACCTTGTAGGGATTTTATAAATAATGGGTTATATGAATAGTTATGTTTTTATGTTTCTATTATAGTTATTAAATATTCTTATTTTACATTTACCATCATTCTGTCATTGATTAAGGAAAGTGATTAGCAATAATGTTTATCTTCGGACAACCACTTCCATGAATGACATAACTTATTTCACTTAACCATCATAAAAATAAGGACCTAAAAGTTTAATAAGTGAAATATTTCTATTTTTATATCATTATTAAATTTGATAAAATTTTATTATTTACGCACTATATCTCTTCCAATTTATTGAGAAATGGGCTCATTGATCGTGTGTATTTGTGTACTACCACATCCATGTATGGTAATTATCAGTATTCATCACAAACATTAATTAACAGTTATAATGGTTGAATTTATTTACAAATATTATATATATTACATGTAAATGTTTTTATAAATTTAATTTTAACACTACATAATAGAACATTTATACTATTCAAACATTATTAAACATTTTTTCCCAGTTTACCACCTACAATGACAAGTTGTAATGTTTATATATTGAATGATTAAAGAATATTATATATTTGTAAAAAAATAGATAAAATCTGTTTAATATTTTTTGAGATATACTATTATAATCTTCTCATGATAATAATATACCATATTTGTTAATTAAAAAATGTTGAAACAATTTTTTATTTGGACTTATCTTCGTGAGGCATAATTAAAACACTCATTGGTTAAAACTGAATCACTATAAACAATCATGTGATATATAATACTAAAACATGGGTAATCTAGGAATCATTAATTTTTTTATATATAATCGAAAAATATAATCATTATAAATATTCTCTAGGAAAAATTCTCAAACCTAATGATAAAAATAACTTGAGAAGAACAACTATGTAAATAGTAAATAATTAGAAATGCCGAATATTGAAAGGTTTATATATATTAATAGGGTTCATAAATATATTATAAATATTGTTATGGTTTCTTTATAGGATGCTAGTTTGTGGTCAACTAAGTTGGGAAATTAGCTAAGATTTCTTTGTCTAAAACTCCCTCTATTGAGACATGCTAAAATTTATGCACAAGGATACATTTATATAGATTACATGGCGCAATTTTCATTCCTAAAATATATTCTATTAATGAAATTTTAGTGTAATTTTTTATCACATTATTGTCCAATTTTTTTTATTAAAATATTTATCAAGGCGTAATTATTTTTTCATCTCAAGTCCTTTTATTCATTAGTCAAAAAATATCTTATTCATATTTATCCTACTTGTATCCTTTTCCTGTAATTATCTTTTCAAAATGGCAGATTATATTTTTCTCTATGGATATTAATTATATTAATTATTATTTTTGTCTTTTTTAAAATTCATACTCAAATAAAAACATTACATTTATAAGAAAATTATTATACAATCCAATGGATATTTTTCATCCATATCCACATTTTAACTATTGAATGTGTTTTATATAATGTGAATAGTGGCCTTCATACTTTTATTATCATCTTACTAATGAAATTATTTAGTATTATTTTTATGATTTTTGTTTCAATTAATTGTTCAAATAGACTACAAATTTTTTCCAACTGATTTGATTCCAAAAAAAATCATGTAAATTAATGTTTTAAAATGTTCCCAAAAGTATTCCTTATTAATTTTAAAAAAAATGAATATTCAAGTACATTTTTTATATAGAAAAATTAAAATGAAATATTTCCACTGATTCATTTTAGATCATTTTTCAAATGTTGGGTCTCTTATACATATTTTTTTGTTTGAATATATCTCATTGTCACCTTTTTTGATTTCTAGGAGACATCCTATCTGCACCTTTACATAAAAGAAGGAAATTATTTTTCTTAGGTTTTAATAATATATCTTTTTATATTTTTCAATGAAAATGAGAAATTATTATTTTCAACATAATCTTTATAATTATTATAACATTTTTATTCATCTATTTCATATGATGGATCATGTGTATTCTTGAAATGATACAATCCATTTTAATTATATTGATAGATTAGGCAATTTTATTTTAAATCATTAGGATGATTTATCAAATATTTTGTATTTCATAATAAGTCACCTGTATCAGAGTTATTTTCTCACAATTTCACTCCACTCTAAATGTGATATGTTCTGATACATGGTTGAATGGTTTTCATTAAGATTCCCAACAAATCGATTGATTGGGGGAAATGTTTTATAAATGATATATCTATTTATAATATGATGTTAATGCCATATATGTAATCAAATTCAAGGAGTTTTATTCACCACTAATGATTAATAAATTCATTGGATACACATTAATTTTGTATAGGTTTATCATGAATTTTTTATTTATTAAGTCAAGAGTTTTTCCATATTGATCCTGTTGAAAAGTATATGAAACCCAATTAATTTACATGGATTTTTATGATATGTTGATTGAAACCATGTGACACACATATATATTATATTAAATATATTATACATGGAACCAGAACTATATATCCCATCAATGAATTTGGAAATGTTTAAATCATGTGAGATAGCATAGTTTGTAGGAAATGAGCCTATAAAACCATTGGAGTTTTATTTATCATTGAGAAATATGTTATGTTAATGTTGTAGGGATCAGGTTTATGATATCATGTTCATTTTTTTACTACATTAATATGATTCCATGTTCATATTCTATGATCATTTTTAAAAGTTTTTTATAATATAATCTCTTAATTCAATGTCGTGAACATTATTATTAGTATAATTATTATTTCATGTTGTGTATCATGTCTCCGATGTCAGGGTTTATATATATGTTTACCCATACTAATCATTTAAACTCACCCATTCTTATGGATCAGTAACCCTGGGTTATGAAAAAATTAATAAGTATTGTAAACCTATAGAGTATCCTCAATTGATAATTTATATGAAATATTGATTACTCACTGTGGATTTCTAATGTTTTTATATGGTGAATTAAATTATCCATTTTATGAGAATACATGATTTTTATTCTTCAGTCCATTACCTAGATTATATAAAACTATAAACTAAAATATCATTTATTTTTAAATTGGTAAATGGTATTTCAATCATATATGTGTATCAAATAAAGTGTTCATAGTTATGTATCTTAGTACCATATCTAAGAGCATAGATCTGGGGGATATTAATAAGTATCGAGTAGTGTTTATGTATCATTTGATGTAAATATGGTGTAGGATGAGAAACATTTATAAATTAGTAATGAAATCTAAGTTTGTTTATATATATTTGATCTTAGATTCAATGATTTTGATAAAACGTTTTGTTTTATATGGTGGGTATATTTTTCTTAATTTTAGATTTTGATAACTGAACATTACTGAATATTCTATGTATAAATCTATGTATAAGACATCATCAGGGAATTATGGAAAAGTGGTAATTATCTGGTTTTATAGAAATTAAATATATGTATGGATATTTAAAAGTTGATACAGTTTTGGAATATATAAAATGGTGGATAAAAACATGAAAAGAGTTGTCTGTGTATATCTCGGTCATCATTCGTGTGCATGTAGAATTATCCCTTACTGTGAACCTAAACAAACACTGTTAGGAAATATGATAGGATAATTCAGATTCCCTTTATGAAAAAATATGATGTATATGAACATATGATTTATAGATGTTATAAATTATGTAAAATAATAGCAAAATGACTGTGGATAGCCTATATTAAAGTTAAATACTCATAATATAGTGTATGTACTTCATATATGCTTATGTTTTTATAATCGTGTACATTTCTTTTGTAAATTTTTATATTTAATTATTTATATACCAACAATTTATTTTAATGTAATGGTTAGATCATGGAGATTGGTATCATAAGATTTTATAATAGTACAAGATAGGATGAAATGTAGTTTAAAAAGTTAAACTAAAACAAAACAAAATATCCTTAATAATATGGATCGGTCTCAGAATTAGTCTCCTAATCAGGGTGATAAAAATATATCCATAAATCATTAGATATATTAGAGTTGATGTTAGTATCCCATATTGTATGATAAAAAAATTTTCATATAGATTTGTTAAAAACAATAATTGTGATGTAAAAGAATAGTGTAAAATAATACATATTAAAAAATGAAAAAAAATAATTAAAATAATGGGAATGATATAAAAGATTGATAAAAGGTAATTATACTCATTATCCTAAAGAGCTAAAGAATTATGAAATCCTAACATAATATGTAAATAGTTTCAAAAAAATTCTACAATGGCATGTCATTACAAAACATAAAATCCCTCAATACAATGATCATAATTTCATTGTCTTCCATAACTATAGAATACCTCGATCTATAAAATCATTGTTATTAATGTATTTCATTTAAAAAATCCCTCGATACGAATATAAGTGTCTCTCTCATCTTAGACTATGAATCCCTCAATGTGATGTATCATATTCCATTGTCTTCATGTCCATGTAAAACCTCCATAATGATTTGGATCATTTTATTAATAGATAACTAAGAAATAAACTTCATTTTATGATATTGTTATTTGGTATCTCTATCACAGTTCTATAATGAAATATATCTGATAGATATAATTATAATTGCTATAATTAGAAACACTAAACTATCAAATGGACTATAGTATTGTTTGTCAATATGATAAATTGAATAATGGTTAATATGATATATTAGAACTGTATAAATTATAATGGTTACAACTATTTTCATACTTATAGATAAGACAATGGTCTAACCAATGGTCAGATCATTGGCTAGTCTTATGTACTGAGTACCCATTCATTTTTATGGATTGGATTTAATAATAAAATAATATATTAATTATACATTAAAACCATTTCTATTTTTGGTATAAAAATATGTTTTCTAAAAAAATTTCTATGAAAATGGGATATATAATTTAGGTAAAATAGACAGTTTAGTAACTTTTTTTTATTTTCAAAACTAAGTAAAGGAAATATATAATGAAATACATTCAACTCAATAGTCTCCCACTTATGGGAATGTAAAAAACCCAAAACATTAAATGGAAATAAAATTAATTTTAAATAGTTACTACCCATTGATTATTTTATAAAATTAAATTATATAATTCATATGAAAAATATTTTCTCTTCATAACTTTAGTTATTTTAATTACATATCTTTTATCATAATTTTTGATCTGACATAATGTATTTTTGTTTTGGATTCTCACCATCAATGAAAAATCATATTAGGATTGTTTCTTCCCCCTGAACCTATACCAGTTTTATATATATTTCTTCCTTTTGATAAAATATCCCCCTGAAAAAATTATCCCAAAAATTATACCCCTATAACTATTCATTCCCATTTTATGTAAACTCATCCCATTTTGTGACTTTGAAAAAGGAATGGGGAATGTAATTAATCTTTTGAAATGTTGTAAAAATGATATTTTTTACATAACTACTCATCTATCATATAAATCAAAGAATATTAATCTCAAAAGAATTAAAAAAAATTCAAACAAAACATATTTTGATAGAAAATCATTCAAACTAACCTTTTAATCAAAATAAATAGGATTACATCAATTGTTTAGTTTAAAATTATTCATTATTTCGTAGACAATTTTATATTAATAACCATTAATTTCCTAATGTCATCATTTTCCTTCTCAATTTTAGCAGCTGAAGTCTCTAGCTTAACCATCCTATATTCCATGACTTATTTTCTCAAAATATCTATCTATAGTCATTAAAATTCTAATCAATAACAGTTATTTTCTTATTTTTCTCTTTATACCGTAGAAACTCATCTTCTAAAGAATGGATCATAACATATTTTTCTTTTGAATTTCTAAAAAATTCATTGATGAAATAATTATTCACTTTGGGAATCATACATATATCTAAACTATTAAAAAAACATTACTCATTACGATTCAACAGATAAAAAACTTATCAGTTGAATCAAAAAAATCTAGGTAATGTTTCATAACATAAAAAATATGATCATCATGATCCATAAAATCAATATCAACTATCATTGACCATCACAAAATATGTATGAATATTATCTTGTCTTTATTATTCTTTCCTTTGAATATTTTTAATTAGACATCATTTTGAGTCACAAATTCCATTAATAACTTCAATGATTCCATTTTTTACTAATAATTTTTATTGTATCTGAATACACATAGCTTTAATTAAAGGAAAATGGGCTTAAAATATGATATTTTTTAGTTTCTAGAAAAAATATCCAATAATCATTTCTGATTCTATTGCTGATAAGTATGATAAATCTAATTAATCCTTTAAAACATGTGTTCTATATTGTCAAACATCTGAATTGTTTTCATTCAAACCAATATTCTTCTTCTGAAAACTTCTCTTAATCAAATTCTACATCATTCTCAGCCCAGTATGAATCATTTGTACGAATATTATGATCTTCGTCTACATATTTAGATGATTATTGAACATCCACAAAATTATCTATTGCTAGTTTCTTATCATATTGAGTTGAGATTAATGTGAAGGAAGGTGATTATTTTGAGGTGCGTTCACCATCATTTATTTCATAAACAATTTCTTCTTCTTATTCTTCTTCTGAATCCTATTATTTTTATAATTGTCAGATAATTCTCATTACTCCATTTATATTGTTCTTAGTTGTCTTATATTTCTACTTATATATTGATTATTAAATGATTTTGGAAGATTTTATTGATTTGTTTTTTCATTAAGGGATTGAAAAGAATATTTTTGAGATATATGTTTTTATTTTTATTTATCAACAACTACTATAACATCTGATGGAATTACTAATGATTCAAAAAATTATATACGGGAATTATGCAGAGTTTCATTAGTATAAGGAATAGTTACTAACCTTGAAACTTGTTCTACAACATATATGGGAGAGATTGATTTCAGTTTATTTGTGGATGATTATTCAACTATTATCATCAAACACTTCATCATCAATGAATATTCTAAACATTTCTTTTTATTCATAATTTTCAAATCCTCTTTTAATTCATCATAAATTAAAATTTTCATAGATAAAAACTATAAGTTTTGGATTCTAAAAATAGGATCCAATGGTTTCATTGGTGGCTTATACAGCAAAAGATTATTGAATCATCATCTGATATTTTGTTTCCTTCTTACAATATGTGGTGACACTAATCTTTCCTCTTTTATTTTTATATCCCATTTTTTCTAACTATTGCTATTTCAGATGTAGCATTTCCATTTTCTTCAACATTATTATTCATCATTTAATTGATGACCAATTTCATTTGTTCTATTTTTTATTCATCAATAAAATAATGTTTCTCTCGAATAGAAGATGGCATGTTTTTTGTAATGCACCGACCCCAGTTACCCAGAGTCGGTGCATTATTTTAATACCATGTCCTGAATACAAGGAATCATGTCTCGAAGAATCGATCGGTTTAGCAGTCTTGGAAAATAGATTACATACATGAATGTCACATTACAAATTATAACATACAAAACAACATAAATAATCCTTTATGAATGCCATTATTCCCTTGGCTTAACCTTCCATATCAATCGCAATACACTTCATGAAATCCTGGGAAAAATAAAAACTAGATAGGGGTGAGCTCAATCGCTCAGTAAGGGTAAACAATACAACAGAAACATTCATAAATAATCATAAACATTTAAGGCAATGTATAAATAAAACAAAAGTTTTTTAAACTTGAATTTCCTCATAATATAGAAAAATAAAATGATATAATGCCATTTACTTATTCACATGAATTTTCTACTAGTCTAATAATCACATACAATATCACTAACCACTTTAATAATGATGGAATGCATAATGCCAGACTATCATAACCACATAGTCAAGGCCTTGTACCAAGACTACAAATAAGATTTTTTGAAGGCCTTGTGCCAAGACACTAGTTTTTCTCATGAGACCTAACGATGAATCAAGGAGCTATAGTGTGCTCCACCCATCACTTATTAAGTCCAATTCATTCCTCATATGAACAGGTTTAAACATAACATAAATATTCGTATTAAAATTAGCATCCGAAATGTCAATACTTTATCTATAAACCATGAATAGTATAAAAATTACACATCCATAGACAAACATATCACAAAACCTTTAATACTATATGGAAGTTTTGTATTATTAATCAACTTCAAATAAGCTTAATATCCATCAATGGTTGTTGACATAGATGAAATCAAAACAATTTGAGAGAAATATCTCTTTTTTAAGTCATTTAAAAGTCATATAATTATAAAATAAAACATTTACATTGAAAATATTCTTAAAGCATGTAAGGGAAGCTTCGAAGATTTTATAATTGCGTAAAATAGCCACACCTTCCATATAAGTTAAAAAAAGACATTTTTACCTTAATTCAGTCGAAAAGGTTAAAAAGGACCTTGTTTGGAAAACTACAAAAAGATTCATTTATAAACTTCATATAAAAAGTAAACAAGTGTATAAATGACTTTAACCCATAGTCTGTAAAACAGTAAGAATGATTTGAAATACATTTTTAAGAAACATGAATGTGGATGATAAAGAGGTCCCAGTAGATAATTACATATAAACAATCTCAGATAATGAAGAGATTATGAAATAAACCATTACAAATTTAGTATCTTACGAAACATACCCCCTATTAAAGAGGTATCATACAATGAATATGTAAATAAAAACAAATTAAATTATATTACACAAATAATACAATTATGTGAAGTACATACACCACACAAAAGGTAATACTGGTAATATGGTAAGAATCTCATGGGAATAAGAAGTGGGATGAAAACCCCTTACCTTGCACTTTCCTTTAGTCGAGGGTACGTTTATCCTCATGTATGAAGATTATAGTATGTTATTAAAGTATATCAGAACCATATTAATATTTATGATATCATACATGATTCATTTATTACTTTATACTACCCATTTAATAATAATTTTCATTTTAAATTAACATTTCGGGTAATAATCACATTCTATATCGTACGTGTTTTAACTTGTTACTCGTGATTGTATGACATAGATCACTATTTAAGTACATCCAGAATATAGAACATGATTTATATATCATATATATTTAGAATATATTTATGTATAATGGATATATATATGAAATTGAAAACACCGTTTATGGAGACGGTAGTCCGTATGTATGCATAAACGCTGTTTCTGTTTTCATAACGTATTGAACGGAACTTAGTGAATAAAATATATGTAAGTACATATATATAAATATATATATAAATATATATTTATATCTCCAGTTTCATTATTAGGTCATATATTACAAACATATTATTAATATTTTTTTTTATCGTCGATGAATGGTGAATGTGGAAATGAATCTCATCAGTCGTGGAAATAGTAATACGTACGTGCGCACGAGCGATAATATCATTTCCTTAAATGTTTGGAATTGCATGGTATATTAATTTTAAAGAGAAATTATCATGTTTTTTTAATTTTTTTTATACATATTACTCATCATTATAGCCATCCATATAACATAGTGTTGAATTACAAATTACACCACGGTGTGGAGACGGTAAGCCGTACGTACGCACGCGTGGTGACATTATCTTTTATAAGATGGATAGAATAATAAATATAGATGTTAAATATTTATAATAACATCAATGTATATATAATATACAGGAATTATTATTTTATAATTGAAATAACAAAGACAGATGAAGTTGAAGAAGAAAGGAACTTGAAAGAGGGTGGTGAAAACATTACCTCTTCATCGGGTTCTTCCTTTTTGATTTGATCAAAAGGGTTTGATAGGATGGATTTATGATCAAACTAAGGCGTCTAGGTTGAATTGATGGAAGTTGAGAGAATATTTGGATAGGGTTTGTCCGATCCAAATGGCATAAAAGGTGTGAATTAGAGTGAAGGGGGAGTGCCCTTTTGTAGGAGGGGTGAGGGGCACCTTAGAAAAAACTTAAAATATTATTTTATAATAAACTCATTTTAGGTTTATAATGCTTCAAAAATGAATTATTTGAAGTATAAGGTGGGGATGGTTCTCAAAAATCTCCACCAATAGGTTTTAGAAAGGTTTACATCAATATATTAACCTTAACATTTAGATTTAACTCTTTGTTAAATAGTTTAACTTTTACCGTGTCTTCTTGTATTATTACACTATATGGTTAATAAACGTACTCTAAACATCCAATATAAGCTCAAGGATCTCATTAATGACATATATAATATTATTTATGCCCTTTGTCCGATCCTGATATTTTTTGGAATATTATATCAACCAATAATATAGTATTTGTTTTAAATATTAATTTATGTCAATTTTGACACTATTTGGTATTTTATTTTTTTGAAAGTAATCACAACTTTATAACTTCTAAAAATATATATTTCCTAATCCCTATCATTTCATATTCTCCTAGAAAATTCGTGGATTTCATAAAAACTTTTAAATTATATTTATTTTAATATTTTTAATACCATTTATTTGATTCTTTCATGAATAATGTAATTACTGCATCATCATTGTGTCATAAATAAATTTATTTATATAATGTTTAAAAATTATAAATAAAATACAATAATGTAGGAAATCTTTTTAGAGTTCTCGTGAATATTTATAATTTAATTTATCTTATGAATAACCTTATATTAAAAATAGTTTATTTGTTAAACATTGATTTTAACTCTTTTAACTCTTCTTTGAATTAATTAATAATAAATGTTATAATCTAATTCATGTATACATAAATGATAATATTTTATTCCTAACGTTTTTTTGGTCGAGATATTCTTTTCCAATAGAAATAGGACATTTTTAGGGTAATATTAATATCATTTTTACCCTTAATTACCCTATTTACTTTTAACCGTGGTAAATAAAAGTAAAAAGTTGCTATTAATCAAAAATTATTTTTACCTTATTGAACCAAATTTTACTCCTTGATATTAACCATGTATCTGGGATTTTTTAAATTCAACTCACAGAAGCAGTATAATTATTTGTTATGTAAATTTGCAAATTTCCTAGGAGGTGGGTAAAAGACGGTGAAAAGTTCAATAAAATTTATATATATATATATAATTATTATAAACTGACTCCAATTAATTAGATTAAACAAATATATGTATTATGTATATATTTGTATGTATAAAAATTTAAATTAAATAAATAATTATTTAATTAAAAATTATTTTTTAAACAATAACTCTATGTTTTTTCACTATTCATCAAAAATTGAACGTTTTTAGAAAAATACCAAAAATTCACCCTAGGATAATTTCGATATTCCAAATCTAAAAATGAAGTCTATTTTACCAAATTCAAAACAAATAAGTTGCATATATTAATATAAAATTAATTCCCGTTGTCAAAACCAAAAGGCATATTTGTATGAAACAATATATATCAAAATATTGACACTTCTTTATGTTTATTCTCAAAGTGAAATTACTTAAAATTACCAGAATTAGATTGAATGGTAAAAATATAATCTATTTATACTTCAAAACAATTAAAATTTATAATTTAGCACTATAAATTAATTTTATTAAAAAAGATGTTTTTAGTTAAAATATAATATTTTTCACTATTCACCCAAATGTGAAATTTATCAGAAAAACACCAAAAATTTATTGAAACTAAATTCTTATATCCTGATTTTAAATAATAAGTTTATTTTTTCAAATTAAATATATAAATGTTTCAACTATTGGATTTAAAAAGGGTTCACCATTAAAAGGCGGTAAAAGTGCATTTTTTTAAAAACTACATCTTTTATCTGAAAAAATGAATTAGTTCTTACATTATGTCTAAGAAACTCATAATATGGATTCTAAGGATTATATTTAGTAGAAAATTTAGTTAATACTATTCATAACTAGTTTTGAACAGCTAGTTTGGTAAGTTGTGGTGCGCTTGAACTCGGTGTAGCGTGTAGTGCATGTTAATGAATTATTTTGAAGAAATAACATACTTTGAAATATTGGTGTGTTACATTCATCCCTCTTTCAATAAATTGCGTCCTCACAATTTGTAATTGTTCTTTGAAAATAAATTGTTAAAATTAGAAAATACATTTGTCGGAAAACCCATATCGGAAATTGGGTTAATAAAATTTAGTCTTAATAAGAGGAAGAGGGGAATGAAAAAGTCACCACTAAATTATGATCTCTATTAAGACAACATTGGTGGCAAATAAAGACATATAATTAGAGTAAATACGTAAATATTTATAGGGATTGATTGAGCTTATCAATCACAAACTAGTGTAAAATTGAGGGCCTCAAAGCCATCAATCTATGATAATATAAAATATAATCGGTTCAATAAAACATAATGTATTAAGATAACACATATTTAGTTTTAAGAACCCTTCACTAATGTTTAAGGATTAATTCCTTCATATTATGAAAAAAAGTATACTTGGAAAGTAGAGTTACATCCTTTAACTAAATTCTACCACAAACTCATCTTTCACTCTAAAATATAATAGAACTTAAAAATATTTTATTTATCCAAATCGTATGGGGTTCCAAAAAAAATGAGTTTATAATTGAAATATCCTTCCCTTTAAAAAAACTACATTATTCAATCCAGGACATCACGTGGGTCAGTGATAGGTGATAAAACCTTGCCTCCATTCAGTTTCGGGTTCAAGTCTCACGACATTTCTAGACGTGACAGGTTGCCGCCCAACCTCCAAGTTGTCCTTTTTATGGAAATCCAAAAAAATAACCTTAACAATAGTATACAATTTCGAACTTAATCCATTCCGACCTTTAGAATTATCCAAAATAATTATATCCAAACTCTCAGTACAAAATATATAAGAAAGTTAAACATATTGAGGATCCTTTTTTCCAGGTAATAAAATGTGAAAGCCTTCATCATGTATTCTTTTACAACTCCGCAACAACCTAAATTACCAAAATCAACCATCCCTTATTCCAAAATCACAACCTCATTATCAAGACCATATTAAGTATTACCTTTCCTTTAACCATTTATTTTCCAAAAATTGTAGCTTAATATTATCACTTTTCTTAGAACCATATATTCTTAAATCCTCAATAAAATATTACTGCAGTACAATACTTATTTATCTCCATAATTCATGTAACCAATATACTATTGAAACAACACTCAAATGAAATAATTCTATAAAAACAACATAAGAATAAAATTATTTCTTCTTCATCAGAGGTAGTATCATAACATGATTATTATCCAATAACATCATTTTCGGTAAACTCTTATGAATGGGATATTTATTCGCGTAGTGTCTCAATTCCCTGAAGACGAATCATTTTACATTTGAAAACTTTTTCTTACCCTAGAAATCACGTACATGGTGTACTTTTTCTCCATAATTATAACAAACTCTCATTCCCTTCAATAATTTACCAAGATGATTCATCCCACATTTATCACATATTGGAAAATCCTTCTTTCCCTTATTCACATTATCCATCTTTCTTTCTACCATCCTTTTCATCTCTTGCTTCCCTTCAAAGCCATAGGATTCATAGAATTATTTTCTGATCATATGATACTATTTATTCATATGATGATAATACGTGGGAGACTACTTCATTTCTAAATGTTGGCTTAATACCATGAATGACATGACCCTTCTTACTCTTTGGATCGTATGTATTGATGGAGTTCTGATTCCTTCTACTCAGTGCCATTTCTAAACAATGGCATACACTAGGTCAGTTTATGAATCGAAATTCATAATTCATAAAATGTAAAATACCTAACATAAATTGAATAGTTTATGGAAATAATCCATAATCACAAAAAAAAATCATTGAGAAGGTATATACTCATGAAACCTTCATAGTGGTTTGTAAAGAAAATGATAATTATTCTATGCATATCCCCTGGGAGTGTCGTAACAAAGATTGCAGTAAGGCCCGTTGGCGTGCACCTATTCCCATTTGAGTCTATCTCAAAGCATTGTTTTTGGGTTTTACCCCTAGGTACATCTGTTCCAGAGCTTCCTCTACCTTCTCGTATTCAGATAGGGATATATTTTCTTATAAAACTCACAAAATCTCTACATTACCAAAATTCTAGGAAGTCCATCTATACTAATCCTCATATTCTATCTTAGGTTTATGTGCTCTAATCAGAGTTTATCTAAATCTAGCCTCCATGGTTATTTCTAAACTTCCTCTGATACCAACTGTAACACCCCGACCCCTGTTAACCATAGTCGGTGCATTATTTTAATACATTGGCATGATTACAAGGAATCATGTCCCGATGAACCGATCGGTTTAGCAGTCTTGGAAAATAGATTACATACATAAATGTTACATTAAAATTTATAACATACAAAACAACCTAAATAATCCTTTATGAACGCTATTATTCCATTGGCTTAACCCTTCTTTTCAATCACAATACACTTCTTGAAATCCTGGGAAAAATAAAACATATAAATGGGTGAGATCAAATGCTGAGTAAGGGTAAGAAATACAACAGAAACTTTCATAAATAAGTATAAACATTTATGGAAATGTATAACTAAAACAAAATCCTTTTAGACTTTAACTTTATCATAATATGGAAATATAAAATGAAGTAATTCCATTTACATATTCACATTGATATTCTACTAGTCGAATAATCACATGCAATATCATGAACCACTTTCATAATGATGGAATGCATAATGCCATACTATCATAACCACATAATCATGGCCTTGTGCCAAGACTACAAATAAAATTTTGTCAAGGACTTGTGCCAAGACACTAGTTTGTCTCATGAGACCTACTGATGTATCGAGGAGCTATAGTGGGATCCACCCATAACATATTAAGTCCAATGCATTTCTCATTTGAATAGGTTTTAACATAACATAAACCATCGTATAAAAATTAGCATACGAAATGTCAATACTTTATCCATAAGCCACGAATAGTATAAAAATAACACATCCACAATCAATCATATCACAAAACCTTCAATACTACATGCATGTTTTTTATAATAAATCAACTTCAAATAAACTTAAAATCCATCAAAGGATGTTGACATAGATGAAATCAAAACTATTTGAGAGAAATATATTGTTCTTTTGAAATCATTTAAAAGTCACATAATTATAAAATAAAACATTTACTTTGAAAATATTCTTATAAGCTTGTAAGGGTAGCTTCGAAGATTTTATAACGGCGGAAAGAATCTACACGCACCGTATAAGTTAAAAAAGAAATTCTTACCTTAATTCTGTTGAAAAGGATAAAAAGGAACTTGTTTGGAAAATGACAAAAACATTACTTTATAAACTTCTTAAAAAAAGTCAAAAACGGTATAAATGACATTAACCAATAGTCTGTAAAATATTAAGAATGATTTGAAATAAATTTTTAAGAAACATGGATGTGGATGATAAAGAGGTCCCAGTAGATAATTACGTATAAACAACCCCGGATAATGAGGAGATTGTGAAATAAACCCTTACCAATTTGGTATCTTACGAAACATACACCCCATGAAAGAGGAATCATACAATGAATATGTAAATACACATAAATTAATTTATATTACACAAAGAATACAATTATGGGCATTACATACACCACACAAAAGGTAATAGTGGCAATACGGTACAAATCTCACGGGAATAAGAAGCGAGATGAAAACCCCTTACCTTGCAATTTCCATTAGTCGATGGTACGTTTAACCTCCTATATGAACATCATATTATGTTATTAACACATTCCATAACTGTATTAATATTTATGATATCATACATGATTAAATTATTACATTATACTAAGCATTTAATAATAATTTCCATGGTAAATTAACATTTCGAGTAATAATCACGTTCTTTATAGTACGTGTTTTAACATGTTACTCTTGATTGTATCACATGGATCATGATTTAAATACATCCAGAATATAAAACATGATTTATATATCATATATATTTATAATATAATTATATATAATAGATATATATATGAAATGGAAAACACAATTTATGGAGACGATAGTCCGTACGTATGCATAAACGATGTTTCCGTTTTCATAACGTATTGAATGGAACTAAGTGATTAAAATATTTGTAAGTACATATATATATAAATATACATATCTCCTATATCATTATTATGTCATATATTACAAACATATTAGTAATATATATTTTTATAACCGTCTATTAATGGTGAATGTGGAAATGAATCATATCGCGTCGTGGAGACAGTAATCTGTACGTACGCACGAGCGACAATATCATTTCCTTAAAGGTGTGGAATTGGATGGTATATTAATTTTACAGGGAAATTATCATGTTATTTTAATTATTTATATACATATTACTCATCATTATATCCATCTAAATAACAGAGTGTTGAATAAAAAATTATACCACGGCGTGGAGATGGTAAGCCGTACGTACGCACGCATGCTGACATTATCATTCATAAGATGGATTGAATAATGAATATAGTTGGGAAATATTTATAATAACATCAAAGTATAAAGAATATAATGGAGTTATTATTTTATAATGGTAATAACAATGAAATAATAAGTTGAAGAATACACGAACATCAAAGAGGGTGGTGAAAACATTACCTCTTCTTCGGGTGCTTCCTTTTGGATTTGATGAAAAGGGCTATGTATGTTGGATTTATGATCCAACTAAGGCCTATAGGATGAAGTGAGGGAAAATGAGATAATATTTGAGTAGGGGTTGGCCAATCCAAATTGATTAGAAGGTGTGAATTAGAGTGAAGGGGGTGTGCCCTTTTATAAAGGGGTGAGGGGCACCTTAGGAAAAACATAAAATATTATTTTATAATAAATTAATTTTCGGTTTAAAATGGCTCAAAAATGAATTATTTAAATGAGAATGTGTGGATGGGTCTAAAAAATCTCAATTAATAGGTTTTATATAGGTTTAGGTCTGTCACGACCCATCCTTGGGGACCGTGCCGTGACTACCCGAAGCCCGCCTTCTATAGGCCAGGGGTTGGCGACTAGTACCAAAGTCGTAAATCCTAATAAAAATGGAATCCATTACCTTTATAAGTAAAAAAACACCACATAGTACTCAAGCAGAGTAAACACAATGTAAACTGAGTACAAAATTAATTTCTATAATGTAAATGGGCCAGAATACAAACCCAAATGGAAGTAAAGTACAACTGAAATGGAGTACAGCAGCAGAAAAGTAAAGCAGAAACACTGATCCGTCCTCTGGAATTCCCACATGAAGGGTGGGTACAGATAGTCTCCTTAGCACCTCAGCTCCAGCCGTCCGCTCCGTGTACGTCTCATCCAGTGATCCACCACCAGGTATCGTCCAGCTCCACGAGCTCTTACATCGATCAGCACTTTCTGTTGTCTGCATCAAACACAATGTAGTGCGGGCATAGCCCATGCAGGGGGGAGTATACGCTACTCATTAGGGACCCCAGGACCCTCGAAGGTCTCCTAGAATCAATGAAGGATAAACCACAAAAGAATGATATAATCACGAAGTAACAACAAACTCTACTTAGGTATATTCCCATACATATACCTAAGTCAGCAATTCCTGGTCATCTCCAACATTTGAGCCCAAGATCAATCTAGTCCACACAGGATAGTACCACCCAATCCACACAGGAAAGCAAGTCAATCATATCGAATATATGGATTGAATGTCAAGCCTTAGCTTACACAGGTATACTTCTTTATAAGATGATAAATATGATCAGATGTAGCCATGATTCATCTAAGTTGTCAGACCCACATAGGATACAAGACCAGCTAAGCTGTCGGACCCACACAGTATACAAGACCAGCTACTCTGCCGAACCCACACATGATACAAGTACAGAGTCAAATAATGCTAGACCCACACATGAAAAAAGAACAGTAGTCAAGTACTACAAGATCCACATAGGATACAAGAACAGTAGTCATCGCTGTCGAACCCACGGTGGATTTCAGTATGGTCGTCCTTGCTACCGAACCAACAGAGGATCCCAGTACATTCGTCATCGTCGTCACAGTCGCAACCAACTCTAGGGTTCCCGCACACAACATGCTCGATTCCGGGAGGGTCCACTCCACGAGATGAGGGGGTTGATACATCATCTGACACGATGTTCGGAGTTGATGTATCCCAAAGTTATGTCTCGTAAACGGGAATACAATGCGACAAATTCTGCATCAATCGGACGCCTGGTCTGGGAGTTATTGGCTTTTTCGTTCGAGGGCCCCTGTTGGTTTTTAAGTCAAAACCAACCGGACGGTACTCCAACTGCATCCAAACATCGAGTGGAGTAATCCAAAAGAACCGCCTCACTAATAGGAATGCAACAAAGTCAACGTC
The DNA here is from genome assembly GCA_963277665.1 of Viscum album. Lineage (NCBI taxonomy): Eukaryota > Viridiplantae > Streptophyta > Magnoliopsida > Santalales > Viscaceae > Viscum > Viscum album. The sequence goes on along the minus strand of OY728134.1, from coordinate 712,846,243 downwards.
ACGTCAATCGGACTTCCAGAGCTCATGTTATAAGCGTTTCCGCTCCGAGGGCCCGGTTGGTTTCGTGTTCGAACCAACCCGGCTGTACCAAAAGTTCACCGAAACCTTGAGTTTAATTTACTAAAACGACCATCTCGATCCAAGGATCACATCGCAACTGACGATGCATCGATCAGAGATCTGTAGGACATGTTATGGGCCTTTGAACGTAGCTGACCGATTTTAGGGGGTTTTGGGCCCGAACCGGCCCGACCCAAGACCCCATGGGGCAGCCCGAAATAGGTCGACCCGACCCGAGTCCGGGTCCGGGTCCGGCCCACTTGGGTGCGGCCCAGCCTGGCCCAGCGGGGGTGGCCTGGCCCTGCGCGGGCAGCCCGACCAAGCGTTGGGGGCCCGGCCCAGCACAGGCAGCCCGACCTAGTGAGGGCGGCCCGACCCAATGCGAGCGGCCCATCTCGGATGAGCGCTTGGTCTATGACCGAGAAGCACAGAAGGAGGGGGGTGCTTCCCCCCTTGATTGAAGAAAACGACCCCCTTTTGGGGGGCCCGTCTATGCCACCTACCGGGGGTTACGACCCTCGGACTTCCGGAATCCGGCCGGCCGTAATGGCCTGAGGGTTGCTACTGCGGGACCTGCTAGTCCCACCCCCTGGAAGCACCGGTGGCCAGAGGTCCGTCCTCCCTCCTCTACACTACCGCAGCTTTAAGCCACCGCCCTTGTCCGACAGGCATGGCGCGCCAGTGTCGCGCCCCTCCGCCATGGCCGCGACCCTCCATGGTGCTCCGGCCCGGCACGACGACACCACCCCCCTCCGCCATGGCCCATTCTTGGTAGCGACTTCCTTCATCTTCACCAGCGCGGCGCGACGGTGCCACACACCTTCACCACGATTTACCTCATTCCCGCGCGGTGCCGTTGCACCACGCTGCCTCCGTTCCAATCCACAATATATTCAATAACAAAAAGGGGAGTTGGTTCGTCCATGTTCGTGCAGTCCGACCTCCTCCGTTATTTTGATAATAGTTGGCCAATGAATTAACGAAGTACGTCAATTAATTCCGAACGTAAAAACAACCCCTACCTCGAAGAAGTTGTCGAACGATGATCGTCGCGGGAAAACGGCATCGCGAGGTGAAGCTCCGTATATGCTGAAGGAGGTCGTCCGAGGATGAAATGTTGTTTCCCTTTCTATGATGTGGGGAGAAGATCGAAATAGGGCCCGTCGTCATTCTTCGGTAAGGGTGTCACACACCGGCTGCGGAGATGGGAATGATCAGTACGTCATCTCTCCTTGGTGCTCCGGCGTTCTTCGTGTTCTTCAACGAGGAAAATGAAGTTCTTCAAGACTAGAGATTTCTTCCCCCAATCCTCTCACAACAAAACCAACCCCCAAATAAAATAAGGTTCATCTTTATTTTATTAATCCATTCCAGGAATTCCAAAAATTCAAAACTCAAACACTTAATTAAATAAATTGAATACCTTTAATCAATTAATTGAATGTGAGAGTTGGAATACAATTAATGAGGGAGAGAGGACGAGTTACAAATTAAATGGGGGGGCTTCCAACATTAAAAGGGTTAGAGGGGTTAGAGGAAATTGAAGGGATGGGGATTGTGTGGGCCCCACCTCACTAATATCCTAACAAGAGGCGTTAGGATATTCCCTCACATGGAAGCTATACCACAAAGAGAAAAATAAAGTTGTGACACAACTTTATTTACTTAACACTTAAAGCACATTTTTTTAAACAACTCTTCCCGAGAAAACGCAACTCCAGAAAAGGTCTTCCTAAGTAATTACCGACAGTGTGGTTTCATCAGAGCCCTCTGATTTCGATTTCGAGCAGCGGTTCAAAAGTTAGAAAAACCCACTCGTTTGCTCACTGAATATACATGAGTTAAACTTCTGAAATTGATTTCGGGCACACCAGGCCTCGAAATTAGGTGTCGTCAGAAATTGCGTACTCGTAAAATCCCAATAAAATATTAGAAAAAATTCCATGAAATTTACGGGTCTTTACATTACTCCCACCTCAAGGATTTACGTCCTCGTAAAGATATATCACAAACTAGGGAAACAAATGAGGGTACTGAGCATGCATCTGAGCCTCCCTCTCCCAAGTGCTCTCCTGGAGGTTCCCGTGCTGCCACCTGATGCGCACTAGAGAAATGACCGCCCACGTAGGAATCGCTCCTGTCGATCCTCGATCTCCACTGGGACCTCTACAAAAGTCTCTCCATCATCAAAATCCCTCTCCCCATGGTCGATAATATGCATCGGGTCATGCACGTATCTCCTCAGTTGAGATACGTGGAAGACGTCATACACCCGGTGCAACTGAGGTGGTAGAGCCAGGGGATAATCCAACTCGCCTATCCTACTGAGATCCTAGAATGGTCTGATGATGCTCGGAGATAGCTTGTCGCCCTGGAAAAATCTCCGTTATCTACGTCGAGGTAAGACCCATAAGAAAACATGGTTTCCATTCATGAACTCTAGTGGTCTCCGCCTCCTGTCAGCATAAGACTTATGTCGGCTCTGAGCTGTCCTCATCCACTCCGGGATGACCTGAACTGTCTCTGTCGTGGCCTAGACCATATCTGGTCCCACAAGTGCTGAATCCCCAGGTATAGTCCAGCATATAGGTGATTTGCAAAGTCTGTCGTGCAATTCCTTGTATGGTTCCAACCCGATGGTGGAGTGGTAGCCGTTGTTATAAGCAAACTCCACCAAGGGTAGGCGATCCTCCCAGATGTGAACAAAGTCGAGGACACATGCACGGAGCATGTCCTCGATAGTCTGAATGGTCCTCTCTGTCTGACCATCCGTTTGAGGGTGAAAGGCGGTGCTCAGACGTAGCTGCGTCTCGAATGCCTCCTGCAACCCATTCCAATGCCAGGAAGTAAGGTGATCATCTTGATCGGAGACGATAGATAAAGTCACACCATGAAGCCGTACAATCTCTTGAACATAGAGGCTTCCCTATCTCTCCACTAGGCCCTACTCTCTGATGGGTAAAAAGTGGGATGACTTGGTGAGTCGGTCGACAATCACCCAAATGGAGTCATGACCTCTGGAAGTACGTGGAAGTACAATCACAAAATCCATAGATATCCCGTCCCACATCCACTCCAGGACCTCCAAGGGCTGTACCAAGACTTCTGGTACCTGGTGCTCTGCCTTCACCTGCTGGCAGGTGAGATATCGAGAAACGATCTCTGCCACAACCTTCTTCATACCTGGCCACCAGTGCTGTCGTCTACGATCCTTGTACATCTTCAATACCCCTGGATGTACAGCTAAAGGGGAAGTGTAAAACTCTCTCAGCACCTCCTCCTGCAATGCAACAGGTACCATGGTATGTCCCCTGAAAAGGATGACGTGCTCTCCTCCTATAGAGAAACCAGCAGGTGCCTGTCTTGTGGAAATCTGTGTACGCCGAGTCTCACAGTCAATGTCCCCACGATGTGCCTCTCTGAACCACTGAAGAAGTGGAGGTGTGAGTGTGAGTGACTGAAGGAAGGCCGCCCCATCTCTATTAACGAAGGATATCTGCAAAGCGGCTAACTGCTCTATCGCCTCTCCAAGAAGATGAATGACCTTCCTCCTACTAAGGGAATCACCTACTATGTTCCCTTTTCCAGGAGTATAGACTATCTCAAAGTCATAGTACTGGAGGAACTCAAGCCATCACTGTTATCTCACGTTCAGGTCCTTCTGCGAGAAGATGTACATGAGACTCTGGTGGTTAGAATAGACTGTAAATTGCTCTCCCATCAGATAGTGCCGCCACATGTTTAGAGCGAAGACAACTGCTGCAAACTCCAAGTCATGGGTAGCGTAGTTCTGCTCGTGCTGCCTCAACCTTCGTGATCCATAGGCGATCACTGCCCACTACTACATCAAGACACACCCGAGTCCAGTCCCTGATGCATCGCAGTAGACTATATACCCTACTCCCACCACTGGTAGCCTCAAGATGGGTGCGTTGGTCAATCTCTGTCTCATCTCATGGAAACTCTACTGACATCTGTCTGACCACACGATGGGTTTCCCTTTCTTCATCAAAGCTGAATGAGGTACTGCAACCCTGGATAAGTCTGGTACAAATCTCTGATAGTACCCAGCTAGACCCAAGAAACTCCGCACCTACATCATGCTCCTAGGTGGCTCCCAAGCTAGAACTGCCTCGATCTTCGCAGGATCCACCGCAACTCCCACCTCAGAGATGATGTGTCCCAAGAAGTGGACCTCAAGAATCCTAAACTGAAACTTCGAGAGCTTAACATAATGATGGTACTCTCGGAGTGTGTCCAGTCCAACCCGCAAGTGGTAATCATGCTCCACCTTAGTAGTCGAATATATCAAAATGTCTTCGATGAAGACCATGACAAATCAATCGGGGTAAGGCTGGAAGATCATGTTTATGAGGCTCATGAACACTGCTTGAGTGTTGGTTACGCCGAAGGGGATAACCAAGAACTCACAGTGGCCATACTGACATCTGGAGGTCGTCTTCTGCACATCCTCATCTCGAACTCTGAGCTGATGATAGCCTGACATGAGGTCTATCTTATAGAACCATCGTGCTCCCTTGAGTTGATTGAAGAGGTCGTCAATCCTCGGTAGAGGATACTTGTTCCTCACAGTCACCTAGTTCAAGTGACGGTAATCAACACACGGTTTCAAGCTCCCGTACGGCTTCTTGGCGAACAGAATCGGTGAGGCCCAGGGTGAAACACTGGGTCAGATGAATCCCTTTCCCTGCAAGTCCTCCAGCTGTACATGTTGCTCTCGAAGATCAGAGGGAGCCATCCGATATACTGGAGTAGATATCGAGGTTTTCCCGAGGTATAGGTCAATATAGAAGTCTACCTATCTGCGAGGAGGTAGTCCTGGAACGTCATCAGGAAAAATGTCTACATACTGATCCACCACTATTAGAAAAATCAGACTTCGCACCTCCACTGCTCCTAGGATGAGGCTATCCAACTGATGAGTGATCGGCTGTCCTCTCCTCTGTGTGAATCTATCCCGCGCTGCAAATTCTCCCTTATCACCAGTGAAGGTGAACCTGCTCCCATCAGTGCGGACATACCGCACCTTGTGCCTAATAAAATATATATGAGCATGGACTGTAGATAACCAATCCATGCCCAAGATGATGTCGTAAGGCCTCGACACCGCTACAAGAAGATCTCATCCAAAGCTCTCGCCTCCTAGAGTAAGCTCACACTGCCGGAACTGGTGCGTAATTGTCGAGTATGCCCCCGTCAGAGTCTCTAGACGTAAGGATCAAGCCAACGACTCCATCAGAATCTCTGAGTTCTGAAAAAGGGCAGCGACAATGAAAGAATGACTTGCTCCTGTGTCTATAGGAATTGCAACAAGGGTGGAGTATACATAGATAATACCTTGAATCATCTCTGGTGTTCCGTTGTCGTAGGCCTCCACTACCTGTAGCTGATCCTGGCTCTGTCTGCCAGCTCCTTGTGGTCAGGGTGGACCTCCTCATGGTGGTGGTGGTAGAGCCTCAAAGCGTCGCCAACCACCTGATTCTTGGCCAGCTCCTCTTCCTCGTCCACCAGCTCCCTGCGGACCGCCACAGTCGAACCTCTGTCTCTTCCTGGGTGGTCCCTCAACTGTCTGCTGCTCCTCTGCACGGCGGGTCGGGCAGTCACGAGCTATGTGGCCCTACCCGCCGCATGCATAGCACTGTCTGCTCCTCGAAAGGTTGTCTCTACTGCCTGTACCTCGCACATCCGAGCCAGTATCCTATGATCATCCACCTGATGGTCTGGTCCGCTTGGACCCATGTGACATCCATAGACTGCCAGCTTTAGAAGACTCTTCTACATGCCTCCCTACGGTAGGTCTCGCTGCTAGTGATGGTTCAGCAAGAATGCTCTCTACGATAATGGCTCGATCCAGTAATCATGCCTGCGTCGGAATACTGAGGGAGATCATCGAAGCCCTGATCTCATTCCTCAGTCCCTGCTCGAAGGTCTGGGCTCGGAAGAAAGGGTCTCGTACCATGTCCGTGGAATAGTGCGAGAGATTGGTAAATCTCACCGAATACTGGGCTATCATCATGATGCCCTTCCATAGTTGTAGTAACTCCAAAATTCTCATTGCACAGAGGGTTGCTGGTACGAACTCCTACAGAATAGGCCCTCGAAGTCCGACCAAAGAATAGATGCCTCATCCTGCACATGGGGCATCAGGATCCACCATCTATCTGCTACCTCATGCAGGATATTCGCATCAAGGATCACCATGAGGTCAGCTGTTGTCCCTACTAACCTGAAAACTCAAACAATAGCCTCTAGCCAATCCTCCGCTACCTAAGGGTCCGTCTCCCCACAGAACCTGGGCGGTCTCTGATGTTGAAACTCGTACTGTGCACTAAGGTGACATGCACTCTCAGCGGCTGGGGATGGTGGCATCAGTGGCTCGACGGGTAGAGTTACCGCTGGTGCCTCTACTGTAAAGGGGCCCTGCACTGAGGCCTCGTCGCTCAGTGGGTTGTCGTCTCGCACAAATCTCAGAACCCTAGTTGGCTGCCATCGTGGGGCCATCCTGAAAAGAGATAGGTGTGCCACGGTCAAAACAGTATACCTGGTGAGCTAACACAATGTAATCACAAAGAAAACTTTTGAAACACACATTAAATCAATTATTTCGTGCATTGAGTCGGAAATCAGAAGTCAAGGTCCTAATTTATGGATATGTCGGCCTCTGCACCAACACTGGACACCCTGAACTGATAACCACACTCAATACCCTTAACATTATTGCTTCACAGAGAAGAAATGTCAGAGTCCTAAGTTCTGCGGTAGAACCGAACCTCCCTTTGATACCAATTTGTCACGACCTGTCTTCAGTGCCTATGTCGTGACTACCCCAAGCCCGCCTTCTATAGGCTAGGGGATGGTGACTAGCACTAAAGGCATAAATCCCAATAAAAAGGAAATACATTGCCTTTATAAGTAAACAAACACCACAGAGTACTCAAGCCGAGTAAACTCTAAGTAAACTGAGTATAAAAGTAAATGCTGGAATGTAAATGGGCCAGAATACAAACCCAAGTGAAGGTAAAGTACAACTGAAAGGGAGTACAGTAGCAGAGAAGTAAAGCAGCAACACCGAGCCGTCCTCTGGAATTCCCACCCGAAGGGTGGGTACAGATAGTGTCCTCAGCTCCTCGTCTCCAGCCGTCCGCTCCGTGTATGTCTCATACAGTGATCCACCACCAGGTATCGTCCCCCTCCACGAGCTCCTACCTCGACCTGTGTTGTCCGTCATCTACATCGAACACAATGTAGTGTGGGCATAGCCCGTTCATGGGTGATTATTCGCTACTCATTTGGGACCCCGAGACCCCCGATGGTCTCCCAGAATCGACGAAGGATAAACCATAAAATAATGATACAATCACAAAGTAAAAACCAACTCTACATGGGTATATTCCCATACATATACCTAAGTCAACAATTCTAGTATGGCTCCAACATCCGAGACCAAGTTCGATTTAGTCCACACAGGATAGTACCACCTAATCCACACAGAAAGCAAGTCAATCATATCGAAGATATTGATTGAATGTCATGGATCAACTTACAAAGGTATTCTTCTTTATAAGACGACAGAGGTGATCAGATGTATCCACTGATTCATCAAAGCTATCAGACCCACACAGGATACAAGAATAGCTAAGTTGTCGGAACCACACAAGATACAAGACCAGCTACTCTGCCGGACCCACACAGGATACGAGTATAGAGTCAAATATTGCCGGACCCACACAGGATACCAGAACAATAGTCAAGTACTGTCGAACCCACACATGATACAAGAATAGTAGTCATTTATGTTGAACCCACAGAGGATTTAAGTATGGTCTTCGTCACTGCCGAACCCAATGAGGTTCCCAGTATAGTCGTCATCGTCGTCACAGTCGCAGCCAGCTCTAGGGTTCCCGCACACAACATGCTCGATTTAGGGAGGGTCCCCTCCACGAGCCGTGGGTGTTGATACATCAACTGACACAAATTCCAGATTTGATGTATCCCAATGTTCCATCTCGTAAACAGGTACAGAATTCGATAGACGGCGTGTCAATCGGACGCCCGGTCTGAGAGTTATTGGCTTTTTTGTCCGAGGGGCCAGGTTGGTTTTTAAGTCAAAACCAACCGGACCGTACTCCAACTGCGTCCAAACCTCGAGCGGAGTAAACCGAAAGAACCGTATCACTGAGAGGAATCCAAAAACGTCAACAACAGGTCAATTGGACGTCTAAAGATCAAGTTATAAGCATTTCCGCTCCGAGGGCCTGGTTGGTTTCGTGTTCGAACCAACCCGGCCATACCCAATGTTCACCTAAACCTTCAGTGTAATATATCGAAACGACCGCCTCGATCCAGGGATCGCATCACAACTAACGATGTGTCGATCGGAGGTATGTGGCCCATGTTACGGGCCATTGAACATAAATGACCAATTTTAGGGGGTTTTGGGCCCGGACCGACCCAGCCCACGACCCCCTGGGTCGGCCCGAAACGAGTCGACCCGAACCAGGTCTGGGTCCGACCACCTTGGGTGTGACCCAGCCTGGCCTAGCGCAGGCGGCCTGGCCTAGCGAGGGCGGCCCGCCCCAACGCGAGCGGCCGGCTCGGCTGGGTGCTCGGTCCGTGACCGAGCGGCGCAGAAGGGGGTGTGCTGCCCCCTTGATTGAAGAAAACGACCCCCTTTTGGTGGGCCTGCCTATGCCACTTGCTAGGGGTTACGACCCCCGGAATTCCGGAATATGGCCGGTCATAATGGCAGGCTGGTTGCTGTCGTGGGACCTGCTGGTCTCGCCCCCCTGAAGCATTGGTGGCCGGATGTCCGACCGCCATCCTCTTCACCGCCGCGACCTTAGGCTGCGGCCCTTGTCCGACCGGCGGGGCGCGACGGTGCCACGACCATCCGCCGCGGCCCGCCCCGGCCGCGACCCGCCCCGGTCGCGACCCTCTAGGGTGCTCCGGCGTGGCGCGATGGCGCCGCACCACTCCGCCATTACCCATTCTTGGTTGCGGTTTCCTTCAGCTTCACCGGAACAGTGCGACGACGCCACCCACCTTCACCGTGATTTACCACGTTCCCGCGCGGTGCCATTGCACCGCGCTGCCTCCGTTCCAAGACACAATATGTTCAACAACAAAAAGGAGAGGAAGTTCGGCCCTGTTCATGCGGTCTAACCACCTCCGTTATTTTGATAATAGGCGGCCAAAGAATTAACGGATTACGTCAATTAATTCCAAACATAAAAACAAACCCTACCTTGAAGAAGTTGTCGAATGATGATCGTCGCGGGAAAACGACGTCGTGAGGTGAAGCTCCGTATATGCTGACTGAGTTCATCCGAGGAAAAAACGGTTTTTCCCATTCATTGACGCGGGAAGAAGATCGAAAGAGGGTGTGTCGTCATTCTTCGGGAAAGGCGTCACACACCAATTGTGGAGAAGGGAAGGATCGGTACGTCATCTCTCCTTGGTGCTCCAGTGTTCTTCGCGTTCTTCAACGAGGATGATGAAGTTCTTCAAGACTAGAGATTTCTTCCCCCAATTCTCTCACAACAAAACCAACCGCCAAATAAAATAAGGTTCATCCTTATTTTATTAACCCAGTCAATGAATTCCAAAAATCAAAATTCAAACACTTAATTAAATAAATTGAATAACTTTAATCAATTAATTTAATGTGAGAGTTGGCATGCAATTAATGAGGGAGAGAGGATGAGTTAAAAATTAAATGGGGGGGGGGGGTTTCCCACATTAAGAGGGTTAGAGGGGTTAGAAGAAATTGAAGGGGTGGGGCTCATGTGGGCCCCACCTCACTAATATCCTAACAAGAGTTGTTAGGATATTCCCTCACATGGAAGTTATACCATAAAGTGAAAAATAAAGTTGTGACACAACATTATTTACATAACACTTAAACCACATTTTTTTAAACAACTCTTCCCGAGAAAACGCAAATCCAAAAAAGGTCTTCCTAAGAAATTTCCGGTGTTGTGGTTTCATCGGTGCCCTCAGATTTCAATTCCGAGCACCGGTTCAAAAGTTAGGAAAACCCGCTCATTCGTTCACTGAATGTAACTGATCTAAACATTGGAAATTGATTCTGGGCACATCGGGCCTCGGAATCAGGTGCCATCCGAAACTGCGTACTCGTAAAATCCCAATGAAATTAAAAAAAATTCATTCAAATTTACGGGTCTTTACATGGTCACCGTATTATACTTAACTTTTAGATTTAACTCTTAGTTAAATATTTTAACTTTTACCGTGTCTTCTTGTATTCTTACTCTATATGGTTAATAAACTTACTCTAAACATCCAAGAGAACCTCTAGTGGCACATTAATGACATATATAATATTATTTAAGCCCTTTGGCCGATCCCTAAATTTTTATGAATATTATATCAACCAATAATATAGTTATTGTTTAAAATATTTATTTATGTCAATTTTGACACAATTTGTATTTTGTTTTTGTGAAAGTCATTAAAACATTATAACTTCAAACAAGATACATTGGATCATCCCTATCATGTCATATTAACCTAAAAAATTCGTGGATTTCATAAAAAGTTTGAAATTATATTTATTTTAATATTTATAATACCATTTATTAGATTATTTCATGAATAAGCTAATTAATGCATCATCATTATGTCATAAATAAATTTATTTATTTATTGTCTAAAAATTATAAATAAAATACCATGATGTAGAAAATAATTTAATCTTTCTAATGAATATTTATAATCAAATTTATATTATGAATAACCCAATGTTAAAAATGTTTTAGTTATTAAACTTTGATTTTAACTCTTTTAACTCTTCTTTGAATTAAATAATAATAAATGTCCTAATCAAATCCAAGGGGACCTAAATGACAATATTTTATTCCTAAGTTTGTTTTTGGTTTATATATGTTTTTCAAATAGAATTAGACATGTCTTAGGGTAATATTAATATCAGTTTTACCCTTAATTATCGTATTTACTTTTAACTGTGGTAAATAGAAGTAAAAAGTTATTATTCACAAAAATTAATTTTATCTTATTGAAAAAAATTTATACCCTGATATTAACCATGTCTCTTGGATTTTTTAAATTCAAATCAAAGAAGAGGTAAAATTAAGTTTTATGTAAATTTGCAAATTCTCCTAGGAGGTGGGTAAAAGGCGATGAAAAGTTCAATTAAATTTTTATATATCTGAATTTATTATAAACTGACTCAAATGAATTAAATTAAACAAATATAGGTATTATGTATCTCTTTTGACCTAATATAAATTTAAATAAAATAAATAATTATTTAAATAAAAATTCCTTTTTAAACTATAACTCTGTGTTTTTTCACTATTCATAAAAAATTGAACGATTTCAGAAAAAAAAAATTCACCCTAGGATAATTTTGATATTCTGAATCCAAAAATGAAGTCTATTTTACCAAATTTAAAACATGAAAGTTGAATTTATTAATTTAAAATTAATTCTCATTGTCAAAACCAAAAAGATGTATTTTTATGAAACAATATCTATCAAAAGATTAACACTTCTTTATGTCTAATCTCAAAGTGCAATTACATAAAATTAACAGAATTGTTTTAAGTGGTAAAAATATAATCTATTTATAAATACAAACCATCAAAATTTATAATTTAGCACTATAAATCATTCTTATTAAAAAAGTTGTTTTCGGTTAAAATATAGTATTTTTCACTATTCATCCAAATATTAAAATTATCATAAAAACACCAAAAATTTATTAAAACTAAATTATTATGTCCCGATTCTAAAGAAGAATTTTATTATGTCAAATTGAATATATCACGGTTTCAAATATTGGATTTAAAAAGGGTTCACCATTAAAAGGCGGTAAAAGTACAATTAATGAAATATATTTCTATTATCTGAAAAAATGAATTAATTATTACATTAGGTCTAAGATACTAATAATATGGATTATAAGGATTATGTATAGTTCAAAATTTAGTTAATAATATTCATAAAATCTTTTGAATGGCTATTTTGGTAAGTTGTGGTGTGCTTGAACTCGGTGTAACATGTAGTCCAAGTTGTTGAATTATTTTTGAGAAATAACGTATTTTTTATTCTTGGGGTGTTACATTTTTGATAGGGAAACATTAATGCAATTGACTAACATATTATTAATGAAACTGTGAAACATTAGAATCTTGTATTTCATCAATAATTTTTTTATCAATTCAATAGAGAGAAATACCATCTTAAGTATGTTTATTTGTATCATGATTATTATAAAATACACAACATACACAATGAGAACTTTTATTTTATATTTATCTCTCATTCTCGGTAGTAGGTTCCCTTGCATCCAAAGGGAATCAAATATAACATTCAGTGTCATATGCTAAACATTCCAAACCTTTTATATGAATGTAAAAAAATAATCTTCGTCCATAGAATTATACATACTTGGAAGATTTTTTACAATATTTTGGGAAGGAAAATATGATTCTCCATCCAATGGTACATCTACTAATTCATATTCCAATTTATATGCGAGATTATATATTCGACAAAAAAAATTGTAATGAAACAATGTTTTTATAATCTTCTAAATTTAATTCAAATGATTTATAAGACCCTCTATAAGTATTTGAGAAATGTATTTATATGTATTCTTTCTGTACAAAAATACTCTTCCTTCCATGAAAATTGAAAAAAAATTAACAGGAGAATACATTTCATAACAGGATTTTTCAACGATTCATTCTTTATCAACATTACTTTTCTAAAATCCAATTATTGAGGATAATATACTAAATATGGTGTTGGAAGTTAGTATATAATGTGATATGCTGAATGAAAAATAATAGTAATGAATATTAAATTAGGTTTTGATAGTCAATAATGAAATCATGAAAAATTATATGGGACATGAGTAACCCACGCTTATATATATGCATGGTAGAAATGGTTTGAATTCAAGAAAATCCAACTGTTAATATTGAAAATCCTCTTCTGATCTGATTTTTGAGATTTAACCCATTAATGATGTAAAAATATTTCTTAACTCTAATTTTTTTAAGAAATTGTCTTATCAGAGTATACAACAATCAATTTAGAAGAACATTTATATTTTTATCAAATAAAATCTTATAAAACTAAACAAATATTTAAAATTTGATGAATAAACTAATGTAATGGAATAGTAAACAAACAAAATTATTAGAAGTGTAAATTTTAGTGAATTTTTTTTTCTTGAAATAAGTATTCTATTCATCTTGGTTTGTGTAATAGAAATTTATTAAAATTATTTAAATAAATGAATTATTGTTTAGAATTTTTTTGAAACAAATATTTATTCCAATAATCATTTGAAAAATATATTGAATCCAAAAAAAATTATTAATAATTTAGATTTTGAAAACTAAAAAAAGTAAACCAAATTTTATAAAACAAATGATCATGTAAAACTAAAGAATTAAAAAAACTACTGTTTTTTAAACACTTAATGTTTCCTAAAACTAAAAAATGTTTACTCCCCCTTTGAATAAGAGTTCATTAACGTAAAGGCATTCATAGGAACTATGTATATGTGAGTAATGTTTTGATATTTATTATAACTATATTTTATTTAATAAATTAAAAAATTTCATAACTAAGGAATTATCTAAAATTATCAAAAAGTTGTTCATGAATTCTGATAAATTATAATGTGATATATCCATTTTTTGTATAATTATGAAGAGAATGGTGTCTTAATTTTATGTTCTTATCACATTATTTATGTGCATAGTTTTTGATTAATCGAAATACACTTTTTTTATCACAATGTATTTTTTAGTAAAATGACTTCCATATTCAGATAGTATTTATTGCATCCACAAACCTTGAACACAAATACATATAGATGCCACCTATTAGACATCACTAGATGAATGTTCAAATGGGTTTTATTTCAGAAATGAAAAAAAACAAAAGAACCACCTGAAAAATGAATTGTTTTTGGAGTACTTTTTATATCAATTCTATATCCATCAAATTCACCATCATAATTCTTTTGACGTCAAATTATTTCCATATGAATAAAGTATACTAAATTCCATTGTTCCATTATATTAAGGGAATATATTTTTTGCTTTATGGTTATAAACATTTGTATTTTCATGATATCTAGAACATAAGAATTTGGAGAAAATAAAATATGTATGAATAGAAGTTAAGTTATGTAAACATACAATCATATATATAAATATTTTTTGATCACCTTGTTTCATAGATTCATTAATATTCAAAATATTTAAAGTTCTGTTGGGATTAGTAATAATTTTACTACTGTCATATCTGAATTTTATAAGATGATCTTTTATATAATTTGAATGGGATATAATATATTCTCCTAGTTTTTTGTGAAATTTGAAGACCTTGAAAATATGATAACTCACCCAATATAATCATTTCAAACTCATGTTTCATAATATTTTTAATGGAATATATAATATATTTCATATTTGAACCCTATATACTGTAATAAATATAAATTTTTACAACCATACTATTTTTATTTACTACTTTTGTAAATAGATTTGTCAATACAAATCCCTTATGATTTTTTTGTAACAGATATCAAGTGAACCTATCAGGCTAGAAACCAAGGGATTACTTAATCACATATAGTTCCTTTGTATGATTAAAAACATGTTCTCTATGTTCTATATTTTCAATATGAAGTGTTTTCTAGATAAAATTCTCCCTGAACAACTTCATTAATGAAATCATACTTCATATCCATTTGAAATTTTTTTGATATTTAAGAATATGACATATGATAGAATTATATGAATAGATTCAAGTTTAGATACCGAATAATAATTTTCTTCATAATATATTCCCTCATGTGTATTATATACCGTGAAAACAATTATAGAATAATTTATATCTATTATTCCATTTTCATCACATTTTTGTCAATAATACACATTTGACTCAAATTAATGTAGTTTCTCCAGGATGTTCTACTAATGTCCAGACATGGTTCCTTTAACATTCATCGTGATTATCTTGTACTTATTCAGTCCAAACCTTATCTCTCAAAACCTCATCCTGAGTAATACATTCAACCTGAGATAAAAACCCCATGTGTCGAATTTCATTTCTCAATGAAGTTCTAGCCCTAAATTATTGATCAATACCTCAAATGATATTATCACTATCATGACTCTTAATAAAAAAACCTTTTGTTGCTTAAAAAACTCTATTCATAAAAAATGGTTTGAAAATTTTATTTAGGAATATCTATTGAAATATATTCTTCAGTTTTTCTCTCATGAGAACAATATTGTAACATGGGTTAAAAATTAGTTTTAGAAATGATATCCAATGATGTACGTTGAGGTTCTTTGGTATCAAAAGGGATACTTTCATAAAACTTAATAGGTACTGTTTCTATAAAAATACATTTTTTTACTAAAAACTCAATATTCCTTATTAGATATAAAATAACCTAATGATATTTTTTCATTGGATTTTTGAGATAATTTATATTAGTTGTCGTTATTATTTTATTTAATAGTTATCATCTGAAAAAATTTAAGAAATAATTTTTAGATCTTCATCCAATCCACAAATCATATGGAATTTTCTTAATAAAGGATTTTATTAAAATACGATTTATAATATAGAAGGAAGTATTAACTTATTTACCATAATATATTTTAAAAACTAAGTATTCATTTATTACAGTAGTAGTAATTTCTTAAAGAAATATATTTTTTCATTCAACTATATCATTTTTTTAGTGGTGTTCTGGGTGTTGAAACGTTAGGTATAATATCTTTATTAATACTAAAAAAATTTAAAATCATAATTTACAAATTATATACCATGATCACTATGATTAGGTATCAAAGAGAAATTCACATTTTTTTATTTCTTACTACAAAATATTTAAAGAAACTAAATGATTCATGTATTCTTTCTAGAAAGTTTTCCCAGATATATATAGTGTAATAATTAAATAAAATATATATATATTATTCTCTATAGATACATATAGTTTGTGATGGACCAAATAAGTACATGTGAACTAACTATAAAGAATCATAATTTGAGACTTCCCAAATAGATTTTATACTTGACATACTTTTAACCCATATTGATAAGGATAATTTAAATTAGAAGTATCAATCCTAATTTTTGATAGTTCCTCCACTAGTCCTTTATTATAGAACTTCTCAATTGTTCTTTGATTAAAATTTCATGATATTTTATACCATAACATAGAATGATATTCTTTTGCACTAAAACATGGTATAGATTATATTCTAATGTCTTCTATGATTAAAGTGTAATCATTCACATGATGATTTTACGAATGAATAAACTCACCTTTTGAACTATGAACATTACATTATTCATTTATGAAGATCAAAATATAAACCTTGTCACATAATTGGATTATAATAATCCTGTTTTGATTAATTATTGTAATAAAAATTGAAATTAATTCTTTTAAAAAATTATAATTATACTTATACTCATAATATCTAATTGATCATTATATAAGAAAGTTAATTTTTCAACTATCATCTTTCTAATATTATTAATAAAATATTTGTTTTCATGTCATATGTATTGAACAATAATTGTCTATATATAGAATGTTTTTATTCATGGAACATTCTATATTTTCTTTAAGAAACCATTACTTATTTTGAAACCAAATCCTTTTAGGGCTTGTATTAAAAAAAAGTAAAACTATTGGTATTCCATATTTGACCAGTACTATCATTTCGGAAAATGTTATTTTTTTTTTGAAAATTGGTATTTGTGAAAACCTAAGGACTAAAGAATTGTTAAAGCACATTTTTTTCTTTTAGTTTCCACCACTTTGACATTTAATGAAAAATATAGTCCTTTTTGTAACAAATTAGTTATTACTAAAAAAAATTATTTGAAAGACCGATTCTTGAAACATACATACAAGGAATAAATTTTTTTTAAATTTTATCAATGTCTTACTTTCAATATGTAAACAAAGAAATTTTTTTTTTCAAACTTGAAATTTAATATTTTAGTTTAGAAACAATGTTGTTGCCCTTAATAGTATTAGTATTCCAACTACATTTTAAATTTAAAATTGTTAACTATATTTATTAAAAATAGAACTTTCAATATCAATAAAAAAATATGTCATTAAAATTTCATTTATAAATATATTTTAAAAGATTTGATTTCATAATAGTAATAGTATTCATTATTCAATTTAACTTTATTAGTTTTTATTGGGAATTTTCTGGATTTTTTTAAATTTTTTTTCATTTTCATAAAACATAGAAAATCAAAATACATATTAAAAAATACATTAAAACATCTTACTCTTTAGGTGAGGATAATTTTTCATCTAAATATGTTAAATAATTATATTTATTAAAATTAGGGTAGTGTGAATAAAAGGTAATATTTGAAATAGATTCAATAGTGGTTTCCTAAGCCACGATATGTTTCTTCACCTTCTATCTTTCTCCATATGAACCAATATTTCTCTATCTGAAATTTTTTTGACTGATGAAATTAAAGAAGAACCATATCTTCCAACTACACTGATGGTTTCTCATTCTTTTATACACTTTATTATCATATTTTTGTTTATTTCATTACATCTATATCAACTATTCACCCAATACTATCTATTATTTTTCGATTAGGAGAATCATGTATTATATTTCCTTCATTTTTGACATTCATAACGTATTTCATGAGAATATTATTTCATAAAAATTTTAACATTATGAATATTCTTATATATACAATAAAAAACTTTAGTTCCAACAAATATTATTCATCATTCTTGCAAGATTTTCTAAATTATATGAGACTATTCTAATGAACTAGAATCTAATTAAAAAACAATAATCATATTAATAGATTAAAAAAATATAGTATTTATCTTTAATAGGAATAATAGAGGTAGTTGAAAAATAAACTACAGCATATTACTTTTTCATTTTTTTAGAATCCATTTTCAGTCTACCTTCATTTTGAATAAAGGTTCCAATTATATCATCCATATTTTATATTTTTAATCCTTCTTGTATCATATAAATATGTTCTATTATATTATTATAAATTATAAATAATCTCAATAATTATCTCAACTATGATTCCATTAGTAAAATATTTCCCTCCAAAAAATGATAAATAATATCAATAGTCCTGAATCTTTTATGAATCTTATCTTCTATTTCTCTTGATAGGAAATAGAATGTTTCATAATTAGAACTCAATGTATCTCTTTTAGTATCAATAAATTTTGAATTTTCAATGTGAGTCACTTATGTATTCTTCTTTCTCTTTTTTGATGATTTACATGATGATATTTGACTATAGAAACTTTTATTCACATAATAAAGTATATTATACATACTCTATAATTTAATTGATATTCTTGTTCTCCTTTATTAATTGAATTATTATCATAATTCCCTAGAAATATATAATTTCCAGTTAGTATGAAAACGATTTCCAAACTAGTATAAATAACAAAAGTCTTCATTCGATCTCTCTAGTATTCATCATCATTCCCATAAAATACAATTGGTTGACTTTGATGTGGTTTTATATATACTTACATTCAAATATTAAACCATATAAAAAACTATTTTTCTAAAAAAAACTTTTTTTAAATTGTGTTTCTAAAAAATCAGTTTATAAAAAACATATTTCCCATCAATATCTAACATATGTAAAAACATGAAAATTATAATAGTTGAACCTAGTTGGATATCAATTTTTGGATCATATGTTTTTATAATGCCTACAAGATATTGGTGAATTGTTGTTTGAAATTTTAAACTATAAAAAATCCCAAAGAATCTTTTGTAATAAATATTATACTAAGAAATAATTCAATGATCATAGTCTTTAAATTCTTTCTAGAAATTGTCTGATATATCAGAGTCGTTATCGGTCTCCCATTTTATCTAATAAAATAATTATTAAAATTATTTATTATTAAAAAGAGTTTGGATGTAAATGCACCAGGGAAAATCAAACATGGAGAAACAAAATTGAAAATATATTACATGAATATGAATGGAATAAATTCATTCTAACATGTAATTATACTCTATAACCTTAAGATTAATGGATAATATATATCATGCATTACGTTATCCATAGTTTTAGTAAATACTATAATGGTTTTTCTTCCTATGGTAGTACATACCATGACACTATGATCAGAATGTACTAGTCTTCCAAAACCATGGAAACCCTCAATTTGACATATAAGAATCATCTCTATATTTCTTAAACATGAAATACAGTGATATTAATATCGACATATATGTCCTCCTTGCCTAATAATACCGTGATCTAATGGATAGCATTATTCTATATTCCTATCCCTGGAATCCCTCAATCAATAGCATAATTACAAATTGTGAATACGTAAGAAAAATTGATAAAAGGAATTTACAATCCTAATAGATATTACTTAAAAATACAACAATATAACATATTGATAATTGTTAAAATTACTTGATTAGACAGAGAAAATTATTGGATGTGTTCAGTTCTTAATTCACCATCTCTGAACTCTTCAAAAGTCCTCATATTTATCGAAAAAATTCAACAAATATTTTTATTATTAGTTCTCAACAACATCAGATAACATTCACTTTATAGCTCATAAGGATCTATATCTTTTTCTTAGCAACTAACTATAAACTATACCTCATTTTCATAGTTTATTTTTTTGGTATCACTATAACGGTGCTATAAATAATTCCCTCTACTATATATAATTATAATTTTTAGGATTAAAAACATTGAAAATTCCAATGGACTGTAATATATAATTACAATTAGATAAAATGAATAAATTTTAATCCCATGGATCTGAAATATTTTCAGCCTAATGGTTACAACTATGGTATGTTTGATAGATATGACACCACTCTGACCACTGGTCAGACACACGAGTCATTCCAATGAATCTGATGCACTAGTAGTCTAATGGATCAGATTGAATAATAGAATTTTATATGAGTTTTTCATTAGAACTATTTCTATGTTTGATTTAAAAAAAGATTCATTTTAATGAAACATAGTAAATCGGTTTACATATATAAAGCTAGTAAAATTGAGTTTTTATGAAATTAATTTTGATTTCCAAAAAAAAAATGAAAAATTAGAAATTAATAATTTTGACTCAATATGAAGAAACCATGATAGTAATAAATATAATGGGAATAAGGGTGATTTTACAAACCTATAATAAATTTTTACAAGAACATGGTTTGAAAATATTATTATTATTCCAAAACAACTATAATGAATTATGGTTTAAAATGTGATCATATTTGAATTCCATATCACACCAATGAAGATAAGGATGGAGTGTATGATAATAAATGTGATGAAAATGATTAAGGAAATCATGTAAAAATAATTCATGTAAAAAATGTTGGAAAATCAAACTGGGTAATGTCTCAAAGAGACAAGAATGTGATTTTGGTGATTAAAAGGATGAAATAAAGAATCTAACTATCAAGACAAAATGATGTATCCATATAACATGATAGATGAGGGAGTGTTTTCTTCTAGTTTTGAATAAGTTATTTGTGGAAAAATTTCATATGTAATTTTATCACACAATTTTTTTATCTTTATTGTGAAAATATTTATTAATTTATAATTAAACATTTCAGAGGATTTTTTAAAGTAGGTAGTATAAAACAACATGATAACTTCAATCCAATAAAATACATAAAATATTCTATAAATTGTGTCACATACTACAACTAAAATAATAAACAAAAACTATTTAGAAGAATATATTAATAAATATATAATATACACTTATATTTTTACCCATTAATAGTTGTCACATTTAGATGATAAATAATTTAAATTAGTTAATATTGAAAATGTTATTTACAAAAATGTTTTTTATTTATATTATTTATTTTATTTCAAAGATTTAACATTATGAATTTTGGAATTAGATTTTGGTAACAAAAAATACATTTTTTGAATCCTCGTATTAAAATTATAGGGTTTTTTCGTATTTTTTTCAAATAATCCATGTTTAGTTGAATAGTGAAAAACGAATTTTCCCTGAAACAATGAATACTATCACATTATCAGTAAAATTGTGTGGCATAAAATTTTCTTAAATATTTTAATGGATAAACTATACATTTTAAGGGAATAGTTATGAAATTTAAAAAATTATTTTGAACTTATAAAAATGATTTTAAATATTTTATGAATCAAGTTACATTTTATATGAATTTTAGAAGAGGGTCTATGTGTTTCTTTTAATTAGAAAACTTCATGTTGAAATTATTTTTTGAAAATATTATAAGGACACACCATTTTAATTTTTAGTAAATAAAATACAATCATGAAATTTAGAAACAATCAATAAATTATCATATATATAATTTCAATGTATAAAAACACTATTTTATATAAGAAAATTTCATTGTTTTGGGTGTTTAATTTAAAATAAAATTTTCTCAGGTTTTTAAAATTAATTCTGTAAAATAATTCCCAAAATTAAAATAATCATATCAAAATTTGTTATAATGTTATACTTATATTTTTAGTTAAAAATATTTCACATCATTGTTGAGTCAATAATGTTTTCCTTATGACTTTCCACTCCTTCATGTAAAGGAGGATATTGTTAAGTGATTAAGGAATCCTTATGACTTTACCATTTCTTCTTGTTTTGAAAATCACAAACACCTTATTTCAAGGAAAAACTCATTTTACCCCTATTTTACTTTCATATGGAAAATTTCATTCCCAAAAAAAATTTACCCCGACCTTGTTTTCATTGTTCAATCATATATTTCTATGTCTAAAATTCAGATTGAAACAAAAAACCTCGGAATCTTATAATTACCTAGAATATGAAGCATTCTGTTTCAGGATCCGAATTCTCAGAATTATGGTTACGAACTTCTGATTGATGACTCCGAATTCTGAATACAAATTCTGGATATGAACTTCTCTATGTTATTACTTCGAGTTCTCTGAATAAAAGACTCCTAAATCATATGATTTGGGACTCTGAATTCTGAAAATGAATTCTAGATACGATCTTTCAGAATCTGAGTTCTCTTAATAACAGACTCTGAAATCCTATGAGTTTTGACTCCGAATTCTCACGAACTTTGACTTAGAACATTGTATGTTCAGGTTCCAAATTATTAAGTAATACAGATTCCGAATTTCCTTGAAATTTAGACTCTAGAATTCTACAGAATTGAGGTTCCGAATTCCAATAAAACAGAATCGGAATTTAATTTGTATTATAGACTCCAAATTCATTTTTGGTTGACTCCGAACTTTCATTTTCTTCATTCCAAATATCATATTTTGAATATGATTATACTTATTTATTTACAAAACAGTTTCATGCTTTCAGTTACTCAATAAACTTTGATTGAGAGACATGTGTACATGTCCCTCCTAAATTCATGGAAGAATATGACCATTGGAGGAGGGAGTTGACCATTGGAGTTGTTCCTATAAATAGGATCTCATTTGAACGTGCTCGAAACTTTTCGAATTTTGATATTCAGAACTTTCAGAAGTGACTTCTAGAGAGAGAGAGAATCTTATAAACTCTCAGGCTTCTTACATAATGTTTAAACAACGCGTTCAAACATTGCTTCGTGCAGATTTTCATAGTGCAGATGTTCGATTACCTTAAAAATCAAAGACATCGGGTTCTGAATTCAGAGGTGTCGATTACCTTACAAATCGAGGGCTTGCTGGGATAGCAAGATAGATACAAATCTTAAGATTGAGGGCTTACCTGGGATTGGGTAATAAAGTGTTTCTTGAAAGTATAAATCAAGGGACCTCTTATCCAGGGTTGTTGGGTACCCTCCTCTTTGTGTTAAAAGAGTTATTAATTTTTTTCTTGTTACTTGTAATAATTTGTTTTCTGCTGTGTATTTTAGTAGTTGAGGAAAGTATAACATTCTTATGCTTCCTTCAACTTTTACTCTAATCTTATATGATGCTATACGCTTTAAGGTAGAATCATAGTTGGTGTAAAATTTTATTAAGTTTAATTTCTGGAATTACATTTCCAAAATCAAGAAAGTGATTAGAACTTAGAGGTTTTGTGAATTCTGGTTATCTGTAAAAGTTCCTTATAATTTTTTTAAAGTATACAATTCACCCCCCTCTTGTATTAGTATCTCATTTTATATATTTGATCCTACATTTGGTATTGTAGAGTATGTCATACTCATACATACCATTCTAACAATTGGTATCAAAGGTTGAAAACCTCAAACCCTCTACCAATTCAACAATTGGTATCAGATATATAGGTACAATCTGAAATAATCTCACAATTAGGTTCATAAGAGAATATTTGGAATCATATTTTTAGGACTCATAAATTTCAGATTCAATTTTTTAGAGATACTCTTGTTCTATTATTTTCCTTACTTAGGATTATTTTCCTTGTTTAAAAACTTGTTATATTAACAAGTTTTGTGTGGAAATACTTTTCTTTATGATGGTAGGAATCAATGATTGTTCAATAGACAATCTCAATCCAACTAAACCACCTATCTTTGATGGAAATGGCTATGAATATTGGAGAGAATACATGAAGTCTTTGATTATAAATACTGGTGTTGATAATTGTTTTATTCTTACTGGTGGATAAAAAATCCCAGATTAAGAAGTTAGTGGCTTTACTAATCAAGAAAAGAATGAATATCAACTGAATTATAAGGTACGCAATACTTTTATTAGATCAATTACTAAAAATATATAGCGCCAAATTTCATCTTGTGAAGCAGAAAATTCTATATGGAAGAAACTAGAAGTTACTCACTTTGGAAATTCCAAAGTAATTGAAATAATAAGGGCCATGCTTAGAGCTGAATATCATGGTTTCTGCTTTCCTTATGGAGAACCTATATGTATGGTGCAACAAAGATTCATGAAAATTGTGAATAGTTTGCAATCAATGGGTGAGAAAGGATTAAATGATGAAGCTCTTATTGATAAGATCATAGACATCATTCCGAATGAGTGGGAATAAAAAATGACTGCTATTGATGAAAACAGTAAGGTTACTCAGATTACCTTAGATGAGTTGTTTGTAACTCTTCATTAAAATGAAACTAGAATGAAGAGATATGCGGATAATGTGAAGAAAAATAATTGAAATGGAAGTGTTTCTTTTACTAAATCTTCAAATCCTACTAAACCCAAGACACCTGAAAGGGAGACCAGATCCAAATCTAAGAAAGTTGTTATCCATTCCGAATCTAGTGGAAGTGAATCCTCAGAAAATGAATTAGAAAATCTTTCTCGAAGAATGAACATGATTGGTGGACATAGGGACTTTAAATCCAGATATAAGAAAAAGGAAATGAAAGATAAGAATGATTCTGAAGTTACCTATTTTGAATTCAAGAGAGCTGGACACATACGACATGATTTCCCTATGCTCAAGATAAAAGACAGAAGTGAAAGTCATTCTAAGAAAAACAGAAATAAGTATTACAAGCCCAATGCTAAGAATGTTTTGAAAGATAATGACACCTGGAGTGCCAGTGGTGGTGACTCTTCAGATGAATCTTCAGATTATGAATCTTCTGTATATAAGAATCTTGGTCTAATATCCGGGCTACCTATTGAGAATCATTGTTTAATGGATAAGGTACACAATGAAGAATCAATGACTAATGTTTCATTGAATGCTAATGATAGTAAATATTATAACTCTTCGGATGAACAATCTTCTTCTGATGAAGATAATACTTTACCTACCTATGAAGAAGTTTCTATGTTTTCCAAATTTCTTGATATTGAGAATTCAAAACTCATGATAAAACATGATAAGGGAAATTGTAGGAATACTATTCCTACGAAGGAAATATCATATCTTTATAAAGATCTTGATACGAAATATGATGATTTTGAAAGTATTTCAAAAAATCACGAGGTTGTAAATTCTGAGAAGAATAAACTTTCTAAAGATCTAGAAAACTTAATTTCTAAGAAAAATGTTCTCGATCCTAGCTCTATTTCAAAATCAAATGTTTTTGAGATAAGAAACTAGTTATCATACTCAAATCCGAAATATTTTCTTTGTGGATGTGTTTGTCAAACTTTACCTTAGGTAAGGAAATTTTTTATAAAATGTATTCACAAATCCGACCTATGAGGAATAGTTCTGGTTTTGGTTATACTAGTTTTAATCCTATTATTAGTAACAATTATTTTATTCCTCAAAGTGACCCATTCTGCACTAAGTGTGAATGTGGTGGATATTGGGCAACTAATTGTTCCCTAAACAAAAACCAATCTTTAGGATTTCATGAAGATCATTTTTCTAAGAAGATGTGGGTTCCTAAAAATTTTCTTTCTGAAATATCCGGATCCAAGAAAGTCTGGATTTTGAAAACCTAATATTTTCTTATTTTCAGAAAAATAGAGAAAATACCAATAGAAATAATTGGTACATGGATAGTGGATGATCCCGACAAATGACTGGTAACAGAAACAATTTTGGTATGATTATCAAGACTAAATGAGGAAAAGTAACTATTGGAGATAATGCTCAGAAAGAAATTATTGGTATAGGTAACATTGTTCTTCTTGAAAAACATTGATTTCAAATGATTTATTTGTTAAGGGTCTTAATCACAAACTAATCAGCATAAGTCAATTATGTGATGAAGGCTACCATTTGAATTTGAGGAATGATAAGTGCTTAATACACAATTCCAAGGAAGATTTCCTTATTTATTCCCATTGGAAAGAGAATGTTTGTACACATCACATAGAAGATCATAGGAGCCAAGACGTACCTTGCCTTAATGAAATAGAAGATCATTCTTGGTTATGGAATAGAAGGGTAGGACACTGTAACCTTAGGAACTTATGAAAACATTCTAAGAAGTGATTAGTTAAGGATCTACCAAAGATTAGAATTGATTCTTCAAAATTATGTGACCCTTTTCAATATGGGAAGAAACATAAATTAATTTTTAAATCCATTGGTGAAGTCTCAACCACTGATTCATTATAGCAAGTGCATATGGATATTTTTGGTCATACTCAAACTGGAAGCATTGGAGGAAAGTACTATGTATTTGTTCTGTTTGATGATTACACCATATTTATGTGGGTCTATTTTCTAGCAAAGAAGTGCGAATCCTTTTATTATTTTAGATGTTTTAGAGCCCATGTCAAAAATGAGAAAAACCTTCCATTGAAAACTATTCATAGTTTTCAGGGTGGTGAATTTCAAAATTCTGATTTAGATACATTTTGTAGTAGAAAATGTATTACTCAAAACATCTCAGCACCCAGAACACCTCAATAGAATGGTGTGGTTGAAGGAATAAATAGAATTCTTCAAGAAATAACTAGAACCATGTTGAGTCAATATTCTGTAGCCAAACATTTTTGGGCTGAAGCTGTAAGTACTGCTTGTTATACTATAAATCAAGTTTTGATTAGACCTTTTCTTAATAAAACTCTATATGAGTTATGGAATGGGAGAAAACCTAGACATTCCAACTTTATGGTTTTTGGTTTCAAGGTATTCATTCTGAATACTAAAGATAATCTTCATAAATTCTCACCAAAATCGGATGAAGGAATTTTCATAGGCTACTCTACAACTTCTAAGGCATATAGAGTTTTCAACAGAAACACGTGTACTATTGAAGAAACAGTTCATGTTAATTTTGATGAAACTGATCCTTTTGTTTTTAAACAACCCCAACCTACATCCTCAGATGTGTTTTCAAAAACTTATTATCATCCTATGTTAGAAGATCCTTATAATAAGGAAATTTTCGAAGAAGATACTTCTGAAACATTTACCCCAGAAGATTTCCTTCCCTCTATTAAGAAACAGGTTTTACAAAACCCAAATCAGTCGTTTCTAAAGAATCAACCTAGTGATAGCATCACTGGTGATGTGAATCATCCTGTGAGGACTAGAAGTTACTTAATAAATGGAGTATAACATCTAGTATTTCATTCCCAATTAGAAAAAAAAATAATTGATTAAGCTTTAGGTGATGATGATTCGATAAAATCCATGCAAGATGAGCTAAATGAATTTGAAAGTAATAATATATGGACCTTGGTTGAAAGGCCAAAGTAAACTTCTATTATTGGAGTAAAATGGGTCTTCAGAAATAAGTGTGATGAAAATGGAATCATTGTTAGAAATAAAGCTATATTAATTGCCAAATGCTACAGTCAACAAAAAGGAATACACTATGAATAAACATATGCTCCAGTAGAAAGACATGAATCTATTCGTATTTTACTTTCCTTTACAACATTCCTTAATTTCAAACATTTTAAAATGGATGTGAAATGTTCTTTCATTAATGGTTATGTTCCAGAGGAAGCCTTTGTTGAACAACCTCATGGATTTGAAGATACAAGACATCCTGATCTTGTTTTTAGATTTACCAAATCTTTGTATGGACTTAAACAAGCCCCTCGAGCCTGGTATGATAGACTTACCGGATTTAAGCTTAAAAATAACTATGTTAAGGGAAATGAAGATCGAACCCTTTTATAAAGAAAGATAAGAAAAATGTTTTGATTGTACAAATTGATGTTGATGATCTTATATCTGGTTCAACTCAGCAATCCTTAATTGATTCCATTTAATATCTAATGAAATCTAAGTTTGAAATGAGTATGATGGGTGAGTTAACATTTTTCATTGGTTTCCAAATTTCTCAAAAACCAGAAGGAATATATATATCCCAACATAATTATATTAATGATATTCTTAAAAAGTATGGATATGACAATAATAAAAGTATAAGTACTCCCTTTGGTACCTCAATCACACTTGATCTTGATGAATTTAGGAAGCATGTAGATCAAACAACTTTTAGATGTATGATAGGAATTATACATTACTTGACAGCTATTTTTCTAGACATAATGTTTTCAGTATGCTTATATGCAAGATATCAATCCAATCCTATGGAATATAACATAAATGCAGTGAATAGATTTTTTCACTACTTAAAGAGAACCAAAGATTTAGGACTATTTTATACGTCCAGAAATGATTTTGTTTTAAAAAGCTTTCCAGATGCTGACTTTTGTGGATGTAGAATGGATAAAAAGAGTAAATCTGGAACTTATCATTTCTTAGGTGATTCATTAGTTTCTTAGTCATTCAAGAAGAAACACTCAGAAGAACTTTCCACTGCTGAAGCTGATTATGTAACATCTGTAAGTTGTTGTGCTCAATTTTTATGGATGCAACACACACTCACAGACTATGGCTTTAGTTTTACCAAAACACAAATTTCATGTGATAATACAAGTGTCATTTCCCTTATTAAAAACCATGCACATCACTCTCGTGCAAAGCACATATATATTATCCATCACAATCTTAGGAACCACACACTAAAAGGAGATAACATTCTTCAATTTATCAGAACGCAAGATCAACTTGCTGACAGTTTCACAAAATCATAACCTTCCAATAGATTTGAATACATTAAACAGAAGTTAGGAATGATAACTCTAGGGTAATCCATCTTAAATAACTTCTTGTTGAATTAATCTCCTTACAGTAATAAAATCCTTTTCATAGGGGGGGGGTACATTTTTATATTGAAGGCGCTTTTAAAAAATTTCATAGTGAAGTTTTCGAAAAAATTTGTAATGATGTTTTCAAAAA
Source organism: Viscum album (assembly GCA_963277665.1). NCBI lineage: Eukaryota > Viridiplantae > Streptophyta > Magnoliopsida > Santalales > Viscaceae > Viscum > Viscum album. The sequence continues at coordinate 712,817,469 of OY728134.1, read as the reverse complement.
ATTTCGTAATGATTTTTTCAGAATTTTTCGTAATGATGTTTTAAAAAAATTTAGTAATGAGGTTTTCAAAATTTTTCATATATAATTTTTTAAAAATATTCATAATGAAGCTTTCAAAATTCATACTAATGAAGTTTTCAAAATTTTTCATAATGAAGTTTTCAATAATTTTCGTAATGAAGTTTTCAAAATTGTTTGTATTCAAGTTTTCAAAATTTTTCGAAATGAAGTTTTCAAAAAATTTCGTAATGAAGATTTGCAATTTTTTTGTAGTTGGTTTTTCAAATTTTTCATAATAAACTTTCTGTAGTGAGTCATTGAAGTTTTTTAAATTAAAATCTCCGGATTTAATGTTTTTGCAGGGGAAATATTCGGACCTAAAGTTTTCGTAATTGAAATCTTCGGACCCGAGTTTTCGTAATTAATATCATCAGATCAGATGTTTTAAAAATTAAAATCTTTGGACCTGAAATTTTTTTAAGGGAAACTCTTGGATTTTCAAATTTTTGTAGTGAAGTTTTTTTTTCTCGTATTAATGTTTTTTTATCCAAATTTATTCAAGAAGAATATTTCTCAGTATGAATAATCTTTCTAGAAATTTGAAAGGTATGGTTCTTTATTATGGTTTCATAATCACTTTTATTTTCTATTAGTTTCTTTTGTTTTTAAAATTTCTCGGATTATAGTTTCCTTAAATCTGAGTGTTTTTCTTTTAAAACCTCAAAAGATCAGATTCAATCAAATTTTTTTCTTACGGATATCATATCAACCATCAGATCAGATCTGAAGAATTCTCATCAATTGGATTCAAATGAGAAGTTCAACTATCAATTCATCACCTAAATAAAGGGGAAATTCGATTGATGTCCCACATTGGTTATCAATAATTTGTGTCTCGAAGTCATTACCCTCTACAAAAGCATGTTCTGAACTTTTCAGAAGTACTCGAGTCTGAATGTCTGCATAAGCTCCTTCTCAGGATATGTTTAATATTAAACCGATTTCAGAGTGGAAAATATATAGGGAGACGTTTGTTAATATAAACTAATTCATTATGTATGACTCCATTATTTCCAAGAACATCTAGCTAAATGGATGAGAAAGTATAGATATTTCTATCATATTATCTGAAGATATTGTCTATCTGGATCTTCTCATATAATTCTGTGAATCAGATTGTTTCCTTCAAAAAGATGGTAGGGAAAATTTCTCCTTCAAGTATTTTGGAAAGACATACAAACTGTCTTATACCAAGAATGCGAGCTTGGAGGGGATATCATATGAAGGAGAAGATGAATTTTTCTCTCTCAAGATGCTGAATGTTCAAGGTAGTTTTATCAAGGTGAAGGCTATGGAATGCCTTGGACTTTTTGATGTCAAAATAGAAAAAATTTCCCATCTAACTACCAACAATCAGATTCTTTAGCTATGGGTCCAAGGATTTTCGTAACAAGGAAGGGTGATAAGGAAACCCTGATGAAAAGTGATAATTATATCCTAGACTTTTTAGTAAATATAAGGAAGGTCAATCTCATGAGGCATATCCTCATTACGATTGAGAACATCTAAAATTGAAATTTAAGAGCTCAGATAATCATGTATCCAGACCCACTCTCAAAGATAATTGTTCGGTGCCTAGAATATTTCACGATCCCCTACAGTTCCAAGCCGAGGAATTGCAAGGTGATACTGATATGTGGTGACATCCTTAAGAGAATGAATATTGGATTATCCAAGGAGTTAGGAGAATTTTAAGATCTACATGAGAAAGATGTAGAAGTTGTGTAACACCCTAGGTAAATAAAGAATATGACATTTTTATATTTAACCCTATTTGTGAATAAAATGTTAATATTAATTTAAATGGAATGCTATGCTTGATGGCTTAACCAATACGCAACAATGAGTTCCTTTTAAATCTTACGTTGCACTCTAATAATAAAATAATTTTATTTTAAATGGTAGTTAACACTTAGTCGTTGTAATGACGGGAAAGAACAGAACTAACTAAAAAATGATTATATATGTTTGTCAAATATTTTTTTTTAATATAATAGTTAGAGGATTAAAAATGCGAATGAATCAAATTTTAAGCGTAAAAATTCTAATATTCTTTAAAAGGTCGATTAACCGCCTTTTGATGGAGAACCTTGTTAAAATCCACTTTTTGTCAATTTTATGTGTTATATTTGACAAAATAAAATTCTTCTTTAGAATCGGGACATCAAAATTTACTTTTTTTAAATTTTTGGTATTTGTCCGATAAAGTTCATTTTTTAATGAATAGTGAAAAATGTTGTATTTTAATTCAAAACCACTTTTTAATCTAATTTTTTTATATGATTATATTATCTTTTTAATTGGTTTTAAAGAGAAATTAGAATATATTTTTACCATTTATTCTAATGGTGGACATTGGAATTAATATCACATTGAGATTGGACATAAACGATTGTCAATCTTTTGATAGATATTGTTTCTTAAAAACACGCTATTTGATTTGACAATAGAATTTAATTATAAAATTAAATAATGAATATTCTATGTTATCAATTTGGTAAAAAATACATAATTTTTAAATTCATAATATCAAATATATCTTAGGGTGAATGTTTGGTATTTTTTAAAAAAACATAATTTTTGATGAATAGTGAAACCACAAAGTGGTAGTTACAAAAACTGATTTTTCGTTTAAAAGGAACATTACCACTTCAGTAATTTGAATTTCAAAAATACAATATAAATTAATTTCAATATTATGTAAAATCTGGTTCAATGTGATGAAAATATTTTTTGATGAAATGTAACTTTTATGTTTTATTAATCGCGATTAAAGGTAATTAGTGTGATTTGTGGTAAAAATGATATTATAATAAAATGAAAATATCTTGAAACTTGTCCTAAACCTATTGGATGAGACATGGACGAACAATAAAAACCATGAGCCGATTTTTGGGACACCATGGAGCCACTTGGGTAAGATAATGACATTTATGCCTTTTATTTAATGTAAAAATAAAAATGACACAAACATGTATTGTTTTACTAAAATAATTTTTACACGGGGTAATACAAGTCCTATTTTTGACTATAAATATTCATTGGAAAGATAAAAAGATTTCCTACATCATAGTATTTTTTTATAATTTTTATACATTAAATAAATTAAATTATTTATGACATCATGATGATGTAGCGATAACCTCATTATTTAACGATTTAAATAAAATGAAAAGATAATGTAAAATATAAGAACTACACATGTCAAAAACCTATTGTATGGGTGGATTTAGAACTCTAATCACATTTCCCTCGAAATAAATCAATGTGGGTCCTTTAAAATCTGAAACACATTTGAAAATAAAGTAACATTTTTTACCTTTCCAAGAGTGCCCTCCTCTCCACTTATTAAAGGCCCCCAACTCTACCTCCTTACCCACACTTCTCAAGCCTTTGGCTCGGCCAATATCTGATCATTTTGTCTCTCTACATCCCTCTCCTAAACCTAGAAGCATTACCTTAGGCAGGATTCTCTTCAAGAACACCTTTTGGTTCAAATCAAATGAAGTTACTCGATTTTAAGGTAACGTCTTCACATGTGCTATTTTGTTTTATTTTTCTTCTCCGACCCCATAAAATCTTTTTATTCATTTATTATGTAACAAAACCAGTATTTTACATATACTAGGATGTTTTTATAATAAGGATTAGAGTTACACTTGCACACACCTACATCTAATGGTTAATGAACCTACTGTTTCTGTGGATGGTGAATTTGTGCCTCACGAAACGATGATTGTTCAATATTCTTTTAACACATTCAAAGGTGGCCATTAATTTGTCACTATATTTATATATTATATATAATATGTTTATGTTTTACTTAAGCTTCTGTATTTTTCATTTATGGCATACCTTTATGGATTCCATTATGGTTAAACACGATATCTTCATTTTAGGAAGTAAGGACTACTGCCCCCTCAATGTGATTTGATTTGTTAATACCATATGTGCTACGTATAAAGTATAGATTTAATGATATTATATATGATAACATACTGGAATTATAATACTATTATGTATCATTATTTTTTAATTCCATTAAATATGAAATAGAAATGGAAGTAGTGTTCATGCGTATGTATGACTTACTGTCTCCATGAACGGTGCATTTCATTTCATACCTCTAAATGTTCTGTAATATTATAAATGAATGTATAAAATGGATAAATATGATAAATATGATATATACATAATGAATATAATCCTATATATAATGTATGTTTTACCCCATGAACCAACTTGTAATTATAAAGAGTTTATTTTTGACTCAAGTAGCAATGATTGTTAAAACGACCATTATTAAATTAAATAATTACATAGTGTTCATGAAATTGTAATAAGTGATACAAAAGGAATAATGAACTTAAAAAAGGATCTTAGGAAAGTATAAATTAACTCATGTTTATTATTCAGGAGATTAAAGAATGATCGAGTCAAGTCGGATACGAGGTAAGGGATCCTACCCCTCTCTTACTTTTTAAGAACACTCTTTTATGTCATTTCATTTAAGCTCATCTTTCTTATGATTGGGACGTTATTTTATATTACTATTAATGTAAATTTTATGTTCATATGATGATAGATCCTATTTTCTCTCATCAATCCATTTTGGATGTTTTGAGTGGCGCCGTTAGGCTGCCGAATTTTCATAAGAGATCCAACCTCTCTCTTTCTTTTTAAGTACTCTCCTTTATGTCACTTATTTTAAGATCATATTTTTTATGTTGGGGGATGTTCTTTTATATTACTATTGCTTTAAATTTTATTTTAAAATTATTACAGACCCTATTTGATCTCATAAATCCATTTTTGGATGTTTAAAGTGGCGTCGTTGGGCTGCCTAGTTTTCATAAGGGATTTTTCGTCTCACTTTTATTATTGTGAGATTTATGCTTCATTTTCCACCATTTCCATTGAGTGGTATATGTACAATCCATTATTCTACTATTTGTTTAATATAATTTTGTTTATGAGTATTTACATCAATGTTGTATTATCCTTCTTTCATGGGGTGTATGATTCGAATGATACCCAAGTCGGTAAGGGAACCTTTCACCCTCCTATTTTTAAAGACTTATTTTGTTGGGTCTTTCAATTTACATATTGTAATGTTGGGATATGTTATTCTATATCGTTATTGATGTAAATTTTATGTCCAAGTGATGAGATAACATTTTTACCTCTCATCAACTCATTTTCTTAATTTTGAAGTGACGCTGTTAGGCTGTCAAATTTTTGTAAGGGAACTTCTTAACCCAATTTTCATTCTTTGGGTTAATCCCCTAATTTTAAATTATTTCATGATATTATTATTTCCTATCTTGTATTTGTACTTTTTTATGTGTAATTATTGTGAATACACATAATAGATCTATTTTATTTAAAAAAATGATCTTTGTATGGGACTTCGTCTCAATCTCCTTTCATGGAGGCATATTTTGTTTTATACACAACTTTCTTTTATACGGATTATAAACCCCTTTGACTTTTAATTTTATTCAAAAGGAATCATTTTTATATGAAGAGTTTTACTAAACGACAAAAGGGAATGTTTTTGTCATATGTAAGCGGTGATAACGACTTCTCCACCGTCGTGACCATTATTTGAGTTTCAGCTTTCTCTACAAGCCATAACTTTTTTTTGAATGAAAAATAAATACCATGTTTTACATTTCTTTTATTTTGGTATTGAAAATGGTTTTCATAATGTTTTTATATCAATTTGTTGTATTGATATCTTGTGATTGAAAAGTGGAAATGTTATGTTTCTTTTATGCATGTTTTATGTGATTCGAATATGTTATGGTTCATAGGAATTGTAATGAAGATGGGTGGTTCCATGATAAACTAAGTGCGGGTGAGCCCGATATAGCTCTCCAATGAATTGGGTAATGCGAAGGAGTTACACGTTATGGTTTCTTCGAAGAGATTTAGGTAATATACTGTGATAGATATTCTAAACGTAACCATGAGGGTTACTCCCTACGTAATAATGTTATGAATGCCTCAAGTTACCTTTATGTCTTATGATTTCAATGATTTATTCATGATTTGATGAGGTATGTGATTATTTTTAATAAGTAATGTATGATTTAATGCATGGACTAATGTTTTCATTTCATACTTTTATATCCATTACTGAGCTTTTTATGCTCACCCCATGTTTTTGAAATGTTTTTCATAGGTAAAGGGAAAGGTACATGATGTGATGATAGTGTCAAGGAAGTTTCAAGAAAGAATTCATGTTCTATTTTAAATATGTTTCCATTTATGGGAAAATGAGTACTATATTTTATGTAACCACTTTGTTTAAATGTGGAATGTAATGCATGTTTTATGATCTAATTCTCTAAAACTCTAAACCTGAAAAGATCCTCAACGTGTATTCTTGAATTAAATCAAGTTTAAGTAAGGGTTAAGGCAGGGGCCTTATAGTTGGTATCAAAGGTCGGTTTAGAAAACATTAGGGATTTTGAGTTTTTTTTAGATGCATGGTTAGACCCTATATCTATTATTTCAGTTAAATCCTTGTTTTATAACTATTTTTAGGTCAAATAAAGTCATCTAGGAATGGAAGGAGGAGGATCTCAAATGATATTCCTATCTATTCCTGATTAAATACTTGCAATAATTATCACAAAGTCATGTTCGGATGATTGTGAAACTTTTTCTAGTATAAAACACTCTTGCAAGAAGTTGTTTGAGATATCAAACACCTCCACTAAACCTCGTTATCATTGTGGATCATGGGTTGTATTTAGACAAATACTATTTCCACAATATTCTCTTATTTTCATGAAAGGTAAATATTATCAAGGTATTTTCAAATATTTTACTTTATCATCAGAATTTTAAGCATATTATGATTTTAAAAATGGTGCTGAGGAAGGAGACCCTTGCGCAACCTATTTATATTTTCTTTTAAAATATAGTCTCTCAGCACATACTAATGTTATTTTAAAAGTACCAATAATAGAATTTTTCGCCTCAAATTCTATCCGAATATTTTATAGAAATCATGTTCAATCAGTTGTTTTGGAATTATATGTCCTACATGATTATTTTCCAAAACTGTTTTTCTCGGAACACCCTTATGACCCATGTGGTACAAGGTGTATTTGGATGGAGGAATAAAATAATTTTTAAGGATCTCTAAATCATTGTTGTAATGCATGGGACTTCTACCTACGTGAAAAAGATGATGATGAAACCGAGTGGATGCCATGATCAAGGTATGTTGTCATTCATTTTGGGAATCGTTTTATTTTATGGTGGTGAAATAAGACTTCAAGAATTAATATGTTTAGATCCTACTGAATTTGGATGAAAATTAGAGGTATAAGGAAACAATTTAGGTAAAAATATGTTAGGGTTATTTTTGGAATAAAAGTTAGAGGATTAAAAATGCGAATGAATCCAAACATGTATTGTTTTACTAAAACAATTCTTACATGGGGTTATACAAGTCATATAATTGACGATAAATAGTAATTGGAAAGATAAAAAGATTTAATATATCATAGTATTTTTTTATATAATTTTTATACATTATATAAATTAAATTATTTATGACATCATGATGATGCATCGATAACCCCATTATTTAACGATTTAAATAGAATGAAATGATAATGTAAAATCTAAGACCTACACATGTCAAAAACCTATTGGATTGGTGGATTTAAAAATCTTATAACCTTATCCTCGAAATACATCAATGTGGGACCTTTAGAATCCGAAACACATTTGAAAATAAAGTAACATTTTATACCTTTCCAAGAGTGCCCTCCTCTCCTCTTATAAAATCCCCCCACCAATACCTCCTTACCCACACCCTTCAAGCCTTTGGTTTGGCCAATATCTGATCATTTTGTCTCTACAAATCCCTATCCTAAACCTATAAGCCTCAAATTATGCAGGAAGCTCTTCATGAAACCCTTTTGGTTCAAACCAAATGGAGTTACCCGATTTTGAGGTAACGTCTTCACTTGTGCTATTTTGTTTTATTTTGCTTATCCAACCCCCTAAACTATTTTTATTCATTTCTTTTGTAACAAAAACAGTATCTTACATATAGTAGGATGTTGTTATATGATGTATTAGATATACACTTACACACACCTACATATAACGGTTAAAGAACATACTGTTTCTGTGGATGGTGAGTTTATGCCTCACAAAACGATGATTGTTCAATATTCATTTAACACCTTCAAAGGTGGCCATTAAGAAGTCACTATATTTATATATGATATATAATATGTTTATGTTTTCATTAAGCTTATGTATTTTTCATTTATGGCATACCTTTATGGTTTCCATTATGGGTAAACGCGATACCTTCATTTTAGGAAGTGCGGACTACCACCCCCTCAAAGTGATTTGATTCGTTAATACCATATGTGGTACGTATAAAAGATATATTTAATGATATAATATATCATACCATACTGGAATTATAATAAAATTATGTATCATTATGTTTTAATTCCATTAAATATGAAATAGAAATGGAAGTAGCGTTCAAGCGTACGTACGACTTGCCGTCTCCATGAACGGTGCATTTCATTTCTTACCTCTAAATGTTACATAATATTATAAATTCATGTATAAAATGGATATATATTCTATATATGATATCTAAATAATGAATATAATTATCTATATAATGGATATTTTACCCCATGAACAAAATTGTAATTATAAAGAGTATATTTTTGACTCAAGTTGCAATGATCGTTAAAACGAACGTTATTAACTTGAATAATTACATAGTGTTCATGACATGGTAATAAGTGATATATAAGGAATAATGAACTTGAAAAAGGTTCTTAATCAATTAGAAATTAACTCATTTTTATTATTTTGGAAATTAATGAACTACCGAGTCAAGTCGGATACGAGGTAAGGGATCCTACCCCTCTCTTTCTTATTAAGTAAAATCTTTTATGTCATCGATTTTAGGCTCATATTTATTATGATTGGGATGTTATTTTATATTACTCATACTTTAATTTGTATTTTCATATGATGAGATACCCTATTTTCTCTCATCAATCCATTTTGGATGTTTTGAGTGGCATCGTTAGGGTGCCGAATATTCGTAAGAGATCCAACCCACTCTTTCTTTTTAAGTACTATCCTTTATGTCACTTCTTTTAAGCTCGTATTTTTTATGTTGTTTTATGATATTTTATATTACTATTCCTGTACATTTTATTTTAATATGTTGAGAGACCCAATTTGATCTCATCAATCCATTTTTGGATGTTTTAAGTGGTGCCGTTAGGCTGCCGAGTTTTCAAAAGGGATTTTTGGTCTCACTTTTATTCCCATGAGATTTATGCGACATTTTCCACAATTTCCATTGAGTGGTATATGTAATTCCCATTATTCTAATCTTTGTGTAGTATACTTTCATTTATGAGTATTTACATCAATGTTTTATTGTCTTTCTTTCATGGGGTGTATGTTTCGAAAGATACCCAAGTTAGTAAGGGAACCTTTCACCCTCCTCTTTTTAAAGACTTCATTTGCTGGGTATTTTAATTTACATATATTAATGTTGGGATATGTTATTATATATCATTATTGATGTAAATTTTATGTCCAAGTGATGAGATACCCTTTTTACCTCTCATCAACTCATTTTCTGAATTTTTAAGTGACGTCGTTAGGCTGTCAAATTTTTGTAAGGGAACTTCTTAACCCAATTTCCGTTCTTTGGGTTAATCCCATACATTAAAATTATGTCATTATATTATTATGTCATATCTTCTATTTGTAATTTCTTTATGTGTAATTATTGTGAATGCACATAATATATCTATTTTATTTTAAAAAATGATCTCTGTATGGGACTTCGTCTCAATCTTCGTTCATTGAGGCATATTTTGTTTTATACACAACTTTATTTTATACAGTGTATAAACCCCTTTGTCTTTTACATTTATTCAAAAGGAATATTTTTTATATGAAGCGTTTTACTAAATTACATAAGAGAATGTTTTTGTCGTATTTATGCGGCAACAATGACTTCTCCACCGCTGTGACCATTATTTGAGTTTCGGCTTCCTCTACAAGCCATAACTTTTTTTGAAGGAAAAATAAATACCATGTTTTAGTTTTCTTTTATTTTGGTATTGAAAATGGTTTTCATAATGTTTTTATATCAATGTGTTGTATTTATATCTTGTGATTGAAAAGTGGAAGTGTTATTTTTCCATTATGCATGTTTTATGTGATATGATTATGTTATGGTTTTTGGGAATTGTTATGAAGATGGGTGGTTTCGTGATAAAATAAGGGTGGATGAGCCCGATAGAGCTCTCCAATGCATTGGGTAACGCGAAGGAGTTAAATGTTAAGGTTTCTCCGAAGTGATTTAGGGAATATACTGTGATGGGTATTCTAATCATAACCATGAGGGTTACTCCCTAAGTAAGAATATTATGAATTCCTCAAGTTACCTTTATATCTTATGATTTCTATGATTTATTCATGATTTGATGAGGTATGTGATTATGTTTTATGAGTAAAGTATGATTTCATGAATGGACTAATGTTTTCATTTTGTACTTTTATATCCCTTACTGAGCTTTTTATGCTCATCCCAAGTTTTTGAAATGTTTTTCACAGGTCAAGGGAAAGGTACATGATTTGATGATAGTGTCAAGGAAGTGTCAAGAAAGAATACATGTTCTATTTTAAATATGTTTCCCTTGATGGAAAAAATGAGTACTATATTTTATGTAACCAATTTGTTTAAATATGGAATGTAATGAATGTTTTATGATCTAATTCTCTAAAACTATAAACCTGAAACGATCAACAATGTGTATTCTTGAAGTAACTCAAGATTAAGTAATGTTTAAGGCTGGGTCCTTATAAGTTGTTCCGGAAAATGTTGAGAATGATGAACCCTCAATGAAATCTGGAACGAAATGAATGTTTATAAAGGGGAAGTAGAAGGTAAAACCCCCAAATCAAAATAACCTCATTCCGCAATCTTAATACAAAGAAGCAGAAATACTACTCCGATGAGGTGGTATCAAGATGGAGGGAGAATAAGAAGAATAGAAAAGCAGGGGAGCCACAGTTCGGTTTGGATCCTACTGAGGCTATGGCCTTGAAAGAATCAGTTGCTGGATAGTTAGAAAAAAAATCCAAGTAAAAGAAAATGAAAAACAAGATGTTTGAGGTAGATATTGTCAAATATCTTTTAAAGGTCACTGAAGTTGCATCTAAAAAAATACTCGTACCAAAAACCTTCCTAATAGAAATATTTCTTGAGACTCCGGGAAAAATGTTCATGTCTCTCAAAAAAATCAAAGAGAAGGAAGTTGAGAAATAGGCTGTGGATGAAGTCCAGGAAGCTCAAAGCTCTGAAAAGACAGCCGATTTTCTAAAGAAAGTAGAAGACTTGTAGGATAGGGAATGTGCTTCCGAGAAATTTTAAATCCGGAAATCTCAAGCCCGATCTTATAAACTTGTTACCCCTGGAGTAGATGAGAAGGGAGAAGAAGAGGAAGTGAATAAGCTGTCTGAGGAAAAGAGTCATAATCACAACTTCATTCTTCCTAAGGATATTGAAGCTGGAGATGAGAAGGAAAAAGTTGATGAAGCTGAGATTGTCCAATTATTAGGAAGTGAGCATGAATCACCAGATGAAGAATCCATTACAAGAATCAGTAAGGGGAAACAACTTGTTGCTGACACCCAAACGATAGAAATTATGAGGAAGAAAGAATCTGGAGGAACCTCTAAGAAGAATTAGGTAGAGTTAGAGGAAAAACCATCTCCTAGTAAATTCTCAGATTCTGAATCATCAGCCTTATGGAATGATTTTGTTGTTCAATCTCTGAAGAAGTTGGTAGATACCATTCTGATTTTTCCTACAATTGATTATAGATGCCATATGCTTCAACAAACCATGAATCAGAAATCAGAATCTGTATCTATGGTGATGGATAGATGTGTGAAGATTGAGGCTGATCATAAATATTTCCTGATCAACTATGAATCCCAAAGAAAATCGTGCAAGAATATGACAAAATTGTCTAAAAAAATAGTTGTATATTTGGAATAGCCTGACCAATTTCAAGAAGATGTCAAAGAGGCCTTTGACACAAAAGACTCCAAGATCAAGGATCTTACAAACTGTTTTTAGAAAAAGTTAACTCTTGAACAAAATTATCTGATTCAAGATGTTAAATATATGAAAAGAAAGTTGTGTTATATTTTACAAAGCTTGAAAATAGAGATGGATCTCTGGAGTGAGATACAAGAAAATCATTTGAAACAAGATGAATTGCTGAAGGCTCAAGAAGCGGCCATGAATGATCAGGAAGACAGGATCAAGGAATTAGAAAAGCAATCATAGGAGGATCGCAAAGAGATGAAAAAAATGAAGACCATTGTATAGATGCTAATTCCTGAGGAAAAAGAAGAAAAATAAATCTCACTCCGATATTTTTTTGTATTTTTTTTCCTTGAACTAATACTTTGAATCGTAATGGAATTATGGTTGGATTGTTTTTCTTGTATGTCTTTACTAATATTTCAAGTACCATATTTCTTTTCCATTCCCTCAAAAAAATTTTAAAATCAAAAAGGTGGAGAAGGAAAGGAAATTAGAAAAGGGAAAAGAGAAAAATCTATAATGGAGAAGAAAAAAGATTCACAAGTAAAAGAAATATCCCTAAGTAAGAGGGAGCTTATCTAATGGAGTTTTTTCATTACAATGATTTCCATTCTCAAGATAATGAAAATCCCATTCCGGGAAATCTAGAATACGATCCTTAGAGTTCCAAAACCTAAGGGGGGAGTTAGTTGTATTTATATTTTTCATTTTGAAAAGGGAGGTAAGTTTTATTTTCTAAGTAAAGAAATTTTTTTCTAAGTCCTTTTATTATTTTTTGTAAGGATGTTTGTGCTTTCCAAAAAGAGGGAGATTGTTGAGTCAATAAGGTTATCCTTATGAGTTTTCCATTCATTCATGTAAAGGGGGAGATTGTTAAGTCATTAAGGTATCTTTATGACATTACCATTCCTTCTTGTTTTTAAAATCACATACACCTTATTTCAAGGAAAAACTCATTTTACCCCTGTTTTACATTCATAAGGAAAATTTCCTTCCCAAAGGAAATTTACACCTACCTTGTTTTCATTAATCAATCAAATTTTTCTAAGTGTAATATTTGGATTGAAACCAAAAACATCAGAATCTTATAATTACCTAGAATATGAAGCATTCTGTTTCAGGATCTGAATTCTCATAATTCTGGTTACGAACTTCTGAGTTCTGACTACGAATTCTAAATACGAAATCTGGATATGATCATCTCTAAGTTTTGACACTGAGTTCTCTGAATAGAAGACTTCGAACACCTATGAGTTCTGACTCCGAATTCTAAATACGAATTCTGGATATGAAATTATCTATGTTCTGACTCCAAGTTCTCTGAATAAAAAAGTCTGAACTCCTATTAGTTCTGACTCCGAATTCTCACGAACTCTAACTCCAAACATTGTATGTTCAGGTTCTGAATTCTTGAGAAATCCAGATTCCAAATTTCATTGAAATTCAGAATCAAGAATTATACAGAATTGAGGTTCTGAATTCCTACAAAATAGAATCCAAATATCCTTTGTATTATAGAATCCGAATTCATTTTTGGTCCGAACATTCATTTTCATCATTCTGAATATCAGATTTTGAATATTCTTAAACTTATTTAGTTACAAAACGATTTCATGATTTCGGTTACTCAGTTAAATGTATTTGAGTTACACGTGTACAGGTCCCTCCGAAATTCATGGAAGAATATGACAATTAGAGGAGGGAGCCGACCGTTGGAGTTGTGCCTATAAATAGGAGCTCATTTGAATGTTCTCGAACCTTTTGGAATTTTCAAGTTCAGAACTTTCATAAGTTATTTCTAGAGAGAGAGGCTCTTATAAACTCTCAGGCTTCATGCATAAAGTTTGAACAGCCTGTTCAAACATTGATTCATGAAGATTTTCTTGGTGCAAAGGTTTGATTACCTTAAAATTCAGAGACTTTGGGTTGTAAAGTCAGAGGTGTCGATTTCCTTACAAATCTAGGGCTTGCGGGGATAACAAGACTGATGTCGATCTTCAAATTGAGGGCTTACCTGGGTTTGGGTAAGATATACTTTCTTGAAACTATAAATCAAGGGACCTCTTATCTAGGTTTGGTGGATACCCTCCTCTTTGGGTTAAAAGAGTTATTACTTGTTTCTTATTACTTGTAATACTTTGTTTTCAGCTGTGTATTTTAGTTGTTGAGGAAAGTATAACATTCTTATACTTACTTAAACATGTACTCCGATCTTATAGGATTTTATACACTTTAAGGTGGAATATTAGTTTGTGTAAACTTTTGTTATGTTTCTTTTCTGGAATTACATTTCCGGAATCAAGAAAGTTATTATAACTTAGAGGTATTGTGAATTTTGGTTATCTGTAAATGTTCCTTAAGAGTTTTTTTAAAGTATACAATTCACCCCCCTCTTGTATTTGTATCTGATTTTATATATTTGATCGTACATTTGGTATTTTAGAGTATATCATACTCAGACATACCATTCTAACAATTGGTATCAAAGATTGGAAACCTCAAACCCTATACCAATTCAACAATCATTAATATTTAATTAAGAGTCAAATGTGTTTATATGATTAATCATAGGTAGATTGAATTAACATAAATTTACATTAAAATAGTCCATGATTAAATAATTTTTCACCTCCCAAATTCTAACTAACATGTCTTACTAACATTCCCCCACCTACCTCGCCTATCATTAATTCCAATCCATTATTTCCCCTTATTTACCATTCTTTTCAATGGAATGTTCAATTTTCATCACATATAAAATGTACAACTTACCAACATTAATTACACTCCCATACATTCTAATTTTATAGATATTCTAAACTAAATTTTTCACCCTATAAATCTATCGAAAAAAATATTATTTATCCTCCCTTAATTATCCTTCTCCCATAATTTCAAAGGATACTTTCAAGAAATATTAATATTCTTGTGGTGAGTAACACTCTCCTCCTTGTCCTTATTTTTAATTTTTTACTTTACTATCATCCATAAAATTGATAATATATTGAATTAAGTATCAAATATATACTTAAAGATTATTACATTAATGTAAAATGATTTATTAATTCATCTTGTGTCACCCTCTATGAAAAATCAACAGATTGATCATGTGTACATGCAGACTACTGCCTTCATAAAATGATGTTGATCACATTTCCTATTCTCATATTTGGTATGGTATTAATGATGGGTTTGATTGAAAAATATTTTTTTAAAAAATTTAATGAATTTTGATATGATAACCTTTTAAAATTTCCTTCATTACAACTATTAGTTAAGGAATGTTATCATCAATCATGCATATGTGCAGACTTCCACCTCCAAGAATTATGTTTATTTTTTCACATAACCACCTAAAATTCACAAACAAAAAAGTTTAATTAACAACATAACGTGTTATAAAAACATTTTTAAAATTATTAAAATTTTAATTTTTATATACCATCACTCTATCTATTTATTGTGAAATATATTCACTAATCATGTGTATGTGTGGTGTATCAACTCTACGAACTACAATATTAATATTTAATTTCCATCCAAAATTAGTGGTCCTAATAATGGATTTTTTAGAGGTATATGATTTATATTATGTTTTTATGAATCTTAAAACATTGTATTAATAATATTTATTATCCCATTCTTATTCAATCAATCATTACCACATTCTTTTGTTTTGGTCATTTTACCTCCGACATGTGCAATGTTGCAATGTTTATATAGTGATTGATTATGTAATGTTATATACTATTAATAAAATTTAATAATAACGTTATAAATACATTAGAAAGGATATTTAGTTATAATATTCATATCTGAACATGATTATAATATATAACTTTTATCATTAAAAACTGTTGAAACAAATTTTCATTTGGATTCATCTTCGCAAGTACTAATTAACACTATCATGAAATGACCGAGAATAATTTTTAATCATTAAATTATATATATTATAGAATTTATATTATATATATTTGATGAACATGGAATAAAATATCAAGGGTCAACATTAACATTAAAAAAAATTCCAAGAAAATAAAAATTGTTAAGACCTTATTATAAAAATAAATTATAAGGAACTAATATATTCATTGTAAATAAATATAAATACAGTATATGAAAGGTTATAGAGATGAATATGGTTTTGAAATATATTACCAATATAGTTATTTTTTTACATAAATTTAGAGTGTGATAAACTAATAATTGATATAAAGTAAGGGAATTTTGTCACAAACAACCTTCATCGAGACCTATTTCACTTTGCACACCAATATACCTTTATATGGTGTCTATTTAGACAAAATTTTATGATATTGAGAAATGTAATTTAATAAATAATTCATAATTGTTTTCTCAACTCATGTCATTTTTATCATGAGTCATAAAATCACTTAATTATTCTATTCAACCATGTATCATTTCAATACCATTATCTTTATAGATGGTAAATTTCATTTTTATATAGGTTTGATACATATATTTATTAGTATACTCCCCTTTGATGAAAATCTTCTTCAAATAAATATATTTTTTTATAAGGATAACTTATTTATATTACAATGGATACTGTTCATTAATTTCCATGTTTTACATATCAAAATTTCATTACCTAATGTTTCAATGGACCTCAATACTTATCTTAACTCTTTATTAGTGAATGTTTATGTTACCATTTTTTACTACGATGGACCAAATATAATTTTTTAATGGACATTAAACATTTTTAAATTGATTATTTATCAAAAATATTTTCTTCTTACGTAATGTTTTAAAATGTTCTAAACATTGCATATTTTAAATTTTTTAAAGAGAATTTACTAATACTTTTAGATTACTAAAAAAATTAAAACAAAATGTTTTAAATGTTTCGATATGGGTTGTTTTTTGACTACAAAATTATTCTTTATATATTTCCATGTGATATTATCTTCAAATAACCTTTTATGTTTTCAACTATACATACTCTATGAGATTTATTTTTTTATAAGGGAAACTATTATTCTCATGATTTAATAAATCATTCCTTTTTAAATATTTTCAAAAGAAATGTTAAATTTTATTTATCATGGAAATTTTTCTAATGATTCACAGATATTTCATCATCTATATTGTAATCTTCATCAAGGGTATTCTAGAAATTATACCATCCACATTCTTTAACTAGATGAACTATAAAATTTTCTTTTATATCTATAGGATGATGTATCACTACGTTTTCCATTCCAATTCATCCAATTATAAACTCAATAATTTCTTCCAATTAATTTTCTGTATGATTTATCTATAATCCATTATTTTATTGAACAGAGATCAACTAATTCACAAATACATTGATTTGTTGTGTAAATTAATGTCTAAACCATATATCCATTTGATAATTGGTGAAATTACCATATGTTTAATCATATTTTTGAGTATTATTATAATGTAATAGATTTTTCCATGTATTATTTTAATATTATATATAATTAATTAAATCCCATGAACTGTGATGTCGTTTGATTTCAAGGTTTGGTGTGCCCAAAATAAATGTTTGAATTATATTAACTATATTAAATTACGTGTGTGAGTGTCTTTCCTAAAAAAGTTGATTGAAATATAAATGGGAGCCTAAATCAGAAATCTAAAGGTACTGTTGTGTTCAGAGCAGTGAATTTACCTTAGGGTAGGCCTAATGTCAGTTGAAAAAGGTCTTCTATAGAAGTTACTTTTTGGATGCATTAAAAGAATAAAATAAACTAAGATTTTATTTTATTCTAAAGTTATGTTGTGGAACAACGACACATTATCTTATTTTAAAATAGTTATAATCCCATGGATTGGTTAATAACCCTAGAAATTTTCTTGAAGGTTATAGAGATAACCTGATGACATCTCTCGATGGAAAAACATGACAGAGCCTTGGATGAGAGATCAACGAATTCCACTTTGATGAATAATACCAAATGAAGTGACACGATGATCGATATTCTTCAAATAACTATCCAACCCTAATGTATAGTGAACTGATTTCAATTATTTTGTTTCCCCGTTCATTGATAGAACAACGAATGCAGATCAATCGACAAACATGTTTACTTGTAGTTCGATCATTCTTGCAAGATGGTTTTAATTGATGTAATTTTGGGATTGTTATGACTACTATTATTCATGTTTTGTTATATTTTTCATTAAAATAGAATATATCAAGGTTATAATGAACAAAAATTATGGTTCATTCCTTGGGTTGTTCGATTTTGTTTTTCTCCCCATCATTTTACGTGTTCTTTAAATTTTTCATAGAATATGAATGAATAATCATTGTGTCTCAATTTCTTAGTGAAAGGATCCAAAATCAGAGATTAAACCTCAGGACCATGTATTAATGGTGTGATGATGGTATTGATCATTTGATTGAAGTATTTGGGGTAATTATTTGAGTGATTTTCATACGGATGATCAGAATGGTTTTTTAGAGAATATTGAAGGCCTGAAACCAACATATTCGGTGTTACCATGGAATGAAGATCATGGATCATCAGTTTTGAGGTTAATGGATCATCAGATCAAACATTGAATAATCAACCGATGTGCGTAGATGAAGAATGTTTGTTCTGTAAAATCTCGATAAACATGACTTGTGTTTCACAACACATGATATATGGAACTCGCTGAGTGGTTTCTATGGTTTTCGGAAACATGAGAGTTACAAATTCCATGTGACACCTGTCCCATGGTTTTTTAACTCTAACCTAAGGTTCATCAAGAATATCAGAGGTTACACTGACATGGGTTGAAGACATGTACTTTCACATGTATTGAATACATTTAAATGACCCTAGATTATATGTCATGGAAGGTGACCTTCTCTAAATGTTTAGTATACAATTTCCATATGATATGTTCTTATGACTTGGGTCGTTGTACATGGTCAATACCCAGGTTCAAAGTGAAGAGCGTGTGACCCTCCTACATGTCGTACACACCTTTCTACGTGGAGAAATCATCAATTATGTCATATATTGGACTATATTCAATTTTATTGGTTTAATATTTCTTATTTACCTAATGTTCATTTCATATAATATCTAATCCATAGATGTTTGACCCCCTTCAGTAGAACGTTTTGGATTGTTTCGGGAGTCCCCATAGTGAGGAAATGAGTTGGATACTCTATACATTGTTGTATCCTAGGTAGAGTTAGGTAATCTATGTGACCAATACAACCAAATGTCATTCAAGTACTTTGAAACTGAATCCGAATGAGTCATGGTGTACTCTATGTCTCTGGTAGTGATCCTTATCCATATATCAGGATCTTCCCACTCATGGAGTTGGTTCTCCCGAAGTGAGTGTATCATATTATCTCATTATATCTATCCGGATATTTCTCTCTCATGGTGATTATTGATGTTCAGTACATCTCAAAAGAATGTCATCATGCCAATTAGAGTTAGGAGTGAGTTCTCCAAGATGCGTGTTTTATGGAATATTTGGAATGAATCCCTAGGGTGGGTATACTATTTTTATGACATACCTCTAGACTATAGGAAAATTATTCAAGTATATATCGATATGTTTTTATTATATTTATTGTAGACATATAATGTGTAGAGATAACTATACCTGTACATTCTCTATTTATTGGTGGTTTACAAGTTTTCCTATGGAGTATTGTTCTACTCACCCTTGTGTGGGAGATTCCCACATCTGTCGTGTCATGTGTAGATGAGTGACCATTTCATGGATTTCATAGAAGAAAATGACTGAATAGAGATTTATGAATTCTAGAGGTGTTCCTATAGCTTTGAGGAGTAGTCCTAGTACTTATCTTTTTTTTCTTACAGGTTGGAATTTTTAGTCGGCAGACTCTTTCTCGTGGTGTGTAACGTACCGGATCTGGGTTCCACTCAACGGGTTCCCCGAACCTGGTTGGTCACATGACCTCAAGTGCATTTCCCCAAATGCCAGAGGCTGCCGACTATCATCGAGGGCCCAGGTCTGATAGTGGGGAAACAATGCCCTCATTTTTCAATGTGGAGCGCAGTGGAGAAGATAAATAACATACAATATCAAAAGTAGTAGACAATATACAACTGTAATGGACAGTTGAAGTAAAGGGAACAAGAAATCATATATATAAAAAGATGAAACATGTCACTAATTCTATGAAAACATCCAAGACATAATACACTTCAATACAATACAATACAATACAAGGTACAAGGTACAACCAAACAAAACAATGTAGAGTGAACAAAATGCAGTAACATCGCAAGCCCAAGCTCTGTCCCACTCTCTCATACTACTCTACTACAATCAAGTACCTATATTGGGACCATTGACCTTATCCATACGTGCAGAAATGTAATCTGTTTGTGGCCGAAGACATGACCCCAAATAGGATGTGAAAAAAAATCCCAGTAGGCACCCACCAAAGACCCATGCCTAACTGTCAGTGAAAATGTTCCACAACAGTGTACAACATTAAAATTTAGTAAGCTAGTAAGTACTCAATGTAATTACCACTACCATATTTCATTTCCATTTTAATATTATTTTAACAATTCAATATTATTAAATTATGAGCTAATCAGAACCATGCACTCAGGCTAAACAAAACCCCACCCTCAGCCTAGTTGTAACCATTCCCTCAGGCTAATACTACATGCCCTCATGCTAAATATCACCATGACCTCAAGCTAATATAACCACACCCTCAGGAAAAATATCACCACACCCTTAGGATAAATATCACCATTCCCTCAGGATAATACGGTCATGCCCTCAGGATAAATATCATCATGCCCTTAGGCTAATATAACACTACAATAAATTTATTCTATAGAACATGGTTCTAAACTGTGGTATAGCCCCAAAAACTGTGGGTATAGGTTATAGCCACGGTTTTATGAATCGTGGCTGGTATTGGTGTGTCTATAGGTCAGATACTATAGACACAGTTTGAAACTGTGGATATAGACCTATAGCCACGGTTCCACCGTGGCTATATCCCCAATGCCAGAGCTCCAACCATAGCTATAGCCCTGTAGCCATAGTTTTCAAACCGTGGCTACAGGGTCAGCCCTATAGCCATGCCAATAAAGGCCACAGTTCATAGAACCGTGGCTATAGGGATTTAGCTACCATTTAAAACCGTGGCTATAGGCCTTTCCACCGCATAAAAAACCAGCACGGTTCACCGTGCTGGCTGTTGAGAGGACACTTCCAACTCCCCCCTCCCCCCACCCACAGCTCCCCCACCCTGCACCAGCACCCCCTGCTCTTGAAAACCTCCCATGCCCCACCCCCAACCACCTACACCTGGCACCCTACCCCCCTGCCCCCACCTCACTGTACACCCCCTCCCCCTAGACAGCCCCCCCACGCTGCACTAGCACCCCCACCCCTGCTCCTGTACACCTTCCCAGCCCCACCCCCTACACCTTACACCCCCACCCACTGCCCCCTCCTAACTACACACCCCATCCCCCCCACCATCACCCCCACCCCCTGCTCCTACAGACCTCCCACAAAATTCAATTTGGAAACCAGTAAC
Organism: Viscum album; assembly: GCA_963277665.1. Taxonomy (NCBI): domain Eukaryota; kingdom Viridiplantae; phylum Streptophyta; class Magnoliopsida; order Santalales; family Viscaceae; genus Viscum; species Viscum album. The sequence goes on along the minus strand of OY728134.1, from coordinate 712,795,720 downwards.
CTAAAGAAAAATGTAAACAGAACATGTAACCCAAAATTAATAAAGCAATCTATAAACCAATATTTCATACCTTAAAAAACATGGAAGCCTTTGAAAACTTTGAAAACAATCTATAAAACCCAAATACTTGTAATCTTATAACCTAAAAACAATCTATAAACATGGATACCTATAAAAAAATCATGCATACCTTGAAAAAAATAATACTTGTAAAAAACTTTGTAAAACATGAAAAACATTGAAAAAAAATAATACCTTCATCCTAAAAACAATAATACCTTCATGGAAAACCTGTAATCTTATTACCTGTAAACATACAACCTGTAATACAATTTATAAACCTGTAAAACAATCCAAACCTAGAAACTAAAACCCACAAACCTAAAACCATCGAAAATTAGTAATCCTGTAAAACAATCTGTAAACCTATAAACCAATAAAACAATTTGTAAACCTATAAACCAATTTGTAAATATATCTGTAAACATGTAATCTTATAACCTAAAAAAATTTAAATCTATAAACATAGAAACCATTGAATCTCCATCATGAATACCTTACAAACAAGAATACCTTTATCCTATAAACCTAGCAACTAAAACACTTCCCATTTCATAAAAAAACTAGCCCTCTGGTTAGACCCCCTTGGAAATCAGCCCCCCACCCCCTACTGGACCCCCTAGACAGCAGCCCCATCCCCCCTGGACAACAGCCCCCACCCCCTATTGGAACCCCCTAGACAGCAGCCCCCACCCCCTGCTGGAACCCCCTGGATAGCAGCCCCCCTGCTAGACCCCCATGGAGAGTATCACCCCCTACTGGACCCCCCTGTAAAACATCCCCCTTACAAATCCATTGAACACCCCTTGCCCCTGGACAGTAGCCACCCCCACAACTCTCTTGCACCCCCCTACTGGACCCCCCTGGACAGCAGCCCCCCCTGCTGGACCCCCCTGGACAACAGTCCCCCCAGACAGCAGCCCCCCTGGACCCCCTGGATAGAATCCCCCCTGCAGGACCCCCATGGATAGTAGCACTCCCCCTTGTTGGACCCCCCCCTGGAAAACACCCCCTCCCACACACATCCCTTACACACCCCTTTCCTCCTGCTGGACCCCCTTGCACCACCCCTGCTGGACCCCCCCCCCCCCCTCGAGACACCCCATGGGGAACCCCACCTGCACCCTCCCCTTCCCTACATAAACCCCTCCCTTGCAGACAGACCCCACTGCCCCCCCCAGACAAACCCTGGGCACCCACCTGCACCCTCCTCCTGCCATGCAGAATCCCCTCCATGCAGACAGACCCCCCCTGCCCCCTGACATTCCCTGGACACCCGCATTCACCATACCCCTGCCCTGCAAAAACCCATCCCCTTCATACATTCCCCCTACCCCCCCCCCCCCCCAAACAAACCCTGGACACCTGTCTGCACCCACCCCCTACCCTGCAGAAACCCCTCCTCTGCAGAGAGACCCCCCTGCCCCCCACCAGTATCCCCCTATTCCAGGTCCCCTCCAATTTACAAAAGGCTTTATTTTTGTAAGTTCTCTTTTATTTCACGGATTTTACTAATACATGGAGCTATACACTGGAAATTTATAGACCTGGTTTCTCCTCTATCATCTATTTGGGAATTGTATAATTTAAATGTGTTTCATTTGATCGAGGATTTTTCACCTGTCAGTTTCCCCTAACAGATCTAAAAGGACGATCTTGGAGCATTGGATCGCTCAACCTAAGGCACATTACCTTGCGGGTTTATGAATGAAAGCTACAATTTAGTTCTAATGACTTTAAAGAAACTTGTTCACAGATCTAGTTTAAGATTCATTGACTTAATTGGGTACTATGGAACAATGAAATCTTATAAGATATCGTATTCGTGATTTTCATTCCAATCAAGATGAAAAATTCCACTAAAAATGTAATTTTTTGTCATTATGTGTGCGTATTGGTAGAAGTGGATTTAAGTTATACACTAATTGACCGGGTTTCCCTTTCCACTCAACAATGTGAAATCTCTTTTAGAATAGAATATAAGAAAATTCATGTGTTCTGTGAGTCCTGTAAAATTATTTTTCACTCAAAATCCATATTAGATGTGATTTGTGCTACAATTGTCAGATTAGAGGTGATGAGGTTGAGAATTGTTGGAGGAAAGGAAAATATGGGACCAACTAAACAATTATGGTTCAGGCTCAACATCAAGCAGTTTAAAATTCATGGCATGTCTCTATTTTAGCCCTAGAGGATCAAGTTCCTGCTAACGATAAGTCTATTATTTCTCAAAAGACATATTCTATGTGTTTGATTGCTAGAGGTTTGGATTATCTTGTTCTTGGATCATCCCCCCATTATAGAGATTCTTGTATTTCTGTTTCTCCAAAAAATTTGCAAGTGATGATTTCCTGGGCTGATATGGTAGAGAAATATCATGATGCCACTACTATTTTTCTTTGTAATGAATATCTATGAAGTGGTATAACTGATGAACTTGAAGCTAAATCTGATGATACTCAAGCTAAAATCGAATTATATGTGCAACCTGACATATATTTCAATTTATAGAAAGAATAAAGAACAATTTATTCAATGTATCATAAAGGAAAAGCAAAGAAAGTGGCTACCACTTTAGGGAAATTCAAAAGTCCTGAAACACGAATTCTCTTGTGATATGCACTTTTTCATGATAAATCAGCTTTTAGTTTTCCATAGATTTCTAATGAACATATAAATATTTCACAGCCAGATCACTCTAGGGTGGAAAGGCAGTTGTCCATCTATATTGACTATGTTGGAACATCTTAATAGGGCAAGTGATGAAACCTGGCCTCTTATTGAGGTTGTTATTAGATGTTCCAATGGTTAAAATATAATGTATGTGTTTTTTAATCATGTACATGGAAATCCTTCAAATACTACATCTTCCCTGCTCACACATATACAGGTACCACTTAGTTGGACAGTAGGTCTGCACATGGGAATCCTGCCAGTTTTACTATTGAAAAAGTGCATGATAAGAGTTCCAGGGCTGATATGAAAGGATAAATCTATAATTCATAAAGGTATGATAATACATTGATTTATTTTAATAAATGGTGATTAGTTATGGAAGCCTTGACTATAGAATGAACCACTCCTTAGTGAACTTGGATAATCCATAATGTATATGAAATGTTTAATGTGGATTTGTTATGAGCGTTTTAACCAGAGTTCCAAAATTTGAATCCTATCTATGGGAAATGACGAAGATCCCCATGATATGATTATTGTGAACTAGTCAAGATGGTCAGCGATGAGGGCAGTGAAAAATATGAAAAATTCCAAGTGTGCATAAGGTTCATTTTTAATAAGTAAAACAATGAAATGGTAAGAGAGAAAAAGGATACATCCCTAGTTATCCATAATATATATTATTTTCTCCCAGGAGGCAATGACTAGGATCAACTTCAATGGTAGTATACCTATCATATTGAGTGATGAAATAGTGGATGTCTTCACTAAAGTCTAATGGGGGACTCAGAAATAGTGTCAACAAAGAGAGGAAGACCACCCCATGGAGGATACAGACCTTGCTCATAATGGATAATAAATGGATAGTATTTTTTCACAATGTCATGGTAAAACTCATGGATTTAATGTTTCATTTAAATTATTTATAAAATAGTGGAATCATGATCATTTTGTAGTCCATAGTCCAAGGAATAACAATGAATAGAAGATTCCTAAATCTCTTTATGGAGAAATAGTTAGAGAATTTATGTGAATTTAAGGAATATGTTTGACTATACTAAAACCATAATAAAACCACGTACAAGCCATTCCATCAAAATCATGCTATTCACTTAGGGGAGACTTGGTCATTATGGGAAATTCCATCTTAAAAGTCTAACAACACTTAAAGGTTGTATTGGTTCAAACAGACATTTTAATAAAAAGAGGTAAACCCCCTACATGGATATAAAAAGGGTTATGTACTATGTGTGCTTTATGACTAACAATGACATCAAGTATAAGGAAAACATCAATGCAATAATGAGAAGCAAGGTATCCCACTGTGAGTTTTCATAGATAGCGCACCTCTGTTGCGGGCTAGAATGTTGGTGGCACCGTGCTGAAATGAAGGTGGAAGGGGGCTAGTGTGGGCTGGATGTGGTTGGAGTAGGGACAAATCATAGCATTACAGCGGCGTGACCGTGGCGTGACTGTGGCGTGACCACGGTGTGACCGTGGCGTGTTGGCTCCGTCCAGTGACATCTACGGGGGAGCATCATCCGGCCATGAGTGAAGAGAGCATGAGGAGGCAGGGAAACATTTTTGTTGTCGCCCTACCAACAGAAATTGTGATTACTCAGTCTCAACATTGATCACAAGTCTCAGGGAATACTACCATTGTGAACCGCCACGAGGTGTCGTCTTGGAGAGGGGCCAAATCACAACATTACCGCGGCGTGACCGCGGCGTGACCGCGGCAGGACGGCGGCGTGTTGCCCCCATCTGGAGACATCCACAGGGCAACATATTCCATCCATTAGTGAAAAGAGTGGGAGGAGGCGGGGCAACATTCCAGTCATCACCCCACCAGCAGAAATTGTGATTAGTCAATCTCAACATTGATCACAAGACTCATGGAATATTATCACTATGAACTGCCATCGGGTGTCGTCCTGGAGTAGGGCCAAATCACAGCATGACCACAGAGTGAATGCGGTGTGACTACGGTGTGACCATGGCATGACCGCGGCATGACCGTGGCATGTTGGCCCGGTCCAGCGACATCTGCGGGGCAGCATCTTCCGGCTAGGAGCGAATGGAGCGAGAGGAGGCATGAAAACATTTCTCTTATCACACCACCTGTAGAAATTGTTATTAGTCAGTCTCAGCATTGATCACAATACTCATGGAATACTATCACTGTGACATGTCGAAAGGTGTCATCCTGGAGCTGGGCCAAATCATTTCATGAGGTAATAATGTTCAACTTCTGGAAAAAATTTGAAAAATACTAAAACATTTTGGTTAACCTGAATACTAGTGATCGATCTTGAAATAAGTGATTTCAAAATTGATGCTTATAGGACCCTCGGAAAAAAGACATAGAAGAAGAAGGTAAATGAGAATTCAAGGTACCGAATAATAAGTAAGGTGAAGGATGTGAAACTATGAAGGGAAGGAGTAGGCCCAAAGGCAGCTCCAAACCCATGAAACATTATGTCACAAGTGAAGCTTAGTAATGTTTCTCATGGATGAGAAATCGTATAGTGGATAGTTTATAGTGAATATGGATTTCATTTTTGGGTTATTAAAATTTAATTTTGGTGATTTCTAATTAAAATTATGAAGTTTTAATTGAAATTTTATATTTTGTGTCGATGTATTTAGTAAAGGGGGGAAGATGTATGTGGTGTTCCTAAAAAGCAGTAGATGGGGCCACCAGTAAGCTATTATAAAGAACCATGAACATATTAATAGTGATAATGGGGGATGGTTGGCTCTAGACTAACTACTGGATGGTTGATGGTTGGAACCAAAAAGTTTGTGTCCATTTGTCAGTTGGTGGATTGCCACTGGGTAATCAGTGCCTTCCTTGACCTTGTTTTTCATAAGGGCAGTTTATGCCAATTTTATCATGGATTTTGGAGGTGGATTAGAATGGAATTGGACTATTTGTTCCACTTAGTTTCAAATTGGATGATATGGATGGCATGAATGGTTGTTTTCTCAGAAGAATCAATGAAATGAATGCTAATCTGTGATGAATAGAGGATTTCATGACCCCTGATATACCTAATTCGGCGAGGTTTGGAGATCTAGAAATGTATAGGAATACCTAGAGGAATACCCCATGGGATCAGGAAAATCACAGGTTACATAACATGTAATCTGACATTATTGGTACTGTGGGACCCTTGGTCTATGGAACTGGGCTTTTGGTTGGATTTAAAAATAACATTCCATGTGACATGGTCACATAACATGGGACCCATCTTAAAATTCTAACAGCACATAAAGAGTGTCTTGGTTCAAACAACTGTTTTAATAAAAAGAGGGGAACCCCCTACAAGGAATAAAAAGGGTCAAGTACGATGTGTGTTTTATGACTAACAATGATATCAAGTATAAGGAAAACATCAATGCAATAATGTTAAGAAAGGTATACCAGTGTGAGTTTTCGCAGACAGCGCACCTCCGTTGGAGGGGTATTATTACAAATCCATGACTTATTTATCAAACGAAAGAATTATCTTAACTAACACATATTCAAGAATTGTAATTTAATATAAACATGAAGAATTAAGAAGGAAACTAAATGAAATTTAAAACATTATTTAATTAAATAGTCTAGGAGAGGGACCCTACCTCTACCTCAAGGCGTGTTTGCTCTTGATGACGACAACTCGAATCTTGCTTTTTTCCGCTTGCATGCATATGCAACTTAACATGTATATAAGGACCCCTAGACCCTATGTACATATTTTCATTGGCATATATGCACAAGGGGGTCCTTATATATATGTTTATACATGCATATACCTTTTTACACTTACACGCATATGCATTTTTCATATCTATATATAAGCACACCTAGTCCCAATATATATATTCATACTTTCATGAGTGAATATATATAAAGAAGGAACTTATATATGCATATGACTACCTATGCATACACATGTAATCCTTCGTGAACGGTGACTCGAATCCACCTCAACGAAAGCCAAAACACACAACAAAAATATAAGGAACCCAAAAATAAAAAAGGCCCTAATTAAAATTTGGCCGAAGAATAAAAACAGAATAAACCTTACGAAAATATTGAACTCATTGTCTTCGATGGTTGTGGATAGAACTGATATTATCATAAGAAACAACCTATAAGAAAATAGTGGGAAAGGAAATGAGATATGTCAACTTCTTATATATAAGTGATTAGTGTGTCAACTGTACATGATAAATGATACATGAATCCATAACAAACACTGAACAAATAATATTCAAATTGATATGTACTTCCCAAAACTAAATAACATGATCATTAATAAAGCTATTTATTTTTTCAAACAACAACTTCAATTTCATATTAAAAAAAAAAAAATCACCAAAATATGAGAATAAAGTAAACCTACATCATCACTTAAAATAGAGAAATAGGGATTAGACATTGTTCTTAACCTAGAAAATCCATTCCATGAATGTATAAAATACCTAAAACTCTTCATGCCTATATCCTTCATAATTTTCTAGATTGGAACCTCATTTTTAGCATGTTATTCTTATAGAATTCATCTTTATTATTAGTTTATATAAGTTTATCAATTTTATAAAGAAGAGATTTTTCCTTCTTTTATTCTTACCCAATCCACATGGATTTTTCAAACCAGTTTGCTAATATGATTAGACAATCATTTGGTGCATGATCTTCCTTCTTCTTGATTGTATATTCCTTATTTGTAGAAACTATTTCCGAACATGCGATAATTGATTCTTTCTTTTTATCTTTCAACAATTATTTTTTTTTTGAAATCTATGTCATAAATTTATAACAATTTGGACTACTTGGTTTCCCATCCACACACACTTCAATATCCTTTAGATTACCCTCTTTAGGATCCCTTTCAAACTCCACACTAGAATTGTCAAGCACTATCCCACTACAATATCAAATATTGATACTTAACCCAAAACATTGATTTGAATTACATCTTAGAAATACAGAAGCTTTAAATAGAATATATACCAATATAAACTCCTCATAATTAACTGAACACACTGACTATACCATACACTATAGGTAAATAATTAATTTTGGTGTGGTCTTGGAACCAAATATGGTTTATCCAACATCCATCTCCAGACACTAAATTCATACATTTACTATATAATTTCATACATTTCACAACCTTGATAACGATCACCATCCTTTGATATAGATTTCACTCAAAAAAAATGAGTACGAATCTCCCCACTATAGTATTATTGATACCACCATCAATCCTACATACAGATGTCTAGATCATAATATCTCATTATGATCACTATAGATGATCCTGGCCCAAAAATTATATAGCTCAATGAATTCCCAAAACATGCTCTTATTCTGTAAATCTACCATATCCTATCATAGAAGTGGGACTGAAACTCAATCCATAAAACCTCATCATTCTTTATTTATGATCAAATGTATTTATCCATTCTGATTCAACTCCTTTGATTTTAGAAACTTCTAGTTTCACACATATATCCTCTAGAGTTCCAATCCATTCAAATAGGACCTATACTTTCTTCAACATATTCTAAACATCCTAAGATCCAATGTTACTACTGAAAATTAGATACTGCTACTCCTAGAACGCATGGATAACTTTGAAAACCATTGTTTTCCTTTTATAAGGCATTGGTCAATGGATCAAAGTAGTTGTAACATAATATGAGGGAAACAACCACTTTATCGTATTTCCCATGAGAACACATGTCACGAACCAGCCTGAGTCGACCCTGAACCGGTCACCCAGGCCAGCCCGTGACAAGTCCCGAGAGGCGTTCCTGATCCTCCCGGGATGGTGACAAGCACCAAGGGCATCAATAGAGTACACAAGGGAATGATTTTCCCATATATAAACAATCAAACAAACAACGGAAATAAACGGACATCCCAAAATGAATTTATATAAAAATTGAACTAAATATTATTTGTACAAGAAACTAAAATTAGAACAAAACCAACAACTCAACTAAACAAACCCGATGAACAACTAACTTAATGTGACACTTCTGGTCACTCTCCAACACAATGATAAAATGTTGCCCAAGGTGATCGAACTATATATGAAACCTGCACAAGGGCTAAAAAAAGAAGAAGACTATAGGAATGAGTATTAAAACTCAGTAGGTTAGCCTGGTAATCTATTCCCAATGCACATTCCTTTAAAATAAAAGAAAAATCAATTTATAGTTTTAAATTCAAGATTTGAAATTATGGTTTTCAAATGATGTTCCATGTTATAATAATTATCAGACAAAAACATGCATGTTTAATAAACAAAAATGCAAGTAACAATTCTTTTCAAAGAGGTGAAACATCAAAATGAAAATATTTCTCCAGAGGGATGATTTAATGAATTTTTTACATTCAAATAAATAACACATACTACGTAATTTACCAACCAAACACACCGTATGCCGACGGTGAGTACAAAATAGCCAATGATCACTAGTCACGGGAATACCCCTAGGCACTGGTTAGTTGTGAGCCCCAGGTACCTCGTATCTTGGTGAAAGTAACCATAATAAATATTTGTTCTCATGCACGATCCACTAGTAGTGAACATAACCATAACCTAGTGGTCCCCAATCATCATCATAATCATAGTTTAGTTAGTGTTTTCATCATCAAACTTGCTACGTGAAACAGGGGCCAACCCCCACAGAATCACTAGCATACTAGTATACGTCCGCCCACCTAGATACCCGAGATTCCCTTTAGTGCTCAATCAAGTTACACATATTATCAAATAAACATTTCACATCCACATTCCATTCCAAAACCATAAAAACCCAATCAACACATAATCTTTTTCTTACATTTATTACACTAATCAACAAACCGCTAAATATTTTGGTAAAACAATTTCATGAATTGTATTGAGGCTTTGCACATAAAACTCTTTCAAAACCACTCTTTACATTATAAAAACACATCATAATTAAACCAAAGAATATATGGAAGCCCAATAAACATTTAATAAAATAATTTAATGGACCATAAAACAATCCCAATTTCACAACTTGTTATATACAAGTAAAACACTCCCTCATTTCTAGGAAATGCCAAATGGGACTTTGAACATTTTCTCAAAACTAACCTTTGATGAATGTATGGATTTTAATTTTATTAAGGATATATATAAACATCATTTACAGCAGAAAACCTCATTCATAAATATCTTATAATACTCAGGATACATATTCAAAACACATCCATTTTCATAATGATGTGAAACGGTCCATTTTTGGGCAACTCGGGCCAAAATATGTTATAAATCAAAACCCACTTGCTTGTAAAAACAAATCCAAATTGGAAATCAATATAAGTACCCAAAAATACCATTTTTAATTCTTCCAATTCCATTATAAATCCAATAAAATAACTTTTAAATCAAACATCACACATAAAAACCAACCGGGCAATTTACCGAACACATGTCATGCCCTTTTAAAACAAAACAATTTATTTTGTGTACATGAAAAGGAATAAAACACCAATTGAATATCATATTTTCATTCAAGATACTGTAACATGTTAAAAATACCATAAACCAGATTATAAAACTCACAAAATATTTTCAAAAGATAATAGAACATTTAAGCAAACACTTGTTGAGCACTTTCATGACAAAACAACACTATGTATCACATAACATTGATTAAACAACGACTTTGCACACCAAGAAAATTATAAAAAGGATTAAAAACAATTATAAACATTTATATAAGTATAGGATAATATTAAAATGATGAAACTTCTATGATAAAGGCATGTGGAAGGGATATCCTACCTCAAATCTTTGGCGTAATTAAAACGCACACCCGAAATCACCCGCCGCGGGTTTATAAACCCTAAAACTATAAATACAAGACCTAAAAAAATTTAAAACCCACCAAAAACCATTTAATAACAAAACCCTAGGTCGATCAAGACTAGGGTACAATATAAAACCAAGAAATAATGAATGGAGGGGGAAGTGTAAGAAGAAAGGAGAATGAATCTCACCTTTCATCCTATAAAACTCTTCGTATTCCATTACATCTAAAGCCCTATAGAAAAGGGAATGGCTTGAAAATTCTTGGAGAGTCTCTTAAGGTCTGGAATAACCCGGGGAAGAAGATTTATGGTTAAAAGAGTACGAAATGATTGATTTATGAATGATAAAATTTACCATGGAAATTCTGGGAGATTTGAGGTTTCCTTAGAATTTTCGCCCTAATCCACGACCCACATGAGCTCCAAAGAGGTAAAATAGATTATTAGGGTTAGGATAGAGTTATTGGATTCGAGTGGGAGGTGGAATCACCGAAAAATAGTAAAAAATGAAAATGATATAAACGAAAAAAATTAATTTTTTAAAACAGGAAATGGGCCCATGGGCTGGCCCAATAGCTAAATAAGTAACCCAAATTCACCCGGCTTATGAATTTCTAATGGGTCCAAAAGGATAAATAAATTTTAATATATCAGTAGAGGACAAGTGTTAAGTTGAATGGGTGAAAAAGGATTAAAAACAAAGGAGTTATAAAAAAACAAATTCAGTTTTTAAAACTGGTAATGGGCTCACAGTTGGCCCAAATCATGAAGTAACCACCCTTTCTTCAAAAAAATCCTAAACAAGCAATGGGGATCCCAAATTAGGGTGGTTAGACATATATGAAACGTAAAAACTCAAGATTAATCTCATCAAATAACCATGAAAAGTATCGGGATTTCTAATGGTCCGGATCAACACAAAGACAAAAAAAATTGTGTGTGACAATTCTCCCCACCATTAATGCTTTCCGCCCCCGGAAAGCCATAACACTTTCCGGAAGAAAAAAAACAACACCTAAGGATTCCAGAATGTACTCCCCACCATTAAGAATCAACTATCACTATAAATTTTCTTAGGATGAAAATCCAGGAGACCCTTGGTGGGTCTCCCCACCATTAGAAACCAACTAGTAATGAATAGATAAGAATTGAACATGAGCTAGAGTTGGGACTCACTCACACAAGCCCAAAACCCCCCCCCCCCCTAAAAAACCTACTATACCATGTTAATAGGGATTCAACATGAACATATAAACCACCCACTCCCGAATGGCGGGGACAATAACTTGTTCGACACATTCAGCACAATTCTGGACCCCCGTCACATGGGGATGGGAGGGAAGGGGACCCAATAATTTGGCCACTAAAACATCAAAATAAACAATGAAACTACCCAAAACTCTCCCCCTATAAATAGGTAAAACCAATATTGCAATTGATTTTTACAGGCGGTCCACACAGGGACATTGATTGAAAACCCGCATCCATGAAAGAATAACCATAGACACTCTGTGAGGGGTTAAGTCCACCACGCTTGTTGCGACAAAGGGAAATTCATAGAAATGAGGAACCAAAACATTGACATAGTAACTAACTTACCAAAACAGAGGAGTAAGGATCTTAATCTAGCACTCCACACCTCTGTTGATTTCCTGACTGCGTGAAAAGCTTCACTCCGAGGCCTATGGCTAGAGCCCTGATTCTTGAAGCATTTGCTGCACCGCAGTCAGGTGATAAGGATCACACCACTCAAAAAAAACCACACATGATCACCAATCAAAAACCTTCATCTAAATAGAAACTCATAGATGCATATCAAAATTCTATCTCACTCCAAATGAGGGGCAGAATGGACAAGGAATACGAAGAAACACATCAACATCACCGAACACAACTGCTCTATCCAAAAGAATTATCATGACCTAGAAGCACTTTTAATAGATCCCGGTGACAGCACAGCCACCCCGCCTTAACATGGTCGTCGGGTCCTGGACTACCAGGTACCACCAGTTGCCCCCGCAGACACGTGGGGCCCACCCTAGGGTCCACTCACATGCCTAAACTGGTCATCGGAATAATGATAGTCCCCGCATGCCAACACTTGTCCTTTCCAGTGTGCTTTGTCCTCACTCACACACACCATGGAAAACTTTCTAAAGGGTCACCCATCCTGATCACTACTCCAGGCCAAGCACGCTTAACTGTGGAGTTCTAATCAAACATGCTCCTGAAAAGGAAGGTGCACCTTATTGACATGAGTCGTATCATTAAGTCATTTAACCCTTTATCATTTGGGGATGTTACAATCACCCCCCTTTAGAGCACAACGCCCTCATTGTGGGCCCTACATCTCAACCCAGGCAGTGCACCACACACTTAAGGCTGGGTTCCTCCTCTGATACCAAATGTGACAACTGGGTCCCGGTGAGAGCACAGTCACCCCGCCTTAACATGGTCGTCGGGTCCTGGCCTACTAGGTACCACCAGTTGCCCCCGCAGACACGTGGGGCCCACCCTAGTGTCCACTCACATGCCTAAACTTGTCATCTGACTAATGATAGTCCCCACATTCCAACACTTGTCCTTTCCAGTGTGCTTTGTCCTCACTCACACATTCCAACACTTGTCCTTTCCAGTGTGCTTTGTCCTCACTCACACACACCCTAGGAAACTTCCCAGAGGGTCACCCATCCTTATCACTACTCCAGGCCAAGCACGCTTAACTGTGGAGTTCTAATCAAACAGGCTCCCGAATAGGAAGGTGCACCTTGTTGACATGAGTCATATCATTAAGTCATTTAACCCTTTATCATTTGGGGATGTTATAACACAATTCC